>LR990344.1:0-4800000 GCA_905147345.3 Mythimna impura
AACCCAAAGAAGGCCCCGGGAGCGGATGGCTTCACAGCAGATATCTGCAGCAGAGCTATCTACCAGGACCTGGACGCATCCCTTGCCCTTTACAAACAAGTGTCTAGAATTAGGACACTTTCCGGACATCTGGAAGCAGGCAACCGTGGTAGTCCTGAGAAAACCGGGCAAGGACGATTACACGAACCCCAAAGCTTACAGGCCTATTGGCCTGTTGCCGGTTTTGGGGAAGGTCCTGGAGAAGATGACAGTAGCAAGGATTAAATGGCACATTATACCGAGGATTAGTACTCGCCAGTTTGGATTCATGCCCAGAAGAGCACCGAGGACGCCCTCTATACGCTAATACACCGAATTAAGGGTTTGATTGAGCGTAAAAAGCTGGTAACTCTAGTGTCATTGGATATAGAGGGGGCCTTCGACAGCGCATGGGTGGCCGGCCATTAGAATCCGTCTGGCTGAGGAAAAGTGTCCGGTAAATATCAGGAGGCTACTGGATAGCTATCTGGCTTGCAGAAAAGTCAGTGTAAGATTCGCTGGGGAAGATGCACTAGGAGCACCAACAAAGGTTGCGTGCAGGGGTCAATCGGTGGTCCCATCCTATGGAACCTTCTGCTGGACCCTCTGCTTCGGGAATTGGAGCGAATGGGTGTGTACGTGCAGGCTTTCGCTGACGACGTGTGTATGATCTTTGACGGTGACACTGGACTTGACGTCTCGAGGCAGGCTAATGCGGCGCTCGCCTACGTTCAGCAGTGGGAGTCAGAAATAAGTTGAAGTTTTGCGCCGCACAAAACTTGCGCAATGGTTCTGACCAAGAAACTTAAGTACGACACCCCACTGCTGAATATGGAAGGAGTTAGCGTTGGCATGTCACGGGAGGTTTAAGATTCTAGGACTAACCATTGACGACCGACTTACTTTTAATACGCATGTCGCGGTACAGTGCCGTAAAGCCCTTGATATTTACAAACAGCTCTCCAGAGCTGCTAAGGTCGATTGGGGGCTGCATACGGATGTCATTCGTTCAATATATACAGCTACGATAGAGCCAATCATTATGTACGCATCGGCGGTGTGGGCACCTGCAGCCGGGAAGGTCGGAGTGCGTAAGTTGCTCAACGCTGTGCAGAGGGGCTTCGCTCAGAAGCTCTGCAAATCGTACCGTACGGTTTCTCTACACTCAGCACTGGTGTTGGCGGGGATACTTCCTCTTGACCTCAGGATACAAGAAGCAGCCGCATTGTATGAGGCAAAAAGAGGGTCACCCCCGCCTGAACTAGGAGATAGGGAGACAGAGCGTCCGGTAAGGTTTGCAGATGCTCCTCACCCGGCGAAACATATGGCAATGGAAATTATCCAACTGGTAGACCAAAACCTTGTGGACAGGTACAATGTGCAGCAGGTGCGAATATTCACCGACGGCAGTAAGATCGAGGGGAAGGTTGGGGCCGCGCTATCCTTATGGAATAGCGAGGCCGAAATCCAGAACCTAAAGCTCAGTCTGTCCGCATACTGCACAGTCTACCAGGCGGAACTCCTAGCCATATGTAAAGCTACGAGCGTCATCCTCAAAAGGAGGGAGGTGACCTATGGTCTGTACAGCGATTCGAGAGCCGCATTGGAGACAGTCGCAAACCATTGGTCCCTCCACCCTCTGGCCGTGGAGACGAGGGAGAACCTGCAAAAGGCTTTGGTACAGGGCAAAGATGTATCCTTGTTCTGGGTCAAGGCTCATGCAGGACTGCCCGGGAACGAGCGCGCCGACGATCTGGCCAAACATGCGGCTTTAGCGTCGAAGAGGAAACATGACTACGACCAGTGTCCATTTTCATTCATAAAACGGCAAATAAGGCAAGCATCGTTAAAATTATGGAATAGTCGGTACATAGCCGGAGACACTGGATCGGTCACTAAAATGTTCCTCCCTGATGCAATTGATGCATACCGGTTTGTCCGCAAGATAAAACCGGAGGGTAAGCTCACCCAGATGCTAACGGGGCATGGTGGATTCTCTCAGTACTTGAACCGCTTCAAGTGCAAGGAGAGTCCATCATGCATCTGTGAACCTAACGCCGTCGAAGACGTCGCACACCTGTTAGTGGAATGTCCCGCCCACGCAGTACAAAGATTTAATTTTGAGCAAAAAGTAGGAAAGAAAATTAGTAAAGCTAACTTATGTGAACTTCTTACGACTAAAGCCACCACCAATGATTTCACTGAGTACTGCACTAAAATATGCGAAATAGTGAATAAAAGAAACAAAGATTAGATAAATAAAATTTGTTAAATTATATAATAACTTATATTAATATTAGCAAAGTGTAACCCTAGATACAAATGAAATAATAGAGAATAAGTGCAGTAATATAAGTATATTTTAAGATGAATAAGTTAGAAAATAAGCAAAACACATAACGATAGTAATAATTAGATATAAGGAATTAAGTAAAATGTAACTAGATAATAAAATATGTAAGAATATAGATATATGTAAAATAAGAAATACACGTAGTAATTGTTTTTATAAATAAGAAGATACAAAAAAAATAAAGATGTACAAGCAGGCGAAAAAGCCATCCTAGAAATAAATAAAAACGATAGGAAACTCCCCTTCCTGTAATACAATCCTGGACCACTATCCGGGGATCACCATGTAGGCTAGCTCGCGGGCCGGGCCTTGGCGCCCGGACAGGTATTAAAAAAAAAACCTAACCTAACCTAACCTAACCTAACCTAACCTAACCTAACCTAACCTAACCTAACCTAACCTAACCTAACCTAACCTAACCTAACCTAACCTAACCTAACCTAACCTAACCTAACCTATTTTAAGGCTATTTTTGACAGCTGTTTGGCCATAATTGAAGGTTTTGGCCCTACGTTACTCCGGACCAAGCTGTCGTAGAAAGTTGCGGTTTTTACGGTGGTGCTGGGGGTCATAACCTTCAACTAAAGTATCACTTTTCAGGACTTTCAGGTTCAAGTTTTCAGGCACCTGAAAGTCAGCTCACATTATAAGGCGGGCCAATTCAAGTCAGATAAACCCAAACTCGGGTCTTCTGCGGCTTTTGGGACGGGAGATACAGTGTTTTTAAGACTGACACTGACAGTTCTCGAATTGTCAAAATATTTTCAAATCTTGATAGCTCCTGAACCGGAAGTCGTGGGGGGCTGGGATTTCTTTTGGGGACACTGGCAGCTTATTTTCTATCCACCCGTATCAAGACTTGTAATTTTCAGGGTCAAAAATTTTTCAGCCTGAAATCAATCCCGGAAGGTGGGTCTCGTCGGGCCCGGTCGGGAGAGCCCAAACAGGGTAGTGCCCGGATCAGCGGTTCTGGAATAAAGATCAGAAAACTAAAATTTGGCGGCCATCTTGGATAAAATTCAAATAACTTAATACAAGATATCTCCATAGCCCTTAGAGATATAGTACCGTTGTTTGGGTTCATTTGAAAGGACCTGGGGAGAGCTATCTTTTGACGTATAAAACCAGACTCTAGGTAGAGCAAAAACATTTAGAAACTCTACCCCAAGAATTACATGACAAAAATCACAGACACTACCCCTTTTACAGGGATAGCAAATATACTTTATACATTTTTATTCTTATTCTTTTAATCCCCCATATACAGGGATAGTAAAGCGCATATACCAATACGAAGACAAATTATATATATTGACGCGTTACTCACCGACAAAGCCCCGAATATGCCTCTTGAACATACTCCGAGAAAGACGACTAGCAAAGCAACAGAGACCAGTCCAAATAACCCCACAATGGATTCGGAAAAGGCAGGGCCTTCTCCCAAAAAAGTGACGCTTGCTCCCAACGTACGAAAGAGCATCGGGGAATGGGAGAACAACAAGAGCACTGAGTCCAAGACCGCTGCCTCTACTACCTTCACAGTTTCTCCGGGAAAGCTAGCGCAGGTCCCGACGGCTCCCTCGAGGCCAAATCAAAGAGTCACCCTGCCGTCAGAAAAGGTTGTAAAGCGGCGAGGTTCTGTGGAGGCGGCGAGTGGGTCGCCAAAACTTATTGCCACCACCGACAGAGTGCATGAAGGCCGTATCTGGCTTCTAAGGGCAAAAACTCATCTAAATGAGTCACGTAATTTGCGGTCGGACCTCAAAGCGGGTCTCACTATGGCGGTGGAGACGATGTACAAACTCATAAAAGACGGTGCCGCAGAAGCTGGGACTAAAATAGGCTATATCCAAGAAGTTGACAAAAGTAGGAGCATAGAGACACGGGAAATATTGATACAGAAGGATAAAAGGATGGATGAAGATCAGATTATCCAGAAAATAGAGGAGAATAACAGACTGCTCATCGAGAATGGGAAAAGAATAGAAGAGCTGAAAATAATGCTCGAAGGACAGAAACACATCCTAGAAAAATCAACTTACGCGAGTGTGGCAGCAGCAGGACCGAAAGTAAGAACAACACTGGAGAGAACAGCACTGCACTCTGTAGTTATAACATCTGGGAATGAAATGGATACTGGAGAGGAGGTCCTGGAGAAAGTAAGGAAAGCAGTGGAAGCGAAAGAAGGATGGATAAAAGTGGAAAAAGTAAGGAAGGCAAAAGATAGAAAGATCATAGTGGGATGCGAGACAAAGGAAGAAAGAAGAAAAATTAAGGAAAAGATAGAAAACGCTGGAATCCATCTAATTGTTGAGGAAGTGAGAAACGGAGACCCTTTACTGATTCTCAAGGACGTACTACTAATCCACAGCGATGAAGACGTACGGAAGGCCTTGAGAAATCAGAACCAAGAAGTTTTTCAAGGCCTCGACAAAGAGGAGGACAGGATGACAATAAAGTACCGAAAGAAAGCAAGAAACCAGCACACAGGTCATATAGTACTGACGGTTTCTCCAAAAATTTGGCAGAGGGCTCTAGAATTAGGCAAAATGAGAGTAGACCTCCAAAAAATTCATGTAGAAGACCAATCTCCGTTGGTGCAATGTACAAAATGTTTAGGGTATGGACACGGCCGAAGATTCTGCAAAGAATCGGAGGACGTCTGCAGCCACTGTGGTGGATTACACTTCAGTAAAGAATGCCCTGACAAAGTTATGAAAGAGGAACCGGAGTGTATAAATTGTAAAAGAGCCAAACTAGAAAACAGAGGTCACAATGCATTTAGCAGTATTTGCCCGGTAAGACGGAAGTGGGACGACATAGCAAGGGCGTCCATTTCTTACTGCTAAGGTAGTCCCAGCAGGCACCTCCAGGTACAACATCCTCCAGGCCAACTTGCAGCGAAGCCAGCTTGCTACAAACGAGGCGTTGCTGGAGGCTCAAAAGAGAAAAATGGCAGCAGTGTTAATTCAAGAACCCTATATTGGAAGAGAAAAGAGAGTCAAGAGCTATCGAGGTGTGAGGATCTACCAAAACTCTGGCGTGGGAGAAGGTTCTGTCAAGGCGGCAATTGCCATCTTGGACAATGACCTTGACGTTATACAGTGCCCAGAATTAACAACAAACAACATCGTTGTTGTTAAGATCCGAACCAAAGATTGGACGATCACACTCATATCTTACTATTTTGAGCCAGACCAGCCAATAGAACCTTATCTAGAGCAATTAAAGGAAATAAGTAGGATGGCAAATAACAAACTAATTGTGGGAGGTGATGCAAATGCTAAAAGTACCTGGTGGGGAAGCGCTGCAGAAAATTCTAGAGGAGAACAAATGAGCGGACAACTCTTGGAAATGGGCCTGCAAATTTTAAATAATGGAGACGTCCCAACCTTCGACACCATACGTGGAGGAAAAAGGTACTACAGTCATGTTGATGTTACGGCCTGTTCGGAGGATATCCTAAATCTGGTTGACGGATGGAGGGTGATTGAAGACCTTACCTGTTCGGATCATAACGGCATTACTTTTAGTATAAACCTGAAAAAGTCAAGAGGATACAACGTAGAACGAACAACAAGACTTTACAATACAAAAAAAGCGAATTGGAAACAGTTTCATGAGAAACTACATCTAATTATGCTGGACAAACAACTCACAATAGAAGAAATAGATAAAATAGATAACACACAAAAACTGGAAAATGCAATAGAAAAATATAATATGGTAATAACAGAAACATGTAAACAAACAATCCCAAATAAAAATAATAAAGATACTATACTCACCATGCCGTGGTGGTCCGAACAGCTTGCTACTCTGAAGAAACAGGTCGCCACTAGAAGAAGGAGGATCAGAAACGCAGCGCCTCACCGAAGACAGATTGTAGTCAGCCAGTACTTAGAAGAAAAAAAGAAGTATGAAATTGAAGTGGAGAAGGCTACAGTCGAAAGTTGGAAGGAATTCTGTAGGAGACAAGATAGGGAGGGAATGTGGGAAGGTATTTATAGGGTAATTCGGAGGGTGACACGACGGGAGGAAGATTTGCCACTAATAAAGGACGGAGAAGTATTGGATGCAAAGGGGTCCGCTAGGATTCTCGCGGAGAGCTTCTACCCTCAAGATACCAAAGAGCAGGACAACGCAGAACATCAGCGAATAAGAGAACTGGCTGAGGCAGTAAACGATGGACATGATGAGCATGAAACACCGTTTACTCCAGAAGAACTTGAAGTGGCAGTTGAATCCTTCAACCTTAAAAAGGCACCCGGCGCGGACGGTTTCACGGCCGATATTTGCTCCCATGCAATAAGAACAGCTCCTCAGTGTTTCTTAGGCCTATTAAACAAATGTCTAGAACACCACTATTTTCCCAAGGTATGGAAGGAGGCGACAGTGGTAGTATTAAGAAAACCGGGAAAAGACTCATACACCAACCCCAAATCATACAGGCCAATAGGACTACTGCCTGTCTTAGGGAAAATCTATGAGAAGATGTTGGTGAATCGCCTCAAGTTTCATATTTTGCCCCGGATTAGTACTCGTCAGTTTGGTTTTATGCCACAGAGAGGCACTGAAGACGCCCTTGTTGCACTCATCAACCGCATTCGTTTAAAACTAAAAGAAAAGAAGTTAGTAACAGTGATCTCGCTAGACATAGAAGGCGCGTTTGATAGTGCATGGTGGCCAGTGATTAGGACCAGACTGGCAGAGGAAAACTGTCCCGTTGGCTTGAGGCGGGTCATCGATAGTTACCTCAGTGATAGGGTCGTGGAGGTTAGGTACGCAGGCGAAAAGCACAGAAGAGAGACGGGGAAAGGTTGCGTTCAGGGATCCATAGGGGGACCAATCTTGTGGAATTTGCTGCTGGATCCACTCTTAAAGCAGCTAGAAGAAAGAAGTGTCTACTGCCAGGCCTTCGCGGATGACGTGGTGTTGATCTTTGACGGAGTGGACGCCAGGGAAATTGAGGGGCAGGCCAATGCCACCCTCGAACATGTTCGGGCGTGGGGTGTCAATAATAAATTGAGGTTCGCACCACAAAAAACTTGCGCTATGTTAGTAACCAAAAAACTTAAACATGACACACCACGCCTGAGCATGGGAGGGGTTGACATTGGTATGGCCGCCGAAATCAAGATCCTTGGACTGATCATCGATAGGAAGTTAACTTTCAACACTCACGTCGCGACTATCTGTAAGAAGGCAATTGGCATTTACAAACAGTTAACAAGAGCGGCTCGAGTGAACTGGGGATTGAATCCAGAAATAATCCGGACCATCTACACGGCAGCAGTGGAACCAATAATTCTTTATGCCTCAGCCGCATGGGCACCGGCAGCGAATAAACTAGGCATACGAAAACAACTGAGTGTGGTCCAAAGGGGCTTTGCACAAAAAATGTGCAAAGGGTATCGCACAGTGTCTCTCAACGCAGCGCTCCTACTCACTGGCACACTCCCTCTCGATCTCCGAGTCCGTGAGGTAGCTTCACTTTATGAAGCTAAGAAGGGAGCACCTGGAGAAGAGTGGGGTGACAGAGAAATCGAGACTATGACATCCAAGATATGTGTCCCACACCCTGCAGAACTAGTAGGAGTTAAGTTCGGCAGCCTGGTAGATGAGGAGCAATATTCCCACCACAGTAATTATGCCGTGCGTATCTTTACTGATGGGAGTAAAATCGAAGGTAAGGTCGGAGCAGCTTTATCAATCTGGAACAGCACAGAAGAAATCAAGGCTCACAAATTTGCTCTCTCCTCCTACTGTACAGTCTACCAGGCTGAACTTCTAGCGCTGTGCAAAGCGGCAGAGATTGCTGCGAAAAGCAAAGAAAACAGCATCGGCATTTACAGCGACTCCAAATCTGCCCTAGAAACCATTGTAAACACCAGCTCTCCTCATCCACTTGCGGTAAAAACAAGAGCATTTATCGCTGACTGCAAAGTTCAAAACAAACAATTGTCTTTGTTTTGGATAAAAGCCCACGTAGGACTAAAGGGGAACGAGAGAGCTGACGAACTAGCAAAGGAGGCCGCATTAAAGTCCAAGCGGAAACCGGAGTACGACCGATGTCCTCTCTCTTTTGTGAAACGCAGCATTCGCACGGAAACCTTGGAAAAATGGGACAATAGGTACAGGACAGAAGACACGGCCTCTGTAACTAAAATGTTCTTCCCGGACGCAGTGGCGGCCCACAAAACCGTCCGTAAAATGAAAATTGACGGGCAAATCACGCAAATCCTCACGGGGCATGGTGGGTTCTCCTCATACTTGAATCGTTTCAAGTGTAAGGAGAGTCCATCATGCGCATGCGAACCCGAAGCAAGTGAGACAGTAGAGCATTTGATTTTGGATTGCCCCATCTTTGCTAAGGACAGGTTCAATTTAGAAATGTCATTAGATATGAAGTTAGAAAAGGCAGTTTTGCCATTTATAATTCAAAATGATAAATGTAGAGAAATATTTTTTAAATTCTGTAAAAAAGTTGTTAGTATAGTCAATAAAAGAAATAAGTAGACTAAGAAAAGTATATGACGCACTATTATACTAAGTATAAAATGTAATCATATACGATTTGAATAAAATTAAGGAAAAAAAAAAAAAAAAACTTTGTTGTTACTATGTCAGTATTGGGAAAAAAAAACATTAAAAAAAAAGAAAAAAAAATCTGTGACAAAAGATAAAAAAAAAAGAAAGAAAAGAAAAAAAGGAAGGAAAATAGAAATACATATAAATAAGTGTGCATATATTATTATTATTATTAGTAAAATTGTAAATTACCTTTACTTTGTTATCTGTAGTGTAAGAGTATGTAAGTAATAAAGACTAGACAATAAGTAAATATCGTATAAAAGGGGCTTTGACTCGGTCAAAGGATTATATAGCAAGAGCAGGAGTGGTTTTTAGCCGGTAAGAGTCCGGCACTGCCCCGACTGTGCCATCCGTGACACAGTCGGGGCGTCCATGAGGATTTTCCACACTGCTATTAAAAAAAAAAAAAAAAAAAAAAAAACCTAACCTAACCTAACCTCTGAAGTCAGAGATAAAGGTAGGGATCACTCTGGCAGTGGAATCGATGTACAGGCTGATAAAAGATGCCGCGTTAGAAATTGAACGCCTAAAACAGAAACCTAACCAGCCAGAAACAGAACAACTGACCCAAGAAAAGCATATAGGAGAATGTACTGAAAAGATCATGAGAGAGGATACAGTCCTCCTCATGAATAAAATAGAGATTCATTCCAAACTGCTGGTGGAAAACAGCAAGCGTTTGGAAGAACTAAAAATGACATTGGAGGTCCAAAATGCAGACACCGAGACACCCTCATACGCGAGGGTGGCTGCGGCTCGGGGCACGTACGGGGTGTTGGAAAAACGCAATACGTTGCATTCGGTCGTAGTTACCTCAAAAGACGAGACAGAGACCGGGGAAGAGGTACTGGAGAGGGTGAGGAAAGCGGTGGAAGCGAAAGAAGGCTGGGTCAAGGTGGAAAGGGTCAGAAAGGCTAAAAATAGGAAGGTGGTCATGGGGTTTGAGACAGAGGGCGAGAGAGATAAAGTTAAAGAAAGATTAGAAAGGAACGGCATCAACCTCACCGTAGAGGCCGTGAAAAACAGGGACCCTATGTTGATACTAAGGGACGTCCTTGCTATGAACACGGATGAAGACGTATTGAAAGCCGTGAAAAATCAGAACCGGGACGTTTTTCACGGCCTCTGCGAAGGGGAAGATAGAATGGCAATAAAGTATAGAAGGAAGACGAGAAACCCCCATTCTGTACACATAGTGATGAGCACGTCCCCGGAGGTATGGCAGCGGGTGACGAAAAGAGGGTACGTCCATGTGGACCTACAAAGAATCCGGGTAGAAGACCAAACCCCACTCATTCAATGCACTCGCTGCCTAGGCTACGGGCATGGGCGGAGACACTGTACAGAGAAGGCGGACATGTGCAGTCACTGCGGCGGTACTCACATGAAAACCGAATGTCCAGATTGGATGGCAGGAGGGATTGCGACTTGCAGAAATTGCGAGAGAGCAAATATGCTCAATAAAGAGCACAATGCATTTAGCAGTGAATGCCCAGTCCGCCGCAGATGGGATGCAATAGCGCGGTCAACCACTGCGTACTGCTAAAGGCGCACAGGGTATAATAACTACCTATAAAATCGCACAGGCTAACCTCCAGCGAAAGAAGCTGGCAACTAAAGAATTACTACTGGAGGCGGAAGAACAGGGAGTTACCGTGGCTCTTCTGCAGGAGCCATACGTCGGTAATTCAAAATGTATGAGGAGTCAGAGGGGAGTGCGGATCTTCCAAGACACTGGAGTAGGAGACGGGATTGTCAAGGCGGCCATTGTTGTCCTTGACGAAAACCTTAAAGTAATCCAGTACCCAAAACTCACCACGCAAAACATCGTAGTGGTGGGTATCCAAACCAGTGCTTGGGAGATCACACTCGCCTCTTTTTACTTCGAGCCTGACCAACCAATAACCCTACCTCAACCAGTTGAGGCAGATAGGAACAGTAATCGGCTCAAAGCCACTTATCGTTGGAGGGGACGCCAATGCGAAGAGTACATGGTGGGGCAGCTCAGTGGTTGACCGTAGGGGCGAGGAAGTGTACGGAACTCTCGGCGAGCTCGGGCTGAACATCCTCAACACAGGGGAAATTCCGACCTTCGACACTATTAGAGGGGGTCAGCGTTTCAGTAGTTACGTTGACCTTACGGCATGTTCGGATAGCGTCCTGGAGCTGGTAGAAAATTGGAGAGTTGACGAAGGCCTCACGAGCTCCGACCACAATGGCATTCTTTTTAACATTAGATTGGTGAGAGCCAAAGCGGTACAAGTAGAGAGAACGACACGCATCTACAATAGTAAAAAAGCTGATTGGACAAAGTTTCATGAGAAACTAAACCAATTAAAAATAGAATACAAAATTCAGAAATCCGAAATAGAACAAATTAACAGTACAGAATCATTAGAAGTTGCAACAACAAACTACACAAATATCATAAAGGATGCGTGTCGTTCCTCTATGCCAACCAAAAAAGCCAAAGAAAAACTTACCATGCCATGGTGGTCGGAGAAACTCGCTGAGATGAAGAAGATCGTCGCTACCAGCAAAAGGAGAATCCGCTGTGCTGCTCCGGTCCGGAGGTCGAAGGTCGTCGAAGAATACCTGAAACAGAAAGAGGAGTATGAGATGGAAGCGGCTCGAGCTCAGACCGAGAGTTGGAAGGAGTTCTGCAGTAAGCAGGACAGGGAAGGGGTATGGGAGGGGATTTATAGGGTTATCGGGAGAACAATGCAAAGAGGGGTGGACTTGCAGATGATGGAAAATGGAGAGGTGCTCGATGCAAAAGGCTCCGTTAAACTGTTAGCGGAAACCTTTTATCCTGAAGACCTAACGAGCACCGACAACTCCCATCATAGCCTCATTAGAGCTAAAGCGAAAACGGTGAATAATGAAGAACAAGAAGGCTCTCAAGATCCACCTTTCACACGGACTGAGCTCAAAACTGCTTGCGAGTCTTTCAACCCCAAAAAAGCTCCGGGATTAGATGGCCTCACAGCCGACATATGCAGCCAAGCCATAGGAGGGGAACCCGCCCAAGTAACACAGGAAGCATTTTAATAAACGAATAGTAAACTTATGTAGAACTTAAGGTCCGTATAAACTTTTATATAAGTTCACCGAGCATCTTCACGCTTTATATTGGCATTTCAAAACCATTATGATGCTTTACACTGTATAACGGTTGGAAAACGGCATATCAAAATGCTTTTGTAAAGCCTTTAGTTTTAGTGTAGAAAACCACAACGCAGCTGTACAGTTTTCAGTTGTTTTTAGTGCATTTGGATCTACAGTAGCATTTTTAAGCAGTAAATAAATGCTTAATGCTGTTTAATAGCATGAACATGAACCATTATATTGACACGTAAATCTGCTATACAGCTTTCAGCGGTTTTTAGTGCCTTAGGGTCTACAATAGCATTTTTAAGTAGAGAATAATGCCTAATGCTGCTTAATAGCATAAACTTGTACCATTATAATGCACCGTAAATCCGTTATACAGCTTTGAGCTGTTTTTAGTGCCCTTTATTGTATAATAGCACTTTTAAGTGGTAAGTAAAAGCTTAGTACTGCTGAACAGCGTAAACGTGAATCAGTGTAATGCTCGCATTTTTAAAGAGCACCTGAGGTTTGTAATATAGCTAACAGCTCTTAAAGCAAATACATGTGAGTTATTGAAATGCGTAAAGCTGTATATAAATTCATTTTACAATGATTTTTGAATGATTTTCTTTTGGTTTTCGAGAGTGATCGCTTGAATTTGGAGCATACTGTCTATTTTTTCGGATAATATTTTTTGGTTTGCTATAATTTGGTCGAAGTTCAGTTTCTGTGCTAATTATCTGAACTATGTTTTCATGATTAGTGGTATTTTCAGTATCTGTAACGTTACTATAATGCGTACACGGGTTTCCTTGATTTTCTTGATTGCATCTCTGAAAACAATATCATAATCACAATATTATGGCCTTGTTTAACTGAGTAATATTCAAGTACTCGAATAAAACTGATTCAAGTTGTACAAAAATTCTGAAATGGGGCTTATTGTTTTGCTCAAGGATCCCCAAAATTGCGTTCAAGTAATGGCACTACTTCAGTCTACATAAAGTCTACCAGTATACCGGTGAACCCATATAGATATACTTTATAGACAATGGCACTACAGTGTTTCATCAAAAGTCTACTTTCTGGCATCTAGCTTATTAATTGTTCACGCGTGAGTATTTAAACTGCTGGCGGCATTAATTAGCCTTTTTAAAGGCTCAATAGGCTGCTATAGACCGACACCATTTTGTAAATATTTTATAACCAAAAAATAGTATCATTTGGACCTGTATATAAAAGCAATAGACCTCTAGAATAATGATATAACTTAATACTGCCCAACAAATACTATTATCTTAATCATGCAAAATTAGTTGTCTATTAGGAATACACAATTGTTTTGGTTATTTCACATATATTTTAATGTACTATTTTATCTCAAAACCACAAAACATCGAAGGCGCGTGAAAATTTTCAATAAAACTTATATAGACATTTACAGTAAACTACATTGCGCAGTAATATTTGAAGGCATGAGTCAAAAATTTACTTAGTATTATAAATTTTGTTTTGATGCAAACAAATATGGTGGCACTAACTCTTTGATTGTCTTCGTCCATATTATATTTCAAAACAAAGTAGTTAAATTTTAACGTTAATTGTATTATAACATTTGTACCGTGGTATTAGAGATGTTTTTGCAATGATGTAGGATTTATTTAAGTTCTAACTGTGAACACTTAAATAGCTGCAATCATTCTTTTACTACATCCTAATGCTAGTCTAATGCTTTTGTAATGCAATTAACATCTTCATTATCAATAATATTGCTAGTATAATGCTTCTGTAAAGCGATTGGCAACTTCGTTGTCCGTAATAATGCTTCTGTAATGCGATTGGCAACTACATTGACCGTAATGATGCTAATATAATGCTCCTGTAATGCAATTAAACAACTATTATGAACCTATTTAGGATCTAAAGCCGTATAATTTGTGCCCAAATAAGCATTACAGTAGCCGTATAAACATTTGTAATGCTAATAAAGAACTAACTCAAAATGCGAAAACGATACAGAAATGCTGTAAGTCGGCCGTTATACTGCTTTGATGTGTTACTTGGGCGATGCCTTCCTGGCCCTTTTGAATCAGTGCCTTAAGTATGGTTATTTCCCGAAGTGCTGGAAAGAGGCCACGGTGGTGGTGCTAAGGAAACCTGGGAAAATAGACTACACCACCCCAAAATCATATAGGCCCATAGGCCTCTTACCAGTACTAGGCAAGATATTCGAGAAGATGTTGGTGGCCCGCCTCAAGTTTTACATTGTACCAAGGATGAGTACTCGCCAGTACGGATTCATGCCCCAAAAAAGCACCGAAGACTCCCTCTATGATCTCATGCAACACATAAAAGGAAAACTAAACCTTAAAAAGATAGTTGTACTAATTTCGTTAGACATAGAGGGAGCCTTCGACAGCGCTTGGTGGCCAGCTATAAGGGTCCGACTGGCAGAGGAAAAGTGTCCTCTCAACTTGAGGAGGGTCATCGACAGCTACTTGAGTGACAGAAGGGTCAGGGTCAGGTATGCGGGAGAAGAATACTCCAAGGCGACGAGTAAAGGCTGCGTACAAGGCTCCATCGGGGGCCCTAATTTCTGGAATCTCCTACTGGATCCCCTCCTCAAAGACCTGACAGAGTACGGCGTTTATGCGCAGGCATTTGCAGACGACGTGGTCCTTGTCTTCGACGGTGACACAGCAGTTGAAATAGAGCAAAAGGCAAATGCTGCCCTTGATCGTGTTCAGGCGTGGGGTGTCGATAACAAATTAAAATTTGCGCCGCACAAGACTAATGCGATGACCATAACAAGGAGACTCAAATACGACACCCCACGACTGAGCATGGGCGGGGTAGAAATAGCCATGTCAAAAGAAGTCAAGATCTTGGGTGTCACCGTCGACGACAAGTTGACGTTTAACACACACGTCAAAAATGTCTGCAAAAAAGCCATCAGTGTGCATAAACAGTTATGCAGGGCAGCTAGGATTAGTTGGGGACTAAATCCTGAAGTAGTCAGGATAATTTATGTAGCTACAGTAGAGCCGATCATCCTGTACGCTGCCAGCGTATGGGCTCCAGCGGCTAGTAAACTGGGGATTATAAAACAGTTGGGCGTCGTGCAACGCGGAATAGCGCAAAAAATATGCAAAGCATATCGCACCGTCTCCCTCAACTCGGTACTTCTGTTGGCAGGGATGCTTCCCCTAGATCTCTGAGCTCGTGAGGCGGCCTCATTATATGAGGCTAAGAGGGGAGTGTCGCTGCCAATATTGAGGGATAGGGAGATGGAGCGGCCTATGTCCGCGTTGAAATCCCCTCACCCTGCCACGCGTATCGAACTGGAGTTCGGAAGCCTGGTGGACCAGGAGCAGGTCGACGCCAGCGCCAAACCGGAGGTGAGAATCTTCACCGACGGGAGCAAAATTGGGGGGCGTGTTGGTGCTGCGCTGTCCTTTTGGAACAGCCAGACCGAAACACGTGCCCTCAAGCTGGCGCTACCGGACTATTGCTCGGTCTACCAGGCGGAGCTCTTGGCGATATGTAGGGCAAAAGGGGAAATCCGGAGAAGCTCGGCGGCTACTTTTGGTGTTTACAGCGACTCAATGGCGGCCCTCATGACAGTGAAAAACCACAGTTGCCTTCACCCCCTAGCAGTTGAAGCAAGAGAAAACCTTGCAGCTGTTTCTCTCCAGAACAAGGTAGTAAACTTGTTCTGAATCAAAGCTCATGCGGGGATTGAGGGCAACGAAAGAGTGGATCAGCTGGCAAAAGAGGCCGCCACATTGAGTAAAAGGAGACCGGATTATGATCTGTGTCCTGTCTCATTCGTCAAGCGTTGCATTCGTACAGAAACGCTTGACAAATGGAACAATAGATATAAAACCGGCACCACTGCGTCAATCACTAAAATGTTTTTCCCGGATGCGACGGCAGCGTACAGGATTGTCAGAAAGCTACAGTTTGAGGGGTATCTGACCCAGGTCCTGACGGGGCACGGTGGATTCTCAGAATACTTGAATAGGTTCAAGTGTAAGGGGAGTCCATCGTGCATCTGCGACCCGAACATGTCGGAGTCGGTGCCACACCTGCTGCTTCGCTGTCCTGTGTATTCGTACGAGCGAAACGAGATAGAACAAGAAATGGACATAGATTTAACTATAGATAATATAGGGCAAATAATGTTGGGTAAAAACAGAACTAAGTTCTTAAACTACTGTCTCAAAATAGTACAAGGAGTCGTAAAAAGAAATAAAAGCGATCGATAAAGTATGCAACTGCTGTATATTTAGTTATATAGAAGTAGTACATATAGATTTAAGTGTTAAATTAAACAGTAGAGATTAAAGTAGTATGATTACATAGAACTTAAGAAATGTTAAAACCTAGCAAATAAATAGAAATAAGAACATTAACAAAATAAGTAAAAATGTAATAGTATGTAAGAGTGGCAAAACTATATTTAGATTAAGCTATGTACCATTATCCCTGAACGATAACAAGGTATAAATAAATATGTATATGACAGTTGTTGTAAATAGAACAAGTAAAAGAAAAAATGTATGTAATAGAAATAGAAATAGATAAATAAACAATAAAAGTTACAATAATAAATTGTCATAGTGTAAGAACTAGAAAATAAGTAGAAAATAATAAGAAATTAAATAAAAAGTAAAGTTATTACCCCGAACATGTAATCCTGTAAAACCTGCAGAGAAATAAAAACTTGTGTTGCATACATCATTTACCCCTGTAAATCAAAAATGCAAAAAATGTAAGGGCAGATAAAAAAGAGTAGTCAGAAAAGAAATAGTAAAATGGGAGCCCCACCCAAAACAGAAATGAATGAGGAAGGATGTAAGAAAGACAAAGTATGAGGAATAAAAGTGCGAGAGGCAAGCTAGCGAGAACTGGTATGAAAGAAATAGCTAGAAATAGGCTCTGATAAAGTCAGAGGTAGAGTATAAAAAAAAAAAAAAAAAAAAAAAACCTAACCTAACCTAACCTAACCTAACCTAACCGCGGGAGCGGGAGTCTGAGTCCAACCGTGCTCGAGAACGCCACGTTTTTGCAAAGCTCCGCGTTTAAAAAACCAATTTTGTTGTATTTTTTCCTGTTACAACATCGTGGTATACACCAAAAATTGCGGAATAGTGCAGTGCAAACGTGTGTGAAGAAATTTTGTGTCGGAAAACTCGCTGTGAAAAACAATCACGAGAAAACTAGTAAAGTTGTGTTTTCTAAAAACTTTACATCATCATAATTCTGAAATTACATCGAGAACCTACCAGTTTTTTAACTGCGGATTGTGGAGGTCACCTAGAGAATTCATCTGACACTGCGTGAGTTGAAATCCGCTCATCCATTTCTGAGAAAACAAAGGAAAAGTGAAAACCTAACCTCAAATTTTGACCACGAGTTCAGCGATTCCGATGTTTGACAAATCTGATTTTTTCACCACTTAAGAAGAAACATTAGACAAGCTTAATGGCGTTTGCAACATAATTTTTGCTCCCTTGAGACCGAAGATATTTAAATATAAACATCTGAACTTTGAGTCACTATCCTGAAAATTCTTCAGGCAGGACCCCTCATTTTTCCGGTGGATCCTGCTGCGCGCTCACTTGATGAAGACACCTGGCATAAGATAAGATTTTTAACACCTCAATTTTTGGAAAAAACTTGTATTTTATAGTTTTTTCAGTTTTTCAATTTTTTCTGGCATAAATTTCACTAAGTTAATAATTTTCTTATTTCAGTATCTAGCTTAGCAATTAACACTATTATAACAGTTTTTTCCAAATTTTTACGTAGCACCGTTATTAAGATATTAAATTTTTAGTCTTTTTTGCAATTAATTCACTAATAAATAGAAATATGTAAAATTTAAGTACAGCATTGTGTTCAGAGCTTGTATTCGGTTTAGGTTGAGCCCAAGGACGCGCCCAATAGCTTTGGAATTGACGGAGTTTGATTTTTTGGCCATTTTGGTTTTTTAGGTTCAAGATTTCAACGCGTTATATCTCTGGAACTACTGGGCCGATGACACTCGGTTTTTCATTGTAACTTAGGGCGTTGTATGGACTTTGACCGTAGTTAGGTTTCAGGAGTTTTTGACCTGAAAAATTTTTCGTCACTGAAACGGTTTTCAGGATATACCTGAGGTGACGCCGAGCTGTACGTCCAAAACCCGAACTTTCTCCGACGAAGGGCTCCAAAGTTACGGGATTTTAAACTTGACTTTTGACAGTTCAGCGGCCATCTTGTTTAACTTTAAACCGCAATAACTCCTGAGCTGGGAGTCGTAGAAGGTTGCGGGTTTTGGATTTAGACACAAGGGTTTCTGGTCTTCCTTATCCTGCATTTTCAGGCAGTTTAGAGCCAAAAATTTTCAGGGTCCTGAAAGCGGTTTCAGCAGATAGGCGAGTTTGCGCCGGGGTAGGAGAGCCCAAACTCGCTTGTTCTGCGACCATCTGGAACGGAGATATTGCCTGCCAAAGATTGACTTTGACAGTAGTGCCGCCATTTTATTATATTTCAAACAACTACATCTCCGCAACGGAGGGTCGTAGAGCGGCGGGGTTTTCTCTGTGAGCATCAGCTTACACTTACCTTGCGAGTGGGCTAGTTTTCAGGCGCTTTCGGGGGGGAAAATTTTTTCAGCCTGAAAATCATACCGTTACATAGATCTTGTCGAGCGCAGTAAGATAAGCCTAAGCACGGGGGGTTTTGGTCTATTGGTTCCGGAGAAAACAGCTTTAACCACATTTTGGCTGACATCTTAGATAAAAACCAGAAATTTGAAACTTGGATTGCTCCGGAACCCTTGGGGCTGGTTACCTCGTGTTTGGATTTGTTCGAACGGGCTTTGCGGCCTCTGTCCAGTGATTGTACTGGATCGACTCTACATAGAGTCTTTTATGAAAAGTCAACAAAAACCGGGCCTTGATAGTAAAATTGACTCTTTGAGATATACAGAGCCCCTGACAGCTACCCACAAGCAATCTATTTATGATAGAGCTCAATTCGACATATTTTACAAAATCTTGTTTGTAAAAATTATTTTAGTTATGGATACTTGTGCGGTTTGACCTTGCATTTTTGTGCGTACAATCTTCTTTCTCCTTATTATATACACTTTTTATTTTACCTTGTTGTCTCTATTGACATATTTTATTAACTGACGCATACTCTCCAACATGTTCGGCCACAGAACACCGTTAAAAGCGGCTGGAGGCAAAAAGTCACCGCCTAAACCTGGAGCATTTGTTTCTTCAAATGTTAGACGCAGCATTGAGAACTGGGAAGCCCCAAACAGCAACCCTGATCTCGCTACAGCTGAGCAGACTTTGCAGGCCGGCCCTGCAAAAATAAAAACAAAACTTGCTTTTACGCAAGAGAGTATGGCTGTGACACAGACAAGAAAGTCTGTCGACACACTCTCACCGCCGAGCATTAAATACTCGGACCGAACGGCGGAAGCAAAGGCCTGCCTCGTCAAGGCAAAACTTCACCTAAACAGCTCCAGGAATACAAAAACGGAGATTAAGAATGGTATCTCTGAAGCCACTGAACGTCTTTATCAATTGGTAAAGGAAGTCGAATCGGAGCTAAAACTAGCTAAACGAAATGTGACCAGGGAAGCTCATGCACCGACAGAGCCTCAACCGATTGCCAGAATTTCTCCCGAAAAATGTGAGACCACCAAAATTTTGCAAAAAATGGAACTCCAGACAAACCTCCTTGTGGAAAACAACAAAAAGGTGGAGGAGCTGAAGGAAGCAATGGAACACCAAAGGAAATTCCTTGAGCAAGGAATTACCTACGCGAGTGTGGCCTCAGCCCAGGGAGTAAAGGCAATACCGAAGCGTAACACCTTGCACTCGGTTGTGGTCTCATCTAAGGACGAAACGGAAACGGGTGATGAAGTACTTGATAGGGTTAGGAAAGCAGTAAATGCAAGGGACGGGTGGATTAAAGTCGAAAAAGTGAGAAAGGCCAAGGATAGGAAAGTGATAATAGGTTTACAAACCGAAGAAGAAAGGGTTAAATTAAAAGACCGACTTCAAAAAGAGGGTTTTGATCACTGTCGAGGAAGTCAAAAATAGGGATCCGCTTCTGATCTTGAGGAACGTCTTGGTAGTCAATACTAACGAAGACGTTCTTAAAGCGCTACGAAACCAGAACCAGGGCGTTTTTGACGGCCTCAACACTGAGGAAAACAGAGTGGAGGTAAGATACCGAAGAAGGACAAGAAACCCTCATATAGGCCACATTGTTATCAGCGTCTCGCCCGCCATCTGGCGACGAGCGGTAGACATTGGGACCGTTCACATTGATCTCCAGCGCATCAGGGTCGAGGATCAGACCCCGTTGGTTCAATGCACCCGCTGTTTAGGCTTTGGACACGGTAAGCGGTTCTGCAAAGAGCCTGCAGATCTGTGTGGTCACTGCGGTGGTCCCCACATGAGATCGGAGTGTTCGGACTGGCTTTCAGGCTCACCACCCGTTTGCCGAAATTGTGCGAAAGCTAAAGTCGAGCATGGTACACAGCACAATGCATTTAGCCATGACTGTCCACTGCGTAAAAAATGGGATGACATAGCCAGATCAACCGTTGCTTACTGCTGAGGGCACCTCAAAGGCAAATACTCCCTACGGAGCAATACAGGCAAACCTCCAACGCAAGAAGCTAGCAACCAAAGCACAGCAAAGCTTCTCACAGAAGCCACGGAACGCGGGATAGCCCTAGCGCTTCTTCAGGAACCGTATGTGGGTGGAGCCAAAGTAATGAGTAGTCACAAGGGCGTTAGGATCTTCCAAAACACTGGAACAGGAGATGGGACTGTTAAGGCAGCAATAGCTGTCTTTAACAGTGACTTCATAGTCAAGCAGTACCCAAAACTCACCACAAACAACATCGTTGTGGTGGGGATCCAGACCAGTGCTTGGGAGATCACGCTTGTCTCTTTTTACTTTGAGCCAGACCAGCCAATTGACCACTATTTGGAACATCTCAAACAAATAGAGCGCGTAGTCAGTTCAAAAAAACTGATCGTTGGAGGTGACGCTAACGCCAAAAGTATGTGGTGGGGCAGTCCAACGGATGACCTTAGGGGGGAAGAAGTGGCAGGAACTCTCGGCGAGCTAAACCTGAACATACTCAACAGAGAGGAAATTCCGACCTTCGACACCATCCGAGGAGGAAAGCGGTACAGTAGTTACGTAGATATCACCGCGTGTTCTAACGATATCTTGGATATGATTGATGACTGGAGGGTTGACGAGGGACTCACGAGCTCGGATCACAACGGCATCACGTTCAATATCTTTTTACAAAAATCTAAAGGCATCAAAATTAAGCGAACTACTCGTAAATACAACACCAAAAAAGCAAATTGGTTCAATTTTCATGAGAAATTTGGCCAGTTGAAAAAAGATTTTAAATTCACTATAACCGAAATAGAAGAAATTAATAGCATAGAGCAAATAGACATAGCAACAGAAAACCTCACTAAAGCAATAGATGAAGCATGTAAGCAAACTATACCAATTAAAAAAGATAAAGAACAACTTACCTTGCCGTGGTGGTCCGAGAGACTCGTCGAGATGAAGAAAACCGTCGTCACCATGAAGCGTAGGATCCGCTGCGCCGCCCCAATTCGGAGGTCGAAGGTTATAGAAGAGTACCTGAAAAAGAAAGAAGAGTATGAGTTAGAAGCCGCCAAAGCTCAAACCGAGAGTTGGAAGGAATTCTGTGGGATACAGGATAGGGAGGGGGTCTGGGAGGGAATATATAGGGTGATAGGGAGGACACAACGTAGAGAGGAAGACTTGCCTTTGGAAAGGAATGGTGATGTGCTGGATGCGAAAGGTTCCGTGAAGCTGCTAGCGGAAACATTTTATCCGGAAGACCTTACAGAATGCGATAACGCACATCACCGATCCATTCGAATAAAGGCCGAAACCGTAAATTCTGACAAGCAAAATGACCCTTGCGACCCACCTTTTACGAAGGCAGAGTTAAAAAATTCAATGGAATCCTTTAATCCAAAGAAGGCACCGGGATCAGACGGCTTTACCGCAGACATTTGTTGTCACGCCGTGAATAACGACCCAGAACTAATTCTACGGTTCCTCAACAAGTGCCTGGAATGCCATTGCTTCCCCACAGCCTGGAAGGAGGCAACAGTCGTGATACTCAGGAAGCCTGGAAAGGACAACTACTCCAGCCCCAAATCATATAGGCCGATTGGGCTGTTGCCTATATTGGGGAAAATCCTTGAAAAGATGCTGGTGGCCCGCCTAAAGTTTCACCTTCTGCCAAACATGAGTACCCGTCAGTACGGATTCATGCCACAGAAAAGCACGCAAGATGCCCTCTACGATCTTATGCAGCATGTCCATAAGAAACTTGACCAAAAACGGATTGTGACGCTCATATCTTTGGACATAGAGGGGGCATTTGATAGCGCGTGGTGGCCTGCAGTAAGAATTCGACTGGCGGAAGAAAAGTGTCCAATTAATCTTAGGCGGGTCATAGACAGTTATCTTAGAGACCGTAAAGTCTCGATCAGGTACGGGGGAGAGGTATATGGCAAGGGAACCAATAAGGGCTGTGTCCAGGGCTCGATTGGGGGCCCAATCTTTTGGAACCTGGTTCTAGACCCTCTCCTTAAAGCGTTAGAAGAAAGGGGAATATACGTCCAAGCGTTTGCGGATGATGTCGTTTTGGTGTTTGACGGGGAGACCGCACACGAGGTGGAAACATGTGCCAGTGCCACTCTCGGCCATGTTCTGGCGTGGGGTGTCGAAAATAAACTTAAATTCGCTCCGCATAAAACGACCGCTATGGTAATAACCAGAAAACTGAGATACGACACACCACGCCTTAGTATGGGGGGGATTGGCATTGACATTTCGAAAGAAATGAGGCTTCTGGGTGTAACGATAGACGAAAAATTTACCTTCAATAAACATGTCTCGCTTGTTTGTAAGAAGGCAATTGCAATCTACAAGCAGTTGTGTAGAGCTGCAAAGGTCAGTTGGGGGTTGCACCCAGAGGTCATACGAATGATGTATGTTGCGGTTGTAGAGCCCATTATACTTTACGCTGCAAGCGTCTGGGCGCCGGCGGCCGGAAAGTTGGGCATCAAGAAACAACTCGGGACCGTTCAGCGTGGAATTGCCCAAAAGATTTGCAAGGCATATCGCACGGTCTCCCTGAACTCAGCACTTGTGCTGTCTGGGTTAC
The DNA here is from genome assembly GCA_905147345.3 of Mythimna impura. Lineage (NCBI taxonomy): Eukaryota > Metazoa > Arthropoda > Insecta > Lepidoptera > Noctuidae > Mythimna > Mythimna impura. The sequence continues at coordinate 23,313 of LR990344.1, forward strand.
TCCCCCTCGACATCAGAGTTCGTGAGGCGGCATCATTGTATGAAGCCAAGAGGGGAGTGCCCCAGACATTACTGGGGGACAGGGAGGTCGAGCAAATGACCGCTGCAATTGAGGATCCCCATCCAGCAGCACGCGAAATCCTGGAGTTCGACAGCTTGGTGAACCAGGAGCAGCTGGATAGGTGCAGCTTTGACATCCGCATTTTCACGGACGGGAGCAAAATCGACGGAGGGGTCGGCGCTTCATTGTCCATTTGGCACGGTGAGGCTGAGACCAGGGCCCGCAAACTAGCTCTATCCAATTACTGCACGGTTTACCAGGCTGAACTCCTAGCAATAGCAAGGGCAACTGGGGAAATAATCAATCTTAAGGCATCTTCTTTTGGAATTTTCAGCGACTCAATGTCGGCTCTACAAACAATAATAAATCCCGGTTCACGCCATCCTCTTGCTGTAGAAGCTAGGGATAACATAAAATCAGCATCCCGCCAGAACAAGGTGATAACCTTGTTCTGGATAAAAGCTCACGTCGGGCTACTGGGGAATGAAAGAGCCGACCAGCTAGCAAAGGAGGCCGCTGAAAACTCCAAAAGAAAGCCAGATTACGACCAATGTCCGATTTCATTCGTCAAGCGGAGCATACGTTTGGCGACGCTTGATGAATGGAATCGTCGATACGGAAATGCTGACACAGCATCTGTCACAAAATTATTCTTCCCGGATGTGCGGACAGCTTATGGGGTAATCCGAAAGATGGGAACTAGCGCTATAACCACACAAATTATGACGGGGCACGGTGGATTCTCCGAGTACTTGAACCGTTTCAAGCTCAAGGAGAGTCCATCGTGTATTTGCGACCCAGATATTAGTGAAACGGTCCCGCACATATTATGTGACTGCCCTCAATTCGACAGACACCGCTTCAACGCCGAGCATGCGCTTAGTACAAACATAACACGGAATAATCTGAAAGATATAATAAAAAGTAAAAATAGAGAAATATTCCTAGACTACAGCAAATATGTCGCACATAAAGTAATTGCAAGAAACAAAACCGCATAAGTAAATATGCTATCATAATATAGTATTGTATATTAAGTTTAGCATAGCCATAAAAGTTTTAAATAGTAAACGTAAGATAGGAATAAATAATTATAAGTATGTAAATTAGAATAAGCTTAGAATAATTAGGATTATATTAAGCTGTTCCGTATTGTAAAAGTAGAATAATGCTCGCTATTAGAACTGTTAGGATTAAAGTCTAGAATAAGTAAATAAAAATTGTCTTCCCGTTTCCCTTCTGATAAGAAAATAAAAATTCAAAGAATGTAAACATCAGAATAAATATTGTAATAAGAAACTGTTGAATGTAGAGAAAGGAAAAGAGTAAAATGTAAAAATAAAAAATCTGTCTCCCGTTTACTTAATCAAACCCTTATACCCAATAATTATAAATAAATGTAAATAAAGAAAAATTATAAATATTTGAACAGAATAGAAGAAATAGCAGTAGTTGGGAATCCCACCCATAAAAGAACAAGAGATGATGAATGCAAGAAAGATAAAGTATGAGGAATGAAAGTACGAGAGGCATACATGCGAGAACTGGAATGAATGAAAATTAAACTAGCTAGCATAGGCTCCGATACATGTTGGAGGTAGAAGCATAAAAAAAAAAAAAAAAAAAAAACCGCGGAAGCGGAGTACGAATCCAGGACCGAGAAAGGATGCGTCCAGGGGTCGATCGGTGGTCCCATAGTTTGGAACGTTCTGCTGGATCCTCTTCTGAGGGAGCTAGAGTCCATAGGGGTCTATTGCCAGGCGTTTGCTGACGATATTGTCCTTGTGTTCGATGGAGAGACAGCACATGAAGTCCAGAGGGATGCCAATGTCGCTCTCGAGTATGTGCGAGCGTGGGGTGTCACGAATAAACATCGGTTTGCACCGCATAAGACGAAGGCAATGCTGGTCACGCGGAAACTGAAGCATGACACCCCACGTCTCAGAATGGGTGGGGTAGACATTGGCATGTCTGACGAAATCAAGCTGCTCGGCCTCACCATCGACCACAAGTTGACTTTCAACACCCACGTCGCAAACGTCTGTTCCCGAGCCGTCGGCATCTACAAGCGGCTGTCGCGGGCAGCTAGGGTCAGTTGGGGTCTCCATCCAGAGGTTATCCGCTGCATTTATACGGCTGCAGTGGAGCCCATCATCCTGTACGCGGCGAGCGCGTGGTCGCCGGCCGCCAACAAAGTCGGGGTGCAGAAGAAGCTGAGCGCCGTCCAAAGGAGCTTCGCGCAAAAACTGTGCCGAGCTTACCGCACGGTCTCTCTCAACTCAGCACTGGTGCTGGCTGGGATGCTCCCTCTTGATCTCAGAATCCGAGAGGCAGCCTCCTTATATGAGGCCAGGAGAGGGGTACCTCACCCAGCTCTGAGAGACCGGGAGATCGAGCGTGTGGTCTCGGCACTAGAGATGCCACATCCGGTTGAGCGGAGGGCCATTGCACTGCGACGCCTGGTAGACGAGGAACAATACAACGAGCACCGCAATTTCGCGGTGCGTATCTTCACAGACGGCAGCAAAATTGAGGGCAAGGTCGGAGCCGCAGTATCAGTGTGGACCGACCAGGTGGAGGTGAAGGCCCTCAAGCTTGCTTTGCCGTCTTACTGTACCGTCTACCAGGCCGAGCTTCTCGCCCTCTGCAAAGCGGCGAAGGAAGTCCTCCGAAGGACCGAGACGGCGTTCGCTATTTACAGCGACTCCATGGCAGCTCTCCAAGCAGTCGTGAACCCCGAAGCCCTCCACGCCCTCGCAGTGGAAGCAAGGGACGCCATCCGCCGCAGCAGTACCCAGAACAAGAGCGTCTCCTTGTTCTGGGTCAAAGCTCATGCGGGGCTGGAGGGCAACGAGAGAGCCGACTTGCTCGCGAAGGAGGCTGCCCTGAAGTTGAAGCGACAACCCGACTACGACAAATGCCCGGTTTCATTCGTCAAGCGTATGATCCGGACGGAGACGCTGGGTGAATGGAACCGGAGGTATTGTGCAGGACAAACGGCGGCCACAACGAAGATCTTCTTCCCTTGTGCGATCGCTGCGTACAGGACGGTGCGGAAGATGGAGATAACCAGGGAACTGACTCAAGCCCTGACGGGCCACGGCGGGTTCTCCGAATACCTAACTCGCTTCAAGTGTAAGGAGAACCCGGCATGCGTCTGCGACCCCGACAAGCAGGAGACAGTCCTCCACCTCCTAACGGATTGCCCGGTATATTCCTTCCACAGGCACGATTTAGAGATGAGAGTCGACATGCAGATCAAAAAGGAAAATCTCAGCTTACTGATAAGAGATAAAAGGCACAGATTGAGGTTCATAGATTTCATTATAAAAATTGTACAATCCGTCAATAAACGGAACAAATAGCTGACAGTCATCAGAATTATTGAATAATTTATGAATGACTATTATTTATTTATTTTTATTATTATTTATTGATATTTTATCCAATGAACAATAATTATAATTGAGAATTTAAATTATTTATTTCAAGCCATTATTTATTATCAATATTTTATTTTAATACAATTAACAGCTAATACTATGACTGAACTGCAATGGAACTACAGCCCTTTATAATGTCCCTGCGAAACTCGTATGGCAGGGGGCCTTTCGCATGGCAGGAGTGTGGTTTTAGCCGGTAGGAGTCCGGTCACCTGGGGCAGGCGAAGGGGTCTGTCAGACTCTTACTGACTAAAAACCACCTCGGTGTTCCCTCCCACACTTGGACCGGGGATCGTGGGAGCTGATACGCCATCCATGATCCCCGGCTAGTGCTGGCCCGCCTACGCGGGCCACCTCAAGCCGGGGGGAGTGTGAGGTGTCCTCCCCTCGCGACGTCCAATAGGGGCGCGCGTGGAACACAACGCGCTGCCGCCTCGGGTCTTGCTGGATGGGGGACGGCGGACGACCCCGAGTCCGCCGTCCCTCCGGACCTCTTTATGGGGGCTGGAAGAGGGCGTTATCTGCCCTCCGCCGACGCCCGGTTCGCCTGCTGCGGCACGGGAGAGTGGCCACGGCCTCCCTCTCCCTCTCCGCAGCCTCCTTCTGCGAAATTACGGCTTCACAGAAGGAGATCACCGCATCCCACGACTCAGCGCCCCCGACCATCGAACGAACGACGGCCGGCAGCGACAGGTCGGGGCCCACTACAGATACAAGGGCACGGCGCTGCTCCTCCCATGCGGCACACTCTGCCAGTGTGTGTTGCGCCGTGTCCTCCCGACAGTCGGTGCAGTGATGGCACCGAGCGTCCGGCTCCCTGTTTATGCGACACAAGTACTTCCCGAAGCAGCCATGCCCCGAGAGCACCTGCGTCGCCCTAAACGACAGGGAGCCGTGTTTCCTCCCAAGCCATTCGTCGAGCACTGGTCGGATCGCATCGACGGTGGCGAGGCCGGCGGTAGGGCGCAGAAGCCTGTCCCGCCATTCCGCCACCATGACCTCGCGGAGCTGAGACCGACGCAGCTCGATCTCGCGCTGCATCGGTTCACCACCCCGCGTCCTCATCTCCTCGCGCCACCGGTACAGTGAGGCGAGGACTCTCGCCTGCAGTTCCCAGGGCGGAGATCCGGCCAGTGCACAACCCGCCTCGTAGGAGATCGTGCGATACCCCCTGATAGCCCTGACGGCCATCGCCCTCTGCGGTCTTCGCAGGGTTGCAATGCTGCCGGCCGTCAGGTCAGAAGCCCATACCGGGGCCCCATACAGGGCCATGGATCGCACGATCCCCAAGTATAGCCGCCTACAGGCAGTGCTCGGGCCCCCTAGATTGGGAAGCAGCGTTGCGAGCGCGCCTGCTGCGCCCATCAACTTGGGCGTCAGCCGCCGAAAGTGAGGGCCAAAGTCCCACCGGCTGTCGAGCACCAATCCTAGGTACTTCATGGTGGACTCGACAGACCACCATGAAGCCAGACTGCCTTCATGAGACGCGATCTGGGCGTCCATGATGGATTTCCCATTCCTGCCACAAAACAAAAAAAAAAAAAAAAAAAAAAAAAAAAAAAAAAAAAAAAAAAACCTAACCTAACCTAACCTAACCAGTCTGAGTCCAACCGCGCTCGAGAACGCATCGTTTTTATATCGCTCCTTACGAAAAAATTCATAAAAGTGGTTAAAAGTTGTCCGATATAAGTGAAACTGGTGTCAAATTACGCGGATAACGGCGGGTCACGCTATAAAGTGAAAGTGAAATCTTTGGATTGCAGTGAAAAAGCTGGAAAAGGGAAAAACCGTGTATAGGTTATGTTTTCCTGAGTGTTAAATCACAAAAACGACATTTTTACCAAATCTAAAGCGGTGACCCCAAAATTTTATTTCACCATCGCATGCGGACTCAGAAGACCTACAAAACGAGACCTCTCTTGGAATTTTCCAGTGGAAAATTCAAGAGAAAACTGCCTAAAACAGCAAAACACATGTGCACGAGGTAGCAGAAGGGGCCGTCGCAGGAACTTCGTTTCTTCGCAGCTGCATACCCTACAAGCAGAGAAGTCTCCCGGTACTTTTAAAATAATTTTAAGTTTATTACTTTTTTAGTTATAAGCATTAGAATATTCAAATTTTGACCTGAAATATCTCGGAAACCACAGTGAGTACATACAAATTTTGAAGTAGATTTCGCTGCGCGCTAAAATTTCTAGTTTGTAGCCATTGATATTTTAATTTTATCATAACGGGATCCTGAGATATTTCAATTTTACTTAAAAAACCGGTTTTTATTTTAAAAACCTGTAAAAAATTAATTAATTTTCAAAATTACTACGTTTTTATATAGTGCTTAATTTTACACAATTTTTAAATATTTTTCTGGAATTTTATGTCAACTCGTTCGGGAGATATGGAATTTTGAAGATTTTTGGTCGGATTATTGAGAAATAACTACTTTTTTCAAAAATTTTCATTTTGGACGGGTTTAACTGGTCACGAACACCTCAATTCCCCAAAATTTCACGCTCCTAGGTTAAATAATCGCCAACTTGCGCGAAAAAACCACGACTTCGGCCATTTTGGTTTTTGGTTTGAAAACTTTGGAGCTCCATAACTTCCGAACCAAACGTCGTAGAAGCACTGGATTGCCACTGTTGGTATTGAAATACGTTGTTAAGAGGTATCAGTAGGTTTTCAGGCATTTTCAGGACCTGAAAATTTTTATTCCTGAAACAGCTGTCGCGGGATTAACGGGGTAAAGCCACGTACTGTAGCCAAAACCGCATCTCTCTACGACAAACGGTCACGGGGCTGTGACCGGACAGAGTTAGCGTTTGACAGCTAGGCGGCCATCTTTGAAAACTTTGACCTGACTTAGCTCCGGCCCTGGTGGTCGTGGAAGGCCGCGATTTTCGAAAAGGGGTTCGGAGAGTCGTTCTCTATTCGATAGGCTGTCTTTCAGGCTCTTAGGAGCTGAAGATTTTCAGGATCCTGGAAGCCACCTTGCCGTGTAGGGCTGGTCGAGCCAGTTCAGGCGAGCCCAAGCACGGGTGTTTTGTGACTTCTGGAGGGAAAGTTATACCGGGTCGGAGGTCGACTTTGACAGTTCTTGAACTGTCAGATAAAACTTTGTACCTGGATAACTCCTGAGCCGGTCGTCGTAGGGGACTCGGGTTTTCATTGGGAGCCTTGGCGGGCCTTACTCTTTCGGGCTGGTGCAGAATTACTGAAATCCCAGTTCAAAAATTTTTTCATTCTGAAACCCACCCCAGGTTGTGGACCTCGCCGAGCCAAGTCTGGGGAACCCAAGGACGGTAGTATTCGGACAAGCGGTTACGGAGAAAACCACATTTAACCAAGGTCTGGTCGCCATCTTGGATCGACAACCAGAATTTCAAATTGTGATATCTCCGGAACCTGTAAAGCTAGAGCTGCCGTGTTTGGGTTCATTCGGGGGGGCTCGGAGAGAGCTTTCTTCTCGGGGGTGGAGTTTTGCTCTATGTAGAGTCAAAAATTTTTTTTATATTTTTAAACCCTGTAACTTGATTCTCTTTTATTTAAGTTGAATTTCAGTGTACTCAAAACCTGTCTAAATTAGTGTTTCCGGTGTAGACATCCCAAATAGATGGTTTGAGTTTTTAAAAAAGTTTATGACTTTATCTCAAAGACAGTGCGGCGTGTACTTTATCGATCGCTGTATTCCTATTGAATCCTGACCATTGTCTCCCTTATTTCAAGGGATACAGAATAATTTGTCTACTTATTATCTCCTCTCTACAGAGATAATATAGAAATTCTCAACACTTCTTTATTTAAATTTATTATATTATTAGTATTATTGACATTGACCGTCCCCCATTTACAGGGATAGGACTTAGTTATTAAGACAATTTTGGTTTTTAAAAAGGGACAATCTACCTCGCGACACAACAAAATGTTTCTCGCTCACACGCCCCGCAAGCAAATTGCCCCAAAGACCAACTCCCCGGTGGACAAGGAGAAGGCAGGGCCATCTCCGAAATCAACGACACCCACTGCCAATGTTCGAACGAGCATTGGAGAGTGGGAAGCCAGTAGGGTAAAGGACCCAAAGATAGCTGCATCGGCCACATACACCGTGTCACCGAAAAAACAAGCGCAGACTTCGACAGCCCCTTCGAGGGTTGCGCTAAAGGTCACACCGCCCCAAATCAGAAAAGACACTAAGCGTCGAAGCTCTATCGAGGCCACGGGTGGGTCGCAAAAGCCAATCGTTTCGGCTGACAGGGTGATCGAAGGCCGGACCTGGCTTCAGAGGGCGAAAACTCAATTGGGTGAATCGCGCAATCTGAAGTCAGAGATAAAGGTAGGGATCACTCTGGCGGTGGAATCGATGTACAGGCTGATAAAAGATGCCGCGATAGAAATTGAATGCCTAAAACAGAAACCTAACCATCCAGAAACAGAACAACTGACCCAAGAAAAGCATATAGGAGAATGCACTGAAAAGATCATGAGAGAGGATACAGTCCTCCTCATGAATAAAATAGAGATTCATTCCAAACTGCTGGTGGAAAACAGCAAGCGTTTGGAAGAACTAAAAATGACATTGGAGGTTCAAAACGCAGACACCGAGACACCCTCATACGCGAGGGTGGCTGCGGCTCGGGGCACGTACGCGGTGTTGGAAAAACGCAATACGTTGCATTCGGTCGTAGTTACCTCAAAAGACGAGACTGAGACCGGGGAAGAGGTACTGGAGAGGGTGAGGAAAGCGGTGGAAGCGAAAGAAGGCTGGGTCAAGGTGGAAAGGGTCAGAAAGGCTAAAAATAGGAAGGTGGTCATGGGGTTTGAGACAGAGGGCGAGAGAGATAAAGTTAAAGAAAGATTAGAAAGGAACGGCATCAACCTCACCGTAGAGGCCGTGAAAAACAGGGACCCTATGTTGATATTAAGGGACGTCCTTGCTATGAACACGGATGAAGACGTATTGAAAGCCGTGAAAAATCAAAACCGGGACGTTTTTCACGGCCTCTGCGAAGGGGAAGATAGAATGGAAATAAAGTACAGAAGGAAGACGAGAAACCCCCATTCTGTACACATAGTGATGAGCACGTCCCCGGAGGTATGGCAGCGGGTGACGAAAAGAGGGTACGTCCATGTGGACCTACAAAGAATCCGGGTAGAAGACCAAACCCCACTCATTCAATGCACTCGCTGCCTAGGCTACGGGCATGGGCGGAAACACTGTACAGAGAAGGCGGACATGTGCAGTCACTGCGGCGGTACTCACATGAAAACCGAATGCCCAGATTGGAGGGCAGGAGGGATTGCGACTTGCAGAAATTGCGAGAGAGCAAATATGCTCAATAAAGAGCACAATGCATTTAGCAGTGAATGCCCAGTCCGCCGCAGATGGGATGCAATAGCGCGGTCAACCACTGCGTACTGCTAAAGGCACACAGGGTATAATAGCTACCTACAAAATCGCACAGGCTAACCTCCAGCGAAAGAAACTGGCAACTAAAGAATTACTACTGGAGGCAGAAGAACGGGGAGTTACCGTGGCTCTTCTGCAGGAGCCATACGTTGGCAATTCAAAATGTATGGGGAATCAGAGGGGAGTGCGGATCTTCCAAGACACTGGAGTGGGAGACGGGATTGTCAAGGCGGCCATTGTTGTCCTTTACAAAAACCTTAAAGTAATCCAGTACCCAAAACTCACCACGCAAAACATCGTAGTGGTGGGTATCCAAACCAGTGCTTGGGAGATCACACTCGCCTCTTTTTACTTCGAGCCTGACCAACCAATAGAACCCTACCTCAACCAGTTGAGGCAGATAGGAACAGTAATCGGCTCGAAGCCACTTATCGTTGGAGGGGACGCCAATGCGAAGAGTACATGGTGGGGCAGCTCAGTGGTTGACCGTAGGGGCGAGGAAGTGTACGGAACTCTCGGCGAGCTCGGGCTGAACATCCTCAACACAGGGGAAATTCCGACCTTCGACACTATTAGAGGGGGTCAGCGTTTTAGTAGTTACGTTGACCTTACGGCATGTTCGGATAGCGTCCTGGAGCTGGTAGAAAAATGGAGAGTTGACGAAGGCCTCACGAGCTCCGACCACAATAGCATTCTCTTTGACATTAGATTGGTGAGAGCCAAAGCGGTACAAGTAGAGAGAACGACACGCATCTACAATAGTAAAAAAGCTGATTGGACAAAGTTTCATGAGAAACTAAACCAATTAAAAATAGACTACAAAATTCAGAAATCCGTAATAGAACAAATTAACAGTACAGAATCATTAGAAGTTGCAACAACAAACTACACAAATATCATAAAGGATGCGTGTCGTTCCTCTATGCCAACCAAAAAAGCCAAAGAAAAACTTACCACGCCATGGTGGTCGGAGAAACTCGCTGAGATGAAGAAGATCGTCGCTACCAGCAAAAGGAGAATCCGCTGTGCTGGTCCGGTCCGGAGGTCGAAGGTCGTCGAAGAATACCTGAAACAGAAAGAGGAGTATGAGATGGAAGCGGCTCGAGCTCAGACCGAGAGTTGGAAGGAGTTCTGCAGTAAGCAGGACAGGGAGGGGGTATGGGAGGGGATTTATAGGGTTATCGGGAGAACAATGCAAAGAGGGGTGGACTTGCAGATGATGGAAAATGGAGAGGTGCTCGATGCAAAAGGCTCCGTTAAACTGTTAGCGGAAACCTTTTATCCTGAAGACCTAACGAGCACCGACAACTCCCATCATAGCCTCATTAGAGCTAAAGCGGAAACGGTGAATAATGAAGAACAAGAAGGCTCTCAAGATCCACCTTTCACACGGACTGAGCTCAAAACTGCTTGCGAGTCTTTCAACCCCAAAAAAGCTCCGGGATTAGATGGCCTCACAGCCGACATATGCAGCCAAGCCATAGGAGGGGAACCCGATGCCTTCCTGGCCCTTTTGAATCAGTGCCTTAAGTACGGTTATTTCCCGAAGTGCTGGAAAGAGGCCACGGTGGTGGTGCTAAGAAAACCTGGGAAAATAGACTACACCACCCCAAAATCATATAGGCCCATAGGCCTCTTACCAGTACTAGGCAAGATATTCGAGAAGATGTTGGTGGCCCGCCTCAAGTTTTACATTGTACCAAGGATGAGTACTCGCCAGTACGGATTCATGCCCCAAAAAAGCACCGAGGAGCGGGCTATGATCTCATGCAACACATAAAAGGAAAACTAAACCTTAAAAAGATAGTTGTACTAATTTCGTTAGACATAGAGGGAGCCTTCGACAGCGCTTGGTGGCCAGCTATAAGGGTCCGACTGGCAGAGGAAAAGTGTCCTCTCAACTTGAGGAGGGTCATCGACAGCTACTTGAGTGACAGAAGGGTCAGGGTCAGGTATGCGGGAGAAGAATACTCCAAGGCGACGAGTAAAGGCTGCGTACAAGGCTCCATCGGGGGCCCTAATTTCTGGAATCTCCTACTGGATCCCCTCCTCAAAGACCTGACAGAGAACGGCGTTTATGCGCAGGCATTTGCAGACGACGTGGTCCTTGTCTTCGACGGTGACACAGCAGTTGAAATAGAGCAAAAGGCAAATGCTGCCCTTGATCGTGTTCAGGCGTGGGGTGTCGATAACAAATTAAAATTTGCGCCGCACAAGACTAATGCGATAACCATAACAAGGAGACTCAAATACGACACCCCACGACTGAGCATGGGCGGGGTAGAAATAGCCATGTCAAAAGAAGTCAAGATCTTGGGTGTCACCGTCGACGACAAGTTGACGTTTAACATACACGTCAAAAATGTCTGCAAAAAAGCCATCAGTGTGCATAAACAGTTATGCAGGGCAGCTAGGATTAGTTGGGGACTAAATCCTGAAGTAGTCAGGATAATTTATGTAGCTACAGTAGAGCCGATCATCCTGTACGCTGCCAGCGTATGGGCTCCAGCGGCTAGTAAACTGGGGATTATTAAACAGTTGGGCGTCGTGCAACGCGGAATAGCGCAAAAAATATGCAAAGCATATCGCACCGTCTCCCTCAACTCGGTGCTTCTGTTGGCAGGGATACTTCCCCTAGATCTCCGAGCTCGTGAAGCGGCCTCATTATATGAGGCTAAGAGGGGAGTGTCGCTGCCAATATTAAGGGATAGGGAGATGGAGCGGCCTATGTTCGCGTTGAAATCCCCTCACCCTGCCACGCGTATCGAACTGGAGTTCGGAAGCCTGGTGGACCAGGAGCAGGTCGACGCCAGCGCCAAACCGGAGGTGAGAATCTTCACCGACGGGAGCAAAATTGGGGGGCGTGTTGGTGCTGCGCTGTCCTTTTGGAACAGCCAGACCGAAACACGTGCCCTCAAGCTGGCGCTACCGGACTATTGCTCGGTCTACCAGGCGGAGCTCTTGGCGATATGTAGGGCAACAGGGGAGATCCGGAGGAACTCGGCGTCCACATTTGGTGTCTACAGTGACTCCATGGCGGCTCTCATGACGGTGAAAAACCACAGTTGCCTTCACCCCCTAGCAGTTGAAGCAAGGGAAAACCTTACGGCAGCTTCCCACCAGAACAAGGTAGTAAACTTGTTCTGGATCAAAGCTCACGCGGGTTTTGAAGGCAACGAGAGAGTGGATCAGCTAGCGAAAGAGGCCGCCATGCTGAGCAGGAAGAAGCCGGATTATGATTTGTGTCCTGTTTCATTCGTCAAGCGCTGCATTCGTATGGCAACGCTTGAGGAATGGAACAACAGATATAGATCCGGCACCACCGCTTCCGTCACCAAAATTTTCTTTCCGGACGCGGCGGCGGCGTACAGGATAGTCAGGAAGCTGCGGATTGAGGGGTATCTGACTCAGGTCTTGACGGGGCACGGTGGATTCTCAGAATACTTGAACCGGTTCAAGTGTAAGGAGAATCCATCGTGCATCTGTGATCCAAACGCTGAAGAGTCCGTACAACACCTGCTGTCTTGTTGCCCTGTATATGCCTATGAGCGAATTGAACTTGAGAAAAAACTAGACACTGACCTGACCATAGACAATATAGCGGCAATAATGAGAAGTAAAAATAGAAAAGTGTTCCTAGACTACTGCCTTAAAATTGTAAAAGGAGTGATTAATAGAAACAGAAGCGATGGATAAAGTATGCAACTGCTATATATTTAGTCATATATAAGTTGTGCATATAAAAATAAGTTTTTAAGTAGATGATAATGTCAAAGCAGTAGGATTATAAGGAATTTAAGAAACGTACCAGAAAATAAGTAGACATAAGACAACAAGCTGTAACAACGTAGACAAGAATAAAAATGTTAAAAGTAGTAATAAGCGGTAGTACGATAAAAATGTAATAGACATATAAGTAAATAAGCGAATAGTACTAAAAGTGTAAGAACGTAGAATAAATGTCAAACAGTAAGATTATAAGGATTTTAAGATACGTTAGGAAATTATGTACCTAGCAAATAAGTAGACATAAGAAATTAAGCTGTAATTACCAATGTAGACAAGAAGAAATGTAATATATAGTAATATGCGGTAGTATGAGAAAACTGTAATAGACGAATAAGAAAAGCAAGCGAAAAAGTACTAAAAGTGTAAGAATTTAAAATAGAAATAAGAAAGCAACACAAATAAATGTAATAGAAGAAAAATATGATAAATTGCACGACTGCATAAAATAAACGTTTAAGTTGCTTGAATTATTTACCCCCTATAAAGAAAATAAGTGCCAATTTGTATGGGCAGAAAAATGAATTAGCTAGATAAAGAAAGAAATATAGTTAATAAAATGGGAGCCCCACCCATGGAAAAGACTGAAAGAGGAAGGATGAAAGAAAGATACTGTATGAAGGATAAAAGTGCGAGAGGCAAGCTAGCGAGAACTTGTATGAAAGAGCAATAGATAGACATAGACTCTGATAATGTCAGAGGTAGAGAGAAAAAAAAAAAAAAAAAAAAAAAACCCTAACCTAACCTAACCTAACCTAACCTAACCTAACCAGTCCCGGGCCACCCCTCGACCTGAACGGCACGAAAATTACTAGCTCCGCGCTTAAAAATTCGCTAAAAACGCAAATTTAACACTAGAAACTTGTGAAAAACGTGAAGGTTTATGATTTTGTGCGTGTTATACGAAATTACCCGAAAAAGTGAAAAAATGTGAAAATTGAGGAAAATTGTGCGAACTGTAACCTCAAATAACCTCAAATTCAAGGGATTTGAGTGATATCTCCTGAACGAGATCTGTAACAGTGCAAAGTGGAATTGCATAGGGAAGCGTAATTGGAAGGAGCATCTTTTGCGATCACTTCTGGATTTTTCCGGAAGAAAACGCCGAAACTACGAAGTTATTTCCGGAAACCACGTGGTCACGTGGCTAGGACCCCGCAGCAGTAAAACAAATCTGAAGACGTGGCAGCTGGGAGAACTTCGAACGCAGCCGGGAGTAACTTTTTCAACCCCTAAAAGCTAAGTGGATCACGAGTTATAGACCTTACAAAATAGGGAAAACTAGCTGTAGCTGTAACTCGGAAAAACGATCGATGACCTAAACTTTTTAAAATGTCTAAAAATAGTTTATATTAACCCTAACAAGCTCTCGAAATTTCGGATTTTTCCCGTGATTAGTTTCGAAGATAGCCCACCTGAAAAATATCGGGAAAATCACAACTTGGGGAAAAACTTCCCGGAAAAATCCGAAAAAATTTGGGACCAGTCGGGAGTAGTTTTTAAGTATATTATTGGTATTTAAATTTTTTAGATAGTGTTATTCGATTTTTAAGAAGGGTTGAGAGACCAAAAACCTAGGATCACCAACTTGGTGATAACCATAACTTTTGGTCTACTTAAGTCGCGAGGCTGGCCTAAGACCTATATCATAGACAAATTTACCCTCTACAAGGCGCCATAAATTAGGTCCGCGCGAATTCAGTAGGGGCTGAGATATAAAACCTTTATTGGAGACAGGTAAAAACCACCCCAAAATTGATTGTACGTAAAATAATAGAAGCAATAAATTTAAAATCGGTGAGACGCATAAATCAGATAGAGAGTATTTAAAGTAATAATAATCATCTTTTTTATTTTAGGAAAAGTACTGAAATAAGAATTTATTAGAAAAATACGTAAAAATTTAGAAAAATTGACAAAATTATTTTCATAAATAGATATATACACTAATTTATAAATATTTTTTAAAAGTAAAATCACTAAATTGTAGGGAATGTAATTAGTAATTAGTTTTAAGTGTTTTGATAATTTTGGGTTTCATATTCAAGGACTTATTGTAATACTTTAGATTAGAAGGAATCCTAAAAGTATAAGGCCGTGCGCGCACTGCCTTGCGGTGGAATGCGGTGCGTTTATTCTACCGTGCGGTAGAATAAACGCACTCACAGGGCCGCGCACTGCCGCGAAACTAACGCACGTTTTAACCGACTTCAAAAAAAGGAGGAGGTTTTCAATTCGGTTGTATTTTTTATCATCATTTTTTTTATGTTTGTTACCTCAGAACTCCGTCGTTTATGGACCGATTTGCTAATTTTTTTTTGCCTTTATAGGAAAAATCCAGTTCTGATGATGGGGTCCAATTTTTCGGTCAATTATGGACCGGTTTTGATTTATTAGAACGTGTTTATGTACCTACTTCCAAATTTCATAGGTTTCATACAAATATTATCATGACCTGATAATGAACATCGAAGATATAGAACGAAATTCCTCATAGGATCATATGTCTATGAGGAATTTCGTTTCGTTTCGTTCTTTCTATGGAAAGTAGTCACGGAAACTCCGTAATAAAACAATATACCTACCTATTCTTATTTTAGATTTAAATTGTTTAAACTCTATCCATGTGGCCTCCTGTAATTGAGGAAGTGCGCTAATTTAAAACTTAAATGTATTCAACACTTATATTTGTGTGAACATCCTTTCTTGGAGGCCCTAAATAAATAAAATATAAAAAAATAATGTATCTCAACTATGTCAAAAAACCACAGTGCAAAATAACTTTACTTTTAAAATAACTTAAATATCGAAGAGACAAAACAAAACTAATATAAATACATAGCCTGTCAAAATCATAACCCTCCGGCCTCCTTTGGCTTTGCCGTAGTCGGGTAAAAATACCGACTTCCAACGAAGTTATTTTACACTTTGATTTTTTTTTACTATCTATTTTTTACTATCTTCATTGTGATATCTATGTGAGTATGAAGTTCCGTTGACCATTTCTGGTCTTCTTCATCAGTTCCACTTCATCAAATGTTACTTTTTGACTGTAAATGCTTAAGTTCTCGATGAAAATACCAAAATCACTATAAGGTGGCCTATAATTTTTGAGGAGTAGGTACCCTCGATTCCTCATGGATTCCATCATCAGAACTGGATTTTTAAAAAATTTGGACTAATCTGGAAGCATATCTCATATGGGAAAAAAAATATAGCAAATCGGTCCAGAAACGACGGAGTTCTGAGGTAACAAACATAAAAAAATGATGATAAAAAATACAACCGAATTGATAACCTCCTCCTTTTTTTTGAAGTCGGTTAAAACGTGCGTTAGTTTCGCGGCAGTGCGCGGCGCTTCCTAGATCTCTATACGATACAAAAATATTTGCGGTAGATTCACCGCAAATTTGCAGCGAGAGGCCAACGGTGATTCTACCGCATGCGTTTATTTCACGGCAGTGCGCGCACTTCTATGAGACTCCATACTTCACAGATTATGCGTTAGAAAAACGCAAGGCAGTGCGCGCACGGCCTAAAAATACAAGGGGTGGTTTTACAGAAAATAAGGGTGATATTGGACTTTTCTCACCGCAGAACCTATTTTTTAGATATAATCTATTAGTTTCAATAATTTCAAAAAATTAGCTTCAAAATTCAGGGGGGTCATTTTCGGTTTCAAATTACGTGAACATAAATTTAGAATTTAAAAAAAAAAAACATTATCTCGGTAACCATTGGCTCAATTTTGACGGGGTTTTTTTCTAACAGCGTAGGTTACCAAGCTCTACAACTTTTGCTTACATCTATCTTCTCTACATAGAGCAGAGAAAAAAGTAGAGTTCTGGGGTGAAAAATTGACAAAGGGGATAGTGACGGCAAGTTGCACAACCGGACCCCAGTTCTTCGAGGGGGACTGGATTTGGGTAGAGATAAAAAAAAAAAACAAGTTTGGAACTCTACAAAAAATATCTAATGAGCCCATACTGAGGAGCTCAACGAGCCGATTTCAACAAGCCCTTGCACTCCTCTCTCCGATTAATAGGTTGGAAGTTATAAGAGACTAAAGTTACGGCCGCCATATTGGTCCGCCATTTTGTTTTTGGAAAAACGGCCGTAACTCCGTAACTCCTGATAACGTTGACGTGGAAAGACCGCGCTGCCACTATTGGCATCGGACGAACTGGCACTACCTGTTAGAGAAAAAAAAAAAAAAAAAAAAAAAAAATTGAAATTTGACTCTATTTTGTGAAGTTATCCAAACAGGTCGATAGAGCTAATTGCGAGCAGCACTAGTGGAAATCGCGGCTCTCTGGGGCAACGGGTAGCGAAACTACGAATTTTCAAAGCTTTGGTCGGCCATTTTGGCCGCCATCTTGAAAAGTTTTGATTCGACATATCTCCACTCCCAGACGTCCTGGCGGGACGGGATTTCGACTGAAGTCACTGATTAGGCAAGGGCTATCAGTGGTAGAGGTGTGAGAGGAGACACCTCTACATAGAGCAAAGATAGAAAAGTGGTACAGTAACATTTTTTCGACTGAATTGGACAGAGTGGAACCCTCTCGTGCCACTAAACAGGTTTTTGACAGCCAGGCTCTACATAGAGCAGAGCCAAAATTAGTTAAGATTTTTCATCAGCATCAGCGTTTAACCCTGTTTTATTTATTTATTTTTTATTGTTTATGTTTCAACTTTAACTATAATAGTACGCGCACAACAGTCGCCTTAAGAGAAACTGTATATTATTGTTGTGTGTTGGTTGACATCGTACAATACAGGTTACACCTGCTGATTGGATTTAGGTTTATTTACCCTTTATAGGGGACAGCGAGTGACGTCTGTGTGCAACTCTGACGACTGATAACTTAACACTGACAACTGTTTTTTTCTTTTTAAAATCTGTACTTCGGAAATGTTTTGCACAAAGATATTTCAATTGATGCAACTTTTCAATTGGCACATAGACTAAATCTTCTTTCCCTGTCGCTTTGATCCATTGTTTACACCTAAAAATTGGGTGATGAATTATTTTTACTTATAAATTACATATGTGTTATAAAATGTAACAAAATAACTTATAATATGACAGGTGACATTTTTTCAATTAATATATTTTAAACATTCTATCAACGTACTAACCAACATTACATGCAAGAAAATTTATCATGACAAAACATGCTAATTGAGAAAACAGTGATTTCACTTCCTTATATCATTATCATCATTAGCTTAAGCTTATAGATGTCCTCTGCTAAACATAGGCTTATCCGGTCATTACTATAACTAAACATCGATGTCGATAAATCCTGGTTAATTACCCAACACTACGTATGTTTTGTTTATGTTTATTTTTCTGATAAAATGCACTAAACGTTCAAAAATTGTACTTGAATTGAGTTCTATAAAGAATTAAACAACTAATTATGCTTACCGTTCTATATATAATGGAAATCTTGCAATAAAAACATGTTTGTTATCATCAACCCGGCATGATCCAATACCACAAATTTCACACGTTACTTTTCTCATATTGATATATAGAAATACTCAGCGATAAATAGAGAACAAATTTCTTCCCACAAAATGATTATTAATATACTAACATATACTTATAGATGAAAATCTATCTAGGAAAACCAGGAAAACCATAACAAAGCAACTGTCAAACGTTAGTGTTAGTGACAGTCAAAATCCTCTACTCTCTAGCGATATAGAGCGTTATAGTGATGAGCCCCTCCTCAAATGAGTAACTCGCCACGACGAATAATTGAAAGAGTTACTCGATTCTCAAAATTGAACCACCTCATTCAATTCCTCATGAGGTTTACAGAGTAGGTACTAGTGTGACTCGCACAGTGAATGTTTCGTCCGAGAACTCGCGAGGCGAGCGACGAGCGGCATTGATGAGTGAGTGAGTAAAAATAATAAAAGAGAAGCGTACCCTTCTTGCAGGTTTCACGATTACACTAGGAAATCAATGAGTACCTACCTAACTACTACGATAAGTATTACAAAAATGCAAAGGTTTAAAAGCGTAATAATGTCAACAATGCACAATCAAGGTCACGAAGCAACTAAAAAAACAAATAAAAATACAAAAAAATCCGTAGAATTTTGATTGGAATAGAGTACTAACATTATTTATAGCGTTTATTATTTATTGATTATGAGCCTTAAGTCCTTACAATAACGTCACTAATAAATATTACCTACGGGGTCGTTTTGTTGCATTTCGCTCACTCCCTCAACGCGAGTCGCGGCGGTTGGCAAGATTTTCTGTCTTACTCGCGCTCGATGCTTCGTAACTATAACTCGTGAGTACTCGTGACTACTAGTAAAGTCATGAGGCGCGTACAAACACCTCGCCTCAAATGAGGGGTACCTCGAGAGTACCTCGCGAGGTAAAATGAGGGCCTCCCTCCTTCTCATTTTTATTAAGCGAGTTACCTACCCAACATTAAAGCGTTAGCTTTACAATTTTGACTTTTTTTTTTTTTGGCGGGATTTCTTCGAGTGAAGTTCAGTGGCTGTTTTAATTATTCGCAAATTGATTCCTAGTGGATATTTTGTGATGTAAAATTGGTGTTGTTTTGTATCCCAAGTGTCTGCGCAACTGGAATAATATGTGGAATCATTGAAATAGGCGCGGTCTCGGTAAAATGGAGCTGAGAATTTTATTGTCGTTTTAATTACCTATGCGAAGTTTGCTGAGAAGGCTGAATCGATACATTTGCTGCCAAATACTTCAAAAAACATTAGAATGTGTTACACCTGCATTCTAATGTAAAACAAAAAGATACAAAAACTGATGACTAGGCAGCATGGTCTCTGACCTTAGCCTGTTCCACAAGGAATGAAACGAAAAAAAAAAAAGCTTTACAATTTTGAACTTTTTTTTTCTATTATTTCTTAACCATGGATACAAAGTCCTTCAGGTGGAATAATAAAAATAAAGATTGCATAGAATTTTCAATTTAATAATTGACCAGAACATCATTTTTTTTTTTGATCATTTATTATATCAATATTATGCATTGATAAAAATGCATACGAAATACAATTATTTTGCTTATATTATTGAAAAAAATATTAGTTGCGTCGTTTAAAATGTTCGGGTGTTTTTGACGGGATTTTTTGAGTCATAAAAAAATATTTTAATTTTTATTAGTGCTTAGTAGCCAAGCCAGAAAAATTACATAAATATATGTGCGTCTGTCAAAGTCAGTGAGTTCGAATTGTCAGCAAGCAAAATGTCATTAACACGTTGCATTGCGGTTGTGTCGGTTCCGGTTTGTTTGTCGATATTGAGACGAACATTCGTGACAGGCTCCGTTAGTTACGCGCCGCAGTCCTGTGTTAGCGGCGTCAACAGTGCGACCACGCAGCCACTCGGCTCTACCAAAATGTACATCGCTGAGGAACGAGGATCGGCCTATGCGCCCGACTACCGGGTGTATTTCAGTAAGTAGAGTCGCAGCTTTGACTGTCCCGTGCTGGCCGGGCACCGTCTAGACAGCGCACGCACGGAGGCTACTGCCTGTTACCTGATCTATTACTTTTTAAAATCTAATAAAACTAGCCGGACTTTGAACTTTTCTGTCATTAACAGGTTTTATTGTTGTCATTATATTGTCACTTTGTCAAGTTAGGAAATTTTATTGAGCTATATAGTAATGTAATCTATTAACCGTCTATGAGTTAAACTCCTTGACTATTTTACGCAGCTTTTAGTGCTTTATCCTCCCTCTAACTTTTGTCATAGTATATTATAATTATAAACCTACCTTTTGTTCTTTGCTGAGCTGTATTCTTAAAAACATAATTATTTTTAATGGTAATATTATAATCAGGCGTAGTTTTCATTGTTCTGCGACTTGCTTTCAGTGCATACATAATCTGATAAGGTCAAGATAATAACAATAACCATATCATTTACGTTCACTGCTGTGATAATAATCAGGAAATGCATGATCCTTGAAATTCATTATGTAGGTAGTTATATAAATATAATTTTTATTAAGATGTGGCTCCTGAGCAGGTTGTGTTGTTGAGCTAAATGTGTTTCTGCAGTCAATACCATGAATAATTTCCTTGTAAGTTCTGTGGCAAACTCATCCACACCTGCCACAGGCTCACTACGTTGAAACCTAATAAGATTTATATTCCTTATTAACCTTTTGAGTAATCTCATTAGAGACAAAATAGAAAGACTATGGCGCGTGAATGCCGGTGTTAATGCGGGGATCAACAGTTTAAGAGATAATTGTTTTAAAAATTGTCAAAGGCTAATCTGAGATAGATAGTGTATCTGAAATTTGCAAAATAAAAAAAAATACTATAAGGCTTTAGTTAATAATAGTAAAATAACAGTGTATCATTGCAGCAAAGGGTGCCTCTCATACAGAGAAGGCAAAGCATTGCTCAGCACTCGGTCCTGGCAAATTCCTACATGATTAGTCTAACAAGTGATATTATTCACTTGGTGATACATACCCGATGTGGACGAAAATCATTAGTTCTTACCCCTTTTAAAATTTGCTTTGCTGACTGTAAAACGGTTGAGTTTGTCAACATATTTTGAGATCAAAGAGTTTACTGCAAGGCCTGCTGTCTGCCTGAGTGCAACAGGCCATCTCCTTCTAATTTAACTTCCAGTTGATTAATTTGTATTGAAATTGGGTAAACTAGTTTAATGTTGTCTGTTGATTAATTTATTAAACCCCGAGCGAACGGCAGGCGTTCAAAGTCATTGTCTTTCTATTGTGTCTCTAATTACGCTACTCAATAGGTTAAAGGTATTATATTAATAACATACCAAGCATTTAGAACTTTAAACATGCCATCCACCAGTATATGGTGTCCCTATATTTGTAAACAAACCTTGAACATGACTGAATCCACCAATGTGTGATATTAGATATTACATATTAATTTCACTACTGACCAAAGTTCAGGTTAGAACCTGAAGCCTAATAGGCTTCAGGTTCTAACCTAAACTTTGGTCTTTTATTAATGTAATAGGCTTAGCCTATTACATTAATAAAACTCTCTCCTTTATAATTCTTTAGAAACACATTTTTGTCCATCTAGTTAGAACCTGAGCATTCCATGGATTATAATTTCATATATGATTGTATCATTACTTTCCTTTAGGTCTTTTTGCAATTTATTGAGAGGATGGGGGAGGGGAAGCAGCAATATTATTATTATTATTTAGTAAGACTCTAGCAACTATTGGCTGATGTGTGTGTTTTATTTAAATAGGTAGATTGTAGCTAAATTTTACACACATCTCGGTATGTGCATGCAACTTTACCTATCTTGGGAATACCTATTTAAGGGAATTTGAAAGTGCTAATTTTTTTTATTCTTGATAGGTTCGCGCTTGACCGCTATCTCACCTGATGGAAAGCGACGATGCGGTCGACGATGGAGCGCGCTTACCTAGAAGTAACCTATTCGCTTTTGACTTAAAGATTCCCGGGTTGTAGCCATCAGGAAACACAGATTCCAGCTAGGAATTCCACTTCCTTATTTATTTACAAAAAGACTCGCGCACTGAGGGTTCCGTACAAACTTACTTAGGTAAAGTTCAAATCCCGAATTGAGTCTCGAAGATTTCTCCGAATCGCAAAAAAGTTTTTTTTTGTGACTTAATAAAAAAAATATTGTTTTCAGATTTATTGCTCTATACCTGTGCTTTAAGACCTTGCTTTATGCCAAATTTCAGGGTCAACGGGAAGTACCTACACGTATGAATTTTGATTCCCTTGGTATTGTAGAAATATACGTTTTATGCAACATAAACGGCCGTATCTTTTTTTTCGTTATCATATTAGTTTGATTTTTCACAGCTTCAAGGGACCGCAGACTTGAGTATAATATTATGGTTTTAATTTGAACTCGATACTTCCACGTGTTCTCGAGGTAAAGGGTCTTGACAGACAGACAGACAAACGGACAACAAAGTGATCCTATAAGGGTTCCGTGTTTTCTTTTGAGGTACGGAACCCTAAACACACTAAAACGATCAAAATAACTTTAATTTAGGAAGTCGGTATTAAATAACAAACAATATCAGAAACACCGCTTTTATTTTGTAAAATGTTTTTTTTTTTCATTTAGAAGTCAGTTATAAACTACCCTGAAATACTCTTTATAGAGTGTTGTTTGATGGTAAGTTTCTATGAAAGAATCATATTCCTTGAATTCATCATCATCTTCCTGCCCTTGTCCCATCTTATTTGGGGTCGGCGCAACACGTTTTTTCTTCCATTCTATCCAGTCAACTGTCATGCTATCACTAAATTCCTTTTCTTTCATATCACTGGTCACACAATCCATCCATCTTTTCTTTGGCCTCCCTCTCCCTCTCCACCCATCCACATGTATACTCATAACTCTTTTAGTAACATGCGTTTCATCTCTCCTCTTTACATGACCATATTCCTTGAATTAATAAACTTAAAACTTTGACTTACCTGAATAATTGTATTGTAATTAATATTATTATTGTTTTTTGTACACTGGCCGCCCTAAACTATCTCCTTTCGTTCAGTCCATCCTAAAGCGTTAGCTTTACATACCTACTCTTTGGTCCATCCTAAGGTTGTAAGAGATTGACCGCCCTTTGTACACTTGGCTTTTGTATATGTTTATCCTGTCCGCATTATGATGTGTACAATAAAGTAGGTATATAATAAATAATAAGAAATTAAATTATTTAAGGTCATTCAAGTTTATTAGAATTAGTCTTAACGCGGTCCGACTACGTTAGTTTAAATATTACCGTGGTTTAGTCGCGGTACAATATTAAATTTTACAGAAAAGAAAAGTTTTAATCATATTATTACTTAGGTTGTTCATAAATCGTTCTTCGGCAAGACAAAAGGGGATACATAAGTTAATCGGCTGCGGTTTTTTTTATTCACCGTATCCTATGTAGGAGAAAGTACGAAAACCCGAACAAAGTCACGGGAAAAGTACTAGTCAATATTAAAAATGTTATTTTTTATTATTTATGTCATGACCGTGTTGAGACTTTCAGATCAGATACGAAGCGGCGACGTAACAGCGGGTTACGAAGGTCGTCTAGTTTGAATAGTTTCTGACGCGATTGCTTATCGCCTTCTGCAGCGCGGCACGTGTTCAGCGTGTGATCTAATTGAGAATACAATTCACTAATTTATCACCTGATTATGGATTGCAATAAAGTTAATTACTTTGCCTTGCCAGCGGAGACCCTGCACTTGATTCTGCCACCTTCATTACCATACGAATCATCTTCAGTTCGCTAGGTAACCTATGTAGGTACGTTAACTCAGAAGTTTGATTTTTTCACAGCTTCAAGGGACCGCAGACTTGAGTAAATATGGTTTTAATTTCAACTTGATACCTCCACACGTTCTCGTGTTAAAGGGTGAAGGTTGACAGACGGACAACAAAGTAATCCTTTAAGGGTTCCATTTTTTCCTTTTGAGGTACGGAACCCTTAAAAGGATTTATAATCAAACGCTAAGCATTTAGGCAATATACAAGATTATAGTAAAGAACTTTATTAACAACAGCTAGTATTTCAAACTAATTTTTCTTGTGCCGTGATCACAATCGAGTAAAATAACAAAGATGGGTTATGTTTTCTTTTTTAAAGTGAGCACGTAAAAAACAGGTAGGATCTGTTATTTTGTTACAAAATTAAACTGCGTCAGAAAAAGCCCTCTCTGCTTCCACGCTGCTACAATGGCTTAAGATTTTATCTATTTCAAATTCTGGAAAACGTTAAACATGGTTTGTAAGTCATAGAGTTTAGCGCACAGGTTTTATTATCTTACTAGCTTTTGCCCGCGGCTTCGCTCCTGTCAACTGACTACTCTATTTTGCTCTACCCAACTCTGCCCTACTCCACCCTACTCTACCCTACCTTACTCTACCCTACTACCAATTTTTTAATTTTTTTCTTTCATATGATCCTTCTCCTGACAATAACAAACAACAAAAAAAAAAATAGTGAAATCGGTCCAGCCGTTCACGCGTGATGGCGTGACCCAGGGAAATAGAGATTCATTTATTTATATATATATTTTATAGCATAGTCGCATAGCATAGTCGGCCTTATAATGTTCCCACTGCTGGGACTCAGGCCTCCTCTCTAGGAGAGGGAATGGGCCGTAATCCACCACGCGGGCCCAGTGCGGGTTGATGGATGTCACAGTCTTCGAATTTTTGGTTCTAGGACATGCCGGTTTCCTCACGATGTTTTCCTTCACCGTTTTGAGAGCAGTGGTGATGAAATAAATTACACAAAGTAATGCGCCTGGCTGGGTTTGAACCCGCGACCTACAACTCGTAAGTCGGAGCCGTTACCACTCGGCCACCACAGCTGTATATATATAAAATATATTTTATATATATACATAGATATAGATGTTATCATCATCATCTTTACCATTTCAGCCGAAAGACGTCCACTGTTGGACATAGGCCTCCCCCAAATGTCGCCATAATGACCGGTCCTGTGCGTCTCGCATCCATCGGATTCCCGCGACCCTCACCAGGTCATCGATCCACCTTGTGGGAGGCCTTCCAACGCTGCCTCTTCGGGATAGATGTCATGTTGAGGTGTATAAAATTAAACCAAGAAATAGGGGTAAGGTTACAATAATTCGCACCCAGCTGAAAATTAGTAGGATTGTTCAAAACACCATCATAAATAAAATCTAAAAAGTTCTCATCGATCCAACACCTGGAAAAAATACTCGGTGTCAAAGGTCACAAAAACGAGTTTTTCGCAATTTTCAGCATAACTAAGTTTTATCATAATTATAATTAGCTCAGACGGAAATTGTAGATCAGATAATTATCTACAAAAATGTCTAAATACTTTTTTTCCTAAGAGCCACCGTTTTTGAGATACCTATAATGATTCAAAAAGTTGAAAGAGGTAATCGTTATAATATGCACACGTTTTCACGCGACCTTTGAGGTAGTGTACTTAGCGCGTTTTTAGGAATCCATACCTCAAAAGGTAAAAATGTAACCCTTATAGGATGGTGGAGCACACAGTGGAGGTGTGCCCCGCCTGGGCAGAGCAACGCCGTGTCCTCGTGGCGATCAGGGCAATCGGCGGCGGCGATCTCTCGCGCCGGGCCTTGGTACAGGCCATGGTCCGGAGCGAGGAGGAGGCCGCACGTGTGAGGCAACGGTCCTCACGCCCCTACCGCCGCCGGGATTTCCGGCCACCGTAGGCGCGGGCTTGCGGACGGCGAGCAATGGGTACATCGCCGTCCGACAGTCCGGATCGAGCCCAAGTCGTCGACGGCGCGTACTGTTCCACGCGCGCCTCAAGGAGATGTCAGCAAACCGTAGGGGCCCAGCTGGGTCGAAGCCTACTGGGGCCTAGGGTCTGCTTCTATAAGGAAGACTCGGCCCTGGTACTAAAGGCAATGAAGGAACAGGAGTGGGTTTTTAGTCAGTTAAAGTCTGATACTATCTCTCGCTCCGCCCAAGAGCGGGGGATGTCATTAGATGATTTTTCCCACCGAAAAAACGGAACCCTTTTAGGATCACTTTGTTGTCCGTCCGTCTGTCTGCCTGTCTGTCAAGACCTTTAATCTCGGGAACGCGTGGAGGTATCGAGTTGAAATTAAAACCATATACTCAGGTCTGCGATCCCTTGAAGCTGTGGAAAAATCAAACTTGTAAGTTAACGAAAAAAAACTGGGCAAGTGCGAGTCGGACTCGCGCACTAAGGGTTCCGTACAAACTTGAAAGGTAAATTGCGGTTTACGATTTATAACGTATTAAAAAAGAAAACTACTTACTAGATCTCGTTCAAACCAATTTTCGGTGAAAGTTTGCATGGTAAAGTACATCATATATTTTTTTTTAGTTTTATCATTGTCTTCTTTTAGAAGTTATAGGGGGAGGGGGGACATTTTACCACTTTGGAAGTGTCGCTCGCACAAACTATTTAGTTTAGAAAAAAATTATATTAGAAACCTCAATATCATTTTTGAAGACCTATCTATAGATACCCCCCCACACGTATGGGTTTGATGAAAAAATAAAATTGAAGTTTCAGTTTTAAGTATGGGGAACCCCCAAAAGTTGTTCTTTTTTTTCTATTTTTGTGTGAAAATCTTGTTGCGGTTCACAGAATACATCTACTTACCAAGTTTCAACAGTATAGTTTCGGAAAAAAGTGGCTGTGACATACGGACGGACTGACACACAGACATGATGTTAGAAAGTAGCCGATTCTGAATTATTTGACCCCCATTGGTGTAATTGCTGCAAGGCGTTCCGATGTGAGAATAAATAAATAAATAAGTAAATGACGAATCCATAGGGGTTCCGTTTATTGCCATTTGGCTACGGAACCCTAAAAAAGATACGGCCGTTTATGTTCAATTTCGAATCGAGTCTCAAAGATTTTTACGAATCGCAAAAAAGTTTTTTTTGTGACGTAACTATCTTTTTTTTTCGTTAACTTATACTTCTATAACTCGCACTATACATATGTTTACAACTTACAACTTATGTATAATGAAATACAAAATATCCAAATACACCCCAACACATGGCCACCTGTATACTAACTGTACTAGTACCACAGAATAAGTAATAGTACAGTACCTAGTACGTACGTAAGTAGCTATATTAACTGGATCCGCGTCGCATTTTACAGAAGACGAGAGCGGGCCCATCTCACCGCTGCACGACATCCCGCTGTGGGCGGACAAGGCCAAGCGGTTGGTGAACATGGTGGTTGAGGTCCCGCGCTGGACCAACGCCAAGATGGAGATCAGCCTCAGCGAGCCGCTCAACCCCATCAAACAGGACGTGAAGAAGGGCGCGCTGCGCTTCGTTAGCAACGTGTTCCCGCACCGCGGCTACATCTGGAACTACGGAGCGCTGCCGCAGACGTGGGAGAACCCACACCACGTGGACCCCGGCACGCAAGCGCGCGGCGACAACGACCCCATCGACGTCATAGAGATCGGCGACCGCGTGGCGGCGCGCGGCGACGTGTACGCCGTCAAGATCCTCGGCACGCTGGCGCTCATCGACGAGGGCGAGACGGACTGGAAGCTGTTGGCCATCGACGCGCGCGACCCCGCCGCCAACAAACTCAACGACGTGGCCGACGTGGAGGCGCACTTCCCGGGCCTGCTGCGCGCCACCGTCGAGTGGTTCCGCCTCTACAAGGTACCCGACGGCAAGCCCGTCAACCGCTTCGCTTTCGACGGCGAGTGCAAGAACGCGGAATTCGCCTACAAGGTCATCGACGAGGTGAGCCGCTCTATTGTGCCCAGAGTTCGATACGACCGACAGACAGGCGAGTCGCGTGTGATAATGACACTCCTTTGTTTGTAGGTGCACGAATTTTGGCGCTCGCTGGTGGCAGGCGAGGTAGCGGACGCCACGGACATCAACAAGTAAGTGTCGTGCCGGTGGGCAGGCGGAGTGTCTGTATCTGTAGTAACCGGGCCCGTCACCCGCAGGATGAACGTGAGCGTGGAGGGCGCGCCCTCGCGCGTGGAGCGCTCGGAGGCGGGCGCGCTGCTGAGCAAGGCGCCGCCGCGCGGACTGCCGCAGCCCATCCCGCTCAGCGGTCAGTCTCCAGTGTGTAGTGCGCAGTTGTACTAGTGTACTCCCGGCTCCGGTTTTAAAAAGCATCTTTTTCTGTTCGCAGTGGACAAGTGGCACTTCATCTCCAACATGTGAGTGTCGCCGCGCGCAGCTCCGTGCGTACTGACGCTCTTTGATATTGCATACTTGTGGCTACCTCGAAGTCTCGACAACTCGATTCTCCCCGATGCAGTCTCACTATTCCAGTGCGTCGAGTGTCATCATTGTGTGATAAATGTTGCACTGTCCATAACCATAAGTATTTAATTATCTATTCTAAGTGGAATGTATATATAATGTTCGATTAAATTTGGTATTGAGTAACAAACATACTTTAAATAATTGAGGTCTATAACAAACCATAGCGTTATCCGTTATGAGCATTCATCCGTTAAAACCACGCAGAAGTCTAAATCAATGATTTCCGACGGACAATATAACAATAATGTGTTTAATTTCTAGATAAGATATTGACGACATATTATTGGGAATTTCATAATCTAGTGTATGGTCCAAAAACATTTTCAAATAGTCGTATCGTTTTCCCATTAAAACAGTTCTTATCCAAGCCGTTTTTAAAACTAGCGGTCGATGGTCTACGCAGATACGAGATAGTAGTAAAACCGTGTATGATAAACTTACAACAATTTTACTTTAAAAAAACATATAACATTGACTAATGCATGGCTAAACAAAAAATACGATTGCTGTAACTTTTCAGTCAAGAAAAGTAAACTCAAAACTGTAATTTTTAGCTATTTTCATCCATTCGAGATATTAAACTATATTTTATCCTAAACTAACATAGTTTAGGATAAAATATGGGGCATTTTTGTTTTTTTTTAGACCTAGTAATTGAACACATTTATGTTCTAAGACATGGCACAATAATTTTATTAATAACTTATTTCTTTAATTTGCAAGGAATTATTTAGAATTACTATATAATAGACGTGGAATTGCGTCTGCGCTCCAGTGCCGGCCGAGGCCTTTTAGAGGTAGGACGTGTGTCGCTCTCGTCGCCGTGCGCTGCGTAAAATATTAGTCTATTATCGTGAGTTAATAACGCGACTGGAACATATTGATACTTTTTATTATAATAATATTTTTTTTTATAAGACAAATCTTTGGTGAGTACATATTTTATTGTAATGAAGTTGATAACTTAACAAGATAAAATTAGACTACTATAAGTACCTGTTTTTATTTTACCTGCTTTTTTTTCAGATATGGCTAAAAGGCGTTATATAGAAAAAAAAAAAAAACTGGGCAAATGCGTGTCGGACTCACGCACTGAAGGTACAATACCGTTGTAAATAGTTCGATTCCCGAAATGCAGTCTATGAAGAATCTAAAATCCCGAAGATTTTTCCGAATCGCAAAAAAAGTTTACGTAACAATAAATTCACTATTTTAAGATTTCTTCCTATTCCTGTACTACAAAACCTTGCTTGCCAAATTTACGGATTGGGGGTCAACGGGTAGTACTCTATGAATTTTGATTCCGTTGAGAGTGTCGAAATATATATTTGAGACATAAACGGCCATATCTTTTTTTTTTTCGTTAACTTAGAAGTATTTTTTCACAGCTTCAAAGGACCGTAGATCTGAGTGTATGGTTTTAATTCCACCCAATGCCTTCATGCGTTCCTGAGATAAAAGGTTTTGACAGACAACAAAGTGATCCTATAAGGGTTCTGTTTTTCTTTTGGGGTAAGGACACAAAAAAGAAAAAAAAACACGGAAATTTGGCTAAGGCTAATGAAGCCAAAACGTAATCTACCGAAGAGCCACTTTTAAAAACAGTTTATAACCAATTCACAATTTTCTCCTTTTTATTAACCGATTTCAAAAAGTTAGGGTCTTCATTTCATTGCAATTTTTTACTCGAAGATGCCATGTTATACCTATTATTTTTGAATTTAGGTGTTATTGATGCTACCTATTGGATTTACGAGTATTGTTGTTGGCAGAAAAGAGAAATTCAAATACTTGAAAACCAAGACATAAATAAACATGCTCTTTTAAGTTTAAAATTCTGTTTATTTATATTTTTGGCACTTTTTAAAATTTTGTACCAAGAGACAGTAATGGAACAGTTTTTTTTCCACAACTATCACACAACGCCGTCTAGTCTCAAGCTAAGCAGAGCTTGTGTTATGAGTACTAGACAACTGATAAACCTACTTATATATTTCGAAATACATACACATTATAGATAAATTACACCCAGACACAGAACAAATGATTGTGCTCATCACACAAACATTTGTCCTGGGTGGGAATCGAACCCACGACCCCCGGCATAGCAGTCAGGGCCACTAACCACTAGACCAACAGGTCAGTCAAGAGTCAGTAAATAAGACATATCCTCATTATTTCTAATCTCAAGCCGACAATTGATCGCCGATCATGGTGCTTACTTTTGTATCACTATAAATTATACCTACATATTATTTTTAGACTTCACAAAAAGAAAACCTTAGCGAAATTCAAGAAATATTCAGAAACAGCAAATTTCCATGAGAATCAAATAACGTGTGAAATTGTTGTTGATAAAACCTTCATCACTATCATCATTTCAGCCGAAAAACTGTTGAACATAGACCTCCCCTAAGTGTCACCACAATGAATGGCCCTGTGCGGCTCACATCCATCAGATTCCCGCAACCCTTATCAGGTCATCGGTCCACTTTGTAGGAGACCTTCCAATGTTGGGTCTTCCGGTACGCGTCGCCACGCCAGAACCTGTCGGATCATTCGGTTCTCTTCAAAATAGTTGAGCTGAGTGGTGTAGGTAATATAAGCTTCATGTCAGTTGAAACTGGTCGTCTCTTAGCTGCCAGTGGCTTATGTCTATACTTATAATTTGCTTTTTTATTTTATTATTTACATTGTTCTCGCATAATAGTAGCGACAAGAAACATGTAACTGAGATATTTTTAATATTAACAACATAACATGATTGAAAAGATTTTCCACGGAGTTTCTTGCACATTCTTCTCCACAGAGATCTACTCTTTGGAATGTACAATTAGCATCATTTTTCTAACTGACTGACTTTATGACAGTTCAAAAGTGCTTGTAAATGATTTATTTGAAATAAATTCTTTGAATCTTGAATCATAAAAAACAAGTGAAGCTAAATTACATGGAGAAGAACGTGCAAGAAACTCCATGGACACTCTTTTAAATCATGAGTTACATAAATCATCATCATCATCTTCCTGCCCTTGTCCCGTGTTATTTGGGGTCGGCGCAACACGACTTTTTGTCTTCCATTCTGCCCTGTCACTCGTCATACTATCACTTACTTCCTTTTCTTTCATATCACTCTTCACACAATCCATCCATCTTTTTTTTGGTCTCCCTCTCCCTCTCCATCCATCCACATGTAAACTCATAACTCTTTTAGTAACATGCGTTTCATCTCTCCTCTTCACATGACCATACCAAGACAAACGATTCCCTTTCAACTTTTCAGTCACTGGCGCCACTTTCAAACTTCCCCTAATATACTCATTTCTCACTATCCATTCTCGTCACACCACACATCCATCTTAACATTCTCATCTCCGCTACGTGCAATCTTTTTTCATCCCAGGCCTTATCACGGACTTGTAGATTTTACCCTTCAACTTGAGGGGCATCCGTGGGTCACAAGTTGTTCCCGTGACCTGTCGCCATTTCATCCATCCTGCGTTGATCCGATGTGTTACGTCCCGGTCTACCTCACCATCCCCTTGGACGAGTGACCCGAGGTACCGAAAGTCGGAGCAGATCGGTATGGGTGTTCCAGCGAGAGATAAAGGCACTGGATTGGAGAGACCGCCGAAATCGCAGAACAAGTATTCCGTTTTGATTCTACTCAATTTCAGGCCAACACTCTCCAGTCTGTGCCACCACACCTCCAATCTGTTCTGGACCTCTAGGCCACTCTCGGCAACCAACACAATGTCATCGGCAAACAGCATACACCAGGGAGCCTCTTCCTGAATGTCCGACGTCAGAGCATCCATTATCATCAGGAAGAGGTAAGGGCTGAGAGCCGACCCTTGATGTAAGCCGACAGCCACATTGAAGCTGCCAGTGGTGCCCACTGTAGACCGGACTTGGGTACTGCATCGACTGTACATCGCTCGGATCAACTGCACATACTTCCCAGGCACACCTTTCTCCTTAAGGGCCCACCACAGAACCTCACGAGGTACCCGGTCGTATGCCTTTTCGAGGTCAATGAATACCATGTGCAAGTTTTTATGCGCACCTCTGTATTTCTCGCACAGCTGGCGTATAGCAAAAATGGCATCCGCTGTACCCCGACCCGGCATAAAACCGAATTGGTTCTGTGAAATTTCACTCTCTTCTCTCAGTCGCCTTTCAATAACTTTATCCCAGGCTTTCATAGTATGTGATATTAGCTTTATTCCTCTATAATTGTTGCACTCAAGCACATCACCTTTGTTTTTAAAAATCGGCACCAAAGAGCTATTGCACCACTCATCAGGTATGGCTTCTTCCAGCAACAACTTATTGAAGAACAAAGCTAACCACGTCCATCCATCCACTCGCAATAACTTCCACACTTCAACTGGTATTCCATCTGGACCAATGGCTTTACCATTCTTCATTCCATTTACTGCTATTCTGACTTCATCCATACTAACCATTCTCACTAATCCCACATTCACTGGTTTATTCTCTAACACCCCACTCCAATTATTTTCTTCATTCATCAATCTTTCAAAATATTCCTTCCACCTCTTTCTGATTTTTTCATCATCCGATAGAACCATTCCAGTTTCATCTCTTATACATCTTACATGACAAACATCCCTCGCCTTTCTCTCTCTTATTCTAGTAAGCCGGTATAGCTCTTTTTGGCCTGCAGGACTGTCCAGTGCGTCATATAGTTTGTTCCGGGGTTTTTGATTTTGCTATTGCCACGGCTTTCTTGGCTTTCTTCTTTAAAACGTCATACTCACTCTTTTTTTCAGCTTTTAAACTAGCGTTTCCAGGCTCTACACGCTGCCATTCCTTGAATTTTCTTTCAATACACTCTGAACTTCTGTCGACCACCACCATGTATCCCTATCTATTATGCCCTTTCCTCTCGTCTCTCCCAAAATATCTATCGCTGCATGCCTGATACACTCAGCCATCTCATTCCAGCTTTCATTTATACTTCGATCATTCATATCTCCCATCTCTATCATTCTGTCCACCACTCGCTCCCTGAACTTCTTCGCACAATCATTCCTCTCTAACATATGCCATTTTATTTTAGGGGGAGGACGCTCTTTGTATTTGGTAGACAGTATTTTAACTACTGATGTCATAATCAGGAGTCTGTGTTGTGAGACTAGGTCTTCTCCTGGCAGTACTGTGCAATCTTTGACGTGCATTAAGTGGTTGCGCCGAACTAGAAGGTAGTCGATTTGGGTCTTATTATTACCACTTTTGTACGTGATCATGTGTTCGTCTCTTTTTTGGAACCACGTATTGGCTACTGCTAGGTCAAATGCAGTAGCGGATTGCAGCAGGGTCTCTCCTTCACTGTTCGGACTACCGAAACCCCATCCCCCATGTACTCTTTCATAAACACCTTTCATTCTTCCCACATGTCCATTAAAATCACCTCCAACTATCAATCAATTTCTCATGAACAGGGATGTTCATTAAAGCTGTATCAAAATTCTCCCAAAACTTCTCCTTTACCGTTTCATCACATCCTACTTGTGGTGCATACACACTAACTATATTCAACATCACATTCTCTAACATAACTTTCACAACTATAAATCTATCACTAATCCTTTGTACTTCCTTTCAATTTACTGTCTTACACTATTCCTACACCATTTCTTTTTCCATCACTTCCACAGTAGTAGAACTTGTATCCCTCACCAATTTCTCTCGCTTTTGTTCCTCTCCATTTAGTTTCCTGCAAGCATGCTATATTTATCCGTCTTCTTTTCAATACATCCGCTAACTCTCTGGCCCTTCCAGTCATAGTCCCAACATTCCAACTTGCATACCTCAATCTCGTTTCCCGAGCTAGCTTCTTACGTTGCACCCGCCCGAGGTGGTGCAACAACCCTGGTCCATTCCATGAGTTACATAAATCTTGGTTACATATTTCTTGTCGCTTCTAATATTATGTGAGCACAATGTAGATATGCAATAATAATTAAAAAAAAAACGAAATTAAATTAAGCCAATGGCAGCTAAGAGATGACCAGTCTCAACTGACGGTACCCTTTCACGAGCATGACGCGTGCATTTCGGATTTGGCCTTGAAGGCTCATTTCAAAACTTTACTCAAACCGGGTGAATTGCTATCATGCTCAATTGCACGAGTACGTTTTAGATTTTTCAAACAAACATTACATAAATTGTTTTTTTTAAATACTATTAATATGACGTAATTAAAGAATTTAGTATCAAATTGTTATGATTAGGTACAGGTGCTTCGCCAGATGGTCTTATCGTATCTGATAGCATCGTCGAAATTACGTGTCGTAGTTCGGAATCCTGATTACAGGCAGATGTTGCTATGAGTAAAAAAAAACGTCATGACAGGTTTTATCAAATACAGAAGGATCTGTACATAACTAACAAAAAATACTGTCTGTTTGCTGAGTGGTCAGACAAAGATCTTAAATTGAAAACTGAAAAAGTAATTAGGGACGATACATTTTGGAGCAAAAATATGGAACATCGGCTAGTCAGTTTTTACAACAAAATAATGTCTTTTACCCGAGATGTTGATGCCCGAAAAGCTAGGTGTATGAAACTTAGAGACGACAAACAATAAAATTTTATTTTACACGATAATATTTGTTTTTTTTTACTTAAACCTATTAGTAATTTAATTCCTCATATATTACAATAAACTAAAAAAAGTAAGTCCCTACTTGCGGAAAAACGTAAACATTTCATACTTACTAAAAACGTTGGCAAAGTATCAAAATTATCAGTGCGGTGTACGACACGCGGTTAAAATGCACACCAATACAGACAGCTGTGTGCACGCTAACAGTAAAGCAGTGTGAGTAAATTTACCTAAAATTGAAGCGCGCCGCTCTGGAGGTTTACGATTCTTTGTGGGATTTTTCTACCTAACTGCTGCATATAGTAGGACAAAAAACTGGGCAAGTGCGAGTCGGACTCGCGCACTGAGGGTTCCGGATAAACTTATCTTTGAAAACAGTTCAATTCCCGAATCGAGTTACGATGATTTTTCCAAATCGCATGACATAACTACAAATTTACAGTTTTCGGATTTTTCTTAATCTCGTGCTATGAGACCCATGCCAAATTTCAGGATTCTTGGTCAATGGGAAGTACCCTATGAATCTTCATTCCCTTGAGAGTGTCGACTTCGAATGGCGACATAAACAGCCGTATCTTTTTTTTCGTTAACTGAGAGGTTTGATTTTTGACACGTGGCAACACGTGGACACGTTATTTGGGAATATTTCTTCAAAATTGTAGGCGTAATTGACTTATCCCACTTCTGAGATATAGGATCTAATCTTTATCTCTCAAATCAAACGAAGATTGAAACGATATAATTGGATTTATTTTAAACAAGTGTTCGGTTCAACCGTCAAGTCTAGAAATACATTTCACCTCACCTTAAAACGTCAAAACTGTCTTACATAGTGTTGCCATACTTAACTCTTGATTCGATACAATTAAATAATCGATTTAATATTCGACTAGAATTATAACCACTACTATTTTAATTTGCTTTACTTTAGATACGAATACATTGTATTCGTGGTTACAAACTAGCTGGGATATTATTTAAATACCCACATCTTGGCTAATTAACCTTACAATAGATATATATTCTTTATTGTACACCAGAAATACAAATGATGATGAAATCCAATGATGTCATTAGTGCTGGTATGCCGTGCTATCCGACCAGCACTTTTACTGCATATAATATATGCAGTAAAACATGTATATATTATATACATGTTTTTAAGAAGTGCGTATTCTTCTCCATGGGGATTTGCGCTTTGAAGTGTGGATTAACTTTTTGACAATTCAAAAGGTGAACGGTTTATTTGAAACTAGCGGCCCGCCCCGGCTTCGCATGGGCGCACTGCAGATCACTTCATAGTTTAAAACAAAGTTGCTTACCGCTGTCTGTCTCTATGTACGCTTAGATCTTTAAAACTACGCAATGGATTTTGATGCAGTTTTGTCCAGCATTGCACCAGGGCGGGTCGCTAGTACTAAATATACTACAGAATGTCTTTATACACAACGTTCACAGATTTTTTGCCATTAGACAATACAAACATATTTTCTTTTGAGGTTACTCTTGAAAGAGCGACATATAATTGGCCATGTGAAAAAAATTCAAAGCACAAATCTAAGCCTGTAACGTTGAAAGTTTGACCCTGCGATTTATTGATAATCATTACAAAAAATATCTTTAGCGGAAATTGTAGGCGTTTATATTGTGCCCCGCTTGGGTAGAGTAACGTCGTGTTTTCGTGGGGACGATCGGCGGCGGCGATCTCTCGCGCCGGGCCTTGGCACAGGCCATGGTCCGGAGCGAGGAGGAGTGGGAGGCGGTCGCCTCCTTCTGCGAAGCAGTAATGCTAGCAAAGGAGGCGGCCGATCGCGTGAGGCAACGGTCCTCACGCCCTAACCGCCGCCGGGATTCCGATCCCGATTTCCGGCTACCGTAGGCGCGGGCTTGCGGACGGCGAGCAATGGGTGGCTCGCCGTCCGACCGTCCGGTAACCGTCCGGACCGAGGCCAAGTCGGCGACGGCGCGTATTGTTCCACACGCGCCTCAGGGAGATGTCAGCAAATTGTAGGGGCCCAGCAGGGTCAAAGCCTACTGGAGCCACGGGTAGTGTGAAAACGAAACCCGGGGTCCTGGGACGAAGGCAACGAAGGAGCAGGAGTGGGTTTTTATTCAGTAAAAGTCTGACACTATCTCCCGCTCCGCTCAAGAGCGAGATTTGTCATTAGATGATTTTCCCACCTAAAAAAAAGGCGTTTATATTGTATATTGTATTGTAAATTCGATGGTATTAGAATTCAATTTCAATTAACCCAAACACTGCTAGGTTACATTGTTTTATTATGACTTTCCTGTGTCTACGTTCCACCTTCCTCCATCATCAGATCAGTTCAATAGTGCCTTATAGCCAAAGTGCATCTCATGACAATTCTAATAAGCCCAAACACGGCTAGGATACATTGATCAATTACAGAGTTTCGGTGCCTATCTTCCGGCTCCATCATCATCATCAGGTCATTTCGATGATACCATTTTCAACATAACTATTCAGAACCATTTATTTATTTGTATTGTCATAGTCGCTTAACTGTCTTCATTGTGATATCTATGTGAGTATGAAGTTCCGTTGGCCATTCCTGGTCTTTTTCATCGAATACCAAAATCACTATATGGTTGCCTATAATATTTGAGGAGTTCCCTCGATTCCCCATGGATTCCATCATCAAAACTGAATTTTGGAAAAATGGGATTAATCTGGAAGCATATCCTTTAGGAGGAAAAAAAAATCTGCAAATCGGTCCATAAACGACGGAGTTCTGAGGTAACACACAAAAAAAAGAAAAAAAAACATATAACCGAATTGATAACCTCCTCCTTTTTTTGAAGTCGGTTAAAAACACTATAACGATCAAAATAAATTTAATTTCGGAAGTCGGTGTTTCTGGTATTGTTTGCTTGTTATTTAACACCAACTTCCGAAATTCAAGTTATTTTGATCGTTTTAGTGTTTTGTTTTTTTTTTTGTAAAAAGTTTTTTATGTCACACTTTTCAGTTGTGATGCACTTATAGCCAGAGTACCTATTTCTCATGACAATTCGAATGAACCCAAACACTGCTAGGATACATTATTTTATTATGAAGTCCCCATCCACCTCCCGGCTCCATCATCAGGTTAGTTCGATAGTAGGTACCTTATAGCCAAAGTGCATATAATGACAATTCTAATAAGCCCAAACACGGCTAGGTTACATTGATTAATTACGGAGTTCCAGTGCCTACCTTCCGGCTCCATCATCATCCTCAGATCACTTCGATGATACCATTTTCAACATTACTATTCAGAACCATTTATTTATTTATATTGTCATAGTTACTTAACTATCTTCATTGTCATATCTATGTGAGGGTGAAGTTCCGTTGGCCATTTCTGGTCTTCTTCATCAGTTCCACTTCATCAAATGTTACTTTTTGACTGTAAATGCTTTTTTTTGGTATTCTCGATGAAAATATCAAAATCACTATACAATATTCTAGAATATTATTATTATTATATTATTATTATTATATTTATTTTCTATATATACATATTATCTACATTTTAAAATATTTCTTAAAAACAAACATAATAAAAAAACATTTAAAAATATAAAAAATAGTAGCCCACCGGCATCGGGAACAGGGTCCAAGCTACCGGTGGTCAGGGCTCCTGAGAGAGGAATCTCCTAACAATGCGCGCCGTGTCCAGGAGTACCGCTTTCTGGATCAAGCCCTTAATCCAGCTGCCCAACGAGAGCCTCCTCAGATGTTGTTCGAGGCTCTTAGCTATTAAGCCATTCGCCGTTACGACTATCGGCACAATGACTGCTCTATCCACTTCCCACATGTCGACAACCTCGCGAGCTAAGTCAAGATATTTAGTTTGTTTATCTTTCTCAGCTTTCACGAGGTTCTCGTCATGAGGGACCGCTATATCAACAATCATTGTGCGACGCTCTAGTCGATCTATCACCACTATGTCAGGCTTATTGGCAACAATAGTCCTGTCAGTGATGATAGATCGATCCCAATACAATGTGACGCTGCCATTCTCGAGAACTGGGTCGGGCACATACCTATAGTACGGTACTTCTGATTCCACAAGATTGTATTTAAGAGCAAGTTGCTGGTGAATAATCCTGGCTACGAGGTTGTGTCTATGCAAATAGTCTCCGTTAGCTAAATGAGAACATCCAGAAATAATATGTCGGATTGATTCTCCGGGTCGGTGGCATGCCCGACAGATGTCAACCGTACCGTCCTTCACAATGTATTTCCGGTAGTTGTTCGTCATCATAACTTCGTCCATAATTGCAAAGACAAAACCTTCGGTTTCTCCAAAGAGATTACCAAAGCGCAGCCAGGATACGGACGCTAAAAGATCTACATCGGGCCCATGTAAGGCCCGGTAAAAACGCCCGTGAAGCTCCTTGCCCTGCCATACTGCCCTGCGTTCATTAGTATCCATTACTGTAGGTTTGCGCCAGTTCTCGTTAAACAAGGAGAGCGGGGTGAGGCCTTTGTCTACCGCAACCACATCTCGGTGCATCCCCACGTCGGTTTTCAGGAAGTATTCCCTGAGACTGCATATCTCGCGGTTGTGCAGGGTCTTAGCATTCAAGAAACCACGACCTCCGCACTTCCGCGGGATATACAGCCTCATCACCGATGACCGTGGGTGATGCATCCGATTTGCGGTAAGTAGTGAGCGGACCCTCCTATCCAGGGCGTCGAGTTCCGTCTGAGTCCATTTGAGTATGCCGAAAGAGTACATCAAAACCGGCATGACCCAACATTTATTATTATTATTATTATTTTGTCTAGAATATTTGAGGAGTTCCCTCGATTCCTTATGGATTCCATTATCAGAACTGTATTTGAAAAAAATGGGACCAATCTGGAAGTAACCGAGTAGTATATTTGCGTCGGCGCATCAATCTTTGAAAGAATCAAATTATTTACCACAACCGCTATGTCCCTGCATTTTAAATCTGTAATATCTTCGAAAATATTCTCTTAAATTACACGCTGTAAAGGGCTATATTGATCTATATAAATGCACAATTTATTTAAGGCACTTATTTGGATAAAGATTAATGCTGTATTGCTTAAAATCGTTTCGTAAATAAGCCATTATTTCTCGTAAAAAGTAAAGGATAAAAAATGGTTATTGTGGGTTATACCTAAAGGATAGACATATACCATCGCGGACCTTTTTGTACATCTTTTTAAGGTGTACAATACTGTAGTACATTATTTTGATCTAGCTCTGGGTTCAGCCAGCGTTTGCAATTTATGCGCAAAAAAATGTGTTTATTTACGAC
Source organism: Mythimna impura (assembly GCA_905147345.3). Lineage (NCBI taxonomy): Eukaryota > Metazoa > Arthropoda > Insecta > Lepidoptera > Noctuidae > Mythimna > Mythimna impura. Next base: position 63,775 of record LR990344.1, read on the forward strand.
ATCACATCAGAAACCTCTAAAATCATCAGTGTTCCTCTACTATATTGTGCGTGTATTATACACATAAACCTTCCTCTTGAAATACTCTATCTATTAAAAGAAACCACATCAAAATCCGTTGCGTAGTTTTAAAGATCTAAGCATACATAGGGACAGACAGACACGAAAAGCGACTTTGTTTTATACTATGTAGTGATGAATGCCTTGATTCTTGATTCCAACTTCTAATTTTAGTACAGTTACACATAGGAGTCAGGACAAAAGGCATTGAAATAAATGTTAAGTAGACATAATGAAGTGGGCGGGAACTTTGTAGAAACGTAGGTAATTTATTTAAAAAAGTAGAAGGGAAATGGAAAGTCTGCGGAAAAGAAGAAAGACAAAGTAGACACGAAATTGAAAAAGATTTATATGTAAATTACCATACTATCAAATTAAATATTAATACGATATGAGATCAGTGAGTCTAAGATGATTTGTATTATTGTGAACTACTAGATTAACTTCTTGCAAATAAGTAAAAGTATATAATAAACTTAGGTAATATATGTATCAAAATATATAGGTACAGGCCATGGTCTGAAGCAAGGAGGAGTGGCAGGCGACCGCCGTCTTCTGCGAAGCAGTAATGCCAGCAAAGGAGGAGGCCGCACGTACACGCGCGATGGAGCGCCCTCAAGCCCCAGCCGCCGGGATTCCGATCCCGATTTCAGGCCACCGTATTCGCGGGCTTGCAGACGGCGAGCAACTTAGTGTTCAAAAAAAAAAATTAGGAAGAGATGTGATGTACAGTATACAAACACTAGACTGGCCGCTAGATGGCGGGGGTAGTCGGTCTTCAGTTGCCTCAGTTGTGAGCTAGCCACCGAGCGGGTCGGACGTGTCAACCTCTAGTTCCGGACATCGTAATAAATATAAAGCATACCTAGTGTGTGTTCTAAAATATCACAGTGTGTGACATAAACATCACATAATCGATAGAGTTAATATATCTATAATCCGCTATTTTCCTAGCAGGACACTCAGCGTCTCCCGTTTTATGGTTGGAGTGCTTTTTGAAGCGAGAGCAAGTTGCACATTTCGGTGAGTCCGCTTTCTTTGGCACTCGGACATCGAGTGTCCTGTCACACCGCAGTGGCCACACGTCGAATTGACCTCTCTACAGGTTTTTGCTGCATGTCCATACTGCTGGCATTTATAGCATCTCGTAACAAGGGTGAAGTCCGTGACTGGGCAGGAAGTACAATTTATGAAAATTCTTGACTGGTAAATTAGAGCTCTTCGTATGTTGGCTGGAACTTCAACCACGTAGTTACAAGTCTGCGAATCTTTTTTCCCCGATGTATGACTTAATTTAACCATGGTCAAAAAGGACTCCATGGAAATCGTTGGAAATTTTTCGGCTACATTTGTTCGTAAATGCACCTGAAGACTTCAGTTTCAGCCAAAGAGGATGGCACTCCTACAACCACGATCCGAGGTTTGCGCTTGCTGGGTTCATCGGCGGTAAGGCCGGATGCAGATTGCTGGACTGCGTACTTGATTTTATCCGCGTCATCCTTTGTCTCTGTACTGATTATAACGCCTCCATTTTTACGGACACCACGTATATGCAGCTTGACTTGATCTGGTCGTATCATCTTTTGCACAAGGACTTTTGTTTCGTCACTGGACTTTAATTTGTTGTTGGGATATATGGCCACGGAGTTTAAATTGGATGGTCGAACGAAATCATTTGACCACTTTATCATCATGTCGGCAAACGAAACAGTGCCAGAGTCCTTAATCGTCTTTGTGAGGTCCAAGATGTGGTCCGTCAAGTTGCATTTTTCCATTAGATCTTCATTGAGTATGCGCGCTTGGACTGCTTTCTGCTTTAGCGATTGATATAGGATTGCCATCTGTGAGGTGCCAGATCCTATTTTACGGCACAAGGTTGGAATTTTCAATTTCTGCTCCGAGTTGAGTTTGCCATCCGAGGCAATAGAACAAACCTCATTAGATGCTGCTCAGTGGTTGACATCCATCTTTGTATCTCGGGTGTTGAAACAGCTTCGATTGAGAGATCAGATTGGGCTGGATTTTGCGTCATCGTCTTCGCTGGAGATGCGGAGAGATTCACTCGATCTCTTGAGAATTGGCTGTTGTCCATTTTATATAAAACTCGTTCACTTATTCTAGGTTTCCATTGTATTTACTAAACTACATACTAGGCAAAAATTACTGCAAAAAGAAGGTCACTGATATTATTTTATGAAATTAAATATTGCTACTGAGCACGTCTGTAAGCTACAAGTGCAGATTAATCAATGACTGAAGATTAATCAATGGCTTAATAGCCACGAGCTTCAAACAACATCTTAGAAAGCATTCGTTAGCAATCTGGATCAAAGGCTTGATTCAGAAAGCGGTACTCCTGGACACGGCTCGTACAGTTAGGTGAGGTTCCTTTTTCTTGGATCCTTGACCGCCCGTAACTTGGACTCTGTTTCCGATGCCAGTGGGTTATTTTTTGAACTGACTTTTATTATAGGAGGAAGTTCTCAAGTTGTCTAAATTTTGAAAAATATATTTTTAGAAATGTAGTAAATAAGTAAGAATAACAAATAAAGGATATATTCTTCGTTTAATCATCGTTTGTTTATCCTCACAAAGCAAAATTAAAAAAGCAGAATTAATCGACGTCGATTTTATCGATATTGATATTATTCATCATCTGACGGAACTCCACAATTATAGCAAGGAACACTAAATTGCAGTGACAATGGTGACTAACTTTACGCAACGTTCAGCCACACACGGCACCGTGCGATTCGTCAACTCAGCATTCCCAAAATTTCGACATCGTGTGACCAAAGCAGACAGCATTCGCACTCGAGGCATACAGACGTGCTCATCATTATAATTAAAAATAAATTAAATAACGGCTCTGCATAATTAGTGACCTACTTTTGTGTACCTACGTATTAGCGAGTTATTAATAAGTTCTGATAAGTTAGAATAATGATTGTGTAACTATTTACTAAATAAAAAAATGGAAGGCAGTCCCTTTAATCGCAGCGGGTTGACGCGACGCAGCCCTCCATCAACACCTACACCGACGCAGCCCCAACTACCAACACGTGACCAAGCCAAGGAAGGCGAGAAAATGGAGGCAATACCGACTCCCGAGATTCAGAACTGGATAAGCTCCATTGACCAGTGCCTACAAGAAGTATGCAGTATCGCGGCCGATGGTAAGCTTAACTCTGATCAGAAACTCAAAATAAATTCTCTTTGCCGTAAGGTTGGACATGGAGTCTCGCAAATGGCTGTTCAATACCAGTCATTAAAACAGTCTGCCTACAGGACCCATAACTCCCTAAACCTTTTGACTGAAGAACGAAATTTAATGGACTGTATTATAGAGATGAAAGAAGCGATCAACAAATCTTGTGCCCTACCGGCGTTAACTGCACCAACATCTTTTGCAGATATGGTGAAGAAAGGGTCCAATAGTTTTGTTCGTCCTAACCTCCTTTAGCTCCGTGGCGATTTACCCTCGTGACCACTCAAAGACCAGTGATGAAACTAAAAACATTGTCCAAAAAATCATTTGCCCTGGTGGAATGAAGTTAAAAGTCCGAGATTGGAAAAGGAGGACTCATCATCAGCACGGAGACCAAGGAAGACCTGGATAAGCTCAAACAATCGGTCCAACTCGCCTCGCCATGTCTTACCGTCGACGAACCTCAAAAGCGCAAACCGCGCATAATAGTGATTGGAATTCCTTCTTCAATGGCTGAAAACGAGGTTTACAAATGTATTTTTGAACAAAATTTGGCTGACAAACTTCCGACTATGTCTAGAGATACATTTTTGACCTCAATAAAACTTAGCCACAAATCTAGCAGAAAAGACTCTGTTCGGAGCAATACAACCGAACAGCTAAGCACTTTTGCTTTCGTGCATTATTATAAAACTAGCAAACGTAATTATTTAAGTCAGTGCGTATTCGGCTGTCGACCGCGTAACTCAAACCATACTAAAACCATTCAAACCATCTTTTAGATTAAATCAACTTAGTTTTCTTACAAGAAACCTTACTTAGTTGTGTAAACCATAAAACCATAACCAAACTAAAGTCGTATCATTTAAACCAAACCAATATCAAACCATAACCGTCGAATAAACCAAAACCATCAAAATATCAACCAATTCAGAAAGTTGGTATTGCGCAGACAGATACCAAATTTCTACATGGTCCTTCGAGCATAAGGGCCTCGGTTCGCGAAGTTCAGTAAAGTGAAGTGTTTGTGTACCGGGACCTTGCAACCAGTGTGAAGTGTCTGTAGGGAAAGTAGGGAGAAGTGAGACCACTTTGCAGGAGATTTATCAGTTGTGGAGCGTAAGCCGCATATAAGGTCAGACCAAACCATTTTATATATCCTTTTTCTTAACAATTTATCTGTTCGTGAGGAAAATGGAGCAGTTAGCAATCAACCAAACTGAAATATCGATAACATCCAACGCTGTTGGTAGTGACTGTATCAGCCGAAAAATGATTATACCCATCCTTGATAACATTCTTCCTGTTATCCTTTACATCCTGAACTTCTCTATTTCTAGTAGTGTCTTTCCAAAAGTTTGGAAAGATGCTCAACTTATACCTTTGCCTAAAAAATCTTATCCTGCTTCTTTCTCTGACTATCGTCCTATTTCTATTCTTCCATTCCTGTCCAAAGTCCTTGAAAAACTTGTCCACCAGCAACTTAGCATGTTCCTTTCCAAGCACAATCTACTTAATCCCTTCCAATCTGGTTTTCGACCTGGACACAGCACTACCTCAGCACTCGTGCATATCACAGATTATATCAGGTCAGGCATGGAGATGGGGAAGTTAACAGTACTTGCTCTGCTTGAGTTTAGCAATGCTTTTAATACTGTTGACTTTGACATTTTGCTTGGCATCCTTTGCTCTTTTAACATATCTCCTCCGGTAATTGACTGGTTCAAAAGTTACCTGTTTGGTCGTCGGCAACGTGTTTGCTTTGAGGAATATTTTTCTTCTTGGTGTAACACTTCTGCTGGTGTGCCACAGGGTGGCGTTTTATCTCCTCTACTTTTCGCACTTTTTATTAATGCTATAACTCAACGACTATCTTCTCTCTACCACTTGTATGCTGATGATCTACAAATATACACCCAATCCCCTCTTGAAAGGCTGTGTGATGCCATTGCGACGATTAATACAGACTTGACTCGAATAGGTGACTGGAGCACTGAGTTTGGGTTGAAGATCAATCCATCCAAGACGCAGGTGATTGTTGTTGGTAGTTCCCGGACTGTCTGTAAAATTGATTGGTCGACACTTCCCCAAGTTTATTTCAATAACACCGTAATTCCTGTTATTGTGCATGTTGTCGGTACTATAATTATTTATTATATTCAACTACCTGTTAATAATAAAAGTCAGTCTTGTTGAAATCTGCGTATCATTTACATCATGGTGACAGCGGTGCTAAATAATTAATATAATTATACGTGAGATCATAGTAAAACGGGAGTACGAAGTGTTGATTGTGCAAAAGAACTGAATTACATAAATCGTAAACATGGAACATGCGCGTCCGCCGTTGGAACTAGTTTTGGAAGGAGGACCGGCCAGCCGGGCGGACATGTGGCGTAAATGGTTTCAACAGTTCATGGTGTTTTTAAAGGCATCGGGTGTTCATAAAGAAACATCTGACGTGCAAGCAAGTTTGCTGATAAATCTCATTGGCTCGGAAGGGTATGATGTCTATACGACATTCAAGTTCACAAAGGATGAGAACAAAGAAGATTTTGATACACTCGTGAACAAGTTCAATGAACATTTTAAAACCAAGCTTAATACAACTATGGCTCGATTTAAGTTTTTCACGAGAAATCAGGTGACAGGTGAATCAATAGATGAGTACGTCACAAGCCTTAAATTGCTTACTCAACACTGTGAGTTTGAACATCTCGAAGAGGGATTGATAAGAGATCGGATCGTGTGTGGTGTCATCGATGGCACGCTGCGAGACCGTCTTCTTAGATCAGAAGATCTCACTTTGGCTAGGGCAGTCAAAATATGCCAGGCAAATGAGATGTCGCATGAAGAAAAACGGCAGATTGAAGATACCAAGGCTGGATGTAGTAGCGAGGGGACAACGAACGTCGACGCGGTGCAGGGGTCGCGCAATGGTCGCGGCGGCGGCAGGGGTCGCCGAGCGCAGCACTGGCGCGGCAGCGGCAGCGGCGTGCGCCAGCAGCGCCAGCACGGCGCATCGAGGTCGTCGTGTGCTTCGTGTGCGAGTGATGCTTGTGATGGCTATCGTTGTCCGGCTGCAAATGCGTTGTGTTTCTCGTGTAACAGGCGCGGTCACTTTAAAAAAGCGTGTCCTAGTGTGAAAAAGCGTGTTTACCAAGTGGAAGAGGCCGATGTAAGCGAAGAAGAATTATATTATATCTCTGTGGTGGAAAGGCTGAGCCAATCTAAGGACGCTAAGTGGTATGAAACTTTATTATTATCTAAAAATGGTAGGAAAGAGGAATTTAAATTAGATACAGGGTCCGACTTAAATGTACTATCTTTGAATACGTATAACAGACTTGGATTTCGAGTGGAAAGATTACATTGCGATAATATAAAGGCACAATCGTTTTGTGGCAATTATATACCAATAGTTGGATCATGTGATATTGATTGGATCTATAAAGGAAAAATGTATAGCCTTCGTTTTGTTATTTCTAAGCAAGAATGTTGCAGCTTACTAGGTAAGCATGCATGTGAACAATTAGGTATAATTAAGCGAATATTTTCAATAAATATGCAGAGATATGATGACCTTTTCCATGGATTAGGAAAATTGCCAGGTAAATACAGAATAGTTACTAGTTGCGATGCACAACCGTCGATCTGTCCGGTTCGTAAGATACCAATAGGAGTGCGTGATAAACTATTGGTGGAACTGAATAGGATGGAACGGATAGGAGTGATTAGGAAAGTAACACACCCAACACCGTGGGTTAATGCGATCGTAGTAGCAGCGAAGAAAGACGGCACTATCCGAGTGTGTCTCGATCCGCGTCCGTTAAACCGCGTCGTACAGCGTGCGCATTACCCGTTACCAACGCTCACCGAAATAGCTACTAAACTAGAAGGAGCACGTTACTTTAGTAAATTAGACGCACGGTCAGGATTTTGGATGGTACAAATAGATGACGAGAGCGCGAATCTATGCACGTTCGGAACGCCATTTGGGAGATATCAATTTTTGCGTTTGCCATATGGCATTAATTGTGCCTCTGAGGTGTTTCATTCAAAAATACGGCAGATACTGGAAGACCTAGAGGGAGTAGACTCTTTCGTCGACGATGTCATTGTATGGGCATCGAGTAAGTCTGAGCATGACGCGAGACTGAAGCGGTTGCTTGATCGAGCGCGAGAGGTCGGCATGAGATTCAATAAGGATAAATGTGAATTTTGTGTGGAAGAGGTGACCTACTTAGGACACACGTTTAGCGCAGCAGGAATGCGTATTGATAAAAATAAATTAAAGGCAATACAGTTAATGCCAAGTCCCCACGATAGGCAGTCATTAGAACGTTTTTTGGGCATGATTAATTATCTGTCAAAATTCATTCCAAACTATTCAGATATAGCTTCACCACTACGTACATTGTTGAAGAAAGATTCTCAGTGGTTGTGGGATGAGGTGCATGATTTAGCTGTAAAGCGGTTGAAAGACTCTGTGTGCGGTGCGCCTGTACTAGCTCTGTATTCGGCGCGCGAACCGGTTCTGTTATCAGTAGATGCGAGCTCGCGCGCATTAGGCGCGGTGTTATTACAGAGCGGCCGGCCAGTTGAGTATGCCTCGGCGACATTAACTGACACACAGTGTCGTTACGCACAAATTGAAAAAGAGTTATTGGCAATTGTATATGCTCTGGAAAGATTCCACCAATATGTATATGGACGGAACAATGTCACTGTGGAAACAGACCACAAACCTCTGGAAGCTTTATTTAAAAAATCATTAGATTCAATTCCAGCGCGTTTGCAGCGTATGATGCTGCGCACACAGGGGTATGATTTCACAGTGGTATATAAGCCGGGTAAGTACATGTTTGTGGCGGACGCATTGTCGCGGGCAGCTTTAACTGATAATATAAAGGAAAGTATTTCGGAAGAAATAACCGAGCAGTCATGTTTTTTATTAGAGAATGTAAGATTTAGTGACAGTAAAATGAGCTTGATTAGAAATGAAATAGCAAAAGATAGCGAGTGTCAGGTAATAATAAAATATATCAAGGGAGGATGGCCAGCACACAAACACGAAGTGGTTGAGTGCGTGCGAACACATTGGTCGTATAGCCAAAGTTTTGAATATGTAGATGGAGTAATATTCAAAGATAATCTAGTTTATATACCGCGAGCGTTAAGAACAGAAATGTTAAAGCGATTACATGACGGGCACATGGGGATGGATAGATGTAAGCGTAATGGCCGTGAAGTGATGTTTTGGCCGGGAATGTCAAGTGATATTGAAAATACCGTAAAACGATGTGCAGCATGTATGGAGCGGAAGCCACGACCCTCGCGCGAACCTATGTATCCTCATCACATTCCAAATATACCATGGGCTAAAGTAGGCTCCGATATATTTCAATGCGGAAATAAATATTTTCTTATCCTAGTAGATTATTTTTCAAATTTTATTGAGGTTAACCCTTTGACGAGTATCGGAAGTAAGGCAGTAATCGCGGCTATGAAAGACCAATTTGCACGCCATGGTATTCCAAGCGAGCTTGTGACTGACAACGGGCCAGCCTATGCTTCAAAAGAATTTTTCGAATTTAAAAACAAGTGGGGATTTAATCACACTACCTCCTCGCCAAACTATCCACAATCGAACGGTCGGAGCGAGCGAAGCGTACAAACGATTAAAAATATTTTAAAAAAGTCAATGGAAGCTAAATCAGATTTTTATTTAGGGCTTTTAAATTTTAGGAATTCACCGCGTGATGGTATTAGCTCGCCTGCGCAGTTACTAATGGGGCGTAGACTTAATAGTACGCTGCCTTCTCATGTCACAAAACTAGAACCAAGTCGCGACAACACAGACGACTATAGGAACATCATTCGTAAACAGGAGAACAGCAAACAATATTACGACAAACACTCACGTACATTACCCACTCTGAAACCAGGTGACGCGGTAATCATGATAGACGGAGATAAACGAAAACATGCAAGGGTTCAAACGCAAGCAGCACAGCCAAGATCCTATTTCGTCACCGACCACACGGGAAAGCGTTATAGACGCAATAGACGTCACTTAATTAAAATAGAATCCTCCACACTGGGCACTGAAAACAGCCAAAGTCTAAGTAGTAAATGCGAGCCGATACGAGATGATGAGAAGTGGTCCAGTGCTGAGAGTGAGGACGAATGTGTAGATAACGGCATTACAAACAAGGACAATAAGTCCTTGGTACGTAGTGGCATGGACACCGCAACTACGGAGCGAGCGCACAGATCGGCGGCTGTCCAAGCACGTAAAAAACTAGGGCAACTATTTAAAAATTAACAATTTAGTAACTGCTAACCATGACCTTAAAAAAAAAAAAAAAAAATGAATACATAGAGGGAAACATTTTAATCAAATGAATACAAATTAATTGTGCATGTACTTATGAATGTTAAATCTTAGTTACATATTTATTTACTGTATAAATAGATAGTGTGACTAGGTTAAAGTCTAGTTAGTCTTTAATTTAAGAAATAAGTTATTGTTAAACAAACTATGAATATTATTAATCTATTGTGAAATGCTTAAAAATATTTGGGGGAAGATATTGTGCATGTTGTCGGTACTATAATTATTTATTATATTCAACTACCTGTTAATAATAAAAGTCAGTCTTGTTGAAATCTGCGTATCATTTACATCACCTGTAACTCATATGGTGAAGAACTTGGGGATTTATATCGACAGCACTCTTTCCTGGACTAAACAGCTGCAGGAAGTTAGCCGTAAACTGTTTGCCTCGGTGGGTTCCATAAGGCGCCTTCGTAATTTTCTTCCCATCCCTACTAAAATTGCGATGGCACAATCTCTTCTTCTCCCAATCTTGGACTATGCTGATGCCAGCTATCTTGATCTCAACCAAGACCAATTGGATAAGCTTGAGCGACTTCAAAATCTCTGTATCAGGTTTATATTTGGCTTGCGCAAGTATGACCACGTTTCTGAATTTCGCACTCAGCTCAAATGGCTTCCCATTCGCCTTCGCCGGAATGCTCACATACTTTCTTTGCTTTACAATGTGCTCTTTAATCCTTCGACTCCTTTTTATCTTAAAGAACGCTTTCAGTTCCTCTGTGACACACATTCTAGGTCCTTGAGGTCATCGGAGAATTTAAAACTTAGTATTCATATGCATTCCACATCGTTCTTTGATAAATCTTTCACGATACAAGCAGCGCGTTTGTGGAATGCATTACCCTTAGAAGTGAGGCGTGCCCAAACACTACCGACTTTCAAAAAGATGGTGAAGGAGCATTACCTATCACTTTAATTTTTCTTCTCCTTTCTCTGTCGTATATTTTAATATTTATTAGTTTATTATTTGGTAATATACCTATTTATGTATTATATGTATTTTATTATCTTTTTTTTTATGTTGTTGTACACTGACAGCCCCAAATCTTTTCCTTTCGTTACAGTCCATCCAAAGGTTGTCTGGTAGAAATTGCCCTGTGCAATAAGACCGCCTATTGTACACTTATTTTTTATAAATGTTGTCCTGTAGTAAGTTAAGGTGTGCGATAAAGTAATAAATAAATAAATAAATAAATAAATATACGACTCTCTAGTTAAACTTTTAACCAATATCAAAAAAGACGGAGCAGACCGCAAAACCATAGATTACTACTGCAAGCAGAAGTTGGAGTTATTACAGAATTATTGGAAAGATTACCAACGTAACCATAGGAAATGTTGTGAGTTTGCGGAATTTGATCATGTATATTTTACCAAAAATTGTTTTGACAAAGCAGAGGAAGTTTATACGTCGATCAAGCAACTAATTACCAAAACCGTGGAGAACCTATTGCCGAAGCAGCAAGGCGTCAACCAGCCGCTGGCAGAGGCCAGGACCACGAACCTATCAGGTGATTCGTCTCGTTCCCAAACATCCCAACAGCAGCGCAGTGAGATGCCAGTACCAGAAGAAAACAGCAAGTTAGAGGGATTGATTAAAAAGCAAACTATTAACTTCAGAGCGTTTATGAGAACAGTGACATCCATAGAAATCGACCAATTGCAAAGCAAGTGGGAGTTCGACGATGCTTTGAAATCTTTCCAAAGTCGGTGGACCTTCATCGACAATCTGCACTGGGAGATAGAAAGCGAAAATGGAAATGAAGATGTTTGGTACCAGGAGGAATTTACCAGATACGAACGAATGTATAATGATTTGAAGAAAACGATCAGCTCAAAAATGTGGTCCGTATCCCATCGCGACAAATGTACGCCACAGATGGATATTCCGACTTTCCAGGGTAACACCACCAGTGGACTTCTTTTAAAGATTTGTTCACAGAAACCATTCATAAAAATCCATCCTTATCCAACGCACAGAAAATACAGTTTTTGAAAAGCAAAGTGACATGTGAGGCTGAGCGTCTGATACACCATCTTCAGATTAACTCCGAAAATTATGAAGTATGCTGGGAAATACTTAACCATAGATATGGCAACAGCAGACTTATTTTTACATCTCACGTGAACATATTGCTAAACATTCCTAATATGCAGCAACCATCCATAGGCATGTTCAAAAAACTGCATGACGTCACCAAAGAATGTCTTCATGCTATACAAAATATGGGAGTGGATATCACCACTTGGGATCCACTACTAGTACTTTTGTTGGGTCATAAACTAGACAGTGAATCATTCGCTGAGTATATCGAGTCAGTGAAGAACCCTAGGGAACTACCAATCCTAAAAGAATTCCTGGATTTCCTGGAAAACAAGTTTACAGCCCTGGAAGCATCTCGCCGTAAACAAGAATCAAACCATCAAAAGTCTACCACTCAACCACAAAATCATCCGAGTTACCAGGCAAACCAAAAGAGAAATTTTAACTCTAATCATAACCAGCAGACCTCCAACAAAAACATGAACCACCACGGAAAATCACTCCACGTTTCGCGTTTAATGACCTGCTCATTGTGCAACAACGACCACGGACTTTGGATGTGTCCCCAATTTTTGCAAATGTCGGATGAGCAAAAATTCAAAACTGTAGGTAAGCAAGCTGAAGTGTTGCGTAAATTGCCTATTCAACCATTATGATAAACCATGTTTTTCTAGCAAAACATGTCGCAAGTGCAACGCCAAGCATAATTCGTTATTGCATGAAGCAATCGCTACGAAAAGTAAACCAACCACATCAGCAAAATCTAACCAAAAGGCTGGGCACATACCTAGCACGTCTTGCGTAACCAATAATGAACCAGTACCAACTTCAACCCATGTGTCCTGGGATGAGGTATCGGAAACACTTTTGGCTACGGCTATAGTCAAAGTGATGGGGTCCGATGGTACATATCACGCCATGAGAGCCCTGATTGACCAAGGTTCGCAAATTTCCTTGATCGGCGAGAAAGCTGCGCAAGTTTTAAAATTACCAAGACAGCATTGCAAAGGCACAATATTCGGAGTAGGCGAAAAAGAAAACAGCTGCAAGGGAGCGACGAACATAAGATTCAAGTCTATTCATAGCGATTTCGCCTTAGAAGGGGATGTCCTAATAATGAATAACCTAATAAAGCACCTACCAAACAAATCTTTTGTAAAACCATCGTGGCCTCATATTCAAAATATTTTAAAGTCATTACTTCAAAAAACTTTAATCTTTATTGGATGTTTACAATGTTACACATACATGTTCGCAACGTCGTACAAAATTATAAAAAAATGGCGTCGCGGCAGAGCCGCGGAGGGATCAGAAAATACGTCCGTTCAAGATGACGGTCGCGGGGCGCTCTCTTCGCCGCTCGCATCCCCTCGGCTCGGCCTGCGCTGGCGCGCGGGGTATGCGGGCGGCGGAGGAGGGGGCTGCGCGCGCACGTTGGCTGCGACGCGTTGCAACCACAGAGTAGTGAAACCACAGCCTACTTGATATTATGTTTCTTTTTCCCGCGCTACATCCTCCCCCTCTAGCCTAACCTAGTGTCCTCGCAGTTGGGCTAGTCTAAATACCTGCGCGGTCTACCTCGTTTGCGTTTTTCGCGAACAGGGGGCTCTACTTGTCCCGCGAAGGGCGTGAGGTGCGAAACGTGATATTTTCCTACGTTCGTTCCGGTCTGTATGTTTTCCAGACTATAAGTGGTCGGGCTGATAACTTTCCCTATCTTATATGGGCCGTCACGACTTGGAATAAACTTCGCGGTCTGTCCGCGGCCTGCGTCATTAGGTCCCTGCGTTTTCAATAAAACTAGGTCGCCTACCTTGTACTCTGGTGGCGGCCTCCTCTTTTGGTCAGCATTCTCTTTCTGGACGGCCTGCGCCTTCTCGTGAATGTCCCTAGCCTCGTCTAAGGTCGCAGCCATCCTCTTTAGGTAAGGAGTAATGCTGGGCACGAAATTGTCGTGTTCTACGATAGCCCTCATGTCTACTGCGGAGTCAGCAGGGGCTCGTAACTCTCTCCCGAAGGTGAGGTACGCCGGCGAATACCCTGTGCTACTGGTAATCGCGGAGTTCATAGCAAACCTGACTGCTGCAAGGTGTATGTCCCAGGTGGTATGTTCGTGGCCTACGAGCATGGCTAGTTGAGGTTTAAGATCGCGGTTCTTCCTCTCTATTGAGTTAGCTTCGGGATGATAATATGGCGTGAGTGACTGGCTAATCCCCAGAACATGACATACCTGCTGCATGACCTCACTCACGAATTGCACGCCGTTGTCACTGATAAGGCGGCGTGGCACTCCATACCGGAGGAAAACTTCATTTGCGAGTGTTTTAGCGCATTCAACGCTGGTGGCGTTCTCCAATGGAAACAATTCCACCCAGCGCGAGCAAACGTCCTCAACGATCAGTACCCACCTGTTCTTCCTAGGTGTCTCTACGAGTGGACCAAACAAGTCTACGGAAACTACCTCGAATCGTCTCGCCACGGCAGGGGTTTGTAGCAGTCCTGCTGGTTTGCGATTGTCAGCTTTATACCTCTGGCAAGGCACGCACTCCCTTATAATAGTTTGCGATGAATGTGCGCATGCCAGGCCAATAATACCTAGCACGAACGCGGCTTAACGTGCGCTCCACGCCGAAATGGCCAGCTGTCGGCGCATCATGGAAGTCAGCCATCACCTGCCTGCGTTCGTGTTCAGGTACAACTAGGCAACAGTCCTCGCCATCGTCAGACTCCAAGCTGTACCTGTATAGAATACCGTCAGAAATGGTGTACCCACGGTCAGACCAAGGTCTCCCCCTAGAGAGTTCGTCAGACTCCATGTCCTCAATAATCTTACGAACCTCTGGGTCCAATAGCTGATTGCTGCGGATATCGCCACTGTTCCTCTTTGGTATATCTATGACTGTCATACATAGGTCACACTCGTTCTGGACGCCTGAACAAACTGGTCGTGACAAAGTATCTGCAACTGCGTTTGAGCGACCGGGTGTGTATTCAATGCCGAGATCGAACTCTTGCAACGTTAGGGCCCATCTGGCCAGTCTGCCGCTAGGTGACCTTTGACTCATCAGCCACCTCAAAGGCTGGTGGTCTGTCCTAACGGTGACTTTCGCGGTTTCTACATAGCCGCGGAACTTACCGAGTGCCCACACAACGGCGAGAGCCTCTAGCTCAGTCGTGGAGTAGTTCTTCTCGGCGCTAGTGAGGAGTCGACTTGCGTATTCCATCGGCCTCTCGTCATGTCCCTCCCCCTGCATAAGAACAGCTCCAAGGCAATAAGTGCTGCTGTCCGTGCAAAGGACAAAAGGTTTCGTTTCGTCCGCCTGACGAAGAATGGGAGCGGAAACGAGCAGAGACTTGATGCGCTCAAACGCCTCCTGTTGCTCGGCGTCCCATCGCCAAGCACTCGACTTCTTCAGGAGGTTAGTGAGGGGTCTCGCGGTTTCCGCGTAATTATTAATAAAGCGTCGGTACCAACTCGACGTCTGTAAGAAACACTTTAAGTGTTTTACGTTTTGAGGGGCGGCCATGTTTTCAATGGCCGCTGTCTTGTCTGGATCCACCTGGATTCCACCTGGAACGATGACGTGTCCTAGGAACTTGACAGACTCCCTTGCAAAGACACTTTTGTCCCTATTCACCCTTAACTTGAACAAGGCCAGTCGCTCGAAGACTGCCTCCAGGTCAGCCAGGTGCTTTTCAAAGGGGCCTGGTGACAGCAAGATCAGATCGTCCAGGTATGCCAGGAGTTCCACTTCCTTCAGGTTAGAACGGAAACGGTCCATCATCCTTTGGAAAGTGGCGCCGGAATTACGCAACCCCATCGGCATTCGCTTAAATCTAAAGGTACCAAGTGGTGTTGTGAACGCTGTCTTGTCTTGGTCCTCTGGGCAGACGCTCACCTGGTAGTAACCTGAGCGAAGATCAAGAGTCGTCATATACTCACCGGTTTTGGCGGCGTGCAGTATGTCCTCGATACGCGGGAGAGGGTACCGGTCTGGCTCCGTTACCGCGTTAAGCTTCCGGTAATCTATACATAGCCTTAAACTTCCATCCTTCTTACCCACGAGTACGACATTGGCGGCCCAAGGTGACTCGCATTCTTCAATGATGTCGTCCCGCAGCAGCTTATCAAGCTCCTTCTGCAAGGCTTCTTTCTTAACTTGTGACATCCTGTATGGTGGACAAGCAATAGGTTCTTGTTGTGGACTCACCTTTATACGATGTGCGGCAAACTCCGTCGCCGGTCCATCGTGGGCAAACTGCGGCGCGCAGTCTTCAATGAACGCGTTAAGGGCACGCCGCTGCTCGGGGGTTAACTTGCAACCTTCGTCTGACCGCAGCGACAACTCATTGGAAGATGTCTGCATTAAACCTGCTTCGGCGGAGTCGAGAGTATACGTGTAAACAAAATCATAACAATGTCCCGGACTGTCCGAGAACGACCATGTGCGTCGGGCGACGTCTATCACCATGCCGGCCCGCGCTAAGAAATCTACACCTAAAAGTGTTCTAATATTACTACCGGGCAATACTAAGAACTGGCACGTTACCCTACGACCTTTAATAATAATATCTGCCTCGGCTGACAACAGGTCTCGCCACCCTTGAGTGCCATCGGCCAGGCGCACGAAACGTTTCGTTTCGGTACATTGAACTCCTGAGTACACTAGGACTCGGTGCAAAAGGGGGCTCGCAATGCTATGCGTGGCGCCGGTATCTATAATCGCCACGCCATTACGGCCCATGATACTAATATTTACCATCGGGTGATTGTCGCGCGTACTCATATTCGTAATATGAACGCACGAATCAGTATCACTCGTACTAGCGTAACTATTATTCTCTACATCATCGACATTATACATACAAAAATCTATATCAACCTTGTTGAAAGATGTTTTGTCGTCGGGTTTCGACGCTGTTTTCGCGCAAACATCACATTTCGACCTCACGACGCCCTGCTTTCCACAACCATAACAACGTAACTCTTTAGATATAGTATTGCTATTATTCTTATTAGTGGTAGCCTTTTCGCGATTACGACACTCATCGCTAACATGCCCAAAAAGCTTACAATAACTACAACGGGGTCTATTTCTGTTGTTGCAACGCGGCGCAGTTGCACTCGAAGTAGCGAGAACGCGGTCGGTGGTAGTCACCGGTGTTTTGGTTTGCGAGGTCGAATTACTGTTATTGTTATCAAAATTTACCTTCGATGCCTTGTAGGTATCCTCCGCGATCCTAGCCTTATATAATAAGTCGTCTAACCTACGGACACTATCTCGCGGCACTCTCTTCACAACGCGGCGGTGTAATAATCCATAGCAAATGTCAACCTGCACCGTCTCTTCGAGCGAGTATGATAACTTGGCAATTAATGCGCGCACTTTACACAGGAATGTTTCTGCACGTTCTTCACCTTGTTCCTTGGCGAAAATCTCCCGCAGGGTTAGGTGCGCGGGCTGCGCCACACCGTAGGTCGCGCGGAGCCGCGCGATCGCGTCCGCCCACGTAGGCACTGACGCTTTCACGCCGCGCCACCATACGGCGGCTTCGCCCTCCAGCAGCATCGGCAACCCACGTAAGGCATGCTCGTCGCTTACCGCTGCACACTCCTTATAAATCTCGACGGCGTCCAGGAACGCTTCCAGGACCTCGGTGTCCTGGGACGACCCGTCGAATCTCGCCGTGCACTTTGTGAAGTTGGCGTCACTGCACGGCGCGGCTGCGACAGCGGTACCTCCGCTGGTCGCGTTTGATGATAGAGAGGCCCCGACTGGGGTGGAGGCCCTGAAGTCGCCGCTGGACGTCATCAGCGTGTTGATGAGGCTTCTATTGGCTTCCACTTGCGCACGCGTTATCGTCTCGATAAGCGTGGATAATAAATCTGAGGGGATCTGGGGAGCTGGTTGTAGTGTCGGCCTCGAGCCGGCGCTCGCGGCATCGTCCGCGTGGCTACGCTCGGTGACGCTCTCCTCTTCAGTGAGCGTGACGTTACCTTCATCTTCTCCGCGTTGTTGACGGAGAGCTTCTCCTTTCCTCGTTGTCGGCATCTTCACGTTGTTGGTGATGACAACGGTAAGGCGGTGAGTAGGTAGGTACTTTACCCGCGGTCACGTACGCACTGGATCTCAGTTTGTAACGGTCGTAACGATTCGGCCACTAGTTTGGGCGCCAGTTTAGTCATTACTTCAAAAAACTTTAATCTTTATTGGATGTTTACAATGTTACACATACATGTTCGCAACGTCGTACAAAATTATAAAAAAATGGCGTCGCGGCAGAGCCGCGGAGGGATCAGAAAATACGTCCGTTCAAGATGACGGTCGCGGGGCGCTCTCTTCGCCGCTCGCATCCCCTCGGCTCGGCCTGCGCTGGCGCGCGGGGTATGCGGGCAGCGGAGGAGGGGGCTGCGCGCGCACGTTGGCTGCGACGCGTTGCAACCACAGAGTAGTGAAACCACAGCCTACTTGATATTATGTTTCTTTTTCCCGCGCTACAATATTAGTTTAGCAGATCCCGAATTCAATACCAGTCGACCAGTGCACCTACTCCTTGGGGCTGACGTCTACTGTAAGATTGCATTAGGTGGCATTCTGAGAGGTGATAGTGAAGATCAACCAATAGCCCAACAAACGCAATTAGGATGGTTGCTTTGTGGGACAATGACACCAAAGTACCTATGCAACATCGTTCTTCACAATATGGATGATTTACGTAGATTTTGGAAAAACGAAGACATCAACCAGCAGATCGAAATGTGCACAGAAGATCATGAATGTTTACAGTATTTTCTCTCAACCACGGAGAGACTCGAAGATGGGAGATACCAAGTGCGCCTACCATTCAAACCAGAAGCCAAGGAACAACTGGGCTCCACAAAACCATTAGCCTTAGCACAATTTCGGAATTTAGAAAAGAAGCTACAGAAAAATTCGGATTTTAAAGATCAAAACGCTAAATTTATTGATGAATATCACACACTAAACCATATGAAACTATCATCCAGGAGCACGACACCCGAGTGCTATTTACCACACCACTGCGTCACTCGAGCTGAGTCCACCACCACGAAGCTACGTGTAGTTTTCAACGCATCAGCTAGGTCATCATCAGGACTAAGCTTGAATGACGTCATGTACCGCGGTCCAAATTTACAGCAAGACTTGCAGGAATTGATTCTGAAATGGAGGCAGTATCAGTTCGTTTACACAGCTGATATTGAAAAAATGTATCGACAGATAATGGTACACTCTGCAGATCAGCCTTACCAGAAGATACTATGGAGAGATTCACCCAGCCAACCCATAAAAACATATCAACTCACGACCATTACCTATGGCACAAAACCGGCACCATTTTTAGCTATGATGTGCTTAAAACAGTTAGCCGCTGAAGAAAAACAGAATTTCCCTGACGCAGCAAAAGCATTAGAGGAGTGCTTCTACATGGATGACTATTTTGGAGGGGCTCATTCATTGGAACAAGCAAAACTTTTAAAATCAGACCTCATAAAACTACTCAGCAAGGGCGGGTTCAACCTACGCAAATGGGCCACAAATGAACCACAGTTACTTGCGGACCTAGAAAAAGACTTGTGCAACCAACAAGTCTATGAGTTTAAACAATCAGATTCAACCAAAACATTGGGGCTGGGATGGACTCCGCAACAGGATAACTTTATCTTCAACCTAAAATTGGAGCTAGTATCAGTAACAAAATCAACCAAGAGATCGCTCCTCTCTGACATATCCAAGTTATTTGACCCGTTAGGCTGGCTAACCCCGTTAAGTATAACCATGAAAATGCTCTTTCAAAGTGTGTGGTTATCTAGTCTTAACTGGGATGACGCACTACCAGATGAACTCAAGATCAAATGGCTAGAACTAAGAGGCCAAGAAGAGAACGTTGATACAGATTTGCAACAATTATACAAGCTTCTGAGAACAAAGGCTTGCGTCACAAAAGAATATATCATCTTTGAAATTACTTTCCCGCTATTAGCTAGGGAAAGCTTTCAATTAAACCGAATAATACCAGTTCCACAACAAATCAATGACAGCATGATCAGCATAAAACCAGTATCGGAATACGTAGCCGTAAATCTGAAAAAGGACTCTTACTTTATAGCAACCGTCCATGACCTAGATACGTGTCTGTATCATGGTGAATACTTCATGTGCCAACTTTTTAAACCCATCTTTCATTTGGAAAACGACGAAAACTTTTGTGAAACTAACATGTAAACAAAAAATGCAAGACAGAAAGGTCAAGGTGTACAAGCAGATGGGTAGAATTACACTCAACGTCACAATACCTGTACTTCTGTTGTGACACATATTCAATTAAAATGATATGTGACGATCAAGTTACGGCACGTCAGCTGACTCGGGCAGGGGTCATTAGCATGAATCAGAAATGTTTCGTCAAGGGCAAGGATTTTGCACTGTATTCGCTACAGCAACAATCTAACCAAATCGAGCTTTCACCA
The DNA here is from genome assembly GCA_905147345.3 of Mythimna impura. NCBI lineage: Eukaryota > Metazoa > Arthropoda > Insecta > Lepidoptera > Noctuidae > Mythimna > Mythimna impura. The sequence goes on from LR990344.1 coordinate 83,981, forward strand.
AATATACTAGTGCCAGAGTTAGACCAAATAAACCATATTGTAAACGTAAAACTACCAACCGAAGAAGAGTTACCAGAACACATGGGGATAAACAGTTCTCTATCTACCCTCAGAGAACAGATCGAGACCCTGAGATCAACAAAAGCAGAAGTGAACGATATATCAGTTCACGATATTCACCACTACACCATCATCTACGTTCTGCTCGGAATCGCCATTTGTGCGGTTATCGTCTGGATCTAGAGAAGAGTAAAATCATGTTTGCGGTCTACGCCCAGTCGTGCGGAGCCTCGCCACAGACAGGAGTCTGCGGCGTCTGTATCTACGTCGACCAACAACAGAGTGTACAGTGAAGTGCAACCCCAAAATCAGACCACTGCTGACCGTCAGCAAAACGAAAGTGATCATATAGAATTAAGTTCGTTTCTAGCCAAACGGTGGCCCAGTGTTTTGCGTAGTAAAAAGAGAGCTACAATGCCTGTTGTGCGAAAAGAACGGGCGTCCAAAATAGAGGACTCTTTAGTTTAAATGTTTTATGTTTTTTAAGGACTACCATTTTATACATTTGCTTTAGTATTTGTGACTGTTCCTAAAAGACACTAGGCCGATAAAAATTTCGTTTTTCCTGAATTTGCCTACATGGAGGTATGAAGGTCGGTTTCTCCCTAAGGAGGAAAAGGTGAGCTCCTCCTTACGCCCACCCTTGTGGTTCTCATCCTGAGACTTGGTCAAACCCCCACCGATTAATGATGAGTAATCGTGAATTCCATAATTACGAAGTGGTCTAATACCTTATCACATTGTTCGGACAAGGAAAGTGTTGAAAGAATTGTTAAGTGAGACCTTGGAATTCATAGTACTAAATGTATTAGAAGTGGTTTTAGAAGGACATAATATAACTAAGGGACGTAAAGTTATGATTAATTAACATTAGATCATGTGAGCAACCCTTACGCAAGCGTAATAGGTGTATGGTCAACAATTACTCACACGGTATCTCACATCGATATCCGTGCTCACATCCGAACTCACTCAGGGCAACATTTCCATAAGCGACGCATGCGGCTTTTCAGCAACAATACATCAACAACATGTTCCTATTGAACATGGTCCCTAGCAGTTCTCTCGAACTGTAATACGTGACGAAGCAACCTTCCCTGCTGCAAACCGTGCGACCGTCCTTGTCCAGCAACGGGGCTAGCTAGTTCCAGTGCAAGACGTCGACATCATGCTCCTATTGAGCATGGTCCCTAACAGTCCTTGGACTGTATAATATGTGATAGATATGGTCAACCCATCCCCAGGATGTGCACCCTTTGTACTTTAAGTACATCTGCAAGATACAGTGCTCGTATCTGACCGAAGTAATGGTCGCAGATAGAGAGTATAAACTCAAGAGTAAATGCAAATACTAATAAATAATATAGACGGGAGTCGTCGCTCCAAACATAAATAGAGTTGTACATTTTAACTCTCTTGAATGCCTATATAGACAGCCCCAAAAGCGCCCCACCATTCACTATTTCCTAGTGTTTGAGCTGGGAAGAAGAAATAGCGAAACAAACTCCCCAGCAACACATTTCTGTCTATTAGTTATAAAACTAGCTTCTCCCGCGACTCCGCTCGCAAGCCTGTGTATAGCAACACAATATCAGCCTAGGATAAATTAGAACAATGAATGACTCACCCAGTCGCACCATCAAACACACACACACTGTACGCTTTGCTACTTTAAATAGGTACTAGACCAGGCAATCGGACTGTGGCCATTTGTATCTAACTGAATCACAATACTAGCTCTCCTAAGAATTACAACGGGACATAGCCCTATGATATTTACTGAGTCAGTTAGCTTTTCCTGCTGGACGTCCGAACCCTATCCTGCCCTGAAGCCAAGTGTCCTGTCGTCGAGCCAACACTCCCGCTCCTTCGCGTCGGAAGGGCTCAGTTTCGCCTAGCAATTCCCACGTTTTGTTAACAAGTTTTTATGGCGGTTTTTGTAAAGTTTCTTAATTGCGTCTCAAAAAGGTTTGAGACGTCTGTTTCTTAACAACTTCGTCTGCCTAGCACAACGGCGCTCCTAGAAATCCCATAATTCAATAGTTTCTTTAGAATTCTATCGGCCCTTTCTTTAAAAAGGACAATTTATGGTATAAATATGGTATATATTTATGGTATGGTTTATTGGTATTTATGGCCATTCGTGGTATTTAAAAATAAATACAATTTCTTGTTATTAATTTGGAATAAGTGACAGACAGTCACATATTGTTATCGTATGTTAAACCATTTATTTTTACTCTATTTTATATTATGTTTACACTTTTTTACATTTATATACCACTTATTGTCAAAGGTGATTTGATGGTTAATTTATATCTTCTTTTCATTTTGTGCTCGGGAATATGTTCGGAGCAATACAACCGAACAGCTAAGTACTTTTGCTTTCGTGCATTATTATAAAACTAGCAAACGTAATTATTTAAGTCAGTGCGTATTCGGCCGTCGACCGCGTAACTCAAACCATACTAAAACCATTCAAACCATCTTTTAGATTAAATCAACTTAGTTTTCTTACTTATAGATATATACTTAGTTGTGTAAACCATAAAACCATAACCAAACTAAAGTCGTATCATTTAAACCAAACCAATATCAAACCATAACCGTCGAATAAACCAAAACCATCAAAATATCAACCAATTCAGAAAGTTGGTATTGCGCAGACAGATACCAAATTTCTACTGAGAATTGCAATTACATCTTAGAAGTTCCCGCCCAAATCCGTAAGGCTCTCATCACACAGGACCGGTTATTCATTAATTGGACATCCTGCCCGGTACGAGACTTCACACTGGTAACAAGATGTTACAAATGCCAGCAGTACGGTCACGCTGCTAAGACGTGCAAAGTTGCAACCCCATCATGCGGCCATTGCGGTGAAGAAGGGCACACCATGCAAGATTGTACAAAAAAAGGCGACCCGCCTAAATGCGCAACATGTTTGCCCTTCAAAAAACCTGCCAACCACAAAACGGGAGATCCAGTGTCCTGCTAAAAAAGCTGCTGAACACAGGTATATAAATTCGATAGACTATGAAGGCACCTAAGAGCGCCACATATATTTTTTTTACACTTTAGACTTATTTTTTTACTGTTTTTAACTCTTCATATTACTTATTATTAGTGTAATGGATACTAACTTAATCACCGACATAGATAATTCATTTGTACCCGTTTCAAAGACATGTGAAGTTGAGGACTGCAAATAATATATTTCCGATTATGTAAAGCCACTAACTATACTAACTCAAAACATTCGCAGTATTTATAAGAATATAGATAGCTTTAACATTTTTCTTCAAAGACTTAGCTTAGATTGTGATATAATTGTGCTAACCGAATGCTGGCTATCTAATCGCCAAGATAACCTCCCGGAAATGCCGGGTTATAACTTATTCTGTACTAACATACACAATAATCAAAATGATGGTGTAGTTGTCTATTCCAAGGAATCATTAATGGTCACAGTAGAGGAACCTAACTTCCGAGACTGTATGTGTAATTGTTTGATAATTAAAATCGGTGCAAACACAGCAATAATCGCTATGTATAGATCCCCTGCCGCTAGAAACTTAGAATCGTTTCACGCTTCTTTGAACCAGATTCTTCAGGACCTAAGCTCTTTTAAAAATGTTATATTAACGGGTGACATAAATATAAACATTAACTCTGAAATCTGTGACTCAGGAACCCAAGAATACCTCAATATCTGCTCATACTATGGCTATCTTCCGGCACACACTCTGCCGACCCATCATAGCGGTTCCTGCCTTGATCATATGATTATCAAATCCAGCCTACCGTATGTAACGCTTGTTACTAACTCGTCAATTACCGACCATCACACTGTTCTACTAACCCTAAACTTAACGCTGCCTAAGCTAATTCGTCCCCAGACCCTAAACGCAATTAAACACAAACAAACTCGAACATGATTTATGCAACCTTGAATTTAGCCCAGTTTACAATTCAACTGACGCGAATTTTGCTTTATCGTATCTAGTAAAAAATGTCCAATCAGCAATATTACATAGTACAGCTGTTAAACAAAACACTTTATAATTTGAAACTATGGATTACTCCTGGCCTAATTCGGTGTATGCGGCAAAGAGATAAGCTCCATCAGAAAACGAGGAGATTTCTAGACGATCCTATTATTAAAATAACCTATAAACGCTACAGGAATTATTGTAACGATCTCTTAAAGAACTTAAAAAGGAATTACGATAAAATGAATTAAAAAGTGCAGGAAATAATTGCAAACGTCTTTGGAAACATATTGAAAACGTCACTTATATGACAAAACGACGTGAATCAAATTCGAGTTTACTGCTTACTAATTCTTCGCCACTCTTGTCAGCTAACCATGTTAACAAATACTTCGTGAATGTCGGGAAAACTCTTGCTGAACAGATTTCAAAACATTGCTATGTTCAACCTTTTTCCCCAAATATGTGTGATAATTGTCCCTTAAAATCTTTTGGCTTGCTAGACACTGACGAAGACGAAATTACTCGAATAATTTGTGCTCTCAAGGATAACTGTGCGGTGGGCTGGGATAATATTAGCAGTAAGATCCTTAAACAATTTAAACATATCCTGGTACCTCCCTTTACTCATATATTTCGTCTCTGTTTTTCTGAAGGTATTTTCCCTAAATGCTTGAAAAAAGCAGTTGTAGTCCCTATCTTTAAATCCGGAAACAAAGACTTGGTCAATAATTATAGGCCAATATCGTTACTTCCATCTATATCTAAAATACTAGAGAAAATTATTAATAGCAGACTAGTTAACTATTTAGAGAAAAATAATCTTCTATCATCTTCGCAAGTTGCTATTCGTGCCAAGCTATCCACGGACGACGCGGTGCACAACTTGACCGATCATGTCTCCGTGGAACTTGCTAAAGGAAACCAGACCCTAGGGGTTTTTCTTGACCTCGCGAAGGCCTTCGACACGGTATCTGTTTCTGTACTCCTAAACAAGTTAGAGGCCATGGGAATTAGGGGAACGCCACTAAAACTTTTAAGCGACTATTTAGACGATCGATACCAATGTGTTAGAATTGACGATATCACAAGCGATGAACAAAAAAACACTAGTTTTGGTGTTCCCCAAGGAAGCATTCTGGGCCCAACCCTATTCCTGATTTATATTAATGATTTTTGTAATTTGAATATTAAACAAGGCAAAATTATTTCATATGCTGACGACACAGCCTTAATCTTTTCCGCTAAAACCAGCAATGAATTATACGAATACGCTCAAGTAGGTTTAAACAATGTGACTAATTGGCTTCAAAGCAATTTACTAACATTAAATGCTGACAAGACTAAATATATTCACTTCTCCATGCGCGACCTTCAATCTAACACTACTAATTCTCATCTTTATGCCCACAAATGTGGATTCCACTCAGTACATGTAATTGTCCTTTTATCCTTAAAACATGCGAAATTAAATATCTCGGGGTTTTAATTGACAAAACACTCTCCTTTAGACCACATATTGAAAGTTTAGTTAAAAGAGTGCGAAAATTAATCTATATTTTTTAAAAATTGCGAGCAATTGCAGACTCAAAATTGATTACGTTTTTATTAATTACGTATCGGCATCTACCTGAAGGTCGAAATTCATCTACTATCCTTTGTAATGAAGTAGATAACTAAGTTCATATTTTATTGACCTCAAATTGTTTTCGATATTCGTAACTTTCTGTATTTATAAATATTTCAATGGTGAAATCAACCTTTCACGGCACATCACTGGCCAACTTGATATGAAGTGATTGGCGTTCTGAGGAAAGTAACAAAATTCGGAGTTTCTGTTTTTGCCGATTTTAGGACAAACTAGGGCTTGTTTTGTGTAGAAAAATAAAAAAGAGGGTAGCAGACAGTGCTATCTTAAATAATAAAATGAAACAAAGCTTTTAATCACAGTAAATTTATTTTAATAAAATAGTTAAAATGAACAACTTCTATAGAAGTTGTGGCGCTGGTGGCACGAAAATCCCGAACTTCTATAGAAGTGCTTGGCGGTGAAAAGGTTAATTCCGACTCTATGCGCAAATAAGCTAAAGCGTTTAATTTTTCTTGGCTCAAGGTCGATCTCAGATAATTTTTCACTCTTTTTATACAAGAGAAGCTTCTCTCACCCGAACAATTCGTCGCTAATGTACATAAGGCCATACGAAGGGAAATGTCCAAGTTCGAATAAATGTTCTGCAGACTCTGTTTTCAGAGAAACGAAGATAGACTCTCTAATGATGAATAAGCTGGTTTTACCAAAATGCTTTGCGAAGATATGTGGCTTCGAAAATGTATGCATTCTTGAACTAACTCAGTCTCTAAATCATTAGGATATACTTCTTCTAAGGACAGAGCCTTTTTTGTAAGGATTGATGGTGACAATTCGCTCACTTTGGTCAGAAATGAAAATTTTTCATTGAAATTGTCGTACGTGTACCCCGGGTAACTAGGGTAACCAGAAATCAGAAACTTTTATTTCAAATAGACCAATTACAGGCACTTTTGAATTGTCAAAAGGTCGGTCAGTCAAAAAAAGTGAAGCTAAATTACACGTTCCAAAGCGTAGATCTCTATGGAGAAGAACGTGCAAGAAACTCCATGGACACTCTTTTAAATCATATTATGAGTTACATAAATCTTGGTTACATATTTCTTGTCGCTTCTAATATGTGAGCACAATGTAGATAAGTAATAATAATTAAAATAAAAAATAAAAAAACTAATTAACAAAAATAGAAATTGAAATAAGTCACTGGCAGCTAAGAGATGACCAGTCTCAACTGACGACACCCGTTCACGAGCATGACGCGTGCTTCAGCCCCACTCAGCTCAACCATTTTGAAGGGAACTGAATGACCCAATAACACGTGCCACCATCAGCGAGACATTTGATGCCATGCTCGTAATGTCAAACAAGTTGTAACCTAATAAAAATGCTCCATGGTACTTCATATTCACAAAACTTGAAAAACAAAGTGCTTCTCAATGCTATTGTTTCCAAATACAAAAGGTAATAAATTATCATAAGCTCTATTGAAATAAACAAATAAAATAAAATAAAAAACATTTCTAAAACAACAATACAAAAAGGGGAATAGTATCTCTTCCAATATTTGTAAATATATAAAATAAAAAAACTAATTTGAAGGTAAAAGTGGCTGTGTCTGCGGAGCAGGACCGGTATTTAGCCAAGCGTTTTTATCATGGATATAATCTTCCAGTTTATAATACGCTTGTCTACATAGTGTGCGTTTAATGCATGCTTTAAATTTGGACTTATTTAGTTGTAGAATCTCAACTGGTATTTTATTATAAAATTTTAAACAGTACCCCATAAAAGAACTATGTACTCTAGCCAATCTGAATCGAGGTTGATCTAATTTGTTCCTATTCCTAGTATTAAATTGTGCCTGTCACTTATCTTAGTAAAAAGATGAATATTTTTCCGAACATAAATAATGTTTTCATAAATATATTGACAAAGAACCGGTTAACCAAACGGTTATTGGATATTGAAATATGGAGAATGGGCCTCGCTACGTGCACTTGCAATATTGACGTCATATAACATTGTGGCGTTAACGAAATACCGCATTCGGGGAAAAAATATTTTTTTGACTTAAGACTATCCTGACAACCTCACTATCACTGTTCAAGGTTTTTTTTATGTTTTTTTTTTAGAAATCCAACTGAATTAAAAAAATAATATCGTCGTACGTGTAGGTATCGAGTTGAAATTAAAATCCTATACTCAGGTCTGCGGTCATTTAAAGCTGTGAAAAAATCAAATTTCTAAGTAAATGAAAAAGAAAGATACGGCTGTTTATGTCGCAAAAAACGTATATTTCGGCACTCACAAGGGAATCAAAATTCATAGGGTAGATAGGTACGTCGCGTTGACCTAGAATCCTGTGAAGAAAGGTCTTATTTTATTTTATTTATTTATTACAGCACAAGTATAGGAATAAATCTGAAAACTGAAAATTTGTAGTTACGTCACAAAAAAAAAACTTTTTTCTTTTCGGAAAAATCTTCTAACTCAATTCGGGAATTGAACTGTTTTCATAGGTAAGTTTGTACGGAACCCTCAGTGTGCGAGTCCGACTCGCACTTGCCCAGTTTTTTCAGAATTATGTTACTAAAGATAATTAGTAAGGCCTTGTGAGGGTTGCGGGAATCGAATGATGCGAGACGCACAGGACCGTTCATTGTGGCGACACTTGGGGGAAGCCTTAACAGTGGGCGTCTTTCGGCTGAAATGATGATGATGAATTCATTATAATTATCAAATTACTGTGAGAGGAATGATTAGACTTTACACAAATTTTACATGTTGAAAGAATATTATAGAGTTAACCATTTACCATGCTACATTACCAAAATCCTAAAAGTGAGACTATTTTTTTCGTATTTTTAAATATGTTGTTGTTCCATGGACTTTTATGTTCTGTATTAATTTTTTGTGACAGGCCTGTTGGTCCAGTTGTCAGTGGCCCTGACTGCTATGCCGGAGGTCGTGGGTTCGATTCCTACCCAGGACAAATGTTTGTGTGATGAGCACGAAGATTTGTTCTGTGTCTGGGTGTAATTTATCTATAATATGTATGTATTTAGAAATATATAAGTATGTTTATCAGTTGTCTAGTACTCATAGCACAAGCTCTGCTTAGTTTGGGACTAGATGGCGTTGTGTGAAAGTGGTGGAATATTATTATTATTAAAAAAGGAACTATGGTGTTAGTTAGTTTTGAAGTTTTGTTACTATTTTGGTGTACAATAAAGTTTTATTCTATTCTATTCTATGGTGATAATAATTAAAACCTGCGATTTCTCTAAGAGGATAATATTTACCACGCAAGGTAAATATTATGATTTTAGTAAGTAATAAAATTGTATTTACCATATCATCTACTGACGGCACTTATAACCTAAACTAACTTTTAATCGAGTTTATCAATAAATCGAGGTTCTCCGGGACGAGGCCCTCGGAGTTCGGGGTACACAGGGAAATAACCCAAAAACAATGACATTTATGCGACATACTCATACTGATACTCACAAATAAATCTAAAGTTACCTATAGGCCTAGAACTAGACCTACAGTACCGACTTCCCGTTGACCTAGATTCATTTTGGGCTTTGTCGTTTACTTTACTACAAGTAAAGGAAGAAAAACATAACCCTTCTTGCAGTCGGGTAAAAAGTTACAAAACGTAAATTTTTAGATCTATCATTTTTTTTACTTAAATAATTACTAACGCGACACAAGTCCGACTCGCACTTGGTCGACTTTTTCACGAAGTGTAACCTGGCTTCATACCCCATTCATATACAGCTTACTTACGTACCTATCTATGATACTTTTTAGTCTTTAACCTTTTGACGTGCGTAATTAGAGACACAATAGTAAGACAATGGCTTGCGGACGCCGGCTACCGCCTGAGCGTTAATGAATTAAATGTTAAGATAGGTCATAACATCCTAACCACAGTCTTCTTCTCCTTCTTTTCGTATCGATGTACTCAACTAAATTTTATCTGACCAGTATTTGGCAACCTCTACGGCTCTGTTATTGGCCTCGTATAGATCCTGAAAACTGCAGTTGGTTGTGCAGGATGGACAGCATAGCAAATGACGCATGTCCTGTACAGCGGCTCCACACTGGTACTGTGTTAGAGAGTTAGAGATGGGTCGAGGAAGCCCCATTTGGCCAAATTATTTTTACAGCGGCCAACCTGAGTCCGCAGTCGGTTAAGAGATTTCCAGATTGTCTCAAACTCAAACACTCCTTACCACAGTATAAATATGGAACAGTATAGAAACTAAGCCTAGTTGATAAAATAATTACCTACGCTCCATTGAAGCAATAGGGTTGTCACTTTTATTGTTTTTGATATTGCTTGTTTTTATATATAAAAAAAAAAATGAGTTCTGTAGTGATCAATCAATCGAATTGAAATAACTAGTTTACAAATAAAATTTTAATAGGTAATCTCATGGCGTCGCATCGATTAACCTCGGCAAAAGACTATAGTTTAAAATACAGGAAACAGTTTAATATTGACACACAACAACGTATATCTTTAACTTGCCATTACAGCTTAACCTTTTACAAGTTTTGGCGGGAACGTAGGCGAGCCGTGGTTGGACGAAGACGTTTCGTGCGCGCTCTACGGAGTGGGCGCGCGGTAGGTACTCGCAGCAGGTGACGCGCGGGCAGACCTAGGCTCATGAGCGATGGTTTTTGGGTGTTTGCCACGCATTTTCGGTTTGAACCGTACTACGTTTTAACCCGAAAATGTGTGTCATAGGTACCTATAATTAAAAAACCATTACATAAAAAAACACCTTTATTTCTCATAAATTACTACTTAATTAGTCACTGAAAAAAAAAACTGCCAAAAAAAAAAACCCAACCTCTAAAAAAAACACTAAAATGGTCAAAATAACTTTAATTTCGGAAGTCGGTGTTTATTGGTATTAATAATAATAATAATAAGCGACCCCACGGACCCGATCTCCCGGGAGAATTCTTGTTCTTCATCTCCGGCTTGCCTTTATTGACCGGCTGTAGTGAACACTGACGAGGAACTGAGCTCCCACCTCTCTCTTGCCTTTATTGGCTGGCTTGAGTGGAGATTCGCAAGAGCAAACGTGCTCGGGAGAAGGATGTATAATCCAGTAAGGTGCTGGTAGGGATCTTGACCGTACTTCCGGGATTGTCCTGATAGCCGTGGTATACCTCTCCACTCCTCAAGCACCTCAGGATATGTTGCCCTCTTGTTGCTACGTCACTTCGTGCTAGCGGCCGTTTTTGGGGGCCCATTTATTGAGTGTGCAAGTCACCCCCTGCCTTTTTTCGATGCATATTAATAACGTTGTTCAGGCAGGGGCCATAGTCTTGACATAGTTCCATGTTACCAGTCCACTTAAGACTCCAAAAACCATAGCCCAATTATCTTTGTTCTCCATATGTCGCAACAGTTTTTCAATAACCGGGGGTTGTCCTTGGGTGCACTAGCATAGCGCGTACAGGGATAATCGTCGGTTGGTATCATGTTCCATTATAATTATCTAAAGGGCCTCTGCGAGTTGGCTTCGGCTCCTCGTACGCCTCCCAAAGGTCCAGGACCTCAGGGTCCTGAGATAAATAAAATATATAAAAATAATAATAATAAATTTATTTGATCCAAAAACATCCAATTAACACACAAGAGCTAAACAATATCGCGTTAAAGGTACTTAATAAATATAGATTGAGGACAGAATCTTGTGTACAAAACTGTTGCATCTTTTAGTTTAGTCAGTAGGTACATATATTTAGTTGAGACCATTTGGATTCCAAACTAGGCAAGAAATGCCTGTATTTTGGAAGTCCATTGATTCCTCCTAAATCACAATGCTTATTCCAATTTATAACATAAATATATATTTTTACATGCTGGCTCTTATACTTAGAACTGTCTATCCTTATAGTAGGTATTCTTTGAAACCGTAAAACAACGATGAAGCTACTATACAACAGCGAGAAGATCTTCAGTCGCTTCATATGTTAAGTCCTGTAACCACTTACTAATCCTGGATTTTAAATGAAATTTAGTAAAGGTGTAAATATTTAATTTTGTGTTTATTCTATTGTAGAGGCGTGAGCTTAGTGCTTTAAATTCGGCTCAGCTAAAGAGTTAAAAGCCCCCCCCGCGTAACGCAGAGTGCATGAGTGAGGAGTACAGTCGGCATAATTGCTGTCTTCGTCTGGCCCTACGGCGACGTGACGTAGCAACGCGGTGCCAATCTAAGTACCTGCTACGCGGCTCACATCATCGGCTACGAGCTACGAAGGCTACGAAGTGTTCGTGTTCTCGGTGCGCTACGCCTGCAGCAGTCTACCTGTGCTACGCGACATACAGTTGTTTAATAAAAAACAGTGAGTTTTTGAATACTGCATAAAAATGAACCCGATTTGTACTCCACCACCGCAAGGACTGTCAGTCTCTGATTCGAATATAAATAAATCAGTAACTAGTAGCATAACTGTACCTCCTGCTTCGTCTATAACAATGAGAAGTAAATTCAAACGCTCCCGATTAGAGGATAATGAATGTTATAGTAGCTTCGATTTGTTTAGAGATGAGATGAGGGATATGTTCGCTGAATGGGCAAAACAACAGGATGAGAAGCTGCAAAAACTTGACAAGGGCCTTGCAACGCTAGAACGCCTTGATAGGGGACTAACTGAGATTAAGCATGATATAAAATCGTCAAATATCGACATAGAAAGATCCCTAGGAGATCTCTCTGCTCAAATAATAGATCTGGATAAAAAAATAGATGCTTTGGAAGGTGAACGGAACAATACATTTGCTAAAATTACAGAACTTGAAGAGAGAAATGAAACTCTAGATCGCTACATTAGAAAAACATGTATTGAGATAAGAGGTGTCCCAAAAAAGGAAGAAAGAAAAGAAAGAAAACTTACTTAACATGGTCACCAACTTGATCAAAACTACAGGCATCGATTGCTCTTCTACCGAAATAAAAGATGTATACAGACTTCCATCAAAAGAGAGTTCGATTACATCTACGGTAGTTACAGAGTTCACAAACACTTTTGTCAAAGATAAATTCCTTAAAGGCTCTAAACAATTTAATATGAACCATCCCAGCCGGCAAATAAACACAAGTTATCTTGGTCTGGAAGGACCGGAAATGGCTCTGTATGTTTCTGACCATCTAACCACTAAATCCAAAAGACTTCACTTTCTTGCCCGTGACTTTGCAAGAACTGAAAATTTTCAATACTGTTGGATTGCAAATGGGCGGGTTTTCCTACGCAAGAAAGAAGGCGACAAGTATGAAATTATCAAAAATGAACATACATTTCAACAGCTACGAGAAATCTACAAAGCTTAAAACAATTTTTGTACCTCAATGGACAGAACAAAACATAACACCTTTCACACTATATCCACTTATACTATATCTCATTCAATATTTATACATTACCAATCACATACACAACACACAACACTCCAAAACTAACAGAATACCAAACATATTAATGTGTCTATTATATATTACATTAGAATACGATATAAATCAGCCCTCATTCCACCTTCTTCACAACTATGGCTAACCAACATACTTTGATTCAAGACATTGATGAGACGGATATCTACATAAGTAGGAAAAAAAGTAACCCACAAGATTGCCTGCACGAATTAGGAGATGTCGCGACACAACTAACAATAATCAGTCAAAATATTCGTAGCATTTTAAAAAATTTCGACAATTTTTCAGTTTTCCTGACTGCCTTAAACTTTCTTCCAGACATCATAATCCTGACCGAATGTCGCCTAAACGCTTCAACACCTTTACTGTATCTTAATAATTATATCGGTTATTATTCCAAAAAATATATTAACCAAAATGATGGCATTGCTGTTTTTTACAAAAATAACATTAAATTGGTAATAGAAGAACCTACTTTTATGGACGCAAACTGTTTAATTATCCAAGTAGCTAATGAACTCTCGATTTGTGCTATCTACAGGTCTCCATCTTTTCATAATATCCAAAATTTTTGTACCTCACTAGAGAAAATTATGCAAGTATGTAATACTCCAAGTTGTGCTATCGTGGGAGATATTAATATTGATATCTCACCAAGCTCCAGAGACAAACGTGCCACTGACTATCTAGACTTAACTGGTCATTACGGTTTCTACCCAGGACATCAATATCCGACACATGACAAGACATGTCTAGACCACGTCATGTTAAAAACTAAAAAACCTGCAAAAGTAATAGTCTATACTTCGGGTATAACTGATCATGACACGGTCATCATGGGTATCTCCAAGGATTCACCATGCTCTTTACCTGACACAAGACATAAAATTAAAATTGATTACCCTAGTTTGACAAAGGCTATTGAAGATATAAATTGGGATTGCATTTATAATCACACTAACGTAAACGATGCTCTAACAGATTTTACAAATAAACTAAATAAAACAATAGAAAAATATAAAACTGAAGAAAATATTCTAAACTCAAAAACTATTAAAAAACCTTGGATGTCTGAAGGATTAATGAAATGTGTTCGTAAAAGAGATTGCCTACATATCGAGGCTAGTAGAAAGGATAACAAAAATAACCCAGTTATACAGCAGCGATATAAAATGTATAGAAATCATTGTAATAATCTAATTCAAAATCTTAAAAACGCTCACGATAGAAACACTATAGAAAATGCCCAAGGAAACAGTAAAAAGACATGGACAGCTATTAAAAAGATTTGTAACTTTAAAATTTCCAACTCAAATAGCTCTGAACTCTTGAAAGCTTGTCCTGATCCTAAGGAGTCCCTTGACTAGGCAAATCACTTTTTTACCTCTGTGGGAGAACGGCTTGCTGAAAAATCTCTCTCGCTTCTTAACAAAACTGAATCCGATTTGGCTAGCATTTCCAGTAATATTTATAAAACATCAACTCCAAGTAACTCTTTCTTTGTCAGTCCAACTGATAGTTACGAAGTCATTAAGATAGTCTCAAACCTAAAAGACTCCTCGGCTCCTGGCTGGGATGGTGTTACAAATAAAATTCTTAAATTAAACAAAATTCATCTGGCCTCACCAATAGCGTTTATATGTAACCTAAGCATTACAACGGGGACAGTTCCTTTGGCAATGAAAAAGGCTAATGTTTGCCCAATTTTCAAATCCGGAGACAAAACAATAGCATCGAATTATCGACCAATTTCCCTACTCACATCCTTATCAAAAATTCTCGAAAAAATAATGAATACCAGGTTACAGAACTTTCTAGAGAAGAATACTATACTATCCAACAATCAATATGGCTTTCGCAAATACAGGTCTACGGAGGATGCAGTGACACAGTTAGTGGATTTCGTAGTTTCCAAACTGGACGATGGTTATAAGTGCACTGGCATCTTCCTGGACCTGGCGAAAGCCTTTGATACAGTTTCTAGAAGTATTCTTTTAAAAAAACTGGAGAGTATTGGTATCCGTGGCACGGCTCTTGACTGGTTCCAATCATATTTAACAGACCGTACACAGAGACTGGGTATAAATAATAATTATAGTGCATATGCTAGCCTCAACTATGGCGTGCCACAAGGCAGCGTTCTTGGGCCTACTCTCTTTATTGTTTATATCAACAGTCTCTGTTCCTTACCAGTACAGAATGCTCAAATATTTACATACGCCGATGACACCGCCATTATATTTTATGGCAGATCCTGGGAGTCTGTTCATGTAGCGGCAGAGGCAGGAGTAAATCAGGTAGCTACATGGCTAACCTATAATTTGCTGACACTTAATGTTGAGAAAACAAAAGTGGTCAACTTTAATGTTAGCAAAAAAAACCCCTGTCCATCCAATCTAGCCGTTACATTGCACACCTGCAATAACCGTGGGGAGTTTGCATGCTCATGTCCAGCCTTTGAACAGGTACCTCACATGAAATATCTTGGTATATACATAGACCAATACATTACTTGGACTAAGCAAATCCAGCATGTAAATGGGCGTGTAAGAAAACTGCTGCACATATTTAAAAGATTGGGTCAAATTGCAAATGAAAAGATATTGAGGATGGTCTACTACACATTATGCGAGCCTATTCTCAATTACTGCATTACAACTTGGGGAGTTGCACATAAGAGTCATTTTATAAAAGTAGAACGCTCGCAGCGGGCCATTCTAAAAGTAGCTTATAGGAAACCAATGAGATTTCCCACCAATCTTCTATATTCAGAAAGCAATGTACTGCGTGTTAGGCAACTTTATATCCTGGCTGTAGCAATCAAGTTCCATAGAAATGCTCACAACACAACCCAAAGTAGTTGCCGCTCTCGCAGGAAAGCGATATGGCAGAAACCAAGAACCAGACTCGAATTCGGCAAAAGATGCTTCCGATTTATGGGTCCATTTATTTATTCTAATCTTAATAAGGAACTAAACATCCTACAAATGACAAAGAATAAATGTAAGACACATGTAATAAAATTTCTAAAAAATTTGAATTATGATACGACAGAATCGTTTTTAAAAAATCCGTATAAATAACAAACCGCACTCTTATCTATTATTACCATTATTATATAATTATTTATTTCTGTTTACGAACTCCCACTCATATACATCACAAACATAGACACACACTCTCATACCCGCGTACTCACAATCTCATACAAACTGAAATACACACACACTCACTCTCACACATATGCTTACACCCGTACACACCCCCAATACACACACACCCTCACATATATACACACACTCTCACACTTACTCACACAAACTCATCACGCATGTTCCACTCGCACTTTTTTGTTTTTTATTTTTTACTTTACTCTTTTTATTCCGGTTATTGTACAATGTATGTTACGACGAAAGAGACTACCCTCCACGACACAGGGAATCCTAGTGTGGAGGATAGTGTATTTTATTACATTATGTCATGTTTTTCTGGACAATAAAAGGATTATTATTATTATTATTATTAATTGGCGACTTGCAAATGTTGTTCGACACCTGACAGGATTGCAGACCGGGAGTCCTCTGCGTTTATTAAGAAGTTTGTCGTCAAGGGGGAGCTTAGAATGGCAGCGTATGATAGCGCGGAGAATGAAGAGTTGACGGACAGTAAGGACTTTGGATTCGGAGTATAGCTGGGCAGTAGGGTAATCTCTGCGTTTAAAGAGCATAACTTTCAGAATAGCCCGTTGCGCTCGTTCTGCTTGGAGTAATACGGTTTTAAAGGTACCACCCCAAGCAGTTACACAGTAAGAAATAATTGAAACACAGAGGCTTTGGTAGACGAGAAATAGTGTTGCAGGATCAGCTGAGTATCGAAGCTCTCTGAAAATATATATTAATTTCCTCATCCGGGCTGATAATGCCTCGATATGAGGTCGCCAAGTCAGTTTCTCGTCAATAATCACACCGAGGTACTTTGTGTTAGGAACTAGGGACAGAGTGAGACAGTTGCAGGCACCATTTGTGTTCTGTTCTGAACATGTGTGAGCGTTTATCAGAAGAGAATCTATTGGAGGCAGGTTTGTGTTACGAAGCGAAAAGCAGACAACCTTTGTTTTCTCCACATTCAGCGTTAAAAGGTTTGAGGAAAACCAGTCCGTCACTAGACGAAGAGAATGTTCTGTACTTAGCCTAGCTCTCTCCCAGTCATCACCATGAACGATCAATGCCGTGTCATCTGCATACGTAAAAAAAAAAAAAAATTGTTTGTATCTTATTTGTTTCTTATTTTCGACTCCCGAAATTAAAGTTATTTTACTAAAAAGATTTTTATTTCACACTTTTTAGTTGCGAAACACATAACCAGAGTGCCTATTTCTCATGACAATTCTAATAAGCCCAAACACGACTAGGATACATTGATTAATTACGGAGTTCCTGTGCCTACCTTCCGGCTACATCATCAGATCAGTTCGATAGCACCTTATAGCCATTTCTCATGACAATTCGAATTAACCCAAACACTGCTAGGTTACATTGTTTTATTATGAAAATCCTGTATCTACCTTCCACCTTCCGGCTCCATCATCAGATCAGTTCGATAGTACCTTATAGCCAAAGTGCATCTCATGACAATTTTAATAAGCCCAAACACGGCTAGGATACATTGATTAATTATACGGAGTTCCTGTGCCTACCTTCCAGCTACATCATCAGATCAGTTCGATAGTACCTTATAGCCATTTCTCATGACAATTCAAATTAACCCAAACACTGCTAGGTTACATTGTTTTATTATGAAGTTCCTGTATCTACCTTTCACCTTCCGGCTCCATCATCAGATCAGTTCAATAGTACCTTATAGCCAAAGTGCATTTCATGACAATTCTAATAAGCCAAAACACTGCTGGGTTACATTGATTAATTACGGAATTCCAGTGTCTACCTTCCGGTGCCATCATCATCATCAGTTCAATTTGATGATACCATTTTCAACCTAACTATTCAGAACCATTTATTTATTTGTATTGTCATAGTCATTCCGATTCGAAGGAGTTACCGTGGTTCACACAAAGGACAACTGAAGGAACTCTGTGGGTTTTAGTCAGCAAAAGTTCAGTCTTGCGTCGCACGCGCCGTCGATTGGTCGCGCTGTGTGTTGCTCGTCTGCTCGGGTTTTAGACGTCGTTGTGTAAACAATGGCTACTAATATTGTAAAATGTGCTAGTTGCAATGTCGTCATAAATGAGACATTGGCATTTATCTGCAATAAACTGGACGTGATGGACGAGCAAAGTATCGCCCGCATTTGTGTCAGTGCATTTTCGGAAAGTGAAATTTTGAACGCTAAAAACTTGCTGTATGAATCTATTCCAACAGCAAAGCGCAAGAAGATATGAAAAAGGCAGGGGAAAACGTTGCGTGACATAGACGATATTGTCTGCCTTTTAAAGGAAACAGATCCCGAAGAAATCCCTATTTTTGTCGCAAGGGATTTACAGAAACTACCCCCCATTTTGTTTGACCATGTTGATGTGACAAGACTTCTCAAAGATCTGTGACAGTTGCGAAGCGAGATGGATCGTATCTCTGAGGAGTACGCTACAGTGACTCAAGTTAAGGACCTAGCAGTAGAATTGGAAGCCCTTAAGAATGCGTCGATTGTAAACAATGTTTCTCGAAACATTAACATGAAACGGGGTGCTTGTGCATTGTCGAGCTTTGAGCACGAAAGTGGGCCAATGGGTTTATCACTCTTATGTGGCGTGGATGAATCGACAGAAAAACTGCATACGACAAGGCCCATGAAAAAACCATTTAACAATTCGTCAGATGTGGGTAGCGCGGAAAAAGCACTGCACGTAAGAGTGAACGGAACGTCGCCTGCGTGTGGGAAGTTATCAGCTGATCGCGCTATGTCTAGTGCGATGGTGAGTCACACAACGTTGCCGACCTCTGCGGTAAACTGTACGCAAAGTTCTTATCAGCAAACCGGTCAACAAATAAACGTCGAAAATAGAAAGAGTTTTTCTGTTATTGTCCAGGATGGAGTGTCTAAATCACAGTCCAAAAAGCCAATGTCTAGTGAGGAACGAGAACGAGGACGTTGGTACAGAAAAAGAAACATAGATTGAGAAACCGCTTAGTAGGAAATACAGGAAAAGCTATCGTTGAGTCAGATAATAATTTCAAGGCTGCGAGTACTCAAGTTCCGATCTATGTTTACAATGTATCTAAAGAGACTTCTGAGAATGATATAAAATCTTATTTACTCAAGAAAACGAATTTAGAAATAAAATTAGAAAAAATTAAAATGAAATCGAATAGGAATTATAATGGTTTCATTGTTTTTGTGCCTAAACACCAGCTCCGGCATGTTTATGACAGATGACTTTTGGCCCGACGGGGTATTATATCGCCGCTTTATTGATTACAATCGCAACGCGGACAGACCTACCTACCGGGAGATAAATGGAGAATTATCGGCAGTTAATGGATAGTACAATTAAGCTTGTTACATTCAACTGCAAGAGTGTCACTAGGTCGGTGAGTTGTGTGAAGCGACTCTGTCAAACGGCGGACATTGTGGCACTACAGGAGACCTGGCTTTTGCCTCACGACGTACAGTTTCTGGGCAGCATTGATGACGCGTTTTCCTTTACTGGGAAGTCTGCTGTTGATACAACCACTGGAGTACTTAGAGGAAGGCCGTATGGTGGCGTCGCTTTGCTGTGGAGGAAGACGATGTTTCCAACGGTGTCTGTGGTCGCGTGTTCTAGTGTGCGTCTCGCTGCGATAAAGGTGGCCCTTCATGACCGGTCTATGCTAGTGATATCCGTGTACATGCCCACTGACTCGGTCGATAATTTGACTGAATTTACAGAGTGCCTGAGTGAGTTGAACGCGATTATTGAAAGTTGTGATGTGGAATCTGTGTTCATTCTGGGAGACTTTAACGCGCACCCAGGTGAGTTGTTCTCTAATGAGTTATTAACTTTTTGTACGGAACAATCGTGGTCGTGTCTAGACATTGAGTGGCTGCCCCGCGATACTTATACATTTGTGAGCGACGCGCACGGGTGTCAGCGATGGCTTGATCACTGCGTAGTGACGGGTGCGGCGCGGCGCGCTGTTGTGGATATGTGCGTACTGTATGACACATACTGGTCTGATCACTATCCGCTACTGATTGAGTGTGATGAAAATATTGTAAAACCTAAAGTTACAACTAGTCCAAATATTTTCAATTGTATCAAGTGGGGACTTAGGGACAGTAAACAGATCCAAGATTATACTAGTTACTGTAATTTAAAACTAAAACAGATTGACTTCCCAGCTGAGTTTGGTAACTGTGCTGATGGAATGTGTAGTGATCAGAACCATAAATTGATGATAAATAAAATGTATAATGACATTGTAAATATTTTGACTGAAGCCGCTAAGAGGAGCTGTATTATGCCTAAGTGCAGCAATTTTAAATATGTGACTGGGTGGAATAGGCACGTTAGTGACGCTCATCGGGGGGCCAGGCTTTGTTTTCAGATGTGGGTATCTTATGGACGTCCTAGATCAGGGTATCATTATAATAATATGTGTCAGTCTAGAAAATTATTTAAAGAAAAATTAAAATTCTGCCAAAATAATGAATATCAGATAAAGATGGACATCATGGCAGAAAATCACTCGAGTAAGAACTTTGGTGATTTTTGGAAAAATACTCACAAACTTAATCCAAGGCCGGGCTCTCCGGCGAGTGTCGGTGGTGCGCATGAACCACGGGACATAGCCTGTGCCTTTCAACGGTATTTTAGTGTGGTGTCACCGCTCGGGTCTGCGTCGCAGGTGCTCGCTGCCGAGGACCGGTCTGGTCATGTTAACGTCAGATTCTCTGCCAAAGATGTGGCCCAAATCATAAGGAAGATGGTGAGAGGCAAGTCCCCAGGTCACGATAGCCTTAGCATCGAGCATTTGAAGTACGCGGGCGTGCATCTGCCAAGAGTCCTTGCACTATTATTTAACTTGTGTGTTAGTCATGGGTATTTGCCCGATGATTTAATGCACACAGTCGTAGTGCCGATTATCAAAGATAAGACGGGTGACTCATCGGATCTGTCTAATTACAGACCGATCTCGCTTGCGACTGTCATAGCTAAGTTGCTGGACAGTTTGCTTAACCAACAGTTGGGAAGGCACCTACATTTGCATGACGCTCAGTTTGGATTCAGACCCGGGTTGTCGACTGAGAGTGCTATCCTCTGTCTCAAGCAGACTGTGCAGTACTACACGGACAGAAACACACCAGTATATGCATGCTTCTTAGATCTTTCAAAAGCTTTTGATCTGGTGTGTTATGATAAGCTGTGGCAGAAGCTGCAATGTGAAACAGATGTGCCACATGAGATAGTATCCTTGCTCCGGTACTGGTACAGTGAGCAGCAGAATACCGTGAGATGGATGGGTGCGCAGTCGGACGTGTACAGGTTGGATTGCGGAGTGAGGCAAGGGGGTTTAACCTCGCCTCGCCTTTTCAACCTGTACATGAACCAGCTGATCGGTGAACTCAGCGGCACTAATGTTGGTTGTTCCATTGACGGAGTTTGTATGAACAATATAAGTTACGCAGATGATATGGTGTTGCTGAGTCCATCGGTCAGTGGCTTACGTAAACTTTTGCGCATTTGTGAGTCGTATGCGGAGGCCCATGGGCTCAGGTATAATGCTAAAAAGAGTGAATTCATCATCTTCAAAGCCGGTACCAAATGTTACTCTTCTGTACCTCCTATCACTCTTTGCGGCATTCCTTTAAAAAGGGTGTCGCAATTCAAATACTTGGGCCACTGGGTCTCGGACGACTTATGTGACAATCTGGACATTGAGCGAGAACGCAGGGCGCTGTCGGTCCGGTGTAATATGTTGGCTCGCAGGTTTGCGCGATGTACTAGACCTGTGAAGGTGACTCTATTTAAGGCATATTGCCAGTCGTTTTACACGTGCAGCTTGTGGACCAACTTTACGCAGCGGGCGTACAGTGCACTGCGTGTGCAGTACAACAATGCTTTCAGGATACTGTTAGGGCTTCCGCGGTTTTGTAGTGCTTCGACGATGTTTGCTGAGGCGCGGACGGATGATTTTTTCGCAATCATAAGGAAGCGGAGCGCTTCACTATTAAGTCGCCTACGAAGCAGCTCGAACAGTCTCCTGAGGGTGTTGTCCGAGCGGTGGGACCTGTCCCTGATACAGAGGTGGATGCAACTTCATGTTAGCGGCTCTCCTCGTATAATTTGACTTTGTGACATTGTGTGTGTGAAATTTATTGTAATTATTGTATCTTAATTTTTTATTTTTTTTTTTATTTTTTTATTTATGACATACATAATGTGTTATTTTATTTGTATTTTAATTTTATGTGTATAATGACATCTTATGTACGTGATTTGATTATTTTAATGTTTTATTTGATTTTGATTTTGTGTGTAATCTATGGACTATGTCTGAAAATAAAATGAATATTATTATTATAGTCGCTTAACTATCTTCTTTGTGATATCTATGTCAGTATGAAGTTCCGTTGGCCATTTCTGGTCTTCTTCATCAGTTCCATTTAATTAAATGTTACTTTTTGACTGTAAATAAAGCTGCTTAAGTTCTCGATGAAAATACCAAAATCACCATATAGTTGCTTATAATATATGAGGAGTTCCCTCGATTCCTCATGGAACCCATTATCAGAAATGGATTCTGAAAAAATTGGGACCAATCGGAAAGCATATCCTCAAAGAGGAAAAAAAAATGCAAATCTGTCCATAAAAGAGGGAGTTCTGAGGTAACATACCTAAAAAAAAAAAAAAAACCGAATTGATAAAATCCTCCTTTTTTTGAAGTCGGTTAAAATACTTTCGTCTGCTACGACACATTCGAAACTCTTTATTATTAAATTTTATAGTGTAGAAAATTTTTATTCTTATGAACAGCTTTTTTAAATAAACTATTAGGAATCAAGGACAGGGTACTATAGAACTGATTTTGTCGAATACTTTGTAAAATAATTCAGCTACTTTGCAGTTTATGTATTCTCTTTACCTTTTGAGTGCGTAATTAGAGACACAATAGTAAGACAATGGCGCGTGAACGCCGGCGTTAATGCGGGGATCAACAGCTTACAGCAACTACAAAAATTTTCATCATTTTTTAAAAAGATCGCGGAAGTAAACTTAAACGTGACCATTCGACTTGACGCGGCACGTGCTACTGACAGCACTGCGAGAAACGCTTAGGTGTCTCGTCGATGCGTATGTTTGTGTGAGTGTGCCGTTTCGAACATTTGTAGGTAGTTTCCGTACTGTTCTATTTATCTTTACTGTGTCCTAACTGTAGGTACTATTGACAACGAAGTTCCTTAGAAGAGTTCACTCCAATCATGGTACAGCTTGAAGTCGGTAGGTACTTATTGATGATCTCATAAGAGAGCGGCTCGTGTGTCGCGCTGGGCGCCGCGAGCCACGGAGGGCGCACACCGCGCGTATCGATCGCGGCGCGCGCCCCGCCGGCGCCTCCAACCGCTCACTGAAAATTTGATGTGCCGTAACGTAACCTTCACGCATTGTGCGACCTAATACGAGCATTCTACTTTATTTGACCCAATCAATAAGCAGCTAAATGAGTCTGACTGGGTATTAGCTTAACATTCAATCGGATCCGTTTGTAGCCGTTCGTATCTTACCTTGTTATAAATATAAGAATAAACAGGTACCTGCTATGCCACCTACAGGGTGCACACACTGTTGGGCCTCTTTTAAAACCTCTGCAAAGTATACACGACATCGGCACTAGTTATTATCGATAGAAATTAAGATGAAGCTATGTGCAGCCCAAGTGTGGTCCCTAATAAAAAACTAGCTATAAAAAGATAGGTATATTAGCAGTAATAGCTAGTTTTTGAAATTGATACCTATTCCTTTTCACTAACAATATAATGACACCTAAAATAATGCCTAAATGTAACAACGCTGTTGGATTTTCGACTGTCGATAGCTCAGCGATTCCCGTTTTCTATAAATGCCTGTGGTTGTACCTCACTCCATCAAGGGTGGTCAGGATTGGCACCCCATGATCATGGCAGTAAGTACCCTCTTTGAGGAGTGACTGAAGAGGCGTCCCGGCGTCCTCACTTTCCGCATGGCGCAGGTCCTCACTGGACATGGTAAGTCCGGGAGGTTCCTGCACGTGATTCGGGCGGAAGAAACGACTTCTTACAAATTCAAAAGCAGGCACTTTTAGTTTATTTGAAATAAATACTTTAATTAGATTTGAATGTTTCCTAGAGACCCTTTTTACCCGACTGCAAGAAGGGTTATGTTTTTTGCGCGTATCTTGTATGAATGTATGTATGTAATATTCTTTATTACCTCATCTCATCCAAACCGATGAGCGGATTTACATAATTAAGATATCGTTAGATTCGACGTGATAACCCAAGTTTTCTTATATAGGTGGCGTTAAAAAAACCCCAACATAACGACTGAGAGATGCCATAATATAAGGTAAAAATTTTTTTTTTTTTAACCCCTGACGGAAAAGAGGAGTGTTAAAAGTTTAACGTGTCTGTGTATCTGTGTGTCTGTGTGTCTGTCCGTGGCATCGTAGCTCCCAAACGAATGGACCGATTTCGATGCGTTTTTTTTTTGTTTGAAAGCTGACCTAATCGAGATGGTTCTTAGCTACAATTTATCAAGATCTGTCCAGGTGTTCAACGTCATCAGCTCGTTTGTTAACTGCGGTAGGGCTCTTAAACACTTAATGGGTATTTTCTTTACTTTTAAATATATGTGTGACCTAATAATGGAAATACTCTTATACATGCTGGTGCCATTGAGCTGATATGATGATGGAGCTCGAAGGTAAGAGACGTAACCCTAGATTGCCTATTAGTAAACCTATCGAGTTTGGGCTCATTGGATTCGCCTTAACAAGTGCTAAACATTTCTCGTAATGACGAGGATATGATGCTAGAACTGGGAGGTGGCTGACGGAACCCTGGAATGCCTACTAGTAAACCCGTCGAGTTTGGGCTCGTTGGATTCGTTTTAACCAGTTTTATATAATTCACACGATGACAAGAACCTGATGCTAGAAGTGGTAGGTGGTTTGTCCGTATAATATTATATGTTGGTAGGTAGGTACCTGAATTGTTCCCCGCATGAATTCTAGTAAATGTAATTTAAGTAGTGTAATGATTTTTAAAGAAAATTGAAATTAAAAAAAATGAAATTTCACTCTCTTCTCTTAGCCTCCTTTCAATAACTTTCTCCCAGGCTTTCATAGTATGTGACATTAGCTTTATTCCTCTATAATTGTTGCATTCAAGCACATCACCCTTGTTTTTAAAGATGGGCACCAGGGAACTGTTGCACCACTCATCAGGTATGGCTTCTTCCTGCAACAACTTATTGAAGAACAAAGCTAACCACATCCATCCATCCACTCGCAGCAACTTCCACACTTCAACTGGTATTCCGTCTGGACCAATTGCCTTACCATTCTTCATTCCATTTATAGCTATTCTGACTTCATCCATACTAATCATTCTCACTAAACCCACGTTCACTGGTTTGCTCTCTAAAATCCCATTCCAGTTGTTTTCCTCATTCATCAGTCTTTCAAAATAGTCCTTCCACCTCTCTTTGATTTTACTATCTTCTGATAGAATCATTCCAGTTTCATCCCTTATACATCTTATCTGACAAACATCTCTCGCATTTCTCTCTCTTGCTCTAGCAAGCCGGTATAGATCTTTCTGGCCTGCCGGACTATCTAGTGTATCGTATAGTTTGTCCTCGTGAGGTTCTGTGGTGGGCCCTTAAGGAGAAAGGTGTGCCTGGGAAGTATGTGCAGTTGATCCGAGCGATGTACAACCAATGCAGTACCCAAGTCCGGTCTGCAGTGGGCAACACTGGCAGCTTCAGTGTGGCTGTCGGCTTACATCAAGGGTCGGCCCTCAGCCCTTACCTCTTCCTGATGATAATGGACGCTCTGACGTCGGGCATCCAGGAAGAGGCTTCCTGGTGTATGCTGTTTGCCGATGACATTGTGCTGGTTGCCGAGAGTGGCCTAGAGGTCCAGAGCAAATTGGAGGTGTGGTGGCACAGACTGGAGAGTGTTGGCTTAAAATTGAGCAGAACGAAAACCGAGTACTTGTTCTGTGATTTCGGTGGTCTCTCCGGTCCTATGCCCTTAGCTCTCGCTGGAACGCCCATACCAATCTGCTCCGACTTTCGGTACCTCGGGTCGCTTATCCAAGGAGATGGCGAGGTAGACCGAGACGTATCAAATCGGATCAATTCAGGATGGATGAAATGGCGACAGGTCACTGGAACAATTTGTGACCCACGGATGCCCCCCAAGTTGAAGGGTAAAATCTACAAGTCCGTGATAAGACCTGTCATACTGTATGGATCAGAATGTTGGGCTGTGAAAAAGACGGATGAAAAAAGATTGCATGTAGCGGAGATGAGAATGTTGAGATGGATGTGTGGTGTGACGAGAATGGATAAAGTGAGAAATGAGTATATTAGAGGAAGTTTGAAAGTGGCGCCAGTGACTGAAAAGTTGAAAGGGAATCGTTTGTCTTGGTATGGTCATGTAAAGAGGAGAGATGAAACGCATGTTACTAAAAGAGTTATGAGTATACATGTGGATGGGTGGAGAGGGAGAGGGAGGCCAAAGAAAAGATGGATGGATTGTGTGAACAGTGATATGAAAGAAAAGGAAGTTAGTGATAGCATGACGGTTGACAGGATAGAATGGAAGAAAAAAACATGTTGTGCCGACCCCAAATAAGATGGGACAAGGGCAGGAAGATGATGAATGATTTTTAAAGAAAATATTCATAAATCGTTCAACTTAATAAGCGATAGATGGCGCTAGTAGTTACATGAACTTAAGGCATTCGTTGTAGACATTAAGTAATAATTTATGGTATTAGAGTTTATGTATTTGTTTTGTATAAATATATCATAATTGTTAAAGTGAAATATTTACTTGCAGTTAATTATTGAAATATTTACTTGCAGCTAATGTATATTAGTTAATCAATTGATATTACGTACTGTTTACTTTGCTCTGATTGGTCGGACCGAGTGTTTGTCATCACAGTAGTTATCACAATAATGAGTTCCGCGAATTATTTAAAAAGTGTGAAATAAAAATAAAATTAAAAATTTTAAAAATCCCGACACAAAGAATGTAAAAAATAAGTTAATAAATTACTCTTTCAGCCTTTTAACTTAATTAAAAGAATCTATAAATACTTATTTTAAAGATGAGAGTCATTGAGTCGGGGGACCGCTAAGTAAGGAACCTAGGTAGGCTATAGATTTATATACAAAAACACTAAGTTCATACGTAAATTTGACTTAACTATTTGGTATTTTCTATTCGTTAAAGCTAAATTAACTTCTGCACATTGCGGTCCCCCGACTCAGTGAGGTTCATCTTTAAAATATTTATAGATTCTTTTAAATAAGTGTAGCCATAGCAGGTAAAGCGGCCACGATTCATATTTCAGTTATTTGTAATAGTAGAGTGATGTTACCACTCTGGCGCATAGTAAGCATCCCGCCCCGCCCCATGCAGTAATACGATGGCGATAGGTGAAGGCTGGCGGTTGTAGGGACATTAATATTGTTTTTGCACGTTTTGTTAAAAAAAAGACAAGATAAGTTCATCCTATTTTGATTAATTTTCTAAATATTTAAATATTTCTATTATATTGGTGTGGATACTTATTTATTCAGCTTTGTCTGTGTAGTATTAATTCCGGAATATGATAAAAAAGCAAGAGATTTTTTTTTTTAAGTGGTTGTGTAAAGCGGACTGGGCAAAGCGACCTACTGATCGCTTTACCCTGGAATGGAAATATATATTAACTATCTTCTGCCAGCGGCGCCCGCGTCAATGTTGGTTTCTCCATAAAAACTTTAGACTCTCGTTTCCTCCCGTTAGGGGCTGAATTTTAGAAAATCCTTTCTTAGTGCTCGCCTACGTCATAAAAGGAAGCCTTGTGCAAAATTTCACGCTCCTAGTCCCAGTAGTTTTGGCTGTGCGTTGATATGTCAGTCAGTTTCTCCTATTATATACAACAGGGTGTTTGGTGCATCGTCTGCCAAATTGGAACGATCGACGGGAGGGGTCATCTGCTATCATTTCAGACCCCTAAAAACTTCTCATGCCCTGTGGATTTTTTTTCATCGACTTTTTATTGTTTTATGAAAATAAGACCCAAATTTTTCATTCAAGTACAAATTTAGAAAAATATGTGTCGCAGACTCTGAACTTTAATTTTATTTAATTGTGTATTGTATTAGGGTACTTTTAAATTTAAAATTAGTGACATTAACTATCTAGTTTTTTTTTTTAATTTACTTGCAAAGTTTTGGACTTAAATTAAAGCTGTTCATGTTACATGGCTATAAAAAAAAACTTTCTCAAAAATTCTCTAGTTTATCCTCTTGCTAGAGATGTGCCACATGCCATAAAAATCTTTTTATAACTTTGTGAATTCGCTAGAATTGTGAATCGAGTCACATAAGCCTAATATTCAAAATTATGATTTAAAGAATATTTTTTTTTTTTTTTTTTTTTTTTTTTTTTTTTTTAATTGATATAAACCAGTGCTTGACTGCGATCCCACCTGATGGTAAGCAGTGATGCAATCATTGATGGTGAGGCGCACTAGTTTATTAAGAGCCTATTCACTCTAGCCTTGAAGGCACCGGCATTTTTGCTTAAATGATACCGGAAAAACCTATTAAAAATGTTATCTCACTCTTATAAGGTAAAATCTGTCTTGTATATCTCTTTTCGTGGGTTTTACTAGAAATTAAAAAAACTTTTTAGAAAAAAAAAATAACCGACTTCACTAAAAAAAACACTAAAAGGATCAAAATAACTTTAATTTCGGATGTCGGTGTTTCTCGGTATTGTTTGTTTCTTATTTAACACCGACTTCCGAAATTAAAGTTATTTTGATCCTTTTAGTGTTTTTTTTAGTGAAGTCGGTTATTTTTTTTTTCTAAAAAGTTTTTATTTCACACTTTTTAGTTGCGATACACTTATAAACAGAGTGCCTATTTCTAATGACAATTCCAATTAACCCAAATACTGCTAGGTTACATTGTTTTATTATAAAGTTGCTGTGCCTACCTTCCTCCTTCCGGCTCCATCATCAGATCAGTTCGATAGTACCTTATAGCCAAAGAGCATCTCACGACAATTCTAATAAGCCCAAACACGGCTAGGATACATTGATTAATTACGGAGTTCCTGTGCCTACCTTCCGGCTCCATCATCAGATCAGTTCGATAGTACCTTATAGCCAAAGTGCATCTCATGACAATTCTAATGAGTCCAAACACGGCTAGGTTACATTGATTAATTACGGAGTTCCAGTGCCTACCTTCCGGCTCCATCATCATCATCAGATCACTTCGATGATACCATTTTCAACGTAACTATTCAGAATCATTCATTTATTTGTATTGTCATAGTCGCTTAACTATATCTTCAATGTGATATCTATTTGAGTATGAAGTTCCGTTGACCATTTCTGGTCTTCTTCATCAGTTCCACTTCATCAAATGTTACTTTTTGACTGTAAATGCTTAAGTTCTTGATGAAAATACTAAAATTACCATAGGGTTGCCTATAATTTTTGAGGAGTTCCCTCGATTCCTCATGGATTCCATCATCAGAACTGGATTTTGAAAAAAATGGGACCAATCTGGAAGCATATCCTATAAAGGGAAAAAAAAATTTTGCAAATCGGTCCATAAACGACGGAGTTCTGAGGTAACACACATAAAAAAAAAAAAAAAAAAATGATGATAAAAAAAAAAAAAAAAAAATACAACCGAATTGATAACCTCCTCCTTTTTTTTGAAGTCGGTTAAAAAAGAAATGCATTTTTAACATTTATTTCATAGTTTGTACAAATCCTGCCCAAATTGTTGGCCTCTGTTGCAGGCCCAACATCTGATTCGTATTTCAACAGTTGTTGTACGAAGTCGTATTTCCTCCTTATTGTATTGAAAGCCGTTTCAATGCGTTGTTTGCAAGTTAGTCTTATGTGAATTATTCACACACACACATTTGTAGCAGTTGTTGTGCAGTAATGATAGTTGGAAACGAACTTACTGGTCAGCTGGACCAATTTTAATAATAAAATTCTTTTTTGTTTTGTTGCGCCGTTTCAATGCGTTGAACTAGTACCTCCCTAGTTTCCAACTATCATTACTGCACAACAACTGCTACAAATTTGTAAATTCGCTAGAATTGTGAAAAAATATATAATAAAATTCAGAGTCTACGACTTATATATTTTTTTAAATTTGTATTTGAATGAAAAATTTGGGTGTTATTTTCATAAAACAATAAAAAGTCGATGAAAAAAAATCCACAGGGCATGAGAAGTTTTTAGGGGTCTGAAATGATAGCAGATGACCCCTCCCGTCGACCATTTTAATTTGGCACACGATGCACCAAACACCCTGTATATAGATAAAATAGTTATGATTTTATTGTTAACTAATTTTTGTCTGTGAGTTTGCCCGCGTGACCAAGGTACTTATAGGAATCGTGAATTCTATTAATTTTGCTGGAATAAATAGTAGATTTCAAGATTTATTTTCGGTATAATGACCATCTCAAAGTATCACGTGAATTCATTGCTGTGTGTAAAACTACGAATAAAAGTACCAACAAATGTACAAAACTCATCTTTAAGAATACATTAGTTGTTGTTCTTTTTTAGGGTTCCGTAGCCAAATGGCAAAAAACGGAACCCTTATAGATTCGTCATGTCTGTCTGTCTGTCTGTCTGTCTGTCTGTCTGTCTGTCTGTCTGTCTGTCCGTCTGTCCGTCCGTATGTCACAGCCACTTTTTTCCGAAACTATAAGAGCTATACTGTTGAAACTTTGTAAGTAGATGTATTCTGTGAACCGCATTAAGATTTTCATACAAAAATAGAAAAAGAGCAATAAATTTTGGGGGTCCCCATACTTAGAACTGAAACTCAAAATTTTTTTTTTCATCAAACCCATGCGTGTGGGGTATCTATGGATAGGTCTTCAAAAATGATACTGAGGTTTCTAATATCATTTTTTTCTAAACTGAATAGTTTGCGCGAGAGACACTTCCAAAGTGGTAAAATGTGTGTCCCCCCCCCTCTAACTTCTAAAATAAGAGAATGATAAAACTAAAAAAAATATATGATGTACATTACTATAAAAACTGCCAACGAAAATTGGTTTGAACGAGATCTGGTCAGTAGTTTTTTTTTTAATACGTCATAAATTGTAAACCGCAATTTACTTTTCAAGTTTGTACGGAACCCTCAGTGCGCGAGTCCGACTCGCACTTGCCCAGTTTTTTTTAGTATGTCAACAACTATAGAGGACTCACGCCAGGACCAGGGGTCATGGGTTGAGGATATTACAAATGTTTAGGAAAATCGCGATTCAGTCAAATTTGTAGCCATCAAATATCCTTTTAAAGTTTGATGACTGCATATTTAGTTTATTTAGGTTACATTTAAGACTTATTATGTTCAAAGCGAACATGAATACAAGAATAAATATTTTTAACTGAATCTATTTCGTTTGTGGGTATTTTTAAGTAATGACGATTTGAAAACTGATACCTAGTTAACAACAATAGTTTTTTTAATACTTAAATATATTTATAACTTTTTTTTTTCTTTTCTTCTAACATGATATAATGTATGCCATTAAAACTATACATTTCATGTGAATGTTTATGCTGGCCACGTTGCCCCGTTACCCCTATGGCCGTTTTAGGCAGGCTCTCAGGCAAAGCGGTTTTTGGACAAATTTTCGTAATAAACAATTTTTAAAGTAATTTTAACTTTGGTCAAATTTGATTTACACATAATAGAAGTTTAATAAATTATCTACCTAGTAGTATATTATTTTCTTAAAAAATCTGTAATTAACGTGATTTTTTTTTAACTCAAAGTTAAGGTGGCTGCTTCGAGCTAACCTCCCCTACGCGTTCCTCAAAGAAATGTCAGCAAAACCGTAGGGACAAGCAGGGCCGATGCCTACTAAGGCCATGGGAAGACTTCTGAATAGGTAACCCGTGGTCCTGGAACGCAGAGGGCAACTGAAGGAACCTAGGAGTGGTTTTACTCAGTAAAGGTAAAAGTCTGGCACGCTCTAGATCGGGAGAAGTCATTAGATGATTACCCACATAAAAAAAGCTTTCTGTCAGTGAAAATCAAAAATTTCAAAGTTCACGTTTTTGTTATAGGTATCGAATACACTTTGATATACATTTAGTAAACAAATGTTTTTTTAATAATACAAACAGACACGCGCAGCGACTATGACAATACAAATAAATAAATTGTTCTGAATAGTTATGTTGATAATGGTATCATCGAAGTGACCTGATGATGATGATGATTGAGCCGGAACATAAGCACCGGAACTCTGTAATTAATCAATGTATCGTAGCCGTATTTGGGCTTATTAGAATTGTCATGAAATGCAGTTTGGCTATAAGGTACTATCGAACTGATCTGATGATGACGCTGGAAGGTGGAATTTAGACACAGGAACTTCATAACAAAACAATGTAACCTAGCAGTGTTTGGGTTTTGGGTTAACTGGAATTGTCAGGAGAAATAGGCATTCTGGTTATATGTAAGTGTATCGCAACTAAAAAGTGTGAAATAAAAAACTTATTACAAATTAAAAAATAACCGACTTCACTAAAATTTTTATGACTTTTTTTTTTTTATAGATGGATTGTTTCCACGATAGAACATAGAACTCATATTTTATTTAAAATAGTAGGTACGAGTTTTCTTAGATTTCATACGAAACTGGTTATAAATATAGCGATATTCCAGAAAATTAACCGACGTACGGCGAGTATCCACCCTTACGTTGTTGAAACTTCAACGGTCCGGACTAAGCGTTTCGCTTCGTCGTTTATACCGCGTACATCGAAGGACTGGAACAATTTGCCTGCTGCGGTCTTCCCGTCCAACTATAATTTAGGTGTCTTCAAGGCTAGAGTGAATAGGCTCTTAATAAACTAGTGCGCCTCACCATCAATGATTGCATCGCTGCTTACCATCAGGTGGGATCGCAGTCAAGCACTGGTTTATATGAAGTAAAAAAAAAAAAAAATTGAAAACACAAAGAAAGAGTACCTTTAATATAAAGTTCGAAGATCTTTATACATTTAATAAGTCAATACTTACGAAGACATCACAGTTCGAAGTATCCCGCTTTAAAAAACGGCAATTTCATGGGTATTGCAAAGTGTGCGTTTGACACATTATAAGATTTAAGTTTTTAATTGATATAAACTAGTGCTTGACTGCGATCCCAAGTTTCATCTCACTGAGTTCAAATATGTGGGAAAGTGTTTTATTACTACAGTAATTGTTGATTAAGTCCACCAGCTCACGCCGCAAAAGTGAAGTGTATTATTGATCACATCCACAGGTATCAGAAAAGAGTTAGATCTATTTTTTATATTTCTGTGATCAAATCACATGCTGTCTACCTACCCCTTTTTTATATGAAAAATCATCAAATGACTTCTCCAGTTCTGGGTAGAGAGGGAAGGAGTATTAAACTTTTACTGACTAAAACTCATAGTGTTCCTTCAGTTGCCCTTTTTACGAAAGCTGCGGTTAACTCCGTAGAACAAGCCGCAGCCCGGGCAGATCGGCCCTAACTAGCCCCATCAATTTTGCTGACATCTCTTTGAGGCGCGCGTTGAAAACAACGCGCTGTCAACCCGTGCTTGGTTCTTACAGGACGACCGGACGGCCGCTACTAAAAACGCTGAGCTACCCAAGCCCGCGCCTACCGTGGCCTAAAATAGTCTTACGTCTCCGGTTGGGGACGGGACGTGAAGCTTGTCTCCGCCTCACGATTTCCGCCGCCTCCTTTGCTCGCTTTATTGCTTCGCAGGAGATCCTCCTATTCTTTCTCACTGCCTGCACACGGCCTGTACCACGGCCGGACGTGAGAAAGAGGTCCCCGCCGCCGAGCGCCTCCACAAGGATCCGCACCATGGTGCCATCCAGGTGTTTTCTTGTATTCGTTGTATTCTTCCCGCCGAATACTGCACAGGAAGGTTACTTTAATAGGTATCAAAACGACCGTTTTCTCAGCTCTACCTACCCCGAGGTATACTTTCACGATTCACTATTCAAATCACTAACTACAAAAAATGAATAGCGCATAACATTATTTTAAACTATTTCAAACATAGTTGTGTCGTTGTGTCTCGGTCAACTTCAAATAAGGTGCAAGTGGGCCTAAAAGTGAAATGTATCATGCGCTCATTATGACATAGCTACGAGTTCGAGTCGAAGACTCTCTCGAGGTGCAAGAAGTGTGTTTATATTGCGGACGCGAGCGAGAATCCCGTGCGCGGTGCGGTTCGAGCGATCTGAAGGAGCGAAGCGAAGGCAGTATCGCGGCGCTGGAGGCAGGAGGCGCGCGGGGCGCGGGGTGCGGGGTCGGGGGCTCGGGAGCCGGATGCCGCGCGACCCGTGCAAACATTATTCACCTTACAGATGCGACAGTTCACACTCGTTCCCCTCCTGGACGCCAATGTGTCATGAAATTAGGTTTGTACAGGTATCACCAAACTATTTTTTTTTCATAGAATGTCACTTTACATTGAGGTTGGTTTCTTAAAATAAACACAAATTCTAAATCTGATTAAACTTTCAAGTACAGACTTATAACTACTTACAGAATTTAAAAACATATATGCAACTCGCAACGGGTGAGAGAAGGGTGAGAGAACGAATCCCAATTCTATACTAGGAACTAACCTGTGCTATGGTAGGGACCGTTCCACCACCCACTTGCTACCCACCTACATCGATCAACGCATCGTAGCTATAAGTATTTAAGGTCACCGGGGTCCCAAAATAGGTATACCTACCTGTATAATGGGAGTCAGACAAACGCTTACTCTTCGCTCGCACAGCATTACATGATGCATGTCCCTGTGTTGATATCATTAAATAACTTGTTCCGCTCTGTTAGTGAGAGGGAATGTCAGACTTTTACTGACTTAAATGAACCAACCTCAAACTGGTGCTACTTTACCCTCCTAGCTTTCAATATACGTACAAAAATATTTTACTTACCCATTATATGTTTAGTAAGACTTATCAATCGACACTATATACGATGGAAGAGACGAGTAAAAGAAATCATTCACCCTTTAGGTAGGTACTTGTATGGAAATAACCCTTAAAAAAAGTTTTTTATTTCTAGATTAAGTGATTAAGGGATAAAGCAGTATGCAACTATCAACCAACATGCTTTAAGATTTGAAACAAACAAAAGTCACTATTCTAAGATTCTATATAGTTTTAATTTTTTATAACGCTCCCGCTTTTTCATTAATTTTTTTTAGAAACTCGTCAATAACCACTTTTTATTCTGTTTTTTTTTTGTTAGTGGCCTGTTTGAATTTTGAATAAACTTATTTGATGCATTTTAATTCACTTTTTTGACGTTCCAAATTCAAATCTCAATATTCCCTAGGGATCACCCATACTGCATTATCTCCTTAGAGACAGAACGACTTGCTTTAAGTGATGGTTGTATGACATATAAAAGGACATTATCAAGCAGGTGGTGCAAAATGATATTTTTTATACTACGAATTGATGCCCTAAAATCGCCTGACGGGTAATAAAACGGTAAACCGTATTTTGAGGATAGTTTTGAAAAACTAATAATAGCGGTCTGAATTATTCATTTTGGTTAGATTTTGTGCTAATTTTCAACTTAATTAACCCAAGAAATATTTGTATGGTGGCAGGGGGGTAGTTTTGAAAAACAAATAATGACTAAGTACCAATATTATTTATTTAGGTTACTA
Source organism: Mythimna impura (assembly GCA_905147345.3). Taxonomy (NCBI): domain Eukaryota; kingdom Metazoa; phylum Arthropoda; class Insecta; order Lepidoptera; family Noctuidae; genus Mythimna; species Mythimna impura. The sequence continues at coordinate 120,025 of LR990344.1, forward strand.
TTTTTCCTAACTTTCACGTATATTGGGCACACGGAATGAGATTTCGCATTCAAATGAAATTCCATCCTTTCACCTGCTTAAATATTGAATTTCCAAAAACCATACCGTACGTCATAAAAGGAAGCTTTGTGCGTTTAATGATCCTAGTCCAGCAGTTTCAGCTGTGTCTGTGAAAAAGAGAAACTGACTGACTGATATAAATATTAAAATACATAATTATATAAGTCAGTCAGTTTCTCTTTCTAAGAGGACGCGGTGGAGCATACGGTGGAGGTGTGCCCCGCTTATATGGAGCACCGCTATATCCACGTGGGGGCGATCGGCGGTGGCGAGTTAGCGACCTCTCGCACCGGGTCCTAGTACAGGCCATGGTCCGGAACGAGGAGGAATGGCAGGCGGTACCATCCTTCTACGAAGCAGATTACTGCTTCCGCGTGAGCGCGGCCATCCGGTAACCATCCGGACCGAGCCCGAGTCGTCGACGGCGCATGGTGTTCCTGCCGCAGCAGTAGCAGGGCCGAAGCCTACTGGGGCCATAGGTTGGCTTCGTCATTAAGCAAATTTGTCATTGTGAGAAGTTGACCTTCTGCGAAGTTGTCATTGCATTGTGAGAAATCGACATTTTGAGAAATTGACATTATGAGGAGTTGACATTCTAAAAAGTTCACGTTTTGAAAAGCGGACTTTATGAAACGATATGAAAAAAAAACATGTGCATCATTAACTTTTTAACCGAGTTCAAAAAAAAAGAGGAGGTTAATCAATTCGGTTGTATGTTTTTTAGTATTTTTTTTTTTATGTTTGTTACCTCAGATGGGATCTATAAGGAATCGAGGGAACTTCTTAAATATTATAGGCAACCATATAATGGTTTTAGTATTTTCATCGAGAACTTAAGCATTTACAGTCAAAAAGTAACATTTGATGAAGAGGAACTGATGAAGAAGACCAGATATGGTCAACGGAACTTCATACTCACATTGATATCACAATGAATATAGTTAAGCGACTATGACAATACAAATAAATGGATGGTTCTGAATAGTTACGTTGAAAATGGTATCACCAAAGTGATCTGATGATGATGATGATGGAGCCGGAAGGTAGGCACTGGAACTCCGTAATTAATCAATGTAACCTAGCCGTGTTTATACTTATTAGAATTGTCATGAGATGCACTTTGGCTATAAGGTACTATCGAACTGATCTGATGATGGAGCCGGAAGGTAGGCACAGGAATCCTTAATTAATCAATGTATCCTAGCCGTGTTTGGGCTTATTAGATTTGTCATGAGATGCACTTTGGCTATAAGTTACTATCGAACTAATCTGGTGATGGAGCCGGAAGGTGGAAGGTAGACACAGGAACTTTATAATAAAACAATGTAACCTAGCAGTGTTTGGGTTAATTCGAATCGTCATGAGAAATAGGCACTCTGTTTATAAGTGTATCGCAACTAAAAAGTGTAAAATAAAAACTTTTTACAAAAAAAAATCACAATATAAAAAAAAACACAAAGGATCAAAATAACTTTAATTTCGGAAGTCGGTGTTAAATAAGAAACAAACAATACCGAGAAACAACGACTTCCGAAATTAAAGTTATTTTGATCCTTTGTGTTTTTTTTTGTAGTTTTTTTTTTTACAACACTGCTATTTTTTGCTATTTATTGTTATAATACAATAATTGATATAGAGAACGGAATGCCAATGACATCTATGAACCATCACCAATTAAACACAAATACAGAAAATCGCATCTAAATCCGTTGAACTGTTTTGGAGATAAATGGAAACTTGGATTGAGCACAACGTCTCACCGTAAAGATATATAGGTATAGGTACCTACCTGCCTTTCCTGTGTACTTTGGCAACCAAATCCTTGGTTTATCGTGACCCTTGACATGTACCTAAGTACATGACTGGCGCGAACGACACATAATGTTGGGTTAGTTTAATTTCATCTGAGAAGACAAGCTGTCGTAGGCATCGAATCGATCAAACAGCTGGAGCAGCGGCGCGGCGTCGGGTCGGGCGAGCGGGGTGGCGGGGCGGCGCGGCGGCGCGGCAGTGGCGCGAGTGTGCTGGCGCGATGCACTCGTTCGTGAGGGCGGCGACTCTAGCGGCGCTGCTGGCGCTGGCGGCCGCGGCCTCCGCGCGCCGCTCCGACCAGGACTTCGAGTTCGACGACGACGTGGTGAGGCCCCCGCTGGCAGGCGGCGCTACTGTCTCTATCTAGCGCACCACTTCACGCGATGCGGCCCTATGCGTGAAGGGCTCGCCCTGGGATGTTTGTTAAGACGCTCTGCCTGTCGACCACTATCCAGTTATAAAGGTGGCTTTGGTTGTAATGATGCCGTGGATGAGATCATATCGATCACAACCCAGCTAAGACCCGTTCGAGCAAATTGGATTCAATGCACTTACAATAGCGTCGTTTATATTTATTGATTTTATTTAACCAGTGTCCTTAGTGATGTAATTTCGTAGGTTTATTTTTTTGTTATTTGTATTATCTGGGATAGATTTCAGGGAGGTAAGTTCCACTAGGTGCATGAGCTAAGAACTTAGTAAGCAACTGTAAAGTTTATACAATATTTTACTGGTTATCTGAGTTTAGCTCAAAGCATGGCTGCTTTGAGCTAATTGCTGCTTGTCCCTACGGTTTTGCTGACATTTCTTTGAGGAACGCGTAGAGAAGGTTAGCTCAAAGCAGCCACCTTAACTTTGAGTTAAAAAAAATCACGTTAATTACAGATTTTTCAAGAAAATAATATACTTATCTACTACTAGGTAGATAATTTATTAAACTTCTAATTAAGTATGTGTAGGTAAATCAAATTTGTCCAATGTTAAAATTAAGTACTTGAAAATTGGTTAATTACGAAAATTTGTCTAAAAACCGCTTGCCCAAGAGCCTGCCTAAAACGGCCATAGGGGTAAGGGCAACGTGGCCAGCAAAAACATTCTCATGAAATGTATAGTTTTTAGTTAAATCATGTTTGATGAAATAAAAATACTAAAAATTTTGTTAAAAAATATATTTATTAAAAATAACGATTGTTGTTAACTAGGCATCCGTTTTCAAATCGTTATTACTTAAAATACCCTAAAACGAAATAGATTCAGTTAAAAATATTTACTTTTATATTCATGTCTAAATAAACTAAATATGCAGTCATCAAACTTTAAAAGGATATTTGATGGCTACAAATTTGACAGAATCGCGATTTTCCTGAAAATCTGTAATAACCTCAACCCATGCCTGGCATGAGTCCTCTATAGTTGTTGACATACTAAAAAATAACATTATTGTACATTTGTTGGTACTTTTATTCGTAGTTTTACACACAGCAATGAATTCACGTGATACTTTGAGATAGTCAATATATCGCACCTCCGCGGCCCCGGTGCGACACTGTCACTTATGCTATTTCTTATTCTGTGCTATGCAAAAATGTAGTTTTTCAGGAGAAACATTTAAAAACGAAAACGATGTTGCTCCAAGCTACGCGTGATTCGCGCCAAAACGGCAATGACACTCACGCTCTCATACGAAAACTATGCGTACTACAAAAGTAACGTTATCGCACCAAGTAAAGGGGTGCTTTAGGATCATTTTTAGATATTTAACTCATTTTTGGATTTTTTACAAAAGTGACAGTGCACACCGGGGGTGCGATATCTATATGTACTCATAATAAATCTGTAGAAGTGAAAATTCTGTACATTGAAAATATCAAAAAAATAAATGGCAGGGGATGTTACTTACGACACCGAACCCAAAAATGTGATTAAAAAAATATTTTTGTCTGTCTGTCTGTCTGTTTGTTCAGGCATCACGCAAAAACTACCGGTTCGATTACGATGAAACTTGGTATAATTATTCTTTGATATCCTGGGCACCACACTGGGTACGTTTTATCCCGGAAAAGTATAAACAATAAAAAACAAACTTAATTTTGCGGTTCGATCCCTAGACCCGATTACTGTACTAAGGAAATGAAACGGGGGTCCAAAGTTTATATGATGGAAACCTTCTTTCACGCGGGCGAAGCCGCTGGCAGAAGCTAGTCGAAAATAAATCTTGAAATCTACTATTTATAGCAGCAACATTAATAGAATTTAGCCAAATGGGGCTTCCTCGATCCATCTCTAACACAGTGCCAGTGTGGAGCCGCTGTACAGGACATGCGTCATCTGCTATGCTGTCCATCCTGCACAACCAACTGCAGTTTTCAGGATCTATACGAGGCCAACAACAGAGCCGTAGAGGTTGCCAAATACTGGTCAGATAAAATTTAGTTGGAGTACATCGACACGAAAAGAAGAAGAATAGAATTATCGATTCCTTTAAGTACCTTGGTCACGCGGACAAACTCACAAACAAACATTAGTTAACAATAAAATCATAACTACTTTATTAATATATAGCTTTGCCCGGTCCGCTTTCCCTTTAGACAACCAATTTTCTTAAAACATTATTTTCTCTTGCTTTTTTATCTTATTCCAGAATTAATACTACACAGACAAAGCTGAATAAATAAGTATCCACACCAATATAATAGAAGTATTTAAATATTTAGAAAATTAATCAAAACAGGATGAATAATTATATTGACTTTTTTTTTAACAAAACGTGGAAAATAGTAGATTATGTGACTAGGGGATAAAGCAGTGTCTTTAAGTCGCGGGCGGCATGTTGAATTCCGAACGAAACGAAGGTTTCTAATTTTAATCCCGAACAATAGTGAGGGATTTATATAATTAACTCCCGAGCATTGCGAGGGAGTTAATAAGGAAACCTGAGTGAAGTGAGGAATTCAAGCCACCCAAGATAAAGACAGCTTTATCCCCGTGATGGATACTCTACTTTTTACACCATCTGTGAGATAATTAAAAGACGATTTAGTAAAACAAATCAAATATTAGAGAAACATAAGTATTATGTACAAGTTAATCTTAACTATCACTCAACATGTTTTGAGATTTCAAACAAACAAAATTCACTACTCCAAGAGTTTCAATTTTCTATATCGCTCCCGCTTTTTCATTACTTTTTTTTTCGAACCTCGTCAGTAACCACGACCACGTTTTATTCTGTTTTTTTTTTTGTTAGTGGCCAGTTTGAATTTTGAATAAACTTGTTTGATGCACGTACATTTTAGTTCACTTAATGTTGACGATTTTTGACGTTCCAAATTCAAGTCTCATTATTCCCTAGGGATCGCCCATACTGCATTATCTCCCTAGGGACAGAATGACTTGCTTTAAGTGATGGTTGTATGACATATAAACGGTCATTATCGAGCAGGTGGTGTAAAAACAATGTTAATGTCCCTACAACCGCCAGCCTTCACCTATCGCCATCGTATTACTGCACGGGGCGGGGCGGGATGCTTACTATGCGCCAGAGTGGTAATATGACTCTACTATTAAGGGCCTATTACACTACTCGATATTCAGACAGTCTTAGTCGATGTCACGTAGTGTAATAAGGGTTAGACCGGTCTTACTCGGAACAAAAAATGAGATAGTCTGAATATCGTGTGCTGAATATCGCGTAGTGTAATAGGCCCATTACAAATAACTGAAATATGAATCGTGGCCGCTTTACCTTCTATGGCCGCTATGAGCTAACCTCCCCTAAATATCTTATACCTACTTATATTTTGTTCCATTACTGACAAACCTTAAAACAAAGCCGTTATCCGCGTTGTCTGTTTATCCGCTACTTCCTCGTAAACCACTTAACTAATTTTGATGCGGTTTTCAGTCTTAAACATAAATTAAATTCATTTATTTGGTACCTTTGTAATCCATATAAAATTACTGTACTGTACAATTTGCTCGCGTGCGAAGCTGGGGCGAATCGCTAGTTGATTACAATTTCATATTAATTATTATTATGTTAGGATTTATTAAGTTTGATGTACCGCAGGTCCGCAGCCGTACCGTATCGTCCGGCTGCCGCGGACCGATGTCCTGAAGTAAACAGACGTCTGATGAAGAGATGACCAGTCTCAACTGATACTTAGCGTCCGTTCCCGAGAATGACGCGAGTCTGCAGCACTCAGCTCAACCAGTTTTAAGGGAACTGAATAATCCAACACAATGGCCATTGAATTTTACCATCTGCACGTTACAGTTTTGTCTAAAAGTTTAACTTACGAGTACTGATGAGGCATTTCAGACATTGGTTATCTTTAAGGTTAGTTGGTTCATCATCATCATCATTTCAGCCGAAAGACGTCCACTGTTGGACATAGGCCTCCCCCAAATGTCGCCATAATGACCGGTCCTGTGCGTCTCGCTTCCATCGGATTCCCGCGACCCTCACCAGGACATCGGTCCACCTTGTGGGAGGCCTTCCAACGCTGCGTCTTCCGGTACGTGGTCGCGCCATTCCAGAACCTTTCGTCCCCATCGACCATATGTTCTGCGAGCAATGTGCCCTGCCCACTGCCACTTACGTTTGGCGATTCTTCGGGCTATGTCTGTAACCTTGGTTCTTCTGCGGATATTTTCATTTCTGACGCGATCACGCAAGGAGACTCCGAGCATAGCCCTTTCCATTGTCCTTTGAGTGACTTTAAGCCTTCTGATGAGGCCCATTATATGCGACCACGTTTCGGAGCCATATGTCATCACTGGCAACACGCACTGGTCATAGACTTTCGTCTTGAGACACTGGTATATTGGACGAGAAGACACCGCGCAGCTTCCCGCTTAGTTGGTTAAACTTACCTAATATAAATTAGTATAACCGTCAAAGACAGTATATGTATAGCTCAACCAAGATAGCCGTTATACTACATTGTCAGAGCTTAGATACGTTGACGGTGACGGTATAGGTGAAAAACTCTAATATCGTTGGGATGTCAACCATTATACGAGGAGACGCTACTGAAGTCTGACAGCTCTACAGCTACTTAAGTCTGACAGCTCGTTCGCACTTGTCAGCTGTTGGGCCAGAATTTTAATCGGATGTTGCAGTGGCAGAGCATTTAATATGAAGTTATTCACACTTGTCCAACATAGATTTTATGTCGGCGCCTATAAGGAATGACGAGTGTTTTGCCCGCCCTCTACGTCCGAAAACAAGTCATGTCGGATCTCGCTCACCAATGAGTAAGTTTGATTCTGTTCAAATCTATCGGATGTCGGGGCTGACAATTCACTCCCCACTACATCTTGTTCCGCCCGCCCGGCGCCCGAGCATCGCTGCTGCAAACCGCGCACACACACATCGAAACGCAACACAAAAAACGTAATTTTGTCACTTTCCAATTTTGGTATTAGGTTCTGAAATGTTCACAAACAAAATTTGGATTGGGTTTTTTTTATTGGGTTTTTTTTTAGGTGGGAAAATCATCTTATGACAAATCCCGCCCTTGGGCGGAGCGGGAGATAGTGTCAGACTTTTACTGACTAAAAACCCACTCCTGTTCCTTCGTTGCCTTCGTCCCAGGGTTTCACTTTCACACTACCCGTGGCCCCAGTAGGCTTCGACCCTGCTGGGCCCCTACAATTTGCTGACATCTCCCTGAGGCGCGCATGGAACAGTACGCGCCGTTTACGACTTGGGCTCGGTCCGGACGGTTACGGGACGGTCGCACGGCGAGCAATGGGTGGCTCGCCACAAGCCCGCGCCTACGGTGGCCGGAAATCGGGATCGGAATCCCGGCGGCGGTTGGGGCGTGAGGACCGTTGCCTCACGCGATCGACCGCCTCCTTTGCTAGCATTACTGCTTCGCAGGAGGCAACCGCCTGCCACTCCTCCTCGCTTCGGACCATGGCCTGTACCAAGGCCCGGCGCGAGAGAACACCGCCGCCGATCACCCCCACGAGGACACGGCGTTGCTCTGCCCAAGCGGGGCACACTTTCACCGTGTGCTTCACGGTGTCTTCCGGGCGGTCCACACAGTGGCGACACCTGGGCGTCGCTTCCGCAAGAATCCGGTGCAGGAACTTCCCGAACTTACTGTTTTCGGTGAGAACCTGCGTCATGCGGAAGTTAAGGACGCCGTGAGGTCTTTCCAACGACGCCTCAAAGAGGGGACTTACCGCCATAATTGTGGCGTGCCCAGCACTGGGTCGCGACAGTCGCTGTCGCCATTTCTCCATGAGAACCCGCCGGAGCTCTGTCCGCCATGCTGCATCTTGTTGCGGCAGCGGAGTTTCGCCCCGGCGTTGCATCTCCATGCGCAGATCGTACATGTGTGCAAGGACTATTGCCCATATATCCCATGGTGGCTGGCCAGCAAGGAGGCTCGCCGCTTCGCGGGAAATCGTCCGGTATCCTCGCACCATCCGTATAGCCGGCGGCCCGGCGCCCGTACCGGTGCGCTATAAAGGGCCATGGACCGAACGATTCCCGCGCAGAGCCTCCGGCAGGAGGCGTCTGGACCCCTCAGGTTGGGCAGGAGCCGCCCGAGGGCAGTCCCAGTCCGATTTAGTTTGGGAGCCAGACGTCGGAAGTGCTCCTCGAAATCCCATCGGCTGTCGAGAACGAGTCCCAGGTAATTCATCGTCGACCCGAAGCCGATGTGGACTCCTCCTCTTCGCGACACCTCGCGTAGAGCATCAAAAATTGACTTCAGCTTCGATCGGGTCCTACATCGGACTAGAGTGTGGACAGAGGTTTTTATTTTTATTTGTGGCTTCTCGCAGGTCAACCTAGGAGGTTGTCGGCTGCTTAACCGGACTTGCCTGTGGTGACCTCAATTTGAGAATCAAAGCCTCCAGCCAGGGCTTACTTAACTATTTAAAATTAAGCGACTACACGATAAGGGCACCCCCTGTAGGGTACGGACTTCGGCTTAGGGCGTCGCTGGGGAAGGGCAGCAAGGGAAAGGCTGAATCTAACGAAGAGATAATTTATTATTTAAGGCGATTTTAGACTACTGGCTAAGCGGCGCGGGCTGGGTCGAGCAAGAAACGGGGTGGACATTGACAGGATTTTCACGGCGAGTCTCGACGGCGAGGATGGAAGGACGACGGTCTGTGCTTGTATTTGCGAACTGTACTGGTTTCCTTATGGCGCTCTTGGAGCAGGGTAATGGGGTCGTCGGGGGTGACGAGGGTATGCCTTGGACGGCGAATCTTGAAGATGCGGGAGGGCTCGTATCGGGCGGCACCAAGTATTTTCCGGAGGGTCCGGTTTTTGAGGGTCTGCATCCTATGGAGGTGACGGGGCTTGACGTGTGCAAAGACAGCGCAAGCGTACGTCATGTTCGGACGGATGACTGCCGTGAAGAGATACAACTTGCACTTGAGTGATAATTTACTCCTGGCAGTCAGGATGTAGTGGAGCCTACTTCGAGCGAAAGCGGCGCGCAAGCGAGCCTGCTTTATGTGCTCAGCGAAGGACAAGTGCTGTTCAAGGATCACTCCGAGGTTTGGTTCTTGCTTCTCCCAAGGGATTGGCTTACCGTAAGTGGTGATCGGAGGGGGAGGGAGGACGGTATTCCGCTGTCTCGAGTAGTGAACAGCTTGACTCTTCTCAGGGTTAACCTCGATTCTCCATTTCCGGAACCATTTGCCCAAAATGTTTGCGGAGGTTTGGAAATTGCGAGCGATAACTCTTAGGTCTCGACCGGTGTAGTCGTGTCGTCGTCGTAGAGCCAACTGGACCTTTTTGCCTCGCATAATGAGTACGAGACGATCTAGCACATCGAGTTGGTATAGTTTATATTTCCGGGGTTGAACTTTTTTAACGATATCCTCCACCTCATCAGGAGTGATGGGGACCTGAGGATTTTTCAGGGTCTTCAACAGGAGGGAGGGAGGCTCTACGTTCAACTTCAGCATCCACCATGTCGATTTGGGCTTGGACTACTAGTTGAGAGCTGGGCGAGCGGAATGCCTAGCCGATAGCCTTGAAGCCTAATGCATTAGGCGTTCCGCTCTGTCAGAGTTGTCGAAAGCGACACTCTTATCGGAGAGGATGAGCGGAGGCATAGAAGACTCTTCAGTGGAACGTAACTTCCTCTGAATTTGCCAAAAGGCCAGATGGGTAGGCTAAGTTCACTGTGGGTCTTGTCCCAGCGAGCGGACCGCAGCTCGATCATGCGCGTGAACAGAGGCGCTGACATCTAATTAATATACAAATCCGACATCCAGCTCTTAGTCAATTTATCAAAATTAGTTACGTGGTTTACGAGGAGGTAGCGGATAAAGAGACAACGCAGACAGCGGCTTTGTTTTAAGGTTTTTCAGTATTGGGGCAAAATATATAGGATACTTAACTCATAAGTATTGCCTCAAAATCCACCTAATTCTGAGTGATCGTGACTCTAACGTATAGTCAGTCATGTATAGTCAGAATTACGTGGATTGGAATTATGTACCTTTAGCCTTTATTGGCTTTAAGAGAGAGAAAGGCGAGGGATGTTTGTCATGTAAAATGTATAAGAGATGAAACTGGAATGGTTCTATCGGATGATGAAAAAATCAGAAAGAGGTGGAAGGAATATTTTGAAAGATTGATGAATGAAGAAAATAATTGGAGTGGGGTGTTAGAGAATAAACCAGTGAATGTGGGATTAGTGAGAATGGTTAGTATGGATGAAGTCAGAATAGCAGTAAATGGAATGAAGAATGGTAAAGCCATTGGTCCAGATGGAATACCAGTTGAAGTGTGGAAGTTATTGCGAGTGGATGGATGGACGTGGTTAGCTTTATTCTTCAATAAGTTGTTGCTGGAAGAAGCCATACCTGATGAGTGGTGCAATAGCTCTTTGGTGCCGATTTTTAAAAACAAAGGTGATGTGCTTGAGTGCAACAATTATAGAGGAATAAAGCTAATGTCACATACTATGAAAGCCTGGGAGAAAGTTATTGAAAGGCGACTGAGAGAAGAGAGTGAAATTTCACAGAACCAATTCGGTTTTATGCCGGGTCGGGGTACAGCGGATGCCATTTTTGCTGTACGCCAGCTGTGCGAGAAATACAGAGGTGCGCATAAAAACTTGCACATGGTATTCATTGACCTCGAAAAGGCATACGACCGGGTACCTCGTGAGGTTCTGTGGTGGGCCCTTAAGGAGAAAGGTGTGCCTGGGAAGTATGTGCAGTTGATCCGAGCGATGTACAGCCGATGTACACCAAACCCAAGTCCGGTCTACAGTGGGCACCACTGGCAGCTTCAATGTGGCTGTCGGCTTACATCAAGGGTCGGCTCTCAGCCCTTACCTCTTCCTGATGATAATGGATGCTCTGACGTCGGACATTCAGGAAGAGGCTCCCTGGTGTATGCTGTTTGCCGATGACATTGTGTTGGTTGCCGAGAGTGGCCTAGAGGTCCAGAACAGATTGGAGGTGTGGTGGCACAGACTGGAGAGTGTTGGCCTGAAATTGAGTAGAACCAAAATGGAATACTTGTTCTGCGATTTCGGCGGTCTCTCCAATCCAGTGCCTTTATCTCTCGCTGGAACACCCATACCGATCTGCTCCGACTTTCGGTATCTCGGGTCACTCGTCCAAGGGGATGGTGAGGTAGACCGGGACGTAACACATCGGATCAACGCAGGATGGATGAAATGGCGACAGGTCACGGGAACAACTTGTGACCCACGGATGCCCCTCAAGTTGAAGGGTAAAATCTACAAGTCCGTGATAAGGCCTGTCATACTGTATGGATCAGAATGTTGGGCTGTGAAAAGGACGGATGAAAAAAGATTGCATGTAGCGGAGATGAGAATGTTAAGATGGATGTGTGGTGTGACGAGAATGGATAAAGTGAGAAATGAGTATATTAGGGGAAGTTTGAAAGTGGCCCCAGTGACTGAAAAGTTGAAAGGGAATCGTTTGTCTTGGTATGGTCATGTGAAGAGGAGGGATGAAACGCATGTTACTAAAAGAGTTATGAGTTTACATGTGGATGGATGGAGAGGGAGAGGGAGACCAAAGAAAAGATGGATGGATTGTGTGAAGAGTGATATGAAAGAAAAGGAAGTTAGTGATAGTATGACGAGTGACAGGGCAGATTGGAAGAAAAAAACATGTTGCGCCGACCCCAAATAACACGGGACAAGGGCAGGAAGATGATGAGCCTTTATTGGCTTTGTCTTCGCTTCTAAATAGTTTGAAAATTAGTATTAAATATGTGATTGTTTATTAAATCAAAATAAATAGGTAAGTATGTTTCAATATTTATCATACTAATACGAGTATTATAAAGCCGATAGTTCATGAATGTGTGTGCGTATGTTACGGATTTAGATGAAATTTGACACATGGGTAGACCTTGTCCTGGAATAGCACTTATGACGTTTTTATCAATTTTTATCTCGGAAGTATGTTCCTTTGGAACAATTTTTTACTTTCACGCGGGTGCCGCTGGCAGTAGATAGTTGTCTATAAAGTAAGTTTAATTAAAAAATACGCAGGTACCTATACGTGCTAGTTGTTACCAATACGCAGTTACCTATACGTACCTATACGTGCTAGTTGTTAACAATACGCAGGTACCTATACGTGCTAGTTGTTAACAATACGCAGGTACCTACCTATACGTGCTAGTTGTTAACAATACGCAGGTACCTATACGTGCTAGTTGTTAACAATACGCAGATACCTATACGTGCTAGTTGTTAACAATACGCAGGTAGGTACCTATACGTGCTAGTTGTTAACAATACGCAGGTACCTATACGTGCTAGTTGTTAACAATACGCAGGTACCTATACGTGCTAGTTGTTAACAATACGCAGGTACCTATACGTGCTAGTTGTTAACAATACGCAGGTACCTATACATGCTAGTTGTTAATAATACGCAGGCACCTATACGTACCAGTTATTAACAAAGTGAGAGATATTTAATTAGGCCTCTCACAGACATGCCCTTGGATCGCTCTGTACTTAGAGGCTCCATTATCATACCATATATGCTCAGTCATGATGTGTTCAGCATACTGATGTGTACCTTCCTACCTTAATTTGTTTCGTTTGTTTTTTTTTTTTATGTGATATATTAATAATTTGTAAAAATAATGTAGCTCTATTCCTATATGACTATTTTATGCCCCAAAGGCAGTACGTAGCTGACCTATTTAATTATTTATGACCTGTATTATGTACAAACCTATGATCCACAATAAAGATATTGAATTGAATTGAATTGAATTAACTCTGCCTTGGCAGTAATATGGTGTCTAACTAAATCGTCACATAATACCTACCACATCTCACTTTATACTAATATTATGAAGGCGAAAGATTGTGAATGTGTATGTATGTTTGTTACTTCTTCACGCTCGAATGGCTGAACGGATTTGGATGAAATTTGACACGGGATCGTTGAGGATCTTTGGAATTCCAGCACATGATCTGCATGTACTGGAATTCCAACGATATATATCGTTTTTTAAAAACCGTTGCGTACTCTTTGAAGAAGACGTCTGCAAGTGCGCACTTGTACGTTGAGTTGATTTGGTTTCTCAAAAGTGTAGTATGTAGTGGCTATAAAAAGAAGAAATTGGTTTCAAATGTTTTAAAGACAACAACGAAGATGCTTTTACTGTTCATCATCATCATCATCATTTCAGCCGAAAGACGTCCACTGTTGGACATAGGCCTTCCCCAAGCGTCTTCACAACGACCGATCCTGTGCGTCTCGCATCCACCGCATTCCCGCGACTCTCACCAGGTCGTCGGTCCACCTTGTGGGAGGCCTACCAACGCTGCGTTTTCCGATGCGTGATCGCCACTCTAGAACCTTTCGGCCCCATCGACCATCCGTTCCACGAGCAATGTGCCCTGCCCACTGCCACTTTAATAAATAATAATAATAATAAAAATAATATTTATTTCATAAAATAGGAACACATTGCACTGTATACATAGTAGAATATTAATGTTAACATTATCACATTTTAGCACAATATTATTGGCTCTATCCCTTAAACTAGGTCTAGCCTGTATCTTAAGAGATAGGGTTCAACCATGTGGGTACAATATTTACTTATAGCATTCTGTAGCAAGTAAAACAGTGTCGGTGTCACATAAGCAAAATTAAAACTGTGGAAGAAGTGCAGTTAGTGTGTTGAGTATATAAGTATGAGTGTATGTGTGTGTGTGTGTGTGTGTGTGTGTGTGTGAGGGTGTGTGCATGAGTGTAATGTGTATGTGTGTGGCTTTAGGAATTGTTATTTACGAGATGAATGTTAGGAGATTCTCCGTTGTAAGGTAATCCTGTTGTAGTAGCCATTGAGTGATAATGACTTTCAGTGTGTGTCTGTTTACATCAAGAATGTTTAGTATTTTGTGTAGTTTCTTGTATATATAAGTACCTAGGACGTAATATTGGCGTTTGGCAAATGTAGTTTTATGAGTTACACCTGATGGGACATTTGTGCGTTTTTCTGGGTTGGATCTGGGCATGCTTCTATGAGTTCTGAGGACAGACTGCAAGATGAAGAGCTGTCTAACTGTAAGTACCTTACATTCATCATAAAGTTGTTTTGTTGGATAGAAGTACGGTTTCTTGGTCATTACTTTGAGAACAGCTCTTTGAGCTCGCTCTATCTTCAGGAAATTTGTTTTAAAAGTACCACCCCATGCAGTAATGCAGTATCCGATAATCGATTGACACAGTGCGAAGTATACCATTTTTAATGTGTCCACGTCAGCCGATTCTCTAAGGGATTTAAAAACATATATAAGACGCAGTGTTCTGCTGGTTATCGTTTCTACCTGCTTATCCCATCGTAGGCCGTCGTCTATTTGCAAACCTAGGTACTTTACACAGTCACTTCTAACTAGTGTAGGACAGGGACACGGTGTTGTCGAGTTGAGGCAGGAGTGAGCAGTTACAACCAAGCTCTGGGGCGGCTTAGTGTTTTGTCGGATTGCGAAAGGAATGAAGCAAGATTTATCCACGTTTAGCGTAAGGAGATTTTGGTGGAACCAGTTCATAACTATTTTTAGTGCTATTTCTGCCTTAGTTTTAACCTCTTCCCAAGTAGATCCATAGATAATAATTGCAGTATCGTCAGCATATGCGTAGATCTTGCTGTTTGGTAGAATCATCCTACAGAGCTCGTTGACATATATTAGGAATAATGTGGGACCTAATATGCTTCCTTGGGGCACACCGTATGTCACGATTTCCTCATTACTGAGATACGCATCTATTTTAACTTGTTGAGTACGATTTTTGAGGTAATCCTTGAAAATATCGAGTGCTAAGCCACGTATACCCAAAAGCTCCAATTTTGAGATAAGATTGGGAACAGAAACTGTGTCAAAAGCTTTCGACAGATCCAGAAATATACCCATACATTTAGCCCCACTATCCAATTTTTCTGCTACGAATTGTGTGAGACCCAATACTGCATCTTCCGTCGAAACCCCAGGTTTGAAGCCAAACTGGTTCTCGGCAATGATGTTATGTTTGTGTAAGAAACACCTAAGTTGTCTGTTAAGGATCTTTTCAAGAATTTTTGAAAGCGAAGGCAGGATGGAGATTGGTCTGTAATTGTTGACACAGGATCTGTTCCCACTCTTATAAATTGGATGGACTATAGCTTTCTTTAGTCCGTTAGGAAATGTTCCTGATTGCATAGAAAGATTGCAGATGTAAGTGATTGGTGGTACTAGTACGTGGCGACAAGTTTTCAGCAAGTTAGATGATATTCCATCCCAACCTACAGCGCAATCATTCCGTAGTTGTAAGATGATTGTTTCTACCTCACCTTCATCGGTGTCTAGTAAAACGAGAGAACCAGTTGGAGGTGAAAACTTGGGCTTTTCTGATCGAATACTGCCAGAGGGATTATTAATTGGGCTGTGAGATTTTAGTATTCTTGCCGCTAAATTTTTACCAATATTGCTAAAGAAGGAACATACCTCATTTACGGAAGAGTGAGGATTATCACCTAGTTTTAGCAATTGATCGGGACTGGTGCGCTCTTTACTAGTACTGGTGATTTCCTGTATAGTTTTCCAAAGAGCTTTAGGATTATTTTTTGATTTTTCTAGTTGACTTTTCTCAAAGGCAATTTTGAGTTTGCGAAGTAAATGATTACAGAAGTTTCTGTAGCGTGTGTATGTTAATTTTAATATTAAGTTATTCGGTGATTGTTTTGATTCCATGTGCAACCTGTCCCTATTCCTAATACACTTCAACAAGCCTGGTGTAATCCAGGGTTTTAGAGTTCTATGTTTCTTAGGAATTGTACTTATGGTAGTGTGTTTAGTTGTTACTGTAGTTATTATTGATACAAACTTATTCAAAGCTTCATTTGAATCATAGATATTATAAATTTCTGAAAAGTTCATGTTTTCTAATTCAGATTTAATGGCATCTAGATTAGGACGGGAGATAGTGTATTTCTGCTTTCGAGTTGGGTTCGCGTTTGTTAACATAAGTATAATTGGTTTATGGTCGGTGATGGACGATTCTAGAATTAATGTCGTGGAAGTTAATTTGGACTTTAATAAAATATGGTCAAGACAGTTTTCAAGTCTAGTGGGTATTAGGTGGGTAGGGAGTAGACCATGGGAGGCATTCTGGATAAGATATTCAAAACTATGAGGGCTCTTGTTACCCGATTTAATGTCAATATTTAAATCACCAACAAGCGCAATATTTGGAAAAGACGAAAGTTCACCCAAGACATTATTTAAGCTGGACAGGAAATCTTTTATTCGGTCTGTGCTGTTATGAGACGGCGAACGGTAAACGGCAACAAAAACAAACTTAGAGTCGAGTTGACATACAAGGGAGTTGGCGTTTATTATTCTTGGTTCCCAAACTGTTATATTTAATCCCATTTTAGTGTAAACTATTACACCTTCATTTTGATTTGCGGTAAGTTTAGTTGAGTGTGACAGAAAACCATTTAGTATCGGAGGGCTATTTATTTTGCTCAGCCAGCACTCCGATAACACAATAATGTCAAAGCTTATTTTTGTGGAACAGATCAAAGCTTGTAGGTTATCAAAATTTTTCTTTATACTGCGTATATTCATGTGTAATAATTTAATATTTCTGTCGGAAACGTTAATATACTTTGTACAGTCTTGTGGATTACAAGAAAAAGAGTTATCTAGCCTAAAAATGTCTAAATCGTCATTAATATTTATTATAGTATCCATTTGTAATATAAGTGAAAACTAATTGTGGGCATAGGAAAATTGAAAATGGTTGTAATTAAATGAAAGATATCAACATTTCTCCTTGATGAATTTACACTTATGTTTGTTTGTGTGTGTGTGTATATGAATGTGTGTGTTTTGTTTAGTATGCTTGAAATAATTATTTTATTATTGATGTAGGAAGTGTTTATTTTTTTGTTATGTGAACGTATGCGTATGATTATTAGTAAAATGAGTGTTAAGGCTAATACTAGGTATCGAAGGCAGATTGCAATTAACATCGAGAAGTAAGCAAGAGATATGAACATAAATAACAGAGGAAGTCATATAAACTTCATACCAAGGTCCTGGAGACATTTTTCCGACTTAATAAGTAGCTGTTTATCACCGACTTTTTTACGAAGAAAAATGTTCCCGTTGTTGATCCAGCAGAAAGTATACTGATTGTTCTTGGCGAATTCTCGTGCCATGTAGAAAAGCTTTTTGGAGCTAGCTGGTAATAGTTCAGCTACATAGACTGGTTGTCGCTTGCCGGGAATGCCAATTTGTTCTGTATTCAGTTTATTTTCTTTAGTTTCTATGTTTTTATTGTAAGCCCGGACGGCAGATATTAACTTTTGCTTGGTTTGCACTGACGTAAATTCTGCTATAATTGGGCGTGTAGTGGTGACCGGGGTGGTTTTTCCAGGCAAGCGATATATATCTCTTAATTCAGGTTCAGTGATAGGAACTCCAACCAGCCGGCCGATGCTGCAAACGGTTTGAATAAGACCACTTGTATTCTCGCTATTAGACAGCGGCAAGTTGCGAATCTCCACACCAGCTGAGCGAGATTTAAATTGGAGATCGGCAATCTTTTTTTCTAAAGATTCTATGTAGGAGCGTTGCTCCTGTCTTTCCTTTTTAAGTTCCTCAACTTCTTTTCTTAATTCTTCAAAATTTTTATTCATAAAAGAGATTGCGCGCTCAATCTCTGTGTTTGTCTTGCAGATTTCAGCATTCGATTCCTGTATCTTAGAATTTTGTAATTTAATCTCGCGTATGTCAGCCACTAATTTTGACATTATGGTGGTTTGCACTTCCATCTTCATAGAAAGACTAGTGTCTTGGTGTGTTTCCCGGTCAACATCGTCCCCACTTGATGGTGAATTTCCGGTTCTAGGTCGTTTGCTCCTGCTCGTGACATATTCGCTAGCTGGCGAGGTAATGTCCGGTTCTGATTGTGTTTCAATCAGATTGACGCGCTGAGACTTTGGCGGAGAACGTTGAACCCTTGGCATATTAAGCGCGTCTCGTAGGCCGAGCTCGTAGTCGATTTAGTGTTCGTAGTCGATATAAAGTTCGTAGCCGCTGGTCCGTAGCGCGTAGCACGTAGCAACTCAGCGACACACCGATGACGTCAGCCGCTCGTATCGGTCCGCAATTTAAACACTCGCTGCTACTTGCGCCGTGGCGCAGTGGTCGCGCACGGTAGCTCTTCACTATCGCTCCACACGACGCGGGTTCAAATCCCAGCCAACCGCAGTAATTTTTAAAACGCGATTTTAGTAGTTAGTGCCAGAAATATATGTATCTCTCTCTAGTAACGCCCAGTGGGCGTTAATGACAGGTTTAAGTACCAGAAGAGTGACAAGGAATCCAAATATCACAAGATGCACCAATCACTGAATTTACAATTAGAAGTCACTAGGACAGCCGACACACGTCCACCCGCTAAAGACGCACGAGACCGAATCGAAACTTTAGTTTGGCGATTCTTCGGGCTAAGGCGACCTTGGTTCTCCTGCGGATATCTTCATTTCTGACGCGATCACGCAAGAAGACTCCGAGCATAGCCCTTTCCATTGCCCTTTGGGTGACTGTAAGCCTTCTGATGAGGCCCATTGTAAGCGACCATGTTTCAGTGCCATTTGTCACCACTGGCAACACGCACTGGTCATAGATTTCGTCTTGAGTCACTGTGGTATGTTGGACGAGAAGAAACCGCGCAGCTTCCCGAACGCTGCCCAGCCGAGTCGGATTCGACGATTGACCTCTTTCTCAAAGTTAGACCTACCCAACTGAATTGTCTGTCCCAGGTAAACGTAATCGCCTACAACTTCGAGTGAAGATTCTCCGATCTTGATCGGAGTGGGTGCTACATGGTTATTTACCATGACTTTGGTTTCGACTGGCCTGTTGGTCTAGTGGTTAGTGACCCTGACTGCTATGCCGGAGGTCGTGGGTTAGATTCTCACCCAGGACAAATATTTGTGTGATGAGCACGATCATTTGTTCTGTGTCTGGGTGTAATTTATCTATATATGTAGGTATGTGTTTTGAAATATATAAGTATGTTTATCAGTTGTTTAGTACCCTTAACACAAGCTCTGCTTAGCTTGGGACTAGACGGCGTTGTGTAATAGTTGTGGAATATATTATTATATTATATTTTGTCCATGCCCATTTAAAGACCCACTCTTTCTGAAGCTCTACTAAGGTCATCGAGCATTGTACTGAGCTCCTCCATAGTCTCAGCCATGACTACTATATCGTCGTCAAACCGAAGGTGAGTGGTATACTCGCCATTGACATTAATGCCTAGTCCACTCCAGTCCAGAACCTTGAAGACGCCTGCAGTGGAGGATTCCATTGCAGCCGTAAACTGTTTCGGAGAAATGACGTCTCTCTGCTTCACACCCCGCTGCAGAAGGTTAGGTTTCGAGGTCTGGTCCTGAATTAGGAATGATATTGTGGCGTTTTCGTACAAAAACTTCAGCACTTCGATGTACCGATAGTCAATCATCGATACATAATGTTCGGGAGGCTGGAAGTCGTCAAACTTGCTCGCGAGACGATTCGTGATGACTCTGGATAACAGCTTGTGGACATGGCTCAGAAGCTGTTACTGTTACATTTGTGCATTTATTATAATTGTATAATCTGCCGGTTAGCTTAGTGAGGGCATCCTCCGCGAATGTTTCGCGGGCGGGCGCCTCGGTGGCGGTGGCTTCTGACATCGACTTCGGTTTAGTAGTACAATCCCTCAATAAAGGTGGCGTGGATAACTAAAGCCTTAGTAATTACCTACTTTAGTATAAACCTATAGTAAAACAAAATCATAGGCAAGTAGACAGTAAAAGCAAATAAGTACCTACGAGTAATTAGGTGTTATAAAAAAACATGGTCTTAGTCGGAGGTACCTATATTTATTTATTTAGTACAGCAAAATAGCCATTAATACTAAAATAATGTGATCCTTTCACTCTGTCTTCTGACAGAATCGCAAACTTTCTAATAATATCGTCTTCCATTTATCAGCAAACAAATCCAATCCAGCGTTGGTCTCATAGATAGAAGAAAGGAGGTTGGTCTCCACGAGCGCGTTGAGCGCGTATAGGGGAGGTGGATCGAGCTACAGTGCGACAAAATGGGACATTAAATAATTTATGCTTTCTAGAGCGATTGTAATTATTCGGAACAAATAATTAACAAAACTGCTCTACATGTAAGTCGGACGCATCAGTGTAACCATTAATAATTTTATAGGCTGTTGTAATTTGGTCAACAGACCGCCTAACCTTTAATGAATTGTAATTTTCTTTTGAGTAGCGTAATTAGAGACACAATAGAAAGACAATGGCGCGTGAACGCCGGCGTTAATGCGGGGATCAACAGCTTACGCGTCCTAAAATAAACATAGTAGATAATAGGATACTTAAATGGATAGTATCCAAATAATCGTTTATATACCTAGGTACCTGAGATAAGCTTTTTGTACTTTCTCCAGCATGAGTGTATATTTAACTTCATGAGAATTCCATACACAAGCGCTGGTTTCAAGTTTGCACCGAACTAGAGCATTATAGAGAAACTTTATAACTGCTTGGTTTTTTTAAACCTTGACAGTTACGTAAAATAAATCCTAATCGTCTAAGTGATTCTTTAGCCAGACTTATTATGTGCGTATGGAAAGTTAATTTGGTGTCAAATTGTACACCGAGGTCTTTCACTGTCGAGACTCTGGTTATAAGACCATTGTTCATACTGTAGTCGTACTGTATAGGATTCCGCATGCGGCCAAAGCTCATTATTTGGCATTTGGAGATGTTAAATTCCATCTTGTTGGTGGTGGCCCATTCACTCAGGGCATCTATATCACGTTGTAGAGCTATACAGTCCGACACAGCATAAAGTAAACATTTTGCATGTTTTATTATTTGTGGAAGATCGTAATTAAAAATAGCAAGGGACCTAAAATGGAACCCTATATGGCATGGTGGTTAGATTGGTATTAAATTTACCTAGTAATAACATAGTGTTTTTACTTCGACAGGAATCCGCAGTTACCGCAGTGGCGAGCAGTGCTCACTCGCGCAGACCTCGCCGATATGTGTACGACCCACATAGTGAGTATATGTACTCTAGCTAGCAGTCTATCTCCGACAAGTTACACTTGTCATATTTACAAGTTATAGAGTTATAGAATAATTTAAGTAATGTGCTTTCAGACTCGTTGTGTCGGTCGCTGGTGTGCAAGAAGCGTGAGGTGTGCGTGCTGCGAGACGCCTTCACCGCGCTCTGCGCCACCAAGAAGGACATCTTAAGGAGAGGGTAAGCACCTCATGCTCTCTCTACGTTGTTTAATAAACAAAACAATACATTTAACTATTCAATTAATTTCCTTGTGTAATAGTGCTAACCGCGCATATAAAACAAGCTAACCTATTTTCAAAATGCGAAAACGTCGGCGTCGCGCTGTACGAGTACTCGATTAGGGAATCCAAGACCTGTACCATGACGTTTAAAGTAAGATTGTTTCATTCTTATTTCCAGTATGGGTAAGAGATGGTGTTAGACAACCTGTATAGTTCTGTCTCTTACCCACACTGAAATAAGAATGAAACAATCTTACTTTGAAAGTCATGGTAACCCCAAATCCCGCATCAAAATCGCGATGCCGCAAGCCTGCGGGATTGAAGTCCTCAATCTCGCGGATCCCGTGGGATTTGCGGGATTGGGATTTTTTTAATGTTTGGTTTGTTTTGAGTAGTAATATACAAAACACCGATCCCGGCCCTAGTTCAGGGTCCGGAGCGAGAGGAATTGGGAGGCGTTCGCCTCCTTCTTCGAAGCACTAATGCTAGCGAAGGAGACGGCCGCACGTGTGAAGGAATGGATAGCCTCACACTTCGGCCACCGCGACAGTGAGCCCTGACTACTGAAAGAAAGAAAAAAAAGAAAGAAAAACATTTTATTTGCCGGAAAAGGCGCAAACTTATAACTAAACATACTGCAAACATTTTGCAAGACAAAAACATAAATTAATCAGAAATAACACAACTACTAGCCACGGCAGGCGCGGGTTTGCGGATGACGAGCAATGGGTAGCTCGCTGTCCGGCCGTCCGTAGTGTTCTACACGCGCCTCAAAGAGGTGTTAGCAAAACCCTTAGGGCCCGGCAGAGCCGATGCCCGCTGCGGCCACAGGGAATTTCTGAAATGGAAGCCTGTGGTCCCAAATCGTAAGGGCAATTAAAGCACACCAGAGTGGTTTAAGTCAGTAAAAGTGTGACCCGCCTTCTCGATCCACTCTAGAGCGAAAGTAGTCATTGGATGATTTCATGTTCATAAAAATAAAAACATGTTTAAAAAATACAGTGATATTCATAACGTTAATTTAATACTACGGAAGCAGCCGGCGGCTCGGAAACAGCCGGCGGCCTGACTGAACGCATGCCAGAGGGTCATGGCCATACGAATGGTGCGAGGATACCGAACGATTTCCCGCGAAGCGGCGAGCCTCCTTGCTGGCCAGCCACCATGGGATCTGGAGGCAACAGTCCTTGCACACACGATCTGCGCATGGAGATGCAACGCCGGGGCGAAACTCCGCTGCCGCGACAAGTCGCAGCATGGCGGACAGAGCTCCGGCTGGTTCTCATGGAGAAATGGCGACAGCGACTGTCGCGACCCAGTGCTGGGCACGCCACAATTATGGCGGTAAGTCCCCTCTTTGAGGCGTGGTTGGAAAGACCTCACGGCGTCCTCACCTTCCGCACAACGCAGGTTCTTACCGAACACGGTAAGTTCGGGAAGTTCCTGCACCGGATTCGTGCGGAAGCGACGCCCGGGTGTCGCCACTGTGTGGAACGCCCGGAGGACACGGTGGAGCACACGGTGGAGGTGTGCTCCGCTTGGGCAGAGCAACGCCGTGTCCTCGTGGGAGCGATCGGCGGCGGCGATCTCTTGCGCCGGGCCTTGGTACAGGCCATGGTCCGGAGCGAGGAGGAGTGGCAGGCGGCCGCCTCCTTCTGCGAAGCAGTAATGCTACCAAAGGAGGCGGCCGATCGCGTGAGGCAACGGTCTTCACGCCCCAACCGCCACCGGGATTCCGATCCTGATTTCCGGCCACCGTAGACGCGGGCTTGCGGACGGCGAGCAATGGGTCTACCGTCCAACCGTCCGGTAACCGTCCGGACCGAGCCCAAGTCGTCGACGGCGCGTATTGTTTCACGCGCGCCTCAGGGAGATGTCAGCAAATCGTAGGGGCCCAGCAGGGTCGAAGCCTACTGGGGCCATGGGTAGTGTGAAAATGAAACCCGGGGCCCTGGGACGAAGGAACAGGAATGGGTTTTTAGTCAGTAAAAGTCTGAGACTATCTCCCGCTCCGCCCAAGTGCGGGATTTGTCATAAGATGAGTTTCCAAACTAAAAAAAAAAAAAAAAACGTTAATGCTAGGAATAAACACAAGTTAGTGGTTCCCACAAACAGGCTCAAAAAAAAAAACACGACTGCCATGTCAAAAAATTTAACTAAGAAGTAAAAAACAAGATGTTAGTTAAACTGTATAAATAAAAATAACAGTAGTCACTCATTCACTCACTGACTAAACACGATGTCTCGAAAACTACTTGATCTACAAAACAAAATTTTTCATCGCCGTCGGAGGACCAGTCTGTAGAATACTTTCTTATATAAAAAAGTCCCTCGACTACGATGAAAAATTTTGTTTTGTAGATCAAGTAGTTTTCGAGACATCGTGTTTAGTCAGTGAGTATATTTATATATCTTGTGAGCCGATGTTCCAAATGTTCCGTTTGTATCTTGTGAGCCGATGTTTCAAATGTTTCGTTTGTATCTTTTGAGCCGATGTTCCAAATCTTCCAAATGATGCAATGTTTCGGAACATTTCAGTGATTCAGATGCAAATCATCAGTTCCAATCGAAAAGATGACACACTTTTCCCACGTCTAGTCTGCGAAAAGGCTGTTTTGAAACGTCCAGTGTTGCCAACAGTTATAAAAGTGTAACCACTGGGTTGGGTTTCTATGGCTAATTCTATTTCTTCCTGCATGATGCTGGGTACGGGTGAGGTTTCTGAGAGTTCTTTTTCCGTTTCCACTATGGAGTTTTCGTATGATGTAGCAATTTTTAATATTCCTTGCCTTTGATTCTCTTTTCTTTTTTTATATTTCATCTGTACGATCCAGTCCTTTTTGTTAGTTAGCTCTTTATATGCCTTTTTTATTCCTCCTGTCTGTAGAATGTGTCTCTCTATTGTTTCCATTCTTTTCTGATTTGTGTATTTTCTAATACTTTCCTTAATTTCTTTGCTCAATATTGCTATTTTCTTCCGATTGTCATTTGTTTTTTTTTTTTCCTTGATTAGATCAGCTCTTTGATTAAGAAGATTATTGGTTCGGGTAGTCATCCACGGTTTCGTCTGATCTTTGCAATTGGTTCTTTGTTGAGTAGATGTTTTTATTGTTCTTTCTAACCAATCGTATTTTTCTTGCACTTCCATGTTTGTTGTCTCTTTATTGTAATCCATCATTTTCGACGCTAGGTAATTGGCTATTTGGGCTGTTTGGTCGTTAGTAGGTTTTGTACTTATGTTATTTCTTGGTCTTGGGTTTTTTGGTGGAGTTGTCAACAGTTCTGCTTGAACCATTCGATGGTTGGTATTAAAGTTGAGATTACTTATGAGTTTATGACTTTCGTGTTCGAGAAGTATCTACTTTTATTAGTCATTATGAAATCTATTTCATTTTTTGTTTTGCCGTCTGGTGATATCCAGGTCCACATTTTACTTTCTTTCTTCTTGTATATTGTATTTAAGATTTTTAAACCATTCTCTGGTGCAAAGTTTACAAGTTTCTCTCCATTTCTGTTTCTGATCTTATATTAATGGTCCCAGGACTGAGTCTTCTTCTGATTGTCGTACTCCAATTTGGCCATTGAAGTCTCCCATCACGACCAGGTTTTTGTGAGCATGAACTTGAATTGTTCTATTTAGCTCAAGGTATAACGAGTCTATTGATTCTGTATCGGATAGTTCCGTAGAAGAGTATACTTGTATGATAGACCAGGCATCTTTGTATCCCGGTAGCCTAGGATTCATGACAGCTATTCTCTCTGATATCCCTATAAAACTTTCCACATAATTTGTGAGATATTTTTTGATCACAAAACCAACCCCTTGATGGCCTGGGGTCGTTCCCATGTCTGGATAGGAAATAATTCTTTCTCCCATTCGTCTTACTTCGCTCAGGCCGACAATGTCCCATTTGATCCGTTTTAACGCATAAGTTAATTCTTCAAGATTTTCATCGTTTTTTAGTTTTAAACAGCTGTTTTCTTATTGTGATAAAACTAATGAGAATATAAAAAATGTTTCTTTGGGAAAGTTGTTTGTAATCATGAGTACAATCACGTGTTTAAGTATCGGTCACTAATTACCAGTCACCCTATATATATAATAATATAATACAAATATAAATATATATTTTTTTTAATTGATATAAACTAGTGCTTGACTGCGATTCCACCTGATGGTAAGTGGTAATGCAATCGTTGATAGTGAGGCGCACTAATTTATTGAGAGCCTATTCACTCTAGCCTTGAAGAGACCCAAATTATAATCGGACGGGAAAATCACAGCAGGCAAATTATTCCAGTCCCTCGATGTACGCGGTATAAACGACGAGGCAAAACGCTTGGTCCGGACCGTAGAGGTTTCAACAACGTAAGGGTGGATACTCGCCGTTCGTCGGCTTGTCCGATGGTAGAAATGAGATGGTGGAATCAAGTCATGCAATTCCTGCGCACACTCTCCAAAATGAATTCTGTAAAACACCGAAAGGCTGGCTACCCTACGCCTGTGCTCAAGACTTTGTAGATAGGAATTAACCAGATCTGGATCACCAATTAGCCTCTTTGCACGCCTTTCCACCGAGCCCAAAGTTGCCAGGTGGCATTTTGCAGCACCAGCCCATATGTGGCTGCAGTACTCTACACACGAACAGACCTGTGCTTTGTATAACATTAAAAGCTGCCCTGGTGTGATGTACCGCCGGACCTTTGCAAGTACGCCGAGTTTCCTAGCAGCTACCTTGGCTTTGGACTCAATGAACCGCCCAAAGTTAAGGTCTGAAGAAATTTCAACTCTCAAGAGCTGAAGGCGGTCGGTGTACCCCAGGGATACATTCTGAAAAACAGGAGCCAAGGTGAACGGGCTCCTTTTAGCGGTGAATAGACACGCTTGTGTTTTGGCGGCGTTGAATCCCACCAGATTGGCTTCACCCCACTTGGAGACTGCCTGAAGTGAGACATTCGCACGCTCTACCATAGCCTCTCTTTCGGACCGGATTAGCTCCTTACTAGCTCGCGCACTTGGCAGGTATCTCTCTACAACTGTGCTATCATCTGCATACCCATAGATACCGGGCATCAGCAGATCGTTGATATGCAGCAGGAAGAGAGTTGCAGAGAGAACAGACCCCTGAGGAACTCCGGCATTAGTCGTCATGGGCTCAGATGAGCATCCATCGATAACAACTCGGAGAGAACGTTCACTCAGGAAGTCTTTTACCCAGTTAATCAGACCAGGGGAAACGCCGTACGCTGAAAGCTTACTCAATAGACTAGCGTGCCATACCCTGTCGAAGGCCTTCGAGACGTCTAAGGAAACAGCAATCGCTTCCCCATTCTTCTCGAGGGTCTCGCCCCACAAGTGGGTGGCATAAACTAGTAGGTCCCCAGTAGATCGATTGTGGCGAAACCCGTACTGTCGATCACTGAGGAGATCGTTACCTTCCAGGTATGCCAAGAGGCGCGAGTTCAATACACGCTCCATAATCTTGCAGAGTATGGAGGTTATTGAAATCGGCCGATAGTTGGTAGGATCGGTACGACTGCCCTTTTTGGGCACGGGTTGCACGTTGGCAAGCTTCCAGGACTTGGGCACTATACCAGTCCCAAATGAGAGGCGATACAAACGCGTCAATACAGGAGACAACTCGGGTGCACAAGCCTTGAGAACAATCGCTGGTATACCATCTGGTCCACTAGCTTTATTCACGTCAAGACGACACAGTGCTCTCAGAACCTCTTTGTTCCTTATGCGGACCTCGGGCATCGAAGTATCGCAGTGAGGTAGAGTCGGTGGAGTAGCACTACCAGTGTCAAGACGAGAATTATGGGCGAAGAGAGATGCAAAGAGACCCGCTTTCTCTCTCGCTGTATGAGCCAGTGTTCCATCAGGTTTAACCAGCGGAGGCAATGAGGGCCGACAGAAGTTCGCTTCGACCGACTTGGCAAGGGACCAGAATGCTCTGCTACCGGACGGCTGCGCAGAGAGCTTTGTACCAATATGGTTAATGCGGTCGAAGCGAGCCTTCCTTAGTGCCTTTGTAGGACTTGGCAGCATGGTTGAAGGCTCTCTTCTTTGAACTCAGATCCGGAGCTTTGTGGTCACGAGAGTCAACCCAGGCGAGAAACGCCGAATGCTTACGTTGTTCAGCTTGAACGCAATCGGCGTTGAACCATGGGTGAGCTGAGCCACCGATGGGTACGTCACGATAGGGGATGAAATACTCCATAGCTTGACGTATCACATCGGATATAGCATCTGCACAGCTCGACGGATTTTTAGAAGAGAAGCAGACCTGCTGCCAAGGATAAGATGCAAAGAAGTGCCGCATCTCATCCCAATCTGCTGACTTGTAACGCCACATTCGCCGTTCACCGCGTGAGTCGCAGTCAGGTGGGGAGAAGGACGATACAGACTTCACCAGACAGTGATCTGAAGTTCCTAGTGGTGCGGAAACTGTTACGATACATCTGTCCGGATCGGTGGTCAGTAAAAGGTCCAGACAATTGGCAGTATGACCAACTACATCAGGCACCCTCGTCGCTTGCTTTACCAACTGGGAGAGGCCCATCGATACTGCAAAGTTTCGCGCTTCTCTCCCAGCGTGGTCGGTCCTCTGGTACGGGAAAAGCCAGTCTTTGTGAACGGCGTTAAAGTCCCCCAGAGCGACAAACTGCGCATCAGGGTGCCGATGCAGAGCCTTATCGGCGGCCTCACTGAGGTGGCTAAACAGTTGAGTCGTCTCCTGGTCACCGCTGTGCGATCGGTAGACACAAGTATAGACAATTTTGTCCACACCGGTGTCCACCAACAACCACAACGTTGAGAAATTAGGGTCCTCAAGGTGACGGAGACGCTGACAACAGATGTCATTGCGGACGTACACACAGACCCCGGCACGCTGCAGGAAATGGTGCTCCAATGAGTATCCCGGGTAGTCGAGATACGCCGCATCTGACGGACATCTGATCTGCGATATATATAATACACCCTATCTATTTACACATTAAATTTACATGTAAGTACACACACTTCAATTTGTGATGTAATGGGGGGCCTGGAGCTCTAAAATACAGGCTTTCGCTTAGTTTGGACTCCAGATCTCCCACAAATTACCTTCTTTCTCTTGTCGAACAACCTGTCAACTAAAAACTGTGTTGTAATTTGTTGGAGATAAATAAACGTTATTATTAATTGTAAATACATATAAATTACATATTTAAATATTTTTTAAACCTAATCATAAAAAAAATCTTTTAAAAATATAAAAATAGTATCCCACCGGTATCGGGAACAGGGTCCAAGCTACCGGCGGTCAGGGCTCCAGAGAAAGGAACCTCCTAACAATACAAGCCGTGTCCAGGAGTACCGCTTTCTGAATCAAGCCCTTAATCCAGCCGCCTAACGCGAACCTCCTAAGGTGTTGATCGAGGCTCTTGGCTATTAAGCCATTGCCCGACACGACTATCGGTACAATGATCGCAGAGTCTACATCCCACATGTCGACAACCTCGCGAGCCAAGTCAATATACTTGATTTGTTTATCTTTCTTGGCTTTCACGAGGTTCGTCATGTGGACCGGAAATGTCAACAATCATTGCACGCCTCTCGCTTCGGTCCACCACCACTATATCAGGCTTATTGGCTACAATAGTCCAGTCAGTGATGATGGGGCGATCCCAGTACAAAGTAATATGACCATTATCAAGAACTAGGTCGGGCTCATACCTGTAGTACGGCACTTCTGATTCCACAAGAGAGTATTTCAGAGCAAGTTGCTGATGGACAATCTTGGCTACTAGGTTGTGCCTATCCAAGTACTCCGTTAGATAGACGAGAACAACCAGAGATAATGTGACGAATTGATTCTCCCGGACGGTGACATGCCCGGGCCCGGAAAAAGCGTCCGTGAAGTTCCTTGCTCTGCCATACTTCCCTGCGATCGTTAGTGTCAAGCACTACCGGTTTGCGCCAGTTCCCGTTAGCCAGGGAGAGCGGGGTGAGTCCCTTGTCCACTGCCACTACATCTCGATGCATACCCACGTCGGCAGCTAGGAAATATTCCCTGAGACTGCATACCTCGCGGTTGTGTAGGGTCTTAGCATTTAAAAAACCTCGACCCCCACACTTCCGCGGGATATACAGTCTCATCACCGACGATCGTGGGTGGGTGATGCATTCGGTATGCAGTAAGCAGTGTGCGGACCCTCCTATCCAGGGCGTCAAGTTCCGTTTGAGTCCATTTGAGTACGCCGAAAGAGTACATCAATACCGGCATGACCCAACCGTTGAAGGCGCACACCTTGTTTCCGCCCGAAAGAAGGCTATTGAATACCTTCTTCAGGCGTCCTAAGAAACGCTCCTTCAACGATTGCTTTATGTCAGTGATATTGATGCCTAAAGCTTCTGTCCAACCGAAACCTATAAGTATTTGGGTATGTCCCAAATACTTATAGGTTTCGGTTGGACAGAGGGATCTCAGGTTTATGGAATCTGTGAGTTGAGTGCCCACGGATTCCACAACCTCCCCTCGCTTTACATGCATGACCGCACATTTGTCAACACCAAACCCCATCCTGATGGCACTACTGAAGGTTTCAGTTACCTTCAGTAGCTCCATCAGTTGCAGATTGTAGGGGGCAAAAAGTTTCAGGTCATCCATGTAAAGTAGGTGAGATATTACCTGACCCCACAGCAGTCTGATTAGAGGATTCAAGGCTAGGCTAAACCAAAGCGAACTCAAACTATCACCCTGGAATATACCTCGCTCAATCCTTAGAGGTTCGCTATCCCTCTGGATATATCGACATCCTGGTTAGCGGAGGGCCGTACTCCATTGCCTCATACACATCAGGAAGGTGTGTAGTGTTGTATCAATTTTATACATAGCACCCTTATGAGCCATGTATGAGGAAGAGAGTCATAGGCCTTCTTATAATCTATCCAACATGTCGACAGATCCTTTCGGGAACATCGAACCTGTTGGCTAATGGTAATATCAATGAGGAGCAGCTCCTTATTACCGCGGGACCCGTTCCTACATCCATTCTGAGAAGGTGATATGATACATTTTTTGTCAATATGACTATTAATTTTGCTTCTGAGTATGGATTTAAGAACTTTATAGACTTTTTAGAACTTTATTATTATTTATGAGTTATTATATCTCAGAACCCTGGACCTTTGGAAGACGTACGAGGAGTCGAAACCAACTCGCAGAGGTCCCTTGTACGCTTTTAATAGAACGTGGTACCAACCGGCGATTATCCCTGTACGCGGGAAACTATTGCGACATATGGAAAACTAAGATATAGGGCTATGGTTTTTGTAGTCTTAAGTGGACTGATTACCAGGAACTATGTTAAGATTATGGCCCCTGCCTGAACAATGTTATTAATTTCCATCGATAAAAAGGTAGGGGATGACTTGCAAAAACGGTCGCTAGCACGAAGTGACGTAGCAATAAGAAGGCAACATATCCTGAGGTGCTTGAGGAGCGGAGAGGTATACTACGGCTATCAGGACCATCCTGGAAGTACGGTCAAGATCCCTACTAGCACCTTACTGGATTATACATCCTTTTCATGAGCATATTTGCTCTTGCGAGTCTCCACTCAAGCCAGCCAATAAAGGCAAGAGAGAGGTGGGAGCTCCGTTCCTCGTCAGTGTTCACTACGGCTGGCCAACAAAGGCAAGCCGGAGATGAGGAACAAGATTTCTCTCGGGAGATCAGGTCCGTGGGGTCACGAATGCCCATCAGTTCACCACAAAACTACCCTGCGGATTGTATCTCTCTTAGTCTGGCCCCTGACCCTAGGTATGTTACAGCAAAGCAAACTACCGGTACAGACCTATAAAACCTTTTGTTTGGAGCGCGCAAGCCCCACCACGACGTCTACGTAGAGATACGGCGATGGGGTTATTATTATTATATTATGCATGTATTATACATATAAACCTTCCTGTTAAATCACTCTATCTATTAATTCATTAACGCTCAGGCGGTAGCCGGCGTCCGCAAGCTATTGTCTTACTATTGTGTCTCTAATTACGCACGTCAAAAGGTTAAAAAAACCGCATCAAAATCCGTTGCGTAGTTTTAAAGATCTAAGCATACATAGGGACAGACAGCAGGAAGCGACTTTGTTTTATACTGTAGTGATTATAAAGCTGAAGAGTTTGTTTGGTTGAAAGCGCTAATCTGAAGACCACTAGGAGCGGAGTATCGACGAAAAATGTTGCGAAGACGGGGGAAAAATAATCCTTTTGAGATTTTCCGTTGCGTGCGCTGCGTAAACGGTTAAAGTTACGCAAAGATTATGTATTACTATTATTTATTATTTATTTATTTATTTTATTTAGTACAGCAAAATAGCCATTATTACTAAACTAATTTAATCCTTTCACTCTGTCTTCTCACAGAATCGCAAACTTTCTAATAATATTGTCTTCCATTCATCAGCAAACAAATCCAATCCAGGGTTGGTCTCCACGAGCGCGTTGAGCATCGTTAGCATACGCGGTATAGGGGAGGTGGATCGAGCTACAGTGCGACAAAATGGGACATTAAATAATTTATTACATAATTTATTACAAAATTGTTTCTCAATAAAAGTTCTAAAAAAATGTCCGCGATAGCATATTTCTATCTTTTATGGTTAGCTCACAATAACCCTGTTTATGGTAATTAAATTTATTCTGAAATAATGCATTATTTGCGAAGGTGTTTTCATAAACAATATTAAACCTTATCCAAATAAATACAATATTCATTCTAAGTAAGTAAAGTTTAATTTTGAACACAATCACCCTTCATATCATTTCATTTCGATAAATAGCGTTGCAACAAACGTGTAAAAATGGCCCTTTGGGAAAAGTTTTATAACATGTCTGGTATAATCAAATGGGATGAATGCACTAAGATTCATAAAGCTCATGTATGCCCCCACGAGGACACGGCGTTGCCTCCGGAACTCTGTTGTCTGAATCACGCTTAAATTCACAAAGGATTGTGACAGCGTCTTTGCGCTCCGTGGAACGCGAAACACGGCTGTCGGCTGACCAACGGGGTTACCATGACGTTCAAAGTAAGATTGTTTCATTCTTATTTCAGTGTGGGTAAGAGACAGAGCTATACAGGTTGTCTAGCGCCATCTCTTACCCACACAGGAAATAAGAATGAAACAATCTTACTTTAAACCTCATGGTACAGGTCCAAGAGCGGATAAATACAAACACTCATGTTTCTTTATTAGAAAACTATTTTAAATGGAAGTGGTGCTACAATCAGCATCTTGTGCATTACCCTCTTCTAATTCTCTATAGCGGTCAGGTAACGCAGGTAACATTAGGTTTTTTTTTTATTATTTACTTTATTCAAAATTTGTTTACATTATGCATTACAAAAATAAGTAATAATAAATAGGTATCTACCTATAGACTGAACTCTTATCTACAGCAACACATTTTAGGTTTTCAACAACCTCGCAAACAAATTCGCGGGCACAGCTAGCAGATAATAATTATGGCTATTATAACATGCGCTCATTGATGTTAATTTTTGAATTCTCTAGTGACATACTAGTGGCTGCAAGCGGCGGCAGTGGGTGGGAAAGCGAGCCCCGAGAGGGGGGCGGCGACTGGGAGCGCGACGACAGCGACGATGACGTGTTCTACGACGCGGGCGCGCGCGACCCCGAGTCTGAGCCTGACCTCGACACCGACGACGCCAAGCGGTGAGCGCGCCTGTCGCGAGCGCCGCCTGCCCGGCTGTCCCTTGTGTGCAGTGTTGAACTGGTGCTGTGCGTTGCAGGTGCGTGGGGTGCCCGGGGCGCACGCGAGCGCAGTTCTTGTGCGGCTCGGACAACCGCACGTACTCGTCGTTGTGCCGCCTGGACCTGCACAACTGCGTGCGGCGCGGCGCGCGGCCGGTGCGCCTGGCGTGCCGCGGCTTCTGTCCGTGCGCGCGCCCGCGCCGCCGCCCGCGCCCTCACCCGCGCCCGCACCACTCTGATGCTGTACGTCATCTACTTACCTTGTTAATTAAATGATGTTGATTTACAAAAAAAAAAAAATCTTCATTTATCAAATCGACTGCCCGCTGCGCGAAGTTTAAGATGTAGATTGTAGACTCGGCCAGATTTTATATAGATGAGTTTTGCAGATCACTACCTGACTTATGGAGCAGGTGGGTTATTCCTGTTGTTAGGAACTGTGGTGGTGTTGTTGGGACCCTGACTCTAAGGCAGACTGGAACTGATATGCCAAGCGAGCGTGCGATCTTGTAAACCACTTAATCCAGAAATTGTGCAGCCCATCCGGCCCTGATTCCGGCCAAGATTTCCAGTTTGGCAATGGACGGACTGCACGAGCTACATCTTGGGGGCTGATGTCAATTGCCCCCATTTGTGGTATTGGATCGCACGCACGC
Source organism: Mythimna impura (assembly GCA_905147345.3). NCBI lineage: Eukaryota > Metazoa > Arthropoda > Insecta > Lepidoptera > Noctuidae > Mythimna > Mythimna impura. The sequence continues at coordinate 154,192 of LR990344.1, forward strand.
TTGACCTCTCGAGTCCAGTCACCCTCGGTGTGACTGACAGGCACCGACCAGATGCTGCGCCAGAATGAACTCATGGCGTCATCATCCGGGGGGCACGCATCAGTCACACCTTGGTCCGGTTTCTCCCAAGCCCTATAAACACACCTTTCATTACTCCGGAATGTGCGATTCTGGGTGTATCGCTCCACCCGCCGCTTATACCTGCGGATACGGTTTGCCTATGCATACACCTTCTGCTTCAGGAAGTCGATGCGCTCCGTGACACGGGACATATAGTCTTGGGGGCTGATGTCAGTCCCCGAAAACGCCCGCCTCACAAAGCGCATCACTCTTGGGCGAGTGTTGCCCTCCCTGAAGCAGATTAGTTTGCCGATGAGTGCTCTGGCCCCACCAAGACGACGCTCGATCCTGCACTGCCAAGCCGGCACGGCTGGTTTCGGTCGTGTAGCTACGTCACAGTTTGGAAACTTGACGTGAGCTACACGACATGCCGCAACAGCTGCGCAGTACATTATTGAGTGTGTATCAGTGAGATCTTTGCAGTCGTCAAAATAGTTTGACAACTGCAAATCCAAAGCTGCCACCGGCGCCTTATTCTTATTATGCATGGGCAAACGAGGTAAGCGCGGCCTAAGTTCGAGCGGCATGTTGCGATACTCCCGAATAGCACACTCCAAAGCACTCCTCAATTCATTGTTGCACTGGGTACTTACATGTGTAACCATGTCAGTAATTTCTTCGTCAGCATGGCCGGAAAGATGGTAGGACGGTGGTACCATCACTGGTACCACAGACTGCGACGAAGGAGCAATGGCATGGTTACTCATTTCCGTTCGGAGGCGATCAAGTACAGTATCGTCCAACATATGATAACGCTGGATAACCCGCACCTGATCCGACGGTCGTTGGGCCGAAACGTTGACGGCTGGCTCAAGCACCTGAAACAAAGAGAGCATCCGAACACGGTACGCGGTCAGGTTGTTTCCTCCCTCTGTAGCCCCATAGTATGCGCGCATGACGTTCTCATTGATTGATTGCGTCCATCGCATGCGCTGCACACTTCCGCCGGGAACTGGGACCCTATCAGAGGCCGGTGGGCCTCGAGGTCCTAAGCCACTCGGCGGCCGGCGTCCTCTCCGTCGACGCGCAGGTGGTGGTGACGTGGGCGGAGAAAAGTACTCGTCGCTGGAGCTCGACGCAACTGCCACCGCCGCCGCCGGTGTCACAGCACTCACGGTAATGGATGGATTCCGGCGGCGGCGAGGCGGAGCTGAGCGACGAGGCCGGAGGTGGTGGGCGTGCTCGTCGAGCAGCAGCTCTAGTCAACATTTTTGTAGTTTGTTATTATTTACGATCATAGTTCTTGTGAATTTTCCTTTGACACGTCATGTCATCTGTCCGGTTTTTTCTTCTTTGCATTTTCTTATTTTTGGCTTCGTTAATTTTTAATATTTTTGGTATACCTACATAGGCTTTTGCTGAAAAATTTGATGATGAATATGATGTGAGATCGGAATTTAAGCTATTATTTCTAATAAAAAGTCCTTGATCGCAAAGTAATACTTCTGTTGACATTCAGAGTTGCCAGTTATTATTATTGCATTTATTCATTTTTATACACATATCATTTACATTTTTAAATATTACTTTAAAAAAAAAACATGATAATAAAACATTTAAAAATATAAAAATAGTTGTCCGCCGGTGTCGGGAACAGGGTCCAAGCTACCGGTGGTTAGGGCTCCAGAGACAGAAACCTCCTCACAATGCGAGCCGTATCGAGGAGTACTGCCTTCTGTATCAGGCCTTTGATCCAACCGCGCAACGACAGCTTCGACAGATGGTCGTCGAAGCTTTTGGCTATAAGACCATTGGCGGACCATTATTATTATTATTATTATATATCGGCACTCGGCAGCTCAATAGTCTGAGATCCAAGTCCTTGAAACGCGACCTCCGTCACTTTAATAATACAATTTATGTCCAGTTGTGTAAACACTTAGATACAAAACTACACCAATTTTACATCACAGTATCCATTAGTTATCAATTTGAGAATAATAATTAAAACAGCCAACTTCACCTCGAAAAAGATCCCACCAAATGCTTAGTACCTACAGTCGGTACTAAGCATTAGTTCTAATTACGAAATCGACATTAATAGGTTCGTCATTCGTCTCGTCGTCGACCGACAAACGAAACATTCGTGTGCCCGCTACCACAGAATAAATAATAGTACAAGTCCACGCAGGCCACGCAGTGCCAGTGCCGCATGCTGTCGCTAATCTGTTCGCAGGAGGCCTAGTATGTCGTCGCAACTCCTTGCAGTGTGATATGAAAGAAAGGGGAGTCAGTGATAGCATGAAGGTCGACAGTAGAATGGAAAAAAAGAACGTGTTGCGCTGATAACATGGGATACGGACAGGAAGAAGGGGAAGACACTTTTACGATATTACCCCGACGCATCTTATTTCACAAATATCAACACAATAATGATTGACGCCATTGACAGTTACATATTATTTACCCATTACAGGATTGGCGGCGACGAAAATCTGAGTCTTCGCACAATGAGGTTCTGCCGGAGAGGCAGTCGAGACGGCGACTCGCACAAGGTGAAGACACCTTTATACTACTAAGTACAAGTACTTATCATTATTAGACGAGTGCAACTATGACCTCTTTTTACCCGGCTGCGCGATCGTACCTACAGAGTAAAGTTATTAATTCTAAAGATATTCTAAATACTAATATCGACAGGATCCGAGGGTTGCGCGCTGGACAAGATGGCAAATCGACTTCTCGACTGGTTTTCGGTTCTAATGGACGAAGCGGGAGCGACAGCACCGCCGGCGGACGGTGAGCGAAAATTCTCAGCGATCCATCGAGAACCTGCGCCGGAACTAACGCTCGCGGTCTCCGCAGGCTTCCCTCTCGACTGCAAGCCCGAGGTGCGCTGGATGTTCGCGCACCTCGACACCGACGGCGACGGCCTGCTGTCGGCCGCCAACCTGTACGCGCTGCGCCACGACGAGCGCGAGCGCTGCCTGCGGCCCTTCCTGGCGTCGTGCGGCGGCGGCGGCGGCGGCGGCGTGTCGCGCGCGGCGTGGTGCGGCTGCCTGCGGCGCGCGGCGCGGCCCTGCACGGCGCTGGCGCGCGCGCACCCGGCCGCGGCGGGCGGCGGCGCCTACGTGCCCGCGTGCGACGCGCGCGGCTACTACCGCCCGCGCCAGTGCCACGCCGCGCTGGCCGTGTGCTGGTGCGTGGACGCGCACGGCCAGGAGCTGCCCGGATCGCGCACCAAGGGCGCGCCCGCCTGTCCCGGTACGTACCGATACCGACGCCTCGTCCGGAACACGTACTGATGGATATAAGTCGTGACGCATGTGGTTGCAGGCGACAAGTCCTCGGAGGGCGCGGAGGGTGCGCCGGCTGACGACGAGGACGGCGGCGGCAGCGGGGACGCCGAGCTGCGCTTTTAGCTCCTCCCGTGTGCTACTGAAACGCAACCTTCCACTACAGTCCTTCGTCACTCAGTACCCAAAAGCTAACTGCTCGAAGAATGCCCGCAAGCAACATAGTCGCGATCGTTCAAAGCATTACTTGTACTCATCTCCACGTATGCAGGCGAAGAGTGGCTATCTTTAGTAAACATTTTCTCCCCTCCAAAATCAAATAGGTACCTACTGAATACATTATGTTACGGGAATAACAAACATCTATGAATTTGACCCAGTGCGAGTGGCTAGCTGATGTCACATAACTTTGGATTTTTGGTTCAAGGACATGCTGATGTTCTTCAAAGCGGTGTTGAGAGCAGTAGTAATGATGTACATGACAACGTAGTGTTTTCATGTGTTTCAAATTATAACTCGCAAGTCGGAACCGTTGCCAGTGGGCCACTACTGATCTCACACTTAAACTTTACCGGTAAATTAATAAAATAATTATTGTTGCCCACATCCTGTACCTACTATAATCTATGAACGACAGGCCTATAAACAGTAACTTAACATGACGTAATTACTCGTACATAAATGTATAAAATATTAACGAATTTGAATTGTATTATATACACTTTTATCTGTAAGCTACACTTGAATATTAATGCTTCCTTTCTCAAGACCCCAAATAAATATAACTTATTATAATAATAAATATAGTAGATATGGAAAGTAGAAGATTATTTATTACAACAAACATTATCATCGTTTGACTGACACATTGTGAGAGGTAGGTGCGCGGTGGGAACAGTGCTGAAGCCCGACAGTGCTGCAGCTACAAGAACAGCTCACTGAGTTCACATCACAGGCCTCGAGCTCTCGTGTGCCGCGCAGCTGCCTCAGGAACCGCCTCAGCTCAGCGGTAGGCCTATATATATACCTTCATAATTATTAGGTAATCGGTACTATTTCTCACAACCAGCAAAACTGCCCATAGAGTCCAAAGGACTGGGCCTAACTAAAAAATAAAACATTTTGTCCCTCAAAAACCAGGAATAATTAAATGAAATAGGTACTTTAAGGTAATGACTTAAAATATAATAGAAACCAACTTAAGAAAATGGGGATAAAATAAATGATTAGTTGTAGGTATCAATGTTATGCCCACTTATGATGTACCTACTTACCTACTCAGTTAGGGCTGGCCATCTAATGCTTAATGTAGACTTTAGAGTTGGATCAGTATGGTTTGTGGTCGTGCACTACGGGGCATCTGTTAATTATTTATATAATTGTTAAATGCAGAAATTCTAATTTACAGGGCTGTAATATTAAACAATCCTTGTCATAACTTAGTCCTTCCCTAAGTATTAATGTTAATTATGTAGGTACTCAAAAGTAACCTAACTTTTGAATTAAAATGCAATATCTGCATCATTTCATCCTGCACTGATACTGCAAATTCATTGCCTACAGGTATTTGAATGCACACCATGTGGAAATTTAATGCAGCTTTGTGTAGGTACTGAATGGCTACATGGTCCAAGTGTTAGGAGAATATACTATATTATATAACTACCTACATGTTCAAGACCACAGCCTTATGTTTAGAAGATACATAACCCTATATTTACTCAGATTTAGTAACTATGACAACTAAGCTTATGAATATTGATATAACTAGTAGTGAAGTGTGTGCGCGTGGTGTGCGTCAGCTCACTGCTCGCATGTTGTGTTGTTCAGTGTCGTAGAGGGCAAGAAGCAAGGCACCGTGTTCTTGTGGCTCTTATATTTTACTATTTCTTATGAATGTGTTGTAATTAGATGTAATTATTATAGAATATTATTTAACTTGTAAGTACAGGTAGCTATTAAACTCACATTAGTTAGAGAATTATTTGCACTTTTTTAAATCTGTCACTGTACTTTAATAAATCAATAAAACCTTAAATACTTAGTTGTTTTCCTTATTGTTATTAAAAAGAACCACCTAGCTAGTGGCCAGATCATTTAATGATCAGTTCACTTTTTTTTTTTTTTTTTTTTTTTTTTATTATTGATAGGCTCGCGTTTGACCACCATCTCACCTGATGGTAAGCGATGATGTGGCCGACGATGGAGCACGCTTGCCTAGAAGTAACCTATTCACTCTTGACTTAAAGACCCCTAGGTTGTAGCTATCAGGGAACACAGACTCGGGCAGGGAATTCCACTCCTTAGCTGTACGTACTTAGTGGCCAGATCCTTCGATGATCAGTTCACTCAGTGGCCAGATCCTTCAATGTTATCCAATTAGTAGGGTTTTTTTTACACTCGTGTAATGGTTTATTGTGTAGGCACCTACATACATTTTTCTATTTATCACTACATATTATAAAATAAAGCCGCTTCCCGCTGTCTGTCCCTGTGTATGCTTAGATCTTTAAAACTACGCAACGGATTTTGATGCGTTTTTTTTTAATAGATAGAGTGATTCAAGAGGAAGGTATAAATGTATGATACATGCATATTATAGTAGAGAAACACTGGTAATTTTAGTTTCTAATGTGATGTCGTAAATAAACACTTTTTTGCGCATATATTGCAATGTAAGCGCTGGCTGAATCTTACGAGATAGGTCAAAATAATGTACCTAGGTACTACAGTATTTTTTTTTTTAGCCCGTTGGACTAGAGGTTATGGCTAGCACACTTGTGCATCCGCCAGCGTCAAGTTGTTTATCGATAGGATTTTATTTTGGGTGGGGTTTGAAGAGAAAGGTAGGTAGGGAAACATTTAACGCGAAAATGAAAAGAAACCGAATTTAGAACAACATGGATACAGGATCAGGAATGTGTAAATAGTACATTATGATACAAGCGTGTAATGTTAGTGATTACCGTCGAGGCGGTATTTAGACCCGAGCCGTGGCGAGGGTCTTAAGAGAGCCAAGAACGGTAATCATTAATTACTCACGTGTGTCATACGACGTTTTTCAATACCCTTGTGAAGAAAACAACCGTAAAACTAGTAAATTTTTCTGTGACATGGCGGCAAAAATCTGTTTCCATAAGCGCGCGCATCATTTGTTTTTATTTACCCCTAGAGGAAGGCTAAGGTATTTTGATCATACAGCCTAGTCTTACGTTTATGTTTTCTTGCGTGAAAAGTTTTTACGATAATGTCTTTCGTAGTGACAATAGAATACGGATGTAACATTTTCTAATGATTTTGTAGTATTTAATTTAATTTAATTAATACAGCCACTGAACTTCACTGGAATAAAAAAATTACGCCAAAAACCGCGCGCATCTTAAAATGGCGGCCAAAAAAAACAAATTTTATTTGAATGTACGATTTATTTACTAAATGTTTTTTTTATTAAATAAATCGTTTGTACAAGTTAAATTTGTCCATTTTAACTTGTAAATTAGATGAAATAAGTAAGTAAGACACTAATTTATATACTGTTGAACGCAATAACTTAATGGAAATTTTATTCGAATTCAAAATTTGTTTTGCGAACAAAGAGGTTGAACAAAAAGGTTTTAACTACATTATAGCACTAGTGCGTAATGGTAATCAAAATGTCACAGTTTGGTAACGAGTGCCATTATATACCTAAGTGCAGTGCAATAAGAGGCACTTTCTGAGCAAGTGTGTTGAAAAATATATTATAAACTTAGTTACCTATTAAAAATATTACATAAAGAAATAAAGAAGACAAAAGTCTGTTGATACATTTTTACACGACGGATATTGTTGTCATAAATATAATCAGAAAGAACATTATATATGGACGGGTTAATAGAAAAAAGAAGAGTTTTTATTGATGTAGGGAAAGGGACACGGAGGGATATCAAACTATTCAAAAAGGAAGTACGGTCATGAATCGGACAGGAAAAGAATATATGGTTCAGATCCCCAAAGTCATGTCCACATTTGCATTGAGGACTATCTGTAATATGGAAGCGTGCAATGTGCGCTGGACAAGTAGTATGACCTAAATGCATTCTTATTAAAATGGTTGTCGCAATTTTGCTAAGTCTGAGGACAGAGAACCAAGGTTTACGTGGAATTTGTGATTGAATACTAAAGTAGTATTTTCCTTTTGAACGGCTACATTCTGCCCAAATTCTATCCCAGGAATTCCTAAGATAATGTCTAGGAAGAGTAGCCAAGTCCTGAGTATAATTTTTACTACAGTATTGTCCATCTTAAAAATGTCTACAAAAAAGTCCGCGATGATATCTTTTAGGGATAAAGTCAAAGTCAAAGTCAAAAGTTTTTTCAACACACTTGCTCAGAAAGTGACTCTTATTGCACTGCACTTAGGTATATAATGGCACTCATTACCAAACTGTGACATTTTGATTACCATTACGCACTAGTGCTTAATGTAGTTAAAAACCTTTTTGTTCAACCTCTTTGTTCGCAAAACTAATTTTGAATTCGAATAAAATTCCCATTAAGTTATTGTGTTCAATAGTATATAAATTAGTGTCCTACTTACTTATTTCATCCAATTTACAAGTTAAAATGGACAAATTTAACTTGTACAAACATCATCATCATCTTCCTGCCCTTGTCCCGCAAATTTAACTTGTACAAACGATTTATATAAAAAAAAACATTTAGTAAATAAATCGTACATTCAAATAAAATTTGTTTTTTTTGTGGTCTATGGCCGCCATTTTAAGTTGTGCGCGGTTTTTGGCGTGATTTTTTTTATTCCAGTGTAGTTCAGTGGCTGTAGGTATTAATTAAATAAAATTAAATACTACAAAATCATTAGAAAATGTTACATCCGTAGGTATTCTATTGTCAATACGAAAGACATTATCGTAAAACTTTTCACGCAAGAAAACATAAACGTAAGACTAGGTAGTATGATCAAAATACCTTAGCCTTCCTCTGGGGGTAAATAAAAAAAAAATTATGTGTGCGCTTATGAAAACAGATTTTTACCGCCATGTCACAGATAATTTTACTAGTTTTACTGTTGTTTTCTTCACAAGTGCATTGAAAAACGTCGTATGACACACGTGAGTAATTAATGATTACCGTTCTTGGCTCTCTTAAGACCCTCGCCACGGCTCGAGTCTAAATACCGCCTCGACGGTAATCACTAACATTACACACTTATATCATAATGTACTATTATTTCACATAGGCCTACATGGGCACTTATAAAATGTCAGAAGCTGGTGCACGGTTCCAAACTGGTCGTTTCCTATGGAGAAGAACCGGCAAGAAACTCCATGGTTACTCTTTTTAAAAAAAGTGGTTGTTTACAATATTTTCATATTACAGTATTAATAGATATAATGTAAGAACAGTGTAGACCAGCCAATATTGTACCCAAAAGCACAATAAAAATAATCATATTAAAAAAAAAGTGAGTCGTAATAGGAAGTAACCTAAGAATTCGCGGAGTCTACAGTGTTCTCACATTCACATTATAAAAGCTAGAGCTAGAGGCTATATAAAAAAGCAAGAAATATAAATAATTACAATTATCAATAAATGACATGTTAACAAAATAAATTACTAACGAATTTATGGTGGATGGATCCTAATTGTAATGGACGCCGAGCCTGCGGACCTAATATGTGTCAAAGTGACAATAGACTGATAGGACAGTGAGTGATTATGTGAATAATTAGTGTTTTCTAAGTGAACCTAATTAGTTTTTAGTGAGGAACTCGTAAAATGAGCCCTAATTGTGTAGTGATAACGTGTAATTATATTACGTAGTGATAAGGACTAAGGTTTTGTTATGGTGACTTTTTAAGGTTTTTATATTTTTGTAGGATAGATTAGTGAATTCTAAGTCGAATGATATAAGGTTTTATATGTGAAATATGGATATTTCTATGTAAAAAGCATGTTTAAAGTGTAAAGGCTCTCGTTAAGGTAAAGTTTCGCGATACTAAAGGTTATTGCATGTAATTTCGAGATTATTCCGGGCTTGATTCTGATTGGTTGAAATATTCGTGAGCATTCCGGAATGTTCCTTAATGGTTGAAAAGCTCCACCTCCTGACCGTTCGACCAATCAGCGATCAGCTGCGTAATGTATAAATTGGAACCGGTTTTGTTCGTACACACAGTCGTTTCCGATACACAGTCGTTTCCGATTCACAGTCGTTTCCGATTCACAGTCGTTTTCCGAATATTCTAATAAGAATACCTGAGAAGAAATAAACCTGGAAGAAAGAAGCCTCGTTTTATTTCAAGTTCAAGAAGAACACCCAAAAGAAGACAAGAAATTATACAGTCCATTTCAGTCTGGTCCTTCGAGAGCCGGATTAAGATCGAAAGAATCAGCGACGAAGTACTTTCAGTCTGGTCCTTCGTTCGCCGGATTTAGATCGGAAGAATTTGCGACGACGTACCTACAGCTTGGTGTTTCGTTCGCCGGATTAAGATCATAATAATCTGCGACGACGCACCTACGGAAACGACGTGTGAACAACGAGTCTGCGTAACGAAGATTGAACCAACGTTTCAAGATCACGCCAAGTGAGGGAAGAAAAATCAGGATCTGCTAGTCTCGCTTAAAAGAGGGCTCCGTTGAAGTGGAGACGAAGAATTCACCGGTTCCTAACGTGTTGGAGGGGCCCCGTTGAGGTGATATTCGTTAACCACTGGTCCTAGAAGAAGAGGGACATTTGATCAAGGGTGGATCCAGATTATTTAGGGGCGGATCAAGAAGAGGATCGTTGGGCTCGGGACTCGTCAGGGGCGGATCAAGTGAGCCGCTAATAGTGAACATTTGGGAACGATTCCACATACATTCCACAGTGAAAATGGTGGTCACCCGAAGCCAGGGAGATGCAGTGGAAGTGGAAGAACAGCGACGCGCCCAGCTACAGGAAGCAGCGCGTATTGAGAAGGAGCGACTACGAAGACTGTCGATGGAGCCGCCAGCGTCACCCTTTTCAAGGGGAGCGGACGCTAGCACGGCAGGACCTTCTGGGGTCGCCACAAGAACCGAAGATCTACAGAGACCAAGGTCGCCTACAAGATCAGTAAGGTCGATACGCTCAAACACCAGCGTCACGACACGACTACGAGTGGCGGAACTGGAGGCAGCAGAGAAGTTGGCCGCCATAAGAAGAAGGGAATTAGAGCTGGAAGCAGACTTGATCAAGAAGAGGTTAGCAGTGGAAGTGTCGGTTATCAATGACGAAGAGAGCGTGCATGAAGAGCAGCTAGCAGAAGCCCTCCCACGGGAAGAACCTCTACGTAAAGTGGACGACTGGCTAATGAAGAACCCGCTCAGTTCACGGGGGGAGGAAGCACCCAGAAGAGAGGAAGCGAAGCAGCTCCGGTTCGACACAGCACGAGGAAGATCACCGACACCCACCAGGACCAGGAACAGCATAGAACACCTGGCAGCTACCCTAGAGAAAATGGCAAGACCAAGACTGCGACACACGGACCTTCCAACTTTCTCCGGCGCGACCAACGAGTGGCTTCCATTCAAAGCATCGTATCGGGACTCGACACAGATGTACCAGATCTCGGCAGCAGAGAACATCCAAAGACTGAGGAGCTGCCTGAAGGGAGAAGCTAGAGACGCAGTAGCCGCCCTACTCCATACGGCCACGGACCCGAACGTCATAATGAGGACATTGGAGCAGTGTTTCGGAAGACCAGAAGTCATTATCGACAAGGCAATAGAAGACCTGAAGAAACTTCCGAGACTGGGGGCCTCAGCGACGGAGTTAAATAGCTTCGCCATCAAGCTGCAAAATATAACCTGCGTTCTCAAGACTATCGACCAGAGAGGGTACCTGTACAATCCGATGCTGAGCAGAGAGGTGCTAGAGAAGATGAGCCCGCACCTGAAGGCAAGATGGTGTGACTACGCGTACGACCACGAAGGCACCGGGGACCCAGAGATCATCGTAATGTCTCAGTTTTTGATGCGGGAAGCGGACAGGGCGTTACGATACACATACGCCCCTGCATCGTGCGCCTCTAGTGTAAAGAGAGAGGCAAGACCTGCTGTGACACTTAAGAAGAAAGCGACGGTGTACGCCACGGTAGAAGACACAGAAGAGAAAAAGGACTTGTGCCCAAAGTGTGATCAAGATCACTTGCTAACAGCGTGTCCCAAATATAAGGCGCTTTCGGTTGACCAGAGATGGCGTCTGATTCGCGAGAAGGGAGTCTGCTTCAAGTGCGCCCAGAGAAGACATCGACGCATAGTGTGCAAGGCGAAGCCGTGCGGCGTAAACGACTGCCGCCGCCCACATCACTCTTCCCTGCACAATGACGAGAAGACAGAAGCCAGGAAACCCGAAGAAGCGAAGACCGACGAGTCACCGAAGCAAGAAGCAGTACTATCGGTAGCAACGAGACCTGCTCCCGGACCCAAGACAGTGCTGCTGAAGATGTGCCCTATCATCGTGACGGGACCACGGGGGGAGGCAAAGACCTACGCGCTGCTGGATGAGGGAGCGACGATCACCCTCATTGATAAGGAACTAGCAGCCAGCATTGGGGCAGAAGGACCGTCACAACCGCTTCACCTGAGCGGAGTGAACATGTCACAGCAGGAAATGGAAAGTCAGCTCGTATCCGTCGAGGTTAAGGGGGTTAAGGAAACGGATGGACATCGGATCAGAGCAAGAACGATAAAAGATCTGAAGCTGTACCAGCAGGCCATTCCGGAGACCTTATTGGACTACGAGCACCTGAGGGACTTGGACCGAGACGAGGTGTGCTATGGAACGGCGCGCCCTGGACTCCTGGTAGGAACTGATCATTGGGAGTGTATTGTTTCAAGAGAGTTGCGAGTCGGCAGCCAGAACCAGCCAGCTGCTTCAAGGACTCAACTCGGATGGGTGGTGCATGGGACCGCGCCACGCGGCACCATCTATCGAGAGGGAAACGTGCTACACTTATACGAGCCTGCCAGACCCACCAGTGCGGGCGATCAGGAGCTCCACAACTTGGTTGAAACCCACTTCAAGATCGAGTCTCTTGGTATACAGAAGAAGCCAAGAGTCAGCGAAGCGGACAAGCGAGCCATCTCTATAGTCGAGAGAACGACAAAGAAGATTGACGGAGGCTACGAGGTGGGATTGCCATGGCGACGAGACGACACCGCCATGCCCTCTAGCTACAATCAAGCGTTTCGTCGACTGAAGAAGATTGAGGAGAAGATGGACTCGGACCCCGCCTTTGAAAAGAACTACTCCAGCCAGATCGAGAACTTGTTGAAGAAAGGGTATGCGACTCCGTGCGACGGCTCTGAGGACGCAAGTGCCATCAGCTGGTACCTGCCACACTTCGCGGTGCAGAACCCCAACAAACCGGGGAAATACCGTTTGGTGTTCGACGCGGCTGCTAGGAGCAACGGAGTGTGCCTCAACGACGAGTTGCTGGAGGGACCAGATCTGCTGTTGTCGCTGCAAGGAATCATCTTCAGGTTTAGAGAGAAGGCCGTCGCGATCACAGCAGATATCCAAGAGATGTTCCTGCGGGTGAAGATAAGACCTCAAGATCAACCGGCTCAGCAATTCTTGTGGAGAGGAAAGGAACGAGAGAAGCCTCCACAGAAGTACAAGATGACCAGTATGATCTTCGGCGCCGCTAGCTCCCCGTATATGGCCCACCATATTCGCAACCACAACGCGGAAGTGTATGGGCAGGAGTTCCCGCGCGCACTGGAGGCAATCAGGAACAATCATTACATGGATGATTGGGTGGCGAGCTACGAAGATGTAGAGGAGGCACGGAAGGCGGTTGAAGAAACACGGACCGTACACGCACACGCCGGGTTCACCCTACAAGGATGGAGTGCCAGCGATAAGGCGGTGCTGAGCGACGTGCCCTCGGAGCTACACGCCACTACCCCTACGCCACTGGGGGGAGAACAGCCAGAGAGCAAGATCCTGGGGCTGTTCTGGAACGCCGAAAAGGATGAGCTCGGGTTCAACACATCGATGAACCGGGTCCCAGAAGAAGTGAGGTCAAGAGCACGTGCGCCGACCAAGCGGGAAGCACTCAGCGCCGTGATGTCAATCTACGACCCGCTGGGACTGCTGAGCCACTACACGATCCGTTCCAAAATTATCCTGCAGAACTTGTGGCGCCTACAGATAGCCTGGGATGAACAGATACCGGAAGAGGAGAACGAACTCTTTGCGTCCTGGCTTGCGCGCCTTCCAGAGATAGCCATGCTGAGGTTGCCGCGCTGCTACATTCTGGGGAAGTACAAACGAATCGATCTCCACGTGCTGTGTGACGCCAGCGAGCAGGCCTATGCGACCGCGGCATACTGGCGCATCAAGAGGAGCGACGGGAGTATCGCAGTCGTGTTGGTAGCAGCGAAGGCAAAGGTGGCGCCGAGGAAGACACAAACCATACCTCGGCTAGAACTCCAAGCGGCGGTCATCGGAGCAAGACTCGCCGACACGATTAAGAGGGAACATCGAGTGGAAATCGGCCAGACAACATACTGGACCGACTCCTCGACGGTCGTGCACTGGATACGACACGACATGCGACGCTACACACCGTTCGTAGCACATCGACTTGGGGAGATCGCCGAGTTGACGCAGAGAAAAGAATGGCGATGGCTCCCTACTGACCTGAACGTGGCTGACGATGCCACACGTCTGACTGACGCGCCGATCAGCTCAATGGATCGGTGGTTCCAGGGGCCGAGTTTCCTGTACTTGCCAGAAGACCAGTGGCCCGGGACGTCGACAGGTGAAGAGAACGACGAGGAAGTCCTGCACGTGAGCGAGACATCGGGGCGAGAAAGCTGGCTACCAGAACCGGAACGCTTCTCCAAGTACGAGACCCTGGTGAGAAGCGCAGCAAGAGTGTTGGCCTTCACCGACATCTGCCGACGACGAGCGACGCAGCTGGAACACCGACACATCGAACGCGCTGAGACCGAGCTGATCCGACGAGCGCAAGAGGACAGTTTTTACGACGAGATCGCGCGGATGCAGTCTGCTCGTCCCCTCCCAAGAGCGAGCCGACTCTACCGGCTAGATCCGGTAATGGAAGATGGACTCCTGCGAGTGAGAGGCCGGATCGGAGCCTCCTCCGCGCCGATCGAGACAAAGCGGCCAGTCATCTTGGACGGCCGTCACCGCATCACAAAACTCCTGGTTATGCGGGAACACTGTGCAGCAGGTCACGCCAACCGAGAACGCGTGACCAACGACCTGCGCCAGCGGTACTGGATCATCCATCTGCGACCTACAGTACGCGCTGCGGAGAAGGACTGCGCCCTCTGCCGGAGGCGGCGAGCAATGCCGCAAACGCCAGCCACAGGAGATCTGCCACAGGCTCGCCTTGACCCGTTCCACCGCCCATTCTCCAACTGCGGGGTGGATTATTTTGGACCGATGATGGTCAAGGTGGGGCGTCGCCGTGAGAAGAGGTGGGGTGCACTGTTTACGTGCCTCACATCCCGCGCTGTGCACATCGAGCTCGTCGCGTCGCTCTCAACGGACTCGGCGATCATGGCATTAAGAAGAATGGCAGCGCGCAGAGGGTGGCCACGAGTCATGTATTCCGACAATGGGACGAACTTCCGCGGAGCAGATCAAGAGCTTCGTGCTGCCTACGAAGAGTGGCTCCCCGCATTGAAAGACGAAGGGCTACTTCATCGGATGGAATGGCGGTTCATACCACCTGGTGCGCCAAATCAAGGTGACGTATGGGAGAGAATGGTACGCTCCGTGAAGGCAGCTCTTAGCGCAACTCTGAGGGAGAAGGCGCCAGCTGAAGAAGTCCTGCAAACGCTCCTGACCGAGGCGGAGTTCTCCATCAACGCACGCCCACTGACCCACGTGAGCGTGAACCCAGCGGATCCTGAGGCCCTCACACCTAACCACTTCCTGTTGGGATCCTCCATCGGCCTACCATCGACGGGGCCCTGCGACGAGGCTGATCGACGAGTGTGGCGAGCAAGCATGGCGCTCGCGGACCACTTCTGGAGGCGCTGGCTCCGGGAGTACCTTCCTACTTTGGTACCCCGAGGCGAGCCACAGAGCGACGTGCGTCCTCTGCAAGTTGGTGACGTGGTCCTCGTGATCGACAGCACACTGCCCAGAAACACGTGGCCGATGGGACGAGTCGAGCGCACGCATCCAGGACCGGACGGCGGCGTCAGGATCGTCGAGGTGAGGACCAGGACCGGCGTCTTCCGGCGGCCAGTTAGCAAGCTCGTCGTCGTGTTGAGGAAGGAAGCTACGCAAGCTGCGCTGGGGGGAGAGATGTAATGGACGCCGAGCCTGCGGACCTAATATGTGTCAAAGTGACAATAGACTGATAGGACAGTGAGTGATTATGTGAATAATTAGTGTTTTCTAAGTGAACCTAATTAGTTTTTAGTGAGGAACTCGTAAAATGAGCCCTAATTGTGTAGTGATAACGTGTAATTATATTACGTAGTGATAAGGACTAAGGTTTTGTTATGGTGACTTTTTAAGGTTTTTATATTTTTGTAGGATAGATTAGTGAATTCTAAGTCGAATGATATAAGGTTTTATATGTGAAATATGGATATTTCTATGTAAAAAGCATGTTTAAAGTGTAAAGGCTCTCGTTAAGGTAAAGTTTCGCGATACTAAAGGTTATTGCATGTAATTTCGAGATTATTCCGGGCTTGATTCTGATTGGTTGAAATATTCGTGAGCATTCCGGAATGTTCCTTAATGGTTGAAAAGCTCCACCTCCTGACCGTTCGACCAATCAGCGATCAGCTGCGTAATGTATAAATTGGAACCGGTTTTGTTCGTACACACAGTCGTTTCCGATACACAGTCGTTTCCGATTCACAGTCGTTTCCGATTCACAGTCGTTTTCCGAATATTCTAATAAGAATACCTGAGAAGAAATAAACCTGGAAGAAAGAAGCCTCGTTTTATTTCAAGTTCAAGAAGAACACCCAAAAGAAGACAAGAAATTATACAGTCCATTTCACTAATAATATAAAAAATATTAGGTACAAAAGCAATGTGTTAGAAGAAGAAAAAAAAGTATATATTACAACAAATGTGGAGCAGTTAATAAATACATTTACACAATATTATGAGCTACCTGGGGGCCACATATGCAGAAGCAGTCATTGCCAAACAAGCGTGTCTTCGACATAGTCTTTAACCTTGTAATACGCTTTTTTAGTTAGGACACGCTTAATATGGGTTTTGAAGTTTCCCTCGCTAAGATCAGTCACCGCCTTTGGCAGCTTGTTATAAAAGCGTATGCTGTTTACTAAAAATGACTTGCTGGTCTTAGCTAATCTCCATTTGGGTAATACAATTTTGTGTTTACTACGCGTATAATATAAGTTATGAAAATCGCTTCTTATTTTGAAGAGTCCTAGGTTTTTACGAACATACAAAATACTATCTAAGATATAAAGAGAAGGCAGAGTCAGTATATCGATTTCTTAGAATTTATTTCTGAGGGACTCGCGAGTAACCATTTTATAAATAGCCCGGATTGCTCTCTTTTGCAATATAAAAATTGAGTCTACATCAGCTGCAGGCCCCCACAGTAAAATGCCATAAGACATAATACTGTGGAAATAAGCATAGTAAACTAACCTAGCTGTGGCTACATCTGTCAATTGCCTGATTTTTCTTACTGCATATGCGGCTGAGCTTAATCTACCTGAAAGAGTTCTAATATGAGCGCGCCACTGCAGTTTAGAATCGATACTTATACCTAAGAACACAGTTTCCGTAATAACATCAAGTTTGTTGCCGTCAAGAATTAGATTGACGTTAACTTGAGGGACATTTGGTAATGAGAACTTTATACATTTAGTTTAATTCGCATTTAATAAGAGATTATTAGCAGCAAACCATTTCGAAAGAAATGCCAGACTTTCGTTGACATGCAAGACATCCGCATCTTTCCTATCTACGTAAAAAATAAGGGAAGTGTCATCAGCAAATAGAATTATATCGGATAAATTAGCCATCATGTAAGGAAGGTCATTAATATAAACTAGAAAAAGGAAAGGGCCAAGAAATGAACCCTGAGGCACGCCCTGTTAACGCCTAGCATGTGTGCACTCACCAACATCTCACGCACACACGCATACGACACGAAAGCAAGACAACAGCCGCGAGCGACGAAGTCACGTCACTCGCCCATAGATCGTTGAACCGCCTTAAGCTTACCTACATATTTTAATTTTTATATTTTTGTAACTTTCTTTTGGTCATTATACCAGTTATTTCAAAAAAAATCAGTTTTATTCTTTCTTCCACCCCATCATAAACCACGTGAAGCTCAGTACCGGCGTCTACATTTGGTCTTTCGAGCCGGATTGACCTGCGACCCCAGATTATTGAATAACCCACAGAACACGCAAGAAGAACAAAGGAAATACTGCGTTGACGTGGATGGCGGCCGTCACGTGGAAGATTCATACTACGGGTTCAACATTCAATGAGTCATACAATATAAAACGATTCTTCTAGAAGGAATCCAATCATTATAGAAGAATTTCGTGAACGTCGAGTTATTTGGAGTTGGGAGCTGAAGACAAAGAGAACTGCACCTACAACGAAGGTCACACGTGAGTCCTGAGGGTAGCGTTACTGTAAGTTCGTTCCAATTTGTCCATTTGCCCCGTAAATCTTCTAAATTTCCCTCACAAATCCTTCATTTTGTGAGCCATAAATCATAATCACAAGTCCTTTATTTTGTGATTCTTATATTCTTTATCCCATTAAAACGGTCACTAATCCTTTATTTAGTGTTGTTAAATATCATAAAACATTCACAAATCCTTCATTTTGTGATCTATTTCATAGACCTAAAGATAAGTCATTTATTGCATTGCGCAATAAACATTCCATACCTATACTTACTGGGTGTATACGGGGTCCCAATCAACACCTATCGGGACCCAAGCCAACCTCACCTGCACGTGGTGCACCCTGCTGATAAACGAACGAGGCTATGGCGCCCCGCCAACACGCACTGGACCAGCGTGGCGGGTTATGGTCCAAACCCCCTCAAATATATAATGCAACAAGAAACAGGCCCCAAGTGCCCGGTGACTCCAGCGGTTGTGCTAGCGTGGACGGGCGTGGTCGCAGCCCTGGGGTCTGGGGTGCTAAGAATCTCCGGGCGGGATTGATCAACCGTCGACAACTAGACCTGGCGACGTACAACACGCGTACACTCCGGTCCGATGAGAAGATTGCCGAGCTTGAGGAGGAGTTGAGCAGGTTACGATGGAGTATTGTGGGATTATCCGAAGTCCGAAGACAGGGGGAGGACACGATAATCCTAAAATCTGGTAACCTGCTCTATTTTCGGGAGGGGGACCAGCAGTCCCAAGGTGGTGTCGGGTTTATCGTCCACAGGTCCCTTGTGAACAATGTGGTGAAGATCGAGAGCGTGTCGACCAGGGTGGCGTACCTTATAATCAGAATGTCATCAAGATATTCGCTGAAGGTCATACAGGTTTACGCTCCGACCTCGACACACGCCGATGACGAAGTAGAGACCATGTATGAGGATGTATCCAGAGCCATACATGGTTATAAGACTCACTTCACCGTGGTCATGGGGGACTTTAATGCGAAACTGGGCAAACGAGACGGTGACGAGCTGCGAGTGGGGCAATTTGGATTTGGACGTAGGAACCACCGGGGACACCTACTGGCCAGCTTTATGGAGAGGGAGGGCCTCTACATGATGAACTCCTTCTTCAGAAAGCGTGAGCATAGGAAGTGGACCTGGCAAAGCCCTGATGGTGTAACAAAAAATGAGATTGACTTCATCATGTCGACGAAGAAGCAAATATTCAATGATGTCTCTGTGATCAATGCGGTGAAAACCGGAAGTGATCACCGCATGGTAAGAGGCACATTGAATATCAAGAAAGATCTCGACTGATGAAGTCTACGCTCCGTCCTGCACAGATCCAGATCAAAAACTCCGAGAGCTTTCAGCTCGAACTTCAAAATCGTTTCGAATGCCTAGGAAGCTCTGTGGACGAATACAACGATGGGTTCGTGGAAACTGTCCATACGGTCGGGTCTAAATTCTATAAGACTCGTACAAATAAGAGCAAGAGGCTCACAGATCGAACTCTCCAGCTTATGAAGGAAAGGCGTGAATTGATTCTGCAGTCTTCAGACGATGCGTGCACATATCGGCTGCTCAATAAACGGATCTCTAAGTCCTTGAAACGCGATATCCGTCACTTTAATACTGGAAAAATTAAAGACGCGATTGAGCGAAATAAGGGCTCCAAGGTGTTTGCAAGAGATCTGTCTATTGGACAGAGCCAGCTCACGAAAGAGACCGAAGATGGCAGAGTCATATCCGCCAAATCGGAGCTTCTGGGAGAGATCGAGGCTTTTTATGGACAGTTATACACGTCAATCACAAAACCCACTAGGAATCTAGCAAACGACCCAAGAGCTAGGTTGACCCGACACTATACCGAAGATATCCCGGACGTCAGCCTGTACGAGATTAGGATGGCTCTGAAGCAGCTTAATAACAACAAGGCACCGGGTGATGACGGAATTACAGCCGAACTCCTGAAGGCGGGTGGTAAACCGATCCTTAAGGCCCTTCAGAAGCTGTTTTATTCCGTCATATTCGAGGGAAAAACACCACAGGCATGGAGCGGAAGTGTGGTGGTACTCTTCTTTAAGAGGGGCGACAAGGCCCTACTCAAGAATTATAGGCCCATCCCACTTCTGAGCCATGTCTACAAGCTGTTTTCCAGAGTCATCACGAACCGTCTCGCGCGCAGGTTCGACGACTTCCAGCCTCCCGAACAAGCCGGATTCCGAAAAGGCTTTAGCACCATAGATCCACACATAACCTGCCGTAGCGTGTGTATGTACACACGCTACGGCAGGTTATACAGAAGACCGAGGAGTATAATCTGCCTCTCTGCTTAGCGTTTGTGGATTACGAGAAAGCCTTTGATTCGATCGAGACTTGGGCTGTGCTGCAGTCTCTACAACGGTGCCAGATTGACTATCGGTACATCGAGGTGCTGAAGTGTTTGTACGAAAACGCCACTATGTCAGTCAGACTGCAGGATCAGACCTCGAAACCTATCCTCCTGCAGCGGGGTGTGAGGCAGGGAGACGTCATTTCTCCGAAACTCTTCACGGCCGCAATGGAAGATGTCTTCAAGGTTCTGGACTGGAGTGGATTGGGCATTAATGTCAATGGCGAGTACATCACTCATCTTCGGTTTGCCGACGACATAGTAGTCATGGCTGAGACTACGGAAGAGCTCAGCACAATGCTCAATGACCTCAGTAGAGCTTCCGAAAGAGTGGGTCATAAAATGAACATGGACAAAACCAAAGTCATGGTAAATAACCATGTAGCACCCACTCCGATCAAGATCGGAGACTCTGCACTCGAAGTTGTAGACGATTACGTCTACCTTGGACAGACAGTCCAGTTGGGTAGATCTAATTTCGAGAAAGAGGTCAACCGTCGACTCCAACTCGGCTGGGCAGCGTTCGGGAAGCTGCGCGGTATCTTCTCATCCAATATACCACAGTGTCTCAAGACGAAAGTCTATGACCAGTGCGTGTTGCCAGTGATGACATATGGTTCCGAAACGTGAACGCTCACAATGGGCCTCATCAGAAGGCTCAAAGTGACCCAAAGGGCAATGGAAAGGGCTATGCTCGGAGTTTCCTTGCGTGATCGAATCAGAAATGAAGATATCCGCAGGAGAACCAAGGTTGCCGACATAGCG
Organism: Mythimna impura; assembly: GCA_905147345.3. Taxonomy (NCBI): domain Eukaryota; kingdom Metazoa; phylum Arthropoda; class Insecta; order Lepidoptera; family Noctuidae; genus Mythimna; species Mythimna impura. The sequence goes on from LR990344.1 coordinate 175,359, forward strand.
CGAAGAATCGCCAAACTAAAGTGGCAATGGGCAGGGCACATTGCTCGCAGAGCGGATGGCCGTTGGGGCCGAAAGGTTCTGGAGTGACGACCGCGTACCGGAAGACGCAGTGTCGGAAGGCCCCCTACAAGGTGGACCGATGACCTGGTGAAGGTTGCGGGAATCCGATGGATGCGAGACGCACAGGATCGTTCGTTGTGGCGACGTTTGGGGGAGGCCTATGTCCAGCAGTGGACGTCTATCGGCTAAAATGATGATGATGAATGACCTATACTTACATAAAAAACAGATTATAAAATCGCTCAGTAAAATCTTACTTAAAAATTAAAAGATAATGCTTATAACTTATTCCTAATCTAACGTAAATTTCATTTCAGAGGTTCCAGGTATTCCAGATTCCTTTGGTGTGTATAGGAACTAGGAACTGTATTATATCGCGTATTTAACTATTGTTATTTCGCATGTTCTAGTGCATTCGATTGACCGCGCCCGCGCTGACAGCGGGGCCGGACCGGCTAGCCGCGCGATTGCTTTTTCTTCGCACCACCCGCTGCTTGCTTTTTGCACATTTTACGCGCACCCTCACTTCGCTTCAAGCTGATTTAAGTACTTAATCGTTCCATTTTTCTTATCTTAAAATTAATTGCATTGCAATAAGTGTTTGTGATTCCTTCTAGCAACTCATTTCCTCGCGTTGTTTGGTAAAATAAACCTAATATATTCTTATTTTGACTTAGCTTGCATTTGAATTCAATAGTCACTTTAGACATAGATTTAATTTTTTACGTAAATAAACTTGCTTTTTTTTACTTGCTTCACCATGAAATTTTAATTAAAAGGCGTGCATCATACAAAGCTAAGCTTACGCTATTTGAAAATTATTTACAAACCGTCGAGAGTTGTGACAGCGTCGAGAGTTGCAATCTACTCAAGTAGATTGCAAATAAATAAATTGAACATCCGTTTATCTAAAATTGAAGAAATCTATACCGATTTTGATTCAATTCAGTGTGATATAGAAAATTCTATGGAAATTCCAGACGAGCAGTACAAAGAACGTGAGGCCTTCGAGACTAAGTACTTCGGGACGATCGTGCGCGCTCGTGATCTGCTGGCTCCAGCAGCCGGCGTAGCGGGCAGCGACCGCTCGGGGACAGGTTCTTGTTGTACCGCGCTTGAAGGTGGGCCAAAACTTGCACTTCCTACAAACTTGACACAGACACGAGCGTTAAGTGGGAATCATATCGTAATAAGTTGAAAGAGTTGCCTACACTTAAAATATTTAATGACTTTCTAAAAGATCGTGCTGACTTTTTAGAAACAATGGATAATGCTCATAAAAAGCGTAGGTCAAGTGACACTACACATGTTCGTCATAAAACATATGTGGCTAATTCGTCTTCTCCCCCAGCTCGCAAATACGCTTGTCCATATTGCAAAGACACTCATGCACTTTATGTTTGTCAAAAATTCAAATCATGGCTAAACTTTCCTTTATGGACCGTCGATTTGGAAGTTCATTTTTTTACTGTAGATAGTACTCATAAATAGAAAGCTTTTTGCAAAATATTAAGTTGCGCAAACTTACCTTTTACGAGATATAATTTTCCAAAGTTCCATAAAAATTGTAAATTAATACGCCATTTAGGTTAGATAAATTGTTACTGTAGATGTCAAAGTTGACGTTTCACGTTTCGTTAAGCGTCCACGCTTGTTTGTGGTTTGTTTCATTCAATTTTGTCATATATTTTTTTTTAAATAATTTTATTTTCACGTATTAAATTACGTAAGTAATTAATGTGCACAAAAACCATGCAGTAACAAGCAATTACATTGACTATTTACATAAAAAATAACAAATATTTGTTACACGACTGCCCCAAAAAGGAGTGTTATGTTTTTTACACGACTGCCCCAAAAAGGAGTGTTATGTTTTCAGGGTTCATGTATGTATGTATGTATGTATGTATGTGAGTTTCTTTATTCCACCATAACTTCTAAATGACTGAACCGATTTACATGTATGAGGTATCGTTAGAATCCTTGCATCGTCCCGAGTAACATAGGCTATTGAAAAAATATAGAAATGCAATGTGGTGGGTATGATAATTAAATGAACACCCACCCAATTTATTTTTAATTTTTAATCTGTTAATGCATGTGATTATCATCTAGGATTTGACGAATGGATTCCAAAAATATAAATATGTTACACTGTTAATCGAAACTGTCGAGTACAAAAAAATAGGACTTTCACCAAGGGTCATCAACCAAGCATTGAAAAGGGCTGCGTTAGAGATACACAGCACACACTGGCGCAATACAACAGGCCAGAAGCATGTAAAACTATTTCTCAATGACATAGATAAGGGCTGGACCCAAAAACTATGGAGGTACAGCAGATCACAACTCCGAACAATCACAGGAGTCTTCACGGGGCACTATGCCACCAACAAACAGCTCCACAACATGGGACTAGCAAGCGACCCGACTTGCAGGATCTGTGGAGATGCAGAAGAGACAATGCTACACTTGCTGTGCGACTGTGCAGCACTAGGCTCCAAAAGACTAGAGTATCTGGGCCAACCATTTCCAAGACCAAGAGCAAGACAAGACTACAGGCTCAGCCCCATCGAGGCCATACTGGGACTCATGAAGAAGGTGCACGGAGGGCTAGGGGTTGAGTAGACAGGAGGGGCATACCACAAAAGATCTAGAAAGGTCATAGTGCTCTGGCCTAGGGCCAGCCCGAAAAAAAAGATAAGATAAGATAAACGGCGCTATGGTGATCGTTCGAAAATTCGTATGGCCATTGCTACTTCGTGACCAACTAGAACCAGAAGAATTACCACAAGCCGTCTTCGTAGAGTTCGACGACAAGTCAGTACGTGGCAACACTATTGGCATGGGTGTCAAAATTGTACAGTCGAATTTGACGGGCTAATGAGTCATAGAAAAGTAGAGCGCCGCATGCTACCGCTTATATTATGTTGGGCCGTGACAGTCCACAAGTTACAAGGGACAACACTGGACAGAGCCTTCGAGGACCTAGGCCCAAAAATTTTAGCCAAAGGGCAAGCTTATGTTACGCTTAGTCGCGTGAGGCAACTAGAAGGTTTGGCAACCAGCGTTTTGGATCCACGTAAAGTGATTCACGAGCCACACGACAGGAAGTCTCTTGATGAATTTCATCGCCTCAGAAATCTTAAACAATTCTATATGAAGCGAGTAATCTTCATCTCTTCTTGTGATCGTATATCACAAGAAGATTTAATTATTAAATGCTTAGAAACTATATTGTGATGCATGACATGTTTTAAAATTAAACTTATCACTAAAAGGTTTAAAATAAAAATAAATAATTAAAAAAATTAAAAAACACGACTGCCATGTCAAAAAAACGAACTAAAAAGCAAAAAACAAGATAGATAAATAAAAATGAAAGTTGTCACTCATTCACTCACTGACTAAACACGATGTCTCGAAAACTACTTGATCTACAAAACAAAATTTTTCATCGCAGTCGGGGGACTTTTTATAAAAGAAAGTATTCTACAGACTGGTCCCCCGACGGCGATGAAAAATTTTGTTTTGTAGATCAAGTAGTTTTCGAGACATCGTGTTTAGTCAGTGAGTGAATGAGTGACAACTTTCATTTTTATTTATCTATCTTGTTTTTTGCTTTTTAGTTCGTTTTTTTGACATGGCAGTCGTGTTTTTTAATTTTTTTAATTTTTTTTTTTTTTTTCACTGAGTAACGGAACGGAACGTGAAGCGAGCCCATTTTGTTTTATATTCGTCACGCTCACGACGTCATGTCAGTCATCGTCCGTTTGTTTTTGTTGCCCTTGCAAGTTGCGTTCGTATGACTGTGTTAGTGAATAACTTGGGTTAGGTTAGGTTAAAACTGTGACATGCAACGCGCGAAGGCGAGCGAGCGGAGCGAGCGTGCCACGATAGCGGCCGCCGAGCGCCAGATCCCCCTCTAATGTTAGCGAATCATTTGGGTTAGAACTGTGACCATCAACGCGCCATATCCCCTTCTAATGTTAAAAACCATTATGATTTAGGCCGAAACCGCCCCATAAATCGATGGAAATTAGTGTTTTAACCTAACATAACCTCAAACTTTAAACATGAATATCTTCGTAACCATGGGTTTGCGCGGGTTGGGAATGGTACAGGGGGGTAGCCCTCCTCTTTCCACGTTGACCTTTCTCGGGCCACTCTGCTCCATGTTTTTCCTGCTGTTTTTATAATGTCGTCACTCCATCTCTTTTGTGGTCTGCCTTGTCTGCGCTTTCTTCCCATAGGGTACCAGTTTGTGGTGATTTTGGTCCACTTTTCATCTGATGCTTGTTGGATATGTCCGGTCCATTTCCATTTCAAGCCAAGCACTTTCTTGACCACATCCTTTGCCTTAGTTTGACTTCGTATGATAGCGTTCTTCATTTTGTCCTTCAGTCTGTAGTTTATATAACTCCTTTCTATTCCTCTTTGGCATACTTTAAGTTTTTCTAAATTACGTTTAGTCAGGGGCCAAGTTTGACAAGCTTGACAAAGTTAAGGTACTTAAATTATGTTTAAATTGTTTACGTCAAGGTCATGCTGATGATGCATGCAAGTTAGGGCCATGTCGCTCGTGCAGCCTGCGGCGCAACAGCTTGTTACACGAGCATGAAGCTCCTGCGCCGTCTGCGCCTGTACCTTCAACAAGTAACGACATGTTACACGCTTTGCCACAACCTGACGTTGACGGTCAACGTCCTAGTCCTCCTCAAGACATTGTTTTGTCAACGACTCATAATAATTGTGTTCTACTGTCCACGGCTTTAATCCATGTGACAGACGTCAATGGTGATTGCCATAAAATACGCGCTATGCTCGACAGTGGAAGTACCTCAAGTTTTCTAACTGAAAGCCTATGTGCTAAACTTAACTTACCTACTTCTTCTACTTCAACCGTAGTCGGAGGGTTAAATTCCCAAATATCATCTATACTAATATTATAAAGAGGTAAAATTTGTAAGTTTGTATGTAGGGGGTAATCTCTGGAACTTATGATCCATATCTAAAATTTTTTTCACTGGTAGAAAGCTACATTATTCCTGAGTGCTATAGGCTATAAATTATTTTTATAACATGTATATTAACCGAGCTATCACAACTTTTGTCTAGCAAGTCGGAAAGAAAGACCTCATAAAATAGAATTATTTGCATGCGCTGCCTAAACAGCTGCTTAAAATTATAAACAATGTATGGCAACCTGGTTCGTCTTAATTATTTCTACAAAAAAGTCCGCGATACCATACTTCTATCTTTTATATTTTATCTTTTATACTCCTTTTATTATTTTAAAAAAGTATTTTTTCGGCTTACTTACGTTTGGTTGATTATTTGAGCAACAAAATTTTAATTCTTATCACAATAAATTATTTCAGCATCACAAGGACATCATACAGATAATATTTGCCATTTACAGTATGTCAATTGGTCATACAGTTTCGGAGATAATATAAAATTACTAAAACGCAAAATGCCACCAGCACAACTTTCATTCATAGAGCTCTAGACATGCTTTGTGCGGACGTTTTATCCATTTGCCCATAGATGGCGTTCTACAAATACGTCATTTTTCTGAATCGCGGTGTTAAGATTTTCCGTGGATTGATGACGGTCTCGAATTATATTGTCGTTAGTTGGTGTTCAAATTGTTGTATGTCAGTTTGTTGCCGGTTTCTGTTTCGTTTGGTTGTTTCGTTCGTTTGGTTGATCGTTGATTCGTTCTCCTAATCGGAATTTGGGAATACCGACCGTAATTTCGTTGTTCATTTCGTTATAAGTTCGTTCTTCGTTTTAGCGTAATAATATTCATAAATTAATTTCGTTAAACAATATTACGAATTTAATTTACCATTGTTTTGTTTATTTATAGAGGTGGTCGAGTCGCTTTCCCTTTGTTCATAATTGTTTTCAAGTTTGCGTAGTTTGTTGACTATTAAAGAAAAGAGTATGCCTAAAAGGAAATCGCAACTGTACCGGCAGACATCACAGACAAGAGCAGCTCGAGTACGCCGTACGGAAGAATCTGTCTCTGAAAATGAGCAGCGCCTCTCGAGAAATAGAGAATATATTTCGCAAGCACGCGCTGGAGAATCTAGCTCCGAGCGCTCACAGCGGCTCGCTAGCCAAAATGAGATAGTCAGAGATAGCGTCGCGGGCCCGTGCTCGAGAAACCAGCGCTGAACGTGCGCAGCGTCTATCTGACCTAAGGCAGCATGTCTCTGAAACAAGGGATAGAGAGACTAACGCTGAGCGCTCGCAGCGGCTCGCTAGCCAAAATGTAATAACATCGAGGGCCCGTGCTCGGGAATCTAGCGCTAAACGTACGCAGCGTCTATCTGATTTAAGGCAGCATGTCTCTGAAACAAGGGATAGGGAGACTAGCGCTGAGCGCTCGCAGCGCCTAGCAACAGAAAGACAGCGAGCAGCTACAATCAGAGCACGTAATCGGAATTTAGCTCAAGGAAATAGATCAGCCTTCAATTACAAAGCCAATATAGATTATGCTCAACAAAGCACTGTGAAAATAGGCGAAATGAATAAAACATGTCCTAAGTGTTTTGCGAATAAATGGAGCGATGAACCAAATGGTATGTGTTGTGCTGCAGGAAAAGTGGTTCTTCCTGATATCCAGGTACCGCCACAACCATTATAAGATCTATTAATGGGCAATCATCCATTATCTGCGCATTTTTTAAAAAACATACGCAAGTATAATACGCTCTTTCAAATGACGTCGTTCGGTGCTAAAGAAATTCGCGAAGGGAACTTTATGCCTACATTTAAAGTAGAAGGGCAAGTTTATCATTTGATTGGTAGTTTACTTCCTTCGTCAGGGCAAAGCCCGCAGTTTCTACAAATTTATTTCGTTTCTGACGCTGACCAACTTTCGTTGCGGTCTAATATTGCTCCTAACCTAAATATTGATTTAATCAATGATTTACAGACGTCGTTAAATAACCATAACATCTATATTCGCAGCTTCAAATACAATTTAGAACATAAGTCTTCATCTGAGAATTTAAAGTTAATCATTCACGCTGACCGCACTCCACAAAATCAACATCGTGGAAGATACAATTCACCTACAGCAAACGAAGTTGCAGTATTATTGGTGGACGAAGATAAGGGACCTAGAGATATAGTCCTTCACTGCAAAGATGGTCAACTGAAAAGAGTTTCTGAATTACACAGAGCTTACGATCCCTTACAATACCCTTTGATGTTTGTTCGGATTAAAATATACATAATAATATATAATGTCATCGTACCATTTCAACCCGAGGGTGCTGTAAAAAGCAACTAAGGGACTAACCTTGAGCAGACAAGATAACTTCGGTAATCTTCGAAATTACTGATCCGATTCCAAAAATTATTGTACTAATGGGAAGCTACAGTAGTGTCGAGTGTAATCTTATGTTTAAACAAGAAATTTTCCGCGGACGAAGTCGCGGGCAGATGCTAGTGCTTAACAAAGCGTTGTGAAGTACTCATATCGTCATTATTTAACAATTACAGCGAGAGCGTCTACTGTCTTGTCGTTCCGCGCATCACTCAGTTATTGCCAACTACAAAGGTTGACTACACAAAATTAAATATACCGCCACATATTACGTTGGCAGACCCTAAATTCCACATACCTGCTCCAGTCGATATGTTTCTTGGAGCTGATATATTTTGGACAATACTCGGTTCTCAAAATATATCATTGGGTTTTTTTTTTTTTTTAGGTGGGAAAATCATCTTATGACAAATCCCGCTCTTGGGCGGAGCGGAAAGTAGTGTCAGACTTTTACTGACTAAAAACCCACTCCTGTTCCTTCTTTGCCTTCGTCTTGCCTGATGGGCGATTTGAAGGATTCGCCTGATAAGCTAGGCGATTCTTACGAACAAGCTTTGTCCAGATTCTTGTCCTTGGAACGTAGATTCAAACGTGAACCACATTTTAAAGAGCAGTCTATCGCAATTTTATTAAAGAGTACATTTCGATAAAGCATATGTTATTATTAATTAACAGTTAAAAATAAATTACTCCAATTAACTCCATTTTATAACGAAAATTACGCATTAAGTATTACGAGTAGGTGGTCGACTTAATAATTCACCTTATGATTTTGATACAAAACACCCTATTCTGCTCGATTCACGGCATCATTTTGCCACATTAATATTTAGGCATTATCATAATATATAATTTTGTTGCATGCACCGCCGCAATTATTACTTTTTACAGTTCGTCACAAATTCTGGTTTATTAATGGTCGAAACCTTGCCAGACAGATTGTTCAAAAATGCATTAAATGCTGTCGTTTTGCAGGAAAGAGTATTCAATCCATCATGGGGAACCTTCCTTCCAGTCGCCTGCATACGGATTATCTGTTTGCTAACACAGCAGTCGACTACGCCGGTCCTGTCATGATAATGAACCGAAAGGGCAGAGGAAGCAGACTCATAAAGTCTTATCTCTGTATATTTATTTGTCTGGCCATTAAAGCGGTTCATATAGAACTTGTCACCGATTTGAGTAGCACAACATTTTTAGCTGCACTAGACCGGTTCATTGCCCGCAGAGGACGACCGCAAACCATTTATTCTGATAATGGTACTTATTTTGTCGGTGCGTGTAATGAGTTGGCTAGATTTTTAAAGTCAAATTCTGATGAACACATATAAACTTCAAATTTTCACCAGCATATAGCCCACATTTTAATGGATTAGCCGAGGGTTCCGTAAAATCTGTAAAATACCATTTAAAGAGGGTTTTAGGTTTAGCTCGCTTAATATATGAAGAGATGAATACAGATCGAAGGTCTTTTGAATTCTAGGCCTCTTACTCCGTTATCATCGGATCCTTCTGATCTCACAGCGCTCACCCCATCACATTTTTTAATTGAACGAACGCTAACAGCTTTACCTTCTCCTCAGGACACAGAACCTTCGGTGATACCTACTCTTTCACGATATATGAGAATCCAGCAACTAAAAGCCCATTTCTAGAAACGATACTACATAGAATACATTACAAAACTTCAAAAATGACAGAAATGGCGCCAGCAAGGAAAGCAACTCCAGCTTGGAGAAATGGTGCTGGTGAGAGATGACCGGTTGCCTCCCACCCGGTGGCTGCTAGGGCGCGTGGTGCGCCTGTACTCCGGCTCCGACGGCGTGACCCGCGTGGCCGACGTGTTCACCAATACGGGCACTCTTCGACGAGCCTTCAACCGACTGTGCCCGCTACCAGTCATGGACCAGAACTGCGTTCCTGGGGCGGCAACATGTTAACGCCTAGCATGTGTGCGCTCACCAACATCTCACGCACACACGCATACGACACGAAAGCATAACAGCCGCGAGCGACGAAGTCACGTCACTCGCCCATAGATCGTTGAACCGCCTTAAGCTTACCTACATATTTTAATTTTTCTATTTTTGTAACTTTCTTTTGGTCATTATACCAGTTATTTAAAAAAAAATAGTTTTATTCTTTCTTCCACCCCGTCAAAAACCACGTGAAGCTCAGTACCGGCGTCTACACGCCCATCTTTACTAAAGACCCCGAGGACGTCGCCCCAATAATAGTTACTTTTTGCTGCCTGTAAGATAAATAGGAAAAAAAACAAGATCAGCAGCTCGTCCACGAATTCCGTGTAATTTACAGATTAGAGTATTATGGTCAACGCAGTCAAATGCTTTAGAGAGGTCACAGAATATGCCAATAGCATCCTGGGATTTCTCCCAGGATTCTAAAATGTGACTGATGAGTTTCACTCCTGCATCCGTCGTTGACCTTCCTTTCGTGAATCCAAACTGATGACTATGCAAAATCCTATTTGAATTAAAATGTGACAACATCTGGTCGAGCATGATTTTTTCATATATTTTACTCAATGCTGGAAGCACAGATATAGGTCTGTAATTAGAGGGATCACTCTTGCTACCTGATTTGAAAATTGGTACTACTTTACTATGTTTCATTAAATCAGGGAATGTACCGCTGTCTAGGCATTGATTAAATATGCTTGTTAGGAAAGGAAGCATTTACATTTACTTATAACATTTTAAGTTCCACTCTTTCGGAACCTCTACTGAGGTCATTGAGTATTGTGCTGAGCTCCTCCGTAGTCTCAGCCATGACTACTATATCGTCGGCAAACCGAAGGTGAGTGATGTACTCGCCATTGACATTAATGCCTAGTCCACTCCAGTCCCGAACCTTGAAGACATCGTCCATTGCGGCCGTGAACAGTTTCGGAGAAATGACGTCTCCCTGCCTCACACCCCGCTGCAGGAGGATAGGTTTCGAGGTCTGTTACTGAAGTCGGACTGATATAAGGGCATTTTCGTACAAACACTTCAGCACTTCGATGTACGAATAGTCAATCTGGTACCGTTGGAGAGACTGCAGCACAGCCCAAGTCTCGATCGTGTAGCAACGTCTGTGGCGACACATAAGAACTAATCCTGCATCGCGCAATTAAAGTTCTCCGCGCGATTTGTACATATAGAACAGCCCGAAATCATCTATCAGGCAATTGCCCACCAGATATAATACCCATCTGGTCGGAGGATCCTCCCTTTCCAACGGAGGTTTTCGGGACTTTATTCTTTGTTCCGCTTACCTCTAAACTGGTGACCCTTGTCAAAGAACGTCAGTGCACCCTTCGTGCAGCTACTACTTCGTGACGTCATCATCACTTCCTCAAGCTTTCGAGCAGCGAGCCATACAACCAGCACCTACGGCTTTAAAGGGTATCCTGACCACCAGCATGCCTGTAAGTCCCCTCTTTGAGGCGTGGTTGGAAAGACCTCACGGCGTCCTCACCTTCCGCATGACGCAGGTTCTCACCGAACACGGTAAGTTCGGGAAGTTCCTGCACCGGATTTGTGCGGAAGCGACGCCCGGATGTCGCCACTATGTGGACCGCCCGGAGGACACGGTGGAGCACACGGTGGAGGTATGCCCCGCTTGGGCAGAGCAACGCCGTATCCTCGTGGGGGCGATCGGGGTCGGCGATCTCTCGCGCCGGGCCTTGCTACAGGCCATGGTCCGGAGCGAGGAGAAGTGGCAGGCGATCGCCTCCTTCTGCGAAGCAGTAATGCTAGCAAAGGAGGCGGTCGATCGCGTGAGGCAACGGTCCTCACGCCCCATCCGCCGCCGCGCCGCCGAGATTCCGATCCCGATTTCCGGCCACCGTAGGCGCGGGCTTTGGCGAAGCGAAGTTCAACTTCTTTTTTATCGTCGCATATATTACCTATAATGGGACCCGTATAGGTATTATGTAAACAATTTAATTTCTCAATGAAATTTTTCCACTTTAGTTCATCGCTTTGCGGAATAGGATTGTCCCAGCCAATTTTACATAACCGTAATTTTTGTAATATAACCTTTGCAGTAATGATTGTCGGTGCTAACGGTGCAAACAGACCAAAGCGAGATAATCGATAAAATACTTCTCTTGGTTATGACGGTACCTTGTTGGTCTTCAAGTTTTGCTATGAAATGTAGTAGAACCCTAAAGTTTTATTTTGGCAGTTTTGGTTAAGATAAGATAAGATAAGATAAGTCTAGATAAGATAAGATAAGATAAGATAAGATAAGATAAGATAAGATAAGATAAGATAAGATAAGATAAGATAAGATAAGATAAGATAAGATAAGATAAGATAAGATAAGATAAGATAAGATAAGATAAGATAAGATAAGATAAGATAAGATAAGATAAGATAAGATAAGTCTTTATTTGCCTTAAACATGGTATAAAGTTGTTACAGTCAGGTATTAATCTATAGTCCACATGTTTAGCTATTTGTATCAATTGCATGCAAAATTATAATTATTAGTTATTGAGTATTCAATGTCATAATACAAAGTCAATACAATAATATAATAGTTTTATCTCAGCATTATCCGTAATCACAAAAGTCCAGAAATTTAAAGTTTGTGGTTAAAAAATATCTTTAAGGTCATAAAACATATGTTCTTTCAGCCATTTCAATAGTCTGTTTTTAAATGAGTTTACATTATATAACAATTTTATTTCTATTGGAATTTTGTTATAAATTCGAATACACATGACTAGGAAACTTTTCGCATACTTGGCCGATTTAGGAGTATCCTGCAGTGCAAGTCTGCATGGGTCTCTATTTCGAGAGTTCATTTGATAGGCTTTTTTGAACAATCCCTTATTATTATAAACATAATTACAGATTTCGTAAATGTATAGTGACGGAAGTGGTAATATACCCAGCTTTTTAAAGAAAGGCTTACATGACTCATCGGGACGGATACCACAAATGGCTCTGATGCATTTCTTTTGTGCAATAAATGCTCTGTGCCTATCCGTGCTGTTACCCCAAAAAATAAGTCAGTATCGTAAGATAGATTCTATATAGGCGTGATATGTTGTAATTGCTGTTTTTTTATTTGTAATATTCTTTATTTGTCTGAGAGCATAAACAAACTTGTTAATCCTCCCGCACAAATTATCCAGATGTTCTTTCCAATTCAAATCTTGATCTATGAGTACTCCTAAAAATTTAGTTTGTTGAACTTCTTTTAGCCTGTTGATATTAAGTTTAATATTGTATTTAGTGTGTTTAGATTTATTGAACTGCATATAATTAGATTTATCTAGATTAATTTTTAATTTATTTGTCTGTAACCATATTATAACGTCGTCGATAGTATTATTAATGTCCATTTCATGATCAGATTTAGTTTTATACTTTTTATCAGATGTCACGATAATCGAGATGTCATCAGCAAATAATACACATTTATGATTAGTCACTAGCGGTAAGTCGTTTATGTATATTAGAAACAATAAGGGTCCTAATATACTTCCCTGGGGGACGCCGCAATTATTAATTCTATAGTCAGATGAATACGAGGTTAATAAATTTTCATTTACTCTATTAATAACAACGTATTGTTTTCGGTTGCTTAAGTAAGACGCGATCCACTGCAGTGCTAGACCTCTTATTCCACTTTTTTCTAATTTTCTCAATAATATATTATGCGCTACAAAGTCGAAAGCTTGTGAGAGGTCAAAGAATAGACCTGTCGTTAAGAAATTTTTATTTAGGAAATCATGAATATGCCTTAAAAGATTAGCAATTGCTAGTGTGGTTGACTTGTTCTTTTGAAACCCATACTGTTCTTTTGTTATGATGTTGTATTTGCTACAGTAGTCAGAAAGTCTCTTGTGCATACATTTTTCAAATAATTTAGTTATTATGGGTATAAGGGTTATTGGGCGATAGTTTTTAACATCATTTTTATCGTTTTTTTTGTAAAGAGGTTTAACGACAGATAATTTTAGGGCATCGGGAAAAGTTCCTGATGAAAATGACAGATTAATTAAATACGTCAATATAGGAATTAGTTCTGCACTGCAACTTTTAATTACTTTTGTACTAATTCCATGGTAACCTTCTGAGTTCGTGTTATTTAAAGCTATTATTTCTTTTTTTATCTCGTCTTCAGTCATAGGGCTAAGAAACATGGAATTGGGTATAGTCAGGCTTTTATTAGGCTTGTCATTATCATATAAATTATTAAATGTCATAGTGCTAGTCGAATCAATAAAATAATCATTAAAAGCATTTGCTATGTCAGAGGGATTAGTCAGTATTCTCTTATCTAATTCTAGTTGAGAAATATCGTTGTCACATTTTGTATTTCCAATTTCACGGTTAATGACTGACCACGTTGCTCTGCATTTGTTTTGGCTGTTATTAATGTAATTAATGTTTGAATTTATTTTGGATCTAAAGATACATTTTCTCAGTATTGATGAATATTTTTTATATTTTAGTTTGTACGTTAGGGTTTTATTTTTATAATAGAGATACCGTAAACATCGTTTAGTTTTGCAACTGTTTCTGAGACCCCTGCTTATCCATTTTTGTTTATTAGAATTACAGTTGTTTATTTTAATCTTAATCTTTGGGAAACATAAGTTATACAATAAACATAAAAAGTCGTGAAATTGATTGAATGCATTATTTAAATCAGGTTCAAGATGTATCTCTGACCACGTTAAACTTGCAAGACATTTTTTTAAATTTCCTTATATTTTCATTACAATAATCTTTTTTATAAATAAAGTATGATTTGGCCTTAAAACTTTGATCTTTTACCGGGAAATCCAAGAATTGAGCTGTGTCGTGGTCTGATAAGTATAGGGGTAAAACCTCAGTAGAAGATTGTTTAATGTTACTCAGTATATGGTCTATACAAGAGTCCTTACGTGTGGGAACTTTAACGTGCATCTGCAAATTATAGTTATTACATAGATCCTTTAAGTAGTTGGTGACTTTTCCTTGTTTAAAGGTATTTATATTGAAATCACCGGCAATAACTATCTTTGTACTTGACCCATATTTTATAACCGTTTCGCACATGAGTTGATCAAGTTTATCTAAAAATATGTTAGGATCAGACTTAGGAGTTCTATAAAGACATACAATTAGCAATTTGTGTAATGGAACTTCAATACCACAGGCTTCAAATGATTTTTGGGTTGAGTACTTTTTAATGTGGGAAAGCTCGTTATAAATAATACCCTGTTTAGCGAGTATACAGGTCCCCCCTCTCTGTGTGTCTCTACTAAATGCTGCTGCTACGACATAGTTATTTATTTTTAAATATTTTTCATTTCCAGCACGCATAAAGGTTTCAGACAAACATAATATGTCTGGTTCTTTATTTATGTCTCGTAACTCTAACAATGTTAGTTCCAAAATTTTCTTTTTTGATAGAATACTAGCGATATTTTGGTGCAAAATTTTAAAAGTTTTAGGTTCTCTTATTACAGTGTTGTTGTTCACGAAAAAACCGTTTATGATCTATAGTTTTAAAATAGTATGGAATAGTACCTTTTTTTGCGCGAGCAGAATTATAAATATCAGGACCACTTGAGGCATGCCGTTCCATTTGATGACGTGTAAAATAATAAGGGATTGTACCTTTCGAAGGTAATACATGTTTTTTATCAGGTTTTACACAGTTAGTTTGATTACGCAGTATTATTTTCTTCAATGCTTTAACATTTAAGTACTCTTTATCGTAATCGTAACAGTCAATAGCATAGTTTATAGATTTACACGCATTGTCTACTTTGTATTCACAATCAATGTAGTTGCAATAATTGTATTCACTGCAAATATTACGTATAGTTTGTTTTAAATCATTTATATTTATGTACATATTCTTTAATGGACTCAAAACAATTACATAGTTATTACTGAATATGTCGAGAAGTTGGCGTAATTACACAGACAAAATTTTTGTATCATAGTCATTTTCACCCACACAAATGATAAGTTTATCGCCACTTGATGTTACAATATTTTGACAATTCTTAATGATGTCACTAGTAAGCGCGTGTGGTTTAGTTTCAGCCATCACAGTATATTTTATATATGGTGTATCCGCTCTTGACTTCATCAAAGCCGAAGAAAGTCCAACACATTGCTGTGAGCCAAAGATGAATATTTTGTTACTGTATTCTTCTACTGGGGAGGGTCTGTTTGTATGCTTTTGCGGTTGCACAACGACATGCTTTGCTTTCTTACGCTTTGCTTGGTAGTATAGAGGCAGACCTACCTTACCACCTCCCTCAGAGGTGGTAGGGTGGCGGGGTCTTGAGGGAGAGCGCTACAGTCGCGTAGATCCTCAAGGCAAGTCCGGCGGATATACCTTCTCGTGGTTGCCACCCCGTTTTTGGTCTAATTCCATCAGAATTAGATGTAACTGAAACCGCCGGGCGACCCACAGAGTGGGGGCTATCCACTCGGTCCTATCCTAACTCCCACATAACCCATATTCCTACCTACAGCCCTCCTATCCCAAGTTTCACCATCACATCCCACCTACTCCCACTTCCTACCAACATCCAAACTCCCCTCCTCACCGCGGCCCTTCCGTGACTGGGTGGTTGCGGGCTCGACCGTCACTAAAATCAGCTGATGGCGAGTAGGAGAAACTGGTCACCTGCGCTAGGACCTGCGCAGTTGAGCGCCGTAAGCGGGGATGAAGGAGTCCTGGGGGGTTGAGCTGAAAGGCAACACGCCCCCTTTGGTCTGGATTTCAAGCGAAACGGTGGCCCTACTTTCTAGCCAAGGGTAGGGAAATGGCCACGGTGTCCCGTCAGAGGGCCACTGGCGAGGTGCGTGGGGTCCGCTGAGGTCGTTCTCGGACGGCTGAAGCGGTAGGTAAAGGTCATGCTGACGGTGTAAGTGAGGGTTGATCAGTTCGTTGGGGGTAGGCCTTTCGACCTCCGACGCCAGCCCGATCGAGCACCCGATGTCGCACTGTAAACCAGCCTTGCGCACCTATGTCTTTCTGGTAGTCCTAACGTCGTACTCTTTTGAGCAGTGCGACGTTCCCAGGTGCGGGCTCCATGGAGGGTGGGAGCCAGAGAGATGAAATCTTCAACTAAACAATTATGGAAAATTTAAGGCCATCAAATCTTGGAGCGGAGCCGGTGATAGCTGGCGGAGCTCCTAAGCGAGGTGCTTGCACTTCGCTCGCCCCTGGAAAACCTGCGGCACCAGCCGCAGGCTCCAGCGCGGGTGCCGGTCTGGCTGTGGCGAAAACCGCAGCTAAGACCAAAACTAAGTCCCAACACAAACGAAGGACTACGGCGCTGCAAGGGACCAGTACCGGACCTTCAAATCCAAAGGCGAAATCACCGGCGACGACTTATGCCACTGACGGTGAACGCCTTCCCGAACTCCCTCCTCCCCCTCCTCCTGTGGATCCACAACCCACAACTGGTGAGGCAGCTGTCACCGAGGATTACTTCTCGAGTGACTGGCAGGTGCCTAAACGCAAGGGCAAGGGTAAAAAATCCACTCCACAAGCCCACCGCCCCTGCAAGGACCCTTCAGGTTCAACAGCTCCACCCAGCCAGGGTAAGAGAAGGGAAAGGCCGACGCGTAAGGAGCGCCGTCATGAGCGTAGAAGGGCCGGTAAGAACAAGGCCCCTCAGAAGAAGCAGGTTGCTGCCACTGGCTCGGCCAACTCGGGCAACGGTAAGTTGAGCTTCTCTTCAGGTCAGCGGTCGCAGACTGAGGCCGGCACTAGCCGACCAACTCCTAACCAACCGCCAACCAATGTTGTAGAAGGACCGGCCCAAACAACAACCACGACACGGCTGCCCGCTGGGGGTGATCAGGCCGTGGCCAAGCGTGCTCTCAACGACACCATCTCTCCTCGTGGGGAGCATAAGCGGCCGCGACTTGACCAGTCCAAGCGGGTTGAGTCAAGGAGCTACGCCCAAGCTGCCAGCGCTCCCCTGAGCGTCGCGATCACCTGCGACCGCACGGGGGTCATCAGCCAGGGAGTATCAGATCAGGTTCTCGCTGCCATCCAGAGGAAGATCATCAGCGAGGCCTCCTCCCCTCAGCGGGACACACCCGGACCGACCTTCAATGGTAAGCCGATGTATGCCGGGGGAGTTCTGAAGCTGTGGTGCGGTAACGATCACACTTTGGCCTGGCTGAAGCAGATGATCTCTGGGCTGACTCTCTCGGCTAGCACCTCGCTAGTCGTCCGCAGGCAGTCTGAGATCCAGAAACGGGTGCGTAGTGGCATCGCCATACCAGACGACCAGGGAGTGTACGAGGACTCGAAGTACATTGGACGAGCCCTCAGCTACCAAAACCCCTGGATCGACGTGAAGAGGTGGGTACTTCTGCACGCCGACAAGCAGGAAGCATGCTGGTTCCTGATCCTGGGCATCCCCGAGGACCAAATTCCGACCCTGATGCAAGCTGAGCGCCGACTCTCGATTGGTGTGGGATCGGTGTACATCAAGTTCCAGGGTCCGAACGGCAGGTTCGTCGACGTCCCTCGGGGGTGGGACCGGGACACAATGAAGGTACAGGAGGCAGGGGGGACTCTTCCCCCACCGAACAACCCGGAAGCACCAGTGGTTGGCCCTGCGGTAACAGCAGAGCCGGCCGCCACCGCAGCCATCGAGGACGACGTCCCTCCGTCGGGTGGGGAGCTCGACGACATTATGTTGTCACCGGCTTCAACCCCGGGTGGGGGGGGCTTCGACGAGGGCGATCTGTTTGCCGGGCTGCGACTGGAGGGCGAGGAGGAGAGGTCTGCCAGCGATGGCGTCCTTTTCGGCCTGTAAAGTCGTGCAGGCAAACCTCCACCACAGCCAAACAGCCAAACAGCGACGGCCCAACTACGCAAGTGGCTGGAGGTTCAACACACGGCCATTGCTCTAATCCAAGAGCCGTGGATTAGGGGCGGCCACATACGAGGACTCTCCAATCTTGGCGGTAAGCTCCTTGTTACTACGGACCATGATCATCCTAGAGCGTGCATCTATGTCACAGGTAACCTTAAAGCACAGCTACTAAACGATTTCTGTTGCAGAGATGTCTCTGCAGCTAGGCTGACGATGCAGCGTGGCGCCACAACGATGGCGATTATCTTTGCCTCAGTGTACATGCCGGAGGCAGAGGAACCGCCACCCCACGACCTGGTCCGCCTCGTTACCCACTGTGAGAGCAGCGGAGACGAGATTGTGGTCGGGACTGATGCGAATGCACACCATCCACTGTGGGGAATGGACACGCAAAACACTAGGGGTAAGAATTTGGTAGATTACTTGTTCACAACTAACTTATCCCTACTAAACACAGGTTCCGAACCAACATTTGTAACCAGACGCAGTCGTACAATAATTGACCTCACTCTGGCAACAGAGGGCGCAGCCGCACTTACTACTGGGTGGCATGTCTCCATGGAGGCCTCCTGCTCGGATCACAGGTGGATCCGCTTCGACATCCAGGTTTGTGTAACACCTACGCCACCACGACGCAATCCACGCAACACGGACAAAGCCGTCTACAAACACAGCCTAGTCTCCAAGCTTGCGCCCCCAGGCGATTCGATGACACTTGGGAACACAACGCAAATCGACGCACAAGTGGACCTACTCACCGAATCGTTGATAAACAGCTACCATACTGCCTGCCCAGAAACCATCCCGCGTGACACACCGGGGAGACAACCCTGGTGGGGTGCGGATCTGGAACGCAAGCGCAGCAAGGTAAGAAAGGCTCTTAACAGAGCTATGAACACATGTGCGGACGAGGACTGGGACGCCTACTACGCGGCCAAATCCAGCTACAAAAAATGCATCAGATTCAGGCGTACCACAGGTTGGCGTAAATTCTGTGGGAGTATTGAATCATGTCAACAAGCTAACAGGGTAAGGAAAATTTTGGCACAACAGGATACTCCTGGGCCTACCACGCTCCGTAAACCTGACAACACACTCACCACGTCACCTGATGAAGCAAGACGCGTCCTAGTTGAAGCTCACTTCCCTGACTGCGTTTTCACACAGGTAACAGAATGGTCAGATGTGACACAAACACCATCGGAAGATGATTGGCTCTGCGCTCACAGGATGATCACGTTGGAAAAACTCCAATGGGCCATCCAAAGTTTCCATCCTTTTAAGGCCCCGGGTCCTGACGGTGTGTTTCCAGCGCTACTGCAGTGGGGGGGGACACCGTTGGCAACCAGCCTGGTGCCTCTAATGAGAGCGTGCCTGGCCTTTAGATACGTTCCCAAAGGATGGAGGGAAGTGAAAGTAATATTCATTCCTAAGCCAGGTAAGAGTGATTACACAAGCGCCAAATCCTATCGACCTATAAGTCTGACCTCTTTCCTATTAAAGACGATGGAAAGGTTATGTGAAAGGGAACTAAGAGATGGCGCTTTGAAGACAGTGCCATTACATGGCAACCAACATGCATACAGCTCAGGTAAGTCTACAGAGTCTGCTCTCCATCTAGTGGTACACCAGATAGAGGAAGCGATTCATCAGAAAGGTACCTGCCTGGGCACTTTTATAGACATCGAAGGAGCCTTCGACAAAACTAACTTCTCCAGCATAAGTGCCGCCCTCGCCAAGCACGGAGTTGACCAGGTATTAATTGACTGGATTACTAATATGTTAAGCAAACGAGTAGTTCGCCTTGAGGAAGAACAGCAGTTAGCCTTGATAGCCAGAGGCTGCCCACAGGGAGGGGTACTCTCCCCGCTACTGTGGAATCTTGTTATCAATGAACTCATCACCATACTCAACGCGAACCGTTACTACACAATAGGTTATGCTGACGACCTCGCAATCCTTGTACCTGGGAAGGTGACTGGAACGATCTGCAACCTCATGCAACAAGCACTGCGCATCGTGGAACGATGGTGCAGGGAATATGATCTGTCAGTGAACCCCTCTAAAACTGAATTAGTCATGTTCACGCAAAAACGAGCACTAGGGCGCTTCAATCTGCCTAAACTGTTCAATACTGAACTACAGTTGTCAAACGAGGTAAAATATCTGGGGGTTACCCTTGACAGTAAGTTAAATTAGAGCTCTCATATAGACAACAAATTAAACAGGGCTTGCATCACCTTCTGGTAATGCAGGAAAATGATAGGTAAGAGGTGGGGCCTATCCCCCAAAATTATACTCTGGCTGTATAGTGCAGTTATTCGGCCCATGATTACTTACGGCGCCGTGGTGTGGTGGCCCCGCACCAAGTTAGCCACAGCCGTAAACAAACTACAACACATGCAAAGGCTGGCCTGCATGGCTATTACCGGCTGCATGAGGACTACTCCGACTGCAGCGCTCGAAGCCATGCTGGGACTTCCCCCACTCCACCTGTTCATACAACAGGAAGCGACGATGGCGGCAGTACGTCTTAAAACACTGGATCTCTGGGGTAAGAGAGAAACACAACACACCGCTCTGCTTACGGAACTCAATGATGAACTTCCAATAACGAAAGCAATTAATGACCGGATACCTAAGCAATTTATTTTTGATAAAAAATACAAAATCCAACTGTATGAGGATCACCGCTGCGAAGGGCTGTGCCCTACAGAGCTGCGGATCTTCACTGATGGATCCAAAACAGGTAATGGCACGGGTGCGGGAGTCTTCTCGGAGGATCTCAACATTCACATAGCCACACCATTGGGGACTCATAACACGGTGTTCCAGGCTGAGTGCTTGGGCATCTCCCTGGCAGCCTCGGCTGTCGTAACCAGGGAAGTTAAGTATCACTCAATACGCATACTCTCGGACAGCATGTCTGTACTGCAAGCGCTGAACAGCTACACAGTTAACTCAGGGCTGATTTACGAGTGTCACCAACGCCTAAACCAGGTGGGTGAACATAACCAAGTAACCATTCAATGGATCAAAGGACACAGCGATTCCCGAGGCAACGATGCAGCGGATGAACTCGCCAGAAGGGGATCGAATATGGCAGCAATGGGACCCGAGCCAATTGTGCCGCTCCCCTTCGGATACCTACGCAATCTGGTAAGGAAACGAACTAGAGACCTACATCACAGACTATGGAAAGACCATGGTGAGTGCAGGCAGGCCAAGGAGGCACTTCCCTCCATAGATGGCCGCTTTACGAAACAGGCCCTACGACTGACTAAACCTCAGCTGCGAAAAGTGACGGCAATAACAACTGGCCACGGGACCTTTAATAAGCACCTCTCTGTCATAGGAGTTACAGACAGCCCACTGTGCAGAGCCTGCATGGGGGAGGACGAGACAGCAGCACATCTGCTTCTGAGCTGCCCAGTTGTCGCTGGATACAGGGCAAAATACTTCGGAAACCCAGGTAACCTCCGCGAAATGGTCAATAACACCAAGGCGCTGCTGGCCTTCCTGGAGGAGCTGGGGTGGCTCGAATGACGCATTTGTCCCACCCGTACGCAAAATACGCGCTTAGTCGTGGAGTTGCGGATACCAGCCCGAAATACTAACTAACTAACTAACTAACTACTGTATTCTTCTTTTAGTCCATCAGAAATTTTGCTATTGTCGAGTTTGTTACCGTTGTCTTTCAGTTCTAACAGATTTTGTAGTTTTAAAATTTGATCCTTGAGGTGTAATATATCATGTCCAGCCTGTTTCAACTGGTCCTCCAGGTCGGCGATATTTTTTTGTAGGATTAAGATATTCTCACTTCGATGTATTTTTGTATCTGTTGTGTTATTAGTAGTTCTAGACAAATTTCTAGGTGGTGTAAAGAATGCTTGCATATCCGAGTGTAATGAAGAGTACGCATTTGCTGGTTTTGTGTCTTCATTGCTGTTAAGTATTTTTTGTGGGGATTGGCCTAGGAGTCTTTTTAAAGTGGTATTATCTTTAATGAGTTTTTCATTTTGTTTGCGGAGCTCATTGTTGTCTAGTATGACATTATCAAGTTCGTTCTGCGAACTTCTAAGTTCCATCTGGAGGTGTTCTATTGATTCCTTGAGCTCATGGTACTGCATAGGATCAGTTATTGTGTAGTCCATACTTCTTGACAGTGTTTTATCGGATATAGCAGTTGATTCATCGTACATTAAAATTTGTTCCGTTGTTAATATATGTGAGTCATAGGATTCAGAAATTGTGCTTTTTGGGGTGGACCAAGGTGTAGTCACTTCCGATACGTTAGGTGTTATACATCTGCTTAATTCTGCTTTAGGTGATGAGTGCTTTTTCCTCAATGTCACATTGGATACTCCAGGGCTAGGTAAATTCTGTTCTTTTATTTTTTGAGAGCATGGTTTACACACCCACCTAAATTTTTTTCTTTCTTCTAAATTCTTCAAGCGATACACTTTTTCCGGATAACCTACACAATCAAACTCAAAATGGTTTTTACAAGAAGTGCAAATTAACGTATTTCTCTGTTCCGTTTGTGTTTTGCATTTATAACAAGTGACTAGCCTAGGCTGCTCTTTTCGGCCACTATTGTTAATTTTGGAAGTCATGATTAATTTTTCCTGAGTGGTCCTAACTCGTATTTAGTCCCTTGAATCGATTCGTCCAGTTTGTTGGCAACTCTAATACTGGATATGTGGTTACACTACTCATTCATTTTAGTTAAGATCAACACTAGTCAATTGTTTATGGTTTTTTTTTTTTTTTTTTGATTCAAAGAATTCAAACTCCTGTCATTATTAAAAACTTGTCCGCTAGAAATCAATAATAAATCCAAAAATACAATTCGTGTGCGGGATTCGAACTCAAGGTTAGTGATGGTATCTAGTATTAACTCTAAAACTGATCTGAATCTCACATGAACGTGTTTCACATGCATTGTAGGCATGCTGTGAAAACGGTTGCTTTCAGTACCTATTGTACAAGTGACACTTTCTCATTTTAGATGATGTAAATGGTAGGTACTTCTTTTCAAATGTTTTCTCATAAAAGCACGAGTTTGATAGGAAAAGCTTACCTACTGCACAATCTTCTAGCTACTCTGTCCTGAGTCAGTATTCCAATTATTTGAAGGTCGTCCCAAAAGCTTTCCTCACAGTGTAAAGGGCCTTTTACACTACTCGATATTCAGACAGTCTTAGTCGATGTCGCGTAGTGTAATAAGGGTTAGGCCGGTCTTACTCGGAACAAAAAATAAGACAGTCCGAATATCGTGTGCTGAATATTGCGTAGTGTAATAGGCCCTTAAGCCACAAAAGTATTCTGTACTAGCTGTTGCCCGCGACTTCGTCCGCGTCAAGTTCGTAAAAATGCGCAAACGCAACTAATAATTCTGTGCTTGTGATTCATGCCGAAAGCATTTAATTCATTTATTTTACTTTCACATGAAACGGTTAAAGGCCAAAACAAAAATTACCTCCAGTAAATATGTTATAATAAACAATGTATTTCTTATGTTCAGACTTATATATTTTATTTTATTTATTTCGCTCACCAACAATAGAATACACTTGAATGAGATACCTACATCAAATAAACTTATGAACGTCAATAATCAGAAAGAGACATGTAGCCCCCCCCGCTCTGGGTAAAGCAACAGGTAGTGTCAGGCTTTTACTGACTAAAACCCACTTGTATTCCTTTAGTTGTCCTTTGCATCCCAGGGCAGTAAATCTCCTCTTTAAGGAAAGGCTAAAATGGGCACTACAGCGTCCTCTGACGCAGGTCTTCATCGGACATAGGTATTTCGGAAGGTACCTGTTTCGGATTCAGCGAAAATAAACACCCGGGTGTCACCGTTGTGCGAATCGCCCAGAGGGCACCATGGTGTATACGGTGGAAGTTTACCACACTTGGCTTGGGCAATTAGCGGCGGCAACCTCTCGCGTCCGGCCCTGGTTCAGGCCTGATACGGAGCAATAGGGAATGGGAAGCAACCACCTCATACGGCGAAAAAGCAATGCGAGCAAAGAAGGTGGTTGAAACAATGAGGGAGAGGACATGATCACGCCCCAACCGCCGTAGGAGTCAACAGGATGTCGAGACTCGCAGGAGTCGTAGGATGATTCTCGGCCAACACAAATGTGAGCTTGCTGACGTCGAGTAATGGGTAACTTGTTGTCCAGCCGTCTGGTAAAGACCAAGCCCGACTCCACGCCATAATTATGGCGGTAAGTCCCCTGTTTGAGGAGTGGCTGGAAAGGCAACACGGCGTCCTTACCTTCCGCATAACGCAGGTCCTCACCGGATATGGTAAGTTCGGGAGGTTCCTGCACCGGATTCGTGCGGAAGAAACGCCCGGGTGTCACCATTAATAATAATAATAATAATAAATAATCTGTGGCCCGCCTGTCAAGCTGTCAGTCATATTTTTTCCGATATTTTTTCAATTTTATTTAAAATATTAAATCATGATAACAATAGTGCAAATAAGACTAGATAAAACAACGAAAAATACGTATCAATCATAATTACAATTCATAATGCAACAATAACATCCGAAAATGACTTTATACAAACTATGAAATATGCAAAGGAAATATGACAAACTGATATGCTGACTAGAAGCCGGGCAAAGAAAGCAAACACACACCCAACATCTTCGGGTTCGTCGCTCAGCTCCGCCTCGCAGCCGCCGGGACCAGCGCCAACCGTGAGTCCAGAGATTCCGGTCGCTGCAGTTGCGTCGAGTTCGAGCGACGAATACTTCTCGCCGCCGACGACACCACCACCTGCGCGTCGGCGAGGAAGAGGCCGACCTCCGGCCAGCTTGGGATCTCGAGGCCCACCGGCCTCTGATAGGGTCCTCGCTGCCGGTGGAAGTGTGCAGCGCATGCGATGGACACAATCCATTAACGAAAATGTCATGCGCTCATACTTTGGGGCTACAGAGGGGGGAAGTAACCTGACTGCGTACCGTGGTCGGATGCTCTCTCTGTTTCAGGTGCTTGAGCCAGCTGTCAACGTTTCGGCCCAACGACTATCGGATCAGGTGCGGGTCATCCAGCGTAACCGTATGCTGGATGATGCCGTACTTGATAGACTTCGCCTCGAATCACGGAGTAGCCGTGTCTCACCTGCTTCGCCACAGGCCGCGGTGCAACTGCAATCCAATGTTTCACTGCGACCCGACCACGTTGGAGAGGATGATGATGACGGGGCTATATCCGTGAGTAACCAGTGCAATGTACGTTTGAGGAGCGCTTTGGAGGATGCATTCCGGGAGTACCGCTTCACACCGGCTGAGCTTAGACCTCGATTACCTCGTTTGCCCATGCATAAGAAAAATAGGGCGCTGGTGTGTGCTCTGGATTCGCAGCTATCAAATTGTTTTGATAGCAGCGAAGACCTTACTGATACCCACTCGATCTTGTATTGTGCTGCTGTAGCGGCATGTCGTGTAGCTCGAGTCAAGTTTCCTAACAGTGACCGAGTTACACGACCAGCTGTACCAGCTTGGCAGTGCAGGATCGAGCGCCGTATTGGTGAGGCCAGAGCACTCATCGGCAAGCTTATCTGCTTCAGGGAGGGCAACACTCGCCCTAGGGTGATGCGCTTTGTGAGACGGGCGTTCTCGGGGACAGATATTAGTCCTCGAGATTATCTACCCCATATCACAGAGCGTATCGACTTCCTGAAGCAGAAGGTCTATGCATGGGCAAACCGTATTCGACGGTACAAGCGGCGAGTGGAGCGGTACACTCAGAATCGCACGTTCCAAAGAAACGAAAGGTGGGTTTATAGGGCTTGGGAGCGACCGGACCAAGGTGTGATTGATACGCGCCTACCGGATGATGATGCCATGTGTTCATTTTGGCGCAGCATCTGGTCGGTGCCTGTCAGTCACACCGAGGGTGATTGGATTCGGGAGATCGAGCGAACGTGCGATCTTATACCAGAAATGGGGGCAATTACCATCAGCCCCCAGGACGTAGCTCGTGCAGTCCGTCCGTTGCCTAACTGGAAATCTCCAGGACCGGACGGGCTGCACAACTTCTGGCTTAAATGGTTTCAAAGATCGCATGCTCGCTTGGCATCCCAATTCCAATCTGCCTTAGAGTCAGGGTCGCTGCCCCAGTTCCTTACGACAGGAATAACCCACCTGCTCCATAAATCGGGTAGTACTGCGGAGCCTAAAAATTATAGACCGATCACGTGCTTGCCGACGGTCTATAAAGTTCTTACATCTATTCTGAGAGCCAAAATTAATAGTCATATTGAGACAAACTCCATCATGTCTGCTTCTCAGAATGGATGTAGGAACGGGTCCCGTGGTACTAAGGAGCTGCTCCTCATTGATGTTGCCATTAGCCAACAGGTTCGTCGCTCTCGAAGAGATCTGTCGACATGTTGGATAGATTATAAGAAGGCCTATGACTCAGTTCCGCATACATGGCTCATGAGGGTGCTGGAGCTGTATAAAGTTGATGCAACTCTTCGCACCTTCCTGATGTCGTGTATGCGGCAGTGGAGGACGGCCCTTCACTATCCAGGATGTCGACAAATCCGAGAGAGCAGCGAACCGATAAGGATCGAGCGTGGCATATTCCAGGGCGACAGTCTGAGTCCACTGTGGTTTTGCCTAGCTTTGAACCCTCTCAGCACACTGCTGGAGGGTTCTGGCTTAGGTTACCGGTTGAGAAGAGGTGGTCATGTTATATCACACCTCCTTTACATGGATGATCTGAAACTTTTTGCCTCCAACAACTTGCAACTGATGGAGCTACTGAAGGTAACTGAAACCTTCAGTAGTGCCATCAGGATGGAATTTGGTTTGGACAAATGTGCAGTCATGCATGTAAAGCGAGGGGAGATTATGGAATCCGTGGGTACCCAACTCTCGGATTCCATATACATTAGATCCCTCTGCTCAACCGAAACTTACAAGTATTTGGGTATGTCGGAAGCGTTAGGCATCAATGCTGCTGATATGAAACAATCGTTGAGGGAGCGCTTCTTTGGCCGCCTGAATAAAGTGCTGAATAGCCTTTTATCGGGCGGGAACAAGGTGCGCGCCTTCAATGGTTGGGTCATGCCGGTTTTGATGTACTCTTTCGGCATACTCAAATGGACTCAGACGGAACTCGACGCCCTGGATAGGAGGGTCCGCTCACTACTTACAGCAAATCGGATGCATCATCCACGGTCATCGGTGATGAGGCTGTATATCCCGCGGAAGTGCGGAGGTCGTGGTTTCTTGAATGCTAAGACCCTGCACAACCGTGAGATATGCAGTCTCAGGGAATACTTCCTGAAAACTGACGTGGGGATGCACCGAGATGTGGTTGCGGTAGACAAAGGCCTCACCCCGCTCTCCTTGGTTAACGAGAACTGGCGCAAACCTACAGTAATGGATGCTAATGAACGCAGGGCAGTATGGCAGGGCAAGGAGCTTCACGGGCGTTTTTACCGGGCCTTACATGGGCCCGATGTAGATCTTTTAGCGTCCGTATCCTGGCTGCGCTTTGGTGATCTCTTTGGAGAAACCGAAGGTTTTGTCTTTGCAATTATGGACGAAGTTATGATGACGAACAACTACCGGAAATACATTGTGAAGGACGGGACGGTTGACATCTGTCGGGCATGCCACCGACCCGGAGAATCAATCCGACATTATTATTTCTGGATGTTCTCATTTAGCTAACGGAGACTATTTGCATAGACACAACCTTGTAACCAGGATTATTCACCAGCAACTTGCTCTTAAATACAATCTTGTGGAATCAGAAGTACCGTACTATAGGTATGTGCCCGACCCAGTTCTCGAGAATGGCGGCGTCACATTGTATTGGGATCGATCTATCATCACTGATAGGACTATTGTTGCCAATAAGCCTGACATAGTGGTGATAGATCGACTAGAGCGTCGCACAATGATTGTTGATATAGCGGTCCCTCATGACGAGAACCTCGTGAAAGCTGAGAAAGATAAACAAACTAAATATCTTGACTTAGCTCGCGAGGTTGTCGACATGTGGGAAGTGGATAGAGCAATCATTGTGCCGATAGTCGTAACGGCCAATGGCTTAATAGCTAAGAGCCTCGAACAACATCTGAGGAGGCTCTCGTTGGGCAGCTGGATTAAGGGCTTGATCCAGAAAGCGGTACTCCTGGACACGGCGCGCATTGTTAGGAGATTCCTCTCTCAGGAGCCCTGACCACCGGTAGCTTGGACCCTGTTCCCGATGCCGGTGGGCTACTATTTTTTATATTTTTAAATGTTTTTTTATTATGTTTGTTTTTAAGAAATATTTAAAAATGTAAATAATATGTATATATAGAAAATAAATATAATAATAAATCTTTATTGTAATAAAACCAAAGTACAAATTAACTTAATACTACATCAAGAGTGACGGATAAAATACTACAGTGGATAACGAAGCAAGACCCAGTCCCGTGCTAGGAGTTAACCTGTTTTACGGACACTAGGGGATGCTCCATCACCTCACTAGGATCATTACACTAACCGTCTGTAGTAAAAAGTTTCTGAATCACTGGATTCCCCGTCTAGGTATGCCTCTATATAGGGAATCCATAATAATTACGAACTAAAATTAAAATTAAAAGTGCGAATGTGCCACATTCACGACGTGTAAGAGTGTGTCTATGTGCTGTGTATGAGAGAGTGCGTGGTAGTAGGTGTACTGTTGTGAGTGTGTTTATGTAAAATAATATGACAGATGAAAATTAATTAAATTAGGCTATTATCTGGGGGAATTAAACTTTTAAAAAGGGATTTATTAAATATGTTATTTAAGGAGATTCTCAGTGTCAGTATAATCCAGTTTATTAAGCCAAGATTTCAATTTCCTTTTTGCCTCCATTTTTCTTAATGGGTACAAGTTTAAAATTTTATTAATTCGGTTGTACAAAAAACCGCTGATAACTTTATAATGCCTTTTAGCCATTTTTGTTCTGTGTCTGAATGGGGGACAGACTATATCCGATCGGCGTTTACGTTTATAAATTGAAGGGTCAAAAGTTAGAGTTGTGTGTTTCTTAATTATTATTTGCTGTATAAAGAGCTGTCTTACAGTCAGGGTAGCTGTGTCACTATAAAGTTTAGCAGTTGGTTATCGAAACGTCTTTTTTGACATGACCTTAAGAACAGTTCTTTGTGCCCTTTCTAAAGGTAGCATTATAGTCTTCGCTGCCCCACCCCATGTTGTGATGCAGTAACATAGTATCGATTGGCATAGTGCAAGGTAGGCCAACATAAGGGTATCCAAATCAGCGGCATTACGGAGTAGCTTAAACACGTAGATTAGCTTTCTTACACGTGAGGTCAGGGCATCAATATGACACTGCCAGTTTAGAAATTGGTCAATATTAATGCCAAACTATTTAATAGTTGTGGCTCGGGATATTTCCACACAACAACAGTCAGAAAGTAGATCACAAGTATGGGATTTAATAGAGAAAGCATTCAGAGGTGGGAGAACAGAGTTATTCAGTGCAAAAGTTACGTACTTGGTTTTTTCGATATTGAGCGTCAGTAGATTACGCGATAACCACCACATGGCTCTACTTAACGCGGCCTCCGCATCAGCTTTCACATCAGTCCATGTGAGACCGCGAATAAAGAGTACAGTGTCATCTGCGTAAGCAAATACTTGGCAATTGGGAGATTTTAGCTCACACAGGTCATCAATATAGATTGTGAACAGAGGAGGCCCCAATATGCTCCCCTGTGGAACTCCGAAAACCAACCCCTCGTCCACACTGATGCAATCCCCAATCTTCGTAGTCCTTAAATAATTTTAGAGCCGTTCCTCTGACGCCAATTCTCTCCAGCTTAGAGATAAGAATCGGAATAGAGACGGTGTCAAAGGCAATTCAATTCAATATCTTTATTGTGGAGCATAGGTTTGTACATAATACAGGTCTTAAATAATTAAATAGATCAGCTACGTCCTGCCCTTGGGGCATACAATAGTCAAATAGGAATATGTCAAATAGGTACATTATTTTTACAAATGATTAATTTTCGCATAAAAATAAAAAGACAAAACCAAACGAAAAGAATTAAGGTATGTAGGTACACATCAGTAAGCTGAACACATCATGACTGAGGGGGGCTATATTGGAGCAGTGATTTGTCCAATAAGAAATCTTTTATAGAGTAGTAGCACTTGTCTACTAACAGATCATGGAGACTCTTTTTAAATTTTTTCAATTCCGTAATTATTCTGATAGGCCCAGGAATATTATTAAAGATGCGTGTAGCCATACAAAAGATACTTTCATGCATAAGATGAGTCTTACTAGCTACTGTACGCAATTCGTCTTTCCGTCGTATACGTGTGTAGTAGTTGTACATGTCAATATTATTTCTTACAAACACTGCGGTTTCAAATATGTAGACACACGGCAGTGTAAGTACGTTAATCTTTTTAAAAAATGGCTTACAGGAGTCAGTTTGACATAAATTAAATATGGCCCTAATGCAACGTTTTTGAGCAATGAAAGCTCGCTCTTTGTCTGTACTGTTGCCCCAGAATATTACGCCATATCTGAGGATAGAGCTAACATAACCGTGGTAGGCTGTTAGTAAAGTAGCCTGATTTGCTATTTTTCCCAATCTGTAAAGTGCGTATGAAAATTGTCCCAGCTTTTTGCATACATGGTCAATATGAAGTTTCCAATTAAGTTTGTTGTCAATATGTAATCCTAGAAATTTGGTTTCTTCTGTCTCTTCAATGTCACTATCTAGGTAACTGATTTTTAATTTACCCGTGCGTTGAGTTCGTATTTTGAAATTCATTATTTTAGTTTTGTCAATGTTAATCATTAAATTATTTATTTCAAGCCAGTCTATTATTGATAATATTGTTTGGTTAATGTCAGATTCTATGTCAATTGTGTTATCATTAACAAATAAAACAGTGCTATCATCAGCAAACAGTGTAATGTCATGATTTGTGACCGAAGGCATGTCATTTATATAAACAAGGAAGAATAAAGGACCCACGATGGTCCCTTGAGGAACACCGAATTTAGAAGTTCCAGATTCAGAAGTATATATTTCTTCCGTTTTAGTAATGGGGTTTAACCTCCTTACTTCTGTGAATTGTTGTCTGTTGCTAAGGTATGATTCTATAAGTTTGTACACATTACCCCTCACACCATATGCATACATCTTTCTCAAGAGAATTTTGTGGTCAACACGGTCGAAAGCCTTCGACATGTCCATGTATAACGCGACAGCCGGCAGTCCTTTATCCAAGTTAGTCATTACCTTTTGCAAAAAGTTGTATATTGCCATATTTATGGATTTGTTTTTCCTGAAGCCATACTGACTAGACGTTAGAATGTTATGTGTTTCAAAGAAAGTATAGAGACAGTTAAACATCACCTTTTCAAAAATTTTTGCAAAAATAGGTATCAGTGCTATTGGCCTATAGTTGCTTATGTCAGTTTTTTCTCCTTTTTTAAATACTGGTTTTATAACAGATAATTTTAGTTTTTCTGGGAAAGTACCTTGCTCTATACATAAATTAATAATGAAGCTTAACGGTTCAGATATAATATGGGCTACATCTTTAACAATGTTTGTCATAATGCTATCATAGCCGGTACTGGTTTTATTTTTTAAAGCAATTATTATTTTATTAATGTCATCAGGAATAGTCGGTGTCATAAAAATTGAATTAGAATTATATGTCAGATTATTAGAAGATTTTTGGGGTAAACTAGTATTATTATCATTGATGTCAAGAAAAAAGTTATTAAATGAATTCGCAATGTCTTGGGGATTATTTATGATTTCGTCATTTTTAATTAATAGATTTACGCCTTCATTTGGATATTTAGATTTAGATTTGATCTCATTTATTACTTTCCAAGCAGCTTTATTCTTGTTTATGGCAGATTTTATAAAGTAGTCGTTTTGAGACTTTTTTGTCAATCTGATTATAGTTTTATATCTCTTTGCATATGTTTTGAAAGTAGTTTTGGTGACTTGATTGGGATTATTCCTGTATTGCCACAGTAGTTGGCGTTTGCGTTTACTGCATATTTTTAAGCCACGTGAGATCCATTTCGGTCTAGATCTGTTATATATCCTAATTTTCTGTAAAGGAAAACAAAGATCGTATAACATAATGAAATTATCATTAAATGTATTGTAGGCCGTGTTCGCATCCGTGCAACTATAAGTGTCGTTATTACTTAGTTGATCTAAATATTTTATAAATATTGTTCTATTTTCTTGAGAGTAATTCCGTTTTAATATATACCAATATTTTATAGTGCAAGTCTTTTTGACCGGAAGCTTAATTATTTGCGCATTGTGATCTGATAGCGCTAATTCGTGGATGGTGCCTTTGCAAGTTCCTATGTTATGCGCTATATTGTCTATGCACGTTTTACTAGCAAATCGTGTTACTTGCTTGAATTTTAATTTCAAATTATATCTAGTTAATAGTTCTACAAATTCAGTGGAAAGTTTTGAATTCTTCAATGTGTCTATGTTGAAATCACCGCATATTACGATCTTTTTGTCGTTAGAGCATAAGTTTTTTAATATTTTATTAAAAATTGCGAAAAAGCTGCTTATAGATCCGGCGGTGTTGTTTGGCGGCCTATATATGCATAAAACAATTATTTGATGTTCCAATAGCTCGATAGCAGAACATTCTATTGTGTTGCTGATTGACAATTTTGTGATGTTATGAAGAATTCTATATTTGATGTTATTTTTAATTAATATACAGGAGCCTCCGTGTCTGCTATCTCTCATATAATAAGATGCAAGTTTATAATTTGGAATTGCGAGATATACTTCATCACCGTCCATCATGTTGTGTTCAGTGATACATAATAAGTCAAGATGATTGTTCTGTGCAGCTAACTCGTTAATGCAAACGGAAAACATATCAGCTTTATTGAGCAATCCATTAATGTTTTGATGGAGAATAGTGACAAATCTATAAACGAAATAAATTATTTGAGTTTGTGCTTTCGGTTTTGGTACATTCTGATTCATCGTGATTGTTACTTGATTCATTTACACAGTCTGTATTAATTATATTTATTACATTTTCTTCTGAATCTAAGTTTACTTGCACATATTTACTTTCAAAAGATTTTTTATTTTTAATTTGACACATCTGTTCGTATTGCAATGCTTTGAAGTGGTAATGAATACACAATATTTCTTTTAATAAAGACCTTGCAAGATTAAGTACATAATTGCGTCTACTTGGTGGAAACCTAGCATAATTCATGTCCATGAACAATACATTTTTATATTTCTTACAGATGAATCGTAATAAATAGTTAAGTTTTGATTCCTTTAAGAACCTGTTACTAGGCACTTCACTTACAATCACATTAGTATTTGCAGTTGATGATAACCAGCGATGCAGATTTATGTCAACATCATAAGGGTTCTTATCGCAGCATCCTCCCAATACAATCACGTAGTCGCTTCTTGTAAGCGTACTGATTTCGTTCTTCGGGCATTCTAAGATCTCACTCAGTACAGCACCTGGCTTAAGGTAGGAAAACACGTCGTATTCGGATCCAAGTAGGTTTTGCAGGATGTTGCGCAGACCCCGACCCTGTCCATCACCGAGGATAATTACTCTATGTTTGTTGTTCTGAGTTTTAACTGTTAGACCTTCCATACTTACAGCACAGTGTGTTGTGCTACACCTTTTATTTTCAACATAACAATTATTGCTTTTCGACTGAATATCCGAATTGCATTCGAATATATCCTGCTGGGTTGTACGCAAGTTTGGGCTTCTTATGCAGGTACTTTTAGCTAGTCGTAGAGGAGAATGACGGGGCGTATTTACTCTCATGCTTAGCATTCGTTTTGAGATAAGACATGACTTATTACTGCGATGCGGGGTAGTGCAGGTAATTGTTTTCAATAATTCTATTTGTCGTTGTTGTTCTTGTGCAACCTGTTTGAGCTTAGTATTTTCACAGTTAAGATTTTCGATTTCATTGTCAGCGCTCTTTAATTTTTCTTTAATATCATTTATTTCTCGCCTTAAGTCCTCGGAATATGACTGATCGTAGTTTTGCGTATCACTCTGAATACTCATCATAGTGGAATCGAGCATGGTAGAGTTTAATACATCTTTGCTAGTTAAAGACGATAAGTTCATTTGTGATTGTGATCTTACTAATTTACTACGTACAGTTACGTTGTCCATCTTGATTGTGAATTAACCTTTCCGATGATAATATTTTTATTATATTCACGAAGCGTGGCGTAAGCTAAGTCTGCTTTAAACGCGTGGTGTATGCTCAAGATGTTAGCACAAGCGCTTAGTGTTACGTGTAAGCAATGAGCATGTGTGCGTAGAAGCGGGCGATCTGCGGGTTGCCCTAGGTCAGGGACGCAAGTCACTACAAATTTTAAATAAAAGTTTTTCGCTTATTACTCACGGTACTAATGGAGTCCAGATGAGATATATATATCACTTTTTAGTCTGTTTCACTAGCTTCACAATGATATACAATACAACTGAATTAAGTAGTTTTTTGCCACGTTTTTTAATATTTTTTTGGAGACAAAACAAATACGGTGCCAACTCTTTGAATCTCAACGGACGGAAAAAAAGGCCTTTTTGAGGTCTAAAAACAATCCCAGGCACTTCTCCTTTTTGTCCAGACTGTCCACTATATTGTTGACCAATGATAAGACTGCATCTTCCGTGGACTTGTTTTTCCGAAAACCAAATTGATTATGTGAGATAATACCCTTTGATTCTAGATAGTTCGTCAGTCGATTATTTAGCAGTTTTTCAAGAACTTTAGACATGGCTGGCAATACCATTGTGTGGACCGCCCGGAGGACACGGTGGAGCACACGGTGGAGGTGTGTCCCGCTTGGGCAGAGCAACGCCGTGTCCTCGTAGGGGCGATCGGCGGCGGCGATCTCTCGCGCCGGGCCTTGGTACAGGCCATGGTCCGGAGCGAGGAGGAGTGGCAGGCGGTCGCCTCTTGGTCGCCTCCTTCTGCGAAGCAGTCATGCTAGCAAAGGAGGCGGCCAATCGCGTGAGGCAACGGTCCTCACGCCCCAATCGCCGCCGGGATTCCGATCCCGATTTCCGGCCGTCGTAGGCGCAGGCTTGCGGACGGCGAGCAATGGGTGGCTGGCCGTCCAACCGTCCGGTAACCGTCCGGATCGAGCCCAAGTCGTCGACGGCGCGTGCTGTTCCACGCGCGCCTCAAGGAGATGTCAGCAACTGTAGGGGCCTAGCAGGGTCGAAGCCTACTGGGGCCAAGGGTCTGATTCTGAAAGGAAGACTCGGCCCTGGTACGAAAGGCAACGAAGGAACAGGAGTGGGTTTTTAGTCAGTAAAAGTCTGACACTATCTCCCGCCCCGCCCAAGGGCTGGGTGTCATAAGATGATTTTCCCACCGAAAAAAAGAAAAAAAAAGCCCGACTCGATGGCGAGTAGTAGTTTTATCACGCGCCTCAAACAGATATCAGCAAATAGACGGGACCCTCTAGAGCTGATGCCTGCTAGGGCTGTGAGATTGTTGGAAAGAGTTACCTCCCATAAGTTTTGCCTCGATGAAAGTACTCTGCAGAGTGTTAGGGAACCCCTGTTATTCAGCTTTGACGGCGGATTTTGAAGGAGAATAATTGGCAGACTGACCTTCAGCTGGATAATGTGCATTGGCAGTCCACCACCGTTAGCAAATTTAAAATTATTACGGAGTGATTTGTGACGTCATCTTGCTCCACAATTACTGTATTTATGAAGAATTTGCGAGAGAATTGTTGCAGTTTGATAATTTTTGGGCGTTGTTCCTCCAAAGCGGGACAGGCCTTCACCGTATACTCCACCGTGACCTTCGGCCAATCCGCCGAATTTAAAACTGAAGTCTTTCGAAACACCCATGACTGCTCTGTGTTTGTGACTTCACAAAACAATAAAATGACGGCAAACAAATCTCGCAGCCAATTGCGGCTGTAACTGACACTGGCCTCCATCAAAATGTTGTCCCAGTGTTGGACACCACTCACTGTCAAGAAGGTAACGACCGGATGTCGACGTAAGGCTGCACCCCCACTAACTACTCATTATGCATCTTTCTGTGATTAGGTATTTGCTTTTTTTTTCGGAATTCCAGAGAGTGACATTTCGTGTGTTGTACTTTGCACAACTTGTGACGGATCTCTGAGGCGTTAATCGAGACTGATCAACGTTGAACACTAATGTGTGATTGGTTTTTGAGTAGTTTCTCTGAGTATGGCAATTGATGTGACTACTCGAAGATACTACTTTTTAACTTTCTCCTAGGCAGCTTAGGGTACAATTTTTCCAATCCTTCATGGTAAAACTGTTGCTCCTGAACTACACGACAAACGGTTCCATCTTTTTGCTTCGATCAACTTTAGCAGTGCCAGGAATCACCGACTGAACATTTTATTTGGAACTCGACGCGTCACGATTCGGGTGACGCGTCGAGTTCCAAATCCTATTTCTAACGCGATGTCCACGCTCAACGCTCTCTTGGACATTTAACCTGATTGTGATGTGTTCTCGGATGAAAATCTTGTCAGATTGTTATGAGATGAGTGAATAGCTGCCATATTTTGTGTAAAAAACATGCCTTTAACAAATGTAAATGACCTTTAGCTGTGTTACTTTACAATCAATAATTAAATACATACTTTTCTTGCCTTAAGTTGGGTTGGCAGGTCTGGCTTGAATAAAGTTATAACAATTATATGGGTAAAAGGTAAAAATAAAAAATAGTATTGATAAAAAT
The DNA here is from genome assembly GCA_905147345.3 of Mythimna impura. Classification (NCBI taxonomy): domain Eukaryota; kingdom Metazoa; phylum Arthropoda; class Insecta; order Lepidoptera; family Noctuidae; genus Mythimna; species Mythimna impura. The sequence goes on from LR990344.1 coordinate 212,447, forward strand.
CGCTGTCTGTTCAATAAATTGACGTCTCAATAAATCACCGTAATATTTCAGTAATGTATAGTGGAGGTCAGTATCTGATAAACTGCTTCGAAAGTGCTGATGTAGAAACCAGACTGTCAATAAAAAATAAGTAAAAACGCAAAAATATATTACTTAGAATTTTTTGTTTACAGTAAAATAAAATAAAACTATTAAGAAAAACTATGTATCTGAGATTAGAACTCGTACCACGCTGCGCGGCGGTCTAGACATGAGACCACTACGCTACGGCGCTCATTAACTTCTGATTAAAATAAGTGTTCTTATATAAACGTCAAATTGACTGCTTGACCCTTTATCAATGATAGCGTGATGATTTTCGTCTAAGATATTAAAGAAGAATGTTCATTTCCCGTACCATAATTGCGTCACAAGTATATTAATACCAAAAATAATGTTTTATTTTTGTGTACAATGTACTGATTTTTAACCGCTTTTTTTAACCACATTAAAAAATATCGTGAAAATGATATTAAATGATTAACAATTCCTACTGCCGAAAAAAATAACGTCATTTCAGAAATCTTACGTTCCGATTACAGTTGCCAGTTATTTTCGTAATTTGACCAAAGAGTATGTAAAGCTAACGCTTTTAATCTTACAATGATCATAAATAAATGGTTTGCCTAATTAATTTTAGCTGCTACCTAAGTAAATAAGATTATATAGTAGAAAATAATTAAACTCCTAAAAATAAATTCTGTTAAATTATTTTATTTTAGCTAACCTTTTTATAAAGTAAACATTGCGTATATTAGAAACTCAAAAATTGACACTGTCAATTTGATTAGGACATTTTGGTATTTTGTTGCTAAACTGACGTTTATATCGTTTGATGATTTTGTACTGTATTTGAGTAGCTCTGGTAGTTTTATTGAATAATAATTAATTCAATACGTCTGTAATAATTATTGACAATGTTGAGATAGTGACTCATAGTCACCTCATAGTGTTGCAAGTGGCAAGGTCTGTAAAGTGGGCGCGCGCGGCGCACGTTCAGGGCGCGCATTTCGCGGGCATACATTTCCATTTGGTTTCTGCGAGCGTGAGGAGCAGCGCGCGGGCCGCTCGCGCACGGCGCGTAGGGCACGGTGATGGCTTGAAAACGGCGCGCTAACTTGAAATGCACGTACGCAGCTCGCTAGCGGCGTATTTGCCAGATGTGAACACACCCAAAGAGTTATACTTATATAGAATATAGCCAAAGAATAAACTTGTGAATATATGGAGAGGGGGATATAATGGAAGAAAAAAATGTTTTGGGCCTACCTCAAGCAACATGGGCCAAGGGCAGGAAGATGACGATGATTTGATACTAATGTACCCTAAAAGTAAATGTTTTAACTGACTAACAATTACAAATTCTTTATTTGTGTTACCTTGTTAAGTACCTATGTTCACGCGAGAAAGTGGCGGTGAAGCCGAATTGACGTCAATATTAATTATTAGTCACTAAAATAATTCGACTAGGTACATCAGTTGTTTCAAACAAATGCATTAATAACTAATGTAAATATATTAATATAAATACTATGTAAATATGTCATAAAGTCTCTTTCTACGCTACGAGCAACGCTGTTTCATTACGACGAAACTATCGACTCCTCTCACTGTTATTGCGCCTATAAATGGTTGCCGATAGCTCTGGCCTTATCCAGCCTTAGTTATTGGTCGGTACGTGAGGTTGCGGATCGGCAGTGATAAAATCCCGTCCTATACACCCTTCATTCTTCCCACCTTCCGTCTGTTGCCTTAGGTCTCATGGCAACAGGCTTCCCGCACTATTATTTATATACGTATATACTGTAGCTATATGGCTAGGGCTAGGTTTCTAGGTGCAGCTAAGGTTGTTGATAGGCTACAGTCAACCCCCTTATTGCACATTTCGGTAGCTGAATGTAGAACCCACAACCTGTAAGTGATGTATTGCGTTTTTTGATTCGAGAAATCGAACTAAAACACGTAGTAAGTTTGTTTAGGTCTTGATAACTTTATAAATAAATAAAAGACTAAACCATTACCATTTTTAACAGTCTTAAGATCGTGTTCTTCAGTGTAGGCCTAGGTATAGCGTAAAAATATTACCCATGCGCGATAAAAGCCTGAGCGTAAGTAACGCCACAATATAGGAGCGAAGGAATCCGAGTCCTGGCTTATCGCATATATATCAATAATAATGCAATAAACTACTCATCAATTTGGCCTAAAACGCATACCTATAAGTATAGAATGCAAATTATAATAATCACTACGGTTAAAAATTGCTATGAAATATGATCAGGCGTTTTCGAACTTTTTTTAATATCTCAAAAATGTGGTTAAATATTAACAAAAAAAATTTAGATAGTGAAAATTTCAATAATAACTATACTCTTGAGAGTAAATTTGGTTTGACGCAAGTTGGTACGGCTCCACATACAAATTTGGGCAATCTCTTTTGTAGCTAAATGAAAAAAAAAAATAGTATTTTTTCGTTTCACCGCTTTGATTTTATTAGGTTTTGATAACTTTTTATAAAAATGTGAAGTAAAAATGTCGATGATATGTTAAAAATATGCTGAAAATTGTTTTATTGTTATAATCGAAGTATCATCGTATATTGTATGCAAAATCGACGACAAAATACTCACAAAAATAATTACTGTAACTGGGGTTCGAACTCGTAGCAAATGTCGTTCAATACCAACATTTTGGAATATTGCTCACCCCCATAGCAAATAGCGTGATAATTTATAGCCTATAAGTTGCCCTGGCCTATAAGGTTTATATGCAAAATTTGAACAGGATCGGTTCAGTAGTTTTTGCACCAATTAATACCATCGCAAAATAATTTTACTGTTTTATTAAAATTATTATGTATATGTCGGTGAAGTCAATAGTACGGAAGCTTGAGAACGAATGAACGAGCTAAGTGAAAAGTGACACATGTCACTTTGACAGAATCCGCGCTGACGTTTGCACGAACCGAGTAGATAAAAGGGCCGACCGCAGAGGTCCGTGGCTCATTCCTCTGTCGGCAGCCGTGCGTACAACGTCTAAGTGTCGGGGACTGTCTCACTGCTCGTTGTGTAAAGTGAATACCTAAAGCTTGCATCATAATAAATCAGTTGTGTGATCTAAAATAGTTTGTTTATTGCTCGTTACCCAGCCATCGCCCACAAGACATAGTCTCTGGACAGAGCTTCAATGATGATCGGCACCCTGCGCCGACATCAGAAGTGGGATTCCGAGCAAATAAACAAGAGCAGCACGAAGGTTACGTAACGCCGGTCACGAAGAAAATAGCAAGAGCCAAGACAAGTAGCGGTCATTATTTGAAATGGAAAATTAGAAAGTGAAGACCTGGAATGAAGCACTGGACCGAATAAGATTCAAAGTTCCGTTAACAATGTCATTATCAGTTTAGGTCTGATATGGTTTTTTCTGGGGTTTTTCCCTAATCCTGAGCAACGAAGGTTAGACCATGATGACATTGTTTCCCCAGAAAGAAATAGGAACTGACTAAATCACCGTGTACTACCCAGATTGTGACCGGGACAAGACCGACGCAAATGCATGTTCACGATGTACCATTTTCCGGTACGTGCTTTGCTGATAATCCGAATTCACCAGTAATTACAGCAAGAATTACAAACTTTTAGTTACCTGAAGTGTAAAATGCAAAGTGCAGTGCGAGTGTGTGTGCATGCCTGAGATGCAGTGTGTCAAGTGCGCTATCAGATCAGAAAATATTTGACACAAAACGTATGAAGACATCTCAAACGTCACCTGTCAAATGTTTCCACTGTGGAAAAATTGGACGAAGCAGGCTGTGTTTTCATAAGCAAGTAACAGTAGGAAACCGACAGAATAACGTGATATTCAAGCTTCAAGACTCAATCCCATGGTCAGCCACATCGTATGCTGCAAATGTGGAGAACAAGGTCACATCTCCTTCCGGTGTCCTGATGAAAGTGACGCAGCGGTGACGGTGACGCCAAGGCATCACGTAGCGAGCGAGAGGTTGACTGACGGGTGTTGTCGATCCTACGCCAGGAACAAGGTCAGGTATTCACATTCCATTTTAATTCTGATGCTGAGTGTTGTCTCTCTTTCACTTTAAAGTCTGTCATCACTATTTCACGGCAAACGTAAACACAGTATTGTTACATTGAAGAGTCAGTTCAGTGTGTTCAGATCTATTTGCGAAGTGATATTTTGGCCGTGAAATATTATTGCAAGGGTTCAGTTCAAATAGTAAAAATTGCTAAAGTTCACGACGTAAACAATTGTAATTACAACTACCCTCATTAGATCCAGTAGATACCGTTTCGATTTTTTTATGACAGTGATAATTCCTCCATAGATAATTTTGACGATATTGACACTGACGTGTGACGTGTATCGGTATGCTACAAACGCGTGCTGTAAAAAGTAAACTTATCCGTTTGATTGACTCGTATTTGACTGTATAAAGATGACCATAGCGGTATAGCGCGGAAAAATTAATAATGCGTGAGCGGGTAGATGATTGTTGCTGGCAAATATTATTCGACCGAGTAATTCGGTGTTTGTTAGCTCTTTTGACTTAAAAAACTCGACCGGTCAGATATAATGAGCAAAGATTACTGTGAACTAAATAACAATGTGCCTAACCGAGATACCACTCACCCTAAACAAAATAACTCGTTTAAATAGTGCGCGTTATTTTACAAAATTAGATTGTGTATCAGGCTTTCAGTAGTATGATAGCGGACAGCCGGTACAAATATTTGACCATGCCAATCAGTTTCAAAATGCGATCTGAGTTTTCCAACGGACGATTGTTGTTGTTCTAGGCGAATCGGTAAATGCCTACGTCGTAGTTTGAGTTGTCAATATTTTGATTATTTAGGACACTATTAAGAGGGACGTCGGGAGACTTAATGTAGTTTTACAAACGTTGACTAAAGCCGGATTTTCATTAAATTTGAGAAAAATGGTTGTTTTTGATAATGCAACTCAAGTTACTAGGGTATGAAATTAAGTCAAGAAGTGAAGTTAGGAGGAATAGGACCTAATAGCAGAAAGCAGGTCACGTACGTTCGACTCTGCCTCCACCGTTTATCTTAGCTCGGTTAGGGCAGTTTATAGGTCTAGTAGCTTACTTCGGGCGGTTTATGCCTAAGTTTACTCCTGGTAGGAGTCCGTTCTAAAGATTTGATGTGTAGTAAAGTTTCTTTTTCTTGGCAACAGCGCCACGAAGACATTGATTAAGAAATAATTTCAATTCTTATGAAAGAGTCGGTTTTAATGATTTAAGGCTCTCAAATACGTGGTAGAATTGCATACTGATGTCAGTGAAACCATAAGATAAGGCTGGATTCAAAGCAGGAGATGCCCTGTAGTAGTACCATACGTGAGTTATCGCGAAACTATATCCCATTGCTTGATCATAAAGATAATTTACAGTCGGTTTATAGTCGGTTAGAAGATAAAGCTAAAAAGAACTCTCTGGTAATTAGTTACGTGCTGAACAAACAAAAACGAGACTACGAAACTTTTAAGATTCTGATTAAAATAAATGGTAGTTAAAAGAACTTACAGTTCTGTGATTCAGTTAACATTATCTTACACTTGGTCGCGACGGGATTTTCACGTGTGACAAACGTGTGATGTTCGTGTTAGAACCAATGCTAATAACGACTGTGGAGACAAAAAACCGTTTGTGGTAGGGTTCATTAGGCGAAGTCTAACTCGTGATTAATTGTTCATTTACGGACGCTAAACCAAACGACGAAGGCAGGTGGTCCCTTAGCACTGTTAATTGACAAGGCTGCGTTTTCTCTACCGTTGATGACAAAAGACGATGTAGACTCCGAGTTAAATTTTAGTACCGTGAGAAATGATGCGTTACGCCATATAGAGAGTGCCTAGCAATCTATGAAAAGTGTAAGTTTAATCTGACGAAGGCGGAAGTTGATAAATTTTTGATAAGAGACATTTTCATATACGAGCAGAGCAAGTAAACTGAGTAAGATCCATTTAAAGATTAATTTGAAATAATAGAGAGAGAAAGAAAATCAGCGCATAACTGATAAAATTGGGGTAGAGTAAAGTAATAGAGATAATGAGATTATTGAGTTTACATGATGATCGGACTATACCAGATTTGATTTGTAGCCGTAGCTTAATAGAAATCGGTATCTAGTGGTCACAGTAGTCCGTGAGTACGCGGTATTGCGATCAAACCTGGGACGTAATGTGGGAAACGATTAAGTCGTGAGAGACTTGGCAATCCTGGAGGGATGCGCAGGAATGGTTGAGTGACTAGAGGTTACTGGGCTATTAGTAGCCAGAGATAACGTGCAGAGATTAATGATTAGTGTTTTGGATTAGTTTGATTGATTTGGTGGAGAAGTTACCATGATAATTAATTCACGGTTATGCTCTGAACTTTCTGATTATTGATTTTGATATTGAAACGATATAGAAATTTTGATGTTAATTTATTTTCTTTAATTGAACTTAGCAGTACTATGAACAGTAGTGAGAATTAGTAGGTTAGTTAAAAGAAATTTAGAGTTTCGATACATCTCGAGTTTTGTTGAACCTTCATAATTTACGGTTGACGCAGTAGTTGAGCGATTAACTGCTGCGCTGCGCGTTGCGGGTTCGATTCCCGCAGGAGGCAGACGTTGTTGTGGCCTACAGAGAGAGGGATAATAGAACATGAGGTTCCGGTTGAATTAGATGTATAGGAAGTAGGTGGGGAAAGTGATCATGGCACTATTTAATCACTGCTGTTTTAGAATTAAGGAACGATTAGTGAGTTATCCTCGTTTACGTTGGTGCGTAAACGAAATGAGTCGTTGTAGCAACGCAATTAGTGAGTTATCCTCGTTTACGTTGGTGCGTAAACGAGATGAGTCGTTGTAGCGACGCCTGTAGTGAGTTATCCTCGTTTACGTTGGTGCGTAAACGAGATGAGTCGTTGTAGCGACGCAATTAGTGAGTTATCCTCGTTTACGTTGGTGCGTAAACGAGATGAGTCGTTGTAGCGACGCCTGTAGTGAGTTATCCTCGTTTACGTTGGTGCGTAAACGAGATGAGTCGTTGTAGCGACGCCTGTAGTGAGTTATCCTCGTTTACGTTGGTGTGTAAACGAGATGAGTCGTTGTAGCGACGCCTGTAGTGAGTTCTCCTCGTTTACGTTGGTGCGTAAACGAGAGGAGTCGTTGGTGCGACGCCTGTAGCGAGTTAACCACGTTTGCATTGGTGCGTAAACGATTTGGATTTATGGTTGGATTGGGAATTTCATTATACATAGTCACTCATGATCAGGATGTCTAGTGTGTGTGAGAGTTTACATGTTTGGGAGCGCACTCACGGTGCGAGAGTAGTTCCTGATGTTTGTCAGGAGTGACCGAGCTATATGATGCTGCGAGATGTATTTTGTTTCAGATCAACACACAGAGACCGACGCCTTGTTTGGAAGTCTCGTCAGTGGACCGTCTTCTGGCTGAGGTGGTGAACTGGTAGTGATGAACACAGCGACGGATGTCTTGTTGGGACGTCTCGTCAATGGATATCTTCCAGCTGAGATGACGATGATGACTAACACACAGGGACGTGTGTTCCGCAGGATGGCCGTGTCGGTGAAGTCAATAGTACGGAAGCTTGAGAACGAATGAACGAGCTAAGTGAAAAGTGACACATGTCACTTTGACAGAATCCGCGCTGACGTTTGCACGAACCGAGTAGATAAAAGGGCCGACCGCAGAGGTCCGTGGCTCATTCCTCTGTCGGCAGCCGTGCGTACAACGTCTAAGTGTCGGGGACTGTCTCACTGCTCGTTGTGTAAAGTGAATACCTAAAGCTTGCATCATAATAAATCAGTTGTGTGATCTAAAATAGTTTGTTTATTGCTCGTTACCCAGCCATCGCCCACAAGACATAGTCTCTGGACAGAGCTTCAATGATGATCGGCACCCTGCGCCGACATATAGATTATGATATTAAGTAATTCAATCAGTTTTTCTTTCTTATTTAACGTAATAGTATAATTTTTGAGAAGCTTTCCAATAGGAAATCAATGAACAAGTATTTTTAACCGACTTCAAAAAGGAGGAGGTTCTATGTTCGGCTGAATGTATTTTATTTTTATTTTTATGTATGTTCACCGATTTCTCGATCAATTGTGGACAGATTTTAAAAATATTTTTTTTTATTGAAAGTTTATGATTCCGAGTTGGTCCCATAGAAATATTGTTATGATCTAATCATGAACTTCGTAGATATTTATTTATTTATTTATTTATTTAAGGATCACCAACGAGTGTTACAAAATAAAAAACTTAGAAATTAAAATTGGTACACGTAACCTTGTCCTATAATGCACACTCAATTATAGGTAACCACAGCTTATGCATAAACGAGTGAACATCGCTCTAAATACTTATGAAAATATTAAACAAAAGTATTAAGCATGATATGACGCATAGAAAAAAAAAATTAAACAATATTAGAGGTTAAATAATAAAAATAAAAAAAATAGATATGGAACAGAACTCCTCATAGGATCACAGCAGAACCGTCGTAACAAGTAAAATTGCTTTGTTTATACGTGTAGTCGATGACTGACTGAAAGAAGAGGAGGAATATATCGAACTGATCAGAAGATGAAGCCTGAAGTTAGGCACCGGAACTATGTAATAAATTAATGTAATCTAACCGTGTTTGGGATTATTAGAATTGTCATGAGATGCACTCTGGCTATAAGGTATTTAAGTTTGGCTGAGGGGTACTTTTTAGTGGTAGTACCATAACTAAAAAGTGTAAAATAAAAAACTTATTTACAAAAAAAAAATACAACCGACTTCAAAGTAAAAAAAACACTGAAAAGTGCAAAATAACTATAATTTCGGTAATCGATGTTAAATAACGAAGAGACAAAACTATTATAGAAACACCGACTCGGAAGTTTTGTCTCTTCGTTATTTAACATCGATTTCCGAAATTAAAGTTATTTTGCACTTTTCAGTGTTTTTTTTTTTACTTTGAAGTCGGTTGTATTTTTCTTTTGTAAAAAGTTTTTTTTTTTTAAGTAATTTTGTATTTTCTCTCTTTCTTATTACATATAAAATAACTGATTTAACTAGCTATTGCCTTACAAACTTGCTGCCTCATCAATCAGTCAGTGTAAGATCATCATCAGTCACATCTCCATGGATCTTATCTTATCTTGTTGTGGGGCTGGCCCTAGGCCAGAGCACTTCGACCCTTCTGGATCTTTTGTGCTATTCCCCTCCCTTCTACTCAACCCCTAGCCCTCCGTGCACCTTCTTCATGAGTCCCAGTATGGCCTTGATGGGGCTGAGCCTGTAGTCCTCTGGTCTTGGAAATGGTTGGCCCAGATACTCTAGTCTTTTGGAGCCTAGTGCTGCACAGTCGCACAGCGAGTGTAGCATAGTCTCCTCTGCATCTCCACAGATCCTGCAAGTCGGGTCGCTTGCTAGTCCCATGTTGTGGAGCTGTTTGTTGGTGGCATAGTACCCCGTGAAGACTCCTGTGATTGTTGGGAGCTGTGATCTGCTGTACCTCCAAAGTTTTTGGGTCCAGGCCTTATCTATGTAATTGAGAAATAGCTTTGCATGCCTCTGGCATGTTGTGTTGCGCCAGTGTGTGCTGTGTATCTCCAACGCAGCCCTTTTCATTGCTTGGTTGATGACCCTTGGTGAGAGTCCTATGAAGGGTTCCGGTCTATATAGGGGTGTCTCGGATCCTTTCCTTGCCAGAGTGTCAGCTCTTTCGTTGCCTTCCACTCCTGTGTGACCCGGCGTCCAGATCAATCTGACCTTGTTGCGCCTTCCTATCCGGTTTAGTATTTTAATACAGTTTAGTACCAGCCCAGAATCCACTCTATTGGACGTGAGTGCCTTAAGTGTTACTTGGCTGTCGCTTAAAATGTAGACAGTGTCCCCTTCGGTGCCTCTGTCTAGTATTTCCTGCGTGCATGCGATTATAGCATAGGTCTCTGCTTGGAAGACCTTTGTGGGGTTTTATCCCACCTTTCCATTCCTCCCTAGTCGGAATGTTGATCTTGAACTCCTTTTTGAGATTGTGAATGGTATGTATTTTGTCACATCCCATGTCCATCATCCAGTCAAGTTCCCTGTTTGGTCTTGTTTTATATCCGGAGTTTGTCCAGTGCCCCATACTTTTGAGCCTATGAATGGCCCTCCTCGTCTCTAGTTCCACTTCAATGTGTAAAGGGGTGAGATTGAGCAGCGTTTCCATCGCCGCAGTTGGCGTGGTCCTAAATGCCCCTGTAATGGCCATGCAGGCAGTCCGCTGTACTTTGCTTAGGGCTTGTCTGCAAGTTGCCAGCTTGGTTCTGGTCCACCATACGATGCTCCCGTATGTGATTATCGGTTTCACCATCATGGTGTAGATCCATTTAATAACTTGGGGTCTAAGGCCCCATGTTTTCCCATAGGCAGAGCGACACATGCCAAATACTCTTAGCCTTGTTTGCTGTAGCTTCAGCATGGCTTTTCCACGTGAGTTTGCTGTCTAGGATTACTCCTGGATATTTTACTTCTGTGGACAACTCTAGTACGGTGTCGTAGAGCTTTATGGTACCCATTGCTGTTAGGTCCCCCCTTCTGGTAAACGGGATCATCACCGTTTTGCTTGGGTTGATGGATAAGTGGTTGAGTTTACACCACCTTTCAACCATGTTTAGTCTCTCCTGTATGATCCCTGAACAGTGTTAGGAAATTTTCCATTTGCAAGTATCACGAGATCATCCGCATATCCAACCGTAGGTATACGTTGGTCCTTTGTTCAATTCTATTAGCAGCTCGTCTATCACCAAACACCAAAGCGTTGGCGAGAGTACGCCTCCTTGCGGGCATCCTCTTGTGACATGCGCCCTTTTGGTCTCACCTAGCAGTGTTGATTCTATAACTCTGCCCTTCAGCATATTATCCATCCAGTCACAAATGGTGGGGTCTATGCCAAGTTTCTCTGTAGCTGTTCGTATCGTTCTAAAAGTAGTGTGATCGAACGCGCCATCTACGTCGAGAAAAGCTGCTAGGCATATTTCTTTGCATTCTAGCGCCATTTCGGCACGGCTTACGACCTGGTGTAGCGCCGTTTCTGTCGACTTACCAGGCTGATATGCGTTTTGCATCCTGTGGAGCGGTTGTTTCTTCAGCGGTCCCTCCCTGACATACTTGTCTACAAGCTTTTCCAGAGTTTTTAGGAAGAATGATGTCAGGCTTGTAGGTTTGTATGACTTAGCGTCCTCATAGTCCGCTCTTCCTGGCTTGGGAAGAAAGATTACCTTCGCCTGTCTCCACGCCTTTGGTATGTAGCTAAAGGCGATGCATGCTCTGTATAGTCTACCAAGGTGCGGTTCTAGTATGTTCCCCGCTCTTTGTAATAGGGCTGGGTACACTCCGTCTGGTCCCAGGGCCTTGTATGGCTTGAAGCTTACCAGGGCCCACTTTATGCCATTCGGCCCTACTACCTTTTTCGCGGCGTCCCAGTCTGCTTGGATTATAAAAATAATAATTATAAATAACTTTCATAATACCTTTTTTGGTATAATACCATTATTACAGATGCACAGATGATACAGATTTAAATCTCCATATTTAGTATATATGTAATTTTTGCTTGTAGAGCTCAGTTGGGGTCATAGTCATTACTATCTCATGTAATATTGTACGGCTTCTTGATTTTCTCTTGCCTTTTTTCTTGGTTTTACCTTTGCCTTTTTGTTTACGTTCAGATATTTAAAATAATTTTTAATTGAGACATTACATATTTCATAGTTTTTAGACCTCTAAATAGTGAAAGTTTCAGCAATTATTTAGTCCCAATTAACAAAATCCGTATACTCCAATACATTCACTTTACCTATATGGTCCAAAGCCAAAGCATTTTTCTAGCAGCTTCAATTTATGACAACCAGTGTTTTGGACTCCAGATGGTAAGTATATATTTTTAACACTTCACTTTCAAAAGTGGCATGAACAGAGTCCACCAGCATATAAGTGTGTCCTGTCCAGGTAATCACCATTTAATTACTTGGGTTGGTTGGTCGGCCATCTGAATTACTTCTAGATACTAAGACTTCACTAAGGGATAGGATATTCTTATTATTATTTTGGCCTCCGTAGGAGTTGCAAAAAAATAGAAGATTATTTATACTTCTTTCATCTACAGAGGTAACTATTAGAGAGAGAATAGAGGATTATTATCTATTTTTATCCCATATAAGAAAAAGAGTGAATCATCTGCCAATGTTGCACTTTTAGCATATGCAACATCACATGTTTTAATTGGGTGTCTAATTGCTGGTTGTAAAGTACATAAAGTTAAATTCATGATTTATACGCCAAAACACTTTTGAATATTTGGATTTACGTCATTGAATTCTATTTAAGAAAAACTTAACACATTGTAGCGTAAAAACCATTTTGGTTTAACAAACAATTTTACACCTAGAGTTGAAAAAGTTATGGTTAGTACACCTTAACCTTTTGAGTGCGTAATTAGAGACACAATAGAAAGACAATGGCGCGTGAACGCCGGCGTTAATGCGGGGATCAACAGCTTAATAAATCTACAAAATATATCACTTTAACTTTTACACCAATATTTTATGCTCAAAGTGATTTTTTTAATGCGGGGATCAACAGCTTAATAAATCTACAAAATATATCGCTTTAACTTTTACACCAATATTTTATGCTCAAAGTGAATTTTTTTAGGTCGCAAAAACTGTTTTTTTGCGACATACATGATATAGCCTTTATCACCCAAATAAAGCAGCTTTCTATCGGTGAAAAAAATTTTGCAATCAGACCAGGACTTTCAGAGATTAGCTCCTACAAACAAAAAAATAAAAAAACAAACTTTACCTCTTTATAATAATAGGGTAGGTTTTCAGCAAAATGGTTTATACACCAATTGAACCCAAAGGTATTGATGTACGAGTCAAATGTTGTCAACCACTAGTATATTAAGCTATAGGTACAGCAGAGGCTGTATAGCTTATTAATTTGCCTGCGAAACGCAAGATACAGACTAAAGGTGAATTCAAAGAAACACGATATCAATAACACTGAACCTAATATAATTACAATTACATAAATTCTAAATAAATAGGTACATAATCCACGTTTGTTCCGCTATCTTCATATTAAGAATCTTCTTGTTTTTCACCCTGGAATTTTCCTGAGTAGAAGGGGATGTTGGTACAGAACCGTCTCCAGTCCGTGATGTAGATGAGACCGACGAAAGCCGCACCTCCGAAGCCGGCGGCTGATGCGGCAAACGATGCGGCAATTTCAACATGTTTCTTTCCCAATCGGCCTAACATTTTGCTAAGTTTTGTGGCTAGATTAGCTCTTATAACAGCAACGACGAAATTGTTACGTAAACCTAAAGTCTACTGAAACTCCAGACAAAAATCCCGTGTGCGACACTGCACTGACAGTGACAGATTCTTTTTAATATTATTTACCCGGAAGCGAAGGCATTTTGATCATGTTCCCTAGTCTTACCTTCTTATTATCTTTTTAGAGTTTTTTTGATGACAAAAAACGTTTTTCGTCATGAAAAACGTCAATCATCGCATTAGACTCCATTCGTAGACAGACGCCATTAGACAGCCCGGAAGGTTTTTCGTCAATCAAAAAATTGACAGCGAAACCTATCGTTTACTGGACGCCTAAGACTGTCTGAATATCGAGTAGTGTAAATAGGTGCTTGAGTTTTTAGTAGATTTTTTCCTGACAAGATGTGGAATTATTGAAACAGACGGACGTAATCTCATTAAAAATTAGAACTCAGACCAACAAAAGGCTGAGAATTTTATTGCTGTCAAACTTGCCGAGAAATAATGCATTTGTTTGCTCAATAATTTCCGGCCAATATTGTGGCAAAAAATAAGGCATTAAGTTCACCTCTGTACCTTTATGTGCATGAAGTATGTAATAAATAAATAATAAATATTTGTAATGGGAAATGGGAAATAAAGTAAATGTACTATGTACAAAATGGTGCATTCAGAAAAAATGCATACAAAGCGTACGAAGAGCGAAAAAAAAGAAGAAACTGAAACTACGGAAACTTGTCAATAATGTCAATGTCTAATATTGGCTTATGTCAAATTTGTGTGTCAATGTGTCAATGTTTGTTATGTTATTGTTGTAGCTATGTATTTCGGTACAGTACTATCAGAAAAATCAATAACGTCGTTATAGAAAACGAAATAAAGTGTTGTCTGGATAGTTCGGCAAGTGCTTGGTGTCGACAAGCAACCCCAGTTAGTGATACTGCGGCGGCGGCGCGACCGCAATCAAAACACGCTGTTCGCGATGTGGGACTCGTCGGCGTTCTTGGGCGCGCTGACACCCAAGTTCTACGTGGCGCTGACGGGCACATCGTCGCTGATCTCAGGACTGATCCTAATATTCGAGTGGTGGTACTTCCGCAAGTACGGCACTTCGTTCATTGAGCAGGTATCGCTGACGCATCTGGGCCCATGGCTGGGCGGTAACAGCGCCAGCACCGAGCCGGACGCGGCGGACTGCAAGGTGTGGCGCAACCCATTATCGCTGCTGCGCGGCGCCGAGTACGGGCGCCTGTGGAGTGCCGCGCGCCGGGCGCCGCTTACGTACTACGACATGAACCTGTCAGCGCAAGAGCACCAGGCTTGGTTCGGCTGCGGCGCGGAGGTAAGTCACACGTGACAAGACAAGCTACCTACCTCATTGTAATAATATCATTTAACTTTTCGAATACCGTAATTATAGACACAATAGAAAGACAATGAGAGAGTGAACGCCTGCATTTGCTTGGGGTTTATTTTATTAACAATTTATGTACACACACAGAAATAAAAGATTCGAAGAAGGAAACAGAAAAATAGGTACAAAGGTGGTGCTTATTTCTAATGAAATCTCTTCCAGCACACCTGGGAAAGGAGAGTTGGAAGAAATTTAATGAATTAATATTTAAAATATTCATGTGTTCTGTAAATCATAGCAAATCAAATTTAATTTAAATAAACTGGGCAAGTGCGAGTCGGACTCACCCACTGAGGGTTCCGTACAAACTTACCTACATACAAATACATATTTTTCGAATTGCAAAAAAAGTTTTTTTTTTTTGTGACGTAACAACAAATTTTCTGTTTTCAGTTTTGTTCCTACATCTATACTATATGATCTTGCTGTATGCCAAATTTCAGGATTCTGGGTCAACGGAAAGTACCCTAGAATTTTGATTCCTTTAAGAGTGTCGAAATGCACGTTTTTTGCGACATAAACGGCCGTATCTTTTTTTCGTTAACTTCTGAGTTAGTTTGATTTTTTCACAGCTTCAAGGGACCTTTAGGTTTTAATTTCAACTCGATACCTCCATACTTTTCCGAGATAAAGGGTCTTGACAGACAGACATACAGACAGACGGACAGACAACAAAGTGATCCTATAAAGATTCCGTTTTACGGAATCCTAAAAAAACATACAAAGATGAAATAGGAGACATGAATTTCACTTTTATCTTTTTAACCTCCAACATAAAAGAGGGGTGTTATAAGTTTGACGTGTCTGTGTGTCTGTCCGTGGCATCTTAAACCGGACCGCAATTTTTTTATTAACCATTTAAAACAAGTACATAAAATATTTTCTATTTGTTAAAGCTAAATAAACTTCTTCACATTGCAGTCTTCCGACTCACCGACGCTCATCTTTAAAACTTTTAATAAGGTGAAAACAGCTGAAAGAGTAATTTATTTTTTACTTTTTAATAGTTTTTTGCGTCTAGGGTTTTTTTTTAATAAATTTGATTTTACTTTGATAATATGTGTGTAGGAGACCTAGCAAACCATCTGACTTATTTGTTTCCTACAAAGTATAGCTTTGTAGGAAACAAATAATTTAAAATTTGTAAACGATGTTTATTATAATACAGTTCAAAAATTCAAGTGATGACGAGACAACTACGACATGCCTGCCGAAACGGGAGTACTGTTATATGTATATGTAGCAAAAAGTTTACATCAGTCAACAAGTGAACCGAACTTCGGTCGCGTGTAATGTGTGCTCTAGAGAATACTTTGCCGCCGAATTGCCGCTGAACTTACGCCGGGCCGAAGTTCGGCTGTATGCTATAACGCAACGTAATTTCGACATAATGTGTCGTCAGTAATACAAATAGCATTGCAGGCGTTAACATGCCGAACTTCGGTCGCGTTTTTTCGGCATAGTGTGTTTAGACACTTACACGTCAATTTTTTCTTCAATTTAAACTAAACTAGCGACCCGCCCCGGCTTCGCACGGGCGCACTGCAGATCACTTCCTAGTATAAAACAAAGTTGTTTACCGCTGTCTGTCCCTATGTACGCTTAGATCTTTAAAACTACGCAATGGATTTTGATGCAGTTTTGTCCAGCATTGCACCAGGGCGGGTCGCTAGTACTAAATATACTACAGAATGTCTTTATACACAACGTTCACAGATTTTTTGCCATTAGACAATACAAACATATTTTCTTTTGAGGTTACCCTTGAAAGAGCGACAATATAATTGGGAATCAAACGAGCTTACCTGTTAAGCGAAGTCTTGATTCTAATTTTATGAGCGCCGAAACTGAAATGCAATTCTATTATTGTTCACATAATGTAGTAATATTTTCATTACGGGTCAAAGGATTCGCAAGTTTAGATATATATAAAAAAATACAATCAATGTATCCTGGCAACACCATCGCGTCTAGATGTCACTTACTTTAGAGATTATAGGACAAGGAACAAGCTGTCTTTTGGACAGACTTGTTACCGCATACTTACATTCACTATTTCCCTGTAAGGATAACTGTGAGTTAGGTAGGTTAATTATTGCAGCTTTGGGGCTATTAACTAGTGGTGGGTGGGTGATTGCATTTCAGTTTCGGCGCTCATAAAATTAGAATCAAGACTTCGCTTAACAGGTAAGCTCGTTTGATTCCCAATTTTACTTCGCGCCGAAACTGAAATGCAATTCTATTATTGTTCACATAATGTAGATGTTTAGAGTTTGCTGCAATAATTAATTGTTACGCTATTGTTAGTACTGGTACTATCAACTCAAGTGCGGTTTCTTTTTATAGTAAGATATGAGTTGGTTTCAGTTTTCCCTAAGGTTTTTTTGTCGCTACAGTCATACGTTCTTGCTGGGAGTGTCCCAAGGTGTTAACTAGACTATCCGTTCATTTTTTTTAAAGTATTGTGTGACAAGTATTCTCGTATTGTAAAAATATATTTGATTCATTGATAGGCAACTGATTTAGATGAGAAGCATGTTATCTTCAACAGGGGCAGTTATAATACCACGGTGTGAGACGTGTATTGTAATTAATTGGATTATTCTTAATGAAAGTCGCTTATGACTTACTAGCTTATTTTAGAAATATTATATCATTACTCTCAGTATATTTTAGTACTTACTTGGTTATTTGTACATCATCGTTATATGTACCTAGCCAGGGGCGCCGATTATGAGAAATAAACAGTGGGTGCCGAGCACCCCTGAGAATAGACATCAAGAAACAGATAAGTAATCGCCTTTTAGGTTACGGTTACATTATAATATTTCTTGATACTAAAAACTAGTTTCATTTTTATAAAATGATTTCATTTTATATTTTTATCGAACATAATTAGTAATTAGGTACGCAGTATGTAAGTAGGACATTTATTTATTTGTCGGTTGATCAGTGTGCATTTTTCTTCTCACACTTCGCCACTTTTTCGAGTCCATCAAATGAGCATGAGCACCCATGGGGTTTTCTAAAAGCCAGCGCCCCTGTACCTAGCCGTTGATGTCGGCTATATTACAAGGTCATTATTAGGTACTAAATGTAATCAGACAAAAAGTTACTTTGGTTTTATAGTACTGCTGTTCCCACTTAACACAAAGACAATTTGTTGAAATCTATTGAAGTAGAATAATCTCATTAGTTGTTTTTATCATACCATAGTGATGTTTTAAATGTCACTGGGGGTAATGTAATTACATTACATGCATCATATAATTAGCCTTGCATTAGGCAATGCAATTAGGTACATGCATTATATATTATCACATTCATCATTTTCGTTTCAAACGATAAGTATCTATTCACATCTAAGTTATATTTGTGTTGACATTGTAGGTGACTGGTATGGAAGTCTAGCTTATCGATTTTATTATTATTATTCCGTTTGTTCATTTAACATAACATATAAATTATATTTTATTATATTAAATTATTATTAATATTATTATTATTATTACAATTTTTTTTTTTTTTTCTCTACTGCATGATACAGCTAGTATACTAACGTTTATTTCAGCATGTATGTGTATACTTGTATATACCTGTATGTATATGCATATGGGTCTATCTAAATATATGTAAATACAATTATTTTATACTTATGAAGACCATTTTATGTCATTTTTTTTTTTTTTGTGCCTCCCGAAATGGAAGTTAATGCGATTGTCTTCCTCTGTCATCACAGTAGTATTTTTGTGTCACAGTTTATGTTATATGTAACGAGAAACTTTGTTTCTTGAGGGAGGGGTTTATGTCATGTCGATGCAATGAACTTCCTGCTAGGGACTAGATACCTAGAGAAGTTGTATGGTCACTGACTTTTCACGAGGACCTGTTGCACTAGTTGGTCCCCAGCATACACCCCCCCCCCCTTTTTGTTTCAATGCAATTTTACTTTTGTATTGGTAAGTTAAGTACTTATAGTTTTGATGATACTAGTAATTCAAATGGGGTAATTCATTGCCTCAATTAAGTAAGTGTATTTTGAACATTCAGTCCCACTTAGCTATTTTAGAGAATAAAGAGGAGATAAGATATGTTTATTCTACCTGGATAAACATGAAATAAATTTAAAAGTATCAGCCAAAGAAAAGACTAGTTTTACTGTAGGTCATGTGTAGACCGGGTTTTAGCTGCACCGTAGACAAAGTTGTCTATTGCATTTCTGACACTGTTTGACAGTGACAACCTAACAAAGTAGAGAGAAGCCATAATTTCACCATATGACTTATAGGATACATATAGGCTTATAGGCATGATATTAAACTGTGTTCAGCAAACCATCCCTGTTCCAAAATTGGTGGGTATGCCATGCATATTTTGGGAATGTCTGAATGATCTAACATAAAATCTAACATTACATTTCTTTACCAAGTGGTAGATAGTTGTCTACTTTTATGTTAAATTTTTAAGTTCAGGAGTCATGTATACTGCAAAGTAATTTTTCTATTAAGCGCAGTGAGATTTTTTGATTGTCATAGAAGTGAGTCCTTTGTGAAACAAGTTGCTTTGGTGCACACTTTTTGTGTCCCGTGGCATGAGAGCTCTTATGTGCCAAATGCATCAGAAGTAATGTTTCCATGACAAGGCCAGTTGTCTAGTCATGGGAAGCTTGTTCCTAGGTATTCCCTATAATAAGGCAATTTCCCTCCATACAATATTTGCTTTGAACACAGAAAATATTGTCAATATAAGACAATTGCTACTGGAAATGTTATACCAGTGCAGATCAAATTAAATCTGAATCTTGTTATTTCTGTTTTGTTACAACAAAGATTTCCCTGTTTATTCATTTATTAGGAGCACCAACCAGGTAAGTTTTTACAAAAGATTTGAATTTAGGTTTAGTTCTGTGCAATTATGTCAATAGCAGGCGTACACGGTTTGTGTAATTTGACATTCATTTATATTGAATTTTTAGTTTATTGAGTGATTTAGACATTAAGTACGAGTAAGGTAGATACCTCATACCATTTTGTTCTAACAACTATTTACAAATATATCAGCACATATTTAATTATTTAGTTGTTGTATATCATTATAAGTTTATTGCTGACTTATTCCCTTGGGGTGATTATAAGTAAGTAGGGCTGGTGGGTTTGCCCGTCAATATTATTCCCTTCTGCTTTCAACAGTGAGAAGTTACTTCTTCTTAAAATCAATGGTAGCTTCCTCAAACCGCTCAGCCCAGCGGGTGGCCACACCAATTGTGGCATTGGTGTCATACATCAAGTATTCCAAGGTGCTGGTGCACGGGTTCTTCGAGCCTGTGAGGAGTTCCTGTAATTCTGGTATTGAAACTTTAGAACCTTATAATTTTATTCAGGACTGCTGGTATCAGCAGAGGACTTAACCTGCGATTTCCTTAGGTTTTGGTTCCTTAAAAGTTAGCTTACATGCTCTTTGAGCAAGGTTTTACTATAAGCTTAAATACTGAGGATGTGGAATGATATGCTGTACCTATGAATTTAATCCGTTTAAATTATATCAAGATTTTCCATAGATATTATTACATGGAGTCATATCATAATCAACACTTACTGATATTTGTTGCTATAAGTGAACATATCATTTGTAAATTGTTGATGAAGTATTCATGTCACTTAGTGCTTAGATATATATCATTGTGAACATCTCGTGTTCCATGGTTTGTTTTTGTTTTTATTATTTTGAATATATTGCAGGTCAGTGTACAACATAACCATAAGGAAATAATAATATTTCTATTGAATAGGTCTTTACTATTTAACTCAGCAAAAAATAGGTTTGATAATCGGCCACCGTTATGCTCGCACTATGGCAGTATTTTCCACCAGCATTGTAGCCGGTGAGGGTGTCAATAATTCTGCCTTGCCTTCTCCCAAGGTTTTGGGTTGGCTTTTAGTCCAACAACTGGACACAGGTGGGTATCTACCGGCAATCCGGCTAGGTACATTGGATTAACTTATGACAGTTTGGAATATCTCGTATTCTTTAGCATTACTTTGGAAAGTTTATAATTTACATATTAGGCAGTATAACTTGCCACCTTATGGTGGTTTGGAATATCTCGTATTCACTAAAGGAGTTTGAATGTTTTGTAGCGATCTACACATAGGTGGTGTACTGTTTTTACACGAATTAATAATACACAGATGGGTAGTATGAACTTGGCCTTCTCGTGACCTTTATAGGCACTGATAAAGTGGAGCACGTCGAACTTAGTCTTTTTGCCATTTTTGTTCTTTGGATTATAAATGAATGGGACTCACCTGCTATAACAGATGCATACCAGATTAGCAACGTAGAGTAACGAAGCCAAGAGTATCGCGTACTAGTCTGGTAGCTTACAATCAGTTGGCGCGTAAAAATTAACGTCGCCAATGGTATCTCGTACCCTGATTGAAGATTGAACAAGGCCTCGACTCGCAAGTCCGAAAAACAGCACTCGCTATGATCACTTAGTGCCTCCGCCATTGCCCGATGAGGATCGCGTCCTCGATGACAGGTTTCAGGGGCCTTTTCAGACTAGCAACGTAGAATAAGCCGCTAAGAGCATCACGTACCAGTCTGGCAGCTTCCAATCAGTTAGCGTGCAAAAACAACTTCGCTAATGGTATCTCGTACCCTGATTGAAGATTGAGCAAGGTTTCGACTTGTAAGTCTGAGATGCAGTACTCGCTATGATCACTTAGTGCTTTGGCTTTTGCTGGATATCGGTTCTTCATCCTGTGTGATTGTAGATTCAAGGCTTAAATTCGACACTGAAATTCGTTATTGCACAATACACTTTATAGGTTATCACTTGAAATTTTGTTATTTTGCTAAAGAAGGAACTATTTCATGTATTATAAATGAATAATAAGATGTATCACTTGGGATTTTGTTAAATTGCTAAAAAAATACTATTCCATGTATCTTAAATGAATAATTAGATAGGATAAAGTTTTTTCCATGCGAAACTTTTACCGCAAAAAAAATAAGTGACATCTAGACGCGATGGTGTTGCCAGGATACATTGATTGTATTTTTTTATATATATCTAAACTTGCGAATCCTTTGACCCGTAATGAAAATATTACTACATTATGTGAACAATAATAGAATTGCATTTCAGTTTCGGCGCGAAGTAAAATTCGCCATGTGAAAAAAATTCAAAGCACAAATCTAAGCCTGTAACGTTGAAAGTTTGACCCTGCGATTTATTGATGGTCATTACAAAAAATATCTTTAGCGGAAATTGTAGGCGTTTATATAGTGCCCCGCTCGGGTAGAGTAACGTCGTGTTCTCGTGGGGACGATCGGCGGCGGCGATCTCTCGCGCCGGGCCTTGGCACAGGCCATGGTCCGGAGCGAGGAGGAGTGGGAGGCGGTCGCCTCCTTCTGTGAAGCAGTAATGCTAGCAAAGGAGGCGGCCGATCGCGTGAGGCAACGGTCCTCACGCCCTAACTGCCGCCGGGATTCCGGTCCCGATTTCCGGCTACCGTAGGCGCGGGCTTGCGGACGGCGAGCAATGGGTGGCTCGCCGTCCGACCGTCTGGTAACCGTCCGGACCGAGGCCAAGTCGGCGACACGGCGCGTATTGTTTCACACGCGCCTCAGGGAGATGTCAGCAAATTGTAGGGGCCCAGCCGGGTCAAAGCCTACTGGAGCCACGGGTAGTGTGAAAACGAAACCCGGGGCCCTGGGACGAAGGCAACGAAGGAGCAGGAGTGGGTTTTTATTCAGTAAAAGTCTGACACTATCTCCCGCTCCGCCCAAGAGCGCGATTTGTCATTAGATGATTTTCCCACCTAAAAAAAAGGCGTTTATATTGTATATTGTATTGTAAATTCGATGGTATTAGAATTCAATTTCAATTAACCCAAACACCGCTAGGTTACATTGTTTTATTATGACTTTCCTGTGTCTACGTTCCACCTTCCTGCATCATCAGATCAGTTCGATAGTACCTTATAGCCAAAGTGCATCTCATGACAATTCTAATTTATTTATTTATTTTATTTAGTACATGGAGGACTTACAGCTAATAAAACCAGACAAAAAAAAAAGGAAACCATAATCACTAGAAAGCCAATTACAAGTCCTCACGTATAGACACTACAATAAAAATTAAAAATGGTGTGAGCACAAAAACAATAAAGCTTCGCTTTTTAGTTAAGTAGGAAGTACAGCATAAATCCTTGGTTTGCACTTAAACAACTAATAAACAATCTATTAAACCTAATGCTACTTGAAGAATTTGAGGCTTAAACACCTTCTGGTTGAGTTCACACTAATTGTGAATGGATCCCAATCATATTCCTTGCATATGTCATTGAAATTACGGCTTGCACGCACGATATAACAATAATAATAGAATGATAATAGAATGTAATTTAAAGTAATTTAATTTTAATTTTAACATTTCATTGCATGTAATTTTATGATATATGTTGTCTGTATGTGTTTATGTAACTAAGATGAGTCTTTGGTACTTGAAATAAATAGATAAATAAATAAATAAATAACTATTCCGCCTATAATTTGAAGACGTGTGAGGAACACGTATGGGTGGATTAAAACGAAATGTTTTGTTTGGCACATTAAAATAAAATTTGGATAAAAGATCAGGGCTATCAATATTGTTATTGAGGATTTTGAGCAAAAACAGACAGTCAGCAATTCTACGACGATCTACCAGTGGTATCAGATGATACTTCTTACAGAGTTCAAGTTAATTAGACGACTGATATGGAATCTTTTGATGGAAGCAAAGATATTTAATGAAACGTTTCTGGATGTTTTCAATGCGGTCTATGTATTTATGATAACGTGGATTCCATATCTGAGACGCGTACTCCAAATGACTTCTTACAAAAGTGCAATATAGTATTTTTAGTGTTTTGGCATCCGTGAAACACTTAGAGAGACGTGTAATGAACCTAAGCAGTTTAGAAGCTTTTTTGACAATTGCATCAATGTGAACGTCAAAAATTAACTTAGTGTCCTGATGGACGCCCAAGTCACGAATAGTATGGCACCTTGGCAAGATCTGGTCCGCCAAAGTATATGTATTAGCTATGATTGCACGTTTTCTAGTGTAAGTGATCACCGAACACTTAGATGGGTTCAGATCAAGTTTATTAGCCTTACAGTACTCTTCTAGCCGATGCAAATCAGCCTGAAATGCTAGTCTATCTTCGAGCGTTGAAATGGTGGCAAAGATTTTCATATCATCAGCAAAGCATAGCAGTTTAGAAGAATGTAGGCACTGATCGATGTCGTTCACATAAATAACGAATAATAAGGGACTGAGCAACGAACCCTGAGGCACTCCACTAGGCACAATTACCCAGCTAGACATATAATTGTTAAGTACTACTGCCTGTGACCTGTTATTAATGTAAGAAGAGAACCATCATAAGAGGTCTCCACGGATCCCCATGAAGCTTAGTTTCTTTATCAGAGTATCGTGGTCGATCCGATCAAATGCCTTGCTATAGTCAGTGTAAACCACATCGACCTGCCTACCATTATCCATAGCGTCTGTAATGAAATCATTAAATAAAATCAAATTAGAAGTGGTAGAGCGTCCTTTTAAAAATCCGTGTAGGAAGAAGCTGAGCGAGCTAGCAAGGGCGGGATATAGCTGGTTATAGACAATCCTCTCAAATATTTTAGCTATAATGCACAGCTTAGATATAGGCCTATAATTAGTGACCTCGGTTTTTGACCCCTTCTTATGCACAGGTGTAATAAAAGCAGATTTCCATACTTTAGGGACACCACCAAGAGACAAAGACTTGGAAAACAAGATAGAGATAGGTATGGCAATGGAAGGCGCGCATTCGATTAGAAATTTCGATGAAATTTTATCAGGGCCAGCACCTTTTGTTGGAAGTTGCGAAGTAAATCGGTCACATCATCGACATTGACCTCTATGTGACAAATGTCAGATGAAGTTCTATTATCCAAATGGATAAAAGGAGGTGGATTGGGAGTATTAGAGGAAGTGGAGTTGAGGAAAGTCGACATAAAGTAGGATGAAAAAGCTTCACAAATAGAATCTCCAGTCATTAACGATTCATTATTATAATTTAATGTATTAGGTATAGAATTGGAGTTGTAGCGATTTTTAACGAAGGTCCAAAAATGTTTAGGATTATCTTTAATGGATTTTTCAGTTTGATTAAGATAACATATATAACACGATGCTTCCATAGTTTTGACTCTGTCACGTAAATATTTAAAAGTTAGCTCGTCAGATTTATTGCCATAAATCTTGAATTTTTTTAGATATTTATATTTTTCTTTAATTGTTTTGACGAGTGATGAGCTATACCAGACTGGGTATTTTTTATTACATACTAGTTTTTGTGGTATATACTTGATATGAAGTTTTTCAATAGTGTCCATAAAGAACTCAACGGACTCATCCAATTATCGGATTGAAAATTCACGTTCCCAATTAGTACTAGAAATCTCGTTCTGCCCCCCTAGCCAAGTTGCAAACGATAAACGTGAACGCTTAGTAATCTCCAATAGATTTTCAACTTTATACCTAAGAGCATAAAGTTGAAAATCTATTAAAGACTACTGAGCGTTAGCGACCGGAACGAACGAAAACACTATGTAATCTTCAATAGATTTTCAACTTTATATCCAATAACATAAAGTTGAAAATCTATTAAAGACTACTGAGAGTTTACATTAATTGTCGTTTGTGACTTGGCTAGGGGGGCTGTATAGAATCAAAATCGCCTTTGCTATAAATATACCGCCAACGCGGCGCATGGTCAAGGGGAGGTATTTCGAAGGTGTCAATATTGATAACCAACGCAGGATGATAAGGATCAATGGGCACTAGGAGGTCAACACACTCACTAACACACGCTAACTTATTTGAGAGGACTAGGTCCAGCAGTTTCCCGTACCCATTGGCTACCCCGTTGTACTGTCCAAAGTCCAACGTACACAACTCATCCACGAACAAGCACTCGTCACTAGAGGCGGGGTTCACCGGGACTAACGAGAGGTTATTATTAGATGGAGCCCACGAAATTCCACTCGTATTAAAATCACCTATAACTAAAAACACACCCGAAGTTTTCTTTAGAGCTGTATGATTCAATTTAGTCAGGAAGTTATTTAATTGTTCTGAAAACGAAAGCCCTTTGTTTTGTTGACACAAATAAATAGTATAAATATAAAGGTTAACGTATTCTCGTGATTTTGATTTTTTAAGCCGTAAATTAATCCAAAGATACTCCGCCGAGGAGTGTAAGAGCGGTTGAGGAGTGACAGGTAACTCCCTACGCGTCGCTATATGCACACCACCACCTCTCGTTTGTCCAGTCAAAGCATAATCCCGGTCACGGCGCCACACCAAATAACGATCATCAAACAACTCCGAGTTTAAAACACCATCTATTAACCACGTCTCCGTTAAAACAATAACATCGTAGGAATTATTTAATATTTGCCGATAGAACGAGTCTGATTTGGTTCGCAATCCCCGTACGTTCTGATAAAACACAGTAAGACACTTATCACTGTTGTTAGCCATTGCACATATATCCAGCAACAATTGAATAAACATCCACAACAATATAGTAGCCAATTCATTTCGAAACAATAATTAGTTACGCATAAAAGAGGTGTGAAATTAAAATGTAGGTAAAAGTAAGTAAAGTTAGCAAAAATGTATAAATTACCCGATATTAATAAGAACTTGACTGTGCGAGCGAGCAAGCGCAGCAATATATCACACGCATATGAGTAAGCGAGATGAATATGAACATAAGTTTTGGAACTCGAAGATAAACAGCGCGATAAGGAATACAAAAGAAGCCCAGTAGCAATGCAGGGGTGCCAAACCTTTTACAAAAACAAAGCAAATAATAAGTGACGTGAAAACTTCGATACATTTTGCATTTTTAAAATGAAAGGTAAAAAGAAAAGTAAGTGTGTACAGCGGATGCACGTCCTCTTATTCCAAGTGCACCTCTCTAACATTCGAGGACTGCACTCCAATGTCAATGCGGTCCACCATCACCTTGAGACTGACAAGCCCCACTTACTTTTCCTGACGGAGACGCAGATCAGATGTCCGTCAGATGCGGCGTATCTCGACTACCCGGGATACTCATTGGAGCACCATTTCCTGCAGCGTGCCGGGGTCTGTGTGTACGTCCGCAATGACATCTGTTGTCAGCGTCTCCGTCACCTCGAGGACCCTAATTTCTCAACGTTGTGGTTGTTGGTGGACACCGGTGTGGACAAAATTGTCTATACTTGTGTCTACCGATCGCACAGCGGTGACCAGGAGACGACTCAACTGTTTGGCCACCTCAGTGAGGCCGCCGATAAGGCTCTGCATCGGCACCCTGATGCGCAGTTTGTCGCTCTGGGGGACTTTAACGCCGTTCACAAAGACTGGCTTTTCCCATACCAGAGGACCGACCACGCTGGGAGAGAAGCGCGAAACTTTGCAGTATCGATGGGCCTCTCCCAGTTGGTAAAGCAAGAGACAAGGGTGCCTGATGTAGTTGGTCATACTGCCAATTGTCTGGACCTTTTACTGACCACCGATCCGAACAGATGTATTGTAACAGTTTCCTCACCACTAGGAACTTCAGATCACTGTCTGGTGAAGTCTGTATCGTCCTTCTCCCCACCTGACTGCGACTCACGCGGTGAACGGCGAATGTGGCGTTACAAGTCAGCAGATTGGGATGAGATGCGGCACTTCTTTGCATCTTATCCTTGGCAGCAGGTCTGCTTCTCTTCTAAAAATCCGTCGAGCTGTGCAGATGCTATATCCGATGTGATACGTCAAGCTATGGAGTATTTCATCCCCTATCGCGACGTACCCATCGGTGGCTCAGCTCACCCATGGTTCAACGCCGATTGCGTTCAAGCTGAACAACGTAAGCATTCGGCGTTTCTCGCCTGGGTTGACGCTCGTGACCACAAAGCTCCGGATCTGAGTTCAAAGAAGAGAGCCTTCAACCATGCTGCCAAGTCCTACAAAAAGGCACTAAGGAAGGCTCGCTTCGACCGCATTAACCATATTGGTACAAAGCTCTCTGCGCAGCCGTCCGGTAGTAGAGCATTCTGGTCCCTTGCCAAGTCGGTCGAAGCGAACTTCTGTCGGCCCTCATTGCCTCCGCTGGTTAAACCTGATGGAACACTGGCTCATACAGCGAGAGAGAAAGCGGGTCTCTTTGCATCTCTCTTCGCCCATAATTCTCGTCTTGACACTGGTAGTGCTACTCCACCGACTCTACCTCACTGCGATACTTCGATGCCCGAGGTCCGCATAAGGAACAAAGAGGTTCTGAGAGCACTGTGTCGTCTTGACGTGAATAAAGCTAGTGGACCAGATGGTATACCAGCGATTGTTCTCAAGGCTTGTGCACCCGAGTTGTCTCCTGTATTGACGCGTTTGTATCGCCTCTCATTTGGGACTGGTATAGTGCCCAAGTCCTGGAAGCTTGCCAACGTGCAACCCGTGCCCAAAAAGGGCAGTCGTACCGATCCTACCAACTATCGGCCGATTTCAATAACCTCCATACTCTGCAAGATTATGGAGCGTGTATTGAACTCGCGCCTCTTGGCATACCTGGAAGGTAACGATCTCCTCAGTGATCGACAGTACGGGTTTCGCCACAATCGATCTACTGGGGACCTACTAGTTTATGCCACCCACTTGTGGGGCGAGACCCTCGAGAAGAATGGGGAAGCGATTGCTGTTTCCTTAGACGTCTCGAAGGCCTTCGACAGGGTATGGCACGCTAGTCTATTGAGTAAGCTTTCAGCGTACGGCGTTTCCCCTGGTCTGATTAACTGGGTAAAAGACTTCCTGAGTGAACGTTCTCTCCGAGTTGTTATCGATGGATGCTCATCAGAGCCCATGACGACTAATGCCGGAGTTCCTCAGGGGTCTGTTCTCTCTGCAACTCTCTTCCTGCTGCATATCAACGATCTGCTGATGCCCGGTATCTATGGGTATGCAGATGATAGCACAGTTGTAGAGAGATACCTGCCAGGTGCTCGAGCTAGTAAGGAGCTAATCCGGTCCGAAAGAGAGGCTATGGTAGAGCGTGCGAATGTCTTACTTCAGGCAGTCTCCAAGTGGGGTGAAGCCAATCTGGTGGGATTCAACGCCGCCAAAACACAAGCGTGTCTATTCACCGCTAAAAGGAGCCCGTTCACCTTGGCTCCTGTTTTTCAGAATGTATCCCTGGAGTACACCGACCGCCTTCAGCTCTTGGGAGTTGAAATTTCTTCAGACCTTAACTTTGGGCGGTTCATTGAGTCCAAAGCCAAGGTAGCTGCTAGGAAACTCGGCGTACTTGCAAAGGTCCGGCGGTACTTCACACCAGGGCAGCTTTTAATGTTATACAAAGCACAGGTCCGATCGTGTGTAGAGTACTGCAGCCACATATGGGCTGGTGCTGCAAAATGCCACCTGGCAGCTTTGGACTCGGTGGAAAGGCGAGCAAAGAGGCTAATTGGTGATCCAGATCTGGTTAATTCCAATCTACAAAGTCTTGAGCACAGGCGTAGGGTAGCCAGCATTTCGGTGTTTTACAGAATTCATTTTGGAGAGTGTGCGCAGGAATTGCATGACTTGATTCCACCATCTCATTTCTACCATCGGACAAGCCGACGAACGGCGAGTATCCACCCTTACGTTGTTGAAACCTCTACGGTCCGGACCAAGCGTTTTGCCTCGTCGTTTATACCGCGTACATCGAGGGACTGGAATAATTTGCCTGCTGCGATTTTCCCGTCCGATTATAATTTGGGTCTCTTCAAGGCTAGAGTGAATAGGCTCTCAATAAATTAGTGCGCCTCACCATCAACGATTGCATTACCACTTACCATCAGGTGGAATCGCAGTCAAGCACTAGTTTATATCAATTAAAAAAAAAAAAAAAAAAAAAAAAAATAGAAAAGCTATAAAGTAATCTTGGATGTAAATAGAAGCGATTTAAACAATTTTGTTTAAATCAAGTTCTTTCCGTATTATTAAGGTTTTGCAATTCACATCTTTGCGCGCATGAATTTTGCCATGTTTCACCCAAACGAATTCCCAGCGTTTCTCTCTAGCTGCGATTTTAGCTGCACTCAAAAGTTTTTTGGATTCCACACTTAGATGGTCGTTGACATAAATACGTTGTGGCGCTCCTTGGAAACCGATGTCGCAGGTGGAGAGGTCTTTATCAGCACGTGCCGCCGCAATAAAATCTTCTTTGATATATCTGTTAAGGAAGCTCACTATCAGCAATTTCTCCTTGGAATTGTGAATAGGCACCCTTGAAATATAGTTGATCTGGGTCTTAGAACACTTGGAATTGATTTTACTGCCAATGGCGTCCACGATTGAGAATAAGTTCTCATCCTTCTTTAATGGGACACCCTTAATCTCCACATTGTTTAGCCTGGATCGCTGATCAAACGAAGAAAGCTCAAGCTTTGATGAGGCCAATTCTGACTGCAATGAAGAGACAGTGTCCTGGAGCTTCTCAAACTCGGAGGTTTTCCTTTCTAGTTCAGCAAGTCTGGTATCGAGTTCATCGAGTCTTCCACTGGAGAAATCAAGTTCGGTCAACTCATCCTTTATCAATTTTATGTCGCTGACCAACGTTGGTAAGCTCAGCAGGTGCTGCTTCATTTCGCGAATCTCACCCAGTACAGTTTCCAATGAAGCAGAAGGTTGCGGTGAAGGCAGAGCAGGCGATGACTTGCGTTCGGTCAACTCATCCTTTATCAATTTTATGTCGCTGACCAACGTTGGTAAGCTCAGCAGGTGCTGCTTCATTTCGCGAATCTCACCCAGTACAGTTTCCAATGAAGCAGAAGGTTGCGGTGAAGGCAGAGCAGGCGATGACTTGCAAGCAGGACATTTCCATTGTGCTCTTCGGTCGGATCCCAGTTTTCTCCAACCCGCTTCAGATACATTTGCACAAGAGAAATCCAGGAATTTCTTGCAGCTTCCACATTGCACCCCATCGTTAAACTGCTCATTTCAGATTGCGCACGTCTTCATCTTGGTTAAAATAGTTACTAGAGGGCAACAAATATTTGCAACTTTATGAATCGTGACAAAAGGTTGACGATCTATTTTTTTTTTTTTGAGCGTATGCGTACTGTTTTAGTGCGTGTTCACACGAAACTGAGGAATAAGCCCAAACACGGCTAGGATACATTGAACAATTACAGAGTTCCGGTGCCTATCTTCCGGCTCCATCATCATCATCAGATCACTTCGATGATACCATTTTCAACATAACTATTCAGAACCATTTATTTATTTGTATTGTCATAGTCGCTTAACTGTCTTCATTGTGATATCTATGTGAGTATGAAGTTCCTTTGGCCATTTTCCTGGTCTTTTTCATCAGTTCCACTTCATGAAATGTTACTTTTTGACTGTAAATGCTTATGTTCTCGATGAAAATACCAATATCACTATATAGTTGCCTATAATATTTGAGGAGTTCCCTCGATTCCCCATGGATTCCATCATCAAAACTGAATTTTGGAAAAATTGGATTAATCTGGAAGCATATCCTTTAGGAGGAAAAACAATTTTCAAATCGGTCCATAAACGACGGAGTTCTGAGGTAACACACAAAAAAAGAAAAAAAAACATACAACCGAATTGATAACCTCCTCCTTTTTTTGAAGTCGGTTAAAAACACTATAACGATCAAAATAACTTTAATTTCAGAAGTCGGTGTTTCTGGTATTGTTTGCTTGTTATTTAACACCAACTTCCGAAATTAAAGTTATTTTGATCGATTTAGTGTTTAGTTTTTTTATTTGTTAAAAGTTTTTTATGTCACACTTTTCAGTTGTGATGCACTTATAGCCAGAGTACCTATTTCTCATGACAATTCGAATGAACCCAAACACTGCTAGGATACATTATTTTATTATGAAGTCCCCATCCACCTCCCGGCTCCATCATCAGGTTAGTTCGATAGTAGGTACCTTATAGCCAAAGTGCATATAATGACAATTCTAATAAGCCTAAACACGGCTAGGTTACATTGATTAATTACGGAGTTCCAGTGCCTACCTTCCGGCTCCATCATCATCCTCAGATCACTTCGATGATACCATTTTCAACATTACTATTCAGAACCATTTATTTATTTATATTGTCATAGTTAAGTACTTAACTATCTTCATTCTCATATCTATGTGAGGGTGAAGTTCCGTTGGACATTTCTGGTCTTCTTCATCAGTTCCACTTCATCAAATGTTACTTTTTGACTGTAAATGCTTTTTTTTTGATATTCTCGATGAAAATACCAAAATCACTATATAGTGCCTAGAATATTTGAGGAGTTCCCTCGATTCCTTATGGATTCCATTATCAGAACTGTATTTGAAAAAAATGGGACCAATCTGGAAGTAACCGAGTAGTATATTTGCGTCGGCGCATCAATCTTTGAAATAATCAAATTATTTACCACGACCGCTATGTCCCTGCATTTTAAATCCATACTAATATTATAAATGCGAAAGTAACTCTGTCTGTCTGTCTGTCAGTCTGTCTGTCTGTCTGTTACGCTTTCACGCTTATACCGCTAAACCAATTTTGATGAAATTAGGTACAAAGATAGAATAGAGCTTCAGAAAGGACATAGGCTATAAATTATCACGCTATTTGCTATGGGGGGTGAGCAATATTCCAAAATGTCGGTATTCAACGATTTGCCGTGACTTCGATCCCCAGTTATAGTAATAATTTTGGTGAGTATTTTGTCGCCTTTTTTGTATATAATATGCGATGGTACTTCGATTACAATAATAATAGGACTTTTAGCATATTTTTAACACATCTTAGACATTTTTTCTCCATATTTTTGTAAAAAGTAATCAAACATGTAATAAAATCTAAGTGGAAAAACGAAAATAATATTTCTTTTTTTCATTTAGCTACAAATTTAATATCTGAGATGAAAATCATCACGCTATCATCGACAAAAGGTTAAGCAGACAAAGATGACGTTTATACAGGGTGTTTGGCAGAACGTTGAACATACGAAAATGGTGGATAGTTGGGGTCATCTGCTACTTACTCAGCCCTAATTTATTTGGCCCTGGCCCACTGGATATTTTTAATTATTTTTTTTTATCTTTTTTCTTGTTTCACCACTTTCTTAACTTTAAAGTGTAATTTTTATTAAAAGTGGGTGAAACAGGCATTATTTAGTTTTTTTTTTCATACTTTTATGTTGGCAGATTCTTATAAAATTATTGCTTTATTCAGATGTTAGCTAGAAAAAAAGTTATGAGTCCTCAAACTTACAGAAAGATGTAAAAAAATACTTAAATCTTAATTACAACTTGCATTTAAAAAAAAAAACAAAAAATGATTGAGGAGTTCCAATTCTAGCAAAACATCCCTAGTGTGTGAGCTTTCTAATGGTATGTAATTTGCTTTTATAAAAAAAAAACTTTAAGAGTTATTTCATAATTTTATCAAGTAGGACATTTTTGAAGAAACTCTACCTTTACGGAAAGTGAAATGTTTTGCGAAATTTAATACTGCAAGGTTGGTAAAAATTAAATGATCGCCGGCTTGCCAGTAGCAGTGGTGCAAATTCGTGGATTGGCAGGGGAGGACCAATCCCCTGGCCTCCGCGATCGCCCGACCTCACTCCGCTCGATTTTCACGTGTGGGGAAGGGCAAAGGAACTAGTTTACACTACAGAAGTAGAAAGTAGAGAAGATTTGATAAATCGAATTAATACTGCTTTCGAAGTTATGCGACAGGAGATGCTGCTGCGCACAACGACTGTAAAAATCAGACGTAGATGCCGCGCCTGTATTGTAAATGAAGGGCGTCAATTCGAACATTTGTGATTTATTATTTAAATAAATTATTTAACATTTTTTAATTGTTTCCTTAACACACCTAACTGGTACAGCATAATTTGAATCGACTATTTAATTTTTACCAACCTTGCAGTATTAAATTTCGCAAAACATTTCACTTTCCGTAAAGGTAGAGTTTCTTCAAAAATGTCCTACTTGATAAAATTATGAAATAACTCTTAAAGTTTTTTTTTATAAAAGCAAATTGCATACCATTAGAAAGCTCACACACTAGGGATGTTTTGCTAGAATTGGAACTCCTCAATCATTTTTTGTTTTTTTTTTTAAATGCAAGTTGTAATTAAGATTTAAGTATTTTTTTACATCTTTCTGTAAGTTTGAGGACTCATAACTTTTTTTCTAGCTAACATCTGAATAAAGCAATAATTTTATAAGAATCTGCCAACATAAAAGTATGAAAAAAAAACCTAAATAATGCCTGTTTCACCCACTTTTAATAAAAATTACACTTTAAAGTTAAGAAAGTGGTGAAACAAGAAAAAAGATAAAAAAAAATAATTAAAAATATCCAGTGGGCCAGGGCCAAATAAATTAGGGCTGAGTAAGTAGCAGATGACCCCAACTATCCACCATTTTCGTATGTTCAACGTTCTGCCAAACACCCTGTATAAGAACACCTATTTTACACAAAAGTCAACGAACACCGTAGTGCAGTCGTGTCTGGATTAGATCGGCACGTAAGGGGATAGTGGTTCAAAACTCAGTTTCTTTTTTGTGATAGTTTTGTTTTATTTTACTGTAAACAAGACATTTTTACATATTTTTGCGTTCTTACTATTATTTTTATCAACAGTCTGGTTTCTACATCAGCACTTTCGAAGCAGTTTGGCAGATTATACTGACCTTCACTATAAAAGACAGAAATTCAAACGTCTACAAAGAGATCTAAAGAGATACAATAGAGCGGCTATCAGAAAAAATGTCTTAGAAAAACTGTCATCCTATGCCTCAGTGACGCCATCTGGCTTTGAATAGCAAACACACGAATTAAATTTGTCAAACTATTTATTTAACTATCGCTCGGTAGGTGGCCAGGGGCCTTACCATGATAATGTCAAAATGTCAGACTTACGAGCGAAAAAGAGTGATGGAGCTATATAGGGTGTATAGCTCCATCCCTTTAACAGTCCGGTTTAGGTCGTAAAATGGATCACGTTATGAGCTCGTGGTAGAGCCTCAGTTTGTGATAAAGGTAAGGTTAAGCTTTTCAGCAATAGATGGCGTTATCACGAAATCAGCAAATGTTTCTAGACCTATTTATAAAAATTATTGAATTCTAATTAATTGCTTCGTAAATGCCAAAAATATTTACGAAAATAAACCGCAGTTAGGTCCAGTCATTTTATCATAACAAGATTTGTAATAGCGTAAAGCGCGGTGGGCCTTGGGCGCGATCGCCTCCTTCTGCGAAGCAGTAATGCTAGCAAAGGAGGCGGCCGCACGCGCGAGACAGTAACCCTCGCGACCCAGCCGATCCGAACCGAGGGGTTCCGATCCCGATTTCCGGCCACCGTAGGCGCGGGCTTGTGGACGGTGAGCAATGGGTAGCTCACCGTCCGTCCGTCCGGTAATCGTCCGGACCGAGCCCAAGTTGACGGCGCGTAGTGTTCCACGCGCGCCTCAAGGAGGTGTCAGCAACCGTAGGGGCCCAGCAAGGTCGAAGCCTATTGGAGCCATGGGTGATACGAAAGAGATTCCCGGGGCCCTGGAACAATGGCAAAGAAGGAACAGGAGTGGGTTTTATGTATGTTTCTTTCTGGTTTATGTTATGATAAAACAACGCTGTATGATTTTAAAATTATTGGTTCATTAGATATACTAAAAGTATATTATACCGTAGAATTATCTTTTTTACAACACTAAATAAATGTTATTTAACGTAGGCTATCAAAAAAAAGTGGATAAAGTAGTTTTCAGTTGCCAAAATGTATAAATAGTCTGAGTCACGGAGTTGATACTGAGGTCGGTACCCACAGTTTTTAGTGTGTGCACCTTTTGCTTTTAGGTAGGAAATCATCAAATACCTTCCCCCGCTCTGGGTAAAGCGAGAGGTAGTACCAGACTTTTACTGACTGAAATCCACCTGTGTTCCTTTAGTTGCCCTTAGCGTTCCAGGGCTATGGTAACTTGCACGCCACAATTGCGGCAGCAAATACCTTCTTTGAGGAAAGTCTAAAAATGCTCTCTTTCCGCCTGACGCAGGTCTTCATCGAACGTAGATGTTTCGGAAGGACCCCCTAAAAACCAGCAAATATAGGTAGGTACTTAATCACAAAAAGATGCTTCTTGAGCAGTTCGTGAAGGTTACCAGTACTTCAAGTAGTCTCTCCCTCGGACTTGACCACAACCTACTGTTTGGAACAAGTAGGTACCTAATTTCAAAGATTCCAAAAATTGAAGATCATTATGAATTTCATGAAAAACCCATGAAGACATATTTCACACAAGGCCCCGACGTGGTTTGCGTTCCTGAAGATAGTTTGATTACGTATGATGTATCCTACATTACTTGCAGCCTTAAGTCGACAACTGGACGTTACCTCCTTAAGAGTGGTCAGTGAGTGGTGATCAACACTGGGACAACATTCTGACGGATGCCAGAGTCAGTCACAGCCCCAATTGGTTGCGACATTTGTTCGCTGTCATTTTATAGTTTTGTGGAGTCACAAACACGGAGTAATGAGGGGGTATTAGGGTGTTTCGAGAGGTTTCTGTTTCAAATTCGACGTGAGGTAAGTCAACATCAAACTGCAACAATTTTTTCACAAATTCTTTATAAGTACAGTTGTGGAGCAAGATGACATCGTAGGTTACTCTGTAGTATTTTAATAATCGCTAGCAGCAGTGGACTATCAGTGCACGTTATTCAGCTGAAGATGGGCTGAAGCCGATTATGCTCCTTCGAAATTCACCTCCGCCAAAGTTGCATAACGGACCCGGCTAAAAGTCTGCAGAAAAATATCATCGAGGAAAATTCTTATGGGAGGTAATTCTTTCGAAAAATCTCATAGCTCTAGCAGGCATTGGCCCTAGAGATCTTCACCAGGCGAAAAGAGAGGACGCTGTGGTGTCTTTAGAAAGACACCACAGCGTCCTCTCTTTTCCTCAAAGAAGGAAGATTTGCTGCCGCGTGCAAGTTACCGTAGCTCTAGAACACTAAGGGCAATTAAAGGAACACAGGTCGGTTTCAGTCTGTAAAAGTCTGACACAAACTCTCGCTTTACCCAGAGCGGGGTATTTGATGATTTTCTTCCTAAAAGTAAAACGTGCAGACACTAAAAACTGTGGGTATTGACCTCAGAACAAGATCCGTACAGACTCTTTATACATTTTGGCATTTGGCAACATTTAACATTTTGAAAACTACTTTATCCACTTTTTTATAGCCTACGTTAAATAACATTTATTTAGTGTTGTTAAAAGAAAACAACGGTTTAATACACTTTTAGTCTATTAATAATGAACCAATCATATTAAAATCATACAGCGTTGTTTCATCATAGAATAAACCAAAAACAAACTTAAACTATCACCTTTTCCTTTTAGGGGTAGGCAGAACCATAGTTTATCAACTACTTCGACCTCAACATGTCTGTTTCTGTTTATTGATGATGATAAGTAATTTATTTCATGTATATCATGAACGAGTATTCTATAACTGGTGAGCCAAATAAATAAAATTAATTATATATCTGGACATAAGAAATACATTTTACATAATATATTTACTGAAATTAATTTCCGTTATTTGAATTAGATGTTTTTAGCACGAATCACAAGCACAGAATTATTAATTACGTTTGTGCATTTTTACTAACTTGAAGCAGACAAAGTGGCGGGTAACAGCTAGTCTGTAATATTTTCAGAAAATATTCACTTAAATTACACGCTGTAAAGGGCTATATTGATCTATATAAATGCACAATTTATTTAAGGCACTTATTTGGATAAAGATTAATGCTGTATTGCTTAAAATCGTTTCGTAAATAAGCCATTATTTCTCGAAAAAGTAAAGGATAAAAAATGGCTATTGTGGGTTATACCTAAAAGATAGACATTTAACATCGCGGACCTTTTTGTACATCTTTTTAACTTCTTGATTAGCGTAATTAGAGACACAATAGTGTACAATACTCTAGTACATTATTTTGATCTAGCTCTTAGGGTTCAGCCAGCGTTTGCAATGTAAGCGCAAAAAAATGTGTTTATTTACGACATCACATCAGAAACCTCTAAAATCATCAGTGTTCCTCTACTATATTGTGCGTGTATTATACACGAAAACCTTCCTCTTGAATTACTCTATCTATTAAAAGAAACCGCGTCAAAATCCGTTGCGTAGTTTTAAAGATCTAAGCATACATAGGGACAGACAGTCACGAAAAGCGACTTTGTTTTATACTATGTAGTGATAAGGCCGGTGTTTCCTAGCTGACTACCATGAGAAGAAACACCGAAACAAAATCAGGGGTCAAAGTCTCATGTTATGGTCAAATTATATGCAGCTTGGTGTGAGATGGTCTTTTGAGGTAAGAAACTCACAGATTTCAGTGTACCTCCCCAGTCAGTGCAAGCATTTGTGAGTATTCGTTTAGCACAACTTAGGACTTGAAATTTTGGGAAAATGTCTGCAGCCGAATAGATTTAGCTACTATCCACGTAAGCCCTTTATTTATTGGCTTTTTTTTAAATTAATAAACTGATTTAATCAATTAATCTTTATTTTATTTATACATCCTATACAGTTAGTAGAATTTGGTCAATGAGATATGCTATGCATAAACCATAACAAAACAAGTGCGGTTCTTACTATGTTTTGAAACTAATTGTTACATGAACTCGTGTCAATTATCAAAGTTAGTAAGGGGTTTAAAATATGTAACACTTATGTACCACTTAACACTTTTATTAAAGTGTTAAGTGGTATATAAGTGGTAGTAGTAGTGTTCATTTTTTTTTCCATTCGGTTTTATGCCGGGGTCGGGGTTCCATTTTCGCTAAACGCCAGCTGTGCGAAAAATACAGAGGTGCGCATAAAACTTGCACATAGTATTTGTTGACTTCAAAAAGGCATACGACCGGGTACCTCGTGAGGTTCTGTGGTGGGCCCTTAAAGAGAAAGATGTGCCTGGGAAGTATGTGCAGTTGATCCGAGCGATATATAGTCGCTGCAGTACCCAAGTGCGGTCTACAGTGGGCAAAACTAACTAGTAGCTTCAATGTGGCTGTCCGACTTACATCAAGGGTCGGCTCTTCCTTACCTCTTCCTGATGATAATGGACGCTCTGACGTCGGACATCCAGGAAGAGGCTCCCTGGTGTATGCTGTTTGCCGATGACATTGTGCTGTTTGCCGAGAATGGCCTAGAGGTCCAAGATAGATTGGAGGTGTGGTGGCAAACACTGGAGAATGTTGGCCTAAAATTGAGCAAAACCAAAACGGAGTACTTGTTCTGCGATTTTGGCGGTCTCTCCAGTCCTGTGCCTATAGCTCTCGCTGGAACGCCCATACCAATCTGTTCCGACTTTCGGTACCTCGGGTCGTTTGTTCAAGGGGATCGTGAGGTAGACTGAGACGTAACATCGGATCAATTCAGGATGGACGAAATTAAATTAATTTATTTATACCGCGTACATCGAAGGACTGGAACAATTTGCCTGCTGCGGTCTTCCCGTCCAACTATAATTTAGGTGTCTTCAAGGCTAGAGTGAATAGGCTCTTAATAAACTAGTGCGCCTCACCATCAATGATTGCATCACTGCTTACCATCAGGTGGGATCGCAGTCAAGCACTGGTTTATATAAAATAAAAAAATGGCGACAGGTCACTAAAACAACTTGTGACTCACGGATGGCCCTCATGTTGAAGGGTAAAATCTACAAGTCCGTGATTAGGTCAGTCATACTGTACGGATCAGAATGTTGGGCTGTGAAAAAGACGGATGAAAAAAGATTGCATGTAGCGAAGAAGAGAATGTTGAGATGGATGTGTGGTGTGACGATGAATGAATGAAGTGAGAAATGAGTACAATAGTTTGAAAAGGAATCGTTTGTCTTGTTATGGCCATGTAATTCTACCCGTCGATGTCAAAGACCATGTAGGTATAATTATGTAAAAATTTAAGCACATTTCGCGACGCGTTTTACGCCGGCGCGCGGCGGCGGCGGTATGAGCAATCCGCAGTCGCCTGCAGCCTCGGTGGATTGCACCGCACGCTCTGCGGTCGGTTGGCGCCCGCAGTGGCCGGCAAAGGGTACAGAAATACGACGTGAAATCCGTAAATCAGTGGATGCAGTCAGAATTTTTTGGCCT
The DNA here is from genome assembly GCA_905147345.3 of Mythimna impura. NCBI lineage: Eukaryota > Metazoa > Arthropoda > Insecta > Lepidoptera > Noctuidae > Mythimna > Mythimna impura. The sequence goes on from LR990344.1 coordinate 252,520, forward strand.
TTTTTTTAAATTCTTATGTGAAGTAAGTACCTATAACACAACTCGTTTCTGGTGTGTGTCTATGGCGGTTTGGAGGACAAATGATAATCGACCGTCTTGCGCTTATCACTTGCCAAGTTTGTGAGCGATTATCACAACCGCGGCGGCTACGTAACCGCACAAAACTCCGGTCTCGTGAGTTTAGAAATAAAACAGCTTTTTTTTGGGTGCAGGTGAAAACCGCTTCCTGAGGAGTGTGTTACATAATTCCGAAAAGTGTAACATCGAATAACACGTTCCCGTAAGTTTACTAATCCGAAACACTTAACAACGAATGCACGTTACCACGAAAAACTTAACGCCGTAGCCATGCAATCTCGAATTACATGATTTAGAAACATTGTAATATCGAATAACACGTCCCCGTATGTTTACTAATAGGAAACTCTTCACAACAAATGCGCGCTTCTATGAATAACTTATCGCCGAAGCCACGCGACCTAGCGATTTGGTTATTCGAGATTCCATGACTGTGGCGTTAGGTTTTTCGTAGCAGCGTGCATTCGTTGTTAAGTGTTTCGGATTAGTAAACTTACGGGAACGTGTTATTCGATGTTACACTTTTCGGAATTATGTAACACACTCCTTCCTGAGTTTCAGGACAGAATGGAAGAAAAAAAACGTGTTGCGCCGACCCCAAGTAAAACGGGACAAGGGCAGCAAGATGATGACTATGTCACTATTTAGTATTCTTTAGATACAAACAATACCATTAATTCTTTTCATAGGCTGAACGACTGTACAGTTGCACCTAAAATATTCCGTTCCAGCACCACCCTAAATTGACTGGTAGAATATGCGTAAGGCATAAGTCGCCTTTGTACAGTGCTTTTTTATTAGTGCATAAAGTTTTAATTAACAGAAGCATGTCATCCTTTTTTAACCGACATCAAAAAGAAGGAGGTTCAATTTAAAAAAAAAAAAACACTAAAAAAGTACAAAATAACTTTAATTTTGGAAGTCGGTGAATAGGTACCGAGAAACACCGACTTCCGAAATTAAAGTTATTTTGACCCTTTTAGTGTTTTTTTTAGTGAAGTCGGTTTTTTTTTGTAAAAAGTTTTTATTTTTGTGACAACAACAAATTTACTATTTTCAGGGAATGTACGGAATTTGTACGAAGTGTTTGTACGGAACCCTCAGTGCGCGAGTAGGTACTTCGAGTACCGACTCGTACTTGCCCAGTTTTTTTTACATTCAAGTCGGTTGTATTTTTTTTTGTAAAACGTTTTTTTCTTATCAATTGGCGCAAAAAAAGGAAACATCCATTTTTCTAATAAAGCTGGTTTGGACTGGCTTTGATGATTTCTCTAGGATAACTCTTTGCAGTCCGGAATCAATGCGAAACGATAGGAGGATAGGAATGCCTATAAATATACGCATGAATATGAATGATAAATAAATGCGATTAAGATATATAAATATTTAGTTTTAAACTGGGAGAGCAAAATGATTCCTGGGATCGTGTTTTGCCCCTTATCATAGTGATCATTTTATACCCCCTCGTGTGAGAAGTTTAAAAAAATGACACTTTTTTTAAATTTCTGGAAAATGCCTAATAAATCGGAAAATATAAATAAATTGAAAACGAAGAATGGCATGCTAGTGTATCAATAGTTTCGATGGTTCATACAATTTAAATATTTTGGACACAAGCATTTTACCTAAGGTTATTTTTACACTTTCTGGAATATTGGGACAAGTGAAACTGGTGGACATAGTGAAATTATTTCACTGATTGATTTCAATGTGCCGTGCTTCATCGAGGCTATAGACCTGGAGACTCGCTTGCCCGAATTCTAATCCGCCCGATGAACCATCTTCCCAAAGACGGTGGGATGAGCCGCTCTGCAAAGTAGTTCAAAAAAACTTAATTGAAACATCTACTGCTCCTGTGGAGCGTGCGCGCCTGCTGGCTGTGGGAGAGTTGGAGTCTGGTCTCTGGCTTCACGCACTACCATCGTCGAACATAGGCACCTTGCTCGATGATAATACTTTCCGCCTCGCTGTTTCCTTACGTCTAGGCGCTCCCTGTTGTTCTCCTCATCGCTGTCACTGTGGCGAAGTCGTCAACAGCCTCGGACACCACGGTCTGTCATGCAGCCGAAGTGCGGGTCGCATAGCACGACACGCGAATATGAACGACATCATCAGACGTGCTCTTGTCTCCGTCGGCGTCCCAGCCGTATTGGAACACCATGGCCTGGCACGCGACGATGGCAAGAGACCGGACGGCATGTCGTTATTCCCATGGAAGATGGGTAGGCCTTATTATGGGACGCTACTTGTGTCGATACTCTTGCGCTTGCGCCTTCCCATCTTCCTAGCTCGTCGTGTTGTGCTGGTGCTGCCGCTGCGGCTGCGGATAACCTCAAGCGGCGAAAATATAATAACCTTGTTGGAAGTTATATTTTCTTGTAGTTGGGGTTGAAACTCTCGGTTCGTGGGGTCCGAGCGCTCACAAGTTGTATAAAGATCTGTCAAAACGTTTAGTTGACACTTCGCGTGACCCAAGGGCTGGCTTTTACCTCGGACAGAGGATAAGCATTGCCATACAGCGTGGCAATGCCGCCAGTCTTTTGGGCACATTACCAGTCGACAGCGATGTGGAAGAGTTTTTTGCCATATTTTAGTTTTATTTAGTTGTAATTAGATTCGTAAGAGCAGTGGTGGCCGAGTGGTAACGGCTCCGACTTACGAGTTGTAGGTCGCGGGCTCAAACCCAGCCAGGCGCATTACTTTGTGTAATTTATTTCATCACCACTGCTCTCAAAACGGTGAAGGAAAACATCGTGAGGAAGCCGGCATGTCCTAGAACCAAAAATTCGAAGACATGTGACATCCACCAACCCGCACTGGGCCCGCGTGGTGGATTACGGCCCATTCCCTCTCCTAGAGAGAAGGCCTGAGTCCCAGCAGTGGGAACATTAAAAGGCTGATTATGCTATGCTATGCTGTAATTAGATTAGGGTTTTTATTATTATTTATTTTATTTTATTGTAATTATAGTTAGTACTTATTTCTAAATGTAAATAAATGGCATTTATAAATTTGAATAAAACTATTTCATAGGTTATGATTATGAATATGGTTTTATTAATATGAATTTTGTATCTTCGTAATCAGCGATTCCTACAGGAAGAAATAGGATTGAAGTTAATATGTAGTGCGTGCGGTCGTGTCAGGGCCCAGCGGAGGAGGCGATGGCGCGCGCGTGGCGCGAGCGCGAGCCGGGCGCGCGCGTGGCGGCGGCGCGCGCCGCCCTGGCCGTGCGCGCCGACTGCGCCGCCGCGCTGCTGCTGCTGGCCGAGGAGGACGCGCCCACCGTGCACGAGGCCGAGCGCGTGCTGCGCCGCGCCTGGCGCGCCGCCGAGTCGGCGTGGCGCACGTCGCTGGCGGGCGGCGCGGCCAGCGCGGCCGAGGCGCGGCGCGACGCGGCCGTGCTGGCGCACGTGAAGCGGCGCGCCGCCATGTGCGCGCGCCGCCTGGGCCGCCTGCGCGACGCCGCGCGCCTGTTCCGCGAGCTGGCGCGCGACGCGCCGCCCGCGCTGCACGCGCTCGCGCTGCACGAGAACCTCATCGAGGTGCTGCTGGAGCAAAAGGCCTACGCAGACGTGCAGGTCAGTTGTTCTACATTTCATTTTCTTTACATCGATCAATCTGCTTAACCTGTTCCTAACTTCGTTGATAATATAGTTGATATCGGATTCCAGTCTAACCGAGTGCAGCGAGATATCAACATTTTACATGGAGCGCTGCCTACACTACGATTGCTATTATAGGATGGTCCGGGTGACAGCTGTCGGATTTATATAATGTGCTACCTATCCTTTTCTCTCATCGAGTCTTAAAGATGCGTATTTTCGTCCTGCTGTCATCCTACCCATGCTATGTTAAAAAGACCTTAGCTAATTTCCATAATTCTGTAACTGGGTAATATGATACCCTTTGTCAAAACTAATGTTAGATTTTCTGGTTTTTTACTATCTGCAAAAACTGTCAAATATCTAAAAATGTCAGCTGAAACTTAACGTGCCTTCCGAAGCACGGATGAGTGTCGTTAAGTAAGATGGTTACCCATCCGAGGATCGTCCTCGCCAAGCGTTGCTTTACCCTGAAAACGACCAAAAGAATAAGTAGGTAATGATTGACATTACCCAGTACCTACACGTAAAATTCAGAAATGCCACCGAGTGCTCAACGGGATGAGTTAGATGAGTATAAATGAAAATGCAAGTGGTCCGTCCGACTTAAACCATGTCTAATGAAACACTAGAAAGTAAGAAAGAATAACAACTTTTATTTGGCACACGCTCAGATACACACAATTTGGAAACAACGTGTAGACTACCTACACATAATATTTAAAAAAAAAATGTAAAGTAATTTACATAAATGCATAGGTATGCACATACACGAGCCTACATTCGGCTAACTGATTATATAATAAAAATGTTTTACCCACGTACGTAAGTACAAGGTTACCTCAGCCTCGAGCTCCTCCAAGTACCAGCCCCCCTAGCCAAGTTACAACCGTTTCGTTTCGATTCTCTATTCGTTGATCGCCTCGAGTCGGCCACGCCACCTATTCCTTTGTTCTGACCACGTGACTGAGCGTTGAGATGATATCATAACAAAGGAATCGGAGGCGTGGCCTACTAGAGGCGATCGACGAAAAGAGAATAGAAACAAACAGTTGTAACTAGGCTAGGGGGGCAGTACTTACGTATGAATTCATATTTAAAGATGTGATGACATATTTTGTTGATGTGCTTTGTGCAGGCGGTGCTGGCGCGCTATGACGACGTGGGGCTGCCGCGCTCGGCGTGCGTGTGCTACACCGCCGCGCTGCTGAAGGCGCGAGCGTGCGGGGCCGCGGGGGGCGCGGGCGGGGGCCCCGGGGGCGCGGGGGGCGCGGCCGCGCGCGGCGCCGCCGAGCTAAGCGCGCTGGACGCCATGCGCCGCGCCATCGAGTTCAACCCGCACGTGCCCGAGTACCTGCTGGAGCTGCGGCCGCTCACGCTGCCGCCCGAGCACGTGCTGCGGCGCGGCGACAGCGAGGCGCTGGCCTACGCGTTCTTCCACCTGCGGCACTGGCGCAACTGCCCCGGCGCGCTGCGGCTACTGGGCGCGGCGTGGGCGGCGGCCGAGCGCGGCGCGGCCGGCGCGGCGTGCGCGGCCTGCGCCGACCGCGAGCTGCTGCCGCAGCACCACGCGCTGTCCGTGTTCCCGCGCCGCCGCGCGCCCGCGCTGCTGCCGCTGGCGGCGGCGCTGTGCGCGGCCACAGCTCTGCTCGCTCTGCTCGCTCACCGCTGGCCGGCGCACGCGCACGCGGTGGCGCGCGCGGCGGCGCAGGGACTGGACCCGCGGCGCCTGCACACGTTGCTGGCCGCCGTGTGATGCGGCGCAGCGACCGCTCTGCTCGCTCACGGCTGGCCGTGCGGCGCACATTGCTTGCCGCCGTGTGATGCGGCGCAGCGACCGCTCTGCTCGCTCACGGCTGGCCGTGCGGCGCACATTGCTTGCCGCCGTGTGATGCGGCGCAGCGACCGCTCTGCTCGCTCACGGCTGGCCGTGCGGCGCACATTGCTTGCCGCCGTGTGATGCGGCGCAGCGACCGCTCTGCTCGCTCACGGCTGGCCGTGCGGCGCACATTGCTTGCCGCCGTGTGATGCGGCGCAGCGACCGCTCTGCTCGCTCACGGCTGGCCGTGCGGCGCACATTGCTTGCCGCCGTGTGATGCGGCGCAGCGACCGCTCTGCTCGCTCACGGCTGGCCGTGCGGCGCACATTGCTTGCCGACGTGTGATGCGGCGCAGCGACCGCTCTGCTCGCTCACGGCTGGCCGTGCGGCGCACATTGCTTGCCGCCGTGTGATGCGGCGCAGCGACCGCTCTGCTCGCTCACGGCTGGCCGTGCGGCGCACATTGCTTGCCGCCGTGTGATGCGGCGCAGCGACCGCTCTGCTCGCTCACGGCTGGCCGTGCGGCGCACATTGCTTGCCGACGTGTGATGCGGCGCAGCGACCGCTCTGCTCGCTCACGGCTGGCCGTGCGGCGCACATTGCTTGCCGCCGTGTGATGCGGCGCAGCGACCGCTCTGCTCGCTCACGGCTGGCCGTGCGGCGCACATTGCTTGCCGACGTGTGATGCGGCGCAGCGACCGCTCTGCTCGCTCACGGCTGGCCGTGCGGCGCACATTGCTTGCCGCCGTGTGATGCGGCGCAGCGACCGCTCTGCTCGCTCACGGCTGGCCGTGCGGCGCACATTGCTTGCCGCCGTGTGATGCGGCGCAGCGACCGCTCTGCTCGCTCACGGCTGGCCGTGCGGCGCACATTGCTTGCCGACGTGTGATGCGGCGCAGCGACCGCTCTGCTCGCTCACGGCTGGCCGTGCGGCGCACATTGCTTGCCGCCGTGTGATGCGGCGCAGCGACCGCTCTGCTCGCTCACGGCTGGCCGTGCGGCGCACATTGCTTGCCGACGTGTGATGCGGCGCAGCGACCGCTCTGCTCGCTCACGGCTGGCCGTGCGGCGCACATTGCTTGCCGCCGTGTGATGCGGCGCAGCGACCGCTCTGCTCGCTCACGGCTGGCCGTGCGGCGCACATTGCTTGCCGCCGTGTGATGTGTCCTCTAGTTATTAAGTGTATCGCGATGTTTCATTATATTTGATCTGCATTTAACTATAAAATAAAATATTATGCTATGCTGACGTGTTTTTGTTTTTTGGTGCTCTCCAATGTTTAGCACCAGATATACACTCACGTATCACCTCGAATCGGCGCCACCTGGACGCGAGTAATTCAACTTAGAGACTCCGTAGTTTAGTCTAGTTTGGCTGCTAAGTGCGCACACTAGCCCGACTAAACAGTCGGGTTTGTGGTGAGTGTGCATACTAGATAACTATCGGCCGACACCTTTTGGACGATTTGCTCGCTAGTTTGAAATTCGCTTTTGACGAGAGTGGTCGCATAATGAAACTTAAAAATTTTCCAAAAACCGCCGTTGCGCATCATGCTAAAATATTTGAGAGGATTGTCTATGACCAGATATCTCCCTCCCTACTTCCTCGCTCAGCTTCAATACTCAATACTTCGCGTAGTCATCTAGATTACGCGTCTCAGGTATGGAATCCACGTTATCATAAATACATAGACCGCATTGAAAACATCCAAAGACGTTTCATTAAATATATTTGCTTCCATCAAGATTCCATATCAGTCGACTGATTATCTTGGACTCTGTAAGAAGTATTACTTATCTGGTTTTTTGTTTTCGGTGGGAAAATCATTTTATGACATCCTCCGCTCTTGGGCGGGCGGGAGATAGTGTCAGACTTTTACTGACTAAAAACCCACTCCTGTTCCTTCGTTGCCTTTCGTAACGGCTCTCCTTTCAGAATCAGACCCTTGGTCCCAGTAAGCTTCGACCCTGCTGGTACCACACACAGTCGCAGACATCTTGAGGCGCGCGTGGAACAGTACGCGCCGTTGACGACTTGGGCTCTTTCCGGACGGTCGGACGGCGAGTTACCAGTTGCTCGCCGTCCGCAAGCCCGCGTCTACGGTGGCCGGAAATCGAGATCGGAATCCCGGCGGCGGTTGGGGCGTGAGGACCGTTGCCTCATGCGATCGGCCGCCTCCTTTGCTAGCATTACTGCTTCGGACGCGGAGGCGACCGCCTGCCACTCCTCCTCGCTCCGGACCATGGTCTGTATGCGCGGCCCGGCGCGAGAGATCGCCGCCGCCGAAGTATTACCTGGTTATGAATGTTGTTTCAGAGTCATTTGAAATGGACACACATTTTTAACTTTATTTTCTAATAGATCCAGAATAAGAAAACTATTATGAATGGAGAAAACCGGTAGAATTGAATGGATACCTGTAAAATTTAGTTCAATTTGTTCGCAAAATTTTGAAACAAATGATTTCATAACAAAAAAGTCAGGAAATAGATACACAGAGATGGCCCATATAACCATTTTTGGTCGCAGATTTGTAAAAGATGTAACAAGTCGCATCAGTTTCGTAACTGATACGACATATTGCGACTGTGTGGGAGTGCACTTTTAATTGTCGTAACCGTTTAGTAACAAAGTGACAGAAAGAAGTTTTAGTAACTTCGTGTTGTAGCTGTGTCGACTTGTTACAGACAAATTTGTGTACACACGTTTTACACACTTTGCGCATTGTATGTAACTAGTGTACAATATTGGTAACAATGTGTACTAACTGAGTGGTAACATGTGTAATACCGTTACGTCAATGTTCCGGAACACTTATAACACTAACTTGGATAAATGGAAATCACTAGATCCAGGCATTCTCAAACTATTGTCTTATGTTAACTGCCGGTTTACCGTTTAATTAAAATAAAAAATGAGTAAACTACCCAAAATATCACGTAGATTTCGATGGACTTCAACATTTTACAGGAGAGTTAATGAATTAACGAACCAAAATAACACAAGTACAAGTAAGTTAATCCTATCCTATTTACTAATATTAAATTTATAAATGCGAAAGATTGTCAGGATGGATGTTTGTCGTCACGCAAAAACTGCTGAACGTATTTTGATGAAATACAATAATATAGCTGATAGATCAGAATAACATATAGGCTACTTTTCATCCCACAGCTGGGCATGGGTCCATCGCGATATATCTAAATCCTACTCGGACGAAGTCGCGGGCACAGCTAGTAATTAATAATATTGTTTGATGTTGTGTTGTCCCTATTGTGACAGATTCATCATTCTGTTGAACTTTCTAGCGTATTCACGACCAAATCCAGAAAATAGTACGGAAGTATCTCGCACTGAAGAACTTAGTGCCGAAGTATCAAATTTCGAACACCAACAGAACCCAGTTGCGACTTCTTATAATATAAATAATACCAATGAGGTACCACAAACTTCCAAATACGCAGCAGAAACTGAAGAATATGACGCAGATACACTTGATGGATCATCTGATTCTGATAATGAAACACACGCCATAAACGTGAGATACCAAATTCAGCAATGGGCGTTGAAGTACCAAATTCCTCATAATGCGTTGAACGAATTAATTGGTATTCTACGAGATCATCCAAATACAGATTTCAATATTTTTTTACCAAAAGATAGTAGAACTCTTTTAAAAACGCCCAGATCTAACAATATTTTGCCATTGGGCAATGGAAAATATTGGTACTATGGATTAGAAAATTGTTTAAAAGATGCTTTACCCCAAAGTATGTCAAAATTACCAAGTTGTATATTTTTAACATTTAATATAGATGGTTTACCTATAGCCAAAAGTACGAAAAATGAATTTTGGCCAATTTTGTGCAAAATAGATGGCATGGATATGCCTCCATTAGTTATATCAATATACTTTGGAAGTACTAAACCGCCTCTAGAAATGTTTTTGCGTCCATTTGTAAACGAGCTATTAAAATTACTGAAAGATGGATTATTAATTCAAAAGCAACTTATTCTTTTAAAAATTCGTTGCTTCATATGTGATACACCTGCAAGATGCTTTATAAAAGGTGAGTTCAAAAATACATTAACGGTTCCGAGACGTGAACTACGGAACCCTTAAAGCGATTACCTCATTTTAATTCTAATTATGTAGACCTAGTGTAGGTATAGCTAATTATAAAATACAAGTTAATGCAGCTGTTGGTTATCATATCAGGTCAGATTAATTAATAATATGCCCATTGCTCTTTTGACTGCAGGTACTGTGGGATTTAATAGTTACCATGGGTGTATGAAATGCACAATCATTGGTGAATTCGACAGATGAGGTCGACATATGAGTTTTCCCAGAACGGATATGCCTTTGCGTACCGACCATTCATTCAGAAATCGACTTGATCCAGATCACCACAAAGAAAGAAGTGCAATTGAAGATTTACCCATAGATTTAGTAAATGATTTTACGATTGCAGATGCTCTTCATCTGTTAGATTTGGGTGTGATGAAAAGATGTTTACTGGGGTGGACTAATGGGAGTTTTAATTTTCAAACGAAATGGTCAGCAAGAGAAATTCAGGATGTTTCAAGAAAAATGATGGAATTAAAATTAACAACTCCAACTGAGATACAACAAGGAAGGATGAGAGAACTAGATACCCTTCACTTTTGGAAAGCCGCTGAATTTAAAAACTTTTTGTTGTATTTCGGTCCAGTTGTGCTTAAAGAATATTTGTCATTTGAAGTATATCAACATTTTTTGACATTGTTTTGTGCCACCACCATATGTTATTCTGATGCTTATATATCTTACCGGGACATAGCTGAAAAACTTTTTAATAATTATATCGAAAAATTTGCAGAAATTTATGGTCTAGACTCTGTAAGCAGTAACATTCACAATTTATGTCATATTGTTAATGATGTCTCAAGATTTGGTTCTTTACCTTCTCTAAGTGCATATCCATTTGAAAGCTTGCTATTTAGAATAAAAAATCTGTTACGAAAAGGCAATCAACCATTAGAACAAGTAGCGAATCGTATACAAGAGCTTTCAAAATTAAATAATGAAAACCAAAAATGTAACCAAACCTATCCCGTCGCCAAATATGAAAGTTTCCTGGCAACAGGTGAAAAAGTATTTACTACTGTCAAAATGAATGGGAATTACCAGTTGGCCAGAAACATTAAAGATAAATGGTTTTTAAGTGTACATAATGATATCGTTCAAATGATGTACGCAATTTCTGTCAATGACAAAATTAAAATCGTTGGCAGGAATATCAAAAACAAATTTGATTTTTTTGAGCGACCGTTCAATTCTTCGTATATCAATGTATATGCAACATCACTTGATTATGAAGCAGAAGAATCAAGAGAATACAATTTGGAAGACGTAAAATGTAAGCTTTTATGTATGCTTTGCAACTCCCAAATGGTATTTATTCCTGTATTGACAACGTTAGGGGTAGTAATAAAATAAAAACATAAGAAGAAACGATTTTTATTTCGAAATCACAAAATCATCACTGACACTTAACGCACTATAACTTTACTAGCATTAGCTAGCTACTTGCCACTAATAATCTACAGATCATTTTAAAGACCTGCATCAATCTAAAAAAGCTACTTAATAATAAGTCTACCTAATCAGTTTAATATACATTCATATAAAGTGGTATCAAAAATAGTATACTGAGTAAACCTAAATAGAGCAATAATAACAACAAAATTTTATAATTTTATATCCTGTTCACTGTCGTCTCCATCATCTATCAATCATAAAGATAATTTGTCAGCATATTCGTATAGTTAATCACTGTTTGTACTTTTGCAGCACAGAACATTAAGTAAGTTATCAGAACTGATATTCATAATTTTGGTTTCATCTTTTAGATCCAAAATCTTGTTTTTTATTTTCACGTCAGAGAGTACCACTATTTTCGATGATTTGTCGGAATATTTTTTTGTGTCTGGCGTATTGTCGGCTGTAAAAGAATAAAGTTAAAGAATATTAATTTCGTTTGAATAAAGAATTTAACTGTCTTCTCTACAAAGTTAGCAAAGCATTGGCTCTCCATACCATACTTTCGTCAAAATCTGACTTGAGTATTTGTGTCTGTTGTGTGCGTGTGCACGTGTGTTACATTACATAATGAGCGTATAGGGGAGTGTGCTGTGTGTTTATGTGTAAAAGCAATTAAAACAAATTATATAAGTACCGATGTCATTTTCTTTTTCATCTAACTGATCCTCTGTTTCAGATTCATATTTTCTTGTGTCCTTTTGCATCTCCAGATTTGTATTTATCACTTCATCTACTATATTTGGCATTTTCAGGTTTATATTCATGTCTTCCTCTTTTTCTTGATCTAAACTTTTATTATGTGTAGTAGTATTCTTTCTCGTTTCACTCCTTTTTTTTTTCGATGTACTTGTGTTCATTTCACCCCTAAAATGAAGCACATTGAATGATCTCAACTTCGACGCATTAAATTTACCTCATCGTATTCTATGGTAACTTAAAAGTCTTGAATAGAACAATAAGCTAATACAACATTAGAAAGCTAGTAAAAACCGAGTTCTTAGATATTTGTACAGATATTTGCACACCAAGCGTAGCAAACACTATGGCACCTCATGTCATTGTGATAGGTGTGACTTTGTAACAAAAGTGTTACGCTTGATGTGCTGTTGTCCGTAGGTACATACACTAATGACAAAAACATAGTTGATTACTATATATACTATATAAATTCGATTAAATATTCTTCATACTTACGATTTTCTTTTGATTCTTTGGCCACTATGCTTTATGGCACTATTTTGGAGAAATGAATCCGCTTCTAAAGATGTACAAGCGCTATCAGCAAGATGTACAATTTTGTAAAAACAATTTCTTATATTTATATATTGCATGAAAGGTGGTTTAGAACAACCTTTTATACCTTTCCAAGTAAAATGGCTCAGAAGTTCGTCAGTAAAAAAAGATTTGGTTATTTGCAGTCCAATCTTGCCAATTTTGTGAGTGCCGCTTGTGCCAGAAATTCTAGAAAACTTTTTGACCTGCAACACCATACACACATACACTGTTTTGATTTTATTTATTTATTCAGCCAAAAAAAAATAAAACATCAAATATTTATTTTGCCAAACAATGTTGATATTAGTAAACATACCAATGCTTTTTCGAAATCTGCATTGATTAGTTCGCTTTCCAGCAAGTCTAGCTGCTCTACAGAGTTTATAGGGAATTCGATATTTTTTTGGGTTATCACGTCATCTTCCTTTTTTGTGCTTGCTTTCACAGTAAAATCATTATTAGAGAAGCTTTTAGATTTCAATAAATCAAATATTTTATCTAGCTGAATTTGCATTACAGCAAATCCTCTTTTTGTTTCCTGTTCAACTAAAAAAAAATAGATCAGCATTAATAATTATGTATGAATCCTGACAGTTTCCCCATGAAATAAATGTTAAAGAGTTTCGTCAGCTACATCCATGGCATAGAGCTAAATCAAATTAAATTGATCATCGTTTCCATTTTGCAGCTGTATCATCATCAATTCTAATATCTACAACTACAAAATAACACCTCTTTAGGTTTATGTCAAGTGGTGAAAGTTATTCTACAAGATTTACATAGTTACATAGGTTAAAACTACTTAGAGCAAGTAACATAAAAAATGCAAGACTCTTACGATTTTGGAAGCGTTGAATTTTTTCCTTAAGAATCTCGTTTTCGCTGGATAGAGCACTATTTTGTGATATGAGATCGTTCAAGTGATCAAATTTTATAGTAATTAAGTTTGCTTCACTATGTTCAGGGACGGGGTCTGGATTTGTTGTCATACTATTCTCATTCGTTATTTTTGTAACGTTGTTAGTTTCGATATTTTGTAAAATAATGTAGTTTAATGGGTCATTTTCAACAATTGTATCTTCTTCCAGGTGATTGTTAGTTTTCTTGTCTTCTGTAACTGTTTCATTTTTTTCCATTGTTGTGTTTTGTTTTTCAATAACTAAATCGAAATTTGCGTTCAAATCTAATAAATCGGCTGTTACAGACATTAAGGTAGGATGATTTCTGTTAGTTTCTCGATTTTTGTGATATCTGTAAAAGGTAATTTATAATTAGACAGTAGGTCAGCCAGCGCCAGACATACCTTAGCATCGAGGGTCACCAAAAATATCTGATTTCCATAAATTCAATTTTATCTACGCAACCAGAGTAATCATATTTTTGTTAGCACCCTTAGTGTTTAATAAATCTAAGTTACCACCCACGTGACTAGACGGGCTGCTCATCTCAATGAAGTTCAAACAACCAGTTCGGGTTAAAATTACAATAATAAATATCTCGGACTCTCACACCAATCAGCCCCAAACTAGGCAGAGCCTACGTGGCCAGAGGGTGCACTAGGGATTCTAAATAACGGATAAACATACTTATGTACATTATAAATAACCATGATTGCCAAAAAAACTCGGATTTGCGCGATCACAGCCAAAACAACTCCTTTTCTTCCCCATCTTTCTCAACAGTACACTCTATTATCGGTATCATCCTTGGTATAGATTACGGACGCGATCTCAATCCGAATTTAAGGATTACATTGAGAGCGTTATTCAAACTGCTTCCAAATACCTAACTCTAAAAAGCTACTTATATAATTATATCATTATTATATTTCTTTATGGGTTTTTTTTCTGGTGGGAAAATCATCAAATGACATCCCCACTCTTGGGCGGAGCGGAAGATAGTGTCAGACTCTTACTGACTAAAAACCCACTCCTGTTCCTTCTTTGCCTTCGTTCCAGGGCCCGAGTTTCATTTTCACACTACCCATGGCCCCAGTAGGCTTCGACCCTGCTGGGCCCTTACGATTTGCTGACATCTTGAGGCACGCGTGGAACAATACGCGCCGTCAACGACTTGGGCTCGGTCCGGAGGGTTACCGGACGGTCTGACAGAGAGCTACCTATTGCTCGCTGTCCGCAAGCCGGACAGCGAGCAACGTGCATCGTGGCCGGAAATCGGGATCGGAATCCCGGCGGCGGGGGCGAGAGGCCCGTTGCCTCACGCGGTCGGCCTCCTCCTTCACCAGCATTACTGCTTCGCAGAAGGAGGCGACCGCTTGCCACTCTTCCTCGCTCCGGACCATGGCCTGTACCAAGGCCCGGCGCGAGACATCGTCTCCGCCGATCGCCCCCACGAGGGCACGGCGTTGCTTTTCCCAGGCGTGGCACACCTCCAGCGTGTGCTCCACCGTGTCTTCCGAGCGGTCCACACAGTAGCGACACCCGGGCGTCACTTCCGCACGAATCCGGTGCAGGAACCTCCCGAACTTACCGTGTCCGGTCAGAACCTGCGTCATGCGGAAGGTGAAGACGCCGTGAGGTCTTTCCAACCATGCCTCAAAGAGGGGACTTACCGCCATAATTGTGGCGTGCCCAGCACTGGGTTGCGACAGTCGCTGTCGCCATTTCACCATGAGATCCCGCCGGAACTCTGTCCGCCATGCTGCGACTTGTCGCGGCATATTTGAAACCGGCGCTTTAGAACGTATAATAAAGTATACAGGGAGCTGCAAGTATCAATAACACTGTGTACATTAAGAAATACCTAACACGGTAACGTACCCATAAAGAAATATAGGTACGTTACCGTGTTAGGAAGTTTTTTTTATATCCATAAAGAAATATAGGTACGTTACCGTGTTAGGTATTTCTTAATATACACAGAGTTATTGATACTTGCAGCCCCCTGTATACTTTATTATACGTTCTAAAGCGCCGGTTTCACAAACAAATAACATACCGGTAGCGGGGGCGCTGCGTTGCTCACTGCCCACTAAAGATTGAATATCGAGCGAGATGCGTGCGTACTGGTCAACTGAATCAAACAAACTGACCGTCCCGTCCGTAAGTAGCGTGTAAACCGCCCCGCCCGACCCGCGCCACCCGTCATCGCTGCTATCTATCTTTCTCACTCTTGGCTCACTTACCTATAGCCTTAAGAATCCAGCCTAGATGGCCGACTAAGTATGACTTGAGTGTATGTAAAAAGGCGAAGGTATCAAATCGTTTTAGGACAGAGGATTAGTGATTAAAACATACCATATAGTCAAAGTCAAATAAAACTTACCTCTCCTCGTCTTCAGTGTCTTCAAAGTTGGAATAAAGGTTCTCTAATTTGAGTCCTTCCGCAAAAGTATCGATTCCGTTGACCTTTACTTTGCATTTTATTTTTTTCCAGTTTTCGGCTGGCATAGTGTTTTCATCTCGTCTTAAGAGCTCCAAGTCGCTGTTTTTTTTTGTACGCGGCCAATAAAGGACATTGTCTTTCACCCACGTACTTGGTACAAGGGATATTAAATGAGAAGAGCCTTCTTTAGTTAAAACAATGCAATATGGCATTTTATCTGGCAAACTAAAGTTTGGGAAACTGTGGACAAAAAATCAAAGAGAGACCATTTTAAAAGTTTAGTTACTTTGTGACGACTTTACGTAACATGTCCACACAATGTCGACACATTATCGTAACTTTGTAACTTGTTGTGACGAGAATATTTTTCACATAACAAAAAACATTTTTTCATTATTTATCGATAATACGGTTTATAACTGCTAAAATAGTTTGTTATTAAATATTCAACTTTATTATTGCATTCAAATAGAAGCTTTTGAGAATAGAAAATAAAAATATCATTAAAATTAAAACAATGTGTATTTTCGTCGGAATGGTTAAATTATGATAATAATGTGGCGCGTTGATAAATTTCAACCTTTCCTACGAAATTACACGATGAATTTAATTTCCCATTAGGATTTGAGTACATATGGAAAACCATAACAATCAATAAAAAAAAACTCTTTGTTTACTTACCTAGGTGATAAAATGGCTGTTTCTTATTTTTTTAATAATTCACGTCACTTCACAAGTCAATGTCAATGAATGAGCTGTTATGAGCGATTGAATGAATGATTTGTGGGAACTCTGGTTAAAATATGGTAACAGTGTTACGACACAGCGACGTAAATTCGAAACCGAATGTTACTGTGTCGACTCTTCCCCATTTTTAGTTGCAGCGACTACTCTAACACGGAACGGCGACGAGATTATGTGTTGAGAATAAATCAGTGTACACACTAGGTGTGGAAACCGTTACGTCATGTTCCCAAAAATGGCTATATGGGGGTCGAAAATGAACCACCTACATTTTCAAGAGCTGTAAACTCTACTCCTAGGGGCCCTAATTACACACTTTTTACTTATAATTGTAGATAATTATAACTGGCTACATTATGTAGTACTTTATTTTTGTTAAAGCATAATAGCTACTTATGTTTTTATTTACTGCTCCCAGCCCGGTGATCGGCCGGCTTGCCTGC
Organism: Mythimna impura; assembly: GCA_905147345.3. Lineage (NCBI taxonomy): Eukaryota > Metazoa > Arthropoda > Insecta > Lepidoptera > Noctuidae > Mythimna > Mythimna impura. The sequence continues at coordinate 269,416 of LR990344.1, forward strand.
CGCCGCACATGCGTAGCAGTGCGGCGTAGCACGGCATTCTGCAACCTTGTGACCGGGCTGACCACACTGGAAGCAGCGGTCACTGCGGTCCACCTCCGCGGCACAATAGGCACCCACGTGGTGCCCCACGTGGCAGCGGTAGCACCGCAGAGGTCTGGGCTCCAGCAGTTTTACCTGCGCGGAGACCCAGCCCACCAAGAGCCTTCGGCCTTCACCAGTGATGGCCTTGGCCGCCGACACGGGGCAGTTCACCGTTACGGCTCGCATGCCCGTGCTGTCAGCGCGGATGGTGCCCGCCCGCACCTGATCGGCGTTGCACCCTCCCGCCCTGACAATGGTGGCCACCACCTCGTCCACCCTGACGGAGTCGTCCAGGCCCATGATGCGCATGTCCATGCACTTGGTGGGCCTGGACACTCGGACCTCCTCGACATCCAGGGACGCCCTGATCCTTGCGGCCAGGGCATCTGCGGCAGGGCCACTGTCCGCACCAGGGACCTCTAATATTCGGGCCCCGGTTGCGGTGCGCCTCATTCGGAAGCCCCCATTGGCTCCGAATTCGCTGAGGTGGCCCAGCACCGCCTGCTTTGCCTTTTCCATGACGGTGTTGTACGTCACGCCCTTCTTTTCCGCATCTGGCTGTAGTGTAATAACTACAGCCGCGGAATTCGGGGCGCGAAGTCTAGCCGCCATGGCCCGCTTCTTGCGTTCCTGTCGCCTCGCGCGCTTTTTGGCCGACCTAGTTGCCTTGCCCGCACTCCTCTTGGCGCCAACAACCGTCCAGTCGGCTTCGGCCGAGGGTTCTGCAAGGGGGGTCACTTTAGCGGTAGGTGCCACCTTACCCTTCGAGGGTGGAGCAGGCCCTCCCTGCCGCTGCTGCTGTTTGGCCGTCAGGGCCGTCCTCGCAGCCTCCGATGCCACGGCCCCGCGCCCGGCTTGCCCCGATGGGCCTACCTTGGGCGCAGCAGCCGCAGCCGCGGTGGCAGCATATGACGCCGCCTTCCGCTGGCTGGAGGCCGCGAGTGGGGGGCGCAGCACGATGCCTTCCAGCACAGACAGCTGTTGCTGCATCCGTTGCTGGAACTGCTCCTGCTGCTGCTGCTGTTGCTGCCGAAGGGCAGCCAGCTCCTGCCGCACCAGCGTCAACAGCTGACTTTCCGGCTCGGACTGGGGCTGGGGCCGACTTTGGCCCTGCCCTTGCTTGCGTCCCCCTTTGGTTGGCTCCTCGCAGTCGACTTCCTGGGCTCCCAGGAGCTCGGCTCGGAGCATCGCGATCCTCTTCTCGACCCTCTTCTCAAAGGAGGCGTCTATAGCCTCCAAGATAGATGTCGCGAAGTGGGTGTGTCGGGAAGAAGAGGGGTATCCCCTCTTCTTCGAGCCCTTCTCCCTTTTTCTGGAAACCGCTGTCAAGGCTTCCACGACCAGCTCCCCGAGCAACCTGCGCGACTCCTCGGCGGAGTCTTCCCCGGCGTCCGGCTTGCCGCCAGACAGCCCCGTTTTCGGCGTTTCTACCTTCAGAATTCGATACAGGTACCTCCCGAAACACCCACATCCGGTAAGGCATGCACAAAGAGAGGACGCCGTGGCGCCTATGTAGCCACTCCTCAAAGAGAGGAATTACCGCCGCTATTGTGGCGTGCTCACTGTGACCACTGTGACCCTGAAACGCAAAGGCAACTGAAGGAAGACAGGTGGGTTTTAGTCAGTAAAAGTCTGACACTCTGACACGCTCCGCCCAGAGCGAGAGAAGATACTTGATTATTTACTAACAGAACCGCTAACCATCACTTTTTTTCTGACAGCCCACCTGGTAGAGGCGTCCCCATGGGTCCCCGTTCAGAGTCCCCAGCCACACGTTGCGGGCCTCGAGTTTGTTCCGCTTTATCTCCGCTCGTAGGGGGCGCTTCGCCACTCTGTATCCCTCGTACAGCTCCGCCTCTCTGGCCTCCGCATCCGTCGGGCGGATGCGGCGCCTGCAATGTCTGGCGTACCGGCGCCGCGCGGCACTGCACGCGTTGCACAGTGCCGCAATCTCCGGCGACCACAAGTACACCTGGCGCTAAGCACGTCCTGGACAGACTCGGGGCATTGCCGCGTCGCAAATTTGCGACATGGCTTCCCGGAAGCACTCTGTCTCGACGTCAATGTCGACAGGCCTGACCGGTGTTTGCACCCAGACCTGTACCGTCGCGACTTCCAGGAGGAGCTCCCGGTCCATCTGCCTCAGCGCCCACCGCGGACCACAAGGTATCCGTCAGACCGGCGCGGGCGAGGTTGGGCGGAGACGTCAAACCGGATGAGGTATTTTATTTATTTATTTATTTATTTATTAAAACTTCATGCAACACAAAAGTACAAAGGCGGACTTAATGCCTTAGGCATTCTCTACCAGTCAACCTAGGGTGGTGAAGAGAAAATGTGGCAGGTGCATAAAAATACAAAAGAATATTTAGAAAATAACAGTTCAAAAGTATGTAGGTATATATATATATATACAAAATAAACATACATATATAATTTAATATAATATGATGAGGTATTTTATGTGGTCAGCTTTAACTAAAGTAGGGCAAGTACAAGCAATGTCAGCATGCTTGCAATTGTGGGCGAATATATTAAGGTTAGTAAGCGGTAAGTTAATGTTTCTCATTGAGAATAAAATGTATTTTATTTCATGTTAGAAGATTTTGATGTACTCAATTAAACACAGTATTAAATCCGTTTTGGGCATGTTCATATGCTTCACCTCGGGACTCAACAGAAAACAATAGAGCCGTGTCATCCGCATATGATAATATTAGCCCATTACGAAGGACTAAACTACATAGGACATTAATTTGAATTTAAAATAATGTAGGGCCCAAAATACTTCCTTGCGGTATTCCGAAACAACTATTTTTCACCTCAGAACTTGTATACTGCCCTATTTTAACACATTGTTGACGGTCTCTAGGATAATAGGAGAACAACAATAACAGAAGTTGCCCTCCTCTTATCCCAAGTGTTTCAAACTCGTGCAGTAATATAGAACATGAAATTGTGTCGAAAGCTTTAGCGAGGTCCAGAAAGATCCCAATGGTATGCATGCCACTATCTCATCATTATTATCATCATCATTTCAGCCGAAAGACGTCCACTGCTGGACATAGGCCTCCCCCAAGTGTCGCCACAATGAACGGTCCTGTGCGTCTCGCATCCATCGGACTCCCGCAACCGTTACCATACCAAGTCATCGGTCCACCTTGTAGGAGGCCTTCCAACGCTACGTCTTCCGGTACGTGGTCACCATTCCAGAACCTTTCGGCCCCAACGGCCATCCGTTCTGCGAGAATGTGCCCTGCCCATTGCCACTTAAGTTTGGCGACTCTTCGTGCTATGTCGGTAACCTTGATTCTCCTGCGGATATCCTCATTCCTGATTCGATCAAGCAAGGAAACCCCGAACATAGCCCTTTCCATTGCCCTTTGGGTGACTTTAAGTCTTCTGATGAGGCCCATTGTAAGGGACCACGTTTCGGAGCCATATGTCATTACTGGTAACACGCACTGGTCATAGACTTTCGTCTTGAGACACTGTGGTATATTGGACGAAAAGATACCGCGCAGCTTCCCGAACGCTGCCCAGCCGAGTCGGATTCGACGATTGATCTCTTTCTCGAAGTTAGACCTTCCCAACTGGACCATCTGTCCCAGGTAAATGTAGTCGTCCACAACTTCGTGTGTAGAGTCCCCGATGTTGATACATGGCTGCTACATGGCTGTTTAAGCCATGTAGCACCCACTCCTATGACTTATGACTTTGGTTTTGTCCATGTTCATTTTAAGTCCCACTCTTTCGCAAGCTATACTGAGGTCACGAAGCATTGTACTGAGCTCCTCCGTAGTCTCAGCCATGACTACTATGTCGTCGGCAAATCGAAGGTGAGTGATGTACTCGCCATTGACATTAATGCCTAGCCCTCTCCATTCCAGAACCTTGAAGATATCCTCCATTGGTGCCGTCAACAGTGCCGTGCCACTATCTAGTTTCATACTAATGTATTCGGACAGCCTGTGGACTGCTTGGCTAGTTGATCTTTTTTGGTCTAAACCCAAATTGGTTATTGGAAAGCAATTTGTTAACTTCAAGATAATCTATTAATGTGCTGTTTATTTATTTATTATTTATTTAATTAACAATTTATGTACACACACAGAAATAAAAGATTCGAAGAAGGAAACAGAAAAATAGGTACAAAGGTGGTGCTTATTTCTAAAGAAATCTCTTCCAGCACTCCTGCGAAAGGAGAGTTGTAAGAAAATAGATATGTAGGCACCGTGTGTAATAGTAATAGGAAAATAAGTACATACAAAATAGTTATCAAAAGAATAATATAGCATGCAAAAAAAAGATATACTATTATAATTAAATACATACAGGTAGTAAAATAAATATCACAAAAATACATACTAAATAATATAATAAGACTAATACATACATACTAATATGCAACTATGACGAAATGGAAAGATAGTGTTCTTTCACTCTACTTTTAAAAACTGCAAGAGTTTGGCAGCCCCTAATGTCAGGTGGTAGTAAATTCCATAACCGTACAGCATGCGCAGTGAAGGAGTAGGAGTAGCAATCGGTAGAGTGGGGAGGGGATTTAAGGAGATCCTTAAGATGCGACCTGCATGGTGCATCAGAAGGACGTGAGTAGGAAAAGCGTTCCCGCAAATAGGAGGGCGTTTTAGGGTTGTGAAGGATGTTAAATAGCAGACATATTATCCGAGAGTTCCTGCGAAGTCGAATAGGGAGCCACTTGAGTATCTTGCGAAAGCCTGAGACATGATCATACTTTTTAAGATTGAAAACAAAACGAATACAAATATTTTGCAAACGCTCAAGTTTATTTAAAAGCTCCTCGGTGGCATCCAAATAACAGGCGTCAGCGTAGTCAATGATGGGCTGAATGAGTGTTTGAGCGAGGGAAATTTTGGTCTTCAAGGGCAAAAAACTCTGAAGGCATTTTAATGAATGGAACGTGTAGTGCACTTTCCGACTGACTTCAGCGACATGAGCAGTCCACGATAAGTAAGAGTCCATGATACGAGTAGCCCCCAGGTTCTTAGCCGTCGTCGCGTAATCAATTTGAACTCCATTCAACCAGAGTGGAGGCAGCGACGCAACATCCAGCTTGTTCCGCATATATCTGCCACCGATAACCATGGCCTGGGATTTCTTGGGGTTTATTTGCAGCCCAAAGGACCGCGACCACTCCCCAATCAGCTCCAGGTCATTGTATAATAATAATAATAATAATAATAACATTGTTCACGGCGGACACGGCGGCTTCAGCATCTTCTCCACGAAAGTCATGGTAAAGCTGCAAGTCGTCGGCATAGAGATGGAAGTTAGAAAAGAGAAGAGGAGAGAGAACGCCACCCTGAGGCACACCCGCAGTAAGACAGCACCAATCCGATAAAGACTCATCAAGGCGTACCCACTGCGAGCGGCCATTAAGATAGGAATCAAACCATCTAATAGTGGAGGAGGAGAAGTTAAGGGATTTAAGGATTCCAAGAAGGATATCGCAGTCAACAGAGTTGAAGGCACTGCTGAAATCTAGAAGAACAAGTAACATGAGAGATTTGTGATCCATAGCCCAGCGGAGTCCTTTTAGTACTGAAATGGGTTTATAGTTGTTAACACAGTTTTTATCTCCTGCTTTGAACACTGGTGTAAATAAATACTGTTTTTTAAGCAGTTTGGGAAATATTCCGTTAGATAAACATGACTGAAAAATATGGGTTAATGGAGGGGCAAGAAGGTGTTTAATTAAACCTTTTCAGTATATTATTAAGTATGCTATCCCACCCAACAGCGCAGTTATCCTTTAACCCTGTAATTATCCTTAAAATTTCATTGACGTCAGTGTCGAATAAAACAAAAGATTTTGATATTTTCGTAGGGGCGGCAACGTCGGCAGTGAATTCGTTTGGTGGGAAGAACTATTATGATTCAAGGATTTTTCAACTAAGGTTTTGCCAACGTTAGCAAAAAAACTGTTTACTTTATTCGCGGCTTCGAATGGGTTTATCTCTGTTGACAGTAATTCGAGTGGAAATTCAGGATTTTTTGATCGGAAGGTATTTGTTTTGATTTTCCAAACAAGTTTACCGTTTTTTCCCGCCTTCTGTAATTCGTATTATTTTTAATTTTATAATATATACACAATAACTCCTATCTAAAATATGGCGTCAAAAAATTCCTCCGCATTTTTTAATTTTTATCAAAAGATTGTTGCAGAAGTTTCTGAACCTTTTGTATGAGATAGAAAGTATTTCATTATCAGGCGCAAGTTTTGAATTTTGGTGTAGTTTATTCCTATGTCGTATACAACGAACGAGACCGAGAGTGATCCACGGTTTAATAGAATTATACCTTCTGGACGTTATTTTGGTAATTGTATTTTTGCTTATTGCATGTTGTAACGAATGTATGAAATACTGTAAAGAAATATTTGCATCATTAGTTTCGTAAACAGGGTCAAAGTCAATACCGCGAATGTCACGTTCAAGTTTAGTCATATCAATTTCTGTACAGCTACGTAAGCGGTTTATTCTAGGTGAAGATTTTTGTATCGTTAGTAAAATAACTTGATGATTAGTAAGCGATGAATTAGTTGCCAATGTTTTGTCCGGGTGTTTTGTTTATTATGATGAAATGATCCAGACATGACCCAGTCTGGTGCGTGGGATAATAATGATTTGGTAAAAGACCATGAAATTAACAAATGTTTAAGTAGTTATGAACATGTGTATCTGATCTCCTGGAAGCAATATTAATATTTATGTCACCCATTAGAACAATGTTCTTAAAAGCTGATATATGTTTTAGATTTATATCCAGTAAATTCAAAAAGCTGTCAATGTTATGAGATGGCCTTTATATGGCCATAATTACAGTATCCGGGATAATTTTAATTATTAAACAGTTACTATCTTGAACTCTCTGCTCTTCCACAAGCGCTTTTAAGTGGTTTTTGATGTAAACTACTACACCATCATTCTGATTCATGTTTGAATTTGTTTTGTGAGTGCAGTAGCCGTCAAAGGAAGGTGAATTGGCTGTCTGAGCACACAACTAACATTCTGTTAGGACAATAACATCACAGCTAACGTCAAGACTTTGTAATAGAACTTCAAACCCATCCAACCCATACATTCATTCATTTCATCCCATTCGGTTTGAAGTTGTCTGCGAATATTTTGTGTAAGCAGCGTAAGCGTATTTTCCCCAGAAGAAAAAATAAGTTTACAGTCCTCTACATTACAGGTCGATAGCTGTAATGTAGAGGATTGTAAACTTCTTCTTTTTAATTATTTCGATTTGGATGAATTTTCTGGGTCTGAAGTCAATGCTTCAGATACAGAAAATTTACCCAAATCAGCGATTAGCTGACTGGCCATAATAACTTATAGTAATTAAAGTAATAAAAGATAAACTAACTCTAAGTAACTGTAACTAAGGGCAACTAAATAAACTATTTGGGGCGCTCTTAGGCGCTTTCATTGTCTATTGAATTAATATAATTAATATAATTAACGTCGGCGTATTTACGCGCCGGACACTCTACGTCACCAGTCTGATGGTCACATTTCCTCTTCAAATGCTTGCACGTCGCACATTGAGGCGGAGAAGATTTACTGCTACACTCTTTGAGCATTTTGTATTCGTCACTCCTACGACTGATGCGGACGGTGGTCGTACCAATACTGAAGAATAAAACTAGTGACGTCAGCGACAAGAATAATTACCAGTGATCGGAGTAGGTAGATTGAATTGGGGTCATTGATCCGAAACGTATATATTAATATGGACATTCCTCCAGAATTGGTTGATTATTAAAAAAAAAACCGGAATTTAGGTAGGAATTGTATTAAAATGAGCAATATTATATTCTTCATATTTTTTTTTAACGATATACAGTCACGATTTGACACACCCCAACCACCAATCAGAACATTATACCTTCCTTTAAATTGAATTTGAATTGAATTGATTAGTAACACTACCAAAATTAACAATATTTAATTGAATCCGGAAATACCGGAATTACTTTCCGGAAAATTTATGGTACAAGTACCAAAAATCAATCGCCCTACTCCGATCACTGATAATTACAGATCGATCTCGTAAGCGACTATTGCGGCTAAAGTACTTGATGGTGTGTTTGAGAGACAACTTAGTGAACATTTTAAAATACATGATGCTCAGTTCGGCTTTAGGCTAAAGCTATCTACGGAATGTGCTGTGTTGTCCCTCAAGCATACTGTCATGTATATATTATACAGATAGAAGTATCCCGGTTTATGCGGCGTTTCTGGACCTCTCCAAGGCATTTGACCTTGTTAGGTATGACTTGTTGTGGTGTAAGTGCTTGAAGCGGGAGTGCCTGAAGCCATAACAAGTATGGTACGGTCACCAAACCAATCAAGTCAGATGGGCCAATGAGCTGTCTGAGGAGTACAGGTTGGAATGCGGGGTGAGACAGGGAGGATTGACCTCGCCGGCGCTTTTCAACCTGTACGTAAATCAGCTGATTGTCGACCTCGGCAGTACACATGTCGGCTGTTTTATTGTTGGTCTCTGTGTCAATAGTAATAGTTATACGGACGACATGGTGCTGCTGAGTCCCTCAGTTTGTGCACTCAGAAGGTTATTGGCGGTCTGTGAGGTCTGTGCTAAGGCGCATGGACTTGTGTACAATGTACATAAAAGCAAGTTCCGCCTGTTATGATAAAAGGTGTGGCCCTTGCGAGGGTGCTAAATTTTAAATACCTGGGGCACATAGTTACTGAGACTATGAAAGACGATGATGACCATAGAAATATAAAAAAACTGATGACATTGAAAGAGAACGGAGGGCAGTGATTACTAACATAATATGGACCACGGTCTGAAATAAAGTATTTTTATTTTTTTTGTGGGCATGCCCAGTCTCTCCACAGTGGTTGCAAGCAGGACTCATTTCTCGGCAAAACTTGGCTGCGTGACCGAACTGCTGGCAATTGAAATACCTTGTGACTATCCTGAAATCTTTCACGGGGCAAGATGTCCAATTTATAAAAATCCGACTTTGGTTTATAAGGACTTTCCTAATGGTAGCGGGTACTTCTAAAATATAGTTGCAGGTAGAAAGGCCCTTCTTACCCGACTTATGGCTCAATTTGACAGTCGTAAGGAAGGAGTCACGAGTAGTTTTTTCCAATTTATCAGAAAGGTTTTGCTCATAAATGCATTCAAATAAATCCCTTTCAGAAAGTGCTACTGGAACTCTAACAACAGCAATCCTAGGTCGCCGTTTAGGAGCTTCTTCCACTGTAAGGCCTGATGATACTAGTTTTGTGGAATTCCTGAGCTTGTAAATATCGCCTTTGCTGTCTTTGCTAATAAGAACACCCCCGTTTCTTACTTTTTTTAGGCCACGGACATGAAGTTTCAGTTCTTCAAGCGATATTATTTTCTGCACAAGTGACTATGTGTCTTCACTAGTTTCAGTTTTGTCGCAAAGATAGATGGCCACAGAACTCAGATTTGCTGGACAGATATAGGTTTCGGAACTTTTTTTTTACCATGCTAGCGTAAGACGAAGTGGTCAGGTGTTTTTTTTTAAGTTTGGTGTGTAAATCATCTAATGACTTCTCTCGCTCATCGTGTCAGACTTTTACAGACTAAAATCACGCCTGTGTCCTTCAGTGGCCCTTTGCGTTCTAGGACTACGGGTTTCGTTTTCAGAAATTCCCCGCGCGAATTTTAGTGTTTATACTGTAATAGTAGCTGGGTGATCTTCTAATTCAAATTATGCTTTATTAGGTGGGTTACGGGCAGTAGCTCAGACTATACAATATATATATATAGACGCGGGAATTCCTAGCTAGCGGGTATCGGCCTTGCTGGGCCCCTACGGTTTGCTGACATCTCTTTGAGGAGCGCGTGGATCACTACGCGCTGTTGACGATTGGGCTCGGTCCGGTCAATTACTGGACGGCCGGACGGCACGCTACCCATTGTTCGACGTCTGCAATCCCGCGTGTACCGTGGCTGGTAGTCGGGGTCAGAATCTCGACGGCGGAGGCGTGAGGCCATTCGTTTCCTAACGCGTGTGGCCTTCTCCTTCTCTAGCATTACTGTTTCGCAGAAGGAGGCCACCGCCTACCATTCCTCCTTGCTTCGGACCATAGCCCGAACCAGGGCCTGACGTGAGAGGTCGCTGCCGCCGATTGCCTCCATGAGGACACGACGGTGCTACACCCAAACGGGGCACACCTCCACCGTATGTTCCACCGTGTCCTCCGGGCGGTCCACACAATGATGACACCCGGGCATTTCTTCCACCTGAATCCGATGCAGGAACCTCCCGAATTTGCCATGTCCGGTGAGGACCTGCGTCATGCGGAAGGTGAGCACGCCGTGTTGCCACTCCAGTCACTTCTCAAAGAGCGGACTTACCGCAATAATTGTAGCGTGCCCAGCACTGGGTTGCGACAGTAGCCGTCGCCACTCATCTCACCGGAACTCTGTCCGCCATGCCGCGCCAAGTCGCGGCAGCGGAGTTTCAAGATTCAAAGATTCAAAAGCATTTATTTCAAATAAACCATTTACAGGCACTTTTAAAATGTCAGGAAGTCAGTCAGTCAGAAAAAATGATTCTAATTGCACATTCCAAAGCCTAGATCTCTATGGAGAAGAATCTGCAAGAAACTCCACGGACACTCTTTTCAATCATGTTTTGCAATTACAAATATCTCTGTTACATGTTTCTTGTCGCTATCATGTGAGAACAATGTCAATAAAGTAAAAATAAAAACTAAATATAGATATTAAAATAGCAACTGGCAGCTAAGAGATGACCAGTCTCAACTGACAGCGCCCGTTCACGGACCTGACGGGAATATTAGCACCACTTAGCTCAACCATTTTGAAGGGAAACGAATGATCCAACACACGCGCCACCATCACACAGTGTGTTATTTCACCCGAGTTGCAGACATGCCCATTTTATATGCTTTTCGGAAAAATACACTTCAAAGAAAACTCTTATTAAAACTCTTGTGATTCCATCTATCATAGTTTACGAGATATTGAGAAAATCGAGAAAAGTCCATAGAAACCAAAAAAACTCTGTGTCTCCTTTCCTGGTGTTTCTTTTACATTAAATGTTTTATAGTATGATAGGAATTCACCAAAAGAACCTATAAATCTACGAATACTAGTTTGATTAAGCTTTTACAGACCACAAAAAAATGTTTTCAGTGATTTCATTTTTATTTTTTTCTGGCAAATTACTACGTTGTAGCATAAGTTTTTAAGTACTATATATTTGTTATACTAATAAGTATCTTCATTAAAAATTTCAGATGCGTCAGACGCCTTATACTTGAGATATTGATTTTTTAAATTTCAGGTTAGGGTTGTCAACTAAGAAGTTTTTAAGTTTAATATAAAAATTTTGCTTTTCAAAAAGATACATTTAAGAAAACTCTAATAAAACTCGTGCCTTCATTTATGATATTTTTCTAGATATATAGAAAATCGGAGATGGTTCATAGAAACTAAAAAAAAATATCTTCTCTTCTTGTGTTTTTTTTTTTAAATTAAATGTTTTGTAGTATGATAGGAATTCACCAAAAAAACCTAATATCTATAAATCCTCAAATTATTTTTTGATCAAGATTTTACAGACCGACGCCCGGGTGTCGCCACTGTGTGGACCGCCTGGAGGATAGGGTGGAGCACACGGTGGAGGTGTGCCCCGCTTGGGCAGAGCAACGCCGTGTCCTCGTGGGGGCAATCGGCGGTGGCGATCTCTGGCGCCGGGCCTTGGTACAGGCCATGGTCTAGAGCGAGGACGAGGCAGGCGGCCGCCTCCTTCTGCGAAGCAGTAAAGCTAGCAAATGAGGCGAACGATCGCGTGAGGCAACAGCAAAGGTCCTCACGCCCCAACCGCCGGCGCCGCCGGGATTCCGATCCGGATTTCCGGCCACCGTAGGCGCGGGCTTGCGGACGGCGAGCAATGGGTAGCCCGCCGTCCGACCGTCCGGTAACCTTCCGGACCAAGCCCAAGTCGTCGACGGCGCATATTGTTCCACACGCGCCTCAGGGAGATGTCAGCAAATTGTAGGGGGCCCAGCAGGGTCGGAGCCTACTGGGGCCATGGGTAGTGTAAAACTCGGGCCCTGGGACGAAGGCAACGAAGGAACAGGAGTGAGTTTTTAGTCAGTAAAAGTCTGGCACTATCTCGCGCTCCGCCCAAGAGCGCGATTTGTCATTAGACGGTTTTCCCACCTAAAAAAAAAGATCTCAAAAAATGTTTGATTTCAAGTTTTTTTCTGAATAATTATTACATGGTCGCATGTGTTTTTAATTTCTATGATTTATTATACTAATAAGTATCATCATAAAAAACCAGATGTCGCATTATACTAGAGATATTGATTCCACTTTTTTATTTATAATATTTTTTTGTGATTTTGGGTACAATGTTGATTGGTCTACATTGTCCTCTCATACCTATTAATATTGTAAAATGAATAATAAAGTTTATGAGTTTCTTCTCGGTTCTTATCCATAGAAAACGACCAATTGGAACCGTGCACTAAATTCAGTCGTTCGTTTTATAAGTTGCCCATTATTATATTATTATTATAACTAACCCGTATTGTCCCACTGCAGGTCTCTCTCCAATCTTTATATGTTTTATGTTTTCTGATACAAAACTTTGTTAGTGTAGTTTTAGTCTTTAAAATTTTTCAACCATAGACGCAAGTGAAACCGCGGGGGACGGCTAGTTTTAAAAAAATACATATTACTACTAATGAATCAATTATCTATAATTTCAAAACATCTAAATGATAAAAACAACGATCTGATGTTACGAAACGTATTTCACATTTTAAAGCATATATTTTCATATAAAAGACATATCAAGATTATTCACTTTCTTTTTTAAAATAACTAAACAATTTGAATTATAGGTCTATTGACTGTACTTTGTAAACAACTAAAACTTATTTTTTTTTACGTCTAGTTGACAACCCTATTTCCATAGAAAAGTCATAAATACTTAGAAACGCTGTATCTCCCATATAAGGCGATTGTCGTGTATGATATTTTAGGACATACGCAACAATATTATTGCGAATGTTATTTATTAAAAATAACATGGTACAACAGTACCACTTAATTAAAAATTTTTTTTTTGTTGAAATCGGGAAAAAGCCCATATTTCTTAAAATATGAAAGCTACAAAGCTATTTTTTTTAATACTAGTAGATAATGAGCTGTTACTTTATTTTTGTAACAAATAAAATTAATAAGTTTACTAGTTTTGGAATCATAATTAAATTTAATTTTTCTAAAGGTCATTCAACTCTCACAAAAAAAAAACTCAATAAATATAGATAATTATACGGTCGGTATTTTTGTTGAACACTTATCAAACCTAGACCTATCGTATAGACACATAAACCAGACATGTCCGCAACTTAGGTAAAATAACACACTGTGCAGTGAGACATTTGAGTAAGCATGACAAACTCAACTGCCATGCTCATTTATGTCAAACAAGTCCAATAGTAACCTAAAAACCATAAAATAGCTCCATGGTACTCACATTTACAAACTTTGAAAAAAATGCTTCTACATTATACAATACTAAATACAATAATAATTAACTACAATAATATTTTACAAATTTAACAAATTAAAAAAAAAAAACAATATAAAAATAGTAATAATAGTTTCAAAACTAATCAATTTGTACACCCCGGTGGTAGTGGAGCTGGACCAGCATTGAGCCAAGCATTTTTATCTTGAATATAATCCTCCAACTTATAATATGCTTGCCTGCATACAAGATTTAACCTATCTAATAGCGTAATTAGAGACACAATAGAAAGACAATGGCGCGTTATTGCTATGCTTGCCTGCATACAAGATTTAACCTATCTAATAGCGTAATTAGAGACACAATAGAAAGACAATGGCGCGTTATTGCGGGGATCAACAGCTTAAATTTCGTTTCATTGAGTTCTAATATTTGGGGAGGTATTTTATTATAACATTTCAAACAGTACCCCATGAAAGAAGAGGCCACTTTACCCAGTCTGAAACCTGGTTGAACTAATTGGTCCCTATTTCTTGTAATATAATTATGTCTATCGCCTCTTTTGCTAAAAAGATGAAGATTTTTTCTAACGTACATGATGTTTTCATAGATATATTGACAAGGCACCGTCATGATATTAATATCCTTAAATAGTTCCCTTAGAGAATCGCACCGGTGGAGATTGTAAATAGCTCTGATAGCTCTTTTCTGTAGAATAAAAATTGAGTCGATGTCTGCAGCCCATCCCCATAGTAAGATACCGTATGACATGATACTATGAAAATAACTAAAATAGACTAGCGGTATCAACAGCGGCGTATGCAGCTGAGCTAAACCGTCCTGCAAGAGATGTTAAATGAGGACCCCATTGTAGCCTTGAGTCAAGCGTAATCCCCAGGAAAACCGTTTTATCGACGAATTCTAGTTTTTCATCGTTCAATACTACGTCGCAATCACTACTTTTGACATTCGGTAAGGAAAATCTTATGCATTTTGGGCACGCCACAATTATGGCGGTAAGTCCCCTCTTTGAGGCGTGGTTGGAAAGACCTCACGGCGTCCTCACCTTCCGCATGACGCAGGTTTTCACCGAAAACGGTAAGTTCGGAAAGATCCTGCACCGGATTCGTGCAGAAGCGACGCCCGGGTGTCGCCACTGTGTGGAACGCCCGGAGGACACGGTGGAGCACACGGTGGAGGTGTGCAACGCCGTGTCCTCGTGGGGGCGATCGGCGGCGGCGATCTCTCGCGCCGAGCCTTGGTACAGGCCATGGTCCGGAGCGAGGAGGAGTGGCAGGTGGTCGCCTCCTTCTGTGAAGCAGTAATGCTAGCAAAGGAGGCGGCCGATCGCGTGAGGCAACGGTCCTCACGCTCCAATCGCCGCCGGGATTCCGATCCCGATTTCCGGCCACCGTAGGCACGGGCTTGCGGACGGCGAGCAATGGGTGGCTCGCCGTCCGACCGTCCGGTAACCGTCCGGACCGAGCTAAAGTCCTCGACAGCGCGTATTGTTCCACGCGCGCCTCAGGGAGATGCCAGCAAATCGTAGGGGCCGAAGCCTACTGGGGCCATGGGTAGTGTGAAAACGAAACCCGGGGCCCTGGGACGAAGGCAACGAAGGAGCAGGAGTGGGTTTTTAGTCAGTAAAAGTCTGACACTATCTCCCGCACCACTCAGGAGCGGGATTTGTCATTAGATGATTTTCCCACTTGAATTGTTTTTTGCTTTAACCTTTTGACGTGCGTAATTAGAGACACAATAATAAGACAATGGCTTGCGGGCGCCGGCTACCGCCTGAGCGTTAATGAATTAAAGCTTGATAGAGGACGGCCATCTGAGATGTTCCATTGGGAACTGGGGAAAAGAGTGTAGACACGGAGCTTCTGATCGCTGTTTATCTTCCCCTCCGAAATTTTGGAGCAGACCTCATTGAGAATGGCATCTATTGACTCCATCCATTTCTGGATCTCTGGCGTCGAAATAATTTCTTGCGGTAGCTCACCAGACGACTCGGGTGGAGCTCGTGGTGGGGTTTGCTCCCTAGGTTGAACTGATTCAGGTTGCCCTTCGCCAACTCCGAGTTGGCGAAGAGCTTCATCGTAAAAGTTGGCTTCATCCGAAAGGGCTAGCTTCATGGTTAGACATAACTAACACAGATATACAATAAATATTTAGTTCATCTTACACAATATAAAAATTAGCAACAACACACACGCGGCCCACTTTAGTTTCGAACTGACACCGCAAATAATGTTATTGTATTAGTTGTTATACGTTGTTTTTAAGATATCACATTACTAATAAATGCAAGGTACACGTCTACTTTGTCTCGCGCTGCGACATTGCTTACGATAGTAAGCAATGTCGCAGTTGAAAGGCATATGGAGGGATCGCAACTTTAACGCAAAACCAAAACTAAACTGATCAAATGTCTAGTCTTCTCCACACTCAGCTATGGAGCTGAGACTTGGACTTTGAAAAGGGCGGACCGCGACCGAATTGATGCCTTCGAGAAGTGATGCTGGAGGAAAATGCTTTCTGGACTGCTTTCCGTACAAACATCTCAATCTTACGAGAATTGAACATCAAGATTAGACTGTCAACTACCTGTAGACGCAGAGTACTAGAGTTTTTTGGCCACATAGCCAGGAAAAATGGCCATAACCTTGAACAGGTCATCGTAACTGGCATGGTTGATGGCAAACGATCAAAAGGCCGCAGTCCAAAATGATGGGCAGATCAGGTCCGCTCCACACTGGACACCGATTTGCACATCGCACTTAATGACGCCAAGAACCGTCACAGATGGCGAGATACCATCAATAAGAAGCTCATCCAGCGGGAACTTCACGATCCTCAGTAATAAGGAATACAACTCTAGGAGGAGGAGACGGGAGATGTCTTCCAACGCAAACTTGTTTGGTATAACAGAAACAGGATCTAATGTTTCTATTCATGACGCAGAATTAGTACTTTGCTTCTGGACACTCGATTATTAGATGTGACCGTGCAGATGAGCGTAATCACGGAGGCGCTTTTCTCGTGGCCACACGGACCATCGAGTTGCGAGTGACGCCATCTTTGGAGGTCAACATAGTTGATCAGGTGTTTGAATTGGTTTGTGCATAAGTGTACTGACATGATAGGCTAATGATAAGATATTTATATTGCAAATATGAGTACAAAATACAATGATATAAAAATATGATGATTAAAATCAGCTATATGTAACCAGAAGCCATGCAAAACTACAAAATACACCAGAGATTCTGAGTACAGTATAGGGATTATATAAAATTAAAATTTAATAGTTAAAACAAAAAACGGACAAGAGCGCGCTGAGAGTTCCATACAAACTTACCTATGAAAACAGATCAATTCCCGAATTGAGTTACCTACTAAGATTTTTCCGAATCGCAATAAATGTTTTTTTTTGTGACGTAACTATCAATTTACAGTTTTTTCCTTTACTTGTGCTATGAGACCTTGCTTCATGCAAATTTTAGGATTCTAGGTCAACAGGAAGTACCCTATAAATTTTGGTTCCTATATGAAAAATGTCATAAAAATTAAAATAAAATAACACAAAAATAAAAAATGACAGAAAATTAAATAAAAAACCAATATTAAAAATGACATAATAAAATAAAATTAAAACATAGAAAACAAAGTTAAATTAAATTTAAAATGTCATAAAATTAAATTACAAAAATAAATAAACAAATGTCATAGAAATTAAATGTCATTATACTTATTTCTAAATTTTTGTCACTATAAAAAGTAATCAAGAAATTCCTATCTCCAATAAAAATTCTGTCACAGTATAATACGCTTTGTCTACAATTTTTTTTTTTTATAATATATTTAAGTGTAATATTTGCATCTCTTCGGTACTTATTTTATTATAAATGACTGGCGCCATGTACACATTTTTGTGCATGATACTTTCTGACTGTTCATGCTTTAGTACTCGATGAAAATACCAAAATCACTGTTTGCCTATAAGGAGGAGTTGAGAAACTCCTCCTTTAACTTAAAGGAGGAGAGGAGAACTTAACCGACTTCAGAAAAAACCACCGAATTTTTTTTATTTTTTTTATTTTTTTTTGGTTTTTTCTGAAGTCGGTTGAAAATATCTTTTACCGTGAGAGGTGTGTGGCATGTGGCGCGTTTTGTGCGGCCGAGTTACGCGGTGTAGTACGCGTGGCGTGCGGCGTGGGCGTGTGGCACTCCGGCAGTGTGGCGGCGCGCGAGCGGCGCGGCGGACGCGCGACGAGCGGCACCCGAGCGACGCGCGCCAACCATTACGATGTGCGACGTACACTTCCACAACTTTTATAACTCACTTTGTCATCTTTATTGAAGTTGTGAGTCGTGCTTTGAAGTGACTTGTTATTATATTTAGGGTGTTTAGAGATATTGAATGGTTTCATCTCAAAATCTTGATATTTAGAAGTAGATACCGATGATGTTGTCCAATATCAATGTAAGCAGATGTGGTTAAATATTAGTGGTCGTTAGTGTGGAACACTGACCGGAGTGACGGAGTCGGTGTTGGACGCCACGTGGTGTGATGGTGTGGTGACACAGTGCCGGCGCATGCTGTGGCTGGCGCGGCATGGCGGCGCGCCGCCTCGTGCTGAACGGGCTGACGGCGGAGGTGGGCGCGGGCGGGGAGGCAGGCGGCGCGGGCTCGCCGGACTCGCTGGAGTTCTACCACGAGCTGGAGCTGTACCGCCAACTGCTGGCGCTGCCGCCCGCACCGCCCGAACCCCCCGCGCCCCCGGTGCCCGCAGCACCCCCAGCACCGCGGCGCGCGCGCACTCCCGATCCCACGCCCTCCAGGAAGTGTCACGGTATTAACTGCACTATTACTAACTACTCTTGAGCTAGCCTCACACTAGAGCCTGCAATGAGTCACAACTCACCAGTGGACTACGGCAGCTCTTGAGCTCGAGCCAGGTGCATGTAAAGAAACTGATAGAACACGTTTTTCGGCTGGAATTATGATTACCTACGAAAATGCAGCCACAGTGTGTCACTTCTTGTCAACCATCTCCGTGATATCCAGTTCAGAGGTCGGTTTAGGAAAGTATTTACATTATTTTATAGGTGAGTAGTTCTTAATATGAAAACTTCGTTTTTTGTTCCACATATTTTTTGCTAGAACACAAACTAACCAGACGTCAAGGATATTTATGACTGAAATAAGTTGAAGGATTGTGGGTCTGATTAAATATTAGTTTTAAAAATAATGGGTGTTTTAAGGTTTTTTCTTGACAGGCAAGTGAGATGTGGCTCAGTAAAATGAAATGTATAGTGTAAAATGTTTAAAAATGCATAATAATTGACAAACGTAATAGTTAACAATATTTATTTTATCCTTAGCTTGAAAACAAATAATAACCACAAAGATTAAATAGTAAAGTAGTAGCAATTATCAGCGTTTTAAATAAGACTTTTAATCATATACATACATAACACATCATACATATACATAACATCACCATCACACACACATACATACACACATATCACACACACACATACATACATACATATCATCATCATTATAGACATATATTAATTATTGATAGGCTCGCGTTTTACCACTATCTGACTTGATGGTAGGCGATGATGTGACCGACGATGGAGCACGTTTGCCTAGAAGTAACCTATTCACTCTTGACTTAAAGACCCCTAGGTTATAGCTATCAGCAAACACAGACTCCGGCGGGAAATTCCACTCCTTAGCTGTACGCATTATGAATGTGTTCCCAAAACGCTTTGTACGTATGGGTGGGATGTCCACCATGTACCGATGGTGCAACGCCGTACGTCTAGTGGTCCGATGATGGAACGGACTTAGTGGAATTAAATTGTGCAATTCCAACGTACACACCCCGAAATGTAATCGATAGAAAACCGATAGGCCAGCAACTCGGCGTCGATGCTCAAGGCTTTGGAGTTTTGACTCGACAAATGCATCATCACCGATGATGCTCTTGGCTCGCTTCTTAATCGACTCCTCCTCTGTAAGAGCCGAAATTGAGGGTAGATGACCATGTTACGCTAAGAAGCTCAAGGTTGTCGGTTATCGGCTCGGTTACACCCCGGAATGATGGATCCGGGTGGAATTCGCTCCGTTTGGCATCCGTTAATATTAGGGGTTAAAGTATGAAATTGCCGATTTGTACTGAAAAATTGAAATACGTTTTTTTTTTAATTTAACATATTTATTTAATCAAAATAATTACCATTATTATCTATACATTACTGCCATCTAATAGGAATGTCATTTATGCCTTTGGGATAGAACTCTGGTGATCTAGATTCGACAAACTGTGTGAAAGCATTTTTTACTACCACCTGAGAAGAAAACTTTTATCACGTAAAAAATTGTCCAAATCATGAAAAAAATGGTAGTCCGTTGGAGCAAAGTCTGGCAAATACGGAGGGTGACGAATAGTTTCTAATTTCAGTTCCTGTAGAGTTAAAACGTGCGGTATGAGGTCTCGCGTTATCATGGAGCAATAATGGTGAAGATCGATTCACGAGTCGGGGCTGTTTCACTGCTAGTTTTGCTATCATTGTTCGGAGTAAGGCACAGTAAACATCTGCCGTTATTGCTTGACCAGATCGGAGAAAGCTATAGTGAATAACACCATGCTGAAACCACCAAACAGTTACCATTACCTTATTATTGGTAAGCTTTGCTTTAGGACACTGTTGCGGCGTTTGACCTGGGGTCAGCCATTGCATTTTTCGCTTAAGGTTACCGTAAAGAATTCACTTTTCGTCACATGTCACAATTCGATCCAATATTCCTTCATTTCTGTATCGATTCAACAAGGCAACACAAGTTTCAACAAGCGTTTCGAGGCACCCATTTTTCATATTTTATTGGTTTTACGCAAATGAGTCAATATTGTTGGTAAGGTAACGTTAAACCATGCTGCTAATTCCTGGGTAGTTTGGCTCGGATTGGCTTCCACCATGTTTTTTAATTCATTGTTATTCACCTGTGTGGTGGTCTTCCACGTGGTTCGTTCTTCAAATAAAAGTTTCCATTACGAAAGCGTTTAAACCAAAATCGCACGGTGCGTTCATTAGCAGTCCCTTCTCCAAACACAACTTTGATATTGCGAGCTGTTTCTGCTGCGTTAGTTCCGCGTCGGAACTCGTATTGAAAAATCACTCGAATTTTCGAAGTATCCATGTTTCTTGTCTAAGCTGAATAAAAAAAAACAACTGAAAGTCGATAATCGAATGTTGCACATTTTTTAAAAGAAGAACTTCATTCAGGTACCATGTAAAAAAAGTTTCACTTAAAAATCCAAGTACCAATTACAATAAAATGGCAATTTCATACTTTAACCCCTATTAATAAAGAAGCTAAGAGATCACATACATAAAATTAATAAACACAATTTAGTATCTTTAAGATCAAATAATCATAAAGCTTAAATAATACTCTTTTTCTCTTTTGGGCGTGCAAATTGACAAACATCTGAACTGGTATAACCATTTAGATAGTCTAGTCATTTTTTCTCTTCCTTTAAAAAGCTAACTTGTCTGTATCATTTTTCCGTCGTTCATAACGTTTCCTTTCATTGGTAGTGGTATTTTACTTTTGAAGAAAAAGAATCCTCATAAGTTAATATTACCACACAAACGGAACTTTGGAATCTAATACTTCATATTCGGCTTTTGTAACTTTGTGGTGCATGAAGCTTTAATAAACCACACTATTACATCACATCACATTAATATTACAATATAATGGCAGAAGTTGTTATAGGTGTGTGAGTGAAAAGTCTAAAGAAAGTAGGCCAAAAAAGGATTGACATATCATCAAAGTTTAACGTTTAAAACGATTTGGCCAGTTTAACTTGACCATATCATCCTCACGGCGTCCTTACCTACCGCATGACGCAGGTCCTCTCCTGACATGGTAAGTTCGGGAGGATCCTGCACTGGATTCGTACAGAAGAGACGCCCGGGTGCCACCATTATGTGGACCGCCCGGAGGACACGCTGGAGCATACGGTAGAGGTGTGCCCCGCTTGGGCAGAGCACCGCCGTATCCTCGTGGGGGCGATCGGGGGCAGCGATCTCTCGCGCCGGGCCTTGGTACAGGCTATGGTCCGGAGCGAGGAGGAGTGGCAGGCGGTTGCCTCCTTCTGCGAAGCAGTAATGCTAGCAAAGGAGGCCGATCGCGTGAGGCAACGGTTCTCACACCCCAACCGCCGCCGGGATTCCGATCCCGATTTCAGGCCACCGTAGGCGCGGGCTTTCGGACGGCGAGCAATGGTTGGCTCGCCGTCCGATCGTCCGGTAACCGTCCGGACCGAGCCTAAGTCGTCGACGGCGCGTAGAATTCCACGCGCGCCTTAAGGAGATGTCAGCAACCGTAGGGGCCCAGCAGGGTCGAAGCCTACTGGGGCCATGGGTGATGCGAAAGAGATCGACCCTGGAAAAATAGCAAAGAAGGAACAGGAGTGGATTTTTAGTCAGTAAAAGTCTGACACTATCTCTCGCTCCGCCCAAGAGCGGGGGATGTCATTAGATGATTTTCCCACCCGAAAAAAAAAAATAACTTGACCATATCATGAAGTGATCAATTTATACGATCTTGTCAGGACATATATAATAGTGGTTATACACTACATTACACATATGACATCGTAGTGCAATTCGAGTATAGCTACATCAGAAAAAAGCATGGCATTAAGATATTTCAATTGTCATCCAGCCTAATGACTTCAAAATCGGTACTTCCACTCCGATCAACCGAACCGATCAACTGGTTGTGCGGAATGGTACTTGGTGAAGGATTTTTTTCCAATCTAATCAACTTTGAAACGGATCAACTGTTTTCTTTCTCAACGGTACAACTTTTCAGTTGGTCCGATAGGAATATTTTACTTCATTTAAATTTGTTCTATCTACACAACTTTGGTACTAGACCTTTTTAATTTATGTACACTAATGAACTGGTTACTTATAATAGACAATGAAGAAATTGTCTCTGACTAATAGAGTGAGAGCTCGTGGCTACTAGACTTTCATCATTTTATAAAAGCTGGTAGTTTGTCATGGACTGTATGGTGGTTTGTGATCACTACAACTAATTTTGAATTTTGTTAGCACTTTATTAAGCACTTGTGAATTTTTTTATGGGTGGAAAAACACTATAGGTAAAAACACTTGTGAAAATTTGTATGGGTGGTAAAACACTACAAGTAAAAACACTTGTGAAAATTTGTATAGGCGGAAAAACACTATAGGTAAAAACACTTGTGAAAATATGTATGGGTAGAAAAACACTATAGGTAAAAACACTTCTGAAAATATGTATGGGTGGAAAAACACTACAAGTAAAAACACTTGTGAAGATTTGTATGGGTGGAAAAACCTGTGATAGTTTGTCAGTGCATGTCCCCAAGATATGCACTGACAAACTATCAGCTTTTATAACTCGTTCTAGCATGTCCTCAGCGACTCTCATGCGATTGAGTTTTTGGAGAAAATTCAGGTCTTTTGGGACTAGCCGAGCGGTAACATGTTTCATACCCAAATGATTATAAAATGGTACGGATCGACTCGTGAGATACAGAAAGTTCGGCGGCTATCTCTCTCAAAGTTGAATGAGGATTTTCAGTCACTATTTCCTTCACTTTTGCGATGTTAACTTCAATTGAAGACGTTGATGGCCTACCAGAGCGAGACAAATCTTCCATCACATCTCGACCGCTTTTGAACGCTTTATACCACTCATAAGCACGTGTTTTTGATAAAGTCGATTCACCGTAAGCCTTCTGTAACATTTTCAGTGACTCCGAAGATAAAATTCCATTGGCGATGCAAAATTTAAGACAAACTCTTTGTTCGATGTTTTTGTCCATTATGAAATTCGCAATACACACTAGATATGATATAACTGAAAACAGCACTGTATTTAATATAAATAACAGATGCAACTCAAACTCCGCGCCAAAATGGAAAACAGTTGTGCCAATCTACCAACAACAAAAAAACAAAAATTTGAATTTGGAACCATAAACAAATCATCCATTCCCGATACTTTTCTGACTGATTGTAATTTCAGACTCTGCAGTAATTTTATTACTGCAATCTCTCCAACGGTGCCAGATTGACTATCGGTACATCGAAGTGCTGAAGTGTTTGTACAAAAACGCCACCATGTCAGTCCGACTACAAGACCAGACCTCGAAACCTATCATCTTGCAGCGGGGTGTGTGGCAGGGAGACGTTATTTCTCCGAAACTGTTTACGGCAGCAATGGAAGACGTCTTCAAGGTTCTGGAATGGAGAGGGCTAGGCATTAATGCCAATGGCAAGTACATCACTCACCTTCGGTTTGCCGACGACATAGTAGTCATAGCTGAGACTACGGAGGAGCTCAGTAAAATGCTTGGTGACCTCAGTAGAGCTTCCGAAAGAGTGGGACTTAAAATGAACATGGACAAAACCAAAGTCATGGTAAACAACCATATAGCACCCACTTCTATCAAGATCGGAGACTCTACACTCGAAGTTGTGGACGACTACGTTTACCTGGGACAGACGGTCCAGTTAGGTAGGTCTAACTTCGAGAAAGAGATCAATTGACGAATCCGACTCGGCTGGGCAGCGTTCGGGAGTCTGCGCTGTATCTTCTCGTTCAAATATACCACAGTGTCTCAAGACAAAAGTCTATGACCAGGGCGTGTTACCAGTATTGCCATTATTGTATATTAAATATGGCGTGCAGGGCAGACGTGTTCCTAAATTGCGTCGACTTACTGATACTTGTGTTTTGTTACATACTAAGTTATACAGATACCACAGTATTATAGCGTGACGGGTGACAGAACAGAATGGAAGAAAACAATGTGTTGCGCCAATCCCATGTCACATGGGATAAGAGCAGAAAGATAATGAAGTGTTTAATTTGAATTTGTTTAATTTGAATTTCTTCAAATTTTATTTAATTTTTGTATAATATAATTCTGCATTTATTTTAGTATTTTTGAATACTGACTACTTAGGGTTTTTGTTGATCCCTTTTTTTTAAACAGTCACACTGTTTGGAAATACAGTATTGTTATGTATTACTTTGCTTCTTTGTAGTAGTTTTGCTTTTTTTTAGTCCCTACTGATTAATGATTAAAATATTATGATATATGAACGTAAAAGTTATTTTATTCAAGCATTATTCGTTTCTGTCCATCAACTAAAAGGTTGTATCGCTGAGAAAATTGTTTTTACCTCGAGTGCTTTTCCACCCTTAAGAAATTTCACAAGTGTTTTTACCTCGAGTGTTTTTCCACCCATACAAATTTTCACAAGTGTTTTTACCTCGAGTGTTTTTCCACCCTTGAGAAATTTCACAAGTGTTTTTACCTTGAGTGTTTTTCCACCCTTGAGAAATTTCACAAGTGTTTTTACCTCGAGTGTTTTTCCACCCATACAAATTTTCACAAGTATTTTTACCTCGAGTGTTTTTCCACCCTTGAGAAATTTCACAAATGCCTTAAAGTGGAACTAGACGTGATAACAGAATTCAAAATTAGTTCCATTGATTTCAGATTCTTTTAAAATGGAACTAGTGATTTTAAAAAACATCAGAAGTTCTGTCATGGAACTGTTAATGGTACTAGTGACAATGAAGCAAATATTTCTATCGGAACAACTAAAAAGTTGCATCGTGGAGAATGAAAAATCGGTAATCCGATTGAGTTCCATTCCGCACAACTAGTTGGTCGGTTCAGTTGGTCGGAATGGAAGAACAGAAGGTGATCCGATCGAGTTCCATTCTGCACAACCAGTTGATCGATTCCGTTGATCGGAGTGGAAGTACCGTTCAAAATAACACAACATTATGACATGACATCTGATCGTTCGTTCAAAAATGCGTTTATTAATATTTAAAATTAGGAGGAACGTAGTTATTATTCACATAATATACTTTAAACTGGAATATCTACAATACGAGGATTCTATTAATAGTAATGACTAAGACAAAATTGTTTAGAAATTTAATCTTTTGCATATTTTTCATCCCTAATGTTTTATTTATTTATGACAAACTGAAAGTTGTTGTGCGGCAGGCTACTGGAATAAAGTAGTGCTTCTCGTGGGTGCAGAACCCCTGAGCACCCGTGATGCTGTATGTGGGCAATAAGATCATAGGGGTGATCTGGAACCCTGCCTTGTTTGGATATCTGCTGGAAAATTTAAATTAAAAAACGCTAAAAGTAGAACTAAGTACATTGGGCACACGTGGGCCACGTATGCCAATTTGGGCGCGTTGATCTCCATACATTTTATATGGCAACTAGACTTGTAGAGCTACATTAAATCCACGCCATACGACGCCACGCGACGTGATTCTATGTACAAATCAGGCGTGGCCCACGTGTGCGTCGGTCTAATATGCATCCCTTTTAAGAGTTGTGTATGTCGAAACAAATGTTTGTCAGGTGTTTCTATGTGAGTAATGTGTGAAGTGTCCGGTGTGTGTGCAGATGAGCCGCGGCGCAGTCGCACGCCGGGCGCGTCGCGCGCGCGCCCCTCCGCCGCGCGCGACGCCTCCCCGCCCACGCCAGCCGTGCGCCACGCCAGGGTGAGTTGATAGCTTCATAATATTTGTAAATTATTGTGAAATGGTGATAAATAACCAATTTTAACTGAATTTTACATTTTATACAAAAAATCGGTAAATCAATGAAAACAGATAGTGATGTTTAAATCAAACATTTATTTGATAGTGTAGAGTGGGGATGTATCGGAAGTAGTTATATCAGTACCGATTTCGGAACCAGAGTTTTTAAATTTAGTTTGTCAGGACTAGAACCAGAAGCCGAACCGAACTCAGAGGCTGAAGTGGAGGCAGAAACGTCACATGATAAAACTAATCAAAAACTAGTATTATAGTATAAATGAGGAGCGCATTCATAACATTCCAAATACAAAACAAAAGAACAAGTGAAAGAGTGGAAGAGGGGAAGAGGTCCCCCAGCGACAAGAATAAACTAGTTTGTACCTCCGATATAAATTCCGATTAAAATGTATAGGAAACGAAATCGGAATCGGAAGTGCAAAATCAATCGGAAGTTCCAAAATTTCGGAATCGAACCTCCGTAACATCTCTGATATATGTTTTATTGGGCAGTCGATAAGATATACAGGAAACTTTGACTACAGCGCGCATTAATAAAAAAGAAAACATTGTCAAATAAATTAACGTAGTGAAACATTTCCAATCGCTATCTATCATTGACCATCGTTATTGGGAGGAGTATGTAAGCGACAACGACGTAGCCCTTGCTACGCCGTAGCACTTGCTACGCCTTAGCACTTGCTACGCGGGCGCTACGATACCGAGTTACAATATCGAATTATACTATCTTGTTGAGACCAGAAAAACACAATTGAATAAATACGACACAAGAAGTGGCGCGCAGTTCAACACGACACCTGTAAGCTGAGTGACAGAGGACGTAGCAGCTAAGTTGGCTTTCCGTTGGAGTTCCAACTGTTCCTCTGCAATCTGGTGAGGTAACGGGCGCGGGCGGTCTCTCAGGCTACTATTTATTTCTTATTTTACAATGCAATAATTACTATAAGGTTTTTCATTATGAGCGCTCGAACTTTGAAATTCTTTTTATATTTCTTTAAAAAAAAATGCAACTTTTTTTTTAAGAAACACACCATGATTTGTTTCTGTATCGTCGGTGTGTTTATGAACATGTAAACTCACATACACAAGACAACTAGACCCGAATGAACTATCGGAAGTTTTTGTTCTGTATAGGAAACGAAACCGCGACAGGCAGCGTGGCAGCCTATTGGTCGAGCACTGCGCCAACCGTACTATTTAAGTGATATTGTCACTATTGTTTTATTTTACCATGTGAGTGTTTGCGGTCTACTCTAAAATTTTTATCATACTAATGTCTAGTTTTTTTTTAATAATACATACAACAATATTTGACTCAGAGCTTTGAATATTAAGCAAACCACAAAATTAACATATACTTAATCAAGCCCCTGTCAACAATCTTATATATATGCTACTCGCAGTTATAATAAGTTGCAAGCATGGCAGCTCGAGTTACTTAAACACCTAAAGCAAAACTTAAAGAGAGGCGTATCTCGTGTGATTCGACACGAAAGAGGTGCTAGGTCTAACTACTACGATGCGAGAGACTTGCTGCGAGGCGAGACGTCTAGACTCTACGATACGAGAGAGGAACTACGAAGCGAGACGTTACGCTTATATAGTTACGAATCATGATCACGATCATTATCATGTCAGCCGAAAGATGTCCACTGTTGGACATAGGCCTCCCCAAAGCGTCGTCATAACGACCGGTCCTGTGTGTCTCGCATTCATCGGATTCCCGCGACCCTCAACATGTCTTTGGTCCACCTTGTGGGAGGCCTTCCAACACTGCGTCTTCCGTTATGCAGTCGCCACTCCAGAACCTTTCGGCCCCGTCGACCATCTGTTCAATGTGCCTTGCCCAGTGTCACGTAATTTTGGCGATTCTTCCTTTTGTGTGCATAAAGAATTAATAAAAAAAAAAGTAAAAAACTAAAACCCGACAACGACAAAAAAAAATGACGCTGAAAAAGTATGAAACAAGATTTTCAAGATGCTGAAATAGACAAGGTAACTGGAAAAATTTTTGTTCTATTCTTGTTTTTCCAGTTACCTTGTCTATTTCAGCATCTTGAAAATCTTGTTTCATACTTTTTCAGCGTCATTTTTTTTTGTCGTTGTCGGGTTTTAGTTTTTTACTTTTTTTTTATTTAAAAGATTTTGGTGTTAAACCACTCTGCTTCTTTACTATTTATTTTGGTATGTACAAGTAAAGCCCTTTCAAATGATACGAAACACGACATATTTATCGTATTTTTTTTAATACAATACTTTTTGTCTGCTAGAGGCGCCACATTGAATTTTGATGATATTTTTTGATAAGTACTAGCGAAGCCCTTTCAAATGATATCAAACACGGTATATTTATCTTAATTTTTTTTTAAAACATGACCTTTTGTCCGCTAGAGGGCGTCACTTTAAATTTGAGCAATATATTGGAAATGTACAAGTGAAGCCCTTTCAAATGATACCAAACACGGCGTATTTTACTCCATATTTATTTTTAACACATTACTTTTTGTCCGCTAGAGGGCGCCATATCAATTTTTGTGACACGTCACGTTAGCCTATGTTCAGCGGACAATTAAGACAGTTCTAACGATACCTCATACGTCAAGTTCCGATAAGTAGATTAGGAGCTATGAGGGAACAGATGAACAAACTCACATACATACATAGCCTGTCAAAATCATAACCCTCCGTAGTCGGGTAAAAATAAATAAAATTACTCGTGTAACAAGATTCTATTTTCACACAAACAATGAAATGATTATCTGCATAGCATAATCATTCATAGTCCGCCTTATAATGTTCCCACTTGCTGGCTTCCTCTCTACGACAAGAAATCGGCCGTAATTCAGCACGCGGTCCTAATGCGGACCAGTGGACATCACGTGTTTGAATTTCTAGTTCTAGGAGGTTACGATAATATTAGTTTTAAATGTATATACAATGTAAAATAATTTCTTTGTATACAATTTACTAAATAAGTCAATATTGTTCACTTATATATAAATAAATGTTCTAGGATATGTTAGTTTCCTCACGATGTTTTCCTTTACCGTTTTTGAGCTGTGATGATATTGATATCTGACCAACTAAACTGTTTGCCTGGGTCGGAACCTACGAAATGTAAGACGAAGATGTTACCACTAGGTCACTATAAATGACCCTGCATAACGTGATAAATATAATATTTTGAGAGTGCACAATATTAATAAAGTTGGAAGTTTATCGTTTAGGGACTAAAGCGGTCTACACGATTTGTGATGTAGTTTGTAGTGGGTAAAGTTAATTGATCTAACACCTCGTTGACTATAAACTGCTAGTTTACAGTGTTATTCTCAAAGTTGACTAGATTGATTCAAACTACTGGTTACTTGATCGCAGTGAGATGTAGACTGACACCTGTAGCGACGCTCGTGTGCGCACGCCCTACATGACGCACCTCACCGCGACCTGCCGCGAGTGTTCGCAGAGACCGCTATGAATGACTAGTACTTACCGTATACCGGTGCTTTCCAACATACATTAATACATAAACTCATCCTTTTGTTGACTCTATTTTCAAACAGATTAAACAAAAAAAAAAAAAAAAACAAAAAGTATAATCGACTTTCATAAAAAAAATTGGGCAAGTGTGAATTGAACTCACGCGTCGAAATTTAGCTATGTAAATAGATAGAATTTTAATTCTCGAAGATTTTTCCAAATCGCCAAAAAAAGGAGTAGTCATTGGATGATTTATCAACTAAAAAAAACACAAAATAAAGTCATGAGTGAATAGGTTACTTCTGGGCAAGCATGCTCCATCATTGATCACGTCATTACAAGTGAGATAGTGGTCAAACACTAACCTATCAATATCTATAAAAAAATAAAACATAATTTTTATGACAAATAAGTTAATTTCAAAGATCCTCGTGTTTTAAATCGATCCCACAAGATAAAGATACAGCATTGTGTCTTTATCTTGTGGGATCGATTTGGCACGATCCGTTCTTTTTATACGACTTCAAAAAAGAAGGATGTTCTATGTTTGACTGTGCGCCGGTACACTCTGAAGGGGTATACGTTGCACCCTGGTTCACCCTCATTTCATAAACAGCATTAATAGGTAGAGTCAGCTATTATAGGTATTTTGTAATTCTTATAGGTACCGTATCATAGAACTTGCTTACTTAATAGTTATAAAAGTAATTAGTAGTAGGACGTAGTTTTTGTAAATTGGCAATTAGTTTCGATCACCTGGCTGCTGGTTTCGGGCTGCTGCATACAAGAGAGTTACGGTAGTTCATGAGAACATGAACATTTGTGTTAGTAGGCGCGAGCTTGGTGCACACTCGCGCGTGAGGTAGTACAGCGCGCGCTATTAGCTCGGAAGGTTATTAAAATTTGGCAAAACAACGCGCCAGTAATCTGCCGCTCATTTGCCGCTCCAGCGCTCCAACCCCACCCCACCCGGCGCCGACTCATTACTGATACATTTTATACATTTTGCCGAGCGATTGCATGCTAAATGATGAGGAATATTATAATTGAACGATTGGACGCAATCCTCTCAAATGTTGCGGGGTTGAGGTCAGGAGTGAGCGGCATTGTCTCGGGTCATTTGAAGACGTGTTCTGTCATGAACTGCTCGAACTTAGTTGTTATGAGTACGTATAGAACGTAGTTGTGTGCGGAGGCCGTCGAGTGGTGTACGTGACATCGCGGTAAGTAATTGATTGATGATTGTGCGCGGTCACGGCAGCGCGAAGAGGCGCGAGGCGGTGCGGAGTGAGGCGGTGTGGTGCGAGGCGGAGCGGGCCGTCGCCGTCGCTCGCACCTGGTGCACGCTTCTTATACTCAGTTTATAGTGTGTCGAGATTTATAACATGAGCTAAGATGCGGTAGAGACTGCAGCTTCCAGCCGAGTTCGAAGATTGAAGCTTTAAAACTTAACGACGTCCACTGTTGGACATAGGCCTCCCTCAAGTGTCGCCATAATGAGCGGTCCTGTGCGTCTCGCATCCATTGGATTCCCGCGACCCTCACAAGACCATTGGTCCACCTTGTGTGAGGCCTTCCAACGCTACGTCTTCCGGTACGTTGTCGCCACTCCACAATCTTTCATCCCCATCGACCATCTATCCTGAGAGCAATGTGTCCTACCCATGATGCGATACACTAAGCATCTTTATTGTGAAGTCGTTGTTCCCTGGACTAAATCCTTCCATGGCCGACAACACTGTAAAGCACCTGTCAAACTACCGATGTCGCCTAAGTTGTGATGGTAGTTGTTACGACTAAGCTTTTGCCAGCGGCTAGACAAATATTAGGCTCGTCTTACTTTTGAAATACGAACACTGTACGCTTCATGAAACCTTTGTGCTTACAATAAGAGGATATGCGGATTGTGTGGTTGTCGAGAGCCGTTTCTCTAATGCTTCTTTATATACACTGGTGTTCTATTACACGTTCTGAAAGAACAAGGTACACGTAATAATAAAGCTGCGAGCACACTGGCGCGCGGCGCGCACTGAATATTCATGCGCGGAGTCCTCCGCTTGGGCGAGTGCCTCTTTGAGACGCGCCTTTATTGCGGAAATGACCTTATCAAGGACCGTTTTGAAAATGTACAATAATTGCGACACCGCCGGATATAAGTTTGGTAATGTTCGCAACGCGCCGGAACAAGACAGCGGATTAGAAATTGGTTGTATTAATATTAGATAGGTCTTGAGTTCTTGACCTATGAAGCGGCCGTTTCTTGATCTATGAGTGATCTATGTAAGCTGGAATTATAGGTAGGTATACCCGTTTCGTTAACGCGCAACTCGGACGCACCGAGATTATGCTTCGGTACTAGATTGCTAGTTATTGAACTTGGGTAACTACTATATTGTGAACGCCACAATTTCAACTGGAGAAGCTAAGGGTGACCATGTCCTTATATCACGCATTCCATTTGGAACTCCTGCAGTTTCTCATTAAAGGTTGCATTTTCGTACCTTTTTTCGACATAAACGGCCGTATCTCTTTTTTTCGTTATCTTAGAAGTTTGATTTTTTCACAGCTTCAAGGGACCGCAGACCTGAGTTTATGGTTTTAATTTCAACTCGATATCTTGACGCGTTCTTGAGGTAAAGGGACCGTCCGTCTGTCTGTCGGTCTGTCTATCTGTCTGTCTATTTATTATTTTCAAAATAAATATTATTTATCATTAAAATAAATAGAACACAGGTATCATCATAGCCTGAGTTTTTTTATCTTGGTAATACGCGTAAATAGGTAGGTATGTAGCGTTGTGTAGCAAACCCGTATGAACACAGATATGTGTCAGTGGATTCAGCATTTAGTTTTGACCACCAGTAGTTAGCCGGCAACTACATTTACTGGATACATTAATGAATTCTTAGAATGAAATTAAATTTCTGTATATTTGAACGTACACGGACAACAGTATACGAGTTAAGCTGTTACGTGCAAACAGTTGGTAATAATATTCAGCCGCTTGATTCAGAGAAAGTTAAAGTGGCTTATCTTAATAGTGAAGGAGACAACTTGACCGCTGGGTTATTAATTGCGCACGCCCTGCCCAGAGTGGGGTAATGGGCTATGTCGCTACTTACTCGCTGCTCGAAAGAAAAGTGATGTGGTGCGCGTGTGTGAAAATGAGAAACAGAAACTGAGAGTGTGTGTGGTTGGTGGCCTTCTTGTCACTCGTGTTTCTCGACTACATTACATCCTCCGTGAAGCAAACGGAACTCCTCCTGGTAGTCTGTGACACTGTGGATCCTGTTTGTTGTTAGATTATGGGGGTCGGCTCGTTGCATGTCAGGAGTACCTGCCTGGCACGAGGGCTCGACCACGATTCGAAGGGGCCACGAAGTCGACTCGTGATCCGGGCCAGTGCCTACACTGCCAGTGGCTACACTGCCAGTGGCTACACTGCCAGTGGCTACACTGCCAGTGCCTACACTGCCAGTGCCTACAAAATACACTGTGACTACAACCGGCTCTTAAATACATAATTCTACTCATGAGAACAGGAATGACAAAAGAGCTTTAGTTGTAGATTATAATCCGACTGTTTTCATTGTGATCCGTGCGAAAAGTTCGATTTGGTATTGTTTATAGTACCGATCTACCTACTTATGTGCTTACAAACGTGTAGCTGTACTCTCTTCGAGAGACGCGCGGTGGCTCAACTTAATCAAGCGTCCGCAGCCACACTTAGCGCCTCTTATCTAACACTTATCAATTAATGGAACTTCCCCTGCCTCTCTCCCGCCGCGCCCTCCACCGATACTATAGATGAGCTTGTCTTCGCGCTACTGATAGACACGCGGTTGTTGCGTAGGCTGATACTGCTGAACTTCCAATACAAAACTAATGTAGAAAACGCAATTTCTTTTTTAATTTTAAATTCTTATATAGCCCATCCTAAGGTTGTCTGGTTGATATCGCTGTCAGCGATGAGGCCGCCCTTGTACCCATAGGCTTAAGTTTCTGTAAAATTGTTACTATATTGGTTGTAGAATAACGTTTATTCTATTTTAAAACGCATCTTGTCATCGGCTAAATGAAAAATGTCTGAATTAAATGGTAGTAGTTTGCAACAACATGCAACGTAGGAGTTGGTAAATGTAATGTGAAAACACGCGCGTGGTATATCGCGAGGTCGAGTCTCCCGCCATATCAAGAGCTGGTCGAAAGTCAACTACGAAAGTTCGTTCGTTATTCACTTGCGACTGTGACACGCACGGTGTTGTTCCTTGTGGTCCGTCTGTGCCGGTTTCAATTACTACGCGGAGTGAACTACATCCGTAAACACCGCCTGTCTCCCAGAAATCCGTTAAGTCTATAAATTACCTCCAACCGATTTTGTTCCCGACGATACGTCCGTTCGTTGTCTATTTAATGTTAACCTCTTTTATATTCTTCTAGAAGCTTTCTACTTCAAATTAAAAAAAATAGCGAATCAATTCCGTGCCGATAGACAGCTGAATATCGATGTGTTCCCGCGAGGCGGATTGTCAACACAACTTAGGTAAAGGAGCTTCCTGTAAGTAAGTCCGGTGTTATTGATGCGATGTTTGTTAAGTGTCAGGTAAGTATGTATTAGCTCACATAGACCTCGTTGGTGCAACCTTAAGCTCAGCAGTATGTCGCCCGGCTGCGATGGCCAGCACACAGTAAAGTCCGCTATAGTTTAGAACAGTGGTCGCAAACTGTAATTGAATTTTCTCGTTTGGAAGTTTTCAGTTGGGTATACGAGTAGCTTGGGATTGAAATTGTATATGGTGATAGGCTTTCATTGCCTTAACCCTGTCGGTGGCGTGTTGTGGTGCACGAGTATGAAGCCTCGTTTACATGACGCAGGTTTGTTGCTAGTGCAACTAATGACTTATTTATTTATTTTATTTTATTGGCCAACCAATAATTATGGTGTTACAGTATTTAACTGTAACATATTTGAAAAAAAAAACCTCAATGTCTGAACTCTGTTAAGACGATGCAGCTTTCATGCTAACTCTTGACTCTGAGTTACAACTTATGGTGTGCCGAAGGTAATTATCACTTGAGTCAGGTTTCATTTACAGCGCGGCACTTTTGCTTAAGGCAGTAAGTAAGTAGTAGATATCTGCGTCATAGAAGACCATATAACCATAAAAAATACGAAATAGACCATCCACTCGCGCCTTGCCTGCCTTTAATAAGTTGGTGTAAATAAGCACTGGAGTGAATGTCGCAGCTTGTAAGTTATGAGGTAGCAGTAACGGCTGCTTTTTTACCCGACTGCGCGACGCAAAGGAGGGTAATGTGTTTATTATTATCTTAAGACATTCTGCTCAGAATATGATGAAATAAAATGTTATTGTATCAGTCACACGTGGCAGGTACTAACGAGTACAAGCTATTCTGGAGATGTAACAGACGATCTAGAAATATTTGATTTTAAAATTTTCTAAGATTGGAATTGGGACCAATAGCGGTTTTTTAACCGGCTTCCAAAAAAAAGGAGGTCTTCAATTCGTCCGAATTTTTTTTTGTGTGGTGTTTCAGTGAAGGTTCACGAACCGATTTTAATTTTTTTTTTTCAAAGAGTGTAGGTACTCAGTTAAGTTTAGTATGAATACCTGCTTAATTGACATGTAGGTGATGAATAATGAACTGAAAATGCTTGGAAGAGCTACTGGTCCATGAAAGACATGAAAGACCTATCAAACTGTGTTTTATATTTTTCACATTGATTAGGTGTGCTGCACCTTGCCATGTTGTGTCCGCCATGAATATTCATACCGGTCGCTGGACTGCCACACTATGAGCCTGCGCCGCGCCGAGGACGGCCGCACGTGATGAGATTAGCGCTCCGGTCCGCGTGACGGCGCGGCGCCGGGCACCTCTCGACAACTACTCAACGTGGTCGCTCCATAGCATCCCTCGGAGACGTTCAATCAATATCCACTACGCGCTACTCAGATGATTATGAGTTTCTTTCTAACAATAGTAACATTTATTTATTTATTAAAACTTCATGCAACACAAAGATACAAAGGTGGACTTAATGCCTTGGGCATTCTCTACTACTAGTTAACCAAGGGTGGTAAAGAGAAAATATGGCTGGTGCATAAAAAAAAAGATTAACAAGAAAGCAAGGGTACAAATATATACACAGTAGTGGTCATATAATTAAGAACGACTATTTAAAAATAAGCTCCGTAGGGTGTTGCGTAACCTTGACGTGAACAAGGCTAGCGGTCCAGACGGGATACCGGCAATTGTTCTGAGAACGTGTGCGCCTGAACTGTCTCCGATCCTGACACGCCTATTTAGGCATTCATTTGAGGCTGGAAAAGTGCCGATTGCATGGAAGCAAGCTAACGTACAGCCCGTGCCCAAAAAGGGTAGTCGGGCTGACCCAGCTAATTACAGGCCAATCTCAGTAACGTCCATTCTCTGTAAGACTATGGATCGTGTACTTAACACTAAGCTCCTGGCATACCTAGAAGCTAATGAAATTCTAAGTGACCGACAAAACGGTTTTCGCCGAAATCGGTCAACTGGTGATCTTCTAGCGTATGCCATTCACATCTGGAGTGAGGCTATCGAGAGATACGGGGAAGCGTCTGCCGTCTCCCTCGATATCTCGAAGCCTTTCGATAGGGTCTGGCACGAAAGTCTTATTAGTAAGCTTTCTTCTTTCGGTTTACCTGCTGGTTTGTGTTCTTAGATCGCAGACTTCCTGAGTGATCGGTCCATCCGAATGGTCATCGATAGTTGCTCGTCCGGTCAAATGGCCATTAATGCCGGGGTCCCTCAGGGGTAAGTGCTCTCGGCAACATTGTTCTTGCTGCACATAAATGATGTTTAAGCCCGGTACCTTTGGGTATGCAGACGACAGCACTGTTGCTGAGAGTTACATATCCAGCGCGCAGGCTAGTGGGTCACAGATCCAGTCTCTCCGAGAGGCTATGGTCGAGCGCTTGAACTTGTCCTTGGAAGCAGTCTGTGAATGGGGCGATGCCAATTTGGTCAAGCTCAATGCTGCTAAAACCCAGGCGTGTCTATTTTCCGGAGCCAATTCAGCCCTGCACCTACTTTCCGGGGCGTAACCGTGCCGATAACCGACTATCTTGATCTTCTTGGTGTTACGCTGACGTCAACTCTCAACTTTAGGCCATACATCGAAGCAAAGGCTCAACTGGCAGCAAAAAAGCTGAGAATTCTCACGAAGGTCAGACGGTACTTCACGCCGAAACAGCTGCTCAAACTTTATCAAGCGCAAGTTCGATCATGTACAGAGTACTGCTCTCATCTTTGGGACGAATCTGCCCGATACCACCTTGATGCACTTGAGGCAATTGAGAGGCGAGCCAGAAGGATCATTGGCAATGATGCACTCGTTGAGTCGAGGCTTCAAAGTTTTGAGCATTGACGCCGAGTTGCTAGCCTGTCGGTTTTCTACCGCTTGCATTTCGGGGAGTGTGCGTCGGAATTGCATAACCTAATTCCGCATAGCCCGTTCCATCATTGGACCACCAGGCGTACGGCAATGCGCCACCGGTACATGGTGGACATTCCACCTATACGCACAAAACGTTTTGGAAACACATTCATTGTGCGTACAGCTAAGGAGTGGAATTCCTTGCCGGAATCTGTGTTTCCTGTTGGCTACAAACCGGGAATCTTTAAGTCAAGAGTGAATAGGTTACTTATAGGTAAGCGCGCTCCATCGTCGACCACATCGTCACTTTCCATCAGGTGAGATAGCGGTCAAGCGCGAACCTATCGAAAATAAAAAAAAGCTTTTTGTCAAACTTACGAGAATTACACTTTTTTCATGTCTTTTTGTATCTCTCTCGGTATCGCAAAATTGTTCCACATTGTCGTAGCACACAGTTATAACATGATTAATTCAATAATATATAGATAAACGTTTTACATTAAACCTTAACATATGGCTGGCAAACTTACTGGCTGG
This sequence comes from Mythimna impura, assembly GCA_905147345.3. NCBI lineage: Eukaryota > Metazoa > Arthropoda > Insecta > Lepidoptera > Noctuidae > Mythimna > Mythimna impura. The sequence goes on from LR990344.1 coordinate 307,210, forward strand.
CCACATAATTAAAAACGCTGGATAGTTTATTTTTTTATTCAAATTTAAATAGATAACACTCTGTAACTAAGCCATTATTCGCATAATTTTGGCGACATTTAGTGCTGTAAAAGTCAAGAAGTTAACTTTTACAGCACTAAATGTAATTAAGTGAAATAAAAACAATGGGGAAAAATAAAAGTGGCGACGAATCTACAAGGGAAGTGATAATAAAGTGACATTAAAGCATAGTGGTGGAAATGTGAAAATTTGGGGGTGCTTCTCTGGTCATGGTGTTGGACCTGTTAGATTGATAGAAGGAAACGGATCAATTTCAATAAAAAACTATACTGGAAGAAACAATGTTACCATATGCTGAAGACGTGCTTCCGATTATTTGGACATTTCAACACGACAATGATCCCAAGCACTCTGCACGCACGGTTAAAGAATTCCTCACATCTCAATCAGTTTCTGTCTTACAATGGCCACCAAACGTTCCAGATTTAAATCCCATAAAGCATCTTTGGTGCAAAGTTAAGAAAAAGGTTTCAAATCGACGGTGTGGTAACCTAAGTGAGTTATACAACAGTTTTTTTGGAGGAATGGGGCTCTATTTCTCTTGAAAAATGTCAAAAATTGATAGAGTCAATGCCTCGCCGGTGTAAGGCAGTCATCAAAAGCCGTGGACGCGTTACAAACTATTAACTTAGAATAAAATGTATTAAATTGCAATTTTTAACATTATCGCCGTCTTATTTAATGAGATTTTAAAAATCTAAATATCTACTGAAACAACTCTCGAGCAGTATAGGAATCGTTCTTAATTATTTGTCCAGCTTTATTACTATTTCAAATTGTAGCTGTCGATTAAAAATTAAATTTGTAAGGTAAATAGTAAGTGATTTTAATATTTACTCATAATCCCGTTTACTCTATCCATGTAGCTATTTCATAATATAATTAATTACTTTTGAGAAGGAACATAAAAGTACATAATTATGACATTGTTTTTTTAAAAAAAGTCTGGTACTACAAATCGTTCTTAATTACATGACCTCCACTGCATATAAAAGATAAAATAAACATACATATTCCTAAAATATGTAACTACATATATATATACAAAGTAAAAGAAAGGTGTTTAACATTTAAATATTTATCACGTGTCTAGTACTCATAACATAAGCTCTGCTTAGCTTGAGACTAGACGGCGTTGTGTGATAGTTGTGGGAAAAAAAAAACATTAGAGACTAAAAGTATAAAACGTTACTCGTAACCCTAGCTGAGGTTTCATAAAACAAAGAAGTAGTTGTCGGCCAGTATAGATGACAGCATCGAATCCGAATCACAGATATTCAAAAAATAATAATATAGTCGTTAGCACAATATCACACTGTCCTGTCACTCAAACCCACATGTGCCATGCCATCAATATCACAACGGTCTAAAAAGCCATAGATCATAATAATAGACCTGAAGAGGTTCATGTGGCGCGCCCGGTGTATGCTCGACCTGCAGGAAACATATCTTGTGGAGAGCGTCATGCTGTTGACGACGCACAGGTGACACTACTATGATCACAGGAATGTTAAATTACCAGACTAAGACTTAGTCAGAGAATCAATGAATTGATATTTGGCTTGAAAAGGTGAATGAGTTTGCCACTGTCTATGGCTGGAACAAAAGGACTACTAGGTATATATTTTGCTATGCAGAAACTACAAGGTTTGCTTAAACATGATACGTATGAGAGTTTAAACTCTTTACTATTTAATTGGAGTGCATTCTGGTTTGATTCAATATTATGGATGTTTCTTAAGACCTCCAAGAATCAGCCATGACCAGGCTTAGGGAAAAAAGTAAGAACCCCCTAAGCAAACCTGAATCGATTGTCAAAATATAAATTTATGCGAGAAAAGCATGGGACAAAAGCTAGTATATGATAGTTATCAGATACGATTGGGTATCGTAGTTATGATCGCATCGTATGACGCTAAACTTGCCACGCTTCATGTAACATTGAGCACCGTATTATAATATCCTGTGTTTGGCGATCAGTCTTCTGACAAAGAACGCGTCGATGTTGAACAGAGCACACGTACAGGCCACTGAAATGCCAATGGTCAGCGCGAGGCCAATATAAATTCCGCGCGGCGCCGCCTGCTGGCGAGCCGCGCGCACGCCGTGGGGCCGGCGCGCCTTGAGAACAACGCTAATAAGCCAGGCTTGCATTCTCACTCGCCTGAACTACAAAAGGAACATTACACGTACAAGACTCATTGCTTTAAATTTGCATAACGTTAAACTTTTATGATAACAACCGCCATCATACTATCGTTGTAAGGATCTCTGAATACATGGGAGTGAGTAGGTAATCTTTGTTTATCAGACAAACTATCTTAATCTAAGTCAACATATCAAAAATAATGAATAAATATAACTTTTTAACTACCAACTTTGCAGTAAGTTATAATAAACGAAATATCTACTAATTGACCGATGTATCACCGACTTGCATTAACATTTCTGGATTTTAATTCATTAACGCTCAGGCGGTAGCCGGCGCCCGGAAGCCATTGTCTTACTATTGTGTCTCTAATTACGCACGTCAAAAGGTTAAACCGTGCCGCTTAAGGCGTAGCACGCACTTTGGCGTAGCAAATACTATAGCGTAGTACTCAATATGGCTTGGCCAGAATTACGGAGTAGCATGCACTACAATGTAGCATGCATTATGACGTAGCATGCACTACGACGTAAAATTTACTACGACGTAGCATTTACTACGACGTAGAATTTACTACGACGTAGCATTTACAACGACGTAGCATGCGCTACGACGTAGCATGGACTACGACGTAGTATGCACTTCAGCGTAGCATACTCAATTGCGCAATTTAATAATTAGTGCAACTCGTTGTAGCGACTACCTGCAAATTATGATGAACACTGTAGAAGTCCCGCGACATGGGACAATTTGAGACTGGTGTCCCGATGTCCCGGGTGGTGATCTCGGGAGGTTCAACCCGTTTGCTCACTTAGTAGGGACACTAATATGGCAGCTTTACATAATATTTAATAATTTCTTACAGTTTTAAAATTAAATTTTATTCTACAGCTCATTATACTGGCTGTGATGGTTTACATTTTCAAAAGAGTTTATTCTTAATAAACAATCTGAGAGAACTAGTTTGTGTCTTGTAATTTCGGCTACCTACAAAGTAAAATTTTAATGGTAAATACCACTTTCACTATTTCCATTTCATGAATATATAATTGGGCTGACTGACTGCTGGAGGTCAGCCTGGCCGCTGCTCTGTGTACATATTGTATTGGTTCGATTACACCGGAAGCCGATGGACGACTCCATCACTGGTGGGCAACGATACATGATGAAGTAATACAACATAATTATATACATATATATAATAGCATAAGCATAATCAGTCTTGTAATGTTCCCACTCCTGGGACTCAGGTCTCTTCTCTAGTAGAGGGAATGGGCCGTAATCCACCACGCGGGCCCAGTGCGGATTGGTGGATGTCACATGTCTTCGAATTTTTGGTTCTATGACATGCCGGTTTCCTCACGAGGTTTTCCTTCACCGTTATGAGAGCAGTGGTGATGAAATAAATTACACGAAGTAATGCGCCTGGCTGGGTTGGAACCCGCAATACATATAGTTTTAATTGCGGTGATGCATGAGATAAGGTAACGATGGTTACTCGGCGTCAGCACCGTAATATTCAACGGGTGCCATTAGTTACAAAGTCACCGTTATCAGCGCGGAGTGCTGGCAAATGCTAACGGCGAGTGTCATGAGTATCAATACGTACAGTCATGGCCTTCGCATCTTCAAGGCTACCTCCCGAAACGCGGCACGCACTATCTCCGCAATCCTGACAGCTAGCTCCCGCCTGGAGCCGCCGGTGGCGCCTGGCACAGCAATATAAAACCACGAAAGGACAGCCGCTTGGCCGACGTTGGTCACCGCAAGGTGGCGCCCTTCCTATATATGTATGTTTGTAGATGTTTCTGGATCAGTATTTGACGTCAAAGAAAATCCGATAGGTATTTCGTACTAGTCAATACATCACTAAGCTATTTTTGAAATTGTAACTGGTTGTCTGGTTTTCGTTTTTCTTCTTGTGTGAGGAAGCACCGCAGCGGTGTTCTTAGTATTGTGTGGCACGTCGTGTGTACATAATAATGTTCCCCTGGGGGACTGTGTGTGTGTATGTGACGAGCGGTCCCCGCGGACAAGTGCTACCTGCGAACGAACATTATGTTTAATTTGATGGCGCACACTTTGTGCTGCGTTAACTCGTCACACGAGAGCAGAAGGTTCACTTGCGACGATGCAGGAACATCGTGATTCACAACAAAATTAACTTATTGCAAGTGACTAATGAGATTGAAGTATGTCTTTTCAGTTTTACTGCGGTGACTAATTTCCGTGTTCCGTGTTCTACTCCTGGGGTCGACGGTGAGACTACTGTTCATAACGAGCTCCATGCGCGCTACAGCGCGGTTATAATGACGCCACACGACCCTACGGTGGCCGTAACATTATCATCACACGTCGTTAGCACTAACTCGCACCTCACTAACTGAATACTGCGCGCTCCACTTAATGTATGCGCGTGATATCACCAGTGTCAACTATTTCGCCTCTAGTGAGACATAGTTATTTCTCTATTGATGAAAGCTCATTGTTTTCTTAATATCATCGTAGTTGTAAATGACGAACGTACTGGTTCTGTCCTTTTGTTGCATAAAACTGTGTAGTTATAGCCCGCTCCGCTCCCCATAGCAAGTGAGGGCAGTTTGTTTGCCGCTCACTTTATAACTGTCGTTCAATTTGTTGGAGCGTTCGGCGCCAGGAGCGCTGCATGTAGAATGTTATAAACGTGATTTAAGCGCTCAAGCGATCCTAGCAGCGACGAGCAATAAGTGGTGAGCGACAAGCGACACAATACCTTACCACCGAGTGCCAGGTTGCGGTAGTCGATTGTCTGATTGATTACGTTTGGTGAGATCAACCAATATAAATAGTGCAACCAAGATAATTATATTATACCTGTTGCCACACGATACCCGTTCTACTGACGTGTAAGCCACGGTGGCATTAAATCCATCGCTGTAATGACGTTAACCATTGTCATTGGAATGTTATGTGCAGTAACCGTATCATCATAACTACCTAGAGTATATCTATGTACAACTAGTGATGCGAAGGCTGGTGATCCACGTGCCTTCCTCGCTAGGCACATGATATTGATGAGAGAGCAGATTGCTGATATTGAAATAAATCTATTATCTCGGCTGGATATAATTCACGAGAACTATTCGCATACTCGCGGCGCCACGCTCTCGCGACGCATGAATAATTACCGAAAATTTTAAATTGAAGCTACGTACGACTCGACCAGTCGACCAGCGTCTATCTACTGATATTCAATTCAATTCGATTTGGACGTTTTATTCTACCTACCTAGTTGTAACAATTGTTTTAAAACCGAAATTAATTTTCGGAGTTAAATTGCCGGTTTAAAGTTCCATTGGCAGTTTCGCAGTGAGCACAAATAGTACAAATGAACTCCTATTTTTCAATTAAAATACACACAAGTGTAAAAACAAAAAAAAAATTGTTTTTACAAAACCGATTGTATAAAACAACAAAACCAAACAATTCACTTGTCAGGCAGTCCGATGCAGTTGGTGGTACTTATTTTAATTCAATTATGGATTTCTTAGCAGCACCTGCATCAGTCTGCTTGAGAAATGACTTGTTTGGAACTTTTTATATACATCACAATCATGATCATACTAAAAAATAATACGTCCTCACTAATCGACCTCTCTATATTGATGATCGTCATGTTGTTTTTTTTTATTCCGTAGTTCTTATAACTTACGTATGTCACTTCGGAATCAAACCCAATAGGTTTGTAAGTCGTTTCATTGTGAATGCGGTTTTTATGGCGGAAACGTGGACCATTTATGTTTCACTTATCCCAGATTTTGCTTCTCCTTTCATGAAATCATTCCTCTTCATCTCCCTCGTCCGACCACAGTCAAATGTCTTCTTTCTTTTACTCGTTTTATATTTAAACTATGCAAATTCACTGAAATTAATAAAATTAAGGTGTAACACTTTTTCTCTCTATCTGTTTCACTCTTATTACGAGTTTCTATCAAGTACATAGCATAGTATAGCATACAGCCCTATAATATTCTCACTGCTGGGACTCAGACTCCTCTCTAGGAGAAGGAATGGGCCGTAATCCACCACGCGGGCCCAGTGCGGGTTGGTGGATGTCACATGTCTTTGAAGTTTTGGTTCTAGGACATGCCGGTTTCCTCACGATGTTTTCCTTCACTGTTTTGAGAGTAGTGGTGATGAAATAAATTACACAAAGTAATGTACCTGGCTAGGTTTGAACCCGCGATCGTGGCTCTTAAGTCAAGGCCGTTACCACTCAGCCATCATTGCTCACACTCTATCATGTACATGTAGTCATAATGTTAGTCTGCATCTGCGAAAAAATTCTTCTATTTAGAACTTTAATATTTATTTTGATTTTAACTCGCTGAATATTCTCCAGCGTTTGAAAGTCAATTTCTAGTTCACACGTGTTATTGGCAAAATTGTGGTGTCTCTTCCACAAATGCCATTAATAAAGAGTTAAAATTTTATTTATTTATTTTTTATTAAAAACTTTATGCACACTGAACAAAGGCGGACATAATGCCTTAAGCATTTTCTACCAGTCGACCTTAGGGTGGTGCAGAAACATCATGGCAGTTGCAACTTAATAAATAGACAAACAGAAGAGAAACAAATACAATAGTAAATACATACTTAGATACATACATATAAATAAGCAATGTTATTGTGAAAAAACAAATCCAACAATCAGTGCTGTGATGATTCTAACAACTTCTTGCGAATGTGCTCACGTGCCTTCACCTTAAAGGAAAATCGGCCGGTCGCCATCCTGATATTCAGAGGAGGCGCATTCCAAAGAGATATCGAGGACAAAACAGGAGGAGTGGATAAGCCCAGAGCGGTGTGAGGGGCAACGTAGAAGACGATTATTTGTAGACCGAAGATTTTTGTAGAAATTGAAGTTAGTTTGTAAGTCAAATTCAAATTATTTTATTTTACAAAGTCCTACATGGGCGTTTATGAAATGTCGGAAGCTAGTGCACGGTTCCAATAGGGATAGCTATTTTTGAAAAGTGTCTTAATTCGATCTAAACGACGGGAGAACGTGAGACGGGCTCGCCTTTGTACATCAGGTGTCCAATTTTTTAAAATAATTTGTTATTTTTTTATGTACAATAAAGAATATAAGAAAGAATATAAGGACGAGGTCGAGGCAGACTGCGAAGGAGATGGTGGGACTACTCACACACACACAAACACGTTCCTTTATAACTGGAAAATATAGAAGGAGTGGAGGACAGCCTCTGCCCAGAAAGGAGACGGAACAGGCAAGCAAAAAATATATAATTCTAATTTGAATAAATATAAATACATTTTTTTCTTTATCTATAGAGTAAATTATAACGTTATTCTATAATTTGACATCCACGATAGGATTACTACGCACGTAGCAATAGCGTAGCACCTTCGTAGTAGTCTCGTAGCACTGGCGTAGCTCGTGGTAGCGTCACGACCCACGAAGCGTTGATTGAATGCAATTTGGCGCGATCCGTTGGCGGTGCTTTTTGCGGGCCTTTGAGGTTAGCTCCAATCGCAGGTTTTTGTGCCCCCCCCCCCATACAGCTCCCGCACCCGCGCTAGCCCGCGCACTGATCCGTGTCTCGGCGTGATAGTATGAAGGCGAACAGTTTTGATCGGAATAAGCGTTTATTCATATTCAAAATATTTTAATATTTAGACATGGAGCACTTTACGCTGATGTCATGCAACTGAACGTAAACCTACTCACTGTAGTCACTATTCAGCCTAAATATAAACACATATTTGTAACAGAAACGTTTAAAAATTGTTCGTTTTTCAGAGCTCTGTTGTATTGTTCACGTTAACTGTTCGCGCATGTATTTTGTGGTTTGTACTGTAATAATTACGTGATTTATGGTACCTAGCACTGTGTCCCGTTGGTCCCTGCGGTGAAATTATCACATACGCACGCACACTCACCTCGTTTGAGTCGCACCACCAATATACTATTGCAGCCATATTGATAAATGTTGTCGATCAACGTAACGACTCTGCTGATTTATATTTCCATTTTTCAGGGTTCCGTACCCAAGTAATTCATAGTGATGACCACGACCACTCTGGCAAGAGTGCACCGACTGAAAAGAAGAACCCAAATGGTAAAACGGGACCCTATTACTAAATAGGGTCCCGTTTTACCATTTGGGTCCAGCGGAGTCTGCTAAGACTGCGCTGTCCGTCCGTCCGTCCGTCCGTCTGTCTGTCTATCTGTCCGTCTTTCACCATGCTGTATCTCATGAACCGTGATAGCTAGACAGTTGAAAATTGCACTGTTGTGATGTATTTCTGTTGCCGCTGTATGGTACGGAACCTTCGTGTGCAAGTGTGACTCGCACTTGACCGGTTTTTTGTATATTTTGAGCATCAGCACAATGAGTTCAGACGTCAAAGATTCAAAACATTTTATTTCAAATAAACCATTTACAGGCACTTTTGAAATGTCAAGAAGTCAGTCAATTAGAAAAAATCATGCTAATTGCACATTCCAAAGCGTGGATCTCTATGGAGAAGAATGTGCAAGAAACTCCATGGATACTCTTTTCAGTCATGTTTTGTAATTACAAATATCTCTGTTACATGTTTCTTGTCGCTATCATGTGAGAACAATGTAAATAAAGTAAAAATAAAAACTAAATATAGATATTAAAATAGTACCTGGTAGCTAAGAGATGACCAGTCTCAATTGATAGCTCACGGACATGACGCGAATATTTGCACCACTCAGCTCAACCATTTTGAAGGGAACCGATTGATCCAACACACGCGCCACTACCAGTGAGACATTTGAGTGAGCATGACAAACTCTCAACTGACATGCTCATTTATGTCAAACAAGTCCAATAGCAACCTAAAAACCATAAAAAGGTCCATGGTACTCACATTTACAAACTTTGAAAAAAATGCTTCCAGATTATACAATATTATCTCAATAATATTTTACAAATTAAAAAAAAATTTCATTAAATAATAATAATAATAATTTCCAAACTAATCAATTTGTACCCCCGGTGGTAGTGGAGCTGGACCAACATTGAGCCAAGCATTTTTACCTAGAATATAATTTTTTGCTGCATAGTGTGCTTGCCTGCATAGTGTGCATTTAATTCAAAATTTAAATTTCGTTTCATTGAGTTCTAATATTTGGGGAGGTATTTTATTATAACATTTCAAACAGTACCCTATGAAAGAAGAGGCCACTTTAGCCAGTCTGAAACCTGGTTGAACTAATTGGTCCCTATTGTAACATAATTATGTCTATCGCCTGTTTTGCTAAAAAGATGAAGATTTTTTCTAACGTACATGATGTTTTCATAAATATATTGACAAGGCACCGTCATGATGTTAATATCCTTAAACGCTTTGACTTTGACTTAAACAGTTCCCTTAGAGAATCGCACCGGCGAAGATTGTAAATAGCTCTGATGGCTCTTTTCTGTAGTATAAAGATTGAGTCGATGTCTGCAGCCCGTCCCCATAGTAAGATACCGTATGACATGATACTATGAAAATATCTAAAATAGACTAGTCTAGCGGTATCAACATCCGTAAATTGACGAATTTTTCTAACAGCATATGCAGCTGAGCTAAGCCGTCCTGCAAGAGATGTTAAATGAGGACCCCATTGTAACGTTGAGTCAAGCGTAATCCCCAGGAAAATCGTTTTATCGACAAAGTCTAGTTTTTCATTGTTCAATGCTATGTCACAATCACTACTTCTGACATTCGGTAAGGAAAATCTAATGCATTTAGTTTTTTTTTTCCGTTTAAAACTAAATTATTAGCAGTAAACCAGTTTTGGATTTGTAGTAGGATCTAGTCAAGATTGGAGAGCAGTGGTGGCCGAGTGGTAACGGCCCCGACTTACGAGTTGTAGGTTGCGGGTTCAAACCCATCCAGGTGCATTACTTTGTGTAATTTATTTCATCACCACTGCTCTCAAAACGGTGAAGGAAAACATCGTGAGGAAACCGGCATGTCCTAGAACCAAAAATTCGAAGACATGTGACATCCACCAACCCGCACTGGGCCCGCGTGGTGGATTACGGCCTATTCCCTATCCTAGAGAGGAGGCCTGAGTCCCAACAGTGGGAAAATTATAAGGCCGACTATGCTATGCTAGTCAAGATTATTAGTCCTTCTATTTATCTTAAAAATCAATGAAGTGTCGTCAGCAAACAACACCACATTAAGTTTATTTTACAACAAATAGAGTAAATCATTAATATAAACTAAAAATAATAAGGACCTGAAATTGAACCTTGGGGTACCCCCATTTTCACATTTAATCCCGACGAATTGACACCGTTTATTTGAACTAGTTGCTGTATGTCAATCAAATAAGATTGAGTGTCTCTAATTACGCTACTCAAAAGGTTAATAAGCTTAAAGCTGTTTTGCCTAGTCCGTAATGCTCAAGTTTTAGGTCAGACAGGTCGCAAAATATACCTATAGAATCTTGTGCCTCTTCCCACGCATTAAAAATATGTTTTAGTTAGGAAACACCAGCATCAGATGTACAGCGTCCTTTGGTGAAACCATACTGTTTATCATGTAAGATGTTATTTGTGTTAAAATGATTAAAGCATTTGATTTAACATCACCTTTTCAAATATCTTGCTAAAAACCGGCCACATGGACACCGGGCTATAATTATTAGTGTCTTTACTGTCCCCGGCTTTAAAAAGTGGTATCACTTATAAGGTAGATTGTACAAGGCCCACTTAATTATTGTTCCAACTTATCTCATGTACCTACAATCTATGCAAATAAATTTTTACTTACTTACTGACTTTACTATATTTCATTAGATCCGGAAAGACTCGTTGATCTATACACAAATTAAATATTAAAGCTAAGTACGGTGCTAGTAGTAGTTTCTAAACCACTATTATTATTATTTTTATACATTCATTTATCTCAGGACCCTGAGGTCCTGGACCTTTGGAAGGCGTACGAGGAGCCGAAACCAACTCGCAGAGGCCCTTTTAGACGCTTTAATGTAATGGAAAGTGGTACAAACCGGTGATTATCCCTGTAGGTACTATGCCACTTGCATCCAAGGACAACCCCCGGTTGGTGGGAAACTATTGCGACATTTGGAAAACTAAGATATAAGGCTATGGTTTATGGAGTCTTAAGTGGACTGTTTACCAGGAACTATGTTAAGACTATGGCCCCTGCTTAAACAATGTTATTAATTAAATATCCATCGACAAAAAGCAGGGGGTGACTTGCACACTCAATAAATGGGCCCTCATAAACGGTCGCTAGCACGAAGTGACGTAGCAACAAGAGGGCAACATATCCTGAGGGCTTAAGGAGTGGAGAGGTATACCACGGCTATCAGGACAATCCCGGAAGTACGGTCAAGATCCCTACCAGCACCTTACTGGATTATACATCCTTCTCCCGAGCACGTTTGTTCTTGCGAATCTCCACTCAAGCCAGCCAATAAAGGCAAGAGAGAGGTGGGAGCTCTGTTCCTCGTCAGTGTTCACTACGGCCGGCCAATAAAGGCAAGCCGGAGATGAAGAACAAGCATTTTCCCGGGAGATCGGGTCCGTGGGGTCGCTAATGCCCAACAGTTCACCACAAAACTGCACTGCGGATTGTATATTATTATTATTATTATTTATCGTTTATTTCAGGCATTAAAATTGTCATAACATAATAAATAAATTAAATTAAATACATTAGATTAAATAAATTATTGAAACATTGATAAAATTATTGATAAATTATTGAATTACATTAATAAATAAATTAATAAAATTATTGTAAATTATTATCATTATCATTACCATAATTAGCATCAATAAATCAATAAAATTAACAACGCCTAAGCAGGTACACACCATTAAACACTTCAGATACTATCCCATTCTTACACCGGGTCAGTCGAGTCAGGAAAGTTGCCTTGAGTCTTCTCAAGAGCCCGTGAAAATCAGTAACTCTGTATCAGTAAATCAGTAACTATGTACCCAGTGATCATCTCAACCCAGTGATCAACTTCACCAATGTTGTTATGTCATGGCAAAGGTAAGGCAGCCATGCATTTAATTTTTCTCTGTGAACTAAGCTATTTGACTAAAATTATTGCGAGAGGTAAACTAAGTTATTGTTTAGTTGATTATGTGAGGCAAAATTAAACAGCGGGTCGTAGTTATTTGTTAGTTTCAAAACAACTCACCATGATTGGAACAATAATACTATGACATTGCCTCAAGTTTTGTACAAAAGTGTAAAGTGTAGGTCGTGTCCGAAAACCGAACGAAAATAACCACCGTTTATTTTTGGTGGAAGCGCTTCCGTACCGGCACTACGGCCACGCGCCGCCCGAAGCCGACGTCCGCGTCCTCTAAGCCACAAACTATTCACACGCTCAATTTAACCCGCGCTGCCACGAGCCTTTGTATGAGCTGCGCCTCTAGTATAATTATGTACGAGTTGCTTACCACTTGCTTAAAATATATTCGAATCAAGGATCTAGTTCAACCAATACATATATCTTTAATAACAAAAATTCGATGTTTATGGCACCGTGTACGCCACAACAGGCACATAAAATTATTATGAGCTTAAAAAACACAAATAGCGTGGGCTACGATGGCATTTCAATGAAAATAATAAAAGCTGTAGCATCTGAAATATGCCACCATTTGTCTCATATTATGAATCTTAGTATTATGGCTGGCAAGTTTCTTGACGCACTAAAGATAGCTATCGTTAAGCCATTATTTAAGAAAGAAGATAGAGAGCTTATAGAATTCTACAGGCCTATTTCTCTGATTCCTATCTTCACTAAAATATTTGAGAAATTCATTCAAAAAGAATTAAATGGTTACATAGAAAAAATAATATATTATGTAATGAGCAAAAAAGATTTCGCGAAAATAAGACTACAAATATAGCAATTTATGACTTTATTTACACTGTATTGACAAAAGTAGATAAAAAACACCTGTATGTGCTATCTTCTGCGATATGACTCAAGCATTTGACTACGTAAATCATGACATCTTAATTAAAAAACTTGACGCATATGGTATTAGAGGCAATGTCCTTAATTTATTTGAATCTTATTTAAGAAATAGAAAACAAAAGACGGAAATTACTAGAATTAATACGAACACTAAAAAGGAAGAGATGTACTTATCAGAGGAACGTCTCACTACTTTTGATGTTCCATAAGGAAGTGTATTGGGACCTCCACTTTTTACACTATATATAAATGACTTGCCAAAATCAATTTCACACCCTATGACCTTATTTGCAGATGATAGCACAGTGACGATTTCTAATAATAACAGTGACATGATCCAATATAAACTTGACATTCGCAATACTCTGACATCAATAATAAAATGGTTAAATGACAATAATTTAAAAATTAATTTAGATAAAACTAAGATCATACATTTTAGTCAACGTTTGACTATAGAAAATATGGACATAAATATAGATAATACAACTATTGAAATCGTAAATGATACTAAATTCCTAGGACTAATGATTGATAAAATACTTGATTGGAAATCGCAAGTAAAGTACCTTTGTAAAAAAAAATTAAAACTAAGATCATACATTTTAGTCAACGTTTGACTATAGAAAATATGGACATAAATATAGATAATACAACTATTGAAATCGTAAATGATACTAAATTCCTAGGACTAATGATTGATAAAATACTTGATTGGAAATCGCAAGTAAAGTACCTTTGTAAAAAAAAATTGTAGTTCTGCATTTGCTTTGCACTCTCTAGCTGCAGTTGTGAACGTAGATACCTTGATTACAGCCTACCACGAATAAAACTAAGATCATACATTTTAGTCAACGTTTGACTATAGAAAATATGGACATAAATATAGATAATACAACTATTGAAATCGTAAATGATACTAAATTCCTAGGACTAATGATTGATAAAATACTTGATTGGAAATCGCAAGTAAAGTACCTTTGTAAAAAAAAATTGTAGTTCTGCATTTGCTTTGCACTCTCTAGCTGCAGTTGTGAACGTAGATACCTTGATTACAGCCTACCACGGCATAGCTGCGTCTCACCTAAGATACGGCATTATATTTTGGGGAAATTCTACCGACGCTAACACGGCATTCAAGGCCCAAAAGAGATGCATCTATGTTTGGATTAAAAACGGTTGATGAACATGAAAACCATATTTTAAAAAGTACAAAATACTAACTCTTCCATGTATGTACATTCTGGAAACCGCAATGTTTGTTAAAACAAACCCAAAACTGTTTCCACGTGTAAAAGACGACGTGCCGCGTAGCATAGAGATAGGACTATTCTTCACATCTATCCAGCAAAAACGGCTCTAATGCGCAAAAGTATCGTCTGCATGGCTCCTACTATATTTAATGTATTGCCCAAAGTGCATTCAAGCGTCAATTAAAAACGTTCCTTTTGCAAAAACATATTATAGTGTCTCCGAATTTCTAGTCGAAAAAAGTTTTTTATAGTTTTTTAGTTTTGAATATTTTTCTTGACACTAATGCTTGTGGTTGTGATTTTGACATTGTCTTTTATTTTTGAAAATTATATTGTAATTTAGAAATTTATATTGTAATTTTGACATTTATATGATAATGTTGACATTTATATTGTAATTTTGACATTCATATGATAATGTTGACATTTATATTGTTATTATGACATTAATATTATAATTTTGACATGTCTAATCCTATATTTTGACATCTTGTAATATTTACATCAATATTGGAAATTTTGACATAAATCTGTTAATTTAGACTTATAGTTTTTAACTTTGACATAAATCTTCTAATTTTGACATATATTTTGTATCTTTGACATTTGTTCTTGTATTTGTGTGACATTCCAGTTTTTAATTAATTTTGAATGTTGACATGATAAGATATAAATAACTTCGAATTAAATGGTCTCTAAGTTTTCAATGTTATAAATATTTGTACGCCGACACTTACGGCTAAACATGACTGGACTCAAACAACAAATCTCAATCTTGCATGCTACTGTATGTATACAATGTTTAAACAAATAAAGAATATCTTATCTTACCTTCACATGGAAGGATCACACGCCGCGTAATCTAGAACCGGTAGCTGTAAAAGAACGAATATTTATTTCGCAGTTTGTATTATATAAGTTCGTATTTTTTTTGGATATTCTGTGGGATACATTTTGTCCTGTCACTATTCTCAAATGTTTGTTCCTAATCCTGTTAAGGTGTGATTCTGTAGTATCCCGAATCATGCAGATAATCTCGAGAAAAATTTAGCAAAACAAATAGAGCTGGTTCAGAGTTCGGCGCGCGTCACCGGGAGTACAAGTGCATGTTATACAAAAAGTATCAATAAAGCGCACAGTGGCGGCCAAGTGTGCCGAGTGGCGGCGCGCGCTCAGTTGCCAAATATCGCACAACACCTCACTACTTTTATTAACCGACTTCAAAAAGGAGGAGGTTATATGTTCGGTTGAATGTATGTTTTTTTTTTTTATGTAAGTATGTTCACCGATTTCTCGGTCAACTGTGGACCGATTTTGAAAATTTTTTTTTTTGATTGAAAGGTTATCCTTCCGAATTGGTCCCATAGAAATATTGTTATGATCTGATCATGAACTTCGAAGATATGGAACAGAACTCCTCATAGGATCACAGCAGAACCGTCGTAACAAGTAAAATTGCTTTGTTTATACGTGTAGTCGATGACTGACTGAAAGTAGAGGGGGAATATATCGAACTGATCTGATGATGAATCCTGAAGTTAGGCACCGGAACTCTGTAATAAATTAATGTAATCTAACCGTGTTTGGGATTATTAGAATTGTCATGAGATGCACTCTGGCTATAAGGTATTTAAGTTTGGCTGGGGTACTTTTTAGTGGTGGTACCATAACTAAAAAGTGTAAAATAAAAACTTTTTACAAAAAAACTACAACCGACTTCAAAGTAAAAAAAAAACACTGAAAAGTGCAAAATAACTTTAATTTCGGAAGTCGGTGTTAAATAACGAAGAGACAAAACTATTATAGAAACACCGACTTCCGAAATTAAAGTTATTTTGCACTTTTCAGTGTTTTTTTTTTACTTTGAAGTCGGTTGTAGTTTTTTTGTAAAAAGTTTTTATGTATTACAATAACATCAACACAACAGCTCATTCATTTATTTTATCGACAATGTGTAGCTCGCGTTCCCCCAGACAACCTTATTGTAATAATGTACGCAGATATTTCATTACTCGCCATTTCTTTCGACTGCTAAATAATGTTTGACAACGTAGTTGTTAATCTGCTTGTCTTCGACGTTTTCAAGACTGATCGTTATTATAATTATACAATAAACTCGTCGAATTATACAAATGTTGAGAAAAAGTAACGATGGCAATTGCTTGTTCTCTTGAGTAATACTTTGGAAGTTACAGATTTTTACAAACGCGAAGTTATGTCTAATAATGTCTTTAATTGATATCAAAAGGCTATTACAGAGGCGCGATGCATAGCGGGTGTGTGATGTGGGGGCCTCAACGGTAGTTGCAACTTGTGAGTAATCATGCGTCTGCAACTCGATTGTGGCGTGGCTGTGGCGTGGCGGACGCGTGGCGAAGGCAGCGCGCCACATCGCCGGATATTGTAGTTGAGAATACAAACGCGACAAGTTGGCTCATTGGCGTGCGGCCGCGAAACACGACGCTGAAGCACAACTTTACAATAGGTAGCGAGTAGGCGTAGGTAAGGTTTGGTTTCCACAAATAAACGCATTTTAATCATAACTAAAATTTACAAAGACAAAGTAATATGTGTGTATTAATTATTCTAAGAAAGGACACACATACACTACGTCTAGATCAAAATTTTGAACTTGTATTTGTCCTGACGTTACATACGACTTTAATATCTACGTAGTTTATTTTGTTAATGGTTTTTAACTAATAGTCCATGAAGCACAATATGTCCTAGAAGTAAAGTCTATTTAGGCTTTTAAACATTTGTTTAGAATGCATCAGCTCGGGTCTTTAGTGAAACTGAAGATAAGCTCGGAGCAGCACGTGGGCCGCGCCCGGCGCCCCGTGGTCCGCCGGTGCCGTGGCTCCAAGCAGTGTAAGCTGCATTTTTGCTGAGCGGCGCGTCGTTTGTGTTGCGGCGCGTTATTGTGCAACTTTTCCTATTAGTGCTATAGTGGCTCACACGCTCACACTGACTGCGCAGCTCTGTCTCCACTGAAATATTAGTTTGAGTAGCGTTGTTACACGACATGACCATGAACGTACTACAAATATTTTTAATCCTTGTTTTATTTTAAACAGTTAGTTATTTATGTACATAGTCATTTTGAGTGCGGACTGTAGGGATGTAAGTCGCAGTGAGCGAGGTATTTATACCGGTACATTCATCAGGGCACGTCGCGTGCCACGCACCTCGCAGCTCGCACGTCAGCTTACGGCGCGCAATCCTTATGAATGGCGTGGCAGCGTGCTGCGAGCGCCGGAGTGTTGTGAGGATTGCTTGTTGGAGCCACGCTGTATCTACTGGTACCGAAAGGTAGAATCTCAAATGCGAATATATGGCTCTAGAGATAAACTGTATATTTATCTCGATGTTGATAGGTGTTTCCTTTAAACATTTATATATATATATATTTTTTAGGTGGGGAATCATATAATGATATCTGCCTCACTTGGGCGTGGCGGGAGTTTGTGTCAGATTTTTACTGACTAAAACCCACTCCTGTTCCTTCTTTATTTTTTATTCTTGATAGGTTCGCGCTTGACCATTATCTCACCTGATGGAAAGCGACGATGCGGTCGACGACTTTGCCTTCGTTCCAGGGCCTCGGGGTTTTCTTAGCTCGGATACGGTTTCCTGACATCTCCTTGAAGCGCGCGTGGAACACAATACGCCTTTGACGACTTGGGCTCGGTCCGGGCGGTTAACGGACGACATGGCCGCGCCTACGGTGGTCGGAAATCGGGATCGGGATACCAGCGGCTGGGGCATGAGGGTCGTGCCCTCACGCGTGCGGCCGCCTCCATTGTTAGCATTACTGCTTCGCAGAAGAAGGCGACTGCCTGCCACTCTTCCTCGCTCCGAAACATGGCCTGTACCAAGGCTTGGAGCGAGAGATCGTTGCCGCCGATCGCTTCGACGAGGACACGGCGGTGCTCTGCTCAGGCGGGCACACCTCTACTCCACTCCTCGACTCCACACAATGGTGACACCCGGGCGTTTCTTACTCACGAAGCCGGTGCAGGAACCTCCCGAACTGACCAGGTCCGGTGAGGACCTGCGTCTTGCGGAAGGTAAGGACGCCGTGTTGTCTTTCCAGTCACTCCTCAAAGAGGGGACTTACCGCCATAATTGTTGCGTGCCCAATTTATGTATATATTGCACCTAAGTGCTTTATTTGCTGTATGAAAATGATAGAATACAGAAACATAATACATAGCTGACAAATAGAAAAAAGCTGAGATAGTGGCATGAAGATGAAAACAGACAGAGCACATACATACATCCCTAAGTGCATTTGTTTTTGAACTGGCGAAAAATGGATCTTACAGGTCCAGTTTATGTAATTGTGCATTGCAATTTTATTGTATTTCAGCATGACATTCGTTCAAACGATCTGCAAGTGGACTGTTGTCCGGCCGGTATCACACAAATTTCAGCCTCAGCGTGTGTTCCTCAATCATGCATATTAATGATAATGCTCTTAAAGCAGCTCATATAGCATCGAGCTGCTGCTCGATCTGATGTGGTCTCTGTCATGAGCTCCGCCATGCCTCGTATTTAGATAATGCGGTGAGCCGTCACACCTACACAATCGCGGCCCGTGATGCGCCGCTGTGAACTACGAAGAAAGTGTATTCCTGCTCATGAATCACTCTGTTTATTGATGAAAGCCGCATGAAAGTTCGATAAGCAGTTTTTGAGTTTCGCAAACAGACAGACGCTGAGGGGGACTTTGTTTTTTAATACGTATGTAAGGATATATTATAGAGTAATAGTTGCCCGGGACTTAAAGCCTCTAGTGTGACGCTAATTCTACAAAGTTGTTTTGTTGCGACGCCCCGCTGACAACAACGTCCAGTGTGGCACCCGCACACAATACAAACATACAGACACACTGACTTCGACCAGTTTTTTGATCGTCAGAAATAGGAAAACATACAGGCATACATACAGGCATACAACTTACAAATGGACAAGTTACGTGCTGGTCAATCAACTCATCTTGTTGATGTCGTAGACCTCAGCTGTACAAATACGTATGTCACAACTTCTGTTTCTCCATTTTTCCCACCCAGGCTGTTATGCTTTTTGAGTCGTTCCATCTAACAGGGAGACGACCCTCACTACGTTCGTAGAACGGTCTCCACTCCAGAACACGTTTGTAGAACGATCTCCACTCCAGAACACGTTTGTAGAACGGTCTCCACTCCAGAACACGTTTGCTCCTAACGTATATGTAATTGGTCTTTTGATAGACACTGACGGCTCCTTGTCGCTTCACATCACTAACAAGGTGGGTTATGTCATTACCTTTAGTTATTTACAGTACGAGGAATTTGGAGAACTCAAATACATGTGTGTTTGTATGTACGTTTGGGAGTATAGTTCGCGAGTGAGCGTCACCCGGTGCTCTACATCAGTCAGGCGCACTCGAACTCAACAAGTGTCGCGGGTTCACGCATCAGCGCATCTGACGCGCTTGTCATGTTCACTGTCACATAAACACAACAATAGCCATAATGACCAACAACTGAAATAGGTTATGCTTAAGTCTGTGGTTATACTTATGAACAACTAGCTGACCCAGCGAACTTCGTACCACCTAATAGTCAATGAATTTAGTATATCTTTCGATGTAGTCAACCGATTGCGATGAAATAAAGCCTAAGTAATATATCAAATTACATCCAATTTTAATGTATAAAAATTATCTATGTCGATTTCATACATTTTACGTGATGCGCGCACACACAACTAAAAAATTCTACAGATTTATTATAAGTATAATTTTTTGGAAGGTGCAATATTAAGTTACTCACACAAAGTTACCACTACCAAAGAAAACACCAAAAAAAAGAAACCATGGTAAAGATTTAATAAAGCAACCATTTTAAAGATGTGTAATAAAGTCAACTTTTAAGTATAACAATTCCGATTTTGTGGATTCAACAAATCACACCACTATACGTAAGTGGCAGGCGGTCGCCTCCTTCTGCGAAGCAGTAATACTGGCAAAGGAGGCGGCCGATCGCGTGAGGCAACGGCAACGGTCCTCACGCCCCAGCCGCCGCCGGGATTCCGATCCTGAATTCCGGCCACCGTAGGCGCGGGCTTGCGGACGGCGGGCAATGGGTGGCCCGCCGTCCGACCGTCCGGTAACCATCCGGACCGAGCCCAAGTCGTCGACGACGCGTATTGTTCCGCGCGCGCCTCAGGGAGATGTCAGCAAATCGTAGGGGCCCAGCAGGGTCGAAGCCTACTGGGGCCATGGGTAGTGTGAAAACGAAACCGGGGCCCTGGGACGAAGGCAACGAAGGAACAGGAGTGGGTATTTAGTCAGTAAAAGTCTGACACTATCTCTCGCTCCGCCCAAGAGCGGGATTTGTCATAAGATGATTTTCCCACCTATAAAAAAAAAAAAACCACTATACGTAACGTTAACGGTGTTTAACTTTCTAGTTTTAACTAATTTTTTCTTTGCCTTTAATCGCGCAAAGATATATAAAAATGAAATAATAATGTTGTGAAGTTGACGCTGCTGCGGGCGTGTGTTAAAAATAATTCTATTGAGCATTATATCGCACAAGGTACCTTCGGCAAATGTCTGGATCAAAGACATTATATTACAAGAGGATCTTTGGTAAGTAATTATGCACTCGTCGAGTCGAAACTTCAAAGTCTTGAGTTACTAGCCTGTCGGTTTTCTACGGGTTGAATTGCATAACTTAATTCCGCCAAATCCAATCTATCATCGTAGTACCAGACGTACCTCCGGCGAGGAGCTCAAGTATGTACTGGTGGTTTTTTTTTTTTTTTAGGTGGGATAATCATCTTATGACAAATCGCGCTCTTGGGCGGAGCGAAAAATAGTGTCAGACTTTTACTGACTAAAAACCCACTCCTGTTCCTGCTTTGCCTTCGTCCCAGGGCCCCGGGTTTCACTTTCACACTACCCGTGGCCCCAGTAGGCTTCGACCCTGTTGGGCCCCTACGATTTGCTGACATCTCCCTGAGGCGCAAGTGGAACAATACGCGCCATCGACGACTTGGGCTCGGTCCGGACGGTTACCGGACGATCGGACGGCGAGCCACCCATTGCTCGCCGTCCGCAAGCCCGCGCCTACGGTGGCCGGAAATCGGGAGGACCGTTGCCTCACGCGATCGGCCGCCTCCTTTGCTGCCTTTGCCACTCCTCCTCGCTCCGGACCATGGCCTGTACCAAGGCCCGGCGCGAGAGATCGCCGCCGCCGATCGCCCCCACGAGGACACGGCGTTGCTCTGCCCAAGCGGGGCACACCTCCACCGTGTGCTCCACCGTGTCCTCCGGGCGGTCCACACAGTGGCGACACCCGGGCGTCGCTTCCGCACGAATCCGGTGCAGGAACTTCCCGAACTTACTATGTTCGGTGAGAACCTGCGTCATGCGAAAGGTGAGGACGCTGTGAGGTCTTTCCAACCACGCCTCAAATAGGGGACTTACCGCCATAATTGTGGCGTGCCCATGTACTGGTGGTGGATATTCCATAGACCAAAATCCCAGAGCTGTCTGACATAACTTATTTTCACATGGATGAAACCTTAGGTTCTCAATAGCGTCTCATGTGCTTTGAATACCTGTGTGCTTGTGGAGCTCCTCCTTGGGGCCCCTGGGCAGGTACCAGGTGAGAAAGGGAACTAAAAATAAGAGTAACTTAACTTAAACTTGTATGGCTGATTTTTATAGATGTTTTGTTGAATATAATAATCTTTATTTTATTCAATCTTTATACAATATTGTTACATGTAATAGCCACAAGTAAATCTTAAACAATATATAGATATACTAATTCCCAACGAATAACTACGAGTATAAATAAATTATAAATTTGTAAGGACTTAAGGAAAATTAACTTTACTCCTAGAATTATGTATAAGTAGCGACTTGCCCGAATTAGGTTTATAAAACCTGTGTTTCGGGTCATCACTTAAAAAGACTAATGAATAAGGGCATCTAAACAGAAATAACAACTTACGAACTAAACCTTACAAGTTACAATCA
The DNA here is from genome assembly GCA_905147345.3 of Mythimna impura. Taxonomy (NCBI): domain Eukaryota; kingdom Metazoa; phylum Arthropoda; class Insecta; order Lepidoptera; family Noctuidae; genus Mythimna; species Mythimna impura. The sequence continues at coordinate 329,718 of LR990344.1, forward strand.
TACTAAAACTTCCAATAGTTACTCTGTGTCTGTGTAATTGAGATTCAATAGATACTCCGATAAAAATGTACTACATTTAATATAATTTTTGCTATATATATCTAATAATTTATCGAGCTTGTTGTACAAAAAAGGCCCCAAAAATACATAATATTTATGAGCAAATGCATGTCTCGTTTGTGGTTTTCTGCAAACCAAATCTTTCCTCCTCCTGGTTGACGGTACTGGGTCAAAAGGAAGCTCAGAGTGCTGATAAAGTACGATGTGCAGTATAAATAGTTGGCGTACTGTTAATATTATTCTCATGTAGTATCATAAGTGTCAGATACTTTCCATGGACCAAAACTTCTATCAGACACTTCAAAGCTCACAAAAATAAATAGACTTTACTTATTTTTACATGTCTGATTTTTAAATATGTTATTGAGGTAACTATTACAAAGTTATATTTCAGTAGTCAGACTAATTGTAGTGACCAAACATCCCCTAAACACAAAAATTATTCAGCCGAGATTATGAGCGCGAGAGCAAGCATGCGTTTCAGAGCGAGTGAGACGATTTCATGCACTGACTGGATGTTTCCGACGTTTTGGGAATACATTCGCGTACAGCTAAGGAGTGGAATTCCCTGCCGGAGTCTGTGTACCCTGGCGGCTACAACCTAGGAGTCAAGTAGAGTCAAGAGCCCGTTACTTCTAGGCAAGCGAGCTCCACCGTCGACCACATTATTGCTTACCATAAGTTGAGATAGTGGTCCAACGCGAGACTATCAATAATAATAAAAAAAAAACAAAATCAAAAATCAACAATTTCCTTAAGATCCTTTCTACGTATAACATTTATTCCCAGAATTTTAACTAATAAGCGTCAATCAAAATGGACAGGTTTGATTTCAGGCTAGGAATACTGTTTTTTTTTTTTTTATTATTTGATGTAGTTTTACTTGTTGCGCCGACCCCAAATAACACGGGACAAGGGCAGGAAGATGATGATGATGATGATGATTTGATGTAGTTTTACTTTTCATCAAAATCGGATCCGAAACTCCTTTGATTTTTTTTCGTTATAGAGCATAGAGGATTAGCCTTCCACGGCCACTTAAAAATTCATCCCGCAGGTACCTATATGGCGCACACCTATCTTTTGTGGCTCAGCGAGCCCTTCTACTGGAAACATTCTTAACTTTAATCATGTAAGAGAGGCTTGAAACATATTTTCTGTGAATATCGTCTTAATTAAATTGACGGGAGTGTGGTAGAATAAAGTGTTTTGACTTACGAAACGAAATAAATGTAATGATTTTAAGGTTTATTGTTTGTAGAAAAGTTTCTATCTATTAATTAGTTTTAGTTATACTACTGTGGTATAACTAAAACTGAATAATATTCAAGTTCAAACAAATAATATGCAACAGTTTTTTTATACAATTTAATGTCAATTCAACTAAAAGAGTAGTAACGAAGGTTACGAAAAATGAATGATGTACAGTGGACGAAAAACACACGTCATTTGGTAGAGGAGGCGCGAAACAACAAGCGCCTGACAGCGACCACGAGCGGCGATAACACTGAGTAGTCGTGCAGCGCCACCCGCACACTCTTTAGCACATGATCCGATTATGTGTTGGACGCCGCAATATCTAGAAAAGCCAACGACCCGAACTTCTCAGTATTGCCTAAAATACGTATTTTATGAGAAAGAATTCTGCGAAAAACGTGATAGTAGCAACCGGGATAGTTCCGGCTGATTAACTTCCCCTGGCCGCCGTAATTGTATGATACGAGCGGCCATAGCCGGTGCGCGGCGGCCGTCCCACGCGCCGCGATAACACGGCTATTCATATCAACACACTACCCTCGACACACCTCCTGATACAATTACTCAGAAGCTCGAAACCAAGGCACTGAAGTCATAAATAGTAGTAGTAGTTATTTCTGTTTAATTATGTTTTTGTCTTGCAAAATGTTTGCAATATGTTTAGTTATAAGTTTGCGCCTTTTCCGGCAAATAAAATGTTTTTCTTTCTTCTTTCTTCTTATAACGCAATATTTGGTTATTCTCATGTTGAATATCCAATTTTCAAGTTGATATGGAACGTCGAGATTGTATTTTGTTTTGTATTTTATTGGTAGTCAGCCGTTCGCGGCAGTCGGTTGCACGTCCATGTCCGGTTTATTTCAGTGGACGGGATGGCCCCGGTAGCGGAAGGGGAGAGAGGGGCAGGGGAGGGGGGGATCGCGGTTAATGCATTTTCTATAGTGATATTGAAGGCTATCATAATTCTATTAAAGTGGTCGCCATTCGCCGATATCTGCGACCCTCACAGGTGCGAGTGCTCTTCCTCTTTGTTCATATTTACCATATTTGTCCTATAATTATTACTTTACGAGAATATTATAACAACAAAGTAAGTGAGATTGTGCCTCAACAATACACTTTTTTTTTTTTTTTTTTTTTTGTGGCAATTGAGCCGATTGCGACTATTCTGCCAGTGTCACGTTGAGACGGCGACTCGGTGAGGATTACCGTCGAGCTTTTAACTTCGTGGTAGATGTTAGTATGTGCTGGAAGGACAAACACAAGTTGTTAGTAAAAAACACTTAATCTTAACTACTAACTTATATACGATATATATACACAACACAAGCTACTAAATAATTATATTGACATTACGCACCAACTAAAATTTTAGGTCATTTTCTTTTAGAAAGGTAGCCAAAAGATTTATTAATTTAGGAGAGAAGTGAGATAGAAGGGAGTGGAAATTGGTTGGAAGAGGAATGTTAAATTTGGAAAGTTTTTGGTAGAGGTCAAAGGATTCACCATTCCGCAAATCGTAGTTGTGAACCACGTAGTGCTTTCGATCAGCTGGATTCGATGTGGCATACTTAGCTAACGAATCAGCGCACTCATTGCCAACAATTCCCGTGTGACCGGGGATCCAGACTATCTCGATGTCCAAGCCGTTTTGGAGACAATCAAATAGCAAGTTCTTGATATCTACAATTAATTGACTATGGATTTTACTATGAAGTTGATTTTGTTTTAAGGCCTGAATACTACTAAGTGAATCTGAAAAAATTACTGATCTTGCTATTTGATGGGATTTAATATAGTGTATGGCTTCTAGAATACCAATACACTCTCCTGTAAACACTGATGCTTCTGGTGGGCATTGGAAAAGTAGAGCAATTCTAGAATTTTGGAAGTAAACTGCCACACCAGTACCTCCTGTTTCGGACAATTTTGAAGCGTCAGTGTAGAAGAAGTTCCATCCTGCCCAATACCGCCTGAGAGCTAACTCAAAGTCGTCCCTCGCGTTCTGGGCATTCCTTGATATACCTAGTCCCAAGACGGCTTTTGGTTCGAAATGAATCGCTTCGTATGCGGAAGAGAAGACCGGGAGCGTTGGATATTGACAAATAGGCGCGGAGAGCCGTTTAAGCTCTCTGTACCTACCTATCAATAAAGGAACTGTTTTATTGTTCCAATAAGGGGAATTACTATAAGAGAGGTCGATTTGCTCTAAAATTGGGAGTAAGGGATGGGATGAAAGGGCAAAAGCTTTAGACAAGAAACGATCTGCCAAATACTGTCTTCTATGGTGTAGAGGCGGTTCTGCACACTCGACTTGAAGAGCATTTATGGGAGAGGATTTCATGGCTCCAATGACAATTCTCAAGCACTTGGCCTGGATACTGTTTAGTTTTTTCAGTGCTTCTTTGTTGCAGGGCTCAATAAGAAAGCTGCAATAGTCCATTGCGCTTCTTGTCAATGCATTATAGACGAGTTTTAGGGTATAGGGGTGAGCTCCCCACCATACCCCGGCCAAGGCCTTAAGGACCGACACAGAGCGTTCACACTTTTTGACCGTGTTGTTAATATGGTCAACCCCAGACAATCTTGAGTCCAAAGTTACTCCCAGGAACCTAGCCTTATTCATTACTGGAATGATTTGACCATCAACATTGATATCTATTGGTGGCACAGAACGCTTGCGGGTAAAAATGACCGCTGAACTCTTTGGTGCACTTAAGGACAAACCGTGATCAAGAAGCCAATGATTTAGAGAGGACAGTGAGATATTTATTGAATGAGCGGCATCCTGAATGGAACTGCCAGAGACCGTTAATGCAATATCGTCAGCATACTGGAGGATTTTGCAGTTGAAATTGAGGGACAAGGGTATATCCGATGTATATATGTTATATAGTGGGGGGCTAAGAACGGATCCTTGAGGTAATCCTTTCCAAACCGTTCTTTGTTCTGAGCCAGCCCCAGGGATTCTTAATTGGATGGTGCGATTGGTGAATATGCTACCAATGATGCGACAAATCCTAGCCGGGATTCTCAGCTCATGCAGCTTTTGCCTGAGATTAGGGAGGAGGACCGAATCATAGGCAGCCGATATGTCCAGAAAAACTCCAACCACAGACTCGTTCCGGCTGAGGGCCAGTCGGACCTCTGACGTGAGTATACTTACACTATCAGCTGTGCCCAGACCTTTCCTAAAACCGAATTGAGTCGTTGGAAGCAGTTTCCTGTTCTCTACCAACCACTCTAATCGATTTTTTATTAGATGTTCTAACAGTTTGATGAGTATTGACGATAAAGCAATAGGCCTATAAGAGCAGTGATCGTTAGGATCTTTGCCGGGTTTCAATATTGGGATAACCACTTGAACCTTCCATTCTGTGGGAATATAGCCGGAAGTAAAGCAGAAATTAGCCAAGTCCAGATAATACTGGTGAGTTTTTGGGCCAGCTTTGGAGATAAAAGAGTAGGTAAATCCATCCACTCCCGGAGCCGAGTCTCTAACATGGGACAACACAGTTTTCAATTCCTCCAGGCTAAAGGGCCCGTTCATTGGGTCGTCAGTGTTGTATACATCATCGATGCCAACACTGCTTTCCTCTATGCTTGGAACGTAAGCCGGAGCGATTTTTGTGAAAAACTGGTATCCCAGTTCTTCTGTGATGTTGTTAGAGGAGGCAGGTGCAAGGCTGCTCCTAAAACGCTTCACCTTTCGCCAGACCGTCGAAACCGGTGTGGATGGGCTCAACGAACTGCAATACTTTGACCAGCCTTCACGTTTCTTTTTTTTAAGAAATTTTCTGGACTTAGCCAATATCTGCTTGAAAACGATGAGGTTATCCAGGTTCATATTTTGGTTAACTGTCCTTTCAGCCTCATTTCTGGCCTTAATCATGTCAGTGCATTCCCTATCCCACCATGGAGGGGAAGGAAGTCTACCAGAGGGGGTTTTTTTGGTTGGGAAGCAATCATCCGCTGTAGAGGAAATGGTGGAAGAGAAGGATGAGAAACATTCGTGGGCATTATCGCTGTCTACTTTTGGAAGGGAAGATATTCTTAGGTCGAGAATTTTTGAATATAGATCCCAATTTGCTGAACTAAGTTGGTATTTTAAAAGGGGGGGAGAAACTTTAGTGGGAATGTTTTTGTATGGGAATTCAATCATGATGGGGTAGTGGTCACTTCCATAGGTCATATCTAAGCGACGCCAAATGAGAAGACTAGATATATTGGATGAACAGAATGCCAAATCAACACAGCTATTATTCTGTCCAGGAGCAGACCTGCGTGTTACGCTGCCATCGTTGATGAGACAAAGTTCAAGTTCATCCAATATATCCAGCAAGCCTATGCCAAAGTTATCGCAAGTATCTGAACCCCAACGATAATGGTGGCAATTAAAATCACCCATGACAAGAATCGGACCGCTAACACTACTTAATAAGTTCCTAATAACTGAAAGGTATTCCAGTTGTGGGTGCGCAATATAAAAAGAAAAAACATTTATATCCTCAGCCTTAACAGCAACAACATTTATATTGTCGCCAACAAAGGTTAGAGGAATTTGGGAGTATGATACTTTGCTATTAATGAGCAAAGCACATCCCCCATATCCATCAGTTCTATCATTACGGACACTGTCAAAACACGGCAGCCTGAAGTTACTATCAGGCAAGAGCCATGTCTCAGCAATGCCGCAGATTGATGGTTTAAATTTGTTAATCAGGAAAGTAAGGTCAGGCTTTCTGGGAGTAATACTCCTCACGTTCCATTGAAGGAATGTCAGGGGATGGAACATCGTGGATATAGTTTAATATCGAGGTCAATTTTGAGGCAACGTGGTCAGGTATTTTTCGGGTCGGACTAGCTAATACAGACATTAGCATATTGGTTATGAAATCCAAAATATTTGTGGAGTTATTCTCCTGTCTATAATTGATTGGCTCTGCAACTTCCGTTGATAGAGCACAACCATTACCGGTTGGGGAAAAATTGTAGTTTTCAGTAAGTTCTCGGTGAGCTTGTCTATCATAGCCAGGCGAAAGAGGGACGTGGGGTTTGGGTTTTAAGAAGACCGTTTTACGGTATGATTTTTGGGTAAAAGGAATAGGACTCGAAAACTGGGATTGAGGAACATTTATCCTAGGCTTGTTACGAGGAGAGGATTTGAAGACGTCAGCATATGACCGAGAAACGGGTGGGAATACCCGACTTGCCTCCGCATACGAAATCGATTTCTCCGACATCAGAGCTTTGATGCTCTTCTGTCGGCCCAATTCAGGACAAGCACTGTCATTCGCGAAATGGTTACCTGTACATGAAACACAGAAGCTTAGTTCCTGGGTGACATCACATCCATCGCCTGGATGATTTTCACCACATTTAAAACACCTTGGTTTTGATCTGCATAAGGTGCGGGTATGACCAAAGCGGCAGCAATGATAGCAGAGTATAGTTGGGTAGGTATAGCGCTCAACTGGAAGAGATGAGTAAAAACTAATCACACGTTTGGGTAGGACCTGTCCATCAAATGTTAGTACCACAGTTTGAGTGGGCTTCCACTCAGTAATTCCAGAAGAAGTCACCTTACGGCTCATCCTTCTGGCCTTGATGACAGGGCCACAGCCCTCCGGAACCTGAATATTCTGGATAACTTCATCCTCCGACCACTCAACCGGTATATCCCTAACAATGCCCATTCGAGTGATATTGAACTGTGGGATGGTTGCTATGTAATTATTTTTTGCCAAGACCGTGTTGTTGAGAAAACTATTCGCATCCTGATGTGACTTGAACTCAACTGACACACGATTTCTGCCAATACGTTTGATCCCGTCAAGACGTATATTACTGACGTTATTAGTCGTCAAGAACATACCAAACTTAATTGGTTGTAGCACAGTGCCTGAGGTCTGTTCACTTTTTAAGGACACGTGGACGATATATGGAGGGTTATCCCTCATTGTGTACGTTAGTCTACCGGGTAAACTTTTAGCCATCTTTGGCGGTACGTTGGAAATTGCAGGAGGCGAACCAGCAACCCTTTTGCGAGTTGAGTTCTCAGTATCCATAGCGGGATCTTGCGGAGGTGTTTCAATAGCATGGGGGAGGGTTATGGTCAAAACAGGGGAAGAAATATCAAAAAGTTCATCAGGGGGGTCAGGGTCAGGAGGCTTTTTGGAATTCATTATGGCAGATTATAATTAAAAACAAGGACTATCACAACTAAAACAAACCTTATACCAAGAACACACACACACTAAGAACAGTCTCGATCAAGTTTCACACAAGAAAAGTTTCACTAAAATCGAAAAAATTCGTAGCACTGACAAAAGCACGTGTCGAGCCTTCACCACTACCAACGAAAAGTCAACAATACACTTACAGGGTGTGCAGTCTAGAGATTAAAATGTCATCGATGATACCGGATATTCTGTTCTCTCTTTTGTCCTAAAGTTAGTTATAGTTAGATAATTGGTGCAACTTAATAAAGAACTTGTGATAAGGTTAAATGTTCGACTATCCAAATATAGGTACCGAAGTCTTGAATTAAAAAGGACCTGCTATAATAATGGAGCAGAAATTTCGTATTTGTCCGAGTTTGTTTGTTTGTTTCTCGAAACAAACTGTGTTCGTTTGTTCATCTTAAGACTCACTTTTTCAGAAGGTCTGCTGAAGCCGTTGAGCATTGTACTGACGTCCTGCATAGTTTCCATGAATATTATATCGTGGGCCGGCAAATTAAAGGTGAGTGATGTACTCGCTATTGATGCCTAGGCCTCTCCAGTCCAGAACCTTGAAGGCTAAAGCCTTCGTAGCCGTGAACGTTGGTTCGATAGTCTTTTTTAGTTAATGGTTTAGACAACTAAATATTTTCATAAATCAAGAAGGTCAAGTTGATTTAATCTAAAAGGTGTATCCGATCAAAAAATATTTGGAGTTTAGATAGCCCCACACCATACGTATAGTGTGAGGCCATCTAAACTCCAAATACTTCGCTATAACTGTATGTAGCGGAATGTTTCGCGACTGATTCGATTATGTTTGACGTGTACAATGGACATGTGCACGTTTTACTCGGGAATTTCGAGTTTGCATCAGTACGCACGATTGCATAGGTATTGTCTCACTAGTACGGGTACCTAGGTACATACTATCATTTTTATCAAACTAACAAACAATCTGGCCAAATAGATATCATAGAGCCATCCCAAATACAATGTCTGTGTGGAGCTCCTTCGCAGGATATGATCCACTTTTTCTTTTTCCTGCACGTGGCTAATGACAAAGCTGTCCGAGTAGCTACATATTGATCGACCGTCCGATGGACAGTCAGGAGGGGGAGTCCAATTGGGCGTCCGCAGTCTCCAGATTAAGCCTTCAACCATAGTATTCTTTAATCTGTTCCCCAACGATATTTTCCTTCTGTCCTCGCGTCAGTCACACAAATGCTAAGGAACTGTAAGAGAAAACATCAACAGCGGCAACACCGCCTCTCTCACAAAGTGCACTTCAGTAACATACGAGGTCTGTGCTCAAATCTCGACGCAGTCCACCAGCTGGATACTAAGAAACCAGCTCCTTTTCCTTTCAGATAAAGAATTAGGAAAAAAATCCTGTCAATATGATCCATAAATATATGTAAAGGTTTATATTTATTGTGTTTCTTTAGTTTACATTCAGTCAGAAAAGTATCGGGAATGTATGATTTGTTTATGGTTCCAAATTCAAATTTTTGTTTTTTGTTGTTGTTGGTAGATTGGCACAACTGTTTTACATTTTGGCGCGGAGTTTGAGTTGCATCTGTTATTTATATTAAATACAGTGCTGTTTTTAGTTATATCATATCTAATGTGTATTGCGAATTTCATAACGGACAAAAACATCGAACAAAGAGTTTGTCTTAAATTTTGCATCGCCAACAGAATTTTTTGTTCGGAGTCACGGAAAATGTTACAGAAGGTTTACGGTGAATCGACTTTATCAAAAACACATGATTATGTGTGGTACAAAGAGTTCAAAAGCGGTCGATATGTGATGGAAGATTTGCCTCGCTCTGGTAGGCCATCAACGTCTTCAACTGAAGTTAACATCACAAAAGTGAAGGAAATAGTGACTGAAAATCCTTATTCAACTTTAATAATAATAATAATAATAATAATAATAACCCCATCGCCGTATCTCTACGTTGACGTCGTGGTGGGGCTTGCGTGCTCCAATATACCCTAGGTCTGTATCGGTAAAGTTTGCTTTGCCGTAATATGCCTAGGGTGAGGGGCCAGACTAAGAGAGATACAATCCGCAGTGCAGTTTTGTGGCGAACTGTTGGGCATTAGCGACCCCACGGACCCGATCTCCCGGGAGAATTCTTGTTCTTCATCTCCGGCTTGCCTTTATTGGCCGGCCGTAGTGAACACTGACGAGGAACTGAGCTCCCACCTCTCTCTTGCCTTTATTGGCTGGCTTGAGTGGAGATTCGCAAGAGCAAACGTGCTCGGGAGAAGGATGTATAATCCAGTAAGGTGCTGGTAGGGATCTTGACCGTACTTCCGGGATTGTCCTGATAGCCGTGGTATACCTCTCCACTCCTCAAGCACCTCAGGATATGTTGCCCTCTTGTTGCTACGTCACTTCGTGCTAGCGGCCGTTTTTGGGGGCCCATTTATTGAGTGTGCAAGTCACCCCCTGCCTTTTTTCGATGCATATTAATAACGTTGTTCAGGCAGGGGCCATAGTCTTGACATAGTTCCATGTTACCAGTCCACTTAAGACTCCAAAAACCATAGCCCTATTATCTTTGTTCTCCATATGTCGCAACAGTTTTTCAATAACCGGGGGTTGTCCTTGGGTGCACTAGCATAGCGCGTACAGGGATAATCGTCGGTTGATATCATGTTCCTTTATAATTATCTAAAGGGCCTCTGCGAGTTGGCTTCGGCTCCTCGTACGCCTCCCAAAGGTCCAGGACCTCAGGGTCCTGAGATAAATAAAATATAAAAAAAAAAAAAATAATAATAATAATAATACCTGGCAACACTCTAGCAACAACAGTAATTTTTTTTTCTATTCCATTATAAATTTGATAAAATCGTACATTTCACCCAAAACTGTGTTACAATTGATTATAAGAAGAAATAAAAAATACAGAAAACCGCAGAAAACCTATATCCTATCCGCATTAAACAAATAAACTAATTTATGAAATATGAAGAGAAAAACACCGAATGACGTTTGACAACGTCAAACACATCGCATCTAAATTGGAAACTGGAAATGGAATGAATAAATGTTGACTAGAGCAGCTGCCCGTCGCGCACGCCATCCACCCCCGGGCTCGCCGCTCAGCTCCGCCTCGCCGCCGCCGGACCTCGGATCACCAGTGTCACCGGTGGCTGCAGTTGCGTCGAGCTCGAGCGACGAGTATTTTTCCCCGCCGACGTCGCCAACACCTGTACGTCGGCCGGGGAGAGGCCGGCCACCGAAGAGCTTGGGACCTGGGGGCCAACCGGCTCCGAGCCGGGTCCCCGCTGCCGGTGGTTGTGTGCAGCGCATGAGATGGACTCAGTCTATGAATGAGAACGTCATGCGCGCATATTACGGGTCTACAGAGGGGGGAACTAACCTCACTGCGTATCGTGATAGGATGCTGTCTCTTTTTCAGGACCTGGAACCAACCGTCAACGTCTCGGCCCAACGATTGTCGGATCAGGTGCGGGTTATCCAACGCAACCACAGGTTGGACGATGCTACACTTGATCGGCTGCGCTCAGAGGTACTGAGCAACCAAATCGTCTCGACTTCTATACAAACACAGACCGCGGCAACGCCGACTACTAACGCAATCTCGCCGCGGTCCAATCCTAATAATGATGATGCAGATGATAGGGTTGTCACAGTAAGTAGCCAGTGCAACGATGAACTGAGGAGCGCACTGGAGGATGCGCTTCGAGAGTACAGAACAACTCCGACTGAACTTAGACCCCGTTTGCCACGGTTACCCATGCACAAAAAAAATAGGGCGCTGGTGTGTACTTTGGATTCGCTGCTTAAAAACAACTTTGAGAGTAGCGAGAACCTTGTTGATACGCACTCAATCCTGTACTGTGGGGCTGTTGCGGCATGTCGTTTGGCGAACATAAATTTTCCTAATATAGATGGAACTATTCGACCAAAGCCTGCCGTACCAGCCTGGCAATACAGGATCGAGAGGCGTATCGATGGGGCCAGGGTACTCATCGGCAAACTACACTGCTTCAGGGAGGGTAATACGCGACCACGAGTGATGCGCTTTGTGAGGCGGGCGTTTTTGGGGACTGGTATCAGCCCTCAAGAATACATGTCTCGTGTCACAGAGCGCATCGACTTCCTGAAGCAGAAAGTTTGTGCATGGGCGAGCCGCATTAGGCGGTATAAGCGGCGGGTTGATCGGTACTCGCAGAATCGCATGTTCCAGAGCGATGAGAGGTGGGTGTATAGAGCTTGGGAGCGACCTGAACAAAATGTGATTGACGGGCGCCGCCCAGATGATTTTGCCACCATTACATTCTGGCGAAACATTTGGTCGGTGCCTGTCAGTCACACTGAGGGTGACTGGATGCGTGACGTCGAGCGCGTGTGTGAAGCTATACCAGAAATGGAAAAAGTTGTCATTACTCCAGCGGATGTAGCCAAAGCAGTTCGTCCACTACCGAACTGGAAATCACCGGGACCGGACGGACTGCAAAATTTCTGGCTGAAATGGTTTAGCAACTCACACGCGCCCCTGGCATCGCAATTCCAGTCAACCTTAGAGTCTGGGTCGCTACCAGAGTATCTAACAACTGGCATAACCCACCTGCTCCATAAGACAGGTAACCCCGTGGAACCCAAGAATTATAGACCGATTACATGTTTGTCGACGGTCTATAAACTTCTTACATCCATTCTGAGAGCAAAAATTAATCGACACATAGAGAACAACTTGATTATGTCTGCCTCTCAGAATGGATGTAGGAATGGGTCCCGGGGTACTAAGGAGCTACTCCTCATTGACATGGCCATAAGCCAACAGGCTTGTCGATCCCGCAAGGATCTGTCGACATGTTGGATAGATTACAAGAAGGCCTATGATTCTGTTCCACATACATGGCTCATGAGGGTGTTGGAGTTATACAAAGTAGATATGACTTTACGCACCTTCCTTGAGTCATGTATGAGGCAATGGAAGACGGTCCTTCGCTATCCAGGATGTCGACCGATCCAGGGTAATGATGAGCCTATTAGGATTAAACGGGGAATATTTCAGGGCGACAGTCTGAGTCCACTTTGGTTTTGTTTGGCTCTGAATCCTCTTAGCACATTGCTGGAGGAGTCAGGACTGGGCTATCGGTTGAGAAGAGGTGGTCAGGCCATATCTCACCTTCTTTACATGGATGACCTGAAACTCTTTGCCCCCAGCAATTTGCAACTAATGGAGCTACTGAAGGTAACTGAAACTTTCAGTAGCGCCATCAGGATGGAATTTGGTGTGGACAAATGTGCAGCCATGCATGTAAAGCGAGGGGAGATTATGGAATCCGAGGGAATTCAACTCCCGGATTCCATACACCTTAGATCCCTCTCCTCGACCGAAACTTATAGGTATTTGGGTATGTCGGAAGCGTTGGGCATTAACAATGCTGACATGAAGCAATCGCTGAAGGAGCGCTTCTTTGGCCGCCTGAAGAAGGTATTAAATAGCCTTCTGTCGGGCGGAAATAAGGTGCGCGCCTTCAACGGTTGGGTCATGCCAGTTTTAATGTACTCTTTTGGCATACTCAAATGGACTCAGACCGAACTAGACGCTCTGGATAGACGGGTCCGTACACTACTGACCGCAAACCGGATGCATCACCCACGATCATCGGTGATGAGACTGTACATCTCGCGGAAATGTGGAGGTCGAGGCTTTTTGAACGCAAAGACTCTGCACAACCGCGAGGTGTGCAGCCTCAGAGAATATTTTCTTAAAACCGATGTGGGTATGCACCGAGATGTGGTCGCAGTGGACAAGGGACTCACCCCGTTATCCATGGCTAAAGAGGACTGGCGCAAACCTGTAATACTGACTACTGATGACCGCAAGGAAATATGGAAAGGCAAGGAGCTCCACGGGCGCTTTTACCGGGCTCTTCATGAGCCTGATGTAGATTTCTTGGCGTCCGTGGCCTGGTTACGTTTCAGCGACCTCTTTGGTGAAACTGAAGGTTTTATCTGTGCGATTATGGACGAAGTTATCTTAACGAACAACTACCGGAGATATATAATGAAGGACGGGACGGTTGACGTGTGTCGGGCATGCCACCGTCCGGGTGAGTCTATCAGACATATTATTTCTGGTTGTTCTCGTTTGGCTAACGGCGAGTATTTGCACAGACATAACCAAGTAGCCAGGATTATTCACCAGCAACTTGCTTTGAAGTACAACCTAGTGGATTCTGAGGTACCGTATTACAAGTATGTGCCCGACCCAGTTCTCGAAAATGACCATGTCACGTTGTACTGGGATCGGTCTATCATTACTGACCGGACTATTGTAGCCAATAAGCCGGATATAGTGGTGATAGACCGATTAGCGCGCCGCGCAGTGATAGTCGACGTCACCATCCCGCATGACGAGAATCTCGTGAAAGCTGAGAAAGAGAAACAAATCAAATATCTCGACTTAGCACACGAGGTTGTCGACATGTGGAATGTGGACTCAGCTGTCATTGTGCCGATGGTCGTGACTGCCAATGGTCTTATAGCTAAAAGCTTCGACGACCATCTGTCGAAGCTGTCGTTGCGCGGTTGGATCAAGGGCCTGATACAGAAGGCAGTACTCCTCGATACGGCTCGCATTGTGAGGAGGTTCCTGTCTCTGGAGCCCTAACCACCGGTAGCTTGGACCCTGTTCCCGACACCGGCGGACAACTATTTTTTATATTTTTAAATGTTTTTTTTTATTTATCGTTGAAGGAACGTTTCTTTGGACGCCTGAAGAAGGTATTCAATAGTCTTCTTTCAGGCGGAAACAAGGTGCGTGCCTTCAACGGTTGGGTCATGCCGGTATTGATGTACTCTTTCGGCGTACTCAAATGGACTCAAACGGAACTTGACGCCCTGGATAGGAGGGTCCGCACACTGCTGACTGCATACCGAATGCATCACCCACGATCGTCGGTGATGAGACTGTATATCCCGCGGAAGTGTGGAGGTCGAGGTTTTTTAAATGCTAAGACCCTACACAACCGCGAGGTATGCAGTCTCAGGGAATATTTCCTAGCTACCGACGTGGGTATGCATCGAGATGTAGTGGCAGTGGACAAGGGACTCACCCCGCTCTCTCTGGCTAACGAGAACTGGCGTAAACCGGTAGTGCTTGACACTAACGATCGCAAGGAAGTATGGCAGAGCAAGGAACTTCACGGACGCTTTTTCCGGGCCTTTCACGGGCCCGATGTAGACCAATTGGCGTCCGTAGCCTGGCTGCGTTTCGGTGACCTCTTTGGGGAAACCGAAGGTTTTGTCTGTGCAATTATGGACGAAGTTATCATGACGAATAACTACCGGAGATTTATTGTGAAGGACGGCACGGTTGACATCTGTCGGGCATGTCACCGTCCGGGAGAATCAATTCGTCACATTATCTCTGGTTGTTCTCGTCTAGCTAACGGAGAGTACTTGCATAGACACAACCTTGTAGCCAGGATTATCCATCAGCAACTTGCTCTGAAATACTCTCTTGTGGAATCGGAAGTGCCGTACTACAGGTATGAGCCCGACCCAGTTCTTGATAATGGTCATATCACTTTGTACTGGGATCGGTCCATCATCACTGACAGGACTATTGTAGCCAATAAGCCTGATATAGTGGTGGTGGACCGAAGCGAGAGGCGTGCAATGATTGTTGACATATCCGTTCCGCATGACGAGAACCTCGTGAAAGCCGAGAAAGATAAACAAATCAAGTTTGACTTGGCTCGCGAGGTTGTCGACATGTGGGATGTGGACTCAGCGATCATTGTACCGATAGTCGTGTCAGCCAATGGCTTAATAGCCAAGAGCCTCGACCAACACCTTAGGAGGCTCGCGTTAGGCGGCTGGATCAAGGCCTTGATTCAGAAAGCGGTACTCCTGGACACGGCTCGTATCGTTAGGAGGTTCCTTTCTCTGGAGCCCTGACCGCCGGTAGCTTGGACCCTGTTCCCGATACCGGTGGGGTACTATTTTTTATATTTTTAAATGTTTTTTTTTATTTATGTTTTAAGAAATATTTAAAAATGTACAAAATATGTATATAAAGTAAATAAAGGAGATAATAATAATAATAATATTTATTCAAAATTCTTTACAGGATAAAGTAACACAGTCTTAAATATAAATCTTAATTCTGAGTCTTACGTGCCTGAACTAGGAAATCCTGTGTTTCAGGCGAGAAGAGCTAAAATAATTTAAAATTAACAAATAATCAAAAGGATTTTATAGTACAATACAAACGTGTAAAAAATCTGTAAAGTAGACAAGTTATCTTATACTATTAATTTATAATGTTACCAAATCTTAACTTCTAGTTTCTTAACTAACAAGATACTTAACCTAGGTCAAAAATTGTATAAAAACAAAAAAATCACTTTAGCACAATCAGTAAATTCTCTGTATCATCGTAGGACATTCTTTGAAGAGCCTCCTTAAGAATTTTCTTACAGTTAATTTGATTCAAGCTATAAATGTTTGCTTTCGCGTTCAACCTATTGTAGAGGAGAGGACCGAGAAACAGGTAAAATTTTGACGTGAAAGCATGTTTGGTATGATTTTGAGGACAGACTAGATCTTTACGTCTTTTGTTAGTAAACTCCGTGCTATATGTTAGATCTGCTTGCTGTTTTAATACAATACCCATTATAAATAGCTGTCGGACTGTTAGTACTTCACATTCTTTGTATAGGAGGTTAGTGGGAAAAAGGAATGGGCGAAAAGTAGCCACTTTGAGAATTGCCCTCTGGGCTCTCTCGATGGTTAGTAACAATGTTTTACCCGCTCCACCCCATGTGGTAATACAGTATGTTACTATCGATTGACATAAAGCAAAGTAGACTTGTCTAACTATTTTTGGGTCTGCAATGTAGCGTAACTTTTTAAAAACAAATATCAATTTACGAATTCTATTATTTACAGCTTCTATGTGATGTTTAAACGAAAGTGTTTCATCGATTATAATTCCAAGGTACTTAACAGTATTTGACATTTTAATATTGGGACAAACACATTGGTTATTTGTGCTAGATGTGCAGTTATGAGCATACAATGTTGAGGTAGTGCCAGTTAGTTTTTGCTTCCGCATCGAAAACTTGACGTAATTTGTCTTGTCAGCATTTAAAGTCAGTGAATTATTTTGAAGCCATTTATTAATAACATTGAATCCGTGTTGCGCAAACTTGTAGACATTTTCTTCTGAGTCAGCCGAAAACAAAAGAGCAGTGTCGTCAGCATAACAAACGATATGGCCGTGATCTAAATTTAGATTACAGAGATCGTTTATGTAAATTAAAAAAAGTGAAGGTCCTAAAATACTTCCTTGGGGAATTCCGAAAGCTGTGCTTTTTTCGTCATCGCTGATAATATTACCAATCTTTACACATTGCGTACGTTCTTCTAGATAGCTCTTAAATAGTTTCAGCTGCGTTTCCCTAATGCCTATGGCTTCAAGCTTGCGCAACAAAATGGGAACAGAAACTGTGTCAAAAGCTTTGGCGAGGTCCAGGAATATTCCTAGGGTGTGGTTACCTTTATCAAGTTCTTGTGCTAGATAGTTAGTTAAATGATGTACAGCATCATCTGTAGACATTTTAGGTCTAAATCCAAACTGCCGCTTAGAGAGAATAGATTTATCCTCCAAATATTTATAAAGCCTGTTGTTTATAATCTTTTCTAATATTTTAGACATAGAAGGCAGTAAGGAAATAGGCCTATAATTAGTCACTTGATCTTTACTACCTGATTTGTAAACTGGGACAACAACAGCTTTTTTTAAGCACTTGGGGAACACACCTGTAGTTAAACATTTATTAAAAATGTAAGTCAACGGTGGTACTAAAAGGTCTTTGAATTGCTTAATAATTTTATTAGATATGTTATCCCAGCCAACTGCACAGTCGTCTTTTAGACCCATAATAATCCTTTCTACTTCCGATTCGTCAGTATCTAGTAACACAAAAGATGATAAGCTAGTGCTAGATGCAAACAATGAGCTTGTTAGGTACTGCGATTGTCCCCGAAGTTTTTCAGCTAGACACTTGCCCACATTAACAAAGAAATTATTTGCAATGTTCGCAGATGTTAACTGTGATGAATGTGCCTGTAATAAACCTGAAGAAGACTGATTCTGTTTTGAATTATACGTCACATTTTTAATAATTTTCCAGATCTTTTTGTTATTTGTACCAGCCTCTTTTAGTGCAGTGTTATCGTAATTGCGTTTTACTTTTTTTATGAGGTCGTTACAAAAGTTACGATATCGCTTATATGACAGTTGCAATATTAAATTATTCGGATTAACTTTAGCTTTCATATGCAGTTTATCTCTATTTTTCATACAACGTATAAGACCAGCCGTGATCCATGGTTTTATGTTGCAGTATTTGTTATTTAACCGAGATATGACCGTGTTCTTCTGAATTGCATTTTGCACTTTTTTAATTAGGTACAACATACAAAACTGCGGATCATCGGAATTGTAAACTGGGGCAAAATCAATATTGCATAAGTCTTCTTCAAATTTATGTAAATTTAATTTAGAGACCGTGCGAGAGGCCACCTTAGGCAATTTACAATTAAGAATGAGTAGGGTAGCATTGTGATCGGTTATTGTTGAATTAGTTACAAGGGTGAGTGCAGGGAAGTTGGCCTTGAGCATTATATGATCCAAGCAGGAGCCACTTTGATGTGTAGGAAGCGTGTGAGCGGGAAGCAAACTATGGAACGCGCATAGGTTCAGATATTCCTCAGCGGAAGCGTCTCCACTTCCCGGAAGAATATTGATATTAATATCTCCAGTTAAAATTGTATTTTTAAAGGATGATAGGTTCTGCAAGGTGTCGTTTAGAGAGTCAGTGAAATTTTTTATATTCGTAAAAGAGGGAGATCTATATACAGCTAATATCGCAAATTCTGCTCCGATTTTAACCAACAATCTGCTACAGTCGTGCATGTTTGGCTCTACGACAGACACATTTAGATGATCTCTTGCATAAACTATCACCCCATCGTTCTGATTGGAAGTTGAGTTACTCTTATACATACAATATCCCGGAATTTGTGGTATGTTATATTGTTTAGCAAGCCAACATTCAGTTAAGACAATAATGTCACAATTTATGTCTAGACGTTTTAGAAAAATGCTAAAATTATCGAAATTCTTAAAAACACTACGAATGTTTTGGGTTAATATAGTTAATGGACTAGTGTAAGAGGAGAGATATTGCTTGCAGTGTTCAACGTAACAAACTTGTGATTGAGATACAGAGAAATTGTCTATGTCACTAATTAAATGATTAATCATATTAAAATATTATTAAAAATAACAACAAAGGCCAAGAAGAATCGTAATTTACGGCGCTCTTAGGCGCCTCCATAATCAATAGAGTTTATGTACCTATTTTCTGCCATAATTTTCGCCGGACAGTCCGCTGCACTTGTCTTATGATTGCTTGGCTTTTTGAAGTGCATGCAAGTAGCGCATTTTGGTTCCTCTGCCTTCTTAGTGCATTCTTTGATGGAATGACCCAATTCACCACAGTGGCCACACGTGTAGGCGGTCTCCCGACATGATTTAGCCGCATGTCCGTACTGCTGACATTTATAACAACGTGTGACTAGGGTAAAGTCTCTGACAGGGCAGGAAGACCAATTAACAAACACTCTGTCTTTATATATCAGGGCTTTACGTATCTGTGCAGAAACTTCAATAATAAAGTTACAGGTGTCTGCATCCTTCTTACCTGACTTGTGGCTCAGCTTAATGGAGGACAAAAAGGTCTCGAGGCTGCAATCCTGAAGTTTATCGGCTAGATTTTGGTTGAAAAGACAAGTAAAAACTTCCTTCTCTTGCATGGATGAAGGCACTCCGATAATTACGACTCTAGGTTTTCTTTTCTGAGGTTCGTCGACTGTAAGGCCTGAATTTGTTGACTGCATCGATTTTTTCACCTTCTCAATGTCGTCTTTTGTTTCAGTGCTGATAATGACGCCGCCATTTTTTGTCTTGCGTAGTCCTCTTACTTGCAGTTTCATCTGCTCTGGGCATATAATTTTTTGGACAAGTGATTTGGTCTCCTCACTGGACTTTAGTTTGTCGTTTGGATATATGGCCACTGAACTTAAATTTAAGGGCTGAATAAATTTGTTGGTACCTTTTTTCACCATATCAGCAAAGGAAGATCCCGTATTTGGTTTTATAGAGGCTCCAACTGTCATCTTAAGTTCTTGCAGTTGCTGCGACAGATCTATTTGGTCTTCAAGTGTTTGCACGGTGGAGTTTGCCATGACTGCTTTCATCTTGACCGACTGGTACTGGACAGCCATCTGTGACGTGCCGTGACCAATTTTTCGGCATAAAACACTTATGCGCATTTTTTGTTCCGTATTTAATTTGCCTTCTGATGCAATAGTGCACACTTCGTTTAGACATTGGTCAATAGTCGTCATCCAGTTTTGTATTTCCGGCGTTGAAATCACATCCATGACCTCGTTACTTCGGTTAGGCGTCTGAGGATGAGATGCGAGTGCGGGCACTGGTTTAGGTGCAGCTGTAGGCACGGGTGTAGGAGGTGGACTCCGAGCACATCGGTCACCCCGGCTGAAGGGGCTGCTTGCCATTGTGACACAGTTATTGGCTTAGTAACACCTTACACATTATTTATTTACGTAAAATAAATAGTACATATTATGACTACGTTTGACACTGTTATCCGGTCAGTATGTAAAACCAGGTCACGATTCAGCGAGTTTTTATTTATTAATTTCAATAATTCTTCGGCACGTCTGTTCACAACAAAGTACAAATGAGAAAGTCAAACTTTGAGAGAGATAGCCGCCGAACTTTCAGTATGTCACGAGTCGATCCGTACCATTTAACTAATCATTTGGGTATGAAACATGTTACCGCTGGGCTAGTCCCAAAAGACCTGAATTTTCTCCAAAAACTCAATCGCATGAGAGTCGCTGAGGACATGCTAGAACGAGTCAATTCCGACCCAACATTCATGAAACGCATTGTTGCTGGTGATGAGACGTGGGTTTACGAGTTTGACATGCAAACTAGTCAACAAGCTTCGAAGTGGCGCCTTCCAACTGAACCGAAACCGAAAAGACCACGATCGAAAGTCAAAGTCATGTTGATTGTTTTCTTTGATTATCGCGGTGTTGTGCACTCGGGATTCTTGCCGGAAGGTCAAACAGTAAATAAAGAATATTATTTGAGCGTTATGCAGCATTTAAGAGATCAAATTCGACGAAAAAGGCCAGATTAGTGGAAAGAAAATTCTTGGGTTTTGCACCACGATAATGCGCCTTCGCACAAGGCTATCATTGTGAACGAATTTTTGACCAAACATTCAACAAATACCATCGAGCAACCACTATATTCACCAGATATGGGTCCAGCCGACTTCTTTCTTTTTCCTAAACTCAAATTACCACTTCGTGGCACCCATTTTCAATCGGTAGAAGACTTAAAGGAGAATTCGCGGCGAGAACTGAACTCAATTCCGGAAACAGCATTTTAAAAATGTTTTGATGATTGGATTATTCGTTGACGTAAGTGTATCGTTTTTGAAGGAGCATACTTTGAAGGTGATAAAATAAATTTGGATGAATAACTAACATTTTGTGTGTTTATTGATCTTTTCCCGGTACTTTCTTGAGAGAGTAGTATTATTAGTTAAAACTCTTAAGTCCTGAGCATCGATGCCGAGTTGCCTGTAGGTTTCTATGGTTTACACTTCACGGAGTGTGCATCGTTGCAAAATTTAACCCATAGTACCATACCGATACGTACAAAACGTTTCGGGAACACTTTCAACTTGCGTAAAGATAAAGAGTGGAATTCGTGACCGGAGTCTGAGTTGTCTGATAGCTACAACCTAGGGTTCTCAAGAGTGAATAGGTTACTTCTGGATAAACGTGCTCCATCGTTGACCAGATCTTCGCTTACCATCGGGTGAGATAGTGGTCCAAGTTGATTCTATCTATAATAATAAAAAAATACACTCATGTCAGTTGTTGAATAGTGAACTTTGTTCATCCTGAGAATTGTGTGCTGTGATTGTCTATCTAAATTATTTAGTGGCGCCCACCGCGCCGCTCGCTCTGTTCGTTAGCGCAGCGCGAGGTGTTGCTCGCAGGGTGACCAAAATAGTGACTCGACATCACTATGTCGAGTCACTGTTTTGGTGTATCGAGTCGTCTCGTGTCGGTTTGTCATCATCATCATCATTTCAGCCGAAAGACGTCCACTGTTGGTCATAGGCCTCCCCCAAATGTCGCCACAATGACCGGTTCTGTGCGTCTCGCATCCATTGGATTCTCGCGACCCTCATCAGGTCATCGGTCCACCTCGTGGGAGGCCTCCCAACGCTGCGTCTTCCGGTACGTGGTCGCCATTCCAGAACCTTTCGTCCCCATCGACCATCTGTTCTGCGAGCAATGTACCCTGCCCATTGCCACTTAAGTTTGGTGATTCTTCGGGCTATGTCTGTAACCTTGGTTCTCCTGCGGATATCTTCATTTCTGACGTGATCACGCAAGGAAACTCCGAGCATAGCCCTTTCCATTGCCCTTTGAGTGACTTTAAGCCTTCTGATGAGGCCCATTGTAAGCGACCACGTTTCGGAGCCATATGTCATCACTGGCAACATGCACTGGTCATAGACTTTCGTCTTGAGACACTATGGTATATTGGACGAGAAGACACCGCGCAGCTTCCCGAACGCTGCCCAGCCGAGTCGGATTCGACGATTGACGTCTTTCTCGAAGTTAGACCTACCCAACTGGACCGTCTCTCCCAGGTAAACGTAGTCGTCCACAACTTCGAGTGTAGAGTCTCCGATCTTGATAGGAGTGGGTGCTACATGGATGTTTACCATGACTTTGGTTTTGTCCATGTTCATTTTAAGTCCCACTCTTTCGGAAGCTTTACTGAGGTCACCGAGCATTGTACTGAGCTCCTCCGTAGTCTCAGCCATGGCTACTATGTCGTCGGCAAATCGAAGGTGAGTGATGTACTCGCCATTGACATTTATGCCTAGCCTTCTCCACACCAGAACCTTGAAGAAATCCTCCATTGCGGCCGTGAACAGTTTCGGAGAAATGACGTCTCCTTGCCTCACACCCACCCACGCTGCAAGAGGATAGGTTTCGAGGTCTGGTCCTGAAGTCAGACTGACATGGTGGCGTTTTTGTATAAACACTTCAGCACTTCGATGTACCAATAGTCAATCTGGCACCGTTGAAGAGACTGCAGTACAGCCCAAGTCTCGATCGAATCAAAGGCTTTCTCGTAATCCACAAACGCTAAGCAGAGAGGCTGATTATACTCCTCAGTCTTCTGTATAACCTGCCGCAGCGTATGTATATGGTCCACGGTGCTGAAGCCTTTTCGAAATCCGGCTTGTTCGGGAGGCTGGAAGTCGTCGAACCTGCGCGCGAGACGGTTCTGGAAAACAGCTTGTAGACATGGCTCAGAAGTGAGATGGGCCTGTAGTTCTTAAGCAGTTTTTCTTCAACTGCTTCAGAGCCATCCTAATCTTGTACAGGCTGACGTCCGGGATATCTTCGGTATAGTGTCGAGTCAATCTAGCTCTTGGGTCGTTTGCTAGATTTGCAGTGGGTTCGGAGATTGACGTGTACAACTCGGGTCGAGTCTGTTTGTACAGTATTCGAATCATGAGACGATTCCCCAGTGCGAGTATAGAACTCGAATACTGACTCGAGTCTAGGACTCGAATACTGATTCGAGTCTAAGACTCGAGCCCGGGACTCTAGTCTAGAAATTCGTGTCTAGAACTTTTATCTGGAAATTCGAGTCGAACTTGAATCTAAAAATTCAACTCGAAGTTGAACTTGAGTTTGTTACCAATTTTAGAGTAAAGAGGAAAAATCGAATAGGACTAAACTTCAAACAGCATGTAGGTTGAGCATAATGACACAACGGTAGTAAATCGAACCTTTTTAAATATTACAAAAAATAAAACCATAGACATTGCTAAGGAGGTACCTAGGAACCAGAAATCTAAAGATCAAATTCTATTTGTTTTATTACGTAACAAAAAGAGGTAATTTTAGAAGTTAATTTAATTTGGTTCCAAATTAGCTTTTTACCCAATTTACAAGAAATTTTACTTATTAAAAAGATAAATCAAGTTATTAATTTCTTACAAAAATCACATCTAGACGATGACGAGTCTTGCACATTTAAATTTTGACGTTCTAAAGGTGTCTCAAATCTAAATCTACGAATGTAGTACTACAGCACGAGCGAGTCAATCTAACTCAAAATCAAATACAAAATCGATTCTCCCTGACTCGAGTACTGGAATCGAGTCCGGCGTACTCGAATGAAAATAAATTGGTCCTCGAGTATGCGAGTCCGAAGCAGGAATCGAGTCTGACAAGAGTCAAGCCGTACTCGGCACAGCGCTACTACAGCACACTTAGTGTTGCACTGTGCGCGTCCTCGGCGCTGCTCGTATTGTCTATCGCTTTATGTGTAGCAACAAGGAACTAATGAAGTTTTCAGCTGGTAGGATCCTTAAACTTGAATAAGTGTATTTTTTTATTTTATGTTATAATATTTTAATCATTACAAACTAAAATACAAAATTCTTATTTATACCTACATAGATTTGTTCAGAATTTCATGTTTCTTCCATAACCGTCGCTTCTAGTAGTGGTATTGTTGCACAGTTGCGCTTGTTGTTGTTTGTGCTTTCAGTCCTCCCCCCCTCCCCAATTCTTGCGACGCTTTTGTCGGCTCTTACTTGCTGAACCACTATTATTTGTAATACTTACGGGAAATAGACATTTTGTGGGGTTAACGAAAATACATCTGAGATATTATTTTAACCTTCTCACTGAATTTGTACTACCCACACTACATAAGAAAGAAAAAATTCTTGTAAGTTAATTATCCACGTAGCGACAAACAAATACATAGGTATAGTGTCATCCAGTAAAGATTATTTTTGATATAGAAAAATATTTGATAGCTCAACTTATGTTAATTGTTCCAAAATGGCTTTTAGACGTTCGTGCATTCAGGTAATGGTGAGTTCAATCTCCTTGAATCTTATGAAAAATTACTATTTCTGTTGATATCTATTCAAATTGTGTTTCCTAATGGTTGATTTATTTTTACATAACAATATTTACGCGCAATTCCTCATTATTTTGTTTTCATCAAAGTTAAAAGTTTTATGTTCTGTGTGAAGGAACCTGTAAGGGAATTACGTCGATTTTTATTTACTATTTGTTTTAACCATTTCTGATCTGGACATCTTAGCATTACTGGAAGAATGATGATGTTGATTTTAGCAAATCAAGATCCCACTTATTAGTTATACCGAACGGAAATCACTATGCAAGGACAGTATTCCAGTGATTCGTCAGACTACTTTGATAGTGTTGAGTCACCAGCTTTATCAAATATTTCTATAATTTGTTCTACTGGCTCTGGTTTACGGCGAGGAAGATCTCCTTGTCGCTCTTGAAGGTCAGCTCAGTCAGATCGCGAACAATTATTGATGGGAAATTTAGAGCCTCTCGAAATATTTTTTTATGAACCGATATAACAGGGGTCAAAGTATGAAATTGCCGTTTTTTTAAAACGGGTTGCTGTGAAGTGTTATATCTTTGGATTGACTTAGAATTATAAGTTCAAAAAATTATATTAAAGGTACGTTATTCTTTTTCCGAAATAAGGTATTTATTGGATTCTTTGTGTTTTGTATTTTCTGTAAAAAGACGAAAGCTAATAAAAAAAAACAATTTTTTCATATTAAGAGTTCCAACGTAGAAATTATGCATTTCAAAGGGCAAGCTATATCAATTACGTATACCTAAGGCTTTCTTCTAACAAAAGAACTTTGTGCTCTTGGTTTAATAACTTTCGTTTTGGAAATTTTGTCTTGTTGCCGCACTGAGGAGAAAAGTTATTCGTGAGATAAAATTGAAACCCACGTGAAAGTAGTTGAAACAAAACTAGACATCCCGATCATTAGCAGTTATAAGTCCATACACATCATCAATATTGCATACCGCTTTAGACACATTGTTTCCACGGTAGAACTCATATTACAAGATAATGTGAGTTTTCTTATATTTCATACAAAAATAGTTACAAGTACTGCGATATTACAGAAAAGAAAAAACAGAAAGAAACCAATATCTAAGTTTTTTTAAAAGAATAACGTACCCTTAATGTAAAGTTTATTTGAATGTATAAATCAAAGTAAATCTAAAGACTTCAAAGCAAACCGTTTTAAAAAACGGCAATTTCATACTTTAACCCCTAATACATGCCAAATTTCGACAGAGAATGTTTTATTTTTTTCTATAATCCTTATTTTGAGTTCACGTGTTTAATTTCCTTTGACTACTGACTACTATCGATTATGTATACAGAATATAATAGTCAGTAGCCTGCATTAACAGCCAGCATCTTTCCTAATAGTAGATCACAAGGACCTTGTTATAGGTATAGAATTTGATTAGCATTTTTTTCATTTTTAAAGTAACATACGGGGGGTACATGACATATCCTGAATTTGAATAAAATCTGACATAAAAAGTGATCCCTGTAGTGAGAAGGTTAACAACTTATCTTCGCAATAAACCAACTATAAGAAAAAAACAAGTAACTGAAGACTATGGAGGTAAACGTCTAAAGAGAATACTGAAACTTCATATCCCTGAAGAAATGTTAGCGGAAAATAAAAAATCTCGTTATTATATAACGGAGGTTTTATATGTGAAGCAATTTCAGAGGGTGTAGTATCACAGGTAAGTAATTGGGCGGATATGAGTTTGTTGAGAGTATAATTTGCGAAATGAAGTCTGGAGTGGGTCCCTCGCGGGCGAGTGAGGGGCGCGCGGCGCGGCGCGGGGCGGTGGGGGGGGCGGCTCGACCGGACCGCGCCGTGTGGCCATTACGTTTGCGACTTTCAGTTCTCTAGCCTCTTCTCTCTTATTGTTTCATTTGCATGGTTTCCTGAAAATTCTACACACACGTCATTCATTTGTAAACAGTGGTTTATTTTGAATATTAATGATGATTAATGATTCATCTCTGCTAATTACGTGTTCATTTAAGGTGTTCTTTGCAATATTCCGTACTTGCATTTTGTAGTTTTGAAAAATCACACAGGTAGGTATTATGCTTAACTTAGTCTTCACAAGCCCAAAATCAAAAGGTAAGTACTTACGATCCTTAATTACAGACTTGATGGTGGAATAAGAGTGTGGTTGAGTTTGTACCTATTATCTATTTATTTAAACTTCGTGAACAGTAGTGGCATGTCTGGTGGGCGCAAGGTGTTATCCGTCCGCCAGTAGGTCCTCTGTAAACATGCGATAAAACAACACACTTGTAGTGAACTAATCATTTTACTTTGTAAGCTCACGCAAGCCGACATAAAACTACCGCCGTCAACCGTCCCACCGTCGACCGCAGAATGGGCAGGTGACGACAGAAGGACCACTGTTCATGTCTCTTTGTAGCAGTCTGCAACTAGTTTTACAGGGTGATTTCTAGTTAATTTGCCCCGTGAATGATTTTTAGGACCTCAATGTGATATTGAACTTAGCACCGTTTGATTTTGAGACTAAACGCAAGAACATTGTACCGACACCAATCGCAGGGTGAAGAATATTAATATAATATATTCCACAACTTTCACACAATGCTATCTAATTCCAAATTAATCAGAGCTTGTGCTATGAACTGTACTAGACAACTCATAAACATACTTATATATTTCTAAGTACGAATTATATATGAATTATATCCAGACACAGAACAAATCGACTGTTCCTAGGTAAACTATCGGAATTGAAAAAGCTTATTTTACAGGAGAGCGATTTAAAGTTCATTTTATGGATAACTTTTTCATTAATAGCTATACATAAATTGTCTGTATATAAATTTGGTTTCATATTTAGATTGGGTTTAAGAATAATGAGTCTATTTTTTTTTAAATTAATTTATGAATAGTTTTTGAGAAAAATGAGTTACTATAATATACAACGTAACTGCACTGACATTATCTATCGAAACTGGTACTTTCGATTATTCACAACAAAACAAAAAAAAATCGATGCTTTATGTCACTTAGAATTCTACGTTTACGATCGCATACGGCATTTTCGATATTATGTAGAATCCGTACCACGCCGAAAAATGTCGAAACCACCAGATCCCATTTATCACCTAGGAAATACTTTGAGAAAAGACCAAAATAATGTTTTTATTGCCATAACTTACTGTACAATTTAAATAAAACCGCGATCAAACTGCGGCGGCGTGCGTTGGTGTGCGGCAAACACTCGCGAAACCGGTAGTTCCGTCTCATTTGGGCCACTTGCCACTACCGCGTACGCACGCGATACTTGACTTTCGTTCATATAAAATGGCTTAACTGTTGCTTTCCGATATTATTCGATTTCAAAAAAGCAATAAGCACTGATAATTATCGTTTTTTTTAATACGCACATTAAAAAATACTTCAAGCTAAGCTAAAAACAGAAATAAAACAAAATGGAAATTTTCAGATTCGAGAGTTTACCTAGGGACAGTCGAAATGTTTGTGCTTAACACACATATAAACACACAAACATTTGTTTTGGGTGGGAATTAAATCCAAAACTTCGAAGAAGAACCCGGCGTAGCAGTCAGGGCCACAAACCATTACACTAACAGGCCAGTCAAAAAATTTGTGTCAACGACATTCTGCAATTCCTTGCTTGTTTTAAGTGTTCTATAGTAGCCGCGGGTTGATCACCGCGATTAAACAACGCACCATAAGTGGTGCGTTGTTTAAAGAAGATATACCTTCTTCGAAATTACTCCGTGGCTGTACTGCGTCCTTTTCGTCCGTATCCGGGCCGGTCCCGGGCCGTCCCGCGGCCGCACCCGCAATAAACCCGGCCCAGGCTCTGTGATTATAATTTTATTACATTGAGCAACTTGCGCTCGAGTATTTAACATATTAACATGCTGGGGTCATAATTAATGACAAATAATTTTTTACATCTAAATTTTTAGTTTACAAGTATTCTGCTATACGGGGAGAAATTGACCAAGTATATCCTCCATCAAAGTAACACAATTATATTACCATTAGGCACCTGAACCGGCATGTAATAAATATTCTTTCGTTAAAAATTCATTAGTTCCAAGTGTATGTAATGTTGTGATTTGCGACATAACTTATAGTGTAGCACATCGTAATAGTGTAGTGAGCTCATCGTCACCGACGTAATCGCGTTACTGTATAAAGGCGCAGACTTACTGGAGAAGCGCGACTTACAGCGGCCCTCGCCGCGCGCCGCCGTCACGCGGGACTCGCTCCAGCTTATCATGTTATAGTCTATTGTGTAAAGGCTTATGGAATATGGAATTGACAGTGTGAGTGTTTGATGAGATTATGTATCAACGAACCGGGATCTCGTGGATGTTGATAGTACATGAGTATGAACTAGTCTGCAGGTTATATCGCCTTTTTTCAGTCTTCTAGCCTAAAAAGTGCTCGCATCCACGTGGCTAACTAAGTGCGTGAGACATTGCTCCGCGGTGCTTATGTTTTGGTGTAAAAGGAAACCGCTACAGGCCAAGGGTGCTGACTTGTTCCTAATGTGAGCAGGTTCCTACAAGTGATATGCTTTATTAATATAAAAGGCGCTCTATCTGATATCTACTGCTCCCCTCCGCCCTTCTCCGTGACCTGGCCCCTCACTGGGCAACTGCACGATGTGCTTATTTCCGATACGTCCTGGCGGAGTCGTATATCAAGGTTTATCAAGTTTTACAATTAATTTTATTACATGTTATTATACGTTCCGGCCGGCAAGGACCGGCGCGGACCGATCCGTTAATTTAAGCACGTTTCGCCTTCTGAACGATTTATTATAAGTAGAATGTTTTCTTACAGTTAGGTATACTTATATACTTCCTCGCATCACTGAAAGTGATGCGCAAGGGCGAAGCCAGCCCTTAAAAAGGTTATGGTCATGGCTACCCATAAATCGGCCAAGTGCTCATGATTAACGCTTTGCTTTCCTTCAAAGGAGACAAATGATACCCCGTAGAAATTAAAAAAGCCCCAGACAGGTAATGTGAGAGCGAGCCCTAAAAATTTTAGCATCGTGTCTTGGTTACATTAGATTTTTTTAGCACACATACCACGCAAGCATAAGCCCCAAGAACTAAAGATGCCAGAGCGAATTAAGTGAGCTCAAAAACTATTTTCACATTGCCTTAGATAGGTGAGATTATTATTATCTTTTTGTTATTCTTGTTTCTTATTTTTTATGGCATGTCAGACTTTTATTGACTAAAACCACACATGTTCCATTGCTCTTTGCGTTCTAGGACCACGAGTAACTTTTTCAGAAATCTTCCCATGACCCTATTAGGCATCGGCACTAGGCCCCTGCGGTTTGCTGACATCTCTGTGAGGCATTAGGTAGAACCAGAATAGCATTGGACACGAAAGAAATGGTCTTTGACTACATTTTAAAGGGCACATATTGTGACTGGGCTTACCTGGATCATGTCGACGATTTGTCAAATATCAATGTACTCTGTTGGTAGAGATAGGTCTTATCCAATCCTGACAACTGAGACAAAATGAAAGTAATATTTAGGACTTGGAAAAGCTGTCCTGTGCTGTTGAAACAAGCAACCAAGAATATACTCAGCGTAAAGCAGAACACGAACTCTCTTTATCTCTTTTCGGTTTGTTATGATGGCTCCTTCGCTGTTATGCGAATAAAATGCTATAAATTCAACTTATCGACCTGAATGAGGGCTGTGAGCATGCTCACCGTACCCATAATTATGTATCCACCCCTCGATGAGAGTAGGTATAATAATTATGTAGTCTAATAGTGAGCAGCATGATTACTGATAGTTTTGTCTAACTAATAGGTACTGGCTGGGTGGCTTCGTAATATTGAATGAAAATTGTAGCGTCTAGTAATTGCAGGAAATTTTAACAAAGGGTTTCTTAGGTGTCAGCGGCTTGCAGACTAATGCTAAGTGGTGGTTCAAGTAAAATACGAGTAGGAAGCTTCACCATATTATGTAATATGCAGATCAAAGGAGTAGTGACTAGTGTCTGACTGAAACTCGATTTTTAGGCGAAATCGTAATAGAATATTTAGCCACAACCGATATTCACTTGGTAACAAAATCATTATCTACTAATAGTTAAAAATATGTCTGAATTTTTTTATCAGATCATCGAAAAAATAACCCTAATTTTTTAATCAATTTTAATTCTCAATAACAACACGGTTGGCGCAGTGGTGCAGCGATTGATTGCTGTGCTGCGTGTCGCGGGTGCGATTCCCGCACGGAACAAATATTTGTATGGTTTACAGATAGTTGTATCGGTTTGGGTGTATTATGTATGTGAGTGTTTGTAAACGCACCCACGATACAGGTGTAATTCCAAGTGCGGGGCAACGTAATAAAAAAAAATGCTATAAAACCACACAAAAGACTATACACGGACGAGACAGTTAATTTTTCTTCTATCACAACCTTTAGCTCAAAGTTAGGCATGGCCTGTACCAAGGTCCAGCGTGAGAGATCGCTGCCACCATTCGACCCTACGAGGACACGTTGGTGCTCTGCCCAGGCGAGGCACATCTCTACCGTATACTCCACCGTGTCCTCCGGGCGGTCCACACAATGGTGACACCCGGGCGTTTCTTCCGCACCAATCCAGTGCAGGAACCTCCCAAACTTACCATGTCCGGTGAGGGCCTGCGTCATGTGGAAGGTAAGGAGGCTGTGAGGTCTTTCCAGCCACTCCTTAAAGAGGGGACTTACCGCCATAATTGTGGCGTGCCCAGCACTGGGTTGCGACAGTCACTGTCGCTATTCCACCACGAGATCCCGCCGGAACTCTGACCCATACTGCGAGTTGTCGCGGTAATGGAGTTTCGCCCTCGCGTTGCATCTGCACGCACAAATCCTGCATGCGTGCAAGGACTGCTGCCTCCAGAACCCACGGTGATAGCAAAGAGGCTCGCCGCTTCGCGGGAAACCGTGCGGTATCCTCGCACCATCCGGATGGCCATGATCCGCAACGACGGTGCCCATACCGGCGCTCTATAAAGGGCCATGGATTGAACGATACCTGCGTAGAGCCTCTTGCAGGAGGCGTCTGGACCCCCTAAGTTGGGCAGGAGCTGCTTGAGGGCAGTCCCAGTCCAATCCAGTTTGGGAGCCAGACGTCGAAAGTGCTCCTCGAAATTCCATCGGCTGTCGAGGACAAGTCCCAGGTACTTCATCATCGACCCGATGCCGATGTGAACTCCACCTACCGTTATTTGGGAACCTGGAGGCGGCGCGTTTCGAGAGCCGTGAAAGTACAAGGCCTCGGACTTGTGCAGTACCACCTCGAATCCCAAAAGCTGGATCCTCCCCAGCATATCATCTGCGTAACAGACCACGCTGAATCCATCAGGGAGGTCGCCGTGCAGCACGTAGTTGTAGCTGATGTGTAGTGGAAACCCCCTGATGACCGGGATAGATGATGAACCTGTCCGTCAGGTGGGCCTCGATCAAACGACTGAGGTAGTCGGGCACCTGGTGATACCGGAGTGCCCTCCTAATGCTACTCCAGGGCAGGGAATTGAAGGCGTTGGCAATGTCCAAAGACACCGCCAAGACGACCCTGCCCCGGGGCACCGCATCCATATTATGCAAGATATTAAGTTATTATAGCTTAGGTATCAGCTGTAACACTTAAACATCACAATTAATTAACTCTTCGACCTAATTTACTGTAATTTGGAAAACTTGTTAACTTGAAGGTGCAAATAAACATTTTTTTATTTATTTATCCCCTGACGTGAGGGCTCGCACGTGCGTGATGGCGTCCACCGTGGAGCGCCTCCTGCGAAAACCGAACTGGCCGTCCGCAAGATTTGTCAAAACTGGTTGAAACCGAGTTTTCGATCCAATACTAGACAGTTGATGCAGTTTGTGTTTATTGACAAAATAACTTAGTCAGGTGAAACTACATATTTGCCTTTGCTATTATTATATTTAAATGATAACGCAAAAAGTATTCAAGCACAAAGTACTCGTAATTGTTAAAGTTCTGTTAAATCTGTTGTGTAAGTGTAGGTACCACGTGATCACAGTCAAACAGCGATAGTACAAATTAATAAGTGAAGCAGCACCAAGTACTGCCCGTGTTCACTAGTGTTCAGAGCAGTTCCGACTGGGTTCATTTGCATAGCGGTGTGGTATACGTGTAGATAGCGGCTGAATATCAATTATCATGCGAGTAGCTGAGTTCATTCATAACAATAATAACTAATATCTATTGTGTTGCTGTTGCTGATCGGCTGCCTGCCGCGGATAACCCGCACACATTACCTACACATGACGTCTGATACGCGCTCAATTTCATTATTGTGATAATTGGAAGCGTTGTTTTGTTATTACAATGCATTGAGTTCCTTTTAGATCATTGTCAGGTCTCACAGTTTAAAAGTCAGAGAGTCGGTTTCTGAATGAATTATTTATTTATTTAAACTTCATGCACAGTAGTGGTACATAGGCAGACTTAATGCAACAAGGCATTCTCTACCAGTCAACCTTTGGGTTAAAAGAGACAACACTGTGGTAGGTGTGCACAATAAATAAATAACAGATAAATATCAAGTGGAATGTAGTATCATTAAATTAAGTTAAAATAATAAAATACTTATATATGCTAATAATATAAACTAATAAATACATTATAATTAGGAGAACTTAAAGCGCAATACACACTGAGCCCACCGGGCCGCCGACAAAGCCCGGCGACACAACCCGGCGGCCTGTATGAAAAGAATGTTGTATGAAATGTATGAAAAACAAAAAGTTGCCGACATATATGTCGGCGGCCCGGCGGGCTCAATGTGTATTGCGCTTAATAATAACAATTATGACGAAGACCAAACTAAGGTTGAGAGAACTTCAAGTAGTAGTTCCGAATTTTACGCTTGAAAGAAAATTTACTTTCAGCCTTTTTGATGTCAAGGGGAAGCACATTCCAGAGTTTTTTTGGTAGAGACAACGTAAGAATTAGCCATAAACCCAGTACGGTGAGAAGGAATTATGATGAAGCATGTTTTTGGATGCTCGAAGGTTGAAATTATTATTTATGTGGAGTTACGAACGTCTCAAACCCTAGTTAAGTGCCGACAGGTTTTCAGGCTAAGGTAGAGTTTGAGAAATAATCAACTTCAAATGCTTAAATCGGAAATTGGGGTATCAGTGGCATTAGGATACTTCCTATACCGAGAAACGCATGATTTCTGTGAGGTAGACCATGAGATTGAAGCCGCGAATTTATGCTAGTTGTTGAATATAATATATTGTATTAAGAAAGTGGGCATGTTCATTTAGGGATGTTATCTCAGAGATTGAAAGATTCAAAAATTCAAAGCATTTTATTTCAAATAAACTATTTACAGGCACTTTTGAAATGTCAAGAAGTCAGTCAGTCAGAAAAAATGATGCACATACCAAAGTGTAGATCTCTATGGAGAAGAATGTGCAGGAAACTCCATGGACACTCTTTTCAATCTTGTTTTGTAATTACAAATATCTCTGTTACATGTTTCTTGTCGCTATCATGTGAGAACAATGTAAATAAAGTAAAAATAAAAACTAAATACAGATATTAAAATAGCAACTGGCAGCTAAGAGATGACCAGTCTCAACTGACAGCTCCCGTTCACGGACATGACGCGAATATTAGCACCACTCAGCTCAACCATTTTGAAGGGAATCGAATGATAAATGATAAATGATATTTATTTTGTAAATAGGTTTAAAAAACACTTTTACACGTCAATTTTTTTTTTTTCGTCATTTTTAAACTAGATGAGGCCGGTGTTTCCTAGCTGACTACCCTGAGAAGAAACACCGAAACAAACTCAGGGGTCAAAGTCTCTTTTAAAGTCCATACAGTAAATATGTAATGGTCAAATCACATGAGAACCATGCAGATTTGTCTGAAATGGTCTTTTGAAGAAAGAACCATACAGATTTGAGTGGACCTGTCCAGTCAGTGCAAGCATTTGTCAGTATTCGTAAAGCTCAACTCAGGACTACTAAGGAGCTCAACGACTTGACGAACAATACCAAAGAAAGGACATTTGGTTAGGCCGCAGAAAATACTCAAATTGCCAGACACATCAAAAATTACTGAAAAGGAAAAAAAAAACAATCAACATAGTCCTCACGTTCACAATAATAAAAGGAAAAATATAGGTAGTTTACAAAATGTAATACTTTAGCAAAGTAAACATTTTTGTCAAAAATTAATAGAAGAAGAAAAAAAAAAAAGTTAAATTGCAAAGTAAAAATAATCTACAATATCGAATTGTAATAAATAATAAAAAGCACAATTGAAATAAAAACAAAAGAAAAAATAATAATAATAATAAGACAACAGTTGCAGTGCGTACCTACTGGAGCAGGTCAATCCCAAGCCTTTTGGTCCTCAACATAGTCCTTTATAGTGTAAAAAGCCTTTTGGCAAAGTTTTCTCTTTACAAATAATTTAAATTTATTAAGGCTTAGTTGTTGAATATGACTAGGAAGTTTATTATAGAAGTGTATACATTGGCATCTAAATGAGCCCCCTATTTTTTTCAGCCTGGTTGTAGGAACCACAAATTTGTGTTTGTTCCTAGTATTAAAATTATGAACATCACTGTATTTTTTAAACATGTTTATATTTTTATGTGCATACACAATATTCTCGTAAATATACTGTGAAGGTACAGTCATTATATTGATTTCTTTAAATTTATCTCTGAGGGAGTATCTGGGACTTAATTTGTAAATAGAACGAATAGCCCTTTTTTGCAATACAAAAATTGACTGTATTTCGGCGGCATTTCCCCACAGTAGAATACCGTACGACATGACACTATGGAAATAGCTAAAGTAAACTAAACGGGCAGTCTCTACATCAGTTAAATTTCGATCTGTGATCTGTCTAACAGCGTATGCTGCAGAGCTAAGTTTTTTTGATAATTTGTCTATATGTGGGCCCCACTGCAGCTTAGCATCTAGAGTTATGCCCAAGAACACTGTATTATCTTCAGGACTCAACTCTTTACCTTTTATTTGCACACTAGTTTCTACTTGCCTAACCTGAGGCATGGTAAACTTTATACATTTAGTTTTTTTTTCATTAAGTAGAAGGTTATTTACATCAAACCAGTGTACTATTTTTGAAAGTGCTATATTTATATCGTCAGTAACCGGCTGCTGACGTTTAAGTTTAAACAAAAGTGAAGTGTCGTCTGCAAACAACACTATGTTATGGTTATCCTTTATGAGGTAAGGTAAATCGTTTATATATATAAGAAACAAAAATGGGCCAAGAATTGAACCCTGAGGGACACCCATTTTTACTACAGATCCAGGAGATCTTTTTCCGTTTACATCAACTCTCTGAATCCTTTCACTCAGATAAGATGTAAGAAGATCCAGGGAGGAGTTCCGGATTCCGTAATGGTGTAGTTTCCTGATTAATGTTTCATGGAGAACGCAATCGAAGGCCTTTGACAAATCGCAAAAAATGCCCAGGGCATCGCATTTGTCTTCCCATGCATTATAAATATGTCCTAAAAGTTCAACACCGGCATCGGTTGTTGAACGACCCCTTGTAAAACCAAATTGTTTGGTATGCAATAATTTATGTCTGTTAAAAAATCTTTGTAGTTGCTCTAAAATAAGTTCCTCAAATATTTTACTAAAAGTGGGTAGCACTGAAATGGGTCTGTAATTCGTGGGGTCAGATGTACTACCCGTTTTGAACAATGGAATTATTTAACTATTCTTCATTAGATCAGGAAACTCACCGCGATCAATACAATTATTAAAAATAAAAGCTAAAGAAGGAGCTATAATGTGGATTATAGACTTAACAACGTCCACAGAATTACCCCATAAATCTGCAGTCTTTTTTACATTCAAGGAGTTAAACGTCTTAATAATATCTACATAAGTCACATGTTCGAAATTAAAATCAGAATCGCAAACTTTAACATTTTCTTTAAGCAGAGATTCTGCAGCAGTGGGTGACGAGTTCAGAGATTTTGTTGTTGATATGGGGATCTCTGAAAAGAAGTTCTCAAAAGCCGCGGCAACCTGTGAGTCCGATGTGATCACATTGTCATTAATTACAAGTTTATAGTCACTAGATGGTCTTGTAGACTTTCCAGTTTCACTATTTATAACATTCCAAGTAGTTTTAATTACATTATTACTGTTTTTAATTTTGGAACTCAAATAACGCGATTTCGCTATAGAACAATTTTTTTTAAATAATTTTGAATAATTTCGCACATATGAACTAAATTCAGCAGTATTAACAAGAACCCTTTCATCATACAATTCGTAAAGCCGAGTTCTACTTTTATGAATACCAGTGGTAGCCCATTCACAGAACGAAACGTTACTATTGACCGAAATAGTCTTAGGTATAAAAGTAGAATTAAATTGATTACAGTACATGTTAAAGAAACCTTCATATTGGTTATTGAGATCATCATATGTAGACAAGTCTGGTAAATTATTAACGAGTTTAGTTTTAAAAGTTTCTAAACGACTTGCAGTTTTAGGGTTAACAGTGATATTCTTTTTAGCCACTATGTTTTTTTGGTTTTGAAAACTAATTAACTGTCCACAATGATCAGAATCTAATAAATTTATAATTTCTTTGTGAGTTGGTACAACATCCGTATAAATATTATCTATGCATGTGGCACTAGTAGGAGTTAATCTTGTGGCCTCCAAAAATAAGTTAACAAGATTGTAGGACTGAAATAGACTTAAAATTTTACTACGTAAACCTGAGTTTTCTAATAAATTAACATTAAAATCACCACAAGTGATTATGTACTTGTTTGAATTGGAAATCTTGTGGAAAACTTCATCCATTACCTTTTCAAAGCAGTCATACAATCCAGAAGGGGGTTTGTACACACTTAATATAATAAACTGCTCCAATTCAATACAGGCTATTTCAACTGACCGCTCAACAGATAGGCTCACAATATCCTTTCGTTCTTTGAACTTAAGGTTGTTGCTTACTAAAATTAATGAGCCACCACGTATGGCATTAATTCTACTAAACGAACTACCAACCTGGTGATTACTAAAATTGAAAATGAACTGATGGCTCTTAAGCCAATGTTCCGTTAAGCATAGAATATCAATATTATTGCAATTAAGGAATAAGTCTACTTCTAAATCCTTGTTCATAAGTCCTTGAATATTTTGATGTACCAGGTTGATACTATTTAATGATTTTAAAACTTGATTGGAAATATTTTTGTTCGTTAGTACATTCATGCTAGAGATTGTCTCTGTTGTCTTAATTTCTAATTTAAACGAATATCTATGTCAACATTTGGTGCCAATTTATTGGCAAAATCATGTAACATGTCATTGCATTGCTCAACAGGAGCAATTTGTTTAGCCAAGTTCTTGGCTGAAATAAAAAAATAATATGATAGCGACACAGCTATCTGTCTCCTATAAAAGTTTGAAAGATAGTATCTATCTACAAGATACCTATCTTTTGTCAAATAAAAATTAGTGCCAACATAATTGTTGATGTCAATTAAATGAAACAGATCATTATTTAATGAATGAATGATCCAACACACGCGCCACCATCATGACAAACTCTCAACTGCCATGCTCATTAATGTCAAACAAGTTCAATAGGAACCTAAAAACCATAAAAAGCTCCATGGTACTCACATTTACAAAGTTTGAAAAAAATGCTTCTAGATTATACAACACTAACTCAATAATATTTTACAAATTAAAAAAAAATACATTAAATAATAATTTCAAAACTAATCAATTTGTACACCCCGGTGGTAGTGGAGCTGGACCAGCATTGAACCAAGCATTTTTATCTAGAATATAATTTTTTGCTACATAGTGTGCTTGCCTGCATAGTGTGTGTTTAATACAAGATTTAAATTTCGTTTCATTGAGTTCTAATATTTGGGGAGGTATTTTATTATAACATTTCAAACAGTACCCCATGAAAGAAGAGGCCACTTTAGCCATTCTGAAACCTGGTTGAACTAATTGGTCCCTATTTCTTGTAACATAATTGTTTCTATCGCCTCTTTTGCTAAAAAGATGAAGATTTTTTCTAACGTACATGACGTTTTCGTAAATATATTGACAAGGCACCGTCATGATGTTAATATCCACAACAGTTCCCTTAGAGAATCGTAGTGGCGAAGATTGTAAATAGCTCTGATGGCTCTTTTCTGTAGTATAAAGATTGAGTCGATGTCTGCAGCCCGTCCCCATAGTAGGATACCGTATGACATGATACTAAGAAAATAACTAAAATAGACTAGTCTAGCGGTATCAACATCCATAAATTGGCGGATTTTACTAACAGCATATGCAGCTGAGCTAAGCCGTCCTGCAAGAGATGTTAAATGAGGACCCCATTGTAGACTTGATTCATGCGTAATCCCCAGGAAAACCATTTTATCGATAAAGTCTAGTTTTTCATTGTTCAATACTATGTTACAATCACTACTTCTGACATTCGGTAAGGAAAATCTTATGCATTTAGTTTTTTCCCGTTTAAAACTAGATTATTAGCAGTGAACCAGTTTTGGTACTGCAGTAGGGCGTTATTTTCGTCGTCAAGATTATTAGTCCTTCTATTTATCTTAAAAATCAAAGAAGTATCGTCGGCAAACAACACCATATTAAGTTTATTTTCCAACAAATAGGGTAAATCATTAATATAAACTAAAAATAAAAAAGGACCTAAAATTAAACCTTGGGGTATCCTCATTTTCACACACACCGTGTATGAAAATGAGGATACTCATCTAGTTTAAAAATGACGAAAAAAAAATTGACGTGTAAAAGTGTTTTTTTTTAAACCTATTTACAAAATAAATATCATTTATCATTTAATCCCTACAAATTGACACCGTTTATTTGAACTAGTTGCTGTTTGTCAATCAAATAAAATTTTAATAAGCTTAAAGCTGTTTTGCCTAGTCCGTAATGCTCAAGTTTTAAGAGTAATTTTTCATGAACCACACAATCAAACGCCTTAGACAGGTCGCAGAAGATGCCTATAGCATCTTGTGCCTCTTCCCACGCATTAAAAATGTGTTTTAGTAAGGAGACACCAGCGTCAGTTGTACAACGTCCTTTGGTGAAACCATACTGTTTAAGATGTTATTTGTGTTAAAATGATTAAGCATTTGATTTAACATTACCTTTTCAAATATCTTGCTAAAAACCGGCAACACGGACACCGGCCTATAATTATTAGTATCTTTACTGTCCCGGGATTTAAAAAGTGGTATCACTTTCCTATATTTCATTAGATCCGGAAAGGCTCCTTGATCTATACACAAATTAAATATTTAAGCTCAGAACGGCGCTATAGTCTCAATAATTGAGGTACAAACTTTGATAGATATACCCCACAGATCTTATGTCATCTACTTACTAAGTCCTAACTGTATATTTATAAGCAGCACCACTATTAACCTACGGCAGGTGACTAGCGACAGCAGTAAGCGCCAGTTTGAAGCCAGAGGAATCAATTAGCGGCGCTCTCTCAATGTTTGCCGGTAGACGCCGATGATGCCCCAGTCGTCTGTGACGTCACGCTGCATAAACACTATGCAAATAGCTCACACGTAGGTACACGTACAGATAGGTAGGTAGGTACAGTACATAGTGGATCCCAACATGAGGCCGCAATATGCGCGTCGTGGTAAACATGCGACTAGATACTAATATTGTAAAGAGGACGGTTTTATTTGTTTGTGCGATAGAGGCTTACAATATGTGCCAGAGATGTACCAAGTCGTATGAAAAATAAGTAGATACGTAATATTGATTGACATCCATCGGACTACCTCCTGTTGTGGTCGCAAACGTACGGAATCCTGCCAGGTTCGATCCTCTGGTTCATGGAAAAAGGCGTAACATGTATGTATTTATGTGAAGGGTAGGTTAAAAAGAGTTATTGTTGTACAAATATAAATAGGCGAGCCAGCGCCGCGTGCCGCCGGAGGCTGTTGTCAGGTCTTTGAGCCAGCTTCACGGCCTTTTGTTGTAATAAGCAAATTATAGAAACTAAACAATGTTTACCTCAAAACGTTTATTCCTTTTTCGGTTCCTTTTGTTAATTAAATGTTAGAAATTCTTGTGTGAGACCACTTTTGTTTAGTTGTATACAATGTGTCATATAAATCAAGGTTATGAGTAAGGACGAGAAAATATCACACAATGTAACTTCGGAGGAAGCTTATAATGAGCTATATTACAAAACAATATTTCGGAAGCGCTAATACATATTACAGCTAAGAACGTCACGAAAGGTTTACACCAACTTACTAACGAAGTCAAAACTATATATTATTAGCAGTACGAGTAAATGCGTCACAACAAACGAAAATATTACACTTTGTAAGGGCAATAGCCTTTACATATAATGTTGAATGTTGTGAAATGAAAGGATGTTAATGTTCTATAAATAATGTTTAATAATACACTTCACTAATTTAATGTTACTTAAAAATGTTAAATAAATGTTACTTAAAGAGACTAATAAATGTTCTATAAAATGTTAATAAAATGTTAAATGTTACGAGAGTTCGGTGCCAAACGTACTACTGACGCACTTGTGTTCGTGACGATACAGCAAACCTACTTTTACCCGGTTTGCAATAATTACTAACTAGGTCTAAGTCCAATGTACGGATGCTGACCGTACATCTTGGCGGGGGCCAGAATATATTATATAAAAAAATGTAGAATAAGAACTAACTAATGTTATACAAGTGTAAAAAGTTAAATAAGAACTAACTAATGTTAGGCAAGTATAAAAAATGTAAAATAATAACTTTATAATGTAAAAAAGTAAAAACAATTGCTAGCTAAATGTTAAACACATGAGGTGTTGTGTAGGTAGCGTTTCTCATGGTGGTCATTTGGTCTTCCGTGGCCGTCGTCTGCAACCTCCGTGATGTGGCCCTCTGTGGCTTTGGTGGTGGTAATCTGGCGGACACGCCTGTGATGGCACTGCTGCCGCAGCGTTTGCAGTACACGTAGGCTCCTCCCGCCGCAACTACTGCCAACACCAGAAGTCCCAACGCGGTGTAGGAAACGATGTGTTGATGAACGTCATGTTGTGACATTTCCACCAGTTTCGTTTCTTCCTTTAATTCCTTCAGCGAGTTGTGAATTTGTTCGTAATTGTTGACAATAAATTTATGGGTTGAACCGAAGTTAAATTGTTGATATCTTCTAGATTTATCAATGGTATTTCAGGGTTGATGTAAATGTTGTTTGTGTAAGAAACTTGTGTGTAGTATGTGTCTTCGTTGTTTCGCAGTATACATCCTTCCTTGGCTTCTAGTATTCCTGTAGAATGTATTGCCTTTGATGTCATACTCTGGCCTTCGCAGTATATTTGTAGCTGACAGTCCTCGCAGCAGACATATAGCCAAGTATTGGGTTTTCGTAATGGTGTCCATTTGTTGTTGCAGGTCTCCGATGCGTAGATGCATTTAGAAAGTGTGATGTTTGTTATCGCGCCGATTTCGCATGGAATTTGATGACTCCTCATATTACGCGTTGGTGTGTTTAATGAACAAATATATGTGCTTGGTTCAATTTTTATGCAATGTTCCAGGTCACTGCCTGTAAGCTGCATGTAGGTCTCCTTCCTGATATTAACTGCAACATATTTTGAGCTCGTTTTCATTACAAGTGAATCCTTGCTATTTGTCATCATCGGAATAGGAACTGGTTGGTATAAGGCGAATTGAGTGTCACCTGTTAGAGGTAATGTAATTTCTATAATGAAATAGTTGTCCATTAGTCTCGACTTTACTTCTAGTAGCTTGTAAATATCTGCTAGTTGAGTTTGCATGTTATCGACAGGAATAGAAAGATGTTGTGGTAACTGCCCAGAGATAATGTTCAGTTCCTGGAAAAGCTGACTTTGTGGTAAAAGTCTTGTGTCCACATGACCATGATAGCTGTGTCTAGAAGCATGTGTTGGATGTGA
Organism: Mythimna impura; assembly: GCA_905147345.3. Lineage (NCBI taxonomy): Eukaryota > Metazoa > Arthropoda > Insecta > Lepidoptera > Noctuidae > Mythimna > Mythimna impura. Next base: position 372,416 of record LR990344.1, read on the forward strand.
CGTAATTTTGAAGTGATTATAGATGTCATTACAGCCATGATGTTGAAATAGTTCAAGTCTTCGTTTTCCTGAACAGATTTACCTAGTTTCTGTAGGTAGTTATCTGTGAGGTTAAGATGTTTAGATATGAGATTGAACTGAGTATTCATCGCCTCTTCATTTCGCTTTAAAATGTTGTTTTGCGCCTCAATAATTGAAGTTTGTTTCTTTATAAGGTTCAACAAATAATCTCTGTCGCTGTGTAATGTTTCTATATCCTGTTTATACTGTGATGCAAATCTTTCGTCTAGTACGCCGAACAGGCTATTTGCTAAATATCCTACTCCATTAATGAGCCCACGGGTGATCCGCCCTCTTATCTGTCCATGATGTGTTTCCAGCATGTAGTTGTTATGGTCGAGTTCATTTAGTTCTTGTTTAAATTCAGTTGTAATCGTCTTGCACATCGTCTGATAACTGAATTGCTCACATCTTTCCTCCAGGTGTTTTACAACTTTATGAATGTTTTCCATACCTTGCCAATATGACGTCATGTTATAATAGGTAACTATTTTCCAGTCATCATGTACGCTTTGTAAGTTGCCGATTCTGTCGAAATAGATTGCCCTGTGTGGTTCAAATGGCGTCACGGTTATGGCGTTGCTATGTTGTTTTGTAGGTTGGAATAGTGTTAATAGTGTTACAAACATGCATAGCAGGTTGGAGCTAATTTTGTTTGTTTTAGATCGTTTTTTGTTAGTGGTGTTTTTTGTTGTTGTCGTTTCTCCTACTTGATTTGGTATTTTAGTAGAGGTGGTGTCTGGAATTTTTGTCTCTGCTTCTGGTATCGGGAGTTTGATAAGTTTTGTTATTGGTCTTGTTAGTAGTCCTGTTTTTGTTCTCATTGTTACTACTCTGGTTAGGTTGTCCCTTCCTGGGTGAGCATCCTGCACTCTGCCAAGCGCCCATTTCGCAGGTGGAAGATTATCTTCTTTGATTAGGACAATGTCTCCTATTTTCAGATTTTCCGTTTTATGCAACCATTTGCTCCTGAGCTGAAGTTGTTGTAAGTATTCGGAAGACCACTTTTTCCAGAATCCTTGATGCATTTTTGTTATTAACTGCCATCTTTGTCGAATGTTGATGTTTTTCTCGCTGACATTTTCATGTGGTAGGAATGTTGCTGGTCGGCCAATCAGGAAATGTGATGGAGTGAGGCATTCTATGTCTTCAACGTCCTCTGTTAAGGGAAAAAGAGGTCTAGAGTTCATGCAGGCTTCAATCTGCGTCAGCAGTGTTAAAAACTCCTCGTATGTTAACCTTTGCTCTCCTAAGATGCGTTTCAGGTGGTATTTCATAGACTTGACTGCTGCCTCCCAGAGTCCTCCAGCAGTCGGCCAGCTCGGAGCGTTGAAATGCCATTCTATTCCCATTTCTGAGTATTTTCTTGACAAAGAGTTGTTGTTAAATGTTTGCTCGATGTGGAGTTGTTTGGCTAGTTCCCTTTCGGCTCCAACAAAGTTTGTTCCGTTATCGGAGTAAATATGTTTCGGGCAGCCTCGTCGCCCAATCATGCGATTTAGAGCAAGTAAAAATGTTTCTGATGACAGATCAGATGCGAGTTCTAAATGCACTGCTTTTGTTGTCATGCACACAAATACTACCACGTAGCCTTTACTTGTTCTGACGCCTCGTCCTTTGTTCAGTTTGACGTTAACGAATCCTGTAAAGTCCACCCCTGTGTGGTAGAAGGGTGGTGATTGCGTTATCCTCTCACTGGGTAAATCAGCCATTAGTTGGTATTGTTTTGATGGCTTGAAGCGGCGACACTTAACGCAGTTTTGCAGATATTTTTTGATAGCATTGTTCCCTCCTATAATCCAGTATTTTTGTCTTAATGTGGCCAACGTTAATCTCGCTCCACCATGCAGTGTTCTGGCATGGGCGCGATCAATTAGTAGGTGAGTTAATCTGCTGGTTTTCGGTATGATGATAGGGTGTTTTGTTTCTTCAGGCAAGTTTGAGTATCCTAACCTCCCTCCAACGCGAAGTATGTTATTCTCATCGAGGTAAGGGTTAAGTTTCAGAATTCCACTAGTGTTGCATAATTTCCCTTTTGTTTGTAAATCTTTGATTTCTTGTTCAAAATGTTCGCTCTGTACGTGTTTTACTATAATGTTATGGGCGCGTTGAATTTCATCGAGTGCTAGATTGCAATTTTTACTGTTTACGTTATGATTGACGGTCACGGTTGCGCCTTCCCCGTGGCGTTTGTTTCGTGACGCATTTGTGATGAAACGCGACACCCAAGCTACGACGCGTGTTGTTGTCATTATGCAGCTGTTTTTGATAAGGAGTTGCGTAATGAAGTCGTTGTGTTGGTTTTCAATGGCCTTTGCGGTCACGGCATGCACCTTTTTCACCTCGATTTCTGGTGTTATATATGGTTCCGGAATTGGTTCTGGAATTTCTTCGCTGTGCAGCCATTTCGGTCCATCAAACCACAGTGGAAAGTTATGTAGCTGCGACGGTAGTAGTCCACGTGACGCGCAGTCAGCAGGGTTTTGTTCTGATCTCACGTGCCTCCATTCCCCGGGCGGTACAATCGATGCTATTTCTTTAACCCTGTTCCCGACGTAGGCCTTCCACCGCGAGAGATCGCCATTCAGCCAACCAAGCACGATCATAGAGTCCGTCCATGCAGTTACTTTGATGTTGGGTTTATTAAGGCAATGTTTTATTTTCTTAACCAGCTGAGCTAGTAGTTGAGCGCCGCATAATTCGAGTCTAGGCAGTGTTTGTTGTTGTTTGATTGGAGCGACCTTAGTTTTGGCCGCAACCAATGCGATTCGATGTTTCTGCGTAGTATTTTCGCGGACCTTGCTGTACACTACGCAAGAAAATGCCTTTTCCGACGCGTCACAGAACGCATGAAGCTCGTATTCGCTGTTTGTTTCTATTCCCAGCCATCGATTTATATGAAAGGGTTGCATGTTCAATAGTTCGTATCTAAATGCTCTCCACTCCTTTTCTATTTCTTCCGGAATCGCATCGTCCCACTCAATATTGTACTTCCATATCTGCTGGAATAAGATTTTGGCCTTGACTGTTATTGGGGATAGTAACCCCAGTGGATCAAAAATGGTTGAAATGTCGCTCAAAATTTGGCGTTTTGATGTATTCTTGTTGGTGTTATTTTTGTTTTTTGTTTTGAATGTTGGTGAAAATATGAATTGGTCGTGTTTTGAGTCCCATGCTAAACCTAGTGCTTTTGATGCTGATGCGTCTGTAAAGTTAAGGCCGACAGGACTGACCATATCTTCTGGCAAATCTTCCAGTAATTGAGGGTCGTTACTTGACCACTTCCTGAGATTGAACCCTCCTTTTCGCAGCAATGTTATAAGCTGGTTTCTCGTGTCCCTTGCTTCGCGCACTGTGTTTTTTCCAAATAATGCGTCATCAACAAAAAAATTATTAAGCAGAATGTGTTTTGCTTCCGGGTACTTATCACCTTCGTCCTTCGCTAGCTGTTGAAGTGTTCGTAGCGCTAAGAACGGAGCGGCCTTCGTTCCATAGGTAACCGTACACAGTTCGTACTCTCTTAGCATCTGTCGTGGACAATCCCTCCACACGATTTTTTGCAGGGGTTGATGTTCAGGATGCACTGCTATGAAACGGTACATTTTCTCAATATCAGATGTTAAAACGTACTTGTACTGTCTCCATTTCAGCAAGATGCTAAGAATGTCCTTTTGTAGGTTGGGACCTGCCTCCATTAAATCGTTCAAGCTTTGCTTTGTACTCGTTTTTGCTGACGCATTGAAAACGACTCTTAATTTTGTGGTAATAGCGCCTGGCCGCACTACTCCATGGTGTGGTAGAAAATAGTCTATGTTGATTTGTGTGTTGTTTTCGACCTGCTTCATGTGTCCCATTTCTTCGTATTCCCTTATGAAATCCTTGTATTGAACCGCAAATGCAGGGTTTTTCGCCATCTTACGCTCAAGTTGTTGAAATTGAGCAATGGCCTGCGATTTAGATGATCCTAATTGTTCAGTAAAGTTCTCCTTAAGAGGAAGACGAACTTGATATCTTCCATCAGACAGCCGTGTTGTTGTCTCTGCGTACAGTTGTTCGCACTTGTTGTTAGAGTCGACGTCTTCCTTGCTGTCTTGTAGAGACTCCTGTTCCCAGAACTGGGCAAGATCTTGAATATTGTTGACAATTACGTGACAGTTGAAGGTTTTATAATTGCCACACACTACCCATCCTAGCTGTGTTTGTTGAGCTATGATTGATGACGTTTTTGTCTTGATGAGCCCCTCTAAAACTATTTCCGCATAGACATCAGCTCCCAAGAGTAGATCAATTTCCTGAGATATGTTAAAGTCAGGATCTGCAAGTTGTAAATGTTGTATGTGTTCGAAGTTGCCTTTATCTAGTGTTTTGCTAGGTAATTTGTTTGTTATTGTTTTCATAATGAGCGCGTTAATGTTAATGTTAAAATTGTTGTATAAGGCTTGGCACTGCAAGTGAAGAACTCCCTTACACCTTGTGTTCGCCGACGCACCAACCCCCGAAACTACAGCGCTCATCTTATCCCGTTTCAACTGTAATCGTTGCACAGCATTCTCGGTTATCAGGCTGACTTGAGACCCTTGGTCAAGTAAAGCGCGCAGAATGACTGTGGTACCATCATAAGTCTTTGTCTTAAGTTGAACCGTGGCTAGTAGCACTTCATTGGAGCTATCATGAGCCAAGTGCGTATTTAATCGTTGACCTGTGCTAGATTTGCTAGGTTTCGATTTTGCCGACTCGATCGCCTCATGTAAAATGCTGCTATGCGGCTGTTCGCAGTGTTTGCACCTTTTCTCGGACGTGCATTTTTCGCCATTATGACTAAATAGACAATTTATGCATACATGTAGGTCGTTGGCGGTTCTTAACCTCTCGTGCGGTGACATGCTTAAGAATTCTCTGCAATTATAGAGACCGTGTTGTTTATTGCATTTGGGGCAAGTAATAATATAATTGTGAAATGTTTTTTTGTTATGGAATGTTCTCGGCGTGTTCTTAGTTTCGGCGCTTTGCTGTTGCATTTTAGACCTACTACTGATGGCGTTATGAACTGTTTTCGTTTGATTACTATGTTGCTGATTATTGATGGTGCGTGGACGGCTCGTAGATGACTCCATTGAAATGAACTTGTTTTCTATGAAATTCAGCAATTCTTTTAATGTTGGCATACCCCGTGGATCATTTAATGATTCCTGAAATGACTGGTTTGTGTCTGAGTCAAGGTTCTGCATCAAAATATAGACCACTAACGGGTCCCAAGTAGAGGTATCGAACTGTAGATTCTTAATTGCTTGAATACTCTCGACTGTCGTATCATGCATTCTCTTCAGTTGGGATGCTGTCGGGGTTTGTATGTTAGGTTGGTTGAGAAGAATGTTAGCTTGATAGGTAAATAACAGCCTCTTATTATCGTACCTCTGCTGAAGAATTTTCCAGCACGTTTCGTAATTATCAGCACTAATGTTCATGTGCTGTACTAACCTCTCGGGCTCCCCCTTTAGTTTTGATTTTAAATGTTGCATTTTTTGAGCGTTTGAGATGAATATGTTGTTATGTACGATTTCTACAAATAAATCTTTGAACGTTGTCCACTGTGCATAGCTGCCACTGAACACCGGAAGTTCTATTTTCGGTGTGGATTTCTCCTGATGTTTATTCTCCCAAATTCTCTTGTTAATTTGTTCCTTGCTGAACTCATACAGCTTTTCCAATCTGTTATAGTCGCTTTCAAACGCTTGCGTGTCATCCAAAATGTTGTCCAGCTTCCAGTAGGTACTGTCGACCCTCTCCCAGCGTTGTGTGACAGTCCTCAATTTAACTTCCAGTTGCCACTTTTCTCTCAGGTTTTCGATGTCCATGTTTCGTACAGCTCTCTCAAAAGCTTTGATGTTTGACCGTTGCTCGTTCATGATGTCCGTAGTTCTTTGGTCGACGACCTTGATATTGCTCGAGACGTGTTTGAACCCGTCTGTTAACTCATCCCTATCATACCGTTCTGGAGTCTTCTCTTGAGCTTGTTGAGATGTTCCGCTACATTCTCCGTGATGCTTAACCTGGCCAAATTGACTAAATTGCTCTTCTTCGATTTTAGCCAATACCCTCTGTCTTGATTTATTGATCATGATCTTCGTCTCCTCATACAATTGCTCCAGGCGATCGTACACACGTTGTTCGTAGTAGGCTCCAGACTTCTCGCCTTCGACTAGGGTCAACTGAATATCGTTCTTCTTGAAGTCGGCCCATAACTCCTCCAGCTTGATTAGCCTTTCGTCATGATACTCAAGAGTTGATTTACGTGTCGGACCGTCCTTCTTAAAATTTTCACTAAGTCGCTTAATAGCGTCAAGAGTTGTAGACTGAGATGCAAGTAGGTCATCGTAGGAAGACATTGCTATTATTTATTGGTATTGGGTACACACAATAAATTGCAATAATGCAGTAAAGTGGAAGAAATGGAACGCGCTCACCGGGTTCGCAGCTTCCGCCTGTATATTCTGCTTCTCTGCTACCTGGATCACTCGTCACTGTTTGCACTGATTTTAATGTTCTGTTTAAATGTTCCCGCAAGTGAATAGGCACCACGCGGCACTGATTTTAATTCTAAAAAACTCGAAGGACCAAAATGTAAGGGCAATAGCCTTTACATATAATGTTGAATGTTGTGAAATGAAAGGATGTTAATGTTCTATAAATAATGTTTAATAATACACTTCACTAATTTAATGTTACTTAAAAATGTTAAATAAATGTTACTTAAAGAGACTAATAAATGTTCTATAAAATGTTAATAAAATGTTAAATGTTACGAGAGTTCGGTGCCAAACGTACTACTGACGCACTTGTGTTCGTGACGATACAGCAAACCTACTTTTACCCGGTTTGCAATAATTACTAACTAGGTCTAAGTCCGATGTACGGTCAGCATCCGTACATTGGACAATGTACGGATGCTGACCGTACACACTTTATGATATTGTTTATATTATGTTGAAGTATCCACATGAAATGTTCATCAAGATTAATACCCAGAAATTTCATTTTATATGTATATTGGTTCAACTAATCTCTAATCCCTATTTTAAGATTAATAAGTTAATTTTTTAGGGTTCCGTACCTCAAAAGGAAAAAACGGAACACACCTATCACTTTGTTGTCAGTCTGTCTGTCTGTCTGTCAAGACCCTTTATCTCAAGAACGGGTGGAGGTATTGAGTTGAAATTAAAACCACATACTCAAATATGTAGTCCCTTAAAGTTAATATATAAAAAAAGATACGGCCATTTATGTCGCAATAAAACGTATACTTCGTCACTTTCAAGGGAATCAAAATTCATAGGGTACTACTTTCCGTTGACCTAGAATCCTGAAATTTGGCAAAAAGGAGGGTCTTGTAGCACACATATAGGAATAAATCTGAAAACAGTAAAGTAATAGTTTGTTGTTAAGTCACAAAAAAATTGCGTTTCGGAAAAATCTTCAAAGTCCATTCGGGAATTGAACTATTTACATAGGTAAGTTTGTAAGGAACCCTCAGTGCGCAAGTCCGACTCGCACTTGCCCAGATTTTTTATATCTTATCATATAATACTACATTTTTTCTACATTAACTTTCAAAGCGTTTGTAAATAATCATGTAACTATTTTATTAAAACTTGCCTTAAAATTAAACTTTTGTAATTAATTATGCTGAAATGATGATGATGATGAATTAATTATTTGTTACATCCAGGATAATGGTTGTGTCATCGGCACTAGAATATATTATCTTGATCTATTGCTTGTGTGACTGTTCTTACAGGACCCTAGGCTGATAAAATTTTCATTTTTCCTGAATTTGCCTACATGAAGGTTTGAAGGTCGGCTTCCCACTAAGTGGGAGAAGACGAGATCCACCTCCGCTCGTCTCTGTGGTTCCCATCCAGTGACTTGGACAAACCCCTACCGACAGTAATGGATTCCCAAGAAATATATCACCTCGTCCCGACTTAGAAAGCTAAGGGACAAGGAGGGGATGGAGAAAAACAAAGTTAAAACAATTAGGGTTGATAAGGAGATAAGGAAGGATAATCTACTTTTCTTTTGAGTTATGTAATTTAAGAGACTGAGAGGGCTACAAAAGGGTATATGACACGTGACGCTTGTATTTGCATATTAAATTATTTTAGAATTACGTTAATCCCTTTCGCTCGTGCATGTCCTGACCAATCCTAAGGCAAAGGGTTGTGAGGCCTCTGCCATTGGATAAGACACCCTTTCTATAACAATTAACTCCTTATAACGGCCTACTCACCCATCACTAAAACAATACAAAACTTAAACAAGCGTGACGCATCGTCAGTCGCCGCAGGACTCTTTACAGTTGCCTTGCTAGACGCCGAAGTGGTTTATAAATCGACACTTCTCACTCCCTTACTCTGACCCAAGGTGAGGACAACATAACCTACACGCCTCCGAGCTACGTCTAGCTGCGGAACTTTTCAGAAATGCGTCCAAATTTCGTGTCTCGCTAAATATTATTTTTTTGTATCAGAGGCTGGCCTACGGGGGCCGGGTTGATTTAACGAGATGCGATCCCTAGCGTTCCTTAGAACGACTATCAATGCAGTTTTGGGTACTTGGTGAAGCCTACCCCCTCTCCCTGGAAGTGTGCGCATATCAAGAGCAATGTAAAGTATCCTACTGTCAGTTAGTCCTTAGGGGGAGGTAGCCGTCGCTAAAGTTTGGTGGTTCGTGATATTACTGTAGCTTACACTGGTTCTAGTATGTAACGAATATATATTCGTTACAGGTTCAGCTTTCAATCGGCAGTACCTCGGTCATGGTTGCGTCAAGTAGGCCGGCCGGCAAGAGTCAAGTCCACTCTAAAGAAAGTCAGTGTCAAGGTCACCCCAAAGAAAGATTCAAAGATTCAAAGCATTTTATTTCAAATACACCATTTATAGGCACTTTTGAAATGTCATGAAGTCAGTCAGTCAGGAAAAAAAAATGATGCTAATTGCACATTCCAAAGCGTAGATCTCTATGGAGAAGAATGTGCAAGAAACTCCATGGACACTCTTTTCAATCATGTTTTGTAATTACAAATATCTCTGTTACATGTTTCTTGTCGCTATCATGTGAGAACAATGTAAATAAAGTAAAAACTAAATATAGATATTAAAATAGCAACTGGCAGCCAAGAGATGACCAGTCTCAATTGACAGCGCCCGTTCACGAACATGACGCCAATATTAGCACCACTCAGCTCAACCATTTTGAAGGGAACCGAATGATCCAACACCTGCGCCACCATCAGTGAGACATTTGAGTGAGCATGACAAACTCTCAACTGCCATGCTCATTTATGTCAAACAAGTCCAATAGTAACATAAAAACTATAAAATAGCTCCATGGTACTCACATTTACAAACTTAAAAAAAAAAACATTAAAAAATAATAACAGTAATTTCCAAACTAATCAATTTGTTCACCCCGGTCACGGTAATATTATTTATACAGTATTCCAACTTCATACAAACGGACGAAACGCGAGCTATACCTACGCGCCTCGATCTCGAGGTGCGCTCGGGATGCAGACAGTCGCGTCTGTGCCGCGCGATTTTTTCAATAAAAATAAGTTCAAGTACATATTTATATATTTAATATGATGAGTAGGATATATTGTGCTGTTTTTGGTTGCATGAATTCTTCATTTAAAACCAAACATATAAATTGTAAAGTAGCTGCAGGTATCTATAACCAAGTAAAAGATATTCCTTTTTCTCCACCTTGTCCATGTTTCCCAAAACAATTTTTAATTAAGCTTTAGAATGCGGATTTTTGTACTTTAAAATTTAATAATAAAGCATTTCGTAGGTACGTCTCAGTCGAGGCGCAAATATTTTTCGGTCGCAAATATTGAACACTTCCTATTCAATTCACAAAGTAAGTACATATTTTATTTGTTTATATAAAAAAGTATATTTACAATCACAAAACTAAATGGAAACACAAAGTAGGCAAATGTAATTAAAATGCTGGAGGCGGGCAGCCATAGTGCGGGCAGCCCTATCGCATGTTTACGTACCGCGTGGCTGTAGGCATTTATTTCAAAGAAACGGCTGAGTTACAATACTGTATAGATAATATTACCGTGCCCCGGTGGTAGTGGAGCTGGACCAGCATTGAGCCAAGCATTTTTATCTTGAATATAATCCTCCAACTTATAATATGCTTGCCTGCATAGTGTGCGTTTAATACAAGATTTAAATTTCGTTTCATTGAGTTCTAATATTTGTGGAGGTATTTTATTATAACATTTCAAACAGTACCCCATGAAAGAAGAGGCCACTTTAGCCAGTCTAAAACCTGGTTGAACTAATTGGTCCCTATTTCTTGTAACATAATTATGTCTATCGCCTCTTTTGCTAAAAAGATGAAGATTTTTTCTAACGTACATGATGTTTTCATAAATATATTGACAAGGCACCGTCATGATATTAATATCCTTAAACAGTTCCCTTAGAGAATCGCACCGGCGAAGATCGTAAATAGCTCTGATGACTCTTTTCTGTAGTATAAAGATTGAGTCGATGTCTGCAGCCCGTCCCCATAGTAGGATACCGTATGACATGATACTATGAAAATAACTAAAATAGACTAGTCTAGCGGTATCAACATCCGTAAATTGGCGGATTTTTCTAACAGCATATGCAGCTGAGCTAAGCCGTCCTGCAAGAAATGTTAAATGAGGACCCCATTGTAGTCTTGAGTCAAGCGTGATCCCCAGGAAAACCGTTTTGTCGACAAATTCTAGTTTTTCATCGTTTAGTACTACGTCACAATCACTACTTTTGACATTCGGTAAGGAAAATCTTATGCATTTAGTTTTTTCCCGTTTAAAACTAGATTATTAGCAGTGAACCAGTTTTGGACCTGCAGTAGTGCGTTATTTTCGTCGTCAAGATTATTAGTCCTTCTATTTATCTTAAAAATCAAAGAAGTGTCGTCGGCAAACAACACCATATTAAGTTTATTTTCCAACAAATAGGGTAAATCATTAATATAAACTAATAATAAAAAAGGACCTAAAATTGAACCTTGGGGTACCCCCATTTTCACATTTAATCCCGACAAATTGACACCGTTTATTTGAACTTGTTGCTGTCTGTCAATCAAATAAGATTTTAATAAGCTTAAAGCTGTTTTGCCTAGTCCGTAATGCTGATGAAAGTCAGTGTCAAGCCCACTCCAAAGAAAGTCAGTGTCAAGTTCACTCCAAAGGAAGGCTTTCTCACTAACCGCAACCTTAGGTCACCTTGTCATAGAATGAAATAAGGGATAAAAGAGTTAACACTCACCCATTCAGTCACCAACACAGTCGCTGAGATTCACTCGCGTACTTACGCACATCAACGCCCATCCATTCGTACTCCAACTCAAACACACAGATCTGTATTAAAATATTATACAAGCCTAAACTAGACTTAGTCCACTGTATCTAATACTGTATCACAATCCTACTACTCCTAAGAATTACAACGGGACATAGCCCTACGGTATCTACTGAGTAAGCTAGCTTAACTCGCTGCTCGTGCTGGACGTCCGAACCCTATTCTGCCCTGAAGCTCAGTGTCCTATCGTGGCCGAGTCAACACTCCCCTTTTACGCTTTACGCTCAGTATTCCTATCCATTCCCACGTTTTGGTAACAAGTTTTTTTTTACTTCGTTTTTTGTATAGTTTCTTAATAATAACTGTTACTAAAAAGGTTTGGTCTAGCTGTATGTGTAAAGTAGTTTTTATTTAGCGTCGTGTTCATAATGCTCCCATGCTTGCACCGAGTGGTGCAGATCACATCACGAGCAGCTTCCCAGGCTCCTCCACCGACTGAGAAAACTAAAATGAACAACTGCCAACTTCCAATTAAATATAATATTCATGAACTTGTATAGGAAAACTATAACCTATTTCGATTTACTAAAATGAAGCGAATTTCTTGGCGAGCGATCGTTAAGTTTAGTGTTAAATCCTTCAGCCGAAGGAAAATTGTATTATTTAATTAAGAACAAGCTTATTTTGTAAATGCCTTGATCTCAACTTGAGTATGATTAGTTACTGTTTACGTAAATTAATGTAATTACCCCTGCGATGTTCAAGCTCCGCTAACCTGATCAGCGTGTCACATCACACTAATATTATAAAGGCTACAGTTTGTGAGTGCGTGTGTGTATGTTAGTTACTTCTTCACGCGTGGACGACTAAACGGATTTGGATGAAATTCCAAATCCTCGAATAGCACATATTTTACGATACTTTTTATCAGGAGAAAATGTTTCTTAGGGCAATTTTCTACTTTCATGCGGGTGAAGCCGCTGGCAACAAGTAATTTCAGATTAAATGTGGTTTTTAAAATAACATCAGCTTAGCTGTAATTAGCAGCTTGAAAGTTTTACTTAATAATGTAATTTTCGGTTAATTTGTGTTTCATTACTTGACAGTTCCTTGTTTATAATCTTGTAAATATCAGTTTCATCTTTCCGATAGGTACGCCTGGGTCAATCAGTTCTCAATAGAGTTCATCCACCTTCAGACTGATTATTAATCAAGTACTAATTTATTCAAATAACGTAACTATCGATATAGGCGACGCAGGCTACGAAGGAATCCTTTGATGTTCAGTTGTTGCGCGGCCATCGTTCGTCAAACTTTGGTGATAGGCATTCGTTTGCGTAAATAATGAAGAAAAGAAATAATTAATAAGCGATTTCGGTGCGATGCGAGGAGATGGAGGGGTCAAAGTAAACTACATGTTAGTTACTACTCCAAGAGTCGAGTTCTCTTCCACCTTTAATTAGCAACATTATATACATAGTTACGACGTGATGTTATGTCGATAATCTACAATCACGTATTCACATACTAACTACCTTAGCATATTATACTACGTGCTGTACGTGACGTGCTGATGTACGTGACATCACACCACATCACCCCCCTTAAATTTAAAAAAAAAAAATTTACAAGGTTTTTTTTTTTCCACATTACAAACTATTACCTACTCTAACTCTTACAATACACTTTTGTTCTATTCTTATGTACTATATCTATTTTATTTTTATACTTAATCACAACATTTGGTGACTCGTCTTTTACAACTTCAAAAGGTCCATTATAAATACATTCCAATTTATTGCCAGTTTCATTCTTAATCAAAACTAAATCACCTTCCTTATAGGTTACAGAATTAAGATTCTTATCATAACAATGTTTCCTAGCTAATTTACTCGCTATTAAATTCTCCTTTGCATCATTTTGTGCCCTTTGCAATCTGTACTTAAATTCTAAAGGATAATCATCAAAATTATACAATGGTTCAACACTTTCTCCTTGAAGACTACTTGGTAATCTGCATATTCTTCCAAACACTAATTCATAAGGTGTATATTTGGTAACAGTATTAACTGTCGTATTATAAGAAAAACACCAAAATGGTATCCAAGAACTCCATGATGATGGGTTATTATTCGTCTGTATCCTCAAATATGCACCTAATGTTTTATGTACATTCTCCAAAGAACCTATACTCTCATGATGATATGACGTCGACATGACTTTATTGATGTTCAAGATATCACATAGCTCTATCATTACTTTCGAAACGAATTCACTACCCCTATCCGTAGCTATTGTTCTCGGTATTCCATATCTCAAAACAAAATTCTCTGCCAAAGCTTTTGCTACCTCATTTGCGGATTTATTCTTTAACGGATAAGCCTCTACAAACTTCGTAAGTTCACATTGAATAGTTAATATGTAAACATTGCCTCTTTCGTCTCTATCAAGGGGTCCTACTATGTCTAAATAAATCTTCTCAAACGATGTTGATGCAGTAGTCGTAACCGTCATGGGTTCCCTAGTATTCCTAGAATACTTTTGCTTACAACACTTATCACATTTACCAACGTACTCCACTACGTCTTTCTCTATAGAAGGCCAATAATAATACTTCTTTATATTATTCACCATCCTACGTATTCCTGCATGACCACTCGTGGGTAAAATATGGAAATCATTCAAAATAACCTTCTTCTCATCTTTCCCTTCTATTTTCCGTAAATCCTTCACTACACACAGTTTAAAATCCCCACAAATCGAACTTCTATTTTCCTTCAAATATTTTGCCATTCTTGTAATGAAATCAACGTTATAACGATTTTTCATAATAACTACTTCTTTAATGCCTTCTTCAATACAAAAACTGACTATGTCTTTCGATAACTCGTCTCGCGAAGTTCCCGATAAAGATTCATAGTTTACATAAATACTCGAGTTTTCTGGCATATACACTATATTGCGCGACTTTGAAAATATCCTCCTACAACCATTATTATTATTGTTGTTATTATTATTATTACGTAACATTTTCTCCCAATCATCTAAACAAATCCCAATGTCATTTCCTTGTTTCTTAAGTACTTCCACGATCCTAGGGTGATCAGTCCCAGATACCACGGAGTCCCTATCACAAACATTTGGCTTTCCCAACTGCTTGTACTGCGCCCTCGTCATTACGGATATCGTCTTTTCCCGTATCAATTTCAAATCCTCACTCGTTATCACTATTCTAGAAAGTGCATCCGCTAGAACATTCTCTTTGCCCTTAATATATTCAACCTCAAAATCATACTCCTCTAAACACAAACGAAACTTAGTCAACCTACTAGATGGATCTGTCATGTTAAACAAATACAGTAATGGCCGGTGATCCGTCTTTACAACGAACCTCCGTCCGTAAAAATACGGTCTAAAATATTTAACTGACCAAACTATTGCCAACAACTCCTTCTCTATTATCGGATAATTTAACTCACTCTTCCCTAACGACCTACTAGCATATGCGATGGGTTTTCCGTTCCCATTACACAACACACTCCCTATTGCATATCCAGAACTATCGGTTTGCAATATAAAAGTATTGCTATCAGAAAAATCTGGATAATCCAACACCGGTGGATTCATTAACGCTTCCTTAAGCAACAAAAACGACTTCTCGCACTCATCGGACCAACTAAATACAACACCTCTCTTACACAGCCTATTCATAGGTACCACTATATCAGCAAACTGTGGTATGAATTTTCTATAATAATTCGCAAACGCTACAAATCGCTTTACCTCATCAACCGTCGATGGACGCGGATAACCTCTAATAACTTCTACCTTCTCTGAATCTGGTGAAATACCTTCCGCCGATATCACATGCCCCAAATAAAGCACTTGCTTCTTCAAAAATTCACATTTTGACGGATTCAACTTTAGATTTACTTCCCTCAAGCGTGAGAATACTGATATTAGGTTTCGATTATGTTCTTCTAAATTCCGTCCAAAAATAATGAGATCATCCAAATAAATCAGACACCTGTCGTAATTCAATCCAGACATGGCCACAGTCATTAATCTACTAAACGAACTCGGACTTATCTTCAAACCCATTGGTAACCTACACATTTGATACTGCCCCTTGTCTGTTGTGAAAGCAGTGTACTTCCTACTACTCTCCTCCAAAGCACACTGATAATAAGATTGTGATAAATCACAGTGACTAAAGTAAACTGCGCCTGACATCGAATCCAAAATCTCAGTTATATTCGGCAATGGAAACTTATCATCCTGTATCTTTTCATTCAACTGCCTATAATCTATAACCACACGCCATTTCTTCTCTCCACTACGATCCGCCTTTTTGGGTACCACCAAAACAGGACTAGACCACTCACTAACCGCCTCCTCAATGATATTACTCTCCAGCATCTCCTGCACTTGCCTATCAACCTCCTTCTTCTGTGCATAAGGTATCCTATACTGCCTCTTGTACACCGGAGTAGCACTCTCTTTCAAACGTATAGACTGCTCATATACGTTAGTGACAGCTAATTTATCACCCGGAAGATGAAAAACATCCGAAAACTTCGCACACACTTGCTCAACCGACAACCGCTCCTCGGCGTTCAAATAGTCGAGTTTAAGTAAAGAAAGTACCTCTTTTACACGCTCAACGTCCGTCCCTGGCTCCACGAAATTACAACAATCAAAATCACTCAACGGACAAACTTCCACACCGGACATACTACACACAACTTCCTCGGAGTTCGTATTTAAAATCCTAACGGGCACCATCCCGTTTTTAGGCCTTACTAACACACTAGCCAAGAAAACGCCTTTCCGCAATTCTTCCCTAACTACCACACAATCTTCCGCTCTATTAACGGGGTAATACCTAACCACCTCACAACGCGGTGGAATAGTCAACAAGTAATCATAGGACTTAAGTGGCATCGAGACCACCCGCCGTTCACGATCCCTAAGAGAGAACCTATTCGCCGAAAAATCTATAATACCACCATACTTCTGCAAGAAATCCTGACCTAATATACCAACCGACTTACATGGCAAACCATCAAATATATAAAACTTATGCGTGAAAGAACACCGTCCATATTCCAACGTTAAATATACATAACCTATAGCCCTCAAACTACCTCCTACACCATTTATCACTAATTCTTCCTTAACTACCTTACAGCACAAAGCATCGTTCAACAAGAAACCACTCTTTACAGCCGATATCGACGCGCCCGTATCCACTAACCATTCCGCATTTATATTATACACTAGAAAATTAACCCAATTAATACTATCGCAAGCTAAAATACACTTAGTCTCGAAAAAACTGCAAGTGGTGGTCAGTTGCTCCATTACGTCGTGACATTGACGTCCCGCCTGAGTCAGCATCACTACGCGCATGCTCGAAACACGCTACACGCCTCCGACCTTGCTGAGTCGAATGACCACGATGAACATTATTGCTACGTCCGCGCATTCCACGATTATGCCATACGGTGGCATTTTTGCGCGTACGCTCAACAGCTGTTTTATGTTGCGCGTATCCATTTCCTACCGTAGACCGCCTATAACCATTTCCGCGACCTCTATTATCAAAACCATCCCTCGCGGGCCAACGCTGATACGCCATGACTTGTGCCGACGATGCACAACCTTCGTCTTCTGCTACCCTGATCGCATCCTTCAAACAAGTCAAATTCCGCGCCGAAATGATCGTACCCAAACGCTGATTGCGAAGCCCGTCAGCAAACTTCCTGATTGCGTACTTTTCGTTCAACGGCCGCAAAATCTCATACGCTTCCGAACTTTCCCCGGCTTGAGAAATAGTCAAATTAACCATTAACTTCTCTATCTCAGCCCCAAAATCCGCTACCGACCTATCATTCTGCCTAGCGCGAGCAAGCTTCGCTTGCACAGCTACGTCTGACTCTACCGTTAACAAATGCTTCTTCATATCAGCTACCAGACAATCTACCGTTGCGTAAGTAGAGGACAACCGAATCCTAGCACCCTGGGTAAGTCGTGTAGTCAAAACAAATTTAATCAAAAGAGCATTATCTGCTTCCACTAACATAGAACTATATAGTCCTATGGCATCAATTAAGTCTTGCGTAACTTGCTCATCGCCACTCATCTTCGGGAGTAGGCTAACTGCCGTTCTCAAAGAAAACTTTTCCGCTGCCATGTTTTGTTCCGTTTCGGTTTCGCTCCCAAACTTAATAGTGTCTACGTATAATGCTTCTATCTTACATACCAACTGAGCCAATTCTTCCGAGAAATTACTAGATTTTGAAACTATACACTTAAATTTACGATAAAGCGCTTTCACCTCACCAATCTTACTATCAAAATTCCTGCCTTCTCGCCTACTAGGGCCTAACTTGACAATAGATTCCCTTAATAACTTAAGTTGTACAAATAGCGACGTTAACTCCACTTCCATTTAAATTATTGTCTCTAAATTTAACGATGAACACAAGCACCGAAACACACTTATTCACTTCCACTCAAGAAACACTTACTTCGCTCCTCCGACGGCTCCTGGTCAAGCCATCTGTACAGCCTTCTGGACCTCCCGCTGTCTCATCTTTTCTTCAATCCAGTTGTGGTGACATCTCCGATACATGCGAACCGCCAACCCTATGATGACAACTGCCATACACACAGCCACAAACAGCAACACGGTCTTGATAGCCGCCAGCTGCTCCTGAGTAGCCGTTGCGGTACTTGCACCACTCGTAGACGCCTGGGCGATAATCACCTCTTCCTTGGACGTCGTGCTCCCCATGGCCTGCGCCGTGACGCGACTAACGTGATACTCAACGAAGACAATCAAACCGCGAACCACGAACCGTGACTAGCTCCTGGTCGGCAACTACAACGCCGTCCAGCGTCCAGCCGACTGGCAGGGTCGCCATGCGATGCGAGGAGATGGAGGGGTCAAAGTAAACTACATGTTAGTTACTACTCCAAGAGTCGAGTTCTCTTCCACCTTTAATTAGCAACATTATATACATAGTTACGACGTGATGTTATGTCGATAATCTACAATCACGTATTCACATACTAACTACCTTAGCATATTATACTACGTGCTGTACGTGACGTGCTGATGTACGTGACATCACACCACATCGGTGTAAAAGGAGGGGATTAGCTGGATTTTGATGAGATGGTGGCGGACAGGAGGCGTTAACTATTCTTTCTTTTCTTTCTTTCTTTTTTTTAAACTTCGCCCTACACTAGGAATAACTCCTGTATCGCGGGTGCGTTCACAAACATGTAAACTCACATACACAAGACACCCAGATCCGGAACACTTATTTGTAGACCATACAAATATTCGTCCCGTGTGAGAATCGAATCCACGACACGCAGCAAAGCAGCCAATCGCTCAACCACTGCGCCAACTGTGCAATCAATTGTTCACGTCTTTACGTTACGTGATTTACATCATGTTGGTTCACTGTAGTAACGATTACTATGTGCTTGCTCCAAATTATAGATCGTCATCGATCGTCATTGGTTGCGACTCTATTGTGGACCGTTCCACCAACTAATTGTTGTTCAACCATTTAATCTGGAGACGAGTCGTCTAATCATTTCTAAAGACTTTCTTCATTCAATATTACTCGTTAGGTTAGGTTAGTATAACGTTGTTGTTGGTCGCTAAATAGACTCTTTGATACTTTTTTTTTTTTTTTTTTTTCGGTGGTAAAATCATCTTATGACATCCCCCGCCCTTGGGCGGGGCGGGAGATAGTGTCAGACTTTTACTGACTAAAAACCCACTCCTGTTCCTTCGTTGCCTTTCGTACCAGGGCCGAGTCTTCCTTTCAGAATCAGACCCTTGGCCCCAGTAGGCTTCGACCATGCTAGGCCCCTAAAGTTGCTGACATCTCCTTGAGGCGCGCGTGGAACAGCACGCGCCGTCGACGACTTGGGCTCGGTCCGGACGGTTACCGGACGGTCGGACGGCGAGCCACCCATTGCTCGCCGTCCGCAAGCCTGCGCCTACGATGGCCGGAAATCGGGATCGGAATCCCGGCGGCGATTGGGGCGTGAGGACCGTTGCCTCACGCGTTCGGCCGCCTCCTTTGCTAGCATTACTGCTTCGCAGAAGGAGGCGACCGCCTGCCACTCCTCCTCGCTTCGGAACATGGCCTGTACCAAGGCCCGGCGCGAGAGATCGCCGCCGCCGATCGCCCCCACGAGGACACGGCGTTGCTCTGCCCAAGCGGGACACACCTCCACTGTGTGCTCCACCGTGTCCTCCGGGTGTTCCGCACAATGGTGACACCCGGGCGTTTCTTCCGCACGAATCCGGTGCAGGAACCTCCCGAACTTACCGAACGAAACTCAGTATCAAAGAGTCGAACGAACTTAGACTCTTTGATACTGAGGGCGTTTGTTTTATTTTATTACACGTCGCCGTCGGCAGAGTAGGTACTGCTGACATCTATAGTACTTCGATATTTAGGAAAATCAAATTGTATGTTTTCTAGTAGCGATGTTGTCTACAATATCATAATATTTAATTGCGGTTAAAGATAAGAAGTACCTTTAATCGCAAAAATTATATGTTATCTATTAAGTACCTATGATATAATTTAAGTTTTTTACGGGCTAAGTTCACAAGTCGCAAAGCGTGCCCCGTACAATGGTGGTGTTGTCAGAGAAGAGAGCAGGTCGGCAGATGACACATTATGTCAGCATAAGAACAGTATATGAGCATAATGATGTTATGAGAGTGATATGTGGCCTGAGACATAATTGAGGATTGGCAGCCAACATGGAGCTAGTGTGTAGTGTGTTTAACTATGTATGTACCCGAATATATAACAGAACACAGTTGTACGTATCAACTCATTACCTCTATTTCATCAAATTAAAATTAATCAAGAAAATACAGAAAACTAACTCGTTACAAAGCGATTTTCATCACGGTGAGTGACAAGTGCCCGTAGCAATAGTTATCAGTTGAACGGGTACGCCTTCTGTTCTCACGTGGATATGTGTCAGTGGCTTACTGCTCGCATACCACCGGTAACGATATAATTAGATCCAGATCAGGATCTGTTCACGTCACTTGGAGTAAGGATGCGTGTCGTGAAACACCGTGTGCTCGGCAGAAAAGTTTACTTCTTTATGAAGACTATGTCGATAAGAGCTAGAATAGCTTGTTCACTTGACAAACAACGATTACTTCTATATTCGAACCGTTACGAGCTGTGACATCTTATTTTGGCACATTGCTGACCTAGTGTTAGATAAAGTAGATTAGTAGATGTACAGGCCTCTTTCACAAATAAACCGACATGCCCGAGAGGATGGCCTAATTGGCTACATTGTTACTACTCAAGAATCTTTTTAAGTTATTGGCTGACTATGACTTGCTTGACCTACACAGTTTGACATTATAATAATATATATCATGCATATTCGAGCATTTTCGCCAACCACAGAGAGCAGATATTTGTAAGGAGGTACAGTCACTGAGCAGGGATTGTTTGTGATCCTCTGCGCTCCGGTACACAACTCGATTTTTATTAAACCGCGGCGGCCGACTCTGTCTCCGTTTTTGTAGTCTCTCGGTCGCGGTCACCGTTGACAGATTAATATTCTGTTGTGGGGTACTTGTATTGATGCAGAGGAGCGCGGCTCATTCATCAGCAGAGCTTTCACGATGCTCACTAAACACTCGTATTAATGGTTTACTCTTTATACGATTGTCAGTTTAGTCTTATTGTAATATGTATGTATATATACATTATACATTTGATTGTTAGTGGCTTATGGACATTGTTGTGTCTTGTTATTTGTTTGAATGTGGTACCTAACCAACTTTGTTTCAATCAGCTTAGCTCTCACTGTATGTAGGACGTAAGCTTGCACATAATGTACCGTGTTTGCCGTTCATTTCTAGATTAGTTAAGTACGGTCCTAATGTTTACATCAAATATTACGAACACTGAAGTTAAAATTAGAGTTCGTCCCACTAACATTGTAAATGCGAAAGTTTCAGTGGTTTGTTGCTCAAATAGACTATAAAGGCTGAATGGACTTGAATTACATAATAAATAGGTAAAATGTAAATACACTTGGCTACAATAATAATGAGTCACATAGAACTGTAATATCTCCAAACTTATATTCATAAATCGCTCTTGTAATTAATATGTCATAAGCAGGGTAGTAATGCTTGATTAAAACCTCAAAGAAGTTACGTTTGTACAAGTTAGTGCTTTAAAAAACAGATTATCTGAATTTTGACAGCAAAATTCAAAATTAGGATCAGAATATTTTAGAAGACTAGTTCACTGTGAGCACTATGCCCAGAAATCGACATCTCACGGCTTTTCAGGTTTGAAACAGCCTTCAAGTAATTTTTCACCACTATGTCTCTGACACAATCTTGAGATAAATTTGTAAAGCTGATAGATATAAAATGGTAAAGGCTAGCAAAAGGCCACGAACTGCTCAGAAAACATCGAACTGCCCTGTTTTGGCAGTTTACCACCGTGACTTCTTGGAAACAATCAGCGGTGGTAAAGTCTTCATCCAGCCTCGGCCGAAGCAGGAGATGCCCTGGGCATCGGGAGTTGTAAGGCAATTCCTGGCTACCGTGGGCGCGTGCTTGCGGACAGCGAGTAATGAGTAGTTGTGGTCTGATAAGGCTCAGCAGGGACGGGTCGACATTGCGTCGTGTTCCACACGCGCCTCAAATATGCGCGAGGTGTGCAGGATTGTTCGATAAAGTCACCGCGTCCCTTAAACGAAAAATGCTACTGAAGAATCACGAGTGGGTTTTAGTAAGTAAAAGTCTTACACTCCCTTTTGCTCCACCCAGAGCAGAAGTAATTTTATAATTTACCACCCAAAAAAGGGTAGGTTTTCTGATATTCCAGATTTTATTTATATACAAACCTCCTTAATATATATGATAACCTCGTCCTCGAGTCGTATTCCTCATTACTGAGTGTCGTGAAGTTCTCGCTGGATGAGCTTCTTATTGATGGTATCTCGTCATCTGTGACGGTTCTTAACGTCATGAAGTGCGACGTGCAGTTCGGTGTCCAGTGTGGAGCGGACCTGATCTGCCCATCTTTTTGGACTGCGGCCTTTTGATCGTTTGCCATCAACCATGCCAGTAACGATGAGCTGTTCAAGGTTGCGGCCATTTTTTCCTGGCAATGTGGCCAAAGAACTCCAGTAATCTGCGCATGCAGGCAAATGATAACAGACGAAGATTATTTAGACGACCAGAAGAAGGGTAACATCAAGCGCGTTTTGAGGAAAAGGTTTAATTCGGTGGAGGATCAATAATGGTATGGGCTAGGATTTTCCTTTTTTTTTAAGGTAGGAAATCATCCAATGACTTCTTCCACTCTAAGGTGGAGCTGGAGAACGAATCAGACTTTTACCGACTAAAACCACACCTGTGTTCCTTCAGTTCCCCTAGCGTCCTAAGCCCAACGGGTAACCCGTATTAGCTGGGATACGTACAGACAATCGTACGGAGTTAGTGGAGATAGAAATTGATTCTCTGACTCTTTTCAGATACGTAAAGAATATTTTTGATGAGCGTTTCTTAGTGAATATAAGCGTAAATTCCACTTTTATTCACGTAATGCGCGGTCACATAGAATTCATTTAGTCAACGCGTATAATGCCATTTCTGTTATGAATATATTTATTGATTCTAAATCTAGAACTAAGTACTTAATTGCGGTCGGTGCGTACTATCGTTCCTGACAATACGCAACCAATCGTCAGATTGTAACGTTCAGTGCCCTCCTGACCAGCCAAACTGGCCGGACTGGTACAGTCACAAACACGTACACGAAATGGACGGTTTTGCAAATTGTTTGATTGCTGCATGCTAGCTTCGTAAACGTATAAGGAACAGTGCGCTGAATGCGAGTTGATTTACGTTGACGCGATCGAAACGTTTATCGCGTTTGGCTCTCTGATTGGTTAAAAGCTTGGAGCGGGCCAATCGGAGCGCTGAACGTCATAAATGTGTCGATCGCGTTAATGTAAAACAAACTCGCACTTGGCACTCTGAAAACGTATATACCACGCACACCCAATCGTCGCCCAAAGAACACTTCAAGGGGAATTTACTACTTTATATTCATTATTGCGTGAAGTTGACGTTTTTTTAATTACTTTAGAATGACGATCAAAAGTTTTAAACTAGTAGGTTCGATTTTTTTTACGATGATACGTGCATCCGTACGCATAGCACGCATGCGGACGTGCTTGACCGACGGTCCTCGTACGCTGTGCGTACGGTCGGTCAAGAACTGTCACGACTTGTGAATTTTCATAAAAATGACAAGCGCAACTGACGTATGCACCGACGGTCGGTCGTGCACTAAAACTGGCCTAATTTTGAAGTATTTCGGACATAACACCGTTTTAGAAAACAGACAAAGACACTGACTTTTATGATACAGTTAACACTACTTTAAGGAACCAAGGAATATTTATATATAACCTGCCAATGAATTTAATCAATAATAAAAAAAATATTAATCAGTCATCTATAACGTTCTACGGTTTCACGAATTCATCTTATATATTTAAGAAACTATCACAATTTTAATTGGTGACCAGGAATTATAGCAGTCCAGTGTATTTAACAATACAAAATGACATAGGATGGGGCATTTATAGGAAACCCTATCATTACAACTGTTACGTTCAGAGCCGCACCCTGGAAAACAACACAAACATTTCAATAAACTATATATTATTAAAAAAATAATACATGAATATTACGAACAAGGTACAGCACTATGTTGAAACGTTCTATTCCAAATAGCTCAGTGAATCTGTTTGTTTGTTCGGTCCGATGATAACAATAAAAGTTGAAACTGGGTTACCAGAGCTTTCGAGAGACATTCTAGTCTTGAACTTAAAGAACTATATCAGTTCTTCGTGCACAAACAACATTGGATTACCAGTATATATTTTAACAAGAGTTATACGCTAAATTTATCCAGAGCTTTCAAAAGAGTTGTACAATTTGTAGGAATGCATTACATATGTACCTGCCTAGCAGCCGTACTATCTGACAAGTTGGCGACTCCAAGTTAATCCCAAGTCCAACAAGTCGGTCGTTAGTGCGAGCGTGGCTTCGACTTGTGACTGGTGTACACTATGTATTTGCCCACTTCAAATTACTGTTAGTATCTATGCTATAATTCTCACAAAATAGATAGATAGTCAAGATATCGACAATTATTCTCAAGTAGGTTGTACGAGACGAGTTTTTCAAATTCCAAACAAATTCATAAGAAATGGTTATCTTAATCGAATAGAGCTGTCCTGAACTGATAAGGTCTAAGGTATTGAAAAGGTGAAGAAACTTTCTTCGTAAGGGTCACAGTCAATTAGGCGGTCTGTCTGTGCGTGTAATAACGAGTGGAACGGAGACCATCAGTGTAGCTGCTAAAAAAGCATTTTAATGTTTACAAATTCATGTACTGAATAAGGTTTATGAACTTTGTACATATTAAAATGTACAATATCTTGAAGCTAGCTTGACAGTGCCAAACCAAATAATTGTAGGTTAGTATTTTAACGGTAGGTATAGATGAGAGGACAGGTGTAACATGTTATGTTGTGTATAACAGCAGGTGCTTGCTGAAGTTTGTGATCGTGAACGTGGGTCTCGAGACAGACGTGGGGCTTGGGACGATTGCGACGACACGGATAATAAACATATGCCAACTAGAAGGTCCAGTCTGCCCCATACTTCATAGCAAACTCACTTGTCGGACCCGAAAAAAAGATATGTATTATACCAATATTTACAAAAGTGATTAAAATATAAGACTGGCATGTAAGCATAGTCATAATTAATTAAACAAGTTGCGTCCAGTAGACTTGTTTATGACTATTTCATTCAGAATTCGTTATTGCATCTCATATAAAATGGACCTTCGTATATGTCTGTCGTGTTCGGCGCATGAGACAGGCTCTTGGGTAGGCAACTTGTGCCAAGTTCCGGCCGAGTTGGGAATTGTTGCGAGTTTTGTGTTGTCCTCAACAGGCGAGCGCTCGCGTGTTCTGCTCCCCTAGTACTCTCGTACTGGCGGTACTGAATAAGTACGTGTGTGAATTAGCGATAACGGGAGGAGGAACTCGACGAATGATGAACAACCTCTGTTAGTTATTTTTGTCATTATGTATTTCGAGATAATCGTTTTGAGTTTATTTAATTCATATCTATGAGCTTGTTTGTTTAAATCTTTGCTATGTTCTGTTGATTACTTGATCCCACAAACTAATCGCTTGCTTATCAGCTTTCCAAGTACGTTACCTCAAGTCACCTGCAGTTTAACGCATAGGTAATGCCAGCTCAGATATATCCTACAACAGATGAGCGGCCGTTTGTCGTGCGTTATGACTTATGGCAGACAGTGCCTACAATATATGTATGTCACAGTGATGCAGAGCTTTTGAGCTGTTGCAAGATCAATGTGAGCTGTGAGCTGTGCCGAACTAGTGCTGGCGCTGCTCAGCCTCGTGTTGTGACGTCACGAGCGCCGCGGCCGACGTGCTCTTGAAGCGACATTTTCATATAATACTCCCGGAATGTTTAATTAAACTCATCCCGAATGCAGCTTCGTACGACGACGTTAAATTAAATTAAATATCTTAAACGAAAAATGTATCACTATATAGAAAGCCTCGTCTTCATTTCTTTAAGCCGCACCCGCGATGCAGCGGCAGTGGGCACTGGGCTGGCGGTACGTCGCGGCGGAGTGGGAGGTATTTCAATCAGCGTCGTCCCTCGAGTCCCGGCTAAGTATTATTGCCTGATTCTTCTGTGATTAAAGTCCGTTGCGCGATATTAAACGGAGCGAGCCTCGCTAGCAGTTAATTGAAAACGTATCCGGAGACCGGCGGCGGCGGCTCCGGCACCCGCGCGCCCGCCAGCGCATGTAGAAGACACACTCAATTGTTTAGTGCATCGCCAGAGACTTTCACAAGACTGTTATTAGTACGTTGGAACTTATATAGAAGTAGACGTGACGGTTGCGAGTCATCATGGCGTGAGATCACCCAAGATCCAGACTGACCTTCGTACCTTCCTTGTTCGTATTACTTTACAGCGCTCGGTATTCGGCCCCACATACGCCCGTATGTGAGGCCACTATCACTGTGCCCACTATCACTGTCATTTGATTAACCGATTGAGGAATTGAATCTATTGATGGAAGCACTACCCTATTATTTTTTGTTAATATGGAAACCTTGTTAAATCGCTGACCGATAGATAGGTAGTTTGATCTGCTTGAATCTGAGGTCTGCCGTCGAAACGAAAGGAGAAGATTGTTCTATAGGTAACAGGATAAGTTAGAGCCATTAATGCTTATGAGGTTCGTGTAGCCGGTCATCTGAAACTGTAACAGTGCGGGGTTCCTTAATAGGAAATCCCTTTATGACGCGATAAATGGCGATGGGCTTGTTTCCCATTACATTACAACTTAATACTATTATCAGAAAGCTTCGTGCTTACTATAAGGCTACAAATGGGTCTTTTATTGGGGAAAATGAGCTTTATTACCGTGATGCCATGAAATATTCTTACCATGTATACTTCTGCGGAAGCAGCCGGCGGCCCGGCTGAACGCATGCCAGAGGGTCATGGCCATACGGATGGTGCGAGTATACCGGACGATTTCCCGCGAAGCGGCGAGCCTCCTTGCTGGCCAGTCACCATGAGATCTGGAGGCAACAGTCCTTGCACACATGCACGATCTGCTCATGGAGATGCAACGCCGGGGCGAAACTCCGCTGCCGCGACCAGTCGCAGCATGGCGGACAGAGCTCCAGCGGGTTCTCATGGAGAAATGGCAACAGCGACTGTCACGACCCAGTGCTGGGCACGCCACAATTATGACGGTAAGTCCCCTCTTTGAGGCGTGGTTGGAAAGACCTCACAGCATCCTCACCTTCCGCATGACGCAGGTTCTCACCGAACACGGTAAGTTCGGGAAGTTCCTGCACCGGATTCGTGCGGAAGCGACGCCCGGGTGTCGCCACTGTGTGGACCGCCCGGAGGAAACGGTGGAGCACACGGTGGAGGCGTGCCCCGCTTGGGCAGAGCAACGCCATGTCCTCGTGGGGGCAATCAGCGGCGGTGATCTCTCGCGCCGGGCCTTGGTACAGGCCATGGTCCGGAGCGAGGAGGAGTGGCAGGCGGTCGCCTCCTTTTGCGAAGCAGTAATGCTAGCAAAGGAGGCGGCCGATCGCGTGAGGCAACGGCAACGGTGGTCACGCCCCAGCCGCCGCCGAGATTCCGATCCCGATTTCAGGCCACCGTAGGCGCGGGCTTGCGGACGGCGAGCAATGGTAGCCCGCCGTCCGACCGTCCGGTAACTTTGATTTGTCATTAGATGATTTTCCCACCTAAAAAAAAACCATTTATACTTGCTATTTACCTACCTTACTAATACACTTTGGTTTCAATTCGTAGTGTATGTGGTGCAAATATGCGCAGATGACAATTCGTCCTATGCATTTGTAATGCCATTGTGACGTTCAAATACGTAACTCATTGAGTGTCCAACGTATCGGATTAAATTGCTCTGACGTTCGAGTGAGAGTGAGTGTGTGTCCTTTAGCTGCGGTTATTTTCGCAGCACTGTGTCGCACTGTGCACTGTACCGAGCAGTACCGCACAGTACCGCTCAGCATCGTTCAGCCCCACTGCTATGCCGAGCGCGCGCGACTCGCTCGTGGCTGTCCCATTGCATGTCTCATTGGTATCGCTACCGATACTAACTGTGCACAAGTTCCGACTGTGCTGAGTGCATTTTGATGTAGATGCTTAAATTGTTTCTAGTGCACTCCAACTTATAATATTCTTAAGAGTTTAAGAATGACGATTCAATTTGGAAACGTAATTTAGACAAAAGAAGA
The DNA here is from genome assembly GCA_905147345.3 of Mythimna impura. Taxonomy (NCBI): domain Eukaryota; kingdom Metazoa; phylum Arthropoda; class Insecta; order Lepidoptera; family Noctuidae; genus Mythimna; species Mythimna impura. Next base: position 400,798 of record LR990344.1, read on the forward strand.
CTTTATCAAAACTCCGCTGAAGTACGATTAATGTTGTCAACAAAATATCTTAAGATTGTTTGAGTAACACAAAGTAGCACAGAGTGAATATAGCGATGGAGACTCACTGTCAAGCGCTGATGAAGTCGGTCTAACATCAGTCGAGGTAGCAATTTAAAAAAGTTTCATTTACAGAACCAAAGAAAATGAACGAATAAAAGTATCGAGTTGTGTAATTGGTTTTTAACAACTGGACCGTGTCAGTGATTACGTGCAGTTTATCGAGAGCGCGATATCGACAGACGACCAAAATAGCGTTTACCGTTGCAGCCGCGGTGCTTAACCCAATTACCACCTGTCGGGGACGAGACGCGGAGAGGGGGAAAAGGGGGGTTGAGGTCAAAGGCCGGCGACAATTTTTGGATGTTTCTTGTTCATATTTAATTAGCGGCGGCGGGTCGCGGCTGTTTGTTGTGCCTTTGTTCTTCACTGAATGCCGTTTTTCAGCGCCGCACGAGCACCTAATTGCTCTCACAATGATTGTGAAGCGAAGGTGGCTTTCCCCAGACTAGTTAGTGGCGTCAAATTGTATTCGTTCCGTTTTATGCGATACATTTATGCAGAACGTTGATGTAAAGTGTATTGGGGTGAAGTTGAGCGTCAGTCGAGTTACGTGGTGCCGGTATAAATCATTCATAATTCAGTAAGTCAGCCATCTTATTATCATTCGTGGGCCCGTCCATCCCGGCGTGTGAGCGTAGTACGTGAGGCTGGGGCTGATTGATCGGTATCTGAGGGTCGATCATTGTCGTGTATCATCGGCTATGACCGGCTGTGATCGGGTGCGTTTGCTAGATATACATCGCGGATGGTGGCTCGTTCCGCTCGGGTCTGACGGCCTCGTTATGAGCACTTTATTCACGTGTGAATAGGAGCTTAACTTATATTTACTTTCCCTTACGATTTGCATGGTGAATTGTGAAATATTAAAGTAGTAAAACTAGGAACCTCCTTAGCTAGATAACAAATTAAGAGAAATGAACAGAAACCACACTTTGAAGGGGATTTTTATGATGTCTAAAAATAGTTCGGAGTACTAAAATACTCTAATAAATTGTAATTTAAAATATCGTTTCTTTGTTAGAAGTCAATAATAATAAGTATCGTCGTGAAAATCCAAATCTACGTTTGGTTCTATTCACCCCGTATGTAGGAGGCACTTGTTTGTATACCGGGCTCCACCACTCACGCAGAGTCTCCGGCCCCAGATTGTGGAGGGTGTGGTGAGCACTCTGTTTCCTGCGCGAGGGGAACACTTTCCCCCGCTCATGGCTCCGCCACCAGCGGTGTCTAACGCGGATCACAATGGCGACGACGACGACAATGCTCCAGAGGTGACCGAGATAGAGATGAGTGTGGCGGTACGAAAGCTGAGTGCCAATAATACCGCCCCAGGACCCGACGGCTTGCCTGGGAAAGCCTGGGTCCTGGCCATGGAGGCTCTCGGGTCTTGATTAAGAGGGCTCTTCATCAGCGCATGCATGGAGAGGGGCCAGTTCCCACTTCACTGGAAGACGGGGAAACTGGTCCTTATCGCGAAGCCGGGGTGCCCAGTGGACTCTCCATTTGCTTATCGGCCCATTGTGCTGCTCGACGAGGTGGGCAAGCTCCTTGAAAGAGTAATTGCAGACCGCCTCGTCGCACACCTAGCACGAGTGGGGCCGAACCTTGCGGACGGCCAGTTTGGCTTTCGCAGGGGGCGCTCCATGATGGACGCCATCATGCGCGTGCGAGCCCTCACGACAGGGGAGGCGATGTCCCGGCGCAGGTGTATCGTGGCGGTGTCTTTGGACATCGCTCCGGTACCACCAGGTGCCTGACTACCTCTGTTGTGTGATCGAGGCCTACCTGTCGGACAGGTACATCATCTACCCTGGTCACCAGGGAGAGTTGAAACGGCGAGAGATGTCGTGCGGTGTTCCGCAGGGATCGGTACTAGGACTGCCCTTGTGGAACATCGGGTACGACTACGTGCTGCGCGGCGACCTCCCTGACGGGGTCAGTGTGGTCTGCTACGCAGATGACACGCTGGTCCTGGCGCAGGGAGAGTCGTACCAGGGGGCGGTTGAATTAGCGACACGCGGGGTTGCGATAGTCGTTGATAGGATCCAGCAGTTGGGACTCGAGGTGGCGCTGCACAAGTCCGAGGCCATGTGTTTTCACGGCCCTCGGAGCGCGCCGCCTCGGCGTTCTCAACTAACGGTAGGAGGAGTTAACATCGGCGTCGGGTCAACGATGAAGTACCTGGGACTCGTCCTCGACAGCCGGTGGAATTTCGAGGAGCACTTCCGAAGTCTGGCTCCCAAACTGAATTGGACTGGGGCTGCCCTCAAGCGGCTCCTGCCCAACCTCGGGGGTCCAGACGCCTCCTGCCGGAGGCTCTACGCAGGCATCGTCCGGTCCATGGCCCTTTATGGGGCGCCGGTGTGGGCGCCGTCACTGCGAAAGCGACCGGCGGCCCAGCTGAACGCGTGCCAGAGGGTCATGGCCATACGGATGGTGCGGAAATACCGCACAGTTTCCCGCGAAGCGGCGAGCCTCCTTGCTGGCCAGCCACCATGGGATCTGGAGGCAACAGGCCTCGCATGCATGCACGATCTGCGCGTGGAAATGTAACGCCGGGGCGAAACTCCGCTGCCGTCACGGCATGGCGGAAAGAGTTCTGGCGGGATCTCATGGCGGAATGGCTGTGCTGGGCACGCCGTAATTATGGCGGTAAATCCCCTCTTTGAGGAGTGGCTGGAAAGGCATAACGGCGTCCTTACCTACCGCATGACGCAGGTCCTCACCGGACATGGTAAGTTCGGGAGGTTCCTGCACAGGATCCGTGCGGAAGAAACACCCGGGTGTCACCATTGCGTGGACCACCCGGAGGACACAGTGGAGCACACGGTGGAGGTGTGCCCCGATTGGGAATAGCAATGCGATTCCTCGTGGGGGCGATCGGCGGCGGCGATCTCTCGCACTGGGCCTTGTTACAGGCCATGGTCCGGAGCGAGGAGGAGTGGCAGGCGGTCGCCTCCTTCTGCGAAGCAGTAATGCTAGCATAGGAGGCGGCCGATCGCGTGAGGCAATGGTCCTCACGCCCCAACCGCCACCGGGATCCCGACCCCGATTTCCGGCCATCGTAGGCGCGGGCTTGCGGATGGCGAGCAATGGGTGGCTCGCCGTCCGACCGTCCGGTAACCGTCCGGACCGAGCCCAAGTCGTCGACGGCGCGTAGTGTTCCACGCGCGCCTCAAGGAGATGTCAGCAAACCGTAGGGGCCCAGCAGGGTCGAAACCTACTGGGGCCAAAGGTCTGATTCTGAAAGGAAGACTCGGCCCTGGTACGAAAGGCAACGAAGGAACAGGAGTGGGTTTTTAGTCAGTAGGAGTCTGACACTATCTCCCGCTCCGCCCAAGAGCGAGTGATGTCATAAGATGATTTTCCCAACGAAAAAAAAAACCTGTCTACCGAGTAAGTATGACTTAATGTTTTAAGTCATGTTTAATGGATATATAGATAATGCTCTTTATTATACTTACACTAAAGATTCCGGTACAGTAGGAGCCAGAATCATAATAAAAATTCGTCTATTCGTCGTGTTCGTCTTCGTTCTAGGAAATAATCACTTTTTATTTATTTATTACACTTCATGCATCATGAAGGTACAAAGGCGGGCTTAATCCTCTCTACCAGTCATCCGGTCAAGAGCGGTGAAGAGACAATATAGCAGGGGCATAAAAAAGAAAATATTGAGACAACAAATGTATAAAAGTAAATATATACCTACAGTTAAAATATACTATATTGTACACAGGAGGGGGTTTTTGAGACGGTTCAGCTATTTCTGTAGAAAATAATTCCCAAACTTCCGACTTCGACTGCAACTAGAAACCTCACATTAATACTAGAAAGACCAAGGCCGTCAATTTGACCGCACGGCGATTTCATTCTTAAATATTTTACAAACTATGTTTTTGTTTCTTTTCATATTTTATGACTTTTCCTAATTTGTTATCGTCAGCCGAAATCTATGTAAAAAACTATTACATCATAATGTGGTATATGAGATTTCTTTACAAATACCTACTAAGACCGCACACCGTCAATATGACGGCAGTGATAAAAACAGTAAACAAAGTTTTCTACAAATTAGTGAGGGTACTTTTGTTTCATGCATTTTTAATTCTGAGTAGGTTGTATACATTACCGTTTGAACGATATTTCACTACCGGAATAATATGTGGTTTTGAAATTGGTACAACCCTATTTCGAAAAGGGTCGAAAGGTTACAACTGACTATTTTTTCACGTCTCTAAATTTGGCTAAAAATCTAATTTTTGAAAAGAATATTATTCTTTTCAAAAATTAGATTTTTAGCCACAATTTGTTGGAACAATGCGGCGTGCAAGACGGGAAGTACCACCGATTTGTAGAACACAACTGAGTGAGTTTGAGTTTCATACTACAAGATATGAAATGTTTATAATGAAAACAGAAGCCCATACAACCCTTACTCTCTATCAAGGAAAACCAGCAAAAATGTTATTTTTTTGAGTACCGCTCTGTACCGGAACGATATTAATCAACAAAAGCTGCCTGAGACAGTGTGAAACCTGCATAATCTGTAAAAAAGCTGTTTGTGGAAAATGTATGAAAGATTTAAAAAACTACTATTTTTTTTTAAATTTACTTAGTTTAAGTACTAAAATTGTTTATTAGTAGTAAAAAAATAAATTGATATTACTTTTATTTAATTTTATACTAAAATACGCAATAATTTCAGGAGTATTCTAACTGAATCTCTAGTCCCGTCAAATTGACCGCTGCGGTCTTTGAAGGTATAGTATCAAGTATGATGCCCGGCTCTTCTAGTGTTAACAGCCAAATGTTTCTCAGATCTATATGTATAATAACTACTTAAATATTTCTAAAATGGTTTAATTGTTTGTGAATTTTTGTTAAACTTTATATATATCGGTTATACATAAGGCTTGCTGTAAGAAAACCGAATTGTAGGTTTAGCTCACCTGTGTATATCACCTGTCCTATTTTTTAACCGTATTTGTGTACAATAAAGAATATGTTTTCAGAAGGGAGCTAAAAATAATAAAATAAACAATATCACATACAAAAACTGTCAATTTGACGGAAAATGTGATCCATTAGGTAAACTGCCGAGTGGATAGTCTGCTGCTACCCTTATTGATATGAAATCGAGTGATAAATTACAAGTCGTAATATCAGTTGATATTCGAAATGTATCAGTGTTGCCAATATCTGAACAGAATACTTACTCTACGAGGACGTGAGGGACAGAAGACTCACTCTTGACGACGGGACATTCAGACGATTGAGAATAATGTTTGTAGTGGGAGTTCAGGCGGCTCCCTGGATACTAGCTATGACTGTAACAGTTTAATGATGTCATATTAATTGTCAGAAACAAACAAATGTGCGTAATAATTACTTACCTTTTTTGCTATCGGTAACCTTTTATAGGCGCCTGGATTATTTATCAGTACATGGAAAAGGCCTGTGCACGGTAGTACGTGATCACTGTGCTTCCGTCATTACTAGTGCAGTCACACGGTGGTCCGCCCACCGCTTCAAATCCTAGTCCATACCATTATTGATCCTCCACTGAATGACACCATTTCCTCATAACACGCTTAATGTTACCCTTCAGCTTCACTGACATCTCTTTGATGAGCTCGTGGAACACAACGCGCCGTCGGCTCGGGCTTGGTCCTTACCAGGCGGCCGGGCGACGCGCTACCCATTGCTGGTAGTCTGCAAGCCCAAGCCTATTATGGCTAAGAATCGCCCTGTAACTCCCGACGATCAGGGCGATTGAGGCTAGAGGATATCTTCTCCCTCACGGTTTCGACCATCACTTTCGCTCGCGTTACTGTTTCGCAGAAGGAGGTGACCGTTTCCCATTCCTCCTCAATCTGTACCATGGCCTGAACTAGCGCCGGACGCGATCGGCAACGGTAGTGCTCTGTCAAAGACTTCCACCATAGGCTCCACCAACTTCTCCGGGTGATCGACACAATTGGTAACATCCGGACAATTCTTCTTGAATCAGGAATCTTCCGAAACATCCAAGTCCGGTGAAGGCTTCAGGTGGAAAGTTAGGAAGCCATAACGCCAGGGGCCTCTCCTCGTAGAAGAGATTTACCGCTGCGATTGTAGCGTGCCCCGCAAGCCTTACGGTGCAAGCACAAATTTAACCTTTTGAGAGACCGTAATACCCAGCAGGGTAATTGTCTTGTGACAACGGTTTGTGGTGTGGTAAACGGTCTAGAGCAAGCTCGATCAAGACAATATGTACAAATACGTGAGGATTTGTAATTGGCTTGCTGTCGTCTATGTTTGTTTTTATTTTTAGTTTTATTTTGCTTTAAGTCCTCCGAGCTGTAATAAATAAATAAATAGAAGTAAATCATTATTCAATTGTTGTGCAAACGTATGGACGAAATCACAAGCACGATATGAGTTTTTTATCGCAGTTTGCATCAAAAATTTATCATTTTGGACTTTCTGCGCGTAGTTTTTCGATTTCTCTTTATTATGAATACCGCTGAGACAATGTACCAACATTGTCCCCGGACACCGGTCGCTCGTTGCGGTCGCGGGCTCGGTCGCCGTCGTCTCCTGATTGTTCAGCATATTGTACACGCTCGCGTTTGGTCCTATCGCCGTTTTATTGCATTTCGCGGATATTTGCCCTTGTAATATACTCGGCATTCCCAGATTTTTCCCCTCCTCGAACTAATAACAGACGGCAGTATTTTTTCCTTCAGTCTATTGAGGTCGGTATCTTTTGTGTTGGCAGTAAGCGGCTTGTGAGTCGTGTGCGACTGCGAACATTCCCTGCGTGGCTCGGCACACTATTATACCCACAAAAGGGTAGTTATCGTCTTCTAGTAATGAGGCTGGCTGCGAGCTAGTGATGTACTAATGTTCGGCGGATAGTACTGCGGCTCGTGGAAAGGGATGATTACAGAAAAAATGGGTACACAACCACAGAGCGGTTTGTTTGATTAGCGTGTGGATAGTATCTATTATAAGTAGTAAGTTTTGAGAAGGTTTAATGCTAAAACGTAACAAAATAACCTTATTGTCAGCTTTCTATTTTTGACGTGACAACGTCTTATAATTCGATGGAGCCGGCTGCACGCACGAAAAAGTATGACGCATGCGGCGTTACCTCGCTCTGAGGCGTTCCATTTAAGGCTTGAAGTGTAAGCGAGAGCGCGTTCGGCCTCCGCGTTCGGCAGTGTTCGACATCTGTCTCTCTCCTACTTGAGTGAGCGATGCGTCTGCGTCGTGACAACTGCTATAGAATAATACATTTACATGTTTTCGTCAAGTATAAAGTGCAGTGAAAAGTGAATGTCGTGTTAATTGTTTATTTGTATTTATGCGTACAAATAAATGTAACACGTTGTCACGTTCAACTATCGTCAGTAAACCGACTTTACAGACAACCTTTTTTTTTTACTACAAATCTTCATACAAAACGACTTCGTATCGTTTCGTGGTTTTTGTGTTCCGTTTTATTTTTACAGGTTTGTAAACTTGGTGGTTGTATAGACACAGGGGAGGTAGCTATGTGGTTGAGGCGACCCTTTGGAATTATCCGCGTCACATCCTTCGGATCACCTTTTGATTCACAAACAAGGACATGTAGCTACTACAAAGGTGGTCCGCACCGTAGTAAGTAAACAAGTGCTTTAGGACAAGCACACAAACACTCGCGTCTTGTCTACAGTAGTGTAGGTATGAGGTGACATCGTGGGGGAAGCAGTTATTTTCATGCCAATAACATCATTTTCAGAATTTTAATATCCCCTAAATCCTCCATAGCAGTGTAGGTATCTATCTAATGTTGCCAGTCTAAATAAAAAATTATTTAGAACAATTGTGGTCAATTATGTAGTATATACCTACACAGTGCGAAATCAACATATTCCAAAGACTTGTGTCGACTAAAGTTTGGCACAAATGATTAATGAGCGCGTATTGGAAGCACAGTTAATAAGTTATAGAGCGCAGACGGAGCTCGCGCGACGCCGGTGATGCTGGCGAGTGCTTGTCGCGCCGTCACTAGAGCGGGTCACGAGTGCCCACTGCGAGCTATGCGTTTTGGCGGCAACGTAATATGTGAGGCTATTTGGTTCTAGGGAATATCAGTTTCAGTTACCTACAACGAGATTTTGTCCCTCTGTTCTATATAGCCATCCGTGCCTCCGTGCTTTTAGGGCTATATCTACACCGGGGAGCCTGCCGGCTGCCGCTCACCTGTGTGTTAACCGCGCCGCGACGCGCGGTTATTAATCACGTCGCGGCGTCTCGGACGAGCGTCATAAATCACGCGGCTCGCTTGTGTACCTACACTTTATAATTTTAAAACTATTTCGCGAAGAACGGCCCCGCTTCCGCTATTACCCCCCTCCGCAACCCCTAACACCACGCTATCATTTTTCTTCCTTTCATTTCCTTCAGGATTTGGTATTCCTTGTCGCCAGGATTATGTCAAGAGGACCGGCATCGTTTTCTGGTGTGTTGTAGTAATGGTATATTTACTGAGTAGGACTGTATAATGTCATTTTAGGACATTCTAGCAATATCAGTCTGATGCTAGGAATGTAAGTCGTGCAGTGGCGTGTGCCGTGTAATGTGTGCCTAAGGCATTAAGTCCGCCTTTGTAGCTTTGTGTTGTATGAAGTTTTAATAAATAAATAAATGTACACTTCTATAGGATAAGTTAATATTGAACTGCGAATACCTAAAAACGCTAAATATTACTTAGTGACATGGCCGCGTGATGTGGACGCAGTCATGTGCCGGTCGGTCGCGCGCGACGGATTACCGCGCGGATCGCTCGCCTCGTCGCTCGACAATACCATTGGGCACAATGCCGTGTTATAGTACGCTCACAACACTGATCCGCTTAAATTGTATTCCATATGAAAAAAGTAGGCTTTTATACTTATGCTATGATATTTGTCGAACGAATATCATTTCTCGATATGTCTGATTCTGATTGGCAGCGGATGGCACTTGCCTCACGCGTGTGTGGGCGCCGTGCGCCGGTCGCAGTCCGTAATTAATAAGACAAGTGGTGTTAACTATCGACATTCTAAGGACTTCATCAATTAATACTTAACAAACTCATAGCTTGGAGTTATGTTACATGAATAGCTTTATGATTTTGAATAGTTACTTACACGAGGGGCGTTCTCATGTAGTAGGGGAATAGGTAACTCAACTGATTATCACTGCAATTTTGACTTGGCAGCTAAAAATTAACGCCAACGTGATATTTCTAATTTCGTTTGTACTTTATTTTACTATCCAAGGTGATCCAAATCGAAGTTTCTATGTAATTTAATGCATAATTTACATTAGGTAATACTATTATAGATACCGGCACGTATCTTGAGCGCTGACTTCTACATTTCTACTTGCGCAGAAGCACGCAGAAGTGAAATATCGGGTCTCTTTAGTGGTATGAAAAGAGATGCGGGGGCGGGGAATGCAATCCTTGTACAGTGATTGGCTCGCCGATGTGTACGATGCGCAAAGCGATCCCAGCTCTTTCGCCGAGCGCTCAAGATTCGTGCCGCTATTTAAACGCGTTCGAGGCCGCTGGCAGCATAAACAAAAAAAATAACTGAAATAATACTTATTCTATATTTTTGTATGTTTTTTTATCAATGAAAGTTAGAATATCCTTTTTAGTATCCTAATTTTTTTGGCGCGTGGACATTGAAGTCACAACTTTATGACAAAATTTTCTATTATAATTATCCTCTCGAAGCCTCAAAGCCCTGTATTGGAGCATAATGACATCACATTAGCATCTAATATGATGTCCAAGGATCATCGATGTCAGCGCTAATTGTACGGCTAATTGTGCGTGCGTGGCGAGTGGCGCGGGCGCGGGCGCGGTGCGGCCGGGCGCGCCGTGTAATGTATGCAGATTGTGCGCGCGGCCATCTTGAACGATTTCATTGAATTTCGTGTTCATGTAAATATGCGTGGCGAGTGACAACTAACGAAGTGTTTTGTACACAGCGTACAATTCTACTAGTTTCACAAACCAGGACGCAAGCCGAGTAGAATTTTTAATTTTTCAGTATCTCTTAAAAACTAAAAACTAAATTAAGAACGGTTAAGCGTTTTCGCGCCTATAGAATTAGGTATAGTGCACGTCGACACGAGATGTAGCGAGCGAGCTAATGAACGAGAGCAGCAGCACATCAGCGTTGTGCGCGACCAGGTTTTGACGCAATTTAAACCTCGAAGAAAGTTTTTACAAAAAAACAGGGCAAGTGCGAGTTGGACTCGCGCACTGAAGGTTCCGTACAAGCTTGAGAGGTAAATTGCGATTTACGATTTATGACGTATTAAAAAAAAAACTACTTACTAGATCTCGTTCAAACCAATTTTCGGTGGAAGTTTGCATAGTAATGTACATCATATATATTTTTTTAGTTTTATTATTTTAGAAGTTACAGGACCCCCCTGTAACGGACACACACTTTACCACTTTGCAAGTGTCTCTCGCGCAAATTATTCAGTTTAGAAAAAAAATATATTAGAAACCTCAATATAATTTTTAAATACCTATCCATAGATACCCCACACGTATGGGTTTGATAAAAAAAAATTTTGAGTTTCAGTTCTAAGTATGGTGAACCCCCAAAATTTATTGTTTTTTTCTATTTTTGTATGAAAATCTTAATGCGGTTCACATAATACATCTACTTAACAAGTTTCAACAGTATAGTTCTCATAGTTTCGGAAAAAAGTGGCTGTGACATACGGACGGACAGACAGACAGACATGACGAATCTATAAGGGTTCCGTTTTTTGCTATTAGGCTACGGAACCCTAAAAAACACCTTTAAACAAAGAAATACACTGACTTCAAAAACCAAATAAATAATGTAAAACAATATTCTTCACTTTTTATTGTGGTATTCCACAGCTAAAATTAAAAAGTGGTAAGTCTGGTAACGTTAAGGTTCTTCCGCTTTAGGGTGAAGCAAGAGGGTGCGTCAAACTTTTCATCATCATCATTTCAGCCGAAAGACGTCCACTGCTGGACATAGGCCTCCCCCAAGTGTCGCCACAATGACCGGTCCTGTGCGTCTCGCATCCATAGGATTCCTGCGACACATACTAGGACATCGGTCCACCTTGTGGGAGAACTTCCAACTCTGCGTCTTCCGGTACGTGGTCGCCACTCTAATTCAATTCCACTACTTAAGTACGTGATACTTTTTAAACGTACCGTACTCACTAAAACGATGTAGTTCTAAGACATATTGAAGGAACTCCTCAAATATTACTGATGCTGACCTGTGGTCTTGTTGACCACAGGTGGCCAACGGAACTGCTCAAACACACTGATATCTTGATAAAGAGAGTTATGCAAATATAAAACAATAAAGTTGTCAAAAAATAAAAGGTCCGTTTTGACATTTGATGTTTTTAATATTTACGTTATGTAACCGTCTATATTACATTATGTAGCCATGTAATTACATTAAAACCCTTTATGTAATTAATTATTATTTTATTGTTACTTTCAGTTTCGTCCCAAGTTATATTCTAGGGTATTTCTCAAATGTCAAAACGGGCCTTTTATTTTTAACGAGTTTACAAATGAATAAATGGTTTTGATGAAAACCTTACCATTGAACTGATGTTGAAGCTGGAAAGTAGGTACAAGACATCCATTCTAAAACAATGCATCCTAGCTGTATTCGTGTTTATTAGAATTGTCATGATATGCATTTGGGCTATAAGGTACTATCGAACTGATCTGAATTGAATAAAACGATATATCCTAGCCGTGTTTGGGCTTATTAGAATTGTCATGAGATGCATTATGGCTATAAGTAGTTTTTAAGATTATATTTAATAGGTATCCTATTAAAGAACTTACACATTGTTTAGGTTTGGCTGTGGGATACCACAACTAAAAAGTAAAGACGGTTAAATACCAGAAACACCGACTTTTAGGAATTAAAGTAATTCGCAATTAAAGCATTTTTTTTATTTAGGAGTTGGTTGGTATTTTTACCGTAACGAGTTACAATTTCAGATATAAATTCCTCGCCCGCTCAGCTCCACGTCAGCGTAAGGCTCAATACAGATTTTTTTTTGAGTTAGAATCATAAATTCTCGTGCACATTTCCGCAGCCCTAGCAAGCATCGGCTCTTCTGAGCCACTCCAGTCGATAACATCCTTGAGAACACGTGCTCCGCCCAAAAGGCTCAACACCTGTATGTTCGTGTGACGCTGCCACCAATGTTTGTTGCTCGCATTCTTGAACACCAATTATAGAGCAAGTAAGCAGCGGTAGACAAGTTAATTTAATATGCTTCTACTTGAGCACTCAATTATTTCGCTATCACGATAAACACACCGTTCCACACAGAATGTACTAGCAACGAGTCACAATGAGTTTTAACGTAACATTCGACCTAAATTGTCCTGATATCATCACGGCACCGGTTTGTGAAATGTGAATAAAACGCTCGATGCGCGAGCGTTTTATTTGTGTTAAAGGCAGTTATTGTGTATTTGTTATCAGGCTGCGTAAACGAATCTCTGTCGTTCGGCTGTAACAAAGCGTAAGCTTGTCGATAAAATTTGTTTTATCTGAGAGCGCAGGAAATTTTCTAGCAACGTCCGCCGCCACCGCCGCCGAAGCGCTCTGATCAAAATTTATCGATATCTAAACGAAACGCGAGGGAAACGAACGAAGCAAGTATTATATTCTTTCAAAGAATAGGCCTAAAATATTAAAGATACTGGCAGTGAACCTTGTTACAAATACAAGGGAATTGTTCTTAGATCGTATTATTTGCGCTAATACAATTTGCTAGCGATCCCGCCACGACCTATTAGCCGGGCCCTTAATGAATAGGTAGAGGTGATTAATCAAGAAGTGGCAGCGGGCCGGTGTTGTAACAGATGCGCGGTGTTGTCGCGGTGATAACGTCACCTCCGCGCCGCCGCGCCGTGCTGCGCCCACTTCGACGGTAATCGTTGTTTGTGACAACAAGCAGTTGTCGTCTCAGTAAACAACTCGAAGCGAACGTACAAAGCTTTCTTGTTATCGTTCTAAAAGGTTTCTGAACAAAATGCCTGCCTCTTGTGTTTTCTTTCGATATAAGTACTGTTAGAAGCTGGAAAATATTGAAGCTGGTGACATGAAATGTTTACAAATACTCCGCTCTCTTAAGAACGTATGAGTTGTCTTCATTTTATCAAAGAGAACTTGGAAGTATGACAAAATACCTGTAAGCGCAGAAGGTTATGTCCGTTCAAAATGTAACACAAAACTATAGTTCAAAATTATATTTCTGTGGTGTTCTTTTTTTTTTCGTTGGGAAAATCATCTTATGACATCCCCCGCCCTTGGACGGGGCGGGAGATAGTGTCAGACTTTTACTGACTAAAAACCCACTCCTGTTCCTTCGTTGCCTTTCGTACCAGGGCCGAGTCTTCCTTTCAGAATCAGACCCTTGGCCCCAGTAGGCTTCGACCCTGCTAGGCCCCTACAGTTGCTGACATCTCCTTGAGGCACGCGTGGAACAGCACGCGCCGTCGACGACTTGGGCTCGGTCCGGACGGTTACCGGACGGTCGGACGGCGAGCCACCCATTGCTCGCCGTCCGCAAGCCTGCGCCTACGATGACCGGAAATCGGGATCGGAATCCCGGCGGCGATTGGGGCGAGAGGACCGTTGCCTCACGCGATCGGCCGCCTCCTATGCTAGCATTACTGCTTCGCAGAAGGAGGCGACCGCCTGCCACTCCTCCTCGCTCCGGACCATGGCCTGTACCAAGGCCCGGCGCGAGATATCGCCGCCGCCGATCGCCCCCACGAGGACACGGCGTTGCTCTGCCCAAGCGGGACACACCTCCACCGTGTGCTCTACCGTGTCCTCCGGGTGGTCCACACAATGGTGACACCCGGGCGTTTCTTCCGCACGAATCCGGTGCAGGAACCTCCCAAACTTACCATGTCCGGTGAGGACCTGCGTCATGCGGAAGGTGAGGACGCCGTGTTGCCTTTCCAGCCACTCCTCAAAGAGGGGACTTACCGCCATAATTATGGCGTGCCCAATATTTCTGTGGTGTAAGGTTGAGATTGTCTCATTTCAAATATTTCACTAGCGGTATTATTTATATTTCTACAAAGTGAGATTTCTCTGTGTTCTTGCTTTGCGGTAATATGAAGTAGGCTTTCGGTAGTTAGTTCAGTTAGGTGGCGAAGTGTGAGTCGGCTCGCGGCGCGCGGCGCGCAGCTCTGCGGAATGTCAGGACTCAAGTTTTAAGTGAAATTCCTATACATTCATCTAATCGGAGAAGTTCCTTATAATTACAAAAGTAATTCTTTATTATAAAATACGTCTGACTCTACTTTGGTCTTGGAGATATTTCAGTGACTTCTTGAGATACACGAAGTAACTTGACATTGTTAATTAATTATTAGACGGTTTGTGTTCAAGTTCGGGTTTACTTCTCGGCAGTGTTACGAGAACATTACACACACATAGGTGGCCGGGGCCACTAGCTCGCTATACACTCCACATAGCAGGCGTGCTGCGACCCCGCAGTGGCCGGGGCCACTCGCTCGCTATACACTCCACATAGCAGGCGTGCTGCGACCCCGCAGTGGCCGGGGCCACTCGCTCGCTATACACTCCACATTGCAGGCGTGCTGCGACCCCGCAGTGGCCGGGACCACTCGCTCGCTATACACTCCACATAGCAGGCGCGCTGCGACCCCGCAGTGGCCGGGGCCACTCGCTCGCTATACACTCCAAATAGCAGGCGCGCTGCGACCCCGCAGTGGCCGGGGCCACTAGTTCGCTATACACTCCACATAGCAGGCGCGCTGCGACCCCGCAGTGGCCGGGGCCACTCGCTCGCTATACACTCCACATTGCAGGCGTGCTGCGACCCCGCAGTGGCCGGGGCCACTAGTTCGCTATACACTCCACATAGCAGGCGCGCTGCGACCCCGCAGTGGCCGGGGCCACTAGTTCGCTATACACTCCACATAGCAGGCGCGCTGCGACCCCGCAGTAGCCGGGGCCACTCGCTCGCTATACACTCCACATAGCAGGCGTGCTGCGACCCCGCAGTGGCCGGGGCCACTAGCTCGCTATACACTCCACATAGCAGGCGTGCTGCGACCCCGCAGTGGCCGGGGCCACTAGTTCGCTATACACTCCACATAGCAGGCGCGCTGCGACCCCGCAGTGGCCGGGGCCACTCGCTCGCTATACACTCCACATAGCAGGCGTGCTGCGACCCCGCAGTGGCCGGGGCCACTAGCTCGCTATACACTCCACATAGCAGGCGTGCTGCGACCCCGCAGTGGCCGGGGCCACTCGCTCGCTATACACTCCACATAGCAGGCGTGCTGCGACCCCGCAGTGGCCGGGGCCACTCGCTCGCTATACATCCACATAGCAGGCGTGCTGCGACCCCGCAGTGGCCGGGGCCACTCGCTCGCTATACACTCCACATAGCAGGCGTGCTGCGACCCCGCAGTGGCCTGGGCCACTCGCTCGCTATACATCCACATAGCAGGCGTGCTGCGACCCCGCAGTGGCCGGGGCCACTCGCTCGCTATACACTCCACATAGCAGGCGTGCTGCGACCCCGCAGTGGCCGGGGCCACTCGCTCGCTATACATCCACATAGCAGGCGTGCTGCGACCCCGCAGTGGCCGGGGCCACTCGCTCGCTATACACTCCACATAGCAGGCGTGCTGCGACCCCGCAGTGGCCGGGGCCACTAGCTCGCCATACACTCCACATCAAGGGCGGTGCCTAACACTTCTTTTTTTTCGTAGAACTCGTTAGCCGTCAACCATTTTGTAATATTATGTGTAATAACGCTACTGATTGCAACAATTTCTTTATGCTTGCCTGCTTTCTTGAGATATGCCAAACGTAAAATCATAGATATAAGATTTTACTGCAAAAAAAAACAAACTATATTTTTCCACGCCATGGGATTACAGTGAGGACGAAATCCGCTTATGTGCTCAATCACTGGACCACATTGTTTCGGTACAAGTAAAAAATACCCATACTACATCCTCCAAAATGGAAAACGAGACTTCCTGGGCGAGCGACGAGGCGGGCCGCGCCAACCGCATGTTGATACGGATCTCGTGAGTAACTGTAATGGTCCACTACTTCAAATATAAATGAGCTGCTATTTGGTTTAGTTCGAGTTTTAACGATAAATTTTCCGATAAATTCGTAAACTTTTGTAGATTGGCACAGGCGAATGTGCCACTAATAATTTATGACTGAACTCATATTTGTATGATAACTTATATTGTGAAATCTGAATTTTGGATCGTGGAAAATATTGTTAATTAATTTTTCAAGTTCAGTAACGAAAATATAGGCGATGAAGGTAGAAACCACAAATATAAAGGATGAATTGTATTAGATATTGTAATTATAGTTAAGATGGACCTCGATATTGAGATGGGGGTTAAGGATGTACAGTGATGACACAGACTTACTGTGCTGAACTGACTACCGACCGATACAGATGTACAGTGATGACACAGACATCCTGTGCCGAACTGAATACCGACCGATACAGATGTACAGTGATGACACAGACATCCTGTGCCGTACTGAATACCGACCGATACAGATGTACAGTGATGACACAGACATCCTGTGCCGTACTGAATACCGACCGATACAGATGTACAGTGATGACACAGACATCCTGTGCCGAACTGAATACCGACCGATACAGATGTACAGTGATGACACAGACATCCTGTGCCGAACTGAATACCGACCGATACAGATGTACAGTGATGACACAGACATCCTGTGCCGTACTGAATACCGACCGATACAGATGTACAGTGATGACACAGACATCCTGTGCCGTACTGAATACCGACCGATACAGATGTACAGTGATGACACAGACATCCTGTGCCGAACTGAATACCGACCGATACAGATGTACAGTGATGACACAGACATCCTGTGCCGTACTGAATACCGACCGATACAGATGTACAGTGATGGGTTCTCTATTGTGTCACCTAACTTTTTTATCCATAATTTAAAGTGCCATAACTTTTTTTGTCCTAATCATCATTTGTCCGAATGATAACTTGCCCGAACTTAATATCACATTATATCACATGCTATAAAATTGAAATCCCTAAATATAGTATGTCCTAAATCCGTTTGTCATAAATATTACAATCAATAATATACAAAAGACATAAAACCGTTTTCAATAAAAATTATAAGTCCTAAATTCCAATTACTTAAACGTAACTATTGTATACGTTTCAGTATCATTTTGTTATAATTAAAAAATATCTGATTTTGCATTATAATTTTTTATTATACATAAATAAAAATATATTATACATGTACTTAATAAAGCAGTTGATTGTGAACATGTGATTTTTGTAAGCAAGCAAGCATGCAGCATGCAAGCAAGCACGCAGCATGCAACATGCAAGCAAGCACTCAGCATGCAGCATGCAAGCAAGCTCTTAGCATGCAGCATTCAAGCAAGCACGCAGCATGCAAGCAAGCACGCAGCTGCAAGCATGCAACATGCAGCAGGCATGGTTTCTGTCACGGCTCTGGCGCTGCGGGGCTCCGGCGGTTCCTCGCGAGTTTATCGTCGCGGATGGGTTTAACGCTCACCACCGCAACTTTGGCTTGCTGGCCGGCTTCGCCGGCCAACCTCAGCCGCGGTGGCGAGTGTTACAACCACCTGCTCCTCGACTCGCGGGCCGCCTCGCCCCTCCGCGCCTACGCGATTTTAAATTACACTCTAGGGGTAGGGCAGACAAGACTGCGTGGAGTCGGATTTACAGCGATTCGTTTCTGTCACTAAAACCTAATTTTTAACCGACTTCAAAAAGGAGGAGGTTATATGTTCGGTTGAATGTATGTTTTTAGCAAATGTTTTAGGACTAAAAAATTTATTATAAATGAACATTCGGAATAATACACATTATTTAAAACAAAACTTAGGATATATGATTTTAGGTCATGTAAAATTAGGAGATTCAATTATTATAGTACTGGATATTATGACAGAATACTTTTAGAACTAAAGATAATTATGTTAAACCAAATTTCGGGATTTTGAACATTATGGTTACTGAGGTTTA
Source organism: Mythimna impura (assembly GCA_905147345.3). NCBI lineage: Eukaryota > Metazoa > Arthropoda > Insecta > Lepidoptera > Noctuidae > Mythimna > Mythimna impura. The sequence goes on from LR990344.1 coordinate 419,051, forward strand.
TAGCAAACGTGTTATGGATAATGATTTTCGGACAAACAATTTTAGAAGAAGAAAGGGAGTACCACAGTGATGACACAGACATAAGTGTATGTGAATTGACACGATACATACACTGTCTCGTGTGCTCATGTACAATTGCCTACGGGAGAGTCACCAGAGCCGCGGGCGAGTGTGGACGTAGTGTACTGTGTACGCGTGCATTGTCGAGCCAGTGATCCTAACGGGTAGGAGAGGAATAAACAAACTGTGCCGTACTGACTGCCGAACGATACAGATGTACAGTGATGACACAGACATACTGTGCCGAACTGAATACCGACCGATACAGATGTACAGTGATGACAAAGACATCCTGTGCCGTACTGACTGCTGAACGATACACATGTACAGTGATGACACAGACATGCTGTGCCGTACTGACTGCTGAACGATACAGATGTACAGTGATGACACAGACATGCTGTGCCGTACTGACTGCTGAACGATACAGATGTACAGTGATGACACAGACATGCTGTGCCGTACTGACTGCTGAACGATACAGATGTACAGTGATGACACAGACATGCTGTGCCGAACTGACTGCTGAACGATACAGATGTACAGTGATGACACAGACATGCTGTGCCGAACTGACTGCTGAACGATACACATGTACAGTGATGACACAGACATCCTGTGCCGTACTGACTGCTGAACGATACAGATGTACAGTGATGACACAGACATGCTGTGCCGCACAGCACAGCTGTAGATTTTGGGTTTTTGCCTGTTTGTCTGTTCTCCACATCTTACATTTAGGAAATTTATTTGAAACAAGTTACGTCATGGATGAAACGCTGTTTACTGATCACTGACATAATTATACGACTTGAGGTTTTTCACTACAACATATAAAATTATCTATAGTTATGCAGACGGCGGACGAGATTACAAGTGTCATTACATAATATTATTACACAGATTACATGCACAATAATTACCGTTGCGAGCGGCTTACAAGCGATCGTCACACAATGTCGTTATTAGCACACCGCACACACGCGCACTGCGGCGCGTCTATGACCGGCTCATTAGTCACTCACAGCTGCTAATTGATATAATATACAGATCGCATCTATCACCATAGTCTGTAAGTACTACAGATACACCTGAGTACGGTCTAGCTCCGGGTGGCATCGATGAAAGCGGATTAGGTAGGCTATAAAAGTAAGTTTTTGTTTATAGATAAAGGCAGCAGGATAAGTAAAGTACTTAACTATAGGGGTTTGAATTCGATTGAGGATTGAGTACATAGGATTACTTAACCCTAAAATAATCTTGATGATTATTAATTTTGAGGGTTTCAGTGTTAAATATAGTATGTTGTTATAAATCTAGTTTGACTTGTTTAATTTTATTATATTTTATCAACATATATAGCTTTAGAAGAACTTTTAACTTTTATCGTTGATACCACTGTATTCTTTTAGTATTTGTTTGATCTATTTTTTTTACTCAGTCTGAACCCCTAGCCTTTCACTCTCCCAGATGTTTTGCGCGTTCTGGAAAATCACGGCGGTAGCATTTTCTCAGCCTCCCTTGGTAACGACACTGTTTTTCTGGCTTTCACTGGTCTTGGCTCTGGCCCATCTGTCATTGCCTGTGCATTCTGTACATAAGTAGATATGACCCATAAAATCCTACTGTTTGTCTCTAAACCATGAAACTGGTAGCGCAATGATGTACAACAGAAATTACATAATACCTAGGTGTAGGTCTGCTAACTAATATATTATTAATTAATGAGGTCGCAAGTACTCATGACTATGGAAAACTTTTAAGTGGTTCAAATTCATGAGTTGGGTCTAAGCTGTACGTCTGCTAACTAATATACGTGGGACACTCAGAAAGTTTTGAGAAACTAAAATAACTAACTTCTATGGATAAAATATTTTTATTAAATCTTTTCAAAGAACTCTTCACCAGCCTCTATACAAAGTTTCATGTGCCTGAACCAATTTTCGAAACATTTTTTCCGGTCCGCCGCAGACACCTCTTCCACGGCTTTCTTGAACGCTGCTAGCGCGTCTTCCAGCGATGAAAACTGTGTCCCTTTCAGCACATTTTTTATTTTAGGGAATAAAAAGAAGTCACACGGTGCCAGATCAGGACTGTAAGGAGGGTGCCCCAAGACTCTGACCGGTTTCGTGTCCAGGAAGTCCCTCGTTTTGAGCGCAGAGTGCGCGGGCGCGTTGTCATGGTGAAGCAGTACCCCGCGGTGCCCGGTGTTCGGTCGCTTGTTGCTCATTGTAGATAAAACTTCTGGCAGGTATTTTGTGGTATACCATTCGGCGTTGATGCTGCTTTGGTCTCGTAATGGATTTGAAATCAGATACCCCGTCAAAGCGAAGAAACTAGCGATCAAAATTTTCCCTGCGCTTCTCGATCGCTTCACTTTCGTAGGCGTTTGTTCGTTTTGAAACAGCCAAACTGTCGACTGACGCTTTATTTCTGGATTGTATTTATAAATTCAGGATTCATCACCTGTCACAATGTCGTAAATGCGCCGAGACGGGCTTGCTTCAAATTTTTAAATCATATCACGGCACCACTCCACACGGGCCTGCTTCTGAGCTTCGATGAGGTGGTGCGGCACCCAGCGGCTAACTATCCTCCTCGCGCGAAGGTGGTCGTGTAGAATCTTGTGAACGCTTCCCGAACCAATCTGCAGTGTATGCTGAATATCTTCGTATGTAATTCGCCTGTTTTCTTGAATTATTTTTTTTTCTGCCGTGACAGCCGTCGTAGGACGACCATTCCTTTGTTCATCCCCCAAAGTAAGACGACCGCGCTCGAATTCGCTATACCAGCGGTAGATGGTTATGCATTTGAAGGTCTTTCATCCATAAAAGCAATTTGAAGTCGATCAAATAACTCATCAGGTTTTAGGCCACATTTAAAATCGTAGAAAATCATCGTATGAAAATGTTCTCGATGCAGATCCATTTTTAAATGAGAAACGATAATTTGATTTGGCTCTCGAAAAAATGTGGAGGGAAATTCAAAATTCGAACAATGGTATTTTAACATTTAAATAACCAAAGTTTTCAAACTAATTACAAGTGGCCAGTGCCTTATACATAAAAACTTTTTTTCGCAAAACTTTCTGAGTAGCCTGGTATTATTTAATTGTTAAATGATTGGTGGCAGGTATTTATGAATATGGAAAACTTAGTGGAATTCATGAGCTGGATCTAACTTTAACCCCTAAAATATTGAGCACTATTTTTATTACCTTTCAATACGGAGTTTTCCGTCTCCAATAGCGCTGACTCACGACAAGACTGGAACTAGTTCTGTCGGCCGTCACTCGCGCAGTTCTCCATCGTCTGCAGATAATTAAGCAGTAATTAAGTCCGCCTCCGACTCCTCCGTGCTCAGCGGAAAAAATGACAAGATGGAGAGATCATAGTTTGTAGATAATCCTCCGTGTTTGTAATTGTTAATGTGAATGTCCGAAGAGCAGTGCATGTTAAGATATTCTCGTGCCTGTTAACATCCACCAAGATAGCTAATGAATTACCGTTATTTATCCTTTTATTTATTTATGAAAACTTTATGCACTAGTAAAAAACACTTTACAAAGGCGGACTTAATGCCTTAGGCATTTTCTACCAGTGGACCTTAGGGTAGTGCAGAAATATAACATGGTAGGTGTAATTTAATGATCCTTTTAATGACGATTTCGGTTATTCACCCGTGACTATATACTATACATTAATCATGTCGTCGTGGCCTACGAGTATGATACTCATAGACCACGACGACATGGTTAATGTTCATTATGAGTAAAATTATGATGCCTGATTGATATATAAAAATGATGATGTGTAGAAATAAAAGTTCTGGGTCCGGTATATGCCAAATGAAGCCACAAGCTGTAATAGAATCATTAATAGATACAATTTTTTTATTAATTAAAATGACTAAAACAACCTAACCCATTAAAAAGACAACAATATTTTGACTTTCTCGTTTTTCAAACCAACACTGACGTTTGTTAACATTCACACAAATCGTAAATCGCTGAATCTAAGATTCACAGTGTAGCGTTTGCGGGTTAATTATCTATTACTAGATAAATAATACGCTGCACCATCTACATCAATATTTATTAAATAGGGTCGCAGGAACCAAAGGCCATTTTTCTTAGGTTATTGACGACTATGGAGGGATGGATGGAGGGATGAAGCACATGTTGCTAAAAGAGTTATGAATTTACATGTGGATGGATGGAGAGGGAGAGGGAGGTCAAAGAAAAGATGGATGGATTGTGTGAGAAGTGAAAAGGGAGTGAAGAAAGAAAAGGGAGTTAGTGATAGTGTGACGAGTGACAGGACAGAATGGAAGAAAAAAAAAGTGTTGTGCCGACCCCAAATAAAACGGGACAAGGGCAGGAAGATGATGATGATTGACGACTATGGAGGTGGGCGCTAAGTACTATCCTGGCCACTATAATGTTGGAGATCGAGGACTAGGCGCCAGCAGGAAGACGTGTCACAGGTGGACGAAGGTCCGGAGGGCTGCCGAGCGGTTGGATGGAACTCAGACCTGGTGCCTGAACCGGAACTTTGGACCCTGGAATTTTCCAGTCGTCGAATAATTTTCTTTGTCTCCCGGCTTATCCTTGTCTGTTTGTGACTGCAACAGTGCGTAAGCGCAGGGCAGAGGATGTACTAAAGCGCTTAAGGTGAATGTGTGCATGTCACAATCAGAGCCGGAGCGGGACAAAAAAGAAACTACGCTAAAAGCTAGTAAGCACTAAGGAACAACAAAATAATGCGGAACTAAAACACCAACAGAAGATACAAAAATGGGTGATAAAATTCTTGTCATGTAATGGCCGTATCCAGCATGATTAAGCAAAAAAAGTAATTGTCAACACTTACCCTATACGGGGTTAACACTGAAGCTAGTCTTTTTTTAAAAAGATCACACTCGTAAATCGTTATGATACAATGCCGTGAATATTTATTAAAACCACGTAAAATGACACACGCTAAATATATTTAAATGATACGTAAGGAGCGTGTGAACGTGTATTACAGCTGAGATGTCCGATCGTCAATGACGGTGCGTTCTGCAAAATTTAAAGCCGAGTCGTCTTGGATCATAATAAATTCTTTTTTTATGTGTGACTACCGCCACATGGGAAGGGAGTTAGCGAGTTGGAACTGTAATGCAATTACTAGTCGATTTTTCAATATCTTTAAGTGGATAGATTAGGTTTAGTTTATTTTATTAATATTATCACCTACAAACTGTTCTGTTATCTGTTTGTTATTTATTTTAAGTTATTAGGTTGTAAGGTTCCTGTTAATACTTATTTTTGTTGATCAGTGCAAGTCTTTACCGCAGTTTGCTCTGATAATTTAGTTACGAACGTTGAAATTTACTATACAACGTTAAAAACTGTATCTTTTAAGTGTATGTAATTCACCGGTGTACCTATGTCCGATTCAAGTATAAATTAAGAACAATTTTTGAGTTAAATTCATCGAAGTTGACATAATCATGTCACCGTGAAAGTCCAACTGTCCATTTGCAGTGTGATTACACTGCAAATCTTTACAAGTACTTTGTAAACACTCATGATGGTAATTCCCATCAAAACTAAAAGGCGAATCTTTAGTACAATATACAAGGCGGGTACTAAAAAATTATGCTTATATACTTCTGTTTTGACCATTGTTTAGGGATTGGGGAACTTTGATGAGATAAGCTACCTAAGTAGTAAATTCAAACAAATCTAAAGTCATCAAAACGCGTTTCATTTCTACACTATTGTTTCAGGATACACTCGTTTCGTTATAACCATCGTCACGATTGGCCCTTCTCATCGTGCGGCCCGTGCTCGGCCCACTAGCGGCCCCCGCACGCCCGCACGCCCGCCTGCACGGGCCCGCACGGTGAGCGCGCGAACACAAACACGGTGACTTATCGTCGTCGGCACGTTATTAATGTCCCGGCCGCGCGCACTTCGTTCCACTTATCGCGCCCTCCGCCCTCCGTCCTCTCGCCTCGCACCCAACTTAATAGTTCCACAGACAGCTAACCTTGTTGTGATCTCAAATTAGTTTACCTGTATCACATTTGTCTGTTTCTCTATTCTCCACGAGTACTTTACACCCTTTCTATATAACTACATTTTACGATGTGTTTTGCTGAAAAGCTATAACTGTTTTAACCCTCGAATAGTTCGTTTCTTCAAAATTAATTAGTTTTTCAGCAATTCTCAAATAGAAAAGTATTCTGGAAATTCGCGAGCGTAGGCACTGAGCGATTTAATAAGATTTGTACTTAGTTACTGAAAATGGATGGTATGCTTACTCAACGGAAGAGTAAGTAATTTTCCAAAACATTCCGTAAATAATTTGGACTGAAAATATTTATGCAATGGTAATACTTTAGGTACGTGCCGTACGTCCAGTAAATCAGTACAGCATAACCACATCGCACACACGTAAGTATGTACCCTGCGCGTAGACACATTTTTATACTTAAAAATGGATTTATAAAATCGATAACAAACTAATTTATTTAGTTATATAGTTGTCATAATCCCCGCAGCGGCATAGTAGTGAAGTAGATGCACACCGGCCACCAGCCACACTCACCACTGAGACCAATCACGGAAATATGTAGGTGTTAATTAATTTTAAATTCAAAACGAATTTAATTGAAAATTCCGAATGATATCGACATATAGAAATTAGAATTCCCACTAGACTAAGTGTGTGCTAGAGGTGTCATGGAGAGGCGCTCATATCCCGCTCAAGCCTCACATCCCGCTTGCCAGTCCCGCGCCCGGTCCCGCGCCCGGTCCCGCGCCCGATCCCGCGTCCGCTCGCAGGCTGTGGCGATGCAAATGAGTGGCGCGGGCTCACCCCCGGGATTCATTTGTAAGCGTTAAAATTGTCTCTCCGCCGTACAACGGTGTTACACGGCCATTATTAAAAAGTCAGCGATTTATCTTAAAGACTTTGATGCTCGCCGCTACTGTGCTCAGGAAAATGTTTTACAGTTTCAGTTGATCTCTTCGTGGTTACTTAGCTAGAGTGTAAGTCACATTATTTTCCTATTGACAACTGTGGGGTTATAAATTAAAAGTTATAATCCTCATTTCTGTGGTCCACAAATATTCACATTTGATAATATCACACAATATGTTATTCCAATAAATTTTGATGACTGTGTGTTTAAATAGTCTGTAGGTAGGTAAGTAAGCGATTGAAAGCAGCAGTGCGGCAGTTTGTAGTGACAAATGTGTTGCACTTATCGTGTTACCTGAGTTGCCACAGCTACTACATCACTTGTCGGCAGCGAGCCACGCCGGGCGCCATCATTAGTGGCGGTGTCCCGCGCATTAGTCGACGTCCCCGGGACGTGTGCCATCTGTAGCACGTCCCACAGACGTAAGCCCCACATTATCCACTCCCGGCTAATACGTCTACATGACGTGTCAATCCTCGATCAGTACACTCGCGTGCATACGAAGCAGGCGACGGTTTAACTGAAGCTGTCGTACTTCAAATACAGATCCAAGCCTCCTTTACAAAAGTAGGAGGATTTTCTATTTTCCATTTCCTATTTCTTTCATTAGTTATATTGAGACAATAAGGGTTGTTGTTATTCTTACACAATTAATTGTTCTCAAAAGAGACTCATTTAAACCGTCGCAGTTCTCAATACTCATCAACAATACCCACGGGAGAAGATGAAACAGAGATTCCAATCAGGAATCGTACAGCAATCATAATTAATGGAAAACGTCTGTTCTTGGTTAATTTGTGTCGCCGAAGTAGGTTAATTGCGACCAAACGTAAAAAGCCTGCAATCTGACGCGCATTGATTGGATGCAAGCCGTTGCCGTCAATAGCGGTTCAGTAATATTCAGCGGTAATTCCTCTCACTCGCACGACATTGTAATTAGTGTTGCGGTCACTAATCAAGGTCTAAGAACTTAACTGAGTTAATCATTCAGGGGAGAAGAGACCCTATTGCACCGACATAAGTTTGTAATGAAACATTGTTTTGAGTTGATATTTGTGTCAACTCTTTCCTGCTGCGAACAGTTTCGCGCAATGAAGTTTTGTTCCATCTAGTTAATATGTATAACAACGTTTTCCAATACTGAGCACTATAAGGGACTGTACAGTTGTAGTTATTTCGCCGCCGCCGTCTCTGTTCCTGACAGCATTTTCAAAAACCGAATTGGACAAGCGCACCACACGTGTATACATACTACAGCACCGACTCACACATACACATCGTGTCAAGCCGCTCAAACGGATACCAATCGACAATAACCCTCCGTCGCTGAAATGTTTCACTGAACTGGTTTTAATAAACGTCTTTGTTTTTATGTACAGGATATTACTCTTGAATGAAAAAAATAAATAATTATGTATTTTTAACTTCAAGATGAAACCTTGAAGTAATCCGTATCCGTCTTAGACCACAATATTTAAATTAAAAAAAAATTAATAACTTTGCACACCGTTGATAATTACAATTTTCGTTGAAAGGAATGAGTTTTCCACGAAAAGCAGGCTATGTTTAATGAAAGCCTGTCACTTACGTATCCTTCCTCAGAGAATACTCTCAAGTTGTCAATTCATCAAAAACAATGGTTTCACCTTTTTCGGCATCAATTTCCTCCCTGCGAAGGCAACGGCTATTTCCGCGAGGAAATTACTTACATCCTTCAGATAATATGGAGATAATCTCCTAAACGTCTTCCTCTTCTCACGACTCACGACTCGTGAGTTCTACCCGTTTAATATAAAGTATTTGCGAACAGTTCGACAAGTCATCGCACTAGATTCGCTCCGTGTCGGAACAAAATAAATATTGTGTGTGCGGCGATGGAAAGCTAGATGAGGCGACGTTAGCGCGAGGCGTTTGTAGCGAGATGAGGCGCTGAACGTCGAGTCGAACTTATACTAGTGGCACTATATGTACTGTGTGGAGTTAAACACATTTGAAATTTCTAATTTACCCAACCTTTAGTCTAGAAGAACCGGAACATTCATGAGATAGTCAATGTGAGAGCCTAATAATTTAATAACATTTATTGCTGACTGAAATTCAAAAAGAACCACCTCAAAGTTTCAGCCGGCTACTGACATCCTGTGAGGACCGATTGCTGCCGCTTAAAAATTCGGTTAGGTAGAATTTGTAGGTAACGGGCATGAAACACACACATATAGGTACATTACATACACACATGTATATAATACTGCACACACAATTTTATTATTATTGTGCAGCTCGGCTGCTACTCTGGGCCACTATCAAGAATTCTCATTTAAGTTGTGAGTTTTCCAAAGTTCCCGCCACAAAGAGCCCTCGCTCATAGCGCGCTGCAATTAAGGTCATTCAACGCAATTTTTAGCTTTTTTGTTCTTCCAGAGTTTTATATAACTAAGTATTATAAGTTGAACAAGTAGCGATCCATCAACATGAACAAAAAGTGCCGTGTTCTGTGATTTACTTTTTAACATTTTTCTTACGGAAATTCGCATACGCTACCTAGGTTTAATGGCTTAATATCACATTTTAGCGTGTAAGGATTATTATTTATTAACGTAGAAATTGTAGATGATGAGATGACCCACCGGATTGCCTCAAACTGCCGACTTACAGGCAAATTGCTAAAAGGATTTTGGTAAGAGTGGACTGAAATTCGATCCTATTGCTGAAATCTGTTACTTTTTAATTAAAAATTATGCTCCACATATGCTGACATTATAAAAAGTGAGATTTAAAATAAAATTGAAACAATTAATGAGAAAGTAAACATTGCATTGCAAAGCTGAAATAAGCGAGTTATATAAGTGCACATACTACACCGTGCACACACAGCCAGACACACGCGGCATGTATCTATGATACGAGGTAGCGGATTACGTGCGATCGTTAGACTTTATTCTTTGTTCGTCCATCCGCAGTCTTTTTGTCGGGCGGCTTTGTGCGATCCGCTGCGATCCGGTACGGTGCGGTACCATGCGGCTAAATAAGGGTTCTCAGATGAGAGCTGTCGTCTCCTGTGCCTATAGCCTGCTCCATGTTCAGAGGTGCCGTGTTCAAGCCACGGATGTGAAGAGATATTATGGAAATTATTTATGATAAGCCGCGTCTGGCAAGGCCGGGAGCCGAGTTCGACATTCGAGGCTATAACAAAATGTTGGCTTGAAGTGAAAAATATGGTGCAGGCTTCTTATCTATTTCTTACATCAACTTTTACATGCCCGGAAAAATTACTGGAATTCCAAATGAAATCCCATCCATGCAGCGATTGACACGGTACTGTAATAGTACAGAAATAACTCATTGGTAGCACGCCAAAAGCTAAACGCAACACTAAGAGTATATTCTTCTCGGTACAATATTTGCATAGTAATTACTACAATCACATGCAACTGGTGAGTCTCCGCATTTTTCTTCCATTTGGTTCTATTTTACTTCACATTTTGTTTGGTTTTTAATACCGTGAGTACTTTGAATTTAAATTGAAAATTGATAATACGGTGACCTGGTGCGCGGTGTATTCTACTGGCGATGTTTCTTGTACCTCGGTATAGTCGTTAGCTCTCGGTAAAAGAATCTGAGCATCTAAATCTGATAGTCTTATTGAAAACCTGTGTAGCCGATGAGATCGAACGAAACACGTTATCTGTAGGATATATATAGGTGATGTTACAGTCAGCTCTGTGCCGCGCTTGTGGCGCAGGTACAGTCAGGAACATTCATCGTTTAGTAGATTGATACACCACATATATTATGTATAAGGAAACGTTGGCCGGTCTGCAAATGCACCAAACGTTTTAAAATACTTTCATTGTGCGTCCAGAATGTTTCAGATAGCTTCGTCGGGAGCTTTTTGAGTCAATAGTGAAAAGTTATTTCTAGGTAAGCGCGCTCTATTGTCGACTGCTTCATCATCTACAATTTAGCTTCACTTCTTTGACCAACATTTTGAAAATTCAAAACTGAAAACTATAAATTGGCTTATCCTAATCCTAATATGGATATATGTAGATATGTTTGTCACTCTTTCACTCAAAAACTAATGAATGGATTTCGATGAAACTTGGTGCACGGGTAGACCATGTCCTGGAATAGTACATAGGATACTTTTTTACCCCGGGAGTATGTTCCCTTAGGATAATTTTCTACTATCACGCGGGCGGAGTCGCTGTCAGCAGCTAGTTTGAAATATATGTTTTTGATTGATTATTATCATCAAAAACTACGCAAACACGAGCCTATCAGTTAAAGAAAAAAAATATTTTGAGCAATTTAACAAATCGGTCAAATTCAGAAGATGGTCAATTTGCTACACAAGCAGTTTCCCTGAGCGTACAGGCGCGATGGTAGCGCTATGGATACTGTGGACAATTGTCTCACGCGACCACCTGGCGACTACTGCACATTGTGCGATTGACTCAACTAAAGACCGCTGGGAGCTGCAGGGAAATAGACCTTGACTAGATTAGTGTATGTTAACTGGACACAAATAATGATTGAAAGTTTTAAAGTTTTCAATCATCTTATTTTTATTTATTACTAGTGTTCTGCCAGCGGCTTCGTCTGTGCGAATGTTGGTTATTGCGGACGTGAAGTCGAAGTCGAAGACAGACAAAAAGTAGTCTTAGTTAAGCTTGCTCCGTACCAAATTTCATCAAAATAGGTTTAGTAGTATAACCGTGAAAGTGTAACAGACAGACAGAGTTACTTTCACATTTATAATATTAGTATAGATTGATAAACTCGCTAAAAGATAGTGGTCAAATACTATCTCACGTGATGGTTAGTGATGATGTGCTGACGTAGGAGCACACTAGCCTAGATGTAAACTATTTACTGTTGACTTCAAGGCCCCAGGTTGTAGTTTTCAGGAAACAAAAACTCCGGTGGGGAACTCCACTCCTTCGCTGTACGTACAATGAATATGTTCGTCTTCATTCAACTCGATCTCAATATGACAAAACGGCAAAGAAATTAAAATAAAATTGGATTTACCGTAAATTATTGAGCTAACGCAACTTGTCACGGGAATTCAATAATATGAAGTGTTCCAGAACACAGGCTTTGACAAATTAGTCGCCAGCAATCATGAGTTCTGTTATCATTGTGAGGGTCTCAGTGGGCTCGGTGGGTCGTTACGAGCCGCTGATAAATCCATCGCCTCATTTACTCAGTCCTGTTTCACTTCTTACTAAATTTCTCTAGTTTCTCGGTTTGAATATTTTTGGCCGGTGAATTTATTTAATTGCTTAATTCAATAATTGTAAAGTACAGGAAGTTTCTTTGTTGCCAGATAGCCGATCTGTTTCAGCTGTGCTGGTCGTCGGCGCTGTTTGAAATTATTTATGTTTGTGCAGACAGTCACGTGCTCGCGCTCACGACGAGAGTAAGTTTATTGCTGCACGGAGTACTCTTCAAACACCAAATAAATTGTTGTCATGACTGTCGCAATATTTTATTTTCAATGAATATATTGTTTTCTAATGTTCTTTGATAACAAGAGGGTTATACTACCTACGTACATAATGTTATTGGGTTTTTGCTTTGTATTGTTCCGAGAACCTCGAAACGTACTTTATATGGTTTTCATAAAAAGTTATTCTATGAAATCAATCTATCGTACACCGTTCACGTTAGGTACACTTTGATGTTATGTTTTATAATGCGACACAGGTCTGTCGGATTTTTTTTCATAGCTGACATACTGTGCGAGTTTGTGGTGACATTGTCCCAGTTCGGGCGGACACATCGTCCTAATTGATTTTATTTTAAGCTCGTGTTCAATATCGCGCGGACAGTTTGGGACGAGGGTCGTGACGTCACGCCGCGCGCCGTCTCCCGCGCCCTGCGAGCTGTGAGCTCATGCGATGCGACGTCTCATAACATTGTCATGGCTGCAGTGTTCGCCTCACTCCGACGCTCTTATTACGACAAATCAAGTTCCAATGATGTGACAGAGAAATGTAGGAACCTTCCGGAGATTGATTGTCTACGACAGGCTTCTTGAACCCAGTCCAAGACTGATTTCAGACTCCACATTCATATATAACAATCACTTGTTACAAGTTACTTAGATTTATTGTTGGAGAACATAACGAGGAATACAGATTTTTGCTTGGAATAATGATTGTTTATAACAAATTGTTTCATTTAACCTATAAACCTCACTTAACTAACTGAATAACGGACTATTTAATTATTAAAACGTAATTTGGTAGATCACGTATGTAAATAGTAAAAAGTAACAAAATCAGACTTTCTAGTGCACGAAAGGTAACTTGAATAACGTATGTGTTCGCCTCAATGTTCTGCGGGTAGTGTCGCATTCCGGCTGCTATCGTTCCTCGTCGATTACAACAAAGGTTCGCTCAGCACCTTACCTCCGAGGCCGCCAGGACTCCGGCACGGAAGGGCGGAATTTAAAGTAGCTCCTAGTTTACCTGGCGGCTGAAGGGCGATATTATTCTGGCCGGTCTGCGTAACTAAGCCTTGTATTTATTACAATATTATTAGTGAAATACAGTGGAAATATGTTATATAATAAAGGCAGGAAGCAAGGCTCATTATCTTCCGGTACTTTAATTTTCCAGTCCATGTGGTACAACTCCCCCCCTGCCCTGCTACCCTAGGGAAGGGAGAGGGGGTCACCTGTGACCGTGTCCTCATTATGCATCCATGGTGAATGCTGCTTGGTTTCATATTAAATTAAAGGTCACTTTCTGTGAGGGGTCCCGTGTGTTACTCAAAGCGACCTTCCTGTGGAATCTTACTCATGATGGGGATGTATTATTTAGTTCGACTACACAGTAGAATTTTTTAAAGCTAACTTTAAAAAATTCTACAAGTCAAGTTTTACAAGTCTAGTGACTCTATAGTTCGATTGCTAAAGTGGTGGTTTGATTTCTAGGTACAGAATAAGGAAATTTTTTGCGACCAAAAATTAAACGATGTTAACTGTTTTCTAAGTCCAAGTGTAGTTCCACTAGTTGCATGCTAGAGATCGATCCATCAGACGAGCAATCAAACAGTTACCAGTGCGTTAGCGAGGGACACGCCGGCGCCGGCCACCGTCAGGCGCTCTCACATGCGGGTGTGGCGGACTTTCTGATGCCACCTTTCACCTGCACGCACTTATTGACCGATATTATGATACCATCTTACTATTGTAATGTTATGCATTTGAATCGATAAGACTCTGTAGGTAGAAGTCAGGTGCAGAGATTATTGACGTCAGGAAAGTCAGTTGATATTCTGTCATTACTCGCAAAAGTTCCAAGAGATACGGCTAATATTTCGCATTTTATCCATAAGAAAATTCCCACGACTTATGGCTTAGAGCTCAGCCTCATGACCACACCTTTTAATCACATCTGTCGTAGCTACTCTGATCAGCATCTTACTAGCCATAAAACCTAAAAAAAGCTAACGCACACTTGACTTGTCGCCGACATGATTTCCTTCAATCTGTCGTCGGTGGTAGTCAAATAAAACGCTGGCGTAATACTCTCCACTCCGCATTCGGATAATACGCGCCAATCCCTCGCGACAGCCGCACACTACTCACGCTCGCTCGCGATACAAGTGATCGAGCCGCGAATCCGCGATCTATTGCCACCACACATGACACTGTGTTTGAACAAGGATTACCTTTCGACTAGCACGTCTTACACTATGGTTTTATTCACTATTGAGGATTATTCTACTCGTCTATACACAATTACACAGTGACTTATTTATGTGAACACCAATTTAATAAATATCTGTTTATTTTTTCATATGTCAGAGTTAATCCCGGAGCTAAAGTGGTTTATTTATATTCATGAGTACTTCCAGCCCTTGAACGATTATGTTGTCAATTAATTAAAGACATCCTCTATAAGTGTGAGTTTCACCTGTGCACAGTCAGGTCCTGTAGCTATCCGGGGCGGCACCGTGGCGGCCCATGGAGCGGCACGCCATTACCGCCCGGCCCGCCCGGGCCGCGCGCAAATGAAACCGTCAGCCAAATGAAACGCCTGGGCTATTGCATTCTATTACCTGCACTGCCAACGTTGTTGTTTTACTAACACCCTTACCTTATACTATGGAAGCGTAACGTTATTTTATTTGCATTTAAACGAACCTTTTTTCTTTTGTTTAAAAAAAACATGTACCTATTAGGAAATTTTTAGCATTTTTTTCTATGTTCGATAGAGTATCGACATTCTAGTTTCGTTCTGAATTGCCAATCAAGCAACCATTACAGATTACTGTGCCGCATAATCGCTTTAACCGTTTCAATTTAAAGCCTCAGATACATCAGGGGACAAAATGTCCCCCAGCATGACGCGCAACACTCAATCTACAGGACGCAGCAAAATTGCCCACCAATGTTTTACGACGCATTCACGTGACGCGGTACATGTTGTTGGACTATTTGACAGCGTTGAGCGTCGCGTTGGGAGACATTTTGCCCCTTAGTGTATCTGAGGCTTAAAGCAGCCGCAGAGACCGATACGCGCTGTGACACTGTCGCGGCGGTTGCCGGCCGGTATCAAGACGGCGACAGTCGCCGAGTGCGGTGGCCGGTGGGGGCACATCTGTAACATCTGTCTCGGCGGCCGCTACGCCGCGCGCCGCTACGCTGCTACGGGCCGCTACGAGCTCGCCCGACCGAGTAACTGGGTGCTACGAACCGTAGACCCAACTCCACGTTATAAAAGTGAGAGTTTCTCCTTTATGTTTATTATTTTTATCGCGAATCTGTTGTTCCACGCTCAGGAAGTTTAACTTGAAATGAGTTCGCGTTATGGCGAGAAAGCTCCAAAAAACAGTTTGTTATTAAATATTTTGGAATAATTAAGTTGTATTTACAAACTTATTGAAGCACTCTTTTGAAATATAGTGTAGTTAGTAAATGTTCAGCACTTTCATAGAGTAAACTTCGGTCTGTAAGATTTGTGTGGTGGAATATATTAGCATGATGCAGGTCGTAAATTATAATTTAATTCCTATCAAGTTTGTATGAAAGTATAAACATAAAGTGGGAGCATGAAGTTTTAATTAAACAAGTTACAGTCAGTATTTAGAATTGCAAAGCGCGCTGCATATAATACGCAGACGGCGCCGCTCGCGCCACGCCACCGCTACGCAGCCGCCATACCACCGCCACGCAGCCGCCACGCCGGCGCCACGCAGCCGCCACGCCGGCGCCACGCAGCCGCCACGCCACCGCCACGCAGTCGTCACGCCCGCGCTCGCTGGCCACGGCCGACCACTTCTTTCTATTTGCATTTACATGCATTTTAAGAAAGAAAATACATTATGCTCGCCCGAAGCAATTTATTTGATGTGACGCTTCTATTTAACTCGTAAGGTTATACGCAATTTATTCGGTGCGCTATCGCCCGGAGTTTTAAGGTTCGGACATTAAACATAAAGGTGCTTACGTTTTAAAGTTAGAGTAGAAATAAACTGTACTGCGGTGTGTCGAAACAGATGGAATACAGAAGGTCGAGCTCTGCACACGAGATGTGGCGTCGCGTCGCAGGAGCGCGTACGAGCTGTGGGTAGTAAATGATAGCCATTCATATTACGTCGGTCCCAGCAGGGAGCGAGTTTGTTACCACTTATTATTGAAGTATGTACTTCTGTTACCACAGATTATGCGACGAAACAAACAATTTCGTAGTTTATGGCGCGAGTTGGTTGTTGCGTCGGTAATACCGGCGCGCGTGGCGCTCGTCTCACGAGGCTGTTTAGTAGCACACGTTGTTCTAACTTCTTTTACTTCAACTCACAATGTTCTCCACAGTAACATTTGTTTATGCTTAGTTTCGTCTGCAATGTTCTTCAAGTTGCACAGAGATCGAAACTTATTAACCACAGTGTGATGCAAAGAGAACTAAAACCTTTGCAATCTCGTATCTGAAATGGCATGTATTTTCGTCCGTCGCAATACAAAAGATTTTAAAACATGCAGATAGGAAAAACCGAGTTCTCTAAAATGTCATATGTATTTAGCGATTGGGGCGGGCTGATTAAGTCTTTCTTCTTTTTTTGGAACAAAGAGTCGTTTCGCATGACGGATCATTATTTTTGCTTAAATAAGTGCTAACACGTGCATAAAGGATGAGCTCTTGGTCGTGTTACGTGTTGCGTGTTACGTGTTACGTGTTCCGTGTGCAGGCGTCGTAGAAAGTTAACTAAGTGGTCAAGATTGCAGTGTAGATAACTATGTGAAAGTATGTGTAGTACCTTACTAGCCCGATGGGAAGCCGCAGCAGCTACCTGTGTATTAAATTATGCCAAGTCTGCTATTACTTAAGAAAGCCTTAAACTTAGAAGCGAACGAGGAGCAAACTATCAAGTTGGTGGATACTTCCACTGTTCACACGCGGTGGGACACATTATCGTCAATTTGTCGTTATTGCGGTAACATGTATACGTATGCGAGTACATATGTAAGTAGAAGGCTTCACAAATAAACACAACTCTTGCTATTTAGCGAATTCATTTGCTTTGCTTGTAGGCGCTGATCTCACGCATTGGGTTGTCACTTGTCTAAGTAACAGCTGAAAATGCACGGCAAACTTTACTTAGACAATTTAAGATTACTAAAGTAAACTATGCGGTAGTTCAATCAATTTGTCATCAAATCGTGTATGTAACTCTTCTATTTGCCGTATCATGTATTTGTTAATCTTTTGAACTTATTTACTTGAATACAGTGAATTTTATATCTTTTACCTACTCGTATATCCTAGTTCAACCTTAAAATGAATGTCATGATAATATATGTACAATTTTATATATGTATAATACCAGCTTAACCAATTTGAATTTGTCCGTAAAACTGTAGGGACCCAGCAGGGCCGAGGCCTACTGGGGCAATGGGTGTGCTTCTGAAAGGAAAACCCGGGGTCCTGGAATGTAAGGCTGAGAAGGAACATAGGAGTGGGTTTTAATCAGTAAAATCCTGATACGCCCGCTCCGCCCTAGAGCGGGTCAATGGATGGTTTCCCACCTAAAAAAAAACCATATCATTTGTAATAAATTGTTGAAATAAAACAAGTATACAATAGTTAAAATGAGAGCAAATAAACAAATGACTGGAAGCCGGCGGACATCGTTACTTTAACAGTTTACAAAAGTCATGTGGTGAGGGTTGTCCGGCTGGCAACATGGCGACAATGGCGACAAGCGTGTTGCGTCCACGTTCCCAGTGTTTAACAAATAACACGGCTTTGTGACAGTCATCGTGTTTATAGTGAGTACGGAATTAAAATGTGTTACAGACAAGTACCCGCACCATATGTGGAAGTACAGAAAGTCCACTTGGGAACAAACGTGGTTTACCTAACTTAATCTCTTTTTTAGGGTTTTTTTCCGAAGTCTGCATAAACGGAACCCTTATAGGATCACTTTGTTGTCCATTTTTTTCTCTGGAATGCATGGAGAAAAGAAGCTAAATAAAAGTAATATCAAATACTCTGGTGTGCTTCACCAAGCAGTATTGGAAAAATCTAAATCCTAAGTCAACGCAATCTGATATTATTTGATACCGATTTGTTAAATTGTGACACTAGAATATCTGAGTCACAAAGTAACGCTATTCGCATTGTTGAAATGGCAGTTCAATCGCACAGCAGGCCGTTTAGTTTGCGATCGGTGTCTTTGCAATAACATATAACAGAAAGCTGTGCCGAAACTTCTGAATTGTCTTGATGGTGGCAGAGAGCAAGCGAAGTGTTCAGGTCACAAGTAGTGTTATTGTGTACATTGTAGAAAAATAAGCGCACCACGACTGCGGCTCGCAGCAGAGTGAACGTGTGCGTGAGCCGTGTGCCGGGACAATAACACGGATACTATCTATATAATCGTCATGTAGGTAAGTAGTAAAAAATAACTTTAAAAGTAAAGAACATCAAAGTATCTATGTGATTTATTGTAGACAATTTGTTTTTAAGAAGCTTGAAAATGTCTACTGTTGCCTCCTGGCAAGAACCAGCTATTATTTCTTGATAGCCATTTATTATCGACATAGCTAACATCGTATTTTGTACGGACGTCATGTTTAAAAGCTAACAGAAAATGCTGCAGAACAGTACGAACGCACAATAAAATATTCCTATAATCAATCGAGCGAGTGGGCTCCGGAGTGTTGTGGAAACTTCATTATTCAAAGTCGACGCGGCCGCTCCACGTGATGTAGCTTCACGAAACAAAACTAGAATAGAAACTCGCACATCAATTAAAAACACATTTCTAAGTCAACTCTATAACGTAAAGAGTAGCGTCCGTCCATCAATCATAAACGACGTCATCATTAGTCTTCATCAGCGCACGCTCGTCCAAAATACAAAATAAAGCTATCCATCCCCACCATCAGTCTCCTCGCATCAAGTCCTTCATACTTTACTTTTCGTTGTTCCACACTACTACTGCTCTAGTTCAGTTCAAATACACGTCAAACTGTCGCAGGTGGTCGCTGACAGACTTGTCGTCTCATCGCTCACAACAATTACTCTCCGCAAGTGATTTATAATTTTCCACAAGAAATTGGAAGGTCTTTTAAGCGGCTTACTTTCAGCGGCGGCGCGGTTTAGTGCGGGCCTCCTCCGTGAGCGCCTCGATAAGTAGGCGGCAGGCGCGCAATCGGCGTCGGTTTTTAATTTCCCTCGGGAACTGAACCTTAACGACTGAGACCGACTATCCGCGAGCCGATCCGCTGAACACTAGTGACATTGTTTCTAATGTGTTCCTTTCAATAATGTCGATGAGGCGTCGCCCGCTCGCTGCGCCCATCCGGGCCCCGGCCCAGGCACCCGGGCCCCGGCTGGCGCCCACACACTACACGACACACGTTGTGAGGTATTTCGCTATTTTAGAGAATTAAATCGCGCTTTCGCTCGGAATGAGAGTTATTTCGGAGACTCACTCGCGTTGTTACATAAATTGTTGCGTAAGGAGTAGCGACTTCAGTGTAAAGGTTACATAGCATAGCAGTGTCAGCACGACGAACTTAAACAAACATTATACTTACATGATACTATTTAATTTTGGATTAAAATTAAAGTTTGTGCATTGTGACAAATCTGTTGTTTTGAATATCAGTACATCGCTGGCAGGCGACATTTTAAGTAGCAGTGAGTGACGGCCATTGGAGTATAAAAACAATTCTGATATCTATGGTGACGGCGGAGGAGCGCTCCAGCACGCGGCTCGTTGCGGGGACCGCGGCTGGAGGGGCGCAGACGACAAGCATTGTCGATTAAGTACTGTTTGCAGTAGTTCCGGCTGCGGCTCCCGGTGACGTAATGGACGGTTTGCACTACAAACTAAGTGCATCGGGAGCTTGGATTTCCTGCTCAATAAAAAAGACGTATCGAACAAATCTAAAGTATACCCCAACCCAATTCTGTTTATCCACCCCCCACCAAGCATTTTGGTTTACTAGGATCAGTTTATTTTACTTGAGATCGGCTCTAAACAACCAGCGTTATCGTAGGAAAAAAGGTCGATCATGAACATTTTGAATTCATGAGAGGCAGTAACATCATACATTCGAGACAATAGTTCACAGTAGAGCAGCAAATATCAGTGCGACTATTAACATGTGCGTCTACTGGGACTTATTAATACCTGTCAACTGTGTCTCGTGGCAGCCTGTGGCAATAAGCCGATACAGTAGCTGGCGGCCATTGTATAACACATAAATGTTGGTAGACTGTAAGAAATAGCTGTTATATAATGTAGTTGCCCTGTAGTGAATTAAGAAGATACAGTATATTATAGTCAGATAGTTGAGACGCGATAATATGTACATACAAAAAAATCACTTGACGTAATTAATTTAATTCGAGTTTCAAATGTTTTTTTTTTCATATTTACAGTTGGTTTCAAGGGGTGGTCTTTTTTATTATCGATAGGCTCGCGTTTGACCACTATCTCACCTGATGGTAAGCGATGATGTGGCCGACGATGGAGCACGCTTGCCTAGAAGTAACCTAATCACTCTTGACTTAAAGACCCCTAGGTTGTAGCTATCAGGAAACACAGACTCTGGCAGGGAATTCCACTCCTTAGCTGTATGCATTATGAATGTGTTCCCAAAACGCTTTGTACGTATGGGTGGGATGTCCACCAAGTACCGATGGCGCAACGCCGTACGCCTAGTGGTCCGATGATGGAACGGACTTGGTGGAATTAAATTGTGCAATTCCAACGCACACTCCCCGAAGTGTAATCGATAGAAAACCGACAGGCTAGCAATTCGGCGTCGATGCTCAAGGCTTTGGAGTTTTGATTCGACAAGTGCATCATCACCGATGATCCTCTTGGCTCGCTTCTCAATCGACTCCAGAGCATCAAGCTGTTATTTGGCAGACCCAGCCCAAAGATGAGAGCAGTATTCCATACACGATCGAACTTGCGCTTGATAAAGTTTGAGCAGCTGTTCCGGCGTGAAGTACTGTCTCACCTTAGCTAAGATCCCCAATTTTTTGGCAGCCTGTTGAGCTTTAGCCTCGATGTAAGAGCCGTAATTGAGGGTAGACGACAACGTTACCCCAAAAAGCTCAAGGCAGTCGGTTATCGGCACGGTTACCACCCCGGAATGATGCAGCTGGGTGGAATTGGCTCCGTTTGGTGGAAAAAAGACACGCCTGGGTTTTAGCAGCATTGAACTTGACCAGATTGGCATCGCCCCAATCGGATACTGCCTTCAAGGAGAAGTTCAAGCGTTCAACCATAGCCTCTCGGAAAGACTGGATCTGTGACCCACTAGCACGTGCATCAGACACGTATCTCTCAGCAACAGTGCTATCGTCTGCATACCCAAAAGTACCGGGTTTAAGAAGGTCGTTTATGTGCAGCAAGAACAGTGTTGCCGAGAGTACCGACCTCTGAGGGACCCCGGAATTAATTTCCATTTGACCGGACGAGCAGCCCGATGGCTGCTCGTTGCTGCTCGCTGCTCGCTGCTGGATTGATATAACCACTCAGATGGATCGCCCCCTCAAGAAGTCTGCGATCCAGTCACACAGACCAGTGGGCAGACCGAAGGAAGGAAGCTTAGCAATAAGGCTATCATGCCAGACCCTGTCAAAGGCCTTCGAGATATCAAGGGAGACTGCAAGTGCTTCCCCATGCTTCTCGATGGCCTCGCTCCAGATGTAAATGGCATACGCGTAGCGAGATGGGGTTTCACGCTGCTATCCTTCAGGCAAGCACTGATAGGACGGCATCGAGGGGGACGCCCGAGCCCCCCCGGGAGTGTCCATCGGGCCCTCCTTTCTGGTCGCCAACCAGCACGATGGCGCACCCCGGGATTTTTCGACAGTTGGCGGGGCAGCCTTTCATGTGTGGCTGGCACATTACTTGGGCCCCCAACTACCTGCAGTCGGCCAGCGGCGCACCGTGCCTTAGATCCCGCTACCCTCCGCGACTAGTCTCCCGATACCTCCACACCAGTGTGGGCCTGGTCGGTCTGCCTGCAATGGAACCACCACTTCGACCCAACTCCTCTAAATTGGCTACACTGAGCATCGTATCGGAACACGGCTAGGCCGCTTGGCGGTAAGGTCTTTCACGTGAATATCATTATATTGTATATACTTTTCGTAAAAATGGCCAATTTATTCATTAGTTTCACCAAATATCTTAGGTAATATTGTTAGACCCGTATAAAGTAAATGGCGAAAAACAAGCCCACGACATTTACTTGGGGATATTTTCCGATGTTTATTTTTTTTATTGTAGCTCAGACTTGTTATACAACAGTCTTAGTACTCTGGGGAGGTCATGGGTTTGTCGTAAAAAATGTAAAAAATAATCGACAAGAACAGGTAGACATTCAAACCTTAGCCGAGCGTTTGCACAATGCCGAGGAAAGAAAAGCAGTTAAACAAATACTTTCTTGAAAACCGCTTCGCGTAAAAACAAGGATATTTTCGTTATTGTAGCTTGAAATACCTACAACGGAAAATATTAAATGCATTTCGTTCAAAGATATAAAAGGTTGGAATCTCCATTTATCGCAGTGATGGCTGACATGCGGCTCAACCCGCCGCGCGACGCGACGCGCATTCTACGTAAATTCTGTGCTGCCTGTGCAAGTCCGCGAAAGGCGCGTCTCGCGCCGCGTGCGACTGCGACGTGCGACAAGCGCGACGTGCCCCTTCCCTCCCACCTCCCTCCGCTCTCGCCTTCCGCTTTAAGCCGCTTTGCACTACCCATTTTCCGCATCACAATATTTCGCACATTTCACCCTCGAGGAAATTTTTATTTACATATACGTCTTAGATTTTACATCTCGTGGAAATCCGAGAATCCTCTCTTAAATAGCGCTTAAAATGTACATTGTTGTAATATTGTGGCGCCAAGTCGTTCCACGGAAGAGAGAATAATAACTGGGCTTTTAAATAAAACCTTTTACCACAGTAGGTACGAGTACATAGCCTTCAGAAAATAAATGTAAATTCACGTAAACATTAGCGCTGATTTAGGAGCTATTGGAACTAGCAACAAATACAATTGTGAACAAATGAAGACATTCGTTAGCGAGTCCGAGTTGGAGCAGAACAAACTTGACGAGTTAGCTGTGTACCGTATTGTGAAATTAATTCTGTAAACTAATACACTAGACGCTCTCTGCTAATTTTTCCCGGGAGTCTGAAGTATTCGCATAAATTACCCAAAGTTTCGCGACTAAATAAATACTTGGAGTTCTCTGTAAACGCTGCGTTATTAACATGACTTATAGATATTGTTATATTATGTTTGTATTACTTGCCGAGAACCGTAAATAAAACAGATGCTGTAATTTATATTGACTGGCACACCTGTGCTGAAGCTCTTCGCTTGAGGTCTCGCGTAGTTACACAATATTGTGTGACTTCAGCTTGTCGATGGCGGGCCGCTCTCTCGGGAGTTCGGGACAACCCGTGCGAATGCCAGGTAAGCACACTTTGTGAGGATTCGTGTCATCGGGAATCAGCCTGTAAGTTACACGATTATCTGTGATTTTGGATGGTATTGTGTTGTTCTACTTTGACTCAATGTTTAATAAGTTTTATCAGCGAATGCTCACTACTAAAACTATAAATTACAGCCAAACTTGCTTAGTATTTGAAATAAGCTACGAAGATATGTTAACTGAACCTTTTCTATAAAAATAATGTCTATTGTTTTAAATAATATAGCTTCTGAATAATTTACAATGTACTAATTTTTTTTTTCAAAAATTGGATAAATTTTTTTTGGGTTCGATTAAGCTGCTAATTAAAACTATATATACACTAAAGGCAAAAACTACTAGCTAAAATATGGCGTCATAAAACTTATCCGCATCGCTGTCGACTGGAAGTGTGCCCAAAAGGCTGGCGGCATTACCACGTTGTATGGCAATGCTTAATCTCTGACCGAGGTAAAAGTCAGCCCTTGGGTAAAGCGAAGTGCCAAATAAGTGTTTGGATAATTCTTTAAAAAGCGTATGAGCACTCGGAACCCACGGCCCAAGTTTCAACTCCAAACGGCTCAAAAATATAACTGCCGATGAGGTTGTTATGTTTCCGCCGCTTGAGGTTCTCCGCAGCCGCAGCGGCAGCACCAGAACAGCACGAAGAGCTAGGAAGATGGGATGGTGCAAGAGTGTCGACACAGGTAGCGTCCCACAATAAAGGCCTACCACGGAAATAAAGACATACCGTCCGGTCTCTTAAAATCGTCGCGTGCCAGGCCATGAGGTTCCAAAACAGCTGCAACGCCGACGGTGACAAGGGCTCGTCGGATGATGTTGTTAATATTCGCGTGCCGTGCTATGCGTCCGTCCTTCGACTGCATGATAGGCCGTGGTAACTGAGGCTGTTGACAACTTCGCCACAATGGCAGCGATGAGGAGAACAGCAAGGAGCGCCAAGGCGTAGGGCAACAGCTAGGCAGAAAGTAGTATCATCGAACAATGTACCAATATTCGACGACGGCAGTGCGTGAAGCCAAAGACCCGACTCCCGATTTCCCACAGCCAGGAGGCGCGCACGCTCCGCAGTAGTAGCAGATGTTAGGATTAGGTTTTCCTGAACTACTTTGCAGAGCGGCTCATCCCATCGTCTCTGGGAAGTTGGGTTGTCGGGCAGATTTATATTCGGGTAAGCGAGTCTCCAGTCTCCAGGCATCCATAGCTTCGTTGAAGCACGGCACTTCAAAAGGAATCAGTGTGGAAATTAGAATGTTCCTGATTAATTTATCAGTGCTGTGGACCGAAGATAGGAATGCTGGTAAACTTATACTGGTAATTTTGTTTTAAATTAGTCTAAAATTGTCTTCTTCGTTTTGAGTCAAAGGTATAGGTTGCTGCTTATTAACCGTTAGCATAACATAGCATTATCAGCCTTATGATGCTCCCACAGCTGGGACTCAGGCCTTCTCTCTAGGAGAGGGAATGGGCTGTAATCCACCATGCAGGCCCAGTGTGGGTTGGTGGAAGTCATGAGTATTTAACCGTTAATGATAGTCATATCTAAATTACGCGCTACATGAGCACCGCGATCGCTCCCGACTGCATTTGGACACCTGTTACCGACACTAAACGCTCGGATTAAGTCACAGTCCCGCTCAGCTCCGCTCCGCTCCGTTCAGGCCGCACTTACATTCGTTGTAATTAAGTGGCGGATTTATTGCCGGAATTATGTCCCGGAACGAGTCATTCACAGGTGTACCCGCTACTCGCTACCCACTACCCACCGCGATAACAGATACTTTAGGCACGTTTATAAGCTTTCTTATCTCAAGTCTAGACGTTTTTATGACGAGAATGAACTTTGATTTACATTACGTAAGCCTCCTCTGAAAATATGTAGATGAGTATCTATATTGTTTTGAAATCATGATTTTGTTTAGTCGAGTGTAAGGTATGTACTATTAACCGGTCTTTTAAGTGTCTGACTTGTTCAGCGGTTTTTACAAACTCAAATATGCGACAAATATTTCTATAAAAAGACCTTTAAAATCGTCAGCCAAACTACAACGTACGGGGAGCATAAAATCAACCGTATCATATCGTCTCGTGTGGGACATGTGCGAGTGTGGCCGATATTCGGCTCTCTGTTTACACCCGCATTTACGAGCTGCGTCGTAAACCCTCACCCAATTCACAGCCAAATCTTTATTCAAAGTGTACATAAAATCGCAACAAAAATACGATCGTTGTTTTATATGTTGTATCGTGACAATTATGTGTAATGTTGTGTTAATGTTCCATGGTATGTGACCTGCCTGCGGTAAGCGATGGTAGTGGGAAATAAACTTTCATTCAATGTTAGGTTCAGTTGAAAACCTGCGTCAAACGCTTGCTAATGGCATTATGTTTAACTGAACCTATTTGGCACAGCCATGAGACATACAATGTAATATTTTTTAAATTAAAGTTTCTACTTGTTTCTAAAGGTTAGGTGTGTGCTTGTGTGCTAAATAAACGTATTTTCTTTCGTTTTTCTTTCTAATAATATTGAGTGTAAAGTGCATACAAGGGAAAGGAAGGGATTTTACGAAACTCCACCCCTAAGGGGGTAAAACGGTGGTAGCAAGTTTGTATGGTGAAACCTATTTTTGTTTTTTTTTACAAATCTCAATCTTGCATGCTACTGTATGTATGCAATGTTTAAATAAATAAAGAATATCTTAACTTACGCGGGTGAAGCCGCTGGCAGAAGCTAGTAGTATATATGTGGCACTGGATGGCAACTCATCGTGCGTCATTTAAATATATTAAATAGTTTTGTCGTTTTAATCTTTGTATGTTTAATTTGTTTGTGTATGTCTAATATGTTTGTGTAAATGTAATTCGTTTCTATATGTGTAATTTGTTTCTGTATATGTAAATTGTTTCTGTATGTGCAATGTTTTATGGATTCTGATTGTCCGAAATAAAAAAATATTATTATTAGACTTTTGGTTCTATCCTACATAATTATTATTATTATTTTTTAATAGCCTATTCTGTCCCACTGCTGGGCAAAGGCCTCCCCCAACTTCTTCCAGGTATTCTTTTCTTGGGCCACCTCGAACCAGTCTTTGCGGTAGGCATCTAGGTCGTCTCGCCACCTCTTCCCAGGTCGACATAATAATAATAATAATAAATCTAGTGCACAAGATGAGTATTTTGTATAGTTGATCAAAAGCCTTTCCAAGTAATCGCACCAGCCTCCCGTTGCGAAACCTCCCATATTTCCAAGATTCACCGTCCCAGATATACCCTCGTGACTCCCGATGACGCTATAACCCTGTTCCAAGAGAGCCGTAGAAAAACCAGCACACTTAGACAAAACAGACTAATTTCCTTCCGCGCTTGTCGATGCTCTCGTCAGTCTCTACCCTGTCCATTGCTCGAGCCAGCCTGTCCCTTGCTGTCTAGTCCCAGCGACACCCTAGGGTGCAATCGTTTAGTTTTAAATTTTTATAAGGCATTGCTCCTCCTGAGTCTTCCTGTGGCTGGTCCTGTCCTGGTCTTGGCTTTAATTTACTGAGGGCGCCACAGGTAAGTCATATCCGTATTGTCATGAACTTGAGGATGGACCGGAACGAGAAAACAAGCATGCTTGGCAAAAAGTAATGGCATCCCACCAAAAAGTAAATGAGAAAATTTGTTATGCTCTTTGTTACTCTATAGCGTGACTTGGCAAGTTAAAACTCACTTGACTAAATTGTACTTAAGGCAAAGATTCAAGTTGGTGGGTAACAACTTGCAAAGTCGCATTGTTGAGTAACAAATAACATAACAAAATTTTAATTGAAGGAACTGAAGAAACAGGCTTGACGAGAACTATCATTAAACGAACTTCGAGTGAGCTTGGTATACAGTAAGATTTCACTTCTTTTACAAGCGAAGCCGTAATAGAGAACTTGGTATTCTTTCACATTTATGTTTTTGGTGGGATAAACCTAGGAACTAGGCTGGGTGGATGATTGGTGTTATGCTTTTTCATGAAAACAGCCAGGATTATTAATAATTACCAAAGCCCGATCATCAGTGATAGCGTACTAACCTTGAAACTAGTTTAAAAATGTGTGGTTTAGAGTAGGTGCTGCTTCTGTGTCAGCGGGTATTGTTCTACTGACCAACTGCTATTGACACAAACCCAACGTTACCTACCTACTTCGTTTACTCATTTCTACGAAGTCTTTGAAGTAAATCTAATACTTTGTATATGTAAGACTCTTTTCTAGCTTAAAAAAATATTAAATAAGTAGGTTTCACTTTAGAACTGAGTGACAGATCGAATAAAGAAATATCATAAGAAAAACAGTTTATTTAAAGAGGATTCACATGTATTATTCAGTACAATTCCTACAATTCTTCTGTACGTGTGTTTGTCACCTAACTCCTCCTAAATAGCTTGACCGATTCGGATAAAACTTTGTGAGTATATTTGAGTGGGTCTGGATGGTTTGAAAATACCTTGAACCCGGTAGATATCGCTGCAATCGGGTTCTCTATTTTCTTTTCTGACAAAAAGCCGGTCATAGTCACACAGTCATTATAGTATTTGTTATTGAACTCTCCTTCTCGACTTTGTAGGTCTGAGAATAGGTCGGAGGCTAGTTTTTCACTTCTACCCCATTCTCATTTTTCTCTTCGATCATTTATATGGCAGAGCAACGTTTGCCGTCAAACACACAAATCATATTAATGTCAACATTTCGAAAATGTGATTCTAAGGTAAGTTTACCTCATATCTAGAGTTCAAGGATTTCGTATGTGCTTCTGACACCCCCCAGGCCACATAGAGCGTGTATGGCAACTTAATGTGCATATTAGCGATAACTTAGCATATAACGCGCACCTGTGAGCGCTCATAAAGAATCGTTTTAATTCCATTACCGCTTCAGTTTGATTTAGTTGCTCTCGTGCGATCACGCGCCACGCCTTATTGAATACTTTGCGATCATGTCATGGCTCTAGCGCTTTTTTTGGTACCGAAGATTAATGTCATCAGCTGTACAGTAAGCCGCATGTCAAGACTGTGGTAAAGTTGACCCAGAGCTGGCCTTGTGTAGTAGATACATAGTTTCAATAGAATTATAGGCCTGCTTATACTGGTTTTGTCATCACTGACGCAAACTTAGTAGGTACTAACTATTAGTTTCAAGGAGTATTTAACAACATACTTATAGTTAGGTATTTAATGGTGATCTATTTTAATATCGAAAAGTTATGTTCTGTTAACTTAGTCATGAGGTGACGTGTGAGCTGTATTTCGCGACACCTCATTGTTAAAACAATACCTGAGGTGCAGGTGTGCCTCGTGAGCTCTCTTATGTATTCGCGGAGATCAGTAAAATAGGTTATTGAGATTGATTTCATTCCGTGTGTCTCGTGTGTGTGTTGTATGTGCGTCGTATGTCGAGTGTGTGGTGATCTGCTGCCGTTGAACGCGATCAAATTCAGATGAATACTAAAATTGGTCGACGCTTTTGTGCTCCGAGTTGATAAGTGGTAGTTTGATTAACAGATTCTGAGCTCATTAAAGCTAAAGGTAACGGCAGTAGCCATTTTATTTCAAGAGGGTCGTTGACTGGTTATCAATTGATACCTGAAAAAAAAAAGAATTATTTGAAAACAGATTATGAGATTATGAATACGATTCTGTTTTCTCACGGGTGTTATAAAACAATTGTAACGCATCAGGCACGCGTTGTTATGGCAGCAGTTTAGATAGAATGTGGTAGCTGGAACGCGCCGATATCGTCATCGAGCAGCAACGATGTGTGCACAGAAGGACCATGTGGTGCAGTATTCCTCATAACCTATTCCCCATATCTATTTAAATTGAACCTCCAAAGGCACAGCTATTCTGTTTCACCAGTCTGAAATAGGGGCATCGAATTAGCCGTTTTAGGTTACGCCAAAGTGTCTTTTGACGCGGCCGTTTTTCGCATTATGCTTAAACAAAGCAAGTAAAAAGTTGGTTTGTTTGACCTGTCGGTGTCATAATTGCACTTACACCACTTGCTAAAATATAAAGGTATCTGGCTTAGACAGCTAGCACCGCTGCTGGTGCGGTGGAACTAGCTAAGAATCTACTTGATCAGGTCCATCTTCTTATCAACTTTGTGTTAGTGGTACTTCTGTGTCTGCTCGCGCAGTGTTAAAAGGCAGCGTATAATTCGGCGCGCGGCGCAGACGCCGGTCGGACCGGTCCTCCTCCCGCTCGCCCCCCTGCTCCCCTGCACTCCGCACTCACGACCAGTTCTGCGAACTAGTGGCACTCGCAAAAACTGCCACAGTCCCGCCGCAAGCCTCCGTCCTATTTGTTTTGGTAATGTCCAAGTATCGCGGTCAGTAGAAAAACGTGAGTGTCGCGGAATGTCAGCGGTGTCGGTGCAGTGTCGCGAGTGTCCAGTGTCGGTCATGTAGTGTCGGCGGGAGATGTCGCGTGCAACAACATGCTCGTCGTCCGCCATGCGAAGGTACCTCGTACAGTCCTACTTGTCATACAGTGACTGCGGAGCCCAAGGGAGGCTACCACTCACTGCAGCCTGTTGTCACTCGATAGTAATCTTCAATTACTGAGCTTTCTGAGACTACAATAACTTGATTTTTGATTATGCACTAACATAATTACCGGTTCATAATAAATATTTCAGTGTAGTAGTGATAACATTATGCCAAATTATAAAGCAGGTGTAGGCGTTGAGGCCACTTTTACACCTTCCTTAGTCATAACACGATCGTTGATCCTAATAATATTTTATAGACATTAAGCCATCGATTTAAATATCTTGAGCACGGTAAGCGCGTTGTGTCAGTTTATATTATGTTAACATGTGTTTAGCGTAAGAACGCGCTAAAAGCTCTCGGCTCTTCCCGCTGGGGACCATCACTTGCAGGCAATATGCTCCACTACTTACAATAATCTACCCAGATTACACCGCAGTGTAGTGGATTTCATATTATTATCCACTAAGAAAAGAGGAAGATCGTACAGGCTGCGTGTCCCGGGGGGAATGTTAGAGGATGTTACAAGCGCGAAACACAATGTTTATAGTCTGTGACTCCCTAAAGCTCGGCTCGAGTGTCGATAAATAAAGTGAAGCAGGAGGTAATGCTGCTGCTTATCATCTGCGGGACATTAGGGGCAGCCGCGGCTAAATGACACGGCACTAACATTGCGAACCTTACAATAACTCCGAGCAATGGTGCGGAAACCCGCGCAACTCCCGCTAACGCCATGCAGATGACGTCTTCATCGATTACTCAATGATTTACTTATCAGCTCATCAGCTTTTAGAAAGCGATGTACAAATTTATCTGATGTTATAGCCAAATTTTAAACACCCGCGCAATTTTAGCCCGATCACCAGTTTCAATCTTTTTATGCAATATTTTTATTTATCAGTCAAAGTACTGTCTCCCTTTGTACCTCGCGATTATTCTTATTATTATTATTCATTCATTTATTTCAAGTAACAGAGACTCATTTTAGTTACAAATCAAATCATTAAAATACAGATCATAAATTACATAAAATTAAAATTAAATTACAATATATTATAATTATATATACCCATCAGACATAGTTACTTTTCCTCTAACTTCTGACTATGAACAGCTTTCTATCATCACGTCTCGCGTCATAGAACTGTATGAAACAGTCGGTTTTGTCAGCCTTACGTGCATTACGAAGCGCGTGTTCCGGTGTATGACGTCCTGAACAATGTTGCCCATTTATTTACGTACCATTTACACACTCAAGAAGAACAAAAACAAATTGCACTATACACAGCATGCGATAACGATAGAATGCGTGTCTGTATGACTAGTCCTACGCCTGATATATTTGATGACTTTGTAATAAGCCAGCTCATGACCTCGATCTTGCCTGATGGAAAGTAATAGATGAGAGTTACAATGCCACAAGTAAGCCGCGAAGATGAAAAAGAAAAAAGATGCTGGCATAGTGATTGTATATTTATTGAGCACTTTATGCAGACAGAAAGTACAGTGGCGAACTTAATGCCTTAGATATTTTCCACTAGTTAAACTTTGGGTGATATAAAAATAAATAGAGCTAGGTGCAATATTAAGAAAAGAAAACGGAAACTAAGAATCATAAATAGCAGTATGTGTTTTCATTTACTCCATTCATGTGCAATGTCACATCGATAGAATGCATGTAACATTGCATATTGCGCTGGTCTGCCGTGTGCTAACGTTTTACGCCACGGTGTGTGCAAACAATACGGTGCACCGATACGAGCATTTTTGGTGAAGGTCACCAGCATGCAGAATTTAACAGAAAATGTGATTTATTTATTTATTAAAACTTCATGCAACACAAAGGTACAAAGGCGGACTTAATGCCGATATCCGACCTTTAAACAGACTAGTTTATTCACGTTGAACACAAAGAAAGTAGCATCATCTAACCTGATCATCTAGCATGATCTGTCTTTTCAATCTCACCAAACTTTTTACTATTATGTAGGTACAGCTGAATAATCTCTTCCCAAAATTCAAAACTAGCATTGAATTTGAGCAAAAGCTACACCAGACTTCCACAACATTCTTAAAAATTAGGTCAGGAAGACTATTCATATTTCGGTTTTAATTCTTGAGTACTGTGTACTTTTTCCGCGGCCGTCGATACGAATGCTGGAGTTTTTGTTCGTTTGGGAGCTATGTAAAAGTCATCAGCGGATACAAAGTAAACAAACAGAAGACCGTGAGCTGTCGGCGAACAGACAAAAACTTGCATAACTTATAGCAGGACACCGGACAAGGAAGAATTGGACATGGAACTTCGCTTGAAATAAAGGTTTTATTTCTGTGTAAATGTAGAATTTCTGTAGTAAAAAAAAAACAATCCTGAGTGTTTTTAAATGCAATAAAACCATTTTTCGGTTACAAGTCTTTTCAGCATTTAATATTTTTACCAAGCAATGTTGTGAAATTATTCCAAGTACCTAACTTATTTTTTGTATCGTTTATCTTGGAATACTGTTGATTTACAATCGTAACAAGTCGGTACATACCATGGCGACATGCTAATTAATTTCTGCTTTATGATTACATCCTGACTTCCTAAGGATCATTAATTGATTATAATAATAATATATATAACTCTGAAGCCTGAGGCAATAAAGCCCTTAAGTTCACCTTTTATTTTTCCTGATATCTTATTAGTAAAACAAATACATATTTATTGTATGTATGCCCATGTTCTTACGGTATTAATATTATTCTAGTCAGCGAAACTATGTAGAATGGTATGTAATTTAAAGTAGAACCTAAACAAGCTGAACTGAAGTTTATGTCATGTGATACAGACAGAACGTTTGTTTAGGACAAGCACTGATTTAACGTGATTTATGTAGTCTGCTGATATAGAACGACTGGCTTTTAGAAGAGGGTGAACGTGAATGAGGCTTAGTGGCGTACAATTAAGAAATAGAAGGCTTGCAATAATTCCAAGCCTACTTTGCAAATGTATATAAAGGTCTGAGTTTATAAATATTACTTTTATAACGAAAACTAATGAATCAATTTTACATTAAAACGAAAACTAATGAATCAATTTTTGCCTCGTCACGTGCAACGTTAAATATCATATTTCAAGGAGCTTTTATCATAATATGCCAGAGAGTCAAGAGAGCAAACCGATTTCCGACCTTTTGGAGGACCTTCTTCAACTTCTTAAAGCATTGTTATCCACATGTGTCCAAGTTGAGCACAGAACTGCTGTACTGGCATGGGACGAGGAGTCATTAACCAGTGCGCTGACAGGACAAAGCGCATAAGTACGGCGGGGGCGAGTGCTCGAACGAGTCGGGTGAACGAACTGGACGCAGCACTAACGCACATTTGTACCTGCACTTGAACAATTAGTTTTGCATACGTGTGAAAATGCTGGCCAGCTCTTTGTTGGTAAATATTCAATCTAAATTATATATTCGTCTAGGGTTGGTTGGACACGATGGAAATCTTCATAGTTTTGTATTACATTTTCAAATATAGTTCTCGGCTAGAGTAAATTACGGAAGCTTCATTGTACCTAATATTTAAATGGGTTCAATTATTGTTTACGTATATTATCACCTACTCCAATATTGACACAATACAAATCACGTCACACACAGAGACGGAAACGACATCCATTTTAGTGACGTAAACGCAGATTAATAATAGTCGTATTAAAGTTTTAGTTTTGCAACTTCAACCTCTGAAAAGGATACTCGTGGTCCTTGAATGTAAACGTTTCTCACACAGGCGTGGTTTTGACCAGTAAAAGTCTGATACGCCCTCGCGCTCCACTCTAGAGCGAGAGACGTCATTAGGTGATTGCCCACCTCAAAAAAAACTTGCTTTGCTCTCTTAATTTTTCGCAGCTGAACAAAACGTCGCGTCGATTCACCATGACTTTCTCTCCAGATCATTCTAAACTTGAAGCTATTATTACTGAATATTGCTCCATTCCTATCACAATGCGAGCATTATCATCTGCTCGCGCCACGCGTGCCTCAGACATGCAAAAAGTGTTAACTGCTGTTTATAAGTACCTAGATTACGTGACATGCGACAGGAAAGTTTCAGAAGGCTGACTAGCTATAAAACTGTGTGATCAGAACCAACCTTTAATATGAGCGATCGAAAAATTATTAGATGTTTGCAGAATGATATAATTAAATTAATTGTGTTTTTTGAATAAGACAAAAATAATGTATTTACAGATTGGTTTTAAACTTAACACGTCTTGAAGTGTAAAAGTATTTTTTAAAACCTGTTTTCAAAATAAATATCATTTATAGTTTAACTGGAAATGAGACATATTACCCATAACACAAGCTCTGCTTAGCTTGGGACTAGACGGCGTTGTGTGATAGTTGTGGAATATTATTATTATTATTTTTATATATTTTATTTATCTCAGGACCCTGCCTGCCTGGACCTACCTTTGGGAGGCGTACGAGGAGCCGAAGCCAACTCGCAGAGGCCCTTTAGACAATTATAATGGAACATGATACCAACCGACGATTATCCCTGTACGCGCTATGCTAGTGCATATTATTATTATTATATTTTTTTTATTTTTTATTATTATTATTTTTTAATGTATTTTCAATATTTATCTCAGGACCCTGAGGTCCTGGACCTTTGGAAGGCGTACGAGGAGCCGAAGCCAACTCGCAGAGGCCCTTTAGATAATTATAATGGAACATGATACCAACCGACGATTATCCCTGTACGCGCTATGCTAGTGCACCCAAGGACAACCCCCGGTTGTTGAAAAACTATTGCGACATATGGAGAACAAAGATAATAGGGCTATGGTTTTTGGAGTCTTAAGTGGACTGTTAACATGGAACTATGTTAAGACTATGGCCCCTGCCTGAACAACGTTATTAATATCCATCGAAAAAAGGCAGGGGGTGACTTGCACACTCAATAAATGGGCCCCCAAAAAACGGCCGCTAGCACGAAGTGACGTAGCAACAAGAGGGCAACATATTCTGAGGTGCTTGAGGAGTGGAGAGGTATACCACGGCTATCAGGACAATCCCGGAAGTACGGTCAAGATCCCTACCAGCACCTTACTGGATAATACATCCTTCTCCCGAGCACGTTTACTCTTGCGAATCTCCACTCAAGCCAGCCAATAAAGGCAAGAGAGAGGTGGGAGCTCAGTTCCTCGTCAGTGTTCACTTCGGCCGGCCAATAAAGGCAAGCCGGAGATGAAGAACAAGAATTCTCCCGGGAGATCGGGTCCGTGGGGTCGCTAATGCCCAACAG
This sequence comes from Mythimna impura, assembly GCA_905147345.3. Lineage (NCBI taxonomy): Eukaryota > Metazoa > Arthropoda > Insecta > Lepidoptera > Noctuidae > Mythimna > Mythimna impura. Next base: position 454,893 of record LR990344.1, read on the forward strand.
TTTGCCACAAAACTGCACTGCGGATTGTATCTCTCTTATTTGTTTATTTATTTAATAACACATACAATTGTTTTAACAGGCATACCCAAGATAACAAATGTAGTCGCCAAAATAGCCGCACTCAGAGACGCCAGCACAAGTTACACAGAGGACAACACACTTATTGTCACCCTCTCAAATTCCGCCAATGTGCAAGAAAAAATATCTAACCGCAGAGAGACGTTATTAAGTATTTCAACCGCCCGAGTCACGGGTGCGAACTTTAACAGATTTGTGCGGGCTACCGGGACTTTAAACAGCCTTTCTCTCGGTCCTGGGCGCAGTCCACTGTTTGGAACGAGCAATCTCAACGATTCCAGTATTTGTGGATTATTTAGGATACCCCGTAAAACCAAAAACACATACTTTGTAAGAGCGAGATTGCGCCTTACCTCCTCTTAGTCTGGCCCCTCACCCTAGGCATATTACGGCAAAGCAAACTTCACCGATACAGACCTAAGGTATATTGGAGCACGCAAGCCCCACCACGACGTCAACGTAGAGATACGGCGATGGGGTTATTATTATTATTATTATATTTTTCAAAATCTGCAAAATTGTAATCTTTTCGCTAAAAATACAGTTCAAACAGTCAGATCTGTCACCTCTCGATTTTATCTATTAATAATAATGGTTTATTTCAGAAATAATTATAATAATATTATTTTATTTCGGAAAATACACATATAGAAGGTTCAATTATTGCCAGGGGATATGCAGGACGTAGGTTTTTATGCAACGTGTGGAGTGGATCGTCTGCAGGTTTATTCTTTCTGATGTTCATGATTCGAGTGTAAAAATCGATAGAGTTAATACATATTGATTTCGTTCAGAACACTAACTAGGTCGCGGAGTTCGTTGATCGGATGAGAACACAGTTATTGAAATCAATCTTGTGTTATTAGTCTAATCTCTACTTTTTTTTCTTAATTGTTTACTAATCCATATGGATGTCACTAATCTGAATTAAAGATTATTTATTTTAATTTTTATTTTAAGGATAAGGAATGTTTATGTGGACTTGTTACACTGTTTATTTTGTGGACTCTAGACAGAGTAACATTCCATCAGCCATAATGCTAGTCAAACTTCATAAAGAAAACTTTAGTATCGTGACCCGCGGGCGCGCGGGTAGCGCGTGTCACTTCCAGATATTTTGAACTTGTTGACATCAGTTGTCTTAACTAGTCTTTATCATTGCCGTTGCTGACATCTCTGTGGCTCTCTTATTACTGTGGCTAAAGGATGTATATAGCACAGTTACATTTATTGGACCAGCGTTTGGGTTTTTCTGATAAGGATATAAATAATATAGAAAGCTTAGTTTCGTATTACCAAATAGTTGATGTTGACAACAGTCAACAGTCTGTTTTTGTCGAAAACTGGAGTGTTTTAACCTACCTATATTAATAGTTAGGTTACAAAAGCCTACCTCATTATAATTCCAATTTATAAAATGCCTCAACATAAGTACAACATACAGTCGTACTATTACTGAGTTGATAAGAACATAGTTCTAGTTGGTCACTTTTACTTTCGTACTTAAACGTGGAATGAAGCGTAACCTGTATCTATGTTATTATTATTACGAGGATTCCGATCTTGAAACGCGTCAAGGGCGCACTTTAACTCGACCTCACCTTCCACAAGCTGGAATAAACAGAAAATCACACTCAACGGCGAAAAGAATAGAGTTCAAAACCGTAGTTAATCGTTAAGTCATTAGTATTATGTGCTAGATAATAATTTCTTCAGAAAGACCAATCCGCGAATACGAATTGAATGCTCAGCAAACTACTTGCCTATTGATAAGAATACGGGTTTTATGTGTATATTTTGGTTTGATAGTGAAATATGACAAACATCACATACACAAGAGGTAGACAGAGGTGCAATAGGTTTTTTTTGAGGTGGGAAATCATCTAATGTTTTCTCTCGCTCTAGGGTGTTGCGCGAGAGTGTGTCAGACTTTTACTCAAACGTAAAACAATACGCGCCGTCAACGTCTCGGGCTCGATCCGGACGATTACCGGACGGCTGGACAGCGAGCTACCCATTGCTCGTCGTCCGTAAGCCGCCTACGGTGTCTGGAAGCCGGGGTCAGGATCCCGGTAGCTGGGGCGTGAGGATGTTCGTTCCCTTACGCGTATGCCCATGTTATAACGGGTCAGCTTCTTGCCGTCAACTGGTCAGCAATAAATCAGTCTCCTGAATGCTACTGAAATATCATGGAAAATAAAAACATTGTACTCTACTTTCAGCAGCAATCATACTTGCAACCATAGACCGAGAAGGTTCCTTGCTCCACCAAGATCATTCAAGACCTGTCTAGCTTATTCTTGATTACGAAACTGTTCAGTAGCTATACAACAGCTAATACTGCACACACACCAGGATCAACACAAGGTTTTAATTTGGTTTTCTCTATAGCAGTAGATCTTGAGTACATTGTGACTGGTGTTGTCACAGATACACTCAGGTCGGCGCGCGTCGTACCTCGCATGCGTGGGATGCGCGCGCGCCACTGAAGGCCGACTTTCCGGTCGCAAACAGCCATTCTTTTAGGGATAACTGTAAGATTGTAACTTTACAAGAACATTATATAAATATATACGTACATATACAGATATACCCCTGATTGTACCCTATACAAAGCGTCATTGAAATAATCGAAAACTAATTCTGCGAAAATGATCTGATTCCCATATTTTACTAAGTAACACATACCATAATGTCTAGGTCCCATAGTAAAGACTATTCATGTGATGAGTACCCAGGTACAATGACACCCATGGAGGCATTTCATTTAAGTGATGTATAAGGGAGTCTTGTGTACGTTCATACAGGCTTGCGTACATTCATCATTCAGAAGAAAACGATAATCAATTAAATTGAATAACTTATGAGATGAACCGCGGAGCTTCTCGGAGAAGTCATTTAATTAATATAATCGGATCTCTGACATAAGCCCCTTTTTTATCTTTTACCGTGCTACTACTACCGCCCACGAAATTAGACCATAAGTATCATTAAAAAAATATTAAAGTATGAAGTATGTTCAAATCATAAATCTTGAAGACTACGAGTGTTCTTAATCTTATGATTCCTTGGAATCTATGCACTTTAGATAACTTCAGCATATTGAATTTCTTTCGAGCGGATCTCAAGCAGTATCAATACGTAGACACTCTGGCAGTCAGTCGCGCGTGACGTTAGCTCATCGGAGATACAGGGGAAAAGGTTTTATTATAATTTGATATGTTTGCTCTATTAAGTTGGTAGGAGACACGATTCTATTCTCGTCATGTTCAGGGTAATGGGGCAGAATGTTGGGGGAGGGCGGGAGGGGGGACGGGGGAGGCGTGCTTCTGATCATTACATAGCTCATTAGCTCCATTTATCGTCATTTATCTTTTCATGCGTTGATTATGTGCGGAATGGAGACAATGTGCTGAGAAGTAGAGGTCGGTGCACAATAAGTATACTAGGAACGCAGGTAACGAAAGAATAGATAATAATACCGGGGATGACATTTCATGAACAAATTGTTGACCGTATTTGATGGGAGGAGCTCGCGAGCAGCTGCGCGGGTAGATGTTCAACACAGATATGTCAAACAGTAAAGATATGTTATAAGCACAAATTTATTCGAGTTCAGATGTTTCCAAACCACGCGCACTTATTTCACTAACACAAAATCAAAAACTATAAGAACAACACACAAGCTCATATTTCTCACGGACACAAAGATTCTGACTCCACCACAAATAAACACGATTATAGAACACATTCAAAAAGGAGGTGGAGCATCTACTTGTAACTACGAGGTCAGAATAAACACACTTATGCAAATTATATAATTAGTGATAATCATAGAAAAAAATATTGATGAAATTCAGAGTTGCAATTGTTTTATTTCACCAAGGCAATCTTTGATGTATTGTATGTTTGATGACTTTTTAGCTAAGAAAGTAGCTTGCGCTTACACAGGAACGAAGTGTACACGAGTCTGCACACACATTCAAGATCGTCACCACCTTCGTGGGATAGGACCCCCCTATACCTATAATATCTCCTGTCTTTTCTAAAAATTATCTTGGCTGTGAAAAAAAACCTATAAAATTTGTGTTAAGAGAAGTTTAACAGAAAAGTAACTCTATAAAAGCAAAGTTTGATCTTAATTCATTCATAAATTGGAATATTAACTGTAAATATCAAAGTTAACTCGATTTTCTAGACACCATCCAGAGACTATTCATAGTTCTAGTAAACAGTGTAGCAGTTAACTTCTAATATAATAAAATCAGTGTACTTCAAAACTATATTCTTTCATGGAAATCTAACAATTCACGAATATTAATTTTATATTGTTTTTAATTTTTAAAATTGTATAAAGTTTTTATTTAGTTAATATCAAATTATTAACTAACTTCATTTATATGGAGCACGCTTGGAAGGAACTGCTCTTCAGTGGCCAGTTAATCGTAACTTAAGATGCTGGTTAATCTAAAATTCTACTATAAGGATAAGGACCTTCTCGAATTTAGGAAATCACCAGTAAAACTTCAGGGTTTTAACGGATATTCAATTTACTGACCAGTAAAATGTTGGGCACGCCACAATTATGGCGGTAAGTCCCCTCTTTGAGGCATGGTTGGAAAGACTTCACGGCGTCCTCACCTTCCGCATGACGCAGGTTATCACCGAACACGGTAAGTTCGGGAAGTTCCTGCACCGGATTCGTGAGAAAGCGACGCCTGGATGTCACCACTGTGTAGACCGCCCGGAGGACACGGTGGAGGTGTGCCCCGCTTGGGCAGAGCAACGCCGTGTCGTCGTGGGGGCAATCGGCGGCGGCGATCTCTCGCGCCGGGCCTTGGAACAGGCCATTGTCCGGAGCGAGGAGGAATGGCAGGCGGTCGCCTCCTTCTCTGAAGTAGTAATGCTAGCAAAGGAGGTGGCCGATCGCGTGAGGCAACGGTCCTCACGCCCCAACTGCCGGGCGCACGGGATTCCGCCGCCGGGATTCCGATCCCGATTTCCGGCCACCATAGGCGCGGGCTTGCGGACGGCGAGCAATGGGTAGCTCGCCATCCGACCGTCCGGTAACCATCCGGACCGAGCCCAAGTCGTTGACGGCACGTATTGTTCCACGCGCGCCTCAGGGAGATGTCAGCAAATCGTAGGGGCCCAGTAGGATCGAAGCCTGCTGGGGCCACGGGTAGTGTGAAAGTGAAACCCGGGACGAAGGCAAAGAAGGAACAGGAGTGGGTTTTTAGTCAGTAAAAGTCTGACACTATCTCCCGCACCGCCCAAGAGCGAGATTTGTCATCAGATGATTTTCCCACCTAAAAAAAAAACCAGTGAAATGTAAATATTTATTTAAAACATAAAACGTAATTTGTCAAAATCGTCCGCAACTTCAATGTTGGAACCGACCATTCTAAGAGCGGTCGAACTTTCTTCATAGCTTGGAAGAAATCGGGTTCAAAGTGAGAAGAGCGTATTGTACTATTTTTTGTAGGAAACCAGTTTGGACCCCTTCCTGTCTCATTCATCTTTTTTTTTATTTTTGGATCCTTCGGATAGCTAAAAATTTTAAATAAAAGACAGATAATATGATTGACAGTGATAAAAAATGAATGATGCGAAGTATCATAAGAAAATATAAACCAATAGTTTCCTATAACATTTATACATTTTATGAGTTATTTAATGCCAGGTTCCAAAAGTTCCCAAATGTGTGTTTCAATAATATTAGTTTACAAGATTTTTGTTGTTAAGAAGAAACATGAGTTTATACGAAAAATTTGTTTATTTTACGCCTACTGACCTTGGAAAAAATATTATAAAAAGCCCAGGACGTCGAATATTTGGGATTTTTACTAAGATAAAATACCTAAAAGAAATAATGTAGAGGAAGAACAAACAAAGAAAAATAATAATTTGATGTAAATTAATCCCAACCACATGAAAATTCGTTCAGTAGCTTTTGAGTTTATCGTGAATAGACCGAAATACAGACGCGTGGGGAAACTTTTCTGTAATAAATATTTGTAAGAATTAATCATTAACATTATCTTTTACATCGTATTAGGTAAAGTGCAAAATATCGACCACAAACATCACTTCACATATCTAACAAACAAAAGCCGGCAGCACCAGCATCACGAAACTATCGTGTGAGTGAGAGTATCTTTTACATACTCATCCATTGCGCAACTAGGTCAGCTGATTAATTGCTCAATCTATACTAAACAAGCAATGATATTTGTTCTCAATTCAAATAATTGATTTGACACATCATTGCGTTTTTTGGTATCAGGAAGTAATTTTTTAATGAATTTACTAAGAAAAACCTTAATATATTAGTATTTACGTGTAAAGTGAGATACCATCTTTCTTTTAATTTACAATACAGCTGTTATTTTTGCAAACGACCACTGAACAACGCGGCATTTTATAAAAAATCATAAGCAAAGAAGACGTCGCTAGTCGACATTTGACTAATGGCCGAAAATTACATCAAGCACATGTAAGCACATAACCGGCTTGATGCGTTCGCAAGCACCACGCATATCTCTACTGTTTGACATAAATATCTGTGATGTTAAAGGTATAACAATACTTCCTATATGGTATGACGATGATATGGCTTTCGCACTCAAGTAGGTATTCCGTTAGGAATATGCAGGCCTTCAAGAACGCACCCGACGCAGTAGGAACGAGACAAAATTCAATTAACTTTTGAAACTCGTCTGTATTCTATTTAACCATTTCTTAGATTGCTGGAAACATTACTTTGGCACTTAAATACGGCCATCAATTGTACTATTCTCATTTAAATAGCTGAGCATTAACGCTGATAAGAGCAAAAGTCACAGATATTCTAAAAGCATTGCAGCGATACTCTGTGCGATTAATCCCGAGATTCAATTAATCGGATTAATGTTGCAGAGCGTGTTGCGACGTTGCGACTGTGCGCGTAATCTGCGTCGTAATGAACTCGGTCAATTTGATCGTATCAACAGGTTATAAAGGGTGCTCGTCTGCTCGTGACGTCACGCTAGTTGCGGGCACCTCGTCGGCCGCCCCCCGCTGACTGGTGCCGTCGTGTTTTATGAGATACTTCTGCTAGCAGTAGGGGACTTTAATCAATGTTCATCTAAGAATGGGATTGATTTTTTATAGCAGCTCTTTACAGTGAATGGAATCCGTAAAGCAAAAGTGTTTTATCCTCTTTGGCTGGTAATGCTTCATACAGGAAGCACATACCTATCGTTGTTATAATGAACTTGTAGGATCAGGCTCCAAAATACTGGATCCTATGCTGTTCTTCCCGCTTCAGGGTTTTCATCGTTTTTAAATTATAAGGTTTAATTGAGTGTGCGATCGGTACTCATACTGTAAGTCCGGTCGGTGTTTGCAAGGCTAGGCATTTAACTGCGCTGCCAACGAGACGTATGGAAAACGATAACTCTCGCAAACGAGCGAGTCCGCATAAATCATAGAGTACCATGAGTACCGACCACCAACCGCTCGCGCCTGGAACACGAGATAAAGGAATTTCAGAGGGTTTCTGTAATCGTACGTGTTTTCGTTTGCATTGAAAAAAGGAAGTTGTAAATGATTGGTGGTTTTGTGGAACTTGGAAAAAGGAAGTCGACTAATATTAAATGTTCTCAAAAGAATTTCAAGATAAATAAGACGGATTGAAGAGGGAATTGAACACTACCAACCAAACGAAGCAAGCATAAAATAGAGCTAAGAAGGGATGGACGCAACTATTGTCATAAACAGCTCTTTAGCTGCAAGCTTCACCAAGTGCAAGTAATCTTGACATTTCCCAGTTTATGTCACCCCACGCTGTAATTCTACATAATCATAATATTTATAGTTGCATATCGCGCGTCCTCGCCGCGTCGCTCGTAAAGGCGCGTCACGCATGCCGTTTACAGCCGATGCCGAGCCTCCGCGCGATAACACGCGGCGCCGAGCGATCGCGCGGTTTTACGATGCGCGGCTTATTACCTGCGCGATGATATTGTTTCGACGCAATCTCGATTGAGCCCTTCGTTATGTGGTGTACTTGTGAGTTGACGCAGATCAGAGAAACAACGGGGATGTGTCGTTTACTTACCCACATATTGTAGTAGTTGTTGTAGGGCTTTCTCTTATTGTGATATCATATTGAAATACTCAGTCAGCTTTCATTCATAGTCGTATTCTCGTTTTCGCAGTCAGTCTTCTAAACGTCGCAGTGTTTTTCAGCTGTCAAAACCATAAGCATAATCAGCCTTTTAATGTTCCCACTGCTGGGACTCAGGCCTCCTCTCTAGGAGAGGGAATGGGCCGTAATCCACCACGCGGGCCCAGTGCGGGTTGGTGGATGTCACATGTCTTCGAATTTTTTGGTTCTAGGACATGCCCGTTTCCTCACGATGTTTTCCTTCACCGTTTTGAGAGCAGTGGTGATGAAATAAATTACACAAAGTAATGCGCCTGGCTGGGTTTGAACCCGCGACCTACAACTCGTAAGTCGGGGCCGTCACCACTCGGCCACCACTGCTCATCAAAGCTGTCAAAAAGTACTACTCAAATATTAGACAACAGATATGCCAAATAAATTAATTTATACCTACATTATTATCACCACTACCACCACCAGTATCTCCATTAGTATCGAGACATTTTTTCGGATCTTTTGTTCTAATCTTATCTTAAACTAGCTTCTGCCAGCAGCTTCGCCCGCGTGAAAGTCGGTTTCTCCATACGAACTTTGAACTCCCATTTCACCCCCTTAGAGGGTGAATTTTGGAAAATCCCCTTTTAGTGCTCACTTACGTCTTAAAAGTAAACTTTGTACAAAATTTCATGTTCCTAGTCCCAGTAGTTTCGGCTGTGCGTTGATATGTTAGTAAGTCAGTTTCTCCTTTTATATATATAGATTTAAGCCACCTGCATATCAGCATTTTCAGCGTTTCGTATCATTGTATTTGTTACACACAAGCGGAGCGTCACGTGGAGGCTGTAATTTTTCCAGACTACTTCCAATATGATTATGTCACTGAACAGTTATGCGCAGAAAGTCCACCAAATGCAAACGCAAGGATTCGAAAAAAAAAAAAAATATTTCTCAATGTACCTACAACAACAGATTAGATACGTAAACAGTTTTAAAGAGGATGGAGAAATTGATTATATAACCCAGCTTTAGCCAGTACATTGTAATGCCAAAGAAATATAATTGCTGTCAATTGTTACTCCGACTCGTGATTGACGGCTCTTCACTTTTATTTTCTTTATGAGATAAATCATATTCATGTGATATTGCTTATGAAGCGGTCCTTCTGTTTGACTATTTAGTAGCAATGATCTGGGGATTCCCTCCCGCCGCAAATTGGCCGCACACGCGCCGAGCGTCCTTGACTCAACTTAACTTGGTATTCTCGCCAGTTCACCACCCGCCTGGCTCCCGCCCGGCACCCGCCCGGCTCCCGCCCGGCTCCCGCCCGGTACGAACAAACTATTAACTTAGCTGCTCTTTATCCCCAGCTCCACTTCTGAGACTTGCATGTAACCGCTCTATGTCCACAATTATATTAGTGAGCGACAGTCGAACATAACTTTGCTGTATTTGTCATATCTGCCTACGCGTGCGTGGGACACGGAATAAATCAAGTATTTTTACATTTTTCTGTATAATTTGCAAGTCAATATGGAATAATTTTCGAATTTCGCTCATTTTCATTTACTCGTCTACTTTATTTCTAGTTGATGAAGTGTTATTACTCTTTTTATCGAACTAATGGTAATGTAAAACAACCACATCGCATCGTTACAATATTATTATACGCCTACTGTTAAATACCAATGTGCTAGACCAAGGCCATGGCCATTAATGTCAACTGGTCACATGCCTGACATCTGAGTGCTAATGAATGCCTCTGGCCGTTAAAAACAGAAAAAACCTCAACAACAACATTTTGGAAATTAAATAATCTTAATTTAAGTTAGTTGTTATAAACTAGCTGAATACGAACTTGACGTGTCTTCAACTCAAATTCAGGAAAGCGTACACCCGTCGTATTCATAGCACAGCTTATAAGAAATAGAACAGATTATACACCTACTATAATAACGCTTCGCAATAAAATGTGAACTTATCAGTGTGCGGCTCCGAGAAGACAAGATTTTTGTTTGTAATTTCAACAAAATGCTTGATATAATATAATGTTGGTGAAAAAAAAGGTTTTGTTCTTATAAAAATGTTTATTTCATTTCTGGGGAAATTTTCCTTTAGTAATAAAAACTCGTTACTGCAGCACCGGTTCCTGACATCGATATGTTTTTAAAATAAAATGTTCACGAGAAGAAAATTAATTTATGAGTTGCCTGTTTACGTAGACAAGTAAATACTACAATACTATTTGATACTGGCAGTACTTATGTGCATAAATATAAACTGACTCTCGGAGCTTAAACTAGAGATGCTAACCGCAGCTATCTTAAACGTAGTTGAACTTTAACCTTTCTGTAACATTTTGCCGACACTAATAACGGATATGTTATCTGATCTAATAATCTAGATTCGCCTTATGTAAGAAAAAGTTTCACAAAAGAATTCAAGCTCTCAACTCCGGATTTTTTCGAAAGGTAAATGTTTTGCTTAGATTATATAGGGTTGGTTTAACTTCACAATGCGGTCAGTGGGCTTGTTTTAGAATACGTATTAAGGCTACTTAAAATTTTATTCAAAGATTTTAACTAGACATCATTAAAGGATATTACTAAAACCTCACGACACAATCTCAGGATGATCAGTAAAGTACATAACAAAGATATAAAGGAACCCAATCCTCTCAAGCATGTGAAACAGAAGTCGTAAAGAACAGAACACAATACGACTGAGCACAGGCCGCAGATACGACTGTATCCACATTAACATGAATCGGGCCACGGCTCCCACTGCTCCCACCGCGCACCTTCTCGGAACAAATGCAAAATTATCTAAATTAAAATCTAATTAAGTTTACAAGGCGAATAAATCGGAAGGAACACAAACCACTGAGGATATCACTCGAATGAATCTTGGCGAACATTAGAGTACAACAGGAGCAGCACGAGTACACAAGTACACAATGTACGTCACATGTACACGGGTACGGGCCGCACTCGCGCGGGACACCACTACCTACCTGTACACAGTATACACGGGAACTGTACGATGAAGTTGGAGTCTCTCAACTAACTATTAAATATTGTTATGAACAGATAGATAATATTATTATTGCTCAGTTGAGTTAATAATTGCTGAGGTTATGTAAGTTGTTTTAGTCGTCACGGCTGAGATCAAGGCTCTTAGAATGGCAATGGGAAGAAACCTATATCACTTTGTAAAAATTATTGCTGATACTTATCTGCCATTTGCGACATTCGTGGGTTGAAAGCAGCTTTATATTTTGGTCAGTACAACATCAACCCTATTATTTTGACAACAAATTTTAATTAAACACCCTTTTCGGCACTTAGAGATCTAAAATAGGGCGCAGACCAAAAATGCTAATAACAATTTACAATATCTGCTGAGCCCTCTTAGAGTAAAGCTTTATTTATTTATACACCTTGACAAATAAGCTTAATAAAAACTTTTCTCTCGGGATCGCCTCCTTGGCTGGCAGAGAATTGTGGCTTACATAACAAACGATAATTATATAGACATCGACATTTTGCTCAGATTGTATGTAAAGCGGCTTGGGGTTGGCTTACAAAAGAATTCCTATTATCATAAGGAGCGTAATATGAACCACATCGGTGAGATTGTACCACTTTCCTACCAAAAATATTTAATTGAGGAGAGAAGGTGTTAATTACCCGTAGGTGTTAATAAACAATTAAATAGCTTTCAAATTAAATTAGTAGATAGTATGAATAATTTGACATTAAGCGCTTACAGTCTGAAATACAAGCCCTTGATATATCACTAAATAATATGTAAATTCTCACACAAAATTAAGTAACATGTCCTCGTTTCAAAGGAGTAAGTAGACAATGTAGATTTGCTGTCTTTTAGTAATAACAAATATACTTGTCAGAGGGAATATAACGTCGATAGTCCCCAGCTCGTGGTAACAGAAACCCGTCCAGGGCTATGAGCGCTCAAAACGGTATTTTTAGCAAAGACGTGCTTCAAATTTAACTCAAGGTGTATATTCAGCAAATAGTAACACATCAAAAGTGACTATGGATCAAGAAATATTTGGGTATGTGTTAAAAAAATTGCCCATCAATATTTACTAAATGTATTCTTCCAAATTGGCTTTAAAATTCTTGGCTAAATGCTGGACTTGCTCCATAACCACCGAAGCACACAAACTAATTGGTTATGAAAGCCTTGTGGGACGCGATGAAGATTATAAGACAGTATTGACATTGAATAACATACATTTCTTTCACTTCATTCCATTAAGAGTACTTACGTCTAAGTATTGCTGGATCGTTCAGTTCCCGCAGAATGGTGCTTAATTATATAAAATAATCTATAAATATAAAAGGAGAAATTGACTGACCGACATGTCAACGCACAGCCGAAATTACTGGGACTAGGAACCTGAAACTTTGCCAAAGGCTTTCTTTTATGACGTAGGCGAGCACTAAGAAGGGGTTTTTTTTAAATTAAATCTTTAATAGGGCTTTTAAGGTGCCATAAAACAGCGACTTTCTGAAGCCTACTCCTCAGTGACGGCTGAGTTAATAGGTTTGAAAAGAAGTATATGTTTATTATAGATTCATGTATAGCAGTAACAACATATATTTTTTTCGTATGACTAATACTTTTGCCAGAAAAAAAAAAAATCAACATGATATTTTTTCGCTTGTTTTCTCTGCTCCTTTCAAACCGCTTTGATCTTTAGAATGTGTTTACACAAAAAAATTGCTGGTTAAGTGCTCGTCAGAATGTACATAGCATATATAAATCAATCAACATTTCGCAAAGAAAATGGTTTTAAAGGTCAGTTGGGCTCTATGTGGTCCCAGGCGGTTGTATGAACGGTGGAGCATACGGTAGAGGTAGGTGTGCCCCGCTTGGGCAGAGCACCGCCGTGGCAGAGCACCACCGTGTTCTCGTGGTCTACCATTTATATATGTCGTTATTGTTATTTGTTTATTTTAAGGTGTGCGCCATATTTGACGTAAATAAACTGTTTTTCTTTCTTTCTTTCACTCGGTGGCAGTGATCTCTCACGCCGGGCTTTAGTACAGGCCATGGTCCGGAGAGAGAAGGAGTAGCGTAGTAGGTGGTCGCCTCTTTCTGCGAAGCAGTAATGCTAACAAAGGAGGCGGCCGCACGCGCGAAGCAACGGCCCTTACGCCCCAGCCGGATTCCGATCCCGATTTCCGGCCATCATAGGCACGGGCTTGCGGACGGCGAGGAATGGGTAGCTCACTGTCTAACCGTCCGGTAACCGTCCGGACCGAGATGTCAGCAACCGGGCCCAGCAGGGTCGAAGCCTACTAAGGACATGGGTGATTCAGAAGAGAACCTCGGAGCCCTGGTACGAAGGCAAAGAAGGAAGAGGAGTGAGTTTTAGTTAGTAAAAGTCTGCTCCCGCCCCGCTTAAGGGCGGGAGATGTCATTGGATGATTTTTCCACCTAAAAAACAACTTGGCAAGTGTGTCATTTTTGTCCATAAATACCCGGGTTTGATGAAAAAATAATTTTTGAGTTACAGTTCTAAGTATGGGGAACCCCCAAAATTTATTGTTTTTTCTATTTTTGTGTAAAAATCTTAATGCGGTTCACAGAATACATCTACTTAACAAGTTTCAACAGTATAGTTCTTATAGTTTCGGAAAAAAAGTGGCTGTGACATACGGACGAACAGACAGACAGACATGACGATTCCATAAGAATTCTGTTTTTGCCATTTGGCTACGAAACCCTAAAAAGACGCTTGTATGAATATGTGTGCATTTAACTCCAGCCAGATGTTCTAGGGACTATACGCCTTTAAGAGGTGAAAGGGGGAATTTTGTTTGTATGCAAAATCTTACTCCGTGTGCCAATATACTTGACAGTTAGCACAAGTAGTAAATAATAAAGATTGTCTTTATTTGTTTTCAGAAATACTCTTAATGTAAAAATTTAGAAGGTTTTAAAGATTGTGCGGAGGATTCTTATTTCTTGAATTAATAAACTTGAACCTGGCACAAATTCTAATCAAAATGACTATCGCTAGCAAAGTGCTAGTAATTTTATTTAATTCAATAATAGTAGATTATGTGCCTAGGGGATAAAGCAATGCCTTTAAGTCATGTGCGCCATATTGAATTTCGAACGAAACGAAGGTTGCTAAGTTTTAATCCCGAACGCCAGTAAGGGATTTATATAATTAACTCCCGAGAATTGCGAGGGAGTTAATATAGAAACCTGAGTGAAGTGAGGAATTTAAGCCGCCCAAGACAATGACAGCTTTATCCCCGTATTGGATACTCTACTTTTTACACCATCTGTGAGATAATTAAAAGACAATTTACGAACACAAATTATATATTAGAGAAATATAAGTATTATTTACAAGTTGATCATAACTATCACTCGACATGTATGGAGATTTGAAAGTAACAAAATTCACTACTCTCTTATTACATTATCTCCCTAGTGACAGAATAACTTACTTTAAGTGATGGTTGTATGACATATAAAAGCGCATTATCTAGCAGGTGGTGAAAAAAAACTTAAGTGCTTAACTAGCACTTAAGTTTTTCTGTTTTTTGTTTTTTAGTTAGTAATAATAATTATGGTTTAACGCATATTAATTTAAGATGATAAGGGCAGGAAAACGATAATATAATATTGCAATGCTTATAAAAGCCTGCTAAGTCATAATTACATAATAATACCGACATTGTACTCTTAGTTTTCAATAAACGTTTTCACTTTGATTTTGCTAGCGAACGATACCCGTGCACGAACATGAATCATGTTCGTGAACGAGCACCGTCGGTTAGGACTGGTCATCTTTCAACTATCACGAATGATTTAAATTATTTCATCTTTGAATTATGTTTTTTACTCTGGACGCTTCTAACTTGCACGTTTTTCTCCATAATTCCTGCATTAACGATGTTACTATTAATTGAATTAAAAGAGAGTCTATGCAGTTTATTTGTACGTTCTTTTTCAAAGAGATCAACGCTTTGGAACGTGCAAATAGCTTCATCTTTTTTGAGGTCGGTCAGACCTTGAAAATCTTAAGTTTAAATTTAATGGTCTAATTGAAATAAAAGCTTTGAGTTGTATTGTTGTAGTGGCAAAGCAATAAATGGTCTTATTTTTGCAGTGTTTAGCAGTATTTTGTTTTGTTTTTTCATATTGTGACCAGCCGTGCTATTCTGTAAATGGTAAATCATTTCGAAAATCATTTCACAAATCATCTCGAAAGTCACACTCAGCGAATTGTATTTCAAAATACCAAATTCTATAGACAAATTTGTAGACAAACGTCAAAATACTCAACCGTTTTAGTTCCTCTCACTTTGATCATCACTCGGTGGCGCCAGTGTCAAATTCACTCCATTTCAGAATACGAAACTTTGATTTCACTGCGGATTCAGAAGTGATTTCGCAAATAAACTTTTCAGAATAGCAATGCAGACTAGACTAATTAATCAATTTAATCGAGTAACATCACGTTTGTAATCTTAAGGTAAACATTTAAGAGGAGGTTAGAATGTCGGTGTACATGATTGTTCCAATGTTCGGTGGCTACTGCTACTATCTATGTCGTGTCATTGCCATCATAAAATCGCTGTAAAAACAGATTGTGCTATTCAACCTGCTTCATGTCTTTCTCACAGTGGAATCATGATGAAATTGGCACGTCATAGTAGAGACTCTAGAATGATACTAATGCAAAAAGGCAATGATAAATTCGATAATAGAGAATAGGCATGCAATTTTTTATTTGCCAAATTAAATACTTTTTAGCTGTAGTAAACAAATATGAAAAAGAAAATTAAATTATCTTCAGTAACAACAAAATTACGAAGCTTCAAAGCTGCTATTATGAAAGACAAGTCCAATATGGTCTTTGACGTCAAAGGCCTGGGATGTGGATGACACCAGTACAACCGTGATAGAAAACAGCGCCTTGGCAAGAGAAAAAGATATATTTATTTAAAATTATATTCTATTTTGTATATTTATTGATAAACTGGTTAGTTAACAAATATTTCGTTGATGCATATTCCCTATTGATCTTCGACTATTCCATATGCTCGTCAGTGAAGGCACTAGCTGTAAGATCACATTTAGAAATTGATAAAACTCATCCAATTTGTGAAGCAGGAATTGCGTTTATCAACTTCCACCAATGGCAAACAAATAGAGCAGGCAATGCATTTATCAATAAATTGTCTGTAGGTTTGCGCTAATCGTTCTATAAATCAATCCAGCTGTTGGTAATACAAAGCAGTGGCACGATCAATGACAGTCAATAAGCGGACATTGAGTGTTCCGTCAACAACAATCCTATGAGCAGGGGGTTTATAGTCATTGTCATTACATCTTTTTTGCTTAAGCTGTTGATCCCCGCATTAACGCCGGCGTTCACGCGCCATTGTCTTACTATTGTGTCTCTAATTACGCACTCAAAAGGTTAATCATGATACCTACCAATTTTTTACCCACGACTTTGCCCGCGTAGTGCTTGCACGGTAACTGTGTAGTTTTAGGTACTTATAGAGGTTACATTTTACAAATAAACAAATAATAGTACTTATCACTTTAAACAAAACATTTACTTACAAAACTGTAGTGACGGTTTTCTAACTATTTTGCACTAGGTACCTAGCACAAATTAATATCGATGTGACTATTCAAATAACACTTTCTGTTTTCTTTGCACTGTGCACCGGTAAAAAACATTGTGGGAGATGTAAGCCTTCAGGAGAGAGCGTTAAGGATAAACGTTTGATATTTGCTCCTCGGGGAACCGATATTCTACTTCACTCATCACGATCAAGGTTAAATTGACAGAAGATTTGTGGGGTATGTCTATCAAAGTTTGTACCTCAATTATTGAGACTATAGCGCCGTACTTAGCTATAATATTTAATTTGTGTATAGATCAAGGAGTTTTTCCGGATCTGATGAAATATAGTAAAGTGATACCACTTTTTAAATCTGGGGACAGTAAAGACACTAATAATTATAGGCCGGTGTCCGTGTTGCCGGTTTTTAGCAAGATATTTGAAAAGGTGATGTTAAATCAAATGCTTAATCATTTTAACACAAATAACATCTTACACGATAAACAGTATGGTTTCACCAAAGGACGTTGTACAACTGACGCTGGTGTCTCCTTACTAAAACACATTTTTAATGCGTGGGAAGAGGCACAGGATGCTATAGGCATCTTCTGTGACCTGTCTAAGGCGTTTGATTGTGTAGTTCATGAAACATTACTCCTGAAACTTGAGCATTACGGACTAGGCAAAACAGCTTTAAGCTTATTAAAATCTTATTTGATTGACAGACAGCAACAAGTTCAAATAAACGGTGTCAATTCGCCGGGATTAAATGTGAAAATGGGGGTACCCCAAGGTTCAATTTTAGGTCCTTTTTTATTTTTAGTTTATATTAATGATTTACCCTATTTGTTGCAAAATAAACTTAATATGGTGTTGTTTGCCGACGACACTTCTTTGATTTTTAAGATAAATAGAAGGACTAATAATCTTGACGACGAAAATAACGCACTACTGCAGGTCCAAAACTGGTTCACTGCTAATAATCTAGTTTTAAACGGGAAAAAAACTAAATGCATAAGATTTTCCTTACCGAATGTCAAAAGTAGTGATTGTGACGTAATACTAAACGATGAAAAACTAGAATTTGTCGACAAAACTGTTTTCCTGGGGATAACGCTTGACTCAAGGCTACAATGGGGTCCTCATTTAACATCTCTTGCAGGACGGCTTAGCTCAGCTGCATATGCTGTTAGAAAAATCCGCCAATTTACGGATGTTGATACCGCTAGACTAGTCTATTTTAGTTATTTTCATAGTGTCATGTCATACGGTATCTTACTATGGGGACGGGCTGCAGACATCGACTCAATTTTTATTCTACAGAAAAGAGCTATCAGAGCTATTTACAATCTCCGCCGGTGCGATTCTCTAAGGGAACTGTTTAAGGATATTAACATCATGACGGTGCCTTGTCAATATACCTATCTATGAAAACATCATGTACGTTAGAAAAAATCTTCATCTTTTTAGCAAAAGAGGCGACAGACATAATTATGTTACAAGAAATAGGGACCAATTAGTTCAACCAGGTTTCAGACTGGCTAAAGTGGCCTCTTCTTTCATGGGGTACTGTTTGAAATGTTATAATAAAATACCTCCCCAAATATTAGAACTCAATGAAACGAAATTTAAATCTTGTATTAAACGCACACTATGCAGGCAGGCATATTATAAGTTGGAGGATTATATTCAAGATAAAAATGCTTGGCTCAATGCTGGTCCAGCTCCACTACCACCGGGGGTACAAATTGATTAGTTTTGAAACTATTATTACTATTCTTTAATGTCTTTTTTTTTTTGAATTTGTTAAATTTGTAATGTACTATTGTAGTTAATTATTATTGAATTTAGTATTGTATAATGTAGAAGCATTTTTTTCAAACTTTGTAAATGTGAGTACCATGGAGCTATTTTATGGTTTTTAGGTTACTATTGGATTTGTTTGACATAAATAAGCATGGCAGTTGAGAGTTTGTCATGCTCACTCAAATGTCTCACTGATGGTGGCGCGTGTGTTGGATCATTCGGTTCCCTTCAAAATGGTTGAGCTGAGTGGTGCTAATATTCGCGTCAGGTCCGTGAACGGGCGCTATCAGTTGAGACTGGTCATCTCTTAGCTGCCAGTTGCTATTTTAATATCTATATTTAGTTTTTATTTTTACATTATTGACATTGTTCTCACATGATAGCGACAAGAAACATGTAATCAATCAATCAATCAATCAATCAATCATTCATTTATTTGCTATAAATATGGTACAGGAGTTGTTATAATGGCAGTTATAGACCGAGACATATTTTACCTAAGTTACAGGTATGCAAATATTAAAAAATAAAATTTATAAATACATGAATTAATGAAAATTGATTAACATATAATTATTATTGAAGTTTACATTATGGATTTTATTAAGAATGTCAAAATTTTATTTAGTAATGTCAAAATTTTCTTAAGTAATGTCAAAATTTTATTAAGTAATGTCAAAATTTTATTAAGTAATGTCAAAATTTTATTAATTAATGTCAAAATTTTATTAAGTAATGTCAAAAAAGATAAAAAACAAGAAATAAATTTATGCATCCTTAAAAAAATTGTAACAACATGAACTTTTCTTCAAAAACTCTTTTACTGAATAAAAACTTTCCTCTATCAACCAGTCCCGTAAAATACGACAGAATTTGTTGTATGGTAATTCGGAAATATATTTGGGTAAGGAGTTGTAAATAAGTGGTGCCATATATGCACAGTTACGTCTAAAGAGTTCTAATTTAGGGACCGACATTTTGAGAGGTAACCGCGTTAACAACCGCTTATTTTTATTGTCATTACCTTCGAAAAGGAATGGATGAGCCTTAACAAATTTGGCGACTTCGTAGATATAAAGACTAGGGACAGTTAATAGCTTTTTTGATTTAAAAATAGGTTTACAGGAATCAAACCATTTCATACCATAAATTGCACGAATACATTTTTTCTGCGCTATAAAAACCCGGTTTACCTCTGAAGAGTTACCCCATACTACAATGCCATAACGAATGAGAGAACAAACATAAGCATGATACACCATTAGAGATGTTTCTCTCGTTGTTACGTCTTTAACTTTTCGAAGAGCAAAAACGAATTTATTAATTTTCTTGCAAATACTGTCAATATGATCCTTCCATGTGAGATGTGCGTCTAAAGTTATACCGAGAAATTTTGTACTTTGTATTTGTTCAACTTTATCATGGTCAAGGCTTATATTAAACTGAAACTCTTTTCGGCTAGGCGTTTTGAAGTATATAAGTTTTGTCTTGTCAATATTTATTTTTAATTTATTACCTTTCAACCATTCGACTATTGAATAAAGAGTTTGATTTACTTCAGATTCATAAGAATTTAGATTTTTACATTCAATGATGACAGTCGTATCATCAGCAAATAAGACACAGTTGTGTAGTATCTCACGGGGAAGATCATTTATGTATATAAGGAACAGCAAAGGCCCCAAGATACTTCCTTGGGGTACGCCAAAATGGTTTGTACGATGCTGTGAGTCGTAGTTTTCTATGCATTGATTCTTCTTGTTGAATTTAGTTACCCTTGTGAACTGTTTTCGGTTACTTAAATACGACTGGAACCACCGAGAAGCCAGACCTCTTATACCGTATTTGTCCAATTTTTCCAAGAGTAAGGAATGATCTACAAAGTCGAAAGCCTTGCTAAGGTCCAGAAAGAGGGCAGAAGTTGGGATTTTAGAATTAATACTAGAAACAATAGACCTGATCAACATAAAGGTAGCCAGTTGAGTAGATTTATTTTTTCTGAAACCGTACTGCTCCTTAGCCAGAATGTCATATTTATCAAGAAAACCAAGTATTCTTTTGTACATTACCCTTTCAAAAATTTTGGACAAAATAGGAGTTAATGCAATAGGTCTGTAATTATTCTTATCAGACTTTGAACCTTTTTTATGTAAAGGTTTTATTATTGATAGTTTCAGTTTGTCAGGAAAGCAACCTTGTTCAAAAGATAAGTTAATTATATAAGCCAAAGGTTCTGAAATATAGAGTGCAATCCGTTTCAAGAGATCTGTATTAATGTTATCATAGCCGGCAGATTTGGTGGGTTTTAGCGACTGAATGATTTGAAAGATTTCATGTGGAGTTGTCGGCTGAAGAAAGATACTAGAGTCATTAGTTTTCAATTTGTTAATGTCATAAGTGGTCTTATTAATTGCTGTATTATTAGAATTATTCTGTATTATGTCAATAAAAAAGTCATTAAATAAATTAGCTATGTCAAATCCGGAAGAAATCGAGGTTCCTTTGTCAGCAATTTTGTCAATATATTCTGTTGTCTTAGTTTTACCCATATTACGCTTAACGATGTCCCATGTAGCTTTACCTTTGTTTTTGGATTTAGTAATATGTCTCATGTTGCGTATGGACTGAAATTTATTGACACATTTCTTTAATAAAGCGGAATATTTTTTAAATTTAATCTTATTACTATTAGTTTTGTCGAGATAGTATTTGTACCGTAATGAACGTTTAGTTTTACAACTTACTTTGATACCTTTTGTAACCCAAGACAGGCGATTTGCTTTACAATTAGTTTTAATTCTAATAAGAGGAAAACATAGATTATAGAAAAGCGTAAGTTCATTATGAAAGGTAGAGAAGGCAATATTGGTATCATCTATTTCATAGATTTCAGAGAACGTTAGACTACCAATACAATCTACAAACTTACTTATATTTTCTTTACTGTGGTCATTTATCATCTTAAAGTAATAATCTTTGATGTTTAATTTAGGTTGATACTGAAATTCCACCACTTGTGCCGTGTTATGGTCTGATAAACAAAAGTTGTACGTTTTACCTGTAACTCCTTGAATATTGGTTATAATATTATCAATGCATTTGTTTAGTCTTGTAGGTTCTTGAATATGGCATTGCATACCGTAGTTAGATAGTAATTCTAAGAACTGCGTACTAACGTTGTCTTTACTCAATATATTAATATTATAGTCACCACCTATCACTATTTTACTTTTCTTGTGTTGAAGCCTACTTAAAGTTTCGTTCATTTTGTTAAAGAAAATGTTGATGTTAGAGTTAGGAGTTCTGTAAACACACAGTATTATAAGTTTCAACTCATGAATTTCTACACCACAAATTTCGAAGTGCTTTTCGATACTCAGCTCTTTTATGTCTTCTAATTCGATACTTTGTAAATTGTCCCTACATAATATACATGTACCTGTAACAGAGATATTTGTAATTGCAAAACATGATTGAAAAGAGTGTCCATGGAGTTTCTTGCACATTCTTCTCCATAGAGATCTACGCTTTGGAATGTGCAATTAGCATCATTTTTTTTTTTCTGACTGACTGACTTCTTGACATTTCAAAAGTGCCTGTAAATGGTTTATTTGAAATAAATGCTTTTGAATTGAATTGACTCTAATTACAAGTTTTTATTTAACTTGTCTTATTAGTTAGTTTGTTAATTAGTTAGTAGGTATGTATCGGTTAAATATTGGAACTAAATTTTAATACATTTATCGCCAACTGGTTGAACTGTTATTTTGCATACACGTTTGATTTGGATGTCAATGTACGCTGGCACTGTGCTGTGTGAAATAGAAAGAAAGAAAAAACGTTTATTCGTATTCACACAATCGTATAAACTAATAATAAACAATGAAAAAAGAAATTTATAATCTGTGCGAGACCAAAAAGGCGCCTAACTCAGCATATGCTGCGTTATTTAAAACGATAAATAACTCAGCGCTAGTATTCTGTTAGGGCCCGCTGTGATGCCACGGCACAGAATAAGTAATAGTACGCCACGGACACACTCACGTACATCATTCCAGACCATATCCCTCCACCATAACATACCACACCATCACCATACCATATAGTTGTCTGGCAGTTTTGCTGAACTGGACCTATTTGGCGCA
Organism: Mythimna impura; assembly: GCA_905147345.3. Taxonomy (NCBI): domain Eukaryota; kingdom Metazoa; phylum Arthropoda; class Insecta; order Lepidoptera; family Noctuidae; genus Mythimna; species Mythimna impura. The sequence goes on from LR990344.1 coordinate 477,698, forward strand.
GCCGTGAGATACACATTGTGTGTGTTTTTTTTGTTTTTCTTAGTTGTCTTAAATTTTGTTTTTACAGTGTGTGTATCCATGTGTGCCAAATAAAATATTTTTCTTTCTTTTCTTTCTTTCTTATTATGATATTTGATATCAAATGTAAGGGTTCACTGAGAGGTACGAGTATACCAGAAAACTTATTATTAATCATCATTATTATTTCAGCCGAAAGACGTCCACTGTTAGACATAGGCCTTCCCCAAGCGTCAGCGCCATAGCGACCGATCCTGTGCGTCTCGCATCCATCGGATTGCTGGACACGCCATAATTATGGCGGTAAGTCCCCTCTTTGAGGAGTGGCTGGAAAGACAACACGGCCTCCTTACCTTCCGCATGACGCAGGTCCTCACCGGGCACGGTAAGTTCGGGAGGTTCCTGCACCGGATTCATGGGGAAGAACCGCCCGGGCACCGCAATTGTGTGGACCGCCAGGAGGACACGGTGGTGCATACGGTAGAGGTGTGCCCCACCTTGGCAGGCCATGGTCCGGAGCGAGAAGGAGTGGCAGGCGATCGCCTCCTTCTGCGAAGCAGTAATGCTAGTAAAGGAGGCGGCCGCACGCGCGAGGTAATGGCCCTCGCGCGCCAGCCACCGGGATTCCGATCCCAATTTCCGGCCACCGTAGGCGCGGGCTTACGGACGGCGAGCAATGGGTAGCTCGCGTTAGACAGTCCTGTAATCGTCCAGACCGAGCCCAAGCCGTCGACGGCGCGTAGTGTTCCACGCGCGTTTCAAGGAAAGATCAGCAACCGCAGGGACCCAGCAGGGTCGAAGCCTACTGGGGCCATGGGTGATGCCAAAGAGATTCCCTGCAACAATGGCAAAGAAGGAACAGGAGTAGGTTTTTAGTCAGTAAAAGACTGACACGCCTTCTCGCTCCGCCCAAGAGCACCCATACGTACAAACCGCTTTGTACGTATGGGTGGGATGTCCACCATGTGCCGATGGCGCAAAACCGTACGTCTAGTGGTCTGATGATGGAACGGACTTGGCAGAATTAAATTGTGTAATTCTAGTATACACTCCCCGAAATGTAAACGATAGAAAACCGACAGGCTAGCAACTCGGCGTCGATGCTCAAGGCTTTGACTCGACAAGTGCATTATTACTGATGATCTTCTTGGCTCGCTTCTCAATCGACTCAAGGGCATCAAGTTGGTATTTGGCAGATCCATCCCAAAGATGAGAGAAGTATTCCATACACGATCGAACTTGCGCTTGATAAAGGTTGAGCAGCTGTTCCGGCTTGAACTACCCTCTCACCTTAGCCAAAAACCTAGATTTTTTGCAGCCTGCTGAGCTTTTGCCTCGATGTAAGAGCCGAAATTGAGAGTAGACGACAACGTTACCCCAAGAAGCTCAAGGTGGTCAGTTAACGGCACGATTGCACCCCGAAAAGATGGAGCCGGGCGGAGTTGGCTCCCCTTAGCGGAAAAAAGACACACCTGGGTCTTAGCAGCATTGAACTTGACCAGATTGGCGTCACACCAATCGGATACTGCCTTCGAGGTAAGGTTGTTGATAATATAATCGATTCAAATTGTAGGTATTCCCCGCCCGAACATTTCCATAAAACTATTATTGAATATTTATCGTCCGTTTGTATTACAGTATAATTACTTTTATTATCAGTCGGTTATTTATGAATGTATCGGGGATTATTGCCAGAATTTGATTAAGCAGAGCCTTTGATCGCTAATACAAGTAGTGGCTTTTATGTAATGCTGAATGATATCTTTAATATCACATGAAACATATTGGTTTCATTCATTATCGTGACAAAGAAAATGAATAGCAAAAGAAACAATCTCTTCGATGCGATGTTGCGAGGATTCCAGTTTATTCAGGTATCAGACAGTAGTCAATTCAATAATTTGTTCTAAACAGTTCCAAACATTTTATATTTACTACAAACCAAAAAGGAGGATAGTATCTACTCAAAGGTCATCAAAGAATTCCAATGGTTTTTCCGGTTTTTAGTTGTGTTTGAATTCATATTTATGTACCTAAACCACGTAATAAAATATGTATAAGTTTTGATTGACGGTTAGTGGTGATGATGTGATTTCAAAGTAGTTTAATCGAACATGTTTCTGATGTGGATTGTGATTTGCTGGTAATAAGTAATAACTTTCATCATAGTATTTTGTGCAAGTGCACATTTTGTTCACAAAATCAACGTAAACAAAACTGTAAAACAAATGATACTGGCACTAATTTATTTATTGTGCGGAAAGATTTATTTCACGTTCAATAAAACAAAATAATGGGAGGTTCAGTAAATTAAACGTATGAATCCGACTTTAATTTACAAACTTATGATAGTTTAATCTCACGTCATGTAAAAATAATTTAAACTGTCGTCAAGTAAATTGGAGCACGCACTGGGAGTAGGCCCGACGTGCGGCTGTGAGCAGTACGACGGAGTAGAGTGAGTAGCGTCTACATACAGTACAGTACTACACTCATGTAAACGGGGCACTTCGACCGCTGACCCAGTCATTAAGCTAGCCTCGACACGAGATAACTTCAAGAAGGCTAACTCCCGGAATATAGTTAATAGTGCCTGGGGAATTTAAACCATTAAAGTTTGTTAAACTGCTATTTAGTGACCTAGTTGCTGAAAAACATGACTTGAAAATAGTTGAACTGTAAAAAAAAGCAACCTGTTTAATGTTAAATTTGCATAAAGTTGTTGCTGGTCCCTAAGTTTCCCACTAGATCGTCTGCACCAGGTTTTATCACACGGCTGAAACTATTCATAAGTTTTACTTCAATGCATTCTCCCGTAAAAGAGCTTTGAGTACGTGAGCATCTTCTAATAAGAGTGGACTTTCTGCAACTAAGTATGTTTTTTTGCTTCCTCGCTCGGTGCGCCGTCCCGAGTGGAATTAAAAGATGAGTCCTGTCGGCAGCAAGTGTGTCGAGAGGCTCGTCCTCACAAATACTCGCAGCGACTTCTTTGATTAAAACTTATGCAAATCGTAGAGCCAGTCAAGTGGCTTCGGCAACTTACCAAACGATAGTTGAAGAGTGAACGGGGCGCGAGGCATGAGCGAACGACGGGGGCTGTTTTCAGAATTATTTTATAATAAATGTTTATGATATTAAATTGTTAGACCTTAGTTTGTCGTTATTATAATTCAGTTTTACTGATTCTCTCTCTTCGAAAAGTTAGCTATTATTTTTCACTCGTTATTAGTTCTTTGAAGGGGACGAGGTGAGCACTTACTGTTTACGATACGTTTTCTACTAGTTAATTGTTCACAAAAATTTATTAAATACAATAAACTGCAAATTGTCTCGTAAACACCGTATAATAATTGCCTTAGTGACACTAAGCGCCCGTGATTAGGGAAGGGGGCATGGAACAGTCAATCCATCAAACTTTCAATTAATGATTACTTTGGAACAGCAAATCCATTAGGATTAACCGGCTGTAAATAAAGCTAATATCTTGTAGTCTCGTGTAATTCGACAGGTTGAATGAATACGCCGGTGATATAACGGTCGACGTTTAGACGTGAATCGTCTCTAAATGAGCTCGTTAAAACCGTAGCCATTACACTGCTCGATTGATACTGTTATTAAGTTTTAGTGCCGTCAGTGTGAAGAGTTACTTCGCTATTCATCAACGAAATTCACTGACTTGTTGAACATAGTTTTTATCAAGATTTTGACTAAAGCTTATGATAAATAAATCACCATACTTTGACTAAAATATTATTATAGTTTAATATCTATATCAATTTTCGTTTGATATTTAACAATGGCTTGTGGCCTTTCGTGTTGATATTCATGAGTAAGTAACCCGTAGGTACCACAACTTGTGTGTGTATTATATCACATCTAATCACCCTGTACTGTTAGGTGCAGCCACTTTTGTTCTCCACGTAGTAGTCCGCAGCCGCTTATGCGCTGTGCTTGACTTGTCGGCGGCAGCACGACGCTTGTGCTAACTGTTTGTGCGGATTTTAATTAAGTTTGCGTGGTTTGAGTGACATCTCCTCCATCCTCCTCCTCCCTGCCCCGCCGTCCCTCCGTCTGCCGCGTCGGGCACTCGCGCGCACTCCTATGTGCTAACCTTATGACTTACTCAGTCAGTCAATATTAAAGACAACTTTAAAAGTGCCAATATGGCTTGAAAACTTTTAAATTTAATTTGCTAAGTCTGCGGTTGAAAGCATGGTGATAATGTTGGCACAAAGGAAGATCTGTGCTTATAATCATGTAGTTCTGGGGAAAATGTTGATGAAAGCAAAAATAACAATTTATCATTCAGTGAATTTCAATGATATTATACAATACATGTTAATACACACCTTATTAATGTTGTCCCCAACGGAGTCGATATTTAAACAATGCGACATCCGTGCTCGCACCCAACCGATCGACCGTGAATAATTTCGACGTGCTAAAATTTTAACTAGTTCTAATAGTAATATGGAAGCTAATTAATGTTAGTGATGTAAATAATGCGTCGTATTTGCGTTAGTTAAACAGTTTCATGTTTTCAGTTCCGTTCGTGTTGTGGAATCTGATAGATCTAATTATTTACTTACTGAATTTAATTTTGGGTTTTGATTTGGGCACTCTGAAAAATACACACAGTAAATTAATTAGATTATAGAATATAGAGAAGTAAACAATCAAAAGATTAATGATATGATGGTATTAAATAAATCTTTCTTTTCAAAAGAGTAATTCTGAAGTTTCTTGCGGGTTGTCTCTATAGGAATCGACCAATTGGAATCGCGCTTAGCTTACCGTACTTAACTTCTAACGTTTTATAAGTGCCAATGTAGGCCAATGTGAAGTAAAATATTATGAATTGAAAAAAACTGGACAAATGCGAGTCGGACTCGCGCCTTGAGGGTTCCGTACAAACTTACTTATGTAAATAGTTCAATTCCGGAATGTCTCGGAAGATTTTTCCGAATCGCAAAAAAAGTTTTTTTTTTGGTGACATAACTACAAATTTAAAGTTTTCAGATTTATTCCTATACTTATGCTATAAGACCTTGCTTTATGCCAAATTTCAGGATTCTGGGTCAACTGGAAGTACCCTATGAATTTTGATTTCCTCGAGTGTGTCGAAATGTACGTTTTTTGCCACATAAACCGAAGTATCTTTTTTGCTCGTTAACTTACAAGTTTGATTTTTTGTAGCTTCAAGAGTCCGCAGACTTGAGTATATGGTTTTAATTTGAACTCGATACCTCCACGTGTTCCCGAGATAAAGGGTCTTGACAGACAGACAGACAGACAGACGGACAACAAAGTGATCCTATAAGGGTTCCGTATTTTCCTTTTGAGGTACGGAACCCTAAAAAAACGACGATTTTAAGACTCATTAGACAGAATAATCGCTATCAACGAAAAGTAATTCTTCCGCAGACTATTCCTTTTTTAGTTTATGTTCCTACAGTCCATCTTAAGGTTGTCTGGTAGATATCACTGCCAGCGATAAGACCACCATTGTACCCAGATTTAAGTTTGTCTAAAATTATGCAACTATTTTGGTGTATAATTAGGTTGATTGTATTCTATTCTAACTCTTATGCCACATGTATTATGTCATATGTTATTTAGTTACTTACTTATCGAAAAACTGATAGCTGGACTTAAATCAGGTCCTCTTATCGAGTAGAGCAATCATCATAAATTACCAGCGGCTGATAACTGCACGGCTCCATTAGACAGTGTCATTGTAAGAGTCGGTCATTAGTGAGAGGTCGCGTGAAGTGACCTTGAGGTCGAAGTGGAAGATGCTTGCAATATATACGACACAGGGTACATACTATACGGGATCAGAAAACCCACTTCAGAAGCAAAAGAGCCAATTGTAAAGCACGTTTAGTCTACTTTTGTATATAGAAGTAGGTGGCTAAAGCAGCAGCATAAGATTGATGTACTTTCGCACATCAATCTTATGCTGCTGCTTTGGTCATTACAACCGATTGCAAAATAAATCATATAATATTATAAAAGCGAAAGAGTGATGGCAGATTCTCGAACAAAATTTGCTGGCATAATTATTTTTTTGCGTCATTTGATGAAAAATATATAAAAGTATACAGATTAATTTACCAAACAAGTATAACTTAGACATTAGTATTGATAGAATAGATAGATATATTCTTTTTTTACACCATCTGCTCGATAATGCCCCTTTATATGTCATACAACCACCACTTAAAGCAAGTCATTCTGTCCCTAGAGAGATAATGTAGTATGAGCGATCCCTAGGGAATAATGAGATTTGAATTTGTAACGTCAAAAACCGTCAACATTAAGCGGACTAAAATGTAGGTGCATCAAATAAGTTTATTCAAAATTGAAACTGGCCACTAACAAAAAAAAAACTGAATAAAACGTGGCCGTGGTTACTGACGAGGTTCGAAAAAAAAGCGGGAGCGATATAGAAAAATTAAACTACAGAATCTTAGAGTAGTGAATTTTGTTTGTTTCAAATCTCAAAACATGTTGAGTTATAGTTAAGATTAACTTGTACATAATACTTATATTTCTCTAATATTTGATTTGTTTTACTAAATTGTCTTTTAATTATCTCACAGATGGTGTAAAAAGTAGAGTATCCAACACGGGGATAAAGCTGTCTTTATCTTGGGTGGCTTGAATTCCTCACTTCACTCAGGTTTCTTTATTAACTGCCTCGCATTGCTCGGGAGTTAATTATATAAATCCCTCACTGTCGTTCGGGATTAAAATTAGCAACCTTCGTTTCGTTCGGAATTCAACATGCCGCCCGCGACTTAAAGACACTGCTTTATCCCCTAGTCACAATCATAATCTACTATTATATGTCTTACAACAATCACTTAAAGCAAGTCATTCCGTCCCTAGGGAGATAATGTAGTATGGGCGATCCCTAGGGAATAACGAAATTTGAATTTGGAACGTCAAAAACATTGAGTGAATTAAAATGTACGTGCATCAAACAAGCTTCTTCAAAGATCAAACTGGTCACTAACAATAAAAAAGAATAAAATGTGGTTACTAGTCTCTGAAAAAAAATATGAAAGAGGGGGAGCGCTATAGAAAATTAAAACTATTATGTAGAATCTGAGAGTAGTAAAATTTGTTTGTTTCAAATCTCAAAACATTTCGAGTTGTAAATGATACTTATATTTCTTTAATATATTTGTTTTAGTAAATTGTCTTTTAATTATCTCACAGATGGTGTAAAAAGTAGAGTATCCATCACGAGGATAAAGCAGTCTTTGTCTTGGGCGGCTTGAATTCCTCACTTCACTCAGGTTTCTGTATTAACTCCCTCGCAATGCTCGGGAGTTAATTGTATTAGTCCCTCACTGCCGTTCGGTATTAAAACTTAGCAACCTTCGTATCGTTTGGAATTCAACATGCCACCTGCGACTTAAAGACACTGCTTTATCCCCTAGTCACATATTCTACTATTCTTGTACACCAATAATAAAAATTAAAATAGGAACTTAAAATTAATAGGGTGTCACAATGGGCGGTCTTATCGCTAAAAGCGATTTTTTACAGACAACTTTTGGATGAATTTGACAGAGAAGGAGAAAAAGAAACGCAGGTAGTTCGTGGTAGAATCTTCTTATTAAAAATATTCCTGTTTAAAGTTGATTTACGATTACGATTTGAGATTGCCTAAATTACTTATTAATGTAAATAATACTCGTACCTACGTACCTACCTCCTTATGAAGTTTTAAAATCAATAAACGTATTTTTGAACGGACGATAAGATGTCGTGTTATAACGTCGTTTTTTTTCCGGTAAGGCTTGATGGCAGTTGATATGTCTTAATGCCATGCTTTCTTCTAGTGATGTTATTATAGTCGAAATGCACTACGATGTCATATGTGTCATTTTAACCATTATATTCTTTATATTATTAAGGTTAAGATTGATGTGTGGTGTGACGAGAATGGATAAAGTGAGAAATGAGTATAATAGGGGAAGTTTGAAAGTGGCGCCGGTGACCGAAAAGGTGAAAGGGAATCGTTTGTCTTGGTCATGTGAAGAGAAGGGATAAAACGCATGTTACTAAAAGAGTTATGACTTTACATGTGGATGGATGGAGAGGGAGAGGGAGACCAAAGAAAAGATTGATGGATTGTGTGAGAAGTGATATGAAAGAAAGGGGAGTTAGAGATAGCGTGACGAGTGACAGGACAGAATGGAAGAAAAGAACGTGTTGCGCCGATCCCAAAAAAAAAAAACAGGACAAGGCCAGGAAGATGATGATCTTATGCGGAAATGTATTATATTATTTCGCCGGTATTTATCATGGTAACTTATGTAGACAATAATTTCATCAACAATTTCGTTGCCATTGTTTTGTTAGTGTGTATGTCTGTATGTTTGTTGCTTCTTTACGCACGATCGGCTGAATGCATTTAGATTAAATTTTGCACACGGGTAAACCATATCCTATAATTGCACATAGGATACTTTTTATCCGGAAGTACAATACACATTGTGCACTTGGCACAATTTATTGCTTTCGCGCGGTCGAAGTCGCTGGCAGCAGCTAGCTACCAATGGCTTCGGCCGCGCGAGAGCGTATCCTTATAAAAGAGAGAGACACAAAAATCTCGTGTAATTTGTAACTTTGTGCTGTTTACGGACTGTATGATGAAGCTCTCTGTGATGTTATGATCATCTGATCCTACCTCTTCGGTGGCAGTACGTGGTACAGACATGGTTCATCAGCCGTCGTTTCATCACCCGGCATTAATCACTTAGCGACCAGGCCACCTCCTCTAACTGAGTTACCGGCAACACACACCTACTGACGAAGTTAAACAACGGAACTTTATCATTTAGTTTGTACACTATCTCACCTGGAAAAGTGAGACCTACAACGTTAGCTTTGTGAGGTAAATAGATTTTCTGTTCGTCCTCTGTAGTCTGTGGCACCGGACTGGGAACAACGCCGGACGAGTTAAGAGAGGACACATTCAGTCGGCGAATTAGGACGTATTTTTTTTGAGGTGGGAAATGATCCAATTAATTTTCTCACTCTATGGTGGAAGTCGTGTCAGATTATTACTGATTAAAACCATACTTGTGTCCTTCAGTTGCATTTACGTTCTGGAACCACAGTTCTGTGTGATGAGTTGCAGTTCGAAGGTAATGGCAACTCCTTTCCTTCATTCAAAATTATAGCTACAGTTCGTTTAGAGACTCCTGTAGCTTCCTCGGCACGTTTTAGTACATTAGCCAAAGGGCTCAAATCACATTCATCATTATTATTGGCTTTCATTAAATTATACACTTCTTGTAGAAAGTGAAAAACTTTGGCGATAATTGCTCTTCCCCACAAACAATCCAACATAAGATTAAATACGGATAACAATCAAATATTAATGAGGTATGTTTATTGCGATATTTATAAAACGTAAAGAATTACTTAAATTGGAATTTTAAAATGAAATGATTTCGAAGTACTTTTTCTCACGAAAACAATTTGCTGTTTTTTCTATCCGGTTCTATCCTGACACGCACACTACCACAGTTTGCATATACACGTTCCACCACGAGTAAAGCTCACTCGCCTTCGTGAATTGCAAGAACTGTATTACAATTATGTCTATCATTAGTTTTACTAAAGAGATGTAGATTTTTACTTTCATATATATTTTTAATAAATTAATTGGCAAGGGACTATCATAAATTGATCTTTTTAAATATTTCCTAGCGGTGAAGTACATAATAAATGGCTGTAGCAGTTGTCTTTTCCACATAAATTTTACAAAAAAGAGCTCTGTTATTTCTTTTGTAAAATTAATATGGATTCCACCGCCCAAACCCACACCACCCTTTCAATGTAACATTGATACCATTACGTAGATACCGATTGCGTTATACGTTAACTCAATCCATTTATTCGGAGAGTAAAAAGCTGTTTCATATGTTATACCAGACGAATATCATCGTTTCACACGGGTTCCTCTGTAGTGTTTCTTTTCCTCAGTCATACACGATGTGTTCGTCAGCGTGTCCTCACGAAATATATTCCGCATACCATTTATGAGCAGCTGAGATTCATATTCATAAAGTTGTTGACTTGCAACGTGCATACACCTCCACTTGCATTTTATAGAGCATGCATTTCATCAACTAACTCATTTTGTACATTTTTAATGCATATATTTTTTTTTAAATTTACCTTCTATTAACTTAAAGTTATATTCCAAATGCGCCGGCTTCTAGTACTTCAAGTTCAAAGCTCTCTAGTCAATCGACATTTTCGAACGAGAAGAGAAAACAATTTTCTGCAAACTGTTTTTCTTTCATTTCAGGTACATAAATTAATCGGGTAGTATCGCCTCGACCAGCCACTCGTAGTCCAGCAGTGGGCAGTGGGGGGAGGGGCGCTTCCGGCGGCAGATAGATCACCGCGTGTTGGTTTAGGTCTCGGAGAAGTTATCGCGTATCGATACGCCACAGCTGCGACCCTGCTCACCCCACCTCACAAATGTGTCGAGGTCATTCTCCAAACACTATAAAATGCACTTCTTGCCTTAGTAAATAAAGTGTAGTTTTCACTGGCAGGAATGTCTAAACGTGGACGAAGTTGCAAGCCATTTATTGTCCGTCGTGTGTGGATAGTTTGATTCATATTCGCGATATTGACTTATCTTTATTGTTAATCTCTTGTAGTCAGTCGGTTTCGTAAGCTTTCATACTTCGTTGATTACATATATGACGTCGAGCTGCGGTTGCGATATAGTTACTTGATAGCTTGAGGATTGAAGTGAGCGTGTGGCCGTTTTGTCTGATTAACTTTACTCATATTCGCTAATATTTATTAAAAGATTATAATTTGTTCGAGCTCTTCCCCTCCGTAATGACTGTCGGATCGTCACTCTTGGAGGCTCTCTTAATGACCCACCCCCCTCCTCTCCTTTATACCCCATGAAATATAATTATATTGTTATCCCCTCATAATTTTAATCGGATTGTTATTGTCAATAACTTGAATGAAGAATGTTTTATTTGTTGTTGTTTGTGCCGAGACGCCCAAAAGTGAGGAAATTTAATAAAGAGTGCGACAGAGACGGACGATGTTCTTATTGTTGCGTAGATACGTGTAGGGAGACATTAAATGATCGGAACATTAGGCGAGCTTCAGACGTAAAGTAATTAATTACATGTGTATACGCTTGACTGATCGCAAATGTAGCGTCAGTTTTTGCACCAGACAAGACCTTTGTGGAAAGCTCGTCTCAGAAAAGATTTGATACTTAGGTATTTCTGCTAACAGGCGCTTTAAAAACTTACTTCAACATTATTTTCAACGACATGTCGTGAATTTAACCTATCGTTCATTGAAACCCGGTATTAGTGAACCACACAGCGCATATCCTACTTATCCGAATAGGTTCCGCCGACTTCCAGTTATCAGTAGTGTTTCTTATTCGATCACAATTATTTACACTGACGGAAGGCACAGTAAACGCCACCGCCACGCCACCCTTGATAAAAGTGTGTGAAGTGTGCCTCATCGCCACCACCAGCGCCGCACACCGCACGACGGCGTCGATCGTCTCGTGCTCCACATTCTATATGTGCATCGACTTAGTACATATATATCGATGTATATGTGGATCATTTCGGTGTAAATAAAGCCTTAACGCAGCCTAGTCCACGCAGCCGCACATGTTGTACCTCTTACTGTTTGTAAATAAAAAGATAAAACCCTGAACGCTTAGCTACGGATATTAAAGAGTGTTTTATTCTATTAATAAGTAAGCGTATGATTTGTTACAAACAAATCCTATGCATTACTTTATTTATATTCATAACTAGCTTCTGACAGCGGCTTTGCCCGCGTGAAAGTAAGTTTCTCCATACAAACTTTGGGCGCCCTTCCCCCCTTTATAATGTGAATTTTGAAAATATCATCTCTTAGTGCTCGCCTACGTAATAAAAGGAAACCTTATGCAAAATTTCATGCTCATAGTCCCTGTACTTTCGGCTGTGCATTGATATGTCAGTCAGTCAGTTTCTCCTTTTAGATATCTCATCTAAATTCTATTATTTTACTCGTAATATTAATTATTTTATTATAGTTAGTTAAATATTTTTGGTATATATAAGGAAGTGTTTGGTAAAAAAGCTCTTCCTGGTTGATTGTTGTACAATTTTACACCCAAGAGTTATTACATCCACAGAAGTACCGATTTCATAAAGGAATTTTCCGTAGCTTTGAAAAGTGTTGTCGATGTAGAACATACTCACCAACCTGATTCTGAATCCTTTTATCTTTTAATGATGCCTAGAAAAATATGTTACAGTATTTCCTCAAAGAGATTTCGATCGTCTATTAAATCGCTGATCTATTTAATTATAATCTGACAACAATTCGAGTTTGCTCGTGACGTGCTACACTGGCCGTAAATAATGATCGAGTACACAATGAGTACGTCGATTGACGGCGCTAAGAACTAATTAGTTGTATTATTAACCTCTTGTTGCTGTGGTATAATATCGATCAAATGAAAATATGTATACATAAACATGTACACCTAACCTACTTGGAATTTATTTATATTAAACACGAATTAACGAATGAAGGGTGAGAGTGAGAACCGATTGCGCGGCGTCGTTTAGTTCATTAAATTTATTTACTTACTAACTCATAAATAACACCATTACGGCTGAAACGTGCCAATGCAACGCGGAAACTGCTTAACACAATGGTGCTAAACGATTGAACAAAACTCAAAATATTTATTTGCGGATCCGATGTTGACTTTAGATCAGTATCGCTTAACTCAGTCATGTTAGACGCAGCTTAACAAACATAGTTGTTCCCAATGGAAACTTTTTTTATAAATCTTTTTTTTATTTTTTGTAAATATATTTTTAAAATCAGAAAGTAATAAAAGTCAGAGTAGTTGTTTGTCAAATGCATGGTGTGGTTGTCATTTCCCCTTATCTCCAAGTTCCTGGTCTCCCATCGCCATCCAGCAACAATTGGTATAATTTATACAGTGTAAACTGTAATGAGAATAACAGGTCCCTGCAGTCAGGCAGCATTGTTGACTTATTCTCTATAATCGCTTAATGCTGATCCATAAACACTCCTCTGACTATCCACTCAGTGTTACAATATCGAGATCGTTGGTTTAGTATGTCATTGCTCTAATTACGGCGTATTACCCGAGATTACCCGAGATCGCGCTCTGTTCGTCCCGTGCGATCCGTGCGCCGTACGGCACGGCGCGGCTCAATAGCCCATAAAGTGGATCATCGAATGTATTGACAATACTCTCGGTCGCTAATTGTGTTTATTGCAGATACGCTCTTAAGATTAGCGATTAGTGTTATCATGCGTTTTGTAAGTGGATGGTTTTATGGTGTAGTGTGCTGCTCCGACTATACAAGTAGTAGGTATTTATTTTTAATGCTCGTAGAAGGAGGAATCAGAGGGCAAACCACCTCGACACCGAATGCGCTGAAACCCCGCTTGCAACATTTAAGGTAGGCGGAAATCCGAGGTCACAGGCACTCAGAGTGGGAACTCCGTCCACTCACCGAATGACTTCAGGAAAAATTATGACATAGTGATCACGTGCTGCCGTACAACGAGGATCAGGAGAGACCCCTCACGGTCTCCTCAAGGATGTGCCCTAACAGGCGTTGTACGGAGGGGGTTCCGGTGTGGTCTTTTAAGAGGTTACGGGGCCCTTTTCCATTTGCTGATAACCGGGTGGTTTTAATGAGGTAAGAATCGCACCCTCTCTCTCTCTGGTCTTTCTGCCAAAAGTCCAGGCGCCTTTTGAAAGTTTCCCCTGAACACAAAAAAAAATAGTTGCAATGCTCTGGCTGATGTAGGTAGGTATGGATAGGGTGAAACTATTCTGAAACTTTTACAAGTAAATGATTCATTAAGTAAAATCCTTGATTCGATTACAAGTCAATCGAAGCGATATATATTTAGCTGTTAAGTAATTAAGATTCAGTAATAATTATGTTAGGAGGCCTTTTATTTTGGAATATCTGCCGATTACGTTAAAAAATACGATATTGTCAGATAATTTACGGCAACACTTAAATCCATATTGAGACGTCAGTGTCAGGTAAGCCTCGGATCGGAAACTTGGAGCAACTCCCGACTCGTGACGGATCACCCGCACCGGCGCGACGTTTTGACTTCACTCACTTATTAAACTTATAAGTTACTTACTGCCTACTAAGCGATTTGTTAATATACCGTAGGTTCCTGTTATATCCCTTCGCACGATTACGCGCATTATTATTACTTAGTTGCGCGTTTTTTACTATAATCCCCCAAAAAAAGAAAACATTTTGGGTAGACCTCAAAAAAAACGAAAACGCTTTGGGGAGACCTCAAGAAAAACGAAGATATAGAGAACAAAACTTTCGGTCAAAGGAGTCATTTGATGATTACTCACTGTAAAATAAGCGGTAGTTTAAGACCAACAAACAAAGAAGCTTTTTTGTTCAATCACGTTTACATAGTGGCATTATCAGGAACTAGCCAGGTGCCAGACTATTTTATTAGGTACATTTGGATAGTAGCTTGCACTAAGTTATATACTGTATAATAATTATGAACTAATGTAGAATTTGCACTCATGATGAAGTGATACTGATAAACTTGTTTATTGGAACTGCAACTGTAGCCTCATCTCCTTCTCCTTTTTAATTACTAAAAGTAAATCATAGTGTATGTCCCAAGAGAAAACGAACATAAAAACAAACGGTTATATTAGAATGTATAACTAACCGTGCAACACGACGCTACCGTTTAATCAACGCTACGATGTTAGAGTTGCACTCAACTAAATCTTACAAACACTCATGACAACTCTGTACTTGTGCCAGTACCAGTGTCCACCTAACTACCGCCAACTTGCGCCACGGCCGCCCACTGTGGGGGTGCACTGGGCCAAGTTTGCGCGTCGTCGGAGTTGTGAGCAACTTTATGAATTCCTAATCTTAATGTGTTGTTTATGTTAAATTTGACGTCGTATTGAAGCCCGCCAGATATTGCTGAATACCAGAACTTGGTTATGTGGCAGTTTATAAGTTTCAGGACGAAGCAAGAAGTAGATTAGAATTGTGGCTGCGTTAGTGATAATGAAAACTTATAGACCGGTCTGGGATCGAGCAAAAGAAGAACGTTAACCGTCGGCGTATCGTCGTGTCGCGGGGAATTGTAGAAGTTTGTTGAAAAGCTTCATTTGTCTGAGAGACGCAATCAAGACGCCTGTTGCGAATTTCGTTTAAACGTTAAGATATTACAACATCATTTCAAATAAGTTTTTAGTTAAGAAAAAGCGATCGTCTCGCTCAGTGTAACATAATTATAGTAGGCAACGCTTCTTATCTAACTTTGAATGTAACGTTAGGATAACTTTAAAGATTTGATGTTTACACAGCAACTAAAAAATGCGTTTTACAATTTGAATTTACTGTTTATCTTGTAACAGTTGGTGAAGTGTATAATAATTTAGGTTGGCCATATAGATAGGCCATGCGGTTGTATAGCGTAAATACCGAGCGATGGACCATGCCTTCCATCGCTGCTTGACCGAGGGTTACGAGCCCGAATAGAAGATTTAATCAATGATTTCTGTTCTGTCGAGAGTTATTATTGTTTTACATGTGTTGTGTAAGTGATATGAAAGAAAGGGGAGTTAGTGATAGCATAACGAGTGACAGGACATAATAGAAGAAAAGAACGTGTTGCGTCGACCCCAAATAAAACAGGACAAGGGTTTTTTTTAGGTCGGAAAATCATCTAATGACAAATCTCGCTCTTGGCGGAGCGGGAGAATGATAGTGTCAGACTTTTACTGACTAAAAACCCTCTCCTGTCCCTTCGTTGCCTTCGTCCCAGGGCGCCGGGTTTCGTTTTAACACTACCCATGGCCGCAGTAGGTTTCGACCCTGCTGGGCCCCTAAGATTTGCTGACATCTCGGCGGCGATTAGGGCGTGAGGACCGTTGCCTCACGCGATCAGCCGCCTCCTTTGCTAGCATTACTGCTTCGCAGAAGGAGGCGACCGCCTGCCACTCCTCCTCGCTCCGGATCATGGCCTGTACCAAGGCCCGGCGCGAGAGATCACCGCCGCCGATTGCCCCCACGAGGACACGGCGTTGCTCTGCCCAAGCGGGGCACACCTTCACCGTGTGCTCCACCGTGTCCTCCGGGTGGTCCACACAGTGGCGACACCCGGGCGTCGCTTCCGCACGAATCCGGTGCAGGAACTTCCCGAACTTACCGTGTTCGGTGAGAACCCGCGTCATGCGGAAGGTGAGGTCTTTCCAACCACGCCTCAAAGAGGGGACTTACCGCCATAATTGTGGCGTGTCCAGCACTGGGTCATGACAGTCGCTGTCGAAATTTCACCATGAGAACCCGCCGGAGCTCTGTCCGCCATGCTGTGACTTGTCGCGGCAGCGGAGTTTCATCCCGGCGTTGCATCTCCATGCGCAGATCGTGCATGAGTGCAAGGACTGTTGCCTCCAGATCCCATGATGGCTGGCGAGCAAGGAGGCTCGCCGCTTTGCGGGAAATCGTTCGGTATCTTCGCACCATCCGTATGGCCATGACCCTCTGGCATGCTTTCGCAGCGCCGGCGCCCATACCGGTGCGCCATAAAGGGCCATGGACCGAACGATTCACGCATAGAGCCTCCGGAAGGAAGCGTCTGGACCCCCCAAGTTGGGCAGGAGCCACTCGAGGGCAGCCCCAGTCCGGTTTAGTTTGGGAGCCAGACGTCGGAAGTGCTTCTCGAAATCCCATCGGCTGTCGAGAATGAGTCTCAGGTACTTCCTCCTACCGTTAGTTGGGAACCCGGTGGCAGCGCGTTCCGAGGGCTGTGAAAGCACATGGCCTCGGACTTGTGCAATGTCACCTCGAGTCCCAACTCCTGGATCCTGCCTACGACTGTCGCAACCCCGCGTGTCGCTAGTTCGACCGCCGCCTGGTACTACTCTCCCCGCGCCAGGACCAGTGTGTCGTCTGCGTAGCAGACCACGCTGATCCCATCAGGGAGGTCGCCGCGCAGCACGTAGTCGTATCCGATGTTCCACAAGGGCGGCCGTAGTACCGATCCCTGCGGAACACCGCACGACATCTCTTGACGGTCCCACTCTCTCTAGTGACCAGGGTAGATGATGAACCTTTCTGACAGGTACGCCTCGACCACACGACAGAGGTAGTCGGGCGTTCGAAGGCAGGGAGTTGAAGGTGTTGGCGATGTCCAGAGACACCGCCACGACACACCTGCCCTGGGCCACCGCATCCCCCGTCATGAGACCTCGCACGCGCATGATGGCGTCCACCGTGGAGCGCCTCCTAAGGGTAGGAAAATGATAATGTGGTTGTATGAAACTTGGTGTTGCACAACGAATTTTAGGACGTTAGAGAGCCATTATGAAAAGTGAAATTTTATTCAAACGGTAGCTTAGGTATTACATTTTTTTTTAACATTTTCCAGTTGCAGCTTTCATTTTAGCAATTATTGGGTTTGCAACTCATTAATGTGTGTATTTCTCTGCTGTTGTTGTGCTGTGCTGTGTGAAAATAAAGTTAATGGATTTCTTTGTTTCTTAAAGATTCACAAAATCTTATTTACGTAACCTGAAGAATCATTATAGTAGGTGATAGGCCAGTAATCCCCATTGATAACGGTGCTGACTTTCAGGTTGCTCATTGTGAGTACTAAACACAGCCAGGTACGTTACTTCGTGCAGTTTATTTCATCATTACTGGTCTCAATGGTGTAGGGAAATACGATGATACGGTATTAGCAATGTTTTTTACCCGACTGCAAGAAGGGTTATGTTTTTCGCGCGTATCTTGTATGCATGTATGTATGTATGTAATATTCTTTATTACCTCATATCTTCCAAACCTCTGAATGGATTTACATAATTAGCATATCGTTAGATTCGTCTTGTTAACCCAAGTGTTCTTAGATAGCTAACGTTGAAAAAAAATCTGCATAACGACTGTGGGGCGTTATACATTAAAGTAAAAAAAAAACATTTTTTTTGGGTAGTGCAATATGGGTATCAAATTCAAGAGCTCATCATGAGGATTTCAAACTGGTATATCCATGACCATATAAAAAAAAATACAATAGGAAATATGTCATTTATATTACTGCTAAATTGTTGGGTTAGGTTAGGTTACTTGCAACTTCGTTACTTCCCTTTTTTGGGGCAATCGTGTAAAAAAATGTTATCTATTCCAGATATATATCCCCCCTGGAAATTAAGTCCCGTTTCCGAGGGAAAATGAAAAGTAGCCTAAGTTACTCCTTGTAACATCAACTATCCGTCAGTTAAGCACGCCATAATCATGGCGTTAAGTCCCCTTTTTGACTAATGGCTGGAGAGGCGTCACAGCGTCCACACCTTCCACATGACGCAGGCCCTCACCGGAGATGGTTAGTTCGGAAGGTTCCTGCACCGGATTCAGGCAAAAGAAAAATGCTCGGGGAAGTCGCCATAGTGCGGATTGCCCGAAGGACACGGTAGAGCTTACGGTGGAAGTGAGCTGTGACCTCGTGGGGGCAATCGGCGGTGGTGATATCTCGCGCGTCTATAATCCGGAGTGAGGGGGAATGGGTGGCGGCCGCTTCCTTTTGCGAAGCAGTAATGCTAGTGATGGAAACAGCCACACGCGTAAGGGAATGGACATCCTCACGCCCCAACCGCTGAGACCCCCGACTACCAGCTACCGTAGGTGCGGGCTTTTGGACGATGTGCAATGTGTAGCTCGCAATCTGGCCGTCCGGCTATTGTCTGAACCAAGCAGATTTTCGATAACGCGTCTTGTACTACGTGTTTCTTAAAGAGATGTCAACAAAACCGTAGTGGCCCAGCCGGGCCGATGCCTACTAGGGCCTTGGGAGGACTTCTGAAAAGATAAAAGATAACGTGTGGTTTTACTAAGTAAAAGTCTGACACGCTCTCCCTCTCCGCCCTAGAGCGAGAAAAGTCATTAAATGATTACCCATATATAAAAAAAGCTATCCGTCAGTGAAAGTCCCGTCAAAATCGGTTCAGCCCTTTCGAAGATGTTCTCTCCCGGTAATCAGGATGTGGTGATGTGTGTGTGGGGGGGGGGGCAAACCACCGGAAATAAGGCCCGTTTCCGCGAGAATATAAAAAGTAGCTTAAGGTAGGTACTCATCATAATATTAGCTATATCCCAATGAAAGTCTTGTCAAATTTTTTTTAACCTTTTCGCAGATTTATCCCGTATTTTGAAATCCCATTCCCGCGAGAAAATTACGGATTAGCTGGAACAAACCAACAGATCACCAAAAATTTTAAAATTCAGATTTTTGTTATAAGTTTCGAATACACTTTGATATACTTACATTTAGTAAACCAATATTTTTTTTTGATAAACAAACATTTCAATTTTATTTAAGATACAAGATAAGCGAGCCGGATGACTCGATAGGTTTGTGAACTTTAAAGTGATAAATGTACGCCTAAAATAGGGTGAATAAATAGCCTTATTAGATTATCATAACTAAAAAGTGTAAAATAAAAAAATATATAAAAAAAATAAAAAAAACCCGACTGCGTAAAAAATAACTTTAGATAAAAACTAAATAGAAAAAAACAAGTTCAGTCCAGTAGCGTAAGAACCAATTTAAATAAAACAAATAATAAAATCTTCCAAGAAGAAAAATCCAGACTAAAATCATCCCATCTAATGGGTTCCGACTGTTGCAGTCAATATGTTCCGTATTAGAATTTATTATTTGTTTTATTTAAATTGGTTCTTACGCTACTGGACTGAACTTGTTTTTTTCTTTTTAGTTTTTATTTATTTCATTCATTCATTTTCAAATATCTTTATTAAACATAAAAGTTAACAAAGGAATGTACTTACCCTAAGATACATTGACACATACATCTAAACACTTTCTAAGGCTAAAAAATTCGCCTTTCAAAGTTTATTTTTTTAAATATTGTTTTTAAACACTGATGACAACATAAAATTAGGTTGAAATAACAATAAACAATGACATTTATGCAAATTATTTGGTTCACTTATAATTTTGCTTATTACTTGTGGGTGTGACAATAAAAAACAATTATAATCATAAACAGAGTTTAACTGATCTCACGGTATACTGTACAAACTAGTAGCCGTGCGACCAGTCAATGTATCAGCGGCCGGTTTTTTATTTAAAGTTATTTTTTACGCTGACGGTTTTTTTTTTAAATATTATTTAAACCACGGCCGCCTTAATTTCACTAGTAATTTATTATTGTCACATCTATCATTTATCGATAGGTTTATTTTTATTGAGCTTATTTTTATAAAATGAATGTGAGAATACTGTAGACTCCGCGGATTCATGGATTATAATTTTTATTGTGCTTTTGGGTACAAAGCTGACCGGTCTACATTCCTTATATATCTATTTATATTGTATCTAATATTGAAATATTGTAGAAACAATAATTTTTTTAAAAGATTAACCATGGAGTTTCTTGCCGGTTCTTCTCCATAAGAAACCACCATTTGGAACCGTGAGCTAGTTTGCTATACCCACAAGTTGCGAACTGCGGTTGCGATATGCTTAAGAGTTATGAAGAATTGTTTCATAGCACAGTTTAAAAATAAATTCTCTTATGTTAACTAAGTTCCTTACCGATTTAGTTTCACCTAGTTCCAGGTATATTAGGGTATCAGCTGGGTGTCCATCATGTTACAATCGCCGCGTGTGAGCCAAATATGCCAGTTACGGCACTAGCCCGCAGGCGGCGCTGTTGGCACTCCAGCCAAAGGCTTTGCGAAAGGCTATCGATGGCTGATAAGCGGATTTGCATTAAAATACATTGTTGCTTTTATTATTACTGCGTCAAACATATTAAAACGTCAATAACCGTGAATCAAAACTGTAAACATGTAATGTAACACGAAAAACGACCATACTTTGTAACAATCCTATAAAAATTTAGTTTTGACTCGTAACTACTGGAGTTAGTACGAAAGTTTTATTGATCACTCCATTATGATCCGAAGTACCGCAGGCATAAGAGTTGCACAAACTTTTACAGTATTTGCTGAAGTTGAAGCTATTTTGTGTTAAACTATTTCATTTGTATATGTGGCGCCATCTAGCGGAGTTTTCCCGTAGTATAGCAGTCGAAGTAAACCGAGACAACTCGTTTCTTAGAACCGGAATGTTTTCAGCTAGAATTGTCGCTAGTGTTTTCGCCACCCGACAGATGGCGCTACGAGTTCAATTTAGCCTTTTATTAATATTTCCTAGTAAACACTTTTAATAACCAGGAGTGCCACTATTGACATTGACTTTTTGATTGAAATGAGAAATTAAGATATTTCATGTGCCGTATATTTTTTTTTTTTTTAATAGCCTATACTGTCCCACTGCTGGGCAAAGGCCTCCCCCAACTTCTTCCAGGTATTCTTTTCTTGGGCCACCTCGAACCAGTCTTTGCGGTAGGTATCTAGGTCGTCTCGCCACCTCTTCCCAGGTCGACCTCGGCGGCGTCGTCCATCTTGAGGTACCCACTTTGTGGAGACTCTTGCCCACCGGTCAGAGTGCATGCGGCTGATGTGACCCGCCCAATCCCATTTTAGCCTGGCAGCCTTTTTTCCGACGTCCATAATTCCCGTCTTTTGACGCAGCGTGGTGTTCCTCACTCTGTCGGCCCTCTTGACACCCAGAATGCTGCGCTCCATTGCTCGTTGGCACACCCCAAGGCGAAACTTTTGCGAATCGGTGAGCGACCATGTCTGGGCACCGTAGGTTAGGACGGGCAGGATACACATATCAATGAGTTTTCGCTTCAGGGAGATCGGCCGTATATTAATTAAGTTAATTATAATGATGTAATAATTATCCAAATAGTCACAGTCTTTTATTTTCGCCATTGTTTTGAACTTTTACTTAAGTTTAACACTATATATTTCATTATAGGCTTTATAAGAACAAGAAACTTTTCCGAAAAGGATGACACCAGCTGTTGTTTCGCAACTAAAGCTGAGATCGTGAAAGTGTGCCGGAAACTTGTTCACGTCTGTAATTTATCTCCGCGACACGTTGTGCCGAACGTTACCGAGCAGTAAGTCAACCGCTTCGGGTTCACGCGCCGGAGCCTCCCTAAATGAAGTTGTTTATTCTTTAGTCAGTTTCTGTTACCTAGGTAGTTGGGTGGTTTGGTAGGTAAGTCTAAGCCTTCGAACGGATTTGTACAAGTTTTCTAATATTTTTTCTCTTTGTACTTAATCTTTAATTACTTTGTCACGTTGTCATGATCATGACAGAATATGTTTATACATCTTCCCTTTTGGAATAAGCGCTTGAATCACAAAATAATTAAGAAGACGAAAGGAAGGTGATATCAAGAGGGTGAGCGGCTGCGTCCTCATTTACACTACAAAGGATATGCCTACACGAATAGTCCATTACCTATGTGCTTCTTCTTATATTCGTGTCGACGTTTAATCTAATTATCAAAGCTAATTATAGATATTGTTTGGGTCCTACTAATGGCCATGTTTGTTGCGGGTAAGGAGTTGTTCTCTAAATCATGAAGCGTACAGCTGAACACACAGTGTCTCTACATTATCTTACATTCATTACTATTCGGAATTTGGCCAGCGGATTTGCCAGAGTGGAACCCGAAGCTCAAAAGAACATAATTATTCCCAGGATATAAAGTATCCTATGTCCTAAGCCATGAAATTTTCTTTCTGTGTACCATATTTCATCCAAACCCTTTCAGCAGTTAAGGCGTGAAAGCGTAACAAACAAACTCTTAATCACTTTTATAATATTAAATTAAATTATATTAATACTCACAAAATGTTAGGTCTAGATAAGTAGAAGGTACTTTTAAAACGCTTTTTCCAGTCTAAGCGCTTCAACGCGTCTAGGGCTTAAACATCATTATATTTCAATATCCTTCATATTGTAAAGTTTACTCTCAGCATTACCCACCTACGTCGTTGTCATCAAGTGTGAGCCGGCGTCGCATTGTCTTCTGGGAAATTACGTCCTTCTGACGTGTGCGTGTATCAGACTTGTACGTCACGGAGACGTAACGACCAACCGGCGCAGAACCACCTGACACGGGAATTTATTATCACTTGCGGTGACCTACGACAGTTTGCTGGTGCTACAGATTTATATCGTTTCATCTAGATAGAGAAATTGAGCTTGGGCTTTTTGTTGGAGAGGTCTTTTGAGATACTTAGTAGTTTTCAAGTGAAGTAGTCTTAGATTGGAAGTTCAGTTTGAGCTTACCTTAGGTAATAAAACTTTAAACTCACGCATATTAGGATGGTTCTTTAATAGATTATTTTACCAATTCACTGAGAGGTTTAACTTAATACCTCTTTTATCTGTTCCGTGGGTTTAACAGTCATATTTTTACTGAGATACCAAAAAATATTTACTGTTCTATTTAATAGTATCACGTCACTAAACCTCATAGCTTCTTTAGAATTAAATTTAGTTAAATGCTCAAAGTAGTACATTGGTATAGTACTATGGCACAGGTAGTTGTATATATAGTCGGTATTAGTGGTGCGCTGGTAATGTGAGCACGGTCGACCACGCGACCGCAGGCGGTCGTCACGGCTGCGGTCGGCTTTAGGCGTACTGGCTCTGTTTTTAGGCGTTAACCAGCTGTCAGTCTTGCATTGTTATTGTACTAAAGATTTTGATTACAGGAGTGTAAAAACGAAAGATTACGTATTAAATTAGCTCTAAAAAATGGCATAAACCAAACCAAAAGCGGTCAAGTGCGAGTCGAATTTTCAAACGAAGGATTCCTATCTCCTTTATTCGCATTACTGCTTGGTAAAAGGAGGTGTCTGCTTCTCATTCTCTTTCGCCCCGTACACATCTAGACACGAGAAGTCCCGCCACCACACAGGAAGACACGATGGTGCTCCGTTCCAGAGGAGATAGACTTCCACCGTATGCTCCATCATATCTTTCAGGCGATCTGCACAACAGTTTATTTTCTTTCTTTCTTCACTCGTGTCCCGTGAGGACCTACGTTAGGCAGAAAATGAGGACGCTGCAGCATCTCTGTAGCCACTCTTCAAAGACGAGATTTGCTGCCACGATTGTGGCGTGCCTAGCAGAGCCCAGGTTGCAACAGTTGCTGTCTCCGTAGCACCGTGAGATCCCGCCGTAGTTTTGCAGCCACATACCGCGTTTTGTCGTTCAGACGAAGTAATGTATAGCCAAGTTTATTTTCCATTCTCGTGGGTTTAAAGGATTAGTATTTCAGGGATAAAGTTCCCATGTCACTAATGTGTATAGAGGTGTGGCGTCTGCGGTTACGCGGTTCTAAGTCATCATCCGAACTTGTGTCTAGATCTACCTATATCTAGTTATCTATAGGTATCATAGTACAAAGCTTCAGTACGTACCCACTTCAACTCCTTTATCTAATTTTGTTCAAAGCGTCGTGTCTTGTCGTAATTGAAAATGCCAGCACGCTCGAATCGATGTAAAGCTCAGTCGATTGACCCTGACACTGACGGAATAGCGCCGCTGTGACGGAGACGCCGGCCATGTGTCGCATTACTGTCAACTTTATCAAAATAAACTCGTAGGTAGGTACGTCGCTTCTTAGGATGAAAGAATATATTAAAAGTTTTGATATCGGTAATTATGTAGGTAAGTATGTGACTCATGGGTCTCGCGATGGCAATTAATAGTGCAATCGTGACACTAATAGATTTCAATACGAAATGCCACGAACATAAATACAAAGACCGCCCTCCATGGATACAGTTAAATATAGCTTATTTTTATAGTTTTTTTTTGCCTGCAATAAACTATTATTATTATTCCATTTGTTTCTTTTTATATATGTCGTGGCCAGATCTTAGAAATTGATCACTTCATGATATGGTCAAGTAAAACAGGCCAGATCGTTTTAAACGTTAGTTTGATGATATTTCAATCTTTGTTTAGCCTACTTTCTTTGGACCTTTTATTATCATTGAAATCCTACTTCAATGATATGGCCAAACGAGGATTGACATAATTCATCAAATTTTAACGTTTAAACGATCTGGCCAGTTTTAGTTGGCCATAAAGATTAAATAAAAATTCTAAGATCTAGCCACGACATATACATACTCTTCAAATTTTTAAATATGTAGTTCTCAAATAAATCTTATAAAAAAAAAAACATTTAAAAATGTAAAAATAGTAGCCCAGCATCGGGAACAGGGTCCAAGCTACCGGTAGCCAGGGCTCCTGAGCTAGGCATCTCCTAACAGTACGCGCCGAGTCTAGGAGTACTACTCCTGGACACGGCTACTACTGGAGTACCTACTGTTTTCTGTATCAAGCCCTTGATCCACCTGACCAACGCAAGCCTCCTCAGATGTTGGTCGAGGCTCTTGGCTATTAAGCCATTAGCCGTCAGTGGATACAGCAGTCATTGTGCCGATAGTGTGGCAAGTGTCCCACATGTCGATAACTTAGTCAAGATAGGTACTTAGTTTATCTTTCTCAGCTTTCACGAGGTTCTTGTCGTGGGTGACCGCTATATCAATTATTATTATTTTCATCCTACAACAAAACCACCTCTTCATAAGCGTAGACATTTAATATCGCCTCAAACCGCGCGACTTCATGCGACTATCAGTTGAGTTTAGTTCGGGTCGCGCAGACAGACATATTAATTAAACAAATCGTAAGTCGCGTCCGATCGCGACGACGCGCGGCGAGGCGGCACTGTAATTAAACCAAACCGATGAGACATCGTGCCTAGCCTTCACGTAAGGCTAGGCGCGATGTCTCGTCGGCTGCGAATAGGTTATTATGATTACAGATGTGCTGAGTTATTGTTTTGTGTGGGGTGTGAATTGTGGATGTGTACTTTTTTAATGCAAACCTACTGAACTAGTCAGGTTCTTGGATAATGCGTTTGTCATGATTCATAGAATTACTCAGCCGGTCATTGTTGTGTGTATAATTTTAAATTTAGGCATAGCTGTAATCAATTATTTTATTCATCACTGAAGCATAGTATTGTACAGCTCTCGATGACTTCCGACGCACGTATATGTCAAGCGTGTCAAATTAATCATTTTGCACTGCACGTGCGACGGTGAGCAATCAGCGGCATTGAATAGCTTCTCGAGGTAATTACGAGGACGCGGTGTGGCATCCATTGCGCGCTCTATTCACGCCCCTCCACTGCTCCCCTGAGGGGCGTGTAATGAACACTGTATTGCGGTCATTGTGTAATTGTCACCAACATTAAGCCCTAGCTGGTGGGCTATTCAAATAGGGGTTATTGCACTTGCATTACATGCTAAAGGTTTATTTATTCGCACAAAATGATGTTAATATAGGTATATTGGGCATCTCGGATCACGGTCCTAAGAACACGATAAGTACGTCAATTATTTTTAAAATATTCATAATGATCTGATAATTAATAACATTTTTGCAGAAAGGTTGTATTGTAATAATATTTATATAAAACTGAAATTTATTGTAACTTTGTCACGAAGCTTAGATGTAAAGTGCATGATCGGGGAAAGTACAGTTGCTTTCTGTTTCGTGGAAAAGGATGTACTGAGAAATAATAAAATAAAATGAAGAGAAACAAATAATTTTATATAGATTGAGAAAACTTGTGGAGGTTAAGCAAGTTGTAGGTACTTCATAAAACAAAATAGTGTGACATTTAATCACGATCAGAATTCTATCTTTTGTGAACCCCATTATGCTCATGGCATACAACGGATGTGGCTATGCACTGATGGGCTGAATCACCAACAGGGAGTTTCGTTCTTGATGAGAGCTTGGTCGTGATAATAACATGTTCTTATGACTGACGTTAAGAATTACTGCGATGGCGAACCTCCAATATTATGTTCTGCCCGCACCCTGAGGCGTCACGTGTACAGTGAAGTGATTTGCAGCACATCGATATGTCGATAATGTGAGTTATGTTATTTCGTGTCACGTGTGGCCGGCGGCGACACAGGCCCGCACTTATCACGACCGCCTCATTATACCCGCTCATTATAAATTCAACGCGAATTAAACACTTTATCAGAGTCCGTCATCTGGATACGCTGTGCCTGTCAATTATTTAAATATTTATGAAAAAAAGGAATACATTTTGGTTGTTAATCGTTTAAGTTTTACTTGCACCGGTTGTAGGCGGTTTCGTGATGAGGTGTAGTAGTAGGTACTATCTATAGTATAAGGGCTATGGCTCTATCCGTATGAATGTAGCTTCTATTAATATATTAACACACTTACTCTTTTAGTCAGTAAAGGTAATCGCTTGAGAACAGTGGTTTCAATAACACGACATCCCCACATGGCGACCCTTGCCATTTTTGGGGCGCGTGACGTGATTTCTATCTCGGCGTAGTGTTACGGCTCCAAAGCAAAGTAAATAAATTGAACTAAGTTTGTGATAAATTGGCCTGAAAATATTTGTGATTATGGAACTATCGTAATTAAAATGGATCGAGTACATTTACTAAGTTAATTTAACGTTCGGAAATTCAGTGAAAATGTGTCGTTCCAACGTAGAAAAGGAGACAGTCTCCGTGAACCAGAATTCTGCGGGTTCCAATAATGCACACATTGAAGAATTGAAGGCACACATTTCGACAATTAATATTATCTTCATAGTAATTTGCGTTTTACTGGGTCTTGGCATTATTTATTTTGCGTGGAAACAGTACAGAAATTGCCATCATTCCTGGATCAGGGACCAGATTTTGCAGAACAGCTTGCGACGATCGTTCAACCGTACTGTTCGTTCAATAACACTACATCCCCACTGTAGTGAAAGTTACTGTCAAAATTATCTCGAGAGATACGCATACCTTTCCACTATCTTCTGAGTCTTATTCCACCTTATCTGCAGTCGGCATTGCATGTCTTCTACTGCAGTCGTCACCTGGCTAGTAACTCCCTACCATAATGTCAGTGTCATACTAAGTTATTATGTTAAATGTACATGTTGTTGTTTGTTGCAGTACCTGGGCTCGTTCCCGGTGTCCGGCGGCGAGCCGGCGGCACGCGGCGACCAGGTCTCCGCGCATCTACACCTCATGAAGGTGAGAAAGCTGATACACATTTGTCCATTCTAGAAATAAAGCTGAAACGTCTCATGAAAATAACACCACATTAACTATACCGTCCGGACCGAGCCAAGTCGTCGACGGCGCGTATTGTTCCACGCGCGCCTCAGGGAGATGTCAGCAAATCGTAGGGGCCCAGCAGGGTCGAAGCCTACTGGGGCCATGGGTAGTGTGAAAACGAAACCCGGGGGCCTGGGACGAAGGCAACGAAGGAACAGGAGTGGGTTTTTAGTCAGTAAAAGTCTGACACTATCTCTCGCTCCGCCCAAGAGCGGGATTTGTCATTAGATGATTTTCCCACCGAAAAAAAAAAACCACATTAACTATACTATACGCATAGTTAATGTGTGGGATTTCCTAATTGACGACCTTTTTCACATATTTCTGTAAGAGCTATTGCTATTACTAGTCTTATGTCGTCTTAAGCATCGAGTGCGTTAAATTATCGAGCGATATTATTATTTTATTTTGCTTGTTTATCCACACAATCAGAAAGCTTCCCCCTTGCGCCATTGCTTTACTCATTCGCAATCTAAAGAGTACCTTTCTACCCTACATTGAAATAAACTCACCTCTCCCGGCATTTATTACATTTTACTTAGATTTTACAATGATGTCACCCTGATGTAGGGAGATAACGATTGTATATCAATTTTACGAGAGCCGCGGGAGTAAGATGCGTTCATCTAACATGTTTTTAATGGAACATTAGTGGCGTAACGACAGGTTGGGTGGCTGTTATATTTTGGTATTTTATAGAAGTTATAATTTGGTAATTTATCATATAATTTTATGCTAATTTTAGAACTAAATGAAACAGTCGAAAATGCGTTTATGTATGTTGTTAAGTGTTAATATTTATTTTGATCTATTTAAATAAAAAAGAATATTATTACTCATAAAGTCAATTTAAAATAAAATATTTATGTCGTGTGTCCACAAACGATGCGTTTAAACTCAAGGTACAAAACATTTGAAATGTCATAGTAATTAATGTGTGGTAGCAAGTTGGACGTAGCTTGAGGCACATACGTACCACTTGTGTCGTGTAACCGACAGCGCAGGTGACGTAGAGCGGTACACTTGTGACTGATGACGTCACACGCAGTGACCTCGATGTCACGCCCTCTTACCCTGCTTATATCTGACTGTGTAGTGCACGAGACAACGGTGAGGCAATTCCACTCTAATACCTAAAATGATTAATAGTCTTATTGAAGCCACAAAGCGCTGTAGTTGTTGATGTGTTTCAGAAAAATATGATGTGCTTACGAAACCATCGATGATGACTAACAGTTTGGTTTTGAAGTAGATGCCTATGAATAGCCTTACAATTAGGTTTTAAAAATATTTTGAATACTTCAGTATGTAAGGCATAAGGCGTATTCGTGTTTTGCAATAAATCTCCAGACAGTTGAAAAATGGTCTACTGAAGGTAATTTAAACTAACGAATCTTCAGATCACGTAAAATCTTATATATTGTAGCGTTTCATCTTTTGTCCCACTCTCAGTATCGAACCACACCACCCATCTCTCCCCTCACTGCCGACGAGGTGCCAGTGCACAAAGCCGCTCACTGAGTATCACTGAGTAAAGCTCGTTGTGCCAGCGAAGTCCGACATGCACCTTGCTCGCGTCTGTGTGACAATACATCACTACAGTCTGCTTCCTTCAAATATGCAAAATATTGTTCACGTGTAGGCACGTTCTTCAGTTGGCAATTACAGCAGTTATTATTAGCAGTTATTCGAAATTTTAATGAGTGAAGATTTTGAAAAAAAGGAAGAATATATATTTATTGTCACAGGACTGACATGCAAACAAACCTCTAAATTACTAAAACTAGAAATCCTTAATGATAATATTAGTAGAACTTAATTTTACGAGGCGTGATTTCTCATGGACAAAAATGACGAACTCCTTTTTGAAATGTATTGGAAATCCAAAAATTCTCGATAATGCTGGTTACTTACCTTCTTGATATAAGGGACATAAGCTCTTTATATCAAGAGCACACTTCGTTCATACTTTTCTAGATGTAGCGGGTCAGGCGATACCTTGTTTGATAGTAAATGATTTGAAAAGTTTCTAAACTGTGAACTTCTAATCAGAAGTATTGTCCGCAAGGAAGTAACTAGTTATCCACCATAAAGTTTTTGTTAAAACAACACAAAATATTAAACTCGTCAGCCTCTCGCCCGTACAGATACGTGAAAAAAACTTGTCTACAGCTGCCCCACATTCGAGCACAAACGCCAGCGATTAGTGTGTCACGTGCAGGGGTCGCGGGATGACCCCATGACCCCCGCATCTCTAATGTGATCCCAAGTGGCAAAAGATGCACGGAAGTAATCTTGTTGCAGAATGCAGCTGTTTCGTCGTCTGTTGCGTAGAATGCAGCCGTTTACCATGCAAATCTACTGAGTACCTTGTAATGCAACGCAACATGATGGTTTGCTTAGAAGGCTGATCACTATCGAGTCCGTCAAGTGATTTGTGGAACAACTTATCGTTTACGAATCTATATTTGATGGAAAGCTATCACTGCGTGCTGTAGGTTAGTAGTCTAAGGTTACGAAAACGTTAGCTAGCCCATACTAATATTATAAATGAAAAAATAACTCTTTCTGTCTGTTACGCTTTCACGATTAAACTACTTTACCAATATTGATTAAATTCGGTACGACATAAGTGTGAACCCCAAGAAAGAACATACTACTTTTTATCTGGCTGGGACTTCGACCTGGAGTCCGTAATAACCGAAATTCATGCGGACGAAGCCGCTAAAATAAGCTAGCAAACAGTAGATTAAGGTCGTCCTTTACGTTTATCAAGAGGTCGCGTTCTATCACCTTCAAATGTGCGAATAACTTCAGCTGAATAAGTTTACTGGAACTGCTGTTTACTGGAGCGTGAACACGTCCAGTCAGCCAGTGTGCTTTACACAGATGTAGTGTCACTGCACTACATCTGTGTAAAACACAAGGCATTTTATATTTTAGCCTTACCTCGTGACATTAATAATAACAATAATAAGCATATTATTTCAGGTCAAATATACCCATTACAATTTCCATATACAAATGTAACATACAATCGACGCCAAAAGACAATTCAAATAAACCAAATAAAATAAAAATAAAATCGCTATGAAATAAAACTCAATCCAAATACATTTTACCAAAACTCATTAAATTATAATATAAATTATAATCAAATTAATTAATTTAAAAAAAAAAATAAACAAATTAAAAATCAAATAAACATCAAACAAACAAAAACAAGGTCAAAAGATCCACAATTAATTAATCAAATTTAAATAAAATTTGAAATTGAAATCAGAAAGTACACAACATACATTTACATTTCAGTTCTCTGAATATTTAGTTTTTTTTTTTAGGTGGAAAAACATCCAATGACTTCTCGCGCTCCAGAGTGGGGCTAGAGGGCGTGTCAAACTTTTACTGACTAAAACCCACTGCTATGTTCCTTCTTAATTGTGGTTTAAAAGATAGCATACGCTGTTAGACAGATTCGAAATTTAACTGATGTAGAGACTGCCCGTTTAGTTTACTTTAGCTATTTCCATAGTGTCATGTCGTACGGTATTCTACTATGGGGAAATGCCGCCGATATCCAGACAATTTTTGTATTGCAAAAAAGGGCTATTCGTTCAATTTATAAATTAAGTCCCAGATACTCCCTCAGAGATAAATTTAAAGAAATCAATATAATGACTGTACCTTCACAGTATATTTACGAGAACCTTTTGTATGTACATAAAAATATAAACATGTTTAAAAAATACAGTGATGTTCATAATTTTAATACTAGGAACAAACACAAATTTGTGGTTCCTACAACCAGGCTGAAAAAAATAGGGGGCTCATTTAGATGCCAATGTATACACTTCTATAATAAACTTCCTAGTCATATTCAACAACTAAGCCTTAATAAATTCAAATTATTTGTAAAGCGAAAACTTTGCCAAAAGGCTTTTTACACTATAAAGGACTATGTTGAGGACCAAAAAGCTTGGGATTGACCTGCTCCAGTACACACTGCAACTGTTGTCTTATTATTATTATTTTTTCTTTTGTTTTTATTTTTAATTGTGTTTTTTTATTATTTATTACAATTCGATATTGTAGATTATTTTTATTTTGCAATTTGACTTTTTTTTTTTATTAATTATTGACAAAAATGTTTACTTTGCTAAAGTATTACATTTTGTAAACTATATTTTTCCTTTTATTATTGTGAACGTGAGGACTATGTTGATTGTTTTTTTTTTCCTTTTCAGTAATTTTAATGTATGTCTGGCAATTTGAGTATTTTCTGCGGCCTACCCAAATGTCCTTTCTTTGGTATTGTTCGTCAAGTCGTTGAGCTCCTTAGTAGTCCTGAGTTGAGCTTTACAAATACTGACAAATGCTTGCACTGACTGGACAGGTCCACTCAAATCTGTATGGTTCTTTCTTCAAAAGACCATTTCAGACAAATCTGCATGGTTCTCATGTGATTTGACAATTACATATTTACTGTATGGACTTTAAAAGAGACTTTGACCCCTGAGTTTGTTTCGGTGTTTCTTCTCAGGGTAGTCAGCTAGGAAACACCGGCCTCATCTAGTTTAAAAATGACGAAAAAAAAATTGACGTATAAAAGTGTTTTTTAAACCTATTTACAAAATAAATATCATTTATCATTTATTGACTGACTAGGCTAATTCTGAATGATAAGAGCAGTGGTGGCCCAATGGTAAAGGCCCCGACTTACGAGTTGTAGGTCGCGGGTTCAAACACAGCCAAGCGCATTACTTTGTGTAATTTATTTCATCACTACTGCTCTCAAAACGGTGAAGGAAAACATCGTGAGGAAACCGGCATGTCCGAGAACCAAAAATTCGAAGACATGTGACATCCACCAACCCGCACTGGGCCCGCGTGGTGGATTACAGCCCATTCCCTCTCCTAGAGAGGAGGCCTGAGTCCCAACAGTGGGAACATTATAAGGCCGACTATGCTATGCTATGCTATGCTATGTTCCTTCTTTGCCTTGTGTTCCAGGACCCCGGGTTTTCCTTTCAGAAACAAACCCATGGCCCCAGTAGGCTTCGGCACTGCCCCTACGGTTCTGAGATTTTAAGTGTGAATCTTATTGAACTCTATTTAATTAGCGTATATCTACTCTAGTCTATCTATGAGCGCTTCAAGAATACTTCATAATTTAATTCTATTCTGGTAAAGCATTTTGCGTGATTGTTTTACTATGCCTGTTTAAAACTAATTATATAAAGGCGTACGAGTTGGCATAAAGGTACACGTAAATTTAGATCTATCGCTATAAATGCATAGAGTTATGACATACACAATCGATTCAACTGTCAAAATACAACAAATCATCCTCGAGTAGTCAGAGATTCATAGTTTGTTAGCTGTGAGTGAGCGCCGCACGACTAGGATTCTCTTCTACTTATTATAACTACATAGTTGCATTATTCTTTCTCGCTTATTGGAAAATGTTCTTTCGTCTACAGTAAATACGCAACTATTTTGTTTACTTCGGTATCCATATGGGTTATAAGTCACACAAATGCAGTCTTACGCTAAGCATCAAAAATACAGAAACAGAGAGGGGAATAAAAGGTAGTGCGTGTGACACCCCTACGTCCCTGTCAGCTTGCTTGGGCCGGTATATTGTGCACTTGAACGTCCCGGCGTTTGATTGAGATAGGTACTGCTCTTTTTGTGAGTGCCTCTCACCAAGACAATATAGGTATATCAGAAACTTCAGCTAGATTTACAAAAGCTATGATTAGGATAACAACTTTTTTCGGCTTTGACGGTTTTTGTGTCAAAAAAATCATAATACTATTATATTATAGTATTAGCTTAGTAAGAACTAGCCTCTGCCAGCGGTTTTGCCCGCTTAAAAGTAGGTTTCTCCATACAAACTTTGGACCCCCGAATCATTACTATAGGGAGTGCATTTTGGGTAATCCTTGCTTAGTTTTCATCTACGTTATAAAAGGAAACCTTGTGCAAAATTTCACGCTTCTAGTCGCAGTAGTTTCGGCTGTGCGTTGATATGTCAGTCAGTCAGTTTCTCCTTATATATATATAGGATTAAAGTGACAGTTATGATGAAAACGGCACTCAAAGTACACTAACGGCTCAGAAACTCATTAAGATTTTAAGAAATACCTCGTAATTTGCGTCGATCTATAAAAATAGTTTATCGTAGACATGCTACGAAAACTTGACGCCTCGTAGAGGCTCGTAGCATGCTACGCTGCTACGCGCTTGGCTAACGATGATGAACGAACTCCGTAGTGGTTCAGAAACAGACTTGTAAGTACAGTCTATGTACTTACAAAAATAGGTAGTAAGTTCTGTAGGCAACGATTGTAGATCATTCGTTTGTGTAAATAGGTAATGGGCTTAAAATAAATTAAAACGTATTTATCGGATCAAAACTGAGAACATAATTATTTAGTGTTATTACATTAATAAATTGTTTTGAAATAATTTTAGTTGGTAGGTTTTAAGTTATCTTATTTGCTTTCAACCAAATCATATAATAATAATATGTTACTTTATACCACCGTCGTTTAATTTTGATTGTTCACCTTATTTCGCCGGCGCACTAAGCCTCCTTTCTTTAACCGGCATTGTTTGGTGTAGTTGCTCATAGATGGCGCTACATGATGCGTCAGCACGCACAGAATGCCTGCGAGCCACGATAGCGGACAGAAGCGCGTTCAACAAAGATGTGGTTCTTATGTATTAGCTCACAATAACGTGGTTACAGCACGAATTTTTGCTATCGAGTTTATTAAATTTGGGAGAAATTCTCGTTAAGTTAAATACAACAGTGCCTACATAGATTAAGTAATGAGATAGCTTTTCAGAGGACTTAGGAAAATTACATTACTTAATTAAGGGGGTTTAAAAAACCAAAATAGTGTAGATTGTAAGCAAAACATTAAAAGCATTTTAAATCAGGACAGCTGATTTTTATTACTTCTATAAATGAAACATATGTACTTATTTATCTACTTTGTTTTTAAATACATAATAGTATTTGTGTGTATGTGTGTACACAAAACGCCAGGCCATAACGAAAGATGCAAAGTTTCACACGTGCGGGCTAGCTGCGACGAATGTGTCACTAAGAGTCCATTAGACAACTTTTTACTCACTTAGCTTAATGCATACAGAGATTTATGTTTCTGCTTTTGTTTACCTCGTATTCTATTCATGAGTACTTACTGTTAATGGTGTCGAGCCATTATTCCATAATAGTAAAATGCATTTCGGATTACGAAGGTACAGTCAGAGATCAAAAGTGCAGTTGCACTCTACCATTGCTAAAGTGTCTAAAATTTATTTGTTGTAGAAGTTCAATAGTCCACAACTAGTTTATTCAATACTTTAGATCCTATGCTACCAATTAAATCAGTCATGATCCATTGACTCTCTTTTACAAAGAAATTATAGACATTTTAGCATTGGTAAGTAAGGTGGAACTGCACCTTTGAGACTGTACATGAGCTCGAACCTAACCAAAAAATATCAAAGTTTATCTTGCAGAATTAATCCTGTGTATGTACCTAATATTACTTACCTAACTTAAAAAAACAAAAAGTTTACATAATATTGGTCATAATTCAGTATGTCCCGTTCGCTTGAATTGGAAGCTGCGTTGTATTCCCCGCACGTAGGCGGCACTTGTATCGTTTTAATACAGGTTGGCTCCCGAGCCCGAGTCCCGACAGCTCGGCGGGAAATTTATTCATTGGCTCATGTGGCAGCTATCGAGCCGCTACTAACAATATAGATTTAGAAGATTCGCTCTGTATAAGAGTGGAGCTTGTTGTTTTTTAACAACAGGCTCACGGAGCTATGTTAAGATAGGATAAGTTTGCGGACTTGCTGAGGTCGGCCGTGGATTGGTGACCATTCATTACATATTAAGACTCCTCCAAGCTTCAGAAAGTATGCCAACATCTCTAGGGGTTTCATTTTACCAATTTATTGGGTGTACAAGTCAGATAGGCAGTCCATCAACGTAAAATGTCGGTAAAACTGAAAGCAGATTGATTACCTCTATAAAACAGGAACATAATAAGAACCGTTGGTATTAGGACGAGGTACTAGGCTGACAAAACTAGGAATCTTGAACAAAACTATGGAAAAGTACTCCTATGGTAAGATTGATTTGCTCAAAATAATTATTTTTTTGTTGTACACCCTCCAACCACTCATGGCCCCACCGACATCATGTCATATGGGCCGAATCGCAAGGAGACGACTGCGGACACAGCCCACCCATATGACATGTTTGTTTTTTGTTGTACAGTTAAAGTTCCTCAAATGTAAAATTTCTTTCTCACTTTCTCACACATATGGTTTGCTGTAAGAAAACCCAGATGTGGGGTAAGCTCGCCTATGTACATCAAAGGTCCTATTTTTATTGTCTGTATAAAATTGTGTGTACAATAAAGAATAAAGAAATAAAGGAAGAATAAAATTGAAAAATATTTTGATGAAGTAACATAACAAAAGATCCGATCTATGTCACTAACATGTTTGTGACATCATTGATCTACGCTATTTTGCGTTCCGTTTGCCGAAGTTGTGAGTCTTCTGAGCTTGCCTGTGGAGTCTCCCTCAGCCCGCGAGAGAGACTGGACAAATTGGCGGAGCGACACCGCGGCGCATGCAGAGTGGAAGTAAACGACAACACGAATCTGTCGCGTCTAGCAGGTGTGCCTCCCGCCGAGGCTGATGACTATGTTGTTAACTCTTTTAGGAAATATTCACTAAATTGTCTCGTAGGGTGATTTTAGAAGTAGGCGCCATGATGAATCTCCATTATATTAATTCTGAATAAATCCGGGACTTCATATCTAAAAACGTTTCTTAGTTTCTGAAATGTTTTACGAAGTAGTAGAAAATGCGTTTGTTAAAGAATAAACAATAGGTAATACATGTATGGTTATGGATGAAGTTTCATCTTAAGAGCCTAAACTTACCCTATGAAGTATCATCAAAACACACGCAAAGCGAGGTTGAGCGATCACAAAGCAGCACAACAAAACAAAAAGCACGTTATTGCAGTCCCCCAAACTGCAGCGACCCTCAAACTGTACCCCCGCGGGGTTGGCATGAAAGTAATAACGCACTCTGGCGCTCGAATGTGCGTGAAATGCGCACCGTAGACTTAGACAACCCTCCACCACTGAGTGCTTCTAAAAAGGGTGCATAAGGCAAATAAAACTTAGTTCATTAACCGACTTCAAAAAAAAGGAGATTCTATGTTTGGCTAAATGTATGTTCACCGATTTCTCGGTCAATTATGGACCGATTCTGAATTGTTTTTTTTTTTATTGAATTGTTATGCTTGCAAGTTGGTCCCATAGAAATATTGTTATGATTTGAACATGAACTTCGAAGATATGGAACAGAACTCTTCATAGGATCACAGCAGAACTGTCGTAATAAGTAAAATTGCTTTGTTTATACGTGTAGTCGATGACTGACTGATAGAAGAGGGGCAATATATCGAACTTATTTGATGATGAAGCCTGAAGTTAGGCACTGGTACTTAGTAATGAATTAATGTAATCTAACCGTGTTTCGGATTATAAGAATTGTCGTGAGATGCACTCTGGCTATAAGGTATTTAAGTTTGGCTGATGGGTACTTTTTAGTGGTGGTACCATAACTAAAAAGGGTAAAATAAAAAACATTTTACAAAAAAAATACAACCGATTTCAAAGTAAAAAAAAAACACTGAAAAGTGCAAAATAACTTTAATTTCGTAAGTCGGTGTTACATAACGAAAAGACAAAACTATTATAGAAACACCGACTTCCGAAATTAAAGCTATTTTGGACTTTTCGGTTTTTTTTTTACATTGAAGTCGGTTGTATTGTTTTTGTTCGTAAAAAGTTTTTTTTTGAGATTTTAAAATCACTATTTCTAAGTGAAATATATCCATAATTATCTTGAAATGAAAACAAATCGATCGATCATCTGCTCTGCTGATCTCATTTTGTTAAACAGAAGCTACACATGTTGTTTTTATCCAGTGTCAGTGCCGCGAATCCTTTTATGAGAGATAATTAAAACATGTCGACACACTTTCACAGCGATATCAGAAAGAGTGATTGTATCGTGCACTCTTACTTCACTCACTGTACTTTGAATAAAATTTTATCCAACTTAGTAAACTAAGAGAAAATAAGAGGTCGATGCTAAATCTATTCTATTAAAAATAATGGTTGTAGATGCGTTCGTGCAAAAATGCAGAAAGTGAAGTATTGTCATAGCTTGTAATTTGCGCCGCACACCCCGGTATTCCATGTTGTATTGGTTCTACCCTCTTCTCGGTACATAATATTGTCACAACCCTTTCGTCATTGTTCTCGCTAATTAGTTGCTCTTATAAAGGAAGGCAAACTATTAAGACTCGTACCTCAGTGAAACTTCAACGATAACTACATAAGTTACTTTATAAAAATTTCGTAGAAATTTCACTCCGAGCTTCAAGATTCATATTTTAGGTCTAACTTTAAATTAGGTCGCGCTTCAAACTAAAGAGTGAATAGAGGCAAGTTTAGCAATAGTTGTCTAAGGCCTAGTCATGTTACATTAAAAAAACATTATCCTAGAATATTTCGTACCGGAGCGGTGATCGGTGTGCCGCCGTCGGCTATACAGAAATTACTCTTGGCCGTTGTGCGCAGACAAACAGACGGACGGGAGATTAAAGTAAAACGACATTGAGCGGGAACATTGGAGGATTCCTTGCACGCAACAATGCGTCCGTAGCTAGAGCCTAGACTACCTTGCCTGGAGGACTGCGAAGGGAAATGTTGTTACAGAAGGAACAGTCATACTTCGTCCTTTTTATAATTATTTATAAAATAAAAGAAGTCAATTTTTTTTACATCTCTGGTAAAATCTTCTTATTTAGCTCTTCCACGAAGTTTTATGTCCTAAAAGTTCGTTTTGTAACTTCTACCGTTAGGAAACATGTTGAAAGTGTTTAACTGTTGTGGACCACCATTCAGAACCTTTAAGCCCTTCATTGTAAAATGCCTTTATCCTGCTTACCATTTCTATAGTGAATCGATTTTCTCTGTAATTTTTTGTCGTCAAATAGTTGTATCGAGTGGACATTCTGTAATTCTCTACAGCGTGGCACAGCTCTGCGGCTGCAACAAGAATGCCATTTTCTGCTCCACAATAGATATTTTTTCTCATTTGCAGCCTTCGGCGGTTTATGAGTAACGTGTAATGACTTCTTTCGCTTAGTTAGTTCCTTTCCGCTGCAATGAAAACAATACGCCAAGCAAACACTGCGGAAATTTTCTGTGCAAGCTTATTTCATCCCAAAAATCTTTTTTTAAAGAGTCTGTTGAATAAAGATACCATAGTAGCGGAGCTTTGTTACGTATTTGAAAAAGAAATCTACTTCTTAGGTGGATATTCAATATTCGTTTTACATACGACTACGAGATTTTTTTACGCGATTGGTGAGATGGTTACAAAACTGTTGAAAGCCTTTGGTTGCCGCACAGGCGTATTCAAATGTTGCGGAGCAATAAGACGGGCTACTGGGCTAGATATTGGGGAATCCAATCTAGGCAATTGTACCCAGGGCGCGGCGGCTGGGACGTAAGGTTCGCGCCGCAAGGCGCGGCGGCGGCAGCACGCCCGCGGGAACACTCGCGACCTACCGCCGCCGCCGCGCCGCCCACTGCTAGGCACGCGCCAATGTTGATGGGCGAAACTAATTTTAGCAACGTTTTCACAGAATGAATTTCCAAAGTAAAAATTACACAATCATACTCTTAGTTGATATATTTTTCTATGGTGCTGAAGTAGATTAAACCGATGTCATACTGGTTGATAGTTTTTGTTGATGCTCTTTGCCTGCATTTCAGAGCTACTTCTGGTCTGTAATTTTCTATCAAATTATGATATTATATATGTAGTGTCATTGCTAGTTCACTAGAGTCTCACTATAAACTTGGTGATCACTTGGTCTCATCTTGTGCTCGCCAGCTGGCCGCCCGCGCGTCCCGCACGTCGCCACGCCGGCCGCGGCCTTGTGTTACGTAACCAGCACTCAGTTCCACGCTTCGCTTACCCAACTTTATTCTCTTCTACTTCCTCTGATTGTTCCTTAAATTGAACATTTAAATACCAAATGTAGATGAACTGATTAAACTCACAAACGCCACCGCCTCGGTGCGAGTACATTTTGGTGTTTAAGCTGAGCGTTTAATTGTCTTAATTCCTACAGGCTTACGACTATAAGATAGAGTAAACAGTTTAATTTTGCACTCTAAAACGTCGGTTTCTGCCTTAACTGAAATAGCGTTAAAAGTTACTGGGGAGAGTTATCAGTCATGCTCACACTAGATTTTTGCCATACAATTTGATGTAGACGAAGTTAGAACCACTCAAACACTGCCTTATATACCTATATTTCCAAAAGTGGGATAGGTTCAGTAAAAATAAATGGTATCTATCAAAGATAAGGTCTCGTATGAAGCCGCGGCGTGCCTGCCGATGGCCGCACGATATTGGATCCCGATAGCGGCCGGACCGGACGAACGGCCGCCGGCCGCCGGAATGATGCTCTTATCAACGATTCTATTACAGACTGGCAGTCCCGAACAAATCCGTCTCAGACAAAAAGTAGATATTATTATGATAGCAAGGAATAACTTCATACCCGAGATGTTTGATACAAGAAAATTTATATAAGTAGACTTTTCTGGCATAGTATTTCATTTTATGTCATTTTCACTTAAAGAGAAAGTTACTTATGTTTTTTGATGAATGAAAACTAATCGAAGAAATAATTTCGTTGTCATGGCGACTGTTTAAATTGGAGTGGAGGAAATTTACTTCAAAAGGACTTAGAATGACTTATATGGCTTATCCTTGTCTTTGACGAACATCACTCATTTGTCTTCTAATTACCCATCCAATTATCATCTTAAATGACTTGGAGCGCGTGGCGTATTCCCCACATAATCGCGCCGCACTTAATTTGAGCTGTTTCGTCTCAAACATCGTAAACTTGTGCATGGTTGTCAAGCGACGCTCCATGCACGGCCGCGGCGGGGTGTTACGATCATACCTGTCATTAATCCGCAGTTACGTCAACAAGTTCTCGTGGTGCACGATGGAGCAGCCTTGTGAAGAAGACAGGGTTACTAGAAAAAAAACAGTCAAATCATGTTTTTCAGTCTTTTAAACACAATTAAATTTCGAGCAAAGATGGATCAAAACAATCATCAATTCACGATAATAAATTGAAAACTCACAATGAAACAAATTGAAAAGTTTTCTGGGAGATCTATACTTTGTCAAAAACAAAAAAAAAAAATTTAACCACAAGATACTAATTTATCTGT
This sequence comes from Mythimna impura, assembly GCA_905147345.3. Classification (NCBI taxonomy): domain Eukaryota; kingdom Metazoa; phylum Arthropoda; class Insecta; order Lepidoptera; family Noctuidae; genus Mythimna; species Mythimna impura. The sequence continues at coordinate 519,330 of LR990344.1, forward strand.
GTAGTATTTAAGTTCACGTTTCACAACCCTGTCCCAAGTAGTGAGGGTGATCTGTCGTAAAAACCTAATGAAAGCTTCATAGCGAGTATAAAAATGTGTAATAAATGAGTACCAGCAAGTTTGCTGTACGTTGTGGCGATTAACTCGGCAAGCAGCTGTTGCGATAGTAACGCTTGGTTTACTGTCATAGTTCGAAGATAAAGTCACTAGTAAAACGTTTGACTTTAGGGCCTGACTAACACTATTTCTGGAGGGTCTATAAATCGTTAGGTGTGCCACACAGAATGGCGAATATTGATTTAAAAAAATACATGAAAGTAGAGTGATGTTCGAGGTCACCTACCATAATATTTTCAGCAATTTAGTAAGAATGTAGTAACCAAGTTTAGCCGTATTTACATAAGTTTGATCATTTGTGTAGGTTATTTTATTACACCTTGTAACAGTGGTACCTACTATCTTTACGTGCACAATGAGCCTAGAGCCTAGCCCCTGAAGAGCTCTCTGACTTTCAAACAATGCGTTTTTTTTAAAGTGGGATATCATCCAATGACTTTTCTCGCTCTTGGGCGGAGCAGGAGCGATGTCAGACTTTTACAGACTAAAACTCACTCGTATGTTCCTTCTTTGCCTTACGTTCCAGGGCCCCGGGGTTCAGTTTTTCACTTAACCCATGGTCCCAGTAGGCTTCAACCCTGCTGGGCCCCAACAGTTTTGCTGACATCTTGAGGCGTGCGTGAAACACTATGCGCCGTCGACGACTTGAGCGATAACGGACGACAGGACGGCGTGCTACCCAAGGCTCGCCATCCGTAAGCCTACGCCGACGGTGGCAAGAAATCGGGATCAGGATCCCGGTGGCTGTGGCGTGAAGGCGCGTACTGCCGCCCCCTTTGCTAGCGTTACGGCTTCGCAGAATGAGGCGATCGCTTGCCATTTTTCCTCGCTCCGGACCATGACCTGCACCAGGGCCCGGAGTGAAAGGTCGTTGCCGCCGGTCACCCCCAAGAGGACACAGCGGTGCTCTGCCCAAGCCGGGCACACCTCTACCGTATGCTCCACCGCGTCCTCCAATGGTGACACCCGGGCGTTTCTTCCGCACGAATCCGGTGCAGGAACTTCCCAAACTTACCACGTCCGATGAGAACTTGCGTCAAACGGAAGGTGAGGACGCCGTGTTGTTTTTTAGGGCAGTCCTCAAAGCCCTCTTTGAGGAGTGCTCTGAAAGGCAATACTGGGCCATCATAATGGCGTGCCCAGCATGACGGCGGAACCGTAGTAGGTAATTATTTGTCCAGACACGGTGACCCTGCAAAGTCACGTGATGATGAATATTGCAGCGGTGGTCGCAGACGGGCGGCGGGCGGCGCCGGGTGGCGGCCTAATACCAGATAGTATCCTTTCACAGTGATTGGTGCGCCAGACGCTAGACTGTCCAGGTATGGACTGCAGGGTGTACTATTTAGTTAATTAATATTATGGGGCTCCCTTTGAAATCTGATAATTTTTTAACAATTACGAGTCGGCGTGCGACGATTATTTAGCTTATTAACAATAATATAATAATATTCCACAACATTCACACAACGTCATCTAGTCCCAAAATAAGCAGAGCTTGTGGTATAAGTACTAGACAACTGATAAACATACTTATATATTTCTAAATACATACATATTATAGATAAATTACATCCAGACACAGAACAAATGATCGTGCTCATCACACAAACATTTATCCTGGGTGGGAGTCGAACCCCTCGGCGTAGCAGTCAGGGCCACTAACCACTAGACCAATAGGCCTGTCCATACTAATTAATTGCATAAAGTACCTACCTATCTTTGAAGGTTACATTTTACTACTATCTTACGTTGGGTGAAACTAATACAAAAATCTAATCACATGTGGATTGTTGCAACTTGTTTTTTGTAGGTAATTGGATAAAAACCAGCGGCCGTAAATCGGTCTTACAATCATAGAAAGGACTCCTCGCAAATGAGATTACCATACGGAACCAATACTGTTTTGGTTGCTATTCACACTCAACCATTTTCTGCACCAAGTGCGGCCCTGCAGCCGTACCCCGGTGGGGACAGTTCATGCAATAAGTTCGCTCCGGCAGACGGGGCTATTGAATGCGATAGATGATGGGCTAGATAGCTCTAGATGTAGACAGATATAGTAGGTGAAGCCGCTGCCAGAGACAGAAAACACGCTATTTATGGTGACATCTTAGTGACAACGGAAGACAATAGGAAAATTGAGGAAACTTTAAATGTCTAAATAGAATTAATGAAATAAATTACTATCGATGTTTACAATACTTTAGATTTTATAAACCTATATTTAAAAGTGAAGTAGAGTACCTAATCTTTGTAATTTTGACATTCACTTGTTAGAATCATGGACTCAAAACACGTCTCTTTCGGAACAAGCAGTTCATCGAGTTTGTTAGTAACAACTGTTATAAAGTTGCACAATTATCGGCGCTATTCCAATTAGTCGTGATGAGGTGCGCGTGATATATGACCGCAGCCAGCATCGAACCCGGGACTCACTCCCGCCGCTAATGAGCACAGGACATGTTTTATAAGTTACTCTTAGTAGTTTACAGTGGTCAGTGTAACTTGATGTTGTTTATTCTGGAAATGAGTATGTATTTTTCGTATGGCGTTTTTCGTGTCTTTGAAAATTTTTAAGTTCATGTACTAGTCCACCAGCCCAGCCTTTCGTATCGAGTTAACTCAGATATCACATATGAGATATCGATCTTTGTTCTATGACTGGTTGATTGTTTAAGAACCGTCTTGCCAAGCATAACATGCTACGTCATTGTATCACTTGAGATGGTCACTGTAACAGGTCCACATTTAGCACAACAATAATGTTTGAATGGACAATAACTCCAACTAAAAGATTCTATTCCTGTAACACATACCATTCATATTGCTAACCCTGTTAAACAAAGAGGCCACTGTAACTGGCACAAACGTGTAGGTATCGTACTAGATCTAGAGCGGCCACAAACCCTTCAGACACAGGTAATTGTAATTAGTCCAGGACGATGCTGCTCTCTGCGATATTGTACAGTCAAGGACGTAAATGTTCGAAGGTCTAACCAAATTTATCGCTTGATTACAGAGTACAGTCAATCTGCCTGCCTTTTTCTGACTTTGTTGTGGCCAGCTTCCAGTCTAATTGGATGCAACTGAATACCAGTATTTTACAATGAGCTTCTGCCTTTCTAACTCTACAACTTAGTAATTGGGTACCTAACACGATACCCCTTTCAGATCAAAAGAGCCAGATTTTCTGGCTTATGAATAATTAGAATCCAAGAAATCTGACACAACTCTTGTCAATGAAAACAACAGCCGTTGCAGATAGCCGTAATAACTGTTAAAGATCCATAAATAATAGCCGAGACCTACGGCTTAACGTGCTTTGAGAGATGTGGAATATAAAATTACGATGACAGACCAATAATCTTAAACATGTTATAATTGAAATGTGCTCTGTGATGAAAATATCAGGGAAATTTTTTATTAATAGTTTCATTTTTGGAGCTGACTGTACAGAGTCCTGATGTGTGGGCGTATCATATTATAAACGTACATAATGTGTAGGTACGTTATAACAGGCAGATTAGCTAACGATATTAGCCAACGATTACTACATTTATGTGGGTCTTTATTGATAAAGGATTAATAGAGTATATTGAATAAGTAATTACGGGTTATGTGTAGGTTTACGTAAGGGATAGAAAGCCACAATAGCAGGGATTTGATGTACGACCGTTGAACTTTTGAAACTTAAAGAGCTTGTGTTAATTCCGTGACCTGATGAAGCGAAGTAAACCTTTTTCTAAATGATTTGTTTCACTCAAGGGTTTTGCCCATTGGAATTTCAAATTGCTACAAAGATATTTGGAAAGTGTCCGTATGTAGGTATTACTTATCGAATACATGTATGTGCAGGTATTAAGTTTCTATCTCCAATCTATTCAATATCAGCTTACGGTTTCCTGGGCACGGTCCACTTGACTGTGATTTCAATATTCATGTGTGTATGTACCCAGCATCTGCAGAGAATGTTCTATACACACTAACATTGTGTATGGACCGAGCTGTGCTTGAGGCCGTATGGATTGAATCAAGACAAATTGAGGCAGGCTGGCTACCGAGACAGAACGGGCGTAGACTGTGTGTAGAGGTCACCCTAGCAGCTAACCAGCAGGATGCTACTAAAAGAATTATGAGTAGATATACATGTGGATAGATGGAGAAGGAGAAGGAAACCAAAAAACGATGGACAGATTGTGTGAGGATTGATTTAAAAAAGAAAAGAGAATTAGTGATAGCGTGACGGGTGACCGGACAGAACGAAGAAAAAACGAGTTGCGCCAACCCCAAGTAACATGAGACAAGAAGATGATGACGGTCTTGTGATACAAATTAATCTCCAGCTATTTTATAGATATTCTCTAATACAGCAGACGATTCAGCAAAACATTCAGTGTGTTATGTAAATGAAAGGTTATTAGTACTATAATTCACGAGCACCTCCCGGGGCTATCGGTTTTCCCATCTAAGATAAGACCGAACTGAAAGGTAAGTACATATTGAGCTTTTAGTAACTGACAGCTCGAAATCGGTATTTTAGATTTAAATTTTAAAAATTTAAATTCAGTATAATGATTGTTTTTATAGTATTTTAGCAGTAGGAAATGGAAGAAAACTATTATGTATGAATTGCAAAACCAATAATGATCGTTTATATGGAAGTAACCTATTGATACTGCCTCTTCATATTTGAAAGAAACTAATATTTCAAAGCAGCGGTCGTATAAAAGTTCTACTTTTAAAAGTCTTAATTGAATCACCTGCAGCCCGCGTCATACTGAGCAATATCCTTATATCTTTATACAAGCCAACTTGTAGAACTTCTACTATGAAAGATTTGTTGGAGACAGTTTGCGTCAGGGATAGATTCGTAATAAAACCGTCCGTCCCGCCCATCTGGGATACTGCAAGCGTTTTATTTTCACCGCTCATCCTCGTAAACTCAAATAGAACAATGTTTTATGTACGGGGCTGGGGGGCGACATTCATAACATAAATATTGGGCTGCCTCTCAAATCTAATAGATCGTCCATAAAACTGTTTGTTGCGAATAAACAGGTGTTTATTAATTTGTATTGTTGGAAATCTATTAGGTGTGTATATTTCATAATGCAAGTTTTATTAATTTAACACTTGATTAACTCCTATTATACCTACAGATTGAAAACAAATATTTCATGAAGCGAATGGTACAATAAGTCATAATTGTCTTTTCATTCAGGGATTCCAATGTAAACATAACATTTTAAATGGAAGTAAAATGATTCCCAAAGTGCTTCTGTGATTTCGCTGACAAAATGGTCCGAATTTATAAAATGTTCTATTGGTATTTTGTTTTTGACACATGCATTAAATGCTTAGATTGTAAGACATTGTCGCTGTAATACCTACATCTACCTGCACGGGGTGAGACTTAGTAACCCATTTCAAATATTTTCTTCGTTGAAGTGGCATTATTTACGACGCTCCTGACTCTTGTCGGTAATACTCCCAAAGTAAGAGAATAAAACACTGAACTTGGTCCACAGAAAGTTTTCCAATAAAATGTCGCAAGTAGCTGACTTACTTGTCAGGACGAAACGTTTACCGAACTGGACTTACCAGCCAAGGTATTCTGACCCCCGCCCGTAAGCAAACACTTTACAACTCATTCAAAATTCGCTTTATTCTTTGGTTTATTATGGGTCTTGCTTAACTGGTTACTCAATTATGACACTATTAAAATTTTACGTTTATTGATTTTACAAGGTTTTCCTGAGTTTGGGTGTAACTTATGCCTCTTTACTTTCTGGTTGGTGTTCATCAGTTATTGTTTTGTTTGTATTGCAACGTGACGTTTACGACGTATAGAAGAAAGAGAGAAAAGGCAAGATTCATGCATTTAATTAACATTCACTTGTTTTTAACGTGTACTTTTTTTTTTTTTTTTTTTTTTTTTTTTTTTCGGTGGGAAAATCATCTTATGACATCCCCCGCCCTTGGGCGGGGCGGGAGATAGTGTCAGACTTTTACTGACTAAAAACCCACTCCTGTTCCTTCATTGCCTTTCGTACCAGGGCCGAGTCTTCCTTTCAGAATCAGACCCTTGGCCCCAGTAGGCTTCGACCCTGCTAGGCCCCTACAGTTGCTGACATCTCCTTGAGGCGCGCGTGGAACAGCACGCGCCGTCGATGACCTGGGCTCGGTCCGGACGGTTACCGGACGGTCGGAAGGCGAGCCACCCATTGCTCGCCGTCCGCAAGCCCGCGCCTACGATGGCCGGAAATCGGGATCGGAATCCCGGCGGCGATTGGGGCGTGAGGACCGTTGCCTCACGCGATCGGCCGCCTCCTTTGCTAGCATTACTGCTTCGCAGAAGGAGGCGACCGCCTGCCACTCCTCCTCGCTCCGGACCATGGCCTGTACCAAGGCCCGGCGCGAGAGATCGCCGCCACCGATAGCCCCCACGAGGACACGGCGTTGCTCTGCCCAAGCGGGACACACCTCCACCGTGTGCTCCACCGTGTCCTCCGGGTGGTCCACACAATGGTGACACCCGGGCGTTTCTTCCGCACGAATCCGGTGCAGGAACCTCCCGAACTTACCATGTCCGGTGAGGACCTGCGTCATGCGGAAGGTAAGGACGCCGTGTTGCCTTTCCAGCCACTCCTCAAAGAGGGGACTTACCGCCATAATTATGGCGTGCCCAGCACTGGGTTGCGATAGTCGCTGTCGCCATTCCACCATGAGACCCCGCCGGAGCTCTGTCCGCCATGCCGCGACTTGTCGTGGCAGCGGAGTTTCGCCCCGACGTTGCATCTCCACGCGCAGATCGTGCATGCGTGCAAGGCCTGTTGCCACCAGGTCCCATGGTGGCTGGCCAGCAAGGAGGCTCGCCGCTTCGCGGGAAACCGTGCGGTATCCCCGCACCATCCGTATGGCCATGACCCTCCGGCACGCGTTCAGCTGGGCCGCCGGTCGCTTTCGCAGTGACGGCGCCCACACTGGCGCCCCATAAAGGGCCATGGACTGTACTATGCCAGCGTAGAGCCTCCGGCAGGAGGCGTTTGGACCCCCAAGGTTGGGCAGGAGCCGCTTGAGGGCAGCCCCATTCCGATTCAGTTTGGGAGCCAGACGTAGGAAGTGCTCCTCGAAATTCCACCGGCTGTCGAGGACGAGTCCCAGGTACTTCATCGTCGACCCGACGCCGATGTGAACTCCTCCTACCGTTAATTGGGAGCGCCGAGGCGGCGCGCTCCGAGGGCCGTGAAAACACATGGCCTCGGACTTTTGCAGTGCCACCTCGAGTCCCAACTGCTGGATCCTATCAACGACTATCGCAACCCCGCGTGTCGCTAATTCGACCGCCGCCTGGTACGACTCTCCCTGCGCCAGGACCAGCGTGTCGTCTGCGTAACAGACCACGCTGACCCCGTCAGGGAGGTCGCCGCGCAGCACGTAGTCGTAGCCGATGTTCCACAAGGGCGGTCCTAGTACCGATCCCTGCGGAACACCGCACGACATCTCTCGCCGTTTCCACTCTCCCTGGTGACCAGGGTAGATGATGTACCTGTCCGACAGGTAGGCCTCGATCATACGACAGAGGTAGTCGGGCACCCGGTGATACCGGAGTGCCCTCCTAATGCTACTCCAGGGCAGGGAATTGAAGGCGTTGGCGATGTCCAATGACACCGCCACGACACACCTGCCCTGGGACACCGCATCCCCCGTCGTGAGAGCTCGCACGCGCATGATGGCGTCCACCGTAGAGCGCCTCCTGCGAAAGCCGAACTGGCCGTCCGCCAGATCTGGCCCCACCCGTGTTAGGTGCGCGACGAGGCGGTCTGCAATTACTCTTTCAAAGAGCTTGCCCACCTCGTCGAGCAGCACAATGGGCCGGTACGCGGACGGAGAGTCCGCAGGGCGCCCTGGCTTCGCGATAAGGACCAGTTTCCCCGTCTTCCAGCGAAGTGGGAACTGGCCCCTCTCCATGCATGCGCTGAAGAGCCCTCTTAATCGAGACCCGAGAGCCTCCATGGCCAGGACCCAGGCTTTACCAGGCAAGCCGTCGGGTCCTGGGGCGGTATTCTTGGCACTCAGCCTTCGTACCGCCACACTCATCTCTACCTCGGTCACCTCTGGAGCATTGCCGTCGTCGTCGCCATCGTGATCCGCGTTAGACACCGCTGGTGGCGGAGCCATGAGCGGGGGGAAGTGTTCCCCTCGCGCTGGGAACAGATTGCCCACCACACCCTCCACAATCTGGGGCCGGAGACTCTGCGTGAGTGGGGGAGCCCAGGGGCGGAGTTTTTCCCGCACCACCTTGTAGGGGCGTCCCCACGGGTCTCCGTTCAGAGTCCCCAGCCACACGTTGCGGGCCTCCAACTTGGCCCGCTTTATTTCCGCTCGGAGGGTGCGCTTTGCTTCTCTGTATCCCTCATACAGCTCCGCCTTTCTGGCCTCCGCATCCGGTGGGCGGATGCGGCGACTGCAGTGTCTGGCGTACCGGCGCCGCGCAGCATTGCACGCATTGCGCAGTGCCGCAATCTCTGGCGACCACCAGTACACCTGGCGCCGGGCACGTCCTGGCCGGACTCGGGGCATTGCCGCGTCGCAGATTTGCGACATGGCCTCCCGGAACCACTCTGCCTCGACGTCGATGTCAACAGGCCTGTCCGGTGCTTGCACCCAGGCCTGTACCATCGCGGCTTCCAGGAGGAGCTCCCGGTCCAGCTGCTTCAGCGCCCAACGCGGACCACACGGGGTCTGTTGGACCGGCGCGATCGAGGTCTGGGTGGAGACGTCAAACCGAATGTACTGGTGGTCTGAGTACGTCTCCACCCCCTCCATGACGCGCCAGTCGACGACACGTGGTGACAGAGCAGGGCTGGCGAACGATATGTCCACCACTGACTCGCCCTGCATCCGCACACACGTGGGGACAGAACCCCGGTTTAGGACGACCAGGCCTGTCTCCAGAGCCCAGTCCTCCACCATCCGACCCCGCTGGTTCGTGAACCGGGAACCCCAAGCCAAGTTCTTGGCATTGAAGTCCCCGCAAACGACCACGGGAAGGGAACCAAATCCAGCGACGACGGCATTCAGCTCCATAAGGGAGATGTGGAGATCGGCGAGAGTTCTGTTCGGGGACAGGTAGACGCCTACCACTGCAATGTCCCCGAACCGTGCTGCCACGCAACCCCGCCCCCTCGTGACGGCCTCGAGGGACGGAGTACCGGCGGCGGCCGACGAAATTAAGGTCACCGAGCCGTTCAGATCCTGAACCCAGTCTCCCCTGGGCAGGACATAGTACGGCTCGGAGACCACGGCGATGTTGATCGACCACTGCGCCATGCTCTGGAGCAACAGATCCTGAGCGGGGGCGCAGTGGTTGATGTTCGCCTGGAGGAGACGTAATGGAGCCGTATTTAACAGTCCATTACAGTCTCCTCCCGAGCCCCGCGTGAGGGCACTGCCGCAGGGGTTGCAGCGGCGACAGCGGCGGCAGCCAAAGACGAGGCTGCGGCGGTGAGGACATCAGGGTGGATAGGCCTCCGGACCTTTCCCTTGACCTTGGCAGGAGGATCGCAGGACCTGCTCCCAGCCCGGTGTTCAGCCGGCTTGCCTGCCGCCGCACATGCGTAGCAGTGCGGCGTTGCACGGCATTCAACCGCCTTGTGACCGGGCTGACCGCACTGGAAGCAGCGGTCACTGCGGTCCACCTCCGCGGCGCAATAGGCACCCACGTGGTGTCCCACGTGGCAGCGATAGCACCGCAGAGGTCTGGGCTCCAACAGTTTCACCTGCGCGGAGACCCAGCCTACCAGGAGCCGTCGGCCCTCCCCGGTGATGGTCTTGGCCGTCGACACGGGGCAGCTAACCGTCACGGCTCGCATGCCCGTGCTGTCAGCGCGGATGGAGCCCACCCGAACCTGTTCGGCGGTGCATCCTCCCGCCCTGACGATGGCGGCCACCACCTCGTCCACCTTGACAGAGTCGTCCAAGCCCATGACGCGCATATCAATGCACTTGGTGGGCCTGGACACTCGGGCCTCTTCCGCGTCCAAGGACGCCCTGATCCTTGCGGCCAGGGCATCTGCGGCAGGGCCACTGGCCGCACCAGGGACCTCCAGCATTCGGGCCCCAGTTACGGTGCGCCTCATGCGGAAGCCCCCAGAGGCTCCGAGCTCGCCAAGGTGGGGCAACACCGACTGCCTCGCCTTTTCCATGACGGCGTCATACGTCACGCCCTTCTTTTCCGCATCTGGCTGTAGTGTGATTACCACAGCCTCGGATTTCGGGGCGCGAAGTCTGGCCGCCATGGCCCGCTTCTTGCGCTGCTGTCGCCGTGTCCGCTTTTTGGCCGCCCTAGACGCCTTGCCTGCCTTCCTTTTGGCACCGACAACCGTCCAATCGGTGTCGGCCGAGGATTCTGCAGGCGGGGCGGGGGGTGGCAGGGGCGGCCCAGTCGCCGTCACGGCAGGAGCCCTCGCCGCCTTACCCTTTGTGGGTGGAGCAGGCCCTCCCTGCCGCTCCTGCTGTTTGGCCGCCGGGGCCGGCCTCACAGGCTCCGACGCCATGGCCTTTCGCCCGGCCTGCTCCGACGGGCCCGCCTTGGGCGCAGCAGCCGTAGTCGCGGCGGCGGCGGCATATGATGCCGCCTTCCGCTGGCCGGAGGCCGCGAGCGGGGGACGCAGCACGATGCCCTCCAGCACGGACAGCTGCTGCTGCATCCGCTGCTGGAACTGCTCCTGTTGCTGCTGCTGTTGCTGCCGGAGGGCAGCCAGCTCCTGCCGCACCAGCGTCAGCAGCTGGCCCTCTGACTCGGGCTGGGGCTGGGGCTGGTTTTGTCCCTGCTCCTGCATGCTTACCCCTTTTGGTGCCTCCTCCTGGTGGTCGACTTTTTGGGCATCCAAGAGCTCAGCCCGGATCTTCGCAACCCTTTTTTCGAAGTAGGCGTCCATGGCCTCCAAGATAGAGGTCGCGAACTGAGCGATGCCCCTTTTCTTGGAGCCCTTCTCTCTCTTCCTTGACATGGCTGTCAAGACGTCGACCACCAGTACCCCGAGCAACCTGCGTGACTCCTCGGCGGAGTCTTCCCCGGCGTCTGGCTTGCTGCCAGGCGGCCCCGAGGGGTCAGACCTAACACCAGTCGCTACGGGATGGCGCCCCTCCGCGGAGAGCCTCTCGGCTCTCTCAGCAGCCTCCTGGGAGGTAAGCCCTCTCCCTCTTCCTCTCACTCGGCTCGCACCCCGACTGCTAGTAGGGATCTTGCGGGCCGACGCAAACTCTCCTTCGGAGGACGATCCGTCCCCCGCTTTGGAGCGCTTCCGGAAGAAGCTTGTATTCCTTCCAAGGTCTCCCGCTACCTCCTCCACCTCCGAGCTCTCCGAGCTCCTTTTGGATGCCGCGTCGGACTCCGACCGCGCATCACTCTCCTTCTCCTCATCGTTGGTTTTAAAAAATTTGCTCATTTTTGTTCCCACGAGTATGTATCAAGTTTTACCGGCTCAAATTTGTGGTTCGCACTAGAGACTAATTAAGCTACCCATTAGTCAAGCTAACAACCTCCCTCACGGTGCGCCGCCGCTTGGAGGTTTGGGGTGATTTTTTATAGAGGTTGTCTTCCTCGCGGCCCGGGCGGTTAAGCCAAGACCCTCGACCCCCATCAAAAGTCAGAAACATGACCTTGGACAATCTCTGGGGCTACGAGACTAACGGTGGCAGAAGGAGGAGCAAGTCTTCCTCCTGCCTGCCCGGTGGCAGGGTAAGTGCACACCGAGCCCGCTCTTACTTCGCCACTGTGCTCTCTGCTATAGCAGAGGGACACGCGTTGAAGTGTTCCTTCGGACAGAATATTCGCAGGCGGACATCGAGACCCCTTAGGCAAAGTACCCAAGGGGAGTCGTTAGCCGCCTCCCAGGGTGCACCGTCCCGCAGACTGGCCTTCGCTCCGGACATATCCGCAAGGGAACTACAGCCTGCGGGCACTCGAGGAGGTTTTCTGTCGTAGCACCCCTTTTAACGTGTACTGTTATGCTCATGAAATTCCACTCAAATCCTGTGTCGGATGAAATGTTCCACGTACAAACTTATTCTACCTACATCAAAACAACGAATAACATATACTAATGAATAACTAAGCATCCCCTAATCCGTAACCTAACTGTGGCACGTAAAGGTGTGCTCAGTATTAAGTCAATCTATCAATCCGTCACGTGCGTGGCTCCGCGGACACAAACTAATCAGCCGGCCTCTGCGTCGTATCTGCCGAGATAAACCCCGTCCGAACATTCAAGGGTAATTGTACAAATATCATTTTCTCCGATATTCAAGGGTAAGTAAGTATTATAAAGATGGAAACAGACTGCTTCTTTCAGATGATGCGACTTGTTTTTTCGGTGTATTGAGATTAAGTGACCTACTAAGTGTGATTTGAAGACAGTAATTTCTTAGGACGTCTAATTTTAGTTTTAAATGATTCCTCTTGTTTATTTAGATAAACGTGATAACATTGAAGTGCAACCAAAGAAAACGGTTTAAGTTTCAACGCTATTTCATTCGTAACGATCAAACAGTCTTCATCATCATCATCATCATCATCATCTTATTTAATAAGTTGATTTCGGAGAAATTTGATAATTATTGGCCGCGTCATGTGTTACAAATCTGTTCTCTCCTTTAAAACATCCCTGAAATCTCGAGATATCGTTTTCGTGGACATGTTTCGCCGGGAGGGTCCACAGGACATGTACGGTCGGTCATTTGCTGTGAAGAGAGGTCATATCGTTCGTACAGTGTACCTACTACCACATGTAATATAGTTGGTCTGCGCTGGATTGAGTTCGTTTTATAGAAAACACGTGTAACGAATATCGAGGAAACGTTTACTGTAAATATCGTGATGCCTGCACAAAAACTTTGGGAAGCGATTTTCTCTGAGACATTTTCATTAGTTTTCTTTGCAGTGTGTACTTTTGTAATCGTTTGGCTGGTTTTAGAATAGTATTTTAATGTGTAGAACGATTATGAATTGATTTTCTGCTCTCCTATTATGCTCTTTGTTGCTTTTTTTGGTTATATCATTATGAAACGGGCTTAAAATATTGTTGACGGTTTCGCACTAATCTGTAATGATATAAAAATATGATTTCCTTACCACAAATACGTCTAATAGAAATCTTCCCTGTCAGCTGTGTCTTCGCTTTCTTGTTTACCCATCACATTGCCATCAACCACCCCATCCCGCCGCCGTCGACGTTGACGCAACGCGACGCTGACAACAATATCGCGCTGATGGCGAAACAACGCCACAATCACTCGCGCCTTTCACCCTGTCACGTTCAGTCTTTTTGGGTTCAACATAGGAGTTTCAGAAGGCCCACAATACACTAGTTTCGTTTTCGATTACTTTGCAGCTGTTAAAACCGCGTATTTAAATTCTATACATGGCCTGAACGCAGCTATAGGAAGTTGTTCGCGTATACTTTGTGTTGCTATTTTTAAATCTGCAATTACAATGTATACACGAATTTTGCGTACTAGTCTTGTACAGTTTGTGACGTGTACGCGTGCGTCACTTACTAACTACAGTTAACATCACTTGCGCCTGACAAAATCTGAGATATAATATATAAAATCAATTATTCATATAATGGAATGATGTTTAAATATTATTAATGTAGAATTAGATAAATAATAATAACTTTTAAATTAACCTAACCCAAATGATTCACAAACATTAGAAGGGAATCTGGCGCTCGCCGGCCACTGCCGCGGAACGCGACGCGTTTCGCTCGCTCACCTTCGCGCTTTAATGGTTACTGTTATAGCTTAACCTAACCCACATCATCGATTCGGTCACTCACCATCGTGTTCTAATGAACACAATTCTAATCTGACCTAATCCAGGCGCGATTATTTGGATCTACGTACAATTAGTCCATATTCGTACTGGTACTGTATATTATGGAATAAGGTTAGGTAGTTAGGTCACTACGAAGTATACGCGACTATTTGCGTACCTACTACTCTTGTATACATTGGAAGACCATGATTAAAAAATGATTTCCAATCTATATGCGACTAGTTTCTCACCCTTGCGTTCTGGCCATGTACAAAATGTAAATACGTGTTAAAACCTGTAAAATCCTAAACAGAATTTATTTTTTATTTTTTATTTCTTGGGTGGAGCGAGAGGGCGTGTCAGAGTTTTACTGACTAAAACCCACTCCTGTTCCTTCTTTGCCTTCGTTCAAGGGCCCCGGGGTTCACTTTCGCACAACCCATGGCCCCAGTAGGTAGACCCTGCTGGGCCCCTACGGTTTGCTGACATCTTCTTGAGGCGCGCGTGTAACGCTACGCGCCGTCGACGACTTGGGCTCGGTCCGGACGTTGTAACCGTCCGACGGTCGGATGGCGAGCTAGCCATTGCTCACTGTCCGGAAGCCCGCGCCTACGGTGGTTGGAAATCGGGATCGGAATCCCGGCGGCTGGGGCGTTAGGGGCGTTTCCAGGAGCGTGCGGCCGCCTTCTTTGCTAGTATTACTGCTTCGCAGAAGGAGGCGACCGCCTGCCACTCCTCCTCGCTCAGGACCATGGCCTGGCGCGAGAGATCACTGCCACCGATCGCCCCCACGAGGATACGGCGGTGCTCTGCCCAGGTAGGGCACACCTCTACCGTATGCTCCATCATGCCCTCCGGGTAGTCCACACAATAGTGATACCCGAGCATTTCTACCGCACGAATACGGTGCAGGAGTGTCCCGAACTTACCATGTACAGTGAGGACCTGCGGTTACGGCAGTCGCTGTCGAAATTTCATTATAAGATCCCGTTGGACCTAAGTCCGCCGTACCGCGACTTGTTGCTTCAATCTAATTTAACTAACTGTTTTGACCATTCAAAATCTTCCTGTCCTTAGACGTGGGTACCAATTAAATTATTTAGTTAAGTCTTTTTCTTCCATAATTATCCCAGTAGTCCCTACAGCTAGCCATCTTAACAGTCATCTTGATCACTCAATCCACCATCGTTTGTTTGGTCTTTTCTGATAATCGAAGGATGGATAAACATCACATGGACTGACCTTCTGCGGCCTTTTATAATGCGTCCCGGGGTTACGCGATACTTTGAAGCGAACGAGCCGTTTTGCTATAGAGAGACGAGTGTCGACCATTACATGAGCAGTTTTAAACCCATCCAGCAATGTTCGCTGTTCCACTGAGTTTGCGATTCCAAGCTGACTGTTCTTTTACAGATGGTCCTCGATGGTTTAATGAACGAATAGGGAGTTTGGGGTTATAGAACATTTATTGTACGTATTACGATTTTTACGTTATTAAACTTATGGAACAAATGGAGAAATACTATTTCGCCATTTCTTCCATAACAATTTATTAAAATTGTTATCACTACCGGTATTTCCGTGTGCTTCTTCACAAAGGTCTATAATTTTCTCAAGACAATTTAAGTATGTGTTTGTTTTTGTGAAAAAAGAGCAAATTAAAATGCAGTCTATTTTGTTACCATTTCACATGACAAACAAGATAACATAGGAGCACGTTAGCACGGCACGGCGCTAGTCGCGACTCGTCTCCGGGATGCTCTCGTGTGGCTGGTGAAGCTTGCGCTAACAAGGTAAACGGTAGTTCGTTTTGTGAAGACTACATCACGCTACGAATGTCTGGATGTGCTCTATGCTTGATAAAGTTTAAAAAATATACTTTTTATTGAAGCTTTGGGTTGAACGTACTTGATGAGTTTATCATTTGAATATTTTTTTAAATTAGTTTTAATTGAATTAAATCTATTGCTGTTACAACAATCACACTCTTAAAGAATCTGAAATATATGTAATATAATTAACATAGGAAATATCAGATTCATCCAATGCTTTGTTTGAAATAGAGTCCCTTAACCCTACCCTTTCTAGCAGCTTCTAGCAGTTTCTAGCAGTTTCTTTAGGTTTTTTGCAGCTTTTTTTCTAGCTGCTTTTTAGCTAGCTTTCTAGCTTTTTAGTTTTATTCTATTCTATTCTATTCTATTCTATTCTATTCTTTCTATAATCCTTCCTTGATCTGAATCGAGACTTTACTCAATAATAATAATAACACATATTCCAGCCACAGACGCGACGTCGTCGATCGCGAGTCGTCCGCGCCGCGTCGCACACCGGAGGCGTTAAGTACACCTGAAATACTTTCTGAACTAAGGACATACGGCTGTTTGAGCTGCCGGAATTTATTATACATGTGTAGAAACTCGAAAGTTTTTGCTGAAGCCTGATAATCATTTTACATTTTATCGTAGCAATAGTTTTGATTATCAATACTCAATTGCTGTAAACTCTTAAACATGACACATCAAAATAGTGTCATATAATCTGGCTGATTAGCTTGATTTTACAGTATCTTCAGTTGTTCCTGATTTTAGTCCTGCTTGAATATTTTATGTGTGTAATGTAATATGTACTCCAAAAATGTTTTAAAGGAAAGGTTGGTTTCACCCTCTCATTGTTTCGTAATCAAAGCAGAGCCGAAATTGCAACAAAGACACAGTAGAATGTAAACATTCGAGCAGCTCGTGTGTCCTATATAAGTAACGAAGACATATTTACTGTAAGCGCGCGTCGCTCGCGTCGGGCCGCGCGGCGTCGCTTCACGCTTGTTCTCTAAATTGCACTTTCAGGCCCCAACCGGTTATTGTCAATCCTCCACCGCTCTCCGCTCCCAAACGAGATGTTTTAAAGGCTAGTTGCTTAAAAAAAAAGTTATAATTAGTGCTCACTCTGCTGCTTAAATATTACGATCAAGTGTTCAAGCTTTTCGTCACGTGCTAATGCAATGTTGTAAGTACTGAGTGCTTCAGGAGAGAACAAGAATCGAGACTTTGATATTAGCCATAATCACATCCAAGACCGAAGAGAAAGTAGGTTCTAGCAGTAGGCCTAATTAAGACGAAGCATTCTGTATATATGTATATGTACACATCAAGTCAAGATCAACACGGGTTCTGTTACAAACTAAAGTGGACGATGTGATACTGTTTTTTATTTGCCATGATAGAAGTAATGAAAATGCTCGCTGAAGACTGGCAGAGGCCAGCAGTTATATCAAGTTGTATGAAAATATAATAGAATGAGTCAAAAAGGAAACTTTAAGCGTTACAATGTTAATAAGATTTCATTGTGAAAGAAACGTTCATAACTTTTCCAGTTGTTTAATTAAGGGTTGGCATTGATTGCGGCATTCCCTTGAATAATGCATAAAGTCGCAGCTTCCACGAATATTATGTTATTTATATGTTAAGCAGACGACTCTGGATGTCTTCTAGAGGCTTTCTAGGGATCATTTGGTAGCGGTAAATATGATATTGTAATTTACCGCTGTAACAAATTACCCAGGACATAAGTTATGTCGGAGATGCTTGAGACATATTTTCGTAGCGCCATAAATTAGAGAAATGTGGTGTTGGTGGATTTAACTATTTCTTGAAACTACGTTATATTGCATTCTGTTAGAGATAAATGGTAGAACAAAGAACAGTTCTGTGGCTGTACATACGTGAGTACGTGGCTGATCTTCAGTATACATGTTGAACTATCTGCCAAGCATTTCTAAGTTTTAAATATCCGCATTGAAAACTTTACAAATGCATGACTCAGCAGTTCTTTCTTCAACAATATTTAACACGTCTATTTTGCAGTTATTCAGACGACGCCCAATTTCATCTATGAGTTTCAGTCATGGCTAGTTTTAGTTCACTTCATCATCATAACTTCAACCAAAAGACGTCCACTGATGGACATAGACTTCCCCCGAACGGCACCACTCAGATTTATCCTGTACGTTTCGCATCCAGCGGATTCCCGCAGCTTTCACCTGCTCATCGAGCACTTTTCACAGCAATCGCCACTCGAAAAACTTTCGACCCCATTAGACACATTTTCTGCGAGCGATGTGCCCTGTCCATTGCCACTTAGGTTTTGCGATTCTTCGGGCTTTATCGATAACCTATTCCTGATTGGATCACGCAAGAAAACTCCAAACATAGCCCTCTCCGTTGGCCATAGTTCTCTTTACCAACATATTTAGGTATTAGCCATCTCTGATCCTCTCATAAAACATTATTAGTCACAAATAGACCAGAAAAAAGTCAACTTCATACTATAAACCTAACGGTTGTGTTACTCCAGTATTGATATTAAATGATGTATGTCAACACAAAGCTAGGGTCGCGAGTTTTTGCGGTCCCTCACAAACGATGATCGATGTCCCTCAGCGGCCCTTTGTCTTCACGTGTGATTGGTGGGCTCGGCTGCTGCTCATGTGTGATTGGTTGCTTGGCTTCTGATTTTGTTTTATGGCCCGAATTGTGTAGTGGTTCGGAATAAATTCATTTTTTACCACATGTCTGTGTAAACGCAACAAAATGGTCCCTTTACTATGCTTGTTGGTTTTGAAGTAGAGGTTCAAGTGTGACGGTGAGTACGCCTTTGTTGAACTTAAGTTTTGACTGTTTTTTGGTTTCTGTTCAAAGTACAAACACATACATATACAAGAATACAACTTTATATCTTATTTTTTATTATAAACACTTTTCCTCAATTTATAGTTTTAATTAACTAAATATCCTGACAAAACAACGCCAACATCACATAACTTCTGAGGAAACATTGTTATGGAGTATAATATCTCGCATTTTTTTACGAATGACTACCTTGATCATTCGAAAAAACCTTGCTTAAACTAAAAACCGGACTACATTGTGAAACACAAACATTAAGCGTGATTTCATAACATTAAATAATTACCTTGACAGAAAATAATGTTTATAATAAAAAAACAACTTACCTGCGTTTCATCATACTTAGTGACGGCTGGGGCGGCAGTCGTGCGCCGCGAGCCGCCCTGGCACCACGCGCCGCCCTGTGTCGCACGCACTCTGGGAACTTCGGAAAAGTTCGGAACACTACGAAGTTTGTAAAGACTGTATGACGGATTAGGACGTTGGTTTTATTGCTTTGGAGACTTTCATTGGTAAGTTATCAATTGAGTACACTAGATTAGTTATCGTTACTACATAATCAATGTCAAAAAGTTAAATAACTAAATATTTTGATTACTTACTTATTTTGGTTGTATAAGTACAGTCAGCAAAAAAAGTTAACACTGTTAGTTTAATATAATTATTTCATCTCAACAAATAAAAATATTTGATACTTTTCAGCATGTCATGTTATAGCTTAAGTTTTTATTATTTTTAATTTCACTTTTGATCCGTTTGCTTTAATTTTTTGAATATGTGTATTTAAAAATATTAATTTGTACTTTTATTACTAACTGCACCTGCAAAGTTTAGGTTTTGACTACATAATGTTAGGTGTATGCGTGTTTTGCAGCTTTCTTTGATCAAAAAACTGTAATATTATCATGTAATATCAGCTAATATGAAACCCATTGCAAGCCCACATTTTTTCACATTGCTCTTCGACTACTAAATCACAGACGGCCGGGTTCCTTCTCAAACAGTCACATTTCTGAGGGGGAAAGTGCAATTACGTTTTTGTGTTACATATTTTTTCAGTTACAGCTCGGGATTGGAATTTGTTCCAATAAATTGTGATGGGCTCCGTCCTAGCGGGTCGCTACGGACCCTTCGGTCCTTATCGGGGACTGGAGATGTGGCCCTTTCTCTACCCTTTTGGAGATCAATGTTTGTCAATTACATAACGTTTTATTAAAATAGTTATAAATATGTAGCTGTTTACGTTGTTGTGATGGCAAGCAAGTAAGTAGGAACGTGATTATATAGAATGTATTGATTTAGATATTGACTGGCCTATTGGTCTAGTGGTTAGTGGCTCTGACTGCTAAACCGGAGGTCGTGAGTTCGATTCCCACCCAGGACAAATATTTGTGTGATGAGCACGATCATTTCTTCTGTGTCTGGGTGTAATTTATCTATAATATGTATATATTTAAAAATATATAAGTATGTTTATCAGTTGTCTAGTACTCATAGCACAAGCTCCGCTTAGTTTGAGATTAAATGGCGTTGTGTGATAGTTGTGGAATATTATTATTATGTAGATAAAGTTTTTTTTTGTAACTTGGAAAACATATGACATTTGACATAAATGATGAATTTTTCAATTGGGCGTGGATGACCAAATTTGCAAATAAGAGGAATAGCGTTAAATACTCGATTTTGATGCAAACTAAAACCAACATAATTAGATTTTAAAAAAATCTATATTTCTCGACAGGAATCGAACTCTTTACAAACTAAACACGCTCTTAACACGCAAATTACACCACTTGATAGTGACACTTAAAAGATCAAATTCTAAGAAGTATTGACATACCATATCGGTATCGATTTATATCGGACACCAATATGATGTGATTGTGAGATTTTATTAGAAATAACAGCGTTACGATTTACAGCAAATGTACATGAACCTGAACATGTGTACCAATCTTGATCTTGCAGAACCAATTACCACTTGCCGGCGAATGTGACGGACGGATGTGTAATAGTTAATAATAATAATAAATTCAGCCAATACCTTTATTACAACATTTAATGAACTGGCTAATAGGCCTTTCATACAATAGGAAGATCATATGACGGAAAAGACTTTTAGACAGGTTAGGTTCCTTTTTTTTTTATTAATGATAGGCTCGCGTTTGACCACCATCTCACCAGATGGTAAGCGATTTAAACTCTGCAGACAGAGATAGGAGCCCCGCAGCAGGGCTCCGTCGGCATAATTTACTACTTGCCAGTTTTTTCAAATATCTAGGCAATTCATTAAACTTTATCTATCCAAGTAATTTGCCTAGTTATTTGATTAAATGGCTAAAAATCATTTGTTTGGCTACTTTAATGTGGCGTTTAGTAAAAGGCTAGGCTATTAACTGAAAGGCGGTTTAAGCTAGTTGACAAGTTGGTACAGTTATGCATATTATTTTGCACACTAAATATATTACTGGGGAACAATTTTTCTTTTCACTTGAGTTTTCTGTGAATCAGAACTATAATACTGTACAATAAAAAAAGGCAATTTAATTCAATCTTGTTTTTAAGGTTCCGTACCTCAAAAGGAAAAAATACTGGGTAAGTGCGAGTCGGGCTCGAGCACTGAGGATTCTGAATAAACTTACCTACGAAAATCGTTCATCATCACCATCATCATTGAGACAGAGTGTCAAAATATAGGTTTTCGCCGTGTCTTTTTGTTCTTTAACTCAGACGTTTGATTTTCCCACAGTTTCAAGAGACCGCAGATTTGAGTATATGGCCCTTATCTGTCCGGGTCTCTTTGTATCTGGTTTTCCCCGGCCAACCTGTCAGGAACGAGTCCAGATTTTTAGGCCTGCCTCAGTAATGGCGCCCTACAGGTTTCCACCGTTTGACGATCTTTGCCCACCTATCCTCATGTAACCTGAAAGTGAGTCACTTCAGCCTCGCGAATTTGTCTCCAATATCGGCGATGCGTGTCTTGGCGTATTTTATTGTGTCACGGATTCGATTGGTTAGTTTGACCTGTGAAATGCTACGCTGTATCGCTCTTTGGAAATCTAAAAGATTAGACTTCCGAGCTTCGGTCAGTGACCAAGACTGAGCGCCATAGATTAGGATAGGTAGGATATATAAATCAATGGGGCTTACGCGTTAATGACGTGAGTAGGTCGCCGTTCATAAGCGCCTTCATGGATCAGTAGCTCTTCCGGTTATTTGATTTCTCTGTTTAGAAGGAAACCAGCTAATTCAGTCTCATGAAATATAGTATGATGAGAATGGGTGGAACATCAACCAGACGTATTATATGTTTAACGTAACTCACAGCCATTAAATTTATTTATATCAAACTTCCCATAACGTATATTCCGTGTTGTCGTTGGATTAGAACGTTCGCCACATAAAACATAACACGAACCCGTGTTTTATTCACATAAATCTCGTAGCCTGACGGACGAATAAAAGACGGAGGACTTCGCAAACTTACATAAGTATTCATCAAGGACTTTATGTCGTATTCCCAAGCGCTATATTTGAGCGGTAGCATCACACTGATAACGGTGCGGAGCCGAAAGTTAGTCTGTTATTGCGTAACTTTTCCCATTGTAACGTGTCACTAGAGCCCCCCACTCCGCGCACCCCTCTATTTTGCCTTAGGTAGGCATCTCAACCTGTCGTCTCGAGTAATTAGCTGGGTACCGAGCGACACAACTCAATGTTGTACTTTTCTCTTAAAATAAATTTAAGAAAAATAACTTTTCTACTACACCCTCTTTGTCATCGCTACTTTTACTGCCATCGCTCGTCGTGTCTTTTGTGTTTTGAGTTATTTCGCCTTACGTGTACTTGTAAGGGATACCTAACAAATATATGTATAGGATTTAAGAGGCTACCTGTGTAAAAAAATATATTTATATAGGTACAAAAGTATTACTCAACTCAATAGTCAATACGTCGCTTGCAGATCCAGATATTACAATAGAAAATATAAATAGTCATCAAATACGTGAAACGCACTTTAAGCGAGCGTACAGCGTAGTGCAGCGTATTCAAATACGCGATCAATGCGTCATTAGTCTGATCGTTCGGTATCAATTGTTGCACTTGACTGTGAGTCTGTGAGCACACACTTAGCAGCGAGAGGTTTTCCATGTTGTGATGATCGAGCCGAGTGAGCTCGAGAGATTTATTGCAGGATCATTGGTGCTCGATAAATGCAATTTATTAACTACTGTAGGTATATATTAATTTATTTTGACTGCATTCAATTAGATATATAATTTAAAAATAGTTGGTGTCGAGTTTGTTGAGCGGTTGTCCAGGATGAGAATCTTTCAGTTAACATTTATTCAAAATATAATTTATATACTTGTTTTGTTTGTCCAAACTAATTACAGAGGCCCTAGCACGAGCTCTTAAGGGAATGCAACTTGACATACATTTTCACCGTTTTTCATACAACCGCTCTTACGCGATTAAAATATAATTTATTGATTTTAAAACTAATTTGCGCAATATTCATTTATGTATTTTAAATAAAATTTATATAGACAAGTTCAAAGGAAAGAATTCACGAAAGTTACTTTTTTCCTCAATTAATTTTATCTATTTCTATTACAAGCAAATGTAATAGCTTTTTTCTACAAATTCAACGTTTTTCCTCAATTATTAATATTAAATAAACACGTGTAAATCATGAGTTCTATGTGATGTATTTAGGGTTTTTTTTTAAGGTGAGAAATCATGCAATGACTTCTCCCGCTCTAGGTCGGCGCGAGAAAGCGTGTCAGACTTTTACAGACTAAAACCACACCTATATTCCTTCTTTGCCTTGCATTCTAGGACCCCGGGGTTACCTTTCGGACGACCTATGGCCACAGTAGGCTTCGGCCCTACTGGGCCCCTACGGATGTATCTGGGCTTGTATTGAATCTTCTTAAACTTTTTTTAACCCCCAGCGGAAAAGAGGGTGTTATAAGTTTGGCGTCTCTGTATTTTATGTATCTGTAAGTCTGTCTGTGGCATCGTAGCTCCCAAACTAATAGACCGATTTTGATGCGATTTTTTTTGTTTAAAAGCTGATCTAATCGAGATGGTTCTGAAGATCTGTCCAGATGTGTAAGACCTACAGCTCGTTTGTTAACTGCGGTAGGGATCTTAAACATTTAATGGGATCTTACTTTACTTTAAAAAATATGTGTGATCTAATATTTGAAATACTCTTGTACATGCTGTTGCCATTGAGCTAATCTGATGATGGAGCTCGAAAGTAAGAGACGTAACCCTGGATTGCCTATTAGTAAACCTATCGAGTTTGGGCTCATTAACCAGTGCTATATATTTCTCGTGTTGACGAGGACCTGATGCTAGAACTGGGAGGTGGCTGATGGAACCCTGGAATGCCTACTAGTAAAGCCGTCGAGTTTGGGCTCATTAGATTCGTCTTTACCAGTTCTATACATTTCACATGATGACAAGAACCTGATGCTAGAAGTGGGAGGTGGTTTGTGTGTATATAGGTAGGTAGGTACCTGATTTGTTTGCCGTGCGAATTCGGTGCGACCCGCTAGTTGATAATATTTAAGAAAACGTATTTTAAGTAGTTATCATAATAATGGGTCCCGCGAATAATTTAACAAGTGTGAAATAAAAATAAAATTTAAAATTAAAAAAAAAAACCCCGACACAAAAAGAAAGTAAAATATCTTAAATTACTCTTTCAGCCTTTTAACTTCATTAAAAGAATCTATAAATATTTTAAAGATGAGCGTCACTGAGTCGGGGGACCGCTAAGCAAGGAATCTAGGTAGGCTTATATTGATATACAAAAAAACTAAGTTCATACGTACATTTGAAACTATTAGCAATTTTCTATTCGTTAAAGCTAAATTAACTTCGGTACTGTTGGTTCTGGTAGCACGTTGCACACAATCTATCCATATTTTCTTTGGCCTCCCTCTTCTCCATCCATCTACATGTATACTCAGAACTCTTTTAGTAACATGCGTTTCATTTCTCTTCTTTAAATGACCATACCAAGACAAACGATTTCCTTTCAACTTTTCAGTCACTGGCGCCACTTTCAAACTTCCTCTAATACTATATACTCATTTCTCACTTTATCCTTTCTCGTCACACCACACATCCTTCTTTCTCATCTCCACTATATGAAATCTTTTTTCATCCATCTTTTTTACAGCCCAAAATTCTGATCCATACAGTATAACAGATCTTATCATGGACTTGTAAATTTTACCCTTCAACTTGAGGGGCATTTCTGGGTCGCAAGTTGTTCCCATGACCAGTCGCCATTTCATCCATCCTGAGTTGATCCGATGTGTTACGTCTCGGTCTACTTCACCATCCCCTTGGACGAGCAACCCAAGATACCGAAAGTCGTAACAGATCGGTATGGGCGTCCTGGCGAGAGCTAAACGCACAGGATTGGAAAGACCGCCGAAATCGCAGAACAAGTACTCCGTTTTGGTTCTACACAATTCCAGGTCAACATTCTCCAGTCTGTGCCACCACACCTCCAATCTGTTCTGAACTTGTAGGCCACTCTCGGCAACCAGCACAATGTCATCGGCAAACAGCATACACCAGGGAACCTCTTCCTGAATGTTTGACGTCAGAGCGTCCATTATCATCAGGAAGAGGTACTTAAGGGCTGAGAGCCGACCCTTGATGTAAGCCGACGGCCACATTGAAGCTTCCAGTGGTGCCCACTGTGGAGCGGGTATTGCATCGGCTGTACATCGTTCGGAACAATTGCACATACTTCCCAGGCACACCTTTCTCCTTAAGGGCCCACCACAGAAGAAAGGTGTGCCTGGGTGAAAAACACTGTATTTATGGAACAATAAAAAAAACGTAGAGGTACAGTCTCGCATTCTAGCGTATCGTAATCACAATGGACGATTTTGTGTATTTTTTCATTAAAATTAAAACTGAGTTAACGTGAAAAGCTTTGCCTTGGGCCGCTCTGGAACGGCACCTTTATTTTGCCTCCTTATTTCTTAATTGAAAATGCGGTCTTCTGTTTCTTGTAACTCATTGCGAGGGCCGGTGGTTAGAGGTAACTCGTAAACTTGTATCGGTGCTCGACTGCTAGCGCGCGCTAATGGATCTGCACTATTATATTCACGTTTGAGGAGAGAGCGAGAAGCGACAAATATAACTGTGACTACCAAGTTCGGCGTTAATTGTATTTTTTATTTTTAACAATCCCTATTCGGAACCGATAAGAGTTACCTTGACCCTGGAACGCAAAGGACGACTTAAGGCCACAGATGGGTTTTAGTCGGTAAAAATCTGACACGCCCACCCTCTGGGCAGACAGACAAGCGCGACCTACCTTACCTCCTACCTCCTTACGGTCTACCTTAAATCAGAAGGAGTCATTTGATGATTTTCTACTTTAAAAACAAAGGTAAGATCCGTTGTATTTAGCCTAATATATAATCTTTAATCTTTGAGTACGATGGTGTTATGGTTTAAAACTCTAAACATCTTTCTTTCTTATCTCATTTACCAAATGAATTACATCATTAACATCATCATTATTATTTCATTTTAGCTTAGAAGTAAAACTAGCTGATCAAAAGTTTGTTACGTTTGATATTTACAGTAGATCTTTAGTACATTTTTTATGGTGGGAAATCAGCATCCAATGACTTCTGCCACTCTCGGGCGGAGTGGGGTGTACGATTTTTACTGACTAAAACCCACTCCTGTTCCTTCTTTGCCTTTGTTCCAGGGCCCTGGGGTTCATTTTCACTTAACCCCAGTAGGCTTCGACCCTATGATTTGCTGACATCTCCTTGAAGCGAGTGTCGAACACTACGCGCCGTTGATGACTTGGGCTCGGTCCGGACGGTTACCGGACGACCGGTCGGCGTGCTATCTATTGCTCGCCGTCCGCAAGACTACGCCTATGGTGGCTGGAAATTGGGATCAGGATCCCGGCAACTTGGACGTGAAGGCCGTTCCGTCACGCGTGCGGCCGCCTCCTTCACTAGCATTACTGCTTCGCAGAAAGGGGCGACGATAATATATGGTGATACAGACAATTCATGCACAAAGGCGAACTCAGCAATGAGTTTTCTCCCAGCAAACCTTTGAGTTATAGAGAGAGAACATATTCCACCTCTATCATATGCTCCACCGTGTCCTCCGGGTGGTCCACACAATGGTGACACCCATCATGCAGAAGGTAATAACGCCGTGTTGTATTTCAAGCCACTCCTCGAAGACTTACCGCCATAATTATGGCGTGTCCAAAATCTTCAGTAGATGTGGTCACACTAGGTGATGACCGTTTCAACATTCACATATTTACAACTGAATGACCACACGACGAATAATACCAACATCAATATAAACTCATTGAACTAAGTTGTGACGCAGAATAGTCGTCGTCGTATTATACGACCATACAACTGCTTAGTTCGCATATTTCTTACAACTCGGGCCGGTTATAACTCAGCTCGCGAAAGCTGTTACTGTGTAGGGGCTGAAAGTAAGTCCCAGTTGTGCGTTCTTTACGTCCGCCACACTCTCAGTGCCACGTCTTAGCTTAGCGCTAAATATTTCACTTTACTTTCCACGAAGCGTTAAAAGTGTTAAAAGTTAACTTCGAAACCTTAAATAAGCTGTTTTTTTTTTTTGGGGAACGAATTGAATTACCCTAGTTGTGGAAAAGTACTTGCTTTCATAAACCTAAATAAAGTGACCAAAGTTATCTCCCACACGAGATCCTTAAAATTTAAGGCCTCGTAAAAAAACCGCTAGATACTAGAGGAACATAACAGTTGACACAATATGACAGATATCAGACAATTGTGTGGAAAAATTGTCAGCGGACGTAAAGAGGCGATTATAAAATGGGCGCTGGGCCTTGTGATCGTGGTAATTGCGCTCTTCAGTTCAGTCTGTTGTTTGTGGCATGATTGTCACACCTCTCCCCTCTCCATCCTCCTTCACCCCCCAGGCTGACCCCACAGCCCCACAGATGTGTACTAAATCACGGAATTAACCTTGTGCCGGCAGACGTTAGTTGAATGATGAACACGAACTTGAACCGTATTTTGTCTAATCAGGAGTCAGTTTTAAAATGTTTTTAGAAACAAGAAATATTTTCTTTGTCTTAATTTTTTTAATAGTTTTAGCTTTCAAAACAGCAAGCAGAATTTAGCTTACATTGACAAATGACAGTATGAAACCTGTTTCATCATACCTAATCAGTTTTGGGTATAGAGATATTTGCTTCCTCCAAACGTCCCCACATCGACCAGTCGGTATTCTATATTGGCTTTTCGCATTTTGGTTAGTATAATATTATTGACCTACATAACTAAATGATTCCACGTTTTGCTTAAAATGATTCTATCCTCATTCCCAATAGTATATTCGTGTTCCGAAGTTAACATAAAAATGTCGTTGTGTAGTATGGAAATGATCCTTGAAAGGAATAGCCAATAAAGGTTGGGCGACAATAGGGTCGGTCCTGTGGCCACAAATGTCATCGGCACTGTTTGCGGCGTCCCCCAGGGATGAGCACTGGGACCGAGCGTGATCGCTTCCACACGTGACGACCACAACCGTCACTTTACGCACATGTGTACTACCGCTTATGTCGATAAATTATTGTACTGTGGCACTGGGGAAACGATTTCGTTGCTGAATGCATCTGCTTTAGAAAAGTTTAATGACTAATTATGTTTTAGATTTGATTTTACATGTTTTACGCAGTACTACTACTTACTAACTACTACTAACTAATAATATTTATCTTTGTATGTATCAGGAGAAAAGGGTGTGTATTTGAGACTTTACATGCAAGATAGATAAAAATATACGCATTTCAATTTATATATAACTTTACTGCAACTTTATTGGTAATTAGCTTGGAGCCAGTTGGAGCTAGTTTGGAGCCATTTGCTGTCGAAATGCTTGGATGACTCTTGGTGTCCGAGTGTACGTCATCTACTCAAAGATATTGGTCATCGATTGATAGAGACGTGACCAGAGGCCAGGGCTGGCTCGCTCTTTGCCCGAATTTAACGTAGCAATGCTACCTGCGTAATAATGCGTATATTTGATTTTGTATATAGGTACATAATATATACCTACATAGCTAGGTTGTAAATAGTCGTAGTTAGTTAATTTTTGAGTAATTTATGAATGTATTTTATTAAAAGTCCTAAACAATGAAAGTTTTATAAAAATAAAAAGAAAGCTTGATTTAGGCAGCCTCATTCTTACAGTGGTAAAAAATTAAATTAACTTCTTGCTTTAAACTTTCATTTCATTTCCAATGTCAGAGTGTATTTTCCCTAGCAACAAAGAGAGTACCTACAAACAACAAAAGCGTTCCTTTCACCCATCAATCAGAGTCGAAGTAAATGTCAAAGGCTTGGAGCCGTCAATCGTACGGAAACGCAGGAAACAGCGAACCGTTCGTATGTTATTATCGGAACAATCAAACCCACGTGCTCATTGGAGCGAACTCAAAGACGTCATCAGGAACGAGGCTGTAAAGACACTGTACGAGAAGAGGCAGAAGTATGGGTCTGTAGCTAACTAAACAACGAAGACAAAAAAAAAATTATTACTGCTCGAATTCAACTGTGAGGTAACTCATGTGAGTTTCTTATCACGTTTTGTTAGGGGATGATTTTCTGTATCTATACATTTGGCAGTCATGATGCGCGACACTAAAACGTAGCAGCAAGGTCGCAATAAGCCGCACCACGAATAATTCACCATTTACATACAAACTGCCGCCACACCGCCATCATACGCCGCTGAACGTGATACCTTCTCCTGGGACCCTTTACATCGCTCGCTAGCAGTGAATATAAAAACTCCGGCCTGATTAAAAACGACCGTGAATAAAAAAATATGATATCTCGCGGTAAAGTGAGGGCCTTTACCTGGCGATATCGCTCATTTGCTTTGTCAGCAGGAAAGTGTGTTAGTGAAGAATGTAGGGAGGACGCAGCTGCGCCAACAAACTGCCATCGAAGAATATTTAATAAAGAAGCCTCAAATATATTTTGCGTGTGAGGAGGGAAAGAGCGTATATTTGTGACCAAATGAAGATGGAGGATGAATATTTAAAAAAAAATCCAAGTTTTAACAGACGAGTAGAAAGTTTTTCTTTTCAATATTTTTAGCACAAAAGAATGCACAATTTTAACATAACTTGTACATCGTAAACGTTAAGCTTTAACTATTTGACGTTGGCCTAAAATGGTACCTCGTTTTGATTATTAATTTTTACTTGGTATTAGTAAGGCAGTCAACACCGTGCTTGCCGTATAGTGTAATATGTATTCACCTTCATACAGGTGTATAGGTGTGCTTCAATCATATATATTATATATACAACTTACACGTTAAGTACGTTGGTTATCTGACTCAGGGCGGTTGCATCAGTCAATTAGGCTCACACGCGTGGTCACGTAGTCTATCTACATTAGTAATAGTTTAACTGAGTCTAGCCCCTTCAGGATGCTTCATTTATCAAAGTTCGAAGCTGTTAACATGCTTAAGTTATACATATAATAAACATCATCATCATCATTTCAGCCGAAAGACGTCCACTGCTGGACATAGGCCTCCCCCAAGCGCCTCCACAACGACCGAATATAAACAACATAACTAAACTTATAATAAACATAACTAAACTTATTTTAACAAATTACCCAATATAATTTTTCCATTGACTAATTTCTAGATTCACATCAAGTTAGTGCTATTTAACTTGAGAAATAGGTCCCTCGGGAAGGAGGGGCGCAAGAACAACGTTTTGGAAAGTTGCGCTGACGTCTTGTCACCATTAATACAAAGTTAACTCATGCGTACTTACCTGCGACCCCATCTTGATTCCCCTGTGCTACAACCGCACTGTTACCAGATTGAAATTTAAAACAAGTGTGCTTTAAGTCCGTTAGTGTAACTGTTATTAGCACAGTGAGAACAGTTCTGAGTTCGCATTAAAACTTCCAGCAACTACATACTAATGGCTCCGGTGCTTTAGCGTGTAGTACGTACACCCACTACTTGCGACCACGGAGTGATAAGAACTAACGTTTATAGTATCTGTAGTGTTTTCCATGCTTACTGTATGAAACCTTTTTACTACACTCTGAATATTAGGTTAGTTCGGCTGCTAAATATTCGGTTAATTTGGCTACATAATAATAAAAAATTGCATATATTTACTGAAGATGGATGGATAAGGATGGAGTACTTAACTGTTGCATAGGTACAGATTTTTACTCATTCCGAAATTTTAATTACAAGGCAGATTATGTATGTTATGTACATAATCAGCCTTATCATTTTCCCACTGCTGAGACTCAGGCCTCTTTTATAGGAGAGGGAATGGGCCGTAATCTACCACACGCACCTAATAGGTATTGGTGAATGTCACATATCTTTGAATTTTTGGTTCTAAGATGGTTTCCTCACGATATTTTCCTTCTCCGTTTTGAGAGCAGTGGTGATGATATAAAGTACACAAAGTAATCTGCCTGGCTGGGTTTGAACTTGTGACCTACAACTCGTAAGCTGGGGCTGTTATCACCGGGGAACCACGCTTCTTGTAATTGGTTACTTAATTGGGGACTGACTAATCTATTGACACCCACTACTTTACTGAGCACTAATTTGTACTTAGCTCTTGTATAGATGTTATTTTCTATTTACTCTGCTATCAGCCTGTATATCTACTGGTCTCCAGTTTTCCTGTGTCAAATAAACAACTCTACTTTTTCAATACTCTGCTAGTGCCTTTTCACAATACATGTATTTTTCTGTTGACTGTGGTTAATCTTGTTACTGTTGAAGTTCCTTTTGCATACCTACTAACTCTACTGTACGTCGAGGGTCTCTTATGCTTCGTCCCACGATTCTCATTACTCTGATTCTGAATAAGAAATCAGGTCAAGAATTTGAACCAGAATTTAATATCACTTGACAAAGATGTAGTAGTGTGTAGCAGGTAGATAGTGGCCGTTATGGCTTGCGGCCGCCCGTCTTAATTAAAATGCCTAATGAGAGCCGCCGGGACAGCCTCCCCCGCACTTCAAACCCCACCCCTCCCCCGCGACCTCTCACACAATCACCATTGCTACTTGGTTACACCCTCTCACTAACAAACGTTGTTTCGTAAATCAACTCGTTTCGGAACTGTGCAGTTAACATGCGTGCGTAAAATCAAGGATAATATACCTCCAGGGTAAGCGTTCAATAATTGTTGGAACTCTTTTGGGTTGAAGTTTGGATGATTGACAAGATTATACCACTGTATGTGTTAGGTTAACAAGTTACTGAAAACTACCACTAACTGAAAAATTACAATATTAAAATGGCGTTTCTAATGGTAAAAACAGACTTTACAAGAGAACTTAGAATAGGTTTTTTCTTAAATGATATAAACTAGTGCTTGATTACGATCCTACCTGATGGTAAGCAGTGATGCAATCGTTGATGGTGAAGCACACTAGTTTATTAAGAGCTCACTCTAACCTTGAAGACCCCAGCTGAAAGCATGCCAGAGGGTTATGGCCATATATATGGATGGTGCGGGGATACCGCACGGTTTTCCGCGAAGCGGCGAGTCTCCTTGCTGGCCCTGCCATCGTGGGATCTGGAAGCAACAGTCCTTGCATGCATGCAAGATTTGCGCGTGGAGATGCAACGTTGGGGTGAAACACCGCTGCCACCACAAGTCGCGGCATGGCGGACAGAGTTTCGGCGGGATCTCATGATGGAATGGCGACAGCGACTATCGCAACCCAGTGCTGGATACGCCATAATTATGGCGGTAAGTCCCCTCTTTGAGGAGTGGCTGGAAAGACCTCACGGCTTCCGCATGACGCAGGTTCTCACCGCACATGGTCAGTCCGGGAAGTTTCTGTACCGGATTCGTGCGAAACTAACGCCCGGGTGTCACTACAATGTGGACCGCCCGGAGGACACGGTGGAGCACACCACGATAGAGGTGTTACCGCCTTGGGCAGAGCACGACCGTGTCCATGTGGGAGAGATCGGCGGCAACAATCTCTCGCCCCGGGCCTTGGTACAGGCCATGTTCCAAAGCGAGGAGGAGTGGCAGGCGGTCGCCAGTAATGTTAGCAAAGGAGGATGCCGCACGTGCACGCGCGAGATTTCCAGCCACCGTAGACGCGGGCTTGCGGACGTCGAGCAATGGGTGACTCGCCGTCCGATCGTCCGGACTGGGCCCAAGTCGTCAACGGCGCGTACTGTTACACGCGCGCCTCAAGGAGATGTCAGCAAACCGTAGGGACCCTGCAGGGTCGAAGCCTACTGGGGCCAAGGGTCTGCTTCCGAAAGGAAGACTCGGCCCCGGTATAAAATGTAACGAAGGAACAAGATTGGGTTTTTATTCAGTAAAAGTCTGATACACCCTCTCGCTCTGCCCAAGCGCGTCATTGGATGATTTTCCCACCGAAAAAAAAAAACCTTGAAGACATAAAATACAATCAAACGGAAAGACCGCAGAAGGCAAATTACCACAGTTACGGGTAAGGATTAGGTTTGACGTAGTAAAACTTTTTTGAAATAAAAATGCGTTATTCATAACAAAACAGCTAGTTATTATGAAAGCATCAGTTGTTTCTCATCCGCTGCGAGTAATAACAGTCGTCTGTCCGTCGGATATGTTCTAGAATACTGAACGTGTACAAATACCAGTCGTCCAGTATTATTTCAAACGTAACGTCTAGTTCTACAATTTTTGATCTAAGAATGTATTTAATGTTGTTATTTTTGGAATGGTTATAGTATATCAATTATAGACTAGCTCTTAAATATTCTGAAGGTTTAAAATCGATATCTAATAACTTTTCCACAATGTCTTACCTTGATCGAGAAAACAACACAACTTTTTTCTTCCTGCTCTTGTCCCATGTTACTTGGGGTCGGCGCAACACGTTTTTTCTTCCATTCTGCCCTGTCCCGTCCTGCTATCACTAACACCCACCAACAAAAGTTATAAGTACACATGAAAGAAAAGGGAAAAAAGATGGATTGTATGAACAATCCATCTTTTTTTTCATGTATCCACATGTGTACTTATAACTTTTTTGGTAACATGCGTTTTATTCCTTCTCTTAACATAACGATACCAAGACAAACGATTCTCTTTCAACTTTTCAGTCATGGTTGCCACTTTCAGACGAGAAAACAACACACACGGCCTATAGATGAAAATTGTTTATTATTAGGAAAGAAAACGTCTAACATAAAATATTACTATCTCTTTAGACTTATTGATTCACAACGGTTAGCATAAATGAGATCAAAATCTTCCTGTACCTACAGGAAAATTGATTACCAATTCAACATTATTTTCTGTTCATCGAGAAAGTCTAGATCTAACCATCGACATGTAAGTACTTGTAAAAGAAATATAAGTCTATCGCAGATGATCCTTATTCCCTGTAATGGTTTCTCTGGTGTCATTTGTGTCAAGATAATTTCGGTCATTTATTAGATTACGACTAACTTTTTGTGTGGCGTTCAGATAATATATTACGTAAGTTAATAATATTAGCCGCCGTAAGCACCGCACTTACCGCCGACATAACTAATGTTTCATTAATTAAAACAGAGTGTATAATGTATCATTTTAACGTTGAAATAATGATTTTGTTACTTTCAGCTTCAGGTATTTTTTTTTAAATGAACAATCTGTTTTGCCTTGAAATCGTTTTGTGATTTAAAAATATATTTCATGGTTAAGTATTGTATGAAAACATTGTATGTTTCGTACTCAACCATGAGACAGTTTAGGTACATGATTTATACTATAAAGATGATTGAAAATAAAAATGGATTGTCCTTGCTGCAGACAGTGGCGGTAAAATTCTGAAAACGCCATTATTATAATTCCTATATTATATTTAAATTAGGTACGTATGGGTTCTGTTGCTTGCACGTTTCAAGAACTTATAGAGGCTACTAAAGGTACCTGCAACTAACCAAATTCTGGGCTGATTCGAATGTCTTTTACAATAATTTGTTTTTTTGTGCAGGAGAACGGGCGTGCGGTCCCAGTGCTGGTAGTGGTCGCACTCTCGGGGGTCAAAGTATGCGACCCCGACGATCAGGTAAACTAAATTCATTATTTTATACAATTTCTTCTTTGTTTTTCCCGAAGCATATGTAATGGACTAGTAAATATGCAAGAGCTCAAATGCTCCAAACCTTGAAAGCAGAATTTTTGACTGAAATGAAGATGCGATTCAGACCGTATACAAACACAAATTACGAAACACGCGAGTTTTGAAGCATAAACATAAAATGCCTTAAACTGTTTACATTGTTCTGTGGCCTTACCATAACGTGTTAAAATGTCAAGTGTGCGAGAGAGAAAAAGGGATGGAACTATACACCCTATATAGCTCCATCCCTTTAACAGATCAGTTTATGTCGTCAAATGTATCGCGTTAAGATTCGGCAGATTGCTTCCCTTTGCAGACATGTTCAGGTTCCTAGTTGTAAGAGGCCGGTACAGCTGTCTTATTTTATAGAGTGTGCGCATGTGCCACGCGCTGCGGCGCATCTCGTACGCGACGTGTGAGGCGACGCGTGCGCTGTTTGCGCTGGTGGCGCGCGAGCCGCGCTCCGAGCCATCGCACCACTACTGCCACGCATTCCAGACCGACACGCCCGAACAGGTCAGTAGAAAAACCCTGTATAATAGAATAGGTTTGTATGAAACATCCCATGTAATAGAATCGAAATAAAGTCAATAGAACAGGTCACCACTAAACGCGACTAGCCAAGATCTAGGGGAAGTAGAAGTTTTATACAAATTCATTTGTGACTTTATCAAGATACATTCCGTTACCTAGATAGTACTTGAGATTTTACCGTTAACAAAGACTAAACGCAAAAACTGTACCATTTAAGGGAAGCCATAAATTGGTTTTAATATTTCTGGATACTATGCAGCACAGACTACAGTGCAATATCATAAACCTTTGATAAAACAATCTACGATCTCCAGTTCCAAAGACAAAGGAGTAAAATATTTCCTTGTGTATGCAAATTTGATCGCACGTCACCGACAGCTCGGTAAACTTTGCTCGGCTTTGGTTCACCCGACACTTTCTGCATCACACCTAATACCTGCGCAGGCTGATGGCTTTCAGCTTGAGTCTTAACCCGTTACTCGGCGCAGCGAGTCTTTGAATCTTAACCCGTTGTGCGTCGAGGCGGAGTGTAACATGGTTCGTTCTTGTGATGCTGTTGTGAGAACGAGAGAAGCTCAAACTTTTGAATGTATAATTTTGTTGCGTGGTTTTTTAGCTGTTGTGCCTTTGTATATGAATGTATTAAGTTTTTTCTGACTTTTAAAATAACTCCTTGAATCTTTTATCTATTGTGTTATATAGGTTCATTTGTTTTTTAAATCCTCCTGTTGTGGTAGGAATGCTGCAACATTGAAGTTTCATAATTAACAAATGAATTGTTACCCCACTACTATCAAATTTTTGAATTTAACATTTGTTCAGTAATGTCTTTACCAGCGATTACCAATAATTTCACCACTGAGTCATGTTAATCAGATAATTACATTTAAGCGCAAAAAATCCCCTTTACTTATTAAATACATTGAAAGTTGTGGAGAAAGTATAAAGGTACGACATTCAAGTATTCACACATCGCGTCAAGTTCGAGGTCAGGAAGATAAGCCCGCGCTCACCGAGCTTCGACAAAAGGCGCCTCCGCTGAATAGTAATATACTGGAAATGAATAACTGATGACACGAGGCATTGCGGTATACGCAAACGAAAAAAGTGAGTAAGCCAGGAAATTTAGAAAAAAGGAATATGTGTAGGTAGGTTATAGGAAGGTGTTCATGACGTAACTTCGCTGCCGCCATAAATCACGGCACTGCGGATGGAGTTCCAGTTGCGGAATCTACTGGACAGCGACTGTTGTAACCCAGCGCCGGACACGCCATAATCACGGCGGTAAGTCCGCTTTTTGAGAGGCGCCACATGAGTGTACGGGAGGTGAGGTAAATCTGTTTCGGATTCGGTGGGAAGACACGCCCCGGTGTCACCATTGTGCCACCCGGTGTGGACCACTCTGAGGACAAGGTGCAGCATACGGTGGAGTATACGGTGGAAGTCTTCCTCGCAGAGCACCGACGCGTCGTGCCCTCGTGGAGGCCGTGGTCTGGAGCGAAGGGGAATGGGAAGCCACCTTCTTTATATTTCGCCTCGTCGTTTATGCCGCTTACATTAAAGGACTGGAACAATTTGCCAGCTGCGGTCTTCCCGTCCGATTATAATATAGGTGCCAATATCGATGTGTTCGTCCAAATTTGTGCTGAGCTTTCTATTGTTGAGGAAATGTTTCAATAGCACAACCAGTTCATCGTACTCTAAGTACGATATATGCTACACAATATAACATTTCCTATAAACGGCTTTAAATGGTTGCGAGTCCTCATAACTTGTGCGAGACTCATTAAACCTCGTAGTTTCATCCCTTCCAACGTTAGAATTCCATACGTTGTGCTAGGTTGAGCACATGACATGTATTCGTGTTAGACATGAATATTGAATAACAAGACACGATGTTAAATTGTTAGACGTGTGCTCACATTAATGTGCATGCTTTATCATACACTTAGTGTTTATTATCTCGTTAAACAACCCAATGATGCCCACACATTGTAGTGTCTGTGCCATTGCCGCACCATGTTTAATTAAATGTGACACTTAAAAATGTTGTAAACAATATAATTATATCCTGGTGTACATATATAGGTATTTTCTATTGATATAATGTCAATTTTACTAGAATACTTTTATATTTCTTTTTTATAATTACACCATGTAATAGATGGGCTTGCGGATGGCGAGCAATGGGTAGCTTTCCGTCCGACCGTCCGATAACTGTCCGGACCGGG
Organism: Mythimna impura; assembly: GCA_905147345.3. Classification (NCBI taxonomy): domain Eukaryota; kingdom Metazoa; phylum Arthropoda; class Insecta; order Lepidoptera; family Noctuidae; genus Mythimna; species Mythimna impura. The sequence goes on from LR990344.1 coordinate 556,921, forward strand.
CCCAAGTCGTCGACGACGCGTAGTGTTCCATGCGCGCCTCAATGAGATGTCAGCAAACCTTAGGGGCCCAGCAGGGTCGAAGCCTACTGGGGCCATGGGTTGTGCGAAAGTGAACCCCCGGACCCTGGAACGAAGGCAAAGAAGGAACAGGAGTGGATTTTAGTCAGTAAAAGTTTAACACGCCTTAACGCTCCGCCCAAGTGCGAGAGATGTCATTGGATCCCACCTATAAAAAAAAATTAGATAAGTGGTTGATGACTTCTAATTCAATATCTATATATACCCTTTTAATAACTTTCTTTAATGGTCACTGATCCGCCGCCCAAGGATATCCCTCACCTAAATCTTACGACAGTGTGACTTCTTTAAATTAACTGTGAATGCGGATCAAATCAAAACATTATGTTTCACATAGGCGTACATGGGCATTTCTAAAACGTCAGAAGCTAGTGCACGCAGCTAGTGTAACATCACCACCTACAGCAATATTGGGTTTCGATAACATCAATGCCTTTGTGAGGTAGCGTTATCATCTCACGAACGAGTGGAGGAAGGAAGGAAATTGCACTTTAGCTCTTTCCATAATATAGACTTCACTTCAATTTGTGGGGAGCTGAAGCAGTCATGTCAATATCTAGACTTTTATATGAAAGGAGCCTTTGGAGCTCCGGGCGACGTTGAGTATTTGAAAATATTTCCCCTACTTTTAAGGCGTCATGTATAAACTTTGAAGCGGTGGTTTTAAAGGAAAACTTTACAAGTATCTCGATTAGTAATATCGAATTTCAAACATATTTTAAAAGCGTTAACTTTCCGTTACTTTTTGTCAAAGCCAGTCGACTATAACATATAAATTATATTAGACTTTAAGTAGGTTTATGTTGTGCACTGGATCCTACCGTCGAATATGTTCTCTCTCTATAACTCAAAGGTTTTGACGCTTTTGTACATGAAATGTCAAATCACCGTATACTATGTTATGTTTTTGTGCACAATAAAGAATTAAGATTATTTAAATCTCTAATACAAAGTAAAGTGTAATTTGAAATTAGCAGATTCTGAGTTACGTTTTAAATTAATTATCTCAACATTTATCATCGTTTCCTTCAGTGTGCATGTAAAACAATCATGTTGCGCTGAAAACGAAATAAAATAGAAGTAAACAGTTTGCAGCTGAAACTGCTGAGAGAAACAAATGAACCGTGCAGGGCGGATAAGATACGTGTCGAGTACATTGTTTGTGCTTTACTTTAATATCGAATATATTTTTCACTACATTATGTTTGTTAGATAGATTTGTCACTATTTTTTAAAGACGATATTCAACAGCGACTATTTATTTTTTTAATATATGGACGCTCTTGCATATTTCCAGAAGATTTCTTCAGTTGTTGGCATAGATGTATACTCTATAGTGTACACTAAAAATAAAATTACAATACGAACTTTAAATTAATAAGGTCAATGGGCGGTCTTATCGCTAAAAGCGATTTTTTACGGACAACCTTAAGTAATAAGAGGATAAGGAGTGACTTTTTGATAAGTTACAAAAATATATTGTATGAAATTTTTAGAGGAAACCTCATGGGGATTACTGAGATTCCCTATGACAAATAATATTTACCAATAATAAAAATAATATTTATCATAGATCCCCGCTATATTATGTTGTTAAAGGTACAGCGAACTCATTGCTTATTCACTCTATTCTATGGCGCATTTATATGACCTGATCAATGTGTTTATGTTGTATGCACTGTTGCTTGTAAAGATAAAGAGGTAAATAAGGAAAAACATAAAATTTGGCGACGTATGTAATTTATATCTTAATAAGAACCGAAAAAATCAAAACAATAATAGAGTTTTCATGAAAAAATCTTTTACAAACGTTTATGGAATCTGAATTCTGGATTATCTTTGAAAAAGACTTGTTTTCTTCCAAAATGACAATATAGCACAGTGGTGCAAGAACTCGCGGCGTTTGTTCTAAAGGCGGCTGAGCTGTAGTTGAGCTGTTGGTGAACCACTGTGCACTTACAAGGCGCGGAGCAAGTTGTGCGCCGGCAGACTGTCGCTGCAACTTTGCCTCTAAGTTGCACTGAGTCGCGGTTTAAGAACTGCTGCTGAGCCTAGGCCGATATATACAATGCTGTTTGTTTGTTACTTGCGACTTGTGGCGACTTTGCATAAACTTTAACTTTGGTGGGGAGTATTTGCACTTTTAAGAATAGGTGCTAATCAGCAACCTGCAGTCCTAGGCTCCTAGCATTGTTTATAAGCTCATTGTTAAATGCTCACAACGGGAAAAAGCCGCGAAAGAAGACTTAAACTGGTAAAGATTTTTCGGGTATTGTGATTAATTTTAACACTCATGCACGTTCATACAATCATGCAGTACACACGCACGTTGACTATTTCAATTTGTGATGTAATGGGGGGTGGGGGGGTGGAGCTCTAAAATACAGGCCTAGGCTTAGTTTAGACTCCAGATCTCCTACAAATGATCTTCTATCTCTAGTCGAACTTCGAACTACCTGTCAACTAAAAATTGTGTTGTAATTTGTTGGAGATAAATAAACGTTTTTATTATTATTATTTTAGCTGTCTTATTTCTTTACCATTGTTTCTTATTTGAAGAGTTCTTTTTAAGATCTGCATTCCTGTAAACATTAGAATACGTACGAAATGTAGCACACGTAGGTACTAACGGAAACTATTCACAACTTCTTTAATAATCCATGTTAAGATAAAGTTATCAAGCATCGTCACCAACTTGAGCTAGTTCATTGATACTTTCGCATCCAGCGTTCATAGCAGTCTGCAGCTGTAATTCAGATCGCACAAGTTTCCACTAACAGATAAACGCACTCAACCGCCGTTATCGTTGCCATCTGATCAATATCGTGCAATTAGGGTTCTTGCTGATCATCTAATGCGAGACTCGCGTTTACATGCTCGTTTAGCTTTCTACAGTTTTCCTCGTTATTTATGATAGATTTCAATCTATGATACTGGTGCCGTTCACTTACTAAGTATCCTGCAAAGTTTAGACTGTTACCGATGTGGTTCGCATCCGCTTCTTTTTATTAGGTCTTGCTTATTTTGTAATCTGTTTTAATTTTAAATGACACACAGTTAATATTTGGCAGTTAATGGGTAAAAGACAACAAAAAGATTTAAAATCTCAGGACAGTTGATCCTAGACATGAACACTTATCTCTCAGGATCAACTGTCCTAAAAACAAAAACATGTGTGTTTAAAAACTTTTTGTTGTCTTTAACCCATTAACTGTGTGTCATTTTAGATTAAAACTTTCCTTACAAGGTCTTGCAGTTGTTGAAAAAAAAAAGGAACAATGAAACGTTTACCTCGTAATCAAATTACCACCAGAACTAATTGTCTAACGATTGTTTGACAAATAGTAGGTGTTATACAAACCCAGTTAATAACGATAGCTGACACGGATTCATTCGTCACGACTTGTATTAATGTGCCGAGTCATCCGTCGCACTACGATGCACACAGAATTCATCTCTCAGAGATGATTTAGAGATGATTAAGCAGGTTGTATTCATCATAAGTTCACATATATGTACTTTACTTACTGAAGGTATATTGGGATAAGTACCTCACAATGAAAATTCATTAGTAGTCTTATATTATTTTTGTGGTTGGTCTGTCTATGCAAGTTTAGTGTCGAAAATCGAGTTGTGATTGTTGGATGCATGTTTGCATAATTTTATAAACTCTAACCCATAGTTATTCTAGAAATGGTTTTGAATAGTACAATAAATCAGTCTATACAAATTCTAAAGCTCATCTGCTCCATAAGTCCTGGCTGCATACAATAGTATCAGATTATCTTCAGACAAGCAGGTCATTTGAATGTGCTGTGCTGAATATTATATGAGTAAGCAAAATATGAGAATGAATGAAATCGAGTGTATCAGAAGAATAATTTCTTGAGCGAGCTGTTAAGAGTGAATGTTTTGCGTGGACACTATGTGAAGAGAAGATAGAATCAGAAGGTGGATCTTAATCTTACAATAAATAAGGCATTTGAAACCACAATGTGGTTTCTTGGTTAACGAAAAGACATCCTCAGGAACTAGTAAAAATTGTTAAGAAACAGAAACAAATATTTTAAACAAATTTATTTAAAGTTGCAAGTAGACCTTCCTAAAATTAGGAAGATCTATTTGCAAGTTTAAATAATAATTATTAAATAAAAAAAAAAAAAAAATATTCTTACAAGACAGCAAGATATCATTCTTTGAAAATGTGTCATGTTTGTTTGAAATAAATTGTAAGGTTTAACTGAAATCTTCACAATCAATTAACAGGGTAAGCTCCGTAAGATCAATAAACACTCGATCTCCTGTCAACGTCTGAGAATTTGGGCTACAGTTGCGACTCGCGTGTGATGCTGGCAGCTAATTTATTGCCGAAAGCAACAAACGTCGAGAATAAGTTCACAACGATAATAAACACGTGAATGGGCCATTAATACTTAACTTGTCTTATTGTCGTATCATTCGGACAATCTTGTAGCGTTAAAATTTAGTTGTCTTTATTTCTGTAATCGGATTAACGTCGTCGACGAGTTTATTTTGGAAGCAATCGATCCTCACTCCTTCTGACAGATTGTAAATTTTCGGTTCATTGTAATCCTTTAGTCGCGGGTCGTGACTGTCGTCGATCCGATGCTCTTGAGGTTTGGAGTGTTCTTTGTGATGTTCGGATACGATTCATGCATAATTATGCTGTCGAGTAGTTCAGAAGCTCCAATCAAAGCAGCAAAGAATATATATGCCATTAGAGATATAGTCGAAAAGTATAAGTATTATACTTATCTCGCTAGTCGTGAATATTCCTAACTACACTTCGTCTGTGGTGGGCCTTTTGTGCTTTCATTCCGTTTTGGCAGTGCGCGCGCCGCGCATTCCTCGGCGCGCGACCTTGCACGATGCACTCCGGGGGAGGAGGGCGGGCGGGGCACATTCCTCACAACCACCTCCCAAATAGTAAACACTGCAGTTCACAAACGTCCGCTATCGTCAGCTTCATCTAGCTGTCCATTCATACGTCCCTCCGGGTACCGACAACGGACGGAAAAAAGCTCCTGATGAATTACCGACCATTATGCTATGGAACTTTGTCTAAAATAAACCCGCCGCTGCTGATTGCTCGCCAAATGAATAACTATTAACATTGAATGTGAATTGTTCGATCGATGGCGGTTGATGTCCCATTAAATTATCATTAGGGACTTCTGTTTAGGGTCATCAACCGTTTGTCCGCTCGCAGAAAAGTTCGACGCCTTATAAAATTAAAAAGAAAAAGGAGTATACGACACAGGTGCGCGGGCGCTCGCGTTTCCCATTGTGCCTGCGCCACTTACCGTGAAGGCTTTAGTAGAGCTCAGTCAGAACGAGTTTGTTAGCATCTCTCGAGTTCAGTTGCGTTCCAGCTCTCGTCGAGCACGCACGTCGCGGCCTGAGCCCCATATTATAACGCGCGTGTCATCAGTGACGTTGTCGTGGTGATTGATTGTTTGATCACGGCGTGTCTGTGGTGTTACCCAGCGTGTAGTGAGGTGTGATTGACCTGTGAATAGTTTGACTTTATTGTTCGTAACAAATCGTGGGAGCTTTTCTCTGGTATGCAACTGTATGCTTTTGTATAGCTGTGTGGAGAAATTCTTCTGTGTTGTCCTGTTAAGCACCTTTACTGTACTCAGCTTTATCTTCGATTGCGGCATCTAGTTGGTATGTGTTCGTAGGTTTAGCAAGAAATTCAACTTCCATATTGTTAAAAATAGCTTCAGTCCTGTGTTTATGTCCAATGTTTTTGCCGGCACTATAAAAAGAGCCACAATAGAGAGACGGGTGGCCGTGGAGTCGCTCCCGCTGCACTGTCTACCTGATCTTTTAATTACAGCTCCCTTTGTGTCCAGGCAACGTTTTGTTTAGCAGCTTTTGTATACTCCCTTTTTGTCCCTTTGATTGTCGGTATTTGTACACTAATCATAATCTGTGGTAACTATTTATGTAAAAAATTGAGCCTCTCACTCTTTGCAGCATTTCTATGTTCTAAATTAAATACCTAGTTTGTAGCCTGGGGAAAAAACAGTTTTCGAACGAGAATCTAATGTGTTTAATGTTTTCCAATTATTACAATTTGAATTTTCAATAAGCACAATGCGAACGTCCTCCAAAAACTGCAACTGCAAGTGCCAACAATAACTCAATATCGTCATATTTATGTTTATGTAGTACGTCCGCGACGTTTGGTTTGCCACCGAGGCTCGTATATTTCTTGTTTTTACGACGCGTCACACGCCGTTCCACGTTCATCCGTCCCGGTTACTGCTCATCTGTTGTCTACCCGTCATTGTTTTACCACCATTGTACCCGATTTTATTGAATGTCCAGTTATTGTTTGCGGAAGTTTATGCTAAATACCCGGGAATTTAATGGGCTCTATTGTTTCGGATTATGCGTTCTCGTATGTGAGGGGCGCAGTTGCTATGTCAATGTAATTAATTATTATGCAGCATACTTTAATTTCGTTCATTGTTAACTGAAATTAGCTTAAGAATACGTTCCGACATTTGTATCGTAACTAAATCGTCGAAGAGAGAATCGTGGTGAGGAAACAATTTAAAGTTATTTCGTGCTTCTGCCATAATAACTAAAATCTGTGTATAAAAGTAGTCACTTCCTGTTCCACTTCAGTGACAGATTTATTACGTGTTCCCACCTCTCAGTGGACTCGAGTCTTTTTATATATTTTCCTAGATATTAATCATTTTGAAGTAATGAATTGCAATCTGGCAAATGTGATTGCGGATTATATTTTTTTCAAAGAAGAATATTTCACCTCCAAGAGTAAACCAGATAGACATAAGTGACGTATCAAAAATTTAGAAACATATAAAAATGAAGATTAAACTAATACAGAAAATAAGGCTCTGTGGCTTTTCTTCTACATCTTTAAACTGACGCTCGTTATTAAATTTTGTAGGTACACGAAAATACACGAACAAAGTTGTAATAATACCTTTTGTAAGACAATCTCGGTTAATTAACCGTTTAATATGACGTAACTTGATAACGCGCCGAAACTCCGCCAAATTCCGGGAACCTTCGCTCCGGTAGAGATCGTAAAACATCGGTTTGCTTATATATTTTTGCATATATTTTTTTAGTGTATGATTTACGAAAAATATAATTCAAAAAGTACATAAATTAAATTAGTACAAATTATATTAATATCATAAAGGCGAAAGTTTATCAATTCGTGAGTAGACCCGGTCTTGAAATAGCACATAAGATATTTTTTATCCTGGGAGTATGTTCCCTTAGGAAAATGTTTTACTATTACACGGGTGAAGCCGATCACAGCAGCTAGTCATTTCATCATCATCATCATTTCAGCAAAAAGACGTCCACGGTTGGACATAGGCCTCTCCAAGCGTAGCCATAACGACCGATCCTGTGCTTCTCGCATCCATCGGATTCCTGCGACCCTCATCATGTCATCGGCCATTACTAACACACTAGTTATTTACTAAAAACAATTTATACAAGTTAAAATATTAAAAAAAAAATATGTCTGCTACTCCCAAAATAGCAGAAACAAAATTCAGTAATCAAAGCACCTAAAACAGAAGACAATAAATTGTTTGGGAAGAATGTAATCGTCGCTGATTGGTCGGTATCCGTCGTTAATTATAAATTCTACACTGGACTGAATGATGTCGGCCGCTGAGAGCGCTACAAATTGAATAATAGCCTCGTCGGGGGCCGCGGTCACCGCTCATACCGTACCACGGCACCCAACCCGAAGATTTTTTACTGTTGTCCTAAATTTTGTACAATTTTTAGTGTCATACGTGTGTTTTTTCCCTATGTCTTCGACTCCATTCTGACTGGTCTTACCTTAATTTTTTTTTTTTTTTACTGTTGATAAGCTCGCGCTTAACCACATCATCTGTGGTCGACGATGGGGCACGCTTGCCTAGATGTAACCTATTCGCCAGATTCCAGGTTGCAGCTATCAGGAAACACAGAATCTGGCATTCACCATTTCAATATTCTGCGCACAAAATCCTAAGCATTTTATTGTTAGGTGCTCCATCTATAAAATAATGTACGGTGATAAATTATTAGAAATAGGGGTAAAAACAATTCAGCCAGTACTTTATTCCACTATTTCTAACTACCTACTGAAAAGGACTTGACCTGAAAAAACAGTCCAGTATATTTTGCAAAAAAAATATCCTCTTTACCTGTCGGTAGGTTAACACAAAATTTATATAAAAGCCTCCACTTTTCTATTAGATATTTGATCCGGGTCGTAGAGTTCTGAAGGATTTTTCATACATTTCAAATTCTATTTTAGTGCCTATTCATAAACCGTTGTGTAAGAACTCCTACGTGAATATTATTGAATTGAAAACTGAGCCGCAATCGTTTAGAGGGAAATTGAATATGGTTAACTGTCGAAATGAAGTAGGTTTATTAGAATTGTAGTGAACGGAGGCAGGAGTGTTGCTTACAGGATTGCTGTGTAGAGATTTTGTTCTGAAGCTGAGTGGAAAATAATTTCCTACTATAAATATTGCTTGTTTCCAACAGAAATCGTAATTGAAAGCTTAGTTGATTTCAAATCTTTATTTATAACATATTTTTTTAAAACGTTGTCCCACACTTGATATTACTTTTGTGTCGTGGGTGCATTCAAAAACATGTAAACTCACATACACAGGATACCCAGACCAGGAACAAATATCGCTAGGCCGTAAAATATTTATTCAGTGCGTGAATTGAACACTTGATACGTAGTGCACTAGCCTATCGCTCCGCTACTGCACCAACCGTGCCATCAAGTTATAACATACAATACAGTAATACATGTACACAGGCGAGGGTACACCAATAATTTTACTCCAAAAAATTAGGGAACCAGACTCGGAGTTAGCGCCGTCGCTGCGAAAGCCACCGGCGGCCCAGCTGAACGCTTGCTAGAACGAGAGGGTCATGGCCATACGGATGGCGCGGGGATACCGCACGGTTTCCTGCGAAGCGGCGAGCCTCGTTGCTGGCCTGCCACCATGGGATCTGGAGGCAACAGTCCTTGCACGTATGTACGATTTGCGCGTGGAGATACAATGCCGGGGCGAAACTCCACTGCCACAACAAATCGCGGCATGGCTAACAGAGTTCCGACGGGATCTCACGGTGAAATGGCGACAGCGACTGCCGCAACCCGGTGCTGGGCACGCCATAATTATGGCGGTAAGTTCCCTCTTTGAGGAGTGGCTGGAAAGACCTCACGGCGTCCTCACTTTCCGCATGACACAGGTTCTCACCGAACATGGTAAGTTCGGGAAGTTCCTGAACCGGATTCGTGCAGAAGTAACGCCCGGATGTCACCATTGTGTGGACCGCCCGAAAAGCACGGCGGGGTATACGGTAGAGGTGTGCTCCGCTTGGGCAGAGCACCGCCGTGTCCTCGTGGGGGCGATCTGCGAACAGTCCTCAAGCCCCAGCCACCGGGATCCCGATCCCGATTTCCGGCCACTCAGCTCGCCGTCGGACCGTCCCGTAACCGTCCGGACCGAGCCCAAGTCGTCGACGACGCGTACTGTTACACGCGCGCCTCAAGGAGATGTCAGCAAATCGTAGGGGCCCAGCAGGGTCGAAGCCTACTGGGGCCAAGGGTTTGTTTCTGGAAGGAAAACTCGGCCCTGGTATGAAAAGCAACGAAGGAACAGGATTGGGTTTTTAATCAGTAAAAGTCTGACACACCCTCACGCTCCGCCCAAGAGCAGGGGATATCATTGGATGATTTTTCAAAAAAAAGACCCGGAGTTAAATTTCATCGCAATAACGTGATCAGTGCCTTTTATCAGCTTTTGGCTGGTCCAATAGAGCCAATAAGCAAATAGTAATAGCGTGATGTATCTCTTTACAAATATTTCACATTTCTACGCAAACGAATTCGAGGGCAAAAGCTAGTATATAACAATTATGAAACAACAGAGCAGTTCTACTTTGGAAAGCTCAACGAAAACTAAGATAGTGCAACAAAGTGTTCCTCTGATTTTTCCTTTCATGATCATTTATTAAAAAAAAAATCGCGCTTTTTGCTGCAAATACATCAACCTACTGCGATTTTTTTGTATTGTTGTTAAAATAAACGTCTTTGAATATATTTTAATTTCATTATCGTACACAAGCAACATACACATATCTACTCAATTTAGTTGCTTATTAAATTATCTTTTATAACTACAAAGCCACGAGTATAACAAGGAATTATGATAATATGTATAATCGACAAATGAAAATATATATTATTTGAATAAACCATGATGGCAGTATTAGTACAAGCTGACGTAATGGAAAGTTAATAAACCAGAATAATGCAGAAAAGCCTTTCTGTATGGCGGGTGGTATTCATTAATTAATTAATCGACTTCCTTCACTCAGTGAGGCTTATTGATATTAACAATGATAATGAGATCACTGTGATTTCCTCTCTCCAGTTTTCTGTTTCCTCATTGGATATAATAATGTTAATGTTGTATAACCTGTCTTGCTTTGAGCAAATAACACAGTAACAAGATTCCTAAAACTCAATTAAGTGTCTATTACAGTGTTAGTGAATATTGATGCTGATGTGGTATTAGCAAGCGCTGACAAACAGGAAACTAGGGTAGTCACAAATAGAAAAGCTTATAAACCAAGTGACAAGAATGCAACTTGCTTCTAGTTTACAAAAAAATGTAAGAATGTTGGGTTGCATTCATATTTCATCCAGTAGTGGACCACAACTGACTGCTGAAGTTGCAGTCTTTGGGGCTGATCGTTGTGACAAGTGCTTAGTTTTCATGAGTGATATATAGTGTTTGTTATCTTATTGAAAATTAAAATAATGTGGCCTGTTACATACTATACATAAACTTACCCGCATCATCATGGAATACTTTTTCACTGACCGTATAAGTGAAAGTTAAACAAAAAAGAAAAGAACTATCTTCGAAGAATAACTAAGATAGTTGCGGGTATGTTGGTGAAGATCAAACACCACGTGGTGTTGTGTAAATAAACTGGTATCTGAGGGGTGAGCAGCGATGTGGGCAGTGCGTGCCGGATGTGCAGTGCGTGCGGTGGGAGCACAACGAAGCGTGGAGGACTCCAGTCTTGTTATCAAGAAGATAGTGATAAAAGTATATTTATAGATCACAGTGTTTGATTTTGTTTAGCTTTAATTTCGATGATATTAGAGACAAATTTGATAAAAGTAAAGTCTGTGAATTTACACTGCAGTAAAATTACGGAGCGTTAGAAGGCAAAGCAAGGTAGATCGACGACCTGATGAGGATCACAGGAATCCAATGGATGTGAGATGTACAGGACGCGTTCGTTGTGGCGACACTTAGACACATGATGATGAAAATTTCGAATCAAATAATGTAGTAATATTTATATATATCGAGGCAATTTAAATTTTTATTCTTCTAAGGAATAAGACAAGCAAATGGGAAATACAAATTATTTCGAGAGTCAATTTCATATTACCACGAGACCTGCAGCATTCGACACAGACACAGCTATGTTTTTATATGATTATAACTTACACAAGCATAATTCGAATAATAAATAACGATCACTTTAAAAACATAACGACCGGATTTAAACCGGAACTCGTACCAAAGCCCACATTTCACAAGAGTCTTTAAAACCGTACAAGATCGTAAAACAGTCAATAAGCCCATGTACTGGTGACGTCATTTATTCGTTTTATTAACGTTAATGGCGCTTGACGACTTTAAGCGCTGGCCTCGATGTGCGTAGAATACATCGCGGGGGCACAACTAAATGAGAGATTAAATAAACGAAGACTGAATTCATGTCCTCGTCATGGGGAACGTTTTGCGTGCCTCAAAGAGACGTCTGTAAAACTGAAGGGGCCCAGGAGGACCTATTCCTACTAGAGTTGCGGGAACGTTTGAAGGAGTTACCTACCGTGGTCCTAGATTCTAGAACAAACAGGCAATTGAAGGAAAATGGATGGGTTTTAGTCAGTAAAACTCAAATACACTCTGTCGGTCCACCCAAGTTATTTGATGACTTCAGGTCTAAAACAAAAATAGGAATGTTTATTCATGTAAGTGTAGGATGACCTTAAGCTTTTGTATCAATTACAAAATCATTTTATCTATATGATCCAGCATGAGGATGACTATTTGATCTATAGTAGTTACGGCTTACTTGCCCAGTTTTTAACCAATAACATTTAGGTATTTGAATGTCACTCCAACTGCATTCATGGGCGGCCCTTCTCTGCTTATTATAGTAGGTGCTGCATACCAAACTTTTTACAGAAGCCTCACACAATAATATCATTTTTATTACAACAATAAAAAGATGAGCTTAATACATTGCACTCACCTTGTTATATTTCAACTACCAGTCCAACAAGAACGAATGGTACTATTAAAATCTTATAATAGTAGGAATGCACTTAAAGATAAACTTATAATTGAAGAAGCTCATAATTAATTAATGTCAGTAATTAATTCCTGTCACAGACGTCACCGCCCGGTCTCGTGACATAAAGATAAAAGTGATAAAACCAACAATTTCTAAGCGGAAGAGATCAATAAAATTGGTCACAGAACATTCGCCGTGGATCAAAGTGCTTCCGTCCGCTTCGGGTAAAAATAACGTTTAGTGCCAAGTAAACAGTAAACACACAACAAAGGGCGAAACGCAGTCAATACTAGGAGTGAGTTGAGTGCACGTCCGGAGTAAAAGTCATCAAGCCATTACATGTACTGCACATTTAAGACGGCCATTGATTAATTCGTGTTTATATTCTTGACTAGTTGTTCCCCGCGGTTTCACCTGCGTCTTGGTAACTGCTCAGCCCCTTCAGATCGTAACGTGGTATAAAGCTTATAGCCGCTCTCAATAAATGGCTAAAATTATTTTTCATTTCGAACCGGTAGTATTTGTTTACTACCGGTTCGAATTGATTTTTTTGTTTTATTATATAAAATAATGAAGTGTATAAATATAAACCTATTTTGGAATCTCTCACGGCTAGGTAGAAAATAATAATGCGATATTGTTGAAATGTTACTTTTTTTTTTAGTTGGGAAAATCATCTAATGACAAATCCCGCTCTTGGGCGGAGCGAGACATAGTGTCAGACTTTTACTGACTAAAAACCCACTCCTGTTCGTTCTTTGCCTTCATCCCGGGGCCCCGGGCTTCGCTTTCACACTACCCGTGGCCGCAGTAGGCTTCGGCCCTGCTGGGCTCCTACGATTTGCTGACATCTCCCTGAGGCGCGCGTGGAACAATACGCGTCGTCGACGACTTGGGTTGAAATGCTACTTGTGTTTCGATTTTCTATAGGTACTGAAACACAAACTTCAATGCTTGTTGTTGCATCTGATATTTTAAAATGGAAATTAATAAGTTTAGCTGTAATAAATAGCTACAACAGCTCATAATTATAGTGATCAGACTGATGCTGCAGTAGTACAATAAACTGAATAACGCGTAAACGGCGTTTTAAACCTTCTACTTTAACAATCGACTGAGAAACTCCACTTGAAGTAGCTACCACCCGAGTTTAATAACAAGATCTGAATGAGTTCCGAACGATCGATTGAACAATTTTACAGCAATATCATGTTTTACAGCATACTTATGAGCGTTTATTAATAGTTAAAAGTTAAAGAAAATTTCTATTTGAACATTCCTTTTTTTCCAGAACCTTTCTATGTGGTTGTGAAAATCATTGGGAACCAATCCAGTTTTTTTTTTGTTGTATTTTTACTTTGTGTATTTTGCAATGGTAGGTTAAGCAACATTTAAGATGTCAGGCACCTCCTTTTCACATTTTTGATGGCAAATACATAATTATGTAAAGAAAAGAATACTTAATTAGAAAGAAATATAGAAAGGCCCAGTTTTTTTTTACTTTTACCCTGCTATTAGGGAACAGGGTAAAAGCAAAAAAAAACTGGGGCTCTAAAATGTGTATTGGTGTCACATAATTAAATCCTTTCATCTCGAAATGTGCAGCGTTTTTGCGTTAGCGGGTCGGGCGTGTGGGGCGCGGGGCGCGTCGCTCGGTCACGCGCGGGCACCCATGCCCTCCATAATATATTACATTACCTCTCTGGTGTCGCCGTGCCCCACCGTGTCTCGCTGTGTCCCCCCGGTATTCCTCGAACTCGCCGGTACCGATATGTCCTCGATTCAAAGTCCCTTGTGGATTTCGATTTTTGAATTCATGGAAATTTTTATGGTGTGTGATCTGAGAGAATTGTGTTTGAAACTTGAGATTTCATTCACGAACTAGTCATTTGTTTATATCAAGATTTTGCTTTGTTTGATTGTGATTCATATTTTCGATATTAATAGTTTCTGTAATCACCTATTCAAGGTAAAAGATAGATCATTGGATACAAAACTGTGTGACATCATCTTAACTCCAAAACCTGTTTAATGACCGATCCCCTTAATAAAAAGACGATACTAACTAATATAAATGATAAATGATATTATACATGATATGATACAATATTTTTTTTTTTGTTAATTTAAACTAGATAAAGCTAGCATCCTAGCCGAGTACCCTGAGAAGAAACATCGAAACCAACTCAGGGGTCAAAGTCTCTTTTAAAGTCCATACAACAAACATGTAATGGTCAAATCATATGAGAACTATGCAGATTGGAGTCTGAGATGATCTTTTGAAGGAAGAACCACACAGTTCTGAGCGGACCTGTCCAGTCAGTGCAAGCATTTGTCAGTATTCGTGTAGCTCAACTCAGAACTACTAAGGAGCTCAATGATTTGACGAACAATACCAAAGACATTTCCAAATTACATTTGGGTAGTGCGCAAAAAGTACTCAAAACTTCCAGACATCACAATAATAAAATTTACAAAAAATTAAAATATTACAAATTGTAAAATATATATAATAATATATATATTTCTAAAAGTAATTGTCTGACAAATTCTAAATATAAAAATAAACAAACATATCATAATTGTAAAAATAATAATAAAAAAACATATACATATGACTGGCCTGTTGGTCTAGTGGTTAGTGGCCCTGACTGCTACGCCGGAGGTCGTGGGTTCGATTCCCACCCAGGACAAATGTTTGTGTGATGCACGATCATTTATTCTGTGTCTGGGTGTAACTTATCTATAATATGTATGTATTTAGAAATATATAAGTATGTTTATCAGTTGTCTAGTACTCATAACACAAGCTCTGCTTAGCTTGAGACTAGACGGCGTTGTGTGATGGTTGTGGAATATTATTATTATTATTTTTTTTTATATTTTATTTATCTCAGGACATTATTATTATTATTATATACAATTTCATAATTGTAAAATAATAATAATAAAGGTAATTTAGAAGAAAAAAAAAGGAAATGTCAACAATTATAGTGAGTACTAGAGCAGGTCAATCCCAAGCCGTTTTGTCCTCAAGATACTCTTTTACAGTATAAAAAGCCTTCTGGCAAAGTATATATTGTGCAATACTAATTCAGTGTGAAGTTCCATCTAGCAGTAGGTACACCAAACCGTCTCTAAAAGTATAATTACCTGTTCCTAATCGTGCAAATACTAGCAACCGCTCACAAAGCGCGTAACGACTCTAGCCCGTAGCGTATAACTCAGTTTGCGTGCGGAGAGATTTACTGGCCGTTACTTCCCGTCTTCAAACAACGCTGGGTCAGATTCGAACAACTTAGCCCAACTTTGAATGTTTCCCCTAACTTAAGCGTTTCGAGGTTTCCTGCAATTTACTCTCTTACAATTTCAAGACTATTGGCATTAAACGCGTTTATAAGCTTTTAAGTTACTTGTTGGAAGGCCTCCCACATGGTGGACCGATGACCTGGTTAGAGTCGCGGGAATGCGGTGGATGCGAGAGGCACAGGGCCGTTCGTTGCTGCCACGCCAAGTCGCGGCATGGCGGGAAGAACTCCGGCGGGATCTCATGGTGGAATGGCGACAGCGATTGTCGCAACCCAGTGCTGGGCACGCCACAATTATGGCGGTACGTCCCTTCTTTGAGGCGTGGTTGGAAAGACCTCACGGCGTCCTCACCTTCCGCATGACGCAGGTTCTCACCGAACACGGGAAGTTCGGGAAGTTCCTGCACCGGATTCGTGCGGAAGCGACGCCCGGGTGTCACCACTGTGTGGACCGCCCGGAGGACACGGTGGAGCATACGGTGGAAGTGTGCCCCGCTTGGGAAGAGCAACGCCGTGTCCTCGTGGGGGCGATCGGCGGCGGCGATCTCTCGCGCCGGGCCTTGGTACAGGCCATGGTCCGGAGCGAGGAGGAGTGGCAGGCGGTCGCCTCCTTCTGCGAAGCAGTAATGCTAGCAAAAGAGGCGGCCGATCGCGTGAGGCAACGGCAACGGTCCTCACGCCCCAACCGCCGCCGGGATTCCGATCCCGATTTCCGGCCACCGTAGGCGCGGGCTTGCGGACGGCGGGCAATGGGTCGTCGACGGCGCGTATTGTTCCGCGCGCGCCTCAGGGAGATGTCAGCAAATCGTAGGGGCCCAGCAGGGTCGAAGCCTACTGGGGCCATGGGTAGTGTGAAAACGAAACCGTGGCCCTGGGACGAAGGCAACGAAGGAACAGGAGTGAGTTTTTAGTCAGTAAAAGTCTGACACTATCTCCCGCTCCGCCCAAGAGCGGGATTTGTTATAAGATGATTTTCCCACCTATAAAAAAAAAAAAAAAAAAAAAAACAGGGCCGTTCGTTGTCGCGACACTTGGGGGAGGCATATGTTCAACAATGGACGTACTTCGGGGTTGAAATGATGAACTAACTTCATTACTGTGTAGAATAGAGTAGGTTGTCAGACGTTGGTGAGATGGATGATGATTTCATGCTTTTAAAATTTATGTGTTGTTCTTTTGTTCATAATCACGGCAATAGCTAAGGGTGACGTGTAAGTAGCATTTTTATATCATTAAGGTAATATTAGATTCGATAAACGAAATGAAATCCAACTTTATCAAAAGACATATTTAGGTACCACCCCTCAACTTCCATGCGAGCCAATTACAAAATATTGCTAAGATCGACATTATATATGCATTGTTTACACAAGATTGTTCACACTAGTTGGTGCAACGTCCATTCCACGCAAAGCATACACCCGCTCGTAAACATCTAACACATGGCTCGCAGCGGAAATAAGTTATGTTTAGGAGATATTTATAATTCAACCGGTGCATTAATAAATAAACTAGATGAGCCGCTTTATGCTCCTAATAAAGTATGTGTTTTTTTGCATTATTATTTTACATTATTTTTCGTTAGCAAATTAATTATTATTATCTTCGCTATCATCATTATCATAATTCAAAGTTGCTTTTTGTACCATTTTCCTTTAATTAACAAGAAGGGGCTGAATATTCCTCTACAGTAAAACTGGTAGTAACTTAAGTCGGTATTTGTTATTTGTGATTAATTATGTTTTTGTCTTGCAAAATGTTTGCAATATGTTTAGTTATAAGTTTGCGCCTTTTCCGGCAAATAAAATGTTTTTCTTTCTTTCTTTTTTCTTTGTATATGAATGAAAAAGCTTTAAACTCCTCAGTAAATGCTTCCAGTTTCGTAAAGCATTGTCTATCCCGATTGAAAAAACCATTTAAACAAACAATTTAGTTTAAACTCTGACCTCTCACCCCTCAGGTGCATTCCATCGTATGTAAAATATTAAACTGACATCAAATTGATGGATACAGAAGCTTCATATAGTTCTATAGGTGTGCATCTACATTCAACAATTTTTTTACGTGATGTATATGTATATGATAGATGCTTAAGTACATTATTTGGTTGCACAGAATGTTATTTTTCTTTAAGAGGTTTTTTTTTTCAACAACCGATAGGTGACGATAATTATGGTAATTTCTTGAGTCTTTTTACCAATAAATACTATATCACAAAGAGTATTTGTGTAGGCAATGTTGTGTAGGAAATGTTGTGTAGGCAATGTCTTATGCTTTAGCATTAGGCCCTTTTGAGAACAAGTTGGTATCATTTAATTAAAACTGCTGATGGCCTATTAATGTCTGGATTTTCTGGTCTTCCTTACACTGCGCTGTATGCACGTGTTCTGGACAGGAAACAGACGCGTCCTGTGGGGGCACTTCCCCAGATAACGCCGGGCGCCGGCTATATGTTCTGGGCATCAGGGGTGAGACGCGTCAATTAAATTCATTTATACGTTTATGTATATTAACTTTGAACCAGTACAGATTCTAGTTTTCATTGTAAAGTTGTCTGTGTATTATTTGTTAATATTAGTCTGTACAATTCAGGAAGGTAAGTTTTACTAGATAAACACAAGTTTAGTCGTCGAGACTTATATACCCATTTTATAAGCCGTTGATAGTTTAGAATTTAATCATAATAATCGACCAATTAAGTTGATTGGTTTAGCAAGCCGTTCCTCTGACTATGAATGTATTATAAGCCTTAAATTCTAATTTCGTTAAGCATTTTAGTCCACACAAGAATACTGGGACTGTCAATATTATGGGTTGGTAGCTATTGCGTAACTTGACCTCGCAGTATCGTGTCTGGAACTCGTCTATTCAATGTCGGTGCCATTTAGAGCTAAATTGAGTCGGTTGTTCTAGATTTTCTTTTTTCATTTCGACTGACCACATTTTGCGTATCGTGTCTGCGACTCATCAGTTCTTGCCAAAAGTACTTCTGTATTTTAGATTGAGTTTTTTGCTATACAGTCAGTTTTTATAAGCTTTTGTAACAAATGGAAATTAAGAAGAGAAAATCAAAATGATAAGGCGACTAATTGTGGCCTAAATTATTTTTTTCTTGCATTAGGCAAATTCAGATGTTGACCTACATGAATGTTTCAGAGAGCAGTATTGTGTTATTTTCTGTGTCACAGACTCTGAGTGCAGACATGCAGCCCGCGACGTGTCTTTGTTTTGTAGGAAAATAAAACAATGGATGGAAAAACTCTTCACTGGAGCATTTTACAGAATTTTTAAATGTTTTTCTCCGTTATTTTCATGTCGAAAACAATTATTTGTATAAGAAACTGGTGTACTAACAATATTCACGATGACTTGCGTAATGTCTAACCCGATTGCTTCGAATCCCGTACGAAACAAATATTTGTATGACCTACTGTGTAGTTGTTCCGGGTTTGGTGTTTGTGCTATGTGCTCTAACATTTATGCACACAAAATATGTAGGGCAAAGATATAAAATGCATTTACACTTGATTATCCTGAGCTTTAACTGATAAGCTGTTTGACTGACAAGCGATGTAAACAAATATTAGGTGGTAACATCTAGTAGTGCTGATCCGGACATGAAAATTCATTGATAAAATGCTACACTTTTGGTCCAACATGTACGGTTTCTGTGGGTTAGTCTACAGAAGTGAAATTGTTCGAAAAACTTGTAAGTAATAACTCCTTTCTTTTTCCTTTGTTCCATTCAGCGCCATCCCTATCGAATCTGGCCTCTAGAAAGGGTCACGGTTGCCATAGAAATGCCGTAAAGCCAGCAGATACCCTCCTAATGTTATGAGATGTAGCCCTCGCACAAATTGACCGGCCCGGCAACTCTCAGGCATCAAGTAAATGCAACGTTCATCAAGTTGAGAGCAAGCCTCACTTTTATTGTGATTATTTCTTGGTTTTTCCTTTGTGGAAGCTGTGGAACCAACTAAAGGTTGGATCACGTTTACTCTTTGATTAAGTACAAGTGCTTTTGCCAGTATCTCGAGGGAAAGTTGTATTAGTACTAAACCATGTTTTTGTTTAATCAAATTTATTATTCGCCTAGAATTCTCTACTAAAAACTTACATTTGGAAGTTTTGAAATTATGATCCCTTGGCTGAAAGAAAAGGTACTTTCTATAGACTTTTGCAATTGAACGAAGTTCATTCAGCTATGACTTGGAATGGTAATTGTTACTAAAACTTTTAAGCAAGAAAATGTGTTTTTTGTCTAAAGTTTTAATCAAATCATTTTTTTTTTCATTCTACTTAGCCATCTTGTTCGATAAGAAAAAAAATTACAAATGCTACGAGTATTTTCTATCTACAAAGTTAAGTTTGAACAATTATTTCTTTAGGTATAGCTCAACGGTACAATACAAGTATTGTTAATATTTATCTTGAAAATGCGTGAGAATTAAAACTTACAATATCCAGATGTTTTACTGTTTTTGATGTCGAAAGCAGAATTTCGAAAAGCGTCATTAGATTTTTCGCTTGTTTTGTTCAAAAAAAAACTGGAGTGTTGCTACTAGATTGCGCGCAATTGTCGCGCCGACTCGTGTACCGAATAGTGCCGACTCGCACTGAGTCGGGTTTCCCCTAGCTTTTGTAAACAAATACCGATACACGCAAGCATCTAAGCTTTCATTGCGTGGTGCCTGTGCTAGCGATTACAATAATGAATTTGTGATAATTGTGTGTATAAAAGGTTTGCACCTCCTAAATCATCAGAGAATATAGCATCTTTGAATGCTGTTGCAACTAATGTTATGATGATAAATCTTAATCATTCAATTTTTAAATTGATCTTCTCTTTGCCTGTGACCTTTGGGTCACAGACAGAGAGAATTAAACGTCACAGACAAACTTCTGTGTACTACATGGCACGCTCACAGCTCTACTAGGAATGCGACTCAAAAGAAATCGTATGAACCAATGAAGCACTCACAGTGAAAATGAATGTACCTATTGCAATAGTTGGAGCAGTGGTTGAGTAATGGGCTGCCACGCTGCGAGGTGCAGGTTTCACATGGAATAAATATTTGTGTGGCCTAAGGATAGGTGTTCCGGATCGGGGTGTCTTGCATAATTATGTGAGACTACATGTTTGTGAACGCACTCACGATATGTAGTTATTCCTAGTGCGGGGCAAAGTTTTATTTAATAAATAAAAAATAAATAAACATATTGACAAAGCAATAATAAGCAAATTAATTATAAAACGTTTCCTTCTATAATCGCTACAATAGGCGCCCCACACGTCCCTCGCCATCAATTCGCACGCATTCGCCGGCGCTCGATTGAATTACTGTAGTGTTTTGCGGCTCGAATAAAATGTAAATGAAACGATCGCAATCCTGTTGCGGACGGATCGATGCGGACGCCCGCGACGACTTGCCGGCTGCGGTGCCTGGGTAGCGGTAGACACACAGCGGCAGACAACACACATAAATATGAGATGCTTCATGTGTATGTGTCGTTGCTTGGCATTTTGTGGACAGATTTTTTAAGTAATATAAATTAGTGCTTGACTGCGACTACATCTGATGGTAAGCAGTGCAATCGATGATGATGAAGCGCACTAGTTTATTAAGAGCCTATTCACTCTAGCCTTGAAGACACCGAAATTATAATCGGATGGGAAGTTTAGTTAGTTTCTTTTGAAGCTTTTGAAGAGTCAAGGTTACCAGAAGATTAACTTCAATTTTGAGCAATGATTCGTCTGAGACTACACAAAATGTTGTTTACTACAACTCAACTCTTCAACTTCAAATGAATTTGTAAGATTTGACGACGAAGACGATTTTGTTGATTTAGTATCTGTTTAATTGGTCAATGGTCAACACATATAATGTAAGTCAATGGATGATCTGATGAAATATCCCGTTTGTATCACTAATCTTTCTTTATAACTTACGCAGGATGCGCGTGGGTTATGGGTCCTGTCCTAAATTTACTCCACGTGGAAATCTAAAAAACGTTCTTATTATTTAAATTATCTTTTATGTATAACTGTTTATTTTATATTAAATATTGCCATTTAAATGTACATATTTAACTAAAATTTTACAGTTACAGCCATAGATCAAACTAAAAAAGTATTTCGCAGCCGGCGCCAACACTCATCACCATAGAATGTTTTATGGCGAGCAAACTAGTTTGTCTCACATCCACGGAACATTTACATCAATTAAGACGAAGACATTAATATTCTTACGACTTCACGAATATCAACCTTCTTATTATCATCAGTTAATATTATGTTAGTGTCCAATGATTTTGATGATTGTTCGAATTATTACGAACGGTCAACTCTAGAAAATTTATGGATTTTTGGTTATGAGTTTTATAGGTTCCTAATTTAAACATGCCAATAAATTCTGCCGTTACAAAGTGTAACTGTGTAAACTTCTCATTTCTGAAGGCTAGATAGCGAGTTCTATGTAGATCTATTTCTAAATATGTCCCACATTTTATACCACCATTGTTCGCCCAATTATTTGTGGATACTCCTATCCCAACAATACATGCACCCCGACAGAAAGATTGGTTACTTTATTCTGTCATTTAGTTTAAAAGTGATCCTTTCTGTTTTCATAAACAGTTAACTATGTATTTGGACTCGTCTCTTATAGTTCTTTGGAAATAACACAACTTACCTAGTAGGTAAAATCATGTCACTTAAAAAAAATAAGACCTACTCGTAGTAATTTTTTTTAAGTGTGACATGAAACTTTTATTAACATAAAACTAAAGATATTACTACAAACCGTTCCATCACATTACTTAACACTTACACGACAGCATTTAGCGGTCCCCGTTACGTTGCATAGCTAATTAGTTCATATCTCTTATATGCTAATGAAGCCCTGGCACAGAACACTAATGTACAGAAGTCTATCTACATACAAAGCGCGCTCGAGCAACGCACACATAGTCACCGCTCACGGACACGATATCTCAGAGCGCTCGAACCAGCGCGAGTGCGAGTGCATCCGCTTGAGACACGCTTCTGTGAACTTTTTTGTGCAAAAAAAGTTACTTTAACTGTTCACTGGACAGATGTTAAAATTCAACATTAAATGATGAATTATCGTTTTTTTAAGTTACCAGTTGTGTCAGAGAGGTACCTAAGTATGTAATTTGCAATACAATTTCGGTTGTTCGTTTTTAATGTAACACAGAACAGTTAAGTAGGTTGGTAAGCGCCCGTAAATAAACAGTTAAGCTAGAACTACATTAGACTGACGCACACGTGTAACACGCCTGATTTGTACGTAGAACGACGTCGCGTGGCGTCGCGTGGCGTGGATCAAGTGTAGCTCTACAAGTCTAGTTTCCATATAAAATGTATGGAGACCGACGCGCCCAAATCGGCGTGCATACACGCTGATCTGTGTGGGTAGTGTAGTTCTAGCAACTGTTTGGCGAACCGGCCGCCCGCGCAGCAGCCGCTCCCGGGCACGCGCGAATTTCACGACTAGAGGGCAACCCTAGCGCGTCCGCCGAGCGTAGGTATAAAAAGTGAAGTACATACATGAGATTGACTTCTGTATTTATCTATTTTGTGACCCTGGTACTTTCGTTGGCTGACGCTAAGTATACTTATTAAGACGATTATAGCAATTGACGGTGTATTTTTAATATCTGTAATATTTTAAGAACTTGACTGACAGTCGTTACGTAAATAGTTAATGACAAAACTTAAATATTTATATAGTGACCCAGAAAATTCAACTAAACAATATTCTTTGTAATCCCCGTATCTATGTATTTTATACTAAGCCTAATCTAGTGATCTGAATAATTTCATATTGTGACAACGTGCAAGAAATTTCATGGACACTCTTTTAAATCATATTATGAGTTACATAAATCTTAGTTACATATTTCTTGTTTGTTGGATATAGGCCTCCATTGTGACCGTTGATTATGTTTAATTTTTTTCAGACAATCATTAACCACTTCTCGAATATTTGAAAATATTTTAGAAAAATATATAAAAGCCGATTGTAAATTAAAACAATAGAAAACAAAATCCGTAGTAGATAATTCCCATCTAATAGAAAAACTCGTAATACTTTGAAAAGAAACTGAAGCAGGGTCGCAAACTTAATGGTCTGTATCCCGGCAAAGTTGTAACATTTGACAACAGATATTATGATAAACCCTTCAGCAGTTGCTCCACAACTCCTCCTAACTTTCTTTACAAAGAAACCTTTGGATCCCGAACGCATCACACGTTTTGGTAGTAACCAACAGTTTCAAAGCGTTGGGAAACTATTTAACTGTTTACCATATCAAGTTTGTTGGTCGTTATCAATTAGCTTCTGACCATATGCGTGATTTTATGGGCTAGTGGCACCGATCGGATCGTCTTTAGGACGTATAGAGCTGTTGAAGTTTGGGTAATGTCATATTTGGGATAAGCGGTCGATGCTTTGTGAACAATTTGTAAAGCAACTGATACCGGTTAATGGAAATTGCAAGAATATCCAAACCAATAAAATTATTAAACTAATATCTGCAACAATGAACACAGGTAAGGTCTTACTGCGAACCATTTTACATATTTAGTAAATCCTAGAATTTTAATTACCATGTTAGTCTGAGAACGGTAGATATAAACCAAGTACACATTCCGTATGGGTACGTTAACTGCTACATTATGTACCAGGGAGGCAGGAGGCAGGCAGAGGTACGCTGTGGTAAATATGCGGGTCCGCATTATGATGGATGCGCGCGCGCGGGCCGCATGGCTAATTAAGTAATTAAGATGGAGAGATACCGCTTATGGAGATAGCGACCGGATTGGGGTACAGGGTAGGAGAGCGCAGTGGGATAAGTGCAGACTGTCTTTGATAAGGTGGTGTGTTTTTGTGAATGATTTTGATATGGATTCATAAATGGTTCATTAGTGCAATGTGTGAAATATTTTGCGTTTCAATAGACTGTAACTGAGATTGCAAAAGGCTCAGTAGGTTTAAAAAAAAATCATCATGGTCATCATTTCAACCGAAAGATGTCCATTGTTGGATCGCCACAACGAACGTTCCATGAGTTACGTTAACGTGCGTCTCGCATGCATCGGATTACCACGACCCTCATTAGGTCATCGGTCAACCTTATGGAAGGCCTTCCAACGCTGCGTCTTTCGGTACGCGGTCGCCACTCCAGAACCTATCGGCCCCATTGACCATCTGTTCTACAAGCAATGTGCCCTGTCTAAAACTTAACAAACTGTAGGTAACTGAGACTTTGATAACTTGTGGCCAGCATGTTAGTTTATTTAAGGAAAAATATTATTGTCAAAATCATCATGATTCATTCTGATAATGATAAATGCAGTTTTATCTCGCAAAACATTTAATTATTACTTCTAATTATGAAAAGGTACAACGTTACGAAAAACGGCGCGCAATTCTCAGTGTCCCGGTTGTCAAAGATGCTAGTGCGGGGCGATGGGACGCGGTGACGTAGGGATGCGCTCACTCATCGACATTTAGTCTAACAGTTCGGCCATCCTGCTATCCTTCGTCCTCGAAGGATCTCCGACAGCTCCTACGTGATTCTTCGATGTTCCATCCAAACTGCTTCACTTTCCCAGGTAGCAGTTGTAGTTTTCGTTTGCAACAGTATTGATTTGATAAAGAGCCCTGAAAGGCAAGCATAGGCCCCACACGGCATAAAGTATAAATGAACTCATGCGGCAATTACATGGCATTGGCAGCCCTTGACGGCAGTTACAGCTTTCGTAACCATAAGCCCCTAACGGCAGTTACAGCTTTAGCAACCATCAGCCCCTAACGGCATTTAAAGCTTTTGTAACCTTCAGCCCCTAACGGCAGTTACAGCTTTTATAACCATCAGCCCCTAACGGCAGTCATTATTACCAGCAGCCCCTCACGGCAGGTAAATTCTTAAGCCCCAGACGGCAATTATTATTACCAGCAGCCCCTCACGGCAGGTAAATTCTTAAGCCCCAGACGGCAATTATTATTAACAGCAGCCCCTCACGGCAGGTAAATTCTTAAGCCCCAGACGGCAATTATTATTAACAGCAGCCCCTCACGGCAGGTAAATTCTTAAGCCCCAGACGGCAATTATTATTAACAGCAGCCCCTCACGGCAGGTACAACCAGGATGGCGGCGATGGAGAATAGTCGCACTATTCACAATTCAAATTTTGAAATTTATAAGGTTCAGCCATAATATCAATATCCTCATCGGATGTACTCTCACGTCTAGCATGCCACAATTTCAACTTGTCACGGGCGACAATACCTTTATATGCCCTCTTGCCCCTCTCGGCTGAAGTGACTTCATAGCGGTCGTTTGGCAACACAGCTGTAACCTTGTAAGGCCCTGCAAATCGAGGCACCAACTTACCACTGGTCAAACCAGGTCTCAAAATCCTCCTCTCCATCATAACCAAAGAACCAAGCGCAATTGGTTTGGTTACACGTCGACCTTTATCATATCGGGCTTTCATCCGAGATGCATTAGCTCTAACTTTCGTTGCGGCCTCCGCCCTCAACGTTATCAAGTCAGTGTTATAACATGAACCCTGAAGTTCATCACCTAATCGAGGTCTTAACCCACACAAAAGTTCTAATGGAGATTTGCCAGTACCTTGGCTAATAGTCGAGTTAATCCCCAACTGTACCTTGGGAAGAAATCTATCCCACCCTTTCTGATCATCGCCCATATAAGCAGTCAGAGAACTTAAAATAGTGCGGTTTAGGCGTTCAACTTGCCCATTTGCCCTCGGGGAGGCTACCGCATTTAACACATGCTTTATACCCTGTTTCTCACAATACTCTTTAAATTCCTTTCCAGTGAAAGCAGTGCCTCTGTCACTCACTACTCGCATCGGATAACCAAACACTTGGCTTAACTTATTAAGAGCAGCAATTACACCCTTGGCATTCGCACTTGCCACAGCCTCAAGCCACACAAATTTTGTAAAACCATCAATAATTGCGAAAATGTAAGCCTTGCCATTGCTCTTACAAAAAGGACCTAAATGATCCACATGCAAAGTATCGAATGGAACCGAAACCCTGGGTATAGGATGCATTAACCCTGGTTGCTTCCCAGTTGGCTTTTTAGTAAATTGGCACCCAATACAACTGGCCACATACTTGCCAACGCTTTTCCTCAACTTTGGAAACCAATATTTAGCTTGTATAGCTTCTACACACTTTTCAAGTCCCAAGTGTCCATTATCATCGTGATAAATTTTCATAATATGCCACCTAGCGTTTTTAGGTAACACTGGCCTTGTTCCCTCTTCAATAATACGACAAAGCAGTCCATTTACTACCTTAAATCTCTTTGCCAAGCCATCTTTCTTATTTTTATTTGCTTTAACCTCCAACTCTAGGTTCTCAATAACACCTTGTATCTCGTCATCACCATCTTGAAGAGCATTTATAAAATCCTTCTCTTCAATGTGACATACAAATACCGGATTCCTGCTTAACGCATCAACATGCGTCATCGACGTTCCTGGCCTATGCTCCACGTCAAAATCAAACTCCTGAAGATCAAGCCACCATCGAGCTATGCGAGGGGACAAGTCTCTTTTACACCAAGCCAACCGTAATGCTGAACAGTCGGTTACCACACTAAACTTGAGTCCTGAGATGTACACTTTAAACTTTTGAATACTAAAAACAACAGCGAGCGCCTCAAGCTCGAAACTGTGATACTTGGCTTCAGTCGCCGATGTTTGCCTGCTTGCATATGCCACTACTTTCCATTCACCGCTATCTTGTCGTTGGAAAAGTACACCACCGAGCCCTATTTTTGAAGCGTCAGTGTGAATTTGTGTTTCACGTTTTGGGCTGTAAATTGTGAGAACGGGATCAGAGGTTAACAAATTCTTTAATTGTGTCATAGCATCTTGTTGGTCAGGTCCCCAACTCCAGTCACTACTTTTTTTAGTCAACAAGGTTAGTGGTTTAGCTATAGTCGCAAAACCTTTTATAAATTTGCGAAAATAACTCGCTAAACCCAAGAACTGTCTAAGTTCATGTCCATTCTGTGGAACTTTGAAGTCTGCTACAGCGCTTAATTTACATGGGGCTGGACGAATTTCTCCTCCAGATATCATGTAACCAAGATACTCAACAGTCTTAGTTAGAAATGAACATTTGTTACGCTTTAATTTGACACCTGCTGCATCAATCAATTTAAGAACTCTTTCTAAATTCACTAAACACTCATCTACATCATTA
This sequence comes from Mythimna impura, assembly GCA_905147345.3. NCBI lineage: Eukaryota > Metazoa > Arthropoda > Insecta > Lepidoptera > Noctuidae > Mythimna > Mythimna impura. Next base: position 585,011 of record LR990344.1, read on the forward strand.
CCCCAGACAATTACATCATCAATATACACTTCAGCACATTCGTGAATGACAGGAGCCAGTATATCACTCATAGCCCTTTGGAATACGGCTGGTGCGTTACATAATCCAAAACTCATCATACGATACTGATAGTGACCATCCGGTGTAACAAATCCTGTGTATGGTCTTGATGATTCTGCTATTTTAATTTGATGGTACCCATTTGCCAAATCTAAACAACAAAACACGGATTTGTCAACCAGTCTGTCTAACAAATCCTGAATAACAGGTAATGGGTACCTCTCCTTTTCTGTTATTTTATTTAAAGCTCTATAATCCACACACATGCGATGCCCACCTTCTTTCTTCTTGACTAACAGCACAGGACTTGCATATGGTGAAGTAGATTTTTCAACTATCCCAGTATTTAACAAATCAGCAACAATTTGTTTAATAATCTCTCTTTCGTGAAACGATATCCTGTATGGTTTATAATTTACAACTTTATGCTCAGTTAGTTTAATAATCATTTCAATTTTGCAGTTACCCAGTTCCATGCCATCACCCGAGAAACAATCTTTATATTTTTCTAGAAGAGACTCCAACATCAATTGTTGCTCATCAGATAATTTTTCTCCTATTTTAGGCTTATTATTACTCCTAGTCAAGTCTAGTAAATCAGCTCGAGCAATACACTCCTCAGTGCTTAATTGAACATCTTCACTAGCCATATTGACAAGTTTTATAATTGCCATGCCCCCATCACTTTCAACTTCTTCACCCAAGATGTCCTTCTCACGCCTTGGTTGTCTTTGTTCACTTTGTCTGACTCTTAAAGTGCCACTAGTAAGAGGCTCAGTTCTGACCACGACTTTATTGACACCAGGATTCAAACTAACGGCAGTGTCGGGAAACAGACGTACCTTGTCTAAATTTTCACATATGTCAGTAATTTCTTGAGCCATTTCTTTGTCAAAAACATTTAAATGTGTAGAAGTCTTGACCACAACAATATCTGATGCTTCCGTGTATGGTTGCCCTACTAAAATATCAAAATCTTGCAATTCATCATCCACTATGTAAAATTTTGTTTCTTTCTTGACACCATCCACTGTCAATAATGCTGTAGCAACCCCTTTTGGTACAGTCAGAGCATCACCATAACCTTTGATCACCACATTATCATTGCTTGCTGTCTTTAAACCCAATTTGTCAGAAATACTCTTTTTCAGAATGTTACATGAGCTACCAAAATCAATAAAAGCATTTGCGGGGATCTCATTGATTAGCACGGTCTTAAAATACTTCCCATCCGACAAATCAGAGCTAACTATTTGCACCTTTCTGACAGTTTTATCTGGCAACCCTGCTGTAGAACGTTTCCGACACTCTTCTAAAATATGCCCCTTAATTTTACAGAAAGAACAAAATTTGTCTAAATTTTTCTTTCTATAACAGGTTGCCTGAACATGTCCTAGCTTGTCACAAAATGAACACTTTTTTCTTTCATCCTTATGTTTCCTTGAGCGAGGGCAAACAAGGGCCTTATGCCCCTCCTTACCACAATTAAAACATTTAACAACCCTATTTGCACTAGCCTTACTTGTCTGTATCTTCATCTCAACATTACCATCATCTGAATTCATAAAACTAGCCAAATATTTTAGTAATGATGTAGTATCTTGACAACCAGCTGACAAAGCTCCAACTTCTAGAAGTTTATCACCAAGTGTGCCTATAATAGCTTGAGTAATTAGATCATCACTGAGCTGACATGACATTCCAATACCAAGCTTATTGTAATAAAACTCAATAGGGTTTTCAGTAGAAAGTCTTGTCTTATTTACAAGTTCTCTTATTTGAGCCAGCTTATTCTTTGTAAATGGAAAAGCCTTGATAAGTTTGTCTTTCCAATCGCTCCAGCTTATCTCGTATACTGCTTGTCGCTCATACCAACCTTTGGCATAGCCACGTAGCTTTGACGTACAATTACAAATCAATGTGCGTTCATCCCAGCCATGCATCTTTGAAATACCTTCCAAATTGCGGATCCAATGTTCTATTGAAACTGAAGATGTTTGAGGATCAAACTCTGGGATAAAATCATTTCGCCCCACATAGCGAATAGTTGGTGTAGAAGGCCCTACAACTTCTACTGAGTTATCCCGGTGAGAGCTATTTTTCATCCGCAGCTCCCGGACTAAACCTTCTAATGCTTCAATGCGGTCGTTATTTCTTTTCAACTTTTTCTTATACTTCTTTCTCAAGTTTACATTATTTTCACTCGCAGAACTTGAACTGCTACTAGTTTCTGACCTATGTCTCCTCTTGTGACGGCCCATATTAATAAATAAAAATCGAAAGTATGTTTACTTAAATGGTACCACAGCACCAACAGTTAAATCAAAACTTAAACAATATCTTTTCACTTTTATAACCAAAGAAAATTAAAATAAAGTTTAAATGACCTAGTCTAACAATTCAATTACACAAAAGTGTCACCACAACCAGTGCAATTGTAAGCTTCACTATGAATGTTTTGTCATGCAAGTGCAATTGCAAGAAAATTAGTGTTCTTTTTTTAAAACCACAACACACCACTTTCATTAGTTTGCAGCCAAAAGTCAATAGTTAGTATAAAATGGATCGAGCTCACCCAGATCTTCATGCAAACCAAATAAAACAAAAGTCAGCTGTATGGTAAGCCATTCAAGGTTCCAGTAACACCACTCTCCACACCAGTAAGCATGCAAGTCCAGTAGCGCGTAGGGCTCGTACAAGTAAACGTCCGCCAGCCAAACCAAACGTGTCGAAACTTGTCAGGTTCACTTTGTTTGATTAAAAACGCATTTGACACAGATGCAATGCAAACACACCACTTAATAAGCTCACGAACCAGTTTTATGTACATTCAATCGTCTAATGATTTAATTTGTGTACTTTAAAAGTTTAAAAGCGTCTTTTCCGCAGTTGAAATATCCAGTTCACCAAAGTACGCACTTTTTGTAGGTAAAACTTTACAAAAACTTTACGCACGTGAGAATTATACCACTTCTGAAATCTGATAATGATAAATGCAGTTTTATCTCGCAAAACATTTAATTATTACTTCTAATTATGAAAAGGTACAACGTTACGAAAAACGGCGCGCAATTCTCAGTGTCCCGGTTGTCAAAGATGCTAGTGCGGGGCGATGGGACGCGGTGACGTAGGGATGCGCTCACTCATCGACATTTAGTCTAACAATTCAAACTTCAATAAATTAGGTATATGTTCCTTTAATAAGGCAAGGCTCGTGTTTTATAGTTCTCCATTCCATATAACTGCGAGGCACCTATAATAGTAAAGTACTGAAGTGGCAATAAAACGTTATAGACGAAGATTTATTATACGTAATGTGCTTTACATTAGGTATGTGCACTTTAGATGCTTCAGACAGACTAAGTGTAGAGTAAATCAAAGCTTTTAAAACAGTTGACTAGTTATCTGCTCGTCTGTCAAGGTCTTTTTGCTTAAGAGCGCATAACGTTATGAACCTGAAATTAAAACCAAATACTCAGGTCTATTACCCTAAGCAGCAGTGAAAAATCCAAACTTCGAAGTCAACGTAATCTAAAGATAAGTCTGTTTATACTCCGTTTAGGTGCATATTTTGATACTCGCTAGGAAATCAAAGCTTAAGGTAGTAAACCTAAGGTATTTTCGGTTCTTCTTAGCGTGTTTTGTTTTGAGTGGTATTTTCTGTTGACCTAGAACCCTAAAATTTGGCATGAAGCAAGGTCTTGTAGCACAAATAATTATAGGAAAAAAAAAAACTGAAAACTGTTTTACAGTTACGTCACAAAAAAATACTTTTTTTGCCATTCGGAAAAATCTTCGAGACTCGATTCGAGAATTGAACTATTTACATAGGTAAGTTTGTACGGAACCCTCAGTACGCAAGTTTGAGTCACACTTGTCCAGTATTTTTTTACTATATAATAGTTTAGTTTTCAAATAGATAAACAAGTATTTTTTTTTAATTTAAATCTAAAAAATTTAAATCTCCATTATTTGAGTTCCTGCAAGTAATCTGATTTACAACAGCAGTAATACATTTTGTAGGTTCGTAATAATTATCGGACGTAGATCTGTGCTACCGCTTCAGTAGTTGCAAGGACACCAAGCTATCTCATTACTAAGTTAGGGCAGTGGTCCAACAACGTGTTTCCAGAATATACAAGAGATAGAGATACTCCTCATCCGGTTTAGCAAACAATTAAAGCAGACGCCTCATCCGCACCGACCGGCATCGAGCGAGCCGCACCGCATCCTTGCGGCCGCGTCCTTTAACAGGGGCAGCGCATTGTTATTGCATTAGAAGGCCACATGGAAAATGTATGAAACTTACAGATTCATACATTCATACTCGCACCTTACACTCAGTAGGAACGTTCAGAAAGCGCACGACTTATGAGGCGTAGGAACTTGCATTAATTACACACAATTGACAATGACGCACTCGTTGAGTCGAGGCTTCAAAGTCTTGAGCATCGACGCCGAGTTGCTAGCCTGTCAGTTTTCTACCGGTTGCATTTCGGGGAGTGTGCGTCGGAATTGCATAACCTAATTCCGCCTAGCCCGTTCCATCATCGGACCACCAGGCGTACGGCAATGCGCCACCGGTACATGGTGGACATCCCACCTATACGCACGAAACGTTTTGGGAACACATTCATAGTGCATACAGCTAAGAAGTGGAATTCCTTGCCGGAATCTGTTTTTCCTGATGGCTACAACCCAGGAATCTTTAAGTCAAGAGTGAATAGGTTACTTCTAGGTAAGCGCTCTCCATCGTCGACCGCATCTTCGCTTTCCATCAGGTGAGATAGCGGTCAAGCGCGAACCTATCAAGAATAAAAAGAAAAAAAAATTAAAACAAAAACTTACAACATTGTACAACACATTGAAACTTTGGGTTGATACATTTTTCGAAGTAGTTTCCTTTAAATGAAGTAGAAGTGAGTGCTTAGAAGTGAATGACTAATGAAGTAGAGAAACAAGTTTGCGCATGATCTGGTATGTGTTTTACACAAACAAAATTTTATTTGTATGTTGACATTTGACATTTTAAACAAATACTGCATGGACTGGACTTTCTGCTCCTTTTTATACTGTGTGTCCACTCTAACGTACAATGACAGATTTTTAACGTCGGAATGGTGATAGGGATGTTTTAACCACTTTTGTGGTTCATTGTCTGCATCATGGCGGCTCTTCAATTTGATGTTTTTGCTTAAAACTGGTGTTCATTAGTAAGACCTGTTCTCTTTGTATTTAGTGCTGTTTACCTACATGTGGCTAATACTTAGGTACTGTTGTGGTATGTTCTGTTGAGCATGTTGAGAACCAGAACTGGAATTAGAAGTTTTAGGAAAATCATGTATCGAGAGAAATCATTTTTGAAGCTCAAAGAAAGCTTCGGTCAAAAAGCCTTAGGAAGTTTATTTTAATAAGTTTTTTTTTTATATCGAGACAGAAATAACAGCAAAATCTTACAGACCTAACTGTTTAAGTGCCCTTGTTTCCATTTTTTTTTGTAATCCTGCCAAATACATAATACTTAATAATTTTCTTCTGACCAAATACTTTCCATAAATGTAGGTATTCATTTTTTTTTAACTTTTCCCCACACTAGGAATAACTCATGTATCGTGGCCCGTGGGTGCGTTACAAATATTTGTCCCGTGCGGGAATCGAACCTGCGGCACAGCAGTCATTCGCTCAACCACTGCGCCAACCGTGCCGTATGCATGACTTTGGCTATTAAAAACTATAATTAAACAGTGAAGCCGTAAGCACTCTATGCAAGAACACAAATACGAAATTACAGGAAGAGGAAGCTAATTGTTTGCGAACGTATTCACCTATTCTGTACAACAGCCATTTGCGTCAGTTTCCTGCGAACTGGAGAATTATCCTGTCACTGCGAGCCAGCGGCCGAGACTGTTTATTTATATAATTACATGCTTTAGAAAATTGTGCCAATTTGTCAAGCATATTTTACCTCTAAAACAAGCAAACACCGACCCTATTCCATTGACGTAGAGGTTAATTAGACTGCAGGTTCTTGGTACAGTGTAGGTCTCCCCTTAGGCCAGTCGGTGCGGTTGCAATTATAACGCAGTTGCTCGGTCGAGCAACCGATCGTTAGGCGACTGCTACCGGCGACACGGTCCGAGACGAAGGAACAGCGCTGTTATCAAGCTATTCACAAGTCTTCGGTGGCACAATTACACGGAAAACTTGATGCTTACGATTAATATTAAAGCCGCCATCTTTGAAGCTTCCGAGTGATATATTAGTCGATTATCGTCTATCAATAATCGATCATTCGCAAATCGATTAATAAAGTTTTTGTGATGTGCTTACGAAAGCATATTTATCATAATCAGGTAGTGCTGCCTACATTTTCATAATGTCGAACAAGACAAAAGATTTATGTTTATCACGTAGCTACTAATTGGTTGTAAATCGAATGCAGTCTGCGCAGTTGATTAATTCAACACTAGCATTAACATCGTTAAGAGAACAATGATAATTTCGTGTCTCAAGATTTATTGATTCGTGTGTGGGAATAGGCTTCGTTGTCTCCATGTGGGTGTCGGAAATGGCAATTATAAAAGTCTGAATAATATCTAACCTATACATTTACATTTATAGACTTTAGATATAAAAGAAATGGCCTCTATTCAATCATTGCTGTAAATATCTAAATAATTTTACTAATTTGCTGCTTGTTTTCGTTCCGGCGGTGCTTCACACCGGGACAGCTTTTAATGTTATACCAAAGCACAGGTCCGTTCGTGTGTGGAGTAGGTACTGCAGCCACATATGGGCTGGTGCTGCAAAATGTCACCTAGCAGCTTTGAATTCGGTGAATAGGCGTACTAAGAGGCAAATTGGTGATCCAGATCTGGTTAAGTTCAATCTACAAAGCCTTGAGCACAGGCGTAGGGTAGCCAGCCTTTCGGTGTTTTACAGGATGCATTTTGGAGAGTGTGCGCGGGAATTGCATGATTTGATTCCACCATCTTATTTCCACCATCGGACAACCCGACGTACGGCGAGTATCCACCCTTACTTTGTTGAAACCTCTACGGTCCGAACCAAGCTTTCGCCGCGTCGTTAACACCGCCTAAACCGAGGGACTGAAACAACTTCTGCTGCGGTCTTCCCGTCCGATTATAATTTAGGTGTCTTCAACGCTAGAGTGAATAGATTGCATCACTACTTACCATCAAGTGAGATCGCAGTCAGGCACTAGTTTATAACGATTAAAAAAAAATGTATTTGATAGGTCCATTTTTAGTAGTGGGTTTCAAGGAGCTAACCATGTAATGGCATATTATCCACGAATAAAATATAAGGTTTCCAAATAACAGTAACAAGATTTCTCTCTATCAAAAATCTCACGAAAATCTCGAACTAAAGCAGTCTCAGGCGCTACGCGACCAGCTCGTCAATACCGCGAACAGTTCTAATTAGCTAAATTAAGCCTGTTAATTAGCAGTCAATAGCCGCCGTAGATAAGATCGCACAAACACAGAAACGTGTTAATCCTGATGCTCGCAGATTGAGTCGGAACGCGGCGTGCCTCGCGGCCACCACGCAGGTAAAGGTAGAATACAGAAGATCAAATTCGCATCATAGAACCAACCAATAATTGAAACTAACCAACACTGAAAATCTGAAAATCAAATAAGCATAGTTAAGAAAGGGCTAGGCATATGCCGGGCATAAAGGGCTAGCCCTTTCCATCATCATCGTCATATGATGATGAGTGGGAAAATCACCCGTTTTAATGTGAATTAAAAAAGGGGTCTAGATCGTGTTAATATTTGTGATTCATAATTACGATTGTGGTGTCAAGTGTACCTTCTGTCTTGTCTGTTGTATGGTCCTTGGCGAAGCACGTCCGAGGTTTATGTAAGTCTGTAGGAATTAACTCCACAACAACCGTTTAAATACGAGGCGCCTGTAACTATCTCACAACTGTACTCGCTGACTGTACCTACTATGTAATGCTCAGGAGTGTCAGTGAGGTGTGCGGCGGCATTATTCTGTTTATATAATGTTTTGCCAAAGTTTCTTTTAACTTGTTAAAAAGTCATTGAGATGTTACCAATTGTTACAGTTTGTTTTGGTTAGCGATATCTCTCTCTTTTTTATAAGTATTTACTTATCGTATCGTCTTTCCAGAATCGTATCAAACTATCTGTAGTGGTCGAAAGTCACTGAACATGAATTCCTGGATTTCATTCAAACATTTTTTTCTCAGCAACGTCTCGGGCTGTGAATTTGTACCCATTAGGTTTGCCTACGCTCACATGAAACTTAAAATGATATTTTTTAGTTTTCCATACCTCAAAAGGAAAAAAAAAACGTAACGCTTTTAGGATCACTTTGTTGTTCGTCTGTCAAGACCACAAAACGCAGGTCTGTGGCCCTTTGAAGCTGTGAAAAAAATCAAACTTCTAAGTTAACGAAAAAAAAAAATACGGCTGTTTATGTCGTAGATTTCGACACTCTCAAGGGAATCAAAATTCATAGGGAACTTCCCGTTGACCCAGAATACTGAAATTTTACATACCTAAAGCAAGGTCTTAGAGCACAGGTGTAGGAATAAATCTGAAAACAGTAAACTTGTTGTAACGTCTCAAAAAAAAAAAATTGCTATTCGGAAAAATCTTCGAGACTCTTTTCGGGAATTGAACTGTATTTACATAGGTAAGTTTGTACGGACCTCTCAGTGCGCGTGTCCAACTCACACTTACCCAGTTTTTTTAATTATTGTTAGGTTCGCGCTTGACCACTATCTCAACTGATGGTAAGGGATGATGTGGTTGACGATGGAGCACGCTTACCTAGAAGTAACCTATTCACTTTTGACTTAAAGATTCTTAGGTTATAGCTATTAAAAAACATAGACTCCGGCTAGAAATTCCACGCATAATTAATGTATTCCCAAAAGATTTAGTTCATATGGGTGGAATATCCACTATGTACCGGTGGCGCATCGTTGTACGTCTTGTCACCACCGCCTAAGCCTTTGAGTAACCAGCCGTGTTAATTGAGAATCGCATTCGACCAATTTAACCACCGATCATCTCATCTTCCTGCCCTTGTCACGTGTTATTTGGGGTCAGCGTAACACGTTATTTTTTCCATTCTGTACTGTCACGCTATCACTAACTCCCTTTTCTTTCATATCAGTCCTCACACAAACCTTCCATTTTTTCTTTGGCCTCCATCATAACTCTTTTAGTATCATGCGTTTCATATCTCTTCTTCACATGACCATACCAAGACAAACGAATCCCTTACAAGTTTTCATTCACTGGCGCTACTTTCAAATTTTCTTTAATATATAATATAATAGGATACCAATTTAACCACCAAATAACCCATTTATGACCCGAACTACGGTCACATTACCATTCAACATCAAATGAAGCGATAGTATCGTTTACGGCTAACCACATGTCAGCGATGTGTCGTTAGCCGCCAGTTTAGTGCTATTGCTATCACTGTGTATCGCTATCTGAGCAAACAAGCCTAACGTGTGGTCACGCGATTACGTGCGATCACATAATATGCCCCTATATTGGTGAGCTTTACGTGATGGTAATAGTAGAGGTAAGCGTGGGTTTAGAAAATATTGCCGGTAGTAGATACTATTATGATTTCATTTTCAAGTCAAACTAGAGTAATAGCGTTAATTAATAGTAAGTAATTGATGAATTAATCAAAAGTTAATACTAACCTAAACTAGAATTTTATTTTTGGCAGGATTTTTCGAATGAAGTTCAGAGGCTGTTTTAGCATTCGCAAATTGATTCCTAGTGAATATTGTGATGTACTACATTAGTGTAGTTTTGTATCTCAAGAACAACAAAAACAACAACATCTGTTGTTGTTTAGACACTTGAGAAACAATAAATGTGGAATTATTGAAAAAAGGGCAATCTCGGTAAAATGGAGCTGAGAACTGTATTGTTGTATCGACTAGCTCAGCGAAGCTTGCCGAGAAGATTGACTTGATACATTCGCAGCCAAATACTGAACAAACATTAGAATGTTTTACATCCAAACTCTAATGAAATACAAAATGCCTGTACGCCGTATCAATAACGAAATACTTTCTAAACATGACACTGGCTAAATGAAGAATGAAGCTTACAGAAAAAAAAACCTTAACCTGACTATTATAATGCAATTTGTTGTAATACAATATAAGAGAGAGTTTCTCTCACATTAGTCTTGAAAGTAATTTTAATAACATACCAACAAGACTCTTTATTATTCTTGTTTATGAGAAGCATGACAGGTTGCTTCTAATTAAAGTTATATTATTCTTGATTACTTTTTTAACTTTTATAGAAGTTAAATAGACTAGACCAGATATCTTACACACATCGTACACGCTTAGAATGAAAGAGACCTAACTCAAAAATTACAATTTGTAGGCATGAGCAAGAAAGTCTTCAAAATACCTTATTTTGTTAGTACGAGTCAATTTGATTGTACCTTTCTCGTATTTATTTCTTACTTATTATTCGAGCTCTTTTACACCACAAAATTTCAGAGTAGAGTAGTATGAAAGATCAGTTTATTGCAAAATCAGAACTCACAGGAATTTTGATTTAGCTCACTTTCATTTTAAAGGTGATAATTATGATGTACAGAAAATAATAGATCACCTCAATTTTCCTCTTACTGTAAAACTAACAGTTGTTTACCCATTAAAAATATTACGAGCGGCGACCAGTACCTGCAGAAACCTATTATATTCACGTAATTTGTCCATAGTCTCGGATGCTGGACCGTTAGACGTCGTAATAGTAAACGTCGATTGTTCTCATATTTCTGCTATGAAGTCACTGTTATAGGATCGACATGGTTTTGCTGTGTCGAGGTGTAACACACTCGAGGAGCGAAGCGATAGATGTAGAAATCTTTATTGTTCTACTTGTTTATCTAAGATAACAACTAAATATTTAGTTTAATTTGTCTTCTTTCGTGCACGGTATATTTATCAATACATCGATGTTATGGTTATGATGTGAGAAGTTATAGACTTTCAAATATCTAGCACACAGAATACTTTCATTTATTGATGCTTCCATGATGGCATGGCGTGTTAAGCACTTCTCCGAAGAGGTTAATAATTAAATACCTGTAAATTAGATCTTCAAATTAAAGTCAACTGACAAATAATGAGATATTTCATTTAAATTGTGTGGTTTACTAACTCCTAATTGTTGTTTTGTCAACTTTGTCAACAGTGTTTAGAACAAAAGCTTTCCCGCTTTATTTTAATAACACTACTTTCAAAAGTAATTATCTGTGTAAGTTTTATGAAGCTTAATTTTTATTTTGAAGTAAAGTTGAGAAAAACATCGCTCCAAGCTAGTATAGCTATAGCGTGAAGTGTGACGTGAGCTTTCAAGTCAATCTTTGTCGTGGGTGCCTGACGGCTATCATTCTCACATATCGCTCACACCCACTGACTTTACTATTTATGTTACATTCACGCAATAGCCAAAAATGAACTTTAAGGTATTAATTTAAAGGTCTGAAGTCAAAGAACGAGATAAAGGAATGTTTACAGACCATACAAGGCAACATAACTTCCATATTAGTTTGTTTGTTTTTGAGCAATCTTATTTGGACACAAGTATTCGACAGTGCGTGTTTTATTACTATTTACTTTAGTAACGGTGTCTTTAACAGTAGCTTTGTTTGTTTCAAAGAAGCAAAGCAAAAACATACAATTAGGCCTTCATGCTAAAAAGAAAAACAACAAGTTATGCATGTTTATGTAATTATTTTCAATGTGATACTAAACTTCTATATTTATTTAGGTATATTTACCACCCCATATTGACTATTTAGGTGTCTAGTTCGTGGAACACTTCAATTACGGGAGACCACACTAAGCAAGAATATAATGTAAATTAAACCAAATAAACTCGAAATAAAATAAAAATACTTTTTTTTCTTGATAGTTTCATGCTTGACCGCTATCTCACCTGATGGAAAGCGACGATGCGGTCGACGATGGAGCGCGCTAAAAAAATAATAAAAAAAATAAATTAAAAACAGGAATTGAATTTCTTTTTATTAAAAGTAAACAACAATATTTGTACATAGGAAATATAAATATTAACTAACTATTTATACTTAATCTAACTGTAGATTTATAATAGGGGTCAAAGTATGAAATTGCCGTTTCATTGTAATAGGTACTTCGAATTGACATAGAACCTTCATGGTTTTTCATTTTTGAGTGAAACTTTTTTTACATGGTACCTATGAAGTTCTTCTTTTAAAAAATGTGTAACATTTGATTATCGACTTTCAGTTTTTTTTTTTTATTCAGCTTAGACAAGAAAGATGGATACTTAGAAAATTCGAGTGTTTCTTGAATACGAGTTCCGACGCGGAACTAACGCGGCAGAAACAGCTCGCAATATCAATGTTGCGTTTGGAGAGGGGACTGCATAGAACTCACCGTGCGATTTTGGTTTAAACACTTTCGTGATAGAAACTTTGATTTGAAGAAGGAACCACGTGGAAGACCACCCACACTGGTGAATAACAATGAATTGAAAGAGATGGTGGAAGCCGATCCGAGCCAAACTATCCAGGAATTAGCGGCATGCATGGTTTAACGTTACCTTACCAACAATATTGACTCATTTGCGTCAAATCAATAAAATAAAATAAAAATATGAAAAATGGGTATGATTTGACTGATCTGCAGAAAAAACGCGTGTTGAAACTTGTGTTGAGTTGTTGAATCGATACAGAAATGAAGGAATATTGGACCAAATTATGACATGTGATGAAAAGTGAATTCTTTAATATAAACATACCGTTGTTTATATACAATGTCAACAAGTCTGCTACTCCTCAGGATATAAGTGCGCATGTGTACAATAAGTCTCAAATGCAAGTGCAGGTAAATAAACTAGTTATGAAAAGTGACAAAGGTTATGACGCTAGTGTTTGTACCTAAACAGAAACTAGACATATTTCTAAATGAAAACTTTTGGCCTGAGGATGTATTGTTTAGGTGTTTTGTGGATTTCTCGAAACCCAAAGTGAAAGGCAAGGAAGAACAAGACCCAAACAATGGATAGTGCAGTTATAAACAGGTACTGTAATTTTTTAAGTTTTAACTGTAAGAGTCTTGCGCGCTCAATTTAGTGTGTGAGGAATCTATGTAAGTCGGCGGATATCATTGCACTCCAAGAGACTTGGTTACTACATCATGATATTCCAGTGCTGGGAACAATAGACTCGGAATTTTCATACACCGGCAATACGGCTGTGGACCTTTCGTCGGGAGTTCTGCGTGGCCGGCCACATGGTGGTGTCGCGCTCCTATGGCGTAGGAGTTTGTTTCCATGTGTCTCCATAATTCAATGCAAAAGTGTGCGTCTGACGGGTATTAGGGTTACAATGAGTGATCGATCTATGATTGTACTATCGGTGTATATGCCTAATGATGAAAATGAAAATTTTGGCGAGTACTCTTCATGTCTGGGTGAAATGTGTGCGATTATTGAGAGTGAAGATGTGGACTTGGTTTACTTGTTGGGTGATTTCAATGCGCACCCTGGCATGCCCTTTTATAACGAGCTTAAGCAATATTGTAGTGAACAACAACTGTGTATAGCGGACTCTGAACTTTTGTCTGTAGACTCGTATTCCTATGTTAGTGATAGTCACGGATGTAGGAGGTGGCTTGATCACTGTGTGACCTCTTTGGCGGCTAGGAAAACTGTTGAAAGTGCAAGAATTCACTACAATGTGTTTTGGTCTGATCATCTGCCCTTGGAAATTGTAATTAACTTAGGCAATTCCACCTCTAAGACATTCATAAATAGTTGTATGAATAGCAATGACATAATAATAGGTGTTGTGTGGGGGGAAATGGATCAGTTGCAGATAGAAAATTACCATAAAATATGTCAAAATAAGTTAAAATATATTGATTTTCCTGAGGCATTAAGCTCTTGTGCAGATAGGTTATGTAATAATATTGAGCATAGAGATGTGATTAATAGGTTGTACAGAGATGTTCTAACTGTGCTTGTGGAGGCCTCGGTATCCAGCCACAAATCCAAACCTGTGAGGGGGCGCCACATCACGGGTTTTTTTTTTTTTTTTTTTTTTTTTTTTTCGGTAGGAGTGGGAAATCCTCATGGACGCCCAAACTGCCTCACAGACGAGCCAGTCTGGGCAGTGTCAGACTCCTACTGACTAAAACCGCACTCCTACCTTACATTTAAACCACGGACATGACGTCCGTGCCCTTGTTTGATAATTATACATTATTTGCTTCTGGGCAACTCCACGTGCAAGTGGCGTCACTCCAGAGCATCTTTCAGCGACTGCAATAAATCCCGTCAGAATTTCAGGGTTTAGAGGCCACCAGTCCGAAGCGATACCCAAGCGACAACGACCCACATACGCATCAAAAATCAGGAATCTCCCAACCTTCAACACACATACAACTCATCGCCGCCCAAAATGCCGCACCAAAGAAATGGCCCCTCAACCCCAATAACTATACTTAATACTAATACTTAATAGGTACTATACATAATATTAATTATATACATATAACCATAAATACCATCTAGTTTATATTACATAATTATTATCAATAACTATAACTACTATATTATGTTGTAAATACAACGTTTGGCTTCCGTTCATTTTTTTTTTTTTTTTTTTTTTTTTTTTTTTTTTTTTTTTTTTTTTTATTCATTTATTTAATTTATTTATTTTTTTTCAAATGTGCAGCCTGTTTACTGTTTTTTTTTTTTTTTTTTTTTTTCTTTTGGACCTGGTGATACATATTACGTCCTTAAATTTAGGTGATACTATGATAAATGTTTACTTAATGGTACTCTCTCCTCAGTCATGGATTATCCACCTCACCATTCCCCGTTTTACCCAAGACGGCCCCGAGCAATACCCGCGTCGTCCAAGGCGCCATCAACTCGTCATTGCCTTAGTAAGCGCACACGGGTTGGAAATATACACATCACGGGTTGGAATAAGCATGTTCGGAATGCACATCAAAAGGCTAGGTTTCATTTCCAAGAATGGTGTTTGTATGGTAAGCCTAAGTCGGGTAGGCTCTATGAGGCCATGCATAACTCTAGAAAAGATTTTAAAGCCAAGCTGAAATATTGCCTTAATCATAAAGATCAAATAAAGATGGATATAATTGCCGAACATCATAAGTCAAAAAATTTCAGTCAGTTTTGGAAGTCTACAAACAAACTTAAGCCAAAGGTGAGTCTCCCAGTCAGTGTGGAAGGGATTAGTGCTCCCCGTGATGTGGCTAACCTGTTTAGAGACCACTTTAGAGTAAAGCCTCTTTTGGAAACGGATGACGTCGAAATGATGCTTGATGCTGGGAAACTGGGTACCGGTGACCCCCCCAGTTAAAATATCTTATGTGGAGGTTGATAAGATTATTAAGCAGATGACCAGAGGGAAGTCACCGGGGCATGATGGTCTCAGCATTGAGCATCTGCAGCACGCGGGTGTTCATCTACCCAGGGTCCTATCTATGTTTTTTACTTTCTGTCTTCGTCATAACTACCTACCAGACGATCTCATGAAAACCATAGTGGTACCTATAATAAAAAATAAGACTGGTGACGCATCGGAAAAGGGTAATTATAGACCTATATCTCTGGCCACGACCCTGGGTAAGGTGCTGGACGGTGTGCTTAACAGACATTTGAGCCGACATGTCTCTCTGCATGACGCTCAGTTTGGATTCCGACCTGGGTTGTCCACAGAATCTGCAGTACTGTGTCTTAAGCAGACTGTCCAGTACTATACTGACAGGGGAACACCAGTGTATGCCTGTTTCCTGGACCTGTCAAAAGCGTTTGACATGGTGTCATACAATGTTCTGTGGAGGAAGATGAGGCTTAACACTGGGCTGCCTGTTGAGGTCATCAATTTATTTAGATATTGGTATGATAACCAAAGCAATTTTGTAAGATGGATGGGCGAATGCTCTGATGAATATAGGATGGAGTGTGGAGTAAGGCAAGGGGGATTAACTTCACCTACTCTATTTAATCTTTACGTAAATGGACT
Organism: Mythimna impura; assembly: GCA_905147345.3. NCBI lineage: Eukaryota > Metazoa > Arthropoda > Insecta > Lepidoptera > Noctuidae > Mythimna > Mythimna impura. The sequence goes on from LR990344.1 coordinate 601,169, forward strand.
GATTGAGGAGCTCAGCAGTGCTGGTGTCGGTTGTTCGGTAGATGGGGTTTTTATGAATAATATTAGTTATGCCGATGACATGGTACTGCTGGGCCCGTCAATCAATTCTGTGAGGTCACTATTGGCCATATATATGTGAACGGTATGCATGGACCCATGGGCTCCGGTACAATGTACAGAAGAGTGAGCTGCTGGTTTTTAAAGCTGGGACTAAAACTTACCCTGTTCCTCCCATCAAACTAAATGGAATCATCCTACAGCAAGTGTCGGAATTTAAGTACTTGGGTCAATGACAAACTTAAGGATGATATGGACTTGGATAGGGAGCGCAGAGCATTGGCGGTAAGAGGTAATATGCTTTCTCGCAGGTTTGCGCGTTGCTCACGTGACGTTAAAATCACACTATTTAAAAGTTATTGCCAAACATTATACACGTGCAACCTGTGGAGCAATTACACTAAAAAAGCCTACAGTGCTCTGCGCGTCCAATATAACAACGCGTTCAGGGGTCTGTTGGGGCTTCCATGGCGGTGCAGTGCCTCCGGCATGTTCGTCAATCACAGCACGGATGGTTTCCAGGCTGTACTTCGCAAGAGAACGGCCTCCCTGTGGTCTCGAATAAAGAGGAGCACCAACTCGCTTCTGGGCGTGGTGTCAGACAGAGTGGACAGCCAAATCCTGAGGCAGTGGTCACTCATGCACGTCCAAAATAATAATAATTTTAAATTTTACTAATATAGTTATAAGTTTGTACTAACACAATATGGACCTGTATCTTTACTGTGTCTGAAATAAATATTTTTAATTTCAATTTACTGTAACCGTAAGCGAAAAATGCAATGGCTGACCCCAGGTCAAATGCCGCAACAATGTCCTAAAGCAAAGCTTACCAATAAAAAGGTAATGGTAACTGTTTGGTGATTTCAGCATGGTGTTATTCACTATAGCTTTTTCCGATCTGGTCAAGAAATAACGGCAGATGTCTAATTTGCCGAACTCCGAACAATGATATCAAAACTAGCAGTGAAACAGCCCCAAATCATGAATCGATCTTCACCATTATTACTCCATGATAACGCGAGACCTTATACAGCACGAGAAACCATTTTATCTCTACAGGAACTGCAATTAGAAACCATTCTTCACCCTCCGTATTCGCCAGACCTTGATCCAACGGGCTACCGTTTTTTTCGTGATTTGGACAATTTTCTACGTGATAAAAAGTTTTCTTCTCAGGAGGCAGCACAAAATGCTTTCACACAGTTGGTCGAATCTAGATCACTAGAGTTCTATCGAAAAGGCATAAATAACCTGCCTATTAGATGGCAGCAATGTATAGATAATAATGGTAATTATTTTGATTAAATAAATATGTTAAATAAAAAAAAAACGAATTTCAATTTTTCAGTACAAATCGGCAATTTCATACTTTAACCCCTAATATACAAAAATACAATACACTCAGCTGTCGTAGTACTCTTCTACACCACTGTCATCTAGAAACATGCCTAGAATACTGGTAGCATTACCACGTTGAATAGTTTGCTAATTCATTGGGCAAAGAATGCCAGCCAGCACTTTGGTTACGTAAAGTATCGATAAAGCGATGTGAAATTTCCTTGAAAAGGAGACGCGCATTCGCATCCCATTTGGGTTATGGGTATTTTTCGTTTCGATTCCAAACGGCTCAAAACTGTAATTACTAATAAGGTTACAGAATCGGCACCGTTTGAGGGTCTCAGCAGCCGCAGCGGCATCGCTGTACTTTGAACATAGCACGGCGTAAGTGTGTCGACATAGCTTGCGTCCAAAACCAGAGGCTTGATAGAAAATGTAGACAATAGTGTGTAGAAAAAATGGTGGTTCTTCTACGTCACCAACGTCATACCATCTGGTTTTTTTTCATCGTCACGTATACGTGACGATGGTATACCATGCTGCTAGGTTCTAATGCAGCGAGTACGCCGGCGGTGACATGAGTTCGACAAGAAGTATCGTTGATGCCAGTGTGTGCCAGAGCTCTTACAGCAGGACAGGCCATGGTATCCGAGACTGCCTACAGCTTGAATGATTGAAACTCCATTATGATGGAGTGCCTATGGTGGAGGACAGGAGTCCCTGAAGCCACAAACCCGGCTCCCATTTACGAGCAGAAGCTCATGTATATAAAATCTTCTAAGTCATGCTATATTTGCAGCCGCCTTTATTATTTCATAATATACGATACCAGAAATCACAAATTGTGAACAAAATTCAGTGTGAACACCACCCCTGCACTTAACATCTAAAAACCCCATCTAATACTCCACTACTGAGAGCTTTAAAGTTGTCTGCACCTCGTTTCAATATCGCCTAGCAATGTTAGTCCATTCTATTGTGTGAGTAATACTCGTTTAAACACGATCGCCAGACTTTTCCGATTAAGTCGACCACATTGACTGGCGGCTTCCCGGCTTCCCTCCGGCTTCTCTCCGGCTTCCAACCGGCTTCAAACCGGCACGGTAGCTGTGACGTTTGGGTTTAATATCGCACCGCGCCGTATAGTTCTCTAGTGGACCATTGTGAAATGTTCTTGTAGCAGTTAAACTAGCATAGTAGGTTAAGTTTGTTGCGTTTTCGTACCTAACTAAAGGGCGTAGGGTATGCTTTTTTCAAGTTTTGGTAACAATCACTTCTTATTCAGAAATTAATCAGTTACATAAATATATGGTTGAGGATGTTGATAAACATATGCAGGTATGCAGAATACTCATGTAGTAAATTATTAATAGGTATAGTCTATTTAAAATTTATAAGTATCAAACAATTGTGCTATCCAAAACAAACATAAGGAATAATTTATTCATGTGTTGACTATTGTCAACTCATGAATAAATTATTTTTCTATTTCTTCAGTCCGTTTTACTACTGAAACAAGTAAAATAAAATGAAAGTGTACCACTGCACTCCTCGTGAATGTAACAAACTATTCGTCTGTGTCGTAAAACTTCTGCGTTTGCTTCTAAGCGGTAATGCTTGCTGGGTACAAGTAGTGGGGGTAGTAGCGGTCGCAATAGCGCCGACTCACTTAAAACTTGCCGCTCAGCCTTCGGAAAAATGTTATGCCTTGTTTATAGTAATAGTCGGTGTACACCATCTGCAGTAATGATACAAGAGTTTGTAGTACGTGTAAAAAGTAATAGGTCCATATTTTATGAAAGAATTTTTAGTTTTAAGATGCGAGAACAAGCATCTTAGTAAAAGCAATTTTAGAATGATTTTATTTACAGGAAATAAAACTAACGCAACATGTTCTTGGAAATGATTGTCCTAAGTTTCCTTAAATTGTTTTAGTACTGCCTCAGTCATAAGTGTAGTGAATAAATGCATAATGAATGTGTGTATTATTTCAGGCGGAGGAACTGAACTCGTTGGTGGGAGATGCTTTCCGAATGGCGTTCGCGTCGCAGCTGCAGCCCTCCGCGCCGCTCTGGGTAAGCAAGACTGAGCGTCCTTATTACTTCCTCCACATCGTCTTGCATGATTGAATTATATTTCCAATTTCTTTGGTTAAAGTTCTATGACATCCATTTGTGGGAAGAAACTGGTCTAGCTTTCCATTCATGAAAATTACGTTGCAATTTCAGTTTTAAAACTTTAATCTTGGTTTTGTATCAGTTGTAACTTCATCTTTACTGTGTTGATATTTTTGTCCGGGTATTTTTCGGTATTATTTTTATGGTAACTTCCATGTAGGAAGTTACGAATAAACTATGTGACTTGCAGTTTATTTTGTACCCTGATATGACTATCAGTGTACCGCGTAACCGCTGCTAGTCTGTATAATACGTTTAAATCAAGAGCCTAGTTCACATTTTGATTAACAAAAATTAAAAAGTATTCTGTCCGGTTAGTTACGATCCTTTCAGCCTCGATGATTGCAAGATATAGATTAATGTATACATAAAACGTTTGCCCGAGACGGTTTCCAGTCAAATATAAATGAACTTCTTCGATTCCTTTATTAAATCTAATAAGAGGTTCCCACATCCTCTTGAGCAGTTAATAATCTGGTATTTAATATAAACTGCTGCACCGCACACGGCAGGCGCCAGCTCTTCAAGTTTAATATCTGTTGCAAACACGTTATTATTAGAACGTGCAGGTGAACATTAGCGTTGATTTACTGCGTCTAGCTATTCTGTGGCGTCTGACTACCAGTGTGGGTACACCGGGAGTTGTGCTTGTGTACCTACTGTGATTTGTGTTCCTTTGGTTTTCATTTTTAAACTCTTTTGTTTTTCAAACTTTTGAGAGATGGTTTCATGTGGAAACTGTACTGTTATATTGAGAAAAACTTTTAGTATAGCCATAACGATAAGTATCTAACTATTGTACCCACTTATGGTTTTGAATGTAAGTTGAAGTGTCTTTGTCATTATTCTATATTTCGATTCTTCACATTTTGATCGAAATCTTCACGTACCTTCCCCATTCCTATCCAAGTTCGACTTGCATTACCAAAAAATGTTAGCAAGATTTAATGCTTTAAACACTTAATGCTAATGTAATACTTCTTTTAGACCGGGAGTAGCAAATGCGTGCGTAATTTCTTTCACCCGGTCTTAGCTACCGGTTTTTTTTTAACTGTAATAAACACAAAGAAAACTGGACAGAACCATTAAAAGCTATTTTAAAGTTAATATTATTACAATTTGCTGCCTCTAGATATACATACCTACAAGTTTTGTATGTCACGAAATATCATCTCTATCATTATAATTAATATTGTCTCCCGTATCTGATAGTGGTCTGACATTATACGAGTTCGGTTCCAGCCTCCAGTAATTTACAGTAGTTAAGTTAATAGTGCATCTTGTGCGGTGACAATCATTATGGTAATTTATACTTTTAAATGTCCAAGAAAAAGTATAATTATTGCACAGTGAATTGCTTTATTTATGTCGTTAGTGCGGTAAGAACGGGTAAGGCATTAATTTCGCTGTGACATTGCTACGCCAAAGAATTGTGTTTAAGATAATGTAAACAAACCGGTTCGGCAAGAAACTGGTATTAAGAAGGCGTTATTTTGACATCTATTTATGATACATTCTTTATATGCGAAAGTTTTATTTGGCTAGCATAAGATAAATAAATTCCTTGACAGTTTAATAAAACACAATGTAATATTATCAACCCACACTTAAAAGGCCTCATAAATAACTATTATAACGATTTGATTGAGGATTTGCAGTCAACAGAAAACTCACAAAGTATAAAACAAACCATTTATAAAAAAAAACTTCTCATACCCATGGGTGTGAGCAAGAGAACCCCGGGACCCTGGAACGAAGGAAAAGAAAGAACAGGAAATGATTTCCCACCTAAAAAAACCCCATCCAAACGTTAGCACCTCAACCTATAATTTCGGATCCATCAAGAGACCTCATACAGTTTAGTTAAAAATAAATCCATCATCTTCAAACAATCAATCAAACGGTGCACCTGTTATAAGACAAAGCAGATTATTAAAGCAAAGCTATCAATATAGTGAGTAGTGATTAGTGGCGCTAAACGAGCCGGCATCGGCAGCCCGGCTCCCGGCCTGGCTGCAGCGTAATGATACGTTGTGAGCTCACTGCGTGTGAGGAGGCGCCGTGTTTACTTTTGGGATGATGTGTTTAACCTTTTTTTTTGGTGTGGTTTAGTTACTTCCGGTATAATTCATATTAAGGGTGAAGAACGAACTGTAAGAGTCTTGATGGAACCCTGCCATAAAATTAAATAACCTATGTTATTGAATTAAAGTTTTTATTTTAGCAAAATAGTTTTTCAAAAGTAATGAAATAGTATAATAGTTACTAAAGACCGGCCAAGTGCGAGTGGGACTCGCGCACGAAAAGTTCCGCAACATCCGGAGCAAAAAACGAGCAAAAATACTCACGTTTGCTGTATGGGCTCCCATACAACAAACGTAATTTTTTTGCTCTTAAATATTTAATTTGTTCTGTTTTTAGTATTTGCTGTTATAGCAGCAACAGATATACATCATCTGTGAAAATTTCAATGGTCTATCCATAAGATGTAGCCTGGTGACAGACGGACACAGACGGACGGACAGCGGAGTATTAGTAATACGGTCCCGTTTTACCCTTTGGGTACGGAACCCTAAAAACGCCTCATACGCGAATTCTGGGAGCTGTAAAATACTGAAATCATTATTATATAGTATTCCATTACATTTCATGTACGAAGAAAATCTTTTGGTATTTGAAATGAGTTTCAAGGCCGACGATCTTAAATTCAAACAAAGACAGAAAATAACATCTTTAAAATTACAATAACAATTTGTAAGATTCCTTAAATTACTTTTTGGGCAATTAAAACATTAAGATTACACACTAAGTTTATAATAACAATAGTTAGAGAAGTCTGAGCGCCTCCCAGCGCCCGAACTCCTCCGCGAGCACGACGGCGCGGCGGCGCGGCGGTGGTGTCGGAGATACGGCTGGGAACTTATCGGCGTCGCTAATATTACGACTCCAGTGTTCCAACAACTTGAAGTTTTATCGAAGCTCTTCGACAGGTAAGCGTTCTTAATGAGACTTGAAAAATGTTTCATTCTATCCTCCTAGGATGGGATTTATAAAGCTTACACTTGAATTTGAAGAGATTCACAGAAACACGACGACTTTAATAAATAAATCACGAAGCTTGCCAGAAGTATCAAACATTTGCTAGTTCCGCACAAAGTTTTGTGTCCATATGTCACAATACAGACCATGTCGTCCAACACAAATTGATTGAATATGTTTGTCCTTGTGGTAGTTGGTTTCAGTAAACAGGGTCAAAGTTGTCTACAAATTCCCAAATAAAGTATTCTCTCTCGTTTTCTATTTCACTGGGGACTCATTTATTTTTCAAACCTTGGATGCTACCCGTGTGGTTATCCTTAACTCACGATTTCATTCATAAGAAGGCTCATGTAATACCGGTCCTAGATTCAGAATCTGACATGAAACAGCTATTTTATTCAAACATAAAAATAACATCATGAAACATGTTCATATTCCCCTTCATCCTAATTCCGTGCACGCGCGGGCTCTGGTTCGGCCTGAGCTCTATAATCTAGCCCACTTTGCGTCCGGCGGGCGGCGCGTAGTGACCGGAGCCGCTCGATTTACAACCCCGGCCGGCTGCCGGCTGTCCGGCTGTCCGGCCGACCCGTCCGGCTCCTGTTCTGTAATTAAATTGTTGGATTCTGTAGCACAGTTAGTCTTTGAGTTTCTATTGTTTGATGAGTCGGAGGTAGTTTTGATTGGCTGTGGAAAACGTGTTGCCATGTTTTAGTATTTGTGAGGGTCTATTATCATTGGCGATGTTATCGTTTACAAATGCTAGTTGTCTAATCGCAAATTGATGAAACTTTCATAAAATTACGTTTTTATTATGGTAAGTTCTTTTATAAAACACTAATGAACTCAAAAAGCAATTGGATGCATATTTTTTTCCAATCGTGTTAAAACTGCGAGTCTGATATACATTTAAAAAAAACTGGAACGATAAACAAAATCCGAGTGCGCGACTGGCCTTTAAAAGAGTATTTTACTTTGTTTTTATAAGAATCAGAATGACGTGGAAATATTTAATTAATTACTTGGCAATTAAGGTGTTTAGTGCGCGCGAGCACGCGGCCTGACGCGCGCGCAGATAACGCGCGATTTATGAGAGACCCTCCTTTAACTGATAGGGTTGCTAAATAATTGAGATGGTCCCAAATTTTTCTAATAGATTTTCAGTTGTGGCACCATTTTCGCTTTTGATAAGTCCATTACAGTTGCAACTTCACGTGATGTTTCTGAAACCATGTAAAACGTTTTGGACAGTTTTCCCTTAGTGACTATATCGCTTAACACTAGAAATTGATGTGTCGGCACTATTATGCGGCTTACTAATGTGTTTAAACCGTAGTCTTGTCACCGCCTGATAAACATGACATATCTCACAATTTCGAGTGTCATGATGACTTGCAAGCGCTCGTAAGTTTTGTGTCGCATGTAGATGCACATCGTATTGTTGAATCAATATGCATTATTCATGCTTATAAAATTGGGCAGTCCCTACAAAGTCAAACTTTCTCATGTTTTGATTAGGTATAGCGAAATGCGAAGCTAGCCAGGGCTGCGGGATGGTTTGGGACAGTCATCGCAGCTCTGGAACTCAAAGGGTAATTGAAGGAACACGGATGAGTTTTAGTTAGTAAAAGTGCACCTAGATGTGATGGTGAAACTGGTCATAACTCATTATCACGCGCATCAAATATTTTATTATACCTTCTTATGAGTTCCATTGAAACCCTTCTCCTAGAAACCCTTGATCTAGGTAGTTGGCAGCCCTGGGCCTTCGCAACTGTCTCCAGCTGTATTGTTCAGATAAAGGAGTGCGTCGACGGTAAACTTTACGACACTTTTTACTTTTCGCTTTTAACGCACTCTTAAAGTCCGTCCTGCCAAGGAACGACATTGTTTTGCTATTTTTATGTTTTATGGTCTGAGTTTTGCAGTAGCAGTAGAAAAAATTGCAGGAGCAGTGTTTTCGAAACACGCAAGTATGAAAATGAAAACAATACTAAGAATAGTTTACTTTGTAGTAAAAAATATAAAGTTACCGAATTTGTGCAGTTCACCAAAATTGAGAACGTCACAGTTTCATTTGAATAGAATTTACGCTTTTACAGTCTGCACGCTGCAATATTGCAGTCTGAATAGGAATAAAATGCTTTACTACATTTCGTGTTTTGCTTTTAAAGCTACACTGTAAACTTATATAGTCATCTTAGAGACACTTAAACTGACATGCACCAATAAAATGCTTTTAGTTTCAGTTAGAAGAGCAAAGAATTAATTCATGAAAATTATGTTCGCTACTTTGTTACTAAGAAAATATACTTTCATCGTAGAAGCTTAAAAACTGAGTATGTAGATATGCTGCGTCCTTCTGCAGAGTTCATACTACGAAAAAGAACCTAAGATAAACTGTAAACTTCATTCGGACGCACACATTTATGAAAAACTTAAATATTACTATAATTTCATTAAATTCAAGAAGCTTAACATATCCGTCGAAATGCTAAACTTTTCCGACTCACATTTTATTTTTATATTCCCAAAACACGACCAACTAAATCCATATTATTAGAAAGTGAGACCCATTGACCTCTATTACCTGTGTATTAAAATCAGTTCAGTTCAGCGGCAGTTGGCAGTTTGGCAGGTAAGCTCAAACAACGTGAAACACTTTCTAAACGTGGAATTCTGTCCCGCTGTCCCGATAATTAAATCTGAGCTGCCGAGCCTGCCCCGCTCGCCGATACTGCCTGCTCGCACGCCAATACCTACGACCCTGACTTTCGTCCCTCTCACACTTACACCATATCCTATCCCCCATCCTACTCTCAATGAAAGTGACTTTCAGACGGCATTCCCATTATTACGACTGTTTAAATTATAATTGAACACGCTCCTACTTGTTTTAGAAATGTTTATTATTTTGTGCGCTTAGTTACTATTTTTTTTAGTAGGGTGACTTTGGAAAGGGTAAAAATATTACAAAAGTGGTTTACCGAAATATTTAACAGTTGTTTATTTTAGAAAAACTATAAAACTAGTTTTTGGCACAAAGAACTTTATTCCTCAAAAGGAGTTAACTCATGTAAAACATGTCAAATAAAAAGGCACAAAATCTGCACGGTTGGGCAACTGGTAAAACATTTTAAAATGGATCAACATTAATAGACAGTTTTTTTTTAATTTTTTATAGGAGATCAGAAGGTTCATTTTATCCAATAGCTAACTCACACACCGATCGTATAATTAAGTTCGTCTTCCAAAGCTATCCCTTAAATATGCGATGCTAGGAGTGGTTTTTCTGCCCCTTTCAATGTGCAACTAGGCGTATCGTGTCAACATGCCAACAAAAACCGCGGCCGATTTGATTTAGCACTCGCTGATAAATGACCGCTATTGGGCGCCGCACGGGTGGTGCCGGTTACAGCGACTCAATATCCGGCTTATACATATTTACTTACCTTACAATAGTATCTATCAGATTATTGAGATTAGTCTGAACTTCGGAAGTTAACGAAATACAACAATAAGTCTTTTAGGATATCAAATTCATGGTTTTATGAAGATCACATTTTCTGAATTTATGAACTTGCTAATCTCATGATCATTTGAAAGAACGTTCATTCACAAAAAAATCGTTACATCGAGCATGGATGATAGAAAAATTGAAACAAAAGATAATTTTTGACATTGGAAGGTAAAAGTTGGGCGGAATTGATTTTAATTTAAAAAAGTTTAAGTGTTGGACAAATTCCATTTTGCATGATGAATTTACAGCCTTCAAATAACGTAGCATTTGCCTAAGTGGGTACTGAAAACAAAAACTAATTCATTCACTGTACCTACCTACATCGGAGAGAGCTATTAGCTTAATTACATCTTAAGCCTACTGACTTATTCCAGTTGTGAGCACCCAGTATATTTAGACACGCGGTAAAAATAGAGAACTAAATATTATGCCTTCTTGTTCTTGTTAGTCTAAAATTATGAGATATCGGAAAGTGAACTATTGCGAATTTGCATTTAGAAGTTTGAATTCCGAAGTGATGTTTGGGTAATTACTATAATAACGTTAATAGGGCGGTAAGTGGCCCTGACTGCTATGCCGAAGGTCGTGGCCCACCCAGGACAAATGTTTGTGTGATGAGCACAATCATTTGTTCTGTGTCTGGGTGTAATTTATCTATAATATGTATGTATTTAGAAATATTTAAGTAGGTTTATCAGTTGTCTAGTACTCATAATCAAGCTCTGCTTAGCTTGAGACTAGACGGCGTTGTGTGATAGTTGTGTGAATATTTTTACACATTTATTTATCTCAGCACCCTAAGGTCCTGGACCTTTGGAAGGCGTACGAGTAGCCGAAACCAACTCGCAGAGGCCCTTTTAGACGCTTTTAATGGAAAGTGGTACAAACCGGTGATTATCCCTGTACGCACTATGCTAGTGCATCCAAGGACAACCCCCGGTTGGTGGTAAACTATTGCGACATATGGAAAACTAAGATATAAGGCTTATGGTTTTTGGAGTCTTAAGTGGACTGGTTAACAGGAACTATGTTAAGACTATGGCCCCTGCTTAAACAATGTTATTAATATCCATCGACAAAAGGCAGGGGGTGACTTGCACACTCAATAAATGGGCCCCCATAAACGGTCGCTAGCACGAAGTGACGTAGCAACAAGGTGTCAACATATCCTGAGGTGCTTGAGGAGCGGAGAGGTATACCACGGCTATCAGGACAATCCCGGAAGTACGGTCAAGATCCCTACCAGCATCTTACTGGATTATACATCCTTCTCCTGAGCACATTTGCTCTTGCGAATCTCCACTCAAGCCAGCCAATAAAGGCAAGAGAGAGGTGGGAGCTCCGTTCCTCGTCAGTGTTCACTACGGCCGGCCAACAAAGACAAGCCGGAGATGAGGAACAAGATTTCTCCCGGGAGATCGGGTCCGTGGGGTCACTAATGCCCATCAGTTCGCCACATAACTGCCCTGCGGATTTAAGTAAATTATTATTATTATTCTCTTTATTTATTTTCTATACATATTTTATATATTTTTAAATATTTCTTAAAAACACATATAAAAAAAAACATTTAAAAATATAAAAAATAGTAGTCCGCCGGTGTCGGGAGCAGGGTCCAAGCTACCGGTGGTTAGGGCTCCAGAGACAGGAACCTCCTCACAATCCGAGCCGTATCAAGGAGTACTGCCTTCTGTATCAGGCCCTTGATCCAACCGCGTAACGACAGCTTCGACAGATGGTCGTCGAAGCTTTTGGCTATAAGGCCATTGGCAGTCACAACAATCGGCACAATGACAGCCGAGTCCACATTCCACATGTCGACAACCTCGTGTGCTAAGTCAAGATATTTGATTTGTTTTTCTTTCTCAGCTTTCACGAGATTCTCGTCATGCGGGATGGTGACATCGACTATCATTGCGCGGCGCGCTAATCGGTCTATCACCACTATATCCGGCTTATTGGCTACAATAGTCCGGTCAGTAATGATAGACCGATCCCAGTACAACGTGACATGGTCATTTTCGAGAACTGGGTCGGGCACATACCTGTAATACGGTACCTCTGAATACACTAAGTTGTATTTCAAAGCAAGTTGCTGGTGAATAATCCTGGCTACTTGGTTATGCCTGTGCAAGTACTCGCCGTTAGCCAGACGAGAACAACCAGAGATAATATGTCTGATAGACTCACCCGGACGATGGCATGCCCGACACACGTCAACCGTCCCGTCCTTCATTATATATCTCCGGTAGTTATTCGTCAAGATGACTTCGTCCATAATTGCACAGATAAGACCTTCAGTTTCCCCGAAGAGGTTGCTGAAACGTAGCCAGGCCACGGACGCTGCAAAATCTACATCAGACTCATGAAGAGCCCGATAAAAGCGCCCGTGGAGCTCCTTACTTTTCCATACTTCCTTGCGGTCATCAGTTGTAAGTACAACAGGTTTGCGCCAGTTCTCTTTAGCCATGGACAGCGGGGTGAGTCCCTTGTCCAATGCGACCACATCACGGTGCATACCCTCATCGGTTTTATGAAAGTATTCTCTGAGGCTGCACACCTCGCGGTTGTGCAGGGTCTTCGTGTTTAAAAAACCTCGACCTCCACACTTCCGCGGGATGTACAGTCTCATTACAGACGACCGTGGGTGATGCATCCGGTTTGCGGTCAACAGTGTACGGACCCGCCTATCCAGAGCTTATTATTATTATTATTATACATTTATTTATCTCAGCACCCTAAGGTCCTGGACCTTTGGAAGGCGTACGAGGAGCCGAAACCAACTCGCAGAAGCCCTTTTAGACGCTTTTAATGGAAAGTGGTACGAACCGGTGATTATCCCTGTACGCACTATGCTAGTGCATCCAAGGACAACCCCCGGTTGGTGGGAAACTATTGCGACATATGGAAAACTAAGATATAAGGCTATGGTTTTTGGAGTCTTAAGTGGACTGGTTACCAGGAAATATGTTAAGACTATGGCCCCTGCCTAAACAATGTTTCTATCCATCGACAAAAGGCCAAATTATTATTATTATTAATAGGTTTGTAACATTTATTGGAAACGGTCAAATTACGGTTGCTATTACAAAATTTCCTTCTATCATACGATGTCTGAATGGCTGATGCATCGCGTAATGATATTACATTATATTAAGTATGTTTTTTTTTAAATATAATAATAATATACTTACTAATATTATAATAATACACACCACGACACACACACACACACACACACACTGTACACACACACCACACTGTACACACAAGTGTACACCATTGTACACTTATTTTTAATTATGTTTGTCCTTATTTTTACATTACAAAGAATTAAGGTTTATAAAGAATATAATAATAAATAAATAATAATATACTTTTGCAGCGTTGTTTTCTTAATATTTTTTTCTTTCTTTTATGCACTTGCCATGTTTTCTTTCCACCACCCTTGGCTGATTGGTAGAGAATGCCTAAGGAGTAACCGATCACATTTCCGATTTTTTTTTGTTCGAATTTCATTTCACCGAAGAGCGACCTCTTTTTTGCTATATGAATTATTTGACATATTTTTAGATCATCGAAATATCATGTATGTATCAGGTAGGTATTATTTTACCAAACTACGCCGATTTAAAAAAAAAGTTTTTGCTATTGGTCGAAGCCTCTTTTGAACCTTTTTAATTTGCCAAATGATTTATTTACCATATTTTCACTTCACCGCAACAATATTTTACGGAATTTTGGTCACAAATCTATAGACGGTTACTTGGTAGCATTTTCAATATTAAATTAAAATAGTGTCGTAAAAAGTCAATATGTTGTGCTACAAACTGTTGGGCGCAGCCCTGCGTTCAAAAATAACCAGAGTAGGGTAGGCTCTTTACTCTAACCGTTCAAAAATGCTTCGAGTTGCAACCCAGAGTCGTTCTTTTATAACTCGAGTAGCTACCCTAGAGTTAACCCAATTAACTCTAACTTCGAGCAGGGTAGGTTGGTGTAAGCGGCAAGAATGACAGTTGCTTGGCATTGACAGTTGAACTCTACGTTCACGTTAAAAAATGCGAGCGTAGAGTATCAAACCTGATGACGTCATTCGAGTTAAATCTAACCTCATTTTAGTAGGCGTTAAAACCATCTGCGACGATACGCTTGCATTCCTGCTTGCATGCTGCATGCCTGCTGCATGTTGCTTGCCTGCTTCCATGCTTCATGCCTGCTTGTATGCTGCATGCCTTCTCTCATAAATAAAATGATTGAATGATTAAATATGGTAATTCAGAATGTTCAAAAACATAATACTTTTTTTTTAATTGATATAAACTAGTGCTTGACTACGATCCCACCTGATGGTAATTAGTGATGCAAAAGTTGATGGTGAGGCGCACTAATTTATTAAGAGTCTATTCACTCTAGCCTTCAAGACACCTAAATTATAATCGGACGGGAAGACCGCAGCAGGCAAATTGTCCCAGTCTCTCGATGTAAGCGGTATAAACGACGAGGCGAAACGCTTGATCCCGACCGTAGAGGTTTCAACAACGTAAGGGTGAATACTCGCCGTTCGTCGGGTTGTCCGATGGTAGAAATGGTATGGATGGTAGTGATGGTAGAAACTTCGAACCAATGTTATTTCGGCTAAGTGTAACATCGGTGAAAAGTTTTTCGACCAAGTGAAACGTCAGATTAACGAAAAAAATCGAATTGATAATAGGTCAACTGAAACAGTGGCGGACGTGGCTTCGATGAAATAAAAAAAAAACGAAACGATAATAGTTGAAAAGTTTTAGGTGGAATGAAATTCGATAAAATATTTTTCGAACTAATGATAGGTAATCGCCTAAGGTATTAAGTCCGCCTTTGTGCCTTTGTGTTGCATGAAGTTTTAATAAATAATGGATTAATGTAAATATCTCAATTCATTTACTACAGCGGTTCAATTCACGAGCTCGAACAAGTGCCATCGCTCACTTGTTAGAGCTCGTAGATTTTATGAAAAACTTATTTCAGAATCTGAACTTTATAATATCATCAGATCAGAAACAATTTTAAAAAGCAAGAATGCTTTGTACCTACTACACTACTGTTCACCATTATTGTATAAGCCAAAGTTGTGTAAGTGCTTCTCTGAATAACAATGTCAAAGTTGGCCATCCAATGTAATAATCACGGTCGAAATGTCATAAACTCTTCAGTCTCTTAATACACAATAAGATTACTTTTGTTAAAGCGCCTTTTTTATATATTTCTAATTAGATTTAATCTTCAATCGGCATAACAAACATGAATGAGTGACGCCTTGAACGTGTGCAGCGGTGTGTTACACGCCGTTAAGTCATTCTACATGTCATATGAAGCTATTCAATCGAAAATTATAGTTATAATGATTAAAATTCATAATGTTTGTGATGTTGAGAAATTAATAAAGAATTTTAATAGCTTCATTTCTTTTTGGGAATTTGATTTATTGGGCTGTATTTACTTAAAAGTGGGATTAGGAAAGTATAGAATACTCGTTTTTGAGAATTAGACTGGAGTATTTTAATTGTTCGTTTATTCTTTTCTAGACTATTATTATCATACACCCGGCGCTCATCATGAGATCTATAATAATTAGCATGTTTGACATAATATTATTGTTACCTACCTACATTGACACAACATAAAATTGTGTTTAAAATTATTAAGTGCTAATTTAAAGAAAGGACTATTCTTCTTATTTTATTTATTGATTGACTCGCGCTTGACAACTATTTCACCTGATAGTAAGCGCTGGTTTGGTCGATGATGGAGCACGATTGCCGAAAAGTATAACCTATTCACCCTTGACCTACAGTCCGTCAGGTTATAACTATCAGAAGACATATGGTTTGATTAAAATAATATTCAATAAGTAATCGTATGTCAGCGACATATGATTAAAAAAAAAAAACATTTATCGTTGGACGCTGCAATCGGCGCCTCACCTCACATGTGCAAGTCACCATCCCTCAGGGACGTTAGTGGAATGGAATTCATCGCCCGTTTACACGATGATAGAAAACGTGGCCCCGACCGAAGTGTGTACCTTGCCAGCAGCGGCAATCATATAGGCCACGGCCTTCCGCGTCCTGTAAAAAGGAAAAAGTTTGGATTGGGTTGTATTTTCAAATTAAAGGATTTTGAAACAGAGGGTTTTGAGGTCTAGGAATATGACATTCTCATTATTCATTAGTGATAGTGATTGTCAAAGGGTCCGCATTGACGTACGGTACTGGCATGCCGTGGCATCATACAGTTATATTTTTAAAATTTGACAATCGGTTTCACTAAGTTCAATAAGTTTTATGGAATGTTACTTTGTGACCTTAATGCTATTTTAAAATTATTACAATTTCGAAATACAATTCTAGATGACCGTATTATGCCAGTGAAGCGTCTGGATTCGGATTAGTAACTGATTCAATCATTAATCTGTCGAGTACTGAATCATTGATAAAGTATTTAAATGTCGTAATTAATTAAGTAAAAAAATTAACACAGATTTCTACGATCTAATATTAAACTGAGTTTTTTACTTTTGTAAAATAACCGTAAAATTCCGCCTACTTTTATTTATCAACCTTTCTTGCTACTCATACCATTATCCAACATACAATTTAGATACGCAGTTTTAAAGGCTAAACATTAACAAAACGTTCATTCAAAGATAAGGCTTGGCTCTAATTTAATAAAAGCGTACAAAGCTGGCGTGTTTGTGTTCAATAATTAGTGAAAAGTACACTATGCGTCGAGCTTGCATGGTGTGCGTAGTGTGCGTATGCGGCTAGACTAAGTCGGCGTATCGCGAGTTCGGCCGCGGACAAAACTGCGCGTTCTCACGCGAATCGTAAATATACAGAGCAAGATATACATCTATGGCTGAACTACTAATTGTATTAAATTTTGGTACACAAATATTGTGCTGAAGTTTGGATGGAAAATTGAAAATTGTGGGGCAATTTGTTCCCTCGAGAAGTACTCTTTAGTATTTGTGACCATACACCGGCCATACTGTATCCAGCCGGGTTTCCTCTAGTTGTGAAGTATTTGTTCATCAAAATTCTGTCAAACCTTACGATAATCTCTTAAAACTTAAAAAGCAAACGCCCAGTGGTGCAGACATGACAATTAAAATTAACTTTCAGAAACTTAGTTTTAATTTGGATTGTTCTGGTTTTTCAAGCACGTTAGATAATTTCGATGTGGTTATAACTAGAACTCAGTACACAGACCTCACACATTCCCAACACATCCAAACTTAATCTAACTTTGGCAATAATGTAGGAATACATTACCTCTAACATTAAATATGAGTAAAATTTGAATTCAAAATGCTCCTCCCAGCTAGACCATCACGATAACTGGGTCGCATAATTCATATTCGGTCCGAAACTATTATGTTCAGGTCTATATGATTTAATACGGGAAACGAGAACATTTTCAATGCTAGCGTTTTAGCATAAAAGGCCAACATTAAGTAAAATCTAGAAATTAATTACAGAGTAATAAAACACTGAAAATATTGGGTAAAATAAAATAAATTTAGTCGCGTTCGGACGATAAAAACAGGTATTATAAAGATAAAGAAATAATTGCCCCGAACAGTCGTTAATTGTGCCGCGATCGTAAAAATGCTAAAACTCGCAATACCTTGTTAGGGCTTGCCCACGTCAAGGACTGCTTTTGGTTTATACTCTCCGACGTAATAAGAGTATGCGCTGATTTTAATAAATCAGTCATTTGAACATAACACGTAGTATGTCCGTGGAAACCAAAGTGTTGTTTATCTCAGCATTGATGACAGTAGGTAATAGATCTATATGACAGTATGCTGCGGCGGGAGAGTGAATTATTTGAAGATTACTTGCATGAGAGACAGCATATTATACTGAACATTTAATAGCATAAATGGGATAGGGATTTTAATTCTTTCGTTTTGGGCTCGATTTGTGTTGACGCTTTTATCGTACCTCTTTGAACACTAGTAAAGAACATATCGTAATATTGAATACAGCCCGTTGTTAAGCCGTTTGTAGCTTTTATCACTATCAACAACCTTGCAATGTCTTAAACCTAGTGTAGACAATTCATAACAAATCATTGTCTGTGGGTTACGAAACGGTTGCGTGACTGCACGGAACGCACCACCGTCGTCTATCACAGACCTTATTGCTAGCTGGAGTTTCTTCAAATTCGTATAAAACGATCCTGAATAGGTTTCATGAAGTTAACGCAACGACGATTTAGCTCTTTAATTTGTTCAAAAGTAAATCTAACCTTGAGAAATTGAGGAAAGTTTTCTTGTTTAAAAGATACGAGTAGGTACTTTAAGTTCTTTGTTAGCTAATAAATGTTTCGAAAATTACTTTGGAAACAGTATTCGTTATGAAACTCAAATCTCGCTCGTTGACAGGCTGCTCGATGATTAATGAACCCGCCACAAATAATGATCAAAATGTTAGCTCTCCCTCGATCAACTCGAAGCGAAAATATTCAACAGCTGTTAATGCGGTTATTGCGATTTGGCCACAACTGTTTGGTCATCAAAATATATTGCATAAACTTGTCACAGTTATTAAAATTTGTTGTTGAAAACCTTTCACGAAAAGGCAGATTTTAACAGAGTAAATTTTATCTTTGGAATTGGTTTTATTAACTACGAAACGCCACCAATCTTTAAACACTCCTTATGTTTTGTATAGATAGGTTCACGCAAATCATGCTTTCAAATGATTTAGTTGTTGTCTGTAGGTACTAAAAGCAAACAGTAATCATAAACATGGCACATGTGGCCAGTGTACACTCAATATAAGGAATATAAGTGCCCAGATTACACTTAGTAAAACTAATACAACGACAACCCTTGTAAACCAATAATAATGCGTTATATAGTCCCCTACAAACAAGTAATGAAATTATAAGGGTGATCTAATATTATTGAGGCTTCACCACACATTAGTGATGGCGAGGGAGAGGGGCCGGTGCATGCTCATCGGTTGTAATGTGATCATCATTCGTACGGTTTATTGCAGTTACGGTAAATAATAGGGCTTGGTGTAATTATAGTTTGTTTGTTCTTAGGGGCATTAATTTTAGAGTAAATATAAAAGTGGTATTAATGCTTGGATAT
Organism: Mythimna impura; assembly: GCA_905147345.3. Classification (NCBI taxonomy): domain Eukaryota; kingdom Metazoa; phylum Arthropoda; class Insecta; order Lepidoptera; family Noctuidae; genus Mythimna; species Mythimna impura. Next base: position 620,451 of record LR990344.1, read on the forward strand.
TAGACCAAACTAAATTCAATAATTATTTTTTACTGTTGCTACGCTCGCGCTTGACCACTATCTCACCTAATGTTAAACGACGATGTGGTCGACGATGGAGCACACTTGCCTAGAAGTAGCTTATTCACTCTTGACTTATATACTGGAATACTAAAAAACACAACAACACAAACACAACAAAACAACACAGACAATTTCAAACAATTTTGTTTCCCTTTTTACCAACAATAAGAAATATGTGGCAATTGTCAATTTACTCAAAAAATCCGTAGTTCTTCTTCGGACTAATCCCGAACTAATTTCACGCATACCTTTGCAGTCTCAAATGACATAAAAGTTTTAATCAATCCACACTCTCATTTAAGTATTCCTTCATTCGCATTCTTTCGAACATTATTGCCATTCTAAGCCCTCCAATTCCCCTCGCTCGTGCCTCCATTCCTATTTCATTCGCCATAAACCGGTCCACGACGTGCTGCATCTCCCACTAAACTTTTACGTGTAAGCATTTACAGACTGCACACGGAAACCTTCGGGGTAGCTACTGAATATTTTATATGACCGTGTGTTAGGTTAGCTGCGCACAGATGTAGGAGAGTCGGGAGCTTAGGTGATTGAGAAACTTTGCAGTGTTTGTGAACCTTAATGTGAAGATTTGATAGCTTGAAAATTCAAATGTACAGAGTTATAATGTCACTGGATAAACTTTACCTAAATTAAAACAATACGCTACTATTAAATAGCCATCGAGTCGGTACTGATAATAATAGTGACTGGTGCTCATAGCTCAGGAATTTCCCATAGTTAAAGCCCGGTTGCACTTTCTCCTCTTTCTAAAGTTGGCCCTCACTAGGAATTACACACATATCGGGAAAACACAAAATATAAACTCACATACACAGGATAACTAGACCAAAAACAACCGCACAAATATATGTTTCGTGCGGGAATCAAACTACTTTAGAGACGAAGAAACTCTTGAACTTTATTTTAAGTTCCTAATGTAATTTGTATTTTTGGTGTACAATAAAGAATATATCTATCTACCAATCTATCTCTTGTTCTATCTATAAAACTGGGTTTTGTCAAAGTATTCTGTTATAATGTTGAATATTGCCATCATACAAAAACATCATTCTATACTCTATATTATATCAATATAATTATATTAGTATCGATTACATTTCGGGGCGATACATGTGCGTTGGAATTGCACAATTTAATTCCACCAAGTCTGTTCCATCATCGGAGCACTAGACATACAGCGTTGCGGCATCGGTACATGGTGGACATCTCACCCATACGTACAAAGTGTTTTTGGGAAGACATCTATTACAGCTAAGCAGTGGAATTCCCTGCCAGAGTCTGTGTTTCCTCATAGCTACAATCTTGGGGTTTTTAAGTCAAGAGTGAATAGGTTACTTCTAGGCAAGCTTTTTTTTGCAGTGGAAAAATCATCTTATGACATCCCCCCCCAACCAGCAAAAACTAGGCTTACAACAATCTCAAGACTACTGTTTTTTTGCTCTTAAATCACTCCTATATAATGATATAAGCCTGGGTTTGGGCACTATTATAAGCATATTTAGTTTAATATCGTTCTAATATCAGTCTAATTGAATGCTGTTTGCACTTACTGAAATCTAGCCAAAATTAATTTAAGCCGACTTAGGCTAATATTGCTTTTACGTAAGTATCTTGTAAGCCTGCATTGGCTTTGGCCTAAGGTTAGAATATTTTGAGAATTTTACGTCAGATCCAACTTAAAAGTTCGTGTGAGTGTTGGTTTGAAATTACATGAAGACAAATTAAAGTTGCGTGAAGTTAATGTTTATAATAATGTACGGCACTTTAGTATAAAAGTAAAAGTAGTTTTACGGTAAATAATCGTATTGGAATTTATTATTTACTGTTAATTAGACCACATATTACGCTTCAAAATTCATGCGCCTTGTTAAATAAGGTATTTCCTGTTCTCGTTTAATTATTTTATTTGTTAATTTGTATTGATAGTGTCGCCATTAGTATAGCTGCATTTTACAAGCGCACTATTAGACTAATGTAAGATTGTTTACTCTAATTTTAGCATTCGGTATACTAAAGATAACTCCATATTGGCATAAATTAGGGTTCCTCGCAATATTACATAAAACCTTAAATCGACAGAGAAAAAAAAGAATAGAATAGAATAAAATAAACTTTATTGTACACCAAATTAGTAACAAAACTTTCAGAAACCAACAAGAACAAGAACTTAATCTTAAGGCTATACGGACACGAAGTCGGCTTTTTAACCGACTTCAAAAAGGAGGAGGTTCTATGTTCGGCCGAATGTATTTTTTGTATTGTAAATATGTTGATCCAAAATCACTCTAATATCATACTTATCCAGTGCTATTGATCTTATATTAGTTTCAAATAAGATCAGAAATGCACGTACTCACAGTACACTTATGCTATGCTGATATTAGTCTGACATCTTACAATAGCATTTAGCAAGTCTAATATAAAATCAAACGAGCTTAGAAAATACCCATATAAGACCAAGTTTTTCTCAAGTGCAACTAGTCTTAGTAAATGCTCTTATATACATATATGAGACTTGGTTATGAGACTGAGCGTTCTTGAGGCCATACAGGCTTGTCTAAAAGTAATATAGGATCGATGGTATGTTCTAAAACAAATATAAGAGCGCTTTACGCCAAAGTGCGAGTTCTGAGACTGTTTTGCTTGTTGCCGCTCTTGGGCGGGGCGGGAGATAGTGTCAGACTTTTGCTGACTAAAAACCCACTCCTGTTCCTTCGTTGCCTTTCGTACCAGGGCCGAGTCTTCCTTAAATATTTGAAGAACTGGGAAATATTTTAACGTTGATAACTGAAGTAAGCACTTAAGTACCTATAGGTACGATTTTTCCACATTTAATATTCTTATTCAATTACTAACTAGTTTCTATTACAAATTCAAGGTAAAAATTAAATTATTTTTAAAACATAACATTTAGGGTTATTTGTGTTCATACATTTATTTTATTTAAAATTAAGTCTACGTACCTAAACATAACCTTAAAACACGTATGTATTTATACAAGATTTTTCCGGTATCCCTTAAGTTGTCCTTTGTGTTCCAGGGCCACGGTCACTCTTTCCAACAAATCCACGACCCCGGCAGGTTCCATTGAATTAACACCTACATTTCGCCACTTATGTTTATGTCAAATTATTATCTACGATTGCACATTGTCCTATACACTTTCTCTCTCTTCTCTAATCTTCACCTAAATGTATGTAGCTGCTACATTCACCCTGGTGTTTCTTCTCGAGGGCCGTATCTCGCATGTGAATGTTTCGTGCAGTGTTGTCCCGTGGGTCGGCTAACTGTTCTAGTTGGGATGCCTGACATTTTGTTGGTTGCCAGTATGCTGTTGTTTTGTTTGCTATGTGAATTGGGTCAGTGTGTGATCTGGACTGTGTTGGACTGGTTTACAAATTTTAATTAAAAATCTGTAATACTGTAACAATAGGAATACGTAAGTTATATGAATTCCATGAACGTATAGAGTGCAATGCAATATTGAGCAATAGCAAGCAGATTCTGCTCAACGTAATCTGTCAAGTCTTCCCGACTACATCGTCAGAGTCAGCTTAAATCTAGCCGGATGTATAATATATCAGACTACTTACACTTAATTACGCCCCCTCATTTCTCTTTTGGCCATTTATTTTAGAAGACTCGCGTCCTCGTTTTTTATTTTGTGACTCTCGAGTGGATTCATTGAATTGCAATTTGGCTCCATAAAAACCCCAATTACACTATTATGTTACACGTGGGACTTAATCCAAGGAAATTCTTAGTTTAAATTTAATGTACCGTTTTATGGCCAGTCGGTAAGTTGGTATGTAGGAACCTATTACATATATTATTTCTCAAAGTCTCTACACAATTTCTAAGTTATCGCCACTTCTTAATGTAATCTTGATTTTCAGTGACGGCTTTAACAATTAACTCCAATGAAACCTGAAGCAGCTGAGCGACAATGGAAGCGTCAATTAATTTATAGAACTTCTACAATAATTGTCGACTTGTTGAGCCAGTTGTAGAGACTGTGGCTCATTAAATTAATTGTGATTTAAACCTCTTTGTTCTAGCTCAATGGCAGTACTTTAGGGTTGATTCACATTGCTCACACGAAAATAATAAATGATAGTTTATAAAAATTGTTGTGTGAGACACAAATAATACTTTTTTTCTTTCTTTTCAAAATAGAGGCAGTTATGTGACTACCGTTTTACTATGGCATGCAAACGGGTATATATGCAAATATACAATAAAACAATTTGTATATCTACTCGAACATGTGAACGTAACCTAACAATTAGATATATTATGGGCTGATCTTGCGTACAAAATAAAACAATAAACTTTTATATTCCAACGAAGTCGTTTCCATACAAACAAACAAATAAATCTCAATCACCACAATTTAATTTATACCTTCTTCAAGGCAAACAGTTTGACGTCCACACATGTACATCAGCAAGGGGGACGGATACCGGAGTCACAACATGGCTTATTTGTGGCATCGGTAGGATGCGTGCCGTCACGCGAACAAACATTGTTATTAACATTCTTCACATCTATTGGGACGTTTGGTATTTTAATATAATTCTAATTCTGAACCAGATCTTTGCTGATGCCTTTGAACGGCTAACTTGTTGTCTGCAAAGTTCTTGGGTACACAAGTTGATTGTGAAGTCAGTTTGGTGTATCGTGACGCTTAGGATGGTTATTGTAATCCGATCACAGAATCCAAAAAATCCATATTTATATTAAGTGAACTCAAATTAGATATTCCTCTCTGAAGATTAATTTTATTAGCAACAACGGCATACGGAAAGTATGGTGTTTATAATTTTATACCATACTGCTTATTCGAATTTTCTGAATCTAAACCGTTAAACTAATTAACGAAAATCTTTTGTATTTAAATAGGTCAGTTGCTAGCTACAAATAATCACCCTTTTAAAATAAAATGATTAGTCACCGTTTGAAAGCTTTTCTGTTGTTTAATATTGATTCATGAGAGCAGGCATTTAGTAAATGAAGCCTGCGGTTATCTGGGAATGTTATTCAATGAAAGCTTAGAAAGGTACTCAGAGTTTTTTTTTTATCGAGGAGAACTATGAGAATAGCATCACGACTTACTGTTACTTGTTTAATGTATGATAAGCAGAGGTCAGAATTAGGTAGAGATAAACATGTACTTACACCGATTTTATACAGCGAAAGAATAAAGTGGATATGCCTCAAAACCCGAGATTAATTTTAAAGAGCACATTTTTTTTTACGATGCTGTTAGAAATATAGCAGAAAAAAATTCTTCATGCATTAATGACGAGGAGAGGGAAGTGTATAAATTTGTTAACCTTACCTCAGTTTTTTTTTTTTCGGGTGGGAATATTATCTAATGACATCCCCCGCTCTTGGGCGGAGCGGGATATAGTGTCAGACTTTTACTGACTAAAAACCCACTCCTGTTCCTTCTTTGCAATTGACGTAGAGAGATCCTTTTCAATGAAAAATACTAATATTATAATAATTGTATGTTAATTATTGTTGTTTTATTTGTCTTATCCAATGATATTCTTAATGTCTTAACTATCTCTGAGGTTATTTTTTATCCATTATTTGTAATATTGTTGGCCACACGGGATTTTTCATTAGAAATCCCGGGAAGATCCATATTAATATCAACATTTCGATGCAGGTACATGAATAACTCTACCTAATTCCGACCTCTGATGATAAGAAGACCTTACCACAAAACAGTTAACGTTAGGTAACGTTTAAACAGGTAACATTTAAGAGCTTTAAAGTCAGTAATTTATGTCTCAATAAGTTGATTGATAATATAGTGCAACGAATAGTTGTCAGGTCATGTAAAGTATGAACTATCCTGAATACCGCTATCATGAATAAGGTTTAATAAAAGAATATTTCAATTCATTCTAACACAGAGTTGCATTTAATGGCATATAAATTACACGTCTGCATTTACTACATCTGTAATAGTCTGCTAACTGCGCGTTACCATTCAGATGTGGTATGAATAAGAGCGGTAATGCTCGGTAATGTGCGGTAATACGTGGTAATACCCGGTAACTCGCGGTAATGTGCCGTAATGTCGCAGTAAAAGATACTAGCCGTATTGTAGCGATACAATCATGTGACAAAAATATGTCGAAGGACCACTGAAAAATTTGATTACGAGCAGAAGGAACAAGGTGGAAACGTGGAAAGAATGAGTTAGCAGTTGTCTAGACTATTAACTATGGAAAAATTTACTCTGCTCCAGACACAGTAAAATATGAAATTAGGTAACCACCATCGTTTGTAACAGACACTAGCTTACCCGGTGGTCAACTGCTAGAAACAGAAATTTTAAAGTTACGGAAATTTAAAGTGACTATTTGTGTTAATAATTATTAACATTCCTATAATTAGGTTTTCTAAAAGCTGCCATGTGACCACCTAATACTATAGTACCAGACAATTATTTTATCTATCAGAGATGACATACACTGTGTTTTACAGTGTACTTTCCAATCTCGCAATTTTAGAGCACTATTTTCGCAACAATTTTTTTTTCTTTTTTTTACAATTTATGTAAGTACACACAATAATAAAAGAAAAGAAGAAGGAAACAGAAGAATAGTACAGAGGTGATGCTTATTTCTAAAGAAATCTCTTTCAGCATACCTGCGAAGGGAGATAAATGAGGAGAGTTGGACAAAATAAAGATATAGACACTGTGTGTGAGTGTGTGTAATTTTAAGTTCCTAATATAATTATTATTTTTGGTATACATTAAAGGATATATCTATCTATCAATCTATCTATCTATCTATCTGTGTGTAAGAGTAAAAGGAAAATTAGTACACACAAAATACATATTTAACAATGAAATAATATGCAAAAAAAAAGATATACTATTATAATTATATACATACACGTAGTAAAATAAATATTCGTGTAGAGTAACTATTTCGCATAGAGTGGTCCTTCTTTACTTCTTCTTGCTCCGTAACTGCATTCTTAACATGGAATGCGGTTATATCGAGCTGTAATCAAGTCTAAATATTGAAAAGCCATTGTGTTGAGTTATTATCGGTGAATGTCCTTTAGCAAACGGCCTTTCGAGGCTGTCAGCACTTCGAATCAGGTATCAGTAATCATAGTAGCATTCCACAGTAAATATGGGGTTATATTGGTAAGTTGTAAAATGTAGCGGTGATAATTTTTGGCGAACAATGTTATCAATTTAGGACTGGGATTGAATTTTAATTTAAACTGTATATTTCCTGCAATATCACATTTTATACATTTTAATTTTATCCATCGCTGAATCAATTGCACTCTTATTTTAAAATCAGTTTTACAACATAATTATGAGAACATAAGTTGAAACTTTTATCAGTAGATATATAAAGTACTTTATATGCCCGGTATATAGGTGCTGTAGAGGTTTTGAGAGTCACCGTGCTCTACGTATGTTTCAGGTTTCAATACGCATATTAAACCGCGCAATAATAACCGCACAAAGATAATTATGAAAACGTAGCATTCAATGAAGTTTCCGTGTTGTTCCAGAGCAAGGAGCTAAGCGGAAGCGACTGCGGCATGGGCGTGCGCGCACCTGACACACTGCCTGGCCTCACGCACCACTACTGTAGTGACAGGTAAGGCAAACAGCAGCTCAATCTACCTTAGCATAATATGAAAGGTTCTTCTGTCGGTCTGTATTAGTGCTCATATCTCTAGAACAACGAAACGGATATATTACATGATATTTTTGTATGATAGTCTGTGTTGCTTAATTTTTATTTTTTTAAATTAAATGTGCTAGGGTAACAACAGCAGGCACAAGAAATGTGCCGAAATAAATTGGGCCGTTTGGAATATAAGAGAGACCTTTCTAATATTCTAAACTAGATTTCAAAATAACAACAAAACAAAGTAGATTTCAATTATCATGCTAAATATGTTCGAGAAGTGAGATATTAGATGATGGCCATCTAATATCTCACTTCTCGAACATATTATATATTATATACGTTCAACTATGCACGGCTTTAATTAGCCATCAGGAGCAGAACAGACATTGTCATTCATGCGTTCCGATCATGTAGGCCTAAAATTTTATTTTTGCTAAATAGGCCAACAGGATACTACAGCGTCAGGACGTTATTATGAACCTCGCTATAAGCAACTCGCTCCGTAAAATGTGTAGTTAAATCTAAAATTAAACTCGCAGGTGCTGCGAAGCACCTCCGATTTTCGATAGTATGACCTAAATTGCTATTGCAGTAACATATTTTGTAGCTGTCTATGCTGCACGGGCTACTGCGTCGTTCATGCAGTGCAATGTCTTTCAATATTCTATGAGCTCGTATGCAGCGCGCTGTAAAAAGTTTCGGTTAAGTAGTTTCAATTTGTTCAAACGACCAAAGCAAGTTTCCTTCTTGTAAGAGACTAGTAGACAATGTTCTTTCTGTCCTGTTTCATCATTTTTATCAAATTTATTTTACCTTTAGACTATTTTTGTACAGCATATCGGCTAAATCTCAGGCTTGATGAAGCTGTCAAACATTTGGTCGAAAAAAAGCTAGTCTGAACAAGATAATAGACTAGATAAAGCATCTATTACTACAAACGTTAGTGTATCTACTGCATCACGATAAGATAAGACCATCAATAGAGTAGGCACCCGATCTTAGAAAAGGGTTAACGCTGTCCAGACCTACCACAGCTAAACCATAACACTGTCTACAATACTTGACAGGTCTCCAGCGAAATGCAACATAATGGGTGTGTCAAAGCTAATGAACGAGCCGAGTCCAAGCAGCTCCGAAGAGTCGAACTCGCCGACAGAGATCAACTGCTACCGGCGACTCGGGGAAAGGCCTCCGCTCATGAAGCGCCTGGCCATGGGGCTGAGCGGGGCGCTGCTGCAGCCCTCCGACGACGACTCCACGCCGCTGGTCGCAGATACACCCACCACGTAAGTGTCGACAGAATTGTAATTCTGTTTTTTCTGTGACGACTGATGTGCCATACATTATAATATTTTTTGCATATTCTCAAACTCTCGTCCTGCAGTGCGACCGCTAGCTGGAATTTTTCAATATTTTATTTGGTTTACCATAGGAATTTTTCAATCTTTGAAGAGCAGTTGTGGCCGAGTCGTAACGGCCTCGACTTACGAGTTTTAGGTCGCGGGTTCAAACCCAGCCAGGCGCATTACTTTGTGTAATTTATTTCATCATCACTGCTCTCAAAACGGTGAAGGAAAACATCGTGAGGAAACCGGCATGAACTTGAACCAAAAATTCGAAGACATGTGATATTCACCAACCCGCACTGGGCCCGCGTGGTGGATTACGGCCCATTCCCTCTCCTAGAGAGTAGGCTTGAATCCCAGCAGTGGGAACATTAAAAGGCTGATAATGCTAGTGCTACCATACTCTTTATGTATGGGTTTGGGGCATTACCCTAACTCGTATATAAAATCACCAGTTCTGGTGTTTGACTTTTGACTCAGTGATGAATATGGCCATATATAGGCTCAAATAATTCAAGAACAATCGTGGTTGCGTACAGTAGAACAAGAAGCTCTACTTATAATATTAGATAATTTTATTTATTATTATTATTTATTAAAAATCGATGCTATTACATACTTCCGTATTTTCCTCATAAATTAATATTAATACCTGATACAAAATTTATACAAATTAAAAAAATAACAATAATAAAAAAAAATCAAATAAAATACAATACAAACGTGTGTCATTTCATTTATGTTTAATGTAAAAAAAAAATATAATGTACTTTAACGTATCATTAAATGTACAAAAAAAAAATATTATTCTGCATATTTTCAATACATTTAAGCGCTATTTGAGTGAACCTCAGTAGGCTGCAGTTAAACACACCTGTCTCAGTAAAAATAGTGTTCAGCAATCTGATGGCGCGTGACATGAGGGTAACCCTGTTCAGGTTGATCCTAGAAACAGTCTCCAGATGCGAGTGGGTGGTTTATATATATTCCATTTTAGCATTAGCCTACAGCATTTACTTTTCCCCTTACAGCCCCACAAACCTGCCTCTGTGCATGAACGGGGGCTACATCAACGAAGCGTCGGAGGCAGAGGCACGCACGCGGGAGTCCAACCGCGAGCCTCCCGCCGTGCCCGCCGCGCCCCGGAGGACCGAGCATCTCATGCACTCTGACCTCGACGTGGACTTCCGGAGGTGCAACAATATGAAGAATAGGTGCGTAGGCTAACATAACTACATTAAAAAGATGATAGGCAACCGACATTCTGCAATTGCTAGTAATATAAAAATCAGACTGAAATACATGCCAAAACTTATCTAGGTTCTTTCATAAGTTTCTGGCAGAAATTGCTAGTAGTTAGTTACTCATTAAGTATTGCAGAATCTTCAGGTACACCGTAGGCGTGGGCTTGCGGACGGCGAGCAATGGATAGCTCGCCGTCAGACCGTCCGGTAACCGTCCGGACCGAGCCCAAGTTGTCGACGGCGCAAAGTGTTCCACGCGCGTCTCAAGGAGATGTCAGCAACCGTAGAGGCCCAGCAGGATCGAAGCCTACTGGGGCCAAGAGTCTGATTCTGAAAGGAAGACTCAGCCCTGGTATGAAAGGCAACGAAGGAACAGGAGTGGGTTTTTAGTCAGTAAAAGTCTGACACTATCTCCCGCTCCGCGAGCGGGGGATGTCATTGGATGATTTTCCCACCAAAAAAAAAGATTCTTCATGTAGAAAACTGATTGATAATTAGAATCCGATAATCTGGTTATCGCGATGGTTATGGTAGTTTTTTTTTTATCCCAGAACATAAAATCTTCAATCTGCTAAAATAAAGATCAAACCTTTTTAAATTTAAATAAATTAACTAGACGGGCTTTGTTAAACTACAGCATCATAAATTCCCAATTGTCACCTCAAGCCAGAACTTTTAAAGTTGCACAAAAGGCTTTATAAAATCTATTCCAAGGATTTAAAATATCCCGTAAAGAGAAGCACGGAACTGGGTCCATTCTATTTACTTTTTGCTTTGAAAAAAGTTCCGTATTAAATTACCGCGATGATAGCGGCTTAATGGAAACTGGGTCAGGAATTCACGAGTTTTCATTCTTGTGAATGGTCTTGAACAATATTTTATTTTAATTCTTTTAAGGCTTAAGAGCAAATGACGTTAGAACTTTTGTTGAATGAAAATTATGTTCGCGTATTTGAGAAACAGCTTTATGAGTGTTTAAAGGTTTTAGTTCTGATTGTGGTAAGAGATCAAACGTTTGTTTTTTTGTATTCTTCTAAATAGATAACGATCTTTCTATGTAAATGAATTAATCTAATGGATGATAACTTACTGGGTACTTCGAAAAGACCTCACTAGGTGCTCTTATCTATCTCTTTTCGTTCAGTCCTTCCAAAGGTTATCTGTAGAAATAGCCCTGTACAATAATACCGCCCGTTGAACACTTGTTTTAATAAATGTTTATACTGTGTTTTTAGAGGTGTATTAATAAAGAAATAATAATGATTTATGTTATTTTATTTCTAAATAATGTTTCTTCTCCTTCTTGTTTCCATCTCTCTAATATTTCTTCAACTGTAATGTCTATTTCTTATCCAAACACATCGCTATCTGTTTCCAGTGAGTCAGCAGCGTGCAGCCGCACGACATCGTCGTCGTCGGGCGCGTCGTCGTGCGGCGGGGTGCCCGCCAACAACAACGTGCCGCGCGCCGAGCCCGAGCTCAGGCAGGCGCCGTGGTTCCAACACGGGATACCTAGAGAGGTGACGATTAATGTAACTAATATGACGGTACGAGCATGTGGCTGCTGTGCTGCGTGTCGCGGGTTCGATTCCCGCACGGGACAAATATTTGTATAACCTACGGTTAAGTGTTTTGTGTCTGGTTGTCTTGTGTATGTGCCTTTACATGTTCGTGAACGCACCCGCGATACAGGAGTTATTCCTTGTGTGGGGCAAAGTTTTTTTAAAAAAAAGTTTAAAATAAAAGAATAAAGAATTCTACAGGTGGTTATTCCTTAAATTCAGTATCCAAGATTAACGTCGATATGGCAACATTCAAGATAAAGATATGTTGCTGGAATTCATATTAATAGTGGAAACGAGGAGCCTTGTTGGAGAAAATCTCAAATCTTTAAAGTGTTTCTACAATTCACTGCTTACCATCAGGTGGGATCGCAGTCAAGCACTGGTTTATATTGAATCAAATAAAAAAAATAAAAAAAAAGTAAATACTTCCTGTTACTAGCTAAATGTCATCAGCATGAGCTATTTCAATACCTAAAGATCATATGATTAAGTTACAAAACAAGATTTACAAATGTTTTTTTCCGTTCAAAAACATTCAATTCAAAATCTAGTAATATCTTACACTTGAGACGCTCCTCATCAGCCTAATAGTGCCTCACACAATATTGTTTTATCTAATAATTTACATCCACATTCCAGATAGCACTAGAAGTGCTGAGCTCTCAGCCGGTGGGTGCGTTCCTGGTGCGCGGCAGCACGACGCAGACGGGATGCTTCGCGCTGTCCGTGCGCGTGCCGCGGGACTTCACGCCCGCGGGCATCGCGCACTACCTCATACTGCGCACCCCCAAGGGGTACAAGATTAAGGTTAGTATGCAAACCCAGTTCAATATCGCTAAACTTTTAAGAAGAAAACTCATTAATAATCTGCCCTACATTTTTATTTAGTGACTGGCCAAATAGGTCAGGAAAAATAGAGAAAGACTCTTCGAACTATAAAGCCTACCCAACATTTAAAAAAAATACCTGTAATACAGCCATTAAATATCGGCATCAGCAGAAACTGAAATAAAGATGGTTCGGAAAAAATATCAGTAGGTACCTACTTACCTAATGAAATGAACATCAAAAAAGTACGTAACACTGATTACACACCAGTAACTCCACGTATACTCACGTTTTTGCAGAAATGATCCGACTTATTATACATACACTGTGTGACAATATTAATTTAAATAGCAATTTGGGCCTGTCGAACACGAATATATATTCATTATTTATTTGTAACACGTCTGATTTTGAATATTAGTTAAGTACTCGTATGATAAATTTTAGTTCAATGCAAAAATAGTAGTACACATCTGTGCAAGCAGCAAAGGGACTCAGTATTCTTAAAAAAATTGGATAAGTGCCTATTTTTTATCCTCAGCACACATTCTTTGGTGTTGAAAGCTAATAAGTGCCATTGTTATAATCTAGATCCCAATATTTCAGCTTTTCTAACAGGCGAATTCAAAACTGGAATAAAATCATTCAACTCGTGGTGTTCATTTCACTGTGGTTGCTGCAAAGAGCTATTGGTAATATTTGTCTAGTTAGCTTTTCTCCTTCTGAAAATTTCAGATGCTTCATGTGTCTGATAATAATAGAACTGGTGGTAATATTTATCACTGTGCGGTCGATTTTGATTTTTGTGATGATTTGGTTTAGAGTCCGATGCTACTATACTTTGCTGATATTTATTTCTCTGGCACAAGTCAAGCAAAAATATTTACTTTTTATCCTCCAAATCATTGGTACAGTAAATGGTGTATACAGGTTTTCCATGAAACCAGTGATTCAATACAATGTAGCGCGAAATGCAAAGTTTCAGGGTTCATTGTTTACTCTGTACCATTGAATGACCAAAATAACGTAATACACTTGTTTCAACTTGTCAGTTGGAACTCTTTCTTTATATTAAGTAATATACTTCACACAAACGTAACAAAATGTATCTGGGTGGTTTATATGGTTACGACGCTCACTTTTCTCCATTAGGTAGGTACTATTAATCAATCCAAGTAATTTTGTAAGCGAAAATATATTAGAAACACCAAACACTTAAAATGTTGTGAGAAAAACAAAAACTTAAGATTAGTTTTCTTTTTCGTTTTTTATTCTTGTATTATATTATAATTTGTTCTTCCAGGGTTTCACAAAGGAGTTCACGTCTCTGTGCGCGCTCGTGACGCACCACAGCGTGATGCCGGAGCTGCTGCCGGTGCCGCTGCGGCTGGCGCGGGCGGCGCGCGTGGCGCCCGCGCGGCGCGACCACGCCGAGCTGGACGCGCTGCTGCCGCACGCGCACGCGCAGCACTCGCACTCGCAGCACACGCCGCACCACGCGCCGCACGCGCACCACGCGCACGACAACCAGCGCCACACGCCGCACCACAACCCCAACCACCCGCAGCACCAGCACCACTTCCTCGCGCAGCTTGATGTTTAGGACGCTTCCTCCTATAAACAGTGTATCTAATATTTTGTGTCATTCCAACGGACCATACTTCGTAGAATGCGACAGTTTTAACTCATCAAGCTCTAACTAATAACACAATTATTTGTTATTTGTCATTCTCCTTTTAGTCGACGATTCTCTAAAAGGAAACTGAATGTAGAAAAAGGCCATTGTTTATATTACCCTAAGAAAATGAACTTCTATGGTCTTATATTCTTTTTTTCTCATCCACGTGATCATAGGCACGAAGTCCGATCCGTTAAAATATCACAAACTAATAAAAACACAGTTTTAACAAAAAATATGCAAGATTTTATCATAATATATTATTATATTATGATAAAATCTACTATACTGTGTGATTCTGTAAATCTTCATTTTCGATCTCGCTTTAAACTCCACAATGACATTAACCATACGAGTGGATTCTATTGAAGTTTTCAAAGAATGACAATTTATATTATAATGTACGGTTTTGTCTCATATTATGTGCCTGATATCTACCAGAATTCTGTTATATGCGTTGGACTGGTAGCTTTACTGGAAAATCGAATTGAAAAAAATATGGTTTCAAGACTGCCATAATATATGTGAACACAATTAAAGTTTTAAGTTTAATTGATTAATTGTAAAAAAACACGTTTAATGATCGTTTATCATTTAATGATCGAAAATATGTCTCGATTTACTGTTAATCGAAAATGTGGAAAGATAAAAGTACAGAAAGTTAAACGTTTATAGATTTAATACCGAAATCACTATTTCTCACTTAGTAAAACATTACAATAATAGCATCTTTGCATTAAAAATAACTATTCATTGTTATATAAAACATAAATAATCAAAAATAATAAGATTTCTATATCATTGAGTAAAGCAGAATATCTAAAATAGTCATGTTTAAGGAGTCATTAAATTATTGTATGTTGTCTAGTATCTGTTGGTAAGTTCTTTATTGTAAGAATAATGTGATAAATATCATACTTAGGGTGTGTATGCAAATGTAAAAAAATATATTTGTAAAAATAAAAATGTGTATATGGATTGTAATTATTAGAAGATTCGTGTCATAATCATAGTTTGTACGATAGTTATGCAGAAGGGAATGGCGCATGGTTTGAGTTCAGCAACGACAGCATCATTCTGCTTAGACGACGTGGTGAGGAATGTTAACATTCCGCTGTCAAACAGTTTATTGAAAGCCTGGTTTTTACCCACTAAATTAATTCTTCAGTTTGATGAATTTGGATGTACCCGATTTTTGATAGCTTAGCCTAAAACATATGATTACTATATCTTAACATTTTGATGCTTATGGAAATATGCCCACATGTATTAAACAACGTTTTTCAAAACTTACTCGAACAAATACACACACATAACATAATTAGTAAAAAATATTAAGAGAAAAGGCTCGCGGTTTTTTTCATGCGGTTTGGTTGGGGGTTGCCACGAGGCTGCTGCCCAACCAGCCTGATACAACAAATTAATAAATTGTAACGGGGTCTGGCCGCCGCACTTTTCCGCACTAGTGCGAAATACACTACATTGCGTGTCTAAAAGCAGTGACGATAATAGCGGGTTTTTGAGTAAGTGTGTTGAAAAGAATATTTCTTCATCGTCTACTATAAAGAATGTTGATGTCGTTGAGTTTCAGATGGTTTGCGCTTAAATTGTTTTATCTGAAGTTGTGTAGGTATGGTCTAGTCTAATGAGATGTACAGTGATGTGTGCGCACGGTTTGTTTACGAATGATAACACACATTATAATAATTAGTTATTTAGATTGCCTAACGTGTTACAATATAGTCTGCTGTTGTTGAAACGAGTACTTCAAAGCTTTAAAAATATAGGGTGGCCAAATCAGATGTCACCATTTTAAATTAAAATATATTTTTTGTATGAAACGAAATTGAAAACCACATAATATATTGTATAATATTTTTCATATTTATTTTATTCAGGCTTTGCAAGTTTGTATGGGTTTGTATGTTTGATCTATCAAATCTTTAACCAGTTTACTGTATAAAAATGCAAAAAATTTTTTGTTATCTTTAGCGTTATGATTGAACACGATTCACCATTAGTTTTTCCCTTCAGATGAATCTCACGAACTAATTCAGGATCTATCTGAAAAATCCCGTGAGTTCGGATGTCAAAAAATATATATATTTCATACAAATTTGGTCGTTTCTCAATTCGCCTCGAATCTAGAGAATACAATTTGTAAAGTTAATACATTGTTTATGGTCTATTTTTTAAAAGTCTATAATATTTAAAATAAAATCGCAATTATTTAATTAAAAATAGATCAAAGAGCAACATAGGCTGACTTCAAATCGAAATGGCGGCAAAAATGTTGTATACATCGGAGTTGGCCACTCTATACTTAATTATATGCATTATATTTAAACGCACAATAAATATCTTACAGAGCTTTGTTTACTGCTTGTACAATGTTCGTACTGTATTAAGCAGCATCTGAGCGTCATAAGGAGATAAACAGTTAGATGCCGCTCTTGAAAAATTTATTCAAAGGAGGTTGTCTATTTCAATATGGATGTTTGCCCCACCTAAATCTTTTTAGGTGGGGCAAACATCCATATAACAACCACCTAAAAAGATCGTCCATACAATATTTAATGACCTCATGTTGTAAGAATTTATTCCTAGATATTAAGTATAAAGGCAAATATTAAACGTTGCCCAAGGGAAGTATCTAATTGGTTATCACTAATTTCTAAAATGTAACTGTGAGTGTCAGCTGTACTAGATCGTCGAGATTTGTATACGTATTCTAACCTGCCCTATTATTCATAACGATGTAGAATGAATACATTGATCAAGTACAACTTGTTTCAACAACAGCCAGTCTATTGCAATAATTTAAGAGTTAACATCGGAGCGGCCGTGACAGTGTCGCCCCCGCGGTGTATATTGTAAACAAGTTGCCTTTTAGCGAGTACCTACACTACGGCTTCGCGTTTATGATGTAGAGACACACAGACATACTAGAGTAACAATTTGAAGAATTAAATTCGAAGAATAAATTCATGAATACGAATATTTTTTTACTGTAGGATCTAGTCATACAAAATAATGTTGCTCATTGATGCTGCATATGGTCGAACTACAACCAACTGTGAACTACGGCATATTGTCGAGTTCGACAAAATGTGAAATAATTTCTGTTAAGGCGTAGTCTTAACAGAATGTACAGCATTTTTTTAATAAATACATATTTGGTTCCACGGTAAAAGTTATTTATATTTATAACTGAGTACTTTCATTTCCTGAAAAATTGCCAGTACACTATAAGTAATTTAGTTAAATTGATATATCTGGTTATCGTCTGTGTGCCTATTCGTCATACAAAATGTTGATTGTTATACACTGCCTTAGTACGAGCCGTTTGTATAAACATAACGATATCAGTAGCTTAGTCTGTTGATGTTATACTGTAACTTGCCATCTCATCAATAGTTATATTGTAGGCGTTAGAACTCCAGAGTTTTTTGATATGGTTACACTGGCAATACTCATTACTACTCACTGTATTTCAATTCTATTTATCGTCTTCTTCAATTTGCTTAATTATGTATGTAATGTTTGAAGCTTGGGTAAACGTTAGTAGTTTTAAAACTGGTTCAGCTGTTTTTTTTAACTATATTTAAACTAATGCTTGACTGCGATCCCACCTGATGGTAAAAAACAGTGATGAAATCGTTGATGTTGAATCGCACTAGTTTATTAAGAAAGGGATTGGGATTTAACATTAGCTGAAGCATTTAAATAAAAAGAACTACCTATTAACCTATGAATATTTCGAGATACCTAGCTAATGTTTACCGTCGCTTCTAACTTTACTTACCTATATTAAGCCCATCAAAGAAAATACCAATATCTAATCTATGCAAAATATATTATGAATTATTATTGCAAACATTCGTCAGAGAAACAAATTACATGAAAAGGTACATTTATTTTAAAATAGGTCATCCTTTCCATATAATTCACAGTGTTCATTAAACATTTTAATAGTGCTAAGTTTTAAGGCTTATTTTGGTTAGTACGAGAGTCGTGTTCCAGGTTCGAAAGAAACCCATTTGGTGAAACGAGAGATGACGAAACTTCCAAGCTTGAAATATTGACTCTGTAAAACTCGAATAATGCCTACAAAATAAATGAAATTCATCGCAAACAAAGTTTAATTTGTTAGCAAAATATTTATAGCAATGTTTTTTTACTCTAATCTTTTCTAGATCACTATGTATTTCACTCTTTATAGTTCTGACACCAGACGTCGCCTGTGAGCTAAGCGTCAGTTTTGTACCTAATAAGCGAATTTTATCCACCTTTACAAAATAATGTAGTTAACTACATCAGTGAAACTAATAATTTATTTACGTATAAATAAAATAAATATCAAGAATATTATATAATGTGGTTTTATTTATTTGTTACAAACTATCTGTTGCTTGCGACTTCATCCGCGTCAAGTTCGTAAATATACGCAAACGCAACTACTAATTCTGTGCTTATGATTGATGCCGAAAACATCTAATTCATTTATTTTACTTTAATTTGAAATAAGTACCGATATCAAAGAGAATCTTCTAAAAAAAGTACACATTTTGTTATCAATAATAAGTTGTATGTACCTACGACAAGTTCTACATCGAATCTGAACAAAAATGAACGCGATTTTTTAAATTTAATGACATGGATATTTGTCGAATCTTTTGAACAAGAATAGCAAAATATCGTCACTCACTAAACTTGGGCTAGGCTGTAACTGGCAATGGTGGTATTAGTAAACTGCAAGGGCTACATAACTGAAAAAATACAGCAGTGGATACATGCTTGTGACACCATCTAGTGGCTGAATCAAAATGTTTCAAGAGTTACCAACCAACCTGCAAAAAGCGCAATCTAACGATAACACTCTGAACTATGGAAATCCTTTGTAACCAAAACGAGATTACAGAATCTCTTTTTATTCTCCAACAGTATTTTGGTAACATGCTGGTATTATCATTAGAACTGTTGAAGGTGTTGGGCTCTATAAATAGATGTCTCTAGAGTTCTAATCGTACAAGGTTAATTCTTAAATTCTATGGAAAACTTAAATACTAAGAAAAGAAACAGTATGCAAACACATCTGTCGAAAAATGAGCCCCAAGCTACACAGCTAGGATCTGGGGGCTTACCGCGACGTGTTAAAATGTCAAACGTGTGAGAGAGCAAGAGGGATGGAGCTAAACACCCTGTATAATTCCATCCCTTAAGATTAGGTCATTAAAAGGATCTCGTTAATAGCTCGTGGTACGGCCTCTGGGTGACGTTCGAAACGTGACAGATTAGCGGTGCATCCTGGCAACAATCGTCAGTGTGACCATAGCAATAATAAAACCTTTAGTTTGCTTGAAGCATCAGATAACGTCGGTTAGCACTAAGAGATGTTCACAAAGGTTCTGTTTGTCTTCCACAAAACACTCTTCAATTCCTTTATCTAAAGCTCAAAATCGGATCAACAAAATCTTTCCATGTTAAAGCTATCAATGGATTTATAAGGCCATCATCTTCTGACCAATTTATAGTTAAAATTGTTACTTTGTGTAGGTATGTTTATGTTAATTACAGCAAAAGTTACCAAAGCAAGTGACATTATCCCTGTATAACCCTGCGTAGCATGGCGTTCTGTGAGCATCGACGTAAGTATTCCATTTGAAGTGGTTCGCTTCCACTCGGATGCGTTCGCACCTGAAGCCATACATCAGGCGGGGTAACAGTGAGCAGTGTGCTCACTTTTATCGGATAATGGGGAAGGATAGTTTTAGGTTATGAAGAATAAAATTAACGTTTGATTGAAAATTATCGTAAGTTATAACAATATCAAAGTATATACTCGTATATATCCATGATTAACTAATTTTAAAGTTCTGAATACTATTTTCTCTTTCGAATATTATATTACGTACAAAACGTTTTGGGAACACATTACTGTTGTGTGCATATACATATAACTAAAAAGTGGAATTCCCTGCAGGAGTCTGTTTCTTGATAGCCACCATCTAGAGGTTTTTAAATCTAGAGTGAATAGGTTACTTCAAGGAAAGCGTGCTCCATCGTAGACTATTTCGCCGCTCACCATAAGATATTACAGTGGTCAGAGGCTAGCCCATGAATAAAAAAAAATTATTGAAAAATATATAAAATTGTCAAGTAAAAGTGAGTTGAAACCCTTGTCGATCAATCCTAGTGGGCCTTGTCGATCATCATCAGATTTTATTGTGAACGCTGCTGTAACATAAAGCGGTCGAAATTGGTAATGTATTACAAACTCATAATTTTTTTTGCAGCCAGATTGTTGGATGTAAGTAGTTTGTTGTAATTCAGCGAAAGATGTTGCTTTATCGTATTCAAGTACCTATAATATAATAATTTGAATGGTGGTACCTACAGATATTTAGAAGAACATACTGTGTGCATGTCCAGGCTCCGGTATGGGTGGGTTCGCTGCGAACCCGCGACGGCTAAACTTGTCCCAAAGGGTTATGGCCATCGGGATGGTCCGGGAATATAGCACGGTGTCCTGCAAAGTGGCGAGCCTTCTTGCTGTTATGCCACCATGGGATCTGATGTAATATTTCTAGCACACATACGTGTCGTACATGAATCCATGAATGTACAACAACTGGGCGTACGCTATGGCGTGGTCTCATAGCAGTATGGAGAGGGCAACCGTCGCAGCCCAGCACTGAGGACGGCACAATTGCGGCGATAACTTGCCTCTTTAAGAAGTAGTTACAGAGGTACCAAGGTGTCTTCAATGTCCACCTTTGTGTTCCACACGCGCCTCATCAACATCCCTTATGTTAGCATCATTGACGGGGCCAGTTCGGGCCGATACCTGCAGGATTTTCAAAATACTCGTAGGTACCGCGACCCTAGATTTTAGTCTGTAAGAATCTGACACTTTCACCCAGATCGGGAGAAGTTTACTCAACCTAAAATAAACACCTACAGCTGATAAATAATAATACCGTCTTTGAAATAATTCGACACCATCATAAAATACCCTTGTTTATTTTGTGGTGTCTCATTCTTATCGTACCATAATTATGAGAACACTTATAATGACGGTCATTATGGGAGGTAAAAGAATAGGTTTCATTTTATGAAATTGTTTTATTTCTAAAAGTGTTATCCTCGAATCGGTAATGTAAGGATCGGTTAGAATATTTCTTGTTTCTATATAATTTTATTGAAAGTAGGTACAGAAAAATGTCGAAGAAAGCTTTAATATTACATATTTTGTATCCACTTTTGTATTACATTTTCTCTATTGTTCAGTATATCTAATACAATTACTCTTTGAATAGAATATTGCTTTGATATAACTTATAGGAGTTATAGGCACACGTTAGTGTTCTGCGAAATTCAAATTTATTTTTTATTTTATTGTTTACGTACACACAAATATACAAAAGAAGATAGGTATCTTATTATAAAAATTTGTACAAAGGAACTGCTTATTTTACAGAGACATTAGAAGAGATGTAGTCTATAGTGTGTAGAAATAAGCAAAAAAGAGTTTGTGAAATCCTAAATCAAGCTAATAAATACTTATATAACTATGTATAAATACCTTATACTAAAAATAAATACATTATATATATATGATTATCGCACGAGAGAGGAAAGATAGTGCTCTTTTACTTGAGTCTTAAAGATTAAAATAGTAATATCTGTTGATGAATTTTGATAATACAGGATGATCCAGTGGAATGGGTCACTGTGGAGATATCTGAAACTCTTACACGTGCCTAGTGATCAGTAATTTGTTTTAAAGAACCAAGTCACCAATTTTAAAATAAGCAATTTTTTTAATACGTACGTTTTTTTTCAACAAAAAAATCAAACAAAAAAAAAAAGATTTGGCGCCCAAACCCACCGAAACCGAACGAAGCCGAATGCGAAAAGCGTTTATTCTGCTATCGGTGTAGAATTTGTATCGTTTATTATGATATGAGCTTGTTTGGTTTAATAATACTTTTACGAAGTTCAGATAATAAACGGTTAAAACATGACGCGTTTAAAAGAGGACGTTATTTTATCATCTACTTTTGAGACAGAGAAAAACAATATTTTCTTTTGGTTGCTTCAGATAGATATTTAAACTTAGTGCACTAGTGTTAATAGTTCGTCGTACCAAGTTCAAGCATATTAACACTATAACCGCTTTACGCAATAATTAATTTTAAATTCGTTAAAGTTCTAGTAGACATGCGTGATGTGGCATAATGTTCGACAAGTAGGTACATATCTATACGATAATTTCTATCTTCGATCGCTAGTTCAGTAGCCCCGGCTGGAATTCTTTTACCTCTGAACGCTTCAAAATGTGAATTTTAACATAACGTCATGATCAGTTTTTTTTTTTTTTTTTTTTTTTTTTTTTTTTTTTTTTTTTTTTTTTTTTAGGAACAGTAAATTAAACAAAACATAGCCTGCTGTCTCCCAAACTAGGCAAAAACCTGTATCTTGGGAGGCAGTATATACAAATTATACATTCTCTGGTCCGTAGCCCATGTAAGACGACGTGAACATAAATGAAAAAATAAGTTAAAAAAAAAAAAAAAAATGAATGAAAAATAAACAAAAACAGAAAAGATTAAATACCAAAAAAAAAAAAAATGGTTAAAGACGAAAAACTGCTTAATAATATTAAATAGATTGCCATTCATCTACTTGCATGATATGTACGTGTATATCGGCACGTAATAGTGTGTGTGTATGAGGGTATGTTTGTGAGTGTGTGTAAATGTGTGATGGTGTGTTATGATGTGTGTGTGTGGAAGCATGTGTACAGATAACTTTATGTTAGAAGTGACTCTGTGTCATCATAGTCCAAAGTGAGTAACCAAGCCTTCAACTTACCTTTACATTCCTGTCTGTTTAAATTATATATCTTAAGACTTTTATTAATCCTATTGTATAGTCTGGTGCTAACAAAAGGATATTGTTTACGCGCAAAGGCGGTGCTAGGTGGTTCTGAGCGAAATACTATATCAGCCCGTCGTTTTGTGGTAGTAGCAAGAGGACTACGATGTTTCCTTAGTATAGTATGAAGCACAAAAAGTTTCCGGACTGTCAATACTTCACTATCATAATAGAGTTGGCTTGTTGGGTACCTATACGGTTTATAAAACATAACCTTTAGAACCGCTCTTTGTGCTCTTTCAAGCTTTAAAAGTGAAGTTTTATCAGCACCACCCCAACAGACTATACAATAAGAAAGTAAAGACTGGCATAGAGCGTAGTATACTAGCTTTAGAGTGGCTATATCGGCAGATTGCCTCAAATTTTTGAAAATATAGATAAGCACCCTTAATCTTTTGACTAAATAATCAATTTGCACATGCCAATTTAGAAAATTATCTATGTAGACACCCAGATAACGGATATTGGTGCATACACAGAGAGGTGGACAGGAACAATGAGAAGAAGGGTTTAAGCAAGAGTGAACTTTGATATTAATAGGCTGTTTAGGTTGGGAAGCTTGGGAAACTGAGAAGGATATAATTTTGGATTTCTCTGCATTCAATGTTAGTAGATTTTTTGAGAACCAATCACTAACTATATTGAGATCTGTCTCTGCTAACTGTGCGACTTCATCCCAAGCATCTCCATGAACCAGTAAGACCGTGTCATCAGCATATGCAAAGACAGAGCAATTTTTAAGGGAAAGGAGGCAGATGTCGTTTATATAGATGAGAAATAGTGTTGGCCCGAGAATGCTCCCCTGAGGCACCCCGTATTCTATTTTAGCCTCACTACTAATCATATTGTCTATCTTTACATGCTGAGATCGACCTTGAAGATAGCTCTCAAAGAGCTTCAAAGCATGCCCACGAATCCCGATTTTACACATCTTCGCCAAAAGCGTAGGGACAGAAACTGTGTCAAATGCTTTGCTCAAATCCAGGAATACACCTAGGCATTTCTTTTTACTATTGAGATGCTTAGTCACAGCATCGGTGAGAGCAGACACAGCATCCTCAGTGGAAACACCTGAGCGGAAACCATATTGGTTATGTGCTAAGATGTCATTTACGTTCAAGAATGTAACCAGGCGGCTATTCAAAAGTTTCTCTAATATCTTAGAGATTGCCGGAAGTATAGAAATAGGACGGTAATTATTCACGCAGTCTCTGTCTCCACTCTTATAGATAGGGTGGACCACTGCTTTTTTGAGAGCATCAGGAAAAACACCGGAACTAAAAGAAATATTGCAAATATGTACAATAAGCGGGGCCAAAACATGGCAGGACGCCTTAAGTACTCTACTCGATATAGAGTCTATTCCAACCGAACAATCACTGCGCAGATTTAGAATAATTGATTCAATTTCTAGAATATCCGTATCAAATAGGGCAATGGAATTGATATAGTTCTTTGGAGTTAAGAATTGCATGCAATCCACTGATGAGGACTTTTTTATTTTTGTCGCTAAATTTTTTCCCACATTTACAAAGAAATCATTTACGGAGTCAATGGATTGCGATGAAATTAAGTCACGTGCGGGTAGGGTTTGATGTTTAGTGTAAGTGATAGCTTTGATGACTTCCCAAGTTGCTTTGATATTATTCTTGGCTTTGACAAATTGTTCTTTTTCATAATTGCGTTTAAGTTTTCGTAGGAGAGCATTGCAAAAATTCCGATATCTGTAATAGGTAAGTTTCAAAATGTGATTATCAGGCTGAGATTTAAGTTTTTTATGCATGCTGTCTCTGTTTCTTATGCACTTGATTAGACCGCGAGAGATCCAGGGCTTTATATTCCGGTATCTTTTGGATACCTTGGTTTTACGAGTGTGCTTACATATAATTTCCGAGAGAATTGACGTAAGAATGTTTGTTGCCTCATTAGCATTTGTGGAAAATAAAACATTAGAAAAATCTGCCTTTTCAATGTCACATGTTATCGAGGTATAGTCAACCACAGTTCTATTTAAGCACGGCTTCAAGTTGTGTCTATCTGTATCGACACTTAACAAGACTGGTTCGTGATCAGTTATGTGCGATTCAATGACAAGAGTAGTGACTATCTTATTTGTTTTTAAAAAGACATGATCTAAGCAGTTATTGATACGGGTCGGATACAGATGTGCTGGAAGTAATCCTTGTGATGCGGTAAAATTTAAATACTCCTGAGAATGTCGGTCTTTATTATTATCTTTAATGTCTATATTTATATCACCGATTAGAAATATATGACCATATTTTTTCAAGAATGAAAGGACATCACCCAAACTATTCAAAAAACTGTCGATAAAATGGTAGGATGGAGATCGATACAGAGCAATGATAGCTGTATCGTCATTTATGATGCAAACCAAGCAGTTGGAGTCATCAAAATCAGGTTCTATGACTTTACAGTTTAAATTATCTTTAGTGTAAATAATGAGGCCATCATTTTGATTTTTGAAGTTCATTGTTTGGTGTGATTGATATCCCTGTAACGTGGGGATTATTGTTGTCTTACTTAGCCAACACTCAGATAATATAATGACATCACAATCAAAGTGAAGTTGTTGAAGCAAAACTGAAAATTCATCGAAGTTTTTGTTGATACTGCGGATGTTGAGGTGTAGTATATTCAAATTACTATTATTATTTTTAATTAATTTATGGCAGTCACCTATAGGCACTTTGAAAGACTTGGAAACCTGATAATTATCAAGATCAGAAATAATATTCAGTGTATCAACCATTTTTATTTAAAAGATGTAATTGCAGGGCATTAGCAGCTAGACATAAAGTTATCACCTGGATTTGTAAAGGGGATTTGACAATTAATTGGATTTGTAATTTAGCTAACAGTAAAACAAAGCGTGAAACGTATGTAGGGAAAGTAGTGAATTTGTGTGATAGTAAATAATGTAAAAGTGTATATGAGTAGAGTATATGAGTAGAAATATTAAGTATGGCAAAACTACTATTAAGACGTATATGAGTTATTTTCCATTTAAGAGTAATTAAACAATTTAAAATAATTTGGATAACAAAAGTAAAAATTCTTAGCGTTATTGTAACAAAGTACCATCTAAATTTATGACATAAAATAAAATAAAGATAATTAATATTTATAATTATGCCGCTCCGTAGTCAATCAGCTCTCTGTTTCAGTTTATTTAGGTCGGATTCTGACTTAATAAGTATAGCCGAATCACCTTCCTTTTTCCGCATTAAGATTCTACCGTTAGCAATCCAGCAAAACGCATATCCATTAGACTTCGCGTGCATACGTGCCAGATAGAATAATTGCCTCTTTTTAGCAGTTAAAGCTTCCGATATATAAATTAGTTTACATTGGCCAGGCAGCTGGATATCAGATGTTGACAGCTTATTTCCGCCCTTATTATGATTTTTGTAAGCTTGTAGTAAAGATTCTTTTGCGATAACTGTCGTCAAATCTACGACGATAGTGCCTGAGTCGGGTGAATTTTTGGATTTAGCTCGGAAAATGTCACGAATTTCGGTCACTTTTAGCTCATTCTGTAGAAATGCACTGGTTTTTATGATTGTATTACAAAGAGAAGTTTTATTTTCGTTCTGGTTTACAGGTATATTCCGAAATTCTATGCAGGATGATTTGATGGAACTCTCCAAATTTTCAATCTTATCCTCGAGAACTTGAATGTAGGCTAATTTCTCCGTATTTGCACTGTCCAAGCTTTTCAATTTTCCCATTATTTCATCGTAAGATGTCGATACAAAGTCTACGGACTTACGCAACTCAGAAAATTCGGCTTTAATTTCATTTACCGATCTTAAAAAAGAAGAGTACTTTTTTTCTTGCCTTTCAGTAAATTCTGTTAGTAAGGTTTTGATTTCTGACGTAAACTGCTTAATATCTTCACCATGTGGAAATTTTCGCTTAAATCTCTGCGCTATGTTCGAGGCGAGTTTTTGTGGGGATGTTATTTTGGGTGCATCAGGCTCTGAGTCAGAGAGTAATTCAGTTGGTTTGCTCGGTGGAGTTCTCTTTACAGACATGATCTGGAAACCTTTACTCAACTATCAAGATAAATAGAAATAATTGAAGGTTAGCTCCGTTTCTTGTTGGAATAATTAATCTTCTTATTTAGAGGCCACGGGAAATTTGGGAGCAAAACAAAAAAAAAAAAAAAATGCAAAAAGAACTCTTCTCGACTCTGGATCGAACTTGCGCCACCTCGTTCCGAGAGACAAGCGTGGTCGCCGCTAGGCTACTGATACCTTCGCAGTGCTCATCCAAATATTGCTCCAGCCTTTAACATAAAATATGAATGTGGCAGTGATGAGTAACCTTTCTTGCTATTTCAATGTCACGGCACAAAGAAGCATGCACTGTTTTGGAAAGTTTTAAACCGAAATTTTGTGATTACTCGGCGCACAGTTAATGTTTCTCATATATTATTTGACAGTAGGCTTCGTAAAAAAGTTTTGTACACATCGATAAACGACACAAAAGATATAAGTTAATTTTTACCACTTAAATTATTTTAATAAGAACAGAGACTATTAGCACTCGTCTGACTCACACGGGCACCAAGGTGGGTAATGATTGGTTAGACCTAGGTGCGTGTATGCTGACTCAGAAAGCAAGCATCTATGGCTGCAAAGTTTCCTCTATACTAATACACATTAATTCTGTATACAGCGTGCAGCGTTAAAATTGTTTTTCGTTTTTCAAAAAAGGAGGAGGTTATCAATTCGGTTGTATTTTTTTTTTGTTACCTCAGAACTCCGTCGTTTATGCACCGATTTGCTAATTTTTTTTTCAATTCACTTACTCGAAAACCCTCTCTTATCCCACTGCATTTTAGGCACGCAGTAGACTGTTTTCCACACTAGTGCAGAAAAGTGTGCGTGCTCTCCTCCGCCACAATTTTATTACATTTATCGTGTCAAGCTGTGCGCGCGTCGACCCCCATGAGTCGCCTATTAACCCCCGTTTATTCATTTCTTCGTAAGTGTATTAAAAAAAAACATTTTGATACAAGTTCAGAAAGTTCTACATGCAGCTCTCGGCTCCATAACACACTCGCCTGCGGCTCGTGCGAATTCCGCCGCGGTCTTGTAACTTGTATCAAAATGTACTATTTTTCACCATAAAGGATAGGCTTCCAGATTGGTGCCATTTTTTTCATTTTTTTTTTAAGAATCGAGAAAACTCTTCAAATGTTATAGGAACCACATAGTGATTTTGGTATTGTCATCGAGAACTTTGAACTACAGTTAAAAAGTAACATTTGACGAAGTGGAACTGATGAAGAAGGCTAGAAATGGCCAATGGAACTTCATACTCACAGATATCACAATGAAGAAAGATATTTAAGCGACTATGACAATGCAAATAAATAAATGGTCTTAATAGTTATGTTGAAAATAGTATCAGCCGGAAGATAGGCACCGGAACTCCGTAATTAATCAATGTATCCTAACCGTGTTTGGGCTTATTGGAATTGTCATGAGATGTACTTTGGCTATAAGGTACTATCGAACTGATCTGATGATGGAGCCGGAAGGTGGAAGTGAGACACAGGAACTTCATAATAAAACAAGTTATCCTAGCAGCAGTGATTGAGTTAATTGTTATGAGAAATAGGCACTCTGTTTATAAGTGTATAGGAACTAAAAAGTGTGAAATAAAAAACTTTTTACAAAAATAAAAAATAACCAACTTCACTAAAAAAAACACTAAAAGGATCAAAATAACTTGAATTTCGGAAGTCAATGTTAAATAAGAAACAAATAATATCGAGAAACACCGACTTCCAAAATGATTTTTTTAAGTTCTTAAAAGCTAATCTAGCACTAATCTGAGAATACGGATCGCAATGAAGTACGAGTATGATAGGACACTTAAGTAAGTTTACAAAACTATAAGTGTTAAGAAATTTCCTTGCCCAGGTTACGTAGGAAGAAATCTGTACTCACTGAAGTACAGATTTCTTCCTACGTAAGTTAACCTTCGTCCTTAAGTAAACTACAAATTTTAGTTCTATATGTCTGTGTTTTATATTCTCAGTTCTATATTAAAGTCCAAGTAATATTAAGTACTGCTTAAGCCTATGTAAAAGAGCCATTTCAAATAGAAAATAAAGAGCTTCATATTTCTTACACTTTTTTCTGAAACATGAAACTAAAAGACTTTTCTAAAACAAAAATCTTCTCGCTTCATATTTCAGCCACTTTCGTTGGGAACAGGGAGGGTAGTCAAATTTTATCGCACCTCAAAGACGTTGGCAGCCGCGGTCGGCGCGAGGCCGTACCGACTACGGAGAGCGGTCTACTCTCATAACGCGGAATGAAAGGCACCGAGCAAATGTACATAGTTCTTATATAAAAGAAAATGTTGCAGAAGATCAAAAATTGGTCGTCCTTCGGCATGACTGATGGGCTCGCAAGCTTATTGTTACAATAATTAAAATAACTGAATTAGTGTTACTTATTTATTTATTTAAACTTCATGTACAGTAATGGTACATAGAAGGTCTTGATGCAACAAGGCATTCATTACCAGTCAAACTTTGGGTTAAAAAAGACAACCTTGACGTACTAATGTTTCTAGTATCTATATGTCTGAAATCGTACTATACAGTTTTTATTGTGTCTTCTTCAATCCAGAACGCCCATTGTGACACCCTATTAATTTTAAGTTCCTACTGTAATTTTATTTATGGTGTACAATATCTATAACCACATACATCTATCACCATAAATAAAATTATCTATCTATCTATCTGAATGTAAAATTCAAAAATAAAATTGTCTACTGATATTTTTCTATCACTATCATCAGGTGTACTAATGAAACCTCGTCGCTAAGCAACTCGAAGCACTAGCACCGTTTTAAGTATTTCTAATGGACCTTCTAAATAATTTCTAGTTAGTGGTGTCTTAGAGAGAGAGCGCTAATGACGTCAGCGCTACCTGCCTTTCTGGAATAGGTACTTAACACTAGCGACTTGTCGAATGATATCGAGACAGGTCGGCGCAGGCTGTCTAAGTGTCTATCTAGCAGTATTGTGCACCAACCCTAATCAATCAATGGATAACGATACCGCAGAACATTTTACATTGTGCGCATAGTTAAAAAGATTAAGGGATATTTTTTTTTTTATTGTGACTTAAAGTTTATCAGTAAATATTGATGAATAATTTGAAAAGATCTATTTGTAATAAGGCGCAAAGAGAGACCTAAAGAAAACACCGTTAATAGATCAGAGTGGAAGACCCCATCGAACGTTTACTCTACCATTCAAAAAATCACATTTAGGTTCAAGTCAGTAAGCAAAAACAAATGCCTATCTAATAACGAGGTACAAGCTGCATTATCTCTGTCCACAAAGACAGTTATGCAAACCTCAGGGGCAGATTCCGGATCTAATTACTGAAATCAGCGTCGAACCCGCACTCTCACTGCCTCTAATGTGTTCCACGGAACCCTGAGTGAATACTAATAACCTTCGACCTGAAGCCTGAGACCTGAAGGTTGGAGAGAACGTTATTAAAGAAAGTTGTGAGTACAGACGTGAGACGTGAGTAATCTATTGAATATGCTGAATACAAATATGAAAGAGTTTTTACGACGTATGTTTTATGAGGATATTACGATTTTGTTTGTTCCTGTTAGTTCGAATTCGTATTTGTAACATCTTTAATAGGTTGTTATAATATTTGATTTGTTTTTTTTTTTCTTTTCCAACTAGTGTGTTACATACTATGTAATATGTTGTAGAGAAGTTGTTTATGCCAATTCTTCACTCAATCCTAAACAAGAAAAAGTACAATGTCTAAAATGGGTCAGCCTTTGATTAAAAAAATGTCTATCATAGAAAACTTAAATCAAATAATTTTTAAGTTTCTCTCAGAAGTGAATATCGTAATCCAGAAATACCTACATTTTTTTAACAGACAAACTAAAAGTTTTAGGGTGTTTTTAATATCGTGCGGATTTCATAACGCATGCGGATTTGCCCCGCATGCAGAAAATTTCATAATGCAAAAAAACGCGTCCCGCTTGCGTTTTCTACACATAACAATAAATACTTGTATGAAATGGACACATGCGGGGGTTAAGCGCGCGGAGTAATTCCGCATGCGTGATCAAAACCGCACGATATTAAAAAAAAAACTCCCTTAATAATCAATTTATTGAAAATCTCCGCTACTGCATTATCTTCATAAAACCATCACCCATCACATAATAATAACGCTATGAAACTTTTCATATTAAACAACATTGTATCAGGTTAGTTTCATAACTCTTCATAAAATCATCACCTACAATGTAAGCCACAGAACATCTGGATATAATTATATCCTATCATAGCTGTGGATTTAATATGTCTTCAAAAATTTAGTAAATTCGTAGCATCTTGGTCTAGACGTCTTAATTCCCTTATAAATTTAGGTGCTGTAGTGTTTTAGGTAACCTAGGTCGCAAATAATTAGGTTCAAACCTGTGCTCACGCAAGTACGTCAAGTTGAACAGAGTATATATTTATTTTTGCTCTCCAGGTAATATAAACAGATCGCCTCACCGTCCTTGGCGCGTCTCCAAGGTCAATTGGTCCTCAACCCAGATCTAGACCAATTAATACACGTGGACTAACACTTAATAGTAAAATTGGTCTATTTAGGTGACAAAGGGCTGCCAATTAAGAGAGGCAAACCGTTTAATGGATATATTTGGACAATGGACTAAATCAACCTCTGATGAATGCTACTTTGGGTCTTAACCCCTTTGTTAATGATTTAAGGCTAACAAGTACACTTGATCTGTTACTATTATTGGAGTTGTTAGTTTAGATGGGCTACAGTCAGCCTATGCGGTTCAGTGCGTTCATTCGTGTATTAATAATCTATCTAAAAAAATGGTATTTTTATTTAAATGCGACTACAGCACCAGCCGCTAAAGAAAAATACTTGAATTGTGGACAAAAAAATATGATGCTAAGATAGGATTTTGCCAAATTTACGAGGGGGAAATAGTTTGTATGAAAAATCTTATTACTTGAGTCTATAAACTTAAAACTTGTACAAAAGTGTATCTACAAAAGTAAATGTAAAAGTTTAAGATAATTAGTTTTCTAAACTAATATAACTCCCTTTAAATCGCTGTGGGGCTCCATAGGGAGATTTAGAGTGTGTTAAATTTGAATCTCGGCATAAATAATCTTGGTAACCAAATAAAAACTGTGTGGTTATGAATTTTCTAAGTGTAAGTAGATGCATCCAGTCATATGCTTACTAACTTTTGTTTCCCTGGTTTGGCACTAATTACATCCCGCGGTTTGCTAGCACTAATTGACTTGTTTACGCTCGTAGCCAGTGCTATTTAGAAGGGACTTAACATTAATCAAATTAAAGAAATCAAAAAGACATTGACCAGGTTTGGCCCAATTTCAACCTAAAGTTCTTTCTTCAACTTTCGAACCCTGGGTTCAAAGTTTTAAAAGATTTCAAGGTTTTAAAGATTTTATTGGTAATTTAAAAAAATATATATTTTCTTTTTTTCTGCAGGTACATCTATGCCTTAAATAAAACTCGCGCCTGGTTATCACTGTGAATATGTCTGCAGCAGCGTTGGATGACTAGGTGAGGGTTGCGGGGATCCGATGGATGCGAGACGCACAAGACCAGGCGATACTTGGGCAAGGCCTATATCCAGCAGTGGACATCTTCAGCTAAAGTGATGATGATGATATACGCAGCAGTGGATGATGTCATGATGTGCTCATGTTCCACGGGTCGGAAAGCAACAAGGTATTTAGTTCAGTTAGTAGTTTATTTTAGTTTCTTATTTTTACTTTATTTACATTGTTCTCACATGATAGCGACAAGAAACATGGAACAGAGATATTTGTAATTACATAACATGATTGAAAAGAATGTTTATGGAGTTTCTTACACATTCATCTCCATAGAGTCATCTACGCTTTGGAATGTACAATTAGCATAATTTTTTCTGATTGACTGACTTCTTGACATTCCAAAAGTGCCTGTAAATGGTTTATTTGAAATAAAATGCTTTGAATCTTTGTATAACCTTTTGAGTTTAGCTTTGAGGGTGGGCTAATTACGGAGGCAACTCTGTTCTTCGATCCAATTATTATTATCGATGCTTAATGTTTACATTTCAGAATTCACTTCATATCGATAATCCCGCGCAAGATCCCATTCTATTTTCGACCTGGATTAGACCTCGGGTGCTTCAAGATCCCGGTATTCCCGGTATT
The DNA here is from genome assembly GCA_905147345.3 of Mythimna impura. Taxonomy (NCBI): domain Eukaryota; kingdom Metazoa; phylum Arthropoda; class Insecta; order Lepidoptera; family Noctuidae; genus Mythimna; species Mythimna impura. Next base: position 654,115 of record LR990344.1, read on the forward strand.
GCATGTTCTAGATACAACTAACTGATAACATATCTATATAAATAATAAGCCGCTTCCCCACCTATGAGGTATCACGTATTTCATACTCTACTCTTTCTATCCGCGTCGACGTCCACGGCTAAAGTTGAGAGCTCTAGTAATCCATACCTTCGGCAAATTAAAAAACTTTCACGAGAACTGCTTTTTCCTTCACATATTGTGCAGTTTCCAATTCTTTACTAAGATAACTCGTTTAAAAGTTGCCGTTGTAGTTGTTTTGTTATACTGGATAGGTAATTCTGTGTTCTCTTTTACATTCCTAATTACCTGAGAGAAAATCCTGAAATAATAAAATTCATTGAACTTGAGGTTGAAACACGGGCTTCATACCAGTAGTGGCCCGAAGCTGATGTGAAACATAATTACAGACTCTTCTTACATTTTGAGGAAGGAAATCTCTGTACATCGTAAGACATCATCGATGTTACTATTAAATCAAAGGGAAATGTTTGTCAAGCAATAACTTTAGCATTATCATATTACAATGTTGACAAGCAATAAAATTGTTTGTTACATATGATTTCACACAAATTATTTAACTATTGATGAAAGTGATTGGATTTTACTCAAATATGAATATTTCGCAAACATCCTATAAAATATTTATTTACTAATAATATTTCCAATTTTTTTTTTATATACCTATCATGCAGATAAACTTTTGTGTCTGTAAAAGTATTGTTGAAATCCCACGATTGTATGTGCATAATAATATTATGTATGTATGCTTAGCAGTCCTGCTTCCGACCTCTAGCCTACGAGGCAGTGAAGTTTATTGGTATCTGATTAGCATTTTTGCTCTATTTACGTCAGTGTCAATTTTATCAGTGGCTCAGATTTAATTAGATAAACCGCGGACCAACTGCGACCTAATTTAACCTTCATAACCCAACTATTATGTGTCAGTGTGTGTCTTATAGCTTTTATTTATGACATGCCGTACCCTCAGACTCGTTTTAAGACTATTGACAACCTACCAGTAGAACAAATAGCAACAATCAAAAGAAATGCCGTGAATTCCGGCGCGAGGAAAAGTCCATTAGACGCACGATCCGGCACGGTTCGGCTCGGTCGCCGACAAGTGACAACGTAACACAGTGGAGGTAACGCGACGGAAGTGACAAAAACGCGGCGATCTAAAACGTCTTGCGACGTCCAACTCCATGCTTTCAAAGTTAAGGAGTATGCAGACCTGTGATATCTGCTTTACGTTCTGATTTGCCACGCAAATCACAACGTAACATGCTTTAAAATTATTTTGACGTAGTGAAGAAAACTATGATGTCTTCACAGCCTCCAGTTTAGTTCCTTTTACTTTGTTTGTTCCTGCAATCGGCCCTTTTTCGTTTTGACAAATTATCATCAACTTCTGTCTAGCTTTTTTACACCCACGTTAGGGTCGGCTTCCAGTCTCAGTAATAAGGTACTGATGAATACATTGTGAATATTACATGTGCTGAAAGAATAAAGTAACCTAACATTGTTGCAGACGCAGACTCAAAGTAGGTATTAATAAGATCACCTTTTCTGTTAATGTTCATTAAATATACCTTTTTTTTTTTTTTTTGTTTTCGGGGGGAAACCTTCAAAAGGCGCCTGGTCTTTTGGGGAAAAGACCAGGGAGTGTGGGATTTTTACCTCACTAAAACCACCCCGGTGATCACCATCCGCACATGGAAGAGGGCCCCGTGACCTCTTAAAAGACTACCCCGGAACCCCCTCTGTACAACGCCTGTTAGGGCACATCCCTGAGGAGACTGAGAGGTCTCCCCTTAGCCTCGTTGTGCACGGTAGCACGTGATCACTGTGCCACCGTCTTTCCTGAAGTCACTTGGCGGGCGGACAGAGTCCCCACTCTGAGAGCCCGTGACCTCGGAGTCCCGCCTACCTTAAATATTGCAAGCGGGGTTTCAGCGTTTTAGGCATCGAGGCGGTTGGCCCTCTGACGCCTCCTTCTACGAGTGGGATCGGTCCTCTCACGATCCCGCTCAGCGGCCTCCTTCTGGACCATTACGGTCTCGCAGAAGGACGCCATTTCTCTCCAATTATCTGTCTCCGCCAGCATAGCCCTCACTACTGCTGGCAGAGACAGATCCCGCCCGATCTTGGCAACCAAAATCTGCCGCTCAGAGGCCCACGCAGGGCACTCTTCGAGCGTGTGCTGTGCAGAATCAAGGTCACTTCCGCAATGGTGGCAATTTGCCGTGGCCTCTCGCCCAATCCTATTCAGGTACTCACCGAAGCAACCGTGCCCGGTCAGTACCTGAGTTAGCCTATAGGAGATGCGCTCTCCTCTTTTCAGCCAGGCTTCGAAGTGTGGCAGGACGGCTTCGACAACGCGCTTACGCGAGAATTGCGGCTGATGTAGCCGCTCGCGCCACCTCTCGAGCGCGTGTCGCCGTTCCTGCCGCCTCAGCCTTACTACTACGATTCCTGGCACGCTATTACCACTTTGGCGTATGTCGCGAATCTGGCTATAGACCCTCGCGTCCATATCTGCCAGGATGTCTAATGGTGGAAAGCGTGCCAAGAGCGTTGCCGCCTCAAAAGATACCGTTCGATATCCACGTGCGATGCGAATGGCCATTCTACGCTGCAGACTATTGATTTTAGCCCTGCAGCGACGGACACCTGATAGCCTATTTGACCACACAGGTGCCCCATAAAGGACCATCAATCGCACGACACCCGCGTAGAGGCGACGAACTTCTTCCCGAGGTCCTCCTAGATTGGGCAGCAATCTGTGCAGAGCACCCACAGCCCTTCCAACGCGAGGGACCAGGCGTTCAAAATGCTCTTCGAAGCCCCACCGGCTGTCCAAGGTTAAGCCAAGGTACTTAATGTACTGGCTCACCTGGACTTGCGCATCTCCTACAGTCACTGACGAGCTGGGTGGTTCTCTACTCCTCGGCAATTTATGGAACCATAGCGCCTCAGTTTTATGAGGTGCTATTTCTAGACCCAGCTCACGGATTGAGGCCACGACTCTTGCAACCCCGAGCTCGCAAAGCCTGATCGTCTCATCGAAGGTGTCACGCAGGACTGCGTCGTATGCAAGATTCCACAAGGGGGGACCCAAAACCGACCCCTGCGGAACCCCACACGTAATCTCCCTCCGATGAACGCAACCATCTCGGCCCACGTAGCGAATGTGCCTGTCGCGTAAATAATCCCCGATGATGCACTGCAGGTAAGGGGGCACTCTATGATGTTCTAGTGCCGCCCTTATTGCATCCCAGGGCAGCGAGTTAAAAGCATTGACGATATCCAAACTTACCGCCAACGATACCCCACCCCGAGACACTGCCTGTTCCGACAACAAGCGGACACGTAGAATCGCATCCACTGTAGAACGCTGGTGCCGGAAACCATACTGGCAATCGGCAAGATCGGGACCAACCCGCGACAGGTGCCCAACGAGTCTTTCGGCAATTATTCTTTCGAATAGCTTAGAAACCTCGTTGAGCAGGCAAATGGGACGGTATGCAGAGGGAGACTCCGAATCTCTGCCTGCTTTCCTCAATAAAACCAATCCGGCCTCCTTCCAGTCCGAAGGGAACACGCCTGCACGAAGACAGTCGTTGAACAGCCGTCTTAAGCGATCCCCCAAAGAAGCCAGAGCCAGAACCCACGCACGGCCAGGGATACCATCAGGGCCTGGCGCTGTGTTACGAGCTCCCATTCGTCTTATGGCCCTTTCAAGCTCGCCTTCAGTCACCTCCATCTCGTCAGACCAGTCCGGGGATGACCGAACTGATGAGGGGCTGTCTCTAGCTACTGGGAAGAGCGTGCTTACGACTCTTTCCAGTAGAGCCGGGTCCATAGTTTCCGTGATGGGCGGAACCCAAGGACGCAATTTGGCCATAACCAATTTATAAGGTTTTCCCCATGGATTCCTGTCCAGCCCCTTAAGAAGTTCTCCCCAAGACTTTGACCTTTGAGCATCCGCGATGGCGTGCTGAAGTTTCATAGTGGCCTCCCGGTACGCTCTATAGGTTCTGGCAATCTCTTCATCTGTAGCTCTTGGCTCCCTCCTGCGTCGAGTGCGTTGATACTGGCGTCGGGACCTAAGACAGAAAACTCGTAGTTGCGCAATGTCTTCCGACCACCAGTAAACTGCAACAGGACGTTGAAAGCATCTGACCCGGGGCATGGAAGCGTCACAAATCGACGTCATCTTGTCCCGGAACCAAGCCGCCTCTTCTTCTGGATCGGGCGAGATCCCCTGGGAACGATCATCCTCTGACCATGCCACGACGTTGGCAGCTGCAATGAGCATATCTCGATCGAGCCGCTTGAGGGCCCAACGTCGTGCCGGTGGACTGGACTGTACTGGACGGCTAAGTTCATTTGAGGGGCGCAATGTCACATCAAATACAATGTGGCGATGGTCGAAAAGTGTGACCATCTCCTCCGCTACCCTCCAATCCGACACCATGCGAGCAACAGAAGGAGTTGCCCATGAAAGATCCACAATTGACTCTCCCTGCCACCGAACGCATGTGGATACGGATCCCCGATTTAAAAGTCGGAGGTCAAGCAATGCCGCCCAGTCTTGTACTGCATGTCCCCTCGACGTGTCCCGGGTGTTGCCCCAAGCTCTGGAATGAACATTGAAGTCACCCAAGACGAGCACCGGACGGGGTAAGCATTTATACTGAATGCAGTAGCAACCCTGTCCAGATATTCCCCGAATTCGGTGAGAGAGATGTTAGGAGACACATAGCAGCCCACTACAGCCAAAGGACCCCATTTCACTGCAACAAATCCATGCCCCCTATCGAGTAGGGAGCAGTGAGGCTCACCTCTTCCACCAGCCCAATAAACGGCGACGGAGTCCACAGTGTCCCGGAACCAGCGAGGATGATCCCTAAGACGGTATGGATCCGCTATCACCGACAAGGCAACCGACCACTCCGCAACAGTCTGCAGAAAAAGATTCTGTGCATTGCGGCAGTGGTTCAGGTTGCACTGGAGAACTTTTAGGGCTGGGAAGGCGAGGTTTCCATTTCCTCCTGGGTGCCCGCACCCAATGGTGTTGGCATCGATCCCTGAATTGCGACAGGAGTAAGTACACGCGTCTTGCGTGGAGTACATTTTTTACCACCTAGCCTGTGATCCGCTGGAAGACCCTGGTCCGCACACAACGGACACCGCATGATCAGCGACGTGCACTCTCTCGCTTTGTGGGCTCCGCCACAGGCATAGCACTGAGTACTCCGATCAACTGCACTAGTGCACTGGCACCGGACGTGCCCGGGTTCAAGGCAACGGAAACACATCATACGACGCGCTCCCAAAACTTGAACCCTCACTGACGTCCAGCCTAAGCGCATATGCTTATCGGACGCCAACTTCTTAATTGCCGCCAATGGGCCACGGACCCAGACGTGCCCCAGAGAAGCATGTGATCGACGAATTTCACCCACTTTAACATCTTCGGATGAACAGCCTCCTACTTCGGCGATAGCAGCTGCCACATCCTCAGGTGTGACGGCATCGTCAAGATCCATGATCCTTGCCTCAGCTCTCTTGGTTGGACGTGAAATTTTGACATCAAACTCGGCAAGGACCTCTCGCATGCGGCTAGCGAGATTGTCCGCTTTGGTAGACGAATCGGTACCTGCAATGGTAAGCACCATACCACCATTAGCAGCTCTCCTTTGGCCAACAGTGTCAATACCAAAATCAGCTAAACGGATTCGCTGCCTCATCACAGTTATAACCTCGCTGACTTTGGTGGACGATCCCTCCCTTACCGACACCGTTATAGCTGCTGTGGTGGGAACCCTAGGCAATTTCACTTGCTGCTTTTTCCCCTTTGCAGGGATGGACTTGGGGATGGATTGAGGAGTCTTGTCTCTCTTTGCTTTCCTCCCTACCACAGTAGACCAGGTCTCCGTCCTAGTACTTGCCGCATCCCGCAAAGCCTGGGAGGCTTGCTTAGTAACCGCAGACTCGGTGGTTAATTCCATTACTGGGGCCACAACTTTATTTTTGCCTTTTCCCTTTCTTTTCTTCTTTTTCCCAGTGGGATCAGGGATCAATTTCGGATCGGGTATTGACTGCTCCTTTGAAACTGATGAAGATATTGTTCTTGCATCTGCCGCGAGTGGCGGCCGCAAGTGCTTTTCAGGAGGCAACCTCTTCTCTATAGCGGCTAGTTTAGCGTCTACCATAAACCCAATTTCTAGGGCTATAGAACGCCGAAACTGAGCCTCTACCTCGTCAGATCGGTAATGTCCGGCCACTGGAGCGGCCTGACTTGGTCCCATCGATGGTGTTGCCACAATGGGGCTCTCTGTTAGCCCACCCTGGCGACTTAAAAGGCTGACCTGCGCTGTCAACTTCTCAACCTGCGCTGATAGACTGGCAAGCCGAGCCTTTAACTCAGTGTTTTCAGTCTTCAATCTCTCAACATTAACCTCAACTGCTGATCGCGAGGCCAACTCAGCCACTGCAGCTTGTACAGTGACTGCCGCCAGTTTGAGGTTGTAAACGTAGCTCCCTTTAAGGTTGCGTGATTCGTTTGCAACCTCCTCTATAGTTTTAAGACTATTATTAATGCAGGTATTAAGTTCTGCTGTTGGTTGCGCCTGTATCGTCTTGGCCAGAATTTCTGAATCCGGTAGGTCCTGCCTTACCGTTGCCCGGGTCTTTGCCTGCTTTGCTGGTGGACTCGCTGGTTCTGAATCTCCACCCTGCTGACCATCGCTAGTGAGGGGTTTGCTAAGGTTTAGTGGATTAACAGAATTCTTCTTGGTTGTGATCGACTCTCTTCTTTTGCTTGTCTGCGTGCGCTTGCGCGTGCGGGCTCGAGTCGATCTCGTCGACGTCTCAGAGGCGTATGACATTTGCGAACAGGACGACTCGCCGGTGTCACTAGCCATCTCATCGGCAACAGGGGTAGGCGGGCGCACAAATTGTACACGAGTTGATGTTCTCTTTGACACCTTTTGTACCTTCGTGGAAGGTGAATTTAGCAATACCGCCGCGTTGGCTACATCTAGCAAGCCAATCTCTCTACTGTTGTCAGAGAGTAGGCTAGCAGTAGCTTTCTCGTTAAGATTCGGTGCTGTGGACGTGTTGGAAATAAATCCCAGCGACTCCTGACCACCGGTACGTGAGCCACCCTGGCTCAATGCGCCCCTGAAAGACGGGAAAAAATCCGATTGGGATTTTGAGCGATCATTGTCCCCCCCAGAATACGTGGGACTGACCGAGGTCTGCTCGGTGAGGGATTCTCCTACTGCGGAGCAGCAGGTACCCTCCTGGGGTAGTTTATCTTTATGATGCGCTTCCATTGTTGTTGCTGGATACAGCTTTCCTTTTTTATGGGGTGGGGTCCCCAGATCGTTTTTCGATAGTTTTTTTTTTTTTATATAAAGGGGTCTATCTCCCCGCTCTTCTCCACAGTGTACCAGCAATGCCAAGTAGGCAAACTCGCTGCTATCTCGACATGGTCACATGGTACACAGTAAAAACTCCGACCCTGATTTGTGCCCCAAAGACTTCGAGCAGTAAATCACCAACACCGCCCGATAAGCCCACTACGTATGGTGCATACCAAAGCCCTCACTGCTCATTCTCCAAAAGTTTTTAGAGTGAATCGCGCACTTTTAAGTCCAGACGGTGCGCCCATCACCTCAGGTAGTCCGATATAATGGACTCCGCCTCGTGTTCCTCTTGGTCTGGTCTCTCACTTGGGACCTTCCGGCATGAGTGTCTCTACCGGCAAAGCCCCCAAGATCATTGAGACACGCAAGCCCCACCACGACGACAACGTGGGGACACTCTCGGTGGGGTCATTAAATATACCTAACACAGTATAATATTATGTAGCATTAATTAAAGTTGCGACAATAACTTTGATGAAAAAGGAAATGTACATTGTACAATGAGGTCTTACCACTCCATTTGTCCCAATTCTACAACAAAAGAAAGTAGAAATAATCAAAAAGTTTTAAAAACAGCGCACTCAACTGCAGCAGCGCAAACTAATTTTAAAAAGTTCGTGAGCTCGTGCGATATAAAATTAACATCGGCGAACCATCTGCTGCTCGGGCAGTGTGCGCACTCCCTAACTCGGTACTGTAACGGACCTTTATTTCATGTTTGACATCTTTTGTTTCGCGAGAACACGACAAAAACATAATGTATTGTGTGTTGCCAACAATGGACGTTACGGGATTTTGCGGTATTCGATTATGATTATTAAAAGTTGTTTTGTGTTCATGTTTAACTTGTATAAATGACTATAGCAGAGGCGTAGCTATCGCAGTATCAGCCGTATCAATGATACGGGGCCCCCGAGTTACAGGGGCCCTGACATATGCCTAAATTCGTAACATGTTATCCACAATCTTAAATTCTCATATTGATAAAAAGCCAGGAGTGAGTGAATTATGACCAAATGATACTCTGTAAATAGTTTTTAGTATCCTTTCGCTTTAGCATTTTCTACCTAGAAGACGATAATAAAACTCAACCTATTTTAGTAGGTACCTTCTGAATATTCCATTAAATGAGTTCATTTTCATTTTCGAGCCCTCTCAAGGCACTATTTCTATGCTAGTAGAAACTATTTCGTACAAAAAAAAAAAAAAACAAATTTCAAAAATATTTGATATGGGGCCCCATTGGGACTAGCTACGCCACTGGACTATAGGTATATTTACTTGATTGTGACTTAGTGAGCAGAATCATTACTAAGTGTTAATTAGTAGAGGGAGAGCAGATACACCTAATCTTATCCTGTAGAGGTTCAACTACACTATTGTGACAGGAACTTCAATAAAGCTTCAGATATCTACACCTAATATTTTGTCGTCACAATTTGTCAGATGTTCAAAACGATTTGTTATTATTCTTTTTAAACGTAAAACGTCATACTGCACGATCACTGAGAAAACTTTTTCATTGTTACTCCTTTCAGGTTCATCCTGAATACCGGTACTGTGTGAACTGAACTGACGCATCATGTCCCGCTGTTTTTGCAGCCATAGGATTATCTTGAACTCGGTGACCGTTTGCCGCGTACGCTAGTCATATGAAAACGAGGTTAGCGTGGCGTGTTAGTTCATATGGTTTTGATTTGTGCTTATCATTTTACCGTTGAAAAGGTGCTTGATGGTAGGCTATTTCTTTGAAAGTGAGAAGATTTGCATTCAATCTAGGTGACAAGACGATCCTCACAGCTTGACTCTTTGTAGCGAGATGAAAATTGGACTTTCAAAACAAAATTATTTTTATTCTTTTGGGAACTAGATTGACAGCCTTGAAAAAAAGTGTTTATTTTCGCTGGCAGAATCAGTTTTTAAATTTGATTTTTTTTTTCGGTGGGAAAATCATCTTATGACATCCCCCGCCCTTGGGCGGGGCGGGAGATAATGTCAGACTTTTACTGACTAAAAACCCACTCCTGTTCCTTCGTTGCCTTTCGTACCAGGGCCGAGTCTTCCTTTCAGAATCAGACCCTTGGCCCCAGTAGGCTTCGACCCTGCTAGGTTCCTACAGTTTCTGACATCTCCTTGAGGCGCGCGTGGAACGGCACGCGCCGTCGACGACTTGGGCTCGGTCCGGACGGTTACCGGACGGTCGGACGGCGAGCCACCCATTGCTCGCCGTCCGCAAGCCTGCGCCTACGATGGCCGGAAATCGGGATCGGAATCCCGGCGGCGATTGGGGCGTGAGGACCGTTGCCTAAAGCGATCGGCCGCCTTCTTTGCTAGCATTACTGCTTCGCAGAAGGAGGCGACCACCTGCCACTCCTCCTCGCTCCGGACCATGGCCTGTACCAAGGCCGTGAGAGATCGGCGCCGCCGATCGCCACCACGAGGACACGGCGTTGCTCTGCCCAAGCGGGACACACTTCCACCGTGTGCTCCACCGTGTCCTCCGGGTGGTCCACACAATGGTGACACTCGGGCGTTTCTTCCGCACGAATCCGGTGCAGGAACCTCCCGAACTTACCATGTCCGGTGTTCCACAAGGGCGTAGCCGATAGCTGAAGCCAAAGTAGTCGTAGCCGATGTTCCACAAGGGCGGTCCTAGTACCGATCCCTGCGGAACACCGCACGACATCTCTCGCCGTTTCCACTCTCCCTGGTGACCAGGGTAGATGATGTACCTGTCCGGAAGGTAGGGCTCGATCACACGACAGAGGTAGTCGGGCACCCGGTGATACCGGAGTGCCCTCCTAATGCTACTCCAGGGCAGGGAGTTGAAGGATGTCCAATAACACCGCCACGACACCGACACCGCATCCGACACCGCATCCCCCGTCGTGAGAGCTCGCACGCGCATGATGGCGTCCACCGTGGAGCGCCTCCTGCGAAAGTCAAACTGGCCGTCCGCCAGATCCGGCCCCACCCGTGTTAGGTGCGCGACGAGGCGGTCTGCAATTACTCTTTCAAAGAGCTTGCCCACCTCGTCGAGCAGCACAATGGGCCGGTACGCGGACGGAGAGTCCGCAGGGCGCCCCGGCTTCGCGATAAGGACCAGTTTCCCCGTCTTCCAGTGAAGTGGGAATTGGCCCCTCTCCATGCATGCGCTGAATCATCATTCATCCATTCATCATGCTCTTAATCGAGACCCGAGAGCCTCCATGGCCAGGACCCAGGCTTTCCCAGGCAAGCCGTCGGGTCCTGGGGCGGTATTCTTGGCACTCAGCCTTCGTACCGCCACACTCATCTCTACCTCGGTCACCTCTGGAGCATTGTCGTCGTCGTCGCCATCGTGATCCGACTAGAAGTTCTATAAAGCTACTTACTGTACACTTTAGACTTTAGTTATGAGCCATGATGTGAATTTAAAGATTTTAAACTTGTGGTTAAGTACTAACAGCCAAATAGATATATTTTCATAATTATTTAAGCCAATGGATGTCCACTGTTGGGCATATATGCCTTCCCCACGTGTTACCACACTTACCAGAACAAGCGGTTCAGAGTGTCTAGCGTCGAATTCCCGCGATCCTCACTAGGTCATCAGTCTACTTTGAGCTCCCTCAAGGCTTGAAACCCTTCTAATGATGCGTCTTCCAGTATGCAATCGCCACTCCAGAACCTTTCGGTTCCACCGACTATCTGTTCTGCGAGCAATGAATTACTTCTTTTTTTAAGCTTAAGAAACGTTTGACGGGGACAAGTCGTGTATGTGTCACCGTTCATCAGATACCGAGACAGCTCAATGCCTAGGAAATCACAAGTTATTAGTCTCAACCGTGTAATAGTTTTTACGTTGTAATTTTTATTTTATTTAAAAAAAAAATACCTTACTATAAAGAATTACTTCTGTATTGTGGGTGCATTTACAAACATGTATATTCACACGCACAAGATACTCAAATCCGTAATAACTTGTCTGTAGGCCATACTCGTTCCATCATATATTCGTTCCGTGCGGGAATCAAACTCAATTGCTTAACCACTGCATTCACCGTGCCGTCAATTAGGCTCACGTTATCGTCAATATACATTAACATTATGAAGGGCGGGTGTAATTAGTGCGCGCTATGTTTTCCAGCCGCCGTACCTATATAGTACGTAGTAGTGTGTAAAGACATCATTCTTGGGCTAGAGGGTAGCATTCTAATTCCGTAATTATCTATTCATAAAAGATCTACAGCTTTTGCAGCGAGGCAAGCCTTTGACTGCAATCTTCAAGAAAAGGGTAAACGTGGTCACCTTAAGCAGACCTGGCGAAGAACGGTCATCGCAGAGGCTAAGAATATAGAGAAGATTAAAACGGCTTCAATTCGCTCCAGGTAGCTCAAGACTGAACGAGATGGCAGCGCATTGTGGACGCCTTCTGCCCCATCTAGAAGACACAGGAACTTAAGACAAGTAAGTCAGGGTAAAGATATCATTCTTGGACGGTCGGATAGCATTCTAGTTCCGTAATGATGTATCCCTAAATGCTCTACAGCTGTTGCAGCTTGTATTAAATCAACATACGAATTGAATGATCGAGCTGTGTCCGCCTAGAGGTTAGTGAAATTTAACGTTGAGATCTAGGGAGTGTTTTGTGAATGTGAGTGGTACTCAATCGCTCGTGCCAGCATTGCAGTGTGAGGACTCGTGTGGTTTTTTGGTGTTGTTACCCTATATGCCTAAGATTGATGGCAACTAGTACTGTCTCTTGTTTTTTGTATTTAATTTGTCAAGGGGAGTTATTTGTAGGGACCTTCCCATTGTTCAGCTGGGGAGTTTCTCATGCACCCGGTGATAACGGAACAAGCTATCGAATCTGGAACGTTTGGTTTGGACTGCACTATGTGATATGTAACTGCAATTCATATGGTTGGAGCTTTGTTTTACTGCAAACTGGTGATAGACGTTTTTTTTTGTTTTATGTTTTTTTTTTAAGTGAGAAATCATCTAATGACATCTCCCGCATTTAGGCGGGGCGGGAGGGCCTGTCAGACTTTTACTGACTAAAACCCATTCCTGTTCCTTCTTTGCCTTCGTCCCAGAGCTCCAGGGTTCAGACCCTTGGGCCACTGGGGCCAGAAGCCTACTGAGGCTTCGACCCTGCTGGGCCCTTACGGTTTGATGACATCTCTTGAGGCGCGCGTGGAACACTACGCGCTGTTGATGAATTGGGCTCGGTCCGGACGGTTACCGGACGGTTGGACCGCGAGCTACCCATTGCTCACCGTCCGCAAGCCCGCGCCTAGGGTGGCTGGAAATCGGAATCGGGATCCCGGTGGCTGGGGCTTGAGGGACGATCCCTCGCGCGTGCGGGCCTCCTTTGCTAGCATTACTGCTTCGTAGAAGGAGGCGACCACCTGCCACTTCTCGCTCCAGACCATAGCCTGTACCAAGGCCCGCTCGAGAGATCGCTGCCCCCGATCGCGCCCCCACGAGGACACGGCGGTGCTCTGCCCAGGCAGGGCACATCTCTAGGTACCGTATGCTCTAACGCAAGGGTTCCCAAACTTATTTTGTCTACTGCCCACTTTGAAAATAAATTAATTTTCAGCGCCCCCATTTTTTCACCTACTTAAAAACCACTATAACTTCAAATTAAATTAATTAATGGTTGAGAGCTATATTAGTTATATTAGAAATATCGAACCTAGTTTTAGCAATCTCTTAATTAATATTAGTTGAGGTTCACAAATTGTAGCCGAGAGTCGAGAGCTCAGTCGGTGTCTAAGAGTCCTCCTAGATAGATGAAATTACAAATCGCCCCCCGAAGCCTCTACACAACGCCCCCATTTTTTTTTCTGGGTCTCTTACCACCCCTTTTAGGCCTGCAGCGCCCACAAGGGGGCGTTATCGCCCACTTTGGGAACCCCTGAAAGTATCTTCCGGGCGGTCCACACAATGGTGACACCCGGTCTTTTCTTCCGCACGAATCCGGTTCGGAGGAACCTCCCGAAATTACCATGTCCGGTGTGAACCTGCATCATTCGGAAGGTAAGGATGCCGTCTTGTCTTTCTAGCTACTCCTCAAAGAGGGGACTTACCGTCCTAATTGTGGCGTGCCCAAAATTTATTTCATGGTTAAGTTAGTAAACGAGCTATTCAATTTCAGTTTCATTCTCTTGCAGTCATCTCAGTCGGAGTATGGTCGGCGCAGTAAATGTTTTTTGCCTTACTATTAGTTGTTATCAAAGTAGTTTATGCATCGTTTCTTCGAGTTTCCCCTCCTTCTATACTTTTCTCGTGTTTAAAATAAAAGAAAAATACTTTTTTCATAAAACATTTTCACCAACTAAATTAAATGAACATTGCTGACGGTACACACTTAGATCGAGCGCACTCATCGACGCATTCTACCGGACAGCATGCACTTATAATAACACACGACCATTAGGGTACTTTTCCACCAGAGAGGTGCTATGTAGCTATGCTGCGAGGGTGTGAAAGCAAAGCTACAAAAATATGTGTTCGTTTCCACTGATGCTAAGTAGATATGTAGCGGGGCAAGTAAGATGGGCTATGAAGCAGTACCACCGCGAGGTAGTATTGCGAAGAAAATACGCAGCTCGAGCTATGTGATGTATCGAAACTAAGAAAGGCATCTGTAGCACGGAACCATTGCAAGCATGAATAGCATGCATCTATAGTACAAATATCACACCGATTATAATTTAGGTGTCTTTAAGACTAGAGTGAATAGGCTTTTAATAAACTAGTGCGCTTTACCATCAACGTGTGCATCACTGCTTACCATCAGGCGGGCTCACAGTCAAGCGCTGGTTTATATAATTAAAAAAACACATCTCCGCTGAGCCCGTTTCCAGTAGTGCAAAGCTATGTGGGAAAATGAATATGATTGGTGTATATCAAGCGCATCCATAGTAACGTAGCATAGCTCCTCTCTGGGGGAAAAGCACCCTTAATAGCACATAGTTGAGGTGAGCGCCCGTTTACTGAGCGAACGAACAAGTGAGTGAGCGGTGAGTAAGAGCGCGGGAATATGAACGAAACTCAATGGGAAAACATTTAGGATTTCAGCCGTCGAATTTTGTTGCGGTATGGAATATTTTACAGTTATATTATACTTTGTGGTTTTACAGCTCTATCTTATAGTTAAGTTCACTATAGGTTTATATTAAGCAAGCTGGCTTATAAAAGCGGTGTTCCAAGCACGATCCTTCATCAGTCGTTTCCAAGAGTGGTAATTGGTTCATCTATTAATAATGGCTTACCTGATATTCACTCTCCAAATAGGAAACGGTGAACAGGTTATGAATGCGATAGCCACATAAAATTTAAAAAAAATCACGTGCGATTTCTACTACAGTAGGTGTTGTTTGAAATTAATTTGGTTCTAGTATGAACCGTTTCACAGGAAAAACAAATCCAGCACGTATTACCAGCTCAATCTTACGATACACTTACCCAATCTATCAGGCAGCCTTCCAGCTTGAGGCGTTGTATAACGTTAGGAATCAATCTCGAGCGCGTTGCATCACGCCGGCCATTAATCACGGCGCGGCGCAATGCGGCAGGTGCCGGAATTAGCAGCCCCCTCAACTCAACTTAGATTGTGTCCGACAACTTAGATGACGCGGGAGCCTGACATAGCTGAGGTGTGGCTAATTCGTTTTGAGAACACGGTGTGTAATGACCTTTTGAAGATTTCACCTGTTATAAGGCTACAGACTTTCATAACACTGTATAGTGTAAATTCCAAATGAAATAAAAATCTATATTCTGGGTTCTATGTATAAGTGGGCACTTATGGAACATCAGAAGTTAGTGCATGGTTCCAGTTGGTTTCCTATGGAGAAGGTTGTGTAGGTAAAGACAAATCTGTGATGGTTTTAACCGTCATAGGTTCGCCTGTAATACGATAATACCAGTCTATAGCAATTGTAGGGAATAATCCTCTTCTCATACAGAGAAGGCACGAGCATTAATTACCACGCTTGCTCGGGGCAGGTATGCGTTTACAGAATAATCTTGTTAAGTCCATGCATCATCATAAAATCGGGAGTCGCAGGGCGATTTTCGGCCACCATAGTACGGGCTGGTGGACGGTGAGCAATCGGTAGCTGAGTTCTCGGCACCACAAGGAGGTTCCCGCGTCACCAAACCCTGAACGACATAGTCTGTAGAGCCCTTATATATCTGCAAACGTCATCAGTGTACTTGAGCCTCTAGGTCTTAGCAGATGTGATGGTAAGAGGCCGGATGGGCTGACTGTGGTGCCATGAAAAAACGGGAAGTAGGTACCTGAACTATGATGCAACTTGCATCAGCACTGTTCCCACCAGCCACCTAAGTCGCACCATGTACGCTGCTTCTGCAGCCGATGACGCTTAGAAAAGACTACATGGTAAGCTGCTGTTTTGCAACTTTGTACCAGACCAGTACCTATGGAGTCCCTGGGCAGTTGGAGTCCGGAGGCAAAAAGTTTTACGTAGAAATTGGGATGTACTCTTAAAAAGGCAACGTGAGACTCCCGGTCTAGGTCATTCTTGGTACAAAGGTTCGCCATCGCTATTCAGCGAGGCAATGCGACGAGTGTTAACTTTTGCACCAAGAACGATCAGGGGTGGGTTATTTAATGACATTTGGTATCTTAATTATTTATAAAATGGTTATTATTGATGTTATAATTCAGTATAGTAGAGATTAAAAAGTAATTAGGATTAAAAAAAAATAGAGTGATTACGAAAATATCTGGTAATTATAGTTTGATAATAACATTATCGATGAATATCCGAAATGTCACCCTGTAATACATTACTTAATACTTGTCCAGATTAGATCCCAAGACCTCAAGCGTGAGAACCTTAACCACTAGGGTTTCATTCGGGGTTTTCTAATCCTATTTAGTTTAAAATGCTTTACCTTAGAAAACAAAACGATATGGATTTTCCAAATCATTATGTAGCTTTTCTACATAATGATTTAAAAAATCATTTATGTTATGTCGCTCAACTCAATGATTAATATAATAAATTGGCTTAAGCCTGCTTTCCACACCAAGTCATAAGTCTGAGGCTCATTATCACGCCTTAGAAGTGTTAGAATTGAAGTTAGAAATCTCATCGCGGCGGGACATAACCGTGTCGCTGCAGCACCCGGACCGCAGTACCTATTTTAGATATTCTGTTACCACTGATATTTTCTACTACTTGTTGGGTTTATGTTAATGATACTAACATCTAGTTTCTGCAGTGAAAATGATCACAAAATTGCAAAGCGCGGATTAATCTATCTGGTTTATTAAAATTACATACATAGCATAATCGGCCTTATAATGTTCCCACTGTTGGGACTCAGGCCTCCTCTCTAGGAGAGGGAATGGGCCGTAATGCACCACGCGGGCCCAGTGCGGGTTGGTGAATGTCACATGTCTTCAATTTTTGGTTCTAGGACATGCCGGTTTCCTCACGATGTTTTCCTTCACCGTTTTGAGAGCAGTGGCGATGAAATAAATTACACAAAGTAATGCAACCTGCGACCTACAACTCGTAAGTCGGAGCCGTTACCACTCGGCCACCACTGCTCCAATAAAACTGTTAACTGACTGTTACTGTAACTGTTATTAAAATTGCTTGTACGTATATATTATAAACGGTCAATTGCTTCACTTGACTTGCGTTTATTTCTTTTATCTAAAGGACGTTAGTTCTACAAAATGAAAGTTTTCTAATTATATTAATTTTCGAATGGATGGTTGTCTGTTAAAAAAAATGATGTTTTAGTCTAAAGGTTGAGTCCTTTAGACCAAAACATCTTTTTTTTTTTTAAAGGTACTTGAATTTTGAATTCGCGAGTACCAATTAACTAAAATCGCATTACCGCTGCAATATTAATAGAATACTTCAAATACAGCTCAAAATGAATAAATTTCAAATATGATGTCATTTTGTAATGTACTTAAAAGTAACCGTGAATAATAATGACACGCAATTGGAGACGTTCCAAAATAATAGTTTTCTAGTTCAGCATCATAAATTACATAACCGAGACAGATTCAATTCTCGAATCAATAAAGTCGGATTGCAATCCGATATGAATACATTAAATATAGAAGGTGTTCGCACGAATGCGCCGTAAAGCTGTCCGGTTGGAAATGAAGCCGTACGGAATGCACGGGTCCTCGCGACCGGCACGGTGTCGCATGGTTGAGTTATACCGCACGGGTAGCGGACGGGTGAGAGAATGTGCAGTATTGTGCAGCTATGGTATTCGGTAGAAAGTATGAATATCATGTGTACCATGTTGTTGAGTTTCTTGTTATATTGTTGAGTTAAAATGAACCTCACACTTTAGATTATTTATTCGAAAAGGACATTAGTGAGTGTTCGAAGGATGAGTGTTCATAAAAGTACATTATAAATTACATTCTCAAATTATGGTACTTTAGATATTAAAGAGATGATGGTGAGGTTTACCGAATCGTTAAATTTTTAAATGAAATAAGATACAAGAGAGGCTTTTAAATAAAAACTTTAATGTTCCTGGTTGTTACTTAAATAAAACAAACACAAAACCGCTCAGCAATAAACACAGAACATAATTTCATGAACATACACACGAGAATGCTTCGGCTCACGCTCGGGCGAACTCTTCACAATCACACGAGTCGTAACTCATTCATTTTTCAGCCGCTGACTTTCAATACACACACACACATTAACCAACCGTAATTAACAGTATGAAGGATCGCGTTCCTATAATTACAACTAGCTTCTGCCAGCGGCTTCGCCCGCATGAAAGGACATCTCCATACAAACTTCGAACCCCCGTTTCATCCCCTTAGGGGGATTATTTTGAAAAATACTCTCTTAGTGCTCACCTACGTCGTAAAGGCAACTTTATGCAAAATTTAACGGGACTACCAGTAGTTTTGACTGAGCGTTGATATGCCAATCAGTCAGTCAGGCAGTTTTTCCATTTATATGTATAGATAACTGATGAAGGTACCAGTGGAGTAGCTAGTCCAAAAAAGAGGCGTAGTGCTCTGTATCAAAACTGTAGAGTTTTACTTTTCTTGTAAATTAAGTCCTACTAGCACTGAACTGGCAGAACAAAGACAGTGAGACGAATTCGCGATAGGCCCCGACGAAGATGGTCAGTGGATATATATTTTTTTTAAGGTGGAAAATCATCCAATGACTTCTCTCGGTCTGGGTGGAGCGAGCGGGCGTGTCAGAATTTTACTGACTAAAACCACACCTGTGTGTTTAAGTTGCCCTTTGTGTTCTACCACTACGGGTTTCCATTTCAGAACATCCTCGCGGTCCTAGCGGGCATCGGCCCTTCTGGGTCCCTGCGGTTTGCTGACATCTCTTTGAGGAGCGCGTGGAACACTGTCGCGCTGTCGACAACTAGAGCTCGGTCCGGTCGATTACCGGACTGCCGGACGGTGAGCTAGACGTCCGCAAGCCCGCGTCTACCGTGGCTGGTAGTCGGGGTCATAGTCTTGGCGGCTGGGGCGTGAGAACGTTCGTTCCCTCACGCGTGCGGCCTCTTCTTTCACTAGGATTACTGCCTCGCAGAAGGAGGCGACTACCTGCCATTCCTCCTCGCTCCGGACCATAGCCTGAACCAGGGACCGGCGTGAGAGGTCGCTGCCACGATTGCCTCCACTATGACACGGTGTATGCTCCACCGTACGCTCCACCGTATCCTCCAGGATGGTCAGTGGATAATGTGTAACGAATTATTGCACACGCTGGGGCCCCTGTGAACCTGGGTCCTGTATGATTGATGCGGCTGATACAGTGGTAGTTACGCCCATAGAAATTACAATTAATATAAAATGAGGTGAATTTGCTTTAGTAAAGGAGGCTATTTAATGTTAAAGTTCTCAAAATCTGGAAGTGTATACTCGTAAACTTGCCGTAGTGAATGAAATTGTTGTTTTATGAAACTGCACGCTTTGAACTGTGATATCTTCAAATTTATTTAGTATTAGCTTTTGCGCGTGGCTTTGCCCACGTACATAAAATAAAGCCTATGCCACTCAAGAGTAAAGCAGCTTTCTATCGGTGAAAAAATTTTAGCAATCGGACCAGTACTTCCAGAGATTACCTCCAACAAACAAAAAAAAACATAAAAACAAAAAAAAAACTACCTAATATTAGTGTAGATTATCCGTATCGCTGTAACTACAGCCTCAGGGTTTTTAAGCCAGTAGTGAATAAGTTACTTCTAGGCAAGCGTACTCCATCGTCGACTAGAGATATTGGTCAAACGCGAGCCTATCAATAACCAATATTTTTAGTATATCCGAAACCTAAATGTAGTTTGTTCAGAATCAGTAACTGAATCGATTCCAATAATTTTTACACCATGTTATATTTTTTCCCAAAAATATTTAAAAAAGGTCACAAGTTGGACACCATCAACACTAAGTACAACACAGGTCATAGCGGGCATTAGCCACCAGCATACAGCTGGGTGCGGGAGCAAAACAACCCCTCAGTCGCCCAGATGGCCCGGTGAACATGTATTTGTGCAGACAACCAGGTACTTAATTTTTCATAGTACACTTATGAAATTTTGTACATAGATTCTTTACATAAAAATACTAGACACGTGTTTCGGGTTTCGCATATACTAAAACTAATGTTGTATATCTCATAGATACAAACTTATTGGTAACATGTAAATAAATTTTATCGATAAGTACGATGACATCCTATTAAAATTTTTGACATTCTGTTTAATTCTTTTGACAACCAATTTAATTTCTTGACATTCTATTTAAGTTTTTTTTTACATTGGATTTAATTTTTTTGACATTGTGTTTAATTTTTTGACATTGTATTTAATTTTTTGACACTATTTAATTTTTGACTTACTATTTCATTTTTGTGACATTTCAATTATTTTGTTTTGACATTCTGTTTCAATTTTTTTTTAAATTACTGTTTTTAATTGTTTGGCATTACTTATATTATGATTTTAAATATTTGTTAAGATGCATGCTGACATTTAGGTACTATAAGTTTGTATGCCAATATTTGGCAAAATATAGCGCACTATACATTTATACTACCCTCTGTAATACCTATGTTTTACAAGCAAAATAAATGATGATGATAAATGATTATGAAGTATTATTAAGAGCATTGTGCATTACACATTTCATCACAAGAAACAACCGTAGGTACCGAATGAGGAATGAAATTTAATTATTTTTTTTGGATCCACGTTCGGCACCAAGCTAATATACCTATTGGTGCTGAAAGTGGAATAGCTTTGGTGCTGAAACCACTGGAGCCGAAAAAATTGGTGCCGAAAGAGGAATATTTCAAATCAACAACACAAATTATATTTGTTCATTTTTATTCTACTTACAAGAGGAACAAGTACTTTAGTAGTTATTAACTAACTGGAACACTCGCTGCAGAACCCAGCGTGTAAGTGAAAACTTTCTAATTGGTAAAAATCAGGCGAGACTTTAATAGAAACTTTCATAATATTCCAGTGCATGCGATACACAAACCTTTTTATGGTTCACCTAGTTGGAACCTAGTTGGAGTTTTGTGTAGCTGTGGGCTGAAATATAAACTTTTTCTCCATAACCTAAAAAGAATCTCCACCCTGTAGTGTGTGTGTGCACATGCTGAGGTAGGTGCAGTTTTTGGCCTCAATTTTATCAATGTTGTTTTTTATTTGTTCCTATTTTTTCGTTGTTTTGAATGTTTTCCTTTTTATTTATTTGGTTTTAATAAGTTGTATGTGTGAGGTCCAAATAAACATTTTAACTTTCTTTATTTCTTTCTAAATGTGAGGCTGTTGTACAAACGATGGGATACTTTAATCGTGTCCTGCGTTTCTTGTTGTCTGCGCGTAAACCCGTAAGGTACATTATTCTAGGCAGATTGCAGTAATAGAATAGAATAGAATAGAATAGAATAGAATAGAATAGAATAGAATAGAATAGAATAGAATAGAATAGAATAGAATAGAATAGAATAGAATAGAATAGAATAGAATAGAATAGAATAGAATAGAATAGAATAGAATAGAATAGAATAGAATATCGTTTATTTAATAAAAGTGGCACATTTATATTAAGATACATAAAAACAATTATAACGCATACATTAGTAATAATAGTAATAAGAGAGATTAGTTATTAATATGAGAGATTAAGAAGAAAATAAAGTAAAGGTACTGATAGATTGACTGTCCCGGCACTTATAAAAAAAAAAACCACTGGACTATCTTTTACTACGGCTTATTTTACAACTTTGAACCACACACATAAACTAATAGAATTTATTGTATCACTTGGACTGCACTCGACGGCGCGTTGCCTCTTAAGGGCAGAATTCGACTCGGGAGTATACCACGTTCTGTACTAGTCGCTAGAAGCCAGCCGGCAGGCAGCAATTGTTCAGATTGTAGTAGAACTGATCGATTAAAAGAAATTTGGGTATTTTATATTATAATTATTGCTGATTGCGAAAATCATATTTGCGTCAATCGCTGAATCTTGCAAGTTAGCAATAATATTGGGGAAACCGGGTTTTAACAGTACGTTATCAGAATAAATTAGGAGCTTATCAGTAAAGTGAGTAAGTTCCTAATTCTTCAATGAGTTACAACTTTGTAACTTCTGTATACAACGTTAAGCCAACGTGTTGCCAACATAAAACTTAGCTCCTCAACATTAATGGGAAAAGGCTGTTATGCACTGATTGCTCCGAGTTCATCAGGCGGCTCGTTTTATAGATTTAATTAATAAATGTGCCATTAAAGTCAAGGGGTAATCACCCCTTGACGTAAGACGCCAGGGGTGGAAACTGAAGAGGTTTGAGAATTTATTAGAAGGTAAAAACATCATAAAATCCAGGACCATTTTATGATTTGAAAAGGGTAGTAAAGGCATTGGCTTTTTATTTGTAAATGTGACTAGAAGATCAATTAGACATTGATAAGATCAATAATTTTAATACAATTTTGATCAGACTATTGGGCTTTGTTTTCGTTTACGACAGCTTCTTATTAATTATGAACAGGGTTGTCAGTTGTTATCCTAACCTCTTCAATGCCATGCATTAAATATATATTTAGTTATTTGAACTGTCTGGTACGCAATTCATTATATAGGTGAAATTTTGTGAGTGTATGTGTGTGTGTATGTTTGTTACTTCTTCACGCTCGAACGGCTGAATTAATTTCGATGAAATTTAGTACACGGGTAGACCATATCCTGGTGGCGCAGATGATACTTTATTCCCCGGGAGTATGTTCCCTAGGGATCATTTTCTAATATCATGCAGGCGAAGTCACTAGCAGTAGCTAGAGTAGGTACGTTATAATCAGAGGTCACCTTTGTTATCATTATTTACTTTACCATCATTATTTATTAAGGTTCAAGTATGGTTTCTATATTCAGGCTACAACAGCGCATACATAGCTCGAAATGAAACAAGAGAGACAATGTAAACATCACATAGCTCGCTAAGTGTAACGAGTCTAATTTATCAAATGATTTAAGCAATATCCCGGTAGCGTGGCCACTGCCCGCCGTGCCCACTGTACCCAGCTGGCTTGCCGTGCATTATTTATGAAAACGAAACAAAACCAATAAAACTTATTGCAATGAATTTCATTTCGTATATTTTTCTCCGTTCCGTTCGTTTCCGTGAACTTTTTCTTCAGCCACGATTAATAAATGCGCTCCGTATTTTGTGGTGATTCGGGAAATATTTTAGCTTTTTAAAAATGTGGTTTTGTTTTTCTTTTAAGGTAATTTAGCGTAGATTGTGGTATTAGTAATCAACAGATTGGTACTTACGACGTTAGTTGGTCTGCAGGTATTAATTTCTTAAGCTTTATTTGATAGAGTCAATGATTTTATAAGATTACCAGCTGTCCCGGCAAACATTGTTCTGTCATTTAAATCATCAATGAAAAAATGGTGGGTTGGGATAGGAGGGTAAAAATAGTTCACGACCTCCGACCTACCAATTATACATTTAAAAAAATCATAAGAATTGGTCAAACCGTTTCGGAAGAGTTTGATAACTAACTCTGTGACACCAGATTTTTATAATATATATTAGATTTTCAGATTGGTATGCAGCCGTCTAAAAAATACTTACCTTATCTAGGTACCTAGGTTTCATGCAAAGACAATGCTTGTCTTTTATCATCGAACCATAACTATAATGTAACACCATTACATTATAGTTATGCTCTCACTATGTAACAAAGGTAAAATTTTTGTAAACTATATAGGGTGACTGGCAATTAGTGTACGATACTTAAACACGTGATTGTGCTCATGATAACAAGCAATTTTTAGTATGGGAGCAAAGCCGAAATCGTGAAAAAAATATCAGCTGTTCAGTACATTAGGCAAACATAAATGTACTGAACAGCAGATTTTTTTTTTCACGATTTCAGGTTTGTTCCCATAGTAAAAGTTGTTGGTTATCATGAGCACAATCACGTGTTTAAGTATCGTACACTAATTACCAGTCGCCCTATATACATACGTACTACGTGTTTTTGCATTGATTCAGTGGCGTGTTTCGCGATTGCGCTGCTGCATCGCTACTTTTACTCATTTGCCGAAATTGCATCGCACAACTGAATTGCCACTAACGCAGGAAAGCATTGATGCAAACAACAACGTCATCGGGAGTTCATGGTTAGTCACAAGAATACGACTGTATCAATGCTGCATCGATATAGCCGCGCATTAGTAGCGATGCAGAATGGTGATTATTATATGAGACCTGCGACAGTATTGGAACTGAATCGCTGCAAAATCGTTTTTTCAGAGATACCACGAGCTCTTAAGGCTATTCATTTTACGACCTTAACTGAACTGTTAAAGGGATGGAGATACATATTATTATATAGGTTGTATTATTGTAATAAGCCTCTCGCACTGACATTTCAACACGTTATAGTAAGGCCCCAGGGCGGCTTCCCTATATCGTGTAAGAGTGAATGTTTAAATATTGCGTAATATTTCTGCAAAGCAGAATCGTTTAACTATATTTTGTTTTCTTTGACGGATCCAACTTCAGAATCAAAGTGAATAAATACAAACTTCGAAACGTTTCTCTAATGGTTCAGTCTGTAAATATTTTCATTAATTTACTCTCTAACTTGTACCTACAGTATTCTTTATAGGTGCTACACTGTGGAGTTATTAAGAAAACTTTCACATCGCAAGCACCAAACTACATTGTGGCATTCAAATAATAGTCATAACACCACTTTAATGGGACCTCTACTCGTAAAACATGTTTCCTCTTCATCGTAATATTTTGGAGAATGTAAGAGATAAGAGGGTGTCTTGTAAAGTTGGTGTACAAAAGTAACCAAGATGTAAGTTCCCTAATAAAATAAAGTTGTAGTGTTGGCAACATTGTTACGAACAATATTTCTCTTGTTTTGTCAACAACGGTAAATGTGCTACAAATGTTGGAATGCTGGTAAGTGTCAATGTCTCGATTGTGTCGTCTTTGATCATTTGAATGTCATTATGTATCGTCGACGTCTGCTACAAAGAGAGCTATTTTAGAAATGTATTCACATTTTGTGTTTAACTTTTTATATATTTGGCTCAAAGGTAACTAGATACTCTAAGATCTTCCAAGAAATTTGTCTCAATCTTCTAAGATGCAGCTATTATTATTTGTCTTGATGTTGCGTTTTTAAGTAATTATAAAATTACATTAATTTAAATAAGTTACTAGACTGTTATACCCTTTTCTTCGAATTCTTCTGATTGACATGAAGTTCAATGAGCTGGGGGCTTAGTGATGCGGCTTAGTATACAAAGGGCTCTATTTTAACTAAATACCAATTTTAAATTTAAAGTAATTTTATCAATGCAGCTTTAAGTCGTCAGTGGCGCGTACGTGCGTGTTATACATAATGACGAATGACATTATGTATGACGTAATTAAATCACGAATTTTAGTAGTGCCGTTTTCTGGAGAGGTATGGTGACAACGCGATGTCTACACGCCGACGCGTCATCTCAAACGTTTTCCAAAAGTTCACACATTGCTCCAACATGGTTCATGAAAATGACAAAATAAAATTCATTAAAATCAGTTATATAAGCCAGAGCACTAATTTATCCCACTTCTGATATTAAAAAGATGACAGGGAGCCATCTCCCATCATGAATATAAATATTATCCATATAGTTAGCCATGGGGCATATGGATAATATTTATATCTACCAACATATCATGGTAAGAGGTCAAGATGGATATCGGTTATTTACTGTGTATCAAAGTTCTAATGATTTGTGTGTAGGGAAAGGGTTTTATGAAGGAAAACATAGAAAGAAAAGACTAAGTATTTATTTAAAGTAGGTTTGTCAGGTAATCGAATCAACCACTAGCTCGTTCGGAAACTAGGTCTTCATAGAGAAAAACGGCCAAGAAACTACATGCTAACAAATATAATATTTTATAGAAACATTTTACAATATTATTAATATCATCTACAAGTAATTCTATATTCTATGTCTCTGGTTATTTCATAATAGTAAGGTAAAGAATGTGAATAATTATTCTCTAATACCGTATATAATTAGAAACAGGCTACAGTATGACATATACATAGACTCAATGGGTACAACCTTTAGCAATAATTAAGATATAATATTAAATAACTTACGCGAGCTTTAGTAGTCAGTAACGGTTCTATTGCTGGATCACAAATGGAACGTTCCACTTTTTTTGTGTGTGGCCTCTCGCAGGTCAACCTAGGAGGTTGTCGGCTGCTTAGCCGGACTTGCCTCTGGCAGCCTTAATTCGAAAATCAAAGCCTCCAGCCAGGGCTTACTTAACTAACTCAAAACTAAGCGACTACACGCTAAGGGCACCCCCTGTCGGGTACGGACCTCGGCTTCGGGCGTCGCTGGGGGAGGGCAGCTAGGGACGGGCAGAATCGAGCAAAAGATAATATATTATTAATAACGGGGAAGTTTAGACTACAGGCTCAGCGACGCGGGCTGGCTCGAGCAAGGGACGGAGCGGACATTGACGGTATTGTCGCAGCAGGCTTCGGCGGCGAGGACGGAAGGACGGTGGTCTGTATTTGTGTTTGCGAACTGTACTGGTTTCCTTACGGCTCTCTTGGAGCAGAGTAATGGTGTCGTCGGGGGTGACGAGAGTATGCTTAGGATGGCGAATCTTGGAGATGCGGGAGGGTTCGTATCGGACGGCCGATGCGATTAGGGGGTTGTGGTGCTTCACAGCAGTATCGAAAAAACGCAAAAGCGTTTCATGAACTGCTGGATGGTGGCGATTTTGTAGATTCTCATTTCGGACGTAGAATGGGCCACCGAGGATTTTATGGAGGGTCAGGTTTTGGAGGGTCTGCATCCAATGGAGGTGACGGGGCTTGGCATGTGCGAAGATAGCACAGGCATACGTCATAATTGGGCGGAAGAATGCCGTAAAGAGCCGCAGCTTGTACTTAAGTGACAATTTGCTGTGAGCAGTTAGAAGATAGTGGAGCCTACTTTGAGCGAAATAGGCGCGCGAGTGAGACTGCTTTATGTGCTCAGCGAAGGTCAAGTGCAGATCGAGAATCACTCCGAGGTACTTGGCTTGCTTCACCCAGGTGATTGGCTTGCCGTACATGGTGATCGGAGGGGGAGGGAGGACGCTTTTCCGCTGTCACGGGTAGAGAACAGCTTGAATTCGTGCTCTGAGGGTTCCGTACAAACCGACCTTGCTTAATGCCAAATTTCAGAGTTCTAGGTCAAAGGAAAATACCCTATGAATTATGACTCCCTTGAGAGTGTCGAAATATACGTTTTCTGCCGTATCTTTTTTTCGTTAACTTAGAAGTTTGATTTCAACTCGATACCTACACGCGTTCTCGAGATAAAGGGTCTTGACATACAGACAGACAGACAGACGGACACCAAAGTGATCCTATAAGGGATCCGTTTTTTTCCTTTTGAGGTACGGAACCCTAAAAACAATGCAGTTTTGAACCCTAAAAGGTAACTGTTAAACTCAATATGGACCCAGAAATATCTATGTATAAAAGTAAACGAAGGCGCCACTTCCCACTGACGTCATTACTTCTCAATACTTATGACAGTCGCGTACGGACCGCGCATTTGTTACATCTGCATGTCTGATTGCGACTGCGGAGGAATTTGTAACGCAATCATTGAATAATGCAGCTCTTTATTAGACTAATCTAGTCTGTGATGTTGGAGGGTAGAAGTCATCATCATCATCTTCCTGCCCTTGTCCCGTGTTATTTGGGGTCGGCGCAACATGTTTTTTTCTTCCATTCTGCCCTGTCACTTGTCATACTGTCACTAACTTCCTTTTCTTTCATATCACTCTTCACACAATCCATCCATCTTTTCTTTGGTCTCCCTCTCCCTCTCCATCCATCCACATGTAAACTCATAACTCTTTTAGTAACATGCGTTACATCCCTCCTCTTCACATGACCATACCAAGACAAACGATTCCCTTTCAACTTTTCAGTCACTGGCGCCACTTTCAAACTTCCCCTAATATACTCATTTCTCACTTTATCCATTCTCGTCACACCACACATCCATCTTAACATTCTCATCTCCGCTACGTGCAATCTTTTTTCATCCGTCTTTTTCACAGCCCAACATTCTGATCCATACAGTATGACAGGCCTTATCACGGACTTGTAGATTTTACCCTTCAACTTGAGGGGCATCCGTGGGTCACAAGTTGTTCCCGTGACCTGTCGCCATTTCATCCATCCTGCGTTGATCCGATGTGTTACGTCCCGGCCTACCTCACCATCCCCTTGGACGAGTGACCCGAGGTACCGAAAGTCGGAGCAGATCGGTATGGGTGTTCCAGCGAGAGATAAAGGCACTGGATTGGAGAGACCGCCGAAATCACAGAACAAGTATTCCGTTTTGGTTCTACTCAATTTCAGGCCAACACTCTCCAGTCTGTGCCACCACACCTCCAATCTGTTCTGGACCTCTAGGCCACTCTCGGCAACCAACACAATGTCATCGGCAAACAGCATACACCAGGGAGCCTCTTCCTGAATGTCCGACGTCAGAGCATCCATTATCATCAGGAAGAGGTAAGGGCTGAGAGCCGACCCTTGATGTAAGCCGACAGCCACATTGAAGCTGCCAGTGGTGCCCACTGTAGACCGGACTTGGGTACTGCATCGACTGTACATCGCTCGGATCAACTGCACATACTTCCCAGGCACACCTTTCTCCTTAAGGGCCCACCACAGAACCTCACGAGGTACCCGGTCGTATGCCTTTTCGAGGTCAATGAATACCATGTGCAAGTTTTTATGCGCACCTCTGTATTTCTCGCACAGCTGGCGTATAGCAAAAATGGCATCCGCTGTACCCCGACCCGGCATAAAACCGAATTGGTTCTGTGAAATTTCACTCTCTTCTCTCAGTCGCCTTTCAATAACTTTCTCCCAGGCTTTCATAGTATGTGACATTAGCTTTATTCCTCTATAATTGTTGCACTCAAGCACATCACCTTTGTTTTTAAAAATCGGCACCAAAGAGCTATTGCACCACTCATCAGGTATGGCTTCTTCCAGCAACAACTTATTGAAGAACAAAGCTAACCACGTCCATCCATCCACTTGCAATAACTTCCACACTTCAACTGGTATTCCATCTGGACCAATGGCTTTACCATTCTTCATTCCATTTACTGCTATTCTGACTTCATCCATACTAACCATTCTCACTAATCCCACATTCACTGGTTTATTCTCTAACACCCCACTCCAATTATTTTCTTCATTCATCAATCTTTCAAAATATTCCTTCCACCTCTTTCTGATTTTTTCATCATCCGATAGAACCATTCCAGTTTCATCTCTTATACATCTTACATGACAAACATCCCTCGCCTTTCTCTCTCTTATTCTAGTAAGCCGGTATAGCTCTTTTTGGCCTGCAGGACTGTCCAGTGCGTCATATAGTTTGTCCTGGGCTTTTGATTTTGCTATTGCCACGGCTTTCTTGGCTTTCTTCTTTAAAACGTCATACTCACTCTTTTTTTCAGCTTTTAAACTAGCGTTTCCAGGCTCTACACGCTGCCATTCCTTAAATTTTCTCTTTTTTTTCTTTCAATACACTCTGAACTTCTGTCGACCACCACCATGTATCCCTATCTATTATGCCCTTTCCTCTCGTCTCTCCCAAAATGTCTTTCGCTGCATGCCTGATACACTCAGCCATCTCATTCCAGCTTTCATTTATACTTCGATCATTCATATCTCCCATCTCTATCATTTTGTCCACCACTCGCTCCCTGAACTTCTTCGCACAATCATTCCTCTCTAACATATGCCATTTTATTTTAGGGGGAGGACGCTCTTTGTATTTAGTAGACAGTATTTTAACCACTGATGTCATAACCAGGAGTCTGTGTTGTGAGACTAGGTCTTCTCCTGGCAGTACTTTGCAATCTTTGACGTGCTTTAAGTGGTTGCGCCGAACACGAACGAGTTGGAGGGTAGAAGTAATATAAAAATATCTGATGTTTCAAGAAGATTTTTTAGATTTGGTTCTAGCATTTTACGCACTGCCTTTAGACTTATACAATACCTATTTTCCAAAACAATAACCAGAATTGCCAATAAAATGTTAATCTTAGAAATCTAGTTGGATAGTATTAAATACGGCAACTTCAGCGGTACAGTGAGCCAATTGGAATAATCAGTGTTGATGACTCCATCTTTGCCTTGCAAATAGTTACAGATTACTTACTCTTATGTTTAGTTTATGAGTAAAGCGTACATCAAAGGACTGGAATAATTTGGTCTTCCTGTCCGACTATTATTTAGGTATATTCAAGGTGTGACTGTTCCTAAAAGACCCTAGGCTGATAAAAATTTCGTTTTTCCTGAATTTGCCTACATGAAGGTATGAAGGTCGGCTTCCCACTAAATGGGAGGAATGGGGCACCTCCCCGCCCCATTCTGTGGTCCTCATCCTGATGACCTGGACAGACCTCCACCGTCAGTAATGGACTCCCAGGAGATTTATCACCACGTCCCGACTTAGAAAGTTTAAGGGACGGGGATAGGGTAGAGAAAAAAACAAAATTAAACAATTGGGATTGGGAATCCATGGATAAGGAAGGATAATCTACTTTTCTTTTGAATTATGAAATTTAAGGGACTGAGAGGGCTACAAAAGGGAATATGACACGTGACGCTTGTATTTAGAATTAATTATTTTAGAATTACTTTAATCCATTTCACCCGTGCATGTCCTGACCAATCCTACGGCAAAGGGTTGTGAGGCCTCTGCTATTGGATAAGACACACTTTCTATAACAATCAATTCCTTATAACGACCTATCCACCATCGCCAATACAATACAAGACTTAAACAAGCGTGACGCATCGTCAGTCGCCGCAGAACTATTCACAGCTGCCTCGCTAGACGCCGAAGTGGTTTATAAATCGACACTTCTCACTTCCTTACTGCCCCAAGTTGAGGACATCATAACCTCCAAGCCTCCGAGCTACGTCTAGCTGCGGGACTTTTCTGAAATGACTCCAAATTACGTGTCTCGCTAAATATTATTTTTTTGTATCAGTAAGAGGCCTACGGGGGCCGGGTGTGATTTAACGAGATACGTTCACTAGCGTTCCTTAGAACGACTACCAATGCAATCCAGGGTGCTCAGCGATGACTACCCCCTTCTTTCAGGAAGTGTGCGCCTATCAAGAGCAATGCAAAGTATTCTACTGTCAGTCAGTCCATAGGGGGAGGTAACCGTCGCTAACGTTTGGTGGTTTGTGATCTTGTTATAGCTTAAACTGGCTCTAGTATGTAACGAATATTTATTCGGTTCAGCCTTCAATCGGCAGTGCCTCAGTCATAGTTGTGTCAAGTAGGTACGCCGGCCGGCAAAGGTCATGTCCACCCCGAAGGAAATCAGTGTCGAGCCCACTCTTAAGAAGTTAATATCAAGTTCACTCCAAAGGAAGGCTTTCTCCGAGTCCCTAACACCAACCGCAAGCTTAGGTCACCTTGTCAAGGAATGGTATAAGGATAAAAGAGTTAACACTCACCCATTCGGTCACCAACACAGTCGCTAAGATTCACTCGCGTACTTACACACTACTTACGCACAACCAACGCCCATCCATTCGTACTCTAACTCACACACGGATCTGTATTATAAATATTATGCAAGCCTAAACTGGACTTAGTCCACTTGTATCTAATACTGGATCACAATCCTAGCACTTCTAAGAATTACCACGGGACATTATGTAGCCCTACAATATCTACTGAGTTAGTCAGCCCCGTTCCTGCTGGACGTCCGAACCCTATCTCTGCCCGAAGCCAAGTGTCCTCTCTTGGCCGAGCCCACATTCTGCCTTCTCGCTTTACGGCTCAGTTTCGCCTAGCAACTCCCACGTTTGCTAACAAGTTTTTATGACGGTTTTTGTATAGTTTTTAATTGTTTCTCGTTGCTTGGTTTTTAACAACATGCCTAGCACATGTGCGCTATTAGAAATCCCATAATTCAATAGTTTCTTTAGAATTCTATCGGCCCTTTCTTTAAAAAGGACAATTTATGGGGGTCCAAGTGGCCGGCGCCATTCGTGGTATTTAAAAATAAATATAATTTCTTGTTATTAATTTGGAATAAGTGACAGACAGTCACATTCCCCCCTCTGAAAATCAGACGCGTGACGTAGTAAAGCGGATGAGCTTTCACAATAGGATAAACCACTCATTCTCATTAAATCTAATATAGAATCCCATTCCCATTTGGTGGGTTAAAATAGTCTAATAATCTAGTTGGTCTGGTACATGAGTCCAATAAGATAAAATGTCTGCTAAGATTTCCTAACGTACTAGACGTCAACAAGGAAGCATCCTTTAGTGATTACATTCACTGAATCTATATCGTTAATAATCCCTTAAAATTGGCTCATTATAATACCAAATTAATATACATGTATGTCTGTAACCTTGTTTTACATACATGTTATTATGAAATAGGATTAAAATCCAAAGAAAACATTTGGAAATCCAAAACTTTGCATTGTAATTAAACAATTACAGAATGCTATAGAGCTTTACCCTTTTGGTATGTTAAAATAATCTAAAATCTAATCATTATAGTTATTCCAGCAAGATGGGAATCCAGTTACAATTATTCCAGTGGGTTGTCGGCCATAATTCGGCTATGTGTCACCCATGGGTTGTAACACAATCGCTTTACCTATTTCAACCTATAGTCCATCAAAATGGCTAAGTTCTCACTCTTTATCCTACCTCAGTGTACCAACTGTTTGCTTACGTGGTTTTATCACCAAGACCCTTCTCCAGTAACCTCACTCAAAACAATGAGCATGTGTTCAGCTCCTATTTTTTTATTGGCCCATTGAGTTTAAGAAACTTTAAAACAGTCCCTTTTTTTGTTTCATAAGGATCGGCAACATTGTGGCAACAAAAATTTTTTTCTGTGCCTTAGTGTGCGTCGGGTCATTTCGTTATTGACTTTTAGAATTGTGATGAATATGGCATCTCAATGGGCACAAAACATTGCTTTCACCATATGTCGGACATAAATGTGGGCTTGTTTCCCATAAAACTCAGGCTAAATGAGTTTTCAAGAGGTCCCATATTATGTTACGCTATTTTAAAACGGATAACAATTTTTTGTTATTCTTAAACTAATTGACAGACTGTCAAGTCGTAAAATACACACATAAGGTTCATTTAAGTGGCTCGATTTAGCCGGTCTATATGGTGAATATATTTGGTCGTCTTGAGTAAATTATATATCGATAAAAACCTAGTCAGCGCTAGAGTTCCTATATAAGTGTCATAAGAAACTAGTACCTAAAATACCACGTGACAGGTATGGAAAAAGAAGCCAATACTCATAACCATTCGATTTGAAACATGAATCAATTAAGATGTACATATATGTATATATAACGTCAATTATTATTGCAAGATGTGTCGTAGAACCATCTTCAAGAGATACACAGTAGCTTTACCTACTTCAATACCTAGTTCTGTAAAACGTTCTCAGGCCCATCTGACGTTCATTCGATACATAGCTGGTATATCTAAACCTAGTTTTACCCAATTACCACGAAGGTTTATTTTGACCTATACCTCTTGTCATATCGAAAAATCATGGCTTTATGAGACCTTATGTTTATGTTTTTATTTTACATCAGCGTCTCATCTAACCTGTAGTCGGCGTGTAACTATTATAACGGGATTTTTCTGCGACTTAGTATTGTTGTCATTTTTCAACAATTGCATTTTAGTAGACCTGTGCATGCTAATAGTTTAATTTTACATACCAGGGTCTCTTCTAGGGTTACCTACGGTGTTCGCTCGTTTTAAACTCAGCCTATCGCTGTTGTCGCAGGACAAAGGCCATCCTTTATGCACCTTCACGCTGAGTCAGCTGCTGAGATCGACTCCAAGAGTAGCTGGAATAGTCCGCACATAAAAATATTAGATTGTATTTCACTGAGACGCAATAACCCCCCTCTGATTCTAAGAGGATAGAGTAGTCCTGAAATGCAACAAGTTTTTTTGAAGGTTATTGATACTGATTCTGCTAGAACAGATAGTTTTGGATATCCTAGAAGAGCTGAGACGAATATCTACTCATTAGAGATTGTCTATTTCCTATAAACGTGGGCACTTCGAGAAATCTGATTGTGCCTCCTTCGTTCTTACTAATATAAATCAAATTAATCACTGGTGTAAATTGTGACGCGATTTGTACGGTACCTATGCCATTATTTTTTTCTTTTAGATTGGATTTCCCATTTACGAAATAAAATCAAATAACTCCTCTCGCTCCGGGTGGAGCGCGAGGAACCGTCAGACCTTTACTGACCAAAACTCAGCAGTGTTCCTTTATTTCTGTAACCCTAATCACTAATATTTAGTGTTATAACAAAGATCATACGCGAAGTAACGTAAGGGTCTAATAAAAGTGAAACTTAGCTTCGCAACAGGGACTTCGCTACAGCAATCACTGGAATCAGGTGGTGTCAGCCATCAGATGAACTACAGGCTAAACGCAACGCACAAACTGCAAGTTTAGTAACTGCGTTGTCGTAGCGATGTGAAGATTTAAATATCCTGGAATTTATAATAAGGCCACACAAGTATCTATTCGAATAATATAACATACGCTGCAGACTTGGCAGTATTTAGAATATCCTACTATAATGTAATCACTGAAAGATATGCCTACTACTTTCGTTGTAAACGAATTACCATGGTGTAGATAAACTACACGTTTGTTAATCCTAGGTACTAAATTATATTTCATGTCTATTCCTTTCACTTAACGCACATATAGATCTCAACCTCAAAACCACATTTCATTTTCACAAACATTCATTCAGATTTAAAGCTTATGATTGCAGGGAGTCGAACCCACTCTGACATTAGATCAGGGCCCTATTACTGAAACTATTTACACTAACTAGGTACATAACATTACCTCCTCACATAAGCATGGGGATCGAACCCATTATTTGTAGCATATAAACACAAACACACATTCATACAAGCTATAATCTACATACATATGTCTCCGTGTTCATGGGAATCGAACCCTGATAACACAAAGAAATTGAAACTGAATAAATCATTATAAGTCAAGCGGGAATTGAACCCACAACCGTGGCACAGGAACTCCAGAATTTATCAACCAATGAATTAATCGGGAATCGAACCCAAAATTCATTACAAATAAAATTATATACCTAAACTAACAAATCATGCAGGAATCGAACCTGCTATAAAAGTATATATTTATGTAAGTACGTAGTTAAAGGATTCAACTACATACAAAATTCAGATCTTTACCTAGCCGTTGTAATTCTTTCTACGTCTAAATAGTCCTATCATTTTATATCTCTAGAAAATTACGTTGTGTTATTTTAGTAGTAACCCATAAATATCGTTTCTCGTTGCACTGAAGTGAATCAGTACATTTAATGACGAGAATCCTGGTCACGGCACCATATGTGACTGTTCCTAAAAGACCCTAGGCTGATAAAAATTTCGTTTTTCCTGAATTTGCCTACATGAAGGTATGAAGGTCGGCTTCCCACTAAATGGGAGGAATGGGGCACCTCCCCGCCCCATTCTGTGGTCCTCATCCTGATGACCTGGACAGACCTCCACCGTCAGTAATGGACTCCCAGGAGATTTATCACCACGTCCCGACTTAGAAAGTTTAAGGGACGGGGATAGGGTAGAGAAAAAAACAAAATTAAACAATTGGGATTGGGAATCCATGGATAAGGAAGGATAATCTACTTTTCTTTTGAATTATGAAATTTAAGGGACTGAGAGGGCTACAAAAGGGAATATGACACGTGACGCTTGTATTTAGAATTAATTATTTTAGAATTACTTTAATCCATTTCACCCGTGCATGTCCTGACCAATCCTACGGCAAAGGGTTGTGAGGCCTCTGCTATTGGATAAGACACACTTTCTATAACAATCAATTCCTTATAACGACCTATCCACCATCGCCAATACAATACAAGACTTAAACAAGCGTGACGCATCGTCAGTCGCCGCAGAACTATTCACAGCTGCCTCGC
Organism: Mythimna impura; assembly: GCA_905147345.3. Taxonomy (NCBI): domain Eukaryota; kingdom Metazoa; phylum Arthropoda; class Insecta; order Lepidoptera; family Noctuidae; genus Mythimna; species Mythimna impura. The sequence continues at coordinate 690,204 of LR990344.1, forward strand.
TAGACGCCGAAGTGGTTTATAAATCGACACTTCTCACTTCCTTACTGCCCCAAGTTGAGGACATCATAACCTCCAAGCCTCCGAGCTACGTCTAGCTGCGGGACTTTTCTGAAATGACTCCAAATTACGTGTCTCGCTAAATATTATTTTTTTGTATCAGTAAGAGGCCTACGGGGGCCGGGTGTGATTTAACGAGATACGTTCACTAGCGTTCCTTAGAACGACTACCAATGCAATCCAGGGTGCTCAGCGATGACTACCCCCTTCTTTCAGGAAGTGTGCGCCTATCAAGAGCAATGCAAAGTATTCTACTGTCAGTCAGTCCATAGGGGGAGGTAACCGTCGCTAACGTTTGGTGGTTTGTGATCTTGTTATAGCTTAAACTGGCTCTAGTATGTAACGAATATTTATTCGGTTCAGCCTTCAATCGGCAGTGCCTCAGTCATAGTTGTGTCAAGTAGGTACGCCGGCCGGCAAAGGTCATGTCCACCCCGAAGGAAATCAGTGTCGAGCCCACTCTTAAGAAGTTAATATCAAGTTCACTCCAAAGGAAGGCTTTCTCCGAGTCCCTAACACCAACCGCAAGCTTAGGTCACCTTGTCAAGGAATGGTATAAGGATAAAAGAGTTAACACTCACCCATTCGGTCACCAACACAGTCGCTAAGATTCACTCGCGTACTTACACACTACTTACGCACAACCAACGCCCATCCATTCGTACTCTAACTCACACACGGATCTGTATTATAAATATTATGCAAGCCTAAACTGGACTTAGTCCACTTGTATCTAATACTGGATCACAATCCTAGCACTTCTAAGAATTACCACGGGACATTATGTAGCCCTACAATATCTACTGAGTTAGTCAGCCCCGTTCCTGCTGGACGTCCGAACCCTATCTCTGCCCGAAGCCAAGTGTCCTCTCTTGGCCGAGCCCACATTCTGCCTTCTCGCTTTACGGCTCAGTTTCGCCTAGCAACTCCCACGTTTGCTAACAAGTTTTTATGACGGTTTTTGTATAGTTTTTAATTGTTTCTCGTTGCTTGGTTTTTAACAACATGCCTAGCACATGTGCGCTATTAGAAATCCCATAATTCAATAGTTTCTTTAGAATTCTATCGGCCCTTTCTTTAAAAAGGACAATTTATGGGGGTCCAAGTGGCCGGCGCCATTCGTGGTATTTAAAAATAAATATAATTTCTTGTTATTAATTTGGAATAAGTGACAGACAGTCACAAAGGCTAGACTGAACAGGCTCTTAATAAACTAGTGTGCTTCACCGTCGATTGTTTCACTTACTATCAGGTAGGATAGCAGTCAAGCATTAGTTTACATCAATTAAAAAAAAAAAACTTGGTTACTTCTAGGCTATTCTACTGGCCTGTTGGTCTAGTGGTTAGTGGCCCTGACTGCTATGCCGGAGGTCGTGGGTTCGATTCCCACCCAGGACAAATGTTTGTGTGATGAGCACGATCATTTGTTCTGTGTCTGGGTGTAATTTATCTATTTATGTATGTATTTAGAAATATATAAGTATGTTTATCAGTTGTCTAGTACCCATAACACAAGCTCTGCTTAGCTTGGGACTAGATGGCGTTGTGTAATAGTTGTGGAATGTTTATTTATTATATTCTGTACAACCGGCGATTGCATCGGCGCTTATCTACAGGTGAGACAATAAACAAAATCAATCCCCCTCTTCAAACCTATCCTTTAAACTGGTGATCATCTGGATTGCCTATTGTAGATTGGTATCGGAGTTCACTTAGTTGGCAATAATCCCCCGATCTTTAGCTACTATCCTTTTATTTGTGTTGGTCAATGGACCACAAAATCTCATTAAACGTGGCGGGCGCTGGTCCACTGCCACGCTGGTCGGCGATGGGCGCGACGCCAACTTGTCCACTAACGTGCTACTTAAAGCAAACATGTGATCGGTGTCCGTGACTTTAGAACTGAGATAATTTTGTAAATGTTTTTATACAGAGTGCGAGTTATTTTTACGTTAACGCGATCGAAACCGGCATGTCCTGACATGTGACATTCACCAATCCGCATTGGGTCCGCGTGGTGGATTACGGCTCATTCCCTCTCCTAGAGAGAGGAGGCCTGAGTCCCTGCACTGGGAACATTAAAAGGCTGATTATGCTTATGCTATGATGGAAACATTTACCACATTTGGCTCTCTGGTTGGTTAAGAGCTTGGAGCGAGCCAATTGAAGCGCCGATTTACTGCATCATAGCTGGTGTTTGTGATATAATGTTTTTCGTTGGTAGCACCAACGAAACTCTTTTTCTGTAATTACTACCTATTAACTGGTAAAACTGCAGCCACATATGAGCTGGTGCAAACTGCCACCTTTGGACTCGGTGGAAAGGCTTGCGTGAGGCTTTGGTGATCCAGATTTGGTTGAGTCCAATCTACAAAGCCTTGAGCACAGGCGTAGGGTAGCCAGCCTCTCAGTATTTTAGAGGATGCATTTTGGAGTGTGTGCGTGGGAATTGCATGACTTGATTCCGCCTTCTGATTTCTACCATTGGACAACCCGACGTACGAGGAGAATCCACCCTTACCTTGGTGAAACCTCTACGGTCTAGACTAAGCGTTTCGCCTCGTCGTTTATACCGCGTAAATCGAAGGACTGGAACAATTTGCCTGCTGGGGTCTTCCCGTCCGATTATAATTGAATAATTCTGGTGTCTTCAAGGCTAGAGTGCTCTTAATAAACTAGTGCGCTTCACTATCAACGATTTTTTTATTTAACTCAACTCAAACAAACGCAAACGCGTTTGTTTAACGCGTGTGTTTGTGTGTTGAGGAAGCAAGTTTCAGTGCAAAAAAAGTGCGGAAAGCAATGTTTTTCTTCGGTGGTGAACGGGCATATTATATTCTCCTGATAAAGTTTTTTTTTTATTCTTGATAGGTTCGCGCTTGACCGCTAACTCACCTGATGGAAAGCGACGGTGCGGTCGACGTATATACTATAGCTTTAAAAATCCTTTAAAATCTTGATAAGAAGCAGACAGCTACACTTAATAGTTTACTTTCTATTTCAAAACTGCTTCATACGTGAAACTGTGAGGGAAACTGTTCATGAATATATGAATACAATAATACTGCTACTGCTATATTAAAAGAAAATTACTTCTGACGTGAATTTGATAACAGAAGCAAAATAATTCAATTTAATATTAAATTCCATTTAAAGAAGTTCTACTAAATCATTTGGGAGAACTACGTGAAGTGAGATTTGCATAGACTAGTGCGGTGGGGGTTAAATTGATTACTTAGTCCAATTATTATGTTTTGTCGACTGAAACATTACTGTAGAAGTAAGTACCTACTAATCAGAGATCAGGTAGGGTCTTTTAGAATTCGGGGCGAGTCTTTTACCGTCAACATGATAAAACTGATTGTTTTATTAATTATAGGTTCGCGTTTGACTACTATCTTACCTGATGGTAAGTGATGATGTGGTTAACGATAGAGCACGCTTGCTTAAGTAAAACTTATTCATTTCTAACTTAACCACTGCGATCAGCCCCCCTAGCCAAGTTGCAAACGATAAACGTGAACGCTTAGTAATCTCCAATAGATTTTCAACTTTATACCTAAGAGCATAAAGTTGAAAATCTATTAAAGACTACTGAGCGTTAGCAACCGGAACGAACGAAAACACTATGTAATCTTCAATAGATTTTCAACTTTATATCCAATATCATAAAGTTGAAAATCTATTAAAGACTACTGAGAGTTTACGTTTATCGTTTGTGACTTGGCTAGGGGGGCAGGAAATACATACTTCAGTAGAGAATTCCACACCTTAGCTGTACGCAAGATGAAAGTTTTCCCAACGCATTTTGAAAGTGTGGATAGAATGAAGGGTAGAGCCCTGCATAACATTCACAATGGCAATCAATGCACAAACGCACAAACCGTTTTTAAGTTATAGCATATCACATTACAGAGGTATTTAATACAAATTGAATACCTTATTTTTAACAGGAGCGTAAAATTAATTTTAATTAACAAAAATCTTAAAATCTCTACAACATAATTAGTGTGGGAGGTCTGAAGGGAACACTTACCGTAATTTAACGAAGTCTAGACACCTGAACCCAACTACCGCTTGTTAAACTTTATTGTTAATTCATATTAAAACGGTCTGGGTTCAAACTAGCGGTCCATACTTGTACATTTTGATGGACGTTTTCGGCAGAGACATACAGTTGCATTATTTAGTGGTAAAACTAATGAAGAAAAAAGGGGTTATTGTATGTTCCTTCAGTTGCCTTTAGCGTTCTAGGACCACAGGTTTCCTTATCAGAAATTCCCGGTGGCCCTACCGAGCATCAGCCCTGCTGGGCCCCTACGGGCCCCTGCTGATATCTCTTAGAGATGCGCGTGGGACAGTATGCGCAGTCGATGACTCAGGCTTGGTCCTTAACAGACGGGGGGATTGTGAGTTACCTATTGCTTGTCGTTCGCAAGCCCGCTCCTGTGGTGGCCGGAGATCACCCTACGATTCCCGACCCTTGGAGCATCTTCCGTCACGGCGTCTGGGATGTCAGGAAATCCGTTCCCTCTCGCTTGCGGCCATCTCGATCGCTAACATTACATTTTGCAGTATTGACGTCAAACCGCTCGCATTATGCAATATATACCCATATTATTTTTTTTTTCTTTAAAAACTTTCTCTTCCCTCTCACTCATTATCATCATCACAATTTATAACTTTCGTCCGCCTACCGTTAAACTAAGCCTCCTCTTTTTAGTATCATGCTTTCGTCTGTCCTGTAAAGATGGCTATACGTGTGAAAATAAAATTAATTTACGTTTGTCGTCATGCAAACTGCCATGTTGTTACATTCTTCACAAATACCTTCATAAAAATCAGATTTCCTTAACAATTTTTCCTGAACAAATAGAAAGTGAATACAAAGGCTTTTGCACACCGTAACTGCGATGTTCACGTAATCCAATCGCGCCGGCGTCATTAACGTGCGCGCTTTGATGCCCGAACTCCTTAAAGCCACCTCGATCGAAAGTTGCCTAAAAAACTCTCGCTGAATTTAATCCAGAGAAAAAAATATTCAAAGTTTGAGTTTTATTTGCAAAGATCGTTGGTCACTAATTAGTTGTTCAGTGTTATTAACACTTGTTGTTACTGCTTCAGTAGTTGTCTTTAGATTGTTTTTGGTATTTAAATCCCGGACTTGTAATGTATTTTTTTACAGACTCATAATAATAATAAATTATTTATTTATTTATTAAAACTTTATGCACTAGTAAGAGACACTGTACAAAGGCGGACTTAATGCCTTAGGCATTTTCTACCAGTCGACCTTATGGTGGTGCAGAAATATAACATGGTAGGTGCAACATAATGGTAAACTAAATTAAAATAATAAATATATAACAATAATAGTAATATTCTTCTGTCACGGGTAAAGCCACTAATAAAAGCAAATCCCTAATTCCTAAATAAGAGATAAGTCTTTGAGTAAGCTACCATTAATAACCGTCCAGTAATCAATAAAGGCTGTCATTAATAGCGCCACAGATTATGTAAAGCAATCAGTCAGTACCTAATGGGCGTTAATTAATCAATAAGCCAGGCTTACATGCCGCGCTGGGCTTGCGACGCTCTGCCTACCTCGGCTTAGACAGGGAACTGCCTCTGAATAGTCATCACGGTTATGTTTAGTGCTCATGGCGTGTACCTGTTTACACTACAATTCATGACTAAACTCACTAAGATATTATGTTCTACCAATCACATAATTTTATCAGGCTTTTCCAACAAATATTATTAATTACAAAGATTGACAGTAACGTATCCGCATCAAGGCTATATGTAAATGGTTGAATCTGCAATCTTATCTGATGGGGTAGGTACACTCTGTATGGGTATACAGGGTGTTCAGGATGGTTTACCGTCCAACCTGAAATGAAAACTTTAAAATCTCTAAAATTTTATGTCGATTATGGTCGTTATAAAATTTTAGAGATTTTAAGTTCCTGATGTAAATATAAAAAAAAAATGTATCAAATTTTCTAGTTTACCTCGAATAGGCAAATAACTGAACTATTGAACTTTACCTTCAAAGGAATTTCCCTCAAAAGTTTTAGAAGAGTGGAATTTTTAGTATCCGTCCCGAAATTACTTGCAAGAGTGAAGTACACATCAAATATTAAATGGTCGCCCGTTAGTGTCAACCGCGTGTCTAATAAAGTAATGAACACAACAACCGTGTAGCACATCACAATATCGGTGAGGCAGTAAGTTCGCTCACAGGACATGACCTTTCAAGGCAATTTCTTTAGCACGTCGATGGCAAAAACCGTAAAATATATTAATGAAATCCAATGTTCGGCCACGGTAATGCCGTCCACTGACACCTTAGGTAAACAGAGTTACAGGGTATGTGATACAAGGTGGAAGGTGGAGACACTGTCTGCGGAGAGACGCCGCACAAATACTGAAGATTGGAACCGTCCGAGAACCCCCACCTGTGGAGATTATTATCAAGGCAAAATCTATAAGCAGCCCTTGGTCCATGACACTTGGGATCAACGCAACATGTTTTATTCATTAGTTTTCCCTTTTCAACCAGTAAGTAACATCTAAAAATTACTTAATTCAAAAGGCAATGCAAAGGTGTGGTATAGTATGACGATAAATACAGTATGACAGCTCTGCAAACAAAATTTGGTCGCTTGTTTTCAGTTTTAGGGGTCGGTACAGGATTCTGGAGTCTTGTAGCGCTGACCGTCTTATGCAACTGGACTTTCTGTACGTACCCATAGCGTGGTGTATGCGGATCACGATCCCGCGATATGCGATCACGTCCGAACAGTCGCGTATCGCTGCCGGACGGATATCCGCCATGATTGGACACAGCGGATTAATAGTTCTCGTGCGGCTCGTTGTGGACCACGACAAGTTTGTTTAGATGCGTTTGATCTAAAGGTTTTTGGAAAACGTCATTATGGGACCATGATTGCGAGCTACGTTAAGAGGTCACAATTGTTTCCTTCCTCTAATAAATAGTTAATGTTTGAGATGAAATTGCAAACACTTTTGCGTGGTAGAAAACTATTTAGATCCTATACCTACCTAATTTTTTTTGTTGGATTTTTTTTTGTAAAATGTTCAAGATGTACTGAAAACTAAAAACCAGTAAAAGTGACTGCAGAAGACGTGGACTGAGTGTTATGGTACAGAAAAATCAGTGAAAAGCAATAAACTGATTTACGATGCTGGAGAATTCAGTAACACCGTAACATTTACTTGGACTGGCCTCAAATTTTTTGGTCGGTTAGGAAATTCCAGTTATCTTGATTTGAAGACAAAATTACAGTGAATAAAAAAGCGTCACAAACGTGTTAGACAATAAGTTAATCGGGTCGGATGATTTGGGCTGGGCACGCCATAATTATGGCTGTAAGTCCTCTCTTTGAGGAGTGCCTGGAAAGGCAACACGGCGTCCTTACCTTCCGCATGACGCAGGTCCTCACCGGACAGGGTAAGTTTGGGAGGTTCCTACACCGCATTCGTGTGGCAGAAACGCCCGGGTGTCACCATTGTGTGGACCGCCTGGAGGATAAGGTGGAGCACATGATGGAGGTGTGCCCCGCTTGGGCAGAGCAACGCCGTGTCGTGGGGGCGATCAGCGTCGGCGATCTCTTGCGCCGGGCCTTGGTATAGGCCATGGTCCGGAGCTGTTGCCGAATGCTAGCAAAGGAGGCGGCCGATCGCGTGAGGCAACGGTCCTCACGCCCCAACCGCCACCGGGATTCCGATCCCGATTTCCGGCCACCGTAGACACGGGCTTGCGGACGGCGAGTAATGGGTGGCTCGCCGTTCGACCGTCCGGTAACCGTCCGAACCGAGCCCAAGTTGTCGACGGCACGTGCTGTTTCACGCGCGCCTCAAGGAGATGTCAGCAACTGTAGGGGCCCAGAAGGGTCGAAGCCTACTGGGGCCAAGGGTCTGATTCTGAAAGGAAGACTCGGCCCTGGTACGAAAGGCAACGAGGGAACAGGAGTGGGTTTTTAGTCAGTAAAAGACTGACACTATCTCGCGCCCCGCCCAAGAGCGGGGGATGTCATAAGATGATTTTCCCACCGAAAAAAAAAATGGTTTGGGCAAACCGAGAAGTTTCACCGTTATGCTTAGTTCGGATTCAAGTTACGTTTTACTTGGAAAAAACTTCCACATCCAAACTTGGATTGTTTTTGGTAAATAATTTAACTACACGTACCTAATTAAAAATAATTTTAATATTCTTTTGTATGTTTTATTTATAACAGTATATATGTACAGACAGATAAAATAAAGACAAGCAAAAGAAAAATATGTTCAAAAGTGATGCTTATTCTTAAAGAAATCTCTTCCAGTATCACACGCGATAGAAGAGTTGAAAAAAAGAGCTGTAAACACCGTGTGTAAGAGATGCCAATATTTGGTGAGCTGTATATTTTCAAGATATATGATCTAAACGTCATCAAGTTTGTCGCCACGTGTAGACATAGTGAGATATTGATGCCTGAATATAAAACAATAAACGCGACTTAAAGTTTTCCTTCTGATATCTTTTAGAAAAGCAGAAAACGTAAATTATCGCTAACATCTTTCGCACATAATCATTCTATCGACGTCTATGTAATTATCTATTCCTGAGACACGTCCACATAATTCAAATAGTATTCTCATGTTGGCAATAAATGTACAAAACACGATCAGCAAATAAGCCTAAGTAAGTAATGCAATAGGCAAACAGTTTGCGAGCGCCACAGTCTCACCAGAGACAGTGAGACAACATAGGTACCGAGTCAGGATATTCTTGGTAACCAGATAAAAAGTATTTCATATGTCCAGCTGATTAATCAAACTGATGCCGTTTACATTTTCCACCAAAAACAGCATATACTTTGTTGTATAGTTTTACAAAAAAATCAATGTAAAACCTAGAATTATATGTCAGACAGTTACTTTGTCTTTGGATAAAATAACTATCTATCAGTGACAATAATTAACATTCATCATCATCATCATCATTTCAGCCGAAAGACGTCCACTGCTGGACATAGGCCTCCCCCAAGCGTCGCCACAGCGAACGGTCCTGTGCGTCTCGCATCCATCGGACTCCCGCAACCGTTACCAAGTCATCGGTCCACCTTGTAGGAGGCCTTCCAACGCTACGTCTTCCGGTACGTGGTCGCCATTCCAGAACCTTTCGGCCCCAATGGCCATCTGTTCTGCGAGCAATGTGCCCTGCCCATTGCCACTTTAGTTTGGCGATTCTTCGTGCTATGTCGGCAACCTTGGTTCTCCTGCGGATATCCTCATTCCTGATTCGATCACGCAAGGAAACTCCGAGCATAGCCCTCTCCATTGCCCTTTGGGTGACTTTAAGCCTTCTAATGAGGCCCATTGTAAGCGACCACGTTTCGGAGCCATATGTCATCACTGGCAACACGCACTGGTCATAGACTTTCGTCTTGAGACACTGTGGTATATTGGACGAGAAGATACCGCGCAGCTTCCCGAACGCTGCCCAGCCGAGTCGGATTCGACGATTGATCTCTTTCTCGAAGTTAGACCTTCCCAACTGGACCGTATGTCCCAGGTAAACGTAGTCGTCTACAACTTCGAGTGTAGAGTCCCCGACCTTGATAGGAGTGGGTGCTACATGGCTGTTTACCATGACTTTGGTTTTGTCCATGTTCATTTTAAGACCCACTCTTTCGGAAGCTCTACTGAGGTCACCAAGCATTGTACTGAGCTCCTCCGTAGTCTCAGCCATGACTACTATGTCGTCGGCAAACCGAAGGTGAGTGATGTACTCGCCATTGACATTAATGCCTAGCCCTCTCCATTCCAAAACCTTGAAGACATCCTCCATTGCTGCCGTGAACAGTTTCGGAGAAATAACGTCTCCCTGCCTCACACCCCGCTGCAAGAGGATAGGTTTCGAGGTCTGGTCTTGTAGTCGGACTGACATAGTGGCGTTTTTGTACAAACACTTCAGCACTTCGATATACCGATAGTCAATTTGGCACCGTTGGAGAGACTGCAGTACAGCCCAAGATTCAATCGAATCAAAGGCTTTCTCGTAGGCCACAAACGCTAAGCAGAGAGGCTGATTATACTCCTCAGTCTTCTGTATAACCTGCCGCAGCGTATGTATGTGGTCCACGGTGCTGAAGCCTTTTCGAAATCCGGCTTGTTTGGGAGGCTGGAAGTCGTCGAACCTGCGCGCGAGACGATTCGTGATGACTCTGGAAAACAGCTTGTAGACATGGCTCAGAAGCGAGATGGGCCTATAATTCTTAAGCAGGGCATTATCACCCTTCTTAAAGAAGAGTACCACCACGCCTCTGCTCCACGCCTGTGGCGTTTTTCCCTCGAGTATGACGGAATCAAATAGCTTCTGAAGGGCCTTAAGGACCGGTTTTTCACCCGCCTTCAGGAGTTCGGCCGTAATTCCGTCCTCACCCGACGCCTTGTTATTTTTTAGCTGCTTCAGAGCCATCCTAATCTCGTACAGGCTGACGTCCGGGATATCTTCGGTATAGTGTCGAGTCAATCTAGCTCTTGGGTCGTTTACTAGATTTACAGCGGGTTTAGCGATAGACGTGTATAACTGTTCATAAAAAGCCTCGATCTCTCCCAGAAGCTCCGATTTGGCGGATATGACTCTGCCATCGTCGGTCTTCAGTTTCGTGAGCTGGCTTTGCCCAATAGACAGATCTCGTGCAAATACTTTAGAGCCCTTATTCCGCTCAATCGCTTCCTTAATCCTTGCGGAATTAAAGCGGCGAAGGTCGCGTTTCAGGGACTTCGAGATTTGTCTATTGAGCTGCCGGTATATGCACGCATCGTCTGAAGACTGCAGAATCATCTCACGCCTCTTCTTCATTAGCTCGAGGGTCGGATCAGAGAGCTTCTTGTTCTTATTTGTATGGTGAGTCTTGAAAAACTTAGACCCGACCGTATGGACAGTTTCCACGAACCCATCGTAATATTCATCCACGGAGCTTCCTAGGCACTCGAAACGATTGTGGAGTTCGAGCTGAAAGCTCTCGGGGTTTTGGATCTGGATCTGTGCTGGACGGAGCGTAGACTTCATCAGTCGAGACCTTTCAAGCTTAATGTTAATATTCAATGTGCCTCTTACGACGCGGTGATCACTTCCAGTTTTCATCATTAAATATTTGCTTTTTCGTCGACAGGATGATTTCAATCTCATTTCTAGTTGCACCGTCAGGACTTTGCCAGGTCCACCTTCTATGCTCACGCTTTTTGAAGAAGGAATTCATCATATAGAGGCCCTCCTTCTCCATAAAGCTAGCCAGTAGGTGTCCCCGGTGATTCCGACGTCCAAATCCAAATTGCCCCACTCGCAGCTCGTCACCGTCTCATTTGCCCAGTTTCGCGTAAAAGTCCCCCATGACCACGGTGAAGTGAGTCTTAGAACCATGCATGGCTTTTGATATATCCTCATACATGGATTCTACTTCGTCATCGGGATGTGTCGAGGTCGGGGCGTAGACCTGTATGACCTTCAGCGAATATCTTGATGATATTCTGAGTATAAGGTACGCCACCCTGGTCGACACACTCTCGATCCTCACCACATTGTTCACAAGGGACTTGTGGACGATAAACCCGACACCACCCTGGGACTGCTGGTCATCCTCCCGGATATAGAGCAGGTTACCGGATTTGAGAATTATCGTATCCTCCCCCTGTCTTCGGACTTCAGACAATCCCACAATACTCCATCGCAACCCGCTTAATTCCTCCTCAAGTTCGGTGATCTTCTCGTCAGTCCTCAGTGTACGCGTGTTAAAAGTTGCCAGGTCGAGTCGTTTAATAGATGGGTAGCCAAATCTCATCCGGAGATTCTTCGCACCCCTTGCCTCGTCGTGGCCTTGACCGCTACCGGAGTCAAGGGTAGACGGGCTGCCGGGCACTAGGGGCCATTTGTGGGGGGGTTGCCATAATTGCCACGCTTGGCAGACGGGTTGGCGATCGCAGTTTGGTTGTTGTAATGCACAGAGGATGCTGCTGCCCATTCTCTGGTATGTCCCTTAGTCGCCTCTTACGACACCCTCGGGAAGAGATGGGATGGTGTTATTCTTAACGTCCGTACACTTAATTTTTTGAATGGCAAAAAAGTAATTTTCTTATAACGTAACTACATAGTTTTTGTTATGAGACTTCACGTCTATCAGGATTTTAGGTCAACGAGAAGTATCCTATAGGTTTTGATTTCCATGTGAGTGTCTAAACGGTCTTATTTTTAGATTGCGTTGATGTAGAAGTTTGATTTTTTCACTGCTTCAAGGAGCAGCTGAGGTCTGCTGAATTAACATGAAATACTTACATACATAGGTATGTAAGCATTTCATATTAATACAGCTTCACACCTCCACGTGTTTTTTAAAAAAAAGGTCTTGATAGACGGACAGACGAACGACAAAGTGATCCTATAAGGGTTCCGATTTTGACAACTTAGGTACGAAACCCCAAAAATAATGTAAAAAGCTGAATTTTTAAGGAAACGAATTTCATTCATAAGGGAACGATGGGCATTTTGTTAAACTGTGTCGTGCAAGGGACCATAGTATCCAATTGTGGTCAACTCGTTTTTTTTTCGGGTGCCTTATTACCCCGCAGCGCTTGAGCGGCCAGGCTCTTCCAATCTGCACGTGAGCTATTTAAAACAGGGCCTTTCTAAGTAGCTAAGTGTTTCTTCGCGCCCCGGGGAAATCACGCCCCTGTCTGATTGACGCGCAACTTTACCCTTCCAAAGCAACGCCTTTGTTCTTGTCCGCATGAAAACACCTTCGATTTATATTTACTAAATTATTTACACGGAAACGCGATCGCTGAAATATTTAATTAATTTCTGAAGCTAATAAAGTGTTAATTGATTATTATTTACTCTCATCTACTTAATGTTGTTGTTGATTTCTCTTTCATTTGCATGTATGTGTTCATTGAGTGGAATGTTTGTGTTAATTATTATAATTTAATTCATTTTGATAATTTGCAGTGAGTTCATTGAGGTATGTGGATATTATTGTGTTGAATTATTTGCGTTGATTATTATCGGTATTTATTAATGAAAATTATGTTCAGCCGCTGAAATGGTACTTTTTTTTTTTTTTTTTTTTTTCGGTGGGAAAATCATCTTATGACATCCCCCGCCCTTGGGCGGGGCGGGAGATAGTGTCAGACTTTTACTGACTAAAAACCCACTCCTGTTCCTTCGTTGCCTTTCGTACCAGGGCCGAGTCTTCCTTTCAGAATCAGACCCTTGGCCCCAGTAGGCTTCGACCCTGCTAGGCCCCTACAGTTGCTGACATCTCCTTGAGGCGCGCGTGGAACAGCACGCGCCGTCGACGACTTGGGCTTGGTCCGGACGGTTACCGGACGGTCGGACGGCGAGCCACCCATTGCTCGCCGTCCGCAAGCCTGCGCCTACGATAGCCGGAAATCGGGATCGGAATCCCGGCGGCGATTGGGGCGTGAGGACCGTTGCCTCACGCGATCGGCCGCCTCCTTTGCTAGCATTACTGCTTCGCAGAAGGAGGCAACCGCCTGCCACTCCTCCTCGCTTCGGACCATGGCCTGTACCAAGGCCCGGCGCGAGAGATCGCCACCGCCGATCGCCCCCACGAGGACACGGCGTTGCTCTGCCCAAGCGGGACACACCTCCACCGTGTGCTCCACCGTGTCCTCCGGGTGGTCCGCACAATGGTGGCACCCGGGCGTTTCTTCCGCACGAATCCGGTGCAGGAACCTCCCGAACTTACCATGTCCGGTGAGGACCTGCGTCATGCGGTAGGTAAGGACGCCGTGTTGCCTTTCCAGCCACTCCTCAAAGAGGGGAATTACCGCCATAATTACGGCGTGCCCAGCACTGGGTTGCGATAGTCGCTGTCGCCATTCCACCATGAGACCCCGCCGGAGCTCTGTCCGCCATGCCGCAACTTGTCGTGGCAGCGGAGTTTCGCCCCGACGTTGCATCTCCACGCGCAGATCGTGCATGCGTGCAAGGCCTGTTGCCACCAGATCCCATTGTGGCTGGCCAGCAAGGAGGCTCGCCGCTTCGCGGGAAACCGTGCGGTATCCCCGCACCATCCGTATGGCCATGACCCTCTGGCACGCGTTCAGCTGGGCCGCCGGTCGCTTTCGCAGTGACGGCGCCCACACCGGCGCCCCATAAAGGGCCATGGACTGGACGATGCCTGCGTAGAGCCTCCGGCAGGAGGCGTCTGGACCCCCGAGGTTGGGCAGGAGCCGCTTGAGGGCAGCCCCATTCCGATTCAGTTTGGGAGCCAGACGTCGGAAGTGCTCCTCGAAATTCCACCGGCTGTCGAGGACGAGTCCCAGGTACTTCATCGTCGACCCGACGCCGATGTGAACTCCTCCTACCGTTAATTGGGAGCGCCGAGGCGGCGCGCTCCGAGGGCCGTGAAAACACATGGCCTCGGACTTTTGCAGCGCCACCTCGAGTCCCAACTGCTGGATCCTATCAACGACTATCGCAACCCCACGTGTCGCTAATTCGACCGCCGCCTGGTACGAGTCTCCCTGAGCCAGGACCAGCGTGTCGTCTGCGTAGCAGACCACGCTGACCCCGTCAGGGAGGTCGCCGCGCAGCACGTAGTCGTAGCCGATGTTCCACAAGGGCGGTCCTAGTACCGATCCCTGCGGAACACCGCACGACATCTCTCGCCGTTTCCACTCTCCCTGGTGACCAGGGTAGATGATGTACCTGTCCGAAAGGTAGGCCTCGATCACACGACAGAGGTAGTCGGGCACCCGGTGATACCGGAGTGCCCTCCTAATGCTACTCCAGGGCAGGGAATTGAAGGCGTTAGCGATGTCCAATGACACCGCCACGACACACCTGCCCTGGGACACCGCATCCCCCGTCGTGAGAGCTCGCACGCGCATGATGGCGTCCACCGTGGAGCGCCTCCTGCGAAAGCCGAACTGGCCGTCCGCCAGATCCGGCCCCACCCGTGTTAGGTGCGCGACGAGGCGGTCTGCAATTACTCTTTCAAAGAGCTTGCCCACCTCGTCGAGCAGCACAATGGGCCGGTACGCGGACGGAGAGTCCGCAGGGCGCCCCGGCTTCGCGATAAGGACCAGTTTCCCCGTCTTCCAGCGAAGTGGGAACTGGCCCCTCTCCATGCATGCGCTGAAGAGCCCTCTTAATCGAGACCCGAGAGCCTCCATGGCCAGGACCCAGGCTTTCCCAGGCAAGCCGTCGGGTCCTGGGGCGGTATTCTTGGCACTCAGCCTTCGTACCGCCACACTCATCTCTACCTCGGTCACCTCTGGAGCATTGTCGTCATCGTCGCCATCGTGATCCGCGTTAGACACCGCTGGTGGCGGAGCCATGAGCGGGGGAGAGTGTTCCCCTCGCGCAGGGAACAGAGTGCTCACCACACCCTCCACAATCTGGCTGAAATGGTACTGGAATTGTTATCAGGAACTCTCTCGTTACTTCACCTCATTTTATCATTTAGACTCTGCTCTTCTCATAATTATTCGTAGACACTATATGTTCGTTACCGGTTGTTGTTAATGACAGACAGAGGTTTTTTTTTTTCGGTGGGAAAATCATCTTATGACATCTCTCGCTCTTGGGCTGAGCGAGAGATAGTGTCAGACTTTTACTGACTAAAAACCCACTCCTGTTCCTTCGTTGCCTTTCGTACGAGGGCCGAGTCTTCCTTTCAGAATCAGACCCTTGGCCCCAGTAGGCCTCGACCCTGATGGGCCCCTACAGTTGCTGACATCTCCTTGAGGCGCGCGTGAAACAGTACGCGCCGTCGACGAGTTGGGCTCGGTCCGAACGGTTACCGGACGGTCGGACGGCGAGCTACCCATTGCTCACCGTCCGCAAGCCCGCGCCTACGGTGGCCGGAAATCGGGATCAGAATCCCGGCGGCGGTTGGGGCGTGAGGACCGTTGCCTCACGCGATCGGCCACCTCCTTTGCTAGAATTACTGCTTCGCAGAAGGAGGCGACCGCCTGCCACTCCTCCTTGCTCCGGACCATGGCCTGTACCAAGGGCCGGCGCGAGAGATCACCGCCACCGATCGCCTCCACGAGGACACGGCGTTGCTCTTCCCAAGTGGGGCACGCCTCCACCGTGTGCTCCACCGTGTCCTCCGGGGACAGACAGAGATTAAGGCTGGCTTTTCGGATCATTGTCGATGCTTTGGGCTTATCTATTTCGTCCATCGAACCCACCTATATAAATTTTTGTGCTTCCTTTAAAGAATTTTAGTGTGCAATTAGATTTATTGTACTCTTTTCTATACTATCGGTTGGACTGTCTTGTGATGTAATAGGATTTCTTGGCACATGCCAGTATCATCTCAGGCGTGTTCCGGAGAGTTTTTGCTGGATTAGACTGTAGCTGCTAAGCAGAAAGGTTGAAGGGTCACCAGATGAACTGACCTTCTGGTAGACCTTAAGTCACAATCTCCAAAAGTGTGACTCGCAGACGTCTTCCACTAACTTCGTTTCTACTTAACCTACTCATCGTCTCGCCTCTGTGGTCCCCACTCCCTGGCTGGTACGCGGGTCACGTGAGCCAACTAAACGGTCACGTGTGAGCCCTGCCGGCGCACAAAGGCGACACCTTTCAATGCTGCTATACTACTTAAACCAGTCGATTCCACGAGATATATTCGTAAGACGGAATCTGAGTTATGATGGTTGTAAAAAAAGAATTTTTGTTAAAATACCTTAAACTTGAGGACCAGTTTCTGAGTATCTACATGTAAAACAAACCATGATTACCAAAATTTTACAGGTTTTCAGGATTTTTTTGAGGCCTCCTACTCTAGAGTGGGGCGAAAAGGCATGTCAGACTTTTACTGACTAAAACTACACCTCTGTCTTTCAGTTGCCCTTTGTGCCCTAGGGTCACAGGTTTCCTTTGCAGCAATTCAGCGGGCTTCGGCCCTGCTAGGCCCCTACGGATTTGCTGATATATTAATTATGATGGTTTTTTTTTGAAGTGGGAAATAATCCGATGACTTCTCTCGCTCTGGGTTGGGGAGAGAGAGAGGGCGTGTTAGACTTTTTTGACTAAAACTACACCTGTATCCTTCAGTTGCCCTTTGCTTTCTAGAATCACGGGTTTCCTTTTCAGAAATTCCTCGTAGCCTTAGCGAGCATCGGCTCTGCTGGGCCCCTACGGGTTTACTGTCATCTCTTTAAGGCACGCGTGATCTCATGACGGCTAAAATAGGATTATCATGTACTCGATTTCAAATTCTTATTTCAGAAACCGCAGGTATGTGTCATCAGCAGGAAAATCTATATCTTCTACTCTACAGCATTGTATACAAAACATGATAAGACATGACGCACAGGACCGGTCATTATGGCGATACTTGGGAGAGGCCTATGTCCAACAGTGGACGTCTTTCGGCTGAAATGATGATGATGAAGATATGCCTCATGTTGATGAATGCAACTGCTGAGCGTGGGTCCTGAGTTCGATTTCTGGGTCGGATAAAAGGTTTCATTGGGTTTACCCATTAGATATTAGTCTGTAGCAGCCTGGAGTTTAGTAGATAGTGGTGTGCACACCCCTGTACCTCGGAAAGCACGTAAAGCCGTTGATCCTGCGTCCGATCTCTCCATAATGCGGGTTTGCTGTCCCATCGGACTGTGCGAGTATAGGAACAAAGAGTGTACCTACGTTTGTGCACACGCTTGTGCACTATAATCTACACTAATATTATGAAGAGGTAAAGTTTATTTTTTGTTTTTAGTTTTTTTTTTTGTTTGTAGGATAAGGAGGCAGGTAATCTTTTAGTATTAATTATTAGTTTTCCTGAGTGACATAGGCTATATTTCATGTACGCGGGTGACGACGCGGGCAAAAGCTAGTATTATATAAATGCGTACTTTGTTAATCTCCGTTGAGTTGAGACTGGCCACTGCGATCGATCGCTTGAATAATAACTGTTCAGTCATACATAAAACAGTTTATAGAGTATCGTAGACGTGATTATAAGAAGATACTATTTCTAGACGTGTAATTTTTTTAAAGGTGTTGTATGAACAAACTAAGACAGTTATAAAGGTTTAGTAAGATTGTGCTGAAAATTTTTAGACGATTAAATATTGCTGATTCTTATGTTGGCCCGATTTCTGCACCAAATTCAGATCGTTGGAGTCAATAAAGCGCGATATAGTAAAATATAAAATTTGCTTGTAGATAGTAGACAAGAGGTAGATACAAGCCTTTCAATAATATAAAGGTATTTTTTGTGTAGAGCATTGGTGGCCCAATGGTAACGGTTCGAACTTACGAGTTGTAGGTCGCGGGTGCAAATCCTACCCCAAAAACAGTGAAGGAAAACATCATAAGGAAACCGGCATGTCCTAGAACTAAAAATTCGAAGACATGTGACATTCATCCACCAACCCGCACTGAGCCCGCGTGATGGATTACGTTACGGCCCATTCCCTCTCCTAGAGATTTGGCTTGAGCCCCAGCAGTGGGAACATTGTAAGGCTGATTATTTATGCTATGTTTATGTTTGGTTCTAAAGACAACTCATTGGCATTCATACCTACGTAAGGTTTTAGTTTTAATAGTCCATAGACAAGACAGACGTCCCAAGTTCAAGTTATGAACAAATACAAATCAAGCAGATGGTATAAACTTCTGAACTATTTAGTTTTATCTCTGATGAGACTTGTTCTAACTAAATCGATACCTGTACCTAAATTAATTAGATATTCAAATTATACAAGTTCGTAATTAACATCTTCATTCACAGACTGATTAATTTTAGTAAAGTAAAGTTAAGGTTATTTAAAGGTTGACAGACGGTGAAATGATACCTAGCCTAAGTTTCGCAAACTTTATTTCTTGCTTTCGGAATTCATAACCGAATGACTTTCGTTTAGAGGTGCGAAATCAATGACTTCTCTCGCTCTAGAGAGTATCGAGGTGGTGTGTCAAACTTGTTCTGTCTAAAACCATATCTGTGTTCTTCATTTGCCCTTTGCGTTTTAGGACCGCGGGTTTCCTGTTCGGAAATTGCCTGTGGAACGAATGGCTGCTGTCGTAATAAGCTGTGATCTTCCTCTGTTTACCCAGAGTTGGGAGTGACCTTCTCCTCGATGATGTTCTTCCAGTTTTTTCTACTTTTACTAACCTCCTCGGTATCCAAGGCTGTAATCTGTATGTAGGTCATACAAATAAAAAATATGTTTCAGGTGGTTTAGAAACTACAAACTTAAAGCAAGATACAACGCATCTATTTCTTAACTTTGATGTTTTAAATAGATTCTCTCTTTAAGAGCAAAGCGTTAGTCATAGTCAAATTAGTTTATCACTAAAATCACAAAATGTTCTTTATTTATTTAGTAAAACTTTATGCAACATAAAGTTGCGGCAGGTATCAATCAGTTATTAAGTTTTTCTCTTTTAAAATACTTTGCACCACACTAAGAATTACTCCTGTATCATGAGAGCGTTCACAAACATCTAATCTCACATACACAAGACATCCAGACTCGGGACAACTATCTGTAGGTCACACAAATCTTTGTTTTGTACGGGATTTGAACCCGCGACACGTAGCGATTTAGTCAATCGCTCGGTATAAACAAAAATCTAATCGCAGTCAAATAAATGAGGTTTAATTTTAAAATATCTTATTATACGCCTGATGGTACAAATTAACTACAAAAAATAAACAAGTTTCACCTATTTATAAAAACAAGGCTAGTTCCGGCCCCCAGACACTGCACAGTGGTCCCGGCCGTCGAGGTCGACGCAATAAAAATGTGTGTCTCCCGACGTCGCACGGTACACAGTGCCGCCCTCTTCCGCTTCCCATAACAAAACCCTGGTTCCTGACGGGAACAATTTATTTTTGTTTTTGTTGTTAATTGCCACCATGTTTAATAAGAGGGGATGTACGAACTATGCTGAAGGGCGAGCGTTATTTTTGTAGCTGGGGAGCTTTATTTTTAGATTTTATTTTTGTATAAGTAGTATGTTATTGAACTCGTTTGGAAATCTCTAAGAGGTAAAAGGGTGTCATTCTTAGTTGTTTCGTAGAAAAATCAAATTTATATAGAATGCTTTATGATACTGAGTTCATCTATGTGTAGCAATATTTTATATAACATAAAATAATCAGTCTTAATTATAATTTTTTCACTACTAGGACTCAGGTCTGTTCTCTAAGAGAGGGAATGGGTAGTAATCTTCCACGTGGGCCCAGGGCGGATTGGTGGATGTCACATTACGTCGAATCATGCCCGTTTCCTCATGATGTTTCCTTCACCGTTTTATGAGCAGTGATGATGAAATAAATTACACAAAGTAATGTGCTTGCCAGGCTTTGAACCCGCGACCTACCATTCCTAAGTCAGGGCCGTTACCACTTGTCCATCACTATATTTTACATAACGTTTAAATTAATCATTATTTTACACGATGAAAAAAGTTATTTTTCAAATTCCAACAAGTATTTGATACCTACACTTTTCAATCATTACATTTTTAATTTTTTTTTTTTAGGTTTATTAATAGATTGCATTTGAACCAATTTTTACAAACAAGCGCTAATCCTAGTGGGTTTTTTAAAATGCACAACATTTTTGGTCCAAAATAAATGATTTATTTATTATAAAAAGTACAGAGATTTGGCGTCCAATCGTCTGAATAGTTACCGTTGATTAATTCCAACCATCTTGTAACCATATAGGTATATCTGGTAACAGTTTACGGCCGGACTGCAACCCTCAGGGGAGTAGCGTCACGCAGCTGGATGCTCTCCTGTAACGACCCCCGGGGGCCCCGTTGATTCATACCCACCATCAATGTTAGTGGGCTTACCTACGTATCCGCAAACGAGGTAAACGTTTTGGTGAAGGTGGTTTGGATAGAATGTTGTTAAATATGTCCTTGTCTAAAGCAACGAGTTTCAAGATATTTCAACTAAACATGAGAAAATCATATTGTGATTTTTTATTCGTTCCGCCTAGAAGTGTAACTTAGGGCATGTCACGTTCGAGGCGGTAAGTCTTCTCTTTGAGAAGTGACTACAGAGAAACTTTATAGCGTTCTCACCGTCTGCCTGATGTAGGTCCTCATCGGACATAGGTGTTTCGGGAGGTATCAGTTTTGGATCGGTGGAAAGAAACGCTTCAGTGTCACCAATGTCTAAATTGCCCGGAGAGCACGTTAGAGCATACGGTGGAAGCCTGCCCCGCTTGGGCAGAACACCACCGTGTCCTCGTAGAGGCGGTTGGTGATGATGACCTCTCACGTCCAGCCCTGGCTAAGGCCATGGTAAGGATCGGCCACCGTAGGCGCGGGCTAGTAGACGGCGAGCAAAGGGTAGCTCGCCGTCCACCGTCCTTACTGTCCGAAACCCGAGTCGATAGCACGTTGTGTTGCACTCATGCATCATATAGATAACATGCCTGCTAGAGATGCAAGATTTTTCAAGAGAATTACCATAGCCCTGGAACTGGAAGTTATCTAATAATTTCCCAGTGCACAAAAAAAGCCACGTTTCGTATTCGATACTTTTTATATTTTTAATTATTTTTACGAGGTTAAGGTTTTTAACCGCTTTTATTAGCTTCACTTGTAACTAACTATGTATGTAAGAAAATCTTGGAATCTTAAATTTGACCCACTTCCCGGTCTTCGATTAGGATGAAATTTTGCACACGCTCTGAATTCTGATGACAATACATGACTAGCTAAGAAACGTCATTACAAATCCAATATGGCGGCCTCCCCAAGATGGCGGACTGGCTGTTTGAAATCCACCCCCATGATATGGATATCAAATGAAAGGGTTTGCTGTCAGAAAAACGAAAAAAATTGTCACGTGACTTAAATCCAACATGGCGGACGTCCAAGATGGCGGACAGGCTATTTGAAATGCACCCCCATGATATGGGTATCAAATGAAAGGGTTTGCTATCAGGAATACGAAAAAAATAATAATAAGAAGACTAAAAAGTATAAAATAAAAATAATAGTTTAAAAAACTAAAAAACACGCGCGTTTTGTCCAAAGAGAGCATAAACGATCCACGCTTTCTTTCTTTGCAAAGGTTTCATCAAACTAAATGTCCGAATTATTTTGTAATTTTTAGTGCGTGCTAAAAGCGTGTTTTTTAGTTTTTTAAACTATTATTTTTTTTAACATCGTAAATGCTTTACTTTACTTTGTAACATTTATATAACTTTAGATTAATTAATGAGTCAAGTACATGCTCAGTTCGATTTAATTAAATGTGAAAGCAGCAAAAAGGCGCTTAAAACATTCTAACTACATGCCAGCGTTCTTACTAGTACAAAGCGAATCCCTTTGCTGTCTGCTACATAAAGTTCTGCACAGAACGAATTCTCTGTATCGGTGTGAACACAAAGAAACCTTCGAAGAAAGCATGATTTATCTTTGGTCTTACTTCTTGGCCCCAGTTTAGCCTTTCTATAGTTTGATCGCATGTGACATATTTTTTTATCGACTTCAAAAAGGAAGGTTATGTATGTATTTTTGTATGTATGTCCGCAAATTTCTCAAAAACTACTGATCCGATTTGCTGTTGATGTGAGTAAAATGTATATTTTCAGGGAAAGACTTACAAAATAATTATAAGGATCTGATGAAGATCCTCGGAGATATACTGTCTGTAACCGAACGCTTCTAAGTAACTGCAAATAACCCGCAATTGCTGCGATCGTATGTCTAATGTATTGTTTACACCATATCATAACATCACATCATGACGGTACGCTCTGAAGAAAAATGCAGTTAAAGTTCACCCTTTGTTTTTTTATAGAAAATCATCAAATGACTCCTTCCGCTCTGGGTGGAGCGAAGAAGAAGAAGTGAAGAAGTGTCAAACTTTTACTGACTATAACCTTGGGTTCCTTCAGTTGCTCTTTGCATTCCGAATGAAGGTATCCGCAGGAGCACCAAGGTCACCAATAAAGTCTGAAGAATCACCAAACGTATGTGGCAGTGCCCATTTCTTTTAAGCTATTGCATAGCTTCTATCGAGGGCCTTGAGCGCGGGGACCGAATCCAGAAATTCCGTAACGAAAAAAACCTCACGCTCCCCACTCCGACGGGCACGGAGGTGTGGCTTGAAGGCCGTGCATTGTCTAACGTCGTTTCTTTTCGGCAGTCTTCGACACGGTGTTTGTGTGCGTGCAACTAGCCGTATTGTACGACTCTACGAAGCTCGTTTATTTATTTAATAAAAGAAAAAAAATTGTTTTCTTATCGGTCACCACGCTCAAAAAGTGTAACTTGAATTAATATCAAAGAAAAAGAAATACTGCTTAAATAAAATAAATAAATAATTATAATTGCATAAGTTGATACAAAATGCTATGCAATAGCTTTACCGCGGCAGTCCCCGAGTGCCACACTTTTCTTTTTCTTTTTTTTTGATATAATCCAGTGCTTGACTGCGATCCCACCTGATGGTAAGCAGTGATGCAATCATTGATGGTGTGGCGCACTAGTTTATTAAGAGTCTATTCACTCTAGCCTTGAAGACACCCAAATTATATATTAAATTTCTCGCAGAACGAACGGTCGATGTGGCTGAAAACTCCTGTGGTAACGCTCGTGAACCGGAAGATACAACTTCGAGAAGTCTCTCACAAGGTGGACGGATAACCTGGTATCGTTCGCGGGAATCTGATGGATACGAGACACCAGGCCTGATCTTTGTGGCGATACTTAGTCTAAGTACACCAGTGCACATTTTTCGGCTGAAATGATGATGATGATTGTATAACGTAATCAAACAAAAAATTCAAGTATGCAAGTATACGAATGTGCTGTATAACTTAACATAAATACAAAATAACGCGGGGGCAGGTGAAACTAAAAATCATGCATTACAATTAAAGAAAGATGCAGAAATGGCACAAGACCGTGCTGTTTATAATTAAGCCACAAAATTAAAATTCAGGAGAATAATAAATTCAGCTACGCAAACAAACATTCGCAACATAAACTTGTGACATTAAATAAAAAGGTAAAAACTAAAAACTTACTAAGCGTCCACATACATTCGTATAATGAAATCCTTCCAACAACTGCACAGTGCAACTTTAATTAAAAAATGCGGAAAAAATTGTACGGAACTCATGGAGTTGCATGAAATCATGTAACGTAACTAATTCAAAAGTTTTCACCTCTCACAACGGGTAAGTTCGCGTTGTTGGGTTGGCCAAATTAAAAAGTTTCGGCTGGTTCGGGATTACTCGGGTCGAGTCGGGATCAATCGGATGCAGCCGACGAAATTGTTTCGCTAAGTATTTAACGCTCATCCCATGTTTCGAGTTCGTCAAGAAGTTGCTCGTAAGAATGTTTGTTAAGTTATAGTAATTATTAGTTTGCAGAAGATTCGGCTTATTTATGTAAAAACATAATTACCCATAGTCGCGACGATACGTCTTCGTCACCTTCTTTTGGTATTGACACCAGCCCACCTTCTTGCAGAGTTAGTTACGTTCATTCTCAAACTCTTCATTTTAAAACGTACATAAGTTGTCGTAATGGCGGTGAAAAAAAAAAACTTTTTACAAATATATTTTTCTTTGAATTTTTTTGTTTTGTTTTTTTTTTTAGCTATGGTATCCCACAGCTAAAATTAAACAATGATACGAGGTCTTTGGTAAAGTATCAACAAAAATATATCTTGGAGGTGAGCGTGGAACACTGCCCTATCAACTCTGGATTGGTCCTCACCGGACAGCCGGACAGCAAGCTACCCATAGCTTGTCGACCGCAAGCACGCGCCTTCAGTGGCCAGGAATCGCCTTGCGACTTCCGATGCCTGGGATGTTTTCTGCGGTGGCAGCTTAGGCTTAAAAAAGACTGAGGTTTACTAACATTTGCGGTCATCTACTTCACTCGGCTGTTACTGCTTCGCAGAAGGAGGCGACCGATTCCTATTCCCTCTTTCTCCGGACTATGACCTGACCGCAGCTGTCCTATAAGAAACCTTTAATAGGAATGACAAACCGGAAATTACTCAATTTATACATTGTATTGGCAAATAAAATGTAAGTAATGGACTACGGAGTTATAACTTAACACAACACCTACAAAAAAAAAAAACGTTAAAAACCAGTCCATAAACATGGAATTCGAACATAATTGGTGAAATGAGAGTATACTCATCTATGATACCCCTTCAGAGCATACTGGCGTGATGTTATGTTAGAACATGGTGTTAAAAAATGCGATTGCAGCAAGCAGCAATTTGCTATAATTTATTAGAGTGTTCCATTGTCTATCTTCGAAGTTTTTCACCAGATCTTTATCTAATATCAATAGAACCACCTGGTGACAAAATTTAAAAACCTAACCTATGTCCAAGCAACTTAATTATCTGAATTAATGGACAGTCGTACTGCAGCAAACAACCACAAAAAGCAAAAGTGTGCAACAACCGATTCCCCACCGTCATTTATACGAACAGATGTCAACACGTCGATCCTCACAAGATATCGCTCCGCGCCACTTCATAAATCACACTGACCGCTTTCCTCTGTCGGCTAAAAACTCGCTCGATTTTCGCTTAAAACAGCCGAACCCGCCATTTATAACCTGCGCCCTTCATACATAAGCAGCGCCCTTTCCGCGCTAGAGGTGTGCCTATTCGATTTATTACTCGAATAAAAGTCGAATCGGAGGTAAATCTATTTAGCAGACTTCGAATTGAATCGGAGGAGTATGATAGGGTAGCTTTATCTGAAGGTAGATGGATGTTGAAGAGACTTCATAGATATATCACTGTAATGGGTGTCACTGCGATATTTGGAGTCGGTCTTTTCACATCGGTTTGTCAATTCTATTAGAAACTAGTTGCTGGTTGTGGCTTCGCCCACGCGAAAATAGAAAGCTATTCTAAAGGAACATACCCCCGGGATAAAAAGTATCACATGTCCTATTCCAAAACATGGTCTGTCCCGTGGTTCAATACGTACATTCAAATCCGTACAGTCATTTATTTATTGATTTGGATTCCAACAAAGAGACACAAATACAATACAAATCATAACTACGCATGGGGTTCTTTAACGTGTGCTACTTCAGTTACAGGAAACCACAGCATGCACATATAACTAGGTGAAATATAAAAAAAAAATTGAGTGCAAAGGAATAACAAACAAACACACACCTTTATAATATAATATGACAGAAGATCGAACCTTTCATACTGATATCTGTGAAGTATAAAAGGCATCCAAGATAATATTGCATCACAATAAATCGTAAAACCCACCGACTATTAAACGCAATCTCCAGCCACGAGCACTAAAGTTAAAACTCCAACTATCGCAGCTCGTGATCCTCTGCAAA
This sequence comes from Mythimna impura, assembly GCA_905147345.3. NCBI lineage: Eukaryota > Metazoa > Arthropoda > Insecta > Lepidoptera > Noctuidae > Mythimna > Mythimna impura. Next base: position 716,641 of record LR990344.1, read on the forward strand.
GCATGTTTATTGTATGAACAAGCAAATCAACTGCGAACAAATCTCGGCACTATTCGTGACAACTCGGGCGGGACCGCGTGGAGATATGGGTTGGTACTAGCACGTACGACGCATACAGTTAGGCTTTTGATAAATAATTATAGGAAAGTCGGATTACATTGTATATTTTAACTACAAAAGAAAATAAAATAAAAATTACTTCTATCAGCGGTTTTACCCGCGTGAAAGTAAAAAATGGTAACACACTTATGGGATAAAAATTCCTATCCTATGTGCTATTTTCAAATATGGTCTACCCACGCGAAAAATTTCATCCAAATCTGTTCAGCCGTTCGAACGTGAAGAGTTAACAAACATACATCGGTACACTCACACACTCACAAACTTTTGCCTTTAACACATTAGTGTGATAAAATGACAATTTAATTAATAGAGCGACCATTCAAAAACACTACATTTTCCTAGTTCAGTGTTCTGGCGCTGCGACTGCATACTGGAAAGCCTTCTTCGAGATAGGCCGATGACCGAGTGACCGTTCGATGTGATGATACATTGAGGAAACCAGGTATGTCCAGTAGTGGACGTATTTTAACTGAAATGATGATGGTTCTTTTTCTATTTATTTAACGGCATTATGACAAAAAGAAAAATCAACAAAAATCTACTTTTTGTTTACTAACAACCAACAAAAAATAACAGCACTGTTCCAGTACTAACAAAGGATCAATTTAGTTCTATAAAAATAAAAGTTCCACATAAAATAAAGCGGCACGTCCCAGCACTAGGCCCCGAGCCCGACTCCCGACGTAAAATGATTTGTTGAGTGCTACGGAATATTCCATTATGCAAACACTTGGGCTCGGTTTTTATTCACATACATATGGCTGCCTATGGGAATGTTCGACATTGCCCGTAATCGATGGGGAACCACACTATTTACCGTTGATCGACTGATTTAGTCTTTATTTTATGTAGACTTTTGGAACAACTTTGAAGATCTTTTGTTTTCAGGGAACGATTGTATCAATTTTATTTGAGACTGATCAGAAGGTTTTAGCATGGGAAGGAGTTGAACGTAGAAAGATAACCAGAGAGCTTGAGCGAAGTGATATTTTATTAGCTTTAACAATTATTGTCGAATGGTATATCCCGGCAGTGTTGGAAGGTCTTCCACAAGGTAGACCGATGACCTGGTGAAGGTTGCGGGAATTAGATGGATGCGAGACGCACAGGACCGGTCATTATGGCGACACCGCTGTTGGACATAAGCCTCCCCGTTTATGTCCAACAGCGGACGTCTTTCGGTTGAAATGATGATGATGATAAACTGAATTACAAGGTTACCGACATAACCCGTAGAATCACCTAGCTTAAGGGCAGTGGACACATTGCTCGCAGAACAAATGGTCAATTGGGCCGAAAGGTTCTGGAGTGGCGACCTCGTACGGGAAGACGCAGCGTTGGACGGTCTCCCATAAGGTGGACCGACGAACTGGTGAAGGTCGCGGGAAACCGACAGATGCGAGATGTAGAGGACCGGTCGTTATAGCGACACTTGGGGGAGGCCTATGTCCAGTAGTAGACGTATTTTGACTGAAATGATAATAAACTGGATGAAATTGTCGTACGTCTAACTTAAAGTTATGATGCTGTTAAAATGTATATTATTTTGTGTAGGCCTTGAAGTCAATGAAAAATTTTAATTTATAAAGGCTTGCTTTAAGTCATCTGAACCTCCAAATGACCTGCCAGTAACAATCCGTGCGGTCGTCTTCCAGCAAACAGGTTTTCACAATGAGATTGTACCGCCAATCTACCTATTGAAATTATCGCATCTAGAAATGAAGCGACCTGTCTTTTGAGCTTCCAGACGGTGGTAGAAACAAAATAGATTCAGAAGGCCCAGTTCCCAAGTAATATAACCTATCAAAAAAAGCTCAGCAATAATTTAATAGCCTTATGACAAATGTCCTTAAAGTTTTCTTTCGCCCTTAGATAAACGGAGGAGACTATCCAAGTCTTAGTACATAAAATCACACGTGTACTTCACCTACCTTTTGCCGGAGTACTGGAAGACTTGCGCAGTTTTTCAAGCAGTCAGGTATTGGCCCAAATAATTTCAATGTGGGCTCGTCACCTTTTCTAGTGACTGTGAGTCTCTTATGGTTAGGGTGCAAGGTGGTGTTTTCCTCAAACGGAAGCAAATGTGCTTCTATTTTGCTGACTGACATTTTATTATTTTTTAATCTGAGCTGATTCAAACTAAGGAACAAACATGATTAATACAGGTTTATTTTTGTTCATTCTCATTTACTTCTCACTTATATTGTGTTTTTTTTTTCCGGTGGGAAAATCATCTTATGACATCCCCCGCTCTTGAGCGGGGCGGGAGATAGTGTCAGACTTTTACTGACTAACAACCCACTCCTGTTCCTTCGTTACCTTTCGTACCAGGGCCGAGTCTTCCTTTCAGAATCAGACCCTTGGCCCCAGTAGGCTTTGACCCTGCTGGGCCCCTACAGTTGCTGACATCTCCTTGAGGCGCGCGTGGAACAGCACGCGCCGTCGATGACTTGGGCTCGGTCCGGACGGTTACCGGATGGTCGGGCGGCGAGCCACCAATTGCTCGCCGTCCGCAAGCCCGCGCCTACGGTGGCCGGAAATCGGGATCGGAATCCCGGCGGCGGTTGGGGCGTGAGGACCGCTGCCTCACGCGATCGGCCGCCTCCTTTGCAAGCATTACTGCTTCGCAGAAGGAGGCGACCGCCTGCCACTCCTCCTCGCTCCGGACCATGGCCTGCACCAAAGCCCGGCGCGAGAGATCGCCGCCACCGATCGCCCCCACCAGAACACGGCGTTGCTGTGCCCAAGCGGGGCACACCTCCACCGTGTGCTCCACCGTGTCCTCCAGGCGGTCCACAGAATGGTGACACTCGGGCGTTTCTTCCGCACGAATCCGGTGCAGGAACCTCCCGAACTTACCATGTCCGGTGAGGACCTGCGTCATGCGGAAGGTAAGGACGCCGTGTTGCCTTTCCAGCCACTCCTCAAAGAGGGGAATTACCGCCATAATTATGGCGTTCCCAGCACTGCGTTGCGATAGTCGCTGTCGCCATTCCGCCATGAGACCCCGCCGGAGCTCTGTCCGCCATACCGCGATTTGTCGTGGTAGCGGAGTTTCGCCCCGACGTTGCATCTCCTCGCGCAGATCGTGCATGCGTGCAAGGCCTGTTGCCACCAGATCCCATGGTGGCTGGCCAGCAAGAAGGCTCGCCGCTTCGCGGGAAACCGTGCGGTATCCCCGCACCATCCGTATGGCCATGACCCTCTGGCACGCGTTCAGCTGGGCCGCCGGTCGCTTTTGCAGTGACGGCGCCCACACCGGCGCCCCATAAAGAGCCATGGACCGGACGATGCCTGCGTAGAGCCTCCGGCAGGAGGCGTCTGAACCCCCGAGGTTGGGCAGTAACCGCTTGAGGGCAGCCCCAGCCCGATTCAGTTTGGGAGCCAGACGTCGGAAGTGCTCCTCGAAATTGCACCGGCTGTCGAGGCCGAGTCCCAGGTACTTCATCGTCGATCCGACGCCGATGTGAACTCCTCCTACCGTTAATTGGGAGCGCCGAGGCGGCGCGCTCCGGGGGCCGTGAAAACACATGGCCTCGGACTTGTGCAGCGCCACCTCGAGTCCCAACTGCTGGATCCTATCAACGACTATCGCAACCCCGCTTGTCGCTAATTCGACCGCCGCCTGGTACGACTCTCCCTGCGCCAGAACCAGCGTGTCGTCTGCGTAACAGACCACGCTGACCCCGTCAGGGAGGTCGCCGCGCAGCACGTAGTCGTAGCCGATGTTCCACAAGGGCGGTCCTAGTACCGATCCCTGCGGAACACCGCACGACATCTCTCGCCGTTTCCACTCTCTCTGGTGACCAGGGTAGATGATGTACCTGTCCGACAGGTAGGCCTCGATCACACGACAGAGGTAGTCGGGCACCCGGTGATACCGGAGTGCCCTCCTATTGCTACTCCAGGGCAGGGAATTGAAGGCGTTGGAGATGCCCAATGACACCGCCACGACACACCTGCCCTGGGACACCGCATCCCCCGTCGTGAGAGCTCGCACGCGCATGATGGCGTCCACCGTGGAGCGCCTCCTGCGAAAGCCGAACTGGCCGTCCGCCAGATCTGGCCCCACCCGTGTTAGGTGCGCGACGAGGCGGTCTGCAATTACTCTTTCAAAGAGCTTGCCCACCTCGTCGAGCAGCACAATGGGCCGGTACGCGGACGGAGAGTCCTGGGCGCCCTGGCTTCGCGATAAGGACCAGTTTCCCCGTCTTCCAGCGAAGTGGGAACTGGCCCCTCTCCATGCATGCGCTGAAGAGCCCTTTTAATCGAACTTAGAGCCTCCATGGCCAGGACCCAGGCTTTACCAGGCAAGCCGTCGGGTCCTGGGGCAGTATTCTTGGCACTCAGCCTTCGTACCGCCACACTCATCTCTACCTCGGTCACCTCTGGAGCATTGCCATCGTCGTCGCCATCGTGATCCGCGTTAGACACCGCTGGTGGCGGAGCCATGAGCGGGGGGGAGTGTTCCCCTCGCGCAGGGAAGAGATTGCTCACCACACCCTCCACAATCTGGGGCCGGAGACTCTTCGTGAGTGGAGGAGCTCAGGGGCGGAGTTTTTCCCGCACCACCTTATAGGGGCGTCCCCACGGGTCTCCGTTCAGAGTCCCCAGCCACACGTTGCGGGCCTCCAACTTGGCCCGCTTTATTTCCGCTCTGAGGGTGCGCTTCGCTTCTCTGTATCCCTCATACAGCTCCGCCTTTCTGGCCTCCGCATCCGGTGGGCGGATGCGGCGACTGCAGTGTCTGGCGTACCGGCGCCGCGCAGCATTGCCGCGTCGCAGATTTGCGACATGGCCTCCCGGAACCACTCTGCCTCGACATCGATGTCAAGAGGCCTGTCCGGTGCTTGCACCCAGGCCTGTACCATCGCGGCTTCCAGGACGAGCTCCCGGTCCAGCTGCTTCAGCGCCCAACGCGGACCACACGGGGTCTGTTGGACCGGCGCGATCGAGGTCTGGGTGGAGACGTCAAACCGAATGTACTGGTGGTCTGAGTACGTCTCCACCCCCTCCATGACGCGCCAGTCGACGACACGTGGTGACAGAGCAGGGCTGGCGAACGATATGTCCACCACTGACTCGCCCTGCATCCGCACACACGTGGGGACAGAACCCCGGTTTAGGACGACCAGGCCTGTCTCCAGAGCCCAGTCCTCCACCATCCGACCCCGCTGGTTCGTGAACCGGGAACCCCAAGTTCTTGGCATTGAAGTCCCCGCAAACGACCACGGGGAGGGAAGCAAACCCAGCGACGACGGCATTCAGCTCCATAAGGGAGATGTGGAGATCGGCGAGAGTTCTGTTCGGGGACAGGTAGACGCCCACCACTGCAATGACCACTTATATTGTGTTGGACTTTTGAATCAATTTTGTACCGTCTAAGCTTGGCACCGCGACTTTCAAACCTGTCTAGGCAAATGTTGACAGAGCGTTATAGTCACGCCGAAGTTGGTGCAACTCGGCAACTCGGCGCAAAGCTAACGAACAATCCGACAGTTGTACCAGTCCTAATAGTTACTTTGCGAATAATTCGATCGATTTCTGACGTACCTGTCTGTCTGCCAGTTTGTATTAGACTAAGTTATGTTTTGGTAATTAATCATTCAATTGTTATCTTTAATAATATAATTCAGAGTTATGATTACCATTTGAAATGTTATACAGTTTCATATTTCTCGGAACATCTAATCAAAGCTCAGGTCAAATGATTCTAGCAAGGGTTACAGGAGTAGCAGAAGTAATTTTACCTCATATCAAAGGAAATTTTACTGAATTATTGGCGAAATACTGAAACGGTTTTAATTTTATAGAATTCGTAAATTCAACTAGTCCCATAAAGATTGAGGGCATGAACGTGAAACCCGAGGTAGTTCGACATCCATCAAATTTTCATTTTACTTTTTTTCAATTGTTTCCGTTACAAAAGATGAAGAATCCAAGCATAAAGTTGTAAGGCGTGGGGTTGAACGATCAGCCGTCCGCCCACCTCCGCGAAGTTATTACAGAGAACAAAGGACATAATGACTGGCGTCAAGGACGGCGACAATAACAATTAATAAAAGTTGCGCCTAGTACTTACTTCATGTGAGCTAAGTCTGAAGTGAGACGCTCAGCCACTGGTGCACGGTCGTGTATGCAGTCACCTTAATATGTCAGGAATTTATAGTATAAATTCTGTTCTTTGCAGATTTCAGAACCGGTTTAAGCTTCCTATCCATTTTGTAAGCCGGAAGGTGGCTGGTGTTGCTAGATTCTATTTTTAATATAGCAATAATAAAAAACAAAATGCATATTTAAAATTAAAATGCATTATTAAAAGCAAATTCAATCATCGTGGAACAGTAAAACACCAATGAGATAATAAATCATGTTTAAAAAGTCGTTCTAAAAAAGTAAGAAAGTAACCGTCGAACATACTTGAGAGCTTCAAGCACAATTAAAGAATGTACCTAATTCTTCGCTGGATAACAAATTCTGAAAATAGTTTGGTGTAATAATTAAACGTCAATCCACTTTTAACTGTTAAAAGTACCTTCGGGCATTTTATTTCTATTACAGCTTAAAATGACTAATGACATAAAACAAAAGAACACACACGGAACAAAGTCCGTCCCTAAATCAGCGAAGTGAATTTGATTAATTCATCAAAGTGGCGCAACCCTGCGCCGCCTAGTGGCCACAGTTGCCGATAGATTTTAATTAATATATAGTTCCCGGGAGTTATTCCTCAAGTTTAGAAGTGGATCGCGCCGCGTGCGTAATTAGAATTAATGCTGGCAACACTGTGGCGGCAGGTACCACGAAGTTGGTCGGCGAGCCTCCCCAGCCGTCGCCTACCAATTAACTTGGGACGTTTTGTTTGTTGGCAACACTGTGGAATAAATTCAGCAACTTTTTGGAGGCCTTGTTGGATAGATTTGCGTGACTAGTACTTAGACTACTTAGCAGGAAAATACTAAGATAAGTGCGTAGAATATTGAAGGAATGAGATCCCAGGAAGGGGGTTCGTTACCTATGTAATTGTTTATATATACTCTAATTACTGAGGAAGCAAAGTTGATGTAACACTATTAATAGTAATGTTAAGTTCATCAATACGATACTGTCACATTACAAAGATTATGAAAATAAGCATTTGAGTGTATGAACTGAGCTGCAGGCAAAGTAAACACACCACACACGCACTACAGCACACACAGTACACGTACACACGTAAGTACGTACGTACACGCACGTACGTAGTTACCCACGTTCGTATCCATACGAATGTTTAATACCTAAGAGAATATAAATGAAAAAATAAAGATAGATAGATAGATATACTCTTTATTGTACACAAAAAGACAAACAAAACAAATATTTGTCATTTAATTAGTTTAAATAGAATACCAACTATGAAAAAAATATTAAAAATGGTAGAAAAGCAAACGAGATATAGGTAATAATTTTATACAAATATATCTGTCTCGCAAGACGGCGTTTTCTATGGCGGCCGTATTGGCATCATGTACTTTGACGTCAAAGGTCATGTCGGACATCTCTTTCTTGCAGCATTAAAGCTTTATAATTTCTTTGTTGATAAAAATATTTAAATAAAAATTCTTTCATGTTTGTTTAATCGAGCTAAAAACTATTTAATTTAGGAAATAAAAAATTGCATGCATGTTCCCTATATGATGCAGTCCACACACTATCTAGTTTCAGCAAATAAAAAAATTATGATATCGTAAATATAACGCCAAAATCTTGAGCACGCCATAATTATGGCGGTAAGTCCCCTCTTTGAGTAGTGGCTGGAAAGAACTCACAGCGTCCTCACCTTCCGCATGACGCAGGTTCTCACCGGACATGCTCAGTTCGGGAGATTCCTGCACCGGATTCGTGCGGAAAAAACGCGTGAGTGTCACCTTGTGTGGACCGCCCGGAGGACACGGTGGAGCATACGGTAGAGGTGTGCCCTGCTTGGACAGAGCACCGCCGTGTCCTCGTTGGGGCGATCGGCGGCAACGATCTCTCGCGCCGTTAGAAATAGCTCGCGGCGTATACGCTCTCCTGCTCCGGCCAAGGGCGAGAAATGACATTAGATGATTTCCCACCTAAAAAAAAAACCCCAAAATCTAATATCTTTCCGCGGGTTTAAGAGCATTTGCACACTCGCTCATAGGTACTCAACAATTGTGAAACAAAGATCCATACTCCGAATTTGAAAATAAAATCAAAAACAGAACTTTATATAATTTATAAAAAATTAGCTCAATAAATATAATTAATTATTTATAAAATATTTTCTTGCATATCATAGAAACAGTTCCTAGGGTAGTTATAAATAATGCCCTGTCACATTGTAGCGTCTTTCTGCTCCCGCCTTTACAAACATTAACCGGTAAGCTGTTGATGGTTTTTTTTTAAGGTGGGAAAATTTTTAGGTGTTGATGGGGGGCTGCCATTTTACATAGGGTGCGTTTTGATATACATTGTTTTCGATTTTTCAGTTATCAGTTAAAATAACTCTATCAATTTGCGTATTTTTTTTTCGTCAATTCAAACTAAGACCTATGATTTAGAAACTATATGGTCGACGTACTATAATAAAAAAAAATATATCTTTAAGGATTACTTTCATTGGAAAGTTGCATTATACAATAACTATATTTTAACAGTTGTCTGTAAATAAAGTTTGAACTGGTGGAAGTTTACAATAGGCATTGTCAATGTAACGAAAAATTCATCAGGTAACTTTTTCCAAATATACTTGACACGACAAGAATCCCAACAGACCTAACTATACGATACAAGCTCATTGAATATCAGTCCGCTACAGTATTCATAAGCCAATTTATCCGTGGTCCTTTTAAAAACAGTGCCTAGTTTCACGCATGTCAGTGTCCGCTCAGGGCCCGGCATGCGAGTAATTTATCAAATAAACATGTTTCCAAAGGGATGTGTGCTCCCAAACTGTCACAGAGTAAAAAGGATCGCGGTATACCGTCCGAAGTTTATCGTTGAGAGAAACTACAGCTTACGGTAACGTATGCAGAGAACAAATGATTATGGGGATCTTTTGGGTAGTTTTGTCGGAAAAAGAATGGGAAAAGATTAGCGGGAATGGACGGGGTTATGGGATTGGGAGTGCACATAATTGGGGGAATATAAATTGTGTAGTTTTAGGCCGATGATACTGTAGTAAATAAAGTGAATGAATAACTGTCTGTTTACAGTAGATTCAACATAGTTTATGAAGCGACAATATTTTCTTTTTTTATGCACCCGCCACATTGTCTCTCCACTATCTTAAGTTGACTGGTAGAGAATTCCTAAGGCATTAAGTTCGCCTTTGTAACTTTAGTTGCTTGAAGATTAAATTAATAAATCTAAATCTCTCTCTCTCTCTCTAATCTCTAGATGTGTTGGCGTTAAAAGGTGTTGCTATGGTATTCTATCAATTCACAAAGCTGGTATTTAAATACAATCATATAAAAGATGATTGAATACTTTATCCTTTTATAATAAGACTTCAAAAAATTCACTCCACAAACACTTCAAAGAACCATTTTTCAGTCACAGAAGCGAAAAAGGTACGTAATGTAATGTTGGCTTAATATCAAAACGTCAACGGATATACAAAAATCTGAATGCAAAGGAAGCCATATAAAATTGTCGAAAAAAAAAACGTTAACAAGGCTCGCGACCTCGTTTTCAATCCACGCCACATTTGGCAGGCGCGACGAGGGAATTTTAAAACAAAGACCGAATGGAAGTAGGTCGGTAACTGGCTGCGCTACCTTACGAGTAGGCTCGCCAACTTTCATATGATTAACGGGAAATGAGTGGAATAAATATTGTGTGAACAGGAAGCTTGTGTCAAGTGGGAGTTGTGTGCTGTAGTTTATTTGTGATGCATGTTATTAATATATATATTTTTGGTTGCTTTTTGTTGGTTATTATGTTGCAGTAAAATTATTAATATGTCCTTACAAATGAAGTTGGTGTTTTATAAAACGAGTCTCTTTGAAGAATTACAACTTCGGTTCGACTTGATTTTTAGAGTTCCGTACCTCAAAAGGAAAAAACGGAACCCTTATAGGATCACTTTGTTGTCGGTTCGTCTTTCTGTCTGTCAAGACCCTTTATCTCAGGAACGCGTGAAGAATCGAGTGAAAGTGAAATTAAAACTATATACTCGTACTCAAGTCTGCGGTCCCTTGAAGCTGTGAAAAGTTTAACTTCTGAGTTAACATAAAAAAGATACGGCTGTTTATGTCGCAAAAAACGTATATTTCGACTCTCTCAAGGGAATCAAAATTCATAGGGTACTTCCCGTTAGCCTAGAATCTTGAAATTTGGCACGAAGCGAGGTCTTATAGTATAAGTATAGGAAAAAATCTGAAAACTGTAAATTTGTAGTTATGCCAAAAAAAAACTTTTCGGAAAAATCTTCGTTACTCAATTCGGGAATTGAATTGTTTTCATATATAAGTTTGTACGGAACCCTCAGTGCGAGAGTCCGGCTCGCACTTGCCCAGTTTTTTTTTATACAACGCATGTTATTCCTTTTTCGAAATTAGATATTTACTTGTTTCTTTAAGTTTTTTTTTCAGATTCCATAGTTACATGTAAATGTAGCGACATTACAAAAAATACTAAGGGTGTTGTAGTTGATACAAAAAATACTAAGGCTGTTTTTAATATCGTGCGGATTTCATCATGCATGCGGAAAATGTCACGCAGCGTGAGACACGCTTGCCTATGATCATTTTTCGTTTTCTGCGGGCTGTTGTGCGTTGTGGTTGTGTACAATGGACGACAAACGCGTGGGGCCCAGCGCGGGACTCCTGGTCAGGGATCACAACCCGCGTCCCACGTGCGTATTGCACGTATTACAATAAATACTTGTATGAAAAGGACATTTGCTGGGATTACGCGTGCGGTGCAATCCCGCATGCGTGATCAAAACCCGCACGGTATTAAAAACACCCATAAAGAAATAAATAAACAACTAATTTCGAAAAAGCAATAACATGTTCTAAACATAAGAGTTATTTAAACTTATAAATGTAAGTTAATTATTATAATTATTACAGCTCAAAGTAACCGATTGTATAAAATAACAATTTCATATGTAGAGTTTTAATTAAGTGCATTTGTAGTATTAAACATTAACATAACTTACACTACTTTTACGTTAGTTTCACCCACAAAGTTGCTCTATTCTATATTTTTCCAATATTATATTATAAAAGGACCCAGTGCCCGGTGATATAGTTGAGAATTATACCGATACATGGACCTATTTAATTTTATTAGCATTAAAAACCAATAGTGGTCTCCTTCATACGAAACATTAAAGAAAATGTCCCACTCGCTAAACTTGCACGACTCGAGCGCGGGAGAAGCAATTTTGTTCTACTTTTTCCCAAAATCAATATGCAAAATATTAGACATTCACATGCCTTTAACGAAAAACTTAGCACATTTCAGAATTCTTGGATACTCTAGCCGCAAGCCATTTCCGACGCTTAGGCTCAGGAAAAGCGCCCTTATGACTATTAAATAAGGGTTAGAATGGATGTATTAGTCAAATATTGGAGTTCGAATGTTTTTGAAGAGACGTCGTAAAAGTATAACGCATAGTGGGCGACACGCGAATATGGAATTCAAAGACCATTCTGTGTTTATTGATTCATAAATTTTATTTCCCCGTATCATTTGTTAGGGGAGGGAGAAAAATAGCGGTTATTCTTAGTTATTTTCATTTTTCGTAAAACGTTGAAAGCGGTTTGGACGTGATATATGTCTGTTGCTAATGATCGGGGAATTAAGGGAAATAAAACGCATTAGTAACTGTTCGCTCCGTTTCGTTTGTAAGTAACTGTTTGTAGATTTATCAACAGGGTGGCAACAATGACTTTATTTATTGCTGTTTTAGAGGCAATAACAATTTGATGGCCCCTTTGATAAACCAGGTCAGGTCTTTAATTTGATTCAAAGTTAGGATAAAGTGTAAATTGTTTCTTAGTACTTACTTAGTCGAAAATTCTTTATCTTGTTTACTCCTCTTAGTTCTATAGCGACAATAACTAACGCACAAGAAGTCACCGGACAAACCTTTGCGTCCATACAAAAGGAAGCAATTTCATGATAAGCATCAGTGCAGCACTCGCGACCTCGTAAAATAGTTAATAGACGATAAAACTACGTAATGTTCGTATCTTCACGTCAATGGCACGCCTCTCGCACTGAATTCAGTAGCTGATATTATGCTTATGTTATAAATATTATGCGTATGAATTTTGAAATGAATGTGCTGATTAGATCTGCATTCTTATCCGAGTACACTTTTTTTTTCGATGGGAAGGATCTTTAGTCTTCCTTTAAAGTCCAGAGCCGCTCTCGCTCTAGCACCCATACTAGAATAGACTTAGCATAACATCACACTAGTATTTCCTTAAGATTTAGGCAAAGGTATACTTGTAGTACCTACACGATTATTTCACAAGTTATATTTTAAGGTGCCATTTATAGGTATTTAATAGGGGATGAGCCAACCACCATGATGATAGCATCGAGTACCAGGACTGTTTTTTTAATTGTTAATATGCTCGTGCTTGACCACTATTTCACCTGATCGAAAGTGAAGTTGGGGTTGACAATGGATCACGCTTGCCTAGAAGTAACCTATTGACTCTTGATTTAAAGATCCCCAGATTGTAGCTATCAGGAAACACAGACTCCGGCAGGGAATTATACTCCTTAGCTGTACGCACAATGAATGTGTTCCCAAAACGTTTTTCGCGTATGGGTGGGATGTCCTCCATGTATCAGCGGCTTACCGCCGTACGTCTGGTGGAATGCACTATACTCATGAACAGTTACAGTGGGGTGATAAAGAATGATAAAAAGTTTTATTTAGAAAAAAGTCTCGATTCTCATTATTCACTCCCGATGGAAGGCGAATAGATAGTCTACAGGCGACCTAGTGAGCGACACATTAAAGCCTGCTTCGTAGAAAGAGTCCTATATGGTGGAGATTTTGGACACGTATAGGCTGCCATCTCTTCAGAAGGTAAAAAAAAAAAATGATAGTAGGCTATAATAGGATACTTGTCTAAAATTAATTAATTTAATCATTATGGCCTAGACTTATAACTATCTGATAATATTATTACTAGTAGATATGTGCTTTTGTTCTCTTTATACTTGATGGCAAACATAAGTAAAATAAAACTTAAATGTAAATTGTACTTACAGTTTACAGCTAAAATAAAGCAATACCAGTACAACCGCCTCAATAAAACACAGGCGGTATAATCCAGTTAGGACAGCCTCGGTCATAAACCACGCGATGTTTAACGTGCGAGGTGGATGTCGCCTCGTTGAGTACGTTAAAGAACGACGTGAATCTCGCCATGTTATGTATGGATGCCGAGCTGCTCCGATTGAAGAGGAGACGTGACAGAATGAGAAAGACATTTGTCTAGCTTTGTCTAATTGAAATAGACAATAAGTTAATATTTGCAATAAGTGCTGCCTGGAGGCGACGCCGAGAACGCGACACCAGTCGCTGGGCAACAGTTGCCAGGGCGCCGCCGCCGAAGTGCTTTCGTCGGTGTCGCGGCGCTCCAAGCTGCCAGCTGCCGCTGACAACATCTGTCACCAATGACATTTTTCAGTGTTTTTGTCAGTTTTTTTTCTACGATAATGTTTCTTTTAAATTATTTAATTAGTGAATAAGTGGAACATTTGTACCTATTTATATACATAAGTCTGAATCTGATACAGATAAATGTTATGTGGCAGCAGTGATGTGGTGGAAGACAGTGCATGTCAACCTTCGACATCACTGAATGTTTTGGAGAGGTACCCTCTGTGCACCCAGGCACGGTTTTTTAAAGGTAAGCGGGGTCTGAAGGTGCATATTGGGAAGGCACACAAACCCCAAAATGTCACTTCAGACCCTGTTATTGGTTCTTCATCTCATACGCCGACTACATCAAGTTTTGACGCGCTTTGGAAAACGCTCACAAAATTCAAAAACTCTGTTTCTGTTTTAAAGCGAGTTCCTCGCGGCGCTAGGCCTGCAGTAGCGCAACACTTAGCAGGATGCATTCGACTTGCTGCCCGGGAGAACTCGCTAAGTGCCTGGGAACAACTGCTCACCTTCCCTTACAGAATATTGCATGTTGAAAAGAATTTGGCAGCTAAAAACACTTTAACCACACAAATTAAAGAAAATTGTAATATTTCGGCCTTTAATTTGGATTCAAAATTATTATTGACTCAGACTCAATGTTATACCTCTGCAAGAGGTATATCATATCTGGTCGAATCTAAATTAGGGAAAGGTGACATTAGCGGAGCAGCCAGAATTCTTTTTAGTAGTGATGTGATGGCTCCGTGTTCTACAGACACTCTTGTAGCTCTGGAGAGCAAACACCCTGCCCCAGCGGATGGCCTTTCCTATCCTGACCCTCCTGATCCTAACATTCATACCCTCACCGTTATAGGTCGAGAGGTAGTCTCAGCCATTTGTTCTTTCCGGAGCGGCTCTGCCGGCGGCCTCGACGGCCTGAGTCCTCAACACCTGAAGGACCTTATCTGCTCAGGCGCCGGGGAAGCTGGTGAGTTGCTCTTGAAAGAGCTTTAGTTAGTTAGTAGTTAGTATTTCGGGCTGGTATCCGCAACTCCACGACTAAGCGCGTATTTTGCGTACGGGTGGGACAAATGCGTCATTCGAGCCACCCCAGCTCCTCCAGGAAGGCCAGCAGCGCCTTGGTGTTATTGACCATTTCGCGGAGGTTACCTGGGTTTCCGAAGTATTTTGCCCTGTATCCAGCGACAACTGGGCAGCTCAGAAGCAGATGTGCTGCTGTCTCGTCCTCCCCCATGCAGGCTCTGCACAGTGGGCTGTCTGTAACTCCTATGACAGAGAGGTGCTTATTAAAGGTCCCGTGGCCAGTTGTTATTGCCGTCACTTTTCGCAGCTGAGGTTTAGTCAGTCGTAGGGCCTGTTTCGTAAAGCGGCCATCTATGGAGGGAAGTGCCTCCTTGGCCTGCCTGCACTCATCATGGTCTTTCCATAGTCTGTGATGTAGGTCTCTAGTTCGTTTCCTTACCAGATTGCGTAGGTATCCGAAGGGGAGCGGCACAATTGGCTCGGGTCCCATTGCTGCCATATTCGATCCCCTTCTGGCGAGTTCATCCGCTGCATCGTTGCCTCGGGAATCGCTGTGTCCTTTGATCCATTGGATGGTTACTTGGTTATGTTCACCCACCTGGTTTAGGCGTTGGTGACACTCGTAAATCAGCCCTGAGTTAACTGTGTAGCTGTTCAGCGCTTGCAGTACAGACATGCTGTCCGAGAGTATGCGTATTGAGTGATACTTAACTTCCCTGGTTACGACAGCCGAGGCTGCCAGGGAGATGCCCAAGCACTCAGCCTGGAACACCGTGTTATGAGTCCCCAATGGTGTGGCTATGTGAATGTTGAGATCCTCCGAGAAGACTCCCGCAGCCGTGCCATTACCTGTTTTGGATCCATCAGTGAAGATCCGCAGCTCTGTAGGGCACAGCCCTTCGCAGCGGTGATCCTCATACAGTTGGATTTTGTATTTTTTATCAAAAATAAATTGCTTAGGTATCCGGTCATTAATTGCTTTCGTTATTGGAAGTTCATCATTGAGTTCCGTAAGCAGAGCGGTGTGTTGTGTTTCTCTCTTACCCCAGAGATCCAGTGTTTTAAGACGTACTGCCGCCATCGTCGCTTCCTGTTGTATGAACAGGTGGAGTGGGGGAAGTCCCAGCATGGCTTCGAGCGCTGCAGTCGGAGTAGTCCTCATGCAGCCGGTAATAGCCATGCAGGCCAGCCTTTGCATGTGTTGTAGTTTGTTTACGGCTGTGGCTAACTTGGTGCGGGGCCACCACACCACGGCGCCGTAAGTAATCATGGGCCGAATAACTGCACTATACAGCCAGAGTATAATTTTGGGGGATAGGCCCCACCTCTTACCTATCATTTTCCTGCATTGCCAGAAGGTGATGCAAGCCCTGTTTAATTTGTTGTCTATATGAGAGCTCCAATTTAACTTACTGTCAAGGGTAACCCCCAGATATTTAACCTCGTTTGACAACTGTAGTTCAGTATTGAACAGTTTAGGCAGATTGAAGCGCCCTAGTGCTCGTTTTTGCGTGAACATGACTAATTCAGTTTTAGAGGGGTTCACTGACAGATCATATTCCCTGCACCATCGTTCCACGATGCGCAGTGCTTGTTGCATGAGGTTGCAGATCGTTCCAGTCACCTTCCCAGGTACAAGGATTGCGAGGTCGTCAGCATAACCTATTGTGTAGTAACGGTTCGCGTTGAGTATGGTGATGAGTTCATTGATAACAAGATTCCACAGTAGCGGGGAGAGTACCCCTCCCTGTGGGCAGCCTCTGGCTATCAAGGCTAACTGCTGTTCTTCCTCAAGGCGAACTACTCGTTTGCTTAACATATTAGTGATCCAGTCAATTAATACCTGGTCAACTCCGTGCTTGGCGAGGGCGGCACTTATGCTGGAGAAGTTAGTTTTGTCGAAGGCTCCTTCGATGTCTATAAAAGTGCCCAGGCAGGTACCTTTCTGATGAATCGCTTCCTCTATCTGGTGTACCACTAGATGAAGAGCAGACTCTGTAGACTTACCTGAGCTATATGCATGTTGGTTGCCATGTAGTGGCACTGTCTTCAAAGCGCCATCTCTTAGTTCCCTTTCACATAACCTTTCCATCGTCTTTAATAGGAAAGAGGTCAGACTTATAGGTCGATAGGATTTGGCGCTTGTGTAATCACTCTTACCTGGCTTAGGAATGAATATTACTTTCACTTCCCTCCATCCTTTGGGAACGTATCTAAAGGCCAGGCACGCTCTCATTAGAGGCACCAGGCTAGTTGCCAACGGTGTCCCCCCCCACTGCAGTAGCGCTGGAAACACACCGTCAGGACCCGGGGCCTTAAAAGGATGGAAACTTTGGATGGCCCATTGGAGTTTTTCCAACGTGATCATCCTGTGAGCGCAGAGCCAATCATCTTCCGATGGTGTTTGTGTCACATCTGACCATTCTGTTACCTGTGTGAAAACGCAGTCAGGGAAGTGAGCTTCAACTAGGACGCGTCTTGCTTCATCAGGTGACGTGGTGAGTGTGTTGTCAGGTTTACGGAGCGTGGTAGGCCCAGGAGTATCCTGTTGTGCCAAAATTTTCCTTACCCTGTTAGCTTGTTGACATGATTCAATACTCCCACAGAATTTACGCCAACTTGTGGTACGCCTGAATCTGATGCATTTTTTGTAGCTGGATTTGGCCGCGTAGTAGGCGTCCCAGTCCTCGTCCGCACATGTGTTCATAGCTCTGTTAAGAGCCTTTCTTACCTTGCTGCGCTTGCGTTCCAGATCCGCACCCCACCAGGGTTGTCTCCCCGGTGTGTCACGCGGGATGGTTTCTGGGCAGGCAGTATGGTAGCTGTTTATCAATGATTCGGTGAGTAGGTCCACTTGTGCGTCGATTTGCGTTGTGTTCCCAAGTGTCATCGAATCGCCTGGTGGCGCAAGCTTGGAGGCTAGGCTGTGTTTATAGACGGCTTTGTCCGTGTTGCGTGGATTGCGTCGTGGTGGCGTAGGTGTTACACAAACCTGGATGTCGAAGCGGATCCACCTGTGATCCGAGCAGGAGGCCTCCATGGAGACATGCCACCCAGTAGTAAGTGCGGCTGCGCCCTCTGTTGCCAGAGTGAGGTCAATTATTGTACGACTGCGTCTGGTTACAAATGTTGGTTCGGAACCTGTGTTTAGTAGGGATAAGTTAGTTGTGAACAAGTAATCTACCAAATTCTTACCCCTAGTGTTTTGCGTGTCCATTCCCCACAGTGGATGGTGTGCATTCGCATCAGTCCCGACCACAATCTCGTCTCCGCTGCTCTCACAGTGGGTAACGAGGCGGACCAGGTCGTGGGGTGGCGGTTCCTCTGCCTCCGGCATGTACACTGAGGCAAAGATAATCGCCATCGTTGTGGCGCCACGCTGCATCGTCAGCCTAGCTGCAGAGACATCTCTGCAACAGAAATCGTTTAATAGCTGTGCTTTAAGGTTACCTGTGACATAGATGCACGCTCTAGGATGATCATGGTCCGTAGTAACAAGGAGCTTACCGCCAAGATTGGAGAGTCCTCGTATGTGGCCGCCCCTAATCCACGGCTCTTGGATTAGAGCAATGGCCGTGTGTTGAACCTCCAGCCACTTGCGTAGTTGGGCCGTCGCTGTTTGGCTGTGGTGGAGGTTTGCCTGCACGACTTTACAGGCCGAAAAGGACGCCATCGCTGGCAGACCTCTCCTCCTCGCCCTCCAGTCGCAGCCCGGCAAACAGATCGCCCTCGTCGAAGCCCCCCCCACCCGGGGTTGAAGCCGGTGACAACATAATGTCGTCGAGCTCCCCACCCGACGGAGGGACGTCGTCCTCGATGGCTGCGGTGGCGGCCGGCTCTGCTGTTACCGCAGGGCCAACCACTGGTGCTTCCGGGTTGTTCGGTGGGGGAAGAGTCCCCCCTGCCTCCTGTAGCTTCATTGTGTCCCGGTCCCATCCCCGAGGGACGTCGACGAACCTGCCGTTCGGACCCTGGAACTTGATGTACACCGATCCCACACCAATCGAGAGTCGGCGCTCAGCTTGCATCAGGGTCGGAATTTGGTCCTCGGGGATGCCCAGGATCAGGAACCAGCATGCTTCCTGCTTGTCGGCGTGCAGAAGTACCCACCTCTTCACGTCGATCCAGGGGTTTTGGTAGCTGAGGGCTCGTCCAATGTACTTCGAGTCCTCGTACACTCCCTGGTCGTCTGGTATGGCGATGCCACTACGCACCCGTTTCTGGATCTCAGACTGCCTGCGGACGACTAGCGAGGTGCTAGCCGAGAGAGTCAGCCCAGAGATCATCTGCTTCAGCCAGGCCAAAGTGTGGTCGTTACCGCACCACAGCTTCAGAACTCCCCCGGCATACATCGGCTTACCATTGAAGGTCGGTCCGGGTGTGTCCCGCTGAGGGGAGGAGGCCTCGCTGATGATCTTCCTCTGGATGGCAGCGAGAACCTGATCTGATACTCCCTGGCTGATGACCCCCGTGCGGTCGCAGGTGATCGCGACGCTCAGGGGAGCGCTGGCAGCTTGGGCGTAGCTCCTTGACTCAACCCGCTTGGACTGGTCAAGTCGCGGCCGCTTATGCTCCCCACGAGGAGAGATGGTGTCGTTGAGAGCACGCTTGGCCACGGCCTGATCACCCCCAGCGGGCAGCCGTGTCGTGGTTGTTGTTTGGGCCGGTCCTTCTACAACATTGGTTGGCGGTTGGTTAGGAGTTGGTCGGCTAGTGCCGGCCTCAGTCTGCGACCGCTGACCTGAAGAGAAGCTCAACTTACCGTTGCCCGAGTTGGCCGAGCCAGTGGCAGCAACCTGCTTCTTCTGAGGGGCCTTGTTCTTACCGGCCCTTCTACGCTCGTGACGGCGCTCCTTACGCGTCGGCCTTTCCCTTCTCTTACCCTGACTGGGTGGAGCTGTTGAACCTGAAGGGTCCTTGCAGGGGCGGTGGGCTTGTGGAGTGGATTTTTTACCCTTGCCCTTGCGTTTAGGCACCTGCCAGTCACTCGAGAAGTAATCCTCGGTGACAGCTGCCTCACCAGTTGTGGGTTGTGGATCCACAGGAGGAGGAGGAGGAGGGAGTTCGGGAAGGCGTTCACCGTCAGTGGCATAAGTCGTCGCCGGTGATTTCGCCTTTGGATTTGAAGGTCCGGTACTGGTCCCTTGCAGCGCCGTAGTCCTTCGTTTGTGTTGGGACTTAGTTTTGGTCTTATCTGCGGTTTTCGCCACAGCCAGACCGGCACCCGCGCTGGAGCCTGCGGCTGGTGCCGCAGGTTTTCCAGGGGCGAGCGAAGTGCAAGCACCTCGCTTAGGAGCTCCGCCAGCTATCACCGGCTCCGCTCCAAGATTTGATGGCCTTAAATTTTCCATATTTGTTTTAGTGAAGATTTCATCTCTCTGGCTCCCACCCTCCATGGAGCCCGCACCTGGGAACGTCGCACTGCTCAAAAGAGTACGATGTTAGGACTACCAGAAAGACATAGGTGCGCAAGGCTGGTTTACAGTGCGACATCGGGTGCTCGATCGGGCTGGCGTCGGAGGTCGAAAGGCCTACCCCCAACGAACTGATCAACCCTCACTTACACCGTCAGCATGACCTTTACCTACCGCTTCAGCCGTCCGAGAACAACCTCAGCGGACCCCACGCACCTCGCCAGTGGCCCTCTGACGGGACACCGTGGCCATTTCCCTACCCTTGGCTAGAAAGTAGGGCCACCGTTTCGCTTGAAATCCAGACCAAAGGGGGCGTGTTGCCTTTCAGCTCAACCCCCCAGGACTCCTTCATCCCCGCTTACGGCGCTCAACTGCGCAGGTCCTAGCGCAGGTGACCAGTTTCTCCTACTCGCCATCAGCTGATTTTAGTGACGGTCGAGCCCGCAACCACCCAGTCACGGAAGGGCCGCGGTGAGGAGGGGAGTTTGGATGTTGGTAGGAAGTGGGAGTAGGTGGGATGTGATGGTGAAACTTGGGATAGGAGGGCTGTAGGTAGGAATATGGGTTATGTGGAAGTTAGGATAGGACCGAGTGGATAGCCCCCACTCTGTGGGTCGCCCGGCGGTTTCAGTTACATCTAATTCTGATGGAATTAGACCAAAAACGGGGTGGCAACCTCGAGAAGGTATATCCGCCGGACTTGCCTTGAGGATCTACGTGACTGTAGCGCTCTCCCTCAAGACCCCGCCACCCTACCACCTCTGAGGGAGGTGGTAAGGTAGGTCTGCCTCTATACTACCAAGCAAAGCGTAAGAAAGCAAAGCATGTCGTTGTGCAACCGCAAAAGCATACAAACAGACCATCCCCCTTGAAAGAGCTTACGGCTCTGGTTAATCTAATGCTCTCAGGCAAAGTGAACGAGGCCGTCATCGACACTCTGTACGGGGCCAATTTATGTGCCCTACGCAAGAGAGATGGCGGCATCCGTCCGATTGCCGTGGGCACTACCTACCGGCGTATGGCAGCCAAGATTTGCTGTAAATTTTATGGTGAGGCTGTTTCGAAAAAATTTCAGCCCCTGCAGCTAGGTTTCGGCTCGAATGGGGGCTGCGAGGCTGCCGTACATGCCTTGTCGACCTACCTAAATTCTAATTTAGGAGGGGTCATCCTGAAGGTTGACATAAAAAATGCCTTCAATTCGGTTAATAGGGACACCTTGCTGACAGAATCTAAAAAAGAAGTACCCCAAATTTTTAGTTTTCTTTGGCAATGTTATAGACAACCATCTAAATTACTATATCGGGACAACCTTTTGGAATCCGCTGTTGGCTGTCAACAAGGTGATCCCCTCGGGCCAGTGATCTTCAGTTTAGCCATTCACCCAATTATTCGACAATTAAATTCCAAATTCAACGTTTGGTATCTCGACGACGGAACCCTAGGAGGCGATGCAGACACAGTTTTAAATGATTTAATTTTCCTAAAAAATCAACTTCAGTTAATAGGACTTGATCTGAACCTTTCAAAATGTGAACTTTTCTTATCCGACAGTACCGACAGACAACTGACTCTTTCCAAATTTAACTCAATAGCCCCAGAAATTAAAATTATTGAAAAAAGCTCTCTTCGTCTCCTTGGATCTCCTATTTTCGAGGATTCCTTTCCCAATTTTGTTGAGGAAAAAATTCAAAATTTTAATGATATTTCGGAAAGATTACTACAAATTAACATGCATTCGGCCATCACCATAATTCGTTTCTGCTGTTTCGGCCCTAAATTAACATATTTCCTTCGCGCTTCTCATTTATGGAAACACCCCCATCTTTTGGAAAAAATGGACCAAATTATCCGGCATACTCTTACGTTAATTTTAAACGTGGCCATGGATGACCGAGCTTGGGCTCAAGCTTCCCTTCCTATCCGTATGGGTGGCCTCGGCGTCCGCAAAATTACTAGTATTAGTTTACCAGCCTTTATATCCTCGGTTCACGGCACTGAGAAATTAATCAGGAATATCCTATCTTCCTCACTGGTTGATTTCAATGTGCCGTGCTTCGTCGAGGCTATAGATACCTGGAGACTCGCTTGCCCGAATTCTAATCCGCCCGATGAACCATCTTCCCAAAGACTGTGGGATGAGCCGCTCTGCAAAGTAGTTAAAAAAAACTTGATTGAAACATCTACTGCTCCTGCGGAGCGTGCGCGCCTGCTGGCTGTGGGAGAGTGGGAGTCGGGTCTCTGGCTTCACGCACTACCATCGTCGAACATAGGCACCTTGCTCGATGATAATACTTTCCGCCTCGCTGCTTCCTTACGTTTAGGCGCTCCCTGTTGTTCTCCTCATCGCTGTCACTGTGGCGAAGTCGTCAACAGCCTCGGACACCACGGTCTGTCATGCAGCCGAAGTGCGGGTCGCATAGCACGACACGCGAATATCAACGATATCATCAGACGTGCTCTTGTCTCCGTCAGCGTTCCAGCCGTATTGGAACCCCATGGCCTGGCACGCGACGATGGCAAGAGACCGGACGGCATGTCGTTATTCCCATGGAAGATGGGTAGGCCTTTAGTATGGGACGCTACTTGTGTCGATACTCTTGCGCCTTCCCATCTTCCTAACTCGTCGTGTTGTGCTGGTGCTGCCGCTGCGGCTGCGGAGAACCTCAAGCGGCGAAAATATAATAACCTTGTTGGAAGTTATATTTTCGAACCGTTTGGGGTTGAAACTCTTGGTTCGTGGGGTCCGAGTGCTCACAAGTTGTATAAAGATCTGTCAAAACGTCTAGTTGACACTTCGCGTGACCCAAGGGCTGGCTTTTACCTCGGACAGAGGATAAGCATTGCCATACAGCGTGGCAATGCCGCCAGTCTTTTGGGCACATTACCAGTCGACAGCGATGTGGAAGAGTTTTTTGACGCCATACTTTAGTTTTAGTTAGTTGTAATTAGATTAGGGTTTTTATTATTATTTATTTTATTTTATTGTAATTATAGTTAGTATTAATATAAATAAAAAATATAAAAAAAAAATTGAAATAGATGATTTGACCTTGACTAAGACAGTAAAAGATCATCAATATTTTTGTGTGTGTACCTACACATATTTCTTCTGCTCCGGGGGGAGAATTACAGGCTGATCTTATTATCTTTCTATTGCAAATAAAATCCAGCTAAATAGAAATCGTCGTATGGCGAGTGTACACCCTAACATTGTTGATACCTCTACGGTCCGGACTAAGCGTTTCTCCTTGTCGTTTATACCGCGTACATCGATGGATTGGAATATTTTGCCTGCTGCGATCTTCCCGTCGGATTATAATTTAAGCCACTTCAAGGCTAGAGTAAATAGGCTCTTAATAAACTAGTGCACTTCACCATCAACGATTGCATTTCTGCTTACCATCAGGTGGGATTGCAATCAAGCACTAGTTTATATCACTTAAAAAAAACTCACTCGCTGCGTCACGTGGCCGTGGGTGCACACGCCCACTCTTTAATAACAAGTACCACCCCTTGAGTCTTTGATCTCATAACAAACGTATGAAAGCAAGATTAGAGGCTGTTATTTAATATTTATGATTTGTAGCATGTACTTAATAAATTAATATTGTTCCTTTTAGGTTTGTTTTTTATTTGTTTTGTAAATACAGTGTATTTACAGTTTTAAGTTTGTTTTTCGATCTCTCGCGTCGGGCCTTGGTACAGGTCATGGTCCGGAGCGAGAAGGAGTGGCAGGCGGTCGCCTCCTCCTGCGAAGCAATAATGCTAGCAAAGGAGGAAGCCGCACGTGCACGCGCGAGGCAATGGCCCTCGCGTCCCTGTCGCCGGGATCCGATCCCGATTTCCGGCCACCGTAGGCGCGGGCTTGCGGACGGCGAGCAATGGGTAGCTCGCCGTCCGACCATCCGGTAACTGTCCAGACCGAGCCTAAGTCGTCGACGGCGCGTACTGTTCCACGCGCGCCTCAAGGAGATGTTAGCATTGTTAGCAACTGTAGGAGCCCAGCAGGGTCGAAGCCTACTGGGGTCAAGGGTCTGATTCTGAAAGGAAGACTCGGCCCTGGTATGAAAGGCAACGAAGGAGTAAGTTTTTAGTCAGTAATAGTGGGTTTTTAGTCAGTAAAAGTCTGACACTATCTTCCGCTCCGCCCAAGAGCGAGGGATGACATTGGATGATTTTCCCACCGAAAAAAAAAAACATGGGTAGATCACATTATTATCCTGGATTTGAACATATCTATGATATTATTTTTTTATCGTGGCTGTAGTTCCCTTGAGATAATATCCGACATTAACACGGGCAAAATCAGTAGTAGAAACTAAAAGGTAAATAATAATAACTTACTGTACAATAAACGGCTACAAGGGTTCAAATGTATGACCTTCCGAGTATACAGCAAATCAATGCATGAATAACACATGTCGAGTTCGACGAGCTCTCTTCTAGTACAGACAAGGGCCAAGCATGAATCACCGGGCTAGCTCAACGCCAATTCCCCGTTGTCAGTGTTGTCCAAGATATACGAAGAAAGTTTAATAATAATAATCGTTATATCTTTTTATCGATATATTAATAACATTGTTCAGGCAGGGGCCATAGTGCTAACATAGTTTTTAGTAAACAATCCACTTAAGCCTTATAAGGAAACCATAGCCTTATATCTTGGTTTTCCACGTATCACAATAGTTTCTCACCAACCGGGGGTTATCCTTGGGTGCATTAGCATAGCGCGTACAAAGCTATCATTGGGTGGTACCACGTTCCACGGAAAGTGTCTATGGGGCCTCTGTGATTTTGGCCTCTCTTACTTCTTCTAAAGGTCCAGGACCCCAGGGTTCTGAGATAAGAAATACATGAAAAAATAATAATCAACTTGGCACACGAGGTTGTTGACATATTATGGAATACGGACTCGGCTGTCATTATGCCGATTGTCGTGACCGCCAACGGCCTTAAACGGCCATTACCAAAAGCCTGTACTGTACCTGACTCCTCAGCTGTATTTACGAATTTGGATCAAGGGCTTGATACAGAAGGCAGTAGTCCTCGATACGGCTCGCATTATGAGGAGAATCCTGCCTCAGACACTGAAGCCCTAACCTCCGGTAGCTTGGCCACCGGAAGACTACTATTTTTTTGTATTCTTAAATATTTTTTAAGAAAAATAATATTATAAACGTAGGAAATATTTCATAGAAGAATTAATAAATGGAATAATAATAGTACAATTTGCGATGGCACGGTTAGTGCAGTGGTTGAGTGATTACGTGTCGTGGGTTCGATTCCCGCACAGAACAAATATTTGTTTCGTCTACAGATAGATGTTTCGGGTCTGGGTGGCTTGTGAGTTGACACGTTTGTGAACGCACCAATGATAGAATTGTTCTCTCTTTGTTTAGTATGAATTAAAAAACTTACATTATTACTTGCCGGATTCAAAATTACTACCTCAAATATGAAAGAGGGACCTCATGCGCTGCTGACTGGGCCATAACATACCTATTCCCAAAAGCAGGTATAGTTTAATAGAATATTATTTAAGTTATAATCTGAATTGTTTAAATTTCAAAGCATCAGAGTGTATTCTCGTTTGTGTTCATTAATAATGCGTTAGTTTGTGGAGCGGCGTCATTGACGAAACCTTCGCGTTAAATATTCAGAACAGACTATAAACAGAGCGAACAAACGTGAAAGGTTTTTTGTTGATTTTAGTGAAGGATTGATTGTGATAGCTTTGGAATAATGTGGTTGAAAATTGGTGATACTGGTAATTTGACGTTTGACAAGGTCGGGTTGGGTTGCTGGTAATTTGACGTATTTTCAACAGAACCTGACAGTGATATTATTTGCAATAATTAAGTATCTGAGGATGCCTAAGAAGAAACACGTTGGTTTTGAGGAAATCCAACTTTTCAATTATGTGTTTTAAAGAAAGGTGATGTTTAGTAATGAATTCGGGGAAAATTGCCCAAAGACATTTTTTTTATAATGGATAGGGTCGCTATTGACTGAGATATGTCCTGACATAATTTTTCTCGGGTTGTTAAGTTATATTATTACGTGCTAAATCGAGTTACGTACCTAATAGTCACCCTGTATGTGATGAAAGTGCATAGCCTGTACCCATTATTATTTCTTACTAAGCTTACATCTAACATTAAAAGGTTTGTTTTAGCCCACAATGTAATGAAAGCATTTTTTCTGCAAAATTTGTAATAATGCATTCTTTATATATTCACCTAGAGTACATCAAAATAGGGCCGTCTCATTAGCAATCAGGTTGAGCATGCGTAAGTGCATGCGCCAGCGGTTCCACCCTTAAAAGATTGGTTGTCAACGTCACCACACGTACCCGTCGGGAATACACAGACTTATACGTGCCCTAAAACAATTACATTATACACCCTTTCTCTTAATATTTTAAATATATGTATACGAGGTAAGTACAAAATCCCTCCTAACCCTCACTTCATTGTACCCATATTATTATGCTATACATTAGCGGTTACTTCGAATAAACATCATAATGTCGCATATTATTATATAAATCTATATATATAAAAGCGAAATACCACTCACTGATTAATCACAAAATCTCAGAAGCTATAACACCAACAAACTTAAAATTTGGCAGGTAGGTTCCTTATAGCGTATAGATATCCGTTAAGAACGGATTTTACGAAACTTCACTCTTAAGGGGGTAAAACGGGTTTTGGAAGTTTGTATGGAGAAACCTACTTTTAGGCGGGCGAAGCCACTGGCAGAAGCTAGTATATATTTGAGATCTATTTTGAGAATTCAGCGTCAGTGGCGTTTATTAGGTCCTCCAAAGTGCAGACGTAGGATCGCTTTGTTCGCTCTAGTAAGTGGGCCATCGTCTGGTCAGTCAGGAGCACCGCACTTGCACTACGCGTCCGATGCGTCTATAATCCCCCATTTTGCCAGGTTGTGTTTGCAACGGCCTACTTGGGCGCGATTATTTTATTATTATTATATCCGATACAGCTGTGTACTAATATTTATTATTGAGCGACTACCTATCTAACCTCCTTAACCCGATTGCTACGTTACACGATACCTCTTGATAAGACTGGTGTAGGAATTTCTGGCTTCAGACTACCATGTAATATACTACCAAAGATGTGCAAATGACAGCCGGGTTCAACTGTATAATAACGGTTTCGACTCATCTATTGAGGGATAGTTTAGGCAAGTGTTGCAAACCTAGAAGATCGCCCCGTGTGGCTGTCTTAACTTAGACACGAGCTCTCTTTTAATGGTGGCCATACACCATCCTTCCTATCGTTCAATCGGCAGGACGCTGCTCGATGTTTTCTTTTTTTTTTGGTTTATTTTCACGAGTAAAATGCCCAAGGCTAAAACATTGTTGTCTGTCACTGGTGACGCTATGGTTTCAACTGAACGTCGCTGCCGATGGGACAATTTTAACTAATCGCGAGTTTATTTCGGTGGGAAAATCATCCAATGACATCCCCCGCTCTTGGGCGGAGCGCGAGATAGTGTCATAATTTTACTGACTAAAAACCCACTCTTGTTCCTTCCTTACCTTTTATACCAGGGCCGAGTCTTCCTTTCAGAATCACACTCTTGGCCCCAGTAGGCTTCGACCCTGCTGGGCCCCTATGTTTGCTGGCATCTCCTTTAGGCGCGCGTGGAACACTACGCGCCGTCGTCGACGACTTAGGCTCGGTCCGGACGGTTACCGGACGGTGGCACGGCGAGCTACCATTGCTCGCCGACCGCAAGCCCGCGTCTACGGTGGCCGGAAATCGGGATCGAGATCCCAGTGGCTGTGGCGTGAGGGCCGTTCCCTCGCGCGTGCGCATGTGGCCGCCTCTTTTGCTAGCATTACTGCTTCGCAGGAGGCGAGGCCTACAGATAGTTGTCTCGGGGTCTTGTGTTTATGAGTTTGCATGTTTAAAGTTGTCATACACAAACCCGTTTGAACAAAGAGCGTTTCAAAGAGGATGTGAAGAAGACGCCATTAAAAATTCACGTCACTACAGCCTTCCAAAGACAACTTTAGAAAAATTAAGACGTCTTCAGACTTCCATAGTCGCCTATCAAAAAGTTTATAATGACGCGTTTCCGAGAATTTTACAAAAGTCACGAAGATACGCTGACGTCGATTTCTTTGAAAATTTTTATTGAATGAAGTTAAGTGACAATGCTTGATATTGAAGGTTTCTTAAAGATCACCTTTGTTATGGCAGCTTAATGACCTTGAACTTATGTATCTGTATTTTATTGAAGGAAGTACTTCCGTATTTTCATTTTAAGGAAATTAAAATTAACTAAGTAAGTATTTAGATGAATTTAAGTTTTTAATTAGTTCATTGAAGTTCATATTTTTCAATTGATTAATTGGAGTTTTTACGCAAACACCTACATCGCAAAATAAAGTTATCTAAATTAAACTTTAGAGATATTAAGTATTTTCTTCAACACAATAAAGAGTCTCCGTCCGCGTACCGGCCCATTGTGCTGCTCGACGAGGTGGGCAAGCTCTTTGAAAGAGTAATTGCAGACCGCCTCGTCACGCACCTAACACGGGTGGGGCCGGATCTGGCAGACGGCCAGTTCGTCTTTCGCAGGAGGCGCTCCACGGTGGACGCCATCATGCGCGTGCGAGCTCTCACGACGGGGGCTGCAGTGTCCCAGGGCAGGTGTGTCGTGGCAGTGTCTTTAGATATCGCCAACGCCTTCAACTCCCTGCCTTGGAGTAGCATTAGGAGGGCACTCCGGTATCACCGGACGCCCGACTACCTCTGTCGTGTGGTCGAGGCGTACCTATCGGACAGGTACATCATCTACCCTGGTCACCAGGGAGAGTGGGAATGTCGAGAGATGTCGTGCGGTGTTCCACAGGGATCGGTACTAAGGCCGCCCTTGTGGAACATCGGATACGACTACGTGCTGCGCGGCGACCTCCCTGGCGGGGTCAGCGTGGTCTGCTACGCAGACGACACGCTGGTCCTGGCGCAGGGAGAGTCGTACCAGGCGGCGGTCGAACTAGCGACACGCGGGGTTGCGACAGTCGTGGGCAGGATCCAGGAGTTGGGCCTCGAGGTGGCATTGCACAAGTCCGAGGCCATGTGCTTTCACGGCCCTCGGAACGCGCCACCACCGGGTTCCCAACTAACGGTAGGAGGAGTCCACATCGGCGTCGGGTCAACGATGAAGTACCTGGGACTCGTTCTCGACAGCCGATGGGATTTCGAGGAGCACTTCCGACGTCTGGCTCCCAAACTAAATCGGACTGGGGCTGCCCTCGGGCGGCTCCTGCCCAACCTTGGGGGTCCAGGCGCCTCCTGCCGGAGGCTCTACGCGGGAATCGTTCGGTCCATGGCCCTTTATGGCGCACCAATATGGGCTCCGGCGCTACGGAAGCAGCCGGCGGCCCGGCTGAACGCATGCCAGAGGGTCATGGCCATACGGATGGTGCGAGGATACCGGACGATTTCCCGCGAAGCGGCGAGCCTCCTTGCTGGACAGCCACCATGGGATCTGGTAGCAACAGGCCATGCTCACATGCACGATCTGCGCATGGAGATGCAACGCTGGGGTGAAACTCCGCTGCCGCGACAAGTCGCAGCGTGGCGGACAGAGCTCCGGCGGGTTCTCATGGAGAAATGGCGACAGCGACTGTCGTGACCCAGTGCTGGGCACGCCACAATTATGGCGGTAAGTCCCTTCTTTGAGGCGTGGTTGGAAAGACCTCACGGCGTCCTAACCTTCCGCATGACGCAGGTTCTCACCGAACACGGGAAGTTCGGGAAGTTCCTGCACCGGATTCGTGCGGAAGCGACGCCCGGGTGTCGCCACTGTGTGGACCGCCCGGAGGACACGGTGGAGCACACGGTGGAGGTGTGCCCCGCTTGGGAAGAGCAACGCCGTGTCCTCGTGGGGGCGATCGGCGGCGGCGATCTCTCGCGCCGGGCCTTGGTACAGGCCATGGTCCGGAGCGAGGAGGAGTGGCAGGCGGTCGCCTCCTTCTGCGAAGCAGTAATGCTAGCAAAGGAGGCGGCCGATCGCGTGAGGCAATGGCAACGGTCCTCACGCCCCAACCGCCGCCGGGATTCCGATCCCGATTTCCGGCCACCGTAGGCGCGGGCTTGCGGACGGCGGGCAATGGGTGGCCCGCCGTCCAACCGTCCGGTAACCATCCGGACCGAGCCCAAGTCGTCGACGGCGCGTATTGTTCCGCGCGCGCCTCAGGGAGATGTCAGCAAATCGTAGGGGCCCAGCAGGGTCGAAGCCTACTGGGGCCATGGGTAGTGTGAAAACGAAACCGGGGCCCTGGGACGAAGGCAACGAAGGAACTGGAGTGGGTTTTTAGTCAGTAAAAGTCTGACACTATCTCTCGCTCCGTCCAAGAGCGGGATTTGTCATAAGATATTTTCCCACCTATAAAAAAAAAACACAATAAAGAGAAGAAGGTTTTTGGCTGTGACCATGTATTGGAGAACCTTTCGGGCTCAACGATCACCTTTTCTGCGAACAATATGCCTTGCCCACTGCCACTTAAGTTTGGCGATTCTTCAGATTTCTTCATTTCTGATGGGATCACACAAGGAAACTCTGAGTATAGTTCTTTCTATTGCCCTTTGGATGACTTTAAGCCTTTTGAGGGGGTCCATTGTTAAATATTCTTTTTGTTTTTTTTTTTATGGTAACCAAACTCACCCGTGTTCCTTCAATTGCTGATTTTTCATAAGAGTTACCACGCAATGCAAAGGGTATTCCTAGGCTGTGATAACTTTTTCGAAAAATCTTACAACCTCATGTTAAAAACTTCTTACTGATGAAAATAAAGGAGATTGGGCACTTATAGATTCACTTTTTGACGCGTATGGCCATTTGAGTTATTGTATAATTCATAACTATTATTTTTATTGATTTTTTACTTAAATTCATTGAAATCATTAGTGGGGTTTCTATTTTCATTTTAATTAGTATTTAATACAATAAATACGTCATTTGTTCCATTATAGTGAAGCGACTCCTTGCTCAGTTATAATCGATCGATTAAACATTAACGTAAATCGTGGGTAAACAAAACAATCTACATTCGCAACTAAAAGATATTAAGAGTTGTCATTATTTTATTTTTGTAATTATGTTAATATTTCTCTCGTTAGAAAGCAATTTCTGGGCAAAAATAAAACAATTCAGATATAATCGATAATGTTACAACGCCGTAGTCTATTGATGTGTCACAACACTATTCGATGAAATGTCAAACAAAATATCGTTTACCGTGTTAACTGCCGGCAAGCCGAGAATATTGTTTTTAGCTTTTCTCTGCTAACAAATTTAAATTCGTATCGAGTTAAGTTTTAGGATTCTTCCACGTTCGCACATCGAGCGATTTGACTCTTTTTGTGTGTCGCTGTGAAGTGAATTGTTAAAACGTTTTTACGTCCATGGTGATTTGATCTAACTAGTAGACTTAAAACAATATGTCGCGCTGTGTAATTGTTTTCTTTTATTAGCACACCCACTGCTTAGCCGTCAAATCAGAGAGGCAACTGATTCCATGGCCTGGAAGCAAGGTTTCAAAATGAATTGTTTTGAGATGTAACATAACCTCAATACTCAACTTATTTTTTTTTTCAAAAACCCCATAATATATCATTTTGAATTTATCCCTGTTTTAAAGCATGACACTACCCCTCTTTTTTGTCTAATTTTCACTACTATACTGTGTCAAAAGTTGCGCAACCAAGTGTCATAGTAACTTGCCCAATCTCCTTTAAAACACAACCTATGAACAACACTTGCACGCGACATCGGCTCTCGAACAACAAAACACACCGCACTTTTCTCAGCGGTTATCAAACAAGTTAGTCTGCAGAGCTAACAAAGTGACATGTAATGACCGTCCCGCCGCCGCCGCCGCGCCGTGTCCCCGGAGTTATAAAAAATACGTTAGTTCGTCTTTGTATACGAAAAAGGGTTTGTTCAATGTTCCATGTTTCGGTAATGCAGGCTAAAGTAGGTTTATATCGTAATGGAAACTTTGTATCGATAGGAGATAATATTTGCTTTGTTGTACGCGCGATGTGTAAGTGGGTTACGCAGCTCGGGTAATGTTACGCGGTGTTTGGAGCCTGCGTTTACTTACCTCTGTTATTCATTCAAAGCTTTTATGTGTGTGCTTAGTAAAAGTTTTACAACACCAACGGCAACGTGGCAGGTTTTAGTTTTTTTTTTTTTTTGTGAAGTCATAAATCACATTAATACTATAAAAGCGAAAATTGGTGAGTGTTTAGGTATGTTATCTTCTTCATGATCGAACTGCTGAACGGATTTCAAAATTTAGTAAACGGGTAGAGCATGTCCTGGACTAGCACTTACTCTGTATCTCGGGAGTAGGTAATATGTTCTTTTGGAATATTTTTTTACTTTCATGTGAATGAAGCCGCTACCAGAACCTGGTAAGAAAGAATGTTTGACTTTAATCGTAAGCGATATAACCGAGGACAGACGTGTGTGGAAAAGGGAGAGGGAGGCCTTCGCTCAGCAGTGTGACATAAATATGCTAACTAACTTTAATTGTAACACTTAAAGCTTACCGAAAATTTAAAGAAATATTGATATTGATGAAGCATGGAAAAAAGAATTTAACTAATTAATTAACATGGGCCAATTTCGGGACAATTTTCTATTTTCACTCGGTTGAAGTTGCCGGCATCGGCAGCAGCAATATATCTATATGTTGTTTAACATAACTTGTATTACTGCTTTGTCTACTGCATACATTATCATTTCAGCCGATAGACGTCCACTGCTGGACATAGGCCTCCCCCAAATGTCGCCACAATTAACGGTCCTGTGCTTCTCGCATCCATCGAATTCCCGCAACTTTCACCAGGTCATCGATCCACGTTGTTGGTGACCTTCCAACACTGCGTCTTCCGGTATGTGATCGCCACGTCAGAACCTTTAGGCCCCAACGGCCATCTGTTCTGCGAGGAATGTGTCCATTGCCACTTAAGTTTATTTTTTTAAATACATACAAGTAGTTTATCAAAGTGATATTCCTCAACACTTGATAAGTAATATGACTTACTTACTTAAAGTTTAATAAAAATTGAAAACTAAGAGTGGACTTTAGGATCACTTGACAGCTTTATGAGCCAACGAGTGCCAAAATGGACGAAAGTCAATCTAAATTCCATAGATGCCTTTTAATCTCAGAGCCTATAATTTGGGAAATTAGAATATACGTATTCTGGTACAGTGAACCGTAAGAATTTAATTCGCAGCGTCTCGAGGCGCTCATTAAAGTGTCCGAAACAAAGGAAAAAACTGTCAACTTGGACCAAGTTTAATTGCCTTAATAAATCTGGAGGCGAGAAATTTACGGCAATGAAGTGAGCGGCGACGATACAGGTGGATGATTAGCTTAATTTATAGAATATTGGGGGAAAGGGAAACTTAGGGGTGAGTTTGTTGGGGATTGCCCACATCCCCAACAAACTCACCCCTAAGTTTCCTGTCATCTGTGGAAATTTCATTCCGGTTTTATTTTAAGGTGGGATATCATCCAATGACCTCTCGCGCTCTGAGACGGAGCGAAAGGGTATGTCATACTTTTACTAAAACTACACCTATATTCCTTCTTTGTCTTGCGTTCCAGGACCCCGGGGTTCCCTTCAGTTAACTCATAGCCCCAGTATGTTTCGGCCCTGCTGGGCCCTACGAATTACTGTAATCTCTTTGAAGCGCGTGTGAAACACTACGCGCCGTCAACGATCCGGGCTCGGTCTGGATGGATACCGGACGGCCGGACGGCGAGTTAAATATTATGGAGGATGTGTTTTTGTCATATGGAATATTGTACCAACAAAGAACAGGTTTTACAAACATTACGTTTTGTACAACGATTTCTTCATATTTCTATAGTAAGTTAAGATCGGATTGTTTTAAGGTGGCAGTATAATCTCTTAGGGTAATTTTGACAACTTTAAACTCTTTTCACACAGGCGACATTACGGGCAGAAGCTGTTTGATTAATATTCATAATTCTTTCCTCTGAGCCATCACTACTAACTGTCTACCTACCTATATATATACCTATTCTTTCGATCCATTCAGGTTGTCTGGTAGCTATCGTTTTCAGCGATAAGACCACCATTGTACCCATAGATCTCAGTTTATTTAAAAGTTGTATTACTTTTTTGGTGTGCAATAAAGGTTATTCTATTCTATTCTACTATGCTTAAAAAATAAATGATATTTATTTTGAAAATAGGTTTTTTAAAAAAACACTTTTTCTTTTAGACGAAATTAGATAAGACCGGTGTTTCCTGGCTAACTACCTTGAGAATAAATAATGAAACAAACTCAACAGTCAAAGTCTCTTTTAAAATTCATACAGAAAATATGATTAAATCAAGAATACAAAACCTTACTAAATCTCATTAATATAGAATTAGTCACGCCATCCGCAGTTAGATCCTATCCCACCTTGACTGCGCACAGCGCGATGATCCGCCAGTTTAGTGGCCTGACAAACACAGCGATGCAAATGAAACTCTTTGTAAGGAATCTTAGGGGATTTATACGTAAAAATTCTCGACCGAAACCCGGCTCAGTGTGACAAAAGAAAATAAATTGGACCACAGTGAGTTAGCGTAGAAGTATAAGCTGCGATGTTAAATGGACATCTAATTGAGTGTGAGGAAAATTATCTTCTAACTTCTTAAAATATATATCAATCAATCAATCATTTATTTTGCAATGTGATGTCACAGATCCTTTTCTAGGGTTCCGTACCCAAAGGGTAAAACGGGACCCTATTACTAAGACTCCGCTGTACGCCCTGCTTTACGTATGTCTGTCTGTCCGTCTGTCACCAGGCTGTATCTCATGAACCGTGATAGTTAGACAGTTGAAAATTAAAAAAAAAAACTAAGAACAGAATAAAATAAATATTTAAGGGTGGAAGCCCCCTACCTACAACCCCCTATACAACAAACGTGATTTTTTAGATAACCGTTTTCATTGATAATGGTATGGAACCCTTCGTACGCGAGTCTGACTGATTTTTTTATGTGTCTTCTTTGAGGTGAAAAATCATCCAATGACTTTTTACGTTCTAAAGGTAACATTCATTATCATCATCAATAATATAGACAATTTTTTTGGTGTTTTTTATACCTAAATTTTTTAAAGTTTTATTATACATCTTTTTTTTTTCAGGATCACGCTTTACCACTTTCATCTTGCCTGATGAAAGCGACGATGTGGTCGACGAAAGAGCACGCTTGCCTGGAAGTAGCCTATTCATTCTTGACTTAACCTTTTGAGTGCGTAATTAGAGACACAATAGAAAGACAATGGCGCGTCAACGCCCGCGTTAATGCGGGGATCAACAGCTTAAAGACTCCTAGGTTGTAGCTATAAGGACACAGATATCCCTGATGTACTTCTTTTGTTTATTAATCAACCTTTTTGTTTATTACATTTCAAAGCTACATTCCAAGCTAGCTTCTGCTAGCGGCATGGCTCGCGTGAAACTGATAAATTATCCCACGGGAACATAAACCCAGGATAAAAAGTATCCTGTGTGCTATTCGAGAACATAGCCTACACGTGTACATTATTTTATTTAAATCCAATCACACGAGAATACAATAACAATTACTACAATACTTTTGCCTTTGTAATATTAGTGCGATTTAACTTTCAGCAATATTTAATTGTATCTTTTCATTTGATTTTATCATTAATTCGTCCGTATGTTATAATCAGGGGTCGAAATCAGGTAGAGTTATTCATGTACTTGCATCGAAATGTTGACATTAATATGGATCTTCTCGGAATTTCTAATAAAAAAAAACCCCTGTGCCAACAATATTACAAATAAATAATAATAAAAACTTTAGAGATAGATGATAGATAAGACAAATAAAACAAAGATATGCATACAATTTTTATTAGGATCTTTCTTCGTCAACTGAGGTAAAGTTAACAAAATACACTTCTTTCTCCTCGTCATTAATGCAGAAAGAAAATTTTTGTGTCTTAAAAAAATAAATTACTTTTTAAAATATTAATCTCGGGATTTGAGGCATATCCTTTATTCTTTCGCTGTATGAAATAAGTGAAAGTACATGTTTAACTCTACCTTATTCCGACCTCTGATTATAATATACTTATCCCACTTATAAAGGGTAACCTGTTGTTAGCCACAGACTACTGTAATACATTTATTTTGTAACATACTTTATGCATCTATGTTGGTTGCCTCAACATTATCATTTCAGGCGAAAGATGTGCAATGCTGCACATAGGCCTCAACATAACGACAGGGCTTATGCGTTTCGCATCCATCGGTATCCCGCGATCCTCATCAGGTCATCGGTCCGACTTGTGGGGCATACCAACGTTGCGTCTTCCGTAACCTTTTCGCACCATCGACAATTAGCAAAAAGCAGAATACATTGCTCGCAGCAGCGAGCAATGTGCTCTGCTTTTTGCTAATTAAGTATGGTGATTCTTCGTTAGTTGCCCAAATATAAAAAATAAAAATCAATAGAATAATTATTTATCTGGGTTTAAAACAAACAAACTCTGTATATTTAGTTCCCCTGTCTAGAGATATTTACTTAGGTACATTTATCAAAACAAGTTGGTTTCATTCAGTAGGTACATAGGTACATTTGTTTTTTACTTTTGGATACTAGGAATTTCTCCTGTATTGTAAGTGCGTTCACAAATATCAAAAACCCCTGTCCTTTTAAAGTAATAATTCATTTAATTACAATTTAAGTCCGACTCGGAACATATATCTGAAAGCTACACAATCATTGTTTTCCGCACGGGAACCTACCTAAACCCACAACTTGCAGCACAGCAGACAATTCCTGAACCACCTCCTACAGAGCGGTCACTCAAACTAGATATTTTTACAGCTTTGCAGTACAAACTGTTTTTTTTTCAAATTTAAATGAAACAGGTTCAACTACTTAGGTTCCTTTTCAGCCTAAAGAAATCTATTTAAAGGTGGGGAGGTGGGAAGGTATAGGGAGAATCCTAAATAGAAATCTTTTCGTTGAAGTATCTTTGCAGGAATCTTGAATAGGAAACTGACTATTTCGAATTCTAAAGGGATTCTAAATTACAGGAGCATTGGTCAAATTTTGAGAGTACTTCAAAATAATTTCTTTGTTTACTATCTTTTTTAAAAATTTGGTCCTACACTAGGAATTACTCCTGTGTTATACGTTCACACTTGTAAACTCACATACACCACACCCAGACCCGGAACAACTATCTGTAAGTCATACAAATATTTATTCCGTGCGTAAATCGAATCCGCGACACGCAGCTTTGTAGTCAATAGGTCGCGCTGCGCCAACCCTGCTGTCAAATGATATAATTTGTTTCGGTGTTTTTTTTTTAAGTTTATTATAGGTGAGGCTACATTTCGCACTTTTAATCCAATACCGTCACTAAACGAAATTCTTCAAAAAACTGTTTTTAACGCAATCTGTAAAGTTAGCGCTCAGCAAACAGATAGCGTTTTGGAAAAATTTCGTTTAGTGTCGCTATTGAATTAAAGGTTCGATTTAGATAATGTTCTGGATGTAATGGTAATGTGTCAGAAAAAAACATAAGTAAGTAATGGTACTCACTTACCCTTAATTGAAACAAATAGAAATATACAACAGTAGCCTAGCAGACTCCCGCTCTGGGGGAACGACTGGGAGTTTCAAACTTTTACTGACTGAAGCCCATAATATTCATTTAGAGCCATGAACTCTAAAAGAATGAGAATATTCTTTTGTAACATAGTTTCTCATAGTAAATATACCAATATAGATCAAAGTTATCCGTTTATACTTTGCACAAGACTACCAAAATTAGTGAAATATTATATACTTATGTATAATATTTCATTTAACTGAAATATTATACATAAGTTTCGTTAGAAATTGTATTCAATAAACTAATTTAATATTAATTGGTTTTCTCGCAACCGTTTTGAGTTACTAGAAACCGATGCTTTCAAGAAATATCAGACTGGTATTTTACTTAACGCGAGATTTGTTTTACCACGAAACGTAGACGTGCTTATGTTATTGAGTGTAAGATTACTTTAAGATCCTTTGTAATAGTTCATAAAAACGATTTATATAGAAATATAGCTAGCAGCTTTTTGAAACTAAAAAAAAACCAAGATGCTATTATGTTAGTAATTCTTGACCTGAATCACCAATAAAATGATAGGTTGGTATTTGTTTTTTAAATTGTATTGTTATTTACGGAAATCGGTAAAAGCGTTTTGTAGAATAAGTGGGCGGAGCCGCTCACAGGCTGCCGCTCTTACGCACACAGTAACGTGATGCGCAATAAAACGCAACGGGTGCTTTGGTTTTTTTAAATAGTTTAATATGAGAGTTATTTCAAGTAATACACAAAGACCAACGGCGAGGAAATTGATGATGAAATTATGAAGTGTCTACATAAGTTACCATGATATATACGAACGAGATAATTGACTAAATTTTATCAAATCAAGTTAATGGCCAGTCTAAGGATCGCAAAAAAATCGTCTTAATTAAAAACTGAATTGACTCGATTTTTTACGATAATAAATAATCATGGCTTAGTTTTTTTTTTGCTGTATTGACCTCGTGATTTTTGGCTAAATAAAATATTGCATGACAATAAATTGCAATAAGCCAAGCCACGGCTAGGATACATTGTTTTATTACGGAGTTTTTTTGCCTTCCTTCCATCATCAGATTAGCTCGATGGTACCTTATAGCTCAGTGCATCTCGTGACAATTAATATTATCTCAAACATAGTTAGGTTACATTAATTTATTACAGAGTTCCGGTGCCTACCTTCCGGCTTCATCATTAGATCAGTTCGACATATCTTCTCCCCCTCTTCTTTCATTCAGTCATCGAATACACGTATAAACAAAGCAATTTTACTTGTTACGATAGTTCTGCTGTGATCCTGTGAGGAGTTCCATATCTTCAAAGCTCATTATCAGATCATAACAATATTTCTATAGAACCAACTCGGAGGCATAACTTTTCAACCGAAAAAAAAAACAAGTCTACAATTGACAGAGAAATCGGTGAAAATACATACAAAAATACATGTAGCCGAACATACAATCTATGTTACTATCATAAACTACTACTAAGTAATCCTCAAAAACGTAACATGGTAAAAGAGAAAATCAGACAAACTGGTCGTTGTTCTTCAACCTTGAACCCTTTGAAGATCACCTGTTTTTAGAAATTTTCCATTTCATTGTTTTCATAACACATGTAGACCTCAGTGACCTAATTTAAAGCAAACACCGCCCATTGTAACCACCGCTTATGGAAATTTAAATTGGTTTTAAATTCACGTAAAACATTGCCAGAAGGAATAATGAATTTATTCCCTATTCAGTGTTTTGTGGTAAATACGCGATTGAGACACACACAACCATATTCTGTACGTTTGTTTGTACAGAATATGGTTGTGTGTGGCTTTTGTGTGAAATAGTTTTGATGATAAAATGTTTACTTACATAAATTGATAAATTGTACAGAACATTCACTTTGTTGGCGCATATTATTGTATAAAATTAAGGGAAATGGCACTGATAACCGTAATACAGGCATTGCCTAGCTCGGTTACAGAAGCTACATCCAATATCTTAAAATTATCTTGCTTAACTGTACCTGTAATCATAGTACTAAGCTTTTTTGAAAAATAAATTATTATTATGTAGCGACATCTATGGCGTCACATAAGAACTAATCCTGCATCGCGCAATCAAAGTTATCCGCGCGATTAGAACATATAGAACAGCCCGAAATCATCTACCGGGCAGTAGCCCGCCAGACATAACACCCGTCTGGCCGGAGTATCCTCCCTTTTCAGCGGAGGTATGTGGGACTTTACTCTCTGTCCCACATACCCCTAAAATTATTATATTATTTATTAGGTGAAAGTTGTTGTAAAATATAGAATTTTAAAAGTTGGTAAAAAGTGATTCTTTCTGTTATCCTACGAACCCTTCCATCCCACAACTTTTGGGATAACTCAACATAACTTTTATTATTATTCCGTTTATTCATTACATACATATAAATTATATTTTTAAATATTTAATAAAAAATAAAAAAAACATATTAAAAAAAAAATGTAGCCCACCTTTAACGGGAACAAGGTTCAAGTCACCGGCGGTCAGGGCTCCAGAGAGAGAAACCTCCTAACTATACGAGCCGTGTCCTGAAGTAGGTACAGCTTTCTGAATCAAGCCTTTGATCCAGTCGCCTAACGAGAGCCTCCTTAGGTGTTGGTCGAGGCTCCTGGCTATTAAGCCATTGGCTGACACGACTATCGGTACAATGATCGCCGAGTCCACATCCCATATGTCGACCACCTCGCGAGCCAAGACAATATACTTGATTTGTTTATCTTTTTCGGCTTTAACGAGGTTCTCGTCATGCGGAACGGATATGTCAACAATCATTATTATTATTATTACTTCTTCTTACAATTAAAAAAAAATAAAGCTATCTCAGACTTGGAGAACAACAATGTGGTTTAAAGAAGAAGAAATCTTTTTTATGTCAACGTGAAAACTAGAGAAAATAGAATATTATACATAGATCATGTATACTAAATTGTAGCAACCTATAACTCACATGTCATAATTACATATATTTAGACATTTTCGCGCTAACTCCATCTAAATTTAGAAAAAATGGTTCGTAAATTGCTGGTTAACCGCCATAACTGTTTCCGTTCCTAATAATTATGTACAATGAAAATAAATAATAATTTTCTTGTGGACGTCTACATAAAGAAAATTGACTGTTGAAGAAAATCAATTTTTGATTGAGATCCTCAAATACCGTAAATTCATTAAAAAGCAATCGTCGTCGTCATCCTTGCGATGTCAAATTTGAAGTTTACAGGAAACTTTCAGTTTTGAAAACATTGTCAACCAATAAGTAGATAGGAGAGTTTGATTCCCGAATCAATTCACGTACAACATCTTTTAAAATACTATATATTTTAGTGTCCAGGTAAAGATTTACTACCTGCAATAAACTATTGAAAGTAACAATAATAAATTCAATTCGGTTTGACACAGTTTAACACAATCCCATGGCAGTTTATACGCAATAAACAGTCCACAATAAAACTGAAAACATAAGCCGATAAATATATATTTTATTACCACCGATTAACGAAATTAAGTAGCCACCTGACGGGTTTACAATGTTCCTGAGTTATTGATGGACGTAAAATACAGCTCACGATACCATACTATGCTCTCAACACTCTCTCATTTTATAGCATTCCATATTTTTTTTCGCTCGTATTTTTTCTTCTTTTCACTAGCTTCTCCCAGCGGCTTCACCCACGTGATAGTGGACAAAATTCTAAAGGGAACATACTCCTGGGATCCTGTTTATAGTAAACAGTTTCAGTACAAAGTTTTCACGTGTACCAAATTTTATCCAAATCCGTACAGTTGATTTGAGCGTAAACGATTAGCAACCATACAAACACACAACACATAAATGTACTTTTTTGCCTTTATAGCATTAGTGTGTCAGGTTTCTGTACCCAACAAAAGTCTATGGTTATACAGACTAACTAGACTTGACAAGACTGGTCTAGACTGAGTAATAGTGTAATATTCTATTAGTCAAATAATTTGTATATTCAACAAATGCTAACGATTACTTCGAGAGATTTTTGCAAATATATTTTCCAAAAAAATACTTTTGTAAGCTGTTAATGGATGATTTAGATTCCAATATCATTATTAGGTAATATGATAAAATATTTGTTTGATAAACAGTTTGCAAGAAAATATACGTCTACCGTTACCTGAAAAAGAGAAATGCTCATAAAATTCTTAAGTAAAATTATAACTGACTAACTGTGCCCTGCGGTTTCACTCACGTAATTTTGTTTTCTGCTTCTTTTGATCGTAGCGTGATGTTATATACTTAGCCTATAGACATCTAAGCTATTCAACACTAAAATAACTTTTCAATTCGAACGAATAGTTATTTGAGATAAGCCAGCTCAAACAAACTCT
The DNA here is from genome assembly GCA_905147345.3 of Mythimna impura. Lineage (NCBI taxonomy): Eukaryota > Metazoa > Arthropoda > Insecta > Lepidoptera > Noctuidae > Mythimna > Mythimna impura. The sequence continues at coordinate 758,964 of LR990344.1, forward strand.
TCAGTTTTGTAATATTAGTAGCTACCTATAGATAGTAGACTTAAAAACTATAAGTTTGTTTTGAAACTTGTCAAACACAGATAAGTAAGAGAGAGGAAGTCGGAACTCGGAAGTACAGCGCTTTGACATTGCTTTACAGCTTAAAAGTTAATTGTTCATATACAGATCAATAACGTTTCCTGTCCTGGTTCAAAACACTTGAATATCATAAAATGTTTAGAATAAAATATGTATTTAATTTCAAATTGAATAGAACACTTAAACATATTTCTAAGTAATTACTTGCTCACTGAAGTTATTACTTACTAACTATTGCTTCGCCCACGTACATAAAATATAGCCTTTGACACTCAAAAATAAAGCAGCTTTCTATCGGTAAAAAATTTTTAGTAATTGCACTAGTACTTTCAGAGATTACCTCCTACAAACAAAAAAAAAACAAACTTTACTTCTTTATAATATCAGTGTAGATTACAGGTATCAGTATCAAAGTCATGAAATTGTAGGGACCAATTAATTAATGGAAGTCATTACGTTGGTACTCGGATATCGGAATCAATTAAATTGATTCATCATGAGCGAAGCGCTTCAAACTGGCGTGCTTCGATCAATCATGGACGATCCTCGCGTTATTGACAATTGACTTAATATTGAAGCAATTGATTGCTAATTACAATTGCACATTTTTAATTAGTTTGCGTAAATGAAAGGGTTATTTGTGGACTTTTATTTAAGTATGAAGTGTCTTGTTTTAAGCTTTAAATAGGTTCAAACATAAATCCAATTTCAATGTACATAAATCAGTAAAACAAGCGGTAATATGGTTCAGGTGAGATGGTGGTCAAACGCGAGCCTATATATATATATTAATAAATATATTAAAAAAAATGGCCCAACAGTTTGAGTCACACAATGGAATGAAAGAGGAGGCCAGTTTGAATGACTTAAACTAGTGCTTGACTGCGATACCACCTGATGGTAAGCAGCGATGAAATAATTGATGGCGAATCGCACTGTTTTGTTGCGAAATTCACGAGAACGATTAGTAACACAATCATATGTAGAACAGTGTATGGAAAGCTATATTTTATTATTACTTTAAAGTTACTAAAATAAAATAAATAACGGAGAAGTTTTTTAGCGTCAGTCACAAAAAAAGCATCGATGACTGAATGTCTTTATACGTCGAGAAATATAAGCGATAAATTAGCATTTGCTCATTGTTTAAAACCAATATTATCATAAATTGACTTCGAATGAATTCTTACAATATCAACTTAAATTCATTTTCAGCAATAAATCACGTGTAGTCGTCGCCTCAGTGCGAGATAAGTCCACAAGATCACAATAAATCAAGAAGTGACGTATCTACGTACGTGGCTCGCATCTTTAGCGTCCTCGCCGAATTTAACGAGCTTTCTAAGAAGATAAATTAGGTGACGATTTCATCGTATTTTTATTACAGCTCTCAATTAAAAAGTACTTAAAATACATTTGTTTTCATAAATGTAATTATGTATTGTTAATCTTGTGTTTCATTAATTAGTTTTGTTTGTCACAAACCGTATAAAACCAATGACCTCATAAATGTTATAATTTTGGTGAAAATGTGTTATTTCTTTACTTAAACATATTTAGTTGTTGATCGATTACTTGATTCTCTAGTCGTTTTAGGATTCCGTACGTTGGAAAGACAAACGAGAATCCTTATAAGATCCGACGCGAGTCTTTCTGACATATGTCACAGACAATTTGCTTCGAATCTATCATGTATAGGTATGAAATAATTTCGTATACATTCTTCAGCCTAATAAAATAACGGTTAAATGTGTACCCAAAATATTCTGGACCAATTGACAGGCCCTATGGAGCATAATATGTTCCTACTAATTGCTAGCAGACTAATTACCGCCAATAATTGGCGCGCGCCTCGCTGCCTCGGGTATATTTTATATCAAATATGACCCTCCGATCAAACGTTCAGATAGGCATTCAAATTAGGTTCGTAATTGACGTATTGTTATCTCTAGGTATGTTTATTTAGCCGGTATCGGATGTTATAAAATCTAAGAATTATTGTTCAATTTGTAAATCGTATCGTAAAAGAGATGAGAAAATAGTTTTAAATAATAGGCCTTTACCTATGAAATTGCCTTTTTTTAAAATGGGTTGCTTTGAAGTGTTATACTTAAGACATACTGAAAGTTTCTGGATTCTAAATAAGACTAGATACATATATAAGACTTACGATACATTTGTTGTTTTTCAATGTATATTCCCTCGCAATTAATACATTTTTGCATTCGGTGAAACCACTGTACAAAGTAGTTGGACCAGTCTTCTTTAGGGACCTCTTCAATGGCTTTATGGAACGCATTCACAGCTGATTCAGGACTCGTAAAACGTGTGCCTCTAAGTTTGTCTTTAATTTGGAAACAAATAGAACTTATAGGATGGCAAGGTCCGGGCTGTAAGGTGATGGTGGGGCCAGCCTTCAAATAGGCTTCTATTACCTTAGCGGAATGTGAGGATGCGTTATCGTGGTAGAGGAGTATATTGCTTCGAGGACGCTTTTCGCAAACTTTTTCTAAGACTTTGGGCAAACAAGTTTTGACGTACCAATCTGCAGTCACTGTCCTATGATCTTCAAACGATACTGTAGTGTAATATCCTAAAAAATAAGCAACCATATTTTACCAACACTTCGACTTTTCATAAATTTCGACGGCAAATTTTCAAAAGGAAAGACCCACTCTGCCGACTAGCTTTTTCTTTCGAGTTCAAAGTAGTACACCCAGGTTTCATTACCTGTCACGATATTATAGACTACCAATGACTGACCTCCATTAAACTTTTTTATCATTTTATGGCACCACTGGACACGCAGTCGTTTCTGGTCCTCCGTAAAGTCATGTGGGATCCATCGAGTGCAAAGCTTTCGAACCTTCAGATGCACATGTAAAATGTTTTGCACTAGGCTCATTCCAATGCCTAATAAAGCAAGAATTTGCTGACAAGTAACTTTTTTGTCAGTTTCAATAAGTTGTCGTACGGTGTCAATTTTCGAGTTTGTTACCGCAGTCTCCGGCCGACCTTCACGTACCTCGCCATAGAGATGGTCACGTCCATGTCTAAATTCTCCAAACCACGAATTCATAGAGCTGCGACTTGGTGCTTCATCACCAAATGCCAATTGAAGTCTCTGGCAACTCTCTTGTTTACTTAAGCCACAACAAAAATCATAAAAAATCATTGAACGAAAATGATCACGAGTTAAGTTCATTTTGATACCGACACACAATTTTCGAAAGGATGCCACAGTGAAAAAACAAATGACAGCTTCGCAAATTAAAAAGTAACATGATCGCAAATAGTTCCATTTTCGAATTCTATAATTGTTTTTTCTTATTCTTTATTGTAAACCATGATAAGTTACAAAATATGTGGATATCAGAGTTCATGTACATAGGCGAGCTTAACTCAAAGTTGAGTTTTTTCCCAGCAAACCATTGAGTGATTGAGAGAGATCACAGTAGAGGGTAAGATCCAGTGCACAATTTCATTCATTCTTTTATTGTAAGTGGTCAGATCCAGTAACTTTCAGTATGCCCCACGTATCTTTGGATTGGCTAGGAATTATAAGTTCAAATAAACTTTATATTATTGGTACGTTATTCTTTTTTTGAAATTAGTTATTTATTGGTTTCTTTGTGTTTTGTATTTTCTGTAATATCGCAGTACTTGTAACCATGAAAGCTAATAAAAAACCGTCTTTTCATATTAAGAGTTCCAACGTAGAAACTATGCATTTCAAAGGGCAAGCAATATCAATGACGTACCTATACCTACGACTTTCTTCTAACTAAAAAACTCTGTGTTCTTGGTTTAATAGCTTTCGTTTTGGAAATTTTGTCTTGTAGCCGCCCTGAGAAGAAAAGTTATTCGTGAGATAAAATTTCTCACGTGAAAGTGATTGAAACAAAAATAGATATCCCAATCATTAGCAATTTTAAGTTCGTATACATTATCAATATTGCATACTACTTGAGACACATTGTTTCCACGGTAAAACTCATATTACAAAATAACGCGAGTTTTCTTAGATTTTATAATAAAATGGTTATAAATACAGTGATATACAGAAAATACAAAACACAAAAAAACCAATAAATACCTAATTTCGAAAAAAATAATAACGTACCTTTAATATAAAGTTTATTTGAACTTATAATTCCAAGTCAATTTAAAGATATAAAAAATATTAAAACACTGACATTGTGAGGATTGTGATTTCTGTCTAAAAATTTAACCACCAAGCACTATAATTCCAATGTGTATTATGGCACAAATTGTATATTAATGTAATGTTTTATCGTTTAGAAAAATACATAATTAAATCAAACAATTTTGTGTCGTGGAGACGGTAGGTAGACACAGTGCCCATGAATTTAATACTACACTGGTCTAGTTGGTGTGCTTTAGTGCCCGAAGCAATTTAAGTTTTTCTTTTCAGCTGCATTATTAGGGGCATTTTGCATATTCCAAAAGCCACGGGACCCTAAATAAAACTATATATACATTGTATAAACTATATATATTATAACATTAAGCTTGAAAGGTCTCGACTGATGAAGTCTACGCTCCGTCCAGAACAGATCCGGATCCAAAACCCCGAGAGCTTTCAGCTCGAACTCCACAATCGTTTCGAGTGCCTAGGAAGCTCCGTGGATGAATATAACGATGGGTTCGTGGAAACTGTCCATACGGTCGGGTCTAAGTTTTTCAAGACTCACCGTACAAACAAGAACAAGAAGCTCTCCGATCCGACCCTCGAGCTAATGAAGAAGAGGCGTGAGATGATTCTGCAGTCTTCAGACGATGCGTGCATATACCGGCAGCTCAATAGACAAATCTCGAAGTCCCTGAAACGTGACCTTCGCCGCTTTAATACCGAAAGGATTAAGGATGCGATTGAGCGGAATAAGGGCTCTAAAGTATTTGCACGAGATCTGTCTATTGGGCAAAGCCAGCTCACGAAACTGAAGACCGACGATGGCAGAGTCATATCCGCCAAATCGGAGCTTCTGGGAGAGATCGAGGCTTTTTATGGACAGTTATACACGTCTATCGCTAAACCCGCTGTAAATCTAGTAAACGACCCAAGAGCTAGATTGACTCGACACTATACCGAAGATATCCCGGACGTCAGCCTGTACGAGATTAGGATGGCTCTGAAGCAGCTGAAAAACAACAAGGCGTCGGGTGAGGACGGAATTACGGCCGAACTCCTGAAGGCGGGTGGAAAACCGGTCCTTAAGGCCCTTCAGAAGCTATTTGATTCCGTCATACTCGAGGGAAAAACGCCACAGGCGTGGAGCAGAGGCGTGGTGGTACTCTTCTTTAAGAAGGGCGATAATGCCCTGCTTAAGAATTATAGGCCCATCTCGCTTCTGAGCCATGTCTACAAGCTGTTTTCCAGAGTCATCACGAATCGTCTCGCGCGCAGGTTCGACGACTTCCAGCCTCCCGAACAAGCCGGATTTCGAAAAGGCTTCAGCACCGTGGACCACATACATACGCTGCGGCAGGTTATACAGAAGACTGAGGAGTATAACCAGCCTCTCTGCTTAGCGTTTGTGGACTACGAGAAAGCCTTTGATTCGATTGAAACTTGGGCTGTACTGCAGTCTCTCCAACGGTGCCAAATTGACTATCGGTATATCGAAGTGCTGAAGTGTTTGTACAAAAACGCCACTATGTCAGTCCGACTACAAGACCAGACCTCGAAACCTATCCTCTTGCAGCGGGGTGTGAGGCAGGGAGACGTTATTTCTCCGAAACTGTTCACGGCAGCAATGGAGGATGTCTTCAAGGTTTTGGAATGGAGAGGGCTAGGCATTAATGTCAATGGCGAGTACATCACTCACCTTCGGTTTGCCGACGACATAGTAGTCATGGCTGAGACTACGGAGGAGCTCAGTACAATGCTTGGTGACCTCAGTAGAGCTTCCGAAAGAGTGGGACTTAAAATGAACATGGACAAAACCAAAGTCATGGTAAACAGCCATGTAGCACCCACTCCTATCAAGGTCGGGGACTCTACACTCGAAGTTGTAGACGACTACGTTTACCTGGGACAGACGGTCCAGTTGGGAAGGTCTAACTTCGAGAAAGAGATCAATCGTCGAATCCGACTCGGCTGGGCAGCGTTCGGGAAGCTGCGCGGTGTCTTCTCGTCCAATATACCACAGTGTCTCAAGACGAAAGTCTATGACCAGTGCGTGTTGCCAGTGATGACATATGGCTCCGAAACGTGGTCGCTTACAATGGGCCTCATTAGAAGGCTTAAAGTCACCCAAAGGGCAATGGAGAGGGCTATGCTCGGAGTTTCCTTGCGTGATCGAATCAGGAATGAGGATATCCGCAGGAGAACCAAGGTTGCCGACATAGCACGAAGAATCGCCAAACTAAAGTGGCAATGGGCAGGGCACATTGCTCGCAGAACAGATGGCCGTTGGGGCCGAAAGGTTCTGGAATGGCGACCACGTACCGGAAGACGTAGCGTTGGAAGGCCTCCTACAAGGTGGACCGATGACTTGGTAACGGTTGCGGGAGTCCGATGGATGCGAGACGCACAGGACCGTTCGCTGTGGCGACCCTTGGGGGAGGCCTATGTCCAGCAGTGGACGTCTTTCGGCTGAAATGATGATGATTATGATGATACTGTAGCGTTGTGGTTCTTTAAATTAAAGATATTTATGAAATAACTGAGCGGCATTTATTGGCAAGAGTAATGATGGAATACAGCGGACCACAGACTATATATTAACACAGATGATCTATACTTTACATCTCCCTTTCTTTGTAAACAGCTGAAAACACTAGGTTGCAAATTTAAAATTACAGTACAACTACATTTGAAATAGTGACTTTCTTTAGTTTTATATAACAAATTGAAAAATGTAAATGCAGTTATGCTAATTATATAGTTACAAGTTAAGATACATTATACAGCACAAACCATTATTATTATGTATCAAGATACATATGTATTGTTAATAAAGATATATTAAAGTTCAAGTCTATTAATTGGTTTAATTACTCTACCAAATCTTGATGTTCGTAGTGCTGTTGTTGGGTGAGCCAGGCTAGGCTCCTGCATATGATTGGAAGTGCTTGATGAAGCATGTGTTGATGCTGAGGGTGACTTAGCAACAGCTGGTGATTGAGCTTGTGCTGGAACTTGTTCCAATACTGGTTCATCCGTGTATTTAGTTTCAGGTACAACAACTCTGTTGCTGGTTATGTCTGCTTGTGTCTTGTGCAGATGACTTGAGTTTCTTCGAAATATTTGGTCTTTATCTGTTTGAATTATCACAGACCTTGGAAGACCTTTAGGCTTTTCTATCACTTTTGCCCCTTCTCAATGTCGATGAGCAACTCTGTGTCTGACTTTGTCATTGATTTCAAAATTGACTGGTTTTGTAGTATGTTGGTTACTGTATTTAGCTTGTTTTTCTCTTAATCGTTGTAGTTCAGCTGTGACTCGCGTTTTTTTCGTCTGCGTCACTAAGATTGAAACTGTTATATATTTCGATCGCATCTGGGCCTATCACAGCCATGAATGTTGCTGCTTGGACCTCGGCTGGCTTTTTGTCTAATTGAATAGCAGTTGCATACCACTCAAACTGTTGAGACCACTTTTTCCAGCACGTTGATTTGTCCGAGTCAATTTGTAGGTTAGCTGGCGGCTTTGTACCAGATACTGCGTCGTTCGTTGCCATTTTACTACTTTCTCGTTTATTTCCGTAGTTGTTGAAATTGTTAAGATTATTATCACTTCTGACACCATGTAGCGTTGTGGTTCTTTAAATTAAAGATATTTATGAAATAACTGAGCGGCATTTATTGGCAAGAGTAATGATGGAATACAGCGGACCACAGACTATATATTAACACAGATGATCTATACTTTACAGATACATTGTATCAGTGAGCTTAAAATGACGAAACTTTAAAAGCACCGCCAGCTTCTTGGCAGAAATATTTATAAAACAGCGCCACTTCCATAACATTACAAAAGTCTTTGACTCCTTTATATCAAAAGTTCAAAGCAGACATTTATACAAACACACTTCTTTGTACTCCGAGATTTCAATTTAACCGTGAAATTCAACGAGAATATTTCAACATTGGTGCAATAAAAATTCTACACAATTTCACCTAAGTAAGTTTTGAATGAAAAATCGTTTCATGGAATTTTCCGTTTAAATACTTATTTTATTTTTTACTTAGTTAAAGGAGCTTTTTATCCTAGTTAACATTTACAAGACATAATCTGAGTATTGAATAATGTTCTTTTGTAATAGTTTAAATGTTATCTTGTCTTGTGTTGCTCGAGTTTGAGATGGACGTAGATGGAAAGTTTTGGCGAAATGTTCAATATTTGCTCGACATAAGCAATGAGCTCGTGTTTAATCATAGCAACACTGTTGTAGTATTGATCTGACATTAATTAAAATGTGAGTATGAACCTCGGCTTCATATATAAACTATACCATAATCATATAATAAACTTATACATATAATAAACTTCCTAGTCATATTCAACAACTAAGCCTTAATAAATTCAAATTATTTGTAAAGCGAAAACTTTGCCAAAAGGCTTTTTACACTATAAAGGACTATGTTGAGGACCAAAAGGCTTGGGATTGACCTGCTCCAGTACGCACTGCAACTGTTGTCTTATTATTATTATTTTTTTCTTTTGTTTTTATTTTTAATTGTGTTTTTTATTATTTATTACAATTCGATATTGTAGATTATTTTTATTTTGCAATTGGACTTTTTTTTTCTATTAATTTTTGACAAAAATGTTTACTTTGCTAAAGTATTACATTTTGTAAACTATATTTTTCTTTTATTATTGTGAACGTGAGGACTATGTTGATTGTTTTTTTTTTCCTTTTCAGTAATTTTGATTTATGTCTGGCAATTTGAGTATTTTCTGCGGCCTACCCAAATGTCCTTTCCTTGGTATTGTTCGTCAAGTCGTTGAGCTCCTTAGTAGTCCTGAGTTGAGCTTTACGAATACTGACAAATGCTTGCACTGACTGGACAGGTCCACTCAAATCTGTATGGTTCTTTCTTCAAAAGACCATTTCAGACAAATCTGCATGGTTCTCATGTGATTTGACCATTACATATTTACTGTATGGACTTTAAAAGAGACTTTGACCCCTGAGTTTGTTTCGGTGTTTCTTCTCAGGGTAGTCAGCTAGGAAACACCGGCCTCATCTAGTTTAAAAATGACGAAAAAAAATTGACGTGTAAAAGTGTTTTTTAAACCTATTTACAAAATAAATATCATTTATCATTTATCAGCCTCATAATTTTCCCACAGCTGGGACTCAGGCCTCCTCTCCAGGAGAGGGAATAGCCCGTCATCCACCACGCGGGTCCAGTGCAGGTTAGTGAATGTCACATGTCTTCAAATTTTTGGTTCTAGGACATGCCGGTTCCCTCACGATGTTTTTCTTCACGGTTTTGAGAGCAGTGGTGATGTAATAAATTACACAAATTAATGCGCTTGGCTAGATTTGAACCCGCGACCTACAACTCGTAAGTCGGGGTAAATACCACTGGGCCACCATTGCTCTCAACCTCGGTTTCAAGTATAATTATCTGTCCATTGTAAAGGCACTCTTTATCTAATCCCTCCATAATGAATGCCAACCAAACAATATCGCAGTCTCACTAACATAGCGGCATATTAAAATTGAATATGCATCGTTCGTTCGCTCGCTACTTTAATATTCATCGCTCGCTCACTACACAACTCAATAAAACGTGTTTACGAGCGGCAAGCGATGTATAGCGTAGCGGGCGCCCATGAATTGCTAACATGCGATCAACTCGCGCATTATGTTGGATTTTATTCGACTCAGATATGCGAAGTATCGAGTTTAGAGTAACTGCAGTTGGTATAAAACGTAGAATTATAGCAGCTTTATATTTATGTGAGTGGGCTAGAGTTTACAGAGGCGCCGGTTACAAGTAGAATATTATACTTTGGAAAATACTCGGTACACGGTGAAATATGACGTACTTACGTGTACTCTGAAACGGTGTAGGAAAATTACGTCTATTAACATTTGAGTCTGAAATTTATATTCAGTTTTGTTGAGATATTTAAATATAAATAATATAAAATTATGTCTGTACAAGAGAGTTCTTTATTTACAACTTCATTTCGCTATAAATCAATCCCACCGTGGTTTTGAAGCGACAATATTACCAATGACTAGGCTGCGCAAATACAGTCAAGGCTACTTCTTACACCTTACACTGACTTGAAAGCCAAACCCAAAATGATGCTAAACTTTCGCGCTTGCGACCACTAGACCACAAACTAGTCAATTCACCAAAGCGTCATACGTTTAAAATAACCAAAACCTTAACCATCCAATCATGTACGCTTGGAGACATTTACAACCAGCTCTGCACTTCGGTACAGACGTGCACAAAAGTGAACATAAAGTGTCGCGTGTGATGCGAGTTGCGGCCTGCGGGCCATTACACGGAATTGTGGTAAATTGCTGGAAGCGGTGCTGCTCACGACTGTACTGACACATGTAAGGGGAACAAAAGAGTTTGGGGGTGCAGGAAATAAAGCTAGAACTACATTAAACCGACGCACACGTGGATCACTCCTGATTTGTACGTAGAACGACGTCGCGTGGCATCGTGTGGCGTGGATCTAGTGTAGCTCTACAAGTCTAGTTTCCATATAAATGTATGGAGACTGACGCGTCCAGATCAGCGTACGTGGCACACGTGTGCGCAGTGTAGTTCTACCTTAATAGTAGACTGGGCATACAGCGTGAGCATAAATTAGTATCTTATATCACGGGCGTCATATTGAATTCCAATGATGAAGAATGCTAGAGTTAACTCAAGAGCAAAGTGAATCATAGATTCCTGAAAGCAATCAAATAAAAAAAACACCTTTATCCCTCAGGAGCTCTACTTTACACGCCTACTGCAAGATAATGGAAAACAAGCTTTGAGGAGTGCTTGCTGGTGATAAGCGGTCCTTGGCAGATTAGGTTGCACAAAAGTAATTCAACACTAACTAGACTGTAAACCGATAGGTATAACATTGAGATGTAAGACATATATTGATACAGAGCTGCCACTGTGATCCAGGAATGCAAAGGGCAACTAAAACAAAGAATAGCTTTCATTACGAATGTTTTGTTCAGGTTTCATATTCAAATCTCATTATTGATCAACGAGTTGTAATCAGCGTGCAATACTGTTGCCGGCTAAGCAGGTGGTGTGTTTCTATTACAAGGCTATGACCATTTCTCGTGTATATTGTACAAGATAAAGTACTTTTACGAGCTTGCCAAAATGAAGCCATGATTGGGATTACATAAAAAAATAGGGATTGCGCGAGAGATGCTTACGTGATTGAACCTTTGCATAAAGAGAAACTCCCACGAATAAACACTAAATACGTGAAATGCCACTTAAAAGAAAATGAAAAATAATTTGTTTGGTACAACACAAGGCACAAACATAATATTAGGTAACACGGACCAAAAAAAATGTATAAAAAAACAGAAGCAAAAAAAATATAGTAAAGTACTGTTCAATATAGTAGTAGTAGTTGCAGCAATTGATTTTAGTGCTAAAAGCACTTACGTGACACGATCAGTATTTTTTAAAGATGTATAATATAATAAGCCTCTTTGTACTTACTATCTTATTTTAGCTATAAATTACTATTCAGCCAAGTAACAACATTTAAATGTACTTGTTAACATTAGTATCCTATAATGATATTACAGTAACAGTAAGTATAAGGGTCGCCGAACACGGGTCACACACGACCGCCCCAAACGCCGCCATGGGAAGCTAGAAGTAACCACAAAGATAGCTGGAGCACGCGACAGCCACTTGTGGCCGGTGGCTGCAATTTTATGTGCAGTATGATATTTATGTCGGCGTTTAGTGGCCGGTGCGGGTCACAAGAAGGCAGCGCCCTGGCAGTCACCGGTGTCAGCCATGTGCGGTGTAAAATGTATAAAAACTACAAAAAACATGGGTGTGGCCGGTGACCCGTGTGCGGTGACCCTAAACTGTGGCCCATTGTCCAGTGTCCGCCACTGGCCGCCGCCGCCGGGCCGGGCACCGTTGTAACCTATTTCCCTAGCGCTGACTTACTTAGAGGGATAGCTGATCAATATGGAAATTGATGTGAAATAGCATGCAAATACAAAGGATGATAAAACGTTTACAACAAATGGTGGGGCAGTTCAGCTACATGAAGCTGTTCCGGAAGATAATAATATAACTTTTTTATTTTTTTATACAGCCACACCACCACAGTATTGTCTTTTTAACCCAAAGGTTGACTGGTAGAGAATGCCTTGTTGCATTAAGTCCGCCTATGTACCACTACTGTACATGAAGTTTAAATAAATAAATAAATACAGTCTCATTGGTGATCGTTCAGTATACACTTCAGGTACGTCACTATGCTCTTATATTGGTATGTTCACCTTACGGTAACCGGTGAAATGAACACATGACTAGATGATGATACTATACTTTACCATGTTTCGAAGTGGAATAACGAACTCCTGATAGGGCAGAGTGAAAGGTACGGGTCAAGTCACCGGTAAGGTGATCGAAACTTGAGATAGCTAATGAGGTGAACCTATCAAACAAAATCGTAGTTGAGAGGCCAGTTAATCAGTGGACCAGAACGTTATTGGAGATCATGAGGCGAGTGTTAACACATGTCATCACCAGCGATTGGATACAATTATAATTCATGTGACCACGACCATTATGTCAAGAGTGAAGCAAAAAAGAAAAAAAATACCTCGGTGCATTAAATCCACTTTTGTGCTACTACTGTAAAAAATAATTGAATATAAAGTTTGCAGATGTCCAATAATTCACTTCATCATCATCTCTCTGGACTGTTCACCAACTAGCTTGAGGTCATCTTTCAGTCTAACTGTTTTTGTTAGCGTGGGAAAATCATCTAATAACATCCCCCGCTCTTGGACGGAGTAGGAATGACTAAAACCTCACTCCTGTTCCTTCTTTGCCATTATTCCAGGGCCCCGGGTATCTCTTTTGCAACACCCATGGCCCCAGTAGGCTTCGACCCTGCTGGGCTCCTACGGTTGCTGACATCTCTGAGGCGCGCGTGGAACACTACGCGCCGTCGATGACTTGGGCTCAGTCCGGACGGTTACCGGACGGTCGGACGGCGAGCTACCCATTGCGCGCTGTCCGTAAACCCGCGCTTACGGTGGTCAGAAATCGGGATTGGAATCCCGGCGGCTGGGGCACGGAAGCCATTGCCTCATGCGTTCAGCTGCCTCCTTTGCTATCCTCCATTACTGCTTCGCAGAAGGAGGCGACCGCCTGCCACTCTTTCTCGCCCTTGTCCAAGGCCTGTAACAAGACTCGACGCAAGGGATAGCTGCCGCCGATCGCACCTATGAGGACCCGGCGGTGCTCTGCCCAGGCGGGGCATACCTCTACCATATGCTCCACCGTGTCCTCCGGGCGGTCCACGCAATGGTGACACCCGGACGTTTCTTCCACACGAATCCGGTGCAGGAACCTCCCAAACTTACCATGTCCGGTGAGGACCTGCATCATGCGGAAGGTAAGGACACCGTAATGCCTTTCCTACCACTCCTCAAAGAGGGGACTTACCGCCATAATTATGGCGTGCCCAGTCTAACCGGATGCGGATAAATATCTGTGTTTTACATGGAGCGACTGCCTATCAGACCTCCACACCCCAGTTAGTGACCAACACGATACTCTTTGGATATACTGATGATCAGACTTCCTGGCGTCTGACTAATTGTAACAACTGTCATAGATCTATGAATGACAACCGGGACCAACGGTTTTACGTGCTTTTCGGGTGTCAGTAATGCAATTTACTTAAGATCAAAATAAAAGAAATGTCCATAATGGTCCTTTAAAGTAATCCAGTTATCCACCAATTTTAAAGCAATCGTGCAATGTCTCACTACTGTAAGCAACAGGCTATTTACCCAACAATGTACCGCTTTACACTCCCTTAAAAGTACATTAAAGTGACTGAAGTTCGTAAATCAATTAAGCTGGCCGATTAGCTCGTAATACAAGGTACAACAGCTGCATGTGTAGAGGAGGGTTACTACACTATTTAACTACGACTAACTTGAATTGGGATAGAATGGAGTTGGTATCAGTTTGAGTGCGACGTGATTGCCTTGCGCTGGCACTATACATAGATGTTAGGGGACAATATTGTCTATCACTAACATTGTGTAAGATATCCCTGGGATGGTAGGTAAGTGGATTACCAACATTGTAACATTTTATGATTATTCAAGTTTAAGGGCCTCCTTAGGCGGAATCGATTACGAGATCACTGAATGTGATCGCGTAAATCTATCACACTTCTATATAAAGGCGAAAGTTTGTGAGTGTGCGTGTGTATTTTTTACTTCTACACGTTCGAATGGTGGAACGGATTTGGACGAAATTTTGCATACGGAGAGACCATATCCTGGAATAGAACATGGGACAATTTTTTAATTAACAATTTTCTTTTGTCACGGAGGCGAAACCGTTAGCAGCAGCTAGTTAAGTTAGTTCCTAAACTATAACTACTTTTTAATAACTAGCTCTCACTCTCTCGCGTCATTGCTTCCTTGTACTAAATTCCTGAGAGCAGTGTTGGCCAAGTAACGGCCCCGACTTAGGAGTTGTAGGTCGCGGGTTCAAACCCAGCCAGGCGTGCATTACTTTGTGTAATTTATTTCATCACCACTGCTCTCAAAACGGTGAAGGAAAACATCGTGAGGAAACCGGCATGTCCTAGAGCCAAAAATTCGAAGACATGTGACATCCACCAAACCGCACTGGGCCCGCGTGGTGGATTACGGCCCATTCCCTCTCCTAGAGAGGAGGCCTGAGTCCCAACAGTGGGAACATTATAAGGCCGACTATGCTATGCTATGCTACTAAATTCCTGTATACATACAAACTGAATATTTTTCGGGATTTAATATATGATTGATGTTTATAGCACTAGTCTACTAAGTTGCGACACCAGAGAGTGCCACGATCGTACCTTCTATCAATTCAATTCAAAAAATTTAATTACAGATAGGCCTACATGGGCTTAATAAACGTCACGAGCTACTGCACGGTTTCAATTGGTCGATTTCTATGGAGAAGAACTAGCAAGAGACTTCACGATTACTTTTTAAGAAATAATTGGTTTCACTGGTCGTATGGTTACTGGTTACATTATAAATGACCAATTAAACCAATTATTTCTTAAAAAAATGTGAAAAAATTGTTGAAATTATGGCATTGAGCACGCTTGCTAAGAAGTAACCTATTCACTCTTGACTTAAAGGCCTCAGGTGGTAGCATTAGGAAACACGGACTGCGGCAGAGAATTCCTCTCCTTAGCTGTACGCACAATGCCTACAAACAAATAATGTTTCTTTACAATACTCGCTCAGATTTTTAGTCAGAACCAAACAATTCCCAATGCAACTAGTCTCAAATTAACAAGCCAGGTTTCTCTGGTATGCAATTAAGTAGCTAGCCGAGTAGGTTCTCTCACAAACCAGCCTTCACGTTGCAGACGAGGAGGTAATTACCGTTCGCTCATTCACTATTTATGTAATTTTCAATAGCCTCGCCTACTTAAGAAGTAGGTTTCACGCTAAGGGTGGCCACACGCTTGCGACAGAATGTTACAACTGACTACCTTTGGCTTATCTTAAATTTATAGGTAAGGCACTTTAATACTCCTCAAGCTAACGGAGTAAAAAAGTACACATTAATATGAATAACCTCTACTGGGTTCAATTAATGAAAAATGTTCATCATAATCTAATACAAAATATCGTGTGTATGTTATAGAATTCCTCCGAAACGGCTTGACCTTGACCGCTTTGGTCTGAGAATAGGTCGTATCCTATTTTTTTTACCCTCCTACCACAACTTCCTTTTTGCTTTCCAAATAATACGGAAGAATCATAAAGCAAGGTTTCTCACTCCGTGTGTCTGTCTGTTTGCCATAAACTCAAAAACAACTAAACGGATTTTAATGCTGTTTTTACCAATATACAAATACTCATGAGGTATTTTTTTAGGTGGGAAAATCATCCAATGAGGATATCATTGGATGATTTTCCCTATCTCTCGCTCTTGGGCGGAGCAGGAGATAATGTCAGGTTTTTATTGACTAAAAACCCATTCCTGTTCCTTCGTTGCTCTTCGTACCAGGGCCGAGTCTTCCTTTCAGAATCAGACCCTTGGCCCCAGTAGGCTTCGACCCTGCTGGGCCCCTACGGTTTGCTGACGTCTCCCTGAGGTGTTAGTGGAACAGATATCTACGTGCCGTCGACGACTTGGGCTCATGGGGTATTTTAAATATTTTGTAATAGTGATATTAATATCATATCATAGTTGTATCATATTCTCTCCTAGAGAAAGGAGGCCTGAGTCCCAGCAGTGGGAACATTAAAAGGCTGATTATGCTATTATGCTATGATATTAATATTCCACACCTTTCACACAACGTCGTCTAGTCCCAAACTAAGCAGAGCTTGTGCTATGAGTACTAAACGACAGATAAACATACTTATATATTTCTAAATAAATACATCTAGATAAATTACACCCAGACGTAGAGCAAAAAATGACCGTGCTCATCACACAAATATTAGTTCTGAGTGGGAATCGAACCGACCTTCGGCATAGCAATCAGAGTCATTCACCACTAGACCAACAGGCCTGTCAAAATGTTTTAATACATGCCTATTACAGAAGAGGATGCAGAGAATTTGTCAGAAAGGTTTAGCCAGAGTTTAAAGACAAAAATGTAAATAGGTAAAAAATATGGTTATGAAGGCGTGTGATGCCGGTGTTCTACCTCATTTTTTTCCTGTTTGAGTTGGATAGTAACCTACAGTAGGGTCTCTTCGGCACTTGCTACGTGTCTCACAAGACGAACAGGAACCATTTGTTTTTGTCAAGGGCGAGTCTGGTCGGATAGGCTCATTTTATTTGAGGGATAGTTACAGTGAATAGTAGATAAATTATTCAAGCGTCTAATGTGAACGGCGCCGTCTGGCTTAAACTCAGTTTAGATATAGAAAAACAGATATTTTTATTGCACGATAGTAAAAGTTATTATTTTTAACATCGTAGCATATTTTACAGGAGGAACAGAACCCTATTTTTCTTAAATGTATCAGAGATTTATACGCTCACCGAACCGTACTGTTGGAGGGAGTTAGAAATAATGAAACGGCGTCGCGGAAATACGTATTTTTATAAATGGCCGATAACAAATTAGGCAAATTTTGCTCGAGAAATACGAAAGCGTCCATTATATGCATTTTTAAATTATCAGTTAGATAGCATTTCAATTTTTTTTTGCATTCTGATAATGAGGTTGACAATTAATACGTGTGGATGCAAAGTATCTTCATTATTCCAATAAAGCATTTTAAAGGTTTAACAATGAGAATGCTCTCGTGAAAATATCGATTCCATTCGAATTTACTTTCCAATCCTCTGGGAAATCACGTTTTTGTAGAACGATGCTGTGTATTGACCGTTGGTATCCATCTGACCATGACATCTCTTACAATCATAGTTGGTAAGTAGATGCCCAGTTCTACGCTAACAACAACAACATGTAAATATTCTCATTAGCATTTTCCCCTTGAGGTCTGATTACATCAGGACAATATGGAAAATGTATTTCCTTTGGAAAAATCATAAAGTACTGGTATCGAAGCAGAAAACTATGTTTTTTTTTTAATTTGATATACCTAGTCTAGTGCTTGACTGCGATCCCACCTAATGGTAAGCAGTGATGCAATCGTTAATGGTGAGGCGCACTAGTTTATTAAGAGCCTATATATTCACTCTAGGTTTGCTGAGGTTAGCTGGGAGAAAACTCATTGTTAAGTTAAGCTCGCCTTTGTACATAAACTGTATGTATCACCGTGTACTATGTATGTTTTTGTGTACAATAAAGAATTAAGAATTAAGAACTTTAGCCTTGAGACACCCAAATTATAATCGGATGGGAAGACCTCAGCTGCAGGCAAATTGTTCCAGTCCTTCGATGTACGCGGTATAAACGACGAGGCGAAACACTTAGTCCGGACCGTAGAGGTTTCAACAACGTAAGGGTGGATACTCGCCATACGTCGGGTTGTTCGATGGTAGAAATGAGATGTCGGAATCAAGTCATGCAATTCCTGCGCACACTCTCCAAAATGCAACCTGTAAAACACTAAAAGGCTGGCTACCCTAAGCCTGTGCTCAAGGCTTTAAGGATTGGACTTAACCAAATCTAGATCACCAATTTACCTCTTTGCACGCCTTAAATAATAATTATGCAATATCGCTAGCTCTAAATTAGTAATACAAGCAGTATTATAATCAATTTTCTTATACTTTTTGGAACTATATTAGGTCGGCTTCCAATCTAACCGGGATCAGTGGAATGTCAGGCTTTAATTGATTAAAGACTTTCACAACTCAAAATTTGAGGAACCTTGTTAAGGTTGCAGGATTTTCCGAAAGTGTCACCGTGTCTCGATCTGAAACGCAAAAAGAACTCAGGTAGGTTTTAGGTAGTAAAAGTATAATACAGTGTTTAAGAAGTCATTTATTAATTTTCCACCGAAAAAAAAGTAGATTGGGGTAGCACGATACCCCTCGGCAAGAATTTATGGCTTCTTAAACTGACTGCCAAAGGTCGATAAAAGATAACCACTTTACTTGCCGACACCAGGAGACGTTGCTTAGTCTAGATGCGTCTTCAAGCGTTAAGTCTCTACCAAAGATGGAACACTTAACGCTTGAAGGTCTGTAGATGGGCTCGAAACTGCTTAATTTGCAACACACATAGGACCAAACGGTAACTAAGAGCGCCTCTAGCTATGCAAAATATTAAAAATCATTAAGTACACATAACGGTACAATACCCACTTCTTTTGCGAAGAGATTGTTTAGAGTTACGAACTATAAAAAACGATTAGTCGCATCTACGCCAGCAGCCTAACGTGCTGTCTACTCGGATATTGTCGGCAGCGCCGGCCGCAGTAATTAACCTCTGTGTTTGTCTTGCACGTCGCCGCCGCTCCGGCTCGACGGCTCCGGCAAACCCGTTTACTTTTACAACTAACCGGTTTATCCGCACCTAACTGGTGAACGATTAATTCCGCCGGCTTCGACCCAAAGTTATCGGATCTAAAACGGAGATAGAAGCTGAATATATTCGCAAATACCAAAGCGCCCACATTTTACGCGACTGCTAGAATATACTTGTAGGCGTGGTTAGTAAGAGGAAATCGGAAACCGCGGTCGGAAGATCAAATCAATTTAAAAAAAAAAGAAAATTTTTAAAGTATTTTTTTCCGTCAGGTAAGGGTTTTACACAGCTAAAATCTACCTAATTAGTGCTGGTCAATGTGCAGTGATGAGAAAAGAGCTTTGTACAACTTTTCATTGGCCTTTTATTGTCATGGCTTACTAAACATATATGTATGATAATGAATTGACTGGCCTGTTGTTCTAGTGGTTAGTGGCCCTGACTGCTATGCCGGAGGTCGTGGGTTCGATTCCCATCCAGGACAAATGTTTGTGCGATGAGCACGATCATTTGTTCTGTGTCTGGGTGTAATTTATCAAGAACATGTATATATTTAGAAATATATTATGTATGTTTATCAATTATTGTCTAGTACTCTAGTACTCAAGTTCTGCTTAGTTTGGGACTAGCTGACGTTGTGTGAAAGTTGTAAAATAAATGATTGTTTAGTTTATATTACTATAACACTATGAACGCGCTCTAATTGTGATCACGCGTGCATTAAATGCAATGTTTCTACTTCACGCCACATGCCACGCAATGGGCATTAGCCCAGTGCACTATACTAATGAACACATACTCTAACGTTTTACGTCGATAAACATACGTTCAGTAAACAATATATAATTAAGGTAATTATTAAAATTAAAATGTTTATGTTATCCGAGGACTTTCATGAATATCAACGAGTATGTTACGTGTTTTTGTCAGCTTTTGCATTTTAAGTACAGGATCAGGTTTTGACCTTATCAATAATTCACACAGTGGTACGTACCTCTTCAAATTGTAATCGAAAAAAAAAACATGTAAGTAAGTATACTTATTTAAGAATGACAGGTAATTACTAACTTCCTGCAAATACAGAATATGCCTTGGTCTATGCAAAACACGATAGGTCATTTAGAATAGAATAGGATAGAATAATATTTTATTCGGCACATAAAACACAACAGCAACAACACAAAATAATATAAAAACAAAGAAGTAGAGTACAGAATTATACAACATAATTGTGCTGAGCGTGCCTGAACTGAAAGGGTTACCATCTCAGCAATTGCTTGACATTAGACACCGAGCTGGCATCCCGCAGTGACGCACGGGTATATAAAAAAATTTAATGTCTCTTCCTATCATAAACACCGCACTATTCACTGAAAACCACTCACTGAACAAAATTAACAACTCGTTTGTCAAATTCTAAGCTCTGCAATCGGTAGCAATTAATTTTTGTCCACTGAACCATCAAAATGCCCGAGTCATTTAGTTAACTGGACAACGTGTCAGAAATTCAATCATTTATGAAATTTTACGCTACTGACATTGTAGTTACAGCTGTTGGATATGTTAGTGTAATTAATTCTGCCAATTATGGCCCTAAAAGCTGCCTAATAAATGTTGACAAAATTTTTGTGAAAACAGTGACATTATGCACGAAAAATGCCCGGTTTTTGCGAGACAAACCACGAAAGGATAGCTGTGGGAAAAAACCAGTCTATAATCATCACGCCTGTATTCCTTGAAGAGTCTGACAAAGGTATAAAATAATCCTTCCGACCGAATTTCGATCATAGAAGCCAATCTCAACGAAGATAAGCATGTGTAGTGCATATGTGGTTGAGCAAACACAGGTGCACTTACTGTTCTATTACTCTCATAGTCCGATCGTACGGCAATCCACCATGACCGAATAGAGATCAGGTGCAGGAACAATGGCTTTACATGCCTTTCGAGGTACGGAGGTGACACACATACCACTAACTTTCAAACTCCAGGCAGCTATAGAGCAATTTGTAATGGAAAAGCCTATCAACACGTTTTGCTCGACCTGAATATCGAACCCAGGTCTTCAGGATCAGTAGTCGTGCTTGTTTTATTTATTTATTTCAATCAACATTGGATCATAAAACTACTTCAAATTAATAATTATAAATAAAAATTAAAAAATATACAAATATACACGACACACAAATTAATTAATATTTATCTACATAAAAAAATATTTGTCTCGTCGCTGTAAGTACACACTTACAATACAACCCGTCGGACAGACAATATTTTCTAGATAAAACTGATATTCCGGTGCTGTTGTATCGCATAACAGTTCCTAAGTAGAGTACTATATGTTTGCAAAACAGCGCCGTTGTGAGTGTAACGCGTGTTGCTAACGGGCGGAGTTCACAAAAGAGGCTTAAGTGTTAACTACTTGCGCCGACTTGCAGGGACTTGCAGCACTTGCAGCGACTTGCAGCTTAGCGAGAAATTTGTGAGCGAAACATATCTGAGAAACATGGCACTTGTTTACTTACCAAAGATGTGAGAATTTGGTGAAGGAGCTCCTTAGGAATGTTTAAAAAATTATGTTAGAACCGAGTGCTCTCAGTTTTTTCAATAACGAATACCGAGTTAATAAGGGAATTTTACAAGGATTTTGATAGTAACAGTTATATTAGATCAAAGTGCATATATTTAAAAGTAAGGGTTATGACCAATAGTCAAGCCATTCAAGTCGTCCACCGTCATGTATTTTCATGCTTTGTAATTTCCAACAACCGAACAAAATTTATAGGGTTTTAGAAAATGTGTTAATCTAAACTCAATTTATTCCCGTAACTATCCATTATCTCCAATTTTCAACCTAGTAATTGATTTCCGCAAAATCGCTTTATCGGGGAATTTCACAGAATCCTCGTCTTATTGTTCGGATATTCCGAGTAATGTCCAGTATCCAATTCACATCAAGCGGATATTCCGAGCGGTACGTACGTCGGTCATCAGACACACTAGATATTCTGGGAAGGTAATTGGTGAAAACCATTAAACTGCGAACTAGCGCACTTTTTACAAATCTGTTACAAAGATTTTTGTGATTGATACTGAAGAGTTAAATGGGATACTTGTAGTTTGTTGTTTATTAGCAGGTGGAACTGAAATTTTGCGTCCTGTTTCTGCATCATTCAAGTTTAATGCTCAAGCATTAAAAGGGTTGGCTGGTTAGCGGCCTAAAATCCTGATAGTAATAACAGCAGGGAGCAGTGGTGGCCGAGTGGTGACGGCCCTGACTTACGAATTGTAGATCGCGGGTTCAAACCCAGCCAGGCGCATTACTTTGTGTAATTTATTTCATCACCACTGCTCTCAAAACGAAGCGTGAAGGAAAACATCGTGAGGAAACCGGCATGTCCTAGAACCAAAAATTCGAAGACATGTGACATCCAACAACCTGCACTGGGCCCGCGTAGGGAATTACGGCCCATTCCCTCTCCTAGAGAGAGGAGGCCAGAGGCCCAGCCCAGCAGAGGGAACATTAAAAGGCTGAATACGCTATTTATATGCTAATAACAGCAGAAACCTCCTACACGGCAGGCCCAGCGGGGGGTGGTGGGAAGAGAATGACTCATTTTTTATAATATTACCAATCAACCTAGTGAAGACCAGGAAAGAAGGAAGCCTTTCCCCGCAGGGGATAGCAAAATTAAAATAAATTGATTATACTTCTTTTATTTATTTAATTTATTGACGTATCTACACACACGAAAACCAGTATAAATATGAGTACATTATAAATATGAGTAGGTACAAGAGAAATCCTTATTTCTAAAGAAATCACTTCCAGCAGACCTACGACAGGAGAGATTAAAAGAAACATAGTTGACGTAATGTGAATTAGAAGAAAATGTAGATGAATGTATGTGATGTTTATTTGTCGTTCAAGGTTACTTTTAGTGTGGCCTTGAAAGTAGTACTAAAATGGTACACAATAATTAAATCTAACCTAAACTAGGATTTAAAACCTGTACCTCGGGTACGGTAGTGCTCTTAGACCACAGTTATTTGTTTACTTAATTAAATCACTAATTAATCGATTTGTTGAAAGCTGACAAGTGCTAAAACATCTAACTCTTCATATTTTTGTCACATGAAGAAATCACTCATTATATCAACCGTAATTATCATCAACTTCTCACTGAAATAGTCAAATACATCGCACTGCGTGATATCATAATATAGATAAAATCAGATCCCCATTTCCCCCAAATCATATGAAACCGTATTATTCTCACTTCCGCACCTTTCATTACCTTTCCTCAGACATTATTTTCTCCTCTTTCATTAGTATTCGCGAAATCACAACACGTATATTTCTTTTGCTGGGCCATAAATATGACCCATTACGAGTCTAAATAGGTAAATGAACTCAGCAGGTTGACTTAAAACAAAACCGAAAATTCGACCACTAATCTTGCCAAAGGATAAATTATGCGCACAGCTAAGGAGTAAAATTCCCTGCCGGAGGCTGTTTCCTGATAGCTATAACCTAGGGGTCTTTAAGTCAAGAGTGAATAGGTTACTTCTAGGCAATCGTGTTCCATCGTCAGCCACATCATCGCTTCCCATCAGGTGAGAAATAGAACTCAGAAATAACAAAAGGGATGAAACGTATGTTACTAAAAAAATTATGGGTATACATGTGGATGGATGGAGAGGGAGAGGGAGGCCAAAGAAAATATGGATGGATTGTGTGAGTAGTGATATGAAAGAAAAGGGAGTTAGAGATAACGTGACGGCTGACAGGACAATGGAAGGAAAAAACGGGTTGAGCCGACCCTAAATAACACGGGACAAGAGCAAGATGATGATGACTTAGAAATAACAAAATATACTGCTGCAATGATATGATTTTTACTAAAGATATACTAACTACAGGGACAAATCTGGCATTCAATTATAAGATGTACTAACTAATGGGACAAATCTGGCATTCAATTATAAGATGTTCTAACTACAGGGACAAATCTGGCATTCAATTATAAGATGTACTAACTACTGTGACAAATCTGGCATTCAATTATAAGATGTTCTAACTAATGGGACAAATCTGGCATTCAATTATAAGATGTTCTAACTACAGGGACAAATCTGACATTAAATTAGTAGTTTCTAAAATGGATCTTCTGAGGTACATTTTCATTGTACCAGGTACTCATGGTATAATTCATCTCAGTGGGGGTAAATATTCGTATTTGCCCTTATTTCGCGTGACAGGTACTTCATCAAGTCAAGGGTGTAGCGGTACAGTTGTTTCGCAACAGAAATTGTTTCAGTAACACGTATTTAGTGATATGTAGTGATAGTGTGCTGATAGTGAGCTTTTGTGAGTCAGTATTATAAACTTTTATTATATTATAGAAGAGTTAACGTTCGTAAAGTTAAGTTTTTTTTTTAACTTAACCACACTCATATTTAAGCCTCATATCCACTAGGCAACAATTGACGCGCAACACGTGACTCTCAACATGTACGGCAACGTTGCACAACAGCGCGCAACGTTGCCAGTTGGCGCGCAATATGACGCGCGGCTTGTTGTTTGTTTAGAGAGCATCGTTAGTTGAGCATCAATTGTTGTCGAGTGGAGACGTGACGCGCAACTATGCCCGTAGTGACACTGCCGTTGAATTCCACACTAGTTCCTCTGACGACATGTTGTCGACGACTGACGTTGTAATAGATGCGTAGACAGACAACGTTGTTAAACAAAAGTTCTGCGCTGACTTACAACATGTAGCACAATATGTTGTGCAACATGTCGTGTGCCAAATGTTGCCTAGTGGAAACGCGGCTTTACTCTTGTATCGTAGGTGCGTTCACTAATATTTAATTCACATTTGTAGGAGGTAATCTCTGAAAGTACTGTATCAATTGCTAACATTTTTTTACCGATAGAAAGCTGCTTTATTTCTGAGTGACATCTATAGGCTATATTTTATGTACGCGGGTAAAGCCGCGGGGAAAAGCCAGTATTCAGTACATTCAGACCCACAACAACTATCTATAGGACATTTTTTCTGTGCTGGAATCGAACCCGCGACACGCAGCGCAGCAGCCAATCTCTCAACCACTGCACAACCGTGCTGACTATTATCATTATCATTTCAGCCGATAGACGTCCACTGCTGGACATAGGCCTCCCCCAAATGTCGCCACAACGAACGATCCTGTGCGTCTCGCATCCATCGGATTCCCGCAACCTTCACCAGGTCATCGGTCCACCTTGTAGGGGGCCTTCCAATACTGCGTCTTCCGGTACGCGGTCGCCACCCCAGAACTTTTCGGCCCCAACGGCCATCCGTTCTGCGAGCAATGTGCCCTGCCCATTGCCACTTTAGTTTGGCGATTCTTCGTGCTATGTCGGCAACCTTGGTTCTCCTGCGGATATCTTCATTTTTGATTCGATCACGCAAGGAAACTCCGAGCATAGCCCTTTCCATTGCCCTTTGGGTGACTTTGAGCCTTCTGACGAGGCCCATTGTGAGCGTCCACGTTTCGGAACCATATGTCATCACTGGCAACACGCACTGGTCATGGACTTTTGTCTTGAGACACTGTGGTATATTGGATGAGAAGATACCGCGCAGCTTCCCGAACGCTGCCCAGCCGAGTCGGATTCGACGGTTGACCTCTTTCTCGAAATTAGATCTACCCAACTGGACTGTCTGTCCAAGGTAGACGTAATCGTCCACAACTTCGAGTATAGAGTCTCCAATCTTGATAGGAGTGGGTGCTACATGGTTGTTTATCATGACTTTAGTTTTATCCATGTTCATTTTAAGACCCACTCTTTCGGAAGCTCTACCGAGGTCATTCAGCATTGTGCTGAGCTCTTCCGTAGTCTCAGCCATGACTACTATGTTGTCGGCAAACCGAAGATGAGTGATGTACTCGCCATTGACATTAATGTCAATGGCGAGTACATCACTCATCTTCGAATCTAATCGGAATCTAATTATTGGAAGAGATACTTACTATTCCCCTTTTTGTTTTGTTGTTTTCGAAATCTTTCTTATTTTATTTTATTTGTTTATTTCAATAGAGCTTATGATAATTTATTACCTTTTGCATTTGGAAACAATAGTATTGTATAATGTAGAAGCACTTTTTTTTTCAAGTTTTGTGAATGTGAAGTACCATGGAGCATTTTTATTAGGTTACAACTTGTTTGACATTACGAGCATGGCAGGTGAGAGTTTGTCATGCTCACTCAAATGTCTCGCTGATGGTGGCACGTGTTATTGGGTCATTCAGTTCCCTTCAAAATGGTTGAGCTGAGTGAGGCTGATGCACGCGTCATGCTCGTGAACGGGTGCCGTCGGTTGAGACTGGTCATCTCTTAGCTGCCAGTGGCTTAATTCAATTTCTATCTTTTTAATTAGTTTTTATTCTTATTTATCTACATTGTGCTCACATATTAGAAGCGACATGAAATATGTAACCAAGATTTATGTAACTCATAATATGATTTAAAAGAGTGTCCATGGAGTTTCTTGCACGTTCTTCTCCATAGAGATCTACGCTTTGGAACGTGCAATTTAGCTTCACTTGTTTTTTTTTTTGACTGACTGACATTTTGACAATTCAAAAGTGCCTGTAATTGGTCTATTTGAAATAAACGTTTCTGATTTCTGATTTCTGATTTCTGAATGCCCAATACACTCCAGTCCAGAACCTTGAAGACATCATCCATTGCGGCCGTGAACAGTTTCGGAGAAATGACGTCTCCCTGCCTCACACCCCGCTGCAGGAGGATAGGTTTCGAGGTCTGGTCCTGCAGTCTGACTGACATAGTGGCGTTTTCGTACAAACATTTCAGCACCTCGATGTACCGATAGTCAATCTGGCACCGTTGGAGAGACTGCAGCACAGCCCAAGTCTCGATCGACTCAAAGGCTTTCTCGTAGTCCACAAACGCTAAGCAGAGAGGCAGATTATACTCCTCGGTCTTCTGTATAACCTGCCGTAGCGTGTGTATGTGGTCTATGGTGCTAAAGCCTTTTCGGAATCCGGCTTGTTCGGGAGGCTGGAAGTCGTCGAACCTGCGCGCGAGACGGTTCGTGATGACTCTGGAAAACAGCTTGTAGACATGGCTCAGAAGTGAGATGGGCCTATAATTCTTGAGCAGAGCCTTGTCGCCCTTCTTAAAGAAGAGTACCACCACACTTCCGCTCCATGCCTGTGGTGTTTTTCCCTCGAATATGACGGAATCAAACAGCTTCTGAAGGGCCTTAAGGATCGGTTTAGCACCCGCCTTCAGGAGTTCGGCTGTAATTCCGTCATCACCCGGTGCCATGTTGTTATTAAGCTGCTTCAGAGCCATCCTAATCTCGTACAGGCTGACGTCCGGGATATCTTCGGTATAGTGTCGGGTCAACCTAGCTCTTGGGTCGTTTGCTAGATTCGTAGTGGGTTTTGTGATTGACGTGTATAACTGTCCATAAAAAGCCTCGATCCCTCCCAGAAGCTCCGATTTGGCGGATATGACTCTGCCATCTTCGGTCTTCATTTTCAGGCTCAGCCCAATAGACAGATCTCTTGCAAACACCTTAGAGCCCTTATTTCGCTCAATCGCATCTTTAATTTTTCCAGTATTAAAGTGACGGAGATTGCGTTTCAAGGACTTAGAGATCCGTTTATTGAGCAGCCGATATGTGCACGCATCGTCTGAAGACTGCAGAATCATCTCACGCCTTTCCTTCATAAGCTGGAAAGTTCGATCTGTGAGCCTCTTGCTCTTATTTGTACAAGTCTTATAGAATTTAGACCCGACCGTATGGACAGTTTCGACGAACCCGTCGTTGTATTCGTCCACAGAGCTTCCTAGGCATTCGAAACGATTTTGAAGTTCGAGCTGAAAGCTCTCGGAGTTTTGAATCTGGATCTGTGCAGGACGGAGCGTAGACTTTATCAGTCGAGATCTTTCAAGCTTGACGTTGATATTCAATGTGCCTCTTACCATGCGGTGATCACTTCCGGTTTTCACCGCATTGATCACAGAGACATCATTGAATATTTGCTTCTTCGTCGACATGATGAAGTCAATCTCATTTTTTGTTACACCATCAGGGCTTTGCCAGGTCCACTTCCTATGCTCACGCTTTCTGAAGAAGGAGTTCATCATGTAGAGGCCCTCCCTCTCCATAAAGCTGGCCAGTAGGTGTCCCCGGTGGTTTCTACGTCCAAATCCAAATTGCCCCACTCGCAGCTCGTCACCGTTTTCGCATTAAAGTCCCCCATGACCACGGTGAAGTGAGTCTTATAACCATGTATGGCTCTGGATACATCCTCATACATGATCTCTACTTCGTCATCGGGGTGTGTCGAGGTCGGAGCGTAAACCTGTATGACCTTCAGCGAATATCTTGATGATATTCTGAGTATAAGGTACGCCACCCTGGTCGACACGCTCTCGATCTTCACCACATTATTCACAAGGTCATCTTCACAAGGGACTTGTGGACGATAAACCCGACCCCACCTTATGACTGCTGGTCCCCCTCCCGAAAATAGAGCAGGTTACCAGATTTTAGGATTATCGTGTCCTCCCCCTGTCTTCGGACTTCGGATAATCCCACAATACTCCATCGTAACCTGCTCAACTCCTCCTCAAGGTCGGCAATCTTCTCATCGGACCGGAGTGTACGCGTGTTGTACGTCGCCAGGTCGAGTCGTCGACGGTTAATCGATCCCGCCCGGAGATTCTTAGCACCCCAGACCCCAGGGCTGCGCCCACGCCCGTCCACGCTAGCACAACCGCTGGAGTCGCCGGGCACTTGGGGCCTGTTTTTTGTTGCATTATACATTTGAAGGGGTGACTAATATGTAATTAAATTATTTACACACACCGCTTTTGGAAAACCCGTTGCCTTCGTTAATTTACTTTAATCTAACTATTCACGACTATTATTTTACTCTTCTACTATTGTTTATCTATATTTATTGACGATACTCTACGAAACAATGGATATATTAGATCTGTTCAGAATTTTCGACTTACTTTGTCACACGAAGTTAAAATCATTAAAATAAAACAATTCAAAACTCGTCCCATCTTCCACTAACACCAGTGATCAATACCTTCTGCCAATTAATAAAACTTTATCGCTGTTTAATTTAAACATTCCTAATAAACACGCCCATTAGACCATGACGGAATTGTCTAGTGTTCCGATTACTGAAATGTAATGAAATTTCACTAACACTGCCTCGCCGGCGACCGCAGACCTAGAACGATATAACTGTAGTTTGCGATACGGGATTATAGCATGTATTTCTGAGAGTGAGGAGTGATTATTGTGTGTGACAAGGTTTTAATTAAATTATAGCATCTTGTGTACAAAGCGGAAATTGTAGCAACATTAACAGATCATCTGCTACGACTGACTCGGGTTAGAGTAAGCTTGTTAAGAAAAATGATATGTTTGAATCGTTTTAGCGAGATAATGGAGTTCTATAAAATCCCATATTTTTTAAATAATATAAACTAGTGCTTGACTGCGATCCCACCTGATGCTAAACAGTGATGCAATCGTCGATAGTGAAGTGCAGTAGTTTATGAGGAGCCTATTCACTCTAGCCTTGAAGACACCCAAATTATAATCGGACGGGAAGACCGCAGCAGGCAAATTGTTCCAGTCCTTTGATGTACGCAATATAAACGACGAGGTGAAACGCTTAGTCTGGACCCTAGAGGTTTCAACAACGAAAGGGTGGATACTCGCCGCACGTTGGGTTGTCCATATATATAGTACTAAACTCCAATGCATCAACGTCAATATCAATAAACTAATTGGCACTTCATGTTCTGGGTTAATTAATAACAACGATTGTCATTTGACAAGCTTTTGACAAACTTATATTTCGAAGTTTAATTAGATTTGTGAATACAGGGCAAGATTTTGAAATGCAATATGCATTAATTTAAATATTCCATTCTATTATTATTTTCAGTTTCAAATAATAAACCTATTAATACAATATGGCCTGTTGGTCTGGCTGAAATGTTTGACTGGCCTGTCGGTCTAGTGGTTAGTGACCCTGACTGCTATGCCGGAGGTCGTGGGTTCGATTCCCACCCAGGACAAATGTTTTTGTGATGAGCACGATCATTTGTTCTGTGTCTGGGCGTAATTTATCTATATATGTATGTATTTAGAAATATATAAGTATGTTTATCAGTTGTCTAGTACCCATAACACAAGCTCTGCTTAGCTTGGGACTAGACGGCGTTGTGTGATAGTTGTGGAATATTATTATTATTTTTTTTTTTTATATTTTATTTATCTCAGGACCCTGAGGTCCTGGACCTTTGGGAGGCGTACGAGGAGCCGAAGCCAACTCGCAGAGGCCCTTTAGATAATTATAAAGGAACATGATATCAACCGACGATTATTATTATTATTATTATAATATGTATTAGTCCAGATGTTTATAAGTAGTGAATAATTATATTTATTAAAGAAGGTAAATAAATACAAAATTACGGCCACTTATGAAAAAATCGGGCAAGTGCGAGTCGGACTCACGCACTGACAGTTCTGTACAAACTTACCTATGTAAATTTCGATTCCCGAATCAATTAGTCTCAAGAATTTTTCCGAATTGACCTATATGTTTTGATTTCCTAGCGAGTGCCAAAATATGCGCCTAAATGGAGCATAAACGATCTTATCTGTAGGTTGCGTTGATTTAGAAGTTTGATTTTTAACTTGTGGTAGTTGACCTGAGGATTTATTATTAATTTCAGCTTTATACCTTCACGCGCTCCTGAGAAAAAGGGTCGATAGACGGACAGACGGGCAGATAGCCATGACTTTTTAACCTTATAACATTTTCAAAAGATTTTTTCAATAAACAGTACCCAGTCAGCATCTAAGCCAATGGGATGGTGTCACAATACGTCAGCTGGACTTACGACCGAACGTAAAGAAGTTAGCCGCAGATACGCTGCGCTGTATCGCTGCAGCGCTGGAAAGCGGCCAGGCGCACGTGAAGCCGTATTCGACATAAAGTGTTATGCTTTAAAATATTTGCTGTGAACTCGGGCCCGTTTGTTTTGTGGTATCTATTTTAGAGATTTACTGGTTTTTGTGTACATATCGCGTTAAGTTAGAGTATTTTTCAACCCCAGATATACGAACCTTTGAGTGGAGTATCGCCATGTCCTCATGGGGACGATCGGCAGGAATGACCTCTCACACTGGGCCCTGGTACAGAGGCCATGGTCCGAAGCGAGGAAGAGTGGCAGGCGGACGCCTCCTTCTGCGAAGCAGTAATGCTAGCGAAGGAGGCGGCCGCACGGGTGAGGGAACCTCACGCCCCAGTCGCCGGGATCCCGACCCCGATTTCCAACCACCTTAGGCGTGGGCTAGCCGTTAGGCCGTCCGGTAACCGTCCGGACCGAGTCACGTAGTGTTTCACGCGCGCCACAAGGAAATGTCCGCAAAACCGTATGGGTCGGCGTTGGTCTCGGTTGTCATTCGTAGATCTTTGATAATCGTTACAGGTAGTCAGACGCCAGAAAGTCTGACAATCAGTCTATCCCAAGGGAAATCATGTTATCCAGCAACTGGGTTGTGGAGATCTGAAAGGCAGTCGCTCAATTCAAAACACGGACATTTAACCGCATCCGGTTGGATTGGAAGCCAACCCGAAGCTATTTAGGAAAAGGCTGAGGTGATGACGCCTGAGGTCTCGCACAAGCAGGTGCCTTATAAGTTTGTGTTCTTTATTTCTAAAAACGATGAGGATAGATAATCTTGAGAAAACTGTGTATGTCTTAAACCATTAAATGAACAACGCTCTCATGGAGAGAAGAGGAACGTTATAGGCTGATTGTGATGCTAAGTAAACCCCATGAACACAATACTTAAATCAAACGCTTCCTTTATCATTTCTTCCACAACACAAACACAGCCGTACATACTGTTGCTACACGTTTGTAACATTACCCTCATTATCGCCGGCCCATTGGTCGTCAAGCGTGTAACGTAACGCGACCGTCGCTCGAGTGTGCTCGGCCAGTCAGCCGGCAAAACAGGGCAATATTATTGAAAGCCAATATCATTATTGTTATGAGGTTTACTAAGATAGTGATAATTGTTGTGTTAGTTTTCCCAGAAGTATTTGCTAATGATTTATTAGTGGTTGAACGATGATTTACCTTGTTGTTCTAGGTTGCAAAAGCAGCTGCTGAATATTTATTTATTTATTTATTATTATATGCTGAATATTTATTTATTTATTTATTATACACACTATCTTTACAGGGTGAACCTAATACAATAGTGGTTTCCAAACCCAAAAAATAAATAATTGAAAAAAAGTCATAATCTTACACTACCATTTCAGCCGAAAGACGTCCACTGCTGGACATAGGCCTCCCCCAAGCGTCTCTATCTTACACTAACATTAACCTAAAAAGCTAAAATAACACTAAACTCTATTACAATATATACTACTAACTATAAAAAAATAAAAGAAGTACATAAAAATTTAAAAAAAACTTCACGTTAACCTATGTGTAAATATACAATATAAAATCAGACTTAGTACACAATATGAGGTGCTTAATTTGATTTTCAGTTTAAGCAAAATATTATTTAGTTTTTTTTTAGGTAAATTTTTGTGCTCAGTTAACAACAAAAAGCCCGATCCCTACTACTAGATGGAAATTATAAGAAAAGCAAACAATTTTTTTACTAAAGATTATGAACGGAGTTTCGGTCAGGATAGCCTTAGAAATCAGTAATGTATTTTTATACAACAATTATAGAAATAATTATAATCTATAATGATTTCTATAATTGTTGTTGTTGTTGTTTATTTCAATAATTGTTAGTAAGTATTCATAACTATACCCAGCAAACCCCGCACAAGCAGATTTAACATTTATCAGTGCACAAAAATGCGTTAAGATTACTGTTAACCTAACTCATTTATACTAATTTATAACGTAACTAATTTATTACTTTTTATTTTCGCGTTTTGATGCAATTTATCATATTAGGTTTAAACTTATGAGTAAGTCGTAGGTTCGAACCCAGCCAGGCGCCGTACTTTGTGTATTTTATTTCGTCATTTTATAAGAATAATTAATTATTATTGTAAAAGCTGATAATAATATTTTAAATTAATCTTTATATTTTTAAGAATATAATTATTAATTGTCAATCTGAACGACACAATTATGTGGTATGAATAAAGACACTACTACTACTATCACCACTGCTGAAAAACGGTTAAGGAAAGTAGCGTTAGGAAACCGGCATGACCTATAACAAAAAAAATCAAAGACATCCACCATCTCGCACTGGGCTTGCATGATGGATAACGGCCCTAAGGCGCATTCCTTCTCCTAGAGAAGAAGCCCAAGTCCTAGCAGTGGGAAGGTTATAAGGTTGATTATTAAATTATTGAAATATAAACTCATTAGTTATGAATTATATTACTTATAATTGGGAAGTTCTCGGTAGATGGTAATTAACTTATGAATACAGGTTACACCGTTAATATAATCTATAAGCATATATTAAGATAACACCTCCCGTTAATACACGTCGCTAAAACTTTGATAATAACATTACTCCATTGTGGTGACTTTGAGTAATGAGTGTGCACATCAATTTCAGATGAGACGCCTCGATTCACTCACAGTGCCTACCTAATTACCGACTTATGTCGGAGTGATTAGCAAATGGAGTACTACCTATGAAGTCTGGCAACCAATCTTGTCAAAGGTTGTTTCTCAGTAACTGGGTTGTAGAAGTCAATAGGCCGTCGTCGGTTCATAATTATAATATCATTTACCTACATCCAGTGAGATGAAATTCGGGTAGAACATAGCCTGTCATTCAATCTCATTATAAAAAAAAAATGTGTATTTTTTGGAAACCAAGTTTTTTCTGTATAGCAGTGAGCCAATCTACAGCATGACAAGACAGTAAAATCATGATAGAAAAATGCATGTCCTTAGTATTCCATTTGCTTTTTACTCCTTGTACATAACTTGTGGGCGGCAGAAAATTTGTGACTCACGTAAATTTAAGTCTAGACTTGTGTGAAGCACTTTGCACAGTTTTTGTTAGGGCTTCGGTTGCAAAGAAGTGGACGTCATTCAATCTGTTGAAGTGGTGTTGAAGGAGTATACATTGTGAGTTTTTGTATGACAGGTATGAACAAGTCTGGAGTATTTTTTTACAGATCATAGTGATTTTCAGTTTGTATTGAAACGTTTTCTGTGACTTTGATTTATGTAAGCTAAAAAACTGTTGTTAGTGTCTTACATTTTGGACAAATACATACATCGCATTGTCAGTTACCTGTATATATATTGGGACCTCGTGTAAAGAAGCAAACATATTAAATTACTTGGACGTCAAAACACGGGTAAGTTCTACTTTATCTCAGGAGATTTCAAATATTTGCTTGTGAATGTAGTTTTTTTTAAACTAATCGATAATATTTGTATTGGCGTATTTTTAAAAGAGAATATATAGGTATACTAAAAATAATTAAATTCATCTGTGCCACCAAGCCTGATAATACTGTTGCTATTTCTACTGACTGTTAATGATAACAGCGCTCATTGTGTTAAGATTTCATTAACACTTCATAGTTATCACCACGACTGTTAGAATAACATAGAACCATCTGATTGTGTGCTTACGTGCTTGAAATCTTAAGGGGAACGATAATTGCTATGGTAATGGTAAACTAAATTATTCTTATAAGATGTTGTGGTTTATTATTTGTAATCATTTTGCTAGTATTGTTTTCTCTTTGGTACTATCGTGAAAGTTATAATCATACTAAAATTATAAAAGTGAAAGTTTGTGAGTGTATATGTTTCTTACTTCTTTACGTTTGAACGGCTGAGCAGATATATATGAAATTTGGCACACAAGTAGACCATATCCTGAAATAGCACAAAGAATACTTATAATAGCGAATAATAGCGAAGCCACTGGCAGCAGCTAATGTATCATAATTTTATTAGTATTGTCGCTAATGGTCCTGTGTTCGATTGCCGGGGCGGGGAAAAGGGATATTGTATTTCCCCATCAAGCATTATTAAGAAACAGTTAATAATCTGGATTTTCGAAAGGTGGATATCAACAGGTTTGGCTCCTATTACATTTTTTTAGGTGGGAAAAGTATCCAATCACATCTTCCGATCTTGGGCAGAGCGGATGGGTGTGTCAAATTTTATAGACTATAAATCCACTCCTGTTCCTTTGCCTTCGTCCCAGGGCCCCGGGTTTCACTTTCACACTACCCGTGGCCCTCGGCTCCTATTACATGGGATTCAAACCTGGTGACATGCGG
This sequence comes from Mythimna impura, assembly GCA_905147345.3. Lineage (NCBI taxonomy): Eukaryota > Metazoa > Arthropoda > Insecta > Lepidoptera > Noctuidae > Mythimna > Mythimna impura. The sequence continues at coordinate 794,563 of LR990344.1, forward strand.
GTATGCTACATATAGATGGGTATACGGGTTCCGTACCTCAAAAGGAAAAAACGGAACCTTTATAGAATCACTTTGTGGTCCGTCCGTCTCTCTGTCAAGACCCTTTATCTCGGGAACGCGTGAAGGTATCGAGTTGAAATTAAAACCATATACTCAAGTTTGCGGTCCCTTGAAGTTCTTAAAAAATGTCTTCTAAGTTAACGAAAAAAAAAGGATACTGCCGTTTATGTCGCAAAAAACGTGTATTTCGACATTCTCAAGGGAATCAAAATTCATAGGTACTTCTCAATGATCTAGAATCCTGAAATTTGGCATAAAGCAAGGTCTTATAGCACAGATATAGAAATAAATCTGAAAACTGTAAATTTATTGTTACGTCACAAAATAATATATTTTTTTTGTGATTCGGAAAATTTTTCGAGAATTGAACTATTTATTAATTAAATATTTACCTTCAGTGCGCGAGTCCGACTCGCACTTGCCCAGTTTTTTTGTTCTTTAAGTAACTCGTCTCGGTAGAGCGAGAGGGAGTTGTTAAACTTTTACTAAGAGCCAGGCCACACGATGCGTTGCGGCGCCGCACCGCAAATATTTCGACGAATCGGCGGGCGCACAAGCGACGTCGCCCCGCACGTACGGCCCGCTGACCCGTCGTCACTCCCGAGTTTCTCTTTGCGTTCCATGGCTGTGCTGACTGTTTCAAACAACCCCACAGTACTCCTCTTTCCTTCCCTTATGAGAAAATATTTTGTTTTATGAATGTGAGCTTTATACTGTATTTTTTTTATACAGGCCTTCGTATATTTAATAATCTTTACAAGTATCTTTAAATATATACGTGTGTTTTGTTTGTTCTTGTATTGAGATGATTTTTTTTTGGTGGGATATTCATCCAATGACATCCCCCGCTCTTGGGCGGACGAGAGGGTGTGTCAGACTTTTACTGACTAAAAACCCACTCTTGTTCTTTCTTTGCCTTTCATACCAGGGCCGAGTCTTCCTTTCAGAAGTAGAAATGGCTTTCTTTATCACTAGACAAATTTTAATTTTGGAAGTGAAACTGATGCAATGAACGTTATTTTGTATTCTCGATATTTTCTTGTTTAATTGGTTTTCCTACATAATAAATAATCACACTATTATAAAATTTAAGTGTGTGTGTGTATGTTTGTTATTTCTTCACGCTCGAACTGCTGAACGGATTTCGATGAAACTTGGTAAGCGGGTAGACCTTATCCTGCAATAGCATATATATATAGGATATCTGGTTATCCCGGGAGCAAATTGGAGGTGTGGTGGCACAGACTGGAGAGTGTTGGCTTGAAATTGAGCAGAACGAAAACCAAGTACTTGTTCTGTGATTTCGGTGGTCTTTCCGGTCCTATGCCCTTATCCAAGGAGATGGCGAGGTAGACCGAGACGTATCAAATCGGATTAATTCAGGATGGATGAAATGGCGACAGGCCACTGGAACAACTTGTGACCCACGGATGCCCCCCAAGTTGAAGGGTAAAATCTACAAGTCCGTGATAAGACCTGTCATACTGTATGGATCAGAATGTTGGGCTGTGAAAAAGACGGATGAAAAAAGATTGCATGTAGCGGAGATGAGAATGATGAGATGGATGTGTGGTGTGACGAGAATGGATAAAGTGAGAAATGAGTATATTAGAGGAAGTTTGAAAGTGGCGCCAGTGACTGAAAAGTTGAAAGGGAATCGTTTGTCATGGTATGGTCATGTAAAGAGGAGAGATGAAACGCATGTTACTAAAAGAGTTATGAGTATACATGTGGATGGGTGGAGAGGGAGAGGGAGGCCAAAGAAAAGATGGATGGATTGTGTGAACAGTGATATGAAAGAAAAGGAAGTTAGTGATAGCATGACCGTTGACAGGATAGAATGGAAGAAAAAAACATGTTGTGCCGACCCCAAATAAGATGGGACAAGGGCAGGAAGATGATGATGATCTGGTTATCCCGGGACTAATACTAAATAATTGTAATTTTATTTTTTGTGTTTTTTTGCAATCTTTTGACAATGTATATATTTTTTCCTATTTTATGTTATTTTCCCTATTTTATTAAGACAATTGTATAATTTGTCATGTACAGATCTTTGACATTTTGTACGCCTATCAACGGGACGTTGTTTTGTACCATTGACATCTATATTAAAAAACACCTGTAATCACCTATGTTCACAAAATAAATAAATTTCGAATCTTGACTATGTTCCCTTGGGATAGTTTTCAACTATGCTGTTGCTGATAGGAGTAATATAATTTATTTTCTCACTACAAAATATGTAGTTTACAACACACAATCTAATAAATGACCTATTACACTACTCGATATTCAAACAGTCTTAGTCGATGTCGCGTAGTGTATTATGGGTTAGACCGGTCTTACTTGGAACAAAAAATAAGACAGTCTGAATATCATATCATAGTAATAGGCCCTTATGTATGCATAATTTAAGTGAAAATATATTGTAGGAGCCTGTGCTTAAGCTAGGCTCTAGGCCACTGTTTCAGGACACCGGTTTCCTACCGCTTAATATTTTAATATCCTAAATTATATACTAAAGCGTAGTATGCTTCTTAACGACTTTATAAAAAGACATATACATATAAATAATAATTAAAAAAGCCTGTTTATTTCTTAATTAAAATTTAGCGGTAGTTATTTAACTTAACATCTAATATTTAATTTTATTTAATTATTAACCCCTCTTAGGGTGAAAACCTCCTCCAGCCTGTACCAACTTCCTCGGTCCTTTGCCACTGTCAGTCATCTCGGGCCAGCCAGTTTATTACCTCATCGGCCCATCTTTCTTGAGGTCTTCCCTGTTTGCGTTTGCCTTTTGGGCATAAGTAAAATACCGTTGGTAAAGGAAAGCAAAATATCAACTTTCAAAATCTCATCTGCCATTATTTTCCGGTTACAATTCTATAACTGCACCTTAGTCTTGTTCCCGGAGCAGCGTCGCGCCGTCAGCGGAGCATTAGTGTCAGCTCGCGCGCTGCGGCTGACTCAGCGGGAAGTGCTCGTCGCGGGACGGGCTTTAGATCTCGACGCTTTATTTTATCTGTTAACGGATGTGGTGAAGTTGCGATGGTATAACGGTTTCTATAATATTTTAAACTAGTTGCTGCCGGTGGCTTCGCCCGCGTGATAGTACATAACTGGTCCATGAGAACATACTCTCGAAATAAAAATTATCTTATGTGGTACTCCAGGAAATGTTCTACCCATGTGACAAGTTTCATTGAAATTGGTTCAGCTGTTCGACCGTGAAGATGTAACAAACTTACATACACTGAAAGACTCTTGAATTATGTATATATTCGCCTCTATAACATTAGTGTGATATCTATTTAAAAGATATTTATGATATATATACTTATTTTTTTGTTGACTATAAATGAAAGTTACGGTTATTATGAAACTTAACAACAAAATTTACAGTAAAAATATAATTTAAAAAATTCGGTAACAGCCCTTGAAAAATCAGTTGTTTAATATTATTATAACAACGTATAGGCAAACACAGCTCAAGTTTTTGAAACTGTGTAAATAAATACACGGCAAACAGACTTGTAGCGACTAGAATATCAGTACTACGCCGCGCCGTAGTAAGTGCTACGACGTAGCTGCCATACAAGTGCTACGTCGTAGCTTTCATACCAGTACTACGCCGTAGCTGACGTAGAAGTGGTACAAGCTACAACTTAGTAAGAGAAAATATAATTATAAAATCTACAACTTATTTTTAAGTTATACAATGTTCTAGCAATTATTTACATGTAAACAATAAATCCTCGTAGTAATGTGCAGCAAAGTAAACCGAGTAAACAGTTGGTTTAGCTTTGATGCGAACTATTTACGTGTGTTAGTTCCGGCGCTTGGGTGAAACTGTTCCGTGCAAAAGTAAAAGCGTATGCTGCACTTTGAACGGCTTTATGGAAACAAAGCACTTTTCGTGAAATGAAACATGTTTGCAAACACTGTATCGTTAGTTTGTGTAAAGTTAGAGAATATAATATTTTTTTTACAAATTACCTTTGTTCAACATGAGGTTTCCAATCGATTCCGTAGGTTAGGTTATGCGTTCAATGAAAGTAAACATTAAAAAAAAGCATTGCCCGACTCTAGGAATGTAAAAAAAAAAATACAACATACCTTGACCCAGACAAAAATCTCAAATATTTGTTTTGAGCGGGAATCAAATCCGCGACAGCAGCGCAGCAGTCAGTCTCTCAACCACTGCGCCAAACGTGACGTGTGAGTAATTAACGTGTGAGTAAAAAAGTAACCATACATTGTTTGTGGATAAAATGATAACCAAGCCGCAATAATTATAGAAGATTTTATAATGGCAATCCTAGTCGAATCAAGTATTTTAAAATAAAAAGAGATTAACACATCTTCTTTTTTGTTTAGATGACCGAGGTGTAATGAACATCGCTATTATTTTAACACTCTAAATGTTACCATCAAACACCAGTGCTCATAAAACTTAGTTTGTTCTTATTTGACCATGCTGGTCAAATGTTGAAATGTGATGGGTTTGTCATTTACAGCACAATAAACTAAGAAACCAATAGACATACAGCGTTGTGCCACTGGTACATGGATGGTACATTCCACCCATACGTACAAAGCGTTTTGGGAACACCTTTATTGTGCGTACAGCTAAGGGGTGGGATTCCCTGCCGGACTCAGTATTTCATGATAGCTATAACCTAGGGGTGTTTTAGTGAAGAGTGAATGCAAGCGTGCTCCATGGTCGACCACATTATCGCATACCATCAAGTAAGACCGTAGTCAAACGCGAGCCTATTCATAATATCGACAACATTTAAATTCTTTGACAATAACAATAATGAATAATTTCAAAGTTACTATAGCAATAACACTATCACATATTATGAAGCAGTATAATTATTTAATACCAGGTTATACTAAGAATAGTCAATCGCTTGCAGTGATTCAAACAAAATTTAATAAATACATTTCCAAAATATTTATTCCATCGCTGTATGTTACATTACATTTATTATTTAAGCTCATTATTATAAGAACTGACGAACGTATTGGTCTTAATGAGTAATAAATTCAATAAACCTAAGTTTACGCTATCTTCACCTCACTTTAAATCACTCAAAATGAAGAAAGTACTTAAAAAAGGAAACCGCAAAAGCAAAATTACCGCTAAATAGTCGGAACGTACCGCAACCGTTCGCATACCACCTCATGGCCACAGAACACTCCTCCTACAGCGGCGAGAGCTCACAAGAATGCAACGTCGGCTGGTTTGAGCTCAGAGCTCGTGTTCAGCTTTTAGTGTTCAGGAGACCCGGTGCGATCGGGAATAGGTGGCGACTTCGCGATGTAATCCTAAATGGAAAATTTTAACGTAACGTGATTGTGGACATTGTTGGAATTGGATTGTGATGTAGACTGGTTCGGTGGTTCCTACAATTTCTCAGTAAATATATAACATAATTTTTTTTTTCCTGTGTTAGTATTAAAGGTTTTAGCATCAAAGTATTAGGCCTAAACAGAGCTGGTGTCATTCTATTCCAAACTTCTACACTGAATACCTCATTTATAAGATGAGGTTTTGGTCATGATGTAGGTAGGGAGTTCTCCTACTAGGTCCATGCGTAAATCATGCGGTCCATAGCCCTTTATAAGGCGACGCTGGTATGGACGCGGTTGCTAGAGAAGCGACCGGTTCTTAAGCTGGACGTGTCCAAAGAGAGCATATTTATCCTCGCATTGAATGAACCCAGCGCTGGGCACGACACAATCACGTCGGTAACTCCCCTATTTGAGAGGGAGTGGCTACAAAAGCGTCATGGCATCTTTACTTTCTGCCTGATAGCAGCAGGTCCTTGCCGGACACGCGTGCTTTGGGTGTCAACATTGTACGGATTGTTTGAAGGACACGGTGGAGCAGGAGCATACGGTAAAAGTCGTCCCCGTTTGAGTGAAGCACTGCCGTGTCGTCGTAAAAGCTATCGGAGGCAGTGGCCTATCGTGACTGACCCTGGTTCAGATCATGTTCCGGAGCGAGAAGCAATATAATAATATAATATAACATAATATAATATAATATAATATAATATAATATAATATAATATAATATAATATAATATAATATAATATAATATAATATAATATAATATAATATAATATAATATAATATAATATAATATAATATAATATAATATAATATAATATAATATAATATAATATAATATAATATAATATAATATAATATAATATAATATAATATAATATAATATAATATAATATAATATAATAATATTCCACAACTATCACACAACGCCGTCTAGTCCCAAGCTAAGCAGAGCTTGTGTTATTGGTACTAGACAACTGATAAACATACTTATATATTTCTAAATACATACATATATAGATATAATGGGCAATGGGAACTAGTTAATTCTTTCTGCGAAGCAGTAATGCGAGCGGAATGGCTGAAACTGTGAGGGAGAGGATATCTTCACGCCTCAGCTGCTGCCGCGGAAGATTCTCGGAACGTCCGGAAATGCAGAACGATTCACGACCACCGTAATTAGATGACGAGTAATGAGTAGCTCGACGTCTCGTCCGGACGGTAGCTACCCGGTAAGGACCAAGCCCGAGTCGACCAGGCGTTGTGTTCCACGCGCACCTCCAAGACAGGTCAGCAAACTGAAGGGTCCCATTAGAGCAATGTTTGAAAGAGCTAGTGCAGCCCTGGAATGCAAAGGGCAACTAAAGGAACACAAATGATGACTTCCGACCTAAGCAAAGGTCATAGTTTCGACTCTGAATTCGCTTAAAGTGTTACTGGTTTTATACATCAGCAAACTCGCTGTTTTAACTCACAGTTTTAGCTTGGTGCATACATTGTGCTTTATGGATGACAAATATGGCAACATATCCGATTCCATTACATTATATGCTTAAAGTTAACTAGTAAAATGGTGTAGCTATATATACAGTACAGGTATTTTGATTAGAGTATATATTGTAAAAAAGATTAAATACAATTTCTAGCTGATGAAAGTTGGTCTAAAGTCAACACTCATCGTCAAATAGCTAATCTGACTCATTTTAAAAATGAGAATGTTTGTGATGATAGATGCAAGGATGTTTGTTACTCTTTCACGCAAAAACTACTGAACGGATTTTAATGAAACGTTACAACAATATAGCTTAGCTATCAGAACAATATAAAAGCTATAATTTATAATTGGTGAAATACTAATTCCACACGGATAAAACAGCTGGCAGAAGTTAGTACCTAATACATTGTAGAAGGCGTTCAACCCATTCCATGGCTGTTCGCTCAGTGAACAAAGTCCCAGCAATCAGTAAATAGTGTCAGTAGAAATGCAGTGCCGCTGTTTGCACTATCACACTGTGACACCCTGCCGGAGTGGATTGTGGCGATAGAAACGGAACGGCTACGGTAGGGTCGATTATTTGTGAACCTGGGAAATTAAAATTTGTAGATCACACATAATATTTAGTCTATTTTTTCCCTCAAATGTTACTGAACCTCTACTTGACAAAGACCTCTACCAAGTCCATCCAGATATTCTTTTCTCGTACCGTTTGGAACCAGTTCTCATGCTAAGCATCTGGATCATCTCACCACCTCTTTCTGGACCGGCCTCTAACAATATAATTTATATAACTAAAATATTATAATGAGGTCAAATTGTTTTATTTGGAGCAGATAATGATGCCATAAGAAGCACTGATAGAGAATCAAACTGTCGTTAAGGGCCTTAGGCTAATTTTTATTCCAAAATAATGTACAGTACGTGCCTTATCTGATAGACTACTTAAAAAAATCCGCAGGAAAAAGAAAGTCTATACGGCAGCGGCATCACTTTTCTTCAAATAATATCTATATTTTGTTTATTAGTGAGATTACTTTTCATCGTTTAGCAATTCGGATTTATTACGAAACATTAGTTACAGCTAAAGAAACCTATCTGAAAATTATTTAGGATTCAAATGGTGTTATTCCAATAAAGGTCTTGATTCTGAAATCAAACAACTCAATCTCTAATGACCCAATTCAAAGCCGAGAGCAACGAAAATCAAGCACTGTAATTCAGTAAAAAAAATTGGCTGTATTCTCGCAGTTACAAAACAAATCTAGACTCTTAAAAACAGAATCACTTTCCCCAATTTTCCATAGGCCATTAAATGTAAAAACAAAAGCGTTCGTAGGTGGGAGGGCGGCTGAATTTACATAATGGTCGGCGGCTGAAGCACGGCGGCGGCGGAACGATGGCGGGTCGTGAACGTACCGTTTGTCGCAGTCGTGCGGCTCGTGCGCGATCGCAGCTGACTTATATACTCTATGCTAGATTTACGAGAGATCGTGCTGCAGGGCTAAAGTGTGTTGAGTGGGTGTTTTATGGTGAAGGGAAGTGGAGAATGATAGTGGATATGTGAATGAAAAAGTCAGTTAAATCAAAAAACCAACACAAAATAGAATGGAATTAATGATAGCATAGCAGTTCATAGTAGATAATGAATTAAGAAATCGTATTACGCCAAATATGATATCGGACTGGCTCAGAGCATTTTGTTTTTTCTATCTTCTATTCACTTTGTGTTTGTAACCGTTGTGCTGTATCTGCCCCAAATAAAAAAAAAACTATTCTATTCTATAAGTAATATGGGACGAGGGTAGGAAGATGACTCCCACTCTATATATTAGATTCGTTGTTTCAGTCAATGCTTGTATTATCTAGCACCTTTTTTATAAGAGCTCTAGAAAATCTAAAGTGATCGCAATTCCTTAATTTCTTTTATCACCACAGTGATTATATGTATATTGAATTGTATAACACCTCCTGTACATTGCCTATTTCTTTCTTCAGTACCTCTTTACAGTAAAAAGGCACTATAAGTACCTCGCCAAGGTTTATAGGAGTGCTTATTGTTATACGTTTCTATCGGCACCCCATTTGAATCACCAGACACATTGTAATTCTAAACTAATATACCTCTCGTAAGTAATCCTGTAACACAGTTACAGTTACGGAGACTAATGAAATTCTAAATTACCCACGCTAATACATCAAATTGAATTTATTAGAATGCATGCATTATAAGAGACAATTTAGTAAATTGTGTTCAAAGTAGCATAATTTGAGATGGCAAGGTTGTGATTTAAGTAAACAACAGCTTGTGTTGTGTAAAGGATTTTAAAAATATATTTAAAAAAAAATTAAAAACCCCCGGTACAAAAATAACGAAAAAAATAAGTTAATAAATTACTCTTTCAACCTTTTAACTGCATTAAAAGAATCTATAAATATTTTAAAGATGAGTGTCACTTAATGAAGTTAAAAGGGAGAAAGAGTAATTTATTAACTTATTTTTTTCTTTCTTTTTGTGTCCCCGACACAAAAAGTCTTTTTAAATTTATTTTTATTTACACTTTTTAAATTATTCGCGGGACCCATAATTGTGATAACTACTTAAATTACATTTTATTGAATATTATCAACTAGCGGTTCGCCCTGACCTAACCTACCTGATATAATATTATACAGATAAACCACCTCCCACTTCTAGGATCAGGTTCTTGTCATCATGTAAAATGTATAAAACTGGTTAAGACGAATCTAACGAGCCCAAACTCGACGGGTTTACTAGTAGGCATTCCAGGGTTCCATCAGCCACTCCCAATTCTAGCATCAGGTCCTCGTCATTACAAGAAATGTATAGCACTGGTTAAGGCGAATCTAATGAGCCCAAACTCAATAGGTTTACTAATAGGCAATCCAGGGTTACGTCTCTTACCTTCGATCTCCATCATCAGATCAGCTCAATGGCACCAGCATGTACAAGAGTATTTTAAATATTAGGTCACACATGTTTAAAAGTAAAGTAAATACAAATTAAGTATTTAAGGTCCCTACCGCAGTTAACAAACGAGCTGATGACCATGAACATCTGGACAGATCTTCATAAATTGTAGCTAAGAACCATCTCGATTCGGTCAGCATTCAAACAAAAAAAAACCGCATCAAAATCGGTCCATTCGTTTGGGAGCTACGATGCCACGGACAGACACACATACACACAGACACGTCAAACTTATAACACCTCTCTTTTCCGTCGGGGGTTAATAAACAGACTGTATAAAAAAGACACATTTGCGTCTGATCTGGACGCATTGGTGGTTCCGTATCATTTAATACGGAATCTAGAAGGTAATAGTATAAATAAAGGTTTTAAAACATTGGTTATTATGTCTGCATACATACATAAGCAATGCAAATATAATGACTGTAGTTTTGACGGTCTAGACGTTAAACTCTTGCCAGAAAGATAGATAGGACAGAAGAGAGAGAGAGAGAGAGAGAGCAATAGGGCTCCGAATAATCCATATAAAATCATCTGTATTAATATGTCAAGTAAAAAATGTAGTCAGAAGCTACGTAAGTTTCTGATCAGTCCCTTTGCGAAAATCATTACACCCATCTTTTCGGTCACGCAATCGGGTAAATCAGACTGTAAAGTCAGTGGGCTTGATATGTACCCAGCTCATCAAGTAAACTGCTAGGTACCTTATCTAGTGGTCCTAAGTGCCTATAGCGCTATAAGCATAATACCTACACAACACATTATTTCCCATTCACCTGCCTATTTATCACTGGGGATTTAACATAAACACTAATGGTATCTCTTAAACGATCTCGAAGGAGGTCCTAACATGAACTCAAAACATCTCAGTCACGCTGTCCACATAATGAAGACAGACATCACGATAATCACGGCTTATATTAAAGTCCCTCAACACATAGTCCATAGTCCCCCGCTCATTAGACCGATGGGCCGTGATCCACGTCTAAACGCCCCTCAACTAATCCTGGAGCGTATTTATTTAGGTGCTAACGAAATTCTTTCACGGCCCACTGGAATCTAATCAAATTAGAGACAGATTTACTGATTGGTGGCCAGTAAGTTAGCGGGGTCAAGAAAGAGAATAGATTATATCTTGTTAGGATGTCACATATTTGTTTTTAATTAGTATATAATTGGCCTAACGCCAACAAAATATTAAAATATTATAATAGAATTGTTTTTTGAACCAATTTCACATAAACCTAAACATTAAACAAACCGGTTGTATTTCGGAGAGTGTGCGTCGGAATTGCATAACCTAATTCCGCCTAGCCCGTTCCATCATCGAACCACCAGGCGTACGGCAATGCGCCACCGGTACATGGTGGACATCCCGCCCATACGCACGAAACGTTTTGGGAACACATTCATTGTGCGTACAGCTAAGGAGTGGAATTCCTTGCCGGAATCTGTGTTTCCTGATGGCTACAACCCGGGAATCTTTAAGTCAAGAGTGAATAGGTTACTTCTAGGTAAGCGCGCTCCATAGTCGACCGCATCGTCGCTTTCCATCAGGTGAGATAGCGGTCAAGCGCGAACCTATCAAGAAAAAAAAATAAAAATAAAAACATATACTTATAATAGTTGTTTCTATAAAAAATAACCAGCAAGAAGCGGTAATGGTACAAGTACACCATCAATTCAATTAAATTCAAAATGTTATTATTTCACTTACATAATTATATTTCACCTACATGGGCACTTATAAAACGTCAGAAGCTAGTGCACGGTTCCAAATCGTTGTTTCCTATGGATAAGAACCACCGAGACACTCCATGATTACTCTTTTAAAAAAGTGGTTGATTTACAATATTTTCATATAACAATATGTGAGGACAGTGTAGACCAGTCAATATTGCACCCAAAAGCACAATATAAATAAATCAACATAAAAAAGTGGGTCGAAATAGAAAGTAATGTAAGAATCAGCGGAGTTTATAGTGTTCTCATATTCACATTACAAAAAAGAGGCTATATAAGAATTGCAAATGAAAATTAAACCTAATTATAAGTGAGATGTTAACAAAAATAAATCACTAGTAAATTTGTTGGTTGAGGTCTAAATAATATAAAAAATATAGCAAAAGCAATGTGTTAAAAAAATATATGTATATATTAAAACAAAGATGAAGCCTTTAATAGAGACAACGTATGTTAAACCGTTTAGAACAAGCAAATGACCCATAAGGCAAGATTAAACTTCCAGACCGTATTTTTATTAAAACGCTCTCTACCTCTTTAGAGCACACATAAAAAAATACATAATGTAATAAAGTACTTGAAATATTTGACTTGACTTGTGATTTTAATGGCTGAACATTTGCGCCGCTTTGTCCACTTTTATGCAGCTTAGGTTAATTGTGTACTTAGATCTTTGTCTACTGATAACTTAGCTCGCGTCTTTCATGGCCACGCCACAATCACTTCGTACAGGCTTTATCCGATTTGACATTTGCAAAATTACATTTGCCCTTAAAATTCCTCTCGTTTCCGTCGTTCACTCATACATAAGGCATATTATTATGATTGAGTTATATTCGCTAACGGTGATAAAGTACAAGTTTTTTATATATGTGTTGAAGAAATCTTATTACAATGGAATTATTCAATAGGATATTCGAAGTACTTTTGGCATTGTAGTCATTCGATAACACTCTACATCTTAAAGTAAATCCTATTTTGAGCCAAGTTAGTCTTGAAGTGTTTCGGTGTGCAACAGCTAATATTCCAACACATTAAAGATTTCTATTTAAAATAGGTAAAACCTCGTTGCATACAACAGTATATTTCCGACAGAGCTATCGGCTATCAAACACATATTTACACCTTCTAAATCCCAACACAAAACGACCAGTTAACAGGCGGGAAAGTGTGAAGACGTAAAGAAACTCCACCTCGTCCCGGCGGGACGGCGCTGGACGACGAGGGACGGAGCGGGACGGGTCGGGACGGCGGCGGGACGGCAGCGGCGCAATAACACTGGATATTGGAAAAGTTCCGCTAACTTTACCTCTGGCCCGCGGGTGCTGTTGGTAACCGCTTAGATTTCACGCCACAGTTTAATCGCTAGAATGGCGCGGAACTAGTGTGACGCTCTGTTTGAATTCCGAACTCAAATATTAACTTTTGACCTCAACGGTGGTGAGAGATTTTAAATCAGAGCCGTATGGCAAACCAAACTATTATATCAACGCTTAACGCATAATAATGCTCATTACAAATATCACAATGTTTTGTATGAGTACCTGCATACTTAACAATAATTAGAGACGTATATAGACGGCTTATATAGCCTAAGGCCTTTAGTTATTCTTGTAATTTACATGGAAAACTGTTACGAACATTTTTGCCATCAACCAGTTTATTTAGTTGTTTTCGAGAAAAATATGATCCAAATCCCGTATACAGCAGGACAATAATGAGTTCCTAAAGCGAAATGTCATCAGAGGTGCAAAACTAATAGTACCTAAGCCGCGCACCGCGCTCCGCAAAAGTGCATTACTGCTCATATTGTGTTCTGTCCACTCGCTGCGACACAGGACGCGGCACCGCGACACACTGTAATAAAGCACTCTCGGGTCCGCTTACGTCAATTACTCTGAATAAAGCGACCCGCTTTGTCGATGGTTTGTGCCTAATTTGTCACAGCAAATGCTATTTTGGTTTGTAGTTTTTGATGGCACTGTAGCGACCACTTACGTGCTCAATTTGAACATGTACCTACAAACAACCATTGTTTAGTTGCTCAGACCAGACACACCACCCGTTTGGTCGGAGTATCCTTCCGCATCAATAGACGTTGTGGGACTGTAACACCTCTAAAAAAAATTTCAATTTTTTTTTATTTCACGTTGGCCTACATGGGCACTTATAAAACGTCAGAAGCTAGTGCACGGTTCTAAATTGGTCGTTTCCTATGGAGAAGAACCGGCAAGAAACTCTATGGTTACTCTTTTAAAGAAAAATTGTTGTTCTTACAATATTTACATATTACAGTATTAGTAGATATTATGTAAGGACAGTGTATTTTTATTGTACTTTAGAGTACAATTCAATATTGTACTCTATAGTACAATAAAAATAATCATAATAAAAAAGTGATCTTGTTCTGCCTAACTTTATAGCACTATTTTTTTATTAGATCTGGGTAATAACAGATCGCAGAAATATTAAAACTAAGGCCCTGTTTCACTATGTCAGTATAGACTTCGCCTACCAGAGGAACGTTTGCATTCGCATCAAAGTCACATTTATCAAAAACCACATCTGATTTCCTTAGATTCAGACAATTTTTTGCCATTATCTGAGACTAAATATATATATATATATATATATATATATATATATTATATTATTGTATTATAAGGTTTAATTTAGATAATTTAGTCTATTTAATTCTTCTCTATATTATTTATACACACTGCGTCTACATTTCTCATCCAACTCTCCTGTCGCAGGTCTGCTGGAAGAAATTTCGTTAGAAATAAGCAGGACCTTTGTACTCTTTTATCTGTATTTGTTCTTTTCGATTTTAAGTGTTTGTGTGTACATAAATAAATACATAAATAAATAAATTTTATTGTTATTGCAACTTGAATTTTAAAGTTTTGTAAGTACGAGAATTGACTTCCAGATTTAAAAAAAAAATATATTGAGTAGGTTTGGTAAAACAGAACTCAAAACTATTGCCAAAAATACTGTCTTACGGTTTTAGGATTAACACTACCTATGGGATTAATCTACTTAAGTTATACAACAACACAGAATGCTCAAGAAGAGTTACTCAGAACTTTTACTTTGGTTTAGATTAGGTAACATTACTGTTTATCCCAACAATATAAACGCAAAGATATCTTAAAACTGGCTGCTTTAATAGCTTAGCCGCGTTTGCCACAAGACGCGTACTTACCGTCTAATGAAGCCGCAGCTTTACGCGCAGTACGCCGCGTATCGCCGGCGCGGCGTAGCACGCGGCTCTTAATACGATTCATTGAACGGTTTATTCTTTGCTGAATCGTGTAGACTGTTATTTTTATTTGGTTTAAAAAGATTTTTGTTTTAAAGTGATTGTCTCGAATATTTCATTGGATAGAATAAATGGGTAGTATGTTTATATTTCTTTTTCCACAACTTTTACACAACGTCATTTAGACTCAAACTAAGGAGAGCTTGTACTATGAGTACTAGACAACTGATAAGTATACTTATATATTTCTAAATATATACATATCTTCTATACATAATATATAATATTATAATAAAACAGTAAAATTATTTACCGATGTTTATGGTTGGCTCAAAAACCACTGAACCGATCCTGTTCAAATTTTGCATTCATAATCTTTATAGGTCAGGGCAACTTATAAAATATAAATTATCACACTATTTGCTATGGGGGGTGAGCAATATTCCAAAATTAGAGTATTCTGTCGTCTGTTTGGCATATTATTATATACGTTATATAATATACGTTGGTACTTCGATTCCAATAACAAAACAATTCAGCATATTTTTAACATACCATCGACATTTTTAGTTCACATTTTCGTAGTAATGCTAGTGATGGAAACAGTCGTAACTCCGACTACCAACCACCGTAGGCACGGGCTTTGACTAGCAATCTTGACTTGCAATGTGTAGCTCGCAATCCGGCTGTCCGGCTATTGTTCGGACCGAGCCCAAATCATCGACAACGCGTCGTGAACTACGCGTTCCTCAAAGAGATAAGTCCCGTCACAGTCGGTCCAGCCGTTTCGAAGATGTCCTCTTCCTGGGAATCAGGATGTAGGCCCACCGCCGGAATTACGTCCCGTTTCTGCAAGAATATAAAAGCAGCAGCTTAATGCTTATTAACGAGAGAGGTGTTGAGGCAGAGAGTAAGGTGCTGAATGCAACACCTTACTCTCCGCCTCAATACCTCTATTAACACAACTGTTAATATTAAGATCATGAACTAATTAAAATGATACAAACAAACCCTTTCATATCACATTTTATATAGAATCTAATGATAATAATTTATATTTTCCCTTTAATACGAGTACATAGCATAGCATAGCATAGTCGGCCTTATAATGTTCCCACTGTTGGGACTCAGGCCTCCTCTCTACGAGAGGGAATGGGCCGTAATCCACCACGCGGGCCCAGTGCGGGTTGGTCCCCACCAACTGTGTTCCCACGTTGTCGTCGTGGTGGGGCTTGCGTGTCTCTGTGATCTTGAGGGCTATGCCGGTAGAGCTACTCATGCCGGAAGGCCTCAAGTGAGAGACCAGACCAAGAGGAACACACTCAGGGCGGAGTCCAGACGGACCGCCATGGAGGGTGCGCTGTCCAAAAGCATCGGCACCAACAGCTGTTGGTGTTTTTGGAAAGTGCCGGCCACAAAGCCGTAGCCTGTAACGCTGCACCTCACTGTTATGTGTGTGCAGCGGCTGGCAAGCCAGCCGAACACCGGGCTGGGAGCAGGAACTGCGTTCCCCCAACCAAAGCCAGGGGTAAGGGCAAGAGGCCCTCCCCCACCACCGCCGTCACCGCCGCAGCCGCCGCTGCCGCAACCACAGCCACCGCCGCAACTGCCGCGGCAGGGCCCTCACAGGGGGCTCGGGAGGAGACTGTAATGGAATGCCAATAATTGCTCCATTACGTCTCCTCTAGGCGAATATCAACCACTGTGCCCCCGCTCAGGATCTGTTGCTCCAGAGCATGGCGCAGTGGTCGATTAACATCGCCGTGGTCACCGAGCCGTACTACGTCCCACCCAGGGCTGGCTGGGTGCAGGATCTGAACGGCTCGGTGACATTAATTTCGTCGGCCGCCGCCGGTACCCCGTCCCTAGAGGGTGTCAAGAGGGGACAGGGTTGCGTGGCAGCAAGGTTCGGGGACATCGCAGTGGTAGGTGTATACCTCTCCCCGAACCGAACTCTCGCCGATCTCCACAACTCCCTTATGGAGTTGAACATCGTCGTCGCCGGGTTTCAATCCCTCCCTGTGGTTGTTTGCGGGGACTTCAACGCCAAGAACTTGGCTTGGGGTTCCCGGTACACAGATACGCGGGGCCGGATGGTGGAGGACTGGGCCCTGGAGTCAGGCCTGGTCGTCCTAAACCGGCCTAAGCGGAGGCCATAGAGGCGGAGCTGTACGAGGGATACAGGGTGGCGAAGCGCACCCTCCGAGCGGAGATACGGCGAGCCAAACTACAGGCCCGCGACGTGTGGTTGGGGACTCTGAATGGAGACCCATGGGGACGCTCCTACAAAATGGTGCGTGATAAGCTCCGCGCCTGGGCTCCCCCACTGACACAGAGTCTCCGGCCCCAGCTCGTGGAGGGTGTAGTGAACGCTCTGTTCCCATCAAGAGAGGAGCATTCTTCCCCGCCAATGGCTCCGCCTCTCGCGGTGTCCGACGCGGACCACGACGGCGATGGCGACGACACTCCAGAGGTGACCGAGGTAGAGATGAGTGTGGCGGTACGAAGGCTAAACGCTAAAAATACCGCCCCAGGACCCGATGGCGTACCTGGGAAAGCCTGGATCCTGGCCATGGAGGAACTCGGGCCTCGACTAAGAGGGCTGTTTAGCGCATGTTTGGAGAGGGGCCAGTTCCCACTTCGTTGGAAGACCGGGAAACTGGTCCTTATAGCGAAGCCGGGGCGCCCTGCGGACTCTCCGTCTGCATACCGGCCCATAGTGCTGCTCGACGAGGTGGGCAAGCTCTTTGAAAGAGTAATTGCAGACCGCCTCGTCGCGCATTTAGCGCGGGTAGGGCCGGATCTTTCGGACAGCCAGTTTGGCTTCCGCAGAGGGCGCTCCACGGTGGACGCCATCATGCGCGTGCGAGCCCTCACGACGGGGGATGCGGTGTCCCGGGGCAAGGTCGTAGTGGTGGTGTCCTTGGACATCACCAACGCCTTCAACTCCCTGCCCTGGAGTAGCATTAGGAGGGCACTCCGGTATCACCAGGTGCCCGACTACCTCCGTCGTTTGATCGAGGCCTACCTGAAGGACAGGTTTATCATCTACCCTGGTCACGAGGGAGAGTGGAGACGGCGAGAGATGTCGTGCGGTGTTCCGCAGGGATCGGTACTAGGACCGCCCTTGTGGAACATCGGGTACGACTACGTGTTGCGCGGCGACCTCCCCGACGGGGTCAGCGTGGTCTGTTACGCAGACGACACGCTGGTCCTGGCGCAGGGGGAGTCGCACCAGGCGGCGGCCGAACTAGCGACACGTGGGGTTGCGACAGTCGTGGACAGGATCAAAGAGTTGGGACTCGAAGTGGCACTGCACAAGTCCGAGGCCATGTGCTTTCATGGCCCTCGGAACGCGCCACCACCGGGTTCCCAAATAACAGTAGGAGGGGTTCGCATCGACGTCGGGTCGACGATGAAGTACCTGGGACTTGTCCTCGACAGTCGGTGGAACTTTGTGGAGCACTTTCGACGTCTGACTCCCAAACTGCAACGGACCGGGGCTGCCCTAAAGCGGCTCCTGCCCAACCTTGGGGGTCCAGACGCCTCCTGCCGGAGGCTCTACGCGGGAATCGTTCGGTCCATGGCCCTTTACGGGGCGCCGGTGTGGGCGCCGTCGCTGCAAAGGCGACCGGCGGCCATGCTGAACGCTTGCCAGAGGGTCATGGCCATCCGGATGGTACGGGGATACCGCACGATTTCCCGCGAAGTGGCGAGCCTCCTTGCTGGCCTGCCACCATGGGATTTGGAGGCAACAGTCCTTGCACTCATGCACGATTTGCGCGTGGAGATGCAACGCCGGGGCGAAACTCCGCTACCGCGCCAAGTCGCGGCATGGCGGACAGAGTTCCGGCGGGTTCCGGGTGGAATGGCGACGGCGACTGTCGCAACCCAGTGCTGGGCACGCTACAATTATGGCGGTAAGTCCGCTCTTTGAGGAGTGGCTGGAGCGGCAACACGGCATCCTCACCTACCGCATGACGCAGGTCCTCACCGGACATGGCAAGTTCGGGAGGTTCCTGCATCGGATTCAGGCGGAAGCAACGCCCGGGTGTCATCATTGTGCGGACCACCCAGAGGACACGGTGGAGCATACGGTGGAGGTGTGCCCCGCCTGGGCGGAGCACCGCCGTGTCCTCGTGGAGGCAATTGGCGGCAGCGACCTTTCGCGTCCGGCCCTGGTTCAGGCTATGGTCCGGAGCGAGGAGGAATGGCAGGCGGTCGCCTCCTTCTGCGAAGCAGTAATGCTAGCGAAGGAGGAGGCTGCACGCGTGAGGGAACGAAGGTCCTCACGTCCTAGCCGCCGTAATTCCGACCCCGACTACCAGCCACGGTAGACGCGGGCTTGCGGACGTCGAGCACTGGGTAGCTCGTCGTCCGGCTGTTCGGTAATTAACCGGACCGAGCCCAGTCGTTAACGGCGCGTGGTGATCCTCGCGCTCCTCAAGGAGATGTCAGCAAACCGTAGGGGCCCAGCAGGGCCGATGCCCGCTAGCTAGGACCGCGGAGAATTTCTGAAAGGGAAACCCGTAGTCCTAGAACGCAAAGGGTAATTGAAGGATACAGGTGTGGTTTTAGTCAGTAAAAGTCTGACACGCCCTCGCGCTCCACCCAGAGCACGAGAAGTCATTTGGATGATTTCCCACCTTAAAAAAAAAAAAAAAAAAAAAAGTGCGGGTTGGTGGATGTCACATGTCTTCGAATTTTTGGTTCTAGGACATGCCGGTTTCCTCACGATGTTTTCCTTCACCGTTTTGAGAGCAGTGGTGATGAAATAAATTACACAAAGTAATGCGCCTGGCTGGGTTTGAACCCGCGACCTACAACTCGTAAGTCGGGGCCGTTACCACTCGGCCACCACTGCTCTATATACGAGTACATACATAATTATATTTTAAATTAAATTGATAATTTTATATTTAATAATAATGGTTTAAATTTGCGCCTTGTTCCGCCAAATAAAATGTTTTTCTTTCTTTCTTTCTTTTTCTTATTTATAAATTGCTCTAAAACATTTTTAAGTGTAATAACAATGATATAAATAATTTTAAATGTTTGCGTGCCTTATGGTAAAATGTGGCTGAGCTGTAATGTAATCATTTGCAAAATAAAATTGATCTCACTAACCAATAATTATTTAAACTATTGATATTTCACTCAATTAGAGAATAAACTGCGTTCTATAACTTAAGTAATAGATGTCGGGGAAAAAAACAGCCAGACCAGACAGGTGGGCAAAGATTGTCACTCACTAGAAGCCTGAAGGAGGACGACACCGTCATCGCCGTGGCTGAGGTGGTGTGACGATCTGATCATGTTCGCGGGGCAAAATTGGCTAGAAATTGCTTAATACAAAGAGGTTTGGAAGGAGAAAGGGGCTTTTAAGTCTTTGCTTAGCAGTGGGACACAATGTAAGTGTATAAACACAGACAGATATTAATATAAATCCTTTGTTATTATTGCCAAGCATTTCTCGAGGCTTTGACCCGATATGAATGCAGCTTAACGCCAAAGTTGTGCACAGCAGAACCTGAATAAATAGAATATATTGAAGTAGGCTTTCACGCGATTATACGCATTGTGTGAGATATACCAGGACTTAATAAACGGTAGAAATTGTTACAAATGTACTAAGTAATATTAATTGAATAATTTTACTGAAGGATTATAATTAGGAAGTGGAAGGCGGATTTGTGGAATCAATCTATTATTATATTGTGAAATTAGAATCTCGCTTTGATTAATAATCCGTTTTGCGATTGTTTGTGTTGTCCTTTAAAGTCGTAAAGCTACAAACATATTATTTTTTTTCTACTTAATTGTGTTGCTTTTGATGAATTCAAGCTAAGTAATAAATGCAAGGTTTACACTTAATTCTTATGTATTTTCACGTCTATATTCTATGAAAGGTTAAAAAGACTACCATGTATAACATAAAGTGTAGTGTTTGCGTAAGCGATGACGACCTTTTGTGTCCGTCCCTGGTTCAGACCTTGGTACGAGGCGAGAGGGAGTGGGAAGTAGTCACCTCCTTTTACGAAACCGTGACATAGACAATATCTTCACACTATAGCCGCCGCTGCGCCGTTCCTGGCCATTTGAGGCACGTGCATGTGGGAGTTTTGGGCGTTGTGTCCATGCATGCCGTCATCTCAGTAGGGCCGATACTTGCTAAGGCTGCGAGAATGTTCAAAAGAGTTACAGTTGCGCAGGAACGCGAAAAGAAATTTAAAGAATACAGGTGGGTTTAAGCCAGTAAAAGTCTGTTATACCCTCTTGCTCCACCCAGAACGGAAAGCTATTTGGTGATTTGCCACGTAGAAAAAAAGCTGTAGGTACTGATCCTACACCTATTTGTCGCCAGGTATGTTTCAGCCCCGAACATCCTCCACCTCCTCCGCCCTATAGGGCGAGCCTATTGACACTAATCCGTCATAAATCCTGACTTAGGGCAGCTACTCAGAAAATGGGAAATCAAATTCGGGACCTCACGCTCAGTAATAGCACTACCTACCTCTAGAAAATCAAACCAGATTCAAACAATTAAGTTGCATGAAAAAAGAAATCAAAAATACTTACTTAGGTATTATTATCCAGTTAGGTTAGGTACGACCCACGCACAAACGTTTACGTAACACAACAAGCAATACAATACATTCCAAGTAAAAACTCAAGTACCAAAAGTAGCCTACATTAAAGACGATCGTACAAAATTTTATTCCGCGCTAAATTGCAATTTTATTCAACTAAAATAAGATTGCAAACACGATTCCGTCTGGAAGTGCTTTTTGTGCTCGCGGCGTCGAACGAGATCCAAAGTTAAGCGTTATTATTCTACTGTTTTCTTATTTACAAACATTACGCCGGCTTACGGTCGCCAGAAAGAAAACACGTACAAAAAGGTATTGCGATTTAACGCACTGAGAGGGAAAATTGTACCGAGAGTATTTGATAAGGGGACGTTTTGTTTTGTGCGGTATTTCAATTTTGTGTGAAGAAAAATCTCATCTTGAAGGTAAGGAATTATGTTAAATCAGCCCGAACGACCGAGTGTATGAGTACTTGTGTAGGTAGGGGAATAAGTTATTGTTCATTCCAGAATTTAATATTATTCATACAAAATACAATGACGTTTGCCGGGTCAACAACACCAAAAGCTAGACATCCACTCCCAAAATACATACTAATGTAAAAATATAATTAAAACATTTCTACTAACTCTAGATTATAACGATCTTTAATATAATCATCATACACATGCACAGACACTATCACACTCATACCATCACTTACACACACACACACAAGATCACACTCTACCTCTCACACACACACTTTCTCACACATATTACTCCAGCATGCGTGCTCACACGTACATAAATTATTGTTATTGTTACATGTTTGGTTCATCGAATTCTGGTAATTGTAAGAATGGACAGGTTGTCTCCTATAACACAGGACTTTCCTAGCATAGGGGACATTATTCACAAAATATGTAAAAAGAACTCAAACATAAATGTAACATGTCATGTATTTTCTTTTCTTTGGGCAATAAAAAAAAAAACTATTAGCAATATGATAACAAGTACCTTAAATACCCTTGAATTTATAACAGCGAGCAGTGTAAAGATCGACATTACCCTGGTAGTCAATTGCACTTTTCGTCTTAAGACCTACATGTTTATTTCGACAAACATTCGCACTCCATCGCACAGATGTTACGCGTAAAACAATTTCCTTTTCAAGGACCTTTAGCGAGCGTGACTTGGCGAGAAAACGTTTCGCACTCAGCTCGTAGAGCGAAATACAGAAAGGATTAGTGCGCTAAGCTAGCTCCGGTGCGTTTTTCCGCAGCGTTTTTAGCTCGCCACTTCGCTAGACGCGTTTTTTGTCATTGCTTTGAAGCTCTCCGGTCAGACGGGTGTAATTGTTCTCTTTAATCTTGCTCGTGTTTGATTGGACTAAAGTACCTGCTGGGGTTTGTTTTTAAATTGCAAGTGATGAAGATGTGTGGATACGATTGTGGGTGTTAGAGGGATTTGTTTTATTTGTCGTCGACGATGGTTTTATTGATAAGCTGCATAACAGAGTGTAGCTCTTGCTTTGAAGAATGAGTACATTGATTTGGTTATTGAGTTGATAGTTATTTGGATGGTAGAGGTTTTTTTCCTCTCAACCTCTAACAAAACCAGAGTCTATTTCTAAACTATTTCTCTAGCATTTCAGTTCTCTCTATCTTGCTTCTCGTAATTTCGCAAACTGTGTCTTTCTTTTATCTATCATCTTTCATTCTTATGAGTTGGGTTCCCCCATTTGTTGTCTTACTCTAATTATATCTAAATATATGCCTTCTTTTCAATCTTAATTTCCATATTACTCTACTGAGTGGTAGAGGTCAAAATTACTAGAAATAAACAAAACATTCATATGTTTTGTTTATATCTTGTAATTTTTTTTCATTTCTCATAATGATATAAATAACAACGTTGTTAAGCGAAGGTATTACAACACTGATTTTTTTAACGTTAACTATATATAACTATATGTACGAGGATAATCACCGATATCTAGTTCTAACAAAACTAATGTTAAATGCTAACCTACTTTATATCATTTATTAGAACACTATCTTAAATTCCCAGAGACATGAGCACCTCAGACCCGACCACAATCCTTGTGGGCGCTCCAATATGCCTATTTGTAAAGGTATTGTGTTTCCATTCCACATTTCACGTCTGAATTCAAATTCTCTGTCACTGTAGACTTGTAAATCAGTATTTCAACAGGATTTTTATTATAATTACATTCGCTTTACAAAAATCTTCTAGAAATCTTGACTGTGAGATGACCAGATGTGTCAAAATCACTAACTAAAATATTGTAGGCTTTGCAGACTTGTAGATTATTTTCCATTACGATCTACTTTTTATCCGACAGCAACATAAAAAGGAAGCCTAAACAGCTTAATGCATTTGAGCTTGTTAGGTGTCGTTAGATCTCCCTTAGATATGAGAGTGACAGTGGTTACATAAAAAATATAAGAAATGAAATTGACAAATTGTTGGTGCCAAACTATATGTTTTGAATTTCTTTTTTTTGTGAGAGCCATGTAGAGTATTAAAATAAAGGGTTTGAGGAGATGATTTGAAAATTATTACTCTCTAAAATGTAGGAAATAAAAAGTTTTTATTTCCTACATTTATTTCCTGTCTGACTGTCTGTCTCACACAGTCAGACAGACAGATGAACAACAAAGTGATCCTATAAGGGTTCCGTTTTTTCCTTTTGAGGTACGGAACCCTAAAAATACTAAAGGCGGCGTCGTTGGTGGCGTCAAATCTATGAATGAACTAAATAAATTCAATCAACTGTATCAGACTGCATAAAATGATTTATTTCAAACTTCTTAATCGTTTTCTGCAATCGGGTTTTTTACTTATTTGTTTCGCTTCCGCGACAAATTATTTTTTTACATTTTCACAACATAAACAATGAAACATTTGTATTTTATTTGATTTATGTTGTAATATTATTATGCCATTATCATTTTCATAATTTATTATAGTCATTTAGTCTTTATAGGGACCGTTTTCAAAGCTTTCAAACAAAATTTCAGCTTGTATCGATTTCGAAGTTTGTTCATACTTATCCCTCTGTTTATTCTTTGCTCTGCATACTAATTCGAAGTATTGGCCTTAGCTGGATATCTTGCTAACTGACACGTGTGATATCGAATATCAAAGGAGAATTAATTAATCAATTGAAATGTACTTTGATGTTGAGTATTGCTTATGAGGCAGAGAAGGGTAGGCGTGGATTACAGATGCGAATAAATGTTGATGTCAATACTATATAGTCCTGTGATCACTCTTTTTTTGTGGTTTTATAATGTTTTTAACTTGCACAAGTAGTGTTTGAGAGTAGTAGTACTTAAAAGCTGATGATAATTATTAAAATAAATCAACAAAAATGGAAATGAAACCCAAGCATGTTTCAAACTGCTGTTTGTGAATTTCAGACCAGCAGCTCAGCGCTTTTTTTACCAGACTGCAAGAAGGGTTATGTTTTTAAATCCTAAATATTAATCTAGCCCTACTAACTAATCTTTACACAATGTTTTCGGTAATCTATAATTATTTGTATTATACATAGGTATAAAAAGAGAAACTGACTGATATATCAACGCACAGCCGAAACTACGACTAGGACCGATATAGTTTTCTGTTATGGCGTAGGCGAGTACTCAGAGGATTTTCCACAATTTACCCTCTAAGGTAATGAAATAACGATCCATAGTTTATATGGAAAAACTTACTTTCACTCGAGCGAAGTCTCTGGCAGGAACAGTAAGAGGGCTTCAAATAGGCAGTTCACTACAAAATAGGCCAACATCTGTTTTTAACCGACTTCAAAAAGGAGGAGGTTATATGTTCGGTTGAATGTATGTTTTTTTTTTTATGTATGTTCACCGATTTCTCGGTCAATTGTGGACAGATTTTGAATTTTTTTTTTTTATTGATCGGTTATGCTTCCGAGTTGGTCCCATAGAAATATTGTTATGATCTGATCATGAACTTCGAAGATATGGAACAGAACTCCTCATAGGATCACAGCAGAACCGTCGTAACAAGCAAAATTGCTTCGTTTGTACGTGTAGTCGATGACTGACTGAAAGTAGAGGGGGAATATATCGAACTGATCTAATGATGAAGCCTGAAGTTAGGCACCGGAACTCTGTAATAAATTAATGTAATCTAACCGTGTTTGGGATTATTAGAATTGTCATGAGATGCACTCTGGCTATAAGGTATTTAAGTTTGGCTGAGGGGTACTTTTTAGTGGTGGTACCATAACTAAAAATTGTAAAATAAAAAACTTTTTACAAAAAAAAAATACAACTGGCTTCAAAGTAAAAAAAAAAACACTGAAAAGTGCAAAATAACTTTAATTTCGGAAGTCGGTGTTAAATAACTAAGAGACAATACTATTATAGAAACACCGACTTCCGAAATTAAAGTTATTTTGCACTTTTCAGTGTTTTTTTTTTTACTTTGAAGTCGGTTGTATGTTTTTTTGTAAAAAGTTTTTTATATGAAATGATGATATAATTCTAAATTAATTTCCTATAGATATAAACGACAAACTATAATCATCCCAATAAATAGAGCTGATCAAAACTCAAGTAAGTTTTGGCAAGGTTGACCATTCCAGACGATACCTATCTGGTTCAGTAACCGATCGACGTAAAACGAGTTAAGCGTTAAATAAATAATGCTCGGATGTAGGAGCTCCTTGGACGTAATAAGATATCGTAATCGAATCCTGTTGAGTGGTAATGAGGGGCACAAAGATACCTCTCCAATCGTGAATATCGAGGTTAAGGAATCAGAAACTCTGGAGTTCACTTTGCAATCAAGAAGTGCAGACTTCTTTGTGAAAGAAAATTTCGAGCTTCTTTTGTTTAAGCAAGTGTTAACATGATATTTTATTGTTATCTAGTTTTTATCCATGGCTTCGCCCACGTACATTAAATATAACCTATGTCACTCAGGAATAAAGCAGCTTTCAATCGGTGAAAATTTTTTACTAATCGGACTAGTACTTTCAGAGATTACCTCCTACAAACAAAAAAATAAAGTGTACCTCTTTATATTAATTGTAGTGTAGATTAGGAATATTATATTAGAATCAGGTTAAATATATCAAGGGGGTAGGTTTTATTTTAAATAGAGTGGCAACGACTGGATATCACAACATCTTGGCTTGCCATTGCCTGTTTTTAAAACAATGAAAATTTAACAGTAATAAAAATCTAAGAGGATTTACGTTTCTCTTAAAATTAGAGAAACACTACTTCCAAGCAAGCCTGATCCAAGCACTTACCATCAGGTGAGAGATGCTTTCCACAATTGCGTCTGTTTTTTTCTCTCAGTAATTCAACTCCAGTGATCACCATATGGAAGGAGTCCCGTGACAGTTAAAATACCACCTCAGAACCACACGTATGTTAGACCCCGTTCCTGAGGAGACAGTAAAGGCGTCTCTCCTGAGCCACGCTACGGACGGCAGCACGTGATCACTGTACAGGCTTTCTTGGGGTCACTCAGTGGGCAGACAAAGCCCCCACTTTGAGCAACCGCGTCCCCTGAGTCCCGTCTGCTTTAAATCGAGCAGGTGGTGTTTCAGCATTTTAGGCCACTAGTTAGTTACAGCCCGATTGCCTTCGTCTTTTAGACTGCAACGGTCTTACAGAAGGAACTTGCTTCTCGTTTTTTGTCGTCTTCAGCATATCCCTCGCGACTGCTAGCAGAGACAGGGCTTGCACGATCCTGGTGACCAAGAACTGCTGTTCAGAGGCCCATGCAAGACACCATAAGAGTACATATAAGAGATTTTATTCTAAACATGTTAGGGAAAGTTGATGAATCAAAAAAAAAACAGCGAAAAATTAAATCTTTTCCATCCCTTTATTTACCAGATAAACCAACTCCCCAAAGCCTCGGCAACTAAAAACAGGAAAGAAAATCTTTTTTCGTTAAACTCGCCACTATATCTCAATAGTTTGGCACCAAATAGAGATAGATTGCTGGTCGATACCTTTCAACACGGATTACTGTATTTACTAGCTTTATATTTTATTTATTCAGAATACTTCGCTAATGGGTAGAAGGTAAAATAAATAAAAAGAATTTATCTTGATGATCTAGAATACTATGTTATTATTTTATTTGCCATGTGTAGTAGTCAAACTGATTTTTTTTATGGTTCCCTGAAATCAGGAGGCTTACGTCGCTATCCGACTTTATCTGTCTGAATATCATTGCCAAAAGTTTTTTTTTTAGTAAAATGACGGATTGACTTAGACATCAGTTGATTAAAACATCTCTATCCACAAAAATATATTTTCAGTAGCTAAGTGTATGTAACTCGTATCCGCTACAATCATGAAGGTATACATGACAAAGCAAAATGTGTCCAGTACGCCCACGTCATGTCCCCTTGACATCAATAAAGCTGAAAGTAAATTTTCCTTCAAGCGTAAAATTCGGAACTACTACTTGAAGTCTTCTCAACCTTAGCTCGGTCTTCGTCGGAATTATTATTAAGTTCTCTTAATGATTTGATATTTTTCTTAGTATTTATTAGTGTATAATTTTAGCATATATATATGTATTTTATTATTATAAATAACTTATTTTTTATTTTATTTTCTGTTTAAAGTATCTGTTATTTGTTTATTGTGCAAACCTACCACAGTGTTGTCTTTTTTAACCCAAAGGTTGACTGGTAGAGAATGCCTTGTTGCATTAAGTCCGCCTATGTACCACTACTGTACATGAAGTTTAAATAAATAAATAAATAAATATCAGGTAACCCAATTACTGAGATGTGGAAGTGTGACAGGCAACTACTTGTAAAACACTGACATTCAGCTGGATCTGGTTAGACTAGAAACCGACAAGCAAAACAAACGAGGCAAGCAGATACCTAAGTGAAAGTAGATACTTAGTTTCTAGGCCTTATATATTTTTAATAGTGCGATCGTTCTAAAATATCATTGGCAATGATGCACTTGTCGAGTCGATGCTTCAAGGTCTTGCGCATCGACTCCGAGTTGCCAGCCGGTCAATCTTCAAACGGTTGCATTTCAGGGAATGTGTGTCGGAATTGCATAGCCTAATTTCGCCAAGACCGTACCGTACGGCGATACACCACCGGTACATGGTGGACCTCCCGCCTTAAGCACAAAACGTTTTGGGAACACATACATTGTGCTTGCAGCTAAGAGTGAAATTCCCTGCCAGAGTCTGTGTTCTCTGGTAGCTACCATCTGAGGATCTTTAAGTCAAAAGTGAATAGGTTAGTCTTAGGTAAGCGTGGTCCGTCGTCGACCGCTACTACGTTTACTATGAGGTGAGATAGTGGTCAAGCGCGAGCCTATCCACAAAAAAAAAACACATTTCATAGTAAAAATAAGTGTCTAAATAACACCAAGTTAATATAGGTAGGTATTGATATTATCAGTCCGGTTTACGAGTCAAACAACTCATATACGGCTATTATTTTATTATTCTGTTTGTCTTGTCCCCTTATCGAGGCAAAAGATCTTTATGGGGACATTTCATTTAATAGACGAGATTACTTTGACGGGGAAATTGACAAAAATGCGGGTAATATAACACAATTCACACCGGGACAAAGGGTCACAATCTGCCTAACGGCCACACGATGTCCCTACGGTCGCCATTACACAGGTGACAATTAATAACATTAAACGTAATGGCGTCACCGGTACATAGAAAAAGGCTGGCAATTAAATAAATGAGAACAGAACGATGAGACCGTTACCTCGGATAGAGACATTAAGTGAACGCATGTGCTTCAGTATGCTCAAAGTGCACATAAACTGTGAATGGATTTTTGTGCTTTTTACCGATCCGTACAAAAAGGTGGCTAATATCTAGCACCCTATTACAATGCCAATGGCATACATATAGCACGGCTCTGTCCGTTTGCTTATCATTGGACTATGTATTTTTAACAAGTAATATGTAACCAGTTGAATATTACGCAAATAAAAATTAAAAAACACAAAAAGGTTCTGTACTATAATATTAAAATCGAGTAAAAAAAAACGCCAATGAAATAACGTTTCTTGTTTAGAAACCCCTATAATTTATAACTTTATTTTAATTTTATTTGTTGATAAAGCAGCAACAGAAACGCACAATTTGTAAAAATTTCAATTCTCTACCTCTTACGATTTATGAGATAAAGCCCAGCCAACTGATAGATGGACAGCAGAGGCTTAGTAATAGGGTCCCATTGGCACCTTACAGGTACGGAACCCTAAAAAAGTAAACTATCAATATTAAGGGTGGAACTCCTACTAGCCAACTCAAACTTGGCCGGTATTAATGTTTTTTGCTTCTATTGTAATGATTTTTAAAGAAAATATTCATAAATCGTTCAACTTCCATCTATAAGCGATAGATGGCGCTAGTAGTTACATGAACATAAGGCACTTTTTGTAGACATTAAGTAATGATTTATGGTATTAGAGTTTATGTATTAGTTTTGTATAAATATATTATAATTGTTAAAATGAAATATTTACTTGCAGTTAATTATTGATAAACCCTAATGTATATTAGTTAGTCAATTGATATTACGTACTGTTTACTTTGCTCTGATTGGTCGGACCGAGTGTTTGTAAAAGTTTGTGGTGGGGAAACATTGAGTTTGTAACTGTCATTCTGGACAGTCAGTCTGCTCTGAGTTGTTGAACAGTGAACATGTCATACCAATCCGTGTATTTGAAAATGATTGTTAATAAAATGATAAATATGAAATTGTGTTCATCAAAGTGAATAAAATATTTATATAACTGAAGCTTGAAGTTTATGATTCATCACATTTCAGAAGTGGTACATGCCTACAAAAAGCCTACAAATATGCGCAGTTATAACATGAATGTTAGGTTATGTGTGCCTAAATTAAAGCTAAATGAGATCGAGATATTTTTTCCAAGAGTGCTAATGTTATTTTAGACAAGTGTTATACTCACTCAATTTTCATACTGATGGTGGCGCGTGTGTTGAATCATTCGGGTCCCTTCAAATGTGTGAACTGAGTGGTACTGATATGTTCGTAAACGAACGCTGACTGTTAAAACTGGACATAGCTGACACTTTAACTACTAGTGATTCATTTTAGTTCCTATATTTTAAATTGGGTTGTTTTTTCTTTATTTGTTTTAATTGATCATGCATAATGCTAAATTACGACAAAAGACAATTGCTATGTATAATTAACCTATTTTCCATAGCGGTAATTGTCACTATGTTGCCTTGGATTACTTTGTGTGCTATGATAATTTTCTTATAATTGTAAATTTAAATGTTGTACCGCTAATGGGTATGTTACAAGAATAATTTTATAAACTGAATTTCCACCACAAAAACAATAAATGAATTTGAATTTAGAAGCGAAAAAAAAAAAATACGAAGCCGTGTTTGTGGATTTAGGGTGTAAATGGATTTCCTTGCACATAGAGATCTACACTTAGGAATATGCAATTACCGTCAATTTGCTGACTGACTGACTGCCTTGGCAATTCAAGAGTGTCTGGAGTGTGTAAATGTTTTATTTGAAATAAATGCTTTGATTTGATTTCAGTGCTTTGATGAGGCCGAGTATGCCTTTGATGAGTCCAAGCGTGCCTTGATGAGGCCGACCGTGCCTTGATGAGGCCGAACGTGCCTTGATGAGGCCGACCGTGCCTTGATGAGGCCGACCGTGCCTTGATGAGGCCGACCGTGCCTTGAT
This sequence comes from Mythimna impura, assembly GCA_905147345.3. Taxonomy (NCBI): domain Eukaryota; kingdom Metazoa; phylum Arthropoda; class Insecta; order Lepidoptera; family Noctuidae; genus Mythimna; species Mythimna impura. The sequence continues at coordinate 825,815 of LR990344.1, forward strand.
GAGGCCAAAACGTGCCTTGATGAGGCCAAAACGTGCCTTGATGAGGCCAAAACGTGCCTTGATGAGGCCAAAACGTGCCTTTAAAGAAGACAAGCGAGCCTTAATGAGGTCAAGTGTGCCGTTAGATAAGTCCATGTTTGCCATTTGAGGCCATGTGTGCCATTTGAGGCCATGTGTGCCATTTGAGGAGCAGTGGTGGCCGAGCGGTAACGGCCCCGACTTACTAGTTGTAGGTCGCGGGTTCAAACCCAGCCAGGTGCATTACTTTGTGTAATTTATTTCATCACCACTGCTCTCAAAACGGTGGAGGAAAACATCGTGAGGAAACCGGCATGTCCTAAAACCAAAAATTCGAAGACATGTGACATTCACCAATCCGCACTGGCCCCGCGTGGTGGATTACGGCCCATTCCCTCTCCTAGATAGAGGAGGCCTGAGTCCCCCAGCAGTGGGAACATTAAAAGGCTGATTATGCTGTTATGCTATGTGCCATTTGAGGCCAAGTGTGCCATTTGAGGCCAAGTGTGCCATTTGAGGCCAAGTGTGCCATTTGATGCCAAGTGTGCCATTTGATGCCAAGTGTTCCATTTGAGGCCAAGTGTGCCATTTGAGGCCAAGTGCGCCATTTAAGGCCAAGTGCGCCATTTGAGGCCAAGTGTGCCATTAGAGTTGGCCACATGTAACATTGGACTAGGCCAAGTGAGCCAATAAAGATTCGGGTTAAGTGTGCCCAATGCAGACGAAATTATCATCAAGAGCGTAAGTAACGTATGAATTTACCTACTTAAGTGATTTTAGTGTGACTATGTTGGCTTAATAATGATGTTAATGAATTGAATAATTTTTTAAGTTTATTTCCATATTCATTTCTTTATTATTGCTTCATATCATTTTGAACTGTTTATTGGATAAGATTCTTTTAATTGAACATTCTGTTAAAGCTTATGAAGATATTATAAGTATAGATAAAATGAATTGAAAGAAGATTTTTATATTGAGATTTTATTTTTGAAAAAAAAGCGAGGTCTAAATGAATGGTACAAGTTATAATTCATGTAAATGTTTTTAAAACCACTGATTTCTTTTATTTTTGAGGCCTTGGAGTCCGATTGCGTCAGGACTACAGAAGAAAAACCATCAGTCTTATTGAGCAAACGGATAGTTCCTGTTTCGAACAAAACAGACTCGAAGAGGAATGATGCAAAGAGACGATCTGGAAGGAAGTGCAGAAGTTATAATTCAACCTCTTCGTCGACTACACCACCACGACGCAAGAAGCAATGAGGTACCTCATGTTGGTTAAATGATTTTCCAAAGAGAAAAACGTTACAAGTATCGAAGTTTGAACATAAAACATTAGAATAATGTGATACGGGAGTTCGATCACTCCAGTAAATTTTGAGAGTATTTAAGTTGGATTAGAAAGAGTATTTGTAATTGATTTGTATGCAAATAGGATCAGAAACTGACTATACATTTTGTCTCAAAAACTTGCTAGGCTTACCAAAAGAAAATAGAAATGTTACGAAACCCTACCAAAGTGTAGTATTTAGTTACGAAGTGGTAAACTAAACTAACAATAATTTTTCTAATGAGCAGAATTATGGTCAGTTTCAAGCAGAAATATTAGCTGGTACGACTTAAGGTGAAACTTATGTGAATATTTTTATGACAAATCAGTGCTTATATACGGATATTGATGACAATCAAACGCTTTACAAACAAGTAGAAATAAATGATCAATTTTATTGGGTATTATATAGATTTTAACAGCGATGTAGTCTTTTGCGTGAATCCGATATAGAAGTATTAGTTGTCAGTCAAAAGTTTATGCAGAGTTACCATCCATTGCAATTTGTAAAGGTACGTTATCCTTTCACAAGAACCTTGTACTGTTCAACAGTAAAATTGATTTAATTTTCTAAAACTTACCTTGTGCAACCAAATTCAGCTATAGATTCACATCATTCTGGAAATATTTGTATAGACGGATCTTATATCAGAGTATTTATCGTGTCAAATCTTTCTGACTATATCATCAACAAATCTATGCACAGACATCACCGCAAAAGATATACATCAATTAAATGATATTTATTTTACAAGTAGGTTATATATAATAATATTAAAAGATTTAATTTGAGCTAGATAATATATTGTTATAATTCGGTTAAGAGGAAAATAGATTTAAAATGCATACACTAGAGTGGCGGGTCAATTCAAATGTTCCAAATTAAAATAAAGTTTGATAAACAGTGCGATTCAAGCATCATTATTATAACCTTAACTTGATACGAATTTGCACACAGATGCTGGGGCCTTAGATTTAGGGGAAATATTAGTACAATTAAGCCCATGGGCTCTCCAGCTGAAGAGTCGCTTTTATTCTAAACGCTTAAGTTTTGTTTTATATTATGGTTTCAAATAGTGTATGTAATGAACCCTGACTAAATAAGACGCCACACAACGTATAGCAATATGGTGGCTATACATTCATGAGTTTAGTTAACCATTAAGAGTGTAAGATCTGGGACGCGTATGTCGATACCTTAAGCCGTAATACCATGCTGTCTACAGACACTAAGACGAATCCTCTGTTTCTGTTTATAGTATTGAGACTGAGAATTGATTATCAACATTATAAATATTAGACCTAGATTTAAAGTTCTTAAGGCTGAACCAGATGAAAAACCTAATGACAAAGTATGTATAATTATGTTAAGTCGTGAATTCAGTGTGCGTAAATAACGAAGACTATACTCTCGGACAAAAAGCTGGTTAATTTTACCTTATACTTACAGAAAGTTGACCAATTGTTTCGACTGATAGTGTTGGTTAAAATATATTTAACATTAGTTTACTATCTCGAATAATAGTGCAATCGTGGCTTTCTTTTAGATACTTTATCTACTCTAAAGAGCTTTTACGATAGTCATGGTATTGACCTTGTTCTTAACGCTGTAAAAATTACTACCACTATTTTAAATGCCCTAGCAAAATAAAATTACTTCAACGTTTATAACGAACACCAATGAAACATATGCCTATCTTGGAAAATTCAATGGAGTCTTGTTAATTCTGGTAATTCATTCACTAGAAAGACTGCCACAAAGCTAGTATCAGAGATACTTTAAACGATAGACTACGACATTACGAAGTACGAAACACGTTACAAAGCTTAAGAGATGAGGTGAGCTCCAATATCCAAGTTAGACAAGCAAAAGAATACTTACGTTACCAGTAAAATCCCTGCTACTACCTACAGCATAAGTGATCTGATTAAGATTAGTAGATCTGATTGCAAATAAGAAGGTAAAATTACATTAACCTCATTTTAAAATCTATAGATCCATTCAAAACCAAAACTTTTAAGTATAAAATTACTGGAATATATTATATGGTAAGTTTTATGATCCCAGACATGTAGAAAAGCTTTTGACAAAAAACCTTACAACACTATTCTTCTAGTGATGAATGTTCTAAACATATGACGTGACGACAAACTAATTATCCGGAAGCAAACCTAAATTAAAATCAATACTAAGCCGAATGTAATGAATTTGAATGTAAAACTCATTTTCTTGTCGAACTGAATGATGTATCATAATTTATATGAATGTAGTCTATCATTGAAATTGTAATCGTGCGTCAGGAGATCGCACGATGTCGGATGGCCGAATGTAATGATTTTTAAAGAAAATATTCATAAATCGTTCAACTTCCATCTATAAGCGATAGATGGCGCTAGTAGTTACATGAACATAAGGCACTTTTTGTAGACATTAAGTAATGATTTATGGTATTAGAGTTTATGTATTAGTTTTGTATAAATATATTATAATTGTTAAAATGAAATATTTACTTGCAGTTAATTATTGATAAACCCTAATGTATATTAGTTAGTCAATTGATATTACGTACTGTTTACTTTGCTCTGATTGGTCGGACCGAGTGTTTGTAAAAGTTTGTGGTGGGGAAACATTGAGTTTGTAACTGTCATTCTGGACAGTCAGTCTGCTCTGAGTTGTTGAACAGTGAACATGTCATACCAATCCGTGTATTTGAAAATGATTGTTAATAAAATGATAAATATGAAATTGTGTTCATCAAAGTGAATAAAATATTTATATAACTGAAGCTTGAAGTTTATGATTCATCACACTATGTTCCATGATTGGTGGACGGACCAACGAGAGAACGATGGAAGAAAGTAGGCTTTTACGTTTTATTAGTGGCAAAATAATGCACTTGTAGATTATATATGGTTTTTCGTGCATGACCTTCATATCGTGTGGGATGGTCCATGTGATGTGAGGTTAAATACTGTCGTATTGACTGGTGTTGGTTAACACACTTTGAAATACCAGAGAGAGCATCGTGGCTTTACTTTCAATCGACAGTTATGCTATTTGAACATAGCTTTTCAATGATGTCATTTGTGAAATACACTTTTTTCAAAGTTAAAGTCAAAGTCAAAAGTTTTTATTTCACATAGGCCTACATGGGCACTTATAAAACGTCAGAAGCTAGTGCACGGTACCAAATTGGTCGTTTCCTATGGAGAAGAACCGCAAGAAACTCCATGGTTACTCTTTTAAAAAAGTGGTTATTTACAATATTTTCATATTACAGTGTTAATAGACATTATGTAAGAACAGTGTAGATCAGTCGATATTGTACCCAAAAGCACAATAAAATTAATCATAAAAAAAAGTGAGTCGTAATAGGAAGTAACCTAAGAATTCGCGGAGTCTACAGTGTTCTCACATTCACATTATATAAAAAGAAAAGAGGCTATATAAAAAAGCAAGAAAAATAAATAATTACAATTATCATTAAATGACTTTAAGAGGGCAATACGGTAGTTCGCCGTCTAGCCGTTCAGTCAGGACCGAGCCCGAGTCGTCAACGGCACGTAGTGTTACGCACACCTCAAAGAGACGTCAGCAAAATAAAAGGGGGCCCATGCTCGCTAGGGCCACGAGGTATTTCGGAAAAGGAAACCCGTGGTTCTAGAACGCAAAGGGCAACTGAAGGACACAGGTGTGGTTTTAGTTAGTAAAAGTCTGACACGCCCTTTCGCTGCACCCTAGAGCGAGAGAAGTCGTTGGATGAGTTCCCACCTCAAAAAAGAGGGTTTTTCAATAGTCTATTTTAAGATGTTAATTGATCAGTTTACCACGATTACTTCTATGAGAATGAAAAATTAATCCTAAATGATTCGATAAGATTTTCTACAAAGATTCAGTCTAATTTCAAAGTCATGATTAGAATATTTGCTAGCCGCCCACATACGAGTAAGTTCTATTTGCATACCGATATAGTAATTAGCTGCCTCAAGCACAACACAATTATACAAATTAATTACAAACAAATCGGACTAATCAGCGGGTTAATTGGATCAGAGCGTATTACAATTAAATATGTAGCTAGCTGTAAATAATTACTACTGTAATATTGGATCGCAAGTACTAGCGAATGATTCGCCTAGAAGATGTAGATGCAGAAGGTCCACGCGATGTCACAAGCGTTGCATCTCATCACGAGACCCACAACACGAAATCAGTTTACAAAAGTGTACAACAAAATAATCCGAAAACTAGAAAATCAAAGTATATAGTTTTGATCCCATCATCCTCGTATCGTCGATTGATCACATAGTAATTAAAATAAAACCTAATTAAGAAAAAAGGTGACGACGACGTGAGGATTCTTCTTCTCAGTCGGTACACTCTTGCCAGAGTGGTCGTGGTCATCACTGTGAATCACGATGAGTGATCATCCTGGTACGGCGCCATTCATCGCGGACTGCAGCTTTCCGGGTACATTCGTAAATTTACCAAGCACTTAGTTGCGGCCTTGATCTGGTCTGTCTATCTCATCTCATAGTAATCGTCCACGTGGCCTGGTGCCCTCAACTTTACCTTGCACTACGAGACGCTCTATGGAGTCATTACAACGATGAGATACATGGCCGAAGAAGGTCAAAATGCGCGACTGCACAGTGGATGGTAGGCGCTGTCTGATGCCGAGTTCTTTTAATATGGTATCAGTAGTACGAAACTTTGTCTCCCAGCATCCGTCTCCACCGGGTGTCACCACTGCGTGGACCGCCCGGAGAACACGTTGCAGGTAGAGCATACGGTAGAGATGTGCCCCGCTTGGGCAGAGCACCGCCGTGTACTCGTGGGGGCGATCGGTGGCAACGATCTGTCGCGTCGGGCCTTGGTACAGGCCATGGTTCGAAGCATGGAGGAGAGGCAGGCGGATGCTTCCTTCTGCGAAGCAGTAACATTAGCAAAGAAGGAGGCCGCACGTGCACGCGCGAGGGAGCGGCCCACATGCACCAGCCGCCGGGATCCCACCTAAATTATAATCGAATGGGAACGGGTTCCATACCTTAAATGTACGTGGTATAAACGACGAGGCGAAACATTTAGTCCGGACCGTAGAGGTATCAACAATGTCACTCGCCGTACGTTGGATTATACTATTTCTTTTTTAATTTTTCAATATAGATTTGCCTGTGAATGATGTTTCAGCTAGTATAATTTAGTTTCGCGCATGATATAAAGTAGAACTTCTCAATTCCCTATAACCCGTGGTATTATTCCAAACACATGGTACACACGAATCCATTATTCAGGCACATTAATGATATTCGCTGCTGATTGAAATCGGATTATCGTCGAGCCGCACTGATGCAGCCCTGTACTAAAAATTTATCCCCTTCAATGAAATGGTTAGTTAATTAATGGTTACGTTATGTAAACGTAGCAAGAAGTTGGCAGTGAAGAGAACAATGATATTGGACAATGAAGAGTGGACATTTCTACAACGAGAAGTGGATTTGAATGAGACGTAAATAAGACAAAAACAAATTAGTCTATAAGATACTGTGAGTTCTTTAAAATCCCTGAATAATCTACCTACTCATTGAATTCCAGGTTTGCATTATTTAAAATTTATTGACTTGGCCTAAAAATATTCTCGAAAAATTCTGCAAAGCATAGCATAGTCAAAATATTGATTGATAGAAAATATTGCTAGGCCAAAATTACCTAAAGTCTTCGCTCCTCCCATCTATGGAAACTCACGACTTTTGGAAAAAGTAGACCAAATAGTTACGAAAATTGTGTCTTCAATCCTAAATGTGACCTTGGGCGACAGAGTACGGCAGCAAGCCACGCTTTTCATTCGCCCGGATGGCCTCGGCGCCTGCAAAATTTTAAGTACCAGTTAGACCTTCCTTTGCTCGGTCCAAAGCACTGGAACATTAAAAAACTAGGAACATTTTTAGTTCTCGCTGGTTGGTTTCTTGACTAATACCTTGGAAATAAATTCTGTATGGATTTGCCTGACATTATGTCTACCCAGGGAAGGTGAGATGTGCCACTGTGTTATGTTAAATAACGTAGAAAGAAAAATTGGAAACACTGACTTCCCAAATTAATTGTATAATTTTTTTTTATAAAAATCGGTTGTAAATATGTAATAAGATAGGTTATAAACATGAAGTTAATATTTTAATATTTTAATTTAAAAAAACACGTTAATTTAACAAAAAATTTACGAAATTCTTGATTATTTTTCAGAAGAAACTTTTATTGTTTGGAAATTTCAACTTTTATGTAACTAGGTACGTTATTGTTCTATTGTGTGAGCGATATATTTAAATATTTCCTAATAAAAAAAAAATCCTCATTGAAAACATCATCATCTTCCTGCCTTTGTTCGGTGTTATTGGGGTTAGTGCAACTAGATCTTTTCTTCTATTCTGTCCTGTCATCCGTCTCACTATCACTAACTCCCTTTTTTTTTCACATCACAACTCACACAATCCATCCATTTCTTCTTTGACCTTCTCTTTAAATCCTTAAACACAAAAATCAATATTTAAATCTCGAACAAGGTCAATAACCTCGAAAAATCTACGCTTAATAATATAAAGCCTCCGTTCCACGAACAGCGTTGAGCTAAACGACAGCTCATATATTCACGAAGGGTGATATATGGCTGAGCTATGAATCATGTTACCTAATGTAGGAATATCTGCTCACCTGAAGGAACTCTTGGGGTTTGCTTTTGTAAGGGATGTTACGTGATTCTGAAAAAAAAAATGGTCTTTGTTCTCAGAAATGTATGTCCTATTTAATTTTGGAAAAGATGTACCTATACTTTTCCTTTTTATAAATAAAAATAATATAAACCAATGCTTGACTACAATGCCACCTGATAGTAAGCAGTGATGCAATCGTTGATGGTGAGACGCACTGGTTTATTAAAAGCCTATTCACTCTAGCCTTGAAGACACCTAAATTTTAAGCGGACGGGAAGACCGCAGCTAACAAATTGTTCCAGTCCTTCGACGTATGCGGTATAAACGACGAGGTGAAACGTTTAGTCCAGACCGTAGACGTGTTAGCTTACTTAGAAGTGAATTAATACTTCATTTTATTAACATAATAAATAATGACTCTTAGAAAAACGTTTTAGGAACACATTCGTTGCCCAAACAGCTAAGGGCTGGAATTCTTTGCCGATGTCTGTGTTTCCTGGTAGATGCAACCGTCTTTACGTCAAGGATAGATTACTTCTAGGCAATCTTGCTCAATCTAGCCAAAGGTACAAGCCTATCAATAATAATAATAATTAACAATTGACTTGGCTCGCGAGGTTGTCGATATGTGGGATGTGGACTCGGCGATCATTGTACCGATAGTCGTGTCGGGCAATGGCTTAATACCCAATAGCCGCGACCAACACCTTAAGAGGCTCGCGTTAGGCGGCTGGATCAAGGGCTTGCTTCAGAAAGCGGTACTCTTGGACACGGCTCGTATTGTTAAGAGGTTCTTTTCTCTGGAGACCTGAACGCCGGTAGCTTGGATAGCTGATAGCTTAGTTTTAGCTTGGCCCTGTTCCCAATACCGGTGGGATACTATATTTTTTATATTTTTAAATGTTTTTTTTTATGAATATTGTTTAAAAACATATTTAGAAATGTAATATAATAAAACAGTAAAATTATTTTGCGATGGTATTAATTGGCGCAAAAACTACTGAACCGATCCTGTTCAAATTGTGCATACATAATCCTTATAGGTCAGTGCATCTGTTAGGCTATAAATTATCACGCTATTTGCTATGGGGGGTGAGCAATAATCCAAAACGTCCGTGTTGAACGACATTTACCGCAAGTTCGATTCCCAGCTACAGTTAAAATTTTTGTCATTATTTTATCTTCTTTTTTGTAATAAAATAACTTTTACCATTTTTTAAAAATAAAATTGTCATTTCTATTCGATATCTTCTAAATATATTGTAAAAACTAATCAAAACACATAATAAAATCGAATTAGTCAAATATGGCACCACACGCAATTCAGATACTCGCAACGCCATCTAAAGACTCAAAGTAGAAATAATGATGACAATGACAGTTGAACTTTATATTTGATAGATGGCATTGTGTATTTTACGTAATTTTCTGAATGGCGGAAGAATGACCTTCGCCCACGTTTGCAGACAGTTCTTTTGTTCAAAATTGGAGGAAAATAGTTATGGTTAAATTGGTGTTAGACGGAGGCATTTTTAACAATCCAACTCGTTTTTTTTACCATGATTGTAACAAGATAATTGACCATGATTATTCAAGGGATACGAACCAAAAAAGGCGATATAAGTAAACAAGTATATGTATTTAATTATTGATTTTAAAATAACACGGCCAAATTTTCGGAAGGGGTTGCATGGCACCTTGTGTTGGAAGGCCCCCAGGTAGACCGATGACCTGGTGAGGGTCGCGGGAATCCGATGGATGCGAGACACACAGGACCAGTCATTATGGCGACACTTGGGGAGGCCTATGTCCATGATAATGATAATGATAATGATGGTACTTTTTTTTTTCTTTTTTTAAGAGTGGAAATCATCCGGAGCGAGAGGGCGTGTCAAACTTTTACTGACTAAAACCACACTTGTGTCCTTCAGTTGCACTTTGAAACATCTCTTTGAGGAGCGCGTGGATCACTACGTGCTGTTGACGACTGGGCTCGGTTCGGTTAATTACCGGACGGCCGGAGGGCTAGCTACCCATTGTTCGATGTCTGCAAGCCTGCGTCTACCGTGGCTGGTCGTCGGGGTCGGAATCTCGGCTCGGCGTGAGGACGTTCGTTCCCTCACGCGTGCGGCCTCCTCCTTCGCTAGCATTGCGGCTTTGCAGAAGGAGGCGACCGCCTACCATTCCTCCTCGCTCTGGACTATAGCCCAAACCAGGCCCTGGCGCGAGAGGTGACTGACGCCGATTGCCTCCACGAGGACACGGCGGTGATCCGCCCTTGCGGGACACACCTCTGCATGCTCCACTATGTCCTCCGGGATGGCACCTTGCGGCCTAATAATGGTTAACGTGAAAGTGGTTTACGTTCCTGATCACTGATGTATCTCAGATTCCTGGCAGCCTTGCGTCGACATCTGGACGTTACCTCCTTGCAGTGAGTGGTGACCAATACTGGAACAACCCTCTGAGGGAGGCCAGTCTCAGGGATAACACTAATCGGCTGCTACATTTGTTTACCGTAATTTCATTGTTTTATGGATACACAAGCTCAGGACTGTTGAGGGTGTTTCGAGCGGTTTCTGTTCCGGATTCGGTTGGAAGTATCCTGATATTACCATTTTGCGAATCGCCCGGAGGACCCGGTGTAACATGCGGTGGAGGTCTATCACATTTGGGTGAACCGCCGTGTCCTCATAGAGGCAATCGGTGACAGTGACCTCTCGGTTTGGCCATCAATATGCGAGTTTGATTGGGCGGGGATACACGCACTCAAGATTTCGCCGAAATTCATTCAACGGGGACGTCAGTTAAATACACACCAAAAAATCCTAGGTAAATGAACAAGTAATTTTTACGTCCAAAATGAGCAAGCTGCAACAATCAATGCAAGCATGCTCTCGCAAATTCTTCATAAGTACTGTTGTGGAGGAAGATAGTTGATGATGATGATGGTAGTTTTTGGATTCACTGGCTTTTTGGCTTTGCACTATCAGTGCACGTTATTCAGCTGAAGGTCGGTGTCTCGATTATGCTCCTTCATTTACCTCTACCAAAGCTGTCTAACGGCTTAAACTCTTCAGTGAAAAATTATTGAGGTGAAAATTTTACGAGAGGTAACTCTTTCGAACAATCTCGCAGACATCGGCCCTAGAGGGCCCTATCCATTTGCTGACATCTCTTTGAGTCCGGTGTAGAATACAACGCGCCGTCGATTCAGGATTGCTTTGACGAGACGGCCGGACGGCACCACCGCAATCCCGGTTTGCGATGGCTGGTAATCACCCTGCGGCTTTCAACACCCGGAGCATCACTTGCAGTGACAGTTAAGGAGTCAGAATGTCCCTCATAGTTTCAGCCACCTTCTTCGATCGTAGTGCTTCACTGAAGGAGGCTACTGGTAGACATTTTCTCCACCAATCGCCTCCATACACAGCGGTGCTGGCGCTCCGACCAAGCGGAACCGACTTCCACCGTATGCTCCATCGTATTCTCCAGGCGATCCGCACAATGGTGATACCCGAGTGTTTCTTCCCGTTGAATTCGATACAGATACCTCCCAAAACACCCACATCCGGTGAGTCCTGCACAAAGAGAGGATGCCGTGACGCCTCTGTAGACACTCTTCAAAGACAGGCATTACCGCTGTGATTGTGACGTGCTCACTGTGGCGAGGGGTTAAAATCATACAATGTTGTTTCACCAGAACATAAACCAGAAACATACATAAACTAATTTCTTTTCTTTTGGGGTAGGCAGAAATGCCAACTGCTACGACCCTTACATACTCTTTCTATTAATTGACATTCATACATTTGGATCTGGACGAGTACATAACATGTTTCCTGAAGGTAATTTGCGTTTTTACTTTTAACCGTTTTATGTTAAAGGACAATAAATAATTGCTTGCTTTCAGAATGAATTGCAAGCTCAGAATGATTGTACGTTTTTACAAACTTAACGCAGACAAAGTCGCGGGCCACAGCTAGTTTAGAAATGTAATTTATATGTGTATTCAATAAATAAAGGAAATAATACTTATAATAAAAAAAAAATTAAGCCAAGGGAATCTTTAAATCAAGATTGAATAAGTTACTTATAGCTAGCGCGCTCCATCATCAACTAAATCGTCACTCACCGTGGTGGGATAGTGTGGTAAACAGCTGATTTTAAGAGTCGGTATTGTAAAGATTTCTTTACATTGCAATGATTTGTGAGTGTCGTGAAGGTCTAGGATATGTACTTTTCTAAGTTTATCTAGGACATTACTGACACCCCGTACTTAGAAAAGCACGTAAAGCCTTTGATCTCGGTTGTCATTCGTAGATCTTTGACAGTCGTTACAGGTAGTCAGACGCCAGAAAGTCTGACTATCTGTCTATCCGAGGAGTATCGTGTTGCTCAGTAACTGGGTTGTGGAAGTTTGATAGGCAGTCGCTCTATGTAAAACACAGGTATTCAGCCGCATGCGGTTAGATTGGAAGCCGACCACGAAGTAGTTGGAAAAAGGGAGATGATGAGACGTTGCAATGATTTCTACCAGATATAGATTTAATCTGGTGCATTAATAATAATAATATAATATTCCACAACTATCACACAACGCCATCTAGTCCCAAACTAAGCAGAGCTTGTGCTATGAGTACTAGACAACTGATAAATATTTATTTCTAAATACATATATATATTATAGATAAATTACACCCCGGACACAGAACAAATGATCGTGCTCATCACACAAACATTTGTGGAATCCCTGGGTGGGAATTGAACTCACAACCTCCGGCGTAGCAGTCAGGGCCACTGACCGCTAGACCAACAGGCCAGTCTAAAGTAATGTTTTACGTGCTAGTATCTCTTGTAATGAATTCATTAAACTACGGTTTTTCACTCCTAATTTACTTTTACTTTAGTCTTCCCTTTTTTAACCAAAAAGAAAAACTTAAGAGCAAGTCTTATCTCGGTATTTTTTGCTCTCGAAAGTTCTGCGGACAGTATCGTTGCTAAGAATCGTCTTTATTACAAGATTTGTTCCATTTATTCACACTATTTCACGGATTCGAAATAAGTTTAACGCGACGGATTTAAGAAATACCTAAGTGTAACTTGGCTTTTTTCATCATTCGATATGACAATGGTCCCTGGCAAAACGTGTCTATATACACAAGACTATTTTATTTATTTATTTAAATATCATGTATAGTATTGGAAACATTGGCGGCTTTAATGCAACAAGGCATTCTTTACCAGTCAATATTTGGGATAAAAAAGACAACACTGTGGTAGATGTGAATAATAAATAAATAATACATATCTTAAATAGAACAAAGTATCATGAAATTGCTAATATTAATAAAATACATACGTACTCGTACATATACGAGCTGAGTTGCTAAAATTATAAACCTATAAATACTATGATAATTAACAAATCATTATAATTAAGAGAACTTAAAATATAAAAATTATGACGACGAAGACCAAACTAAGGTTGAGAGGACTTAAGTACTAGTTCTGAATTTTACGCTTCAAGGAAAATGTACTTCAATTTGAAATTTTGCGCTGTAATTGTGTAAGTATTTTGGGTTATTCTGTTCCTTGCAGAATACGTTATTGTTGTCATTTTTTATTTTAAATTAAAAGCTGACTACTGGAAAATTGCTAAATCATACATCGATAGACGTTACTGAAAACTTTATGGCCAACAAAACACTGCTTAAACTCATCAACCGTATTTATAAAATTCTAGTTTAAAGCTATATTCTCACACTTCTCTATAAAATTTTATAACGTCGTACAGAATTCGGTCGTTTGGCACTAAAAACCCGTTTCCATGGTAGCGTGTTTCCGCCGCACAATGAGTTCGTACAAAAAGCCCAGAACAAAGTTTTTCATATACACCCCATAACAATTATCTGTAGGGTATATGAGGGTGTGTGTGTTGGTTTTTTTGCATGTTATAATATTTTATGAGGTGCCCGTTCATTGTGCTGGCTACGGCGATGGTGTGTGGTGCAAGTTATAAGCGACAAAAGTGATATCAAAACGCCTAGGAATACTAACACCAATATTTTGATCTAGCTATGAATTTTACATTAAATCTTTTTTTAGTTATTTTGTATGCTTAAAAAAAAAAGGTTTAGAATAGTAAAAGGATTAAGCCCCTTCATAGTCTTAGGAATGCAAGGATTAACAGTAGGTGTAATAGTTTGACTTTCTTTTTTAAGGTTCATAATATACCGACTAGCTTCTGCCAGCGGCTTCACCTGCGTCAAAGTAAGTTTTTCAATAGAAACTTTGGACTCCTGTTTCATTATCTCAAGGAGTGAATTTTGGAAAATCCTCTCTTGGTTCTCGCTTTTGTTATTATGAATAAAACTTACTTAAAATTTTACACGCTTAGTCTTAGTAGTTTCGGCTGTGCATTGATATGTGAGTCAGTCAGTTTCTCCTTAAATAGATATAGATAAAAAAATAATGATGTCGATTAATGATAAATCCGCTTCCGCTCATAACTTACCCAGCTTAACAAAAAGCCAGCTAGTGGCGTATTGTCGCTCGCTTGCCAACTGCTTCCAATGTTATTATTATTATCTTTTGAAACGCAACTTACGCCCCGCGGCGTCTCTCGTAACGGGTATTAACATAACTCGCGTACAATGAGTTCAGCGCGGGTTACAGAATACGGATACAGGATTATGAAATACGTGTATGAGTAGTGTGTACTTAGGGAAATGTGACGTCATGCGTAGAAAGTGCTAGAGTTAATCATTTTATCAGCTTATTGGATTGTCATGTATAGAGTTTGTTTTCGGATTATGAACCCTTCGTAACTATTGGAATTGTGTAGATTACCGATAATAATTTATTCTAGTCGTCCAGTTTGTTTTTTGTGCTCGTTGTCTCTCTTAATGTATATATAAGAAAGTAACTTACAGAAAAAAAAACAATTACACTAATATTTTAAATATTGAAATTAGAGAGAATGTTTGTTAGTTCTTCACACTAGAACGGCTAAATTGATTTGGATGAAATTCAGCAAACAGGTAGATCACGTCTTTGGAATAGCTAGTTTTCTTAACACAATTTTCTGCTTTCACACAGGCGAAGCAGCTGGCAGTAGCCAGTATTCTTATAAGAATGTATTGACAGATACCTTGTGGATAGAGTAGCAGTAGGGCGTAGAGTAGTAGTAGGGCGTAGAGTAGTAAGCTACATACATATGTTTTTTTTTGCCTTTTATTGTGTCTACGTACAGGTTTTTCTTGACTAACAGAGCAAAATAAGGCAAATGATAAAATATCGAATATCTAAACTCTACGCCCTAGAATTTTAATAAAACCTTACAAATTCTAGACCAGAACTTTAATCAAACTCAAAACTGGCAACACAAAACATTCTATAATACTAATTCTGTTCGCAGGCAAATTGGGTTTGTTTTCCCACAAAAATAATAGGCATGGGACGTGACAGGCAAGCGACATGGCCGTTCAAATTGAACATGTTCCCTTCGTAATGACTGACACGGAGCCTTCATACGAATCTAAGGATAAGTAGGCTGGGGTACACTGGGTCGCAGGAATGTTGGCTATGTTTGTGAGTCGGCTTATTTTTGGTGGTTATATAAATGTAGACTGTATCGTTAGAGCATACTTTTCAGCATTAAAAAAAAAATAAGAAACAATTTTTATGACATCTTCATCAACAATGAAGTTTTTAGCTTCAAAGCTACTAATAAAAAACTGGGCAAGTGCGAGTCGGACTAGCGCACTGAGGGTTCCGTACAAACTTGAAAGGTAAATTGCGGTTTACGACTTAGGACGTATTAAAAAAAATGCTTACTAGATCTCGTTCAAACTAATTTTCAGTGGAAGTATGCATGGTAATGTTTATTTTATTTTTATTTTATTAATAGCCTATACTGTTCCACTGCTGGGCAAAGGCCTCCCCCAACTTCTTCCAGGTATTCTTTTCTTGGGCCACCTCGAACCAGTTTTTGCGGTAGACATCATGGTGTTGTTTATCACATATTTTTTTTAGTTTTATCATTCTCTTATTTCAGAAGTTACAGGGGGAGGGACACACATTTTACCACTTTGGAAGTTGGAAGCGCAAACTATTCAGTTTAGAAAAAGAATATATTAGAAACCTCAATATCATTTTTGAAGACCTGGGTATTCATAGATACGGGGGGTATCTTACGGGTATCACACGGGTTTGATGGAAAAAAAAAAATTGAGTTTCAGTTCTAAGTATGGGGAACTTCCAAAATAGTAGTATTATTTTTTTTCTACTTTTGTGTGAAAATCTTAATGTGGTTCACAGAATACATCTACTTACCAAGTTTCAACAGTATAGTTCGGACGGACAGACAGACAGACATGACGAATCCATAAGGGTTCCGTTTTTTGCCATTCGGCTACAGAACCCTAAAAAGGTTTAACGAACATTTCAGGTCAAATTAAATTACAATAGTTTGTAAACTTCACAACTGTAATTGTTATCTGAAGCCGATGAAAGCACAGTTAAGATTGCTTTTTCACTTTTAATTTGAAGTAAGTATACTGCCTGCGTCCGTTGTTCCACGTTCAAAATCAGGTTTACAATTTTTATCATTATTAAATATACATCACACTAACATCACACGCGTGAAAGTACGTACACGCTACACACGCTGGAAAACGATTTATATTTTACATGCAACTAGCCGTGAAAGTAGAAAATTTTCCCCAAGGAACACAGTACCGGAATAAAAATTACTTTATTCGCTATTCTAGGGCATGATCTACTTGTATACCAAGTTTCATCGAAATGCGTTAAGCCGTTCGAGCGTAAAGAAGTAACACACATACACACAAACTTTCCCCTTTATGTTAGTTTGATGATTACAGACCGATTCCTGGCGTCGTAATGACTTACGCGGAGCCTTCATACGAATATAAAGATAAAATAGAAGAGGGGGGGGAGGCTAGGGTAAGGTACACGGTGATGTAAGGAATATATAAGTCTGATGGAGGAAGTTTGTATGTTATTTTTAGAGTGCAAAAATGTAAGTAGAATGAGCGGTTATCGACTTTGTTTAGGTGAGAAATAAAAGATTGAGATTGTGTAATATGAAATGTTAGTACCTAACAACATCCTATCTCCTTTCGTTCAGTCCATCCTAAGGTTGCCTGTAATAACACAGACAACGTAAGGATGAACTGAATGGGTAATCACCCTGTGTGATAAGACCGCCCATTGTACACTTAGTTTTCGCAAATGTTTATCCTAGATTGGCACAACTGTTTTCCATTTTGGCGCGGAGTTTGAGTTGCATTTGTTATTTATATTAAATACAGTGCTGTTTTTAGTTATATCTTAACTAGTGTGTATTGCGAATTTCATAATGGACAAAAACATCTAACAAAGAGTTTGTCTTAAATTTTGCATCGCCAATGAAATTTCGAGTTCGGAGTCACTGAAAATGTTACAGAAGGCTTACGGTGAATCGACTTTATCAAAAACACGTGCATATGAGTAGTAAAAAACGTTCAAAAGCGGTCGAGATGTGATGGAAAATTTGCCTCGATCTGGTAGGCCATCAACGTCTTCAACTGAAGTTAACATCGCCAAAGTGAAGGAAATAGTGACTGAAAATCCTCATTCAACTTTATTTATTTATTTATGTACACACAAACACTTAAAAATGAAAATAACAAAAGCAGACAGAAGAGCACAAAGGCAAACTTTGAGAGAGATAGCCGCCGAACTTTCTGTATCTGACGAGTCGATCCGTACCATTTTAACTAATCATTTGGGTATGAAACATGTTACCGCTCGGCTAGTCCCAAAGGACCTGAATTTTCTCCAAAAACTCAATCGCATGAGAGTCGCTGAGGACATGCTAGAATGAGTCAATTCCGACCGAACATTCATGAAACGCATTATTACTGGTGACGAGATGTGGGTTTACGAGTTTGACATGCAAACTAGTCAACAAGCTTCGGAGTGGCGCTTTCCAACTGAACCAAAACCGAAAAAACCACGCAAAAGTCAATCAAAAGTCAAAGTCATGTTGACTGTTTTATTTGATTATCGCGGTGTTGTGCACTCGGAATTCTTGCCGGAAGGTCAAACGGTAAATAAAGAATATTATGTGAGCGTTATGCGGAATTTAAGAGAGCAAATTCGACGACAAAGGCCTGATTTGTGGAAAGAAAATTCTTGGATTTTGCACCACGATAATGCGCCTTCGCACAAGGCTATCATTGTGAACAAATTTTGACCAAACACTCAACAAATACCATCGAATAACCACCATATTCACCAGATATGGCTCCAGCCGACTTCTTTCTTTTTCCTAAACTCAAATTACCACTTCGTGGTACCCGTTTTCAATCGGTAGAAGACATAAAGGAGAATTCGCGGCGAGAACTGAACTCAATTCCGGAAACAGCATTTAATGTTTTGATGATTTGATTATTCGTTGGCGTAAGTGTATCGTTTCTGAAGGAGCATACTTTGAAGGTGATAAACTAAATTTGGATGAATAAAAACCCACTCCTGTTCCTTCGTTGCCTTTCATAACAAGGCCGAGTCTTTCTTTCAGATGCAGATCCTTGGCCCGAGTAGGTTCTTCTATATACACGGGGGGTTGTTTGTGTAGGAGGTAGGTATCCAATAAGAACAAACATTTTGTGTATTATTGATCTTTTCCCGGTACTTTCTTGACAGAGTAGTATATGTATATAATAAACCTCTTATAAAATGAAACAATATATATCTGTGTAATAAATAAACAGAACATTTTTTCATGTTCGTCTTAAGTTAACAGAAAGAAATTCATTCCTTATTTATATACTTTCCAAATCTCCATGCCACTCGAGGTCGATGAAACGCGTCTTTTTCTTACTTTCTCCCCTGTGTAACGATTTCTAATTCTCATTGAGCTTTTTATCAAGCTAACTTTACTACATTACTTTCTTTTATTTTCATAAAGCAGTTTTCATAACATAGCGGGGACCCCTTTTATCGTTAAGAAGCATTTACATGTAACGTGACCCTGGGAACCTTTTCAAGGACAAGTATTTGGAAAGTTTAGAAACATATAAATACGCGCCTTCTTTTCCGGTCTAAAAAAAATAAGGTGATAGTATATTTCTAAAAGCATATAGGTATTCCTTTATTGCTTTTTAAAAGGTCCATATATGTGTACCTACTAACGATAGTGGATAAAATAAAATAAAACAAGAGAACTACCTTTTTTACCTTTCGAGTTAAGACCCGAAAGTAAAAGAAAAGGGTAACTTAAAGTTAACAGATCCCTTACAATAGGAGGCGGAGTTGGAAGTCCTTATAAGACAAAGTGTTAGAGGGACAATAACATTCGGGAAGAACGCAAGTTAATAAGAAACTGGCCAAGTGCGATTTGGACTTGCAATCGAAGGGTTCTGTACTAGAATATAAAAACTCAAGCAAAAAATGATAGTAGTATATGATAGTAGAAAATTATCTCAAGGGACTCCTCGGATAAATAGTAATCTATGTGCTTTGCATGCCGTGTACCAAGTTTCATTGAAATCTATTTTGTTTTTTCGTGAAAGAGTAATAAACCTCCATACATACTAACTTTCGTATTTATAATATTAGTAGGATTTGTTGTTGCAGCGGCAATAGACACATTCCGTGAAAATTTCAACTCTTACGGTTTATTATATACAGCTCGCTGACAGATGGATGGACAGACAGACATACGGATGGACAGCGGAGGCTTAATAATAAATCCCTTTTGTACCCTTCGGGTACAGAACCCTAAAAAATGTTAAGTAAGATGTTCAGAGATGTTAGGCGCGCAATACTCGCAAGTAGGTACTTCTTTTGGCTCTCGGATAAGTTAACACCTCGGAGCGGGCCAATTGGTACGCCGAACGTCATAAACTGTCGTGTGTATTAACGTAAAACTAACTCGCACTAGGGACTCTTTAGTAGACACTAAGGAATCCCTAGTGCGGATCCCTTAGGTTAGGCGTCTGCCTAACCTAAGTATGACGTACCTGCATAATGGTATCAAAACCTTTTCCGAAATTTCAACTTTAACGAACTAAGAATTACCTATGTAATAATAGTATATCTCTAAGACCTAAGCTCACATCAACAAAACTTTTAATAGCCATGTAACTACATACTCACACGGGTAGGCCTGACTATCCACTTATGAACGTTGTTCTGACGAGTTTGACAGCTTTTTGATTAACCAAACAAGTCGAACTGACCCCTGGGACCAACTTATTATTTTAATCAAACATGTTTTGTGGGCCCAACTGTTTAATTGAATTATTATTTGTTAGAAACAAAATATTGTTTGTTTTTGACATATTGCAAAGTTGGCTGTACGTGATGCGGGACTGCGGAAGGATGAACATACGGATATACGATGAGCTTGGTTAAATCTGGTTTAAAATTAAATTATTTTGATACTGCTTTGTGCCATTATTAGTTAGAAAATTATGATTGTATATTTGTGGAGACAAAGAGAAAGATCGTTTTGACAAAGCGGCGGGTATTATAACCTAGAATAGAATTAATGCGTGATAAATATAAGGCTAGATAAAACACTACACTGTTTGTACACTATAAAACCATTACTTGTACTAGAATAAATAAAAGTGTAGAAACAAGTTCATAGGCTGATTCAGTAAACTATGATACCATCTTCGATAAGATTTAGATTTTGAAATTACTAACAACAGTTTTAAAATTGTACTGAAAAATTACTATGCACAATAGCTAAATGATACCTAGACACTTTCTAAATCTATATATATATAAACGAAATACCACTCACGGATTAATCACGAAATCTCAGAAACTATAACACCGACATACCTACTTAAAATTTGGCAGGTAAGTTCCTTATAAGGTGTAGACATCCGCTAATAAAGGATTTTACGAAACTCCACTAGGGGGATGAAATAGGTGTCCAAAATTTGTATGGAGAAACTTATTTTTACGCGGGCAAAGCCACTGGCAGAAGCTAGTCATATTATAATATATCATCTAAACCTCGTACACTTCTTTATAACTCACAAAACCAACATTTCTAAAACCTCACACACAACAAACAAGTGAGATTAGAAACACTTGAATTACAAAGAGCATTAGAAGCACCACACATTAACGATTCTCCGCCGCGGCCGCGGGTGAGGGCAAACATATTGCTATTAATTTGATTAAGAATGCAAAGCGAATCTATTCCAAGTAAACACTTTGGAATAAACATGTACTTGTGATTTTAGAACCCTTTGTCGTTGGTGGAAGAATTTATTTGAGAAACAAAAGAAAATCAAGTGAGTTTCCAAATATAAATACGAAGTAGGTAAGTTTAGTCTCATTGTTTACCACTTGTGACATAAATTACCATTACATTAAGGGTCACCGCACATGGGCCACCGGCCACAACCACAAAATGTCGCCACCGGCATATTTCCTGTTTTTTTTTTTTTTATAAGTGGGAAAATCATCTTATGACAAATCTCGCTCTTGGGCGGAGCGAGAGATAGTGTCAGACTTTTACTGACTAAAAACCCACTCCTGTTCCTTCGTTGCCTTCGTCCCAGGGCCCCGGTTTCGTTTTCACACTACCCATGGCCCCAGTAAGCTTCGACCCTGCTGGGCCCCTACGATTTGCTGACATCTCCCTGAGGCGCGCGCGGAACAATACGCGCCGTCGACGACTTGGGCTCGGTCCGGATGGTTACCGGACGGTCGGACGGCGGGCCACCCATTGCCCGCCGTCCGCAAGCCCGCGCCTACGGTGGCCGGAAATCAGGATCGGAATCCCGGCGGCGGCTGGGGCGTGAGGACCGTTGCCGTTGCCTCACGCGATCGGCCGCCTCCTTTGCCAGCATTACTGCTTCGCAGAAGGAGGCGACCGCCTGCCACTCCTCCTCGCTCCGGACCATGGCCTGTACCAAGGCCCGGCGCGAGAGAACGCCGCCGCCGATCGCCCCCATGAGGACACGGCGTTGCTCTTCCCAAGCGGGGCACACCTCCACCGTGTGCTCCACCGTGTCCTCCGGGCGGTCCACACAGTGGCGACACCCGGGCGTCGCTTCCGCACGAATCCGGTGCAGGAACTTCCCGAACTTCCCGTGTTCGGTGAGAACCTGCGTCGTGCGGAAGGTGAGGACACCGTGAGGTCTTTCCAACCACGCCTCAAAGAAGGGACTTACCGCCATAATTGTGGCGTGCCCAGCCATAATTGTGGCGTGCCCAGCATATTTCCTGTACATTTTTTATGAACTCGTTGCACACGGTTGACGCCGGATGCAGCCACTCGCTACAAAATGCCGCTGCTCGCTTCTTGTTGCCCGCACTGGCCAACAAAACACTGTCACACGACACTCGCGCATTTAAACCTTCTTCGACAGAGTCCATTATACTACTGCAGCCACTGGCCACAAGTGGCTTGTGGCCGCTTCTAGCTTCTCGTGGCGGCGTTTGTAGCCGTGGCATGTGGCTCATGTGCGGCGACACTAAATTCTTTAAAATAATTGAATGATACTGTCACCACATACACAAATATACCGTACTATTTTATGACATACAGACAACAATCACCCTTGAGGTGGTTCAACTAATTTTTAAAAAAGGAAAATACAAGGAAGCTACTTTAAAAACAAAGACTCTTCTCATATAGCGGAGATACAGGTATTGATAAAATAATAGGTGTTAAAGTATGAAACAGCCGTTTTATTGTAATAGGTTCTTTGAATTGACATAGAACCTTCATGGTTTGAGATGTTTTTAGAGTGATACTTTTTTCACATGGTACCTATAGTTCTTCTTTTAAAAAAATGTGCAATATTCGATTTTCGACTTTCAGCTGTTTTTTTTATTCAGCTTAGACAAGAAAGATAAATACTCCGAAAATTCGAGTGATTTTTGAATACGAGTTCCGACGCGGAACTAACGCGGCAGAAACAGCTCGCAATATCAATGTTGCGTTTGGAGAGGGGACTACTAATGAACGCACCCTGCGATTTTGGATAAAACGCTTTCGTGATGGAAACTTTGATTTGAAGAACAAACCACGTGGAAGACCACAGGTGACACAGATACAGGTGAATAACAATGAACTGAAAGAGATGGTGGAAGCCGATCCGAACTAAACTATCCAGGAATTAGCGGCATGGTTTAACGTTACCTTACCAACAACATTGACTCATTTGCGTCAAATCAATAAAATAAAAAAATATGAAAAATGGGTGCCACATGATTTGACTGATCTGCAGAAAGAAACGCGTGTTGAAACTTGTGTTGCCTTGTTGAATCGAGAAATACAGAAATGAAGGAATATTGGACCGAATTGTGACATGTGATGAAAAGTGGATTATTTACTATAGCCGTAAGTTAAAAGTGCAATGGCTGACCCTAGGTCAAACGCCGCAACAGTGTTCTAAAGCAAAGCTTACCAATAAAAAGGTAATGGTAACTGTTTGGTGGTCTCTGCATGGTGTTATCCACTATAGCTTACTCCGATCTGGTCAAGCAATAATGGCAGTTGTCTACTGTGCCGAACTCCGAACAATGATAGCAAAACTAGCAGTGAAACATCTCCGACTCATGAATCGATCTTCACCATTATTGCTCCATGAAAATGCGAGGCCTCATACAGCACTAACTTAAACTTAACTTTTAACTCTACGGGAACTGCAATTAGAAACCATTCGTCACCCTCCGTATTCGCCAGACCTTGCTCCAACGGAGTACCATTTTTTTCGTGATTTGGATAATTTTCTACGTGATAAAAAGTTTTCTTCTCAGGAGGCAGTACAAAATGCTTTCACACTGTTTGTCGAATCTAGATCACCAGAGTTCTATCGCTAAGGCATAAATTACCTTCCTGTTAGATGGCAGCAATGTATAGATAATAATTGTAATTATTTTGATTAAATTTACGTTAAATAAAAAAAAAAACGAATTTCGATTTTTCAGTACAAATCGGTAATTTCATACTTTAACCTCTAATATGTTTAAAAAAAAAAAACATTATGATAACTACCAGCATCATGACCTTATAACCTACAGTGTGTGCTCAAAGATCCTAAAGTACATTTTTATATGTCTTTATTGACAAATTTTTCTTCTAATATTAACTTCACAAAGCTCTTTTAAGACTTTTAGAATAGATTGTTAAAAATATCAAGTTTGCTCAAAACATTGCCTCTTAAACTATATCAATTTCGATTAAGATATCCTTTCCTTCTATTTCAAAACCAACTGCGGTCCCCGTCACATTTCAATGTCTTATTTGCTACTCCAGAAACTATCAACAGCGCACACTTCGATAAAATAGACGAATAGTATATTTTGGGGAAAATTTGCGACAAATCTTAGACGCATTTATAATAAGACCAGAAAACTAAATTATTCACAAGGGTTCTGTTTGTATTTAAGATTCAATAATTATTGATAGACATTGGCGTCGATTCTCTTGTTCACCAACTAATCTTATTTATATTAAACTATCGCTCTCTTTTACTAATCGTTAAAACTAGTAAGAGATAGCAATAATTTTACTCTCGTCCCAACTGATATCACGTTACGTTCTGAAATCACGTCTTAAATTGTATGGCAAACGAAATTCTGACTAAATTGACGGGAGTAAAATTCTTGCTACCTTTTTAATACGTTATTATTGTAAGAGAGAGCGATTGTTTAAAATAAGTTTAGTTAGTGCCAAAGAGAATAGTAAATATAGTTAGTGCACAAGAGAATCCGCGTCATTGGCTAGAGCGCTGCCACTAAAAATGCAGCGAATCAAAAAATATTCTGTCAATACAATACGTGGGCGGGTAGTGTGCAAGCAACAAAGGTGAGTCTCCTGTACGCGATGAAATTTTAATAGTTTTCAAGACGTGACGCGCTTACCTGCCTTGATTATATACCGAGATTGATTTAGACGATGAGGTTACAGTACCTAGAAGTTTGTTTAACCGTTGCTTAGTTTCAAGACAAAGTTCTTGGAATACCTAAAACCACGCGGCTGAAACGTAAATTTAATTTTATTAAATTACGTAAGAGCGACGGTGGAAGGGGAACCAAAGGAAATGTGGATAAATTGAGTAAAGTGTGATTTGAAATGGTGTTTGGACGATTGGCTGCTGTGCTGCGTGTTGTTAATTCCCTCACAGAACACATTTTTGTATGGTCGATACTTACATGGTTGTTCCGGGTCTGTGTGCTTTGTGTGAGACTATGATATGAGTTTAAACTTTTATTAACGCACCCAAGATACATGAGTAATTTATAGAGTCCCCACTCTATAAATTACTCATGTATCAACGATTTTAAAAAAAACAGTCAGTGATATGGGAATGACAGAAACAGAACGGTTTTCGACATCCAAGTATCATAAGACAGTGGCTGATAAAGTAAGAAAGACGATATCGCCTCTTTTCTTCGATAACGTGATATCCATTAATATTATTGTGGGACTTATCACGTTGTCGATGCAAAGAGGTATAGATAAGAAGGATAATGACAAAAAATTAAAAATATCATACATATGGAATGTATCGTTGCTCTCTATTTAAATTCTAACCAGAAACAGCCATTCTACGTTTACGGGCAAAGAACAAACTATTCCACAAATTCTGAAAACAAAACAGCATCAAAAGAACACACGTTTCGCAACGATTAGTTAAACAAACAAACAAATATATCTGTGTGAGGCTTGTGCAATCTCGTAAATACGTTTAAACCAAGCCAGCGCTATCTGGCTGCCACAAAGTGAATTATTTAAGTGCTTGCAACGGAGAGATGTTTTGAGTTATTTAATTTAGTAGTCGCCGCTTCGATTCCCAGCCGGGTGGACGTAAAGTGCACTGGACGCTGCTAGGGTTACAACTGTGAATATTGTGGATGTGGTATGTCTACTATGGAGATATAAATCTTTATATAGCCAGCCTTACTTTCCAGACTAATAAGCCGTTTTTACCGTAGTACCGATATCGTAGGGCTGATACTTTCATTTATCTGATGATGTCGAGTTGACATTAACCAACAGCTTGTATGCGTTATACCACTGAGCAGCTCAAGTACCTAGTCGTGCCAGCAACTTGTGTCGTTAGAAAGTGTATGAAACTATCAGTCCCATGAAATCGTGTCCTTATCGCTATCGCCTAATGTGCAAATTGCCATACTAATTTTGCAGACCATATCAAAGCTTTATATGGAGAGAGATTCATTAAGTAATGATGTGAAAAGGCAAAATATAATTTCGATGTACCCATTTATTTATTCTGTTTGATGTCCAATCAACAACCAACATTTATTTCATAAATCTATAACCCATACAAAAATAATGCCATAAATATTTTATACCAAAAGTAAATTTTATTGCACATGTTTTAATTATTCAAAGGCAATAGTTAAATCCTAATTGTATACAAGAAAATTAACCTGATGTTTTTGCTACTTCACATCCATTTTTTGGCTGTTAATTTGAATGCGGATACAATTTTGCATATATATTTTATTATGGCTGTAAAAAAGCTAACGCACGTTTTCGAAGTGCCTCCAGGCAAAGTATCGACTACGGTATCACGCTACGGTTTTCAGTAGATTTTTATCTAAAAAATATTCATTCATTTTTAGTTTAAAAAGAAAAGCGTGGTGGAAAAATAAACGCAGTGTAACTGTATTTGTGAAGTTTCTTTTCTGTGTTTAGAATCAGTAATGTTTTCCAGTTTTAATTTTAACTAGCTGGAACCTGCTACGCTTCGGAGTACCGGACTTTTTCTATAAATACGTGGTAAAAAAGCATTGCACAATTCTGTTAATTCATACAGAATTATTAATTTATTGCAAGCATTATGTTGAACCAATCGGTATGTCCAGATTCTTTCCTACATCATCACAATCTGCTAGAAACATCGCTACCTTCGGGAGGTCCGGCGATTTACACAGCTTTGCTTCCAGACTCCGCCCACTTCGTGCACGAGTACACTTCAACAAGGAATTAAGTACATACACACTAGCACACTTATTGTCACACATTTAAAGAATGTTGCTTTGTAGGTATAAAGTCAAGTTTTTGACTAAATTTTATTGCATGTGTGTGTACAAAGTCTTAAAATTAAATATAGAATAGTCCAACGCAAACTTAACCTCAACTGAAACCTACCTAATAATCTAATTATTTTATAATACACTTTTTAAATGGCAAGGAATAGCTTAGTCAGAGAGCTGAAGCTATTAATAGTGATTGTCGATAGATTACAGATCAAAAGCCATACCACCAGCTCTTAACACGATCCAGTTGACGACTTAAAATGAACTGTTCAGGTGTTGGATCTATATAGGTTGTATAGCTACATCCCTCTTCCTCGTTTGCATACTTGACATTTTATCACTTCGTGGTAAGGCCCCAGGACGTCAACAGATACAGATACCATTACAAACAATACTCACACCCACGTAATGAGCGTTGTGTGCAAAACCAGCTGTCATAGGTTTCGTCGGAATTGTCACCAGCCAGTAGATTCTCCAAGTACACAGTGATGCTTATCGACGTACGCTGCTTAAGTAAGGAAAACGTTGGCAATACCGTTTGTGGCAGCGTAGCCTTCTCGAAGCTTTGTGTGGATAAATAAATATATAATTATTATTATTCCACAACTTTTTACACAACGCCATCTAGTCCCAAATTAAGTAGAGCTTGTGCTATGAGTACTAGACAACTGATAAACATTTTTATATATTTCTAAATACATACATAGTAGAGATAAATTAAACCCAAACACAGAACCAATGATCGTGCTCATCACACAAACATTCGTCTTGGGAACCAAACCCACGACTTCCGGCATAGCAGTCAGGGCCACTAACCACTAGACCAACAGGCCACTTATATGAATATATTTGCCCTGTATATATAGCTGCTTTGCTGACTGTACTTTCACAAACATGACGCTATCAATACTCTTTTACATGTTATTGTGTTATTTAGCTTGTTTATTAAACTGGGAGTTGGATGCTGTCACTGGACACTAAAACCGACAAACATTTTGGCAGCCAAAATGTTTGTCGGTTTTAGGCTAATTTCAGACTTAATATTTATTTTGCGTTTGATTTCCTAGGTTGAATAAATAATCTGCTGTAATGAATATTATTCACACATTCAAACCGCTTTTAAATGGAATGATCGTATGCTGTCACATTGTAAAGTATTGAATTTAAAAACGTACATAAAGTTATCAAATTCAACACTCAAAATTCATTACGCGCTACCATAAACAACGATTGTTGGTATCCCATTAATTAATTTCTATTAAATTTTTGTGCAACGTCGCATCGTGCAAGACAAAAGCCACTCTGCTTTACTCCCGCTTGCCTCGTTCCTCAGCTACATCTGGCCAATCCTTTACAGATGAGTCACATCGCCAATTCCTGTAAATCGGAATCTAATCAATGGCTGCCTTTGCCCAATTCTGTTGCAAAATGTTCTGTGTCAAGTCCCTTTTTTTAATTTGGCAGCTGAGTTGCCTACTTTTACTACAAAAAGATTGCATGTAGTGAAGATGTGAATGTTGAGATAGATGTGTGGTGTGACGAGAATCAAATGGATAAAGTGAGAAATGAGTATATTAGAGGAAGTTTGAAAGTGCCGCCAGTGACTGAAAACTTGAAAGAATTCTCTTCAAGTCCGTGATAAGGCCTGTCATACTGTATGGACCAGAATGTTGGGCTGTGAAAAAGACGGATGAAAAAAGATTGCACGTAGCGGAGATGAGAATGTTAAGATGGATGTGTGGTGTGACAAGAATGGATAAAGTGAGAAATGAGTATATTAGGGGAAGTTTGAAAGTGGCGCCAGTGACTGAAAAGTTGGAAGGGAATCGTTTGTCTTTGTAATGGTCATATGAAGAGGAGGAATGAAGCGCACATTACTAAAAGAGTTATTAGTATACTAGTGGATGGATGGAGAAGGAGAGGGGGGCCAAAGAAAAGATGGGTGGATTGTGTGAGGAGTGATATGAAAGAAAAGGGAGTTAGTGAAAGTGTGATAGATAACAGGACAGAATGGAATTAAAAACGTGTTGCGCTCACCCCAAGTAATATGGGTAGGAATACGATGATGACCTGAGTTGCCTACACCTGCGTTTTGTGTTTTGGAAGTTGTTTAGTTTGAATATTCTAGACAAGGGCTTTGTGACGGCTTATATCAGGTATATAAGTATTATGCAAAGTGTTGCACTCCTTGTCAGTTTGTAAACTTCAAACATGAAGTTTATCGCCTAGCATATCACAACTGCTCATTCATGCCAATTAGCAGACTCTTAGTTCTCTTGTCTTAAGTAACAATGCCAATATAACATGATGAGTACATAGATGGTGTAATATTTCTACTTAGTGAAGACTGGCTTCTTCCAGGAACCAAAAATTAGCTTTCAATACTCAGCAATATGTAACTTCCCAGGTTTGTTCTGTGACCGAGTCAGTACTTCCATAGATTTTATCTTTAACAAATGTATTCAATATAAAAAAGATTAGAGCATGTTGGCTTGTTGTAACTACTTTTTAAAACCACCACGTAACGATGCAGTTTATAGGTTTATCAATGATACTAAATAATCTGCTAAATACTGTACCTATACAAATCAAAACTAATTATATTATTTATTGCACTCTATTTTTCTGCCTTGCCGGTTAATACCTGTTCAGAAACTTAAGAATGAGTGAATTGAAATTACTGAAGTAAGAGGAATAGTTCGTAGTAACCACTACCTACTGCACACAACCAGATAAGTCCGTTTGGCACGTTGAATGGCCATCAGGTTCCATTCACTGTTATAGCTCACGACGCAGAAGGAATTTTATAATAATGAACTAGCTTTTGCCCGCAGCTTCGCTCGCGTACATAAAGTATAATGTCACTCAGGAATAAAGCAGCTTTCTATCGGTGAAAATTTTTAGCAATTTTATCAATCGCACCAGTACTTTCAGAGATTACCTCCTACAAAAAAAAAAACAAACTTTACTCTTTATAATATTAGTGTAGATTTAGAGGGGCTGGCTGGACCGCAGCTCGCAGTGAATCGGTTGGAACTGGTTGGAACAGGCTCGGTGCTGTGACGTCACACTGCGTTCACGCGGACATCGCTACATGGCAGAGAGGATAGTTGTGGTTCAAATTTTAAACCGTTAGCGGTTGAGTGTTTCTGGGAAGTGATCCTAAAAATGGATTGGAATTGTTTTTTTTTCCTGTTATAGTCTGCATAATTCTACTACTAGGCATACTTTTTTTGTTTTGTACTAGGAAATGATCAATTGGAACCGTGTAATAACTTGTGTCTTCTCGATTAGAACCCATGCAGGCCTCGGTGAAATAAAATATTTTGAGTTAAATTAAAATATAAACAGATTTTAGGAAGTTTTTACAAATGTTTTAAAAATCATAAACTTACTTTTCTTTTCAGCAACGATCAGCTTTTGTTATGCAGTTTTTTACTGAGCAACCTACGATACTCGTAAATACGATTTCGACTGACCTATTGGTCTAGTGGTTAGTGGCCCTGACTGCTATGCCGGAGGTCGTGGGTTCGACTCCCACCCAGGACAAATGTTTGTGTGATGATCACGATCAATTATTCTGTGTCTGGGTGTAATTACGAGGGATGCCTTTTAAGTTTTGTCGTTTGAAGAAAAAAACACAACTAGAACCTTATAGTACTTTTTATTGTTTTTTAAAGTATTCACCACGTAGCTTAATACACTTTTCCATTCGCTCAAACCAGTTATTATAACATTTATTCCACTCTAAAGTGGGGGTGTTCAAAATGGCTGACTTGAAAGCGTCGACTGCTTCTTCACCGGACTGGAACCTTTGACCACGAAGACTTTTCTTAATTTTAGGAAATGTAAAGAAATCGTTAGGGCTTAGGTCAGGACTGTATGGAGGATGGTCAAGAATTTCTACTTTTTCCTGCTTCAAATACTCAATCGTTTGACGAGCGCTGTGTGAACTTGCGTTGTCGTGGTGCTGGATGATGCGTCGCTTTGAGTTAGATTTTCAAAGTTCGGCGATGACTTGTGGTAAACAAACTGTGGTATACTACTCTGCGTTAACCGTTCTACGATCTTCAAGTGCAATAGTCGCAACATGGCCGGTTTTTCTAACGAACGTGGCCACCATCTTCTTTGAAGTGCTTCGAGAACGAACAACTTTAGTCGGCTTTGGCTCGTCTTGAAAGACCCAGATTGTAGATTGTTGTTTGGAATCAGGATCGTAGGCATAGATCCAAGATTCTTCACCACTGATGATGTCGTAGACGTGATTTGACTCTCCTCGGTTGAACCTTTGCAGAGTTTTCTTACACCATCTGACGCAGGCCGCCTTGTGATCGTCGGAAAGCAGATGCGGTATCAAACGGCAAACTAGCTTTCTCACACCAAGCGCTTCATGCAAGATCTTCTGAATGGTTGTCCCTGAGAAGCCTAATAGATCCTCTATCTCTCGATATGTCACATGACGATCTTCGAGAATTCGTTGTCTCACAGCAATGACGTTATCTTCAGTGAAGGCGGATTTTGGGCGTCCTTCGCGAGATTTGTCACTAACACTAGTATGTCCACGCTGGAATTCTAAATACCAGCGTTCAACAGTCCGCAGACATGGGGCTTCATTACTGAACACAGATGTTAGCTCTTCAAAACACAGACGCTGTGTCAGGCCTCTTATAAAGTTGTAGAAAATTATTGCACGAACATTTTCCTTAGAAAGATTCATTTTCGTACGTAACCTGACAGATTCCAATCGACGCTGTGACTAAACAATAGCATTAATCCTAATACTTTCAACTGTTTTGAGATTCAAAATTTTAACACATTCGAATATAGAACAGTTCCAAATTCAAAATTGCCGGGAAATATGAAAACGACAGAACTTAAAAGGCATGCCTAGTATCTATAATATGTATGTAGAAATATATGAGTATGTTTATCAGTTGTCCAGTACTCATAACACAAGCTCTGCTTAGCTTGGGACTAGACGGCGTTGTGTGATAGTTGTGTAATATATATTATTATTCCATTTATTTATTATATTACATACGTATTATATTTTTAAATATTTCTTTAAAAAACACATAAAAAAAAAAACATTAAAAAATATAAAAAATAGTAGCCCACCGGCATCGGGAACAGAGTCCAAGCTGCCGGCGGTCAGGACTCCTGAGAGAGGAATCTCCTAACGATGCGCGCCGTGTCCAGGAGTACTGCTTTCTGGATCAGGCCCTTGATCCAGCTGCCTAACGAGAGCCTCCTTAGATGTTGTTCGAGGCTCTTGGCTATTAAGCCATTGGCCGTTATATTATTATTATTACAGCTAAAGACGCTCTTCAAAAATAATGAATCATTTGCCTTCATAGAAGGTGTTGCCGCTCATAACTTGCAGGGGTACGTTAATCAGACGGCCGCAGTACCATCTACCGTTCCCCTGATTAATATCAGTCGTCCGCGCCCGGAGAGACCGTGTTTGGAAACTGCAATTGGGTAATACTCGCTCTAAGCGCTACGTAAAGCGGCCCCGCTCCCCGAACGAAATGGTGCAGCGCTGTGACAAGTCACTGGAATTGCTGTATGTAAACAATTCAACAATTGGAATTAGCAGACGGCCCTTCTGTTTACTAATTCAAATTGTTTGAAAGTTATTGAATTGACTGAGGAAATTTGCATAAGTGGTTTATTTATGAATTTCTAAAACTAACTAAAAGGTTCTGAATTGAATTATTATGTAAGAGATTTGACATAATGCTTTCCTGTTGTTTAAAAATCACAATGTGGGGGTTAGTGTATAAAATGTTTGTTTATCTCTCCGATTATTTGAAAATTACGCTCTCTTCCTTGTATTTTGTAGTACACATATTTTCCTCATTTTACGGCCGGAAACGTGAAAATCATTTCTCACATCAAAACATAGGCGTACAAAATAATAACACCGTGATCCCATTCGCGAAAATAGTTCGTACAAAATTACAATTTCCCGTTGCTTTGTGTGTGCCAAGCCTATCAACGCTATCCATCAGACAACTGTAGGCCACGCTTTATCCTCGACACAAGCTCTGCTTGTGAAAGAACGCGCCATCATTCAATTTAAGCCCGGACTACACTGATGCACTGTCACCGATGAGCTCAGCTTTCAAGTTATTAAAAACTGTGTTGTGCTTGTATAGTATGAACTGGGGTTTATTTCTACGTTTGTTTCATAATGATTTTGTGGTGTGTTTTTTTTTATGGATTTATTTTTACTGTGATATCATTTTGCGCATAAAGTTTAAGGCGTTTTGATAATTTATTATTAAAGTAGTGATTTGAATCTCTTCCGTCCACCGTACTGGTTTTCGTGTAGTTATTTGGCGTCTTAGTCCAACATCCCAGAGCGATCTGACACAACTTATTTTTACATGGATGAAACCTTAGATTCTCAGTAGCGTCTCAGGTGCTTTGAATACCTGTGTGCTTGTGGAGCTCTCCTTGTGACCCTTGGGCAGATACCAGGCGAGAAAGGTAGGTAACTAAAAATAAAAGTTACTTAACTTAAATTTGTGTGGCTGATTTTTATATATGTTTTTTTGAATATTACTTTTAAGGAGTATCGTAAGTGACACTTTCCATGGACCAAAACTTTTGTCAGACGCTTTAAAGCTCCAGCGCAGTATCTGATTTTTAAATATGTTATTAAGGTAACTATTACAATGTTATATTTCATTAGTCAGACAAATTGTAGTGACTAAACACAAAAACTATTCAGCCGAGAGTATAATCGCGAGAGCACTACGCATACGTTTCAGAGCGAGTGAGACGTGGATAGTAACTCGTTTCCTCTTATTTTAACTCACAATCTGTTTCTTTCAATCAATTTAATCCATTAAATAAATTAACTAGCTTCTTCCAAGTCACGTGAAAGTAAAAAATTAGTAATTAATTTCTTGAGATTAAAATTATTCTATGTGCTATTCTAGGGTTAGTCTACCTCTGCACCAAATTTCATCCTTATTTGTTCAACCATTTGAAAATGAAAGGGTACAAAACAAACACACATACTATACACTCGAACTTTCACCTTTATAATATTAGTATAATTGTGATAGTATATTATTATTATCTCTTAGTGTTCACCTAAAAGGAAATCTTGAGCAAAATTTTACGCTTCTAGTCCTAGTAGTTTTGGCTGTGCATTGATATGTCAGTCAGTTAATTTCTCCGTTTATATGTATAGACAACAGCTGCCACTATTAATTATTATTTCATCAAAATGAGTAAATAATTGTCATAATTTTAATAATATCAAATATACTTTTGTTATTATTAATATTGTTTTTGCAGCAACAAACTCGACAGTGTTTGGCGTTTGTTACTGCAAAAAATATATTAATACCTCAGAAGTCATGACATAATATAACAAACAAAATGTAATTGAGTTTCATCTGTAATAAAACTTCCACATACCTATGTAATTTTGTGCTCGAGGATTATAGGCGTAAAGGCACCGACATAAGCATGTATATCAAATTACTTTTGAGATTCACTGACTCGGAATATCAAAGGTATATGCAAAACAATTTGTTGGCAAGTACGAGTACGTTCTTTGTCACAAAGTAGTTCTAAAACTCTTTTCTGAGTATAATATAAGTATAACGTTATAACCGCGGGGTATGTTGTGTTCTACCACTAAAGCATTATAAGAGACAAAGGTACCCCACCTATAGGCTTTATCAAATTAGTGTAGTTTTCTCTGTGAGAAAATTATATATTGTTCAAATTGTCCTAAAAAAGCATAAGACGCTACCTTATGATGATGCTGGTCATCTAACAAAAAGAATAAACGATCTTGTGGCGCTTACCCCACAGACTAAAATCAGTTTTTGTAGTGCAATATGAAAGACGACCATCCTACCAATACAATAAATTAAACAAAAAACTACATTTACACACTAAAAATTTTTATCAATGCAATAAAAATAAAACTAATTGGATTGAACGACTTACATATGAGGACACTGAAGTCCTCTTACATCTGAAGCCTCTGTCATCCACACTAACACCCACTCACAAAAACATATACACCCCACACTCATTCACACACATAGGTACATCACGCATACACACCCCTCACCCACTCACATACATACATCTCTCATACAGCCCACACCCACTCACATACATACATCACACATACACCCCACTCTCATTTACCACAAAACACGCACGCCATTACTACTGTTCATAAAATTATATTATAAGATTTTTATTAGCTATAGTATAAAGTAAAACTTTTGATTTTGTTATTTTTTTGTCATTTTTAATTTTCCTTTTGTAAAACTAAAACTATTAAGATTTGAGATTTGTATTAAATTGTTAGCAGGTAAATCACGTAATTTTAAGTTCTGGAAGACCGAAGTGTCCTAATACAGGCAATTTTTGTCTAAAAGGTCACTTCAATAGATGATAGACTAGATGTAGTACCTACTAATTTTATGAAAGGAAATATTTTTTTTTGTATTTGTATCACATCACACTAATATTAAAAAGCTGAAAGCTTGTGAGAGTGTGTGTGTATGATTGTCACTTTTTCACGCTCGAACGGCTGAACGGATTTGGATGAAATTTGATACACCGGTAGACCATGTCCTGGAATAGCACATATGACTTTTTATTCCCTTGGGACAATATTGTAATCTTACGTGGTTGAAACCGCTGGCAGCTCAGCGAGTTCATATTCATATATAAATACGAATGTAGTGGTAGTAGTATCTTTCTAGTATCATTTATAACAATATAATTGTATTAAACAGATTGATAATTAAATTTATATTCTTCTTAAAACTAGCATAATATATATATAACAAAAAAAAAAAAATAATTTATGTACAATCACATATATATACATTGGAAAAGATACAATGTTATAAATTTTTGTGGTGAAATATTTAATTAATTAGGTACAACGTTTCTCATTATAGTGTGCTTTTATAAACAAATAACCAAAGATATTGTGTAGTTGACTGCTAAGTCTGACAGTCCCTCTCACTCCCTCTCGCACAATTTTGACAAGCGCTACCGAAATATCACGTGGTCAATCTTCTTGAATTTTGGTAATTCTATAATTCTTATCGCTCACTGAATATTAGCCTAATCCAGATCTTTGATGTATCAGTCGATGCACTCACGCTTGGGCGCGCTGTGGACCTCTTTCAGCTACAAGATACTAGGGACTCATAACATACGAATAGATCCAGAGCTACGGCATTATTCGAAAGTTAACTCTTTCGGATAATCCCGTCCGGCCGTGGTAACTCATAGCCTTGAAACGAAAAGGGTAACTGAAAAAATACAGATGAGAGTTAGTCAATAAAAGTCTGTCATTCCCAAACTCTGACAAGAATTATTTGAAAATATCGTAACTACAAAAAAAAACGAGTGGGTACAGAAAATACTTTATTTACTCAGTCTTACCTGATATAAATAAGCAACTATCATAATCATACAATAACCAGCAATAAGTCAATACAAACAAGCAGGCAGGAATAATCCAATTACGTGTAGTACCGACGTAAGCAAACAATTAGTAGTAATTCAAACAATTATATAACATTCCGGGTAGAGAACAACATCTCCGATGTAACAGATACGGGAACACAATAAGAGTAATCAAAGTAATCGTATTATTTACTTATAAATAAGCTTAAACTTAATGAATCTCGTGGGTAAGTAATTAGAATAAAACATATAGCTTCCATTGCGAAATTAAATTCAACTTAGCTTAAGGATCGAGTTAGGGTTTTCTAGGCCGTATTGATATTTTCCTCAAACTGGATCAGATGGCACTTGTGTAACTGTATTTTAGTTATAATATAGTCATGGCTTCTGGTTAGGTTGTTAAATGAATCCAATAGGTATTATTCGCAGTTATTAGGAAGTGTCAACTATGGATGGTCCAAAGAAGAGGCTTGCTACCTACCTGAGGACTTGTATCAGATGAAAAATGAAGAGACCGTAATGCCTCTATGGCAAAAAAAAAATCAATCTACAGGGTTTTCAATTACCCGTAACTGATTAAAACCATTTAAATAAGTAATACGATAAGTTAAAATATTTCCACGCCTTTAATGACAGTTTACCAATCATTGAAAAATAAAACAGGAATTAAAGTGTTTAAGTCGACCACTACTGATAGAAAAAAGAAACAATATCTGTATGTTCAGTGTAAGAATAATTTTCTAATTGAAAGACTGTAATACCTTATTTAGAATTATTTTCAAGTTTAAGGCTAGTAATCTTGAAGGACCTCGGTTCGTCTCATTCGCCCAGACAACGGGAAAAACCCCCTATTAGCTAACCAATACATAATAAACTGGTAATTCAAAGTGGAGTCGAGTTGAAAGACATGGCTTAGAATGTAGAGACAAAGCTCAATGTATCATGTCAACAACTAAACGTCACTGGATCCCAAAGTTCATTTCAAGCTTCACTTTAAAACTGACGCGCAGATTGAAACAGTTACTTAATCTACTTAGCTTCGTACATTTGTTTACATTCGTGAGCAGACGCGCTTACTGCTCTGTGCTCGCTGTGTATATTTCAGATGTATCTTTATGCAGTGCACAGAGTATGGAAGATTAGAGTATGCCTTGGGTAACGATAGGAAAGAAAGATAAATATTTAATTGCTACAAATTGCAGACGTGCGAACCTTAATCATAAAACTTATTGGTTACAAATTCTCAACTTAAACATAAGATAGTAGTGGTAGTAGTATTTATTAGTATATATTTTTTTTCTTATATTGTATGTATGTATTTGTGTTATTCTGTCTTATTAGTATTTTTCTGATGTTGTACACTGACAGCCCTAAATCCATCTCCTCTCTTTCAGTCCATCCAAAGGTTGTCTGTAAGAAATTGCCCTGTGCGATAAGACCGCCCATTGTACACTTATTTGTAATTATGTTTGTCCTTATTTTTGTTTATGTGGTGTACA
Source organism: Mythimna impura (assembly GCA_905147345.3). Lineage (NCBI taxonomy): Eukaryota > Metazoa > Arthropoda > Insecta > Lepidoptera > Noctuidae > Mythimna > Mythimna impura. The sequence continues at coordinate 863,897 of LR990344.1, forward strand.
ATAAAGAATATAATAAATAAATAAATAAATAGTACGTAAAATATCCAGACCTCGAAACGTATCCTTCTGCAGCGGGGAGTGAGGTAAGAAGACATCGTTTCTCTGAAACTGTTCACGGCCTCTGTCGAGGACGTCTTTAAGGTTTTAAACTGGAGAGGGCTAGGCATCAATTTCAATGGCGAGTACATCACTCACTTTTACTTTGCCGACGATATTAGTATGGTAGTCATTACTGTGACTATGGAGGAGCTCAGTAATTGTATTATAAGAGTGGGACTTAAGATGAACATGGAACCCACGCCTAATAAGATCGGTGACTGTACATTCAAAGTTGTAGACGATTCCGTTTAGCTGGGGCAGACGGCTCAGTTATTGTTGAATCCGACTCGGCTGGGTAGCATTCGAGAAGCTGAGTGGTATTTCCTCGTCTGGTATACCTTTTTTTTTTTTGGTTATACCACATTTTATACGCAGTTATAACTGCGTTGGTTTATCAAAGAAAAATATCACAGATTTACAAAATAACTTATAGTTAGGCTTAAACTTTATCCGTAAACTTCTAAACAATAACACACACACAGTGTAGTCAGAGCGCGCAAACTCCTTCTCTGGCGAATGGGCATCCATTTGAGCTCAGATCTGTAGCTCGAAATGTGGTCATATTTTCTCAAGTTAAATTTAAACCGGATGCAGTTGTTGAAGAGCCTGTCAAGTTTATCTAGTAACACCGCATTCACGCTAAAGTAGCACACATCACCATAGTCGATTACAGGGAAAATTAATGTTTGCACAAGCATAGTTTTTACCTTCGCAGGCAAAAAGTTCCGCAGACGATACAGACACTGCAAAGTCCCATTGATTCTTTGGCAGACACTAAAAACTTGACTACCAGCCAAGAGTCGAGTTAAGATGCAAACCGAGATCCTTATCGCTAGGACTGATGGGAATGACGGCACTATTAAAAATAATTGAAGGAAGAGAATTAGGCACCACTTTACCCATCATGCGTGAGCTTCCAATAATAATGATTAAAATAATTTTAATCACTCTGGCTAATTTCAACGGAGACAATCAAGTACGCTGGAGATATTATAGTGCACAAGAGTGTGAACAAATTCAGGTGCGCTCACTGTTCCTTTACTCTCGAAATCAGGCGCAGGATCAGAGGCGCCACGTGCCCACCGAGGCACGGGGTTATCTCATCCACTAATTTTGTAACTCTATGGCACTACGCCACACACTAATTTAGTGGAACCCGCAGCCGCAGCTCGCGCACAAAAGAGCTAACGCACGCGCACTTTACATGTTAATGCGCGCATTTTTACAACTGCCCGCCATCACCGTCCCGCCTCGCGCCATTCACATGCATATGCGCCTCGTTGCGCCAACTGTGTGTTAATTGATTTATTTTGCATACATGTATTTTTGAGTACAGAGTTTGGTTTTTAGGAATTTTCGCGAAATGCATGATATTAAGTTTTAGTATCAGTTAAACTATTTTGCTTTGTAATTCAAGGACAGGGTAAAGTTTTCTACATTATTCCTCTTTTTTAATAGCCCATTCCGGAAAGTAGATATAATATGTACCTAGGTATATGTTAACCATTGTATTTTTTATTTCTTCCAGTAAGCATATCGCTGTGTACTGGTTTCAATGTCAGATGTACTTACCTATCGAATTTATGAAAGGAAGTATTTAATTTCGAACGAGTACTTATTACTAAAAGTGTGACCATGATCCTGAAAGAAACTAATTACAATATACGCATTAAGCGCTCAACGTAACGGCCGCACTTGCGAAACCAAATAGTAGCAATATAGCATACGTGTAACATTGTCGGCTTTTTCTTTTATTGATTGTGATTTATGGTATACTAGCTTCTGTTAGCGACTTTGCCCATGTGGAATTAGTACTACCCCTTCGTTATAAACTATGTGTTAATTCAGGATATAAGCTATCCTGGTACCAAATTTTATCCAAATCCCAATAGCTATTTCAGCGTGAAGGAGTAACTGACATACACACGTACCTAAAAACTTTCACCTTTATAATATTATACTGAAACTACCAGCGGTTTTGCCCGCGCGATAATAGAAAATTATCCTAAGGGAACATAATTCTCGGGATCCTATGTGCCCAGGACATGGTCTCTCGTGTAGGTACCAAGTTTCATTGAAATCCGGTCAGCCATTCGAGCCTGTAGAAGTAGGTAACAAACACAGACATACACTTACAAACTTTCGCTTTTGTAATATTAGTATGATAGTGTGATAATAAATATTGACATTTATCAGGTTTACAAGAGCTCTTCTTAATCATTTATTTGAATAACAAACACTATACAACGTGAATCAAATGCATAACAAAGTGAAGCTAAACTTAATATTTCTGACATAATAACATGCGCAATTTTGTAACATTATTGAAGCACTGACTGCACCGTCTACCACGATCTGTTTCCGCCATAACTTCAGAAATTACAAGTATGACGTTAATATTCCAACAGCAGGTAATACCTGTGTATCTAGTTACGTAGTATCCGAGCTAAGTTTGGCGGTTCGTGTGAGGTGTAATGCGCCTCGCATTACAGTTATTACGAACCCCCGTCAGGCCCTAATGGAACACTGACTTCGGGAATGTTCCAAATGTTCTAGACTCGGAATGAAACATGGAAATGATTTGTTTAGAAAGCAGGGCGTGCCCAGTGTGACTCGTGTTTTAATTTTACACAGTTGGTTTTTTGTTCATATTTTGAGTAGATTAGATAAGTATTTTTTATTTATTTAAGCCGGATAATATTAGCCCATAGTAGTTTAGAAAACAGAAAAAACACAAAACAGAACCAACAAAACAGGAAACAGTTCAATTCCCGAATTTACTTACGAAGATTTTTCGAAAGTCACAAGATAAAAATTTGTGTCGTAACAACAAATTTACAATTTTCAGATTTTTTCCTATACTTTTTCTATGAGACCTTGTTTCATGCCAAATTTCAGGAATCTAGTTCAATGTGAAGTACCCTATGAATTTCGATTCCCATGAGAGTGTCGAAATATACATTTTTGTGACATAAACGACCGTGTCTTTTTTCCTTTTGAGGTACGGAACCCTAATAAACAAATATTCGCTACGAGAAAGCAAATATATTTCCAAAGATCTCTTGCTATAAGGATGACTTAATTCAGTCTATGCAAGTGGAATTAGCTCTTTAGCCATTCTTGATCCCCAGTTCACACAAAATTGTATCTTATATTCACTCGTTTATTGCGTTATTACCTTCTACAATGTAAGCTTAACAGGTAACTTGAAATAATATGAGATCAGTGTGGATCTACCTTTTTAAAGCCTCATTTTTCCGTCAACCCTTCAATCCATCAGTGCATAAACAAAAAATCGTTCAATAAGTAAAGATTACGAGTAATCTGTACGAAGCGGGCACACACGCGCAGGTGGCGCCGCTCGTTAATCAGCGGCGCGCGGTGAGCATCGCCGCCGCGCCGGCCTTAAGCGCGATTAACGATACCTTTATTATTGTTGTTTTTAGCTTGTTATGTTTTAAATTTTTAAGTGATTCGCAAGCATTATTTTGTTGCTCCATATTTCTTCTTACAATATTTCTTCGAGTTTCTAAATTTAGTATTTTACGTTAAAAACGTCTCTAACCCTACTTAAATGTCAAAGACCGGTTTTCAGATTAAAGTTTGAGAAATACTCAACTTCAAGTGCTTAAATAAAAAATCGGTGGTTTATCTGTTTGCCTCAAGAGCCTAGAAAAAGAGTCCAGTCCAACTGGTTTGACATCTAGTCCACTACATTTTTTTTTAAATTATAACAATTTTTTGGAGCTACTAGATTATCTTTTCGTTTAAAATCTTAGCAGAACCCTTGTTATTTGAAGACAATATTATAGGTTTTCTTCCTTCATTCTCCTGTCAGTCATCACGCTTTTCACTTCTTGTCTTGCATATCATTCTTTACAAAGTCCTCTCATCACTCGTCATTGATGAATATTTAGGAAGACGCGTTTGAAAAATCCCTCTCCTTGACCATATTATTATGTCCTATAAGGATCGAGCCTAAGTTGTCGACAGCGCGTAGTGTTAGCAAACCGTAGGGGCCCAGCAGGGCCGATGACTGCTAGGGCCATGGGATAACTACTAAAAGGAAACTCGTGGACCAAGAACGCAAAGGGTAACCGAAGGAACAAAGGTGAGGATTTTAAATCTAATACGGGAGAAGTCATTAAATGATTTGCTACATCAAAAAAAGACCTTTTCTCTTTCCTTTTCTCTTTCCTGATATTATTTTTTGATATATAGTGTACCCACTTAGTATAATAATAAGTGTGCCCTAATGTCACAGTACACTAATTTTTGTAACTCACAGTTAGTTCATTCATCATTGCCGTACTTATAGTAACTGTCTCCTGTCTCCTAACACAGGCACTGTTATGCCTAAAGGAGGCTCTAAATACTTGTAAATATAGTTATGCTAATTGTGACAACAAATAATTTTGTATTTGTTTTTTTTTTTGTGTTTTTTTCATTTCCTCCTCAAATTACAAAAACAAAACAAATCAAACTGGCTTTCGAATTTGCGCTGTATTGAGGCTGGCCTCCAGTCTAACCGAATACAGCAATAATAAAATAATAATAAAAATCTTTTATTCTCAGGCATCGCAGGCTCATAGGGTGTTAGTATTACCAAAACAACTTAAAACTATGTTAGTATCTAGTACAACTTAGGCACACAAAAGTAAAAAAAAAAAGAATACAGCATTCAATTTGAGGAGAATTTATCAAGCGGCATGTCTGACATGTAGCTTGATAAACCTTTCCATTGTAGGCCCGTCTAACCTTTCTGAAAAGAGCTTCAGCAATACAACAGCATCTTCATGGAGGTCACTCCATGCTTATCTTACTTGTTAAATTTCAAACTTCTACGATATCCCATCAATATTAATATCTATAAGTGACCTATTAGGCATTACCCCCACTACCGAACCTTGCTAGCTAATTACCAGATTATGCTAATCTGTAAGACCAGACTATGATGCAGGCTGTAGCCCCGCGGGAGAGGTTAACGACCGTAATTAACATAATTATTATCTTGACTTGTATTAAAATAGCTATTATCTGATTGATAAATCGAGTGGTAAGTAAGTTGAAGAGCTCGTGGTTAAGTAATAAAAGCAAGTTGGATAAATCTCTAAGTTTAAGCAACACCTGCCGAGGTCAGTCTGTAGATGGGTGACCATCTTAACACTTCAAGATTCCTCCGTGCCTTGGACAGCACGATAAGCGGTTGGTCCTGGCTGTCGTTTGTAGATCTTTGATAATCGTCATAGATAGTCAGAAAGCAAGAAAACTGATATCTGTCTTTTGTTTAGTGGTGGAGATCAGATAATCAATCGCTCCAAGTAAAATACTGATATCTATGTGAATTTAGTTAAACTGAAAGCAGACTCCTACATATTTAAGAAAAGGCTCCGCAGAAATAAGTTAAGTCAGTTCTCAAGTAAAGAGTAAAAAGCAATTTTATTATTTAATGTGTAATGTTAGGAGCAGTAGTGGCCGAGTAAAACCGGCCCCGACTTACGAGTCGTAGGTCGCGGGTTTAAACCCAACCAGGTGCATTGCTTTGTGTAGTATAAATATATCACCATCACTACTGCTCTCAAAACGGTGAAGGAAAACATCGTGAGGAAAGCGGTATGTCCTACAAAAATTCGCTTCACCAAGTCGCGCTTGGCCCGCGTGGTGAATTATGGCCCTTTCCCTGTCCTAGAGAAGAGGCCTGAGTCCCAGCAGTGGGAAAATTCAAAGGTTGATTATGTTTATATGCTTATCATAATTATAACTGAGCAAAAGTATAATTATAAGGCTGATTATGCTATGTAATGTTACATATCTGAATATATTATTTTTATCGCAATTCATTTACATATTAATCTTTACTCGCAAAAATAAATACAAATGACATATTACAAAAACTCGAAATACACTCAGACGTCGAAGTACTCCTCCACTTTGCTGCCATCCGGAATTTATGTGCCCAGAAGGCTGGCAGCATTGCCATGTTGAATTGCAATCGTAATTCTTTGGACAAAGAATGAGCCAGCCCTATAAATCTACAAAAAAAAGGAAATGACAGAAATATTTCATGATAATTTTCTTTTTTATCGTGTTGATGAGAGATAGTTAAGTAGGGTCAGGTAGACTATTTCTTAAGGCATCAACCGTATTAGTATCACTAGTATATACTTATAAATTGCTGATGATACAAGCGACAACAAAATTCTTATGAATTATTTACTTCATGTTTTTGCCAACTTAAGTGAACAAACATAACCATAACATAAGTTAATGTTATGGTTTTATCATTGGTCCAGTACTAGTGGTACCTACTTCACTTATGAGTAAAATATGCGAGGTATAGAGGTACAAACTAACGCTATTTCGTTGTTACATAATAATATGTAATTTTTTTAATATATTATGATTCATTATTTACAAGTATTTTTTTGGATTTTTTTGTTTTAAATCATAAAAACCAATGCTTGACTGCGATCTCACCTGATGGAAAGCAGTGATGCAATCGTTGATGGTAAAGTGCACTAGTTTATTAAGAGCCTGTTTCCTCTAGCCTAGAAAACTCCTAAATTATAATTGAACCGGAAGACCGCATCAGGCTTTTTTGTATGTTTTATATTTCAACATAATCCTAACAGTAACAAAGAACCCATGCTTATCTTATTCAGTACTTAACCACATTTTGTCATTATAAAATGTCAACGGACATAAAGGAAATCCTTCGCTTCCCCAATTTAACAGGTTTCAAAGTTCACGTTAGGATCTGTCAGCTGCGTCATCCCACGGTTTCCGTGCATTACGCACGATTACGTTCGTTTCATTATCAAACGCGTGGGTTTCCGAAATCCTTCCGATTTCAATACCATCAACCCACGTTTCGGATTGCGTGCTAAATGTGGAATTGTGCTATTTTAGATTTTGAACGTTCTAATGTTTTGTAATTTACGCATGTTTTAAGTGATTATTATTATAACGTAAGATAGAGTTGGTTGTAAGCTTTTGGCAATATGTATAGTAAATATATCGGCATTTCTAAATTTGTACATTTTGGTTTCATATTAAGCCTTTTGTACCAGGACTATTGGCAATGTTATAAGTAAATAGACTGTATCGCTGTTAGATGTGATGACGCAAATCCCTTAGCTGTATAAAATCGTGTATTTAGACACAGTTTAGGGGTTTAATATTCGCCTAGAGACGGTTCTTTTCGAAGATATTTTATGAAACTAGTTGTAAAAATTTTATTTCTAAGCTTCCACCCCGCTACGAAGAAGTAACAACCAGATTTAAACAAACCTGTAGACACAAAAGCCTCTCAACAAACCGAAGACTAGCATCACACACGAGTGTCTGCTCGCCACCTCGCTCAGATCAAGAGGGCTGGCAGAGAGCCAGGCTCTGCTACTATTGACCTAATTACGTGCCAGTTAGCCGATCAAGATGCTTGCGTAACCATAAGTGGGCAGTGTTGTTTGTTGGCTTACGTTTGTAAAGTTTTCTGTTCATGTAATTGAAACATACCAAACATGGAAAAGAAAGAAGAAAAATAGAAGAGTTAGAATGGGTATTGCTGTTGTAACTTAGAGATTTATTTGGAAGACAAATTATTCTTTCAAGACCGAGAAAATGAAGCAAAAGAGAAATGGCGAGTAAGAACAGGACTTCATTTAGTATGATTGAAGAATCTGTTATTATTGCAAGGCATACTGCAACTTGAAAGAAGCTACACCAGCAATGAATCGATTCCTCTGACTGACAAAATATTTAAAAAAAGACCTATATCATCATCATCATCATCATCTTCCTACCCATATGCCGTGTTATTTGGGGTCGGCGCGACACGTTTTTTTCTTCCATTCTGCCCTGTCACCTGTCATGCTATCACTAACTTCGTTTTCTTTCATATTTTGTGTCTTTTATTTCCCTCTCCCGCCATCCACATGTATACTCATAACTGTTTTAGTAACGGGCGTTTCATCCCTCCTTTTTGCATGACCATACCAAAACAAACGACTTTTCCTTCAACTTTTCAATCATTGGCGCCATTTTCAAAGTAAATATACTCGTTTCACACATTTATATTTTTCGAAAAATATATATTATTATAAATCTGAAATTAAGTAGTCATATGCATTACGATTCCTTTTTTTGTGAAGTCGTTTACTTTTCAAGCAGTTTGCTTGTAAAATGTATTACCTATTAATACCTACAGACAGACGTGTTCAACCGTAACTGAACTTTAAAAACTGGGCAAGTGCGAGTCGGACTCGCGCACTGAGGGTTCCGTGCAAACCTATACCTATGTAAACAGTTTAATTCCTGAATGGTGTTTCGAAGTTTTTTCCGAATCTTAGAATATTTTTTTTTGTGACGTAACAAGAAATTTACGATTTTCAGATTTATTCCTATATTTGTACTATAAGACCTTGCTTTATGCCAAATTTCAGGATTCTGGGTCAACGGAAACTAAACTATGAATTTTGATTTCCTTGACAGTGTCGAAATTTACGTTTTTTGCGACATAAACGTCCGTATCTTTTTTTTTCATTAACTTAGAAGATTCATTTTTCTACCGCATCAAGGGACCGTAGACTTAACTATATAGTTTTAATTTCAATTCGATACTTCCACGGGTTCCTGAGGTAAAGGGTCTTGGCAGACAGACAAACAGATAGACAGACAGACGGGCGAACAACAAAGTGATCCTATAAGGGTTCCGTTTTTTTCTTTAGAGGTACGGAACCCTAAAAACGGTAGATATAATATTCAACAGATTATTTCAAAGAGACATGGTCCCGACACAATATAAAAAGAATTCCTAATTAACTTACCAAGAAATCTGGTTCCCATGTTTTTAAAAAAACAATACACTTCTCGTAACAAACTGAACAAAATGAACTGTACCCCACCTACATTACGTTGGAACAGAACATAAGTCCGTGGAATCCTCTCATTTTTCCCGACACGCCGCTGGCAAATAAATAAGCCATTTTTAATTCCATACAGCGCTATTTTGCTTTTAATTATCTCATTAGCAGTATTTACGGCTACGGTTAGTGCACGTTCATTATGAATTAGTGGCACGTGTAACTTTGAATTTCAGTTATCATACTGTGTGGGGTTTGTAAAGAAATGCTCAGGGTCTTGGTGCCGTAAGTAATTGCACGTTATCAGATACACAGTGGCTTCATGAATAGTGGCATAGAGCTGCATCCAATGATGAAGAAAGATGTACTGGGGTCTACCAAAACATAGCGAGAAAGGTTAGATAAACGTTGATGACTGTACGATAAATAGTGAACCTGATGGGTACACTCGATAGGTAGGTAATCAGTGTTCTAGCCAATTTTCACTAGCTTTTAAGCGTCCATAGGTTAACCGTGTACTACAACTCAATCAGGTAGAATCATCATCTTCCTGCCCTTGTCCCTTACTTGGGCTCGGTGCAAAACGTTTATTTCTTCCATTCTGCCCTGTCACCCGTCACGCTATCACTAACTTCTTTTTCCTTCATACCACTTCTCACACAATCTATTCATCTTTTCTTTGGCATCCCTTTTTCTCTCGATATATCTACATGTATACTCATAAATTCTTTCAATAGCATGCGTTTCATTCCTTTTACATGACTATACCAAGACAAACGATTCCCTTTCAACTTATTACTTACTAAAATTACTACGAAAACTTATATTGCAGGATTTTTAAAAAAAGTTTTACCGCAGGCCTTCTTTTTGAGATGGAAATCATCAAAAGACTTCTCCCCTCCAAGGGAGAGAGAGTGTGAGACTTTTACTGACTAAAACTTACATGTGTTCTTTCTTTTGAACAATCCCTCAGCCTTAGCAGGCATCGGCCCTTGTGGGCGGGCCCCTTCCATTTTGCTTACATTTCCTAAAAGCACGCGTGGAACACAACACATTGACGATTCGGGCTTTGTCTTCACTGAACGGCCGAACTATGAGCTGGTTACCGCAACCCTGGCACACAAATGATAACTAAAGGAACACTGGTGGGTTTTAATCTGTAAAAATCTCGCACACTCTCTCGCTTCACCCGGAGCGGTAATAGTGATACTGCCCTTGGTTCTTACGGAATCTTTCAGCTAATTTTAAGAGAATATACAATAGTTTAAACACTACATACATTATCGATCAACTGGCAAACTAGTACCCAATAAATAAGCCCCATGTAACACCCATTATTCGAACAATAGAGTGATTACGTTGCACTAGCTAAACCTCCGTGTGCTTCGGTTTCTTTGGCTGGGCAGAGCATAGTGATCGCCATTCCCTGTGGCCTGCAGACCGTCGGACTGGATTACTGTGCGGTTTGCTTGTGGGCTGTGCTACACGCGCGCGTTTTACCAAACAACTGGCGCTCTTGTACTCGTACATTTCATAGGGGATCAAGTTATGGGCGGACTAAGAGTTATAGTTTATTTTGACATTTAATTTTTTATTGATTATTTTATTTTATTTTGACATTTAATTTTGTATTGATTTTTTAAATTTAATTTTGATATTTTAATACTACTAGGTATAATAATTTCATAACTGTGACTGTCAACTTTTTATCTTGTACCTGTTTTCATTATTTGCATACCCATGTGATGGTTAAACATGGAGAACTTTATATTATTCATTTAAAAACAAAACATCAATTTATATTTTTACCCATGTTTGCAAATTAATAAATGATGATTTGAATGATGATGATGATTTGTACATAATAAAGTATACCAATGTGCATTATGCTGTTTTCCAATAAAAAAAGCTTTATATGCAGACTTTTCGTGTCCGTAAGTATTTATAACAGCAGGCATGGTTAAATACTCGTTATACCTAATAATTACCAATATTTGGGCAATTGCGTATCGAACTGCAACACTGGATAGATCAAAAAATTAAAAAAATGTTTATCTTGATATCTTTAACCCTGGGACCGGTGAAGCGGTGTTTGGTGAAAGTGAAACCATAGTTCAGTGACAGTTTCAAAATTCCGCATAATTCTAATAAGTAGATATCCTACCTAAAATTTACAGAAATCAAAATCTTATTGACACATAAGTAATTAGTAGTAATTGCTATGGTGTGTGCTATCTTAGTTAGTGTGAGTCCATGACATCACAGTGTTGCATTATTTGTTGTCTTTATATATCACAGCAAATGCTAAGTTAGTTACGTTTTTGACCTCGAACAAATTTTTTTCTCACAAATAAACCTTTTTTTTACTTTCTTTAATGAAAATGTCGTAAAGAAATCTCTAAAGAGTGTCTGAAATCATCATCAAGTATCCATAACAATTATCAATAACAAAAACTTCAACCCATCATATGATAGCCCATCGAACCGTGTCTTGTACCTTGCACCACAGCTCTAGTAAACTACAGAGTACATACATCGGCGGCAAACAGCTTGTATTAGTTTCAATGCAATCTGAGTGTTCGATGCAATGCTGTTAAGTGCTGTTTGTAGCCGAGCTTCACAAAGAGGTGGACTCCGGTTACCAAGTATTCTGTAACTTGGAGGGATACGAGTTTGATTGTAATTGTTGGACTGCAAGCACGGGTTCTGGAGTTTCTTGCAGATGCTTTCTGCTTTGGGTTTGGGACAGAGGAATGTAACTTGGTGTTTGACAAGTCTGTGCCAGCTGGCGATATTAGATATCTTGTTCTTTGTGGGACCCAAAACCGGAGTAGAGTTTAAACGGTATCCTATAAGAGTGGATTATAGGAAATCATTCCAGTCTCATGGACACAATACTTTTTAGGGTTCCGTACCTCAAAAGTCCTCCTAATCCAAGTCATGATTTCCACGCGATTAAAATTTCATTAAAATCCGTTCATTTATTGAGGCATAATTGATTAACAAACGTAATATCCAAACAGCCTTAAAAGATTTAGACTTAATAGGATAAGCATTTTGTGCTGGAATTACACTCTGGAAACATACCCGTATTGTCCAGCATTGCCAGTATTTGCAGTATGCCACGAGACAACGTTCAACACAATAATTGGTATACAGAACTGAGGTGTTCTAGCTTCGTACAATAGTGGACGTCTTGTGCATAGGGTTGCCCCAGTTTAAAGCCGGCTTTACACCTAAGAGAGAGATATGATTATAACTATGATATAGACGATATGATTTCGAATAACTAAAGATTTTCTAAGAAATCATATGTGCACAATTGTTCACGTTAATACAAATGTAAGTATTAAGAGTGGGAAATCATCAAATATTATGTATATATCTCGCTCAGAGTCGAGCGAGAGAGTGTTAAATTTTTACTTACTAAAACCTACGTATGTTCTTTCAGTTACCCTTCGTGTTTCTGCGGGCAGCATGGACTCTATTGAATCCCACAGCCCTAGCCTTAACATTTCTTTGAGGCGCGCATTAAATATAGCATACTGGCAACTCATTCCTGTTCTTTATCGGATGATGAGCTACACATTACTCGCCGTCTGCAAACCCGCGTCTACGAAGGCCGGTAATCACCCTGTGACCCCGAATGCAACAGCTGGGCCGTAGGGATTGCATCTCTGTCATGCTTTCCGCCACCTCTTCACTCGCATTATTTATTATCATTAGTGGTCACTGCTTCTTTGGCCTGGACTAGGGCCGGACGCGAGAGGTCATCGCCTCCATACTTCCATCAAATGCTCCACCTTGTCCTCCAGGCGATCCGCACAATGGTAACACTGAGGCTTACAAACATACCCTTAGCGAACAACAATGAAATTATTATGGTTAGGTACATTATACATAACCCATCGTTAAGTACACCCTTCTCTACTTATGAATTAATGTTATGTGAACGATAATGTAGTGTGAATAAAATAATAATTCCTGGTTCCCCAGGGCCGGTGGGGTTACTGAATAACTTTATTTTTGTACTGTGTAGTAAATGGCCGGTACTGCTCGGGCTTACAAAGACTATTTTTCCTTACATGCGTCTCTTGGGAGATACGGAACATGTTGTAAACGGTTCCTTGTTGCTTCAATTATGTGTTATTTATTCTTTGTAGTTTTTCTGGGATAAACTATCATAAAAGATATAACTTAGCTTAATTTTCCTTTAGGACCAATGCCTAGGTTATTCAAAAGTATCTGAAAATGGTTTTACGGAAATAAATGCTTTGACTTTGAGTTAGACAATTAATTATACCACCACAAAATAACTTTTAAGTCTCACTGAAAAGAACACTCTTATCACGTCGCACGAATGCACCCGGACAGATGAGTGAGAATAGTCACTCACTGGACGCCTGAAGAAATACGTCACTTAGGTCGATACGGGGAAGGTAGTGGTTTTTTTTTTTTTTTTTTTTTTTTTTTTGGTGGGAAAATCATCTAAATGACAAATCTCGCTCTTGGGTGGAGCAGGAGATAGTGTCAGACTTTTACTGACTAAAAACCCACTCCTGTTCCTTCGTTGCCTTCGTCCCAGGGCCCCGGGTTTCGTTTTCACACTACCCATGGCCCCAGTAGGCTTCGACCCTGCTGGGCCCCTACGATTTGCTGACATCTCCCTGAGGCGCGCGTGGAACAATACGCGCCGTCGACGACTTGGGCTCGGTCCGGACGGTTACCGGACGGTCGGACGGCGGGCTACCCATTGCTCGCCGTCCGTAAGCCCGCGCCTACGGTGGCCGGAAATCGGGATCGGAATCCCGACGGCGGTTGGGGCGTGAGGACCGTTGCCTCACGCGATCGGCCGCCTCCTTTGCTAGCATTACTGCTTCGCAGAAGGAGGCGACCGCCTGCCACTCCTCCTCGCTCCGGACCATGGCCTGTACCATAGCCCGGCGCGAGAGATCGCCGCCGCCGATCGCCCCCACGAGGACACGGCGTTGCTCTGCCCAAGCGGGGCACACCTCCACCGTGTGCTCCACCGTGTCCTCCGGGCGGTCCACACAGTGGCGACACCCGGGCGTCGCTTCCGCACGAATCCGGTGCAGGAACTTCCCGAACTTACCGTGTTCGGTGAGAACCTGCGTCATGCGAAAGGTGAGGACGCCTTGAGGTCTTTCCAACCACGCCTCAAAGAGGGGACTTACCGCCATAATTGTGGCGTGCCCAGCACTGGGTTGCGACAGTCGCTGTCGCCATTTCACCATGAGAACCCGCCGGAGCTCTGTCCGCCATGCTGCGACTTGTCGCGGCAGCGGAGTTTCGCCCCGGCGTTGCATCTCCATGCGCAGATCGTGCATGTGTGCAAGGACTGTTGCCTCCAGATCCCATGGTGGCTGGCCAGCAAGGAGGCTCGCCGCTTCGCGGGAAATCGTCCGGTATCCTCGCACCATCCGTATGGCCATGACCCTCTGGCATGCGTTCAGCCGGGCCGCCGGCTGCTTCCGCAGCGTCGGCGCCCATACCGGTGCGCCATAAAGGGCCATGGACCGAACGATCCCCGCGTAAAGCCTCCGGCAGGAGGCGTCTGGACCCCCCAGGTTGGGCAGGAGCCGCCCGAGGGCAGCCCCAGTCCGATTTAGTTTGGGGGCCAGACGTCGGAAATGCTCCTCGAAATCCCATCGGCTGTCGAGAACGAGTCCCAGGTACTTCATCGTCGACCCGACGCCGATGTGGACTCCTCCTACCGTTAGTTGGGAACCTCGTGGTGGCGCGTTCCGAGGGCCGTGAAAGCACATGGCCTCGGACTTGTGCAATGCCACCTCGAGTCCCAACTCCTGGATCCTGCCCACGACTGTCGCAACCCCGCGTGTCGCTAGTTCGACCGCCGCCTGGTACGACTCTCCCCGCGCCAGGACCAGCGTGTCGTCTGCGTAGCAGACTACACTGACCCCGTCAGGGAGGTCGCCGCGCAGCACGTAGTCGTATCCAATGTTCCACAAGGGCGGCCCTAGTACCGATCCCTGCGGAACACCGCACGACATCTCTCGACGTTCCCACTCTCCCTGGTGACCAGCGTAGATGATGTACCTGTCCGACAGGTACGCCTCGACCACACGACAGAGGTAGTCGGGCGTCCGGTGATACCGGAGTGCCCTCCTAATGCTACTCCAAGGCAGGGAGTTGAAGGCGTTGGCGATGTCCAGAGACACCGCCACGACACACCTGCCCTGGGCCACCGCATCCCCCGTCGTGAGAGCTCGCACGTGCATGATGGCGTCCACCGTGGAGCGCCTCCTGCGAAAACCGAACTGGCCGTCCGCCAGATCCGGCCCCACCCGTGTTAGGTGCGCGACGAGGCGGTCTGCAATTACTCTTTCAAAGAGCTTGCCCACCTCGTCAAGCAGCACAATGGGCCGGTACGCGGACGGAGAGTCCGCAGGGCGTCCCGGCTTCGCGATGAGGACCAGTTTCCCCGTCTTCCAGCGAAGTGGGAACTGGCCCCTCTCCATGCATGCGCTGAAGAGCCCTCTTAGTCGAGGCCCGAGAGCCTCCATGGCCAGGACCCAGGCCTTCCCAGGCAAGCCGTCGGGTCCTGGGGCGGTATTTTTGGCACTCAGCCTTCGTACCGCCACTCTCAACTCTACCTCGGTCACCTCTGGAGCATTTTCGTCGTCGTCGCCATCGTGGTCCACGTCGGACACCGCTGGTGGCGGAGCCATGGGCGGGGGAGAGTGTTCCCCTCGCGCGGGGAACAGAGTGCTCACCACACCCTCCACAAGCTGGGGCCGGAGACTCTGCGTCAGCGGGGGAGCCCAGGGGCGGATTTTGTCCCGCACCACCTTATAAGGGCGTCCCCATGGGTCCCCATTCAGAGTCCTCAGCCACACATTGCGGGCCTCGAGTTTGGCCCGCCTTATCTCCGCTCGGAGGGTGCGCTTTGCCTCTCTGTATCCCTCGTACAGCTCCGCCTCTCTGGCCTCCGCATCCGGAGGACGGATGCGGCGCCTGCGGTACCTGGCATACCGGCGTCGCGCGGCATTGCACGCATTGCGCAGTGCCGCAATCTCCGGCGACCACCAGTATACCTGGCGCTGAGCACGTCCTGGATGGACTCGGGGCATAGCCGCGTCGCAGATTTGCGACATGGCCTCCCGGAACCACTCTGCCTCGACGTCGATGTCGACAGGCCTGTCCGGTGCTTGCACCCAGGCCTGTACCGTCGCGGCTTCCAGGAGGAGCTCCCGGTCCATCTGCCTCAGCGCCCAACGCGGACCACAAGGGTTCAGTCGGACCGGCGCGGTCGAGGTTTGGGCGGAGACGTCAAACCGGATGTACCGGTGGTCTGAGTACGTCTCCACCCCCTCCATAACGCGCCAGTTGACGACACGCGGTGACAGAGCGGGGCTGGCAAACGAGATGTCCACCACTGAGTCACCCCGCATCCGCACGCACGTGGGGACAGAACCCCGGTTTAGGACGACCAGGCCTGTCTCCAGAGCCCAGTCCTCTACCATCCGACCCCGCTGGTTCGTGAACCGGGAACCCCAAGCCAAGTTCTTGGCATTGAAGTCCCCGCACACGACCACGGGGAGGGAACCAAACCCAGCGACGACGGCTTTCAGCTCCATTAGGGAGATGTGAAGATCGCCGAGAGATCTGTTCGGGGACAGGTAGACGCCTACCACCGCAATGTCCCCGAACCGTGCTGCCACGCAACCCCGCCCCCTCGTGACAGCCTCGAGGGTCGGGGTACCGGCGGCGGCCGAAGAAATTAGGGTCACCGAGCCGTCCAGGTCCTGAACCCAGTCTCCCCTGCGCAGGACATAGTACGGCTCGGAGACCACGGCGATATTGATCGACCACTGCGCCATGCTCTGGAGCAACAGATCCTGAGCGGAGGCGCAGTGGTTGATGTTCGCCTGGAGGAGACGCAATGGAGTCGTTATTGACAGTCCATTACAGTCTCCTCCCGAGCCCCCCGTGAGGGCTCCGCCGCGGCGGGTGCGGCGGCGACAGCGGCGGCAGCCAAGGAGGCGGTTGCAGCGGTGAGTAGGTCCGGGTGGATGGGCCTTCGTACCTTGCCCTTAGCCTTGGCGGGGGCGTCGCAGGGCCTGCCCCCAGCCCGGTGGTCGGCCGGCTTGCCTGCCGCCGCACATGCGTAGCAGTGCGGCGTTGCACGGCATTCAACGGCTTTGTGGCCAGCCTGACCGCACTGGTAGCAGCGGTCACTGCGGTCCACCTCCGCGGCGCAATAGGCCCCCACGTGGTGCCCCACGTGGCAGCGGTAGCACCGCAGAGGTCTGGGCTCCAGCAGTTTTACCCTTGCGGAGACCCAGCCCACCAAGAGCCTTCGGCCTTCGCCCGTGATGGCTTTGGCCGCCGACACGGGGCAGCTAACCGTAACGGCTCGCATACCCGTGCTGTCAGCACGGATGGTGCCCGCCCGCACTTGATCGGCCTGGAACCCTCCCGTCCTGACGACGGCGGCCACCACCTCATCCACCCTAACGGAGTCATCCAGGCCCATGATGCGCATGTCTATGCATTTTGTGGGCCTGGACACTCGGACCTCCTCGACGTCCAGGGACGCTCTGATCCTTGCGGCCAGGGCGTCCGCGGCAGAGCCACTGTCCGCACCAGGGACCTCCAGTATTCGGGCCCCGGTTGCGGTGCGCCTCATTCGAAAGCCTTCAGAGGCTCCGAATTCGTCGAGATGCTCCACCACCGCCTGCTTCGCCTTTGCCATGACCATGTCATAGTTCACGCCCTTCTTTTCCGCAGCTGGCTGTAGTGTAATCACTACAGCTGCGGAATTCGGGGCGCGAAGTCTGGCTGCCATGGCCCGCTTCTTGCGCTGCTGTCGCCGCTCGCGCTTTTTCGCCGCTCTAGCCACCTTGCCCGCCTTCCTGCTGGCGCCGACAACCGTCCATTCGGCGCCAGCCAAGGGTTCCTCAGGCAGACGCGGCCTAGTCGCCGCCGCGGCAGGAGCTCCTGCCGGTTTAGCAGCATTCGCCGCCCTACCATTCGGGAAAGGAGCAGTCTTCTCCTGCCGCTGCCGCTGCTTGGTCGCCGGGGCCGGCCTCGCAGGTTCCAACAACACGATCCCGCGCCCAACTTGCCCTGACGGGCCCGCCTTGGGCGCAGCGGCCGTGGCCGCAGCGGTGGTGGCGTACGTCACCATCTTCTTCTGACCGGAGGCCGCAAGCGGGGGGCGCAGCACAATGCCCTCCAGGACGGCGAACTGCCGCTGGACCCGCTCCTGGAACTGCTGCTGCTGCTCCTGCTGCTGCTGTCGGAAGGCAGCCAGCTCTTGGCGCAGCAGGGTCAGCAGCTCGTTCTCTGGCTGGGGCAGGGGATGCGACTGACCTTGCCCTTGCCTGTGTCCCCCTTTTGGCGCCACCTGGGTGCCAGTTTCACGGAGACCGGCCAGGTCCGCCTCGAGCCGCTCAATCCTCTTGTTGAGGGATTTTTTGAGCGGCTCCAGGACGATCCCCAGTGCTTCGTTTATTGAGGTCGTGGCCTGGGCGATGGATCGCCTCTTGGAGATCTTCTCCCTTTTTTTGGCCACGCCTGTTATGGCAGCTGCCACGATCTCAGTGAACTTGGTCAGCGCCTCCTCCATGCCTTCTGGCTCACTGCCAGAAGGCTCTGGCTCCGAAGGGCTGGCCTGACCACTGGGTGCCCCGGGGTGGCGCCCCTCCCTGGCGATTTTGAGGGATCGCCGGATCACTTCCTCGGTGGTGCGACAGCTCCTCTTTCCCGTCTTTCGGCCCGCACCCCGCACAGCGGTAGAGATTTTGCGGGCCGATGCACCCAGTTCGTCCTCGGAGGATGTCCTCCGGCCATCCCCCAACATGGGGCGTTTGAGGAACTGGGTCGTCCTCCTGGAGGTAGACTCTTCCACCTCCATTCTCTCCGAGTTGAGCGAATCGGCATCGGAGTCCGACGCCGTGTCTCCGCTCACCTCCCTGAGGCCGAAGCTCCTGCCGGCCTCTGCAGGACCCACCGGCGCAGCGGACGTGCTGGGAACAGGCCCCAGGGACTCCACGCTACCGGTGGGTGAGCCACCCTGGCTCTTTGCGTCCACGAAGGATGGTACAGGGTCCGAAGACCCGAGGCGGTAGTTGCCCCCCCCAGAATACGAGGGGCAGCCCGAGCTCTGCTCGGGGAGGGATTCTCCTGCATGCAGGTACCCTCCTGGGGTAGTCATTTCTTTACTATCCGCGCTCATGGTTGTTGCTGAACTCAGCTTTGCCTTTTTTTTTTTCCATTGGGGTGGGGTCCCCAATAACACGTTCGCCATCATGGTCACGTCTGATAAGCAGACGCGTACCCGAGGCGAACCCACTCTCCCAAAACCACTGTCCAAAAACACCAACAGCTGTTGGTGCCGATGCTTCTGGACAGCGCACCCTCCGTGGCGGTCCGTCTGGACTCCGCCAGTGTGTTCCTCTTGGTCTGGTCTCTCACTTGAGGCCTTCCGGCATGAGTAGCTCTACCGGCATAGCCCTCAAGATCACAGAGACACGCAAGCCCCACCACGACGACAACGTGGGAACACAGTTGGTGGGGGGGAAGGTAGTGGTGAAGATCTGATCATGATCGAAGGCCAAACTTGGTCAGAGATCACCCTAGACAGAGAGGTTTGGAAGGAGAAGGGAGAGGCCTTTGGCCAGCAGTGGAATACTATATAGGCTTTTAAAAATAAATAAAAAAAGTCTAACTGTACTAACACCACCACGGACTCATCATCAGTGCACGAGAAAATAAATCTGGAGTCTGTTTTATTCTTCTATAAGCTACCTGTAATGCTTCTAGCATTGAAAGTGCTTTTCCCGAGTGATTTTAATCCTATAAAAAAATTAAATTTCCTCTAGAAATCTTCTTACAAATCAGTCAACATGAAATCATCTGTAATCAGGCATTGTAGCTGATATTTCGGTGTAGCGGTGTAGTCTCAAATTTATTAATTATAAGGAGCTCGGAGCAAAAACAGGCGGCCATTTGTTCAACAAATTATGTACATAAATTAGACATAATCGTCGTGCCGGCTGCGCTTCTAGTGACATAACCCCCTAAATGTGAAATTTAAACGAAACATTTTATTTTTTGTAGTACTATTTTGTAGTAGGGCTGAAGAGGAAAGGAGATGGCGAGGTATTCGAGGGCTATACGCTTTAGTTTACATTTATTTAATGCAACGTATTACGCGAATATTCTATATGAATCATTTTTAAGTAGGTCTTTTTTTAGATTCATCATCATCATCATTTCAGCCGAAAGACGTCCACTGTTGGACATAGTCCTCACCCAAATGTCGCCACAATGACCGGTTCGCATCCGATGGATGCGAGACGCACAGGACCGGCCGGTCATTAAACCGGGAATTAATATTAATAGATTTTGATGTAATGTAATTATGTAATTTTTAGATTATTATAGTGTAATCGAATTTATATTTACAATAAATCACTTACTAAAAATTACATACACATACAGAAAAATTATTAAAGAAATTATTCGTGGTAGAAAAGATCTAAAAAATACTTGATACTCACCGACAAAAACTAGTAAAAAATTTCATTAAAATACTAACACATCTGCTAATTAATTAGAACTTTAGATCATTTTTAGTTGTAACATAAAGTGTACAATTGTTTGTTTTCTGGTTTTTTAAAAGAGTGCATAATTATTTCTCTGTTGTCACTTCCCTGACAACTGAAGTACTTACTGATCAAGCGGATCAATCAGACGCCATGGTCATTATTGAAACCTAAATCTAAATTGCTATGACTAAGCTAATTAGAAAACATACGGACGATTGTGGGCAAAAATTACGGATATATCGTAAATAAAAGCTATTACAGAATTATGTTAGAAGTAGTAACTTTGTTTTACTTAAAAAAGTATAGTTTTAGTTTTAAATTCCCTAATAAAATATAAATTCAGTTTTCCGTCCTAGTCCATTGGACTCAAAGTTAGTATGTAAGAATATTTTTATCATGAAAATTCGGATCTTAAGTTATCGTACTAATATTATTAAAGCAAACATTTGTATAAATATTATGCGTGTGTATGTTTGTTACTCCTTTACCAACTTTGGCACATGGGTAGACCGTTCTAGAGCGAGAGCAGTCGCATGATGACTTCCCTCCTCAAAAAAAAAAAGGATAGACCACGTTCTGCGATGTAGAACTTAGAATATTTTTTATTCGGGGAGTATGTTCTTTTGGGGTAACTTTCTAGTTTGATGCGGGCAAAGCCAATGCCAGTAATCAGTGATGAAACGTTTTAATGAGTCTATTTCTAGACAGCTGGATGCAAAGATCACAGATGCAACTGATGTGGGGATTGAAGTAGTGTTGAGGACTACAAGTCCAGCAGTGGGCCTTTTGCGACTAAAATAATAATGATGGTTATTGTGTGTGACGAAAGTGGACTGTATATTTTTATGTGAGTGTGCAGAATGAAAGACTACAAACCAAAATGTAAAAAATCACTGAGGTGAAAGTTCTTGTGGCAAAAATAAATATAAAACTAACAAAAAGTTTAACACAGTTGAAGAGTTTACGACAGTTATATTTAATACAATCAAAAGCATAACGGGAGCATTACTACCACGTGACAACCCCTCAGCATTAACACCGACTCATTAGAAGTACCTTTACTGTAGGAATTAAAATTCAATCTAATTAAATATTTTACGCCTATCAGAAACCAGCCCAGTATGTTTTCAAAGTTTGCCAAATATTAATGTAACCGATTTCGTCCGCGTTTGCGATGTTCGATTGATGGACCATTTGCATATCGGCAAATATGCAGATAGCTCCGACGAATGATAAATCCTTTTCACGCTAAAATCGGCAACGTTGGTTTATCTACTACACAAGGGTATTAAAAATCCTTTTTATAAATTTTTCATCAACTGAATATTGAATATGGATATTTCTTTTAAAATTGAGCAATGTTTAGAATGAATATAAAAAAAGGTATGATTGAATTTAATGCAAGTTTTCTCGATCATGAAATTATCATTCTTCACGTTTATGGAATTTCTGTCTTTACCTTTGTCTTGACTGCATATCCCTACTTACGTTGACTTTGAAAATATGTTACTACAAAAATAAACCTTAAAGCCACGTGCAGAGGTTTTAATTTCTATGAAAAATCAACATTTGTCATCTATTTTAAGATTCTTGTGAAATGTTATGAATGTTATTAATTATCAATTACCTAGTCTTTATCCCAATGTAATAAGGGTTGTTGCTCCTCTTCTGTTAGCCGTCATTTTACTGGCCCTACTCCTCTAGATATACTAAATATATTATGTGTTACAGTCCATCCACATTTCTTTGACAATCCTTATTCATAATTGGGGATTCAGATTTGGTTAAGTCCAATCTACAAAGCCTCGAGCACAGGCGCAGGGTAGCCAGCCTATCGGTATTTTACAGGTTGCATTTTGGAGAGTGTGCGCGAGAATTGCATGACTTGATTCCGCTTTCTACCATCGGACAACCCGACGTACGGCGAGTATCCACCTTTATGTTGTTGAAACTTCAACGGTCCGGACTAAGCGTTTTGCTTCGTCGTTTATACCGCGTACATCGAAGGACTGGAACAATTTGCCCGCTGCGGTCTTCCAGTCCAACTATAATTTAGATGTCTTCAAGGCTAGAGTGAATAGGCTCTTAATAAACTAGTGCGCCTCACCATCAATGATTGCATCACTGCTTACCATTAGCTGGTGGGATCGCAGTCAAGCACTGGTTTATATCAATTAAAAAAAAAATATCATATAGTCATCAACATGTAGACTTCGATAACCGATTAAATACCAACCCAAACATCAATATATCATTACAACATTCTATCCAACTTTGTGAATTACTACTTAAAACGCTGTATTCCAACTCTATCCCTCAAAATAATTAATAAGCAACAAATAATTTAATATTATCCTTGAAGACGGCTCGATTATAACAAGCGATGCCTGGGTGTTCGCGTTACTCATTTTAATCGCAGCCGTCAGTCAGGACTGCAGACAGTAAATTTGGTGGGCACGTCAATTTGGCTTGATGGTAGTCGTTAAACCGATCGGTCATTAGACGGTTTCTATTTGGAGAAGCTAACATTTTTTGTGAGGGTTTAGTTTGGCTACTTGAGAAGGAAAAACCGTGATGAGATGTTACTGTTTGCTGTAATTTTTAATGTCTGCAGATGTGCATATTCAGGCAATTAATTGCGTAATATCCCGAATTTAAAAACTAAGCCATCAATGGCAATTCCAAGATGGTACATAAATTGAGCATCTAACGATGATGATCTAACGATGCTCAATTTTTTAAAGTGCATTACCAATTTTGTAGGAAATCTCCATTGCTTGTATGTCGGTCTCTCGAAACTCGAAAGTCATTATGGTGTTGATCTACGTGCATAACTGTGACTTCGTTCACAGTAATATCTGTATTTTCACATTGATTGAGCTCTAGCACTGGAATAACTTACAGGTACCTAAATGTCCTCAAAAAGTCCTACATTAGGTACCTACTTACGCATATTTGAAATCTTCAATATGCGATGAAACATATCTCGTACGCAGATGATCACAGTAACCGAGTTACCCGCGCCAAGGGACGCGACAGACAATTCAATTTGGGACCTTTCTCTTAAACGAGCCAAAATCAAGATTTGATTTGGAAAGTCTCACTGTTGAATAAAAAATTCTTAGCTATCCTTTCGGAGTCTAGAATATTCTACACCTGATTGTGTGAATGACTGGTTAACGGGGATGCAGTCTTTGTGAACTGTTTAAAAAATTATTTCAATAGTTGAGGGTTCATTGCTCTAAATAAACTAGTGCGCCTCACCATTAACGATTGTACCACTGCTTACCAGCAGGTGGATCCGCAATCAAGCAGCAGTTGGATCCGCAATCAAGCACTTGTTTATATTATCGAATAAAAAAAGTATCATAGATTAAGGTTTAGCATAAGAAACTAAATAATAAACCTTTACAAAAAGTGTAGGCGTATTTTTTCGTAACAATACTGCAATCAATCAAACAGAGGTAATTACGAGTTTTGGGTACGCAACGGTAACCTCACCTTAAGCCTGACGCAGGTCCTCACCGGACATGGTAAGTTCGGGAGGTTCCTGTTTCGGATTCAGGCGGTCGAAACTCCCGCGTGTCACCATTGAGCGGACCGCCCAGGGAACACTGTAGAGCATACGGTGGAGATGTTCCCCGCCATGTCAGGTTTAGATCATGGTCCGGAACGATAGGGAATGCAAAAGGGCAACATGCTCACGCCCTGACCGGTGCCGCAGAAGACGCTTCGTGCATCGGGAGTCGCAGAATGATCTCTAGCCTCTGTAGGTGACTGTAGGCTTGCTGATGATGTGTAATAGGTAGCTCACCATCCGGCCATTCAGTAAGGACTGAGCCCAAGTCATCGACTTCGCATAGAGTTCTACTCACTAGCTAATGATCACGCGCTTCAAAGAGATATCAGTAAAAGAAGAAAAGAAAAGAAGAGATACCGTAGCCTTTAACCGAAAATAGCAACTGGAGGACAGAAGTTTGTTTTACTCAGTAAAAGTCTGAAACATCCTCTAGCTTCCTCCTAGAGTGGGAGAAGTCATTGAATGATTTCTCACCTCGAAAAAATAATAAATGAAAACTTTACGAGTTAGATAAGACTGATGTCAGCACAAAAACTACGCATTATTTTTATGGAAAACATAACGGTCCTAACCAGGAAACAAAAATATCTGGAACCATTTACAGGGAAATATTCAAAGCTCCTTTGCTACTTTCTATAACCAGAGAACCGCGGTGTTTTGAATATACATTACCGTGTTTGGAAATGCAATCTGATGCTATTCCGTTCAAAAATAAAATTTCTTAGGAAGATTCTTTTAAAACAAAAGAAAATCTATTTTTTTCACACGAAACAAGTTTCCATCTAAAAGAAGATGGCCAGTTATAATAGCCATTGATTCCTCTTCAAGTTATCCCATAAGACGGGAACATCACAAGCTATTGCTAGAAATTGCGGCAATATTGTGAAGAACATTGCTGAGAGCAATGTATCGGAAATGTGCAGTAATCTACGGCAAATTGTTGGTGTGCAACCAACGTTGAACTGAGCGGTGATGTTACATAAAATTGTAAATTCTTAGATAAAATCGATGATGGAAGGAATTAACAGTTTGAGAGAATCACATTAAGTGATATTATAAAACGAAAGTTTGTAAGTTATGTTTATTATTTTTTCACGCTGCTGAACAGATTTGGATGAAAAGCACTGTGTCCTGGAATAGCACGGATGATATTTTTTATCTCGGGTATATTTTTATGTCGGGAGTATTTTTATCTCGGGTGTATTTTTATCTCGGGAGTATTTTTATCTCGGGAGTATTTTTTTATGTCGGGAGTATTTTTATCTCGGGAGTATTTTTTTATGTCGGGAGTATTTTTATCTCGGGAGTATTTTTTTATCTCGGGTGTATTTTTATCTCGGGAGTATTTTTTTATGTCGGGAGTATTTTTATATCGGGAGTATTTTTTTTATCTTGGGTGTATTTTTATGTCGGGTGTATTTTTATCTCGGGTGTATTTTTTATTTCGGGTGTATTTTCCCTTGGAACAATTTTCTACTTTCACGCGGGTGACGCCACATTCTTATAATCAGAGGTCGGAATTAGGTAGAGTTAAACATGTACTTACACAGATTTCATACAGCGAAAGAATAAGTGGATATGCCTCAAATCTCGAGATTAATTTTAAAGAGCAGATCTTTTTTTATGACACTATCAGAAATATAGCAGAAAAAAATTCTTCCTGCATTAATGACGAGGAGGAGGAAGTGTATAGATTTGTTAACCTTACCTTAGTTGATGTAGAGAGATCTTTTTCAATGAAAAATACTAAAAAAAATTGTATGTTAATTATCTTTATTTTATTTGTCTTATCTATCTCTGAGGTTTTTATTATTATTTATTTGTTGGCCACACGGGATTTTTTATTAGAAATCCCGGGAAAATCTATATTTCGATGCAAGTACATGAATTACCTAACCAATTCCGACCCCTGCTTTTAATACAACTATCTTCTGCCAGCGGTTTTACCTGCTTGAATAAATAACAATCAAATAATATTTAATTATTAGATACATTTTATGGTCATTACACAAGTCCTTCATTTATTATAAGAGAATCAAACATCACCATCATTTAAGCCGAAAAACGTTCACTGTTGGACATTTACCTCTCCCAAGTGTCACTACAAAAGCCGTTTCTATACATCTTGCAACCATAGGAAGAATCGGCGAATTAATAAATCAAATGAATTATTTTGTGATCAATATCATCATCATTCACTATCATCATCATTCATCTCTCTCTTGCCTAATATTATATCTAGCCATCACTGTGTCTCTGCTAGACAAAGTAGTTCACGTCGCAGGCGTTTGCCAATTCATTTGAATAAGATTAAAATAAATTAACTATTTCTCACTTCACACCGAAAAAACAAAAGCGAAATGACCTAATTGGCTATCAATACAGTAGTTAATAAAGTCGAAACTCGCGTGAAGGGTGTCAGAGGCCAGCGCTAGTAATTAACTGTGGACGGTGACTCGACACAACACTATTAAAAACTTCGTCTGACGCTGCCATCGGGCTCCGAAATCTGCAAGTTGCGAAAGCTCCACTGTACACTAAAGTAATATTATTTGTGTTGCAATTTCAGCTATAATTGGGTTTGTGATTTGCAAAAGGTTTTTATTTATTGTAGATATAATCATATGCAAATATTTTACTATTTCAGGGCGATAATATGGCGCATTGTGTTTTAGTAAATGACTTTGACACAGATACATCGTCTTCCTGATCTTGTTCTATATTTCTTGGGGGCGGCTGTTTTTTCCTTCCATTCTAACTTATCAACTGTCACGCTATCACTGGTATCCTTTTCTTTCGTATCACTATTCACACAATCCATCCAATCCAAACATACTACTTGCTAATTACTACAAAAGTCTTACTTTTCTTAAATCTTGACTAGTTAAATTTGTAGTCACGTTCTGTATATATAGTTAATTGGTCTTTTTCTTCTTAATGTTTCGATGGCACAATTAATAAAATCCAGTCAAATAAAAAGACGAGTTTAGCACCTTAAGAAACTTCCATCAGTTTTTTTGTGACGCGCCAACAACAGAACGCACAGAATACGACATTATGATTGTGTCCAACTATTTGTGAAGCAGCAACACATGCAATTCAGGGTGGAGTCCATTTCCTTTCCTTGCTCAAACCAAACTAGGCCTTGAGCTTGTTCTAGGTGGAAAGATTGACATGGATACGGAATTTTCCTTAGACCGTATCAAGTACTTTTATTTTGGTACCGGTGGCTTGTCAGCACAAAATATACCATAGTATAGCATAGCACAGTCGGCCTTATAATGTTCCCACTGTTGGGACTCAGGCCTCCTCTCTAGGAGAGGGAATGGGCCGTAACCAAGTGGCCGTGGCCAAGTGGGCCCAGTGCGGGTTGGTGGATGTCACATGTCTTCGAATTTTTGGTTCTAGGACATGCAGGTTTCCTCACGATGTTTTCCTTCAACGTTTTGAGAGCAGTAGTGATGAAATAAATTACACAAAGTAATGCGCCTGGCTGAGTTTGAACCCGCAACCTACAACTCGTAAGTCGGGGCCGTTACCACTCGGCCACCACAGCTCCAAAATATACCGATGCAAGACAATGCTAAAGCCTGGTAAGTGTTTTCTGAATCTCTTTGGCGACCTCTAAAACTTTTCCGGTAGTTTGTCTATGAAAAAACTGCTCGTGTGATCACGCAGTCCTAATGGCGCCGGTGTCACAAAAACGCTAGAATTTCATTAAGAGTTTAAAAGACTTGCCGACGATAATTTTTAATTAGGATTAAACGATATTTTCATTAAACTATACTGTTGTAGTAGCATCGCTAGAACATGTACTTTATTCGACAATTTTATAAAACGAAGAAAATTAAGTTTTAATATAATACTTTTTTTCAGTACAGTTTTTTAATCGTTATAACATTTCGTGCCCACAAAATATCACATAATATATTATCAAAGGTAACTCCAAAGAACAATGTGAAAATAATGACACACTACATAATTGAATGGTGACAATGTACTACTATTAGTATAGGATCAATACGAGATAGATAAACATTTATTAAGTCACTTATGTACGTATGACTGTACCATTTTTGAGTTTTGGTTTGAATTTGAACTAGGTGTTTATACGGAATATTAGTAATCCCGATCGCTTCCACACATTTTTGAAGTATATGCACAAGTCCACCGTTAGTAGAGTGTACGGGTATGTGTTCCCAAGTATTTCATATATTATACTAACATTAACTGTGTGGTCTTAAGTAAAGTTTGGGTTCCTACTAGATTTTGAAGACTTTTTTATTTTATTATTATTGATGCTTAACAATAACAACAAAATAAAAAAGCGTCGCGTTTAACCACTATCTCACCTGATGGTAAGCGATAATGTGGTCAACGATAGAGTACGCTTGCCTAGTAATAATCTATTACTATACTCGTGACTTCTAAGCCCTCTATAGTACCGACAGGCCAGCAACTCGGCGTCAATGCTCAAGACTTTGAAGCTTCGATTTGAGGAGTGCATCATTGCCGATGATCTTCTTAGATCGCTTCTCAATCGACTCTAGTACCTCGAACTGGTATGTGGCAGATCCATCTCAATGATGAGAGCAGTACTCCATACACGATTAAACTTATGCTTGATAAAGGACTCCAAGAAGAAGGAATTAGGAAGATTTACCAGCCTCTTTTGTTTAATGCATTGCGTGCTTCGTAAATCGTTAATAATCTTAAATGAACAAATGTTCGTGCTAAAGAGAAATCTACGTTACACCACCGTACGGTTCTCGAGTAAATTCAACACAGCTTTTCATTTTAGAAAAATCTTTTGTCCATCGTATTCTCCACAATACATTTGCGGTTCCAACGATTTGCAACTCACTTAAGGTAGAATGCAGCATTGAGCGTCCGAAGAAACCGCCTTAAGTGCTCAGCTCAAGTGATTCCCCTGCGTGCAGTTTGGCAGACCGCCAAGCGTGCCACTTCACCGCCGAGCCCTCGCAAACTGTTTGCAGTATGACACACTTAAATAATACACTGATTTAAATAAAAAAATGTCGCCATGACGTGCTTAAAATGCAGCGCATGATGAGGTTCTGTTAAAACGTATCTTATGCACTCAACGACGATCCCCGTCGGTATTGTTTGGCAGAATGCCACGACATTGCCACTTTATGGTCAAGGAGAATGGGCGCCAGTTTTGCGTATAGTACTTATGTAAAGTAGGATACGGATAGCCAATTTTGAATAAATCGAGTTTGGAATAAGCTGCTATAAATACGATTATTACGCAACCTTCTGACTGTCCCACTGCAGTGTCTATGTTATACTAAGTGTTCTCGAAATTTTATTTTTCAAAGTTTACTGTCATTTCCAAAATCATCTTAAGAAGTACTGTGAAGCCGTAGTGGTGCATCTGCAGGGCAAAAGGTCTTAAAACTAAAATAGAATTTAAAAAAAACGCTCTAAAGCTTCAAAACTACTTTCTAGAGTCCTTGAACAAGTTCGCGAAGCAATCTCCCGGCGGCGGGGCGCGGCGGTCCGTGGTCTAAACGTCGCTCAGTGAAGTCAATAAGTTTTTTAATGCTCTCTCGCCTTGCTGATTACTTGTTAATCGATACTCCAGTAATTTGTGTTTAGTAAGCGAACTCCAACGCTTTCTATAAGGAAATTGAGGAAGTTCAAGAAACGTGAACGGTTTCTTTGGTGAGGCAGCCAATTAATGTAGTATTTCAAAGAATCTTCTTGTGGATTTCGTATTATGAACTGTGAATTTTTATATACAAATTTAATTATGTTGCTTTACTTATATTTTAGATTGGATTTCACTCAGATTTGCATGGCCTTAGGGGCAGACTTAATAAATGTTAGACAAATCGAAATTATTCTATTTTTCTTGGATATTCGGCGTAGGCTAGCCAAGTAAACCACTTAGTAAAATAGACAGAAAAGTAATTTATTTCAAGAATGACATTAAAAATTAACGCTAAAAGCCTGTCAAATAATGTTTAAAACACTCGCAGCGATAAATAGTCAGAAAAAATAATATCTTAGTTCAAAGAAAAGTCTATGTTTTAAAACGAACTAATATAAACTTGAATGGCAATTGGAGAAACTCTAATTGGAACTGAATGTAACAAATTGACGAAGAAATTGTAAATTGAGTATTGTTAAGTCAAGAACACACTCCAGCCCTTGTAATTTAGATAGTTTGAAAGTCAGACAATTTTCACATAAAGTCTGAGTTTTGAAGACTTTTGGAGACAATCTTTAATATTGAAATCCTTTCTTTAATACAAGTACTAACACTGTTTTGATAATAAGTTATAATAATATATCATACATATCATCGTTTACACACATATTTGCAGTGTATCATTTTAATAAAAATCTAAATTGATGTGCAGCAGCTTATCTGGTTTTATAATTATAGCATTAAAATTAAATACTATATGGAAAACAAAGTTGCATCTACAAGACAAGTATTCCCTCTAGACAGAGCACGCAATTTAAATTAACTCCTCCAATTTTCAACACACAAATAAACAAGTCCAAAACGTCAGACCTCATAAAACGTTAAAGTGCCTAAAGTAAGGAACTCATTAATTTTCACCCACTTTACATGAGTTTTTAATGGGAAGACTCGCTTGCTACTTTATATTAATTAAAAGTAAACAGTATTTCAATTTATTCTATCAAACGGTTTTAGAATTTCAGACCTCTTTACCGGAACTTAAAATAGAAAAACTGGTAAAGCTTAGCTAAGTTTGACTCGCATACGAAGGGATCTTTATGATTGTTACTATTTGTTGCTATAGCTGCAATAGAAAAACAAACTCTATAAAAATTCAACAGTCTTTATTCCTATTTCGGTCCATGATATACATGTCACTAACAGACAGACGGACGGATAGATGGACTACGAAGCTTTAGCAATATGGTTCCATATTCGAATGGTAACCAACCGAACCCTATTACAGTATAAAGCGTTATAATATTGAAAAAAAAATAATTCAACTCTTTTTACGTGACAGTACTTTCCTATTAAACTTTATAATTATGCTGACTTAATATTAATAGGTAGACCAATGACTTGGCGAGAGTCATGGGTGTCCGCAAGATGCAAGTCCACCAATCGATGACTCGACCGACGCTTAGGCCTCTTGTCCACGCCACGGTTTTTCAACCGTACGGCTAACACGCCGTACGGTTGAAAAACCGTGAGAGCTTGTACATGACACGGCAAAACCACCGGGCGAGACATCGGCCAAGTACGGCTCAGTAGCGTTTTATCTGGAGCTGTGCAGGACGTGCGTCATGAATTTTCATACGAAAAAAAAAGATTATCGTTGCTTATTACATATATAGGAAACTGATAAAAGTAAAAAAAAAAGGGAAAGACGGTTTTGGATACATCCGATTTTAGAAAAAAGGGAGGAATATGGCGCATTTCATACACTTGTCAAGAATCAACTGAGGGAAGATGAAGACAAGTTTTACAATTATTTTAGAATGCAGAAAACTACATTCGACAACTTGCTTAAAAAATTATACCAGAAACTAAAAATGTAAATGAATAAATATTTCTTTCCAGGAATCATATTTAAGCCGCTTATTTTTATAATCATCGATAGTCTTATCCCCTATTATAGGCCTTTCCTGAATCAGTGTAATTAATAATTCTTGATTTATGCTCATTTTATAACAAAATCGGGAATCAACGTACGTAAACCGTCACGAAACCGTGCGTAGGTCCGGCATCATCTACACACTCCTATAGACTGCCATACAACACTGTTGAAAATCACGCCGTGCGTAGACGCGGCGCGCCGAGGGGCAGTCACGGCGCACACGGCGGCGGAGCCGTGCCGTGGCGCCGCCGTGCACGTGTACAAGCTTCCATAGTGATCCATACAACACTGACGACCATGCCTAAACACGGCGAATTAACCGTAGGTTTTCACGCCGAAAAACCGTGTGTGTACAAGAGGCCTTAGGGAGGCCTGTGACCAGCGGTGGGCAATGTTCGGATAAAATAGTGTCCAATATTTTTTTTACGCATTCGATTCTATAAAAGTTAAATGGTTAAAGGAATCTACAGTACCTAATATTATAAAGAGGTAAAGTTTGTTTTTTGTTTTATTTGTTTGTAGGAGGTGATCTCTGAAAGTACTGGTCCGATTTCTAAAAGTTTTTCACCGATAGAAAGCTGCTTTTTTCCTGAGTGATATATTTAATGTACGCGGGCGAAGCTGCGGGCAAAAGCTAGTACATTATATTACTTGAGCAACTTTTGATGGAGATGTTTCGTAATTAAATCGGAGTATCGCCAGATGGCAATGCAAAAATCGAAGGACTGGAACAATTTGCCTGCTGCAGTCTTCCCGTCCAACTATATTTCGGTGTCTTCAAGGCTCGAGTGAATAGGCTCTTAATAAACTAGTGCGTCTCACCATCAATGATTGCAT
Organism: Mythimna impura; assembly: GCA_905147345.3. Taxonomy (NCBI): domain Eukaryota; kingdom Metazoa; phylum Arthropoda; class Insecta; order Lepidoptera; family Noctuidae; genus Mythimna; species Mythimna impura. The sequence goes on from LR990344.1 coordinate 896,484, forward strand.
CACTGCTTACCATCAGTTAGGATCACAGTCAAGCACTGGTTTATATCAATTAAAAAAAATCGAAATAGTCCGCAGTTTAATAATATTATTCTGCGTGAATGAAAATTAGGCCTCCTACAAGAGAGACCGATGACCTAGTGAGGGTCGCGGGAATCCGATGTATGCGAGACGCTCAGGACCGGTCATTATGGCGACAGTTGGGGGAGGCCTGGATCCAACAGTGGACGTCAATCAGTTGTAATGATGATTAAAAATTAAGTTATGAAACTTCTCCAAGAGATTAATGACTTCCTTGAATCTTTTAAAAAAGTTCTCAGACCGTTGTTTTTCCAAGGCGCTATAATATATAACTAAAAAAAAGATTTATGTGCCTATCCTGTTTTATAGCAGATTGCAATATTTTTAGTTTCCGACACTTATAACGGAGGGTAGAGTGAGTGAACACAGCGATTAAGTAAGACTCCGTCATCCCTTTCATGTAAGATTCCTTTGTGCGTTTTTCATGTAACATTTCTTTGCATTTGAGTTTCTATAACCAATAAAAAATAGTATATAAACATACCGTAGTATCTATATCCTCCAATATAATTTATCCCGATTTTTCGATTACCTGTCTACTTATATTTTCACCCCTTAAATTTATCGTCTTAAAATCCTCACATCATCAAATTACGTTAAAAACGTAGAGTCAGTTTAATTGAACTTGGTAGCTGTCAGGCGAGAGCTTCCGAGCAATTTATAGCTCCCTAGCTCCCGCGCCGTGACGGACCCAAGTGCATCGCACACGATCCGGAGTTCAGGCACGTAGCGATTATGATGAGACTGTACTGCAATTGGGTGATAATGCCGCATTGTGGATGTATTGCTCGTGGTTTCATTTTTGACCTGCGTTTGTTGGTGGTTGGTGCTAAAAATGGAAAGTCCTCATCCACTGAAATATAACCCATTTAACATATTGTCAGAGCCAATAAAACAGTATAAGGGCGCTTTCAATCTGTGAGTTTTTTGACGGCCAGCTGCGGTGCCGATGTGGTGCGTTAGTCGTACTACGTACGTATGATCGTATTTTAAAAAGCGCGTGGTGCGGCTACCCTGCGGCATCGGTATCGCGAACGGTCGACAACAGGACGGCAACGTCACATACACCACGTGGTCAATTCGGTGTTGAATAGCGCATCACTGGCATTCAAACGCACGGCAGCCAGATACGTTTTCAATGTTGCAACCGGCCGGCTGCGGCACGTTAAACGTGCGGCAGCGTTCCATCATGAAACGTCTAAATTGAAAGTGCCATAGATCATTTCATCTACTCTCATAAATACCATGGAGTTCTAATTTTGAAATAAAAAGTAACATCTTTTATACGAATTTATCTACAAAAAATTCTTATTTTATGAGTAAGCGTTTTGCCTCGTTACTTACACCGCGTACATCGAAGGACTGGAAAAATTTACCTGCTGCGGTGTTCGTGTCCGATTATAATTTAGGTATCTTCAAAGCTAGAGCGAACGATTCATATCAACGATTCCATCACTGTTTACAATCAGGCGGGATCGCAGTCAAGCACTAGTTTATATTATTTAAAAAAAAAAATGTCATACCTTCACTTACAAAGTAATGCTACAAACAAGGTTGGCGCAGTGGTTGAGCATTTGGTTACTGCACTGAGTTTTGCAGGTTAGACTCCCGCATGAAATAAATATGTGTGTACGGCCTAGGGACAGAGGTGAGCGGATAGCTCTTCTGAATAATGCCGCAGCCCAGGTATAGGTGTCTTTTGTATGTGAGTTTGAACGATACAAAAAATAACTCTTTAGTATGTGGCTATTCTCAATTCATGATGCAGCATAACTTCACATCTACATATTTTCCAAAGAGTAAGCTAGAAGTGCAAGTCTGGCATACCCACTTATCACCAGTTTTTTTTATGTGGGAAAATCATCCAATGACATCTCTCGCACTTGGGTGGAGCGCGAGGGCGTGTCACACTTTTACTGACTAAAAACCCACACCTGTTTCTTCTTTGCCTTCGTCCCACGGCTCCGGGTTTCACTTTCGCACTACCCGTGGATGACCATAGTCAAATTTAGTTCCCATGTAAAAGTGATGAGCCTATTAACCGGCACAAATCCAAATTAGAGAATTCTGAAAAACCCAATAACACTTTACCACACTCGGATATCGACACTCAAAAATGCTCGGCAGTAGAAACCAATAAACCAGCGAGGCAGTTACCAATTCAGTTACCAGCCTTTACGCGCTGGTGACCGTTCCGCAGCTAAAATGTAACTATTTAATTAAAGCACTAACCGTACTGAACAGTGGGTCATAGCTGTTTGTCATAAGATTTAGAGACACTAACTCTAAGAGACCATAAACACAAGCTCTAATGAAAACAGGGCTTATAAATTAGCACTAAACTGTGTTATTGGTTGGTTGCACCTTCATGGAAGCTAAAGTTAAAAGTAACAGAACTATTTTTAGTAACACTTCTTCCTTACGTCGTTTATCCTCAATGCTGAGGGTGGTGACCTCGACGAACAACTTTCTTGAGGACTCTATTTCGCCATGTTGTCATATTTTCGACGGCGAGATGGCGTCGTAGACTGAGAGACCACAGTCTCTCAGTAATTGTAGCACGGATTTGGTCTGACCAACGTATCAGACTCCTGCATCTGTGTCTTTTCCCATCTACTTTTCCTGTCAGCAGTAACTTTTCCAGGTTATCACCTTTCTTTCTGTTAGTAACACAAAGATGATAAAATAAATAAATGTACACACGTATAAAACCCAACTTAACGACAGCCATTACAATACAATTACCCACCCATACAAGGAATCCACACACAAATAAATACGAGCCATTTCTTGTTCCAAAATTATCATTTATCGATATAACTCTCCTCCCCTCACAAATAAACGAACAATGTGATTCACTAAATCTAATTTCCATTCTATTGTGCGTGCGATACAATTCAATCACCTGATTGGCTGATCCTCTCTGTCTTTCTCCTCAAGTTAGAATAGGATGGGTATAGAAATCTTAGTCAACAGTAGCATCTTGACGTTTACATTGTTATCAACTCGCAGTGGATCACTTAATACAGATTAAATCTGGAATACATTTACTTCATAGTGCTTTGTTAGTTAAATATGTCGCGGGGATTGTGTTCAGAAACTTGTTATTGTAAGTGTTGAAAACTTTTTGGCACTTAGTCAGGGAGTCATTTCAGTAAGTATGATGAAATGTTGATTGATTTATCTTTAATAAAGCGTGTTAAATAATGTTGAAATAGTATCTACATTTTGATACAAGTGGAGAAAGTTTATCATTGTGAACGAGGCGGCATTCCTCCGAGCCTTGGCGAGAGTGTTATGGAGACGAAAGCGTTATGGAGACGAAGGCTGCAGTGACAAATCTCTACGTGTATCAAGCGACGTCTTTCAATACACTAACAAAGATATAGGTACCTAAATAAAAGGGGGTTTACGCGCGACCCGTGGTGGTTGAGGTGCGATTCGTGAGGGTCGACGCGCGCCCAGTTGATACGATAAATGTAATACAATTGTGGTGGAAGCACGTGCACTTTTCCGCACTAGTGCGAAAAATTGTCAATTTCGTGCTTAAAAGCGATGTTTTCGAGTAAGTGTATTAAAAATTAATAATTTGTTAGTATATGGTCGAACTGAAAAAGTAAAATGAGATATTTGTAACTTTTAAACTCATCTTATACTCAAAAGTACAAGCAGCTAAGAGATATTTCTTTTTCAGCAACTCAAATGTTCTGAACTGCACTTTACTTGACTTTGAATAAATTATGCCTTAACATGAGCAGAAACCTATTTACCTTTTCCAAGTCTTAACAGAATTTGATACTCCAGAGAATTTTCTGTAAAATTGGTCTCGGCGCTAGTAAATGTTTTGACTTTGATATTGTCAGTGTCTAACTAAGGTTTTATTTATGAAGAACAATCGATGTTACAAATACATTGTTTCGATTTAATACTTAAAAACCTGCTTCATTGGTATAGTGCTCGTAACCTCGGCAGCGCTTGTCTTTTTAAGTTTGATACATTGAAAATGCTCTATAACAGTCCGAAGTTTAGATCTAGACAGCAAAAGGCTTTTACTACGAATTCCAAAGATTTTTACAAAAAAATACATCCTATTAAAAAAAACTAAAATTGCAAAAAAAAATTAATTTCCGGATTTGGTTTCAAAAAACGAAGAATCAAAACCAGAATCAACGGCCGTTTTTTTTTTTTATTAAATACTGTAATAATATTAGTTGCTACCCACTGGTCCTAAGGTATAAATAAAATAAAAATAAAATAAAATAGCCTTTTTATTCTACTACCACATCTAACAATATGTAAACACATTTTTAAATTAGTTAATTACACATGAGAAATTAAAATCACAACATTGGAATTATCCGATCATTAATTATATTTATCTATTTATTACATATTTTTCTTCTGCTTATAAATAATTGAAATAGAATTGAAATCTAATTGTAATATAATTGAAATCATTTCTTAATTAATTTTATATTTTAGATATTAGAATGCCAATTAATTATTAATGCCAATTGATTATATTAGATACTAATCCTATATGTCGTACAAAACAAATTATAAAATAATCCCTACATAATAATAATCTACAATAATAAAAATAACAATTCATATTAACAATCCATAATAATAATCCAAAACAATAATCCATATTTAATCATAACATTAAATCAAATAACAATACTTTTAGGTAGTAGTCGCCTCTTTGGCGTAGGCCTCCCCCAGTGTTTTCCACAGTTCCCTATCTCTAGCTTTTCTCATCCAATCCGGTCCAACTTTTTGTGTAAATATGTCTCTCCATCTAATTCTCTGTCGCCCTTTATTTCTTATTTCCTCTCTTGGTAGCCATTCTGTTACTTTTTTTGTCCATCTATCGTTTTCCATTCTACATACATGACCAGCCCAGTTCCATTTCAGCAACCGAATCCTCTCTCTTATGTCTTGAATTTTCGTTATTGCTCTAATTTTTTTATTACTTACTTTATCCGCCAGTTTGACGCCTAACATGCTTCTTTCCATTTTTCTCTGGCAGACTGCTAGCTTTTCTTCCTCTTTCTTTTTTAGAGACCAAGTTTGACATCCATAGGATATACTTGGAAGAATCACTACTTCATAAATCTTTTTCTTGGTTTTAATGTTTACATTCTTATTCTTCATAATTTCCTTTAAACTCCAATACTTTTTCCATGCTATTGCGATCCTTCTATTTACTTCATTTTCAGTGCAGTTATTGAACGAAATCGAATGCCCCAAATAAACATATTCGTTGACGTACTCAATCCTGTACCCATCCACGAAAATATCTTTGGTTTCGCCATTTGTTAGAATGTTGGTTTTCGAGGCGTTCAAGGATAACCCTACCTTTCTGCTCTCCGCTGATAAGCAATTAATCATGTATCCTAGATCGGCTGCATTGTCTGCGAAAAGCACTATATCGTCCGCAAATCTTAAGTGGCTTAAGAACTCTCCTCCTACCTTAAGACCAATATTCTCCCAATGCAGCTTTCGGAATATCGACTCTAGTACAGCAGAGAACATTTTTGGGGATAGAGGGTCCCCTTGCCTGACTCCTTTCCTAATGCGAAATTCTGGCCCTTCTTTTTCCAATCTCACCTTTGCCCAGCACTTTGAGTATATGTTATTTAGTAGCTCTACATATTTTTTATTTATGCCCTGTTCCAGTAGCGATTCCCAAATAGCATTATGAAATAGAGAGTCAAAAGCTTTCGTGAAATCTATGAAGCACATATATACACGCTGATTATATTCGGTAGCTTTCTCTATTATTTGCGTTACTACTTGGATATGGTCTATGGTGGAATAGTTTTTCCGAAAACCAGCTTGTTCAGGGGGTTGTTGCTCATCTAAGCGTTTTGATATTCGGTTTAGTATTACCTTTGCGAAGACTTTGTAAATATTTGAAGTCAGACTTATAGGCCGATAGTTTCCAAGGTTACTTCTGTCACCTTTTTTGTGTATTGTCCTAAGGTAAAGAGTGACCAAATAAAAAAGATACAGTAAAAAAACATTCAGTCGACTTGACAACCACCTTCTTTTTTGAAAATCAGAACATTGAATATAAGCTTTAAAAACAAGTTTTATGCCGATTGCTTGCACATGTTTATAAATATTCGCGTTCAATTGCAGCATTGCAGCAGTTGCCACGGAACTAATCCTGGCCACGATACCGTAATGCGCTTAGCAGTAAAATATATCTGTCATTAGAAGCTTAGCATCCTCAAGTACCACGGCAGCAGGAGATCGCAGCCAGAATACTGAACAGGGGCTCGATGTAAACGGATTAGATTAGGTTAATATTTGTTTACTTAAGTTTGCTTCAACAAGATACTAAGTTTAGAAGTTGTATGGAAGCGACAATTTCGAGTTTGAATATCAATTCTAGTAAGATGAAGTTCAGTTTTGGTGTGGTTTGATGCAATACAAAGTTATTTTTATATTTAATAATGTTTTAATAAGATTTTGCACAAGTACTGCTACTTTCAAAGACGGTCACAATGTAAGTTTAATAAATGGGAGTCAGAATACCCCGTCAAACTTTTTTCCTGATATCCATAAGCGTCTCCTTATAAGACGTCAAAACGCAGACCTGTGACCATTCAATAACAATAACTTTGCACCGCAGACAATTGTCTTTTTATCATCCATTCTCAACGTTTGTTCTCTTTAGACACATGTCCTAGATAGGTACGAGAGACTTTCAGTTGTCCAGTACTGCAGGTAAGAATTTAGAGCTGTATCCGACTAGATTAATTCTCGCTGCACGGCGAGCGATAGCTGTCTTCGCTTGAACGGCTCGCTACGACTTCAGCTAGAGAATTGTGTGGTACAAGATAGTGGCTTATAGCGTGCGCTGTTAGGCGGTATGGAATAAATATACCAGTATCAAACAATTTCACTCTTGAATGGGGCACTACGTACATTTCAAATTATAATCAAGTTAACTGAAATATTTATTGTATCTCTAACTATTACTAAACTTTCACTTACAAAACTGAGGCAACTCTGGCAAGTAAGTAAGATATTTGTGTTGTGTTGCGTGGTGGCTGTCGCGTTTTTACCCTTACTGTAATTATTTATGTAACAATATATAAAATGTCGTAAGACTTTTTAAAACAGAAAAGAAAAGAACATGTTTTATAAATACGAAGACTTAAAGTCACCCAAAGGGCAATGGAAAGGGCTATGCTCGGAGTTTCCTTGCGTGATCGAATCAGGAAAGAGGATATCTGTATGAGAACCAAGGTTACCGACGTAGCACAAAGAACCGCTCGCAGAACGGATGACCGTTGGGGCCGAAAGGTTCTGGAATGGCGACCACGTACCAGAAGACGTAGCGTTTTAAGGCCTCCTACAAAGGTGGACCGATGACTTGGTAACGGTTGCGGGAGTCCGATGGACGCGAGACGCACAGGACCCTTCATTATGGCGACACTTGGGGGAAGCCTATGTCCAGCAGTGGACGTCTTTCGGCTGAAATGATGATGATGAACTTAGCTTAAACCGTTTCTTCTATTGTTGTCATTGTGTGGGGCTAAGTGTCTGTCATGTGTTTTTGCTCTGTGTTTTATTTGGCTAACTAAGGCTAAAATATTATCTGTTTTCTCAAACAGCATACCTAATTGTTATTTCAAACTGCATTTTTTATTTCAGTCTATTTTAGTGTATCTGTAATAAATAATAGTTCGTACATTACTTTCATAAGCGATTTTTATGCTGTTTCCAACTCAAGAATTTTTGGTTTTGGTGGCTTCTCCGCAGATAAGTAAACATTACGCTTTAACTGATTGTGCTAGCGTATTGTAGATTTTATTGAGTATCTTCGGAGACATCACACAGCGCAGTGTTTTAAAATTCCAAATCAATATTCTGACACGGGATATAATTACTTCGATTTGGAAGTGCCAGGACTGAGTCGCCGGTCTACTTTATCTGTATTTCAAAGGTTAATGCTTCCGGTGTTGAGTGCCCTTGTCTAAAGCAGTATTTAGTATTAGAATAAACACAATACTTTTATTTCTTCCCCCCAAAGATATTATACAGCATGAAGTTTTGACTTAAAACTTCACTAGAAAGGTACAACACTCCAATGCAAAAATACGTTTCTATAGAAGCAGTTTCCAAATACTCTACAGATAATGTAATTTGAAGACACAGTTTTACCATTGTCTGTGTCTATCTAGAGAATTCTTTATTTTTATTCAAACCTATATCACTAGGAGAAGAGATAAACCCAAAGTCAAACGCTGCCACTTCCAACTTGTCCCGTCATAAAACTGAAATCAATTTATCCAGCGTTCGCGCAGCGCATCTAAATCGATTACGTCGGCCACTGTTTGTCCGGTAATGGAGCTATCCGTGACGTCGCCACTCACTCACTGATTCGTCTTTGTCTTGCGCTAGCTTTTGTTTTAAAACGAAATAATACAATAGCTAGTTGTGTCTTGTTTGCTTTTCAATGTGCCAAGTGAAGCGCTTCGTGAGAGCGTTGTGATAGAACAAAACTTGATAAGTTACAACGACTGGTTGGTGGACCGTCATGTCAGTAGCTAATCTAAGACTTTCTTAAATGTGGAGAAATTTTGCTAAAGTGAGCAAGAGCAGTGACCAATATTATTTCCATTTATGTTGTTTTATTTTTTAAATAAACGTTACCCCGCAGTGGGAATAACTGATGTTTCGTGGGTGCAATCAAAAACATGTAAACTCACATACACAAACAACTAGATCTGGAACAACTATCTGTAGGCCATGCAAATATATTATGTTACGTGCGGGAGTCGATCCTGCGACATACAGCTTAGCTGCCAATAGCTCATCAACCGGCCCATCGTGCCGCCAGACTTTAAATCTATAATGACTCAAGTAAATCAATTTGTGTACAATGATATCGTGTGTTTTGCGTAAATGGAAGTCGAATAATATCTGCCCATCTTCATGAAGAATGTTGTTTCCTCAGCTGGTACAACCACTCAATCTTGGAATCTGCTCCATTTGTCATGCGATGGGTAAACAAAACGTCCGGTATTTGTTACTCCAGCGATACATTTGTGTCTTTCTATAACTCCTATCTCAAGTCCAATATTATTTGACTTATTGGTCAACAGAGGTCATTCGAGGTCACCGCACTTCATTCCAGATGGATTGCTATTTGAGCACAAAACTTATTATCAACCGTTTGGAACGTCCACTATAACCGAATTCATGACTATGACTGTTCAACATCTCGTTTTTAACAATCGATTCTCAACCTTATTACTTCGAGATGGAACTACAATAAAACCAGATGCCCCACTTGAAGTATCGCTTCATTTTTGCATGTAACGTGTAAAAAAACTGAACATCTCACCCTAGACGATCCTTAAGCCTTTTCCCGTTACCGTTACTATCATCCAGCTATAACCAACGCTATCTAATTCTGATTTACAATAATCAACCTTATCATTTTGAAACACAGTTGAAAATCGGATGCTATGAACTGTAAAAATAAATTGGTCATGCTGACCGCACGAACAAAATTATCATTGTACATCCTAGCTTCCGTATTTCCTTGCAATAGGGTTGGAAGTTTTGGCAAGCGGTTGTAAAAGTATTTGGAAGTATTTGGCCTCACGCCAGGGCGTCAATAGAGCGTACTAGCTGGAGTGACGTCTCGTGGCCGTTACAGTGTGTTTACACCACCGTTACCGCCGTTTGCTGCTGTAATATGCTCTTGAAGCCACCAATAAGTGGCTTAAAACCTTAAACGGAACAGATCTCGACATGTATTGGGGATTAGAGCCCGAAATTTCGCGCGTCGTTTAGCAGAATTGGTAAACTTTCTTTTTATGTGATAGGTCTGGCGAGCACGCCAAACGCCACCTGATGTTATGTTACCGCCACCTGCATATTCATGAAATCCCAAAAGCAATAGTCTGATTTTTGTTGACTAAAACCAAAGAGATTTAAAGAGATACAATAGAACGGCTAACAGAAGAAATGTCTTAGAAAAACTGTCATCTAAATGCCTCAGTGATGCGTCTAGCTTTGAATAACAAACACGCGAATTAAATTTATCAAAATTGATATAAATTTAACTATCGCTCGGTAGGTCGCCAGGGCCTTACTATGATATGTTAAAATGTCAGTCGTACGAGCGAAGAAGAGTGATGGAGCTATACACCCTATATTGCTCTATCCCTTTAACAGTTCGGTTTTGGTCGTAAAATGGATCACGTTAAAAGCTCGTGGTAGACCCTTAGTGTGTGCTAGGTAAGGTTAAGCTTTTCAGCAATAGATGGCGTTATCACAAAATCAGCAAATGTTCTAGAACTATTTATAGAAATGATTGAATTCTAATTAATTAATGTGTAAATACCAAGAACATTTATGAAAATAAACCGAAGTTAGGATCAGTCATTTTACCATAACAAGATTTGCAATAGCGTAATGCGCAACTCGGCATATTTTCTCAGAAAATAATTTTCTTCTAAAATCATTCTTTTAGTGCATAAAGCGGATACAAACGTGACTGGACGTGTAGGGGTGTCATACCAGAATTATCTAAAATGTGAGTTTTAAGAGGTAATCCGAGGAAGAAATTTCACTTACAGGAAGCTATTTTATCCGTAATTTGATATCAAAGATAGTGTAGTTTTCTGGCCACTTTAGATTCCAGAAAATTCATGGATCCTTTGGCTACTATCCCAAAGGATCCATGTTTTTTTTTTTTACGGGAGCGAAACCTTGAGAAAAAGTCAGTCTTCGTGTTACCACAAAACGTCAAAAGGCTTCTTATTTTCGTGTCGGTGACGTTGTATATTTATCTGACCAGTAAGTAGCAACTTCGAGCTCTAGGTAAAGTGATATTCAATCAATGATAACGATACACCGTCAAATAGGCCTTATACGTTCAGGACTTTCTGACAGAAAATCGCTATCCACCAGGGTCTCTTGACTACTAGGTAAGTATGATGGTAATAGGAACTTCCTAGTTGAGTCCTTTCACAAAGAGCTCTATTACTACCAGAACAACTGATCCGATTGAATTTGAAACTGAATTAAGATATCTTGCAGTTGCTTGCGTTTATTGCGACGGGTTTATCTTCGCCTGCCTCGTGATCGATTGCAGCTGTCGCCATGCTTGCATTTTGACGTAATGTTTTCATTTGTTACATTTTCAAGGAATTCAGCAGATCGATAAGTGACTTGGAGTAATTTTGTTGAACGTTGTGAACCAAGTGTGACTCATGAATTGATTGTTAGATGTTTTTAAAGAAGTTGAGACAAATCCAGCTAGGATTTAGTGGTGGCTAATTTATCGGATTTATAAGCAATGATCTATAGTTTTCGCTAAATATTAGCTAAAACTTGTTTGCAGACGTTTTTAAAATAAGATTTCTTGTATCCTAATCTGTCTCTACTCTCTCTTATTTCTTCTACCTACTCATTGCAAATTTGATTGCTTACTTTAATAAAATCAATAGTTAAAGCTTGTTATTTATTGGCTTTAATATCCTCAACAAGAGAATTCCTTCTATTTCATACATCGTTACATCTAAAAGATAGCCTAAAATTTAGATACGGTCGTAAGTGTTAATCCTGAACATCGGTCCAAATAAGCGTGGAAGACCCCTTCTCACCTGAATATTTATCATAAAGGACAACCTGATGACAGCAAATTTGGATACCTCGACAACTTAGTGTAGCATAAATAATGAAACGGGGCTAGGCAAAGAGAAAAAACATCCAATGTGTTTACATCGTCAAACTTCATAATTCTTGTAGATACTGGTTAATTTGGACTACTAACATCACATCAGTATAATCCCCTACAATTGCACTATCACAGTCAGGTAAAGTACAACTGCTATTAACAAAGCAAGTTCATTTAAAAATGTAGGCGTATCGGAATTGTTCGCAGGCGATACGTTGCGAATTCATAGGTACTCTCATTGTGCACGCCACTCGTAAACCTGCTTTACTGCCCACCCCCAATACCCTCACGCCTCCTAATAGCTTGTATTGGAATGGGAGACACACTGGGATATTCGCGAATTATATTATTACTTTTACTAGAAGGGAAAAAAGTTTTTTAGAAAAAAAAATAATTTGGAAGGCGGTATTTATGATTTGTAGTTTTTTGATACCAACTTCAAAAATCAAACTTATTTTGTATTTTTTTTCACAGTATTTTGTTTTTAATTGAACCATAAGCAATGGTAGGCCAGTGGCTCTGACGTGGGTTCGAACACAGATAAGCGCTTTTTTGTGTATTATTTTTCTTCACTTCAGTTCAATGGAAAAGGTTCATTAGGAATTTCTTAATATCACAAAAAGTCTGAATTAGTGCCCAGTTGATGGCAGTAGTCTAGCTCCCTATTTCTTGGGTCTATAACGCAAAACTGATGAAATGAGAGTTCACTATGTGTTATGATATAGGTGCACTTCGGCCTAACGTCTAATGTATTCTCTATATACACTTATTTGTTGTGCAAATATCAATAAAATACGAACTTACAAAGTATATCTGATTACTAAGTAAATTAAAAAATCTTCTCTTTTTCATTTTCTCATCTCTTAGTGTCTCATTGCCCTTTCAGCAGTAGTTACCGGCGCGCGGTTTTACGCCTTCTACTGAATATTTAATCGAGATGAAGTGATAAAAAAATGTAGCCTCCTCGATTGGGATGCCCATTGCCCGGGCAAACCTGGGCAACACCGGGCAAAGCTGGGCTAAGTAGCTAATACTGCTAAATAATGAAATAGTTCTGTTGTTAGTCTTAATTGGTGTTTGGAGCGAGTAGTTTATGTTATAATGTTGTGTTGTTGAACAACTGTTATTTGTTACTTGTTATCTAAACAGTTGGGATTGTGATAGTCAAAACTTTAGTGTCACGTTCGTGTTTTGTGGAGGTGTAAGTATTAGTTGGGGTATTGATTTCACCGTTCGCCAATTTAGTCGTCCTAAGGGACAAGCCACGTGCGCCCTGCTCTTACCCCTTCAGAGAAACAATTTTGATTAAATCATTCATCCTAGTTCTTAATCCTTTATTGTGGGTCCATAAAAAAACAACATAGTACTCAGTGATTTGACAATTCTCGTACAAAGGCGAGCTTAACTCAACAAAAAGATTTTTGCCAGCAAAACTTTGAGTGATGGAGAGAGGTTATATTCGAGGGTACTTTGACTCTAATGTACAATATAAATATACGTAAATAAGTCTAATATAAAAATACTATATGTAGATTGTAGATATATTCTAATGTTCGGCGTTCCAACTTTCTGTGCCATAATATGCCTCTAGTCTCCATAATTTAGGCTGTGTGAACAATGCCTATGTTAATCTAATTACTTACCTATAATGATGTTATCAGCTACTCTACTCTAATTTTTGAACTCGTTAGTGAATTTTTTAGCCTTTACGTACGTTGAAGAATAGAAACGCAGATGGTAAAAACATCGTTGAATTCCACGTTCACCTATCGCAAACTAAACTAGTATCAATTTCTCTCTTTCACTTGTACATACAGTGTTATTTCGTTATCGAGTCGCAGATCAGATTGGCGACGCCGGCACTGGAACGAGCGGATTGTTCGACTGCTTCGACAAAATACTAGGCACCCGCTAGCTTTACACCATATTTCCTTGAATTTTTACTCTCACATTCATGCTACTGGCATTTTTTATGTAGGTATATTTAAATATATATTTAATTAGTGATATGAAAGTAAAGGGAGTTAGTGATAGCGTGACGAGTGACAGGACAGAATGGAAGAAAAAACGTGTTGCGCCGACCCCAAATAAAACGGGACAAGGGAAGGAAAATGATAATTTAAATAGCATTTTCTGAGTTTTCATTAAGTCATTTGCTAGATTTTATGAAAAGGAGTAAAAAGAGAGAAAATAAAATTTAAAACTAACATAAAAAAAGCTGTACGACGCCAAAAAAACGCATAAGTCATATTTAATTCCGTTAGGTTTTTTTTTTGTATTTTAATGAAACCGGATATTACACCTACTATTTTTATTTACTTATTATATACGCCTCGATTATATCCGCTAGGGATACCCGACGTGTCCTACTAGGCTTAAAAATTTAATACGAAAATTGTACATTTTTTCAATGTATAGTTTTAATGGTTTGTTGGTGGTGGTGGCCGTTCATTGTTAATTGGTGGCGACACTTGGGGGAGGTTTATGTTCAACAGTGGACGTCTTCCGTCTGATGAATGGTGTAAAACCATGTTTTTCATTATGTTTAGGTTAGATGGTTTCAGTCTATAACGGACATAGGTTGAAAAAATTTTCGTGTGTGTGGTGATTGACGATAACGTCTTACCTTATTGAGAAAATACCATATGTTTAGTATAGTTCATATTTAGTGAATTACGATTTCTTGAACAGAAAATCTTGTTTCGCAGAATTTATAATAAAGTCGTCTAGAAATCATAAGTAGGAGACTTTACTAAGTGTCCTTCCCCCACCGCCTTTTGCAGGTCGTTTTAAGACACTAATGAAATAAACGCAATATAATTTCATACTGAAATAAACAGTTATTATCTTATTCAAGATATTCTCAAGACTTTCATCTTTTACTAAATTATATTTATTAAGTACTAGGTTGTCATAAATTCAAGAAGCAGTTCGCAGACTCATTCAATTTCTTCACATTCGTACTTCCAAATGAAATTCGTGCGAGTATAACACAATTTTATATTCGTAATGTTATGTTAGCTGTAACATTTTAACTAAATCGTGCAGCTCAAGTCGTGGAACGTACAATTGCAGTTTCCAAGAGCGCTTTTACGCTGAAAAACAATTTTCCCTTTATATTTGTGAGATTTCAGCTTAGAATCTTCTACCGCCATGACAGTTTGTTGTAATTAATTTCTTGTTCCGTTTGGGATGGCTCGTTTCCTTGTGTTGTTTAATTTACACTTAGTGTGTCGAGTATGTTAGTGCTGAAACAGTGTGAAATAATTAAGTTGAATATTCTGACTCGGTTTTTGGTCAGGATTTAGGGTGCTCGTGTTTCGCAGTTGGAAGTCTAGTAGATTCAGATGCGTACGGTTAGACCGACTGTTGAGGATGATCCTATCTTATTTTAGATAGACATAAGGACAAAATACGGTTTCCAATGGGCGCTATTACGGCCGCGGTAAGGCTCTTTAACGAGTGATTACAGAGGCGCTACGGCATCTTCACTTTTCGCGTGACGCCTGTTCTGTGTTGGATTTAGTGGCAAGGAACGCCCAAGGATTACCATTGTACGGATTGCCTGGAGGACACAGTGAAGCTTACAGTGGAGGTCTGCCTCCCTTGCATGGAGCAACGCCATAGCCTCGTAAAGAGAATCGGTGGCAGTACACTTTCGCAAAAAAAAAAAAAAGTACACTTTCGCATTTGGGCCTAGTACGAAGCAATAGAGAATGGGAGGCGGTTACCTCCGTCTGCAAAGCAGAAATGTGAGCTAAAGTGACTGCCAAAAGCGTGAGGTGGAGACCGGGTCGACGCGACGGCCCGTTTTGTCCCAGGCGCGCGTTTTAAAGAGACTGACGGGGCCTGGGGGCCAATGCCTGTCAGGGCTGCAAAAGGAATACTATGTGTTTTAGTGAGTAAAAGTCTGACACTCTCTCTTGCGCAGACTAACCCAGAGCAGAAGAAGTAATCACGTAAAAAAAAAACTAGAATACAGTTTACTATATTACTATATACTTTAACAAACCATGTCTAAAAACTGATTGTCAACAGTATTTTTATTTATTTGTCCGGGATCAACAGTCAGCACCCAAAACTGTCTCAACCAGAATTTCCCTAACTCCGTCACAAGCGGACACTCAATAAAGAGCTGCCGAAACTTGTGCGATGATTTATATCATCGCTTAGCTGAGTTATAGCGTCGCATCGCGCTCAACTTTCCCCATCTTTTGGCAAATTCGTTCCTGTACTAACGAGTTCGGTGTCTTACTTTCTTTTAGTAAAGTAGGTTATGAAAATATGTACTTACGTATGTAAGAAGGGGAAATGAGATGTAATTAGTGTCAAGGACGTTGATATTGTTGGTAGAAAATGAGTCATACTTGTCGAAGATAATAATATCAGCTTGTAATTGTCCCAGTGAAATACAGAGGCCTCTTCTGATTCAGAGATGTCTAAGGCAAGGCTGGTTAAAGATTTTAGACAATTTTTTTTATCATAAGTTTAGTTTTCTCTGCAATATTTTTCCTTCTCCAATGTCAGTAATAAATAAAATAAAAAATTTTTGGTAAATCGCCAAAAATTGAAAATCCACTTGTGTCTTTCAATTGTTATTTGAGTTTTAAGGCTAAGGTTAAACTTTTTCAAACGTTCTCGCAGCCCTAGCAGGCATCGGCTCTACTGGGCCCGTTCAGTTTTGCTGACATCTCTTTAAAGCCGTGGAATAGAACGCCTTAAATAAACTTAGTATATTATGAATTAGAATTGCACAATCTTATAATTATATGAAAAGTAAAATATTGCTCACTGAACTATCACGAGACACCTTGAGCAATGAAATAAAGATTAACCTTTTGAGTGCGTAATTAGAGACACAATAGTAAGACAATGGCGCGTGAACGCCGGCGTTAATGCGGGGATCAACAGCTTAAACGCCAAATTATAAACCGATCCAAGACAAGGATCGGTAGACTATGACTCTTTCAATCTATTTTTAATTGGTTTGATAGACGTCCACTGTTACATATAGGGCTCCCCCAAGTGTTGTCATAATGACCGGTCCAGTGTGTCTCGCATCCATCAGATTCCTGCAACCCTCACCAGGTCATCGGTCATCAGGGAGACGTCAGCAAATCGTAGGGGCCCAGCAGGGTCGAAGCCTACTGGGGCCATGGGTAGTGTGAAAACGAAACCGTGGCCCTGGGACGAAGGCAACGAAGGAACAGGAGTGGGTTTTTAGTCAGTAAAAGTCTGACACTATCTCTCGCTCCGCCCAAGAGCGGGATTTGTCATAAGATGATTTTCCCACCTATAAAAAAAAAATAAAATAAAAAAAAAATAAAAAACCAGGTCATCGGTCCACCTTGTGGGAGGTCTTCCAAGGCTGCATCTGCTGGTACACGGTCGCCCCCTTGGCCCCTTTCAGCCCCATCGACTATCTGTTCTGTCAAATATCGATACTTAATAACAGCACATCAAATCAAATGACTTTCGAATGGCCTGTTGGTCTAGTGGCTAGTGGCCCTGACTGCTATGCCGGAGGTCGTGGGTTCGATTCCCACCCAGAACAAATGTTTGTGTGATGAGTACGATCGTTTGTTTTGTGTCTGGGTGTAATTTATCTATAATATGTATGTATTTAGAAATATATAAGTATGTTTATCAGTTGTTTAGTACTCATAACACAAGCTCTGTTTAGCTTGGGACTAGACGGCGTTGTGTGATTATTAATTTATTTATTTATTAAAACTTCATGCAACACAAAAGTACAAAGGCGGATTGTTGTGTATTATTATTATTAAATCATTAGCAACAAAGCAAGCTCTACAAACACCAAAAATACCACTCTCACCATAATTTATCATGACTAAATGCCTGCTACATAAAATCCAGATAGTGTCTCAGTATTTATGGTAATAGCGCCGTGTCTGCCCACCCCCGGCTATAAAGCAGCGTGAAGAGTGGCCGGCGTGAACCACAGGTCACTGGTGTGAATAGCCTTGGACATGCTCGTGTGATGTGAGAACAATGCGCTGCTTAGTGATGCTTTGCGTAGTTCGATACATACGTCAAATATTTCGGTTGGTACTTTTTAGGGTTCCGTAGCCAAATGGCAAAAAACGGAACCCTTATGGATTCGTCATGTCTGTCTGTCCGTCCGTCCGTATGTCACAGCCACTTTTTTCCGAAACTATAAGAACTATACTGTTGAAACTTGGTAGGTAAGTAGATGTATTCTGTGAACCGCATTAAGATTTTCACACAAAAATAGAAAAAAAAAACAATATAATTTTAGGGATTCCCAATACTTAGAACTGAAACTCAAAAACATTTTTTCATCTAACCCATACGTATCTATGGATAGGTCTTCAAAAATGATATTGAGGCTTTCAATATAACTTTTTCCTAAACTGAGAGTTTGCGCGAGACACACTTCCAAAGTGGTAAAATGTGTGCCCCCCCCCCCCCTGTAACTTCTAAAATAAGAGAATGATAAAACTAAAAAAATATATGATGTACATTACCATGCAAACTTCCAAAAATTAGTTTGAATGAGATCTAGTAAGTAGTTTTTTTTTAATACGTCATAAATCGTTAACCCATAATATCATAGTTAATTTTGCTTAAACATTCTTCTAATTCTAGTAGTCAGTCGTATGATGACAAGGTTCTGATGTTGTATGTTATAATTTTTTATAAGACTGCTTGGCTTTGTCTGATTTTTCGAAGTTATTGAGGTAGAGATTGGGTTTGGGTTTGGGTTTTGTATCTAATAATAATAATAATAATAACCCCATCGCCGTATCTCTACGTTGACGTCGTGGTGGGGCTTGCGTGCTCCAATATACCCTAGGTCTGTATCGGTAAAGTTTGCTTTGCCGTAATATGCCTAGGGTGAGGGGCCAGACTAAGAGAGATACAATCCGCAGCGCAGTTTTGTGGCGAACTGTTGGGCATTAGCGACCCCACGGACCCGATCTCCCGGGAGAATTCTTGTTCTTCATCTCCGGCTTGCCTTTATTGGCCGGCCGTAGTGAACACTGACGAGGAACTGAGCTCCCACCTCTCTCTTGCCTTTATTGGCTGGCTTGAGTGGAGATTCGCAAGAGCAAACGTGCTCGGGAGAAGGATGTATAATCCAGTAAGGTGCTGGTAGGGATCTTGACCGTACTTCCGGGATTGTCCTGATAGCCGTGGTATACCTCTCCACTCCTCAAGCACCTCAGGATATGTTGCCCTCTTGTTGCTACGTCACTTCGTGCTAGCGGCCGTTTTTGGGGGCCCATTTATTGAGTGTGCAAGTCACCCCCTGCCTTTTTTCGATGCATATTAATAACGTTGTTCAGGCAGGGGCCATAGTCTTGACATAGTTCCATGTTACCAGTCCACTTAAGATTCCAAAAACCATAGCCCTATTATCTTTGTTCTCCATATGTCGCAACAGTTTTTCAATAACCGGGGGTTGTCCTTGGGTGCACTAGCATAGCGCGTACAGGGATAATCGTCGGTTGGTATCATGTTCCATTATAATTATCTAAAGGGCCTCTGCGAGTTGGCTTCGGCTCCTTGTACGCCTCCCAAAGGTCCAGGACCTCAGGGTCCTGAGATAAAATAAAAAATAAAAATAATAATAATAATAATAATTTTTTATTGACGCACACACAGGTTAGTAAGAAAATAAAGAAATGAACAATAGAATAAGACAGATAGTACACAAAAGAAGTAGCCGTGGGCCCCAAACTAGGCGTAGCCTGTATCTTGGTGGCCCAGGTGATTAACAGGTTAAGCAGTTGGAGTTTATGCGACAGCACAATTTTGCAATAAAGGAAATACTTAACAGAAAGGAATAAATGTAAAAAATCTTATATCTAAAATCTTTGGAGGGTTAGACCTTAGGTTAGTTAGGCTTAGATAGTTAGGTTAGAGGGTTAGGGTTTCGGAAGTTAGACGACAGGGAAACAAAATAGAAGAACACAACAACTTTATATTTTGCTATATAAGATCTACCCCTGGAAAATATGGGGTGGGATTCATAATACACAAGTCGCTGAAAAACTACATAGAGAGCTTTATAGGATTATCAGAACGAGTTGCAACTCTGAACATGAATATTGAAGGCCAAAAGATATCAATAATACAAGTCTACGCACCCACAGGAGAAGCAAAAGAACACGAAATTGACGAGTTTTATAAGACCACAGAAAAAGCTTTGGAAGCAGCACACAATCACACCATTCTAATGGGAGACTTCAATGCAAAAGTTGGCGCCCCTCGAGAAAACGAAAATCTAGTTATGAAACAATACGGAAACGGTGAAAGAAACGATAGTGGTCAGAGGCTCGTCAATTTCGCACTTGAACATAAGCTAACAATTATAAATTCCTGTTTCAAGAAAAAACATAACCGCAGATGAAATTGGCGATCACCAAACGGCCACAAGAATGAGATTGATTATATCCTCTCAAATCACCCAAAATTGTTCCAAAATATAGAGGTCTTGAATCTTAACTATGCATCAGATCACCGTCCTGTCAGGGGTACAATTAAACTTGCCGTGCAAAGAAAAAATAGGACAAATTACACAAATATTAAAACAAGTCAACTCAAAAACGAAGATGAAATAACAAAATACAAAGAAAACTTATCAAGCTTTCTCCTGGAGCCATCAAGCCCATCCGTCAGCCAAGATATTAAACCGGTGCAAACCTTATATGACAACATAAAAGAGGCCATCCAACGAAGTCTGATCCTTGCAAAACCAAATAGAGAAAACAATAAAAAACATAAAATTTTACAAGAACGCACAGTAAAATTATTAAAAAGAAGACAAGAACTACTAAAAACTAAAAATAAAACGCGCTCATTGAAAAATGAACTCTCCGCATTGTATAAACTGGCTAACAAAAACATCAAAAGAGACTATGCAAAATATAGACAAGAAACAATAGAAAAACATCTTCAGCTATACGGCAGCTCAGGAAGAGCATACAAAGAACTCAGAACCAACCGATCTTGGATAGAAGGATTGAAAACCCTTAATAAAGCCCTATATAATCGAAAGGATATTGTCAGTACAGCAACTGAGTTCTACAAGAGACTCTATAGAGATAAAACGTGGAAAACCACATGCAAACCTGAAACAGAAATTACAGACTGCCACTCTATACAACCAATCAACGAAACCGAGGTAATAAACTCAATAATGAAACTGAAATTCGAAAAAAGCCCTGGATCTGACCACATTACAAACGAATCGATAAAATACGCTCACCAAATTTTGGCACGACCATTGACTGAACTGTTTAACTCTATACTTATAAGTTCTGAAACGCCCAAAGAATGGTCTGAAGCGAATATTATACTTATATATAAAAAAGGCGATCCAAAAAATATCAGCAACTACAGACCAATTAGTTTGTTACCAAATTTATACAAACTTTTCTCTTCAATTATAAATAATAGGCTTAGTCCAATAATAGAAGCAAAACAACCTATAGAACAAGCGGGTTTCAGAAAAGGATACTCTACTATCGACCACATCCACACCATAGAACTAATTATAGAGAAATATCAGGAATTTCAGAGACCCCTTTACATTACTTTTATTGACTACCAAAAAGCTTTCGATTCGGTCACACACATAAGTATTTGGGAAAGTTTAAAAATTCAAGAGGTGCCAGATATATACATAAAAGTGATTAAAAGCATATACAATAACAACAAAGGAAGGATAAAGCTCGAAACCTTAGGCCCCGGTTTTCCTATAGAAAGAGAGGTAAGGCAAGGGGACCCGCTCTCACCCACCCTTTTCATAGCCATTCTCGAAAACATCATGAACAAGTTTTATTATTATTATTATTTGGTGAGACACACTAGCAGCTATTTAGCTGATGCGTGTGTTTCATATAGTTTGGAGATGTTTAGTCGGTCCAACTGATTTTTAAAGCAGTTCAATGTGGGAGCTTTCACAACACTTTCCGGGAGCCTGTTCCATGCCGTTACAACTCGGTTAGGTAGAAATTGGTTCAAAGGCTTCTTTTTGGATGCATTTCCCCATAACTTAAAGGAATGTCCTCGTAAATGTTTGTTGGCATTCAGTGTGTAAAGGTCTTGAAGGCTGGGCACATCGTAGTATTTTGTGAGTATTTTATAAGTCTCAATAAGCCTGCCCCTTTGTCTACGTTGTTCCAGTGTGATAAGGTCAAGTTCTTTAAGGCGCTCTTTGTAAGATAGATTGCGAATGGTACGGACCATTTTTGTTGCCCTTCTCTGAACATTTTCGATTAGAGTGATGTCTTTCTTAAAATATGGGTCCCAGATGACATTAGCATGCTCCAAGAGAGGTCGTATGTAGGTTTTGTACAGCTTAACAAACGTTTTAGGTGTCAAGCATTTAAATGCCTTGCGAATAACATAGAGTTTCGAATGTGCTCTCTTGACGACGTTGAGTATGTGTGTTTCCCATTTTAGATCGCTAGACATAATAACACCTAAATCTTTCTGTGACTCGACAGATGAGAGTTTTTGAAGTCCTAGATGATAACTTTTTCGCGGATTGTTTTTTCCCAAGTGTAAGATGGTACATTTATCAACATTCAACGTAAGTAATCAGTCCTGGGTCCATTCGTATATTGCGTTTAGGTCATTTTGTATATCTTGCCATTGAACCTGCGGATTTCCAAAAAACTTTGTATCATCTGCAAATAGCGAAAACGACAAACGAAGCGTATTTTTGAGGTCTATCAAGTATAGGATGAATAGCAGCGGGCCAAGCACCGATCCCTGTGGAACACCGCTGAGTACAGTACGGGCTGTAGAAATAACGTCACCAATACGCACACGGAATGTTCTCTTAGTAAGAAAATCACTTATCCAGGCTAATAGACCGCGAATGCCTAAGTGTTCCAGTTTATGGATTAGACGGCGCAAAGGAACACGATCAAATGCTTTTTCATAATCCAGATATATCACATCCGTGGGATGCCCTTTTTCATGGTTCCTTGCCCATTCGTGTACGCATTCAAGTAGATTTGTTGTGACTGATCGTCTCGGGACAAATCCATGCTGCTCCTTCGCGATAAGTTGCTCTTGCGATAGAAATTCTCTTATTTTACTTGCAATAATTTTTTCCATAGTTTTGCATAGTACACTAGTCAGGCTAATGGGTCTATAGTTCACGGGTAATAATTTATTCCCTTTCTTGTAGATCGGTACTACATTTGCTACTTTCCAATCAGCAGGCACTACACCTTCTTCCAATGAACTATTCATAACCTGAGCTAAGCTCGCGGTCAATACCCGAGAGCAATTCTTCAATAATATGGACGGTATATTGTCTGGACCAGTGGCCGTACCATCATCAAAACTCGACAATGCCTTTTGCACCATATCGCCTGTGATATTAAATTTCTCAACTGAGTTGGCTACTCTGGGCGCATTAATGGTTGGTAATGGTCCATCGGGTTCTTTAACAAAACTAAGTTCGAATTGATCCGCAAAGGATTCAGCAATCTGGTCCGGTTTCATAACAAGTTGGTCAGAATTGTTTTTAATAATATTAGGGATACAAACTTTAGAGTTCAGCTGCTTCCTGATATAGCCATAAAAAGCTTTAGCACCTGTATCTATGACAGTGGATTTGAATTTCTTCTATGCCGTTATTTTAATGATATCGTTATTTATTCTTCTATATCTGTCATACGCATTTTCATTAGGATTAATTCTATAACTGATCCACAGTTTCTTTTTCTTTACAATAAGATCAAGGATTTCTTTGTTTATCCAGGGCTTATTGGTACGTAGCTTTTTATTAATAACCTTTTTTGGTACGTTGTGTTCTATTATCGAATGAATTTGGTTTTTAAAAGATAGCCACATGTCATTAACGGAGTTTCCATTAATAGTTAGACTCTTGGTCAAGTGGTTGTTGATTTCCTTGTAGTCTACCTTGTAAAAATCGTATAGCTTTGGGTTTCTCTTCTTTTTGTTATTACTGTTGGTATGAATGACCTGTACTGTAGCTGTAATTACTAAGTGATCACTTTTTCCTATAGGAGGATGGTACTCAATATCACAGACAAGAGTATCATCATTGCATAATACAAGATCTAGCAAGGATTCTTCTTGGTTGCGTTTTCTGGTGATTTAAGTAACCAGTTGTTTAAGGTTGCTGTAAGTATACATACTTATAAAGGAATTGTTTAATTTATCATAGCCATTAATTTTTTGGAGCGGCCATTCTATGCTGGATAGATTAAAATCGCCTATAATTATTACCGTTTTTTCAGCTGCTGCTTTTCCAATAGCATTAAATAAAACTTCATCTGATTCAGCAAGGGTGTTGGAAGGAGGTCGATATATACAAGCCAGTAGTAAGTCAAGATCTTCATATTGTATATCAACCCATATTCCCTCAACAATACTATTATGATACTCATTATTGACTTTAGAAACGATTGCAGCCGTATTGATTTCGTGTGCTACATATATGGCGACACCACCCCCCCTTCTCTGGTCTCTGTCCAAGCGGTAGAGTGTGTATCCGGGTATATTAATAATGTTGTCAGTGATCGATAGAAGTTGGAGTGGAGCAAAACAGGATTCTACATAGAAGGCGCCTACCTAAGCCATCTGAGGTTCGCCGATGACCTGATACTTCTGTCAGAGACAGCCAACGAGATGCAATCAATGATAGAATCCCTACAACAAGCAAGCGCGGAAGTCGGACTAGAAATGAACATAGAGAAGACTAAGATAATGACTAACACACGAATAAGACCTATAACTATCAACGGTAACCCTTTAGAATATGTAGACAATTACATATACCTAGGAAAAAGAATGAGTTTCGAGAAAAACAGCAACTTTACAGAAATAGAGAGAAGGGTCCAACAAACCTGGAAATAATATTGGAGCCAAAAAGAAATATTTAAAGGTAACTTACCAATACCTCTCAAAGCTAAAGTTATGAACTCATGTTTACTACCAAGCTTAACTTATGGGAGCCAGACCTGTAAATTCACGATTCAAGCTATGAATAAAATTAACACATGTCAAAGAGGCTTAGAACGAAGCATGTTAAACATAAAGAAAATGGATAAAATAAGACACACAAAGATAAGAGACATCACTAAAGTTACAAACGCCTTAACCTTTGCTCAAAAACTGAAATGGCGTTGGGCTGGCCATGTGGCGAGAATGTCCGACAGAAGGTGGACCCTGCGAGTTACCCAGTGAAAAGGACCACCAGGCAAGAGGAGAAAGGGGAAACCGTCGGCCCGCTGGGAAGATGATCTGAAAAGATCAGCTGGCCAAAACTGGTGCTCTATAGCACAAGATCGAGAAAAATGGGCATCTTTGGAGGAGGCCTATACCCAAACCGGGGTTCCTGTTAATTTATAAATATTTAAAACATAACTTCTTAATTTACTAACATAATCTAAGCTAACTTCCTAAGCAAACCTATGTATGTTTTACCGTAATATTGTAACTAACAACAATGTAAAAACAAAAAATAAAAAGGCTTATTATTATTATTATTATTATTTATTAAATCGTTAACCGCAATTTAACTTTCAAGCTTGTACGGAACCCTCAGTGCACGAGTCCGACTCGCACTTGCCCAGTTTTTAAATATCGTGCCAGGTAGCATTTACCTCTTTATAATATTACATAGTGTTTATGTATCATTTTTTTTTTTAAGGTATTCAAATAAACCAATGCTTGACTGCGATCCCACCTGATGGCAAGCAGTGATGCAATCATTGATGGTGAGGCGCACTAGTTTATTAAGAGCCTCTAGCCTTGAAGACACCTAAATTATTATAGTTGGACGGGAAGACCGCAGACAAATTGTTCCATTCCTTCGATGTACACGGTATAAACGTCTAAGCGAAACGCTTAGTCCGGACCGTAGAAGTTTCAACAACGTAAGGGTGGACTCACCGTAAGTCGGGTTGTCCGATGGTAGAAAGGAGATGGCGGAATCAAGTCATACAATTTTCGCGCACATTCTCTAAAATGCAACCTGTAAAATACTGAAAGGCTGGCTACCCTGCGCCTGTGCTTGAGTCTTTGAGGATTTTGCTTTCATTGGAATAGAATATTTATGTGGTATGTGCTTGAAATGAGTTTATTGTAATTTGAAAATAAATTAATAATAAATAAATATTTCTATGCAGTTCCTACATAGTAACAGTAGTCCTTCTCCATTTACACGTCAATAATATCGAAAAACGTGTCACCGGGTTTATTGCACTTTTTATAGCGACACCACTTCGCGACACCATAAAATATTTATATTTTATAGCTACTAATAAAATATTTACGTCAGTTCCTGATACTCGAACCTACCTGAAGGATAAACAAAAATATCTCTTTTCTAATTCAGCATTCCCTTTTATATAAAAATTCTCTCGGAACCGTATAAAATAAAATTGTGTTTAAAGATTACAATTTTGTCGTATCCTGTCTGTTTACGGAGTGCTATAAATTTTTATTTGAGCAGTTTGTATTTCTTTTGTAGGTATACAGACAACTCTTTGGTTTTTGAAGAGTGATAAAATAATAGTATCAGGTTGTTACTTTTTAGTATAATGTGTGAATTTGAAATAGTATGGATGCTTAACTCACGTTGTATTTTTTATATTCTTTTGTATTTCTAACT
The DNA here is from genome assembly GCA_905147345.3 of Mythimna impura. Classification (NCBI taxonomy): domain Eukaryota; kingdom Metazoa; phylum Arthropoda; class Insecta; order Lepidoptera; family Noctuidae; genus Mythimna; species Mythimna impura. The sequence goes on from LR990344.1 coordinate 922,925, forward strand.
TGATCTTCTCCTTAATAACGCAGTGATTGAATAAAGCAATTTATATACATTTCACCAGCATTCCTGTCAGTGGTGTAGCTAGTCCCAAAGGGGCCCCATATCAAAAGTTATGGAGTGTTTTTTTTACAACGTAGTAGGGCCTATCTACTAGCACAGAGCTGACTAACTGAATAAATTTCGTCCATGTCATTCTGTAAGACCGAGACCAATTACCTCGTTTAATGGAGTATTCTGGAATAGAAGAGAGAGAGAGTTTTTATTGTGATCTTATGTAGGGAATGTTTGAATGAAGAGAGCGATAAAAATGGCACATCCTGTAATTTAGTAATTATTTGTTAACTACGCACGCTACTAATAAGAGAATTGAATGTTACGATTTTTTACACATGTCGGGGCCCCTGTAGCTAGGGGGCTCCGTAACATTGATACGGCTGATACGGCGGTAGCTATTCCTCTGATTCCTGTTTAATGACGGTGATATTCAAATTACTTAGTGCTTGACAAGAACTAAGATATCTTAATACCTATAATGTTTACTATCACATAGGAAGTAAAATTAATAATAATAATAATAATTTTTTCCCCATCGCCGTATCTCTACGTTGACGTCGTGGTGGGGCTTGCGTGCTCCAATATACCCTAGGTCTGTATCGGTAAAGTTTGCTTTGCCGTAATATGCCTAGGGTGAGGGGCCAGACTAAGAGAGATACAATCCGCAGCGCAGTTTTGTGGCGAACTGTTGGGCATTAGCGACCCCACGGACCCGATCTCCCGGGAGAATTCTTGTTCTTCATCTCCGGCTTGCCTTTATTGGCCGGCCGTAGTGAACACTGACGAGGAACTGAGCTCCCACCTCTCTCTTGCCTTTATTGGCTGGCTTGAGTGGAGATTCGCAAGAGCAAACGTGCTCGGGAGAAGGATGTATAATCCAGTAAGGTGCTGGTAGGGATCTTGACCGTACTTCCGGGATTGTCCTGATAGCCGTGGTATACCTCTCCACTCCTCAAGCACCTCAGGATATGTTGCCCTCTTGTTGCTACGTCACTTCGTGCTAGCGGCCGTTTTTGGGGGCCCATTTATTGAGTGTGCAAGTCACCCCCTGCCTTTTTTCGATGCATATTAATAACGTTGTTCAGGCAGGGGCCATAGTCTTGACATAGTTCCATGTTACCAGTCCACTTAAGACTCCAAAAACCATAGCCCTATTATCTTTGTTCTCCATATGTCGCAACAGTTTTTCAATAACCGGGGGTTGTCCTTGGGTGCACTAGCATAGCGCGTACAGGGATAATCGTCGGTTGGTATCATGTTCCATTATAATTATCTAAAGGGCCTCTGCGAGTTGGCTTCGGCTCCTCGTACGCCTCCCAAAGGTCCAGGACCTCAGGGTCCTGAGATAAATAAAATAAAAATAATAATAATTTTTTTATTCAGGTCAAATTTACCCATTTACAGAATCAAAAAATAAAATAAAAACATCAATACATTAATTAAAATAACCATAATTAAACCCAATTACATACATTAAAATTAAAATTAATGAGACAATGTCAATGAATCACAATTAAATTCAAATAAGTTAAAATCAAATTAAATACATTAAAATCAAATTAAATAAATTAAAATCAAATTAAAAACATTAAAATCAAATTAAATAAATTAAAATCAAATTAAATCAAACAAAATTAATGTTAAAAAAGTTAGATTCCATCAAGTTAATTAGTTTTCTGTAAAACAAGTTCTTCCTATAAATTTCTGAAAAAAGTAAAATATCAGTTTCAGTTCTGCTCGACAAGTTGAAGGCGCTGCAAACTTTGAGAAACGCTGTCAAAACTTATGAAAGTCTGCCAAGCGACGGAAGTTGGAAAAATCTGTATCGGGCGTTGATTTAATAAATATCTTCTTTCTGTGAAAAATTGTGCATAGTGAGGAATTCTTGAATCCTACGAGTAGAAACAAGAAGGAAGATTCTTGAGTTGTAAAGTCAAGAAGTGGCATGAATTATTATTGCATCTGGTCCCGCGACTTACCTTTTAATTGCTATTAATTATTTATCTCTCACCTTTTGTTCTTTTTGTTCAAAAAACAGCAGTTCACAACCGTACAGCCCAACAATAAAGACGTATACTGTACTTTACCATTACATTTTTTACATCAACAACAGTTGCTCCAGCCTCTCTGAGTATGGTTTCAGCAACAACTTGCTCCAGCTTCTTTGAATACAGCTTTAGAAAAATTTTGATCAAATTTCTATGAGTACAGTTTTAACAACAACTTTCTCCAGCCTCTATAAGTACGGTTTTAGCAACAACTTGCTCCAGTTTCTATGAGTACAGTTTCAGCAATAACTCGCTACAGCATTTACAAGTACAGTTTCATATGAGTGATGTGGCATCGTGAAGAACAAGTGATCTTTTTCTTAATAGCTAAGTTATGCTATAACTATTAAAGTTGCTGTATAATTTTGTCAGTTTAATTTCAATTTTGGATATTTGTATCATTTGTGGCCGTCGTCATCACGGCTCGGCGACCGGTTAAAACATACGGTATTTGCCACGTCTTACTTCTTTCTTTGATCTGTGTTCCCAGTAAAAATTGTTGGGTAGTGAAAAATTCAATTCCAAATCAAGTGTCCGCTTCGCTACTGAAATGTCGAAGAAGGATTGTTTTCAAACGTAATCTAAGATAGAAACAAGTTTAAACTTATAAAATACTGGAAACTTCCACGCGATACTAGGTTTCACAGAAAAATATAGTAGATATGAAATCGGCTACTTTAGTTGAGAACGGAAATTGAGAATACTGTTACGATACAGATGTGTACGGTTGTTGTCATATTCTGAATATCAGCCAGATAAAGTATTTTATATTTTGCAAATGTAATATACAGATGTGTTCTTGGGGACTTTGTTGTGCCTATTTTTGTTCAATGCTAAAACACTACGAAATGATGTTAGGCGGGCGTTTCGAAAGACTGTCTATTGTCATTTTGGACGTTTAAAAAGTGCTGTGTTACGAGTGTCCTTAAGAGGGTCCTTTTTCACTCGCCTATCGTCAACATCGAGCATGGTTTAAAAGCTTGTTACTTCATCTAACGCAATCCAACGCAATATTTGACGAAAAGGCAACGCGAAAAAAAAGGGATAACGCCTGAAAACTCTGTTAGCATTCGGTAATTCCGTGATTTACTCGAATATTTTACAAAACTTGTTCCAGGAAATACTTTTTTTTTTAAACCCTTAATTTTTTTTGAAAAAAAATGTCATCATTTAGAATCTTGATTAAATTTGCAAGTCTTCTGTTGTTATACTTTTTTAATTTTTGAGTAAATTATGTAATGTCAAAGTTTATGCAAAATAGCAGGTTTTCAGAGTTCTTTACTGGATTAGTTTTACACAAATTTATAAATTGATTTTAATAGAAGCCTAGATAATATCTACAAGATACTGTGTTTCCAAAATATTTAATGAAAAGTGTGTAACAACGTCATAATCGCGTAAGACCGGTTGTATGAAAAACAGTGAAAATGTACCTAGGTATGTCGAGTTGCATCCCTTTAAATAGCTTCTGCCACTGGCTTCACCTGCGTGAAAATATAACAAAAATGTCTATGTCCCTCAGTGATAAAGTTGCATTCTACTGGGAAAAACTTTTAATTTTTAAAAATGTTTCTTTTTATTATTGAAAGGCTCGCGTTTGACCACCATCTCACCTGATGGTAAGTGATGATGTGGTCGACGATGGAGCACGCTTGTCTAGAAGTAACCTATTCACTCTTGACTTAAAGACACCTAAGTTGTAACTATCACGAAACACAAACTCCGGCAGGGAATTCCACTCCTTAGCATGCTGTACGCACAATAATGTGGTTTTTGAGTTTAAATTTTCATTAAAAACAAAACTATAAATCTTTCCTCTTCATAACATTGGTTGCTATAAATAAACGATTTTTTCAGTTAGAAAAGATTATTGTTACATATAAAAAATCAGTCCAGTGTGAGCCGGACTCGCGCACCGAGGGTTCCGTACTAACGTTCCAGAATCCAGTCTCATGGATTTTCCCGAATAGCAAAAAGTAATTATTTTGTGACGTAAGTAACTACAAATTTACGGTTTTCAGACTTTTTCCTATATTTATGCTATGAGACCTTGCTTCTTGCCCATTCCAGGATTCAGGTCAATGTAAAGTACCCTATAGGTTTAAATTTTCTTGTGAATGCCAAAACTTGCATCTGACGGAGTATAAACGGCCTTACCTTCAGATTGTGTTGATTTAGAAGTTAAATTTTTTTATTGTTTCAGGGGGTAGTGCACCTGAGTATTTGATACTAATATCAGCTTGATACTTCGTTTCGCGTTCTTGAGATTAAAGGTTTTGACAGGCAGACAGACGACTACAAAGTGATTCTATAAGGGTTCCGTTTTTGCCGACTGAAGTACGGAATCCTAAAAAACATAATCAAAGAAGTTAGTTGTCAATCAGCCGTACAGCAAACACGGTTCAAAATCTTAACTATTTACTTCCTCTTCACTTAGTATCCAAACAACTACTTTCAGTTCTGAAACAACTTCACTAATACGATCAACGTCAAACAAAGTCTGTATATTACGCCACAATTACTACGGAAGTCCCAATCTTTGGACCAAAAACTAGCATCCTTAGTTCCTCAGGACATCTTAGAGGACCATCCTATTTGTAGGAGCGTACAGCCCGTGATTGAGGGGGTTGTAATAAAGAGGAATAATGTTCGACTAGAGTAGTTTCAATGTGGATAGTGGCAGTTAGGTGGGTAGTTGATTACGTGGATGCGAAGGGGTTGCCATTGTTTTTAGCTGCAAAGGAGTGTATGTGATAAGAAAATTGGTGATTTAGAAGTTAAGTTCTGTACCAACTTTATGACTTTTAGTTTTATATTTGTTTGAAGTTTTTCCACTCCTCGGAACCGTCGATGCCGTAGGCCCAGAAGATGCCATATCAAGTTTCCTTTCGATGGATACAAAAGGTTTTACCTTGCTATGGCACACAACAGGCCAATAATGATGATTATAATTTTACACTTAAGTACAACTTACAGAATAACACATCAAACTATACTTAACATATTATATGCTATATTCTGTATTATAGCTTTATGTATAAATAAATAAACTTATTATTATTATATATTATAAAGCTAAAAAGTTTATTGGTGTTTGGTTGAACGCGCTAATCTCAGGAACTCCTGATTCAAATTGAGAAAAAAACTTTTTAGTGTTAACTAGAGCATTTATCAAGGAAGACTACATAACATCACGCTGTGACCAATAAGAGCGGAGCAGTAACCAAAGACGGGTAAAACCACAGGGGACAGCTAGTTCAATATTATAAATAATAATTATCTATTTATCAAAGTTAAAAATCTACAACGATATAATAATAATCTGTTGATTCAACAAACTTGAGAAAAAACTACCTGATTTATACTAGGCTCACATAAGTACAAAATAAGTTGAATCAAGAGTCTCAGACTAATTTGTACAGATCGGTGTTCTTACGTGATTGCCAGCTCTGGACGCCTTCCAAGCCCAATTACTGCCCACTACCAAGATATATTAATTTGTTTCATGGCTACTTAGCTGGATATGTGGTGCTTCAGTTGGTCTAAGTACCTGGTGATGTGAAGTGTTTTCAGGATTAACACAGTTTAAAAGTTTTTTTTTTACATAAAATAAACTAGTGCTTGACTGCGATCCCACCTGATGGTAAAAAGTGAAGCCATCGTTGATGGTGACGCGCAATAGTTTATTTATAAGGGAAGATACAGAAACATTTTATGCGTTATTGAGAGTTCAAATTAAGTGCATTTTGAGCTCTCACCAATCTTTATATATACTATAGGCAAAAACTGCACCTTAATTAGTAAGCCTAAGTTAGCTTATTAAATCATAGACATATTGAGTGGACATTAAATCAGATTTTTCTATTCCATAATATAATCACCACCATTATTAATTTAATCAACTTTGGTAACACAAAGAATGTGTTTATAAAATGCTTGTTGTACCGCGTTCACATCGTTTCGTCAGTACAAAACGTTCAAATCACGGTTCAAACAAAAAGAGCAATCGATGCACTCATTGTGAAGTTATTTCGTAAGTGTCGGTGTCCAGTTATGCGAATAGTTGACCTCGTTTTTCAGTTAGAAATTGAATTGAAACTTTTTGGACAGTCAGGGGTCAAGTGTGGAATTTTTATTTTCCTTTGTTCTTTTTTCTGGCGAGTTGGCACGTTACACTTCTGGACTTTTGACATTTACTTTAGAATACAAAATGAAAGCGGCATAATTAAAGTCGTGTTGTAAATGTGAAACATTTTATTTTACCTGAGAGAAGAAAATGAACTTCTGTGTAACTCAGATTTTTATTCATTAATTATTCTCTTAGGCCTCAAGGCTTTCAAGCTATGCTGAGGCTGCTTTTAAGACCGAAAGACAAATCGCATTTACGAAAAAGATTCACACATTTTATTTTAGTACCAAACCAAATGTCTCTGATGGTAGGTAGCCAATATGACTATAAAAAATAAACAACGATGACTAAATATTTCCTTTTTTAATAAAATCAAATCACAAATTTTCAAATTTCAAATATTCTTTTTTCACATAGGCCTACATGGGGACCTAAAAAACGTCAGAATCTAGTGTATCAATAATAATTAACCTCATTTGTGCGTACAGGTCTCTGTATTTTGCTTCAGTAAGTGGCATACAAATATTAGTAAAAGATAGGTACGTCTAATAGTAATAAAAATAATCATAATAAAAAGTGAGTCTGAACGACTCTCTTTTTATTAAGATTATTTTTATTGTATTTTTTAGTATATTGACCGATTTACACTGTCCTTATATCTACTTATACTGTAATATGGAAGTATTGTAAGAACCACATTTTTTTTTAAAAGAGTAGGTAACCATGGAGTTTCTTGCCGGTTCTTCTCCATAGGAAACGACCAATTTGGAACCGTGCACTAACTTCTGACGTTTTACAAGTGCCCATGTAGGCCTATGTGAAATAAAAAACTTTTAACTTTGACTTTGAGTAATATCTCCTGAAAAATATTAGGTAGGTATATACATTGCTAATTAATAATAGGCACTAATTATAAAAAAGTTATTTTAGAGAGACAAGTAGGTAATTTTTTTTCGTTACTAATATAAGTAGTCACTAATATTATAAAGTCGAAAGTTTGTGCATGTTTGTTGCTTCTTCACGCTCGGATGGCTGAACGGCTCTGGATGAAATTGGGCACACGGGTAGATCGTTTCTTGGAATAGTACATAGAATACTTTTTATCCTAGGAGTATGCTTCTTTGCAATAATTTTCTACTTTCTCGCTGGCAGCAGCAAGTAAGGAAATAAAGATGGCATGTTTCTTAACACACCATTGGTTCCACATTGGTAAGTTCGTATATCATAACATTATTGAGTATTTGCTAAACTCTTATTCTTTATTTTATACTAACGATTAATAATTAGGTATACATAAGACTACTTTCCTAATTAAATAGTTCAATATGTTCTATTTTCAAAGAAGCCTACTCCTTTGATAATCGCTTTAAAAGAGCTTAACATGAATTGAGTAACAGCTCTTGAATTCTACTTGAATCTTAACAGTAGTATCTCAAGCTGTCGGCTCGTGAACACTTGTAGTGTACGTATCGGAAGCTCTGATAAATCCTTAAATTACTCACGAATGTCTTCCACTATTAGGCTAAGGATAAACAGGGTTTAAGATGTAAGAGATTAGCAGTAGATTTTAAGATTCTTGACTAACAAGTACTAGGAGAGCTTATCACAGAGAAGGTCGACTATAGCCATACTTTTGTCTGACGTTCTAGTATACTCTTAAACATTAAGACATGATGCTTTGAATTTTAAATGGGAAATCATTCAATAACTTTTCCCACTCTGCATGGAGCAAAAGAGAGTGTCAAACTTTTCCAGGATGGCTCTGGTAAATCTTTCGAACAATCTCGCAACCCACATGATACGGCTATGTCGTTTTTTTTTAGCCTAATAGTTAAAAGCAACGGATTTTTCAAAAGATACCTAAACGCATAGGGCATAAACAGCTATAACATCGATACAATCAAACTAGATAAAAACATGCTTGCTTGTAAAAGGCGTCACTGCAGCGGGGTAATAACTGCGGCATTGTTATAACAATACGACGACAAATATACAATTTCCTGTCTTACGAACTCCATAACGGGGAAAAATTATAAACAGTTTCTTTTTTGCCAATAACTTTTGAAGTCTTAATAATAAACTTAACAGAAATTTCGAATAGACTATTCGAAGCCGCAAGAACGCAAAAAGTCACTCGTTGAAGTCGTTCATAAATTGCACCGCGTCATAAAGGTGGCTAGTCAAAGCGTGGGCATTGCGGGCAATCCTCTTGCGGTGGATTACAGGACCGCCCCAGGACTTACGAGTTGAAGCGAGGCATCCTCGGGCCACGCCGTCAAATGTTTGCTTCTCATTTCAGACAACGGGTATTGAATTAATTTGGCTTGGTGTGGTGGTATTGATCTGTGCTTTTGAATAATAAACATTTATTTGTATTAATTATAACAGAATAATTATTAGCCAGCTTTGATATCAGACTGCAGAAACGAATGACGAGGTTAGACGCTTACTTTAAGTTATTTTTGCTGCAAAATTAGTTGGAACGTGAAAACAATTAGAACAACTCTTTTTTTTATCCGACTACGGTGAAGCTAAAAGACCTTTCCATAAATAGTGTTAACTAGGTACTGTTATAATATATTACATACATACATATTATAACACAACATTTTCTAAACCTCACTTTGAGTAAGTTTTTTTTTTCATGTGTGAAAGTTTGCGCCGTCTTTAAGTTGGGATTTAGTTCTTAAAGATTTTTGTGATTGCTTTACGTTTCAGATTAACTGTTTTGTTTTGTCGAATGTAAGCTACATAAGGGAAAATCTCTGAGAAACAATATGCGGAAGGAGGCAAACATAACTTTTTCAGAATTTGAAACTCAATTTGTAAACAAGTAGAGAACAAAGCATAGCAACCAATACACCTCAAGTTAGGCACTTTGTTTGCACACAATACAACATGAAAACTGTCCCATAACAGCTTTAGACAATACGCGGCACAAACATTGTAAGCGATAATAAAGTTGAAGAAAGCGGAGAACTAAACAAACTCCAAGTTTTACTTCAAGTGGTTGGGTGGGGACGTGTAGTAAATGAAACAGAAGGCACATTTCTTTTTAAAATAAAAAGAGTATATTCTGTTTTTGATATGGCAAGCAATACCGATAACAAACGCACCATATTGCAAAAGCACGTTTGCCCGGTTCAGTAAAGAAACTACAATTATTTTCTGTTTTTATCTTTTGATAAAATAAAAATAATATTTATTTATTAAATTTTACAAACTTACCCTAATTAACTAATGTCTAACTACTTTTATGTTCAGTTTTTAGATATTGGTTCTTATCTATACTAATATTATAAAGCTGTAGAGTTTGTTTGGTTGAACGCGCTAATCACAGAAACTACCGATCCGATTTAAAAAATTATTTCAATGTTAGATAGCTCATTTATCGAAGAAGGTTATACGAGTCTATATTACATCACGCTATGAATGATAGGAGCAGAACATCGAAGAAAAAGGTTTCGTTTTGAGAGCTTCCTTTGCGTGAGCTGTGTAAACAGTTAAAGTTACGTAAAAATTATGTACCACAAAATTGTTCCCCTATAAAAGGTCTAAAAAAGAGTCCACGTCAGCATATGTCTATCTTTTAAGGTTGGCTCACTATAACCTTTTTTATGGTCATCATAGATGTCATTTTTCCTGAAATAATTCAATATTTGCGAAGGTATAAATATAATATTAATCCTTATTCAAATAAATACAATATTCATTCTAAGTGTTTCATGTTTGACAAAATAATATCCTATGAGATATCATAGTTTTAAAATAACGCCGCGTGGTCGCGGCCGCACAAAGATAGCGTGTGTGTCCGTTTGGGAAAAGTTTTACAAGATGTCAGATGTTCACCAAACATTCTATAGTTCCACTCCTACTTATAAATAATAGCTACGTGATGCACCTTAAACAGCCCTCTATAAATGTACTTAGACTTCACAAATATTTCCAACTTCTACGCGAACGAAGTCGCGGACAAGAGCTATTAATTACAATAAAACACAATCAATCGAAAAATCAAATAAAAACCTTTTTGACTTCTGCGCGGACGAACTCGCGGGAAAAAGCTAGTACTAGGTATAATAGAACCTGTTTCTCGGAGACCACCAATAACCACCAATCTCTAGTAGGCGCCTGCAATACTTATTTTTAGGGTTCCGTACCTCAAAAGGAAAAAAATGGACCCTTGTAGGATCACTTTGTTGTCCATCCGTCTGTCTGCATGTCTGTTAAGACCCTTTATCCCGAAAACGCGTAGAAATATCGAGTCAAAATTAAAACCATATACTCAAGTCAGTGGTCCCTTGAAGCTGTGAAATCAAACTTCTAAGTTAACGGAAAAAAAAGAATACGGCCGTTTATGTCGCAAAAAACGTATATTTCGACACTCTCAAGGGAATCAAAATTCATAAGGTACTTCCCAATCACCTAGCCTATTAACTCTTGTCTAGAAGACATCTAAGTAGTTTTGCACCAGAAATGTAAGACTATTTTTAACAACAATCTAGCTCAATATGTACACCAGAAACATTTAGTTTCCATAAATGTTTACAGCGTCATACGTGAGCTCGTATTTCACATCACAAGTGCGCCTTCTGGTATTTACTTCATCTGTGGTAACGGTGTAACGCAATTTATGTATTACATTTTGTTTGTGTGAGTTGTATGGGAGCGACCCTTCCTTTTTATATCATAATGGAACTTCAGCGAGGCTTTTGTCTCACGAGTTCGTAATGAGTGCTGCCTGAGGATGTCAGTTTATTGATGAGCTGTAGCGGGTAGCGATTTTGTGTATAAAGTTCATTATCTTCCTGTCCTTGTCCCGTGTTATTTGGTGTTTTTTTTTTTTAGTTGATATAAACGAGTGCTTGTCTGTGATTCCACCTGAAGGCATGGGCATTTTGTACATAAAGATAAGATGCAACTGATGAAGATGAAACTATAAAATAAATTTCAATTTCAAGGTAAATTTCACTAGCTCTGAATTCATATATTAACAAAAAAACATTATTTGCACATTTATTTTCTAAATTTAAACAGAACAGCCGAAGCCAATTACACTATTTAAACACAGACAGCAGTTCAAAGAAAACAGAAAAATAAAACAATGATAAATATTAAACACAGACAAATCACAAGTCATGCAAGACTTTTAGGGCTAGGTACCTATTTAATAAATACCTATAATACATATCAATCAGGAAATTCTTAAAACATTGCAGAGTCACTATTATTTTTTTCTTTCTTTATTGCAAACCTTAACTTATCACAGGATAAACATTAATAAGCGATCTTATTGCACAGGGCAATTTCTACCAGACAACCTACACTTTTTTAGGATTTTTCTGACTGATATGTTTATGCAAACAATGTAGGTATGAACATGATACTTTACAATAAGATATAATGGAAAATTTCACTAGGTCTGAAATCATTTATCACACCCACATTGATTGCACATATCAGACGTCTTTTTAATTGCTGCATTATTATTTTTGTACTGATTAACAAACTACTCCAATTCTATTCGACGCTATAGAACATGTAGGAACAGCCCCCCTAGCCAAGTTACAATCGTGTCGTTCGCGCCGAACGCTTTGAGCAGGCCACGCCTCCGATTCCTTTGTTCTGACGTCATCTCAACGCTCAGTCACATGGTCAGAACAAAGGAATCGGAGGCGTGGCCTACTCGAGGCGTTCGGCGCGAACGAAAAGATTGTAACTTGGCTAGGGGGGCTGATATAGTTGTTGGCCCAATGGATTGACGAGCAACAGATTGCAGCTCTACGGGCTCATCTTTACTCGTCTCAATATTCCATTGAATATACAAGGATTCAAAACCATGAAATAATAGAAACGATAAAGGGATTATGTGACTGATGATATGGCTAGGAAAGGGGAGAATTGAAGTAACCGCAAATATAGATGATTGAATAAAATGAGAAGACATATTGCGCTGTCGCTAAATATATTGGCATGAGAAAACAAACAAAAATGTTACACTTTAGTTTATATGGGTTAACAAGAATTCTAGCATAATGCAACTGATATTGAACAATAAAAATAATTTGACACAGATTTTGCAATAGATATTTAGTATGAAATCATAGTTCATCTAGATCTTCTATAAAATAATTTCACGCTTGAAAATACTTAATAACTTCTAAACTGCAATTTAAGATACGAATACCTTTTTCATAATAAATGCTTTAATTGAAGTAAGGCTACACTGTTAGACATTTAAACTTTCAGAAATAAGGGATGAATAACTAAATTTCGTTCAAGTAATTTTAGGCAATCAAAAATGTTATTTGATTTTAGACAACCCAAATAGCTAATTGTAAGATTTGATTGTAATATGATCTGAAGAACATAATATTAGAAAGACTAATTATTGTTGATAGGAATAAATTTGCTAAAATTACAGCTCAATTTAAAGTTTTGTAATCAAAATCATCATAATTTCAGCCGATAGACGTTCACTGTTGAACATAGAACGACCCGTCTTGTGCGTCTCGCATCCATAAACAAATCGGACTCAAAAAAGTATTCATTAATTTATGTAAGTAACACATAGTAGCGAAAATAATAAACTCAGACAGAAGTGCACAAGGGTGCAACTTATTTAAAAAAAAATCATCAAGGAAATATGCAACCGAAAAAAAAATTAACTTTGATTCGAAAACAACAAACAAACCATAATTTAGTATTATGGTGCCGTGATACTTAATTTTATTAATAACATTATCAGTCCGTATTTGACCCATTGCAGGCATTATCATGATATTTTGAGAGGGCGTCGGAAGTGAATATCTGGTAGGATTTTGGGAGGTCTTTGTCTACGATCATCATCATTTCAGCCGTAGGACGTCCACTGCTGGATATAAGCCAAAGCCTAAGTAGGTACCGTCACAACAACCGATCCCCCAAACCCCCACCAGGTCATCGGTTTACCTTGTGGGAGGCCTGCGTACGTGGTCACCAGTGACAATGCTAGATGTATTTTTAGGTTCAGTTGTTTTCTTTTTCAGTATCATTTTTTTTTTTATTAGACAAACAATTGTACAATTTGTCTTACGTCTAAAGACATCTTAAAATAGGTTGATGTACAACTCACTACGTTTCCACATATTACCTAAGAAGAAGATTACATAGAGTGAACGTAAGGCTAATTTTGTAGTATGAAAATGACACTGTAACATTTTAACAATGGTTTTATTAAATTCATTGTGACTTAAGGTAAATATGGCAACTTTTTCAAAATAATTATTATATATTTTTACTAATCTATGAAGGGGCGTCCGCTCACCTGCATTTTTTGCGACTGATAGTTGTAGCAAAAGTCGAGTAAGCGCGCACCTCTCGTCTTATAACAGTGTTCTGGGCACGACATACGATATATTGTTGACTAGTTCAGAGCAGTTGAACCTATTGTGTACCAATACATAAAGCATCATAACTTAAAGTAACTGCCGCCTTGATTGAAAAGACAATAATTTGAGTTTTTGCAAGAAATATTTTTATCATATAATAAGAAGATAATATCTTATCATACTATCCTAGGTTGGAAGTTTACAGTAATTCGAATCTAACTTAAGAAAATCTGTTATATTACCCGCTATCACTTACCAATATACCCAAACCCAACGGTTTATTGAAAGTACATAGCAGCACACGCGGAGTTTGTTACTCGTTAGTAAAACGGTTAGAACGGCCGCCTTTTGAATACGCTTAATGTAATGCCGTGCACAGACGCTGGGAATGTGTATCTACCCGCTAATGTTTTTAATGGCTTTCACAGTTAACTAATGTGGTTTTATTGTTCTTAATGTGTTGTTCTAGGTTTAGGCTAGGAAGTAGGTGGGTTTAAGTGTGTAGTTTTGTTTTGTCTATTCAGTAAAGAAACGCTCAGGAACCTGCATATGTTAATGATACATTTTATGGGTAGTGGCTTCACCCGCGTAAAAGTAGGTTTTTCCATACAAACTTGGACCCTCTTTTCATCCCATTAGGGGATGAACTTTAGAAAATCCTAAGCGAGCACTACGCTTACGTCATAAAAGGAAACTATGTGCAAAATTTCACACTCTTATTCCGAGTAGTTTCGGCTGTGAGTTGATATGTCAGTCAGTTTCTCCGTTTATACATAACCTATATACATGAGTTGGATTAGGAGTGACTGCGCAGCAGATGGTCATCTCTTAGTCGCTTGAAATTACAGTAACAGCACTTTTATAGCTCTTTGAAGAAACTAATGGATTACGTCAAGAATGTTCACGATCAACTCGTAAACAACAAATAAAACTAAATAACAATGCAGACCACTAGTTCAACAAAGTTTCATTAAAACAATTAAAAATCAAATACAATAATTGCAAAAAAAAAAACAACTGAAAAGTTCGAAATAAGTCCCGTATAAGCAGTCTGATGTAGATAGTTTATGTTTGAACTAAAATGAATATCTCTAACTGCACCAACTGCCTTACGAGAGCGTCCTAAGGTGTTGGTCGAGACTAATGGAAATTATCATTATTGCTGTCTAATTATACGATGATTAATCGATATGTACCTATAGCTACTATCAACCATTGCATTACGGATTATCCCGACCTGCTATCATTTGTTTTATTACTTCCCAATGAACTTCAACGATAATACACACAAACCAATTCTCACTTAAGAATTAGAAAGTATCTTTGTGAACATTCTAATAGCATCAAATAAATATGTCTCTTATGTAAGTTAGAACTAGGAATACAGAAGCATCAGGTGTGTGTCATAACACACAATTTGTTGAAGTCGTCTCCAGCAAACGGTATAATATCGTGGTTCTGTCATATTATACTGGGATGTGCAAAACGATGTGGTGTTTATTATAAAAACGTAGTACGCATGCAACAGTGTTCAAGTGTGAAAAATAATTAAGTTTTGATACATGTAAAATAACTAAGTTTTGCACGACATTAGATGCAATCAATCGGTGGTGTGTTAATTTAATCAAATATTCAAAACATGTAGCATAATATACCTGTTCTTTGTAATAAAAAAAAATCATAAGTATCACCTTTGTACCTATTTAATTATACTTTAACTCAGTTATAATTATGGTAAGCATATAAGCATAATCAACCTCTGAATTTTCCCACTGCTGGGACTCAGGCTTCCTCTCTAGGAGAGGGAATGGGCTATAATTCACTACGCGGGCCCAGTACGGATTAGTGGATGTCTCATATCTTCATATTTTTGGTCCTAGGACATGCTGGTTTCCTCTCGATGTTTCTCTTCACCGTTTTGAGAGCAGTGGTGATGAAATAAATTACACAAAGTAATGCGCCTGGTTGGGTTTGAACCCGCGACCTACAACTCGTGAGTCAGGACCGTTAACACTGTGCCACCACTGATAAATATGAGCCCTCGTAATTAACTAAGTTGAAGTCTTCTACAGCAAAATACACAATCAAAAAATTTTAACTCTCCGATCTTTCAGCGATATCCAATACAAGAGAACGTAGCAACAAACAGTCGGCGATCAGTCACAGGTGCAGCGATCGATCAGAGCTTGCTGGAACGTAAGACGGAGCATCGCGCCACGGCGACATTACGACATTGCTGCTAATCGCATTCTTGATACATCCGTAAGGGTTTTATAGATATTACATTACATGCCAGTTACAGAAAAATAATAATTTTATTGAAAACTTCGCAATTTAGCTTCAATTTTTTTTGACTGACCGACATTTTGACAATTCAAAAGTGCCTGTTAATGGTCTATTTGAAATAAACGTTTCTGATTTCTTTTAGCACAATACAGAATAATGTAAAAAAAAACCTATGTTTTTACAGATTAGCACAGAAGTATGGGATTGGCATAGGCAAACTAACTGCCTACTCCGGTTTTGCGTGTTCAATTTTTTTTTCAATTTAGAAACTAAACAGTGACAACCATTATTATTAACTTAAGTGCTAAGTTTTAAGTATTATTAATCTACTGAATAAAAAAAATTTCCACTTTTCACCCCCTTATAGGTTGGGCACGCCATAATTATAGCGGTAAGTACCCTCTTTGGGGCGTGGCTGGAAAGACCTCACGGCGTCCTCACCTTCCGCATGACGCAGTTTCTCACCAGACATGGTCAGTTCTGGAGGTTCCTGCACCGGATTCGTGCGGAAGTAACACCTGGGTGTCACCACTGTGTGGACCGCCCGGAGGACACGATGGAGGACACGGTAGAGGTGTGCCCCGCTTAGGCAGAGCACCGCCGTGTCCTCGTGGGGGCGATCGGCGGCAGCGATCTCTCGCGCCGGGTTTTGGTACAGGCCATGGTCCGATGCGAGGAGTAGTGGCAGGCGGTCGCCTCCTTCTGCGAAGCAGTAATGCTAGCAAAGGAGGCGGCTGCACGTGCACCGTACGCGCAAGGGCACGGCCCTCACGCCCCAGCCGCCTGGATCCCGATCCCGATTTCCGGCCACCGCAGGCGCGGGCTTGCGGATGGCGAGCAATGGGTAGCTCGCCGTCCTACCGTCCGGTAACCGTCCGGACCGAGCCCAAGTCGTCGACAGCGCGTACTGTTCCACGCGCATCTCAAGGAGATGTCAGCAAACCGTAAAAAAAAACCAAAAACCCTTTCTTAGTGATCGCTTACTTCGTAAAAGGAAGCCTTGTGCAAAATTTTACATTCCTTGTCCCAATAGTTTCGGCTGTATGTCGATATGTCAGTCAGTCAGTTTCTCCTTTTATAAATATAGATTATTACTTAAAATTTTACTCTCAATTATTCTTGTGCAATTCAAAAATGAAATCGCCGCCTAAGAAGTTTCACTTCAAAATATGTACAGATTTGCATACTTATTTTAAGAAACTAACAGGTTACTGCGGAGTTACAGGCATACTGCCTGTAACTCCGCAGTAACTCATCAAAATCACTTATAATTATAAGTTTAAGAAATTATTTATACAGTACCTAACGCATTCTAACAACCAGAGTTACGCTGGCACTACCATTTATTTCAAAGAACGCTTTAGCGCTACGATAATATCTTTTTTTCATACAATATATCATCGTACAATTTGACAATCATACACATTGGCAGACAGTCGATGTGAATTTCTTATTTGCTACGAAAGCGTAGCTCATAGCGGTTACTGCTACGGCGTAGTACCCGTGTTGCACTTTATTGTATTGTGGCTTGTATGTGCACAAGTAACAATATTTATTCTTACATTGTGCATTTTGTAAAATAATGTGTAAATAAGAAGTAGTAGCAACAAATAAGTTAATATAAAGGTACACTAAAATAGCATCATCATCATAATCATCTTCATTTTAGCAGAAAGACGTCCACTGTTGGACATGGGCCTCCCCAAATGTCACCGCAAATATCAGTCCTGTACATCTCACATCAATCGAATTCCCGTGATTCTCACCAGGTCATCGGTCCACCTTGTTGGAGGCATTCCAACGCTGTATTTTCTGGTACCTTTCGGCCCCGTCGACTATAATGTTCTGCGATCAACGTGACCTGCCTACTGCCACTTAAGTTTGGTGATTCTTCGGGCTGTGACGGTAACTTTGGTTTTCCTGCGTTCCTCTCTAAGAAAAAAAAAAAAAAAAAAACAAAAACCCTAAGACTTGTTAAACCACATAGTAACAAAAGTTCGATGTAAATAGATTTATGAGGTTTGATACTGTAATCTTCCAAAATATAAAATCTAAGATTGGTTTTTGTAAATGGGTGCAATAAGCGATTGAATTATTACTTTTAAAAAACTCCCATGGTAACTGCCAAATAAATTTAAAACTGGCAAGGTAATTACAAGGTTGACTAATACATCGAAATTCACACCAAGTTACATGTGTGATCTCCTTTAAAGTCGTCCAGGTCTAAAAATATTGTTTGTTTTATCCCTATGTTTTATTGTTGGCTGGTTCCACTATACTCTCTCAACCCCCCCTTCGTCTAGCCGTCAGGGGCCGGGGTATTGGCACATTTTCTATGGAGATATGAACTTATTTTTATTGCTACAAAGTAACGTAAGCTTTTAAAATATTCAAATGTTTTTTTTAAACTCTTTATGATATTTATCATCTTAGAGAGTAATGAATATATCGGTAATTTAACAACAAGTATTTTGTATTTATTCAGATAAGAAATAGAAACTATGGGGAGTAAATGTAGACATTAAGATACAAATGTAAAATGTTTATTTGAGTGTACAGGTTTGTGATGATCTATGATACAGCAGTAGTTCCTAGTGAGGCGCATCTTTTTTAAACCCCAGCCGAATCAATTTTTTTAATATCCAACCTTAGATAAGACTCAAGTAAAACTTATTGGTTTCTTCACGTGCCAGAGCTGTCGACATAAAAACTTTACAATATTCACAAAATTGTATAATACATATAATTTTATTATACTTAATATGCCTAACATTTTTTTATGTAATAATATTCTTTTGTGTAATATAATTGTTCAGCCCTTGGGACAAATGAAGTATTTGCTCTGAATCATGAATTAGATTTATTTTATTTTGTAAAGCATTGGCGCTAGTACAACATTTGTGGTTTAGACTAGACTTGAACCACAAATGACTTTCAGGGTTGTTTACACAGCAAATACAATTTTAACGACCAGCTTAGTGGCTCGTGGCTACACGAGAGCTTTGTGGATTAATCGATCTGCAATTCATGTTTTTATATGAATTGCATTGATACTTGAATCTCCCTATTATTACTTCCCACTTAAAAAAGGAACATTAAAAAAAAGTACTAAATGCCATTTGTTTTCCTAATTCCAAATATCTAAATAAAGTTCAATTTAGTGGGATGTGGTACCAACCGACGATTAACCCTGTACGCTCTATGCTAGTACACCCAAGAACAACACCCGCTTGGTGGAAAGCTATTGCGACATATGGAAAACAAAAATATAGCTGAAAACATATAGCTGTGGTTTTGTGAGGCTTACGTGAACTGGTTACCAAGAACTATGTTAAGACTATGACCCCTGCCTGAACAATGCTATTAATATACATCGATAAAAAAGGCAGGGGACAACTTGCACACTCAATAAATGTTCCCCTCAAAAACGGTCGCTAGCAAATGTGACGTAACAACAATAGGGCAACATATCCTGAGGTGCTTGAGGAGTGGAGAGGTATACCACGGCTATCTGGAAAATCCCGGAAATGCTCCATCCACGAAGTTCCCCACACGATCGGTCCTGTGCTTTGTAAAACATCAGAAGCTGTCCTGGTCGAGTACCGCTGGACCTCCACATCAGTGACTTTCAGCTGAAACTGTCAACCTTCTACGCCTGTCAGCGATCTCGCGCACGCTAATGACCTCCAGCTTCAAGAGCGTAGGACGCATAGCGCGACACGCCAGCGTCAACAATATTATTTGTCAAGGTTTTGTCACTACAGAAGCTAGTGGCTGTACGCGATGATAGGAAGACACCGGAATGCATGACACTGGTACCATGGAAGGCGGGTAGGCCTCTGGCGTGATATCTCCTGCACCATCTCATGTTTCAAGAACGGCGGACTGTGTCGGAGGCAGCTCCGCATACTGAGCTCATGCTATGTTGAGTAACATTATTGGTACTCGTAATAATGATATTTTGAGCCGTTTGGGTCATGAGGTTCGAGTGCAAGTTTTTTTTTTAATTTGTATTGGCTCGCGTTTGACCACTATCTCACCTGATGGGAAACGATGAACTTATTTTTTCAAAAAGATTTGACTAATGTCTATTAGCCATGTACCAACCAGTCTGGTCACGTAAAGTGTCTACTTTACGTGACCAGACTGGTTGGCACGTTTTTTCCCAAACAATTAGCATTGACATTAAGCATGACAGTCTTCTGGGTATATTTCTGGCGTGTTTAGCTGACAGCGAGTTGAAGGAGTATTCTGGACGCCTCAAAATATTGCAATACTAAAAAAATCCTTTTTCTATCAATCTTAAGCTAAGTCGATTATATGCAAAAGTTCACGAAACTTTGAACAAAGAAAATCAATGCTAAAAGACAAAGTTGCTAAAATACAAAATGGAATAATTATATTTCCATTATCGAAATCGAAGCACTTACACGAGAGCGCTAAGAAGCAACACAGAACAAAAATAAGAGAGACGCTATCTCAGGTATAACACAAACAAAATCAACATAATCAATAGTCATTTATTCAGCTTGCTTCGCCCCACTCTTTGTCTCTTTCGCACACAATACATTCCTTTCACCTCATTTGCTTGCCTAATCGACGAGAAAGCACGATATGAGACGATTATATACCTCTACAGACTTACCAGCACTCCAACACAGTATAAAAAACCCTCTTCACATAACATGCCGAAAGTTCCAGAGAGACAAAATTTTGAGTGCCTCTTTCCTACTCTGTGTCTCAAGGTTGTCTAATTCGGAACCACGTGTAAAGATGAGTGTTCATTTGGCTGCAGAAGTTCAGAATTTCGACAAAATTGTGCATTAAATTTAAGTTCCATATGCTTGTAATGCTTTCGTTCGTTAAAAAGGTATATTTCTGAATACGTTTCGCTTTTGCAGAATACTTTAAGAATTTTATTTGTCAAGTTTTTATACGAACTGAAAATGTTTTTTTTTTTTAAATATAAACAAGCGAATTATTTTCAATTGAAATAGCAAATAGGTTTTAAATGGCTGTGATATATCTTGCTTACACCTGGGATTATCCAGACAGTTTAGGTTAACCTAAAAATTACAAGAAAATTGATATTTTTTCACCACAAAAGTATTCAAAACTTACGAATGACTATGATCTTTTCCAACTCTATCCAGTCTTATTCCGTTCAAATTCAACCAATTACCTTTGTACACGAAACTTCTGCATAGACGCCGCAGCCGACATTCTAGGACGCGGTGAAACTTCGCCCACGATTTATTTAGTGTACATTGCGCGCTGCTCTTGGCGTGTTTATGGCGTGATTTGGCGTTCGCCCGTATAAACGTCAATGGATCCAATAAATAAATTGTATTTTATACGCGACTATACTTTTTGCAAACACTCGGCTGTGCCAAGTACTGCAGTTACATTTGGAATTGGGTCTAGTGGGTGGAGTTCGGGAGAAGCGTAAGCGGGAACGGATGATGATGGTAAAAGCAAAACAAGGGTTTCATTATTTTGCTTTTAATTTAACGATGGTTTGTAGATAAATGTTTGTTTAAACAACTCCTGCTTTCTTTTTAAACATGTCAATATTCGATGGTTTTAATTAAATAAATAGGTACTTAAGAAAAAAATAATTAAAAAATGATAATATTTTTTTGTTACTTTTCTTTATTTTGGGATTTGCGTCCTAATCTCCAATCTTGACGTGCTAAGAAACAAATTATTAATATTTAGTCTGTTAACTGAAAATATAATATGTCACTTTATACTCAATTTTTGAAGAAAAGCAAGTACAACAGCGTTATTACACGCTTCTAAAATCGCTGTCTCCCATGCCTCACGCCAACAATTTCGTTTCGCTACACGCCCCTCACCACAACACGCTCGTCTTTTTCTCGTACATTCGCTGCACTGCCAAACTCCATACAGTGTTTATACCGCCAGTTTTTGTGCCAGAATGAATGGAATATGGCCGGCCTGGCACACTGGCAGGCTGGCGGGCTGGCAGCCTGGCAGTTTGGCAGATTGGCAGCACGGAGGCACACCCAGGACTTCACGGGCTATTTAAAATTATTCACTATTTGTTGTATCGCATTTTTATGTGTGAATGCACTTCGGCTTATGGGAACTTCTGAAACTACTCTCAGAGAGGATATGAAATAAGAAGGTTTCTAGATATCTCTATAAAAATTGTATCGTTTTATTTTTCAGATGTAAAATATTATTTTTCGTTATATTACTATGTAAATGTATGCGTCAACATTTGGTAGGAAGAAAAACGCACTTAATTTCTTTTTAATGCAAATTATTTGTACATTTTGTTACACAGCTGTTTTAATGTTGCTTTACGCAGATAGAATGATAGATGTACGCGTACTTAAAAACTTTTAAAGAAAACTCATGTTTATATGAAGATATATTTTCTTTATGTTTTTACTTAACATAAAATTATCATAATATATCCTGATCTATATACTTAAACATGCGTCACCAGTGAAGTTGCCAAACTTCCATGATCACCACGATTGCCAAAAAAATAGGTTGTACAGTCTCATCAACCGCACACTTACTTTGCGAACACAGCAATCTCGTGCAGTCGCACGACGTGCGTCAGCAGTAAGTCGTGCGTCACAAATATTTTACTATATTTATCGCGTTTAAAGCAAGGCGCCTCTAGTCAGACTACAACTGTGGGAATAACTATTACTCAAGAGAAAGAATCGTTACCTTTATACCTTGTTAATTCAAACTCAAACTACCATTTACTTTTGAATATACAACTTTAAAGTTAACTTGTGGTTCTTTCTGTGTACTCCGTAACTAAAATAAGATTTGCAGAGTATTAATGTATGGTTCCTACAACCATTGGCTCCTACTTGCTGATCGTAGTTTCTTGTTATTTGTTTTTCTAGAGCTTTGAATCGGTCACACGATCATTCGGGCTAATGTTGTCATTAACAGTCTTATTTTTTGTAATTTTTGCTGTTTATTCTCGTCGGGGTCACGGCTAGTTTTAAAATAAACTTGTATATTGTTTGGTATAATATATAGTAAATAGTGTGATATAATCCAGGGCTGGCACACGCAACACAGTGTTTCTAGCGTTGCGGTCGCGGCAGCTGCTTGTGTTTAGTACTTGTTCTGTGTCGCGGTACACCCAACCGTTGAAACGTACAACAAGGCTATAGAGTACTTATTTTATTATTGTATTAAATTAAATTGAAGAGTTTGATTGCAGTATGAAAGTTGAATAATCAGTTAAATAGAACGGCTGATTTTATTATAAAATCGAAAGTTTGTATGTTTCTAACTTCTTTATGCTCGAATGGCTGAATGGATTTGGATGAAATTTGGCACACGGATATGTTCTGGAATAGCCCTTGGAATACTTTTTTATTCTGAAGGTAATCATCTTCCTGCCCTTGTCCTGTGTTATTTGGGGTCGGCGCAACACGTTTTTTTCTTCCATTCTGCCCTGTCACTCGTCATGCTATCACTAACTTCCTTTTCTTTCATATCACTCTTCACACAATCCATCCATCTTTTATTCTGAGAGATGTTCGCTTTTGTCAATTGTCTTACTTTGAAGTAGGGGAAGACGCTGGTAGAAGGTAGTAAATTTACGTTTTAAATGATCTTAAGTATGTGACGATTTGATGATAACTTTTCTTGTCAATAATAAAACCTTTATGATGATATTTTAAATTCCCGCACTTATTAACCCGTCTCGTACACAAAACCCAGTCCGTATCTTGTTTTGACTAGCAGTCTAGCGCTGCACAAACAATAGTTAACGTTTGCAATTTCATTTAGTCTTATGTTCAGTTCAGTCTGACGAGAGATCTCAGTTTCATGCAATTGGAAGCAAAACACCTCGTTGTAGTACATCCTCAGATCGAAATAAAGAAGTACCACTCTAAAACGTTAAACTGCACAATAACACTTGTCATGTATATCATAAAAAAAAAAATAACTTTCTGTGCTAAGGTTAAGTATCATGGAATTTTAATTAGAATTATTTAGGTACGAACAGTTTGAAGGTATACGGAACAGAGTGTAATGTCCCGCAAACCTGCATTGAAAAGAGTGAAACCAGAGGTTATAGCTGGTCCAGGCAATTGCCCGATAGTTAGTTATAGATAAACTTAAGCACTGAAGCCAGCGGTATGAGGTGAACCTTAGAATATCGATATTTCTTTGGAATTCTGAAGTAAATTCCACTGCTTAAATTACAGAACGCATGCAGGTTTGATTGCGTAGGTAATTGGTTAATGTCCAGAAGTGCATACCATATTTTTGCTATTACATAAAATCAGAATTGATCTTCTGTCTCTCTCTGTATATTCGGTGCATCCATGTTCTCAGTTCATTTACTTAGACGGCATCCATCTTGTCGGTCTCCTTAATTAATTGTCTAGTTCTTGGCTACCAAAGCTTTAGAAAAATGAAAGGGTTTTTTAACATCCCCTATAATGTCCGCCCCCTGCTGAATAACTAGCAATTAATTACTTTTGCAAATAAAAAGGGAATAAGTAAATTAATGGAGGGGCTCACCATTGTTTATAGCAGTGGTTGTTTGCATTGTAGATTTTTTTCTTTTATGGTGGAGAATATTTTTCGGCAATTTTGTTTTGTATTTTTTTCGGTTGCCCTGATAATTCGCGTTTGTGGTGAGTTTTGTTTGAATTCATGCTATGTAAAATTAAATATAAATATGCTATTACAACTTGTATAATTTGCAATTGAATATCAACTCACAACGGTCAATGCGCATTTCATTTTGGTAGGAGGCCATCCTGGAGTTACAATGCTTCACTATCTTTCACAAAACCATTTTTTGTAGACATATATTTTATTTTCTAACAAAGTTAATACTTTTCTACTCGAACAAATATTGATTATAAGTTTTCACCAACAAAAAATATATTCGCAAATTTGTCTCGCACCTGGCATGCAGTAACAATACAAGTCCATAGCGATTGTTTGTCACCAAAACACGGCGTTCACTCTATTGATATAAGAGCCTCAACAAGTGCTGAGCGTGCAAGCGACGCGGCGACGCGGGAAAATGTATGTTGTGTTGGGAAGTACGGTGAACGAAAGGACATACTTCTAGAGTATTATTAATGTTGGTAATGTTAATGTGTGAACAGAAGGCCAAGTCAAATGCTTTGTCTTTCCACCTTTCACCCAAGCATCGCCATATCTACCGCTCCTGTGCTTCTCCCATACGGGGACTCAAGTAAACCTCACCAGGTCATCGCTCCACCTTGTGATGTTGTATCTACTCCATTCGTTAAATCTGTAAAAAAATGACCGACAAATTCGAGCTGTTAACTTCGTAATTATCATCTTTCGTGTATTATTTTTAAACAGAATCTAATATTTTGTAAAAAAAAAAAATAAGTCGAGCAAATAACTGCTTAATTTTTGAACCTTAACTTTTATTTCAAAATCAGTCAGACCTCATAAAAATAACGTCTAGGCTAACTTTTTCAAAATACAACTTTTCAGATGAAGGGCAAAAAAAATGTTGAAGAAAGACAGTACCGCCGGAAAGTTTTACAAACTTCTCTACCTCTACTAAGTTACACCGGAAATACGAAAAAAATATTAATTGACGTCGAGAATAAACCGAGCAATCTCAAGTGAACTTTGCATAATAGAGTTAATCTCTCGCAAAGAATAAAAATCGCTTGGAGGCAAAAACTCAAGTCCGAAGAAAGGAAAAAATCCGTTGTAAGACTTCTACGTTCCAATCTTCACTCGAGTGAAGGAAAAGCGACTAAGATGCTTTGGAGTTCAGTATTTCTTATTTACTTTTCTAAAAAACGTCCCGCCACTGGCTTTGTGCAAAAGTAATTTCTGTTAAGTGGAAAAATGTGGACATTGCTTTCGAATTTATTAAAACCATGAACTTGTTGTTTGCAGACGACACTTAATTTTTGTTAAAACTTAAATGTTTGGAAACCGGATACGGACGATATAAATATCACTTGCTCAAAAATAGTAGACTGGTTTAATGTTAATAACCTGCTTCTTAATGAAAAAATAACTAAATATCGCGAGTAAGGCGAGTGAACTCTATTGAGTTAATATATTTTGAAGAGTTGATTTCCTAAGATACTACGGTATTTTTTAACACCTCCAGCTTCAGTGGAACATATAAGTCATTGAAATAACTTAGCTATGCAGCATAATACTGAATGCAATAAAGCATAATGCTGTGAAACAAATTCGAAATTCAACGCATTCACAGACAGCCTGTTTAGTTTAGCTATTAATATTGCGTCATGTCGTACGGTATTCTAATTGTAGGGTAATAATTTGTCTCTGGTAGATATTAGTAAACACATCATCATCATCATCATCATCATCCTCACCATCATTTCAGCCGATAGACGTCCACGGCTGGACATAGGCCTCCTCCAAATGTCGCCACAATGAACGGTCCTGTGCGTCTCACATCCATCGTATTCCCGCAACCTTCACCAGGTCATCGGTCCACCTTGTAGGGGGCCTTCCAACACTGCGTCTTCCGCTACGCGGTCGTCACTCCAGAACCTTTCAGCCCCAACGGCCATCTGTTCTGCGAGCAATGTGCCCTGCCCATTGCCACTTAAGTTTACTCAATACAACTTCATCTATACTCACACAGACACAACCTTCAGTATCCTGGAAGAGGTCACCGATAATTGATAACTTTTCATGAAATAGCCATTCTACAGGATAAGACGTACTGAGAAGGTTGTGTAAATAATTTTTAATTATTATAATTCCATATAATTATTAAATAAATGTTCGTCAATTATATTTTAATCAGCAAAAAACTTAAAATTTACTTAAGTTTTGCAGGTCAGTACCTGCAGACCTTTAGTAAATTTAAATTTTGCAAGCTACCTTTGAGCATCCCCCTTAAAAAGGCGCTACCTCCACACTTCCATATTCCAGGGAAGTGTGGAGGTTGCACCTTTTTGCCACGCCAAAAGAGTATATCAAAATTGGCATTACACAATCATTGAAGGCGCGCATCTTATTCCTGCCCGAGAAAGAGCTATTTAATACTGGTGACGCGTGTAAATAGCAATCACCTGAATGGGTGGTGTTTTAAGACTACCAATATGGCGGTGAAATTATGGTTGTATTACACAAAATTAAATCCCTGTTGACGATTCCCTGCGACACCAGAATCTGGCGACGTTCATAACAATTCATAGCCCACGTACCTTGCTAATCCAGTAACCCCACTCGTCGTCAGGAAAGCGCTTCATCCACGGACGCGTGGTCTGTCTGTGTGCTGCCGGCCGGCGAGCTAAATCTTCATCCATCCACCGGTGGGCTGGTCAGAACTCGTGAAACCAACACTGCACCCTAAGGTCTCAATGTCTCACAGGAGCAGATACACTTATTCCACGAAAATTCTCAGGTCTTCAACAGATATGGGATTTAATCCGCGGAGCGGTTTTTATTCGACGCGATGTCGATTTGCGTAGCGGACAACTCATTTGTTAGCGGGTTAGACGCCATCTAGCGGTCTTTAGCGAGCGTCTCAAGAAAGCATTCGATACGTCACCAGTGGGCGTTGCGGTCGTAGATATTGGTGAAGGAAATCGTCAACAGAGACTCAATTAACTTAGAGAATGCGGGAAAGGTAATTTATATTATTTATTCTCTAAAAATACATATACCTTAAGAAAAGGCATTGACGCTTCACCATGCTCCCCCCCTTGGAAGGACGCAAGTGCTTTCAAAGGGAAAGGTTAAAATTGTAAAGATTTACTGACCTAGATCATGATCGGAAAGTCTAAGCTTTATGACTAAATGCGGAAAATAAAAATCATTTAGAATACTAATCCTAAACCTTAAAAAACTACGAGTATCGTTAAAATGAAATTTTATTGCGTTGGAATAGGATATAGTTTTGTGACAGAGCGTTTAAAATAACCGAACCTTGTCCTCACCATTGCAACGTGAGCGACATTGTCAGTCCCTTTATAAAGATGCGTTTTTAATGGTTTTACATTGGCTTCCCACATAACGCCAAAATGTGGGGAGCGAGGTGGAATCATTTTCCACTTAATGCGGCGAGTTGATAACTCATTTGAAAGAGACGAATTGAGGTTTGACCTCATTAAGAAATTATAAAGTTCATCTAGCTGAGCTTTAGCACCAACGAAATTGGCAGCGTTATCCGAATAAAGACAGGATACTGGCCCTCGACGCGAGATAAAACGTTCAAACGCGGATAAAAAGGCGTCGGTAGCAAGTTCAGAGACTAACTCTACATGGACAGCCTTGGTTACCAAGCACACAAACAAGCAGATGTAAGCCTTTTGAGCGTGTTGACCTCTGCGACGAGAGAGAGTTATGCATATGGGACCAGCATAATCCACTCCAGTATGGACAAAAGCCTTTGATTCCGATACACGGTATTCAAGAAGGGCCGCCATCATTGGAGTGGGGTGCGTCGGATTAACTCCAAAGCATGTGTTGCATTGTCGCAACTTGGACCTAATGACAGTCTGTCAGTCTGGCATCTAGTATCCAAAATCGCTGTCGTAAAATAGACATAAGTAGCCCTGGCCCAGTGCGACAATTCATCACATGGTAATGACAAATTATCAAATCCACAACAGGATCATGTTTGGGAAGTAAAAAAGGATGCTTAGCATCAAAGGGAAGGCATGACTTTGAAAGTCTTCCCCCAATGCGTGATATACCCTCTTCATCTAAAAAGACAGATAAACTGCCAAGTTTCTTTGACAACAATTTACCACATATGATGAGCTCAATGTCATCTGCGAAATGAACAGATTGCACAGCACGGATCATAACCCGTTCCGCCGCTGACAATCCCTGCGGCGACCGGGGTTCACAACGAACCTTCGGTCTAGCGAATTTAAGTATATAATAATGCGGACTGTCCGAGGCCAGCTGTCGCACAGTGCGCATAGCTATGTAAGGACTCGACTTCAGTCCAAAAGGTGAGCGGTTAAAAGCGAATGTCAACACAGGATCATTCACACTGAATCGACACAAAATGCGTAGGTACTTACGCTGCTCAACAGGTGCGCAAATTCGTAAGTACATCTGCTTTATATCAGAATTTATAGCGATAGGAAATAATCTAAAATTGATTAAAAGAAGAAACAAATCTGTTTGTAAATTCGGACCAATATGGAGTACATCATTTAAAGATAAACCGGTGTGAGTCCTGGCACTCGCATCCAATACA
Organism: Mythimna impura; assembly: GCA_905147345.3. NCBI lineage: Eukaryota > Metazoa > Arthropoda > Insecta > Lepidoptera > Noctuidae > Mythimna > Mythimna impura. The sequence goes on from LR990344.1 coordinate 952,028, forward strand.
ACGCGCGGCATCGGCTTGTCTGGCCGAACGACAGCGTGATGAGGGATGTAGTATCCGTCATCCGAAATGGCGGATTCGTCGACTGGACTTAAGTATCCATTATGATATTATGGTTTTTATTTAATGTAATTTTTTAGTTTGTAAGTTTCTACTTTACAACACCTTGGACTTCCTCCGTAACGTTGTACAAGTGCTTGTAAATAAATAAATAAATAAATAAATAAATAAATAAATAAATAAATAAATTATCTATGTACTCTTGGATCACTGCGTTATAATTTTCCCGCAACGTCGGCGATTGGCGGAGTTTTCTCTCCAGCGCAACCAGTCGACGGTACGCGGCGGCACGGGAGTTACCCAACTCGCTGGGATCCTTACTAAAGGGTAACGCGACAGTATAACGTCCCGCATCGTCACGTGACACGGTCGCGGAAAAAATATTCTCACATTCGGTTTCCTCAGGAGATAAAAAACGTTTATTTTCAACTTCTTCCAATTCCCAGAACTTTTGTAATGAATCATTAAGGGCTAATGCTGTGAAAGAAGAGCTAGGTAAATTTAAATTATCTTTACTAGGCGGAAAATCACCCATAAGGACATACCCGAATGTGGTCAATAATGCGGGTGGCGCATTTGAACCTAAGTCTACCCTATTCCCCAAATAAATATACGGAAACAGCTGAGCGCCTAACACTATGTCAATATCTCCTGGAATATTCCAGCTTAAATCAGCGAGCGGAAGCGAGTGGAAGTCCACATGACAATCCCACTTAATATGGTGCGAAGGTAGCTTGTCCGTAATACACTCAACTACTAACGCGTAAATAGTATATTTTTGATGCGGGTATACGCGAGACTCGATATCTAGATTCACATAACCTATTATCGGCCGCGACACAGAACTAACTCCTTTGACAAAAGAATTATTCAAAGGAATTATTACTAAGTTGAGTTTTCTACAACAATCTGTAGTTATTAAATTATTTTGCGAACCATTGTCAATTAAGCACCTAACTATTGTTTTATGGCCCGAACTATTATTGTTAGCGCGCGCATAAACCTGAGCGGTCGACAACAAGACTGCCGACTTAGCCCTCGTATCTGCAGCCAATAATACGGCCGTGTTATGGGTCGGACATGTTTGAGCAACGTCACCCGAACCACAAGACGCCGCGCGGGGCGGGAGGAACGCGGGGGGCGCTGTGGCCAGCGGCACAGCCAGGCTGGACGCGACGGCTACATTGCAATTCGTCGGTTTAACATCAGCTACATGCGATTGTTTATTATTTTTCTCAAAATGTAATAAAGTATGATGGCGTTTTTTACATACGTTACAGACTGAGGTCGACTTACAATTACTCAAACCGTGCGACGTGCTTAGACAATTTACGCAACCATATACGGATTTAATAAACTCAAACCTAGTTCTAGGAGTCAACGCGGATTGAAACTCAGCGCACTTATACTCACAACAAACGCTTTAGTTTGCGTGCGAGGCTCGCGAGATGCGGGACTATGAAGTTTATTATAATTATTTTTCGCATTCGAATGAGATAAATTCAAGCGTTCTAATATCTTAGTCTGATCTTGAACAAAGCTAATTAACAATTTAGTTGTAGGTATTTCAACATCGCGAACGGAAAGTTCAAACGATTGACCAGTCTGTGAATCTATTTTTCTCATAGCGCAATGCAAGAGAATAAAATCCGCAAGATCCGGAATACCAAGTTGTTTCAAGGCAGAAATACTTGCACTAAATGTTTCAATGAAAGAATCGAGACTATTTGCGTTACACAAACAACTTTTTAAATCTAATATATTATTTAAATAGTGTATACCTAATGTACGCTTATCCTGGTATTTATTAACTAGGCTGTCCCATAGAAAATGATAGGTATCAGCCGTAGGCACAATACCGGCTGTAATCTTTAACGCGTTATGTGTAAGTCTACCTACTAAATACTGCACACGCTGCGAGTCAGTCAGCTGATCATTGTCATGAATATTCGACTTGAACGACTCATAGAAAACAGGCCAATTCTCAGGTTTCCCGTCGAAAGATGGCAATGCAATCGGAGGCAGCTTTATTTTTAGTGGTTCAAAAAGCGTTTTCGAATAACTACATTGCGATAACTGAGATTGACTCTGTCGATTTTATTCCTAATACGCTTAATGCGAATAAACAAATCTTCAAAGGATTCTAAACAAGCATAGTCGGGACTCGAACCAGGTTTCAAATGAATGTTTATGTGGTTAATTTGATCGACATAAGATTCAAATTTATCACGAATGTCGTCAATAGTTTCCGATTCAGTCATAAAACTTTCACTATTTCTCGTATCGAACGACGAAATATTTTTCGATAATTCATATAATCGATTAAGGCGTTTGAATAACAATCCTTTCTTCTCATGAAGGATAGTCAGTAAATCTTCCGGCTTTAATTGTTTCTCAGTCATTTTGTTAAGTTAATATCAAGAGCAATATCTAAAAATATGCGCGGGTAAACTTATCAGGCGGTTAGCAATCGTAAAGTATCCTCCCGCTCTGTGGCGGTATCTGAATAAAAATCACTAATACGCACAAAGCCGAAATGATGTGAAACTACCTCCTAATATATGTTATCAAAGTGAAATACGTAACTCATTAAATTCTATGAAACAATATTGACAGATTTACCAAAACCTACGTAGAATCTATTGTCAATTATGTTTATGTTATAGCGGAGAGCGGTTTATAGGCAAGAATAATTTACCAAAGGTTTACGTAAATATCTATAACCTATATATACCTATTATGATTTTCACCAAATATTACGTAAAAATCTAACTAGGGAGCGGTTACCTGGTTATCTATCCGGCTCGAAGGACCAAAATAATTATGGTGACGCGTGTAAATAGCAATCACCTGAATGGGTGGTGTTTTAAGACTACCAATATGGCGGTGAAATTATGGTTGTATTACACAAAATTAAATCCCTGTTGACGATTCCCTGCGACACCAGAATCTGGCGACGTTCATAACAATTCATAGCCCACGTACCTTGCTAATCCAGTAACCCCACTCGTCGTCAGGAAAGCGCTTCATCCACGGACGCGTGGTCTGTCTGTGTGCTGCCGGCCGGCGAGCTAAATCTTCATCCATCCACCGGTGGGCTGGTCAGAACTCGTGAAACCAACACTGCACCCTAAGGTCTCAATATCTCACAGGAGCAGATACACTTATTCCACGAAAATTCTCAGGTCTTCAACAGATATGGGATTTAATCCGCGGAGCGGTTTTTATTCGACGCGATGTCGATTTGCGTAGCGGACAACTCATTTGTTAGCGGGTTAGACGCCATCTAGCGGTCTTTAGCGAGCGTCTCAAGAAAGCATTCGATACGTCACCAGTGGGCGTTGCGGTCGTAGATATTGGTGAAGGAAATCGTCAACAGAGACTCAATTAACTTAGAGAATGCGGGAAAGGTAATTTATATTATTTATTCTCTAAAAATACATATACCTTAAGAAAAGGCATTGACGCTTCACCAAATACCTTCTTCAGGCAGCCAAAGAAGCGATCCTTTAATTTGCTTCATGACAGCAACATTAGTAATGATTTCATAATAATCAATAATATTAATATTTAATAATATAATAATATTAATATTTATCAATAATATTAATATTTAATAATATTAATATTATTGATTATTGAGATCGTGGTGGGGCTTGTGCGTTCCAATGAACCCTAGGTCTTTGTACTGGTATGTCGGTCCAATATCTATATTTTTTTAACTTTTTTTGTTGTTGAGTCATAATTAGAGCATAACAGATTTAATCTGTAAAAGTTTTACAATTTAACCACTAAATTTTTATCAAAACATAAACCTAAAACAAAAAAATAATGCCACCACTGTATAAACTCAAATTACATGTCATTCAATTGTGTTATCTTCACTTCGCTCTAGAGACGTTCGAAGGAGGATAATGGACGGTTGATTTACATTTGTATCACTTCCTACCCCTCCCACTACTTGCGCCTGTGTCAATTCAATTAATTAAATGATGGACATTATTAGGCGGACTTTATGTCGCGTCCCATTTTTATTAACAACTTTATCTGTGAGTTAATATATTGGGGAGTTACTTTCGAATCGTTTTAGAATACTCTCTTATTAGTATACGAGTTTGGTGCAAACTAGAAAGTATTATAAAGTTTATCTTTTCAGTACTAGTTTTTGCCAGTAGTTTCGAATGCGTGCAAGTTTAAAATAATCCCAAAGGGTAAGTGCATCGATCGACCTTTGTATCCTAGTATTATCGAGGACGTAAAGATCGATTCATATACTTTGTATCGTTCACTATTCTGTGTTTAGAAATCAGAAACGTATATTTCAAAGAGACCAATTACAGGCACTTTTGAATTGTCAAAATGTAGGTCAGACAAAAAAAGTGAAGCTAAATTGCACGTTCCAAAGCGTAGATCTTTATGGAGAAGAACGTCCAAGAAACTCTATGGACACTCTTTTAAATCATATTATGAGTTACATAAATCTTGGTTCATCATTTCAGCCGAAAGGCGTCCACTGTTGGACATAGGCCTCCCCCAAGCGTCGCCACAACGACCGATCCTGTGCGTCTCGCATCCACCGCATTCCCGCGACTCTCACCAGGTCGTTGGTCCACCTTGTGGTAGGCCTTCCAACGCTGCGTCTCATCGACCATCCGTTCTACGAGCAATGTGCCCTGCCCACTACTACTTTAGTTTGGCGACGCCTTGTTGTTTTTAAGCTGCTTCAGAACCATCCTAATCTCGTACAGGCTGACGTCCAGGATATCTTCGGTACAGTATCGGGTTAATCTAGCTAGTTAATCTAGTCGTTTGCTAGATTCGTTTGATAGACGTGTACAGCTGTCCATAGAATGCCTCGATCTCTCCCAAATCCCAAATCTTGGTTACTTATGTTATATAATTATGGTAGAAACATTCAACTAAAAATCACAAAATACCTTTATTTGGTGCTAAAATATAATTATCACCAACTATTATTCAAATGAAATGAAATCAAAATTAAAAACGTTTATTTAAAATAAAGCATTTACAGCCGCTTTTGAATTTTCAAAAAAGCAAAACTAAATTTCATGTTTCAAAACAGATTTCTATGGAGAAGAACGTTCAAGAAACTCTGAACGTTCTTCTCGATAGAAATCTGTTTTGAAACATGTTCACTCATTTAAATTATGAAATGAGTTACAAAAATTTTGGTTACGTATGTAAATATGGCAAATGGATTATCACCCTTAGTGATGAGGAGATCTAAAAATTCAGAATACGTGACTTTATAACCCTCCATAATTTCCCTGTCTCACATATCCTCAAACACACGCACACGCTTTTTAAGATATTGGTCGAGGGTCACAGCTCTTAAGCCTTTGGTTGACATGACTATCGGAATGTTGACTCAGCGATCGTTGAACACGATCGCTGAGTCAACATCCCACATGTCGAAAACCTCGCAAGCCAAGTTAAAGTACTGGATTTCCTAATCTTACTCGTTTTTCACGACGTTCTCGTCATGTTGGATGGCTATGATTGTTTTAATGCTCACCTAACTATTCGATTTGACATCACAGGCAAAACCAGACCCAATTTATGGCGCATTGATATTTCCAGATGCTGCTAGATCTTAAAGCTAGACAAAATCAAAACGGACCCAAACTATTACCTTGATATACATGCATATTGCTTGATTCTTATAGGTTTGCTATTCCTCTGGATATGTTGGCAACCTGAATAACGAATGCTCGTCTTCCATTACCCCACACACGACACCAAAATTTCAGGCATTGCATCATTTTATACAATTTTAGTAACTTCATTTACACCCTTTATTTTTATAGTCTATACAAGTCTATCCAACATATCGACAGATCCATTCAAGAACGCCAAACTTGTAAGCTAATGGCAATATCGATGAGGAACGGTTCTTTAACACTGCAAGACGCGTATCTATATAAATTTTAAGAGGCAGATATGATAGAGTTATTGTTTATATAGTTTCAGTAAAAAAAAAGTTTCAGTTCCCAAAATGAATGTATGAACCTCATAGATAGTTGATAAGCACGTGATTGATTTATAATTTTTAAATTCCGCCTTGCTACCAGATTTGTTGAGCAGATGAGTAACTCCTGTTATAAGAAACTAGGGTAGCAAACCAATTTTTATTACAATTGAAAAACTATACAAAGAGCAGTGATAGCCGAGTGGTGATGGCGCCGACTTACGAGTTGTAGGTCGCGGGTTCAAACCCAACCAGGTTCATTATTGCATCACCACTGCTCTCAAAACGGTGAAGGAAAACATTGTGACGGCATATCCTAGAAACAAAAATTTTAAGGCATGTGATATCCACCAACCCGCACTGGGCCCGCGTGGTGGATTACGGCCCATTCCCTCTTCTAGAAAGGAGGTCTGAGTCCCAGCAGTGGGAACATTAGAAGGCTATATATTATGCTATGTAACTATATACAGCTACTGAATTGCGTAAAATGCCCCTTTAATTTTAAAAGCCTACTAATTTTCGTCCACGTATGACGTATGTGTCGTCATGGCAGCCATTATGACGTCATAAGTCACCCGACGGCCATTTTAATTTGCTCATAAAGAGGGCATATATCACGCGTGGTGCAGGCAGTGCGCCGATCAAATCGAATTCTTGGCTTGCTTCTATTCGAGCTGGAAAAGTATACTTATTTTAGTCAGTAGAACAAGTTAAGTATATAAAAATATGTGTTCATAAAAATGGGGCTAATTAATTTTACAAGTCTCATAATGTCAACATGACATGAACTGGTTGTCTCAGACAAAACACATCATTAGACGTAGACATAAAATATAAAAAATAGAGCATGTTTTTTTCATTTTAGACCATATACAACCTCAATAAAATGTTCAAAATTATCTCAAAATGTCCACTAATTATATTACTAACTAGCTTTTGCCAGCGGCTTTACCGGCGGTAGGTTTCTCCATACAAACTTTGGAACCCCGTTTTATCCCCTTAGGGGGTGAATTTTTGTAAATCTTCTCTTAAAGCGTCTACCTACCTACGTCATAAAAGAAAACCTTGTGCAAAATTTCACAATCCTAGTCCTAGTAGTTTCGGAAAGACTGTGCGTTGTATATGTCAGTCAGTCAGTTTCTCCTTGAACGACGAGTGGAATCCAATATGAAAAAAAAAATCCCTCAAGCTTTTTCGACTGCAATCGAAGCACTAATTTAGTTTTCATTTTACCTACTGTTAAATTCTGCACTGTAACTTTGGTAGAAGCAAGGAAAATTTTCTTGAATGTTTTTAATATGAGGGTGCAGTCACACACATAAATTACAGCAATGTAACATTTTGCACTTAGCTCCTCCAGTCTCTGAGGCAGGCCGTGATTGGGCAAAAACTTGGAATCGAACTCTGCCAAAGATCAGACAGTTTAATTGCTCTAAATGAGGTCTCGGTCAATATTACTCATATTTTTGTAGGCTATAACACTTCAGCTTTAATTTTAGACCGTAAAAAATACTTGGCAAGCATTGCGAAGTAATTAAAGTGACAACAGTGAGAAAATATGAGAGAATTAACTCTAAGGTCAGGCTTTTGGATAGCACTCACTGTTACGAGGAAAATGCAATGCGCTTTAACATTAAACAAGGCTTACTACTTGGAAAGATGACAAGGATATTTAAATGAAATGCCGGAGCAGAGAATAAATACGAATATGGAATGAATAGAGAACAGACATTTCTTTGAAGATGGGATGGAGGAAATAGCAATGTTATGAAGACGTATTGTTGCTAGAACACCTGTTGAGGAAAAGGGTTTCTGTTTTAATTATTTTACACACGAAATAATCGACGACAATTTAGGTTGGTTACTGAACAACTGACGATTTCCTCAAAATGTATAGGTGTTCGTGTGTCCTTTGTTGGAGGTCCCAAATACCCAAATAAGTAAAGGCAGAGTAACTCAAATAATTATAATCATAAGCATAAACAGCCTCATAATGTTCCCACTGCTGAGACCCAGGCTTCCCCTTTAGGATTAGGAATAAAATAAATTGATTATTCTAAATAATGTCAAAATAATCATATAAAAAGTTTATTAGAAATCAAAGATTATGATGTCTCAATGCACAGGGGATCCCCCCGAACTGGCTATTCTGCAGGAAAAGTTAACCAAATTTTAGGATCAAGGTTCTCATTTAATTACGAGAAAACGGCTAATAACAGAGAGCTGTAGAAAGAATACTGAGTTCAGAAAAGATTCTATAAATAAAACTTGAAAAAAATCCTAATAGTTCCGAGAACACATACTAACAACTTTCTCTAATCCGATGTAGTAAAATATTCTAGAGTAGGTAGTTATTCTGGTATTTACGCGTTTTATTCATTACTTGTGGATAACGGAACAAAATGATTCATTATATAGAACCAATTTGAATAGAAATGAAATCGGACCGGTCCGTATTCATCCATTTTGGTTTTATTTAATTGAATTCAAGAATCTCGAGATTGTACTGTCCTGGTCCTTTTTCAAGGTTATAGAAGTAAAGCAAGAATACTACAAAAGGTTTTCGAGGTATTTCAATGAATGGTATCACCAAGTTCATTCAATTTTAAAATAATTATGAGGAAGAATAGACGAGGTTTCATAAATAAGTCTCGTTAATGTTTTTTATTTGGCCTAATTTATTAATTGGTGGACCGAGACCATTAGAATATAATAGAGTGATTTCAGGTTTTCTTGCAGAATTATTTTTATATCACTATCACTATCATCACTACATAGTATATAAATAAAACAAAGTCGCCGCTTTCTGTCTGTCCCTATGTATGCTTAGATCTTTAAAACTACGCACGGATTTTGATGCGGTTTTTTTAATAGAGTGGAATAAATTAAAATTCAAGAGGAAGGTTTATATGTATACTACATGCATAATCTAGTGGAGAAACACTGATAATTTTAGAGGTTTCTGATGTGATGTCGTAAATAAACACATTTTTTGGGCTTACATTGCAAACACTGGCTTAACCCTACGAGATAGATCAAAATAATGTACTACAGTATTGTACTCCTTAAAAAGGTTTACAAAAAAGTCCATAATAGTATATGTCTATCTCTTAAGGATAAACCACAATAACCATTTTTTATCCTTTACTTTTTACGAGAAATAATGGCTTATTTACGAAGCGATTTTAAACAATACAGCATTAATTCTCATCCAATTAAGACCCTCTACAACATGCAATGAAAATGAATATTTTCGAAGATATTATAGATTTAAAATGCAGGGACATAGCGGTTGCGGTGGTATCAGCATTGCACTCGTGCGAAGCCGGGGAGGGTCGCTAGTTAAATAATATGATATGATTTACTACGTAGTCAATCTAGATTAACTTAATTACTAACTTAATAATATAGGCACATAGATCACACACATAATTTTTTTTACAGTTAGAAAATAACACCATCAAAATGTTTGCTACACACAATGTAGAAATTTTCCGGATTACACCGATGTGGAGTACTTCGACGCCTGAATGTATTTTGTGTTTTTATATAAATGTTTAGTATAAATACTTAATAAATTTAAGTTTCAATAAAATTAAATCAACCTTTAAAAGTTTTTTTCTTCTTATTTTTCTAAGATTAAAACATCGTGGTGAAAAGTTCTGAGCTAAGTGTAAGTAATGGAACTTGCTGGCGCCGGTAATAGGACTGTCCGATTCTATGAATTAACTTCACACTGCGGGTTGCGGCAGTCGGCAGATTTTAGTCAATGATAGATCTCTCTTTCTTTCTCTTGCTGTTAATAGAACCACAATTGTGAAATGAAAAGAGGAGAACAATTCCTGTGTTTAAGCTTGTTTCGTATCAAACGAACATTCATTTCTAATCATCATTATTATCATCATCTTCCTGCCCTTGTCCCGTTTTATTTGGGGTCGGCATAACACGTTTTTTTCTTCCATTCTGTCCTGTCACTCGTCACGCTATAACTAACTCCCTTTTCTTTCATATCACTTCTCACACAATCCATCCATCTTTTCTTTGGCCTCCCTCTCCCTGTCCATCCTTGCACATGTAAACTCATAACTCTTTTAGCAACATGCGTTTCATCCCTCCTCTTCGCATGACCATACCGAGACAAACGATTCCCTTTCAACTTTTTAGTCATTGGCGTCACTTTCAAACTTCCCCTAATATACTCGTACTCATTTCTCACTTCATCCATTCTCGTCACACCACACATTCTATACGCAAACCAGACCAGACTAGACCAGACCTATATTCCAAATCAGAGACCGTGCCACTAGCGCTTAACGCGATAAACTGAACTTTCAACGAGCTATACAAGGCGTATAGCTCCATCCCACTTTCTCACTCGTTCGCTTGGCTTTTTAATACGTCATGATTCTTATTATGGGGCCTCCCCTAAGAGTTCTTACCAGTTAGTCAAACGAATCGCGTTAAGAGCTCGGGTCCTTCAACAGAACTCCACTTTGAGTAATCAACTTGTCAAGTTATAACTTTATAGTTTAACAAGAAAGTGACGTGTTTTGCCATTATTATTATGCGACTACGTTGAACTTGACTTCCTTCAAACGGACTTGAAATGTGGGTCTCACTAAGTTGGTCAAAAACTGATATTTCTCCTTTGTTTAGACCGGTTTTCGACATTGATTGTCGCCTGAGTTAAGATTGCCATTTGACTGAAAATATTTTAAAGTACCACGATGATATTTATGCTTCATTTGAAAATATTGGATGCGTTAATAATGGTATTGTAAAAAGGAAAACACTGGTTAGGTACCTACTGTGAAACAAGCATGTAATGAAAATAAATGTAACGGTCTGTAAAATGGTTCTGTGATTTAACAGAGCTCGTTAGTTGAAACACAATCCTAATATTCTGCGTTGCTTGTTTTCCAGCCTAATATTTCAGCTACAAAATCCCTAAATAATTTAACAAAACCAAAACACAATTGATATTATAAATGCAAATCTGAGTTTCGTCACAGATTATATTGAACATGCACCCTTCCAGCGGTGGACTTTAAAACGACAGTATTAACTCCAGCAAATGTTGCCATCATCTCATTTCAATATTAGGATTGAATCGATTTAAATTTATGAATTGTAAACGATTTTGTGATTCGATTTCCCGCTTCGGTTAGTTTGAATTTTGTTTGTCCATAATTTGGTTTTGGTCTTTGGTAATATCGATGACTCTACATTAATTGACTTTTAGCTTATAAACTGAAATAATAAATCCGAACCAAGTCTGTCCTAGGCTCATCCGATAGGTTCTAACGTATTTTGCACAAACTAGTTTATCTCCAGGTAAACTAGTTTGACAACTTACGTACAACTTTATCTGAAAAAACTTTTTAGAAAAAAAAAATAACCGACTTCACTAAAAAGTTTTTATTTCACACTTTTTAGTTGCGATGCATTTATAAACAGAGTGCCTATTTCTCATGACAATTCCAATTAACCCAAATACTGCTAGTTTACATTGTTTTATTATAAAGTTCCTGTGTCTACCTTCCTCCTTCCGGCTCCATCATCAGATCAGTTCGATAGTACCTTATAGCCAAAGAGCATCTCACGACAATTCTAATAAGCCCAAACACGGCTAGGATACATTGATTAATTACGGAGTTCCTGTGCCTACCTTCCGGCTCCATCATCAAATCAGTTCTATAGTACCTTATAGCCAAAGTGCATCTCATGACAATTCTAATAAGTCCAAACACGGCTAGGTTACATTGATTAATTACGGAGTTCCAGTGCCTACCTTCCAGCTCCATCATCATCATCAGATCACTTCGATGATACCATTTTCAACGTAACTATTCAGAATCATTCATTTATTTGTATTGTCATAGTCGCTTAACTATCTTCATTGTGATATCTATTTGAGTATGAAGTTCCGTTGACCATTTCTGGTCTTCTTCATCAGTTCCACTTCATCAAATGTTACTTTTTGACTGTAAATGCTTAAGTTCTTGATGAAAATACTAAAATTACCATAGGGTTGCCTATAATTTTTGAGGAGTTCTCTCGATTCCTCATGGATTCCATCATCAGAACTGGATTTTGAAAAAAATGGGACCAATCTGGAAGCACCTATAAAAGGAAAAAAAAAATTTGCAATCGGTCTATAAATGACGGAGTTCTGAGGTAACAAACATAAAAAAAAAATAACGATGATAAAAAAAAAATACAACCGAATTGATAACATCCTCCTTTTTTTTTGAAGTCGGTTAAAAACTGGTTTTCCGGTGTAGTTGTAGGCAAAACTGTTTCAAAAATAATGCGTAGGTATCTGTAGTAAATATAATATAGTTTCATCGTGCATGAATAACATTGAAGTTTGTTCACAAACTGTAATTTGGTACCTATAATTGTAGTTGTGAATAGGTAGGAATTTACGAAAAAAAAAACTAGATTTTTGTTTCAAGTATTATTTTTAACGAACGGCAGTTCATTTCCAATTGAATACATATTAAAATAATGTTTTATTTCCTGCATGCAACCGAAACAAATAACGTAGTGAATTGTGAAACAATACATAAATCAATCAGTGTGTTTCAGACACACATTGACTGTGTGTTATCAACATTTTTTACAATCGCTCTCTTTTACAATAGCAGAATTAAAAATTTAAATATTATGTCATTTATTGAAATTCGCGTGAAACCATGACATAGTCTTGAACAAAGAGAAACTCGAATTCATTGAGAACATGGTTTTCCTGGGGATCACGCTTGACTCGAGGCTATAATGGGGTCCTCATTTAACATCTCTGGCAGGTCGGCTTAGTTCAGCAGCATATACTGTCAGAAAAATCCGTCAATTTACTGATGTACCCACTAGTCTCGCAGTATCTATGCGAGACAAGTCTATTTTAGTTACTTTTAGTCGTATTTTGCTGTGGGGACGGGCTGCAGACATAGGACATGGTAAGTTCGGGCGATTCCTGCACCAGATTCGTACGGAAGAAGTGCCCGGGTGTCACCACTGTGTGAATCGCCCGGAAGACACGGTGGAGCACACGGTAGAGGTGTGCCCCGCCTGAGAAGAGCACCAAAGTGTCCTCGTGGGAGCGATCGGCGGCAACGATCTCTCGCGCCGGGTCTTGGTACAGGCCATGGTCCGAAGCGAGGAGAAGTGGCAGGCGGTCATCTCCTTCAAGTAATTCTAGGAAAGGAGGCCGCCGCACACGTGAGGGAACGGCCCTCACGCCCCAGCCGCCAGAATCCCGATCTCGATTTCCAGCCACCGTAGGCGCGGGCTTGCGGCTGGCGAGCAATGGGTAGCTCGCCGTCTACGAGCAATGAAGCAAAGGGTATATGCACTTCATATCCATGGATATGAAGTGCATATGCAACCAAAGACAGGAATGATACACAATTGACAACCGAACAGGCAAATGAGTGTCGTTTAATAACCATTACGTGATGGTGAAGTTTTTTTTGTTTTATTTCATTTTGTTACAACAATTTTTCAAGTAAACACGGTGGATATGGCTAGTGTTATTTATATAATTTCGATTCTGGCACTGAGTCCCTAGAACTGGCACTAGTTGCAGTTCTGTTGGTCTTACACCCAGGTTTCATACAAATTTGCCCATGATCCTTTATTACCTTTTGTATTTGGAAACAATAGCATTGTATATTGTAGAAGCACTTTTTTCAAGTTTTGTGAATTTGAAGTACCATGGAACATTTTTAATAGGTTACAACTTTTTTGACATTACGAGCAAGGCAGTTGAGAGTTTGTCATGCTCACTCAAATGTCTCGCTGATGGCACGTATTATTGGGTCATTCGGTTCCCTTCAAAATGGTTGAGCTGAGTGGGGCTGATGCGTGCGTCATGTTCGTGAACGGGTGCTGTCAGTTGAGACTGGTCATCTCTTAGCTGCCAGTGGCTTAATTCAATTTCTATTTTTTTATTTATTTATTATTATTACTTATCTACATTGTTACCAAGATTTATTTAACTCATGATAATTATGATTTAAAAGAGTGTCCATGGAGTTTCTTGTACGTTCTTCTCCATAAAGATCTACGTTTTAAAACGTGCTATTTAGCTTCATTAGGGTTCCGTACCTCAAAAGGAAAAAACGGAACCCATATGGGATCACTTTGTGGTCCATCCGTCTGTCTGTCTGTCTGTCTGTCAAGACCGAGTTGAAATTAAAACCATATACTCAAGTCTACGGTTCCTTGAAGCTGTGAAAATCCAAACTTCTGAGTTAACGAACGAAAAAGATACGGCCGTTTATATCTCAAAAAACGTATATTTCGACACTCTCAAGAGAATCAAAATTCATAGGGTAATTTCAGTTGACCCAGAATCCTGAAATTTGGCATGAAGCAAGGTCTTATAGCACAGATATGGGAATAAATATGAAAATAATAAAGTTGCAAAAAAAAACCTTTTTTTGCAATTCGGAAAAATCTTCGGGACTCCACTTGGGAATTGAACTATTTTTTGACTATTCAAGAGTAATTGTTTCTCCTATTCCTGTAATTGGTCTATTTGAAATAAGCGTTTTGGATTTCTGAAACTCTTTATTTAATGCTCGAAACGCATTGTGAGCACATTCACGGATTTCAAACGTAAATGCATGAATAATTCTACTTTTTAAGGCATCATTTATTTACAAAATACATATAATTTCCCTAATCATTAATAATTTTACCGTTACATGGTGATAGTTGGGCATGCCACTATCATGGCGGCAAGTCCCTCTTTAAGGAGTGACTGGAGAGACTTCACGGCGTCCTCACCATCCGCATAACGCAGGTGCACACCGGACATGGTAAGTTCAGGAGATTTCTGTACCTGATTCGTGCGAAAGAAACGTCCAAGTGTCGCCATTGTGCAGACCGCCCAGAGGAAACGGTGGAGCATTCTGTGAAGATGTGTCGCGCTTGAGCGGAGCACCTCCGTGTCCTCGTGGCGGGGATTGGTAGCGACAACCTCTCGCGCCGGGCCCTGGTTCAGGCCATGGTCTGGAGTGAGAAGCAATGAGCAGCGGTCACCTCCTTCTGCGAAGCTGTAATGCTAGCGAAGGAGGCGGCCGTACGCGTGAGGGAACGGATATCCTTACGCCCCAGCCGCCGGGTCTCCGACCGCGATGCGCGCCTTAAAGAGATGTCAGCAAAATCGTAGGGGCCCAGCAGGGTCGAAGCCTACAAGGGCCATGGGTTGACTTCTGAAAGAGAAACCCGTAGTCCTGGAACACAAAGGCAACTGAATTAACTTAGGTCTGGTTTCGGTCAGTAAAGGTCCGACACGCCTTCCCGCTCTACTCTAGAGCGAGAGAAGTCATTAGATGATTTCCCACCTCAAAAAAGGAAACAGGGTTATAGCCCAACGCGTCGTAGAATTTGCAGTTCTCGGTTAATTTTATGAGTCATACTCACAGTCATACATAAGCTTGGAAGAACTTCGCTTATAAAAACTACCTAGATAATAATTAAGTGTTAGATTTGATTATAAAATTCTATCAAAGGTAGGAAAACTACAACATTGCTGAGTGCTTTCGAAGATTTCGATTCTAAGATAGTGTAGGATATGTCGTGAGAAATTCAAACCAAAATTTAGGGCTCTAAAGAGAAACGACTAAGTAACGTGTAAACCAAAACAATTCTAAAATCTGTAAATCAAAAGCTAAGACCACCCATTGTGACACCCTATTAATTTTAGGTTCCTAATGTAGTTTTTATTTTTGGTGTACAATAAAGAATATATCTATATTTATATATCAAAAGAAAGCAAATCAATTTTGAAATCACGCTCACCCATTAGAACAGCAATGATTTGAGTATCAAATTAAACCCTATTACTTGAAACCATAGTGCTGTCAGTGATCATTATAGCGGAACAGATCCGCGTCGCCTCGGTGTTATGACCGGTATCGATGCGAAAATCACATTATGCTCTTATTGTAGTGATGTACTTTATAGATGCGGATATTTATAGGATTATTCAGTTTAACCTTTCGTAATTCTTCTGTAGTTTTAAGATGGTATTTTTTTTTCGTATTTCGATAAAGTGCATAAAATTCTGTCAACTAAGAACAAGTATGTAATGTATATAAGTACTGTGATCAATAATAATAATAATATTCCACAACGCCGTCTAGTCTCAAACAAAGCAGATCTTGTGCTATAAGTACTAGATAACTGTTAAATACACACATTATATAATGATAATACATACATGATATAGATAAATTACACCCATACACAATAAATGATCATGCTCATCACACAAACATTTGTCCTGGGTGCGAATCGAACCCACGACCTCCAGCATAGCAGCCAGGGCCACTGACTACTAGACCAGCAGGTCAGTCAAGAAGTATTGCTACGAAGATTGTAATTATAATCCAAATTATGATTACGATCTTTTGTAAAATGATTCTCCACAAGTCTGTTTTTCAAAATTCAGTATAATAACTTTTTCAAAATCGTAAAAAAAAGTTTTAACTGTCACTAACTAGGTAGTATGGACACAGTCATGTGCAAAATATTTTATGAGCTGCATCAAACAAGTTTTTATTCGACTGCGGCCATAACAAATAGTACTGAGGTCACGGTTTTAAAATTATAACTTAGTGCATATACTTTTCTGGTTTGTAAAAGAGACCTCATTCGGAAAAAAATCGAATTAAAATCGCAAGTGATACCTTTTTTAAGGTAAGAAATCATCTAATGACTTCTCCCTCCTGTCCTGGTCCTGCTGGGTCCCTACGCTTTGCTGATATCTCTTTGAAGAGCGCGAACATACGTGGAACACTACGCGATGTAAGTGATACCTACTCCGTTGAAAATTACATTTCTATAAATTTATCAAACACTTAATGCTCCGACATCTAATAAAAACAGAACCTCATATTTGCCTCAGTTTCCCTTCCCTATCCTATACCCATTTAATAACGCAGACCACGCTTTGATGCGTCATGGGGATGCAGGCATGTAGCCGCTGCACCGCTGCAATCCAATCCATCTGCCACTTATTACCACGTTTGAAGCGCTCTGAGGTATGACATGGGAGCACTTCTGTGGCTACAATATTGAACTACGCGTCGGTGAATATGACGAGATTATGGATCGCGCTTTTTGGTTTGGAATTATGAAAGAAATGAATTTTATTGTTGTGACATTTTTTAAATGCGGCACTAGTTATGTTATTTACCCAACTGTAAATTACATTACATCATCATTTCAGCCGAAAGACGTCCACTGTTGGACATAGGCCTCCCCCAAATGTCGCCACAATGACCGGTCCTGTGCGTCTCGCATCCATCGGATTCCCGCGACCCTCACCAGGTCATCGGTTCACCTTGTGGGAGGCCTTCCAACGCTGCGTCTTCCGGTACGTGGTCGCCATTCCAGAACCTTTCGTCCCCACCGACCTCCGTCTGTTCTGCGAGCAATGTGCCCTGCCCACTGCCACTTAAGTTTGGCGATTCTTCGGGCTATGTCTGTAACCTTGGTTCTCCTGCGGATATCAGCATTTCTGACGCGATCACGCAAGGAAACTCCGAGCATAGCCCTTTCCATTGCCCTTTGAGTGACTTTAAGCCTTCTGATAAGGTAAACAATACATACTAAATATAAATTCTTAACTGACCATGAAAGTTGTTGGACAAACTATTTTTTTCTAAGTTACTTTCATGAATTTTAAAGACTCACTTTGTTGTTATACTCATATATTGTTGTTGTTAAGGTATTTTTGGGTTATGGCTTATTGACTTGCTTATTGAAGCTCTGAAGAACCTCAATGAGCCCGAATGCTGACGCATTCTTCTTCTTTTCGAATCGATGGTTAACTCGTTAAATAGTTTGGGCCCAGGCTACGTGAAGGCATATAGCCCCTGGAACATCTGGCCGTAGTTAAATGCACACAAACTCGTAGCGCCACGTTCGCCCGCATAGAGCCCCGCTGACCTTTAAAACCTTTTTCTTTGCGAAATATTGATTGATTTACATATGCTATGTACACTCTGAAGAACACTTAACCAGCTATTTTTTTGTGTAAACATATTTCTAAAGATCAAAGCCTTTTCAAAGGAGTAAGGAAAACAAGAGAAAAAATATCATGTTATTAAATATTTTTTTTAGACAAAAGTATTAATCGCATGAAAAAATCATATGTTGATAATGTTGTACATGAATCTACAATATTTTTTTTTTTAAACCTATTAGCTTAGCCTTTACCCAGGAGTAGGCTTCAGAAACTCACTGTTTTGTGGCATTGCTCGGGCGCTAGGGCCTTAACTTCGCCATCGGTGGCCCTAATTACGTCCAAAGTGCAGGTGAACTAAACTTATAGCATTAGTAAGGTCTCCCTACAATCATAAAGAAAACAATATTGTAGGTATAACAATATTAGCATAAAAATCCATTCTCTTCTGAGCATTTAATGTAGAAAGTACTAAAGTAATCCCTTTGAAGCAACGGTAAAGCAATTACTTTATTTTCTCATCGTCGCTTACAAAAATTTATTACATTACCATTAAAACTCTAATGGACGCCAATGAAATTTTAATTACAATAAAACTCTCGACCACGGGAAGGTAACGATCGTTATAAAAATATTCCTCTAAGTTGCTTTTAATAATAACCTTAGTTGAGTAAGTCCACCAAGTTAATAACAATTTGTGAGCGAGATGAGTTCGTTTTCATTAAGTTGAGGAACTCTTAGAATCTTTAACCTGTCCCCGGTTGCTAAAGAGTGTGGTATATAAACATCCTAAGTATCTACAGAAAACTACGGTGCACTTTGCTCAGCGAATAAACTTCGCCAATCAAGGTGGGATGGCAGACGGTAGTATCGTTATTTTAGTTTCTTAAATTTGTTATTGATGCTCTAGAATTTTCAGCGGTTACCTGTCATACACACAAAAAAGTATGTAAACGTATTAAATAGGTAAAGAAGAGGGATAAAACGAATGTTACTAAAAGAGATGAGTATACAAGTGGATGGAGGGAAAAGAAGAGAGTGGCCAAAGAAAGGATGGATGGGTTGTGTGAGAAGTGATATGAAAGAAAAGAGAAGTTAATGATAGCGTGATGGGCGACAGAATGGATGAAAAAACGAATACGTTTTTTCACGTTTTTTTTTTTTCAATTTAAATGGGATAAGGGCAAGAAGATGATGATGATAATGAGTCTTAATGACGATCACGACCAAAATCACCATAATCTTTTTTTTTGCCATAAGTGACAAATAATTTTATCTGACTAGCCTGTCATGTCCTACTGCTGGGCAAACATTTTCCTCATTATTTTCTACACACAATACAATATCTGATTTAAATCGCTTCAGATATGCATATTTTTCTATGTTTCGTACTTTTGTGCATTGATTAAAACAGGTCAATCCCAATCAATTGTTACATAACGAATACTTAAAGGCATTAAGTACATAAATACCTACCGATAGGTATAGTACTAACAACTATAGTTCTCAATTAACAAAGACTTTTTTAGCTCAACATGCAACAACAATTACCATTTGCTTTTATCACCCGCGGACAATGCGTGCTGAAGGCTCGTTTAAAAAATTCACAATTACAAAAAAAGTGAAGCAAATATACGTGAATTTTTTAACGACTCCAACCAATTCGATGCATGTGATTGTAAATTGGAGTTAAAACGATAATAACACGGGCGTCCGGTTAACAATTATCCGGTATGCGCGTGCCTAACAGTTGCTCTAAGGGCTGCGGCAGGTAACCTGAAATAGTAGCTCTCGGCATTACTAATCTTTATTTTTCTTTTCTAGCTCTTTCTCTCTCCCTCTGTTTCTGACTACTCGTCTTTATAACCTATATCCATGCAATGCCGAGTTCAGGTCTTTTTGGGCACGCCACAATTTATTATGGCGGTAAGTTCCCTCTTTGAGGAGTGGCTGGAAAGACAACATGGCGTCCTTACCTTCCGCATGACGCAGGTCCTCACTGGGTCGGAGCACCGCCGTGTCCTCGTGGATGCAATTGGCGGCAGCGACCTTTCGCGTCGGGCCCTGGTTCAGGCTATGGTCCGGAGCGAGGAGGAGTGGCAGGCGGTCGCCTCCTTCTGCGAAGCAGTAATGCTAGCGAAGGAGGAGGCTGCACGCGTGAGGGAACGAAGGTCCTCACGCCCTAGCCGTCGTAATTCCGACCCCGACTACCAGCCACGGTAGACGCGGGCTTGCGGACGTTGAGCACTGGGTAGCTCGCCGTCCGGCTGTTCGGCAATTAACCGGACCGAGCCCAGTCGTCAACAGCGCGTAGTGATCCTCGCGCTCCTCAAAGAGATGTCAGCAAACCGTAGGGGCCCAGCGGGGCCGATGCCCGCTATTGATTGATGATTTCCCACCTTAAAAAAAAAAAGGTCCTCACCGGATATAGTCGCCTGGATGCCACCATTGTGTGGACCCCGGAGCACCAGATGGAGCATACGGTAGAGGTGTGCTCCGCCTGGGCAGAGCACCGCCGTGGGCCATGATCTGGAGCAAGGAGGAGTGGCAGGCAGTGGCCTCCTTCTGTAATGCAATAATGCTAGCAAAGGAGGAGGCCGACCGCGCGTGGCAACGGTCCTCTCGCCCCAGCCGCCGGGATTCCGATCCCGATTACCGGCCACCGTAGTTGCGGGCTTGCGGACAGCGAGCAATGGGTACCTGACTGTCCGACCGTCTGGTAACCGTCCGGACCGAGCCCAAACCGTCAACGGCGCGTATTGTTCCACGCGCGCCACAGGGAGATGTCAGCAAATCGTAGGGGCCCAGCAGAGTTGAAGCCTATGGGGGCCACAGGTAGTACGAAAGCGCCCCGGGTTTCACTTTCGACACCTCACCTCCCCCTCCTGGGACAAAGGCAATGAAGGAACAGGAGTGGGTTTTTAATCAGTAAAAGTCTGACACTATCTCTCGCTTCGCCCAAGAGCGAGATTTGTCATTAGATGATTTTCCCACCTTAAAAAAAGGCTTTTCAATTACATTTTATTATTAATTATTATTGTGTTTTAGTCGGTCTGGTGCGATAACTTATCTCACCATTTCATACAAAAGATGATCAATGCTGGACATAATCTCTGTCAATTATCATTACAATGACCAGTACTGGTCTGGACCAGTCCCGATGCAGTTCAATCGATTCTAGTAGCTATTTTGCCAATTTGTCATTCAAGCTACTTAATTTATTATAAGAGTGTTTGGGGGAGTCGCTAGGGTATCATTGATTCCGCAAGAAAAAAAAAACAATTGTACCAAAACACTACATATTTATTTACCAAATAGATTAACAATAACATTGCCAACCCTAGCCCAATTTGAGCATTTATCAATTTTTAGTTACCAACCGGTGTAAAAATGATATACGATTGAATTGCAGTTTAGTTTCGAATATCTGCAAATAGATTCCAGTTTTGTTTATTTTGAAAAAAATACGATGTAACTGGGTGATAGTTATTTTTTAGATCGTTTTTGTTATTTTGTTATCAGGTAAACTGAATGAGTTGGTGGTTATACTTATACGTTGTTACCATTTGTTATGGAAGGATACTTCTTGCACCTGAATAGGTATTTTATGTTAAAGTATCATAGGCGGAAAGCGTGAGAAGAAGACAATTGTCATACCCCGGGCTCCACAGGAGATGCCCTGGGCATAGGATGGGTGGGAGCTTGTGGACGGTGAGTAGTGCGGTACGGTGGTAGCTCACTGTCTGATAAAGATCAAGCTTGGATTGGGCTTGGGGAACTGTCAGCATATTTGACGCATGCCGACGGGAGAATTGGGATTGTTTGAAAGAGCTATCGCGGCCCTGGAACGCAAAAAGTAACTGAAGAAACACCAGTGGATTTTCGTCAATGAAACTCCCTCTTACTCCACCTAGAGAGGAAAAAGTTATATAAAAAAAATAAATAACAGAACAGGAAATAATAACATACACAGAGTAATATGCAGGATAATGCAAAATATTCTTGAAAAGAAGAGAAACCTTAATAGAGTCAAGTTTTTCAGGCAAAAGCAATTTGCATAACCCTTCGGGAGCTGAAGCGCGGAATTATGTGTTACAAGTATTTATTACTCATCCTTGGCAGCAAGTAATATGCACCAAATTTTATTTATTCGCATTTTCGTTAATGTACAATTTGCTACCGAGGGGAAAAGTGGGGGAAGCCTACCCCATTGTTATAAATTATTAACGGCGTATATTTAAACAGTAATTTTCCTCAAAATATCAAACAACAATTTAGGAACAAACAACCTTCATATTTTGAGTGAAGAGATTGTGTTAAAATTGTGATTTGCTGTGTTCTGATTCTAGGGAATGGAATGTTAAACACTTGTGTTACTAGCACAAATAATTTACTGAAATACTGTAGTAACTCCTAGGCAATCTGAGAATAACCTATTAGTCAGTATTATTATTTCCCCTTTAACCCGGATTACCCGTGCGTCGACCCTTGCTCTTAGGTCACGAAGGTCAAACGATTAGTTGCCAGCTGAAATAAGGACCCCTGTCATCTCAGAGATATAGGATCTCATATGGACCGACAGGAACGTGAAGGAAACGGGTCACCGCAGACTAACTTAGTAGAAATTATTTGTTTATATCAGCATCGAATTAGCTTTAAAGAATTTCTATGTTTCCCAAAATCATTTTGTCATAAACAGAAGTGGAAGAATTATTTAAAGATTTCGAAAAAAAAAAAATTAAATTGAATGCACGCTAAAAACTACGATTAACTTCTTAGAATTTCCTATTGGAATAAATAAAAGGCCGATATTTTCGAGTCGACGTGTAGTCCTTTGCGCAACCAGTTATTTTTTCCTTTAAGAAATTCTTAGTTATTTTAAGTATTTGTTTGCACCAATTGTTTCGAAAGATTCGTGTGTTCTTCATTCATATTTTTTTTCTCTTTGTGTGTTCTTCTTATTCTACATTTACTCAAACTACAAGTTTGAGTAAATGTAAGTATATATTATTATAGTGTATTTGTATTTTCTAGGTATGTATTTGTATAAAGAATTTTATAATATGTAATGTTAATAATGCACCTACCAAAATTTGTCTCTGCATCACCCAAAGGTTGACTGGTAAAAAATGCCTTAATAATGCATTAAGTCCGCCTCTGTACTCTGTGCATAAAGAATTAAATAAATAAATTACACATAGCTTTTACAGTCCATTCAATATCCACACTAATATTCATCCTCTATTAAAACCTTTTACGAGCCCTTCCTTAGTTTTATAAAAAAGTAAATCTTTAAATGGTTATGGTTTTGAACAGTCTGTTACTAAATGACCATAAGTTTTTTTTTAATAAGATCTACCAAAATCTTTAATTAAATACACCCATATTTTCCACAAAAATAAATAATAAGCAGTATATTGATTCAACTAATTCTAAAAACAATTGAACAATTGATTGCTTTCAAAAGCGTTTGCAAGCGATTCTTCAAAAAGATAAATGATCTTATTGTGATTGTATTGTGATATAATAAAAATTAGGACATCTTTCTGAATCTTCAGAGCCATTGACTTTTAATTAATTGTTTATCATTTTCGAGGATCGTAATTACGCTTTGTTTGTTGTACGGAGTTTGAAGGTTTTATTATAGGAGTTGTGTGTCTGTGTGCTTAATTTTGTCCATTCAGATAAACTCATTGAGTATTTTTCTTTGTGTTTATTAACATATAAAGCCGTTATACTTCTTTCTTCGGTTCCAACCATGTTAAGCTTATTTTTATTATTTAGTTTCATTGATTGATATTCCTGCAGGCCTAGCCAAGTTACGACCGTTTCGTTTCGATTCTCTTTGGTCGATCGCCTCGAGGCGGCCACGCCTCCTATTCCTTTGTTCTGACCACGTGACTGAGCGTTGAGATGACGTCAGAACAAAGGAATTGGAAGTGTGGCCGACTCGAGGCAATCGACGAAAGAGAATCGAAACGAAACGCTTGTAACTTGGCAAAGGGGGCTGGAATTAAAGTATTGTAAGTCCCAAGACGTGAAACGATAATCAACAGATAATTTTCACATTTATAATATAATATTAAATAAAAGTATACCGCAAACTGGAAGACGTAGCATTGGAAGCCTTGGCAAGGTGAATCGATGACCTGATAGAGGTTGCGGGAATCCGATAGAAGCAAGACGCACAGGACCAGTCGTTGAGGCGACGACGCTTGGGGGAGGCCTATGTTCGAGGGTGTCTGTCGATTGAAACGATCGTGATGATTAAAAATATGGAGTTGTTTGTTTTTACTGCAAATATCTTCTTATTAGGAAAATTTTAAATCGACGGGTTAGTAACTCACCCCTAATCCCACACACAAATGACAAATAAATTATGAGCTACTTGGTTGTGTACTAAAACACTTTGAAAATATCTCAGTAATGGAGCATCCATCTTTGTTAAGTTAGGATTACTCTCATTTTTACTCCTGTAAGACTCGTGCTTGACCACTGTCTCATCTAATGGAAAGCAATGATGTGGCCGACGATGGAGCACGCTTACCTAGAGAGAAACCTATTCACTCTTGACTTAAGTGTGCTCTCAGGAAACACAGACTCCAGCAGGAAATTCCTTAGCTGTATGCACAATGCATGTGTTCTCAAAACTTTTTGTGCGTATAGTTTGGATGTCCACCATGTTTTTTTTTTTTTTTTTTTTTAGGTGGGAAATCATCAAAATGACTTCTCGCGCTCTGGGTGGGGCGGGAGGGCGTGTCAGACTTTTACTGACTAAAACCACACCTGAATCCTTCAATTACCCTTTGCGTTCTAGAACTACGGGTTTCCCTTTCAGAAATTCTCCGCGGTCCTAGCTGCCGGGCATTGGCCTGCTGGGCCCCTACGGTTTGCTGACATCTCTTTGAGGAGCGCGAGGATCACTACGCGCTGTTGACGACTGGGCTCGGTCCAGTTTATTACCGAACAGCCGGACGGCGAGCTACCCAGTGCTCGAGGTCCGCAAGCCCGCGTCTACCGTGGCCGGTAGTCGGGGTCGGAATTACGGCGGCTAGGGCGTGAGGACCTTCGTTCCCTCACGCGTGCAGCCTCCTCCTTCTCCAGCATTACTGCTTCGCAGAAGGAAGCGACCGCCTGCCACTCCTTCTCGCTTCGGACCATAGCCTGAACCAGGGCCCGACGCGAAAGGTCGCTGCCGCCAATTGCCTCCACGAGGACACGGCGGTGCTCGGCCCAAGCGGGGCACACCTCCACCGTATGCTCCACCGTGTCCTCTGGGTGGTCCGCACAGTGATGACACTCGGGCGTTGCCTCCGCCTGAATCCGATGCAGGAACCTCCCGAACTTGCCATGTCCGGTGAGGACCTGCGTCATGCGGAAGGTGAGGACGCCGTGTTGCCGCTCCAGCCACTCCTCAAAGAGGGAAATTATCGCCTCAATTGTAGCGTGCCCAGCACTGGGTTGCGACAGTCGCCGTCGCCATTCCACCATGAGATCCCGCCGGAACTCTGTCCGCCATGCCGCGACTTGGCGCGGCAGCGGAGTTTCGCCCCGGCGTTGCATCTCCACGCGCAAATCGTGCATGCATGCAAGGACTGTTGCCTCCAAATCCCATGGTGGCAGGCCAGCAAGGAGGCTCGCCGCTTCGCGGGAAATCGTGCGGTATCCCCGTATCATCCGGATGGCCATGACCCTCTGGCAAGCGTTCAGCATGGCCGCCGGTCGCTTTTGCAGCGACGGCGCCCACACTGGCGCCCCGTAAAGGGCCATGGACCGAACAATTCCCGCGTAGAGCCTCCGGCAGGAGGCATCTGGACCCCCAAGGTTGGGCAGGAGCCGCTTTAGGGCAGCCCCGGTCCGTTCCAGTTTGGGAGTCAGACGTCGAAAGTGCTCCACAAAGTTCCACCGACTGTCGAGGACAAGTCCTAGGTACTTCATCGTCGACCCGACGTCGATGCGAACCCCTCCTACCGTTATTTGGGAACCCGGTGGTGGCGCATTCCGAGGGCCATGAAAACACATGGCCTCGGACTTGTGCAGTGCCACTTCGAGTCCCAACTCCTGGATCCTGTCCACAACTGTCGCAACCCCGCGTGTCGCTAGTTCGGCCGCCGCCTGGTGCGATTCCCCCTGCGCCAGGACCAGCGTATCGTCTGCGTAACAGACCACGCTGACCCCGTCGGGGAGGTCGCCGCGCAACACGTAGTCGTACCCGATGTTGCACAAGGGCGGTCCTAGTACCGATCCCTGCGGAACACCGCACGACATCTCTCGCCGTCTCCACTCTCCCTCGTGACCAGGGTAGATGATAAACCTGTCCTTCAGGTAGGCCTCGATCAAACGACGGAGGTAGTCGGGCACCTGGTGATACCGGAGTGCTCTCCTAATGCTACTCCAGGGCAGGGAGTTGAAGGCGTTGGTGATGTCCAAGGACACCACCACTACGACCTTGCCCCGGGACACCGCATCCCCCGTCGTGAGGGCTCGCACACGCATGATGGCGTCCACCGTGGAGCGCCCCCTGCGGAAGCCAAACTGGCTGTCCGAAAGATCCGGCCCCACCCGCGCTAAATGCGCGACGAGGCGGTCTGCAATTACTCTTTCAAAGAGCTTGCCCACCTCGTCGAGCAGCACTATGGGCCGGTATGCGGACGGAGAGTCCGCGGGGCGCCCCGGCTTCGCTATAAGGACCAGTTTCCCGGTCTTCCAACGAAGTGGGAACTGGCCCCTCTCAAAACATGCGCTAAACAGCCCTCTTAGTCGAGGCCCGAGTTCCTCCATGGCCAGGACCCAGGCTTTCCCAGGCAAGCCATCGGGTCCTGGGGCGGTATTTTTTGCGTTTAGCCTTCGTACCGCCACACTCATCTCTACCTCGGTCACCTCCGGAGTATCGTCGTCATCGCCGTCGTGGTCCGCGTCGGACACCGCGAGAGGCGGAGCCGTTGGTGGGGAAGAATGCTCCTCTATCGAAGGGAACAGAGCGTTCCCTACACCCTCCACGAGCTGGGGCCGGAGACTCTGTGTCAGCGGAGGAGCCCAGGCGCGGAGCTTATCCCGCACCATTTTGTAGGGGCGTCCCCATGGGTCTCCGTTCAGAGTTCCCAACCACACGTCGCGGGCCTGTAGTTTGGCTCGCCGTATCTCCGCTCGGAGGGTGCGCTTCGCCACTCTGTATCCCTCGTACAGCTCCGCCTCTATGGCCTCCGCATCCGGAGGGCGAATACGGCGCCTGCGGTGCCTGGTGTACCGGCGCCGTGCGGCAACGCATGCCTTGCGCAGTTCCGCAATCTCCGGCGACCACCAGTACACCTGACGCCGGGCACGTCCTGGCCGGACTCGGGGCATTGCCACGTCGCATATTTCCGACATGGCCTCCCGGAACCACTCCGCCTCGTCATCTATGTCGACAGGCCTGTCCGGTGCTGACACCCAGGCCTGTACGATAGCGGCTTCAAGGAGGAGCTCCCGGTCCAGCTGTTTTAGTGCCCACCGCGGACCACATGGGTTCTGTCGGACCGGTGCGGTCGAGGTCTGGGCGGAGACGTCAAACCGGATGTACCGGTGGTCTGAGTACGTCTCCACCCCCTCCATGACGCGCCAGTCAATGACGCGCGGAGACAGAGCGGGGCTCGCGAACGATATGTCCACCACGGACTCGCCCTGCATCCGCACGCACGTGGGGACAGAACCCCGGTTTAGGACGACCAGGCCTGACTCCAGGGCCCAGTCCTCCACCATCCGGCCCCGCGTGTCTGTGTACCGGGAACCCCAAGCCAAGTTCTTGGCGTTGAAGTCCCCGCAAACAACCACAGGGAGGGATTGAAACCCGGCGACGACGATGTTCAGCTCCATAAGGGAGTTGTGGAGATCGGCGAGAGTTCGGTTCGGGGAGAGGTATACACCTACCACTGCGATGTCCCCGAACCGTGCTGCCACGCAACCTCGTCCCCTCTTGACACCCTCTTGGGAAGGGGTACCGGCGGCGGCCGACGAAATTAATGTCACCGAGCCGTTCAGATCCTGTACCCAGCCAGCCCTGGGTGGGACGTAGTACGGCTCGGTGACCACGGCGATGTTGATCGACCACTGCGCCATGCTCTGGAGCAACAGATCCTGAGCGGGGGCGCAGTGGTTGATATTTGCCTGGAGGAGACGTAATGGAGCAATTATTGGCAGTCCATTACAGTCTCCTCCCGAGCCCCCTGTTAGGGCCCTGCCGCAACAGTTGCGGCGGTGGCTGTGGTGACGACAGCGGCGGCTGCGGCGGTGACGGCGGTGGTGGGGGAGGACCTCTTGCCCTTACCCCTGGCTTTGGCGGGGGGAACGCAGTTCCTGCTCCCAGCCCGGTGGTCGGCTGGCTTGCCAGCCGCTGCACACACATAGCAGTGAGGTGCAGCGTTACAGGCTACGGCCTTGTGGCCGGGCCGACCGCACTGGAAGCAGTGATCGCTTCTGTCCACCTCCGAGGTGCAGTGGACCCCCGCATGGTGGCCCACTTGGCAACGGAAGCACCTCAGAGGTTTGGGCTCCAGCAGTTTCACCTGCGCTGAAACCCAACCCACTAGGAGCCTTCGACCCTCCCCAGTTATGGCCTTGGCCGCCGACACGGGGCAGCTCACCGTGACGGTTCGCATGCCCGTGTTGTCGGCACGGATAGTGCCTGCCCGCACCTGGTCGCCAGGACACTTTCCCGTCCTGACGACGGCGGCCACCACCTCGTCCTCCGTCACGGAGTCGTCCAGGCTCATAATGCGGATATCGATGCATTTCGTGGGCCTGGATACTCGGGCCACCTCCGCGTCTAGGGACGCTCGTATTTTTTCAGCCAGAGCGTCCGCGGTGGGGCCGCTGTCCGCACCAGGGACTTCCAGCATGCGGCCTCCAGTTGCGGTGGTCCTCATTCGCAATCCCCCGGCGATGCCAAACTCGGTGAGGTCCACCGCCCGCTTCGCCTTGGTCATCACCTCATTATAGGTCGCGCCCTTCTTTTCCGCGCCTGGCTGTAGTGTGATCACTACAGCTGCGGATGTCGGGGCACGAAGCCTAGCCGCGAGGGCCCTCTTCTTGCGCTGCTGCCGCCTTTCGCGCTTCTTGGCCGCCCTAGCCGCCTTGCCCGCCCTTTTCTTTTCTCCGACCACTTGCCATTCGGCGTTGGCCGGAGAATCCACAGGCTGGGGTAGCGAAGGAGGCCGGCTCGCCGCCGCAGCAGGAGCTTTTGCCGCCTTGCCTTTTTTAGGGGGAGGGACATGTTTCCTTTGCTGTTGCTTAGCTGGCGGGGCTGGCCTCGCGGTATCCGACACCACCGTGGACCCACGTTTGTCTTGCCCCGACAGGCCCGGCTTAGGCGCAGCAGCTGAGACCGCGGCGGCGGCGGCGTATGACGCCACCTTCCGTTGGCCGGAGGCCGTAAGCGGTGGGCGCAGCACGATGCCCTCTAGAACGGTGAGCTGCTGCTGCACCCGCTGCTGGAACTGCTGCTGCTGCTGTTGCTGCCGGAAGGCAGCCAGCTCCTGCCGCAGTAGGGTCAGCACCTCGCTCTTTGGCTGGGGCTGTGGCCGTTTGCGTCCTCCTTTTGGCGCCGTCTCGGGACCAGCTCCTCGGAGACTGGCCAGGTCCGCCTCGAGCCGCCCAATCCTCTTATTGAGGGGCTCCAAGACGGTACCCAGTGCTTCCGTAATTGAGGTCGTGCCTTGGGAGATAGCATCCTTCTTCCTAGACTTCTCCCTTTTTTTGGAGACGCTTGTTAAGGCGGCGACCACGACCTCGGTGAATTTGGCCATTGCCTCCTCCATGCCATCTGAATCGCTTGCAGAAGGCTCCGAGGGGCTGGCCTGACCACTGATTGCCCCGGAGTGGCGCCCCTCCCTGGCGATTTCCAGGGATCGCCTGGCTGCATCCTGGGCAGCGAGCCCCCTCCCCCTTCCTGTCTTACGGCCCGCCCCCCGCCCAGCGGTGGAGATCTTACGGGCCGAAGCTTCGTCAGAGGATGACCCCTGGCCGACCCCCGACATGGGGCGTTTCCGGAGGAACTGGTTCCTCCTGGAAGAGGTGTCTGCAGGTTCTGCAACCTCCATTATCTCCGGAGTGAGTGAAGATGCGGTATCGGAATCCGACACCGCATCTCCGCTCACTTCTCTAAGGCCGAAGCTCCTGCCGGCCTGTTCGGTACCCGCTGGTGCCGCAGACGTGCTGGGAACGGGTCCCAGGGACTCCGCGCTACCGGCGGATGAGCCACCCTGGCTCAGTGCGTCCACAGAGGACGGTACAGGGTCCGAAGACCCGAGGCGGTAGTTGCCCCCCCCAGAATACGAGGGGCAGCCCGAGCTCTGCTCGGGGAGGGATTCTCCTGCATGCAGGTACCCTCCTGGGGTAGATATTTCTTTTCTACTCGCGCTCATGGTTGGTGCTAAACTAGCTTTGCCTTTTTGTCAATGGGGTGGGGTCCCCAATAACACGTTCGCCGTCATGGTCACGTCTGATAAGCAGACGCGTACCCGAGGCGAACCCACTCTCCCAAAACCGCTGTCCAAAAATACCAACAGCTGTTGGTGCCGATGCTTCTGGACAGCGCACCCTCCGTGGCGGTCCGTCTGGACTCCGCCTGTGTGTGTTCCTCTTAGTCTGGTCTCTCACTTGAGGCCTTCCGGCATGAGTAACTCTACTGGCATAGCCCTCAAGATCACAGAGACACGCAAGCCCCACCACGACGACAACGTGGGAACACAGTTGGTGGGGGATGTCCACCATGTACCGGTGGTGCATTGCCGTACGTTGGGTGGTTCGATGATGAAACTCTTTGTAGGTGGTTACTTTTAAATTCTGCTCACAATTACAACGACTATGATATTACTGTGAAGGCATAGAGCTAAAAAACTTTAGAATATCTAACTAATTTATGTAGGAAATTCACTTTTTCTTGCTACAAACTTTTTCATGTCGCGGTCAGGGTTTAATATAATTTAGCTTGAAAATATTCGGGGGCCGGCGTGAGATGAGGTGGCTCAATTCGTCGGATACGCAGTTCTACCAAATTGTATTTGCGAGTTTGTGCACCCATTTCACGGTACTGTCTGGTAGCTAAAGTATTCCATGCATGGTGATGGCGTTAGACGCTGTTCTTTATTAAATTGATTTTTATATGTAAAAGGTGGTTTAACCCACGATGGATGGCCGATGGTTTTACCATGAGAGCTGTTTAGAGACGGCAAGAGAGTATTTGGATAGTCCTGAATGAGGTCTTCGCCCAGACGTGTAAAGAAAAAGTATTGTCAACAGTAAAAGTGTCACAGTCTTTTGATTTTTATTATTTACACACAAAACAATTTTACTGTTCTCTGATTTGATATTTTATATCAAACTAGCTTTTGCCCGCGGCTTCACTCCCGTCAACTGACTAATATAAATATTCTACTCTACCCAACTCTACCCTACTCGATAAAAATATCCTGTCCATTTCCTGGTTCTAAATTACCTCCCCACCAATTTTGAGCCAAATCGGTTTAGCCATTCTTGAGTTATAAAAAGTGCAACTAACACGACTTTCTTTTATTATATATTACTTTACAATGTTTTTTGCTTTAGGATCGCTTTTGAACTCGCTCGTGTACTCACAAACATGTATAAACTTACATACACAAGACACAGATCCGGAACCATTATCTGTAGGCCATAAAAATATTTGTTCGGTGCGGACATCGAACCGGCGACAAGCAGCGTAGTAACCAATCACTCAACCACTGCGCCAAACGCACCAACAAAAGAAAAAGATTGGTGAGAGAATCGAGGCAGCCAATGGTCCTGGTTGACTGCCTACCCGTTTGATGTAAGATACGAGCGTTACTAAAGTTGCTAATAAAATAAATAATATGCTCAAAGAAAGGGACGCATTAATTTGCTTATCCCTTTACAATTGTATTGAGATGAATTTATAAACAAACACAAAGATTGAGACTGATAACCATGAAAAAATTTATCGCATTTCAAAATTTTAATATTATTTTTATGAAATAAAAAGTCATTATAAAGAATTGTAATTAGTTTGAGCTTGAAAACTTGAATGTGATTGATTCTACACAATGAAAAAATGTTATTCAATTATATGAGATAATTATGAGTGATATTGAAAATTTCAATTATTTTAAGTAATTAAAAATTAACGTTTTAATTTAATTTTGCCAACAAAAAGCGAACCACATTAAATAATCTTCAGATAAAAAGGGGATCTTCGAAGCAATAATTCAGGTATAAAAATACCGAGGCAATCTTTTATCAGATTAAAAGAATTTCATAAATCAGTTCTCATCCAAAATGAAAGAGAATTTATGATCATATTCTTTTTACAAAATTGTTTTCTGGTAACATGATAGTCGCCGTTATTGGTTTAATAAGATAAACTTAAGCTTTAATCTCTGATCTTTGGGTAAAAGCTTTCGTAACATTGTTGGCTAAACCTTTACTTTCATGTGAGCATAATGCTGCCGCATGTTACGTGCAGTACTTCGGAATGAACATCTAAATTTTTTTAGAATGGACAATCTGCACCCCTAGCCAAGTTGATAAACTGCAATCGTTAACGCTAGTCGAAATATATGGGAATGACATCATCTCAACGTTAAGTCACGTGGTCAGAACAAACGAATAGAAAATTCATAGCCAAGTTCACATCGTTTAAAATGATAGAATGAATTGTTATCGTTTCTACAATGTTCAACGCTACATCCTTTGTTATTGTAGAACGACCTTTTAGAACGAGCGGCCGACTCAGGTGCGTCAACATGGCTACCAACTAGGTAATCGTTTTCTACAATTGCTGACATCGAGGTGTTACCGATTGGAGAACGGAATTCGACACGAAACGGTTGTAACTTGGCTAGGGGGGCTGGTTATGTCACATTTTTAGTATCATCATGCGAAACTATTTATATGATTTTTAAATTTATCACTCGACATTTAAAACAAAAATGCGCGATGCAGGATTAGTTCTTATGTGACGCCATAGATGTCGCTACAAATCTAAGATCCTCATTTGCCTAACATCTTTTTAGTATGTCGATAGCAAAAATACATTATTTTTTAAATTTAAATTCTTGCCTAAGAGCCTGAGCACACTTGAGACAAACCGATCTTAGACAGACTTGTCTACGACACGGCGCACGCCATCAAGACAAAACAGTCTAGCGGTGTACGACCAGTGTTGCCAACTTAGTGGATTTTCCACTAAAACTGGTGGTTTTAAACCCCCATTTAGTTGCGAAATATTGGTTTTAGTGGCTAGATTTTTCTAGTGCTTTAGTAAAATTCAATTTCTTACTAAAAATGCGATCACTCGGGTGTAAATCAGCACCATAGAATCCATAATTATCAATCTGATACTGACGATGATGGTGCAAACAAAAATGATTCGTCTGAAGACGAATTAATACATAGCTGTTATTGAATAATTTGTATGTTGATTTACCAACTAATGTTAATTTACCCACAAATGGTATTTTGATGAACTGATTGAAAATTTTTATCACATAATATTAAAGGAAACTAATAACCTACATGCTAATTATTTTATTTCGTACAACACACATTTTTTTAGAGGGAAATTTTGCGATTTTATGTGTGGGTTTTTTTTTTGTTACTGGTTTTCTGGTGGTTTTGAAAGTTGACTCTAGTGGTAAGTTAGTGTAACTGTTAGACAAGTCTGTTTTGTGTATATCTAAGATAGTCTTGTCTCAAGTGTGCGCAGGCCCTAACCCAGTATTCGGTCACGGCAACACCGTTCGTTACCACTGCTCTCAAAACAGTGAAGGAAAATATCGTGTGGGAACCGGCATTTCGTAGAACCAAAATTTTGAAGATGTTTGACATCCACCAACCTGCACTGGGCCCGCGTAGTAGATAAGGGTCCATTCCTTCTCCTAGAGAGGAGGCCTGAGTCCCAGCAGTGGGAATATTATAAGGCTGATTATACTAATAGTTACCGTTCGCTGAAGCTGTCATTAGATGTTTACGTGAAAAGGTACCAGCAGGCCAAGTCAAGTTACGACCGATTCGTGTCGAGTCTCTTTCTACAATCTTGATCTTGAGATCTTAACGTTGAGATGATGTCATTCTCATACATTTGATTAGTTTTCTACTAGCATTAAATATTGCAAATTATTAACTTGGCTAAACCTGCTGGGCACGTGAAGCAAGATGGAAGGTAGAACATAGTCTGCTGAGAGACACTGAAGATTGAACCGTTCGAGAACCTTGTGCATACATACCATACATACCTTGTGAATATCATTTAGGTGTCTTCAAGGCTAGAGTGAATAGGCTCTTAATAAACTAGTGCGCCTCACCATCAATGATTGCATCGCTGCTTACCATCAGGTGGGATCGCAGTCAAGCACTGGTTTATATGAAAATATATATATATATATATA
Organism: Mythimna impura; assembly: GCA_905147345.3. Classification (NCBI taxonomy): domain Eukaryota; kingdom Metazoa; phylum Arthropoda; class Insecta; order Lepidoptera; family Noctuidae; genus Mythimna; species Mythimna impura. The sequence continues at coordinate 986,472 of LR990344.1, forward strand.
AGTATAGATACCAGTGGGCACGTTTAACAGTATAAACATGACTAAGAGAGGACAACGTGTCGGTCGGGTCAGCTTGTTGACAATAAAAATTAAAGGATGCAATCCCTTAACATTGACGAGAAGTCACCCGTCAGACTTATTAGTGTGTCATGTCACGTGTGTCGCGCCACGTCGCAACTATCTGCCGCTCAACTATCGCGCTCAACTTTGTCTGTGCACACCTAGGCGACATGCGTGCCCGTTAGTTCCACACTTATTTATATTTGGGTACGTGACTTCGATATAACTGTTTTTGCTGTCGTTTGAATTGGGTGTAATAATATTACCTGTTTATATAAAGTTTTTTGGATGTGTCGTGTTTTTCCAGTGGTTAAGGCACCCGTCTCATGCAAGAGGTTCCGCGTTCTAAGCCGAGCAAGTACGAATGTAAATTTTTAAATTCATATATATTTAAAGTTTATATAGGACATCACTGTCATCCCGAGCTTCGAAATAAAGTCATTGGTCCTGGTTGTCATTCGTGGATTTAATAATATAATAAAATATTCCACAACTACCACAAAACGCCGTCTAGTCCCAAACTAAGCAGAGCTTGTGTTATGGGTAACAACGGATAAACATACTCATATATTTCTAAATACATACATATATAGATAAATTACACCCAGGCACAGAACAAATGATCGTGCTCATCACACAAACATTTGTGCTGGGTGGGAATCAAACCCACGACCTCCGGCATAGCAGTCAGGGCCAACCACTAGACCAACACAGTGATGCCACTTTAGTGATTTTGTCACTAGATTTAGTGAATTTTAGTAGTTAAACAGTGATAATCTGGCAAAAAAATCACTAAAAAATTATTTGATGTTTTTAGTGATATTTATCGAATGTTGTGCTTTGCCGAGTAAAAGTTACCTGTTTCAGAACGTAGCTTTAGACGTCATTGTTTGGTTATGCTTTGGGATTCCCCAACTAATAAATCTAACCTAACACGTATACAAAGTTTGTATTCAGAGTGAGTGCTGCATATTAGTGCTTGTATTTAGTTAGTTGCTAGTTTTCGTTCGCGAAAGTAGGAGACAATACTTATCGATTAATTTGGACTGGCCTGTTGGTCACCAACAGGCCAGTCCAAATTAATATTTCTAACAGTAGTTACATAGGAGTCTATGCAATGAGTATCTTGTGGCCCAGTACTCGTAACTGGCTTGTGGAGTTCAGTCGCTCCATGTAAACCACTGGAAGCCGACCCCAAGCTAGTTGGGAAAAGGCTAGGGAGACGATGATATGAAGTTTTTTGGAAACATTTCAGAGCAGAATAGGCTACCTACTAACTGTACTACCTATGTTCAATAATACGTAAAGTTACAACTACGCTGCAATTAAACCTGAAATAGGTAACATTTCATTACATATAGAATTGTTGTACCAACTATTGTGGAGACTAGAATACAATAAAAACATAAAAATAAAAATAAACTAAGTTCTTTTTAGACGTCTCCAAGGAGACGTCTCTGTATACAGTTAGTTAGACGTCTCCAAGTTCGTCGTCCAGGTTCTCTCAAAGTTCCTATTTTTTTGGAATTTGGCAATAACATAATTATATGCATATGTGTGTAAGTCAAAGAGATTTTAAGTAATACCATATAAAGTTCAAAATTTTATTTTTTTAATTCACATATTTTTATTTCACACGGGCCTACATGGGCACTTATAAAATGTCAGAAGCTAGTGCTCGGTTCTAAATTGGTCGTTTCTTATGGAGAAGAACCGGCAAAAAACTCCATGGTTACTCTTTTAAAACATGGTTGATCTTACAATATTTCTATTTTACATTATTAATAGATATTATGTAACGACAGTATTTTTTTTTCGGTGGGAAAGTCATCAAATGACATCCCCGCATTTGGGCGGAGCGAGAGGGTGTGTTAGACTTTTACTGACTAAAAACCCACTCCTTTTCCTTCGTTGCCTTTCATACCAGGGCCGAGTCTTCCTTTCAGAAGCAGACCCTTGGCCCCAGTAGGCTTCGACCCTGCTGGGCCCCATGTAAGGACAGTGTAGACCAGTCAATATTGTACCCAAAAGCACAATAAAAATAATTATAATAACCACCCCACCACCCCATCGCCGTATCTCTACGTTGACGTCGTGGTGGGGCTTGCGTGCTCCAATATACCCTAGGTCTGTATCGGTAAAGTTTGCTTTGCCGTAATATGCCTAGGGTGAGGGGCCAGACTAAGAGAGATACAATCCGCAGTGCAGTTTTGTGGCGAACTGTTGGGCATTAGCGACCCCACGGACCCGATCTCCCGGGAGAATTCTTGTTCTTCATCTCCGGCTTGCCTTTATTGGCCGGCCGTAGTGAACACTGACGAGGAACTGAGCTCCCACCTCTCTCTTGCCTTTATTGGCTGGCTTGAGTGGAGATTCGCAAGAGCAAACGTGCTCGGGAGAAGGATGTATAATCCAGTAAGGTGCTGGTAGGGATCTTGACCGTACTTCCGGGATTGTCCTGATAGCCGTGGTATACCTCTCCACTCCTCAAGCACCTCAGGATATGTTGCCCTCTTGTTGCTACGTCACTTCGTGCTAGCGGCCGTTTTTGGGGGCCCATTTATTGAGTGTGCAAGTCACCCCCTGCCTTTTTTCGATGCATATTAATAACGTTGTTCAGGCAGGGGCCATAGTCTTGACATAGTTCCATGTTACCAGTCCACTTAAGACTCCAAAAACCATAGCCCTATTATCTTTGTTCTCCATATGTCGCAACAGTTTTTCAATAACCGGGGGTTGTCCTTGGGTGCACTAGCATAGCGCGTACAGGGATAATCGTCGGTTGATATCATGTTCCTTTATAATTATCTAAAGGGCCTCTGCGAGTTGGCTTCGGCTCCTCGTACGCCTCCCAAAGGTCCAGGACCTCAGGGTCCTGAGATAAATAAAATATAAAAAAAATTATAATAAATAAAGTGAGTCGTAATAGGAAGTAATCTATGAATTAGTGGAGTCTACGGTGTTCTCACATTTACATTATAAAAAAGAGGCTATATAAAAAAGCAAGAAAAATAAATAATTACAACTATCAATAAATGAGATAATAAAAAAAAAAACGAATTTAAGATGGTTGAGGTCTAATTAATATAAGAAATATTGCATAAACAATGTGTTAGAAAAACAATGTATATATTAAAACAAAGATGGAGCAGTTCAAAGATACATTTACACAATATTAATGAGTTACCAGGGCGCCACATGTGCAGAAGCAGTCATTGCCAAACAAGCGCGTCTTCAAAACCTTAAATCTGTTTAGTCGAAAGTGGACCGAAATTGTGTACTTTTGCTTTGCGAACTTGGCTGACATACTGCCATGTGTCTTGATTAGCACGACATATCGACATCTAGATTTATTATAACTAATAACAGCATCAATAATTATACCAACACCATACGGCAATCAAACAAAAGTTTGGGTACTGAGAGAGTAGAGTGTGTAGGATATGGGGCTCTCTTCCCTGTCTACCAGAGATATAACACAGTTGTATAAATTAACATAAAAGCCACAAATATTGTCACTAATTATACCCACATTATACAACTATCAAACCAGACTATGAATAAATTAACTTGCTATCAATGTTAGGCAAAGTTTAGGTACTAGGAGAGTAGAGCGCATAGGATATTGGGTTCGCTTTCCTGTCTACCAGAGATATGTACAGTTTAACCTCGGGCTATCGCGCCTCGGATCCTAATGAACGTAATACTTGAAATATAGGGGAGATACTTGTGGATAGAACCGATTAATAAAATGTTTAGCATGAAATTACGCATTGAGCAAATTGCAAAGATTTAAAAAGAGAATTGATTGCTCTGTATTTTTTGGATCATCAAATATCCCGCTCTGGATTGAGCTAGAGGAAGTGTCATATTTTCACAGACTTACACCCATTTATGTACTTTTAGTTACCTTTTGCACCCCAAAGCCGCGTTATCTCTTGAACAAGCAACCTTCGCAAGCAATAGCGCCACTGCCCTTAGCCTAAGAAATTTTGCTGATTGGTTTTAGCAGTTTTAAGAGTGCTTGATCAATATAGTTGGAAAATTAGATCAGATTGCTTTCAGCGACACAGTAACGTGTCATCTCAGATTTTTATTGAAATTACATGTGTAAATATGTGATTTCAGTAAAAGTCTGAAAACCCCGATCACTCCACCATAAAAAAAGGCAGGATTAATAAATATTAATAAGCAAATTAATATTTGACGAAGAATTATTTCGGTTACTGTCGGGTAACTGTCAAACTATGAGTGCAAGTTACAGTGAAACATGTTTGCACATGCTAAGAAACGATACTCAAACTCGGCAAGATCTGCTGGGGAATAGAGTGTTGGTAGACAGGGTTAACTCGACGGTTGTAAAAAAGAACTGACCACATTATGTTGGGTAAACAACGCCAGCACAATTTTAGCGTACTAACTAACTCTTATAACGAACGGGAAATCCGAAAAATATTAATGAAAAAACCTCTCCTATCTTCCTTGACAAAATAAAGCGAGACCTTTTTGTCACTCAATTCTGGCACCCTTTTATATCAACAAGCATTTTCAGAGACTTATGGTTCCCATAGCTGTACGAAGGTCGTAAAATGGCTGCGTGTAAACAAAAAGTGTGTCGTGAATAGTGAGCACTAAAACGCAAATGACGTTAAAAGCAGAGTACGGTCCAATGTTACATTCACTCTGTATCATCGACAAGGTGGCCTTGGTGGAATAACGAGTTTTTATAGCTGCCGAGAACAATGATTAGGGTAAACTTACTCTAAGTAATAGTATACCAGGTACTCGTATAAATGGAATGGTTTTAAATGTGACTTTAACACTTGACACTGTAAAATTTTCATGTCATGTAAACGTAATCTAAAGTACCTATAAATTTAAACCTGCTCGTGTACTATTATTATTATTATTTAATTCCAACGGTTAGTAATATAATTTGAATTTGGAACTTTAATCAAAAATTCAAATGTTTTTTTTTTATTAAAGGTTTTTGGCGGGATGTTTTCGAGTGAAGTTCAGAGGCTATTTCAATGATTCGCAAATTGATTCCCAGCGAATATTGTGATGTGAAATTGGTGTAGTCTATATATCAAATGCAAATTATATGCAATCATCAAAACAAGCGCATTCACAGCAAAATAAAACTAAGCATTTTGTTGACTCAGCGAAATATGCCGAGAAGGCTGACTCAATACATTTGTAGCCAAATAATGCAAAAAACAATGTGACTGTATCAAAAACTTAATACTTTCTGAATTTGACACTGGCTAAATTCACTAACCGTGTTAATTCAAAAGAAAAAAACTGGGCAAGTGCGAATTGGACTCGCGCACTGAACCCTTAGTTGCCCAATTTACCATGGAAACTTACCTATGTAAATAGTTCAATTCCCAAAATTTTTCCGAATCGTATTTTTTTTTTGTGACAACAACAAATTTACTGTTTTCAGATTTATTCAGGATTTTGGGTCAACGGGAAGTACTCTATGAATTTTGATTTCCTTAAGAGTGTCGAAGTTTGATTTTTTACAGCTTCAAGGGACTGCAAGTCTGAATATATGGTTTTAATTTCAACTCGATACCTTCACGCGTTCCCGAGATAAAGTCAAAATGATGTTAATTCGGCACCATAATTATGTCAATTCCATGCATATTGTTTTAAATTTAATTCTAACTACTATGTTTTATATTTGCACGCCGAAATTAAAGGCCAAGAATAAGAGACAAATTTTATTTATGTTGTCAACCTTCTGTGTCTTATTTTCGCAAATAAACGATTTATAATTATTATTATTTATTATTATTGGTTTTTTCTACAATCGTTATGAATCAATACGATGTCACTTTGCCAAAAGCGTCTTACACCGAAGAAAAAATACCATGATTACAACTATGTTCCTTATTCCCATATCGTACAACTAAAATAAGATTTTTCATAATACATTTAATAGAAGAAGCCGACACGTTCACATTTCGCATCAGTAAGTTTCTTCGCTCAGAAACTAAAGTACGCGAGAGTGAGCCCGAGGTGCACAGGCCGGAGATAAGCCTACGACCACGAGACGCACCGACACGTTTCCTATGAGTTCATCGCTAAGGGTACATTTATTTGTGCTGCGGAAATATTTTAAGCAAGACTGAGTTTTTGTTCTTTATTTGATAGCTTCATTTAGATTTATCCAGTGACTTTATACGCTTGAAAGTTAAAAATATACTCTCAAGATAAAAACAAAATCTAATACCATGTCCTATTTTAAGACATCGTCTACCTGTGTGCCAAATTTTATTCAAATATTGTTTGTTTTATTTCAATTCTTGTTTCTTTTAAATAAAAAAAAAAAATATTAAATTCTTGTTTCTTTTAAAATTTAAATTTTTTATTTGAATTCTTGTACTCTACCCTACTCTACCCTACTCTACCCTACTCTACCCTACTCTACCCTACTCTACCCTACTCTACCCTACTCTACCCTACTTTACCTACCCTACTCTACTCTACCCTACTCTACCCTACTCTACCCTACTCTACCCTACTCTACCCTACTCTACCCTACTCTACCCTACTCAAAAAAATAAAAATAAATAAATAAAAAAGAGTATCTTATGTGTTTCTCCTGGTTCTGAGCTACCTCCCCACCAATTTTCAGCCAAATCGGTTCAGCCGTTCTTGAGTTATAAATAGTGTAACTAACACGACTTTCTTTTATATATATAAGATTACTTATACCTATTATATTTATACTAATGACAGGATCACAAAAAAAAAAATATATAACGCATCACAAAAAAAAATTATTTTTTTAAATGGTATAAACTAGTGCTTGACTGCGATCCCACCTGATGGTAAGCAGTGATGCAATCGTTGATGGTGAATGTCTAAATAATGGCTGCCTCGTTTAGTAGACGCAAACTGACTGAAATCCACCTATATAATTCAGTTGCCCTTGGCGTCGTTAGTCTCTTTCAGAAATTCCACGTAGATGGGAAATCAAGGGATTATCAGACTTTTACTGATTAGACCCTGCCATGTTCCTTCAGTTGTCATTTGCGTTCCAGGACCCGTTCACTCTATTGAAGCACCCCGCAGCTGCCCTGCTGGCACCTACACCTAACCTCTTGGGAAATACAAGCGTAATGATTATGTTTTACAAATCAAAGCAATCGTGAATTATCATTTCCTTAAGAACCATGTAAGTGGATATCGTATTATGTTATCAGATTTGAATGCTCACTGAGAGGTTCGATTGAAATTGGTATAATGGCTTTGAGAATTATCTGGGTCAAGATCAAGATAGCGTCGTGGTAAATAAGCAATCGAGTCAAAGGCCTCTCTACATGGGTCTTATTAATTTTATCCGTCTTATATTTAACGATATTATACCTATTCATTGAAATCCTACTTTTCAGTATTCTGTTTAGTCGATGAATAAAATGGTTAGGCATATTCAAAGACATTTTTTTTCACATGTAGCCTTGACCTCAATTTCTTCTGATGAATAGTGATGGATGAGTTCAACGATAGAACGAGCAATTCCTGAAGACGTTCAGTCTTGCTTTGAACGTTGACGGAGTAACAGGAAATGGGGATCACAGATCATAGATGCACGCGCAAAGTTAGGTACATTGAAAAAGCGCTGAGTGTACGTCAGGTAAACTAGTAGTAAAAAGGAGAAGGTAGGATCATGTGCATTTTACCATCGCATACCGAGATAATTATGCTGTTGGAAAAGGCCATGTTTGAACGTCCAATTTCACTTGTTCTACATTGCCAGTGCGTTATGATATTTACAAAACTCATTATACATACCTATCCGAATCAAGACTCAAAGATATTACGAGAACGGATACGTGATGCAAAGGCTCTATACATTTCCATGGCTACTAAAGGATTTTACAAACATTCAAAGACAGATAACAAATGTTTAAAAGGACATAAAAAGCCTTGATCTAAACGTTGTGGATACGAGTAAAAGAAACACCTGGCGCCGCCGCCGCATGATAGAGAAAGCCGACCATGTGTATCGGGTTAAGTGTTTAACATTCTAAATTCAAATAACAACTCACGAACACACCACATAAACAGAAGTTAGACTGTTAATATTACTGAGTTATTAATAGGTTGTTTACTTAGTTGAATGTTTCAACTTGTTATTGCCGAAACGACTATATGGCACGGCACGTGTAAGCTCTATATAGCTGAACACCTGTCACTTACGCTGATTGAGGACGGTTCATTAGGGTATGATGTGGAGGTAATAGAAAAAGGTGATGAAGTACCTATTTGTATTCTAAAAATATAAGAACGTCGTAGGTAGTAGTGTTAATTGAAAGTGTTCCTGAATGTTCAACACGCCACATTTGCGGAGGTAAGTCCCCTCTTTGTGGAGCGAAATGTGACATCCCGGGCGTCGGGATTCGCAAGGCGATCCCTGGCCACCGTAGGCACGGGCTTGTGGACGACGACCAATGGGTCACCGTCCAGACGACCGGTAAGAACCGAGCCCAAGTCGTCGATGGCGTGAAGTGTTCCACGCGCACCTCAAAGAGGTGTCAGTGAAACCATAGGAGCCCAGCAGTACCGATACCCTCTAGGGGTACGGGGAAATTCTGAAAGGGAAACCGTGGACCTAGATCACAAAGAGGACGGACACAGGTGGGTTTAGTCAGTAAAAGTCTGATACGGCTCTCGCTCCACCTTAGAGCGCGAGAAATCACTGGGTGACTTCCCATCTCAAGAAAAAAGCGTTCCGGCATGTACCTACTCAGATGAAGTAGGCAAGTGTGGTTTACCAACGTCAAATAATATAACGATTTTTGCGTTTATTTATTCGTCATGAAAAAAAATGAAACAGTGCAAAATGTTGAACCTCAATGTTGACCAAACACCAAAGGCATTTTTATTAACTGAAACATTCGTCGCGTGGTGGATTGCGGCTAATCCCCTCTCCTAGAGAAGAGGGCTGAGTCCGAGTGAGAAAATTATAAGGCTGATTGTACATATTAATATTAAGCAAACGTTAGAACGCGATGTATTTTTTCCAGTTTTTTCAGTGGCCCTCACTTACGAGTTGTATGTACGACATGAATTCATACTCAGGTTTTACTTTTTGTATATTTATTTTATCGCCGCTACTCTCAAAATAGTTAAGGAAGAAAATATGGTGAGGAAACCGCCATATCATAGAACCAACTTCTAAGACATGCACTCTCCATCCATCTGCACCGGGCCCGGGTCCCTGAGTCCCAGCAGAGGGAATATTATAAGATTGATTATGCCTTTTAACATGATGGCATGAACAAAATTATGTTTTTATTTCTCACAGACTCAGAAATATTTACTGCGGTTTACTAAATTTTTTCACCTCTAACATAACGCTCTAAAATATCCCCAAGATAAAAATCTACCCTCGAATTAACGTTCACAATCTTAATCCCCAAGATCAGAAACACAAGTCAGGGCTAACCATTACCCACAAGTATTTAGCGAGCATGGCATTAAGGCAACAAACGGCCCAAGTTGGGCACGTCGCAGGCAAACGGGGGCAACGCGGGCAACAGAGCAACACGATGCAGTTTGTGTGGAATTAATCCTTGTTGCTACACTTTCAGGGTTGGGGTCTGCAGTGACCACAGTTGTATTGGTTTTGGGAGAATGGGCAAAGTTTTGTTATGGGCAGTTGAGGTTGGCGGCAATGAGTAGGACAGTGTGGTCATCGTAGTGATATGGCGCAATGTCTTTGGGTCATGTGTATAAGTAGGTCACGAAATGAAACTATAGGTACCTAGTTGTTTTAAATCAATGCGCACATGTGAAATGTAAAAAAAATACTGCTGTAACTGAGTCTAGACAGTTTTTTATGTAGGTACATATGTGTAGCATACATAAGCATAATCAGCCTTTTAATGTTCCCACTGCTGGGACTCAGGCCTCCTCTCTAGGAGAGGGAATGGACCGTAATTCACCACGCGGGCCCAATGCGGGTTGGTGAATGTCACATGTCTTCGATTTTTTTGGTTCTAGGACATGCCGGTTTCCTCACGATGTTTTCCTTCACCGTTTTGAGAGCAGTGGTGATAAAATAAATTACACAAAGTAATGCGCCTGGCTGGGTTTGAACCAGCGACCTACAATTCGTAAGTTGAGGCCGTTACCACTCGACCACCTCTCCAAACACATGTGTGTCTAGGTATATTTGGGAGAATAGGCAGTATAGTTGGGAAATAAGGTGCTCTACTAAGTCAGTTCTGTTCATGCCCTTTGTCTACTTAGTAAGTGATACTAGCAACAAATAGAATATTGCTTGTTATCGATTCCCAGACACTACTCCTAATAAAAAGTAATCAATATTAGAGTTTTTTGATATAATTTTTTATTTTCCATTTGAAAAACAATATCTCTTGTCATTTATAGTTATTGTCACGCTATCTCTCCGTAGTATAAAACAGAGTCTGTTTATCCTATCTCTTTAGACCACACAATGGATTTTGATGCAGTTTTCACCAATAGAAAGAATCATCACACTAATGTTAAAAAGGTGAAAGTGTGTGTATGTTTGTCACTTCTTCACGCAGGAACGACTGAACGGATTTCAATTAAACTTAGTAAACAGGTAGATCATTTTGTGCGACAGTACGTAGGATGTTTTTATTCGAGGGAGTTGTTGGAGTTCTAATTATTTCTAATGTACTTTGTAAACACATCCCTAACTGTCATACGTCAAGTGACTTTTTCATTTTGACAAGCTGTCATCGGTCATCTTACTAACCTCCTCCTCCTCCTATCTTGTAATAATTGTGCTTTTGCCGGTTTCAAAATAAATCTCTGTTAATCTATAAAAGTTTGTTTGCTTTCCACCAAAATATCCAACATGGTAGCAGAGCGTGGTTGGTAAAAGTGGAAAGTACTTTTATTTTTTCAGCAATTTTAGAGGATTGTCGATAATTTCCGAAATTACCATACATAACCTCAATTGACAATGGCGAGTTCATCAAACGGTTCGTATTCAGTGGAAAAATTAAAAGGAACCGAGAATTATTCCACCTGGAAGTTTTCTATGAAGATGATTCTCATACATGAAGAATTGTGGGAATATGTGGAACAGGAAACATGTGACGACAAAAAAGGCAAAAAGGCATTGGCGCGTATTGCTCTATCAGTACAACCGTCGGTTATTCCGTACATTCGTACAGCTAAAAGTGCCTACGAAGCTTGGAACAACCTGAAGAAGACGTACGAAGGTAAAGGTCTGTGCAGAAAATTAGGTTTGCTCAGGAGTTTGTTTGGGACAAAACTTGCAGACAGCAACTCAATGGATAACTACTTAAACAAAACTAAAGAAGTTGCACACCAGTTGAGTGAGATTGAATCCCCGTTGGACGACGAATTCATAGCTGTCATTATACTGAGTGGCCTTACGGAAGACTATGATCCATTGATTATGGCTATTGAAAATTCAGGCCTAAAATTGACAACCGAGCATGTATCTGCCAAGTTATTACAAGAGACTCAAAGAAGAGAAGGTAAACAAGATGGAGTGACTGCCCTCGTCACTCGAAAACAAATCAAGTGCTTCAGGTGCAAACGTCCGGGACATTATTCACGAAACTGCACAGAAAAGAAAAATACTGACCTAGAAAAACAGACGAAGTATGAAAAACATAAGTCAAAGGCTCTCGTCACAGCCTTGTCTGTGAAAATCAACAGCAATGTGTGGTATATCGACTCAGGAGCCACAAACCATATGTGCAACAATCGGGACATGATGGTGAGTTGCAATCCAAATAAAACTGTGGATGTGAGCGTGGCAAATGGCGAAAGGTTATCAACAGCTGGACTTGGTGAAGTTAAAATTAACTTAAAAGACTGTGTAAGGACAATAAGTGAAACTTACTTCGTACCTAACTTAAGTACGAACCTATTGTCTGTTAGTGCGATGACTCGCAAGGGCTATAAAGTAACATTTAATCGTAATTCTTGTACAATTCGTGATGGTAATGAAGTTCTAGCTACCGGGACTCAGGTGAACGGTGTGTATCAACTTGACACTGTATTGGACAACGCCAGTACTGCTGCTGGCAATGCAGCTAAGGTGGAGGAGTGCAAATTAGTGGCAGCAACAGCAGCTGCCTCGACACCCCAGGAGTTGTGGCACAGACGTCTTGGGCATCTGAATGCGAGAAGTATGAATCTTCTCCGTAAAGGTATGGCAATAGGTGTTAATTATAAAGAAACAGATTATAAACACTGTATACCATGTATTGAGGGAAAACAGAGTAGACTACCATTCCCTAAACATTCATTTAGTAGGGCCAGTGAGGTCTTAGAACTGGTTCATACAGACCTGTGTGGGCCAATGCAGGTTCCATCTCTAAGTGGTGCTAAGTACACATTGAGTTTCATTGATGACTACACAAGGAAACAATATACTTACTTTCTGAAATCTAAAGACGAGACTTTTTGGTATTTTCAGCAATTTAAGCAGCTTGTAGAAAATGAAACCGGGATGAAAATTAAGGTACTTAGGAGTGATAGAGGGGGAGAATATATGAGTTCTATTTTCCAGGAATTTCTCAAAGCCAATGGTATCAAGCATCAGAAGACCATACCGGATTCTCCACAACAGAATGGTGTTGCAGAACGAGCCAATAGAACCATTATGGAGAAGGTGCGGTGTATGCTGAAGGATGCTGGATTGCGAATGAAATTTTGGGCTGAAGCGGTGAACACAGCCGTCTATCTAAAGAATAGAAGCCCGACTAAGGCTGTTCTTGGTGCAACCCCGGAGGAAAAATGGAGCAAGAAAAAGGTAAATCTGAATAATTTAAAAGTATTTGGATGCATTGCATATGTGATGGTAAAGAATAGAAAGAAGTTAGATCAAAAGAGCAAACCATACATATTTATGGGGTACAGTGAAGAATCAAAAGGATACCTGCTTATTGATCCAACTAATCCTAGAGATTGTAAACATTCTCGAGATGTTGTATTCTTGGAGGATAAGTTCTATGTCACGGACATGTCGCATGATGATACTGTAAATCAACAATTATTTGTTGATATTGACTTGAATCAAAATGTAATTCCACAATCGGAATCATCCACTGTAGATCCTGATATATCTGACGACAGACAATCACAAAATATTAACAGAATCAGCACAATTACACTTGATGATTCCGAAAGTGAGAACAGTACAAATGAAGGGCCAGATGATCGCTTGGACACTACTTACATTCCAGGGAGAGACTCACTAGCTGAAGCCGAACTGACTTCAGACTCCAGCTATGATGATGTTGCTGAGTCTCCGCTTAGAGCCAACTTTGTCAGACTGGCTGGCCATGATCCTGATGAACCGCAGACAGCAACTGAGGCACTGAATGGACCAGAAGCAGATGGTTGGCGTAAAGCGATGAAAGATGAGTATGATTCATTTATAAAGAATAAATGCTGGACTCTGACAGAACGAGACCCCAAACATAAACCTGTAAAATGTAAATGGGTATATAAGAAAAAATATGGCCTAAATGGAGAGTTACTTAAATTTAAAGCTCGTTTAGTAGCTAAAGGTTATTCTCAACAATATGGTATAGATTACCTAGAAACGTTCTCACCTGTCGTGAGATACTCCACGATTCGAATGCTGCTTGCATTGTCAGCAGAATATAACATGTCCATTGATCATCTTGATGTTAAGACCGCTTTTCTCAATGGGGAACTAGAGGAGACAGTCTTTATGGAGCAGCCGGAGGGTTTTGAAGTAACGGGGGGTGAAAATATGGTCTACAAGCTAAACAAAGCAGTGTATGGCCTAAAACAAGCTTCCAAATCTTGGTATGATAAAATCACCAAAGTATTATGTGAGAAATTGGACTTCAGCCGTTTATCTTCGGAACCATGTGTTTACTTCAAGTATGACAAGAGTGACAGTCGATCAATGATGATCATAGCTCTATATGTGGACGATTTAATTGTGCTTACATCTCCAGAATTCCAAGGAAAGGAGGAAATAAAACGTAAATTGCAGAATGAATTTGATATCACAGATCTAGGGCCAGCCCAACACATCCTCGGGATGAAACTATCTAGAAAAGGTAATAATATTTCACTAGATCAGTCAAACTACATAGATAAATTATTGAAGAAATTCCGAATGGAGGAATGCAAGCCTATGGGTACGCCCATGGAGACTGGTTTAAAATTAACCAAGGAGAGTCAAAAGGATGATATACCTATGATTACAGAGGTTTGATTGGCTCACTGATGTATGTAGCTGTTAGTACAAGACCGGACATCAGTCATGCAGTGAGTTACCTCAGCCAATTCAACAACTGCTTTGGAGAAAGTCATTGGAAGGCCGCTAAAAGGATTTTAAGGTATTTAAAAGGAACTATTAATTTAGGTCTCACATTCTATAAAAGCGGGTTGAATATAACTGCTTACGCTGATGCAGACTGGGCATCAGATAATCATGATCGCAGGTCGTATACTGGGTATGTGTTCTATATAGGCAACTCAATAGTATCTTGGGAAAGTCGCAAACAGCGTACTGTTGCTCTGTCAAGCACGGAGGCAGAGTACATGGCGTTGTCCGACACATGTAAGGAATCTTTATTTATAAGGAAATTTATGTTAGAAATGTTTGGTATCACGCCGAAAATATGCATATTTAATGATAACCAATCTGCTATAAAACTGTGTAAAAACTTTATGTTTCACTCCAGAACCAAACACATTGACATACGTCATCATTTTATTAAAGAAATTGTCAACAATGGTATAGTTAAAATAACATACTTGTCAACAAATGATATGTTAGCTGATGTTTTAACTAAAGCACTTTGTAAGGAAAAACATAGTAAATTTGTGAACTTAATGTTAAAATAACTAGTAGCTAATTGTTTTGTAGTTTATAAAATGTTATAATATATATGTGTTAACATGCAGGGGTCTGCTTCATGCATTCAATTTTCATGAAGAACTGTTTAGTATTTATTTACGTTAAAATAAGACTATTAGGATTAACTTGTTATGTACTTGTGTAACACTTATGTAACAGTTCATTTAATTGTATAAGCACATAGTACTTGTAATTGTGTATGTAGATTGCAGGTCTATATTCATGTTGAATCGTTATGTATGTGTTTAAGGGCCAGTGTTGGAGTTCTAATTATTTCTAATGTACTTTGTAAACACATCCCTAACTGTCATACGTCAAGTGACTTTTTCATTTTGACAAGCTGTCGTCGGTCATCTTACTAACCTCCCAATCTTGTAATAATTGTGCTTTTGCCGGTTTCAAAATAAATCTCTGTTAATCTATAAAAGTTTGTTTGCTTTCCACCAAAATATCCAACAGGAGTATGTTCCCTTTTGTAAATTTTATACTTTCACGCGGGCGAAACCGCTGGCAGCAGCTAGCATTATATAGGGTGACTGGTAATTAGTGTACGATACTTAAACACGTGATTGTGCTCATGATAACAAACAATATTTATTATGGGAGCAAAGCCGAAATCGCGAAAAAAATATCAAATGTTCAGTACATTACGCAAACATAAATGTACTGAACAGCTGATTTTTTTTTCGCGATTTCAGATTTGTTCCTATAGTAAAAGTTGTTGGTTATCATGAGCACAATCAAGTTTTCAAGTATCGTACACTAATTACCAGTCACCCTATATAGGAAAAGGTTGCATGTATGTATGCACGTGTGTCTGTTAGTCCTCCACGCTTAATCGTCTCAATACGTAATAATAATCATCATTTCAGCCGAAAGACGTCAACTGCTGGACGTAGGCCTCCCCCAAGCGTCGCCACAACGACCGATCCTGTGCGTCTTGCATCCATCGGATTCCAGCGACCCTGGCCAGGTCATTGGTCCAACTTGTGGGAGGCCTTCCGGTACGCGGTCGCCACTCCAGAACCTTTCGGCCCCAACGGCCATCAGTTCTGCGTGCAATGTGCCCTGCCCATTGCCACTTAAGTTTGGCGATTCTTCGTGCTATGTTGGCAACCTTGGTTCTCCTGCGGATCTGATTCTGATTCGATCACGCAAGGAAACTCCGAGCATAGCTCTTTCCATTGCCCTTTGGGTGACTTTAAGTCTTCTTATGAGGCCCATTGTAAGCAATCACTTTTCGGAGCCATATGTCATCACTGGCAACACGCACTGGTCATAGACTTTCGTCTTGAGACACTGTGGCATATTGGATGAGAAGACACCACAGAGCTTCCCGAACGCCACCTAGCCGAGTCGGATTAGACGACGACGATTGACTTCTTTCTCGAAGTTAGACCTACCCAAATGGACCGTCTGTCCCGTAGTCGTCCACAACTTTGAATGTAGAGTCATTTCATTCATTCTCACCTTCGGCTTACCGACGACATAGTAGTCATGGCTGAGACTACGGAGGAGCTCAGTACAATGCTCGGTGACCTCAGTAAAGCTTCTGAAAGAGTGGGACTTAAAATGAACATGGACAAAACCAAAGTCATGGTTAACATCCACATAGCACCCACTCCTATCAAGATCGGAGACTCTACACTCGTAATAATAATAAACAATAATAATAAAAAGTTGCATGTATATAATTTATGCACGTGTGTCTGTTCGTCCTTCACGCTGAATTGTCTCAATACGTAATAATAACAAATAATAATAATAAAAACTTTATTTGGTTTATTTTGACAAAGTTCAATTAATATACAATAAGGCGACACACAAAAGACCTAATTGCAAGTTTTTTACAAATTCTCTTGTGTCGTGGGATTCAGTGTACTCCCGAGTCCGGCAAAGGTTTGGATGAAAGGCACACGGGTAGACTATATCCTGAAATAGGATATAGGATACATTTTTAGTTCCTTTAGGATCAGTTTCTTCTGTCACACGTGCAAAATTCACTGGTAGAAATTGAATGCTCCAGGGTATGTATGATCCATTGATAAAATTTTCTGTTGGATGGGAGAAGCTAGTCTACAATATATATATATATATATTTATTCTTGATAGGTTCGCGCTTGACCGCTAACTCACCTGATGGAAAGCGACGATGCGGTCGACGATGGAGCGCGCTTACCTAGAAGTAACCTATTCACTCTTGACTTAAAGATTCCTTTACATCGAAGTGAATGTTTTTTCTTTTGGTAATAAGTACCTAATTGAATAGTTTGGTAAATTAAGAAGCGTTTTTTTTTTTTTTTCAAAGAGCAAGGCGCAGTCACCCTACAGCCACAAGTGACCGTCCAATAGCATCACAGTTAACCATACTTAAGTCTAAAAGAAGTATTACGCTGTCTCGGCATACAAACTTACAGCTAACTTAGCGCAAAACTTTGTATAAGATATTATGACGGCTTTAAATATTTGTTGAAAATGCTAACAATGGCAGTCTTGGCTAAGATTTTTATTATATTAGGGTACAGTCTGTCTTTTCTAAGCAATGTTTTGGATATAAATTAAAAATGAGTAATTGTTGTCTTAGAAATGTACTAAATTTCTTTATAATCTCAATAATATTATAAAAGCGAAGGTTTTGTGAGTATGTGTATGTTTGTTACTTCTTCAGACTTGAACGGCTAAACGGAAAACACTTGAATACACAGATATACCATGTGTAAGTCGAAATTTTGTATCTACGTGTCTGTGTTTATTTTTGTTACTATTCAATGCGTTATTTAATTCTTACAACTAAAAATTTGTCACTGAAATTGAAAAAATACTTGACGGGAATAAAAATACCCGTAGAATATTTTTGATCTGTATTTGTGTTATATTTAACGCAAATATATTTTGTGTTATATATTTTGATCTGAATTAAAATTTAACATAAATATAGATCTATAACAACATAAATTTTCCACTTTACGAACAAAGCGAAAACCTACAAACCTTCGAATCATTTACTTTGATATAACCAAATTTTTATCCGACTTCAATAAGGATTGGATGAGGAGGATGAGGATGGAGGTTTTATGTTCGGTGGTTTGCATATTTTTTTTTGTTTGTTCACCAATTTTTTTATCAATTGTAGATGGATTTTGAAAAAAATTTTTTTTTTGTAAGACGTAGTACATTATAGATACTCCCAAATTAATCCCATAGAAATATTGCCATTTTCTGATAATGAACTTCGGAGATATAGATAGAACGGAACTATTTCTAAGATCATAGCAGAACTGTCGTAACAAGTATAACATTATTAATTCATGCGTATGGTTGATGACTGACTGAAGAAAGGGGTTCACGGGGTACATCGAACCCCCTCTTACCACTTTCTAAAATTAAGTTTAACTCTACGGACCAACGGTACTTTACACAAACACACACACAGATATCTCGATTAAGAGAGTTATGTAACTATAACAATACGAATAAATAAATGGAGTCAGTGATAGCGTGACGGTTAACAGTGGACAGAATGGAAGAAAAAAAGGCGTGTTGCGCCGACCCCGACTAACATGGACTAAGGGTAGGAAAATGAATGAACGGCTTTTACATAAGCCAAGCACCTTTGTAACTGCTAAAAAGGGAAATGCCACACTTGATGAACCGATTGTTGATAGCTGGTCATCGTATTAACTGAGATTATTACTACAGAAATGCAGCTGCTGATCATTTTAATACTTTCCTTTAAAGATACTTCACCGAGTCAAAACTTGTACAGAACTACTTAAGTCTGATTGTCATTATAATGAACGGACTTGGGTACTGCATTATCTGTACATTGGTCGAAAGTAAAAGGCAACTGCGGGAACAAAGGTGTTATTTCAGTCAGTAAAAGTCTGACATACCCTGGCGCTCCACTTTGGAGCGTGAGAAATCATAAGATGATTTCCCACTCAAAAAAGGGCAATTTTTTAAAAATTCACTACAAACAAACACAGTGCGCACACACAGTTGGCACAGTAACAAGTATCTATTTTTATTGTTATTATTATTTATATCAGATAGGTACATCCATATTATGTTAATAGAACTTCAAACTATGTTAGTAACATTTCTCATTAAAATAAATAAAATAAAATAAAATCAATTCATAAACTTGTACATATTATAACTGTGCCCGCTTGCCGCTGCACCAGACCTACAGCTGTGCAAACGAGTCCAGTGCCCCAGGAAGGGGCAATTCGGCTTATCAGCTATCACCCTTAAAATGCTGTTGGTGCTCCCCCGAATCCTTCGCATCAGGGATGCTGTTCTCTTTCGCATAATAGCTTGAAAGCTATCTATATGTGCTTCAGCAAACATGCCCGATGCGCTACAGAACCACGGCAGCCCCAACAGCACCCTAAAGTGTATTCTACACGTGCCCCTACTTAGCTGTTCCTATGTAACACAATCCATTCGCACTAATATCTACTTGTTTTCATGTAAATTGTGTTTATTTACGAATATACGACATTTCAGTCTCTATGTTTGGGACAAGGAAACGTTACAATTGTCGACTACGGTTTTAACGACTGCCATTTGTTTTGAATTTGTTAAGTAATATAATAATATAGAAAAAAAGCAAAGAAATTGTTTATGAAATTGTTAAGTGTCTGCATATGTCACCATGATATAATATATCAGCGAAATAATGTACTCAGTTTTATCTAATCAAGCTAATAGCCAGTATAAGTTTCACAAAAAAAATTACGTAACTGAATTGACTAGATTTTTTACGATAATAAATAATATGGCTTAGTTTTAAGCTATTGCATAGCTTCTATCGAGGGCCTTGAGCGCGGGGACCGAATCCAGAAATTCCGTAACGAAAAAAACCTCACGCTCCCCACTCCGACGGGCACGGAGGTGTGGCTTGAAGGCCGACAGAGACCGAACACCTATTTTAGAAAAGTCGTTAACGACCTGTGTGGCGCATTGGTACAGCGTTCTACCTATGTTATCATCGTGCCTCGAGTTCAAATCTCGGTCAAACAAAATAGTCTTTTTGTATTATATTAGATTATAGTAATGTAAATACTTGTAGCAATTTATGAAGTAAACAAGAAAGAAAAAAAATTGTTTTCTTATCGGTCACTACGCTCAAAAAGTGTAACTTGAATTAATATCAAAGAAAAAGAAATACTGCATAAATAAAATAAATAAATAATTATAATTGCATAAGTTGATACAAAATGCTATGCAATAGCTTTACCGCGGCAGTCCCCGAGTGCCACACTTATTTTTTATTTTGCTGACCTAACTTCATGACTTTTGGCTAAACGTAACTTTTTTAATGCTGCCACTAATATTAATCTTGGTCAATTATCAAGCCTTTTTTTATAGCATTAAAATATTTGTGAAAAATATTTCCGCATTAGACAATAAACATGAAAATAAAAATAACTGTTTGTGCTTAGAATTTATTGGTTACAATGACACAT
Source organism: Mythimna impura (assembly GCA_905147345.3). Taxonomy (NCBI): domain Eukaryota; kingdom Metazoa; phylum Arthropoda; class Insecta; order Lepidoptera; family Noctuidae; genus Mythimna; species Mythimna impura. Next base: position 1,006,899 of record LR990344.1, read on the forward strand.
TATGACATCGTAATGCAATTCAAGTATAGTAACATCATCGGAAAAAAAGCATGGCATTAAGACATTTCAACTGTCATCCAGTCTAATGACTTATATAAAAAAAACACGACATTATGACATGACATCTTGTCGTTTGTTTGAACATTCATAAGGAGGTACGTAGGTATTATTGACATAATTATACGTGATCTCACCAACTTTAAACTAGAATATCTTTAATACGAGGATTCTGTTAATAGTAATGTCTAAGACAAAACTGTTTAGAAACTTAATCTATATACTTTTGTATATTTCTCATCACTATACGCGAAAAAAATATGCCAGCAAAATTTTCGGGACTATGGCATGATCTTTTGCTTTTCAGTAGAATGTTAAGTTAAGAGAATAAAAACTAGTGTATACTATGTGAAAACTTTCAAAAAACTCGACGGCAAGAAAAAAACTAAAAGAACTAAACCTGTCAAGTAACTAGTTTGAATTCAGTCTGTCAGTTTGATGCAGCTGTAGGCATTTATTTTATTTTTACTAACGAACACTGCCAGCTTCGTTTTTCTTAAGGTGCTAGAAATCGTTTGAAATTCTTAGCTTTTCTTTAACAAAATATTAATGTTTTATATACATATTAGTCTTATTTTTATAATAAGTGATGATGACGATGATGTAGAATTTATATAAATAAATATAATTTAAATATATTACAATATACAGTATAATTAATTACAATATAAAGACAGAATTATAGATTTGAGTTTGGGTTGAGTTTTTTATTATTATTTTAGACTTATTATTTATATTTTTGGAATCGGCTCGCTTCCAAACTGGAGCGGGCTGGAGCTACCCTCAAGCCACTCCTGCCCAATCTAGTGAGTCCAGATCCCTCCTGCCAGAGGCTCTACGCGGGGATCGTGCGGTCCATGGCCCTTTACAGAGCGCTAGTGTGGACGCCCTCGCTGCAGAAACAACGGATGGCCAAGCTGAAGGCATCGCAGGGGGATACCGCACAGTCTCCCGTGAAGAGGCGAGCCTCATTACCACCCAGCTGCCGTGGGGTCTGGAGGCAATAGTCCTTGCGCGCATGCATAATCGTATTCTTATACTCCAGATACATTCACTAGACCGTGTGTGTAGTCTTTTGAAAGCCTCTATTATCATCATAGGAAAAAATCTGATTAAACTAATTTATAGCCGATCCGAACATTCTATAATAGACTCATCAATAACCAAACTGATGATTGCATAAACCGTAAATACAGTCCACAACTGTGTCCTGACGACAATGCAGTACTTACAATAGAATAGATGCTATAATCGTGATTGTAACGGAAAGACAATGCAGGACGATATATCGTGATGTCACTGAATAGCCTCGTGATATAGCCTGGCAACATGTGAAACTATTAAATGTGGGTCTTCTTTATTATCCACAACTTACTGTTAGTTAAGCAATTGGACTTAAATCATGCTTGATAAAGGTATTTGGCAATGTTGCCAGTATTCTAAGCACTTTTCCCATCGACAGCGATGTGGATGATATTTTTTACGCTTAATAAGCTATTTTTTATATGTACGTATGTGTACTTAATTATTATTTTCAGTTTGGATATCATAATAATTATACTAGTCGAAAAATGTAATAAATATCGAATATTAACTGAAATAGGAAAAAGAAAAGTCAACCAACTACTGGTCGTACTCACATGCAAAATGTTCCGAACGAATCATACTCTGTCCATATGTCATTTTGAACTAGATGAGGCCGGTGTTTCCTAGCTGACTAAGTAAGTAAGTACGAGCAGTGGCGGTTTTTAATTGTAACGGCTCCCATTTTCAAGTTGCAGCTGGTGGGTTCAAACGTAGTTAGGCGCATAAATTTGTGTAATTAATTTCACCACTACACTAAAACATCGTGAGGAAACCAGCAAGTCCTAAAAGAAAAAGTCAAAGATAGCTGACATGCACCAAATCACACTGGGCCCGTGTTGATTACGGCCCATTCCTTCTACTAGAGAGGGGGTCTCAGTCCCAGCAGTGAGATAAAGCTGAAAAATGACAAATATAACTACTGTGTAAAAATTAACCATAGAGTTCACTTTTGGCCTACCGGCTAACCCGACCACTGACCGACCTTCCATGTTTTGAGACTGACAACTAAACTGAACAAAAGCAATTATGGCACAAAACCTAGTTAAAAACACATATGAATTTGTAAACCGGCCTGAAACATGATCAAAGGGAAATAAAACTAATGAGTCTGGAAACAGTACCTAAATGAAAAATATTTTAGTGCTTTTACAAAAATAATTAAATAACTCTTGCCCAAGGCGCCGTTCCCAAATGGCATCATATTTCCATGAAAAGCTCACTTCAAAATGTATACGTTTTGCTTTAAGAAATGTAGATTGCATAAAGGAGCAGTGCATATCTCAACTAATTACATATGTATATCTACGAACCTTAATATAAGAAAGGCAGAAAATGTTTGTAAATCTTCGTCAACTTAAGCAAAGCTTTTGACACTATATCAATTCCTATGTTGATTGACTAACTTGAGGGACTGGGAAAAGGCACGCAACTGAATCTCTTTCGAAACTATCATGCTGGGCGATAACAGTGTGTTTGAATAGGTCAAGATATGACCAGTAACCATGCAGTTAATTTGGGGTACCACAGAGTGCTATTTTGGAACCAACTTTATTTCTTTACATTATCCATATCCATTTACCCTGAAGTGAATTGATCTCCAATACAAATACAGTGATCTTCTTCTCTCCGTTAATACTTGGAACAAGGTATTACCTAAACAAGATCTTCAGTTTTCTCGAAATGTGGCCAGGCCAAGGATTCTGAGAAATCTACATCAGGCCCAAGATGCTCCCCATAAAAGTGCCCGTGATTCACCTGCCTTTCCATGCCTACTCATGGTCATCAGTAGTACATAAGAAGGTACTGCAGGTTTGTGTCAGTTCTATTTAGCTTCTTTATTCTCTTTAGAAATTGTGGAAGAATTCCTTCAATGATTGCTTCAGATCAGCGACGTTTATAAATTGTTATTATTTATTTATTAAAGAACTTGTAAAGAAAAATAAACCAACAATATTTCAAGAATAAGTCAAAATAAACTACGCAATACCAACACCACTTTTCATACACCACGTCGATATTATCCGGCAGACTTTCGTGCAGTTTGTCTCTCGTGAAATATAGCCTTTCACACTAATATATTGCTTGGTATTGTCATACCAGCCTCGCAGAATATGAATAACAAATATATCGAATTGTTTGACTAACGAAACAATGCGTGTTTCGTGCATCCGTTTAAATAATGCGCAGTGTAAATGTATGGGCTGAGCATTGATTGAATGTTGTGAGAATTAAATGGTGTGAAACGTTACAATTCAGTCGGTTGACGGACATTCGGCCACAAAGCTTGATGCAGCCATGAAGTTGTGTTTTTGTGTTGTGTACGTTGTATATAAAACTGTGTGAAGTTTCATTTTAAAACTTGCGTGGTTAAGAGATACATTCAAATTCAATCAATCCATCTTCTTATAAATTTATACTTTTTTTGTCCTTTTCAATACTAGTGATTTTATTAAGACAGCCGTGACCCAGTTAGATCATTTTATTTTATTACAAGTTTATTGAAATATAACACAATAGGTCTCAATCAAAGGGTTATTTACAACAAAATTGAGCAATTTAGTTATTTTATATTATTTTGTGGAGGAGCAACTTACGTAACAAGGCTGTAATTTACTTTTCTCTAGGGTTAACTTTTTAGTAGATAACTTTTGGTAGGCACTTCAAAAGGATCTAGAATATTGTTGATGCTTAATAAACATAAATAACTGAGGGCCTAATTTCCTATTCCTTTTAAGTTATAACTAATTAAAAGAATAGTAAATTAAAAACAAACGAGCTATCGAATTTAGCACAATTAACTTTTTTATCGACTGTAAACCAACGTTCTTCATTCCAGAACATGTTAAATTATTTCAGACACTGTTACTTAATTCAGAATAAACACCGAAGTTTACGTTCTTCTCTGGCGTGCCCAAGTTACCGTGGCTCTAGAACGCAAAGGGACACTCCCGCTTGCTTCGATTGTAATGATGCTGATAAGCGTCTGTATGAAATGGATAACTCTTAAGTGAATAAGCTTCATCTGTGTGGGAGTCGGCTAGATCATAAGCCTCTTTTTGTAAGAGATAATGGGCTGTTATCCGACCCACGGGCCCAATACGGATTAGTGGACGTTGCATATCTTCAAACTTTTGATTTTAGCTTCCATACGAAGTTTTCATTCACCGCGTCAACTCTAACGATTGACCTCATATTATTTAGCAAAGAGCTCCTCATAATATGAAAACATGGTTATGTAAATCGTGACAACGCTAGATATAACCGTCCGTTTTTCTGTGGTATAAAAAGAGGTAAATTGAAAAGCGACAAGCATACTTCACCCGCATGAAATATTTAGCTTGTATGAACGGCCGACGAGGGATAAAAAATTGTCTGCTCATGTCCGAGCTGCATTGTTATTGCATATGGTTTTTCATTTTTTGGTGTAGCAAAAAAAAACATGGATGATTTTGTGTGTATTTTTTTAGAACTTGTGTCGCTTTGGTCTCGATGTGTTAATCAAAATGGGAATAGATACGCTAATAGCCATTGATTTTCTTTTCGTGATGTGTTGTCTAACAGCCAAGAAGTTCTGAACTGATATGAAATCATTGACCGCCAAGGTAGTGTGCGAAATTAAATTTTTCTTAAGTTTTTTGCATGTTGTAAGTCAGTATCAGGTTCTATATTCATTAAAATACCTATTATTTGCGACCGTAATAAATATGGCCTTTCCGAGTTATAATCATTAAAATCATCATACTATCCTCACAGTTCAACTAAATCTATTGAATGACTTTTTCATGAAATAGCCATTCAATAGGCTTAGCTAAAATCTACATTTGTTATGGTCACAAATCTATATTTGCTACGGTCACAAATCATATTTTAATGCAGATAGAACCTGACACTGACTTACAACATGCAAAAAACTTAAGAAAATTATAATTTCGTGGTAATCAGCAAAAGTCTAAGTAACACTCCATTATAGAGTGCGAGAAGTCATTGAATTTCCTACCTAAAAAAACCCCTGGCTTTTTGATATTAAAAAGCCGGGCAGCTGCATAAAAAACTAAATCAATTTTAGTTTTACAATTAAATTCCCCTGTATACAACTTCAAGAAATATTTCCACCGCTCCGTTGGTAATACCATTACTCTAGACACACATATGCACATGTTCCTCAAGACACACAGTGCATGGTACGAAGTGTATTTGCTCACTCACTCCGCGATTGAGTACACTAAGTAACCTAGTTTCACTAGCTTGAGTTAACTTAGTCTTAAAACTTGTTCGGGACAAGCTGATACACTCACTGTTTTTATTTCGACTAGTGTTTCAGATTACAGAGGTACCTATCTGCTTTTTAAAGTAACAAGATTTGCACTTGTTTAAGTTAATTTTGTTTAGTTTGTAGTTCTTACATTGTATGTGAAGTTTTATTCGATGAACAACGGCAGGTTAACTTTTATACTGAGCACGAGAACCTGGATTTGAATTTTGGGTCACTCAAAAAGTTTTAAGCGTTTTGCATCTTTAATTTTTTAATAGGTAGCAAGCCTGGCTTATAGATTTGTGCCTGGTTAATTATATTAATTACAGAGAACTTAAACATAACTGTTTTTTTTTTAAGTTTGGATATCATCCAATTATTTCTCTCGTTCTAGGGTGGAGCGCAAGAGCGTGTCAGACTTTTACTGAATAAAACTGGAATGCAAGGCAAAGAAGGAACATAAACACCTATGTTACAAAACAATTCTCTGGGTTTCACTTACAAAAGTCAACCAGTGGCCCCAGTAGCCCCAGTTTTGCTGACATCTCTTGAAGCACACATGGAACACAACGCGCCTACGACGACATGAGCTCGGTCCGGAAGGTTACCGGGACGGCCAGCTACCCATTGCCCATCGTCCGCCCACAACTACGGTGACTGGAAATGGGGGTCGGAATCCCGGCGGCTAGGGCATGAGCATGTCCTTTCCCTCACGAAACATAATTGATGAAATGTTAGCTCAGCAAAGGTCATCGCCACTGCCTATTCCTTAGCAGAATACAGGTGAGAAACTATATATTAACAGGAGCAACTCAAATTTTATGTTTGTTAGTCAAAATACTTCAATGTTCTTAATGAATTTCAATAATTCTCTATCACTTTCTCAAACAACTTTCACCAACTAACATTTCTACAATTCTCAACAAATTCTTAGTGGGCAGTAAACCACTCTAATTTACTATTCAGTTGCCGCGAATTTACGATAATAGCCAACAAAAAGTTATGATTAATGCAAACCCTGGCTACAAACAGCGGGGGTCTAATTTGTGAAGAAAGAGGTAGGTTCGCCCACAATTTAGAATTTCGAATGCTCTTTTTTTCTTAAATGACATTAAGGCCAGTAATGTTTTATTCAAATGTTTGGAAAAACTTTATTCTTTTGTATTTTTCTTTTGGACAAGGAATAAATAAGATTGATGAATAAGAGAGGGAGGAGTAGCCATTAGAAGGGTAACACTGACCTTAAGTACCCAGAAAGGTCAATTCTTGCAACCGGGTGAAGTTTATGGCCAAATAAAAAGTGGCCAAATTGTACATTTGTCTACTGTATAACTTTTTTTGCCTCAATTTTTTATTGGTAAATTTTAAATGATATATTTAATTTTGCAAATAGGTTTAAAAAACACTTTTACACGTATTTTTTTTTTTCGTCATTTTAAACTAGATGAGGCCAGTGTTTCCAAGCTGACTATCCTGGAGAAACATCGAAGTCTCTTTTAAAGTCCATACAGTAAATATGTAACAGTCAAATCACATGAGAACCTTGCAGATTTGTCTGAGATGGTCTTTTGAAGAAAGACTCATTCAGATTTGAGTGGACTAGTCCAGTCAGTGCAAGCATTTGTCAGTATTCGCAAAGCTCAACTCAGTACTACTAAGGAGCTCAACGACTAGCTTGACGAACAATACCAAGGAAAGGACATTTGGGTAGACCGCAGAAAATACTCACATTGCCAGATATACTTTAAAATTACTGATAAGAAAAGGAAAAAAAGCAATCAACATAGTCATCACGTTCACAATCATCATCATCATCATCATTTCAGCCGATAGACGTCCACTGCTGGACATAGGCCTCCCCCAAACGTCGCCACAACGAACGATCCTGTGCGTCTCGCATCCATCGAATTCCCGCAACCTTCACCAGGTCATCGGTCCACCTTGTAGGGGGCCTTCCGACACTGCGTCTTCCGGTACGCGGTCGCCACTCCAGAACCTTTCGGCCCCAACGGCCATCCGTTCTGCGAGCAATGTGCCCTGCCCATTGCCACTTTAGTTTGGCGATCCTTCGCGCTATGTCGGCAACCTTGGTTCTCCTGCGGATATCTTCATTTCTGATTCGATCACGCAAGGAAACTCCGAGCATAGCCCTTTCCATTGCCCTTTGGGTGACTTTGAGCCTTCTGATGAGGCCCATTGTGAGCGTCCACGTTTTGGAACCATATGTCGTCACTGGCAACACGCACTGGTCACTTTCGTCTTGAGACACTGTGGTATATTGGATGAGAAGATACCGCGCAGCTTTCCGAACGCTGCCCAGCCGAGTTGGATTCGACGGTTGACGTTCACAATAATAAAAGGAAATTTATAGTTTAAAAAATGTACTAGTAAAGTAAATATTTACGTCAAAAATTAATTGAAAAAAAGCAATGTCAAATTACAAAAAATAAATACCAATGTCAAATTGTAAAACTAAACATCGATGTCATAATGTAAAAAATAATAATAATAAAAAGCACAATGGAAAATAAAAAACAAAAGAAAAATAAAAAAGACTACAGTTGTATTGTTTTTTGTATCCATTGATTAGTTAAAAGTTTTAGCTTTGTTTCGAATGCTTTTAAGATCATAACCACTTTTAGTATTTACTTCAGAAATTGTGTTATAAAGTTCCGAAAATTTAAAAGCTAGCGCATGTTAATCCTGTAAACATATAAACTAATTTGTTATTAATATAATTTTCCAAAAAAATATATAAATATCTATTAATGAAAAAATTGAATGAATTTTTCTTTTATTGATGTTTTTGATGTTTTTTTTGTTTTTTTTATTTTATTTTATTAGTTTCATTAAATAATATAATGTCTAAATTTAAAATTACGATTAATGCAAACCCTGGCTACAAACATCGGGGGTCTAATTTGTGAAGAAAGAGGTAGGTTCGCCCACAATATATCCGAGTTGGCAGCCTGTAATAGAACGAGGATGACGCATTAGCAGTAGGTATAATTATAATAATCGAAGCTTTTGGCGTTAGATTGTTTCTGCTGCCACTTGTATTAGAAATCCATGTATTTATAAACTGCTTTGTATAGTACTGCCTCCTTTGGTACAATTACGACTCTGAGCGATTTCTGTAAGGAACAAGCCCTTAATAAAGAAATGGTGAAGATTTTTCTTTTTAACCGACTGCCAAAAAAAGGAGGAGGTTATCAAGTCGGTTGTATGTTTTTTTTTTATATGTGTTACCTCAGAACTCCGTCGTTTATGGACCAATTAGCAAATTTTTATTTTCCTTTTAGAGTAGTTGCTTTCCGATTGGTCCCATTTTTTTCAGAATCCAGTTCTGATGATGAGATCCATGAGGAATCGAGGGAATTCCTCAAATATTATAGACAACCATATGGTGATTTGGTATTTTCATCGAGAACTTAAGCATTTACAGTCAAAACGTAACATTTAATGAAGTGGAACTGGTGAAGAAGACCAGAAATGGCCAACGGAACTTCATACTCACATAGATATCACAATGAAGATAGTTAAGCGACTATGACAATACAAATAAATAAATGGTTCTGAATAGTTACATTGAAAATGGTATCATGGAAGTGAACTGATGATGATGATGGAGCCGGAAGGTAGCCACTGGAACTCCGTAATTATAAAGCCCAAACATGGCTAGGTTACATTGATTATAATCAATGTAACCTAGCCGTGTTTGGGCTTATTAGAATTGTCATGAGATGCTCTTTGGCTATAAGGTACTATCGAACTGATCTGATGATGGAGCCGGAAGATAGGCACAGTACCTCCGTAATGAATCAATTATCCTAGCCGTGTTTGCGCTTATTAGAATTGTCATGACATGCACTTTGGCTATAAGGTACTATCGAAATGATCTGATGATGGAGCCGGAAGGTGGAAAGTAGATACAGGAACTTCATAATAAAACAATGTAACCTAACAGTGTTTGGGTTAATTCGAATTGTCATGAGAAATAGGCACTCTGGTTATAAGTGTATCGCAACTAAAAGTGTAAAATAAAAAAAAAATACAAAAAAAACCGACTTCAATAAAAAAAACACTAAAAAAAGGATCATGAAAATAACTTTAATTTCGGAAGTCAGTGGTAAATATGACACAATCAATAACGAGAAACACCGAATTCCGAAATTAAAGTTATTTTGATCCTTTTAGTGTTTTTTTAGTGAAGTCGGTTATTTTTTTTTTTGTAAATAGATTTTAATTTTAATTTTTTTCTTTCTTTTTCTTTCTTTTATATCTTTTTCTTTTTTTTTTTTTTCTTTCTTTTTGTGAAGTTTATGTATAAGTTGTGTTACTTTTTTGGTGTACAATAAAGTTTTTCTATTCTATTCTATTCTATCTTTGATAGAATTTTTGCTTTCGTTATCTATTTTGTGACCCTAATGTGACTATTATTTTATTGCATGACTTACTTACTATAAATTTAACTAAAAATAAGGTACATATTTTGAAGCTTTGATTAGAATTCTATAATTGCATTAGTACAATGTTAACACAAAATAATAAACGATAATAAATCTAAGATCCAAAGGAGTTTTAACATTAATTTGAATTCGCAGAATTTAGACTGGACCAATATTAAAATTTCTGGAATATCGTCACATTGAGGAGTTTGTAAAGATCCATTTCTTATGATTTGCTTCTGTTATCAACTAATCAAAACCTGCTTTTATTGTAAAATATAAACAAATTGAATAGGTTACTTCTAGGCAAGCGTGCTGCATCATCGACCACCTTATGAAATAGTGGTCAAGCACGAGATTGTCAATAAAAAAGACAGGCTGCCAAAATTATGTCGCCTGATCTTGTAGCCTATCGCAAATACTAATAACAATTCTCCTGCCGTTGAGACTCAGGCCTTTTCTTAGTAAGACAAAACCTGTAAGAGCAAATTCACACAACAATATACGAAAGCATTCACAATTTCGCATTTAAGAACTGTAGCAACGGTTACCGTAAAAGACACCCGCAGCGTTTCCTTCTAACGATTTTCCATTAAACCCTATATAGCACCCGATTACCCTTCCATTATGCCTTAACACTACCAAAACAAACATCACGCGTTCAAATGAGTGCAGATGTTGAATGTTGGCTCGTTTACTCGGCGCCCCACGTTCCGTTCACGTGTAGTTAATTTACTCTGCCGAGCGGCAATGATTCGATTCTCCGGAGAGTGTTGCCTACTGCTGGAGCATCGAGCACTTACCTAGCACTTTGTTGAAAGAAGTCTTTTTGTATAAAGGTAGGACTCCACGTGTACTGTACGTGATTAAGAAGTTTGAAAAACGGGATTCGAAAAGGAAATGTTGCCTCAAAGCAGAGACTAAAAATAGTTATATTTAACTAAAAATAGTTTAGAAAGGTACTGTAAATATAACTATTTTTAATCTCTGTTCTCTAAAATGTAAAGTGGAGGTTACCAAAAAAGTTACACGCGCTCCCAAAGTAGCAAAATCATCCTGCTCAGAATTTTTAAACACTTCCGAATTGAAAACCTGTTCTAAATAGATGATCACATTTTATCATCAGTCATATTACTCATATCAAATGACTGGTTTTTGTTCAAAGTGTAGCAAACAAAACCAACGATGGGATGAAACTCGTAAATTTGCCCAAACGCACGCAGAACTGATGGCATCTGCAAACAGACCAAACTTGCCATGACTAACACAAATTCATTCCAGAGCGCACACACCGAATGAATCCGACTGCAATTTGCGTCGCAGTCGCGAACTTAATCCGACATTTCCCGAATTCCCGATATTTCCCCAAACGCCCGCACAATAATCTCAGTTAATCCTAACGAATAAATAAAAGGTACGATTGATTGGGTCGAACAATAGGTATAACACAAAGGACTGGATGTAAAGCAAACAGAAATCAGTCCGTTTCATCTTGTTCGAGTATATTCTCAGGTGGAAATTTGTCTATAAACAAACCACAATAGCTGTGAGCGCCGACCCGCATACTAATGTATGAGCGATTGAGCGGCTCCACTGCTGAGACGAGTTATGATTTTGGACGCCTGATCTATGCTAATATGAGAGGGTTAGAATCGTAAACAGTGGCTGTTTTTTGAAAACAATGTAGGTGGAAAGTTATTATACTGGCGAGCTTGCTGAACAAACAATTTTTATCGGCTTTGTTGGTTCTTTTGATGAATAAGCTAGGTAAAATGTAATGATTTTGGTGTTGGTAAGTTTTAAACTAGCTTAGTTAGTAACTGGGTTTTATTATACACAATATTGTGTACTAACTTTTTATGTATTCAAAACAAGATGCTTTGAAAATATTGGAAAAACAAATCATATTTTGAAATGATGTTTTTACAATAATCATTTAAATTGCGATGAAAAAAGTGATAAATAACAGAAACTCGTGTAACAATGGAGTAAGACCTCAAGGGCCGCGGGCGCGTGATGCCGTCCTGCAAACGCCACAAAATCCGGAAATCCGCGGACTTTTGATTCAATTACATTGTATGCCGTAACGATTGAACCTTCGTCCTGTGTCGGTTCAGAACATATTGTTATATTCTCATGTTATTTTGTAAGAAATAAATTGCTGGAAAAAATGTATCATCTTTCTTTTTTTAAAATTATTATCTTTTTTTACATACAATTCATTTAATCATAATATTTGTAATAGTTTCTAAAGCTATATTTTCGACTCATTAAAAACTAAACGTACGTCAAAATTGATGCGAATGGCTGTTGAACTCATTGAAACAATTACAATAGCAATAGCACGTTTGACGTAAATAAGTTTTACATAAATTTATCGATCATTTTCGTACGAGAAACCGAAACTTATAATAACTTGAAAAAACAATACACAAAACAATTTTCTAGACAATTTACTACATGACCAGTTCACTATATTACAACGCCATACGTTTTATTTGAAGTCAAGCTCCGTGATACGCAGTTGATTGATGATATTTAGAGAGCACACACCGAACAGGCTAATGTTTCAGCAAACACCAGCCGATAGTTTTTACAACACGCTGTTCACAGAAACTTGAACTTTATTAAATAATACGATATTAGGCTTATACTTAGTTGATGGATAGGTATGTAGAATGTAGATGATTGATGTTGAATGAAAGCGTTAGTATATCATGTTCAGTTTAGGCAAACTATTTACAACATATTTTTATTATTAAAGAAATAAACGTTCACTTTCCTATATCGAATAATGGGTGTAACGCGCAAGTACCTACTTATCGTATACTTTTTTAGTCACAAGCACACTGTTGTCAGGTTAGCGACAAATTGCCACGCATAGTCACAAACCTAATTTTACCAACGTTTTACTGTTGTCCGTGCCCCGCATCTACTACCCCTCTCTCTCCCACGAAAAACTAGTTGAGAAACATCCAATGACATCTCCCGCCCTTGGGCGGGGCGGGAAAGCGTGTCAGACTTTTACTGACTAAAACCCACTCGTTTGTTCCTTCTTTGCCTGTTATTAGTGCTTCGATCAATCTTGATACTTAAACCATATTGTAACGTTCTATGTGTGCTTATCCAACAATATATCATTATCCATGTCATAATATTGCTGTTTTATATTCCAAATATATATATATATATTTATTTATTTATTTATTAAATACTTTATGCACAAACGTACAGAGGCGGACTTAATGCCTTAGGCATTTTCTACCAGTCAACCTTAGGGTGATGCAGAGATAAATAGTGGTAGGTGCAATAAAAGAGAGAGAAAAGGCGAATATGCACAAGAAAATATATAATAATAAACCATAAATATCATACAATTATACAATACATACACAAATTAATAAACTATCTACATATATATCTACACTAATAAAGTCAAACAATTAGTTGAAATCGACAATTTGAAAACATATACATAAATAATAATATAATATACATATATATATATATATATATATTTTATAATACTTTTTTATCGAGTGCACGGACAAGACAATTTTAATTAGACCCCCTACAAGAGATAATTTTCAATAAGAGCGATGTAATTTGTACAATATTGCTGTATTGGTTTTAGAATATACCATTAATTTAACGGGACGTCTGAAAGGTCAATTTCTAAAATAACTGGTAACACTCACGCCTACTCAATCTTAACCAACAATGACCGTACCTGCTCGTACTAAGTAATACGCAATTGATTGATAGTGTTGGATTGACCTTAAACAAGGCAATTATCGTTAAAATTGCTTCAACCAAGATAGAATGATAATAATAAATATTATAATATAAATAACAATTTATTGAGGATTAACTGATGTTAATCCTCAGTTGATTGTTATTTTTATTGACTTACTAGCTGACCCCCGCGTTTTCACCCACATCAGTCTTAAGCAACTGCTCCACTTCTGTGGGTCGTAGCGGGATATTAGGTAGGTAATCTATAATATTTGTCCTGAATCTGGCTATCGCAAACAATTTTTTTTTTCTAATCCGACTTTTCTATCCAGAGATTAGCACGTTTAAACAAAGAAAAGAACTCTTACACTATTTTTACTGATTATTTATGTAGATATGACTTATACTTACTCGTATATAGGGTGACTGGTAATTAGTGTACGATGCTTAAACACGTGATTGTGCTAATGATAACCAACAACTTTTACTATGGGAGCAAAGCTGAAATCGCGAAAAAAATATCAGCTGTTCAGTACATCAGGCAAACATAAATGTACTGAACAGCTAATTTTTTTTCGCGATTTCAGGTTTGTTCCCATAGTAAAAGTTGTGGGTTATTATGAGCACAATCACGTGTTTAAGTATCGTACACTAATTACCAGTCACCCTATATATATGTATAAAGCTGTCCCTCGCGGTTTCACCCACATCTTTAGTTGGTATTCCGCTCTTATTGGTCGTAGCGTAATGTAATACAGCCTAGATAGCCTTTTTCGATAAAAGGGCGATCCTTAGTCAAAAAACTCTAACCCATTGATTCCTGAGGTTAATATGTTTAAACATATGAACAAACTCTTCAGCTTTATAATATTAATAATAGTACAAGACACACTGTTAATTAATATAAATTATCTACGTTTTAACAGCTTACAAAATATATTATATTTATTAATATATATACAGGGTGTCTTTGACATCGACGCACAAACGAATACCATAGATCCAGTACGTGATTCCCAGAGGTGAAATTTTACGTCAGTTTTTTCCTAATAAAAAAAAAAATCTGTACTTTTTTAAATTCAAACTGTATTAAATCGTTTCGTAATTATATATTTTGTGTAATATCAATGAGGTTCAATCGACTTTCCAAGGATTTGTAATCTATTAACGATACGCCAAAATATTTAGAATAATACGCCATTGATTGATGATGTTTATCTTGCCGTGAACTAGCTAATGCTCAGCAAATGTCGCGATCCCACCGACTCGCGACGCTAGACGGATTCAATACGCCTGGTATTGTGATATATGGTAATGCGATGCTTGTGAGTACTTGTGAGGTTCGAGAATGGAACCAATTGTAGTTAGCTTTCTTGAAGCACATTGTATTTTTACTTCTTTTTCTTCTGCAAATGTATTCATTTTATTATGTTAGTTCAGTATAATTTCATGTTCAACTGACTAGTTTCGGAGAAACGTGTTCGAGGTACGTAGTAATTTGTTATTAGTGAAATACTATATCTCTTTTTTATCAATCGTACAGAATAAACTTCATTATACACCAAAATAGTAACAACTTACAGAAACTTAAATTTATGGGTACAATTTCAGTCGTATCGCTGTCAGCGATATACACCAGACAATCTCAGGATGGACTATAAGAACTTAAACTGACATTAATTAAAAAAAATTTTGACATATTATTGTATACTTATTAATAACATCAAATTGTATTTTTATTATTTTTTAAATATTATTGTATACATATTAATGACATCAACTTGTATTTGTATTATTTTTGACATAATATTGTGTACTTATTAATGACATCAAATTGTATTATTATTAATTTTGACATATTATTTTCTAATTATTAATGTGAACAAATTGTACAATTATTATTATTTATTTATTTATCTGAAAATAAAACACGAATATAATTAAGATTAAGTATTAATTTAAACTTAAATGTAAAACTATAGTCTATATTCATAGCGATAATAAGTAATCAGTTGAAATGAACTAAACGATATAATAAATATAAAATTAAATAGGTTCTTATATTAGCGCTCTTCCTCTCTCCTACCATTTATAATGTTGCTGTGCCCGACAGGGTCCATAATTGTTTCAATTTTTTATTATTTATCACCTGACATGTACATTATGGATTGCAGTAAAGATTTGAGATTTGAGATTTTTGATTTGAAACTAATCTACTATCTACTTATCTGAATATAATCATTTAGTCCAGTTAGTCATTGTCCCATTGCAGGGCAACGGCTTCTTTTTTCAAATAGCAAAGGCAGACAGTTATCACCACGCTCGGGAACGTTTTTATTTAACGTGAAAATGTGTATTTATTTAGATAAGCCATAAAAGCGGCGGTAAGCTCTTTGAGGAGTGGCTAGAGAGGTGCGATTGATTGGGAAGTTCTCTCCTCTGCGCGCTTTTTGTGAAACAGTAATGCTAGCGAAAGAGGTGGTTTAATTCGTGAGGAAAACGACATCCTCACGGCCCAGCACTAGAGACGCCCAGAACGTCAGCAATTGCACGACGATTCAAGGCCAAGCGTTGTGTTTCTCAAAGAGATGTCAGCAAAAATGAAAGGGCCGAAGCCAGTTGCCGTGGCCATGCGTCCTCACCTTCCGCATGAAGCAGGTTCTCACCGAGCATGGTCAGTTCGGGAAGTTCCTGCACTGGATTCGTGCGGAAGTAACGTCCGGGTATCACCACTGTGTGGACCGCCCGGAAGATACGGTGGAGCATACGGTAGAGGTGTGCCCCGCTTGGGCAGAGCACCGACGTGTCCTCGTGGGGGCGATCGGTGCCAACGATCTCTCGCGCCGGGCCTTGGTACAGGCCATGGTCCGAAGCGAGGACGATTGGCAGGCGGTCGCCTCCTTCTGCGAAGCAGTAATGCTAATAAAGGAGGAGGCCGCACGTGCACGTGCGAAGGAGCGTCTCTCACGCCCCAGCCGCCGGGATCTCGATCCCAATTTCCGGCCACCGTAGACGCGGGCTTGCGGACGGCGAGCAAGTCACCGTCCGACCGTCCGGTAACCGTCCGAACCCAGCCCAAGTCGTCGACGGCGTGTAGTGTACCACGCGCGCCTCAAGGAGATGTCAGCAAACCGTAGGGGTCCAGCAGGGTCGAAGCCTAGTAGAGCCATGGATTCGCTTCTGGAGAAAAACCCGGTCCTGGTATGAAAAGCAAAGAAGGAACAAGAGTAGATTTTTAATCAGTAAAAGTCTGAAAAACGTCGGCCACATCATCGCTTACCATCAGGTGAGATGGTGGTCAAACGCGAGCCTATCAATAATAAAAAAAAAAAAAAAAAAAAAAAAAAAAAAAAAAAAAACTCTCCCAAAAAAAGCTTGCCTTTTCCCCTGGGACAAAAAAGGCAACTGAAGAAACACAGTTGGGTTTTAGTCAGTAAAAGTCTGACACGCCCTCTCGCTGAAAAGTTGTTTAATGACAACCCATCTCAAAAAAAAAAGTTGTTTATTAGATTAGAAACCCGTAGTCCTAGAACGCAAAGGGTAATTGAAGGATACAGGTGTGGTTTTAGTCAGTAAAAGTCTGACACGCCCTCCCGCTCCACCCAGAGCGCGAGAAGTCATTTTGATGATTTCCCACCTTAAAAAAAAAAAAAAAAAAAAAATCTCAAAAAAAAAGTTTTTTATTTTAACAAATTTAAAGATATAAATATCATTATCGAAGGAAATAGTATTCGAAAAATATCTGTTCTGTAGTTACTTAGCAATCTGAGTTGGCTGGTCATGTTTGCTGAGGTTTTGAATTCATCTCGGTAAGTGGGGACTGCAAATTGGTTAACTTAGCGCAAGATACCCGTTAGTCAATTAGAACCCACAGGCATTTTGACCTAAAATGGACATCCGGGTTCGGTACACTTCAAAAGGCTGAGTTCATGTTCGATTAATTGAATCTAGTTATTTTCTTTGTGTAAACGTAGCATAAAAGTACGCTTTTACTAAATTTTTCCTCTCTTGTGAACGGTATTTTTCCATTCATAGAACTCTTGCCTTCACAAAGAAAATTGTTCTTCATTTAACAATATTGACGACAACAATGTCGCTGAGCGGAAATTAAGAATGTCGATTTAAACTCTGTATTCTTATTTTTACGAGAATAATTAAGTATCGACTATTTTGTATCCTTTTTTACATAGTGATGATCTCATTTTCATTACCTTTAATAATAATAAGTATTTTATTTCACAAAAACATAGCACTTTGCACTGTATACATTTTTGAAAATAATATTTACATTATAATGCAATAGTAGACTACCTTTTAAACTAAGACTAGTATGTGTCTTAAAAGATAGGGTTCAGCCAGATGGATTATGTTAATCCAAGTCCAAATTCATATTCACAACCAAAAACAAGTGAAGACAGTGTCAGTGAATTAAACTAACAAATAATGTACTAAAAAAATAATTAAAAAAAATAACAAAAACCAATCCCAAGTTACACAAAGAGTGTGAAAGATAGCAGATATGTATGTGTATGTATTTATGTTTATAGGTGTGTGGATGTGTGTGGGGTATGTGGGTCTGTGTGTGGGGTGTGTGGGTGTGTGTTAGGGGTGTTTGGGTGTGTGTGTTGTGTAATGTTCATTGGGTCAGGTATTTTTTTGAGGTTTGAAATATCGTTTTGGCATCGCCACTCTAGGGTGGAGCGAGAAAGCGTATCAGTTTTTTATTGAGTAAAACCACACCTGTGTTCTCCAGTTACTGTTGCCCTTTGCGTTCTAGGACCACGAGTTTCCTTTTCGGAAATTCCCCGTAGCGTTAGCGAGAATCTAGTCTGCAACACCTCTTTTATTTAGGTGCATGTAGAACACAATACGCCGTGGACGACTTGGGCTCAGTCCGGACGGTTACCGGACGACCGAACGACGAGCTACGCATTGCTCGTCGTCCGCTAGACCGGGGCCTACGGTGGCCAACGATCGCCCTGCGACGCCCGGGGCGTCTCCTGTCGCGCCGGCTGGAGTGCGAGGATGTCCATACCACCATGCATGCGGCCGTCTTCTTTTTTTTTTTTTTTTTAATTGTTAAAAACTAGTGCTTAACTGCGATCCCACCTGATAGTAAGTAGTAATGCAATCGTTGATGGTGAGGCGCACTAATTTATTGAGAGCCTATTCACTCTAGCCTTGAAGAGACCCAAATTATAATCGGACGGGAAAACCGCAGCAGGCAAATTATTCCAGTCCCTCGATGAATAAACGATGATATGAATGATGATATAAACGACGAGGCAAAACGCTTGGTCCGGACCGTAGAGGTTTCAACAACGTAAGGGTGGATACTCGCCGTTTGTCGGCTTGTCCGATGGTAGAAATGAGATGGTGGAATCAAGTCATGCAATTCCTGCGCACACTCTCCAAAATGCATTCTGTAAAACACCGAAAGGCTGGCTACCCTACGCCTGTGCTCAAGACTTTGTAGATTGGAATTAACCAGATCTGGATCACCAATTAGCCTCTTTGCACGCCTTTCCACCGAGTCCAAAGCTGCCAGGTGGCATTTTGCAGCACCAGCCACTCACGAACGGACCTGTGCTTTGTATAACATTAAAAGCTGTCCTGGTGTGAAGTACCGCCGGACCTTTGCAACTATGCCGAGTTTCCTAGCAGCTACCTTGGCTTTGGACTCAATGAATCGCCCAAAGTTAAGGTCTGAGGAAATTTCAACTCTCAAGAGCTGAAGGCGGTCGGTGTACTCCAGGGATACATTCTGAAAAACAGGAGCCAAGGTGAACGGGCTCCTTTTAGCGGTGAATAGACACGCTTGTGTTTTGGCGGCGTTGAATCCCAGCAGATTGGCTTCACCCCACTTGGAGACTGCCTGAAGTGAGACATTCGTACGCTCTACCATAGCATCTCTTTTATAGCTTTTCTTTGCTAGCATAATATTGTTTTTTTTTTTTTTAGATAAAGAAAGTAAAAGTTTGCGTAAAACATATGACATTTTTAGAGATCGGAAAAAATCTCCTCTTTTATACTTTAGTTAAAAGATTTCAACTAGTTTTAGGTGACAATATTATTAAAATCCATCTGTTGATTATATCAACTGTTAAAAAGCTCAACCTGTATGCAAAATAATCAGTAGATATTCTATCCATCATTCTCTCTTGTTCATAAAAGACAGTGCCAGTACATTCAGCTTAGTCAGCGCCTACAGAATCGGCGCCACGGTAGCGTCTAATCTGTCCATTCATCTTTCCCGCCACAAATGCTCTTCAGTTAGAAGACACATGTCATGGTGACGTCATACGATCACATAAATTGCTCGCCTAATCTAACGTACGGATATCTCTTGAGTATTCGGACTAAGAGTTCATAGATTTTATGGACTAGATGGACTTAGAATTTATGTTAGCGTATTATAATATTTGGGTACCTTACCTTCTAATGTGATAGCGCAGTTACTATTTATTTACTTATATCTAATTAAGCTGTTGATCCCCGCATTAACGCCGGCGTTCACGCGCCATTGTCTTACTATTGTGTCTCTAATTACGCACTCAAAAGGTTAAAACTAAACTAACCTAACAGCTGAATAACAACATTATATTATATCATAACTAACTACATTCAATAATACTCGTGCTAGTTCACCCAAAGAACACGAAAATACATCCAGTCTCTCGTGAACCTCGTTCACAACGCGGATTGTTCTGGTGAGGGCGGTCTTCGCCAGCAGATTGGTTCTGGCTACCGCCACGTTCAGTAACTGCGGGCGTTGGCGTCTCCACACGTACAGGTCGGTAATATTGACACTTCAAGACTCACCTCGCTCTTAAATCGCAGAACTGTTTTTATGATATGTAGCCAGCAAAAAAAATTATTGAGATGACAGAATGAGCGACAATTAACATTTTAGACGGGTCTATTTCATACCTTTGTTATATTATAGACAGTTTCTGTAGTCAACATTGTAATTATCCTTTTTGTATTGAACTCTGTGTTATGTGTGTTGTATGTAAAACCTACTAACCTAATTGATGACTATCAAGTAGGTACTCTGGAAGGGCACACCTTACTATTATTAGTATAGTATTAGTAGTAGGATATTACATCATCATTCCTGTAAGTACTGTGTGCGTGTATTACATCATCTAATGACATCCCCCGCTCTTAGGCGGATCGGGAGGGCGTGTCAGACTTTTACTAACTAAAACCCACTCAAGTTCCTTCTTTGCCATTGCTCCAGTGCCCCGGGGATCTCTTTTGCATGACCCATGGCCCCAGCAGACTTCGACCCTGCTGGGCCCCTACGGTTCCTGACATCTCCTTGAGGCGCACGTGGAGCACTACGCGTCATCGACGACTTGGGCTCGGTCCGGACGGTTACCGGACGGTCAGACGGCGAGCTACCCATTGCTCGCCGTCTGCAAGCCTGCGCCTACGGTGGCCGGAAATCGGGATCGGCTGGGGCGTGAGGACCATTGCCTCGCGCGTGCGGCCGCCTCCTTTCCTAGCATTACTGCTTCGCAGGAGGAGGCAACTGCCTATTGCAGGAAGAATGAAATACCTTTAATGACACTCTACAAATTGCTCTGGAATTGGTATGAACTTAAAAAGATAACAATATATTTCCAGTTTTAATTTGAGAAATTTATTGGTGTATGTTTGAAGTTAAAGCTCCGGTAAAATAGTAAAGACATGAAGTTATAAAAATATTGGTGAAATGAGAACATATCATTATAGACATCTGCATACTCTTTCGGAGCGTGCTGGTGTGATGTTATGTTATGAATTAGTATTAACAATACTCAGAAATGCGAATGTAGCAAACCCTTATTGTTTAATATAGAGTTCTGTGGTCTATCTCCGAAGTTCTTCATCAGATCTTCACCAAATTAAACAGGATCACCTGAATAAACGATTGTTTCAAATAAAAAAGAATCACTGAAATCGATTTAGATATGGCAAAGATATTACTGAACAAGAAACAAAAGAAAACATTCGGTCGATTTCAGTACTCTTGCTTTTTTGAAGTCGGTTAAAAGTAAACGTTTAGCAAACAAATAGTTTTTACAAGTTCAAGTCAAGATACTTGCAGCTGTTATTACTGTTATTTGTCGTCCGACCGTCCGGTAACCGTCCGGCCTGAGCCCAAGTCGTCGACGGCCTGTAGTGTTCCACGCGCGCGTCAAGGAGATGTCAGCAAAACCGTAGAGTCCCAGAAGGATCGAAGCATACTGTGGCCATGAGTTCTGCGAAAGAGAACCCGGAACCCTGGAACGAAGACATCGTCATTGGATGATAACCCACTAAAAAAAAAGCTGTTTTTAGTATTCTGGCGCCATTAATCTTTTTTAAATGTGATGACTGTATTACTATACTAGTACAGGATACTGTTCTCTTTAGATAAGTTGCAATACCGTGAGATAACTTTTCTTAGAATAAATTGGTTAAATTAAAGAACAGCGATAATTAGTCGGATGATAAGGTCACTCTGCCCTAAAGTAACTATTCTTAATACATTTTGGATGCTTGATCAATACAAGAAAACAAAAATGGTCAAAGACAAACTTCTTTAGTAAATAGGTATAACTTATATGAGTTAATTCTTTGCATTTACGCTCGAAAAATAGCCCAGCGTCTGTTGTACTAATTAATTACCGATTGAACCAAGCTTCTTCAATTTTCTAATTAAGTTTATGAAACTTCAAACTATTTCTAAAGTATCTATCCCAGCATACACCTGAATTTCAGCATCCCAGATACAATCGTTTCAACTTGTTTCGTCAAAGCAAAGCAACAATTAAGGGGACAGGACACGTCCCTACGGAACATCGAAAATCTTTTGTTCCATTCCACAGAACCACCAGCCTTTGAAGGAATGCACCAAGTCAAAGGCGCATCGAGCGGAACGTCAAAAGGAAATACAGTATAATTCAAAGTAGAAACACCGCTTTCTGAAAAGCGGAGAAAGATTCGCGCGTGCGCGGTGTGGGGCCCTCAGCCTCCGTTGAACTGTTCCGTCAGAACAGTTGCCTCACGAACGCCGCACTGAAGCGAACCTGAGCGAATTGTAACCGTCACCGCTCCCGCGCTCGATTTACGAAAACTTTTTTGAAAATGCGACGTTCTAGAATTTGGAACGTTTTTTGAATATTTTTTTTTACGTTATTGTACTTAGTGAAAATGAGTTTGTTGAAAACTTTTGTGATGAAGTGGTCACAGTTGTTTGTACTCGGAGTTTCAGTGTTGTTTCGATGTACGGATTCTGTCGGTAAGTTTTAGAAAATATTATAAATAAACCAAATTACCTACTCCATAAAATATTTCATTACGAAAATATTAAACTACGGTAAATTTAATTTAGGCACCTGTATATTTAATAAACGAAGCTTCGCTTTATATTTTTCACCCGTCGACGCTAATTAATCGCGAAACTTAATTCAAAGTTAACTAACTTAATTTGTCAGCAGTTGCTTCGTCTTTTGCAGTAAATAAACAGCTAACTGGTATTTAATGAGGTTGACAGACAAGTTGCAAAATTACGAAACTGTTTTATTTCATATTAATTTTGTGTAGTACCTAAGTTGGTTGCTTTCTTTTTATTCAAGAAACAGTGAACTAAGCTCGTAAATAGCTTTTGTAACTGGCTTGGTAATAAATCTTAACGAGAGATTTATTACCCTCAATTACTGAGCTAATATCGTTTGCGTCCGATAAATTCTCTATCAGATTTTTTTAGGTAGCCAAAAATTCGTTTCAGTATTCAATCGATTGCTTACTTTGTGAGTTTTACTATATGGCTCCAAAACGTGGTCGCTTACAATGGGTCTCATCAGAAGGCTTAAAGTCACTCAAAGGGCAAAGGAAAGGGCTATGCTCGGAGTTTCCTTGCGTGATCGCATCAGAAATGAAGATATCCGCAGGAGAACCAAGGTTACAGACATAGCCCGAAGAATCGCCAAACTTAAGTGGCAGTTTGCAGGGCACATTGCTCGCAGAACAGATGGTCGATGGGACGAAATGTTCTGGAATGGTGACAACTTTCCGGAAGACGCAGCATTGGAAGGCCTCCCACAAGGTGGACCGATGACCTGGTGAGGGTCGCGGGAATCCGATGGATGCGAGACGCACAGGACCGGTCATTGTTGCGAAATTTGGGGGAGGCCTATGTCCAACAGTGGACGTCTTTCGGCTGAAATGATGATGATGATGATGAGTTTTACTATAAAATATTATGCTATATCAGAAATTCTTGTTTGATGTTGGATCTGTAGTTATCCCAGCTTGGTTCTATTGTAATATTACACACACATCCGGTTAACATGATAGGTAATTGACGTGAAA
Organism: Mythimna impura; assembly: GCA_905147345.3. Lineage (NCBI taxonomy): Eukaryota > Metazoa > Arthropoda > Insecta > Lepidoptera > Noctuidae > Mythimna > Mythimna impura. Next base: position 1,030,821 of record LR990344.1, read on the forward strand.
CGAAGTAGTTGCCTGCGTTGCGTCTGACAAGAATAGGCAGGGAATATGACCGTATGTATACATACCTACTTTCCGATTTGCGCATGTCGTTAGAGTTGGGTAATGGAAAGGGTTTGTAAGGCTCAAGGAAACGGTTGCTTTTAGGTAGGTATCCTACCTAGGGAACGAAAAATTGGTATTGGTGAAATAAGGTACCTACAGATTTAAAGGGTGGTTGTTACAGGCACATGAAAAATGACAGCTATTTCGCTAGGATACTTAGTATTGACAATGTTTTAAGGCGTCATTAGGAACCTACTAATATAAATTGGATTTCTGATTACTCTCAATAATATTTTTTGCTTTTTTTTATTTTATTCTATTATTGAACTAACTTCAATTAGTAATTTAAGTAACAGTGTTTTATAATTATGAAAACTGACTTGTTCCCAAACTTCAAAGTTTAAATATCTAATTGAAATGGTACTTTACAGAACAATCCAGGTGTCGGTATCCTTTGTTCTTAAAGGTCAAGTTCTTCAAGTTAAATGCTGATAGCAGTTTACAGTATACAACCCGACTCTTGGGGTACACCCGGGCACATATGGTGATGAGTGAGGTTTGTTGGGTCCCTAAACTTTTTGAATGAAAGCCGCATCATGTTATCATGTATTGTTGAAAACCTCATAAGAGTGCCATGTAAAGTTACCTAGACGGACCTACCTTGATGTGCCAAGGGCGTTTTAATCTACAAATGATGGAGACAATCAGAGCTTCTTATTCTTTTGCCCTTTCAACATTCTATCAACCTTGGAGATCAAAAACTTTAAATGCGGTTTTCTCAATACCTCAGCTGTACGGAAAGACGCGTTACTACTCGTTTACGTTCACTTATAATCAATAGGTCTATGTTAATCCATTTAAAGACTGACTTTCTTTTCTTTTTTTCTTTTTTTTTCTTTCTCTTACTTTTTGTACTGTTCTATAAGATACACTTTGGAGGACAGTGGGCGTATTTATGAGATGTAACAACTCCCATTTAATTGGCTAATCTTTCAATAAATAATAACGTAATTAAAATTTAAAAAAAAATAACTACCTGACCATATCTATCTTGAAACATGAAAAACATTACAAAGTTTTCTTCAGTGAAGATTTCCTTTTATGATAAACAAAAAACCAGGCATGAAGTAAATGAAACCATTTGAATAATCCACTTTCATTAACTTTGAGTTTCAAATACTTTTTATGGAACTTCTATTTTTCTCAGCTTTAACCGCCGTGAATATTAAAAAGTTTGGCCTTCAATTAAAATTCATTTGGAGCTGTGGTAACCCTTTTTTAATATCAATCAGGTATTTTCGCCAAAATATGTTAAAGGTCATGGAAGTAATTATGATATCTAAAGTTGTCGAACTTGGGAGTTGCCAAACGATAAACTGGATCGACCTAATACCGGTCATTAATAGTCTGGGATCGGTATCATCATTATTAAACTTAAACTATTGTTAGTGAGGAGGCCGGTGGCTGGAGATAGCTCGCTTCGTATCGTGGCGAGTTACGAAACTTATTGACTTGTGGGTTTTGCCGAGGCAATTAATATACACAGGATCGTCGAAATGACAAGTCATCGAGACGATCGTGTCATGTAATTAACTGTAGTCATAATGATCCTTCTATATACCAACTGTGGTGGTTACTCCGTAGCGGTGAAATGTCGCCATTGTGGGTAGGAAGTCGAAGTGGTTGGTGCTACAAAAATAAAGTATACGCCCAGCTGTGGGCAAAAACAGACTGTGGATGACGCTGATGAAGTTGGTTCCAATTCCACAAGAACTTATTTTTTTCACTAAATCGGGTAGGTAACACTGTGGAAAACTATAGAGAAGAAAATCTTGTAACTTTGCCTTGAATATTATGACATGAGCAAAGGTATAACTGTCGCATAGTTGAAGAAAGAAAATAGATTTATTTGGTACAACACAAAGCCCACAAACACTAGTTATATATACGAAATAATAAAGAAGCAAACAAAATAATGTACCTCACGGCTGCGCCAAAGTTGGTCCGGTTTAGCATAAATCAGGTTTAGTTCTAGACTAGTTCTTCTAGTTAGAAGAACTAGTCTAGAACTAAACCTGAGGTTGTGACGTCACGGACATAATAACGTCTTGTAGTGTAATGTGAAATAATTTATTTGTGGCTTATATTCTAAACATAAACTAAAGAATTTAATTGGCTTATGTATTTATTTCTCTCTGTAAAATGATAAACTGTAAAATATAGATAAAATATAAAACATCAATTCGAATTAATATTATAAATGTTTATTTTTGTTATTGAATACGAAATGATTGAAGCGGTAATATTATTATCTATATAATTCAATATAGACTTTATCAATCAAAGATTGATTAGCATTCAAATTATACGTTCAAATTAAACACCAATAAAGGAGTGTTCGAATGTAGATTAGCTGTAAATTCTGAACATTGCCAAGTTATTTCACTCGCGTTTTGTTTCTAACTGTTCTTGTTTGAGCACAGTTTGAAATAAAGTTGCCATTAATTAATAAATGGCTTTTGTTTTGAAACATCTGATGTTATCTTGTTATGACTTCTAAGATTTTAATTTTAATGTTGTGTATGTGAAATTGAGATAGCTTATAAATCATCGCTGATTGGCAGAAAAAATAAAACTTGATAATTCTATGTTTATCTTCATTTGAGACAGTACTGCATTAAGGCTCTTGCTCATACTTAGTACCAGAAAACAGTGAATTTCTGTAGCCTACTCCTCGATAACGGCTGAGTTAATAGCTTTGAAAAAAAAAACCCACATATTTATTATAGAAATACCATTTGATTTTTTCGTATGACTAATACTTATGGCAAAAAAAAATAACAACATGATTTTTTATCGCTTGTTTTCCCTACTCCTTACAAACGGCTTTGATCTTTAGAAATATGTTTACACAAAAAAAAATGCTGGTTAAGTGTTCTTCAGAATGCTCACTTCATAGCATAATGTAAATCAATCAATATTTCGCAAAGAAAATTGTTATAAAGCGGGGTTCTATGCGGGCGCAGGCGGCAGTACTACTATGTGTGCATTTAACTCCGGCCAGATGTTCAACGGGACTATATGCCTTAATGTTTAAATGTGGAAATAATTGTTTACGATATTCCTCAATGAATTGAAACCTAACTAAGGTTTAAACTACCTAACTGTCATACAAGATTCAAAATTCAAGATTCATTTATTCATGGTAAAACATAGGTACATGATAAAGTTCTTATATAATATATTGAGGGCGCTATGTTTTGCCTCTAGGGCGTACAAAGTAATAATACATGCAATATACTTAATTAAAACAAGAATTTAATACAGATTTATTTATTATAGAGACCACATATAAAGAATTAAATAATTTTGATAATTTATCACATTAAGAATTTGCAACCACATAGAACATTGTCGATTAAATAATTAGATTATGTGTATTAAGACAAATAAAATAATGGAATTAACAAAATGTCCGCAGTTGTTGTATTGAAATGAAAAATTGTCAACTGGTAAAAATTTTTAAGAATATTAAAGAATTTATATTTTTAAGAATATTAAAGAATTTGAATGATGTCATAAAATAAAATTAAATGTCAAAATGTACAGTAAAAGACCTTCTCTTTTGATGACGAGTTCCTACAACTATAAGATGATTTACAAAGAATTTGCTTGGTTAGAGATTCTTGTTACGAGAGCTATAATATTAACTGTATTATAATCTCTTAACCGACTGCGGACCCAGGTTGGCCGCTGTAAAAACAATCTGCCTAAATGAGGCTTCCTAGACCTCTAACACAGTGCCAGTGTGGAGCCGCTGCACAAGACATGCGTCACCTGCTATGTTGCCCATCCTGCACAACCACCTGGACTATTCAGGATTTATTCGACGCTAATAACAGACCTCTACTGGTTGCCAAACACTGGTAAAAATACTGGAAAATTTAGTTTGAATACATTGACACGAAAAGAAGAAAAAGGACTGTATTATAGGCAAATCTGAACCTTACGGTCATATTTATAGACTTGTAAGTTCATATTTGTTTTTCAATTGCCGACCATACTGCATTCCCATTCTATCAGCACCTATTAGTCCGCGACAACAAAGTTGCTAACACTCTAATAAATAACCATTTCCGTGCTATGCTCAGGGTCTCAGCAGACATCCAAGTTAATATCAGTTCAATACTGCGGCGAAGTTCGGCAGTACAGTTAATAAATTGTTAATATGTTCCTCCGGGGAACCGCAAGGAACCGCGCGCCACCGCGTCGTCCCGCACGGGTAAGTGTAGCGAAAACCGGGCTGTTCGTAAGTACAAGTTCTGGTTGGGTGCTACATTTATTTAGGTACTTTATCTACGTGTTCTGGTTTCTTAGGAATGTTCAAGGTGTTATAATAATATTAATAATTTATTTATTTAAAGACTAGATGGGTTCAATGGTTAGTACTAAAAGGGTTAGTAAAAAAAACTTAAAACTAATGCCGCACTAACAATTGCAACCAGTGCTTGATCACTGGCGCATCATGTTTATCGACTAAGGTTCGAAGAATGCCATTGGAGCTGGTCTTAGATCTGCTTAGCAACGAGGCAGCCTTCTTCCTTACTATAGCGTGGAAATCATCCACACGCGCTAAAGCGAACATACCCGATGCACTGCAGTATCTAGGCAGTCCTAACAGCACCCTGAAGCCATTATTATATTGGATCCGCAGGGCATCTAGAGCCTTCCGCGTATAATTGACCCACAGACCGCCCGTGTAGAATGATTGGCAATAAGCTTTAAATAAAGTAATTATGTTTTTGTTATGTTGTTTTGTTTTTGTTGCTTTGATTTTTAAGTTCAGGTGCTTAGTGTCCGCAACCAACACGCGTTAATGACAGATGTACACCTGTAGCTTCTGCCTGCCACCATAAGAAAAAGAATGAGTTTATATCTAACTATCAGCTTCGTCCGCGTGACTGTAAAAAAATGTTATACTAGTGCAGGTATGCGCAGTGGCCAGTTGACAGGCTACCGTAAAAAAGGCGCGAATTCCGCATTGCGTGTGACGTCCTTGAACGTTGTTGGCTAGTTAAAAGGCCAGTGTGCTTTATTGGTTATCTTTTATGATCATAAGGTTCAACATTATTATAAAAGTTTTTGAATTATCAACCTTGAAGTGATCGTCCAGTTTACTGGGCACTTTGTATGAACCGTCCTGTTAAGGGATAAGGCGATTATTATGATTTTTTTTCCAGAAAAAAACTTTAAAACGCTCTAGTGTAATGTTGCTAACATGTCGCTTGGTAGATATGCCTTTCAAGCGTCGATGTGGATACTTTAAGAAGGTAGAAACATCGTTTCTTCAGACGTGAAATTGTTCCAGAAGCAAAACAAAGCCCTTGAAATCCTTTTCACAGTCCCGTAAACTAATTGAATGTTATCCATTCATTGTATTACGCAACATTAACAAGCTTTCCTTCCACACTTAATACAAACAGAATCAAGCGCCTTCAATACAGCGAATACTCGAATTAATCAAAGAAAAATACAATTTCGAATCTCCAGTTTCTTTTGAAAGTCCCCATCGGTGTGGATGTTGGGTATAATTGGGTTCCATTGAGGGCTCGGTTCTCGGGTCGGTTCTTGAGTATTGAAGCAATTAGATATTAATTTGTTTAGGAGTACCGTCCGAATGAACAATTGATGTGGTTAATGGTAGCAGCCATATTGGACCCGGTCCTTGTATTGGATTAGGCGTAAGTACCCGTGACGTCATCGGGACCTCTTGTTATTTGATTGGTGGTACAAGGGACTGTGTTTGGAAATATGAGAAGTAAATTGGCATGAAAAGGGAGTTTGAGATATGTCTATTTATGTTAAACCAACTGAATGTTATTATATTTGTGTAATGTACCAAATAATTGTGCATTTAACATTAAATGACTTACGTTATATTCAAAAGTTTCATAAAACACTGATTTTTATTTCACAAAAATATTTAGTTAGGTACTGAAACATTTAAGCTATAAGGCAGACCATTTATTTAGATGAGTAATGTTCAAGAACCGCTTAAAGAAAACCTCTATATTAAAACTACAGAAAGAAACGGCCACAAAAGAGTTATAGTTTTAATTTTAAAATTTAATCTTGTTCAAAATATAGTTTTAATTTTAAAATTTAATCTTGTTCATCAGTTTGACGTTTGACGTCTGTGTCGGTGTAGCCTCGTCCCTCTTGTTTTTGGATAAACAAATAAAACAACTCGTTTTACTACATAATAAATTTTTAATTATAAACATAGTGAAAAGTTACGTGACATTTATTAAAGTGAGCTTTAAATGAGTGTGATTAAAGGACATATAATCATCGGAAATCATTATAAAATTTGGACAAATAATTTAGTACCCTCTATTTAATTAGTAGAGAGAGTTGCCTAACTTTGCTCCAGAGCCATCTATCTTATTGTTGGTTTATTGATCTTCCGATCCATATTGGGTCTCTACTGGCGCCATCTAGAGCGTCACCCTAGTATCACTAAGGCAAGTAGTAGTCTCTGTACAATCACCATGCCGGGTCTCAAATGCGGTGGATGCGGTCGCTTTACTTCATCGCAAGAGGGCGTTAGGTGTGGAAAATGTCAGGCTCATTATCACCGAGCTTATGTGGGCGTCCCTACTAAGGCGGCATTATCTGCAAGCTGGCGATGCCCCGAATGTACAAAGGGCGTCGTGCGGGATAACAGGGCTGATACCCCCGTCAGAGGAGCGTCCGAGTGTTCCTTAAAAAAATCAGTGGAGCAAGTCTGCAGTCCAGTTATCACTGCGAGCCCTGTCGTGTGTGACACTCCGCCGCGCGATACTTCCTCTGCCGACATTGGGTGCCAGAACCTTCCTCTAATCACCGCCCCCGATGCATACTCGATTATGGAGGAACTACGAGCGATGCGAGCTGACATCCAAATGTTTAGGCAGGAGATGGAACTCGAAATGTCGGGGCTTAAAGTTGCCATGAGCACCTGCGGCGCGCGTATCGACCGCTTGGAGGCGCGACTGGATGCTCTGGAACAGCGGGCCTCCGACCCGCCTAAGCCTGGAGCGGTCGATGTGATCATCGATGAATTGAAGCGGGAGCTCAACGAAAGGGACCAGGAGCTTTTGGCAAACGACATCGAGGTCTCTAATATACCGGAGGCCACGGCTGACAACCCCGCCCATATAATTCAGCTGATCAGCCTGAAACTAGGCGTCACACTCGACGAGCGCGACGTTGTCAGCGCCGAGCGGGTCGGCGGTAGGCAGCTCAACGCGACAAGCTCAGCCGGGGCGATGGAATCTCGGCCGCGCGCCATTGTCGTGCGCCTGGCTCGACGGGATCTGCGCGACAGGCTGCTAGCGAGCGCACGCGTGCGGCGCGGCGCGACTACAGCCGACCTCGACATGCCGGGGCCCGCTCGGCGGTTCTTTCTCAACGAGCGGCTCACCAGGACCAACCGCCAGCTGTTTCGCAGAGCGCGTGACGCTGCTGGTCTCGCTGATTGGAAGTTTGTGTGGATCAAGCGAGGCCGCATTCTCGCCAGAAGGAAGCCAGGAGACGCCACCCATAGGATACGATCTGAAGCGGACATCTCCCGTGTCTTTGGACCTGTCGTCACAGTTTAGTTTTAATTACTTAACATACTATTTAGTGTCTGTAGTTTTTTGTGTTATTATTTTGTTTTTCATAGTTGTCATAGGTGAAGATGTGCGTTGCTTCTGTTTTTGCATGTTGCTCTATTGCAACTCTGCAGGTTTCTTCGAACAATTTTTAATTCTATATATATATACTTATATTTTACATATTATATTACTAATTTATTTAAATTTACAATTTACTTTGCTGGCGAGAGCTAATTTCAAGTTATTAGTTTATATGACTATCTTTGCCTGTGCCTATTACATAGTCGGGTTGAGTTCTCCTAACCAAATAAGCTCACCCCAGCCCACTCCTGTTCATACTCCAACACATATACCGTTTACTTATACAAATACACATACAAGCAGTGCCCAATACTTACACATATCACACTTATATCTAATTATTTTTATTTACAATATATGTACACATATTATATACACTGATTGGTTCTTTTTCTTTGTACATACACTTACATACCTAATATCTACAACTATTTACACTCATGGCTCCTAGCAAATATATCAAGTTTGGTCTACTGAATGCGGGCTCGCTATGCACAAATCAAGATGAGTTTTTGATAGCCATGAGAAATCATTCTGTGGACATTATGGCTATTAATGAGACTTGGTTGCGCAAAGGCGAACAGGACCGAGCTCCTAGTGTACCAGGGTACAAACTAAGGCACATACCGCGACCAGTGTCTATACGTGGAGGACGTGGCGGAGGGGTCGCTTTTTACATCAAAGATGGTATAAACGCGAGGGTAAAAGCTCATCCTGAAGACCCTAATGTGGAGCAGTTTTGGTTGGGATTAACCATAAATAGAAAAAAGCTTCTCATTGGTACAGCATATCGTCCGCCTTGGCAGGATTTGGCGGTATTTTTAGACGCTATAACTGCCAGTATCAGTGCCTTGGCCCCGTATGATAATCTGGTTTTGTTGGGTGACCTGAATGTCAATCTGTTGGATGCAAACAGCTCAAAGGCTAAACAGCTGACAGCTTTCTTGGACTACTCAAACCTCGTTCAGCTTGTTCAAACCGCAACACACTTCGTGGGTGATAGCAGTTCGCTCATTGACATCATATGCACTGATGCCTCAACGCGAAATGTTATGGTGAATCACATCAGTGAGCTCAGCCATCACTCATTTGTCACGTGCGAGGCTGTTTTCAGAAAGCCTAAGGTTAAACCTAGGTTGGTCGAATTCCGCTCTTTTTCCGACATCTTGCAAGATCAGTTTAATGCTGATTTGAATATGATTCCTTGGTCAACTATTGGGGATATAAGTGATGTTGACACTATGGTGCACACTTTTAATTCATACTTTATCCAGCTATTTGATCTTCATGCTCCACTTAAGCGCAGGACCTTCAAGAGACCGCCTACACCATGGATAACTGACAATATACGTCTGATGTTCAAATTGCGAGATGAAGCTAGAGCCAGATATCATATGACTAGAGAACCGAATCATAGGCAGTACTATCTGGATCTTAAACATGAAGCAGCCGCCGCGTTAGTGAGGGAGAAAACAGCATACTTTGCCAAAAACATCAACGAGCAAAAGAAGGATCCCAAACTGCTATGGAAAAAACTGAAATCAGATGTGCTTCCAGATCACAGCCAGAAACTACTTCCTAGTCATTTTGATAACCCAGAAAATATCAATGCAGCATTTCTGGATGTCCCTGGAAACTGCTGCGATAATGCCTCAAAAATTGGCTACTTCAAATCTTGCAGACACGGTCCGGCTGAGTTTTCACTCACTACAACCAGTCAGGATACAGTTCTGAAGATAGTTAGAAGTCTAGCTTCAAATGCTCAGGGTGTTGATGGTATCAGTCTGGAGATGTTATCTCTCACATTGCCAACTACCTTGCAAGCCATCACTGACATCATCAACAGATCCATTGAGACACGCACCTTCCCTAAACTGTGGAGACGTGCAATGGTGCGCCCTATCCCGAAGACCAATGACCCAGCCAACGTGAAGGATCTTAGGCCAATTAGCATCCTGCCCTGCCTTTCGAAGATCCTGGAGCGTGTTGTGTACTCACAAGTTATTGAGTATCTGGAAACAAATAACATTCTTCCAGACCTCCAGTCCGGTTTTCGGAAGGGCAGAGGTACTGCAACAGCTCTGGCTGATGTTGTGGGCAATATCCTGGAGGCACGTGATCAGGGGGAGGGATCAATCCTGGTTCTTTTGGATTTCTCACGGGCGTTCGACGCAATTAATACCAATCTGCTGCTGTCTAAATTAGCATACTATGGCTTCAACGAAGACGCTGTGGATTGGTTTAATAGCTACCTAACTGATAGGTCTCAGTTCGTGCAAATTCATAGGAAAGATGGATCAACTATATCTTCCCCCCCCCTTCCTGTGACGAGAGGAGTCCCACAGGGATCAATTTTGGGTCCTCTTCTGTACATTCTCTATAGCGCTGATATAACTGGATCGTTCATAAACTGCAAGTACCATATGTATGCCGATGATATCCAGTTGTACATATCCTTTAAAGGAGAAGACACGTCATTGGCTGTGCAGAGGGTGAATGAGGACTTGGCACGTGTTGTGGCCTGGTCTGAGGAGAACTGTCTGGTCCTGAACCCGCTTAAGTCGAAATTCATGGTGCTGGGCACAAAGAAACAAGTTGCTGCAATACTGTTGGCCAAGCCTGAGGTCATGATTGGGGGAGAAGAAATTGAGCGTGTAGAGCAGACATGCAACCTGGGGCTGATTCTGGAGCCAGAGCTGCGCTTTGAGGCCCATATAAAAAGTGCACTAAGACACTGTTTTTACAAGCTAAAGGTTTTGTATGGGATACGAAAATACCTTAGCATCCCACTCCGTAAGCTGCTTGTTGACAGCCTAATCTTATCAAAACTCAACTACTGTGACACTGTTTATGGGCCATGTTTGCTTGCTAGGACGGATAGACTGATTCAGCGCATCCAGAACGCATGTGTTCGCTTTTGTGTACATGTCCCACGTAGGAGTCATGTGACTCCATACATAAATCAACTGAAGATCTTGAAAATGGCTGCTAGGCGCAGGCTGCATTTGGCTAGTTTACTGTTTGGCGTTGTAACAACCCAAAAGCCACGCTATCTATTTGACAAACTTACTTGGCGACAAACACACTACAAGTATGGTCTTCGCTCTGGAGTTGCTCCACTATCAGCACCGCGACACAAAACCGCGGCATTTAGAGGTTCCTTCAAGTACATGGCTGCGAAGATCTGGAATGTTATTCCTCCACCGATGCGAGGCCTAAAATCAATACAATCATTTAAATATAACCATAAAAAGTTACTCTTGCTAGCACAACTTTCACAACAATAAAATAAACTTTTTGTCACCTTATGGGTGCATGACCTGCAGTACTTGGTTTGGATCTTCAGCGGTGCTGTGGCTTGGCATTCAATTTGTCTTGTCCCTGTGGTGTTTCGCTGCTGTCAGTTTGCGTTGTCATACTATTTTTTAAATATAATGCTAGGAACCTACAAACAAAACAAATATTAATTATACGTTTTAATTATCTTCATTACACTTTTCACAATAAAGTCACATTACAATGCATATAATTTTAATTTTTACTGTTTTATTCTTATTTGTTGACTTGGTAATCCATTATTAATCTAATTACAGATAAACTAATTATATTTATACATTCGTCCCGTTTGTTTTCGTCCCTGGAATTTTCCACAAAGCAATGTGAGTGAACAATTTGATCAACCTTACCTGTTCCCATGTTAGCTTTTCTTGAGTTCGTCTAATTTCACATCTCGTCACAAATACTTAAAACATTGTCGCAAACATGAACTATTATAATAGTACTATTTATCAATTATTTGAATTTCCAAAACCATCTTATCTTGTCGTCACATTCGGTCATATCCTTTTGTCAAAATATTCTGTGAGCGGCACCGCGATCGCGTCCAATCACGTACCTATTAGCGTCTGTGGTCTATGCAAATTGCCACAGATTATAAAAACGAGTGCTGCTACAGGCGCGTCGTGGTGTTGCCACTTTATATTATATATATACTTGTCACGTTACATATTTATTTATTATTTTAATTTAATTTAATTTTCCTTTTAATTTGTAATTCTGTAATTATTTTTATTTCCTTTTTCTGTCGAAATCTCGTTGTACGCTGCACCGTTCGGGCGTCTTTATGTCAACACCGCCATCGGCCCACGCTGAAAAACAGCGCTGTGAGCTCATCGCATAATGCGTGAGGCCGCAGCTTTATGCTGAGCGTTCGGCCGTTTTGCGCGGATGTGACGCATATCTTCCCTATTCAACTGATAATGTTTGTTAACTAGTTTTAAGATTGCGTCATTTCGCGCGAATAAACAGTTTTTCTTTCTTTCTTTCTTTCTAATCTGAGGATAAAAAATGTAAGGTACCCTTGTACCTGCCAGTTTTATTTGTATTTTTCGTTTAATATCTGAGAAAGTAACTTTTGATGTTTTATTTTTTGCTTTGAAATATTAATCATTTTCGACTCAGTGGAATTACATCTAAAATTAACTTTCAAATATTTCTAAATTTCTTCGGACATTTTTAATGCACGTTCAATCAAGTAAGCTCCATCAATCTTCTAAATCAACATTGTTGATGGGTTTTTCCAAAAAAGAGTACTTCACCCTTTTCAAACAGGGTTGTTATGCACATAATACTTAATTTAAAATAATGCCATATAAATCTTGTCAAACCCCGAATGATTTAATAATGTTTACGCTTAATACCTTTTTATGTCGGCAAACAAGCAGGCGGTCTACCTCATGGTAAATGGCGCAGGCACCTCAGATCCACCTTAGATAAAATTTGTGGATTCCATAATGCTGCCTTCAGGTCATTCCAAAACGCAGCAATTGTTATTTATAGGTACTATGTATATTTGTTTTGAAGTGGGAAATCATCCCGTGAGTTCTTTCGCACTTGGGTGGAGCGTGTGTCAGACTTTCACTGACACAGGTGTAGTTTTACCACACCTGTGTCCTTTGGTTGCCCTTTCTGTTCTAGGTCCACAGGTTTCCCTTTCAGAAGTCGACCCATGAAGTAGGCTTCGGCGCTGCTGGAGTCCTACTGTATTGCTGAAATATATTTGAAGCTCACGCGAAACACTACGTGCCAAAATACTATACGAACAACGTCTCTAAATAAACCTACGAAATTTAATTTTGTCGGCTCAAGATGATATATAGAACATAAAGAAATAATATTCTCCTAATATTAGAAATGTCTTTTTTCATCAATCACTCTTAGAAGATAGCTGGGATTGTTAGAAAGAGTGTAACCTTAGCCCTGTAATAAGGCTACTAGGTCACCGGGCTGGGGCCAGAAGGCTACTGAAGAAACACGGGTGGATTTTAGTTAATAAAAGGCTGACCCATCCTCTTGTTCCACCCAGAGCGAGAAAAGTTATTAGAGACTACAATGCGAATAAGATCGACTTAACGCTATGTTGTGATCTCATAGCAAAACAAGATATTTTTTAAATAACATTTATTTATAAATCTTGGACGAAGAATATTTAATCACTATTTAGTTATTCAATTCTGCTCATGTTTGCGTGATCACCGTCGTCGCTATCACCATCATCATCACTGCTTCTTTTCTCTATAAAATAAAACATGGATTAGTATAGCTTTTTAATATCAATTTCACCAACTGTTTAATTTAAATGAAAAAAATAGGAATTGTTACCTGCATTTAGCAAAATAGGTAACTAGTACTAGTGCCTACCAGTAACTAGTAGAGGAGGGGGTGCCATAAAGTCTGATGGACTAAATCAGACTTTATGGCACCCCCTCCTCGCCTATGATCAGTAAATCTACTGTCAAACCTTGTTAAAGATTAAATTCGCCGGCTACAACAAACGAACAAAGTAAATCAACGAACTGCGAATTAGATTACATTAGTCTACTCAGAATAGTTACTCAGGCGCGGCCGTCAATATTAGGTCAAATTTTTGTATTAACAGTTTACTATTTTTTTACGATAAACTGATGCTGGAGAAATCGAAAAAAATGAAATTTGATAAGCTTACTTGTAATGGTTATAATCTATAGGTACCATAATTAAGAACATGCACGCTATGCAGGTTTAGCTAAAGGGTATCTATGTATATACAGATAAAAAGTGAAATTAAAAAATCTTTTAACAAAAAAAAAATCAACCGACTTCAATACAAAAAAATACAAACGTCTACAAACAAAAATTTTCAACCAATTAAATACAAAAAAAAACACTAAAAGGTGCAAAATAACTTCAGTTTCGGTAGTCGGGGCAAAATAACGAAGAAACACAACCAGAAACACCAAACACCCTTTTTTGTATTTTTTTTATATTAGTCTAGTCCATTCATGAGCTAACTATTGTATTGTACCACAACTGAATACAGGTTTTTCCGAATAAAAAAGAGACTTAATTATAATTGCTGGTATTATATAGGTCTACATTACATTGTTATACTTATATTATAAAAGTGAATGTTGGTGAGAGTATTGTGTATGTTTGTTACTTTTCACGCTCGAACGGCTGAACGGATTTGAATGAAATTTGGCACACGGCTAGACCATGTCTCGGAATTTTATTTATTTATTTTCATGTATTTATTTTTATTAATTTATTGTTTCATCAATAATTGCTTACACTGGTATTATGCTAAAGGTAACATGCAATAAATAGAGTACAATGGTGTAACAAACACTTATAGGTAAACTCCGCATGCATTAAGGATAAGTTATATAATGAGAAAAAAAATATATCAAACTTAACTAAAGTAATCTAAAATTATTATTGAAAACAAAACACGCGTCATTCTACATACATATCTAATCCAAGTCGAGAAGATATTTATAAATATAAAAACAAAGGATACTATTATACGATTACTACGGAATAGAACAATGAATACTTTTTATCCTATGAATATGTTCCCTTAAGACAATTTCCTACTTTCACACAGGCGAAACCGCAGGCAGCACCTAGTTATACATACGACCGACACCTCTACTCACAACTGTAAAGAAATGGCGTGATATTAGTCCCAAAAGTCACGTACAATTAAATTCTATACCAGCTACGTGCAGCTTTTTAGGAGCTTTGTAATAATTAGGGTAATTAACATCAACTTATACCTGCACGTCTAAAGAGTCGTAAAAGCTTTATGCGATTTACGACCTCTTCAAAAGACAGTGCAGAGGACGAGAGATGCGTGCTGTGGAAGCAGAAGCACCCAACTCCTACACATTTTATCACCCCGTCAGAGCATCTCCCCCCTGGACGCGAATTGCAGTGGCCAATCTGGAAATCTCTTAACCGACTGCGGACTCAGGTTGGCCGCTGTAAAAATAATTTAGCCAAATGGGGCTTCCTCGATCCATCTCTAACACAGTGCCAGTGTGGAGCCGCTGTACAGGACATGCGTCATCTGCTATGCTGTCCATCCTGCACAACCAACTGCAGTTTTCAGGATCTATACGAGGCCAACAACAGAGCCGTAGAGGTTGCCAAATACTGGTCAGATAAAATTTAGTTGGAGTACATCGACACGAAAAGAAGAAGAAGAACGGTAGGTACTTAGTAATCATAATCATCATCATCATTTCAGCCGATAGACGTCCACTGCTGGACATAAGCCTCCCCCAAACGTCGCCACAGCGAACGATCCTGTGCGTCTCGCATCCATCGGATTCCCGCAACCTTCACCAGGTCATCGGTCCACCTTGTAGGGGGCCTTCCGACACTGCGTCTTCCGGTACGCGGTCGCCACTCCAGAACCTTTCGGCCCCAACGGCCATCCGTTCTGCGAGCAATGTGCCCTGCCCATTGCCACTTTAGTTTGGCGATTCTTCGCGCTATGTCGGCAACCTTGGTTCTCCTGCGGATATCTTCATTTCTGATTCGATCACGCAAGGAAACTCCGAGCATAGCCCTTTCCATTGCCCTTTGGGTGACTTTGAGCCTTCTGATGAGGCCCATTGTGAGCGTCCACGTTTCGGAACCATATGTCATCACTGGCAACACGCACTGGTCATAGACTTTCGTCTTGAGACACTGTGGTATATTGGATGAGAAGATACCGCGCAGCTTCCCGAACGCTGCCCAGCCGAGTTGGATTCGACGGTTGACCTCTTTCTCGAAATTAGATCTACCCAACTGGACTGTCTGTCCAAGGTAGACGTAATCGTCTACAACTTCGAGTGCAGAGTCTCCGATCTTGATCGGAGTGGGTGCTACATGGTTATTTACCATGACTTTGGTTTTGTCCATGTTCATTTTAAGACCCACTCTTTCGGAAGCTCTACTGAGGTCATTGAGCATTGTGCTGAGCTCTTCCGTAGTTTCAGCCATGACTACTATGTCGTCGGCAAACCGAAGATGAGTGATGTACTCGCCATTGACATTAATGCCCAATCCACTCCAGTCCAGAACCTTGAAGACATCCTCCATTGCGGCCGTGAACAGTTTCGGAGAAATGACGTCTCCCTGCCTCACACCCCGCTGCAGGAGGATAGGTTTCGAGGTCTGGTCCTGCAGTCTGACTGACATAGTGGCGTTTTCGTACAAACACTTCAGCACCTCGATGTACCGATAGTCAATCTGGCACCGTTGGAGAGACTGCAGCACAGCCCAAGTCTCGATCGAATCAAAGGCTTTCTCGTAATCCACAAACGCTAAGCAGAGAGGCAGATTATACTCCTCGGTCTTCTGTATAACCTGCCGTAGCGTGTGTATGTGGTCTATGGTGCTAAAGCCTTTTCGGAATCCGGCTTGTTCGGGAGGCTGGAAGTCGTCGAACCTGCGCGCGAGACGGTTCGTGATGACTCTGGAAAACAGCTTGTAGACATGGCTCAGAAGTGAGATGGGCCTATAATTCTTGAGCAGGGCCTTGTCGCCCTTCTTAAAGAAGAGTACCACCACACTTCCGCTCCATGCCTGTGGTGTTTTTCCCTCGAATATGACGGAATCAAACAGCTTCTGAAGGGCCTTAAGGATCGGTTTACCACCCGCCTTCAGGAGTTCGGCTGTAATTCCGTCATCACCCGGTGCCTTGTTGTTATTAAGCTGCTTCAGAGCCATCCTAATCTCGTACAGGCTGACGTCCGGGATATCTTCGGTATAGTGTCGGGTCAACCTAGCTCTTGGGTCGTTTGCTAGATTCGTAGTGGGTTTTGTGATTGACGTGTATAACTGTCCATAAAAAGCCTCGATCTCTCCCAGAAGCTCCGATTTGGCGGATATGACTCTGCCATCTTCGGTCTTCAGTTTCGTGAGCTGGCTCTGCCCAATAGACAGATCTCTTGCAAACACCTTGGAGCCCTTATTTCGCTCAATCGCGTCTTTAATTTTTCCAGTATTAAAGTGACGGATATCGCGTTTCAAGGACTTAGAGATCCGTTTATTGAGCAGCCGATATGTGCACGCATCGTCTGAAGACTGCAGAATCATCTCACGCCTTTCCTTCATAAGCTGGAGAGTTCGATCTGTGAGCCTCTTGCTCTTATTTGTACGAGTCTTATAGAATTTAGACCCGACCGTATGGACAGTTTCCACGAACCCATCGTTGTATTCGTCCACAGAGCTTCCTAGGCATTCGAAACGATTTTGAAGTTCGAGCTGAAAGCTCTCGGAGTTTTGGATCTGGATCTGTGCAGGACGGAGCGTAGACTTCATCAGTCGAGATCTTTCAAGCTTGACATTGATATTCAATGTGCCTCTTACCATGCGGTGATCACTTCCGGTTTTCACCGCATTGATCACTGAGACATCATTGAATATTTGCTTCTTCGTCGACATGATGAAGTCAATCTCATTTTTTGTTACACCATCAGGGCTTTGCCAGGTCCACTTCCTATGCTCACGCTTTCTGAAGAAGGAGTTCATCATGTAGAGGCCCTCCCTCTCCATAAAGCTGGCCAGTAGGTGTCCCCGGTGGTTCCTACGTCCAAATCCAAATTGCCCCACTCGCAGCTCGTCACCGTCTCGTTTGCCCAGTTTCGCATTAAAGTCCCCCATGACCACGGTGAAGTGAGTCTTATAACCATGTATGGCTCTGGATACATCCTCATACATGGTCTCTACTTCGTCATCGGGGTGTGTCGAGGTCGGAGCGTAAACCTGTATGACCTTCAGCGAATATCTTGATGATATTCTGAGTATAAGGTACGCCACCCTGGTCGACACGCTCTCGATCTTCACCACATTGTTCACAAGGGACCTGTGGACGATAAACCCGACACCACCTTGGGACTGCTGGTCCCCCTCCCGAAAATAGAGCAGGTTACCAGATTTTAGGATTATCGTGTCCTCCCCATAAAGTAATCATAAACACATTAGTAATTTTCACATGATTAGTTTGCACGAGTTTGTTTCGTAGCGAAATTATATAAACGTTTTGTATCACGTTGTCTGAGTTATATCGAATTGATGATGGTTTTGGTCGTGTATGTTTTGAAATATTCGTAACTTTTCATTGGTAAATGAGTTTTTCTATACCTTTTACACACATAAGAAATGTTTTTACCACCATATTTTACTAGCTCGCTAATTTAAAATTACTTTCTCAATAAATATTTTATTGATAACCGCTGAAATTTGAAGACATTTTAATTTTTCATTAAATAAATAGTCAAATATAAAAAAAAAGTTTCATTTTTTTTTTCAATATATTCTTTTAACAGAAGTTTGCCAATTTTTTCCGCCCATTAAAATGTTAATAATTGATATGTTTATTTTGCATATAGGTTTACACTTTTACACGTCAAGTTAAACTAGAAGAGGCCGGCCAATATTCCCATGGTATTTACGTTTTTTTCATTCTGATTATCACAATGTAAAAATATAATTCCTTCTACTTAACTTTGCATTATGTGGTTTTTTCCGCAGGAACTGTGCTTTTTATCGAAAACAGAGGCCTACTTATGCCACGATGTCATAGTATAGCTTTCTTACCGTGAAATTATGTTCATAATCGAAACAATACTTTCAGAGATCACCTTTTACAATTAATTTTACTTTATCTTAGATTAAGGTTTTATTTCGGTGGGAAAATCATCTTATGACATCCTTCGCTCTTGGGTGGAGCGAGAGATAGTGTCAGACTTTTACTGGCTAAAAACCCACTCCTGTTCTTTCGTTGTCTTAGTACCAGGGCCGAGTCTTCCTTTCAGAATCAGACCCTTGGCCCCAGTAGACTTCGACCCTGCTGGGCCCCTACAGTTGCTGACAACTCGTTGAGGCGCGCGTGGAACAGTACGCGCCGTCGACGACTTGGGCTCGGTCCGGACGGTTACCAGACGGTCGGACGGCAAGCTACCCAGTGGCGGTTGGAGCGTGAGGACATTTGCCTCACGCGATCGGCCGCCTCCTTTGCTAGCATTACTGCTTCGCAGAAGGAGGCAACCGCCTGCCTCTCCTCCTCGCTCCGGACCATGGCCTGTACCAAGGCCCGGCGCGAGAGATCGCCGCCACCGATCGCCCCCACGAGGATAGGGCGTTACTCTGCCCAAGCGGGGCACACCTCCACCGTGTGCTTCACCGTGTCAAAGTTTGTAACTTAACATTATTAAGAATATTGTCTGTGTCTATAAAACGGTGGCAAACACGATATAGAAATGTTTGAACCGCGCAAGCAACGTAGTGTGCACGTACATGTAATAAATGTCTCGCCTACGTGCTAGGTGCTGCATTAATCGCACCTCCAATGCGTTTTCTTCTAGCTTTGGTTGCTTCTCTTTATTGAATTGGGAAAATACCAGAGAATATCAAACACAATTATATTTATTTCAACTATATGATTTTCAGGCACTTTTGAAATGGCAAGAAGTCGCAGTTGGTTAATCAACTACATGAATCTTTTCTGACTATTGCAATAAGTTTGTTTTTTGGTTATCCCATATCTAACTAAGGCTTAGGTATGTGGCATGTGTGTGGTGAGCCGACCACAGTAGCCATCCTGTGGACCCACACGACAAACTATATGAAATATACCAGAGTCTTATTATTGTTAAACAAGCCTGAACTATCGATGTTGACACCCTCAAACAAAATTTTACCTTTTTCATTTTCCCAACAAAAAAATAGAGCAACAGTTTTAAAACACCATCTAATCTAACCTGAAACTTGACACGTCTAAAACCCTCGCAAGCCGTACCAGTTTAGTGGGTACCAGGCTCACATAATAGCGAAGATAATGACATCGATAACCGCAGACAGGATGCGATACCGCCTCGAAGCGATGGCAACCGATACCGACACCGCTGTGGGGGGTTATGTACCGTGCGATTACAACGTGGGGAAATTGAGGATGTGTGTTGTTTATGAGATTATTTTAAAAACTAAAATTGTATAGCTTTGCTATGGACTTTGTCTACGAATGTCGGAATATAAATCATATTTAAATATGCCCAAACTTTTCTTAATCCGCTTAGGCTGGTAGCTGACTCGTCCTCTATTCTAACCGGTAGTAGCATTTTCCATAGAACGACTTAATCATCACAACACCCTTTGGCTAAACTGGTTGTCAAACTCTTAAAATACTACTGTTTTTACCTTTTTTTATAGGTGGGAAAATCTTCTAATGACAAATTCCGCTCTTGGGTGGAGCGAGAGATAGTATCAAAACTGACTGTGTGTTTACTGACTAAAAACCCACTCCTGTTCCTTCGTTGCCTTCGTCCCAGGGCCCCGGGTTTCGTTTTCACACTACCCATGACATGTTCGGTATACAATGGACGACAAACGTTGCTTAAAAAAAGATCAATCCGTGTGTTGTGTCTTTATTTGTGATTTTGATTCGTCAGTCAACCTCTTGTTTGCTTTGAAAAGTTACCTTGGACCCTTCAACTCCTTAAATTATTGCAAGAACATTTATTTATTATCAGGGAAACTCATTAACGTTGGATCTGCCAGAAGATTCAGAACCTGGATCACAGGAAACCGCAGCAACCGACCCACGAGCCAAATCAAATAAAATTACTGAAACCTCGGCAGAAAATACCGCTTTGAAAGCAATAAAAGATACCGCAAGCCGCAGGCAAAGCTTGTTAATACCACATCGATGACAACGATACAGTCGGGGTTAAAATTGGGATGGGCAAGAGTTATTAAAAATAGAATATTTGTTCGCCTTTCCCCGCTTCGGAATTGAAAGAGGCTATATTATTTGTGGTTATAATTGTATATTAGAGGCTTCATTTTTATCATCATCTGTTTACCTTTGTTTTATTTTACCTGAAGTCAGCGCAACAGGAGTTTACATAAAACAAGAAACTCTATCTCCTTAACAATGAAGCTTGAGTGACTCGTACACCTGTGTTCTTTTGTTACCTTATTCATAAACTTACCTATTATAATTTCGTATCAGTTCTCAATTTACATAATATTACGATATCTTCAAGTAACAAGCTAGTTTTGTTAATGACGTTGTGAAGACGGAAACTTCTCCAGCGATATTAAATTATTATCGAATCCTGTTTACAAGTTATACCAAGATTACTGAGGCGCGTTACTTTATAATTAACGGTGAGGTACTCGTAGTTTAAAAAGTTTGGTTATCACTTTCAGACAGAAATCTGCATTTTTGCTCCGTAGAGTGTTAGCTCTAACTCCATCTTGAAGATTACACCGATTCTTCTCTGCTAGGTGATGTTCCTCAAAGATGCATTATGAACAAGAAACTACTAACAAAATAAGTCCGATTATAATTTTACTAACATAGGTATACGTTTTCTTTCTTCTTTACTAACCCTAAATGTTGCTGATCCAAATTAAAGTATTTAAATTTTTAAGATTTACTTATTTGTGGCCGAGTGCTAACGGCCCCGACTTACGAGTTGTGGGTCGCTGGTTCAAACCCATCCAGGCGCATTACTTTGTGTATTTTATTTCATTACCACTGCTCTCAAAACGGTGAAGGAAAACATCGTGAGCAAACCGGCATGTCCTAGAACCAAAAAATTCGAAGACATTGTGACATTCACCAACCCGCACAGGGCGCGCGTGGTGGACTGCAGCCCATTCGCTCTCCTAGAGAGGAGGCCTGAGTCCCAGCTATGGGAACATTAAAAGGCTGATTATACTTAATATTTGACTAACAAACAATTCTAACAAAGGCATAAGTTAAAAAAAAAAACTTTGATCAGTTTTTTTTTGGTGGGAAATCAATTATTTAAAATAAAACATTGTAGAGTAAAATTAAAAGTGGTTTAAAGTATTAAAAAAATAGGTATCTATTAATAAAAAATGCATTATAATTTAATTTTATACAATACATTGATACTGTTTAATATATGGAACTTGTCAAAAGAGTCAGAACACATGTTAAATTGGGGTTTCTCGTTGGCACGGGATTGGTTCTCATCATATCTTCGTGGTCGTCAGCAAGCTGTACGTGCTAATAGAAGATTTTTGAATGGTGCGACCTGCTCACTGGCGTTCCACAAGGCGGTATACTCTCTTCACTCTTATTTTTTTTTGTTTATTAATTCCATCACTGCTATCTTCAAATGCTTTTTTCATCTGTATGCTGATGACCTACAGCTCTACGCACAAACTGACCTTGATAATCTCGATGACTGCATCTCAATAATAAATGGTGATCTTCTGACGATTAGTGATTGGTCAAGCAGATTTGGGGTTACTGTCAACGTCAGTAAATGCCAGGCTATTCTTATTGGTAGTTCATACTTTTTACGTAGCTTGGACACTAGCCGACTACTGCCGCTTCTTTTTGGCAATACAGTTATCCCTCTCTCGCCATACGTTAAATACCTTGGCTTATATATCGACGATAAGTTAAGCTGGAATAAGCATATTGCTCAGGTTAGCCAGAGGGTCACCTTCACGCTGCGATCTCTCTATAGATTCAAGAATTTCCTTCCATCAAGCACTAAAACCACTTTGGTCCAATCGCTTGTCTTACCTATAATTGACTATGCTGATGTTTGTTATTCTGATCTATCCCAGGAACTTCTCAACAAATTGGATCGAATTTTCAATAACTGTATTCGTTTTTTATTTGGCCTTCTTAAATAGATCATATTTCTTTTCACATATTTTTGTTGTTTCGAATTAAAATAATGATTATATTATCCATCTTGTTGTGTCTATTGTGAGTTGAGACACTCATCTCGTTTGCCCGAACTTCAAACCTGTGTATAACTCCTTCTCCGTCACTCAGTGACTCGCGTTACCTTGCTATAATTAACGGCAGGTAATCTTGACATTTTTGCTCATTGCTCAATGGGCCGAGCACGCTTACCGACTCGGCTACACATCGAATTTATGATGTGTTACTAACTCAGGATGTATTGAACAGGGATATAAATGGAGGAGACACACAAAGGATAGGGAAATGTATGGAGACGGTTGGTGATAAAATTATTTGATGGCGTATTCTGGTGAGGGGGTTATGAACCGGGGCATCGATCTAGATGAGAATAATAATACAGTAAAAAGGATAGTGAAATATATCGAGAGGGTATTAGGTATATGTAACATTCTTGATCACGAAAATACTTCGTTTAATCAATAGGCAAATTGGCAAAATAATAAACACTGTATAGTGTTTTTATGATACGTAAAAGCGGTCTCCATGGTATTGTGAAACTAATTTCTGCCAGCGGGTTTGCCCATGTGAAAGTAAAACACAACCTCAAGAGAATACACTCCCAAGTTAAAAAAATATCCTGTGTGCTAATCTGGGACATACCTGTCTACCAAGTTTTATTGAAATCCGTTCAGCCGTCCGAGCGTGGAGAGGTATTAAAATAGACTCTTACAAACATTTCACTTTGTAGGTAATATTAGTGTGATTAAATGAATGAATGAATTTAAACTAAATAAAATACTTATTTACATTAATTAGTGTACGTAGGTATCATGATTTAAATAAAGTCTTATTGAACCACGATCCAATACATTGGAGAAAACTCCCATACGGTATGCTAACGAGGATCTTTATAAAGGGGTAATATTGAGCCACTACGGAATCCACATTATTCTGTAATTTACATATTAAACGAAAAATCACAATTTATTTTGTTGATTACACTCTGCTATGAGTATTAATTGAGTATGAATTTATTATGTGGCGACTCGCAAAACTCAATTACATCAATTGTCGCATTTAATAAATGACTAACAAATAACACGTGGTATTGTATTGAAGCTTGAAATGCCATGTTGTAATGAGTTTAATTAAACAAAATTGATAGCTTTATAAAATTCTTCATTTCTGTTATTGTATATTTTGTGGTTGAATATTAACGGTAGAATGTAGTCATATTCAGTCATATGTATCTCGTTGTACTAATAACGTCACGTCAAAATAACCTTTTATTAAGACTTTCTGTCAATCGTTTTACACGAGCGGCCTGTGGGTGTCATACACGTGACGAGCCTACAGTGCCCTGCGTGTCCAATTCAATAATGCCTTTAGGATGCTGTTGGGACTGCCATGGCGTTGTAGCGCATCAGAAATATTTGCAGTGGCTGGTACTGATGTTTTCCACGCCATCATGCGTAAAAAAGCGGCTTCCTTACTACGGCGACTCCATGGTAGTGTCAACAGCATTTTGAAGATGATTGCTGCCAATCCGGACTGTCCCTTGCAGAGACACTGGGTGGCGACAGTCATAAATAAGATAAATAAATAGTAAAAACTAACAATACTAACCTAGTTATTTAAACACTATTGTTACTAACACACCAATACTAACAAAACTCTGTTATTTTATCATTTTGTGGGCAAAAAGCCGTTCGTAGTTTAAAGACGGTAACATGGATCCATTCAAAGAAGCGGCTTACTAGGTTAAGCTGTGTTTGAATAAAGTCATTTTGTAGCTATTTATGACATAGTAGATGAGTGAGAGCACACGAGTGTTTCAGCATAATTGCTATATCGCTACCTGTCTCCGATAGCTGACAAATCTGACTTCTGCCAGTCATTACCAGCAGGTATAGTCAGTATTGATCAATATTTTGGTTCAGAGTGTATATTATATTAAAAAACTATCATAATGGAATTAGATTAGATTTTCAGTCATTAAACTAATAAAATCATGAAATCAATGGGATGTTTCGCCGTATTCAATGGAATCAATCATTTTCTACCTTTCATAGTATGCAGTGATTCTTTGACTTTACAAAACATACTACTTACCTACTTGTGTCTTTTTTTTACCTACTTGTATCTAATCTAAAAAATAATAACTGAGTAGTAAGTAAGCTAGCTATAGCTATTCCCTCTCCTTTTGAGTACCGTAATTAGAGACGGGTGGTTTAAAAACAACAGACAGTTGCATTCCTTATTTTTAAAAGTTAAAAATATTACCTCTACCGGCTTTATACATCCTAGAAATTGCATTATTTGTAAAAATGAATCCACATTTATTCAAGAAATTAAGTGCAATAAAGAAAACACCAATGCGTGCTCAATATAATAATGATTTATGCCTTGTGAAATGTAAAACTTCTCTTATGAGGAAAAGCTTCTTTGGTATTGCACCGCAAATATATAATAAAATACCCGATGAAATAAAATGTATGCCAGTGCAGAAATTTAAAAAAAACGCTTAATGGATTACTACTTGAAAAATGTTATTATACTCTAGGTGAATTTCTTAATGACGAATCTCTGTAATTTTATAATATTGACATTTTTAATTAATATTTTGTATCATAATCATCATAATAATTTGTATGTCAATTGGCAAAACATAGCGCACTACCTAATTTTTTAACATCTTGTATATAATTATCACCTATGTTTACGAATAAATGATTCTGATTCTGATTCTGATTGAGACACAATAGAAAGACAATGACCGAGCGAACGCTGGCGTTCGCTCGGGGTTTAATGAATGAAGTCAAGAGTAAATAGGTTGGTTCTAGGCAAGTGTGCTCCATCTTCGACTACATCATCGCTTTCTATCCAATGAGGTATTGGTCAAGCACAAATCTTTCGATATAAAAAATACCTCCACAAACTCTGCCACCTGTAACATTTCCCGAAGACTTGCGCCTAACACATCAGATTTGCCTCAAAACTAACATACTATACTTTTTCCTAAGTCAATACAAACCAAGTCCCTCACAGACGCTTAGAGAAAGTAGGTTTCCATTTCAACCCAAGTGCCAGACTCTTTGGTCGCCATTGAGGCAGATGTACATCAAAGGTACTTGCTAGCTGCAAGTACTACATTTCAGTCGATAACGCAGTTTTGATGACCGGATCACCCGCATATCATCCGCTTATCGTCACCATGTCATCCACGTGTCTTATTTGTTCCCTTTCTCTTGGTTGTACCCAGAAGTACACTTGTGTTTACGTGAAGCAAAACTAATCAATATCACTTACTAAACCTACCCACCACAGGACCGACCTACTTTTATATTTGTAACCTGAAAAGTGCAAAAAAATTGTAAAGGTAAGTTAGACTAAGAATTATTTACTTATGGTTGTGCTAAAATAAGGTCTCGTTGTTTGCACTTGGTTATTTTATATTGGAAAAGACTATCAAAAATTAAATCAAATCACTTCTCCTAATGATCAGGTCCTGACTCTGAACCATCTTCTCAGTCACAGACCCGAAGTCTGTCCAATATGCTCGATTTTTTTTTTTTTTTTTTTTTTTTTTATTATTGATAGGCTCGCGTTTGACCACCATCTCACCTGATGGTAAGCGATGATGTGGCCGACGATGGAGCACGCTTGCCTAGAAGTAACCTATTCACTCTTGACTTAAAGACCCCTAGGTTGTAGCTATCAGGGAACACAGACTCGGGCAGGGAATTCCACTCCTTAGCTGTACGCATTATGAATGTGTTCCCAAAACGCTTTGTACGTATGGGTGGGATGTCCACCATGTACCGATGGCGCAACGCCGTACGTCTAGTGGTCCGATGATGGAACGGACTTGGTGGAATTAAATTGTGCAATTCCAACGCACACTCCCCGAAGTGTAATCGATAGAAAACCGACAGGCCAGCAACTCGGCGTCGATGTTCAAGGCTTTGGAGTTTTGATTCGACAAGTGCATCATCACCGATGATTCTCTTGGCTCGCTTCTCAATCGACTCCAGAGCATCAAGCTGGTATTTGGCAGACCCATCCCAAAGATGAGAGCAGTATTCCATACACGATCGAACTTGCGCTTGATAAAGTTTGAGCAGCTGTTCCGGCGTGAAGTACTGTCTCACCTTGGCCAAGATCCCCAATTTTTTGGCAGCTTGTTGAGCTTTAGCCTCGATGAAAGAGCCGAAATTGAGGGTAGATGACAACGTTACCCCAAGAAGCTCAAGGTCACTGGTTATCGGCACGGTTACACCCCGGAATGATGGAGCCGGGTGGAATTGGCTCCGTTTGGCGGAAAAAAGACACGCCTGGGTTTTAGCAGCATTGAACTTGACCAGATTGGCATCGCCCCAGTCGGATACTGCCTTCAAGGAAAAGTTCAAGCGTTCAACCATAGCCTCTCGGAAAGACTGGATCTGTGACCCACTAGCACGTGCATCAGACACGTATCTCTCAGCAACAGTGCTATCGTCTGCATACCCAAAGGTACCGGGTTTAAGAAGGTCGTTTATGTGCAGCAAGAACAGTGTTGCCGAGAGTACCGACCCCTGAGGGACCCCGGCATTAATTTCCATTTGACCGGACGAGCAGCCATCAATAACCACTCGGATGGATCGCCCCCTCAAGAAGTCTGCGATCCAGTCACACAGACCAGTGGGCAGACCGAAGGAAGGAAGCTTAGCAATAAGGCTATCATGCCAGACCCTGTCAAAGGCCTTCGAGATATCAAGGGAGACTGCAAGTGCTTCCCCATGCTTCTCGATGGCCTCGCTCCAGATGTGAATGGCATACGCTAGAAGATCCCCAGTTGACTGATTTCGGCGAAAGCCGTATTGACGATCACTGAGGATGTCATTAGCTTCTAGGTATGCCAGGAGCTTATTATTGATCACTCGTTCCATACTCTTGCAGAGAATGGACGTTACCGAGATAGGTCTGTAATTAGCAGGGTCAGCCCGACTACCCTTCTTGGGCACGGGTTGCACGTTAGCTTGCTTCCAAGCCATCGGTACTTTTCCAGCCTCAAACGAAAGACGAAATAAGCGTGTCAGGATCGGAGACAGTTCAGGCGCACAAGTTTTTAAAACAATTGCTGGTATCCCGTCGGGACCACTGGCTTTGTTCACGTCAAGGTTACGTAGCACCCTACGGACGTCCTTCTGATGGATGCGTATGTCTGCCATAGTCGTCTCGCATCGCTCAGGAAAGGCAGGGGGCCGCGCGTTACCGGAATCAAGACGTGAAGATTCCGCAAAAAGAGAGGCAAATAGATTTGCTTTCTCCTCAGCGGTGTGGGCCAGCGACCCATCGGGTTTCAGCAGTGGTGGTAGTGAGGGACGGCAGAAGTTCGATTCAACAGATTTAGCCAGGGACCAAAACGCTTTACTACCTGCTGGGTATGAAGCAAGTTTGTTCCCAATTCGGCTAATGTGGTCAAACCGAGACCTCCGCATCACCTTCTTGCAGGATTTGGCAGCCCTATTATAGGCTCTCTTTTTTTGAGTCAAGTCACTTGCCTTGCGCCTACGAGCGTCGACCCATTCTTGGTATGCCGTATGTTTAAGCGCTTCAGCGCGATTACATTCGGCGCCAAACCAAGGTCGAACCTTGTCAGACATTGTTACATCAGAGAATGGAATGTAATATTCCATCCCCCGACGCAACACATCCGACACTGCGTCCGCGCACAACGACGGATCAGCGGAAGAGAAGCAAGTAGGCTGCCAAGGATAGCATGCGAAGAAAGAACGCATACCATCCCAATCTGCTGACTTGTATCGCCAAACCCGCCGGGTGCCTCTTGGGCTGGGATCGGGCGGGGAATAGACGGATACAGATTTCACCAGACAATGGTCGGAACTACCTATTGGAGAAGATATCGACACTGAGTACCGGTCCGGATCTGTAGTCAATAGAAGGTCCAAGCAATTGGCCATGTGTGACTCAACATCCGGCACCCTTGTAGCCCCCTGGACCAGCTGGGTGAGATTTAACGCTAGCGCTAGCTTCCGCGTCTCTCGCCCAGCATGGTCTGTGCACTGGTATGGGAAGAGCCACTCCTGATGGTGGGCATTGAAATCCCCCAGGATCACCAATTGGGCAGAAGGGTACCGCTGCTGAGCCACATCCGCCGCCTCACTAAGGTGCTGTGCGAGCCTGGTTGTCTCCTGATCACCACTGTGCGAACGGTAGACACAAGCATAGACAATTTGATCTATGCCAGTGTCCACCAAAGCCCAAAGCGTGGAGTACCTGGAGTCCTCAAGATTGCGGAGACGCCGATAGCAGATGTCGTCCCGGGCATACATACATACACCCGCGCGTGGTTTAAAATGGTGCTCCAGGGTAAACCCTGGGTAAGATAAGTACGACACGTCTGACGGACTACTGATCTGCGTCTCCGAAAGAAAAAAAAGAGCAGGTTTCTCAGTCTCCAGATGGTGGTGGACTGCGACGAGATTTGAGTGCAGTCCTCGGATATTACTGAGGTGCACTTTAAGAGAGAGGGAGTGCTGCCGCTGTTTAACTGTTCTCTTTTTAATCCTTGTCATTATGTGTGATAAGAGTGAATGAAGGAGAGGAGAAGGAAGTGAGATGGGGTTTCACGCTGCTATCCTTCAGGCAAGCACTGATAGGACGGCATCATTGGGGTACTAGTCCGGAGACTGCGGGGACGCCCGAGCCCCCCCGGGAGTGTCCATCGGGCCCTCTCCTCTGGTCGCCAACCAGCACGATGGCGCATCCCGGGATTTTTCGACAGTTGGCGGGGCAGCCTTTCATGTGTGGCTGGTACATTACTTGGGCCCCCAACTACCTGCGGTCGGCCAGCGGCGCACCGTGCCTCGGATCCCGCTACCCTCCGCGACTAGTCTCCCGATACCTCCACATCAGTGTGGGCCTGGTCGGTCTGCCTGCAATGGAACCACCACTTCGACCCAACTCCTCTAATTTGGCTACACTGAGCATCGTACCGGAACACGGCTAGGCCGCTTGGCGGTACGTCTTTGCCCAGTGGGTGGTCGCAAGCCAGCGGTCGAAACCTACCACCAGTAAATGTCACCTGATTAGCACCACCCAGGGACCACGTGTAGGGACTTACAATGGGTATTCTCCTACGGACGCGGGTGACTCAGCCCCCAAGATTGATGGTCGATCGATGGAAATAGGCTCAGTACCTACATATAGACAAGATCTACAGGTTGAACATAATTGGAGAAACATTCGAGCTCTATAGGGACATATCTGTCTATCCCTTCAGAGGATTCAGGTGAGAAGATATGTGACTCAATTTTAAATTAAATGCAAGTAAATCAAAACGTAAAATGAAGACACGAACCACCTTTTTATATTTACAAAAAAGCTTAATTTACAAACATGAGCTGACATTATCTGAGCTCATAAATCAAAGTGACGCGATATTATATATAGCCACCTAACACCTTCACTTGGTGGCTGAGTTTTTTGTAAATATTTGTAAGAAAAACAGTAAAAAAGTAATCTCCGTCCGTTTGTGGGAGGTTTGAGTTGACTTAGGATAATGCCGAGTGTGCGAAAGGAGCTTATGATTTCGAGATTTGAAATTTGAATAAATTAACAGTACGAAACATTTTATTCTGATGTACTCTAAAAAGAAGAAAATAAACTTTAAAAATAAATAAAATTTATTTTTGAATTTATTACATTATACAATATTCATGACATAAAGCTTGTCGCGAACAATGTCGCGACAAGCATTTATAAGGTGTTTTTTAACTATTAATTTTATTTTTATTTTTTAGTTTTCGCTGGATATGTTTCACCTGGTTGGTTGACTTTTAATATTTCGCCATATTAGTTCTGGAATAACGTCACTTAGTTAAGCTGAAATTGGACATGCCTGCACAATATCCGCATAATCGGTAAGGAGTAACTGTTTTAAAATTAATTTGCAAGATTTACCCTACACAAATATGCAGACACTGTAATAAAAAAACGTTTGTATAAATAACAAGATTTACACATTACCTTACTGTCTTCGAAGTCCGGCCATCCGGTACCCTTTGGACCGAGCTCGAGTCATCGACGGCGAGTAGTGTTCCACGCGCAGCTCAAAGAGATGTCAGCAAACTGGAGGGGCCCAGCAGGGTCCAAGCCTGGAATGAAGTCAAAGAAGAACAGGAGTGGGATTTAGTCAGTAGAAGTCTAACATGCCCTCTCGCTCCGCCCCTGAGCGAGAGAAGTCATTGGATGATTTCTCAACTAAAAAAAAAATGACTTCGAAGTCTAACTAAACATCAAGTCAAAATAAAATTCTATCAGCGAAGACAATTGTTAAGAAATTCATAATGTATGGGACTGACATGCAATACAGACATGACAGGCAGTCAATCCCGATGAAAATAAGAGGAATGTAGAATGTTGTAACCTACATTCCTATTAATATATTTTTAATCTAACGATTACAAACATATTCAAGCATTAAACAACTAACCCAAAAGGCCATAGTCTCGACTAGACTTAGGTTAACAGACGTCAACGTCACGAAAAAAATAAAAGCATTTCGTACTTATTATGTTAGTTCGTTCCGTAGAGATCGATTTAAAGGATAAGTCATTAGTATGTAAAGATCGTTAATAAAGATTTTCTAACGTTGTCCATCAAATAACAAACAAAGCAAGTCAGTTACCGTCCGGACCGAGCCCAAGTTGTCGACGGCGCGTACTGTTCCACGCGCGCCTCAAGGAGATATCAGCAAACCGTAGGGGCCCAGCAGGGTCGAAGCCTTCTGGGGCCAAGGGTTCGCTTCTGAAAGGAAAACCCGGCCCTAGAATGAAAAATAACGAAGGAACTGGGAGTGGGTTTTATTCAGTAAAAGTCTGACACGAAATTGTGGAAGATGGCATTGGATGATTTCCAACCCAAAAAAAAAAACAGGTAAAATAAATAAAATTTATAATGATTATTAGAATAAAGGATAAAAATAATAACGGTAGTTATGGTGGTCCTGGAGCACAAAGGGCAATTGAAGCAACATAGGTAGGTTTTTGTCAGTAAAAGTCTGAAACTTTCTCTCGCTGCACTTCAACCGGTGGTAGTTATTTGATGATAATATTCCAGGTCAAAAAAGCGGTCATTTTTTTCATGTAATTTTAAACAGCAATCTATTTTTTTTTAAATTTTATTAATGAACATTACTATGTATTAGCTAAGTACAAATAAACATTATTTTGCTCTTTTTTTTTAAAAGAAACAGCTTTGAAATGATATTCACCATGTATTTGTTGTAAAATACTAAACTTACCTAACTAAGACGTCCATTTAAGTAATTAAAGAACGGTATCAAAAATACATAAAAAAATTTAGGGATTTATTTTATGTAGGTAGGTCTCCAAATTGAACTTCGAATGAATCAAAATTATAATTGAATTGATTTCAATTATAATTTTGATTCATTCGAAGTCCATCGTAAAACTTTTTAATTTGATTACATTTATTTTTATTACTTTAGGTTTAGAAGGCAATACTTTTAAAAATAAATATATATTTGTATTCTGAAACAGATAATAATATCTGCCATTTTATGACGACGTGATCGTATTTCGTAAAATAAAAACGCTGGATTTTATGAAGCCTTTTTGAAAAATACTTGCTGCAAGAATATAAAAGCTGAGATTATTTTGTAATATACACACGTCTGTCTGCTAAAACACAGAACATAAAACCTCACAAGTTATTCTCATAGACTAATAAAATGAAGCTGAAACTAAGCATAAAACGTATTGGCCCATAATTCTTTGATGCGATTGCTTTAAATTCTGTCTGTACACAGTGCTAGGTCCACAATCCCGGTAGAAAGGAGTGGCCAGGGCCTATTGTGCGGGAGTCCATTATTACGGGCCCTATTGTGGGCCGCGAGCCACAATGCCACGATTATTGCTAATAATAAGATTTACCGGCGAGTGCCTCTCTGCCAGGCAGTTTTTTTATACAATTAGGTACTTGACATTGGTTTGTAAAGGTTTTTCTTTACATAGTTAATGGATTTTTCGGGGGAGATGGACCAGGTTAATTTGAAAATCTACTAAAAGGTTTCTTTTGGATATTAGTTGAACCGCAGCGAGTTCTGTGGACTTAGATTTGATTGACGGGTGGGTTCATCTCGTATTTCATTTCGAAATACTAAATCGAGTGTCAGACTTTATGATTAATGGTTATTCCTCTCTCATCGTATTTCGCCTTTGAGAGAATAGAAATGCTTACTAAGATGATTGACTAAACTATACTACTCACTGTTATTTTGTTGTATGAATGATGTGTTTGCAGCGGACAAAGTCCACAGAGTGTGTAGAGTCAGCCTGCCGGTCTGTGTTGACTTATCGTTCCGTGCAAAGCTAACCCAGTAAACGTTTGATTAAATTTCGTGTAGATACGAAAAACATTTACCTACAGCGTGATCTAGAAACTAGCCGTTTTCTGTTGGATTAGGGCAAAATCTATTCATCTATTTTGTTCATTATTTAGATTCTATTGCATATACATATGCCATGGTAAAAGTATAACCACACGTCCGAATCGTAAAGGCAAACCATAAACGAGAAGAGAAGGCAGTTACAGTCTACTTGACACAACAGCGTGTGTTTCACAAAATCTCTCTGAAATCGCCTTTTTAACATTTCAAACCACAAAAAAAAAACGATTTTTACTCGCCATTATCAGCACGTCTTTTGGCGGAAGGAGAACGGGAGTGTTTTTCAATAACACTCCCGTTCACCCCTAATTCCGACATTTACCCCCATAACCTTTTACAAATTACTCTTACCTGAACGGATCTTAACAATAACACGTGAAAACGAAATACGTGTGTTATCGAAATAACAATAGCAAAGAGAACGTCAAAGATCCTTTGTTGCTCACAATGAGGGGAGAAAATACGAAAGAATTGAGAAAATGTCGTATTATTGTACATTATTAGGAAATACGAATTATTATTATTATTAAGCACGATCGTTGCGAGTCGTTCGGGGGATGAGGAATGAGGATTGGCATCTCGAAGTTGACTGCGCCACATGTGAAAAGGACATGTAAGGGAAATATCTTTCATATTCGTGTAAAGGGGAATTCGAAAAGATATATTGTTACTCATGTGACTGTGACACGGTACATTTTATGACACTTTCATTTTGACGAGTCAGCGCGCCGGGGGAGCGGTGGACTTTCTCTTATATTTTGTTCTTTTTTTTTGTCTACTTTTACGTAGTTGGATAATACCTGTCAGTATTTTGGGTTAAAATGTATACGTGCCAAAAATAGATGACTTACCTGCAGGTAATATATAAAAATGGTCAAAGAAATCAAGTAATAAGGTCGAATGGCAGAGACAGCCTATGATCTTTAATAAGTCCGCCAGTGTTCAGTATTTTTCACTTTAGCATAAAGTTAAAAATGAATTCTACTGTCAGGTTCATAAATTAAAACTCATCAACAGTTTTTCACAATACCGCCACCACCACAGAGTAACTTAATCGGTGGCTCAAGTGTGGATGGTCTTAATCGTAAAACTTATAAAATCGTTTCATGAAACTAAATTTGTATCATCGTCATCATTTCAGCCAAAAGACATGTCACTATATTTACCTATGTTCGTATGTCATTAATTAAACCACTTTTAATCCCGGCCGAACCCTCACCTCATTCCAAAGGTATTCAAAATGACACAATTTGAAACCCCATCCATTCCCTGCCATCATTTACTCTACATCTGTCTAATTTAGGCGAAACTCCGGTATCCTGAGTTATTGGCATGTCCCAGCGCTAATTGAAGGCGAAATTACGGCAAGAATTAATGACAGGCCTCACACGAGGCGGAGGCGCGCAACAATCCGTTTAACTTATCATTGTGGTGCGCCAGCCAAGTTTCATGTGTGCGTGGTAAGCAAGGTAAAAACTGGCAGCGAATTTGTACGAAAAAAAAAAATGTGTCCACTTCTAACTAAATACATTGTATCTGTCCTTGTGGCCTACTAATTGTCCACGAAGACTGCATCGACGAAGCGGCAATGTCACGACGAGGGCACGACGCTGCCGTTTCGTCGACAGAGTTTCATAGTTTTATAAGTAAGCTTCACGCAGGCGTACACGAAGCGTATGATGACGAAAACGCGTCCGTGGATAGAAGGCAAATGTGCAGTCTCACGAGAATTGCTAATTCTTCAGCCATCTTTTCTTCTCAGTATGTCGTGAATTATTGTGGTAGTTTATAGGATTGCATGTAGAACCCACTTTTTGGAATAGGCAGGTCTTAAATGCATCCGTTTAGAATGGAAATTAGTTCCAACAGAGTTGGCTAAAGACTACATTGATGATGATTGAATAATTATGAGGACGAAAAAATGACAAGTCCGTCACATTTGTTTAATTGAGTAACGCTGTCGCGCCCAATTTACCGCACGGCAAACAGAGCTCCAACGGAATCTCGTATGTCGGCGTCAATATGGAGAAAGTAACTGTCGCAACCCTGCGGCAAGGCAAGTCATAATCGTGGTGATTAGAAAGACGCCACGGCACTCTCACTTTCCGCCTGATGCAGGTCCTCACTATCCCGATTGCTTCGGGAGGTTCTTGTTTTGGATCCAGTGGGAAGAAACGCTTGAGTGTCACTATTGTGCAGACACGGTGGTCTGCCTCACTTGGGCGAAGCGCCACTGTGTTCTTGTGGAGGAGATCGGCAGGGTTGACCACTCGCGTCTGGGCCTCGGCCATGTTCGTTTATTCAGCAGTCACCTTCTTCTGCGAAGCGTTAATACAAGCGAAGGATGTAGCGGAAAGTGTGAGGCGAAATGTAACCAAGATAATCGGGCGTGAGAAAATCCTTATGCTCAATTATCTCGGCTTTATTGAGCAAATATCAATTCGCTAAACAGTTCGAATCCTATTTCCGCGAATCTCTTACATCATGCGGACCACGGTCGGCTTGTATCCCAGACGGATAGCGGCCATCCCACATTGTAACTTTAACATATACTGCTGCATAATAGTTGCCATTTGTCTGCCACTTCACGAATTCAAGCTTTGTTACTACTATTAGTCTTCCGGGATTTGTTTCTTTCGAACTTTTAAGATTTTGTAGTCTGCCAAGTAGTGTCCTGGGTTTTTATACCCGTTCTAGCTAGGATATGGTTGTTTGTTGGATTCTAGCTTCTTATAATTACCACTAGCTTATTTTCTCGGCTTCTTTTCCATGGCCTATCTCTCAGAAACCATTCAATTTTCGGAGCCACGTACGTAAATTCAGAGATAGAGCAAGAATACAGAGATAGTGCAAGTCTACTTCTGAAAAGGGTCCTAGAACGCAAGGGAAACTGAAGGAACATAGGTGTGGTTTTGGTCAGTAAAAGTCTGACTTGCCCTCCTACCCACCATAGAGCGGGAGAAGAGAAGTAATTAGAATGATTTACCACCTTAAAAAAGGGATAGTGTAGCTCACTAATAAGTACAAAAAAAATTGTAACATTTAGTTCTTCTAGAGTTCATCTCCTGTTAACAATCAATTTTAAGTCTTAATAGTTTGCATTTAGTTAGAAAACTGTGCTAAAAGGTTGGATTTAATGATAGGTATAGTCATTAAATCCAACCTTTTTTTTTCAAATTTGTAATTTCATAAAACAGATTTTCTTTTCTGCAAATCTGTCGATTCTATCTTTCTTCATCTTGTAAAGAACTTTGTTGTTACTTAAACCACGCCATTCAATTTTCCTCGTTTTTATTTTCACGAGTTTCTTATGAAACATGAGTCTGTTAAAACGATTACCTGTCAGGGCAGGATGGTCGGTTTCCCTCGCAGATGGATTGATGCCACACTCGGATTATTTTCTGCCAGCTGCAACTTTACTTATTCATATACCCATAGGGTTGTCAGTGAATGTTTTTTTACAAATGGCCTGTATTCACTCTGTCGCTTTTAGAATAGAATAGAAAAGTACGGAATAGAATAAACTTTACCTGCCAACCTTTATAACAAAGTAAAGGCAGGCAGGTAAAGTTTATTTAAAAATTATTACTGATTGGATTAAAACTCTAAATTACGCAGACACTGAGGCCCTATTACAACAAATAAAATAAAACAGGAACATACATTTTCACTCAAACACCCGCAAACTCATGCACAAACACGCACACACACACACAAACGCGCGCGCACCATCACACACAAACACACCCTCACACACACACAAACACACAAGCATGCGTTATATCTTAATTATTAAAAAAAAAATATATATATATATATAATTGTATATTGATGTGGAAGAGCGGAGTCTCCTAATACAGGCATTGCATGCTTAAAAGGAGGCTCCAATCACCTACTAATGTAAACTATTTTGTTAAGAAATAAAGATTTTGATTTTTTTTTATTTTGATTTTGATTCTGTGAAGCTATCTTTTTGTTATGAAGTTGACTGTTTTTTATACATAACTAGCTAATACAAGCGGATCTAGCTACTAGCAGAAAATTATCCGAAGGGAACATGCTCCGGGGATAAAAAGTATCCTATGTGCTATTATTCCAGTATATGGTCTAGCCGTATACCAAGTTTTATCAAAATCCATTCAATAGTTTTATGCGTGAAATTGTAACAAACATCCATACATAAAAACGTTTGCGTTTATTAAGTAAGTAGTGTTTTCTTTTTATAACAAGGTTTAAGTGTAACAAGAACATGCTTCTATCTAAAAGATCGTTGCAAAAATAAAAATAAAAGTATTATTGGTAGTCTCAAATTTCGAAAAAAAAAAAAAATGTTAGCTTCTTGCTTTTGTTTCAATTTATTTAGGCGTGTTATCTTTCACACAGTTAGTCAGACAGTGTCGTTATTTTCGCTGCGTCATATTGTCTTTATATGTATTCAAAACCTTTCTTTACGCTCACTCTTCTACGATGATCACACCATAACGTATTGGGCAGTTCTCACATTTTCAACCTTCGAGCATCCAAAAACATGCTTCTTCATATTCCTTCTCACCGTACAGGGTATACGGCTAATTCTTACGTTGTCTCTACCATAAAACTCTGGAATGTGCTTCCCCTTGACATTAAAAAAGCTGAAAGTAAATTTTCCTTCAAGCGTAAAATTCGGAACTACTACTTGAAGTCCTCTCAACCTTAGTTTGGTCTTCGTCATAATTGTTATTTTTAAGTTCTCCTAGTTATAATGTATTTATTAGTTTATAATATTAGCATATATAAGTATTTTATTATTGTAACTTAATTTATTGATACTACTTTTCATTTGATATTTATCTGTTATTTATTTATTGTGCACACCTACCACAGTGTTGTCTCTTTTAACCCAAAGATTAACTGGTAGAGAATGCCTTGTTGCATTAAGTCCGCCTATGTACCACTACTGTACATGAAGTTTAAATAAATAAATAAATAAATAAATAAATAACATGATTCTGAAACCATAATATTATAATTATTGATATTGTGCAAAAGTATCATAGCTTACATACTTAAGTATATATATTTCTTACATGTTCTTCTCCGTAGAGATTTACGCTTTGCAATGTAGCTTCACTATTTTTGACTGACCGACATTTCGACAATTCAAAAGAGCCTGTAAATGATCTATTTGAAATAAACCTTTCTTATTTCTGATATAACTTTAAGTTGTAAACAACAGCGTCACAACAGCCTAACAAATGCGAAGGAACAACATCAACGGTATCCTGTTGTTACTAAAATATGGCGGCAATCTATTCGAGGCTAGTGTCGCCGGTTACGTTACCCAAAATGTATGAAATCACCCCTCAAACGCCTCTTGTTTTGAAGTCCGATGAACAATAAATAACCTATGGCGAGGTTAGCGAAGAACCGGGATAGAGTAGTATCTAGCGTCAGAAAACTACCGTAGTTTTTGGATTGAATTTTGACAAGCAGATTTTTCAACGTTCTAACATGCGTTCTTTCCTGCTCCCCTAACCTAGAAGCTATAATTGAAATGCATAAGCTAATGATACGATTGGCGCATTAGTCAAATGATTGGCTACTGCATTACGTCTCACAGGTTCTTTTGGGTCTAGTTCATAATATCGATAGTTACTACATCGATGGTCGCTGTATCGAAAACGTTCCATCGACGGGCTAATGTATCTACAGTACCCCAAATCGATGGTACGCTACATCGACAATACCCATCTTAAAGGAAGTATCAAAAATAAAAAATGGTTCAACTAACAACAAATCAACTAGACCCGGTTCTATTACGCACGGACTAAATATGTATATGGGCTGTATTTAGTTGTTCCGAGTCTGAGTGTCTTGTTTAAGTGAGTTTACATGTTTATGAACGCACCAACGATACAGGAGTATTTATTATTAGGGGTGGAACAATTTTCTTAAAAAAAAAAATACCTATATAGAACAGCACTCCATTACTGAATACGGGCGGTTCTAGTTGCACGCGATTCATCTCGATTATCGTCAACTCTCACTTTGAAATCAGAGAGATAAATAAACCCGAAAAATTAATAGTAATTTATCCATAAAGATCTAAAGTCCTCTTATCGCTAGTGTTTCATGCCTCAGATCTTGTGAGAGTGATGGTCCCTCAAAGACGCTCGGTCAGACGGACGGTCGTGTTTTCAGATGGATCGCCTTCATTGTTTCATGGTACACTGCCTATGTGGTTACGCGTATACTAGTTTATCCCTCTCAGTAATTAGCCTTGGGGGCTGCAAAGATTTCATGGTGAGGCTGAAAACAGTAATTTAAGGATAGAGATCGAAAGATCAGTACTACTACTATCAGTAATTTAAGGATAGAGATCGAAAGATCAGTACTACTACTATCAGTAATTTAAGGATAGAGATCGAAAGATCAGTACTACTACTATCAGTAATTTAAGGATAGAGATCGAAAGATCAGTACTACTACTATCAGTAATTTAAGGATAGAGATCGAAAGATCAGTACTACTACTATCAGTAATTTAAGGATAGAGATCGAAAGATCAGTACTACTACTATCAGTAATTTAAGGATAGAGATCGAAAGATCAGTACTACTACTATCAGTAATTTAAGGATAGAGATCGAAAGATCAGTACTACTACTATCAGTAATTTAAGGATAGAGATCGAAAGATCAGTACTACTACTATCAGTTTTTTACTAGTTTTTCCCTCTTGAAACGCACAGTGGCTAAGGGCCAGTTTCTGAAAAGATTATTTTGAGTTAATCCGGACTCAAAAGTCAAATTTTGACAGGTTTTCAGTTTTCAGGCTAGAATTTGAGAAATACTCAATTTCAAATACTTAAATCAGAAATCAGAAATAAGTTAGATGCAGAGGAAGCCACGATAGTGCTTCGCAAATTATAGCAGCGGACTTACCAGGATATGTTAAAATATCAGTCGTGCGAGCGAGAAAAAGGGATGGAGCTTTTTTTATTGTTGATAGGCTCGCGCTTGATCACGACCTCACCTGATGGAAAGCGATGATGTGGTCTACGATGCAGCACGCTTGTCTAGAAGTAACCTATTCACTTTTGACTTAAAGACCCCTAGATTGTATAGTTAATTGGGAACACAGACTTCGGCAGGGAATTCCGCTCCTTAGCTCTACGTACAATAAATGTGATCCTAAAACGTTTTGTACGTATGAGTGGAATGTCCACCATGTACCGGCGGCGCAAAGCCGTAGGTCTGGTGGTCCGATGATGGAACGGGCTTGGCGGGATCAAATTGTGCAATTCCAGTGCACACTCCCGAAATGTAAACGATAGAAAACCGACAGGTCGGCAACTCAACGTCGATGCTCAAGGCTTTGAAGCTTCGACTCGACGAGTGCATCATTGCCGATGATCTACTTGGCTCGCCTCTCAATCGACTCTAGTGCCTCAAGCTGGTATTTGGCAGATCCATCCCAAAGATGAGAGCAGTACTCCATACACGACCGAACTTGTGCTTGATAAAGGTTGAGCAACTGTTCCGGCGTGAAGTACTGTCTCACTTTAGCTACATAGTGGTGTTGGTGTACCTATAGCACCAACTCTTTTTTCCATTTAAAAGTTCAGTTTAGGTCGTAAAATGGATCGCGTTAAGAGGTCGTGGAAGCACTGCAGAGCGTGTTTCTTTTGGCAAAAATCACTTGCTAGCCTATATCCAAACAGTGGACGTCTTTCGGCTGAAATGATGATGATGATGATGACTCGCTAGCTAAGCCGCTCCGTTACGTCGCACTAGGTTCCCGCCATAGTCCCTGCAGTATGGATAAAAACGGCGGTATTATATATGTTTGATACTGAGCACCCGCCTCAGTATTCGCTCAAGCTCCATACTCTGATCAGGGCCTTACCCCTTGTGAGAGCGATGGCTCGTCAGTGCCGCTCGGACTGACAGCCGGTCGTG
The DNA here is from genome assembly GCA_905147345.3 of Mythimna impura. Taxonomy (NCBI): domain Eukaryota; kingdom Metazoa; phylum Arthropoda; class Insecta; order Lepidoptera; family Noctuidae; genus Mythimna; species Mythimna impura. The sequence goes on from LR990344.1 coordinate 1,072,009, forward strand.
TAGTCAGATGGATCGCCGCCATTACTTCCTGGTACCTATACCTACCTAGCACCTACATGGTTACATGCTCACTTATCTGTCCTTCTCAATAATTATTCTTGGAGGCTTATAACCACTTAAAACAATCTTATACTGACAAATAATATTTTTTGTAAGTCAAAAGGGTATTTCCAAAAATTTTCAAAATCATAGCTTTTATTATTTGTAGGCCAAGCGCGAGCTTAGCCACTATCTTGGAAAGCGACGATGTAGGTAATGATGGAGCACGCTTCCCTAGAAGTAACCTATTCACTCTTGAATTAAATCTCATGTACAATTCCACTCCTTAGCTGTACGCATAATACATGACGTGTTCCTAAAACATTTAGTTACCCTTATAGTAGCTTTACATATTCGATTTATTTTGGTTTGGTAAATGTGACTATCATGGCTCCTACGTGAAAAATAAGATAATGCATTCAATGCATTGTTCAATAAAAGCACCCAGACGTAAAATATTTTTTATCATTATTATATCTAGTCATAAACGTGCTGAGGTTCAGTAACAAGTCATCTGAGTAAGTATTCGCTTCCATATAAAATCTAAACTTGACTCTAAACCAAACTCCACCAAACATACAAAACCACAAACTACCATATTACTCGTATTATCTTATTCCGTCTCTTCTTCCGTCTACAAACAAAATGTGGAAACTGAGACAACACATGTCTTTCATAAATAAAGCGTTACAGCCACATAAAAGCGAACTACGTTAAGCGCAGCCAACCTCGGCTTTCCTTATAGCAGTATTTTCATAAAAAATGTAAGCAGCGCTGTACTTTCAGCGATTTTTCCGCTTTAAGCTGACATTCGTCACGCGTCACCGGCGTATGAAGTCGGCGGGAAAATAAACACAAGTACTATTTGTCAAAGACTTGCTGGACGTATGAATAAGCCAAATTAAATAGTAAGGATGGAATGTAATGGGCCTGGTTTATGAGCTGGGTTTCAGAGCTTGTGCATGGTAAAGGATTTAGGAAAAGTACGCAACGAATATGTGAGTTTTATGTGGTATTTTCTTCTAAACTCTGAATCTGTGCTAGTGGCGCTGTGTGTGTAACTAAATATTTTGATATGCCACAATTTACTCATGGAACTTTACTTCACCTTCGTTTCCCAGTACAGTTTCTAAAAAGATGTTGTGTATGAAATATTGTGATATAGCATTAAAACAAAAAAACTCCTTACCAACATAAACACCACATAACGTAAAAAATATTTCCTGGTTTAAAAAAAAATCCAGGATAATTAAAAAAAAATATTAGATTGTCTTGACAAAAACTTACTTAAAATGGTGCCCAAAAATTGTTCCAAATAGAATCAATTTTAAAAGTATCCTCCCTACCATAGTAAATCAAGTGTACACGCGCTGGTGGTCTATCTAACGCGTTCCTTTTGCCATAAAAAGTGCCTTTTATCAAACGGTTGGGGCCCACCCTTTCCCTGTCACCAAATTACTAGCCATTCGCTCCTCATACCACGGGCTAAAGGCCGCTAGATACGATAGTTTGGATTTGTCGCCCCTAACAAAGTGCTTGTACTCCAAAACGTCCTAGTTTTACGACGCGGTTTGCTCTGTTATTGCGTCTTGATAGCTACTAAAGTTGAAGGCTCCATTTTTAGATCTCGTTCGAACAAACGATTGTAGATCACCATCATTCGTCTATATATACAATAATATAAATAAAATCGGCCGACATATTTAATCACCCATCAATGATTTGATATGAGAAGAAAATATCATAAAAATCTAGGTACAAATTTCTCATTCGACATAATATTTTTGTAGCTTCCAATTTGTGCTAAGTACAATATCAAAATCTTGATACCGCATGGCTTAATGAGGGTAACATGACAAGAGCAGATCATAAGACAGATAGGGGACCACACTGACCCAATTACTCTATGCACCCGGATCACTCATCACAAAGTGGCCCATTACTGGAGATTGTACCAGAATAGCTAGTGGACGACGAACAATTAGTGGAGTGAATGCTGTTGAGCTCGCACAGAATATTCCAAATACCTAGCAAAGAGGGTTAATATTTTTGTCAAATATAAAGCTTTTGATTATTATTTAACTCAAAACAATGACTTGTGAGAGCAATCGTTAAGCCAAATCCATCAAAGTTCGTCTGATGAAAAATAAAAAAATACCTAATGTATTTCAAGCATTATTCCGTATTTTCTCGTAAGGCGCTTTGTGATCAGTCTACCGTGAATGAATAACATTTAATATAAGGGCTCCGATTTTAAGACAAAACATTTTCGGGAAGAGCGGAAATATCGCAGCACCCGGCAAAAATCAGCAATTTATTTTGGTACTAAGAGCTGACTCCTCTAAACTTAACGTAATTTTTTCGAAATAAAAAGTATAATTTTCTAGCAAAATGTTCACACCTTGGGTTCCCCTCTTGTTTTTTCAAGCAAATGGTCCAGAACAATGCGGGGTCGCATTTCGTGGCCATCTTTTAAAACTTAATCGCTTGTCTCAGCCGTCCGCGTCGGGATGCGACGTTCATCGTTTTCCGATATTCCGATTCGGTACACTTCGGTCGTCTCCGGGTATCCTCGTATCGAGTTCGTAAAACTTCGCAGATGTACACCGTATTTCGGAAACTTTGAAATCTTACGAATATTCTGAATTAATTTTCTCAGTTCCCATCTCGCAAAGTGCTAAGACCTTTGGCAAATTAATTAAAAATATTTCAAGCTTATTAAACTAAATTAAGTACGGGGAATAATTTTGTACAAGTTGAGGAGTAGATCGGTGAGCTTTATGTAAATTTCGTAACATTTTACATTAAAGTCACCGGGAAGTATTATTACAAAACAATTACTTTGAAGTATTATCATAACAGAAGCTGTTTTGAAGAGTGATTAAGGGGTATTATTCTCTCGTAGCAGGTATTTACTAAAGCCATTTCAAGGTTAACAACTACTACAAAAGTGTTCCCATTGTTTACGAAATTCGTGTACTCAGGAGTATTTAATTAGTTAGTTTAGATTTGTTTGTAATTTGTAGTATGCTTAGCGATAATTGACAGCCTTCTCTCACTCATACTCTATTGAATTTGAATTTTTGAGAGAATTTATTTTATCTCTACTACTATAATTATAAGTACACTCTCTCTCATAATTATGTAGGATATAACAGAAAGATGTGGTTATATTAAAAAAAAAACTGCTTATCTATATACTCTTCTGCCTATGGTAAAAAAAAACTTTTTTAAGGACTTCAATTCCCTAAAAAAAATTACAATAGTGATCGAAATTAGTAAAAGTACAATTTTTATTTTGAGAATTGACCATGACTTTCTTGACGTATAATTAATAATTACATTTATTTATTTCCAAATGTACAATTTTACACAAATAATTAACATGATACGGCATCATTTAATTAAAATTACAAATCACAGATTATCGACTTCTGGCACCCACGCTAAGAGTAAACTTGTGTTATGAGTGCCAGGGCTCACTCTATTCATTACATTTCCAATTTAAGCAAACAGGTACCAGTAATCAATTGGACAATCATTCAATTTTCTGATCATTATCAAAACATTAGTTTTTTTTTTATTCTTGATAGGTTCGCGCTTGACCGCCGCTTTCCATCAGGTGAGATATCACCTGATGGAAAGCGACGATGCGGTCGACGATGGAGCGTGCTTACCTAGAAGTAACCTATTCACTCTTGACTTAAAGATTCCCGGGTTGTAGTCCAGGAAACACAGATTCCAGCAAAGAATTCCACTCCTTAGCTGTAAGCACATTGAATGTGTTCCCAAAACGTTTCGTGCCTATGGGCGGGAGAGTTAGTCATTAAATCAAATGAATTCAATTAATTAATCATTCAATCAAAAAATTATTTAATCATTTAATTATAAAATTATTCAATGATTACTTACTCAATCAATAAATTATTCGATCATTTAATTATAAAATCATTCAATTATTAATTACTACTTTAATTAATGGATTAAAAAGCAAAATAATAATAATGAAAATAAAATGCATAATAATTAGTTAAGATACACAAGATAAATAGCTTCTTACTAGTGTGAATAAATAAATAAAATGGTATGTATGTATATGTGTTGGGTGTGTTATATGTAGGTATGTAGTGTATGAAAGTCAAAAAAGCTTAATAGATTCTCAATCTCCTGATAAGTGAGAGTTGTGAGCCATTGATTCACTCTTCTTGGCGTAGTTGCTCATTTCTATGGGCAGAAGCAGCATTTCAATTATATAAATAAATCACACCTTTCCGTTACACTCTGTTTTATCATCATCGCGTCGACCTGCAAGACATAAACTATCAAAATATCGATAGGCTTGATAATACAATATTAATTTTTACACCACCTGCTCGATAATGCCCTTTTATATGTATAATAATATATACAAACATCACTTAAATAAAGTTATTCTGTCCCTAGGGAGATAATGTAGTATGGGTGATCCCTAGGGAATAATGAGATTTGAATTTGGAACGTCAAAAACCATTATTTATTAAAAAAAACCATATTAAGCAGATTAAAATGTACGTGCATCAAACAAGTTTATTTAAAAATCAAACTGGCCACTTACAAAAAAAAAAAACTGGGCAAGTGCGAGTCGGAATCGCGCACTAAGAGTTCCGTAAAAAATACAATTCCCAAATGGAGTCTTAAAGATTTTTCCGGATTGCAAAAAGTTTTTTTTAGTGACGTAGGTTACAACAAATTTACTGTTTTCAGTTTATTCCTATACCTGTGATACAACCTTGCATTATGCCAAATTTCTAAAAATTGTATATAGTTTAAATTTCAGACAGACAGACGGACAACAAAGTGATCCTATAAGGGTTCCGTTTTTTCCTTTTGAGGTACGGAACCCTAAAAAGAATAAAATGTGGTTTAGACTGACGAGTCTCTAAAAAAAAGTAATGAAAGAGCGGGGCGATATAGAAAATTAAAACTATAGAATCTTAGAGTAGTGAATTTTGTTTGTTTCAAATCTCAAAACAATTATCGAGTGATAGACTAATTTGACTAGACTAATTTGTAAATAATATTTATATTTCTCAAATATATAATTTGTTTTAGTCTTTTAATTATCTCACAAATGGTGTAAGAAGTAGAGTATCAAACACGGGAATAAAGCTGTCTTCATCTTGGGCGACTTGAATTCCTCACTTCACTCAGGTTTCTATATTAACTCCCTTGCAATGCTCGGGAGTTAATTATACAAATCCCTCACTAGCGTTCAGGATTAAAATTTAGAAACCTTCGTTTCGTTCGGAATTCAACATGCCGCCCGCGACTTAAAAACACTGCCTTATCCCCTGGTCACATAACCTACTAATGTTGTACAATTGAACTTAATCATTATAATTATCTGTACTACATAATCTATTCCATAATCACAGCCTCTACGAATACCAAAGATACAGCAAAGTCACACAAGACGCCACCTTAAACACAAATCCATTCTACTTCAAAGTTTCGTCACATCGGAGCGAAAAGCCTTACTACTTAAGACTCCATATCATTATTCTCATCTAAACCTTCTAGTTTCAAAGAGCTTAGTTATAAATCCGAAAGTTTCCGAACAATTCCGAATAATTCCGAATATGGCGGCTTGCTTAATCGCATCTCACACAATTAAGCTGACAATAGACTCCCTTGATTAAAAGGAGATGGATTAAAATGGCTCGAAGTCGTTTGATTTCCAGATTATGTAGATGACTGTCGTTTGTTTGTCTGTCCTCACAATAGATGAATGCTCATTGTCCGGAGTCACCAAGTGTACAACAATGGATTGACAGTGGATCATCTTTTATTCATCCTGCTTTGAGGCTGTTTCGCTGATTTTTCGGATCGTTGCGAGTTTGTTTGATTTAAGACTTGTTCAAAAAATTAGGTGAGAGCCTCGTTGTGAATTTTGTATTTGGTTCTTTTGGAAGCTGTAATTGGGTACTAGACGCTTTGTGAATTTTTGGTAAGGACCTCGATATTTAGGTCAAAACAACAATTTGTAAGAAACTCTAATTAGCGTTTGCGATTATTTAGTCTAATTCAATATATACCCAGTTTATAGAGAGAGACGTACTAATGTATTTTAAATAAAAGTTTCCACAAGTTTTAAGTTTTTAAAGAAAATTAATTAGTTTGGAAATAATATCAATATTAATCAATTTATCCATTTATTTGCATGTGATAAAAGTGTAACTGTACCTTAGGATAGGTTTACTTTTAAAATAAAACTGGTGTTAATAAGGCTTGAAAATTCTCTCAATTAGACTGGAAAACTTAATTTGTAATTTAATTTTGGAAAGCTTTTTAATTTTTTTTTATAATTTGTATAATTGTTGCGTGCCTATTTTCAAGAAGAATATACATGGCTCACTCTTAATTATTTTACCTGTATTTTAATTTATCCTACATTCATTCATTTTGCACTACATGGTCTTTGTATGTTTCAGTTCTTAATGTTAAATCTAGATACTTAAAAAGCAGTCCAATCATGAGTTTCGTACCTGTATTCAATATCACATCACCTTCATCCTCATTATATCATGCGGTCGTCCTCAATCTATTCTCTCTAGTAGCTCATATGCGCTCACTATCTATTCTCTCACAGGATATTACACCCGTTCGATTACCGACCGTTGCACGGTGTGCTCTTATTTGAGAATACGTTTAAATTTTAGTAACGACATTTACCTACATACGTTTACTCACTAATTATATTTTGAGCTATTTTAGGGTTCCGTACTTAAACGGTAAAAACGGGACTCTATTACTAAGACTCCACTGTCCATTTGTCTGTCTGTCTGTGTCTGTGTGTCTCATGAACCGTGATAGCTAGACAGTAGAAACTTTCACAAACGAAGTATTTCTGTTGCCACTAAAACAACCTTGATACTAAAAACAGGATTAAATAAATTGTTTAAAACAAAGTTATGTACATACGAAAATAAATTATTTAAAACAAAGTTGTGTAGATACAAAAATAAATTATTTAAAACAAAGTTGTGTAGATGCGAAAATAAATTATTTAAAACAAAGTTGTGTAGATGCGAAAATAAATTGTTTAAAATAAAGTTGTATAGATTTGACGGCACGGTTGGCGTAGTGGTTGAGCGATTGGCTGTTGCGCTGCGCGTCGCAGGTTCGATCCCCGCATGAAACAAATATTTGTATAGCCTACAGATAGGGGTTCCGGGTCTGGGTGACTTATGTATGTGAGTTTACATGTTTGTGAACGCACCCGCGATACAGGAGTAATTTCAGGCGTGGGGCAACGTGTTATTAAAAAAAAAAAGAGATAAAGGAACGGGACCTTTCATTCGCGAGTCCGACTCGCACTTGGCCGGTTTTTTTTTAATTTTGGGTCCCTATAAGGGAACACGTTAATGCATCAATAATTTAGCATTTTGTAACTGTTAAAATAATTGTAGCTAACATTCACCATTTAATGTCACTACGAAGTCGTTTGTTGTAATTGAACTAATTTCTCAAGCCATTAATTTTCTAAGTGTTTTGATAGTCGTTAATCTCATGATATAATGACGTAAGCAATTAGTTTTGAGAATAATTAACGGTAAAAGATATGGTTCGCTTCAAATCATTTCTCTTACCTACACTTTCAAAATAAGTAACCTAAAAATACTTTGATTCGAGTCTGATTTTTAATGACAGGTATCTGTAGGTATTAACCGTGAAATTGACGTTTGGTAGTCTTTGTGTTGTCACAGTTGTATTATTATGTTCTATATTTGGCTTTGGAAATATCTTTCTGGAATATTAGAGTAGATACCTACTCTAATATTATTTATTCGTGATAGGTATATTCCTATGTAGGTGTGTATCTATAAAATTAGTTCCAGCAATAAGAAAGTTGTAATAGAGTTTTTTGGCCACATAGGAAGGAAAAACGGCTATAACTCTGAACTCGGCTCATCGTAACCGGCATGGTTGATGAACAAACGACCAAGAGGCCAGCAAAAAAAATGGGCAGATCAGGTTCCACATTGGACTCACGATTGCACTTCATGACGTCAAGAACCGAAACAGATGGCGAAACACCATCAGTAAGAAGATAATCAGTAATGAGGAATACGACTTGAGGAGGAGGGAGGACCTACTAATTGGCAAGGTGAACATAGTAATATCTACACTATTCAACTAGAACCGAAGATGACAAATCCAAGCCAATAATACAACAAAACATTATTTAGAGCTTTCTTCTCCTAAACTGATGAGTCGAAAGAATTAGCTAACAAGTTTATACTAAAAGCATTGGGAACACTTGGAACTTGTTCCAACACTTTCGACATGTTCCTTGTTCCACTAACTAGATTTGCTTGAGCTTGCTATTAAATCTGCCATGTAGCACTCGCTAGCCCTGCACTGTGTCGGATTAGTTTTACTCCAACTATTTACTCTTACAACAGGGACTTGGACTAAGAACTCGTTCAAAATGATTTGTTATATGTATAACCTGTTTATCAATAGATTTTAACATGCAACTACGAGTACAAACGAGATATACCAATGTCTAAACTTTAAGAGTAGAGTAAATAGGCTCTTAATAAACTATTGCGCTTCATCATCACCTCAAAACATTTAAAAATAAGTTATTTAACTTTCTTTTAAGCAACTGTTATGACGGCTGAAGATTTTATGATTGAAAAATTTACCTAAATATTTGAGACCTTTACCTATAAATCATACTATATCTCCTTGACTTTATTGAAAATTTTATTTATGTAATTAATATCTCTTATAATATATAATAACTATTGCTCAATTAATATCAATTATTTGTTTGAAATTCTAATGATAAATAATGTAACCCATAATTTTACAAACCATATTTGTACTCCGGAAACGGCAGAATATTATGGTCATAATATATTAACACATAACAACTTTGTACAATATTCGGACAAATAAATGCATTCTATTCTATCAGCGATTGCATCACTGCTTACCGTCAGGTGGGATTGCAGTCAAACACTGGCTTATAACATTTAAAAAAAAACATAATGTAACAGTCTCTTTCTTAAAAACGATGTTGTCTATTAGCGACCATATTTTGGGCGTAATGGACGTTGACGTCAAAGTCCACGTCAGACATCTTCTCATTCTAGTTATCAGCTTTGAAGCTTAATAACTATAAAATTTATAAAGATATTTTTAAAATTATTTCATATTACTTTACCAAAGATAATATCTAAGTATTTTATGAAGTACATAAAAAATACGTGAATATTTCTTATAATACTAAGTGATTGTAACATTGTTAGGTTAGACCTACACTTGATCAATATCGGTAATGGAGAGACAGCGATAAGATTTTTTCGTAACATAATTATCTGTGGATTATTTAAAAACGCGCGCTTGGGAAAATATGATTTATCATATTGAAATTTATAAGTCCATTTGCTGTGTATTCTGACAATAGTTATAAATATAATAAAAATAATAGTTGTGATATGGAAATACGAGCAATTAAAATGACTAGTTACATAGGTGAGCAATCAACTACCATGATTTTATTGGCGTAAAACCAGTTTAAAAAAAAAGCTGATACGTTTATCAATTAGGTTTCAATATTAATAACTGTTTAGCTAAGCCTTTACACAATCTTAAACACATCCGTTTTTTTTTTTTCGGTGGGAAAATCATCTAATGACAAATCGCGCTCTTGGGCGGAGCGAGAGATAGTGTCAGACTTTTACTGACTAAAAACCCACTCCTGTTCCTTCTTTGCCTTCATCCCGGGGCCCCGGGCTTCGCTTTTACACTACCTTTTTTTTAAGGTGGGAAATCATCTAATGATTTCTCCCGCACTAGGATGGGGCGTGAGGGCTGTCAGACTTTTACTAACCAAAGTCACATCCATGTTCCTTCTGTTGCCTTTTGCGTTCTAGGACCATAAGGTACCTATCCCTTTCATACTTTTTCCCGTGGCCCTACCAGGCACCGGTCCTGCTGGCCCGGGTCTCTACTGTTTGCTGACATCTCTTTGAGGCACACATGGAACACTACAAGCCATCAACGATTTGGGCTTGGTCCTTATGACGAGCGGACGACGAGCTCACTGCATTGCTCGCCGTCCGCAAGACCGTGCCCACGGTGGCCGGAATTGGCTCTGCGATTTCCGACGTCTTCTGTCACGGTTGCAGGGGCGTGGGGATATAGAGATTTGTGCAAAATAAAAACAACTAAAAATCGAACAGCCAGAACAAAGATATACGAGAACTAAAAGACCCAAACTCTGCAAAGTATCAACGATAAGATAAATATCCGGAAACTTTAACAACAGACATTTTTTGCTTTTAGTTCTTTTGTTTGATCCTTTGCCTTATAGTAGGTATTATTATAGATCGATGTATTGTGTGACGTCAGACTTGATGACGCAAGTTTCAATAGTCACCTACTTAGACCGGCAATCGATGCCAGCTGCTCATCTCACTGATTAAATATTTAAGAATATTATTTTGGACACCAACGCTATCGGAAAACCGGTTTTCTAAACTTACCAACAAGTGGAGAAAGTAATTAAATTGAACTGAAATTATAAGTTAATGTAGGGACATAATTTATTGAACATGGTGTTATAATTTTAAAGTGAATGCAAGTGTAATATGGCAGTTAACTTTCAATTTAATACCAAGAAAGGTACATAAGCATGTTTAATTCAAACAATAATATTTTATTTAAGTATAGAATAATGAGCTTTATAATGTTCCCATTACTGGGAGTCAGATTCAGGCCTCCTCTCTAGGAGAGGGAAAGGGCCGTAATCCACCACTAGGACCCAGTCCGGATTGGTGGATGTTACATGCCTTGGAATTTCTGGTTCTAGGACAAGCCATTTTCCTCACGATGTTTTCCTTCACCGATTATACTATTTAATCGACCCAAAAAATCATTTTCTTTACAGCAAATTAGAAATATTTGACTGGAATACTATTTACCTTCAACACATTGTTCTATGATGGGAAGAGTATGTTGGTTTTATGATTACAAAATAAAACAATATACTGTTTCCATTATAAAACCATCTTATTCCCCTCTCTAAACGATAAATCGAATATTCAAAAAACTTAATCAAGAAACAAACATAATCAAAATCAGCTGTTTCAGCGCATCAAGCGATTCAGCGCTGAATATTATCATTTTATCGTGCGATCGACTTGATAGCAGATTACTTTCTCATTATTGTCATTCCGGGTAATATGGCGGGCGAAGAAAAGCGGAGATAGGTTTCTTTTTTTATTTGAAATATTCTAGATTAAAAAAAAATACGTTTTTGTTTGAGATAAAATACTTAATAAGAACGTCTTTATTTTACAAAGTATTTATTATAGTTAATTTGTACATTTTGGTTGGAACAAATAAAATGTTTGTTCCATAGAAAAAGGGCTCGTTTGGAGCAAGGGCTAAGTGATTGGTTCCTGAGCTAAAGGTACAGGATCGATTGGTGTACTAAACAAATAGCAGTTGTTTGTTCCGGCTTAAGTTATTTTGTAGGTAGAATTATTTTAATGTCCTAGCTACTCTTAATATTAAATAATGGACGTTATAGACAAATATATTAGACGCAGTTTTTTTGGTAGTAAGTCTTATATAAACACAAAGACAAGAATATAAACAAAGCCCCGATCAGGTGATAATCCAGATCCGATCCAAAGTAAATCCTGATTAAATCCAAGTAGAACAAAATGTCCAACTTAGAAGCCTTAGATTTTGTCATCAAAAAGTTTTTGATGAGGCTTCGTTCGGATTAAAATATTTCCTCGTCGGTTCATTAACCCTGCAAGTGAGGTTGTTACGAGAACTAATAAAGAGAGTCTTATATTAATTTCCGTCGACAGCCGGTCTCCGAGATTATCAAACAAAAGTAGACGTATTACACAAAGGGATTTAGCAGCCATCCTCCGTTTTAATGAAGCTTAGAAACCAAAAAACGACAGATTATGAGAACGAAGCGTTTGAGTTATAACAGACAGTCGTTAAGTTTTTTTGTAGAAGGAAATTGAGGATTTGAGCAGCGAGAGGGCTGTTAACATTGACGATCGTATAGACTCGTGTTATACAGTACTCTCGGAGTAATTGATTCAGCATTCATGTATTTAAATTATATGGAAATCTATGTATAGTCGTAAATTGACGTGAGTTTGAAGACGATTTTCTAGACAGAAAATTGCGAAATAAGTACCTACATATGGGATTTTTTCTTCGCAATGTTTTACGTTGTTCATGAAAGAAGACATGAGAAATTGTGAGATACTTGTTATAAATGTCGGGCTCCGGCACGTCAGGTTTATGCAAAGTGTATGTAAATAGTAGTACTATTTATAGTAGTGATTTAGTGAAAGGTTTATGTTCGAGTGGTCGTTTATAGGGTGATGTTCATGATATTAAATTGCGACACAGTAACTAACAAGTAGGTAGATAGAACTACAATTTATTTACATGCGATCTAATAATCTTTGGCAGATTTGTTTCATTTATATACGTTTTAACCTAAATTATGTGGAGAGCAGTCACGGCCCAATGGTAACGGCCCCGACTTACGTTTCAAACCCAGCCAGGTGCAATACTTTGTGTAATTTATTTTATCATCATTGTTCTTAAAACGGTAAAGGAAAAATTCGAAGATATGTGGTACACAACAATCAGCATCCACGTAGTGGATTACAGTCCATTCCCTCTCCCAGAGAGGAGGCCTGAATCCCAGCAGTGGGAACACATACACAATACACACAATATAAATTATGATTATGTATATTTTTAGCAAGAGCAGTGGTGGCCGAGTGGTAACGGCCCCGACTTACGAGTTGTAGGTCGCGTACTTTTTGTAATTTATTCCATCACTACTGCTCTCAAAACGGTGAAGGAAAACATCGTGAGGAAACCGGCATGTCCTAGAACCAAAAAATTCGAAGATATGTGACATTCACCAATCCACACTGGGCCCGCGTGGTGGATTACGGCCCATTCCCTCTCCTAGAAAGGAGGCCTGAGTCCCAGCAGTGGGAACATTAAAAGGCTGATTATGCTATGTGCTATGCTATGCTATATTTTTATTTTCTTTTATCACAGTGTAATCCAATACAGTACAAAAATTAATTCAATTTACACAAACCAATATCCAGACAGCTACTTTCGTGAAACTATATGTGTTGACCACACATATAGTTATTTGGTCCTTGTGGGAATCAAATTGTGAACTCTGGCAAAGCCAATCACTCAGCCCAACCAGGATACACTGAAGTAGTCTAGATATTGATATTCGATATAATACCTACCTATATATCGAAGAGAAAATGTGAGTGTTCTGATGATATTTTTTAAGGTGGGAAATCATCCAAAGACTTCTCCCGCTGTAGTGTGGAGCAGGAGGTTGTCAGGCTTTTACTGACTAAAACCATACCTGTTCCTTCAGTTGCCCTTAGCGTTCTAGGACCACGGGTTTCCCATTCACAAGTCGACCCATGACCACAGTTGGTTTCGGCCCTGCTGGGCACTTCTACTACGCACCGTCGACGACTAGTCCTCGGTCCGGACGGTTACCAGACGACGGACTACCCATTGCTCGCAAGCCTATGGTAGCTGCCTGGCTGGTAGTTGAGGTCGAGGTTTCGGCGACTGGTGCGTGAGGATGTCCGTTCCCACTCGCGTGTGGTCGTCCCCTTCACTAACATTACTGCTTCACAGAAGGAGGCGACCGCCGCAAGCTGATGACCCTCTTGTCAATGAACTCTTCTTTATTACACTGGGAAAACTGGCGTCATGATTTGTTTCTGCTTTTTGTTGAGCCCATAAGATGACCCATCTTTCAATTGTATAGTACTCATAGCTCAAGCTCTACTTAGTTTGGGACTAGATGGCATTGTGGAATATTATTATTATTACTCTTTTCTTTTTCCCAACCACCATCGATAGGAACCACATATAAAACCATAAGTGCCGATGTCATTACATCCAGTTCAGTTTATCTGATGATAACAAATTTTTATCCCATCATAGAACGTTTTATGGCACCCATCGATGTTATCAAAAGGGGTTTTGTGGGAGATTGCAGGAAAGTACACTGCATGAGATAAAGGGTATTGATGCGATATTGAGCATCAACGGTTTGAAGGGGCTTCAAACATTTTATGGATATGGTGTAGAAAATCGAGCATGTATATAGAAAGAATTACTTATTATATCGTTTTACAGGATAAAAACGCAGCGGTGTTGCAACTCGACGTACATTTTCACTTTTTTTCATACAACCGCTTTTACGTGATTGTGACGTTATTACACATTTTTCATTAGATATTTTGGAAACACAGTATTTTGTGGATGTTATCTAGGCTTCTATTGAAATCAATTTATAAATTTGTGTAAAACTAATCTAGTAAAGACCTCTGAAAATCTGCTATTTTGCATGACCTTTGAGACTTCATAATTTACTCAAAAATTTAAAAAGTCAAAAAAGTATAACAATAGAAGCCTTGCAAATCTAATCAAGATTCTAAATGACGACAATTTTTTTCAAAAACTTTTAAGAGTTTAAAAAACACGTATTTCCTGGAACAAGTTTTCAGGCGTTATCTCCCTTTTTTCGCTTTGCCATTTCGTCAAACATCGCGTTGGATTGCGTTAGAACAAGCTTTTAAACCATGCCTGATGTTGACGATAGGCGAGTGAAAAAGGACCTAGATTATGTAGCAACAGAAATTAGGCATCGTTCACACCAAAAGTACTGTCCGCCGCCGACTGTTAGTATGCTTACCGTCAGCCTCAGTGTGAACGTGGACTTAGTCTGCAGTCACCAAACCGACAATACGCTATAGCGTATAATGTGTTACTTGTGAGAACAAAAGAGTAGGCTTGCTACGCGTAGCACAATAATCAGCCACCGGGAATCAGCGACAACGCACTACGTAATAGTGTACAGTCGGTTCAGTGCGAACAAGAAGTTAATATATATATGGAAAATCAATAAACTTCGTAACACTCGATCACAGTTAGCGGCCGACAATACCTTTGGTCTGAACAATGCCTTAATTAATGTTATACATAAGTAGATAGATGTTACCGATTTTTTACCCGATTTAAATAGGCTGTTGATCCAGAATTCATGACGTACCATCTACTTATTACTTACTTTATATCCTGATGCTTATAGACGAATATGATGCCATTCTTAGTTATTTATCACATCAGCAATAACCAATAGCTGTCTAGTGAACCTATTAAGACTGGCTTTTAAAATAGCCACTTTCTTCCCGCATTTAATGTTGGCAAGAGCTCTGTGAGAAATATTACAGTCATAAGATTGGCCAGTCTGCATGGCTGTAAGTGGCCCTCACACACGCACGTATCGTCACTCCTGAAGACTCTGTTAATGCACTCTTTGACAAGCACTTACTTATTTTCTTTGAAAGATACAAGATATATCGAGAGCCAGCCAAGTACTTCTCAAAGGAAACATTAAACTATTCAACGTTCCTGCACCATTACACACACATTTTCTCGTTCGTTCATTTATCTACTTTGATCTTTGGTTTCTATACAAAAAGGAATCGTTTGAGTAACTGGTCAATATTTAATCACAAACTAGTTTTTTAGGTTTCTTGAGGTACGAGGTAAAGGATTGGTCGATGGGCTGATTGGGGATCTACGATTATGTTCAACAGTAGGCATCTTTCGAAGCTAAAATTATGGTTATGAAGGTTTTGATAGATAATAGACTTATTTGTCACACGTTATCCTTCAGACTCTTGAGAAAGTGGCATGAAATAGATTACGGTTATCAAAAAGTGTGAAATATATAGGATTGACCTGTGTTACTGGAATGTCACATGGGGTTTCCTCCAATTTTATTATTATTTTCTATTCATTTTGACTTTTTGACTGTATTGCTGATACATACCACTTTGTCAGAGTCTTCTAGTCGTTCAAATACAAAATCAAAATTATTTTATTTTACTTAGGCCTACATGGGCACTTATAAAACGTGAGATGCTAGCGCACGGCTCTAATTGGTCATTTCATATGAAGAAAAACCGGAAAAAAAACATCATGGTTACACTTTTCAAAAAATGAGTGATTTTACAATATTTCCATATAACAATATTACGTACATACAGAGAGAACAATGTATGAAATAAATGAAAAAAAAAAACAAATGATTTTGCTATAGATGAAAGCTTGACTAATATTAGTAGTGGGTTAATAGATCCGATAAATTAGTCGGCATCCATTAAATGTTACCTGTCGATACGGACGATATTAGTTTGTATAAAGTAGGTCAAGGGGATTAGTTCTTAAACTAGTTACTACTTTTATTTAGTTCAGGTACAAAAGGTAACAACCTTTTGTGTGTTTTATTACTCAGAACATTTATTTGGTAATAATGAGATTAGAAAAAAAAAACCTGACAACAAAAGTTTATGTATAGTTTCAATTAAAGTAGAAAAACTACCAATAAATTTATAAAATAATGTCATAAAGTCACTTTTACGATTTAAAAGCTACAAAGTCCAAAAAATATGATTTTTTTTTTCTTATTATTCCTTCAAACAACAGGTTGACAGGATAGAATGGAAGAAAAAAACGTGTTGCGCCGACCCCAAATAAGATGGGACAAGGGCAGGAAGATGATGATTCCTTCAAACAACAACAGATTTCAAATAATAATAACTGTAACTACAGGATCCAATTTCACAAGTTATACATAAGCATTTTTAGAAAGTTAGAGTCGTTATTATTATTTACTTGTGTTCAAACGTCACACGTTCAAAATGAATAATGTTTTTTTTTAAATTACCAATTACTGTTTTAAAAATTCTATGCTCCACTTATTTTACTAAACAAAATCAATCTTTACGTTTATCTAACAAAAATAAACGTGAGAAAATCATGAGGCGAATATTCTAACATTTCTTTCCCGAAGGTAACTATTGTAGGGGTACTCGAATCTTTCAAATACACCCCATTATATGGTACCGTTAGATGTCTGTAACAGGCAATTTGGAGATTGCTTACTTTGATAACTGATACAGAATGAGGTTAAATGGCTATTTCAATTTCTAAGAGCCGAGCAATCAAATAATTCTGTATTACAGACTTTATGCTGGGTTACTGTCAAATTATATTACTGTAGTTTGCCTTTTTGCTTTTTTTATTATACAAACGTTATTCGTAAAATTAAGAACCTAAAGTGGTCCCGCGTGGAGGTTTCTTTCTTTAAAAAAAAGTTACCTAACACTAGGAATTACTCCAGCATCGTGACTGCGTTCACAAGACACCCGCATCCGTTAAAGCTATCTGTAAGCCATATTACACATTTTTTCCGTGCAGTAATCAATCGCTCAACCATTTTGTAAAATTTATATTATGACCCAATCTGTCTAATAGAGAAAAGGTCTGAGTGCCAAGAGTAAGAATATTATGATGTTAAGTGGTTTCTGGTGGTATTCGTAAAAGTACACAGGTACATTTTGTTCAAACAAAATAAAGATGAGTTCTAGCTAAGTGCTCAGTTCTAAATCCCGAAGCAATCAAGATGTGAATGATTATCAAACATCTAAACACTAACTTTCAAATTTACAATATTAGGTATTTATTTGTTTAAACTTTATGTACCCTATTGGTACATAGGTAGGTAGGCTGTAGGTAGGTTGTTGCCAAGATCGGGCGGGATCTGTCTCTGCCAGCAGTAGTGAGGGCTATGCTGGCGGAGACAGATAATTGGAGAGAAATGGCGTCCTTCTGCGAGACCGTAATGGTCCAGAAGGAGGCCGCTGAGCGGGATCGTGAGAGGACCGATCCCACTCGTAGAAGGAGGCGTCAGAGGGCAAACCGCCTCGACGCCTAAAACGCTGAAACCCCGCTTGCAATATTTAAGGTAGGCGGGACTCCGAGGTCACGGGCTCTCAGAGTGGGGACTCTGTCCGCCCGCCAAGTGACTTCAGGAAAGACGGTGGCACAGTGATCACGTGCTACCGTGCACAACGAGGCTAAGGGGAGACCTCTCAGTCTCCTCAGGGATGTGCCCTAACAGGCGTTGTACAGAGGGGGTTCCGGGGTGGTCTTTTAAGAGGTCACGGGGCCCTCTTCCATGTGCGGATGGTGATCACCGGGGTGGTTTTAGTGAGGTAAAAATCCCACACTCCCTGGGCTTTTCCCCAAAAGTCCAGGCGCCTTTTGAAGGTTTCCCCCCGAAAACAAAAAAAAAAAGAAAAAAAAAAAAAAAGGTAGGTTGACTTGATATATCTGTTATTTATTTATTGTGCACACCTACCACAGTGTTGTCTTTTTAACCCAAAGGTTGACTGTTAGAGAATGCCTTGTTGCATTAAGTCCGCCTATGTACCACGACTGTACATGAAGTTTAAATAAATAAATAAATAAATAGGTGGAATTAATGTAACAAGGCATCATTTCTAGGGTAGGATACATGGCAGAAGTTGCCTGAGAATTATAAGCATAAGCATAATCAGCCTTTTAATGTTCCCACTGCTGGGACTCAGGCCTCCTCTTTCTAGGAGAGGGAATATAAATATATATAGGCCTGAGAATTATTCTACAAAAAAAACATCAATAAAAATATTTTCTTTGCACAGTAACTTTTAGGTCAATGGGGCCGAAGCGTTCTGTGCATAAAACGCAGCGTTGGAGGGTCACAAGGTGACTCAATGGCCTGGTGAGGGTCGCGGTGATCTGATGGATGTGAGAAGCATAGAACCAGTCGCTGAGGCAAGACGCGCGGGAAGTCCAATACTCAGAAGTAGACGTCTTTCGACTGAAATGAAGATGACGATAACAACTTTTATAAATCTCTTTTTTATTATTGTAAAGAATGATTCATCCAAATCGAAATAAAACCAGTTTCACATATTGATTTTCTTCCTAGTAAGCCAGTCGTAATAATATGAAAACATTCAACTCAGTAATAAAATAATAACATTGAATGTTATTCAGGAGGTTGTAATAATAATGTTTAATAGTAACTGAGCAAACTCAATATAATGTACGACCGTCTAAAAACAATATACTAAGCTAAATCGGTCAGGATAAATCATATTATTTTGTCATTTACTTCATTGTAAGTCTTTGATATTAAGAGAAAGGGATCACTTATGACTGGTACACAGACAGTTAGACATAAACAATATATCTATAATAATAATATTTTTACGAATAGATACTTTGTTAGTATATAAATGGGCTCCATGATCTAATCTCATCATCTCCCTTTTGCTCAGTCTGTAGCTGGATTATCAGACAAAGGTACTGCAGAGTTTTTTGAGTTGGAAACTTATCTACTGACTTCTCCCGTTTTATGGTATAGCGCGAGGGCGTGTCAAACTTTTACTGACTACCACACCTATGTTCCTTCAGTTGCCTTTTGTGTTCCAAGGATCCCTTTCACACGTTTTTCCACGGCCCTAGCATGTATCGGCCCTGCTGGGACCCTACGGTATGCTGAGTTTTCTTTGAGGCCACGTGGAACACTATGCATTGTCGACCACTCGAGCTTGGGCTTTATAGGACGAGCGGACGACAAGCTACCCATAGATCGTCGTCCACGTCTACGGTGGCCGGAGATCTCTCTTCGATTCTTGACGCACGGGGGACACCCCGCCACAGGACTGCAACAGGAAACATCCTGTCACGGCAGCTGGAGCTTGAGGTTGTACGTTCCCTCACTCTTGCGGCCACCTGCTTCGCTAGCATTACTGCTTCGGAAAAGGATGCGGTGACCGCATCCCGCTCCATCTGGCTCCGGACCAGGGCCTGAACCAGGGCTCAGCGCGAGAGGTAGCCGCTGCCGATCGCCTCCACTAGGACACGGCGGTTCTCTTCTCAAGCAGGTACACCTCCACCGTATACTACACCGTGTTCTCTGGGCAGTCCGTGCAATGGTGACACCCGGGTATTTCTTCCGCCTGAATCCGGAACAGGAACCTCCCGAACTTACCATGTCCGGTGACGACCGAAGGTGAGGACGCCGTGGCACCTCTCCAGCCACTCCTCAAAGAGGGGACTTACCACCACAATAGGGCGTGCCAAGGTATTGCAGGGTACCAACCGCATTTGGTTAATATCCCACACATTGATTAGGCACACAGCCAAAGTATGGAACTGTTTGCCAACGTCTGTCTTCCATCTGCAACGTTTAAGCTTTTAAAGCAAATGTGAACAATGATATTTTCTGAGCTGGCTCGATCTATTTTGTAAATATAAAGCTCAGCCTTAACTTTCCAATAAGTATGATAAATTTAAAGCAGGCTAATAGTGAAAAAAAATGATTAAAGAATTTTGAGCAATCATTGTTATAATTATAACAAAAAAAAAATTGTTTAAATGCGTAAAATTTACATAAAATTTTTATAATAATAATAATCACTTAGCACGTGAAGTTGTCGACATGTGGAATGTAGACTCGGCGATTATTGTACCGATGGTCGTGTCAGCCAAAGGATTAATATCCAGGAGCCTCTACCACACCTTAAGAGGCCCGCGTTAGGCGACTGGATCAAGGGCTTGATTCAGAAAGCGGTACTCCTGGACAGGGCTCGTATAGTTAGGAGGTTCTTTTCTCTGAAGCCGTCAGGGCTTCAGCCGGCTCCGGTACTGTCCCTGTTCCCGATACTTTTACCGTTTATTTTTATTTTTTATTTCTATTGAAATATTTTAAAGTATAATTTACATGTAAGTATTTATGAATAAACAATAATTTATTTGTGAGATTATAAAATCCATTATTGTTAGTAAAGAAATACACAACTTAAAAACTAGTGTTAGTACATTTAAATATACTAAGCTTTTATAAAAGTATGCATAAAATTTATTAGCATTTCCGTGTATCACGTTAATATTGCTATCAATAGTAGCGCTATACAGTAACCACATTAACCGTTCATGGTGGTTTATTAAATGTTGAAGCTCTTTAATATAACCAGGCGCAATGGAAACTATGCGGCTAGCCGCGACAGCCGCTAAACTTATATTATACCGGAAAATATTAATTTTAAAGCTTATTAGGGATATTCAAATATTTTTCTATAATGTCATCAATTTGGTAGCGTATTAATAATTCAAAAATTAGCGTTGTATCAACCAGTCATGGTTTATGTTAGACTTCTAAAAAATCTTATTTAAATTATCCACAACTTGCTTCTGCTAATTGACCGCGTTAAACTTAAAAATCATCCCACGGGAGCGATACACTACAACTAGAATTATCTGATCCCCTCATCAAGGTCACCGTCTACCCGTGTTCCAAAACCATTCAGATCCAAATTCACAGAAATAGAATATTATTGGGATAAAAGCATATAATACTAAGTACTACTCAATAAAGCTTTGACTTTCACTTTTACGGGTAGAGAATATTGTATTTAATTATTACTAACTTTTACTAGCTGTTTCGCTCAAGTTGACATCGGAAATTATCCCAAAAAATCATATTTTCGTAACAAAAAGTATGTTGTATCCTTTTCCTGGACAATATGTTCTACCCATGTGTCAAATTGCATCCGTTTGAGGGTGAAGGAGTTACAAACATACTCGTAGGTTCACACACGCGCGCATACGCACGTACGCACATACAAACTTGCCTTTATATATTTTTATTACATCTACCCGTAGTACTCACTTGCTACGAGCGTAGTCAATGTGCTACGCGCTACATCACGTGCTACGAGAAATGCTACGTGCTTCACAATACTATGCGCCACGCCGCTTACATAATTATGTTATTTTAGTGTCAGTTCATGTGTTAAATTAAATACTCACTTTGATAAAATTAAATTGTCTTGTATACACGGTGAAATTGAATTCACCAGTGAAACTAAACATGCGTGGTGGGATTCAAAATCTGATGAAGATAAACTAAAGAAAAATATGTATTGTCACTTTTAGATGACTATGGAGTAAACGGCCGCTGATGTTGTAGTTACCGACTTCAAATGATGAGTTCACATTTTTATATCTTTCACTTTACCGTCATTAGGTAACTGGAGAAGTAGGTTAAGTATACGACTGCCTAGATTTTATATCTAAACTAGCTGGCACTGCAAATGTTGTTTTGTTATATAGATTGTCAAAGAAAAAAGCGATTGAGGTACAAAAATAAGTACCTCACACATACAGTAGAAATAAAATAGGAGACCATTTAAAATAACAAGCTTTATTATTTTAAGTAACTTTCAAATATTTCCGTGACGTAATCTCGTAGGTATACACGTTTGAAATCGTAAGTTAGGGTCAGATTCGTGATATTTTTGGATTTCGTACCTCAAAAGGAAAAAACGGAACCCTTATAGGATCACTTTGTTGTCCGTCTGTCTGTCAAGACCCTTTATCTCAGGAACGCGTGGAGATATCGAGTTAATTTTTTTTTCTTTTTATACATTATTATTTTTTTACTATAACATGTTAACTGTATAATTCAATAAAAACACTTACTTAATTAAAACTATATAAACACTAAAGGCAAAAACTACTAGCTAAAATATGGCGTTATAAAATTCCTCCGCATCGCTGTCGACTGGAAGTGTGCCCAAAGTTGAAATTAAAACCATATACTCAAGTCTGCGGTCCCTTGAAGCTGTGAAATAATCAAACTTTTGAGTTAACGAAAAAGAAGATACTCCTGTTTATGTCGCAAAAACCGTATATTTCGACACTCTCTGGGGAATCAAAATTAATAGGGTACTTCCCGTTGACCTAGAATCCTGAAAGGAGACAATTTTTTTTGGGCCCACTATTAAACGGTTACGTTTATTAATCATATTACACATGGAAAAAGCGATCATCTTATTATAATTAACAGACCAAAAATTATATAGAAATCCAACCGGAATAATGAAATAATAGTAAAAAGTGTTATGGCAAAAAATGCTTGTTTAGGAGCGTTTTCAAGTTTATTTTAACGTGAAAAAAAATATGTTACTACAGTGCGCAGCGGTGACATCGGATTTAAATGCGTTTCAAGAGATAATAATTAATTGGTACAGCGAACTTGTTTTTAATGCTGTTATTAACGGTTAACACAAATATCAAGTAACGTACCTACTTTAAAAATCACCGTGGAACGAAACGTAATTAATAGCCCGTTGCAGATGTTCTGTGGTCCAGTTTCAATCAGTTTGACACTGACAGACAACTAGTGGTGGGTCGTTGTCGAATTTTAGACGGACGAGACGTAACCGTTTTGTCGACGACAAAAACGGTTGCAGAAAACGGTCGTCGTCGCAACTGGTTTGAAGACGAAACTATCATTGAGTGAAGTAGTTGCAGAAAACGTTCGTTGTCGCAACTAGTTTGAGGACGGTAATAATTTCTGCCCCCCTAGCCAAGTTACAATCGTTTCGTTCGGCGCGAACGCCTCGAGTAGGCCACGCCTCCGAATCCTTTGTTCTGACCACGTGACTGAGCGTTGAGATGACGTCAGAACAAAGGAATCGGAGGCGTGGCCTACTCGAGGCGTTCGCGCCGAACGATACGATTGTAACTTGGCTAGGGGGGCTGTACTCGTCGCGTCGTCGTTTCAAAACCAGTTATTACAATGAAAAATGAACTTTATGACTATAGACATAAAATTCATTTTTCATTGCAATAACTGGTTTTAAAAACGACGACGCCACGAGTGTGACAGTTGAAGCAAAGGATTTTTGACCTTATTTTCTTAACAGTAAGATAACAATTCGCATACAGTAATTCAAAGACTGGTTTGTGCAACGAAGACCGTTTGGTCGCAGGATGGAAAACGGTTGTTACGTTGCAGAACAAAAAACGGTCTTTGAAAACTCTTCGTCGTTGAAACGCCCACCGCTACAGACAACATTATTATTGTTTCCGATTACTAGATAAAATGTTTCTTCTGTTCTTTTCGTATTTTTATTCGAAAGATTTTATGAAAATGGCATCTGTAGATATATGCATAATCCACAAAGCCGTTGTATCAATTGTGCAGCACGATTTCAACGGAATGTTGAATACTGCTCTTGCTGGATACTGTAGTAATTGTTTAGTGGGCAGACGCATTGTTGGCTGCTGTGCATATGTGATGTGTATAGTGTGGTTTTTATCTTGGGCGCGGCATCAAGGTGAGGTTGAGCCACCTGCATCTTTTTTAGATGAAATACTGCTTTTAAGAGATGGCTTTGAAAATGATGATGATGAACAGTAATAAATACTTGTGATGTACCTATAATGTGTTTTTTTTTCTCCTTACACAACCAGCATAAAACACATCACCTTATTATTTTATATCTACAGTCAATGGCCGGCAAAAGCCGCGCTATTTCGAAATGGATACATCTACGCATTTTCATGAATAAGTCTCTCAAATCGTGTAAATCACATCAAAGTCTGTCACGTAGTACAGACGTGACTTTGTTTTATACTGTATATTATTGAACAATGCACTATTTTAATTTAAAATACCAAGGAGACCTATCCACTCATTAGACAATCGCTCTTGTGAGATTTTAGAGGTTATTATGAGAGTCATGTTTTGACTGTCGTATTTCACGGTACTCCAGTTACTTATAGTTTTGCTAATATTACCAATGTAATCTAGAGATTATAAGGAATAAACTAACGTGCATTTCATTGCTATACGCCACAATTTGTGGTGGGCCTATTCCCCAAACAAAAAAAAATTGTCTCCTTTGGTATGAAGCAAATTCTTGTAGCACAAGTATAGGAAAAAATTTGAAAACTGTTGTAGTTACGTCACAAATCAAAACTTTTTTGCGGTTCGGAAAAATCTCCGTAACTCAATCCGAGAATTGAACTGTTTTCATAGGTAAGTTTGTATGGAACCCTCAGTGCGCGAGTCCGCTCGCACTTGCCCGGTTTTTTTTATTAAACCAAATAATTTATTTCATGTTTTGATTTTTACCAAACGGTTGGCTATATGGTCAATTTAAATAAAATAAATTTTCAAGGTGTTCTCTTTTATATTTGTGGATTTGCAGGTGTTCAAAATTAGTAATATCTGGCCTTAACCAATTCTGGATCGCCAATTAGCCTCTTCACATGCCTTTTCCCTGAGTCTCAACCTGCTAGATGGCATTTTGCAGCACCAGCCCATATATGGCTGCAGTTCTCTACACACGATCGGACCTGTGCTTTATATAATAACATTTTGCAGCACCAGCCCATATATGGCTGCAGTTCTCTACACACGATCGGACCTGTGCTTTATATAATAACATTTTGCAGCACCAGCCCATATGTGGCTGCAGTTCTCTACACACGATCGGACCTGTGCTTTATATAATAACATTTTGCAGCACCAGCCCATATGTGGCTGCAGTTCTCTACACACGACACGGACCTGTGCTTTATTTTTTTTTTAATTATCGATAGGCTCGCGTTTGACCACTATCTCACCTGATGGTAAGCGATGATGTGGCCGACGATGGGGCACGCTTGCCTAGAAGTAACCTATTCACTCTTGACTTAAAGACCTCTAGGTTGTAGCTATCAACATATAACATATACAGCTATATAACATTAGAAGCTGGCCCGGTGTGAAGTACTGCCGGGCCTTTGCAAGAACGCCAACTTTCCTAGCAGCAACCTCAGCTTTGAACTCAATGAACCGCTCAAAGTTAAGGTTTGAGGAAATGTCAACTCCCAAGAGCCAGTTTTATAACAGATTAAATAAAATACCCAGAATTTAAAAAAGTTCAAAAAGTTTTTGGATCTGAATTAATAACAACTCACATGGGTACTTGGCTCCGTTGGGTTACCTTCATGGAACATTTTACAATTTCATTTTCGTATAACAAATTGTTTATGCTTGACAAAATAATTTTCTCATTCGTCTTCCAAAAGTTTAGTGGAAAATAAAATATTGAATTTTTTGTGGGTATTAACGGTATAACTCACTTTAGATATTTTTGTTTCAAATATCTGACTTTAATCCTAGATAACTAAACCATTGCAAAATGTACGAAGTCTATATAGTTGTAGATTTTTCATCATGATGATAAGACTGTATTAGCTTTTTATGGGTAATTATTGCCACTTTTCATCGGAAAAAGCAATGGGTCGCCGCGCCTTCCGAGTTACCTTAGTCGATATCTTAAAAAGATTGCACAATCTCCACAGATCTTAGATTACGTTTAGCCATAGTGGGCAAAAAGACTAGTTTCCTTTGCACGATATAACAGAAAGAAAACACACACCTACTCTCCCACTACAGCTGCCACTGAGTTACTAATGCAGCAAGCGATTTCAAGACCATACTACCACCACCCTCACCACTTCCCCGCGAATGTTCAATATAGCGCGTGAGTACATTCACCAACGAAATTTTGACTAACTTAGATGAGACATGAAGTTAAACTCTGACATACATGACTGGGTCAAACTATACCCAGCCGCGCTTAGAGGTAAATTCGGATAAATATAGATATATATTGCAATTACGTGGATGAAATCTCGTATAAACAATAATCATCACATTTCAAAAAAAAGGGCGCATCTTGCGCATAATGAAACTTTAACTAGAGTAGGAAGAACATCGAAATGGGTCAAATTTGGAACGCATGCACTTCTTGTGTTAAAGTAATTTTTTTTTTCTATATATGTACTGCAATATGGATATCAAAATAAAGGTCTCATCAAAATGGTATATCATGACCATATTAAAATAAATAATAAATACAATAATTATCTACTAGCTGTCACTCGCGATTTCGTTATAACATTATCTACATCCTAAAGAAAGTACCGTCAATTTTTATTCAACCATTTCGAAGATGCTCCCCCTTCCGGGAATGAAGATATATTATGCCCCCCCCCCCCCCCCCCCACTGCTGAAAGTAAGTCCCAATCCCGCAGAAATATAATAAAATAACTTCCGGTTTGCATTATAATATTAGCTATATTCCAATTGGGCACGCTGTAATCATGGTGGTGAGTCCCCTCTTTTAGTAGCAGTTGGAGAGGCATCACGGCGTCTCCACTTTCCGCATGACGCAGGTACTCACCGGACATGGTAAGTTTGGGAGGTTATTGCACCGGATTCAGGCAGAAGAAACACCCTGGTGTCACTATTGTGTGGACCACCCGGAGGACACGGTGGAGGTGTACCCTGGTTAGGTGGATTCGAGCACCTCTATGTCCTCGTGTAGGCGATCGGTGGCGATGAACGCCCGCGCCAGGCAATGGTTCAGGCTATGGTCCGGAGAGAGAAGGAATAGCATACGGACGCCTCCATCTACGATGCAGTAATTCTAGCGATGGAGACGGCTGCACGCGTGAAGGAACAGATATCTTTCCTCATGCCCCAGTTGCTCAGTTGCTGTGATCCCGAACCTAACTACTAATCACGTTAGGCGTGGGCTTGCGGAGCAATGGGTAGCTCGCCGCTCGGCCGTCCGGCTATTATTCAGACCGTGCCCAAGTCGTCGACATGGCCCAACAGGGCCGTGGAGATTTTCTGAATAGAAACCCCGTGGTCCTAGAACGCAAAGGGCATCTGAAAGACACAGGTGTGGTTTGAGTCAGTAAAAATCTGACACGCAAAAATCATTAGGTAAAGCCACGTAAAAAAAAACTATCCTGATGAAAGTGCCATCAAATTTTGTTTAACCGTTTCGAAGACTTGTTCCATATTTTGAAATCCCTTTCCCACAGGAAAATGAAAAGTAGCCTAAGTTACTGCTGTAAAATTTGTCCGTCAGTAAATGTCCTTTCAAAATCGGTCTAGCTGTTTCGGAAATTAACCGGAACAAACCGACTGTTTAAGAAAATTTTCAAAATTCATATTTTTATTATAGGTATCGAATACACTTTAATATACAAAATAAATCAAAGTGTATCCATTGAAATAATCTAGACTAAAATCATTCCTTCCAATATGGGTCCCGACTGCTGCAGTCAGTGGTTTCTACACTACTGGACTGAACTTGTTTTTTTCTTTGAATTTTAATTTAAAGTTATTTTTCACGCAGTCGGGTTTTTTTATTTTTTAAATCTATTTTTTCAAAATAGTTAACTCTTTCCACCACCCTACGAAACTACAAAACCTTTACGGAAAAAGGTAATTTCCCAGCCATTCTCACATGAATCAATTTAAAGACTTTAAAATGATTCCAATGACAAATTGCCACAATTCATTATCTCTCGGGACTAATGAGTCATTGTGTACGGAATTAAAGTCACATGTATTATACTCGTGCGGTGACTTTATAATGGAATTGTTCAAATTGCCTCCACCTGCAACCAGGGCTGGCCAAGCAAGATAGCTGGACTTTATAGGTGAAACCGAATATTTATGACTAGAGTTTTTTTTTTTAGAAAACAGTGGTGGCCTAGTGGTAACGGCCCCGACTTACGAATTGTAGGTCGCGGGTTCAAACCCAGCAAGGCCCATTACTTCGTGTAATTTATTTCATCACCCCTGCTCTCAAAACGGTGAAGGAAAACATCGTTAGGAAACCGGCATGTCCTAGAACCAAAAATTCTAAGAGATGTGATATTCACCAAACCGCACTGGGCCCGCGTGGTGGATTACGTCCCATTCCCTCTCCTAGAGAGAGGAGGCCTGAGTCCCAGCAGTGGGAACATTAAAAGGCTGATTATGCTTATGAATTATTTTATAATCATCTTTACTCAAATGTATTTTGTTTGGCAAAGTTAAGAACATCCTCTTCCCAACTAGCCGGGGTCAGCTTGGGGTCGGCTTTCAGTCTACGGCTGAACAAGTGAACACCCGTGTTTTACATGGAGCGACTGCCTATCAGACCTCCACAACCCAGTTACTGGGCAACACGATACTCCTTGGATAGGCTGATGGTCAGACTTTCTGGCGTCTGACTACCTGTAACCACTGTCAAAGAAACAATTGGGTACTTTAATCATGTTATGAGGAATTCAAATGCCAATGTCCGTAATATAACAGGATCATTCGAATTTTGACTGCAGAAGTTCTTTAAAAATACCAGAATGACCCTCAGATAGTTTCAAAGTTTACAGAAAGAAAGATATACATTTCTTATTGAGAAATTGTACCTAACAAAACTCTTTGTTATGTTTATTTTAATTGTTGATAGGTTCGCACTTGACTACTATCTCAACTGATGGAAATCGACGATCCAGTCGACAATGGAGCACGCTTGCCTAATAGTAACCTATTCACTCTTGACTTAAGCCAAGAGAATCTTTAAAGATTCCTATGTTGTAGCTATAAGGAAATACAGTCTTCAGCAGAGCATGCCACTCCTTAGCTGTACGCACAATATATCACCGTATGCCTGGTGGTCCGATGATGAAAGGGTCTTGGCGGAATTAGGCTATGCAATTCCAACGCACACTCCCCGAAAACCGACAAGCCAATCGACCTTTGTTTAAACGTTAAGTTTCTCAATAAAATAAAAGTGATCTTTAAAATGAAAATTCTGCACACATGAAGTGCACAGTAAAAGGCTTGTGTGAGGCAACCCTAACAGCTACGAGCACGCTGCAGAGGTTTTGAACAAAAGGTAAATTATTTAAACGCCCGTGTAAATCACTATTAGTGGTCTTGGGAGAGAATAGACGGTTTCTTTACAATTCTGAATAGGACCCACCATCCGGATAATTGTGAAAACCTTGCTTGTTTCTACGGATTTTTACGAGGTTTTCATTAATTATACAGAAGCTTTATTGTATGCAATGCAGAATGAGTGATCATCTCAAATTAAAAGCTATGCTTCTGTTCCGCAGAAAAGTGGCTTTTCACCAACAGAATCAAACGCAATTTTTTTTTTCTATACTTTGCCCTACACTGGGAATGACTTCATATAGAAGTCATTCCCAGTGTAGGGCAATTTATCTATAATATGTATGTATTTAGAAATATTTAAGTATGTTTATCCGTTGTCTAGTACTCATAACACAAGCTCTGCTTAGCTTGGGACTAGACGGCGTTGTTTGATAGTTATGTAAAAAGAAAAGTTTGCTTATGCCATATACCTGAAAATGATGCCATACGACGACGCTAATGAAATGTAACCACAATCTGTTTTATCCGGAACCACACGACAAAAAAACTAAAATTCTCCCCACAAAAGGTCACCGCAGTTCATTTACCCCTTTCAACGAAGACACATAGAAGAATATTCATTGCAGAAAGGCAAGAAAAATCAGTTTTCATTTCGCTGCAACGTGCGGCCATATATAACGCGTTGATGTGTTTCGTTGGCTGCCAAGTTTGCACTCTTCCTCGCGTGTAGGAGGCATTAGCAAAGTATGTTATGAATGATTCTGTATCCCTATGCTTGCCTGGTACGTACAGTTGGAAGATGACCTGTTTAAATTTTTATACTAGTACATTTTTTATGCAAGAAATAAATGACAATGACATTCGAGTGCATTTCAACAGCGTTTCAACATTGTACCATTCTTGCTTCCAGCGTGTCCATTCCTGGCAGTTCATATTTTCATCCACAAACTTGTTACGAACCTCGTTGAAACTTGTTACAAACTTGTTGTAATACGATTATGTCTGTTAATTTAAAAGTAATAATATTCGCCCAATTTATAAAATTTATCTACTTGTAGAAGTTCGACAAAATCGCAGTATTCATGCCCATTTTTTCGTCAATTTAGACTAGATGAGGCCGGATGTTATTACTTGTTTAAAACGGGTGTTAAATATGTAACTATAGAAAAATAAAATCATAATACACGAACTTTACGTCACTACCTTTATTCAAACGGGGTGATTAGAGATGCTTGAAGCATAGGCACTTGGGTGTTCCAAACAGTAAAAGCTTCAATGCTTGGAAGTCTACATTTTATCTTTTTAGGTTGCATAAAAATGCACACGTGACATGACATGAGCACATTGCTATTGAAATGTGCATACGACATCCACAGGAAGAGATGGGTTAGATCAATTCTTTCTACATGCTAGAAATCTAAGAAATCCTTAATAAATTAATATTAAAATATTATACAAAACTATAATAACCACGAATAATATTGACACTTAAATAACACATTAGAGTAAGCAGGGCTTGACTTTAAAGATGGCAATCAGGGCAAAGGACCAGCGCGAGGCCCACTCCAAAGTGGAAGTAATAGATTTCAGGTGGTTATCGATTGAAATATTTTTAATAAAATTTAAATAATTATTATGATCTTCTCTCACTTTCAGAAGATTGGCTCTTATTAGAGTGGAGTGATTAGGTCAATTAAATTATATTGTACTTACTAACCTTTTGTTCTAATAATAAGGTATAATTTGCTGATACGAGTGACTAAGATACCTACACTGCGCGTGACCCAACACGCACTTAGCCAGATTTTATATAAAACGTGTTAATAAACTTTGTGATTTCGAAAAAATAAGCAGAGAAATATACATGTTGGGGGACTGCGCAATAATTTGCAAAATATCTTCTTAAACACAGCTTAGGGGATTATCATTACACCCGGCTCTGAACAATTTATTTTATTATGCTGCATAAAATAAAAAATGTCCCAAATATCTCGGTTATATACGTAAAGGTTTTTTTCTCCCTCAGTAGTACTTAGGTAGTAAAAGTATTATTTACAAGTTGAGTTATAAACATCTCTTATTTACAGACTTTGTTATTGGCAGACGTTTTCATATTTCTTTCGAAATTTACTTTCGTTCAGACAGTTATTCTGTTTTCTAACGGCTATTTTATGGTACTATATAAACATGGACGTAAAAAAAACTGGAAATAAAGTTTACGTCACTCTTTCGGGTTGTACAAGAAATAAATTTTGTTTCTTTATCGATCATTATTTTGCTTTTAGTAATGCGTTTTGCTGTAAAAATATACTCAAGTAAATGAATGCTCGTCGCATATACATAACACTCCAACATACGCTCGTGTATACAGTCTTGATATCGGTTTCCAGGGAAAAGTTAGAGTGGGTTCCAACATTACATTAAAATAAAAGTTTTATGCCGATATCAACTTTTCATATTTCTAAAACCAGTTTTATGAAACAACTTGGATTGTTTTCTAAACACCGAGCGTTGGAAACTCGAATACATTTGTGGTGAAATTCTTTCACCATTTCGCTAAATAAATAAGTACGAGTATTTTACATCTCCGCAGCAATTTTGATGTTTATTTTATAACTACAAATAGAGAGTGTCTGCCAAACATCGGCAGACATAAATATTGACTATAATGCGGCATTTGAATGTAAATTTCTCTCTATTTAGTCAATAACTTCGTTTCTAGCCTCAATTAGCTCAACAACAAAGTTAAAGTATTATCACTTCTGAACCTTCAATAACGGTTGATCGTTCTTACAGAATTAAAATAAGTAAGGAGGCTTCGTACTTCAATAACTTTTGACACGGTGCGGGAGAAAAATGTCTGGATAGACTTGGAGGCGGTCTTTGCCCAGCAGTTAGCGTGACAGTTACAGCTAGAAAAAAGAAGCAGCAGGCATAATATTTCACGTCATTATGTTTCATAATCCGTATTTTATCTCCTGAGTATTAGATTAGGGTACTCGTTTTATAAATCACCTACCTCATCAAAATATCCTAAAAGTTACACGTGTACAAAGACCCATATGAATCTATCATTCAACGTAGAATTCTCACAGTACACAAATCACGTCAAATACAGGTCCAAGGTAACCTCACTCATAAGTACGAACACTGGTATTTGACGGATGGCATAAATTATACCTTTGTCTGACTTTATGACGACCATATTTTTGTTTACGAATAATTTAGGAGGACCACTCGAATCTCTTTTTACGTAACCCGCTAGTATGCGGGTCTCACGTGAATTTGTCCGTTTCGGCGAATATTTTTGCGTGAAAAGTCCTGCTTTTGATTACTGTTGATACGAGTATTAATGTGTTAATGTTTTTATTTTGGATTCCCTCTCTGTTTATTAAGGCTAATTTCAGAAACGACTAATTTTAACTATATAAAAATTATTAATACCATCATCATTTCATCCGAAAGACTGTTGTTGACTGTTGGACAAAGGCCTCCCCTAAATGTCGCTACAACGTCCTTTTTATCTCGCATCCATCAGATTCCTGCGACTCTCACCAGGTCATTGGTCCACCTTGTGGGAGTTCTTCCAATACTGCGTCTTCCGGTGCGCAGTTCTGTTCTGCGAGCAATGTGTAGCAATGCACGCAAATCTGGAGATTTTTCGGGCTATGTCGGCAACATTGGTTCTCCTGTGGATTTCTTCATCCCTGATGCAATCAGGCAAGACCCTTCCATTGCTCTTTGGGTGACTTTAAACCTTCTGATGAGGTACAATTGTAAGCGACCATAATTCAGAGAACACGCACTGATCATAGACTTTCGTCTTGAGACACTGTGTTATGTTGTATGAGACCGAACATGAACCGAGTCGGACTCTTTCTCGAAGTTAGACTTACCCAACTGGATCGTCTGTCCCAGGTATATAAAATAGTTGTTGGTATTAATATATAAAAGTGTTCATTAAAATTGTTCAACCGTATAAATCTTGTATTTGAAAATTCAATAATTATTTTTTTAAACATACTATTCAAAGATTTATTCAAATGTCTAGTTCATATTTCACGGGATTCAACCTGAAGTTGGCTTTTACCTCGGCCAGATATACAACACGACGTGGCAATACCACCAGCCTTTTGGACACATCTCCAGTTGACACCGATTCGAAGGAATTTTTGACATCATAATTTTAGATACATAATTATGTATTTACTTAGGAATGCTTATAGTATCTATAGTTATGTTTCGTAATAATTAGTTTTCTTAGAAAATAAATATATATCTCTCTTTTTCCTTCAAATTATCTAACAACATAAGTAAACAATAATTCCTGTTCCAATTACTTATAATAACTAGATGTTCTACCATAAAGACTTCAGTACAACCGTCTGTTTGTCTGTTGGCACTATAAACGATTGCTTGGCTCACTGACTCTTATTTATTTGCCAAAGGACCTAGATTCGAGTCAAGTTGATGAATATTCCTTGTTGCCAAGTATCTTAAAATTAAACTGGATAAAACCCGATTATACTGGATTCTGTAAGGGTATATACTTAGAATCGCTTTTACTAATTAAAAAGTAGTTTAGTACCGCGGTAATTAAACAAAGGAGAAGAAATGGTTTTTCATTTTGTTTGATACCTACAACGTGCTCTAGTTTTTAAGTAAGTAAAAGTTCACTTGTTTTTAAGTAAGAATGAAAAGGAGATGATCCAAATGATTTGAAATAAGCTTTTCTTTTTTAAAAAAAGCCTGGTCATAAATTGATGTTTTAATTGAATTAACAATTACGTAAATTATTTTAAATTACATTCAAAAATGTTGAATTTCCAAACATACTTTAAGTTTATGTATTTAACTTACCATAATTATTTAATAGGTACATGACGTATACATTAGTACCTACTTAAACTTCAAATGAGACCAAAAACCAAATTATTTATTAACAAAATACTTATGTTTATAAATTCTACAACAGTTTATTAAGAAATTTTTCTATAACACAAAGAAACATTTTTCATAAACAATATTTATGAAAATAAAAACTTGAATCTATTTTTTGTCGCTGAGGCAATTATCACGGAGCACATCGCTTTTATTTATTTTCTTCCACATCTTACATTTTCCATTTTTAAATCAATTGCAGTCTTCTCCATCTGTTACCACCAGATGAATCAAATAAGATTTATTTTGCTCCATTTCATATTTCAATGAAATATTCTGAAAATTGGTATTAGGAATAGATGTTGAGTGTTTTTTAAAAGGATATTATTTTGGTCTTATTAAGGTTTTTGGCGGGTTTTCTTCGAGTGAAGTTCAGTGGCTGTTTTAATTATTCACAAATTGATTCATAGTGGGTTTGTTCCTGGTGGGTTGGTAGCTAATGGATATTTTTGGAATATAAAATTGGTGTGTCTTGTATTTCAAGTGTTGCGTAACTGGACAATATTTGGAATCATTAAAACAGGCGCGATCGAAGCGAGAATTTCATTGTAGTGTTGACTACCTCAACAAAGTTTGCCGAGAAGGTTGACTTGATACATTTGGTACCAAATATTAAAACACCATTAGAATGTGTACAAACCTATTCTAATGATAAACAATCTAACTATTTAGAAACATATAATCTCTATTTTTTCAACTGAAGGACTTTGAATACACGGTCAAGAAATAAATTTATAAAAAAAAATGTTTTTCAAATATAGGTATTCTAAATTAAAAATCTTCTAGGTTATCCAGTTAACGCCGGTTGTCACTTAAAACTTGCTGCCGTAATGATATGATGAGCATAATGCTGGAACTCGAGTTGGCTGTTTTACGCGGATGTGACGCGTATTTTCCCAACCTGTATCCGTCAATCATTTTATTTCCTTATCCGCTTTTTTACAGAATGCGTCATTTTTGCCACGGATATGTCTTTATTTTTAGCTTCTATATGCCAGGAAATCAATCTTCCCATCTTCCCCCTCAGAGAACAGAATAACCAAATAAATCCATATTAACGTTACGTTGTCAACACACTGATCATTGTAAAAATGCTTCCTGAACGAAATCCGTCAACACAACAAGCGAATACAAATAAGCTGATGAATTTGCAACGTAATACATTTCATATGATAGGCCTGTCGAAGAGGTAATGTTTTTTGCCAATCAATTTACCTTCCATATGAAATGAAACCCCCTGTATATTTATATGGCAGGTATTCGTATAAGTGATGACGGATGGGGAACAGTTTGACGGATGTTTTGTGAAAAAATAGGAAGGATGCGAATACTAGGAAGGGTCGCTTGCCGATCTAAACAAATGTTTGTATGGCATACACGCAGTTTGTTTGTCGCTTGTTTATTTGGTCAATGTTCACGTGATAGTGTAGCGAGTAACTGACTCACGAAAAAACAATGGCCGTTTGAAAATGATTAGTTCTAATTATTATTATTTTCAAGGTGGAAAATCATCCAATGTCTTCTTCAGCTCTAGGGCGGAGTGACTAAAACCACACCTATTAGTTCCTTTTTCTCCTTTTGCGATCCAGAACTATAGGTTTCCTTTTCGAAAGAAAACCCGTGGCCCCGGTAGGTTTCAGCCCTTCTGGACTCCTACGGTTTTACTGACATCTCTTTGAGGCGCGCGTGGAACAGTACGCTCCGTTGACGACTCGGCTGCCCATTGCTCGTCGTTCGCAAGGCCACATCGATGGTGGCTGGAAATCGTGGTCGGGGTCCCGGCGGCTGGGGCGTGAGGACGTCCGTTACCTCACGCGTGTGACCGCCTCCTTCGCTAGCATTATTGTTTTGCCGAAGGATAATTTTAATCATTGGAATCATTATAATTTTTCTCTAGATTTCTATTATTATAAAAACTGAAACTTCAATGTCATATCTTTAGTGCTATTAATTGTGCCTTCGAGATATTTTTGTCGCTGGTGAGATACGATTTCAATTGGATGAGTGGAACTGAGGTACAACTAGTATCAAATTAAAATACAACCTGAACTCGACTATTACCCTTGTTCATCACCCGGAAAACATGAAAATTAATCTGAATAGATCTCAAACAGTTTCACCCTATTCTGTCATTTCGCAGAGAGATTTCCATAACGCAGGTAGACGCTTCAGAAACTAATCTTGACTCGATTCAACGAAGTTATTTCAGATTGTACCTAAGTAATTTCCATTTACGAGTCGTGCCCCTAATTAAAACGGATGGCCTGTAGGGATACGGTTGCTAAAACTACGAGTAGGGGACCTTGAGGGGTTACCTTCGAATCAATTCTAATAATCGGGCCTTGTTAGAAATTTCCTAATTGTTTGGGACGTTGAAAATTAATGCTGTTGTGGGGATTAAATGGCAGTTCTTTAGTTCTTTGTTTCAGAGTTTTTTTTTGTTGAGAATGTATTGCCGTGCTGCGAATAAAGTTTGTTGTGGGTCGCTTAATTTATGATTATGTTATTTAGTTGTTAATAGCGAAATTGAAAACTGTTATTTGTTTGCGTTTTACAATAAAATTATAGTTAGTGTTCATTGTTTTGAAGCTCAATTAAAATTTCTAGTAATTTATTTACCGATTTTGTTTGAAAATGAATTCACAAACTGCTGTTTAATAATTATATTTCATATTATTCATTAGGTAGATAGCAGTTTTTTTTTTTTCTAGAGCGTTCTCCTCCAATGAGTATCGCAAACGAACCTTGCATTTTTCAAGAGTAGAAAGTAGCTTGTTGCACTGTATATTGAGACCGTAGCTATCAACAACAGAACCTTGGTGTTCGAATCAACCTGTCTGTTTTGTAAACATCACCGTGA
Organism: Mythimna impura; assembly: GCA_905147345.3. Taxonomy (NCBI): domain Eukaryota; kingdom Metazoa; phylum Arthropoda; class Insecta; order Lepidoptera; family Noctuidae; genus Mythimna; species Mythimna impura. The sequence continues at coordinate 1,109,367 of LR990344.1, forward strand.
AAATATAAATTCAAATATTATAAGACTGATTATGTAGATTAACTAAACCACTTAATGCTTATCTTTTTCTATTTATGCTGGGGTTGGCTTGCAGTAAATATTATAAGACTGATTATGTAGATTAACTAAACCACTTAATGCTTATCTTTTTCTATTTATGCTGGGGTTGGCTTGCAGTAAATATTATAAGACTGATTATGTAGATTAACTAAACCACTTAATGCTTATCTTTTTCTATTTATGCTGGGGTTGGCTTGCAGTAAATATTATAAGACTGATTATGTAGATTAACTAAACCATTTAATGCTTATCTTTTTCTTTTTATGCTGGGGTTGGCTTGCAGTCTAACGGGATGCAGCTAAGTACCAATATCTATACTTTACTTATACTTATTACTAATATAATATTATAAAGAGGTTTTTTTTTCGGTGGAAAAATCATCCAATGACATCTCCCGCTCGGTCCACACAATACTATATAACCCAGGCGTTTCTTCCGCAAGACATTTTTTTTTTTTTGTAGTTGGCTCTGAGTGACATAGGCTATAATTATATGTACGCGGGAAAAGCCGCGGGTAAAAGCTAGTTTTACATAAAACGACTGCTTATTTGTTTTCTACAGCTGAGTAATTTGGTTACACGATACCCGTTTGGTCTGACTGGTGTCAGATATCCAGGCATTTGACAATCCGTAACTGTCAAAGATCCACAAATGACAGACGGATTAATGGCTTAACGTGCTTTCCAGGGCGCGGAGGACTATCGATATTGGTATGTTAAGATGGTCGCCACAGCGACCGAACTCAGCAGGTGTTGGATTAATCCCTTTTTAAGCTATTGCATAGCTTCTATCGAGGGCCTTGAGCGCGGGGACCGAATCCAGAAATTCCGTAACGAAAAAAACCTCACGCTCCCCACTCCGACGGGCACGGAGGTGTGGCTTGAAGGCCGACAGAGACCGAACACCTATTTTAGAAAAGTCGTTAACGACCTGTGTGGCGCACTGGTACAGCGTCATCATCAACATCTACCTATGTTATCATCGTGCCTCGAGTTCAAATCTCGGTCAAACAAAATAGTCTTTTTGTATTATAATAGATTATAGTAATGTTCTATGATAACAACTGAACATACTTGTAGCAATTTATGAAGTAAACAAGAAAGAAAAAAATTTGTTTTCTTATCGGTCACCACGCTCAAAAAGTGTAACTTGAATTAATATCAAAGAAAGAAAGAAAGAAAGAAAGAAAGAAAACATGTTTATTCTGCCCAAATAGACGCACAATAAAATATAGCAATCGGTCCGGAAACACAGTTGACTGATGTCTACATAGTCTGTGGTTGTCTACACAAAACACAGTCTGATCTTACAGCTTAGTCTAGTTAGTCTGTGGTTGTCCATTGTCATCCATTGTCTATTGCACCGACCGACAGAGACTGACATATTGACATAACCTAATATAAATAAAAACAATAATCTAAGAAAAACAGATAACAATATATAAATCTAAGTTGTGCGTCGCATCTAGGCAAAAATAGGTTGTTGCTCAGCTTATACTGTGACGCTGGGCAAATCCAGCAATCTACGATGCTGATTTTCAGCAACCACCGTTCTAGTGACACTTTGGCGCTCCCTCCGTGAGCTTATCTACTTTGAAAGGTTAGTACATAATGATATATACACATAGCACATGAACAATTTTTACAACACGAAGATTCACACAATGAAAACAACAACATTACAAATAGGTACTAAACAATACTAAAATTGCACAAATACACTACACAAAACATTTCTATGCAAAAAATAACAGATGCTGAACCCATAATATAATTGCAGTATCATTTATCAAAGAAAAAGAAATACTGCATAAATAAAATAAATAAATAATTATAATTGCATAAGTTGATACAAAATGCTATGCAATAGCTTTACCGCGGCAGTCCCCGAGTGCCACACTTATTTTTTTTTTTCATGGTGGGAAATCATCTAATGACTTCTTGCGCTCCTGGGCGGAGCGAAAGGGCGTGTCAGACTTTTACTGATTAAACCCCACCCCTGGTCCTTCTTTACCTTTGTTCCAGGGAACCGAGGTTCACTTTCACTTAACTCGTGCATGCTATTGACACATTTATATTGGAAATACTGTTATAGACTCGCCCATATGGCTTTAAACAAGATATACTTTAATCGGGCTTTGTTAGAAATTTCCACTTTCCATCTCAAATTGAAAATTCAAGAAAATTTTATTCCATTGCATTACTTTAGATGTGTGTATTTTAAATTGTTTGTATTAAAACGTTTCTATCAAAATCCTCCAAAGAATATATATGTTGCAACGGTATTTGAACTTTAATACTTACAGCATAGAGTCTAGTGTTCCAAAATTTGATGATTGTGTTGAATTGTGTACTGAAATACACATCTTGATTTTATTTTTGGTAGGTATTGTACACAATGGTTGGTAAAGTTTCGCATTTCAATTGTTTACAGGTGTTTTCAGCGTCTGTTTAGGATAGAACACAACTTGTTGGGCAAGAGAAGATGATGTAGGAAGGGTAGGTCTGTGCATTGTTATGGATTCGAAGGTCGGAAGTTTTGGTACATGTTTGTACTAAGTTAGCTATACGGGTTCACTATTGTTCTGAAAGCAATTTTTGTTATAAAATTGCTTATTTATGTATAAAACTTACGAATTTGTTTCCTTGGCTTGTTATACAAGTACCTACCGTAAAGAAAAAGAGAAGAGAAACAGTGATCACATCAGAAATGAAGATATCCGCAGGAAAACCTAGGTTATTGACATAGCTCGAAGAATCACCAAACTTAAGTGTTAATGGGTAGGGCACATAGCACGCAGAACAGATGGTCAATGGAGACGAAAGGTTCTGGAGTGGCGACTACGTACCGTAAGACGCGGCGTTGGAATGCCTCCCGCAAGGTGGACCGATGAAGGGATGCGAGACGCACAGGACTGGTCATTATGGCGCCGCTTGGGGGAGGCTTAAATTATGTCCTACAGTGGACGTCTTTCGGCTGAAATGATGACAGCGTTGTTTTATCATAACATTAACCAGAAGCATACATAAACCTTTTCCTTATAGGGGTTGGGTAGGCAGAACCTTAGAACACCAACTAAACTGCGAACTCAACATGTCTGTTTCTGTTTATTGACGTTCATAAGTTTATTTCATGTTCATCATTGACGTGTATTCTATTATTGGTGAACCAAATAAATAAGTGAGTATTAAGCAGTGGTGGCCGAGTGGTAATGGCTCCGACTTACGAGTCGTAGACCACGGGTTCAAAACCCCGCTAGGCGCATTACTTTTTGTAATTTATTTCATCACCACTGCTCTCAAAACGGTGAAGGAAAACGTCATGAGGAAACCGGCATATCCTAGAACCAAAAATTCAAAGACATGTGGCATCCACCAACCCGCACTGAGCCGCGTGGTGGATTACAGCCCATTCCCTCTCGTAGAGAGGAGGCCTAAGTCCCAGCAGTGGGAACATTATAAAGCCGACTATGCTATGCAAATAACTAAAACAAAATAAATATATCTGTATATAAAAAATACATTTTACATAACATATTTACTGGGGGTAATTTCCATTTTGACCTTTAACCGTTTTGGGTGAAAGTAAAACAAATGAATTAGATGCTTTCGGCATAAATCACAAACACATTAGTTACGTTTGTGCATTTTTACGAACTTGATGCGGAAGAAGTCGCGGGAAACAGCTAGTTTTTATTAGGAAACAAATTGTTAATACCTGAGTATCTGTGTAGTATCTATGTGCAAGTTCTGTATGTAGTCTGTAACGCTTTATAAATAAAACAGAAGAAATATTTCTCGCGAGAGACGACAGAAAAATAAAAAATATGAGCATTTATCTGGCATCTTCCAAGCAACTCTAAGAAAAATCGCAACTCGACAACATTCCCGCATCCCTTTCACCGCTGAGCGAAGCGATTACGCACTTTCATCCAAACAAGCTTACTCCGAGTTAAAAGCCAATTTATCAGCACGTCTCAAATTGTGCATTATCATTTAAACTCCTCCTTTTACGCACACTTGCGTTAGGACGTATACATGTGTGTATATGCGACGCTTTCGAATTTGAATCTACCTTTTAATGTGTACATAAATATCTGTCAGTGTGTGGGTAAATATCTGTAAGTGTGTCCGTATTTGGATGTGTATGAGTGTAGAATAATGTTAAAGGTCATGTCGTGTGATGTGGTCGGGTACATTATACGCGAAATGTATCGAAGTCATATTCAGTAGCTACGTTAATAACGGCTAATGGAGTCACAGTATTACAGCGTTCTCTAAGAGAATTACGAAAGTAGATACATGAACTAGCTAACTGACAAAAGACTAGTTTTTCCTGCAGCTTTGCTCTCGAGGCCTTTTGTACAAGAACTTTTTTGGTATTTTATGATATTTAGCGATAATGTAGTTTTCTGTTAGGAGGATAGGACATGTTTCAAAATACATTAACGAACAATCATATTACCTCTTCATAATAATAATGAGCTTACGACTATGTTTCTTAGAAATAGATCTTCGTTTCTTGAAATATTTATCATGTGGAGTTAATATTATTCCTGGTAATTCAGAATCTATGCCCGTTGTCTGCAGACATGCCCACAACGGGCATAGATTCTAAATTACCAGGAATAATCGGGTGTTTACCACAATTACTTGTTAACATCTCGATTACCAGTCATTATCAGCTGCAGACACGTTTCCTAGAAGCTCTGTAGTCTGTCTATTAAGTTGATTTACTAACACCGAATTAATTAGTCACACTCGATTTGATCAGTGTATTAATAGTGTTTAACACCTGCTCGAACTTGGTACGACAGATTTGGTCCGACCGTAACAAGTTGAACGTGTATTAATACGAATTATGTTTTGTCACGTTATCTGTCTAAATCCATGCTCAGCCCAAATTTGGTCCGTCGTACCAAGTTTGAGCATGTATTAACAGTATGGAGTTTAAAAAGAATATAAGAGAATTTATTCTACGCAGGCAATACAATAGGCAACATTACAAAATAATAAAAAAAAGAGTACAGAAATACAATAGGTACCTACACTTGCGCTGAGCGTGCCCGAACCGAAAGGGTCGCCAACTCAGCAATTGCTGTGCGGCAGACACCCACCGCTGGTTTTCAGCTGGCATGGCACCCCGCAGTGACGCACTCAGTTTCATGCTCTTTCTGATGAGATGTTGCGTATTACAAATCTTAATGCTATCACACACACAGTATCTTGTAATGTAGTCATCGCTTTATCGTTAACCTTATGTTATTAAATTAAAAACCGTAAACAAGAGTTTAAAAAAAAATATAATTTTTACCATGCATTATAAAAGTACCAGATTTTGAACAACGAAAAAGAAAAAACTACGCTTTCCTATAGTACAACCCCGAAGAGATTAAGAGATTTCCCATCGGCAAAATGACAACTTCCATATTAACTTTCAACCCCTATTAAAGCCCTTGAGAAGTGAAATTTTAAAAATTCTATAGAACTTTCAAAAATACGTACACATAATTTCATGCTTCTAGAATGGTTTGGGCTATTCCTTGTCTGTTAATGAATTTTTTTTTTTATTACTTCCTACGTATTACGTCATACATCATCTTAATATAACTTAAATATGACATAGCTATTATCAATTAACAACACCTAAATAAAAATTATAAAATCATCATAACAATAATAATTAATAGCCCTATTAATTTTAAGCTCCTACTGTATTTTACTCTGTACACCATAAAAAGTATATCTATCTATCTATCCACCAAGGTAAAAACACACAAACTTTTACCAGCCATCTCAATAACCGATAACACTAAAAACAAAATGGCTACTGATACGAAGTGTGTGCCTGTTCGTGTGTTGTTTGATCCCGTAGCGAGCAAATATGACACAACTTCAACGGGAAGTTACATTTTTTTCAAGGACGCGAGCCACTTGTCATCAACCCTCGGGGATAGAAAAATAATATTTGCCGTTGTAACAGTTCAGCTGATGTACTTGTATTATGATTTTTAGGGTTCCGTACCTCAAAAGGAAAAAAATGGAACCCTTATAGGATCGCCTTGTTGTCTGTCTGTCAAGACCCTTTATCTCAAGAACGCGTGGAGGTATCGAGTTGAAATTAAAACCATGTATTCAAGTCTATGATCCCTTGAAGCTATAAAAATCAAACTTCTGAGTTAACGAAAAAAAAAAAGATACGGCAGTTTATGTCGCACAAAACGTGCATTTTAACACTCTCAAGGGAATCAAAATTCATAGGGTACTTCCCGTTGACCTGGAATCCTGAAATTTAGTATGAAGCAAGGTGTCATAGAAGAGATATAGAAAAAAACTGAAAATTGTAATTTTTTTAGTTACACCACAAAAAAAACAACATTTTTTGTAATTCGGAAAAATCTTCGTAACTCAATTCGGGAATTGAACTGTTTTCATAGGTTAGTGTACGAAACCCTCAGGGTGCGAGTCCAACTCGCATTTGCCCGCTTTTTTTTTGATAAAACCTTTTTCTTTGTGGCTGTACTTCGGGGCAAAGGGTAGGGTACTAATATTTATTGTGTACTTTATATCAAGTGATTTCAAAGAACGAGAATAAAAGGTATCGCCATAATCAGTTCTTTTTTCGAGGGGAGAAATCATTAAATGACTTCTCACACCCTAGGGTGGAGCGAGAGGGCGTACCTGATTTTTACTGACTTTTTTAAATTTTTTTAATTCATATAAACCAGTGCTTGACTGCGATCCCACCTGATGGTAAGCAGCGATGCAATCATTGATGGTGAGGCGCACTAGTTTATTAAGAGCCTATTCACTCTAGCCTTGAAAACACCTAAATTATAGTTGGACGGGAAGACCGCAACAGGCAAATTGTTCCAGTCCTTCGATGTACGCGGTATAAACGACGAAGCGAAACTCTTAGTCCGGACCGTTGAAGTTTCAACAACGTAAGGGTGGATACTCGCCGTACGTCGGGTTGTCCGATGGTAGAAAGGAGATGGCGGAATCAAGTCATGCAATACCCGCGCACACTCACCAAAATGCAACCTGTAAAATACCGATAGGCTGGCTGTGTTCTTCAGTAACCCTTTGCATTTCAGGACCACGGTATCTCTGTCCAAAATTCCTGTGGGCCTAGTGGACATCGACCCTACTTAGTTTTGCTGACATCTCTTTGAAGCACGCGTGGAATACTAAGCGTTGTCGACGAGTTGGGCTTAGTCCTTACCAGACGGCCAGACGGCGAGCTACCCGAGTTGCTCGTCATCTGCAAGCCCGCGCCTACTGTGGCCGAGGATCGACTGCTGAGGCAAAAAAATGTTCCCTCACAGTTGCGGCCATCTCCTTTGTTAGCTTTACTGATGTCCATTCGCTTTTGCTCCGGACCATGGCTTGAGCCAGGGCCGGATTGCCGTATCGCCGAGTTAGGGTGAGCGCACACTTGAGTCAAGTCTTAAGACAGATTATTGCTTTACAAAACATATGAAGACGCGCACACTTCAGACGAAACGTCTCATAGAAAAAATTGTCTAATACCAACAAAATTTGCACAGCGACAAGTCTGACTAACGACAGACTGTCTGCTTCCCTTTTGTACGACAAAACAGTCTAGCGACGTACCTCCTCTCTAGTTAGTGATGTGCCGAGTCACTGTTTTGGTGGATCGAGTCGACTTGATTCGGTTTGTGTATTCAAATCTTGACTCGATTCCGCAGTTCGAGACCAATACTCGAATTCTATTATATTCTATCTAGTACTCATATCAGTATGCCAATGTTACTATTTCATTTTAACATTGATAAAAAAATGCATATCTTAAGTTGAAGTTTTCTTATTCTTATAATTTTGTACTTATCAATAAAGAATATCAATACTTGTTACGATTTTTACTCAATATTTTCCAAAAACGATTCGATACAAGTATCGATACGTGATATCCGATACAGTATTGAGTAAAAGTATCTATCGATACCTCAATGGTATCGTTTCATTCCTAGACAAAACAGTTTCATTTTAGGTGTGCAACATGTCGTAGACAAAACAGTTTCATTTTAGTTAAAACCGCTAAAAACTGTCTTATCTCAAGTGTGCGGTCAGCCTTATAAAAGACATCCCCTAAGGATGCTACGATAAAATAATTCCTTTCTAACTAATCAGATTAAGTTTTACCAGATTTCAGTACTAATACCCTTCTCCTGAACCTTTAAATTCGCATCTGGTTATCCAGTAAAATAACTAAAACACGGCAGGTAACCCAAAATGACCGGACTTGCCCTTCAAAACTAACCTAACTTATTACTAGCCCTGTACCCTAATACCGTGCTCGCCTATACGTATAACCATCCCTAATTCCGCCATATAAACGTGGGTAGGGTCCGACGAATTTAATCAGAACTAATTCACGGACTGAAGGAAAAGTTTCTGACTTTACTTAGCCGGCCAGGCTTAAGTGCGATTGTATGGAGTTACGACCTTTTGTCTCAAAACCGTGTGTTGTTTTAAATGTGGGAGAAAGTTTTGATTAAATGTTTGTAAAGGCTATGTTTATTATTCTTGAATTACATAGTCAAGTCTCACTTTGTGAATGGAGTATTTGGTCTTGCATAAATCTAGAATACTGTGGTATTGAAGGAGACCGCATAAGTTATTTTCTTATTTGCTGGCGAACTAGCTAGGTAAATGTACTTTTAAGGATTTTCCAGATTTAGAATTGGTTTTGAAATTTAATAGCTATGAAAGAATTGTTTTGTGTTTTAGAAGTGAAATGATTTTTGTTTGCAAATGTAAATATTGAAAGACAAAAAATATAAATTATTACTTCGGCATTTAGTTTGATTTCTTCGAGAACACATCCCAGGAACCAAGGCCTATCTAACAGAGCACGGTTACCACAATACCTTGTTAACGACAACAATATGTAAATTAACTAACTGACTCGTCAAACGTTATTCTGTCTTATAAATTACTTGCATCTGCCCGCGGCGTCACCCGCGTGGAAGTAAGTTTCTCCATACAAACTTTGGAACCAGTTTCATCCCGTTAATGATTGAATTTTGGAAAACCCTCTCTTAGTGCTCGCCTACGTCATAAAAGGAAACCTTGTGCAAAATTTCACACTCCTAGTCTCAGTAGTTTTGGCTGTACGTTGATATGTCAGTCAGTTTCTCCTTTTATATATAGGTATAAATAAAAGAAAAAATGGGAAGTGGGGTTGGAGGGTAAAAAATAGCGTACGACCTATTCTCAGACCTACCAATTTTTTTCAAAACAAATCATAAAAATCGGTCAACCTGTTTCACAGGAGTTCGATAACAAATTGTGACACGAGATTTTTATGAACCTAAAGGGATCAATAAATAAAAATAAAATCACAACCGGTAGTCAGTTGTAGTCTGTGTCATCAGAAATATGCTAGGAAAAATTAGCTTTCCATTACAAAATTAACCAGAAATCCTCTATTAATTAAAACCACCTGAAACACCTAACACAAAGGAGTAAATGGGGTCTAAATCCCCCGCCTTTGAAAAATTACATGTACTTAGTAGACCGTTTCTATTTTCGTGAGTTGTTCGCACAGCCGGCTTGCTAAGCCAGGATTACAGAGTAACTAATGTTCCCAGACTTTATGTGAATAATGAAGTACTGCGGCAGTAATAATTAAATTGCTTGCTTTGGTAAGACTGTAATTGTGTTTGAAGATGTGGGTGAAGAAATGGTTTTATTAGGATTTTGTTTTGTTGATTTGGGACGTCTTGAGCTACATAATAAAGTGTTTGAACCAGTTCCACATTCAAAATCCGTAAGTAAGCTGGGCCCATCAGACGAGCTAAAGATATGATCTACAATCTACATTATACTAATATTATAAAGGCGAAAGTTTGTGAGTGTGTGTTTATGTTTTTAACCTCTTCACGCTCGAACAGCTGAACGAATTTCGATTAAACTTGGTACACGGGTAGGCCATGTCTTGAAATAGCATATACGACTTTTATCCCAGGAATATGTTCCCTTGAGATAATTTTCTACTATCACGCAGCAAACACGCTGACAGCAGTTAGTCAAACATAACTGAACTATTTATTGATAAGTAAAACTTAGCCGTAACCTTCAAGAAGAACCATCATGATGATAAGGTGGTTCGGTGGTTTATTTTTTTAAATTTGTTTTATGATAAACATAGTTTACGCCATGTAAATTAAATAAAAGTTAATAAAATTTATAAAAGAAAGTCCATGATCGTCAATCATCAAAATAACTGAAACAAAATAACACCAACAAAAGACATTCATCATTCAAAATAACAAGGAAAATATAACAAAGGAACGACCAGGAAATCTGTCCCTCGCGGTCGTCTCGACCAATACCGAGTTGTCTATTATTTCCTACCTTTTCCTTTCGTTTTGTCCCCAAACGTCCCGAAGGCCCAAAACGTCCCACCGGCCCCAAATGTCCCGACCGGGAAGCTTCCATCATAACTGTATCTACAAGTTCCGTCTCGCGGGACTATTGGCAGCAGACGTTTTGTTTTCGATGTTCTGTCGACGGTATTATATATTAATGTTGGCCGGTTATATTTTTGGTATAAAATGAGGAACGAAATTCTAAGAGTGAAAGGGTTGTGGTAATGACGGCAGATTTTGTGTTTATTTTTTTTTGTTAAATGTCTTTATAAAGGGCTTTTTACCTCAGTCGGCCAAAATGTAACTCTTATAGAATTACTTTGTTGTCCATCAGTCAAGACCCTTTTTTTAATTGATATAAACTGGTGCTTGACTGCGATCCCACGTGATGGAAAGCGTTGATGCAATCGTTGATGATGAGGCGCACTAGTTTATTAAGAGCCTATTCACTGTAGCCTTTTTCTCAGGAACGCTTGGATATATTCAATTCAAAGATATTTTGATGTTCGTAATGAATTCAAAACTTGCTAGTGTACTTGCTCCAGGTGAAATGGCGACAGTGACTGTCGCAACCCGGTTCTGGGCACGCCATAATTATGGCGGTAAATCCCCTCTCTGAGGAGTGGCTGGAAAGACGTCACGGCGTCCTCACCTTCCGAATGACGCAGGTCCTCACCGGACATGGTAAGTTCGAGAGGTTCCTGAACCAAACTCGTGCGGAAGAAACGGCCAGGTGCCACTATAGTGAGGACCACCCGGAGGACATGGTGGAATATATGGTGGAGGTGCCCTCTGCTTGGGCGGAGCACCGCCGTGCCCCCGTGGAGGCGATCGGCGGCAACGACCTCTCGTGGCGGGCCCTCAAGGAGATATTAGCAAAACCGTATGGGCCCAGCACGGTCGAAGCTTACTGGGGTTGTGCGAAAAAGAACCCCAGGAGACAAAGAAGAAACAAGAGTGGGTTTTAGTCAGTAAAAGTCTGACAGGCCATCCCGGTCCGCCCAAGAGTGGGAGAAGTCATTGAATTATTTTCCACCTAAAAAAAAGCTGTACGCACAATGAATGTCTTCTTATAACTGAATTTATTCTATGAACTTAATATATTTTGGACCATATTTACCTCATTGTACCTATATTAAGTAACACAACAAACAGAAATAGAATGATATTGTCATTCATAAAACGCTAAATGTTTTCAGTGATTTGTAATGTAAGCTGACTTTAACTGTTATAAAACAGAATACCCGCCCACGTCTAACAAATAAATTGCCGCAAATATATCATAAATGAAGACTGTGAGTTCCGTCCCTCATGAATAAACATACGACAAAAGCGCTCAGAGAAACTACTGGAACAAAAGATTTCCTGTTTGATTTGTTCGGGGATACACAACTGATATATTTTCAACGCTGATATTTATTCGTAAGAGCTGTCAATGGTTTAAATTTTATTAAACGATTGTGGGAATAATTATGTCTGTAATATTAAGGGGATGCAACTGAACATACATTTTCACTGTTTTTCAAACAACTGCTCTTACGCGATTATGACGTTATTACACATTTTGCATTAGATATTTTGGAAACACAGTATCTTGTGGATATTATCTAGGCTTCTATTGAAATCAATTTATAATTTTGTGTAAAACTAATTCAGTAAAGACCTCTAAAAATCTGCTATTTTGCATGAACTTTGACACTTCATAATTTACTCGAAAATTAGAAAAGCATAACAATAGACGCCTTGCAAATTTAATCAAGATTCTAAATGACGACAATTTTTTTCAAAAACTTTTAAGGGTTTAAATAAAACACGTATTTTTCCTGGAACAAGTTTTGTAAAATATTCGAGTAAATCACGTAATTACCGAATGCTAACAGAGTTTTCATGCGTTATCTCTTTTTTTCGCGTTGCCTATTCGTCAATCATCGCGTTGGATTGCGTTAGATGAAGTAACAAGCTTTTAAACCATGCTCGATGTTGACGATAGTCGAGTGAAAAAGGATCCTCTCAAGGTGTTTGAATTGATGAATCATTTCCACGTCGAACAAATCGAATATCTAGCCATCCTTCAACTCAAATTGTTAGCAATTTATGAGTCAGTAACGTAATATGACATTTTCGTACATTCACACTAATCTATACTTATTACTTATTTACTTATTTTACTTATAATATTATAAAGCTGCAGAGTTTGTTTGTTTGTTTGTTTGTTTGTTTGTTTGTTTGTTTGAACGCGCTAATCTCTGGAACTACTGGTCCGATTTGAATGTTTCTTTCAGTGTTGGGTAGTCCATTTATTGAGAAAGGCTATAGGCTATGTTTTTTTTTTTTCAAAATTAGGGATCCGTAATAAAATTGCTATTTTGTAACACAAGGTGCAAAATCGAAAACCTATTTTTGCGTGCGCTGCAAAAACTATTGACAATAGAACAAAATGATGTACTACGGGTTTGTAGATCCCATTAAGACCTACAAAAAAGTCCGCGAGAACATATATCTAGCTATCATGGTTTAATCACAATAACCGATTTTGTGTTCAAAATAATTATTAAATCGTCTGAAGAAAAAAAAACTACGTTAAATATGTATCGTAATATTAATCTTTATCGAAATTAAGCATTATGTTATTAAGAGTATTTATGTAGAAGTAAAATACTTTTTGTTTCATCTCAATCGGATATTTCGTTTAAAAGTTATCACGTGTGTAAGATGTTAAGAGTTGGTACCTATTAATGAGTTATGGGCCATAGAGTTTTTTATCAACATAAAATCCTGTAATAATCTTTTTCGAAATATATTTGTTGATGAGATCAAGAAGATGCAGTCCATTATCCACAGGAATTTCTTAATTCTTTAAACCCGAGTGGCCTCCCCCCACATTCTCTCAAGTTAAAAATTGGTGCCCCAATTATTTTACTAAGAAATCTTAAGCCACCAAATTTATGTAACGGGACTCGACTTCAGGTTAAATTTCTTCGCAATAACGTGATCGTTGCAACAGTTTTGACTGGTCCAGCGGTTGGTCAAACAGTACTTATACCTCGGATCCCAATGATTCCAAATGATTTGCCTTTTCATTTTAAAAGAGTCCAATTCCCAATTAAATTATCTTTTGCCGTAACGATAAATAAATCACAGGGGCAAACATTTAAATATGTAGGATTAGATTTACGGCAAGACTGTTCTTCGCACGGCCAACTATATGTCGCGTTGTCAAGATCAGGTTGCGGAAACAATCAATATATTCTTCTGCCACAAGAAAATAAAACGAAAAATATAATTTACTCAGAAGTACTTTAAAATAATATTTTAACCCGGTTTAAAGTGGACGGACACTCCCGCCTATAGTCGTAATTCTTATGTGTCTGGCTGAATGTCGAACAGATAGACAGCTATTGCCTGCGACTTATACAATTTAACTTAATCTATATTTTTCTTAATATTATAAAGCTGAAAAGTTTAATTTTAATTGTTTGTTATGAACGCTGTAATCTCGGGAAATACTGATCTGATATGAAAACTGTTTAAATATTCAATAGTCCATTTATTGAGGGAGGCTATATTTATCTCGGTATTTCCACGGAAACGAGAAAAACGCGGGTGAAACCGCGGGGCACAGCTAGTATATTATAAAGCCGAAAGTTTGTGAGTGTCTTTTTGTGTGATTAGTGTGTTTGTATGATTGTTACTTCTTCATGTGTGGATTTTGATGAAACTTTTTAAACGGTTAGACCAAAAAAATAAAAAATAAAATTCAAAATTTTTTATTTCACATAGGCCTACATGGGCACTTATAAAACGTCAGAAGCTAGTGCACGTCCGAGACCATGTCCTAGAATAGCACACAGGATACTTTTTTATCCTTTTCATCCCAAGACTACGTTCCTTTGGAATATTTTTTTACTATAACGCGGGCGGAGCCGCAGCGCAGCAGCTAATTTAAAATAAACGAAGTAATCCGCTTTAAAATATTTACACAGCATAAACGTATGAGTTCTAAAAAATGACTATTTAGTTACTACCAATGTAGTACTTTTACACAAAATCATACCTACATCTTTCTACAAAGATTTTATTTTTTTGTTTCAGATTTGCCGCGGTTCGTGGGCCCGGGGTCTAACGTCACCGTGGCAGTCGGCAGGGATGCAGCTCTTACCTGTAGAGTTGACAATTTACAAACATTCAAGGTTAGTCAAAGTAAATAAATATAATTGCAGAAAATGTTCATCTTATTATGCTTTGCTTATTCTTGAATTCTCAAGTAATTACAATCACTCTAGAGAGCATAAATTATTTAATGTTCCATTTTGTCGCACTGTAGATAGTAGATAAAACAACAAATCATTTCAGATTAACTATTTGTATCTTTCTTTGTATTTGTCTTTTTTTATTTAAAACAAAGTAAAATATTCTTTTTAAGAAGTGTTCAACCCTTTTGTCCTGGAAAATTACGTAAGTAAACGGAAGCCAGAGACCAAACAATATTTATCATCCATTAATAAGCCACATAAAAATCTAAGACAAAACCACAATTTACCCAATACCGTAAAAAATAGCAGCACATTCTCCCATTAGTTTCTCGCTCGCTTAACCCCCTATCACTCTACGTCTGGTCTGGGAGATAGGCCCCCGTGCCCAACGAGGCTTAGAAAAGTGTTCCGCGTTCCACCCGGTGGGACCCGCTATTAAACCTGCGACGCAATTGTGGGCCCATATGCTATGGAAATAGAATTTAGCTCTTCTAGGTTTTCTTCACTATTTCTGTGTTACCAAGGCTCAAAGTGGGTGTTAAGTTATTTAATAGCTATTTGATTTGGAACCGATTTTGCTGAAAATAGTCTCGGGTTTTCTATTTATAAAATGTTGTTTAGATTTTTTGTTGGCTCAATTTGTTCAAGTAGTTTTTTAAGGCCTCGATTAAAACGCTTGAGGTGATGTAAAATTTATGCAACATTTTGAGGGACAAAATTTTTCTTTTTGTTGTGTCTTGCCCTCAGAAAATTAAAGTGATTTAAGACAGTAATGTTGTCCCAACGAATTCTTTTAATTATTTTTCTCCAGGCTTCCTTTATTACGGGCTGTCGTGTGAACAAGTCACATTGCTGAATCAGTGAAGGGTCGGAAGACTCCACAATTAGTGGGACAAGGCTCTTCGCTATCTTAATTACTCCTCGTGTTTTTTCCACCATGATAATGTTGGGAGACTTATCTCTTCCAGAGACGCACAATTTTATATAGCTGAGGTTCTAGTGATTTATTTTTCTATGTTTGAGGTTATACTCAAATTGCGTTTGAGAAATAAAAGATTTAATTTAAATATTAAATTGTTGGCAAACATTGGTCAAATGGATGCAAATAAAAGCGTTTTATCTCTAATGGAAACCGTTCATTTATTTATTTTTTAAATCACTCTGTGGCTTACATTTGATGCGAATTATTTTATTTATACCAAAACATATATGGCCTATGTCACTCAGTGATAAAGTATCATTCTACTGATAAAAGGTTTTTGTAAATCAGTCCAAAATAGTTTCTGAGTTAATTTGTTACAAACAAAATACAAATCTGTGAATAACAGATTCAGTCACTAACTTAAAAAGAGAAACAAATAATAAAATTTTCTCACAGACATACCTTTGATTGCTTATTAAAATTGAAATCCCAAAAGTTTTAATATTAACACAGCGAGTTCCAAATCTATTCTATATTTAAAACAACTTCTCCATAGCCTGTAGGCTGACAGTAATAATACCTGTAGGTAATAATACTGTTAACACCAAAACTTAGCAATACATTTTTGTTCTTTCGTGAACCTTATTAGTTACAAAATTCGTTTTTTCAACATTGATATACTTTTACCTCTACAATCTGCAAAATTGTAAGTTTGAATCATAATAATTACCTATAATATTTGATATAGAATCGGCGATCATTGTACCTCTATTCGTGTCAGCCAATAGCCAATGGTTCAATAACCACGAGCCCCGACCCACACCTTAGGAGGGTCTCGTTAGGCAGCTGGATAAAGGGCTTGATTTAGAAAACTTTAAGTACTTGCGTGTCGTGGCGTGTCCAGCAACACGCCTCAAATATCCCGGTGGTTCTTTATAGCCCTGACCGGAGCGCGTAACTTGAACTCCGTTCCTGATACTGGTGGGCCACTATTTTTTATACTTTTACAACTATTTTAATTTTTCATTTATTTTGTATAAAAAATAAATAAACCTTATAATATATTTTTATTGTAAATTATTACGGTTTCGATTTCTAAAATGAATTCACTGCTAGATAGCTACACTATTGCTAAGGTTTTTTTTGTGGGAAATGATCTAATAACATCTCCCTCTCTGGGTGGAGCGAGTGGGAGTATTAGACTTTTACTGACTAAAACGTACCTGTGCTCCCTTAGTTGTCCTGTGCGGTCCAGGGCCGCGGTAACTCTCGCTAAGCAAGAGTGGACTTTTTAATTTCTAAAATTACACAGTTCCTTTGTAATCGCTCAACGGGAACGAAGCCAAGGGAAAACCTACTACTTTATAATTTAAATTTCCCTGTTCGGAGGTGTTTTTCAACTTTCTTTAACTCAACAAATTTAATTAGCCGCTACATTTTTGCGGTATTTCGCTCATTTACGATTTTCCGCTGAGAGAAGTAGATTTTATTTCTTTGATTTTTAGATTTGTTTCAAAGAGAAAGCGAATTTCTCGGACGTTGTGGCTTTTGATAACTTTAGTTTGATCAATGTTTTAACTATTTGACGTAAAAAGCTTAATGCGCCTCGAGTGGTCAGTGTCCGTTAGTGGTTGGTGGTCGTCCGTAGTTATTGTAAATAAATTTTCTTGTAAATTTAATTACCCATGTTTCTTGCATCTTATATTTTTTATTAAGAAGAGGCCTCTGTCTCGGTGGTGGTGATGTTATAGGCGGATTAAAATAATAATATATTTTCCACAACTATCACACAACGCCATCTAGTCCCAAATTAAACAGGCCTTGTACTTTGAGTACTAGATAACTGATAAAAATACTTAATATATATTTCTAAATACATATATACTATAGATACAGACACAGGACAAATAATCGTGCTCATCACACAAGCATTTGTCTTTGGTGGGAATCGAACTAATGACCTCTGGCATAGCAGTCAGGGCCACCAACCACTAGACCAACAGACCAGTTAAATATTCTATGACCAGCTATAAATCCCTTTGTGTAATCATTTCAATTTAAAGGCGTTGTTTTGGTTGATCATTTTTCCTTACCTTTTCTAAATTCCTTACCTAGGTGGCATGGCTACGAGTAGACACCCAAACAATCCTGACGATAGCCGGCCACGTGATCACTAAGAACCACCGAGTCAGCGTCAGCCACGGCGACGGCGCCTGGACCCTCACGCTGAAGGAGATCGGCGAGTCAGATGGCGGACGATACATGTGTCAGGTCAACACTGAGCCGATGATGAGTCAGACGCATCTACTACAGGTTGTAGGTAAGGCCCTTAAGCGTCGAGCAACTATTACTATATTTTTTCTTTAACTGTCGAATTTAATGTAGTTTTCTTTACTCAAAACAGAGGGTTATTTTAGTTTTTTTTTTTTAAACAAAGGCTATGCAAAAATGTATCAATAATACTCGTTTACATTACCAGCAACAATAGATAGATCATCGTTAACACGTTCAGTACGGAACGAGGTCTAATACGCCTCGTACGTGTCTTCTCATCTGTGCGGAGACCGTAACTTCAATTTGGTTTAGTTTGGAAAAAAAGATGAATAATAACCTAAGATACCCTATTCAAACAGAGTGCGGTGATGTATCTACTATAATACGGGGTCACTTTGACCTCGTACAGCACTTAACCAAACAAAAGTTTTTAGTTTCTTAAACATTACGGGGTTTAGTAAGCCCCTTAACGTCATAATTATATTTTTCAAACGAGGTTTTAATCACCCCATACCACAGGAATGGAAATAATACAAAATTAGTGCCGCTGTAAACGTGTTATAAACATTTTATAAATTTGATTGACTAAACCTGTGTCATTTTGCATAAAACGTTACTAATCAATTACAGCTAACATTGACCATCAGACAAACGCCGAAGGTGAATTTATTATCTAGTATAACTTAGATGCCATGATGCCAAAACAGTATTTACAGACTGTTTAAATATTTAGTAGTATCTTCCCCGTTTATATCTTGCCTGTTATAGATCAATTAAGCAATAAATATTAAAGGCTGACTCCTCCATTATTAAGAGCTAGCGGCTCCTGTATAATGATAATATACCTATATTATTATTATTGGCATATCAGTACGGATTCGATTATCCTCAATATAATATTAATTCGGGAGGAGTAGAACAACAGAACAGTTTATCTTGTATGGAATCTCAATCACAAGGAATAATACTTTTCCTGTAGCAAAAGGTTCCGTAAAACAAGGCAGTTTTTGCTTCGGGTACTGTAGTAGAAATTGCCTTGTTTTACGAAAGCCATCCAATTTGAGGCATAATATAAATGCATGAAAATTTCAAATCTTTGACAATACATACCCATGACCTTGACTTTCCCAAGTAATTTTTAAGCCTATTTGAACTCTATTCAGACGTGAAGTAGTGTTGGCTGATATGACTTGATAGATATAAGAATGTACTCTATTGATTACGATAGTATTTTTTTTAAATTTGTTCATTCAACAGTTCCCCCCGACATTGATGATGACGCAAGCAGTGGCGAAGTGCTTGTCAAAGAAGGTGATAACGCGGCACTGAGGTGTGTCGCCTCGGGGACACCTCCTCCCAACATAGCCTGGAGAAGAGAAGACTCCAGGCACTTCAAGATTGACAACCAGACATTAGGTAAGTGTATCTAGAGGACGTACATATTCTGTAAAATCTCTGTATGATTGCGTTTTCAACAAGGCAACGTCATAATATTTCTTCTTCTAACTGGCAATTTAAATAAATATATTTTTTAAATCCTGGATTTAACCCAGAATTTAAAATATCAACCCTGGCCAAAACCTTACGTGGAGTTTCGTTTTTCAATTATCACACCGTTACTCGCCCGTTGCGTCGTCAGGAACAACTGTTGACCGTAAAAATAATTGGGGAACGGCAATCCCGAAGAAAACAGCCCGACAATTTGCAGATTTTAGACAACACGATACAATACAAACCACTTCGTATGCATAAACAGAGCAGTAAAAGCAAATTTCACAGATTCCGTTCAAACAACAAGTACAAACAATTGTTTTATATAAACTTGAAGCCAGAAATAACCTTTATCTGTTGTTCACACTACCGCACAGAGGACCGCAAACATTATAAAGCGACAGTGTGCAAAAACTGTCACAGTATGCACACAGCAACAGCCAGTCAGCGCCAGAACTAACTGTATAACACAAAGGGAAACTTTGTCACCCGCGGCTATAAATTGAATGTAAGCTCTCTTATTTGCATTGTGCGCTCAAACGAAGTTGTTATAAAATTGTGCTGAGTATCGCCTTTGGCACCGCCAACTTTACTAAGTTCTAAATAAATTCCTAACTCATTATTGTCTCAAGTTAAACTTGCTTCTGTCCCCAGTAAGTAGCCAGCTACTTTCTTATGTAAAGTATTAAGTATTTGAATTTCCGAATTTGCCCGTCAACAATCACAATCCCCACACAAACAGTAAGTTGCCTTTAAATTCGAAGTACACAGCAAAAAGCGCGGGCGTTCTAATTTCCAATAGACTTTGTGAAAAAACGGGCTGTTCATATTTTATAAATACACAATAAATATTGCTTGGCGAGCAGAAAATTTATCAAACGACACTTTTATTGATACAAATATCTTCACGAGGAAATTACGTGGCCTAATAAGACACAATGGTCCCTATCAGCAGATCAGCGATCAGATCGTGGGGGCGGAGGAGGATATAGCTTCAACGAGCTTACGGCGGCTTAGTGGCGGTGCCCTCGTTAGAACACGTAAAAAGACATACAAAAAGTACGAGCTCAGTTTAAGGAAGCGTCTCAAGAGACGAAAGATTTCTTCATTATTTACAAATCATTAGACCTTTTTCTTTGACAACTGAATTGATGGAATCACAGTCTTTACACAATCAAAGTAGTTCTAAAAATCTTTGTAAACAAAAAGTGGTGCCGCAATTGGACCGAACTTTGCTTAATATGATTACTACTTGTAGATAAAGGTAATTAGAAAGAACTTTAAGCCGTTAGGTGCCTTTTCAAGAAAAGGTTTTGAAAGAAAACGGGTTTTATGGAAGTTCAAAACTATTCAAAGATTTTGATCAAGCCATTTTTTCTTTTTTAAGTACATAATTATATCCTACAATATTTTAATTTGATTATAGACACATTATGTTCTAGAAATTTTATAATACACTTACAATAAATGACTAGAATTCGAAAAAAAAGGAACTTTAAACACAGGTGTGTAATGAAGAATAATGAAATTATCATGTTTATATCGTTTTCGTTAGTAAGTATAGTACCTAACTCCTACTTTCAAACTAACAATTTATTAAAACTAAAATTCCTTCTACAGTGTCAAAATGGAGCGGTCCCTGGCTGAACCTGACGGGTGTCGAACGAGTTCTGTCAGGCGCGTACCTGTGTATAGCCACAAACGGCGTCCCTCCTTCAGTCAGCAAGAGAATCCAGATTAATGTGATATGTGAGTCGACAGTAGAATTAATTGCCTCATTTATAACCGGCACAATTAAGAGTGTCCTGGCTCTGTCAGTTCGAAGCCTGTAAGATGATGCGCTTCGTCGTCATGTGATGGACCAGTTTGAGTTATGATGGTATATTTATTAGGGAGTAAGAAAGTGGTTGATACTAAATGAGGTTAGTGTTTGAGTCACAATATGTGTTAACTGTTTTAACGAATGAAGCTTTATAAAAAATTTGTGTGTCCTGTTTAGATATATCTTTTGTAAGTGGAAAATTATTAAATAACTTCTCACACTCTGGATAAGCTGATTTCATAGGAGCACGGTAACTTTTTTTAAACTTTCCCTCAGCCCTGGTCACCTATTGATTTTAAAATAAATGTCTTGACCTTTCTCGTCAAATCTTTCAGCAATCTAAAAAAAAAGGAATCGTGACCAAATGATCACGGGGCGGATTACGTAAGAACTAATTTTTCATAAAAGCTAAAGTAAAAGCTACCTGCCATTAATCAAAACCTTAAGAAATCTAAAAAGAACCTACTTAAGATTAATAAGTACTTTAATAATTCAAAAAATCTGGATCCAGTCCAAAGAAAAAACAAACTTCAGACAATCTCAGATTACAAAAATCTTTTGTAATGTGAATACCTCGATGAAATAATGTACTTTGACTAAAGTGCCCGTTTTCCATTTAAGTTGGTCGTGTGTTACAACTTTCTTGGTTATTTTCTCAAATATTCGCGCATTCGCAGTTCGAGGTTCATTAATAACGAAAAACTTTTAAGAGATACTACCCTTTTGAAGTGAGTTTCCAGAAGAAATTGAATTCAGAATTATTTTGTGGTCTTAATGTATTTTCCTTAGTAAGAAAGTCACGGTTTATTATTTAACTTTAATTACTAAAAATCCTTTGAGGGATATAGTTTTAGTTTTCAGACATAAATAGAAACGAATTTTTTGCTCAGATGTTATCATACATTTCATTTTAGATTTTTATTTACCTAACGCCTGAATACTGTAGGGATGATTGTTTTGAAGTCTTAAATATTTTTTGGTATTTTTTACCATTTGTTTACGAGTTTTGAGTATAACGTAAACGGTTTTGTAAAAAAGATTGATGATTTGGCTAGGAAATATCCACTAATTGAGATGTTTAAAAGATGAATACATCAATTTCCAAACCCGAAAAAGGATATGAAGATGTTGAATCACATTGTAATTATGTAGCCTGGACTTCTATCTTGAATAACAGAGGGAAGCCCCCTATAAAAAGGGGGTTGACTTACGGACTTGTTGTAGCCCTGAGGCCGTACCACGAGCTCTGAACGCGATCCAATTTACGACCTAAACCTGCAGTTATATAGGGTGATATCTTTATGTCCTTTTCTCGCTCGCACGAGTGACGTTTTAACATGTTGTGGTAAAGCCAAATATGCTACTCTGTGGGAAAAAATATCTACATATTATGTTATTATACTCTTTCATTCCTACAGTTTCTCCGTCAGTGTGGGCTGGCCGGGTCGCGATACGGGCCCCTTCAGGAGGTTCCGTCACTCTTCAGTGCACCGCTGAGGCGTACCCAGTGCCTCAAGTTCACTGGACTCTTAATGGAGAACAGCGGCTTGTTAATGGTAAGATTGTTTTATGTTAATCAAGTTATTATGAACTTATTTCCATATTTATGGCGTGTAAGTCAGTTAAACGAATTATCTCCATAACTAGCTGAAGGTCGGCTTCTAGTCTAACCTGATGCGGCTAAATACCCGTGTTGTACATGGAGTGACTGACTCAGATCTCCACAACCCAGTTACTGGGCAACATGATACTCCTTGAATAGACTGATGGTCAGTCATTACAGGAGCACTGGAGCAGTGGTGGCCGAGTGGTAACGGCCCCGACTTACGAGTTGTAGGTCGCGGGTTCAAACCCAGCCAGGTGCATTACTTTGTGTAATTTATTTCATCACCACTGCTCTCAAAACGGTGAAGGAAAACATCGTGAGGAAACCGGCATGTCCTAGAACCAAAAATTCGAAGACATGTGACATTCACTAACCCGCACTGGGCCCGCGTGGTGGATTACGGCCCATTCCCTCTCCTAGAGAGGAGGCCTGAGTCCCAACAGTGGGAACATTATAACGCCGACTATGCTATGCTATGCAGTCATTACAGGTATCAAAGATCTACAAATGAAAACCGGGACCAACAGCTTTACGTGCTTTCCGAGGCACGGGGTGTCAGTAATGTTCTAGATAAACTTAGAAAAGTACATTTGAATGGAAACATTCACATTAGTACTTGGTTTTGGCCTTAACCTCTGGGCAATCACGACACAATGAGTTTAAAAAAAAAATAATGATTAGCGAATGAATTTGTTTTAAAAATTCTTAGGTAATACAGTATCTAATACTCTTTTGGATATAAAATTATCATGATAAAGATAAGTTAAAAAAAAAATAACAATTAATTTAAGTATGTGTGCACGTGTCGATGCTAGTTTACACAAAATAAGCTTCGAGAATTGAGCAGAGAAAGAAAACCTTATTAACAACCACTAAAATTTGTAATGTTAATATTAAATAAATATAAAGTAATTTTAAAGACACAAATGTATAAGAATATACAAGGCAGCTTAAAATGAAAAGCAAACTAGTCAAATAAACAATGTATTTATATAAATGATATATCACTAAATACAAATTAGACAGCTAGTATTTGCAGCAACTATACAGTAAACGGTGTTCCACAAAGATGTCGTAAACGGTAGACTTAAAAATAATCGTAAATAAAATACCTCTTTTATGTCGCACAAGAAATACGCTAACCTTTCTCTGCCCCGAGGTAAAACTTCCTTACCGCACAATTATATAAAGTTAAACAAATTGCAAGTTGAAACGGTTAGAAAATGAAAGAAAGAAAACAAAAGAGGAACATTTAAAACAAAACAAACTAACGTTCTATATAATTGCAGTCTTTTGTCCTCATTTACGCCACAATCACTTAAGTCTGAGAGAAAGGATACGTATTTTTAATTAGATCGTAAAGGCACCTCGGCTGGATATTAAATATTTCAAAGTCATTCGTTTTAATGAACGCGGAGACAGGAAATATTATAAACGTACAACCTTTTTTATTGTTAGAAGGCATAAATATAAAGGAGAAGGGAATGACACCATAGATTCCTGGGCCCAGGAGTTAACTAAATCATTATAGCCTTATTTGTAAGAGTATTTAATAACAAGGTATCACTGAAAATTTGGTGAAATTTGGCTATCTAAGAACCAAGTTATATAAAGTATAGTAGAAGTGAGGTTATATTATAAAACTTTAGTTTTTTTTAAGTTATTTATTAAATACTTTTGAATGTATTTTTTTTTTAAATTGAATTAAACCAGTGCTTGACTGTTATCCCACCTGGTGGTAAGCAGAGATGCAATCATTGATGGTGAGGTGCACTAGTTTATTAAGAGCCTATTCACTCGGTTAGGTTACTGCTGGCCCCTTTATTGAATGGTAAGCCTCGAAAAAAATAAATCCCAAATATACATAGTTGATTGTCAAATCTTATTGTTATACTCCCACATTTCTTTTGTCTCACCAGTTTTATAAGGAACAATGTGAATAGTACGGAAAAGTAAAAGAAATCCAAGCAGCCGAGATGACAAAAGGAAATTTGATAAAGAGTCTAACCAAAGATAACTAAGTACAAAGTGAAATAGATTGCCTCACAACTCATAGTTAAAGGAACATTCTATTAGGGCTTGTGAAACTTCAAAGCAAAGGAGTCATTTTATCTCTGTATTGTAGTTTTTCAAAACCAATAAATAAAATACTTTTGGATAATAAAAGGCGGTCTCCTATGTAGTCATGTCTTCACAAAACAACAAATTTTGGTGAAAAGTTTTTAATTACAATTATTATTTAAGATTTCAGTTTATGATACTCTTTGATGTATCAGTTAATGAGTACTCTAAAGTTTTAAAAGTTTGCCTCTCAAGAATTATGACTCGACTAGAATTATTTTTGCGATGAAAATGTTTTATGATTCCGAGCTTTATGTGAAGCCATAGAAAAGAGAAATGATATTACGGAAGTTGCGGCCAGTAATACTTTAATTGAAACATAATTTAATGACATTGCATTTAATTAGAAGTTTATTCTCGCCGAAAGTAAAATTAATAATTTGATAATAACCTACCTAAATTACAATAACAACACTTACAATTCTAGTCTTATTTCATAATATTTCACAATATTAAATTAACCTAATATATAATAGCTATATTAAAATAATTTGGAAACTGTTAACCGAGTTTGCCAACAAAGAAAACAAAAACAAAACACGAGACAACTGCAGAATATTAATAAAAGCAAAACTTTGCCGCAGACCATAAATAATTTTAAGCCTATTCTCAATTATTTATCACTGAAAACAAAAAAATATATTATACTGGAATTTCAGAGGTCTTTTACATTCGAGTTTAGTCTTGTAGTCTAATATTTAAAACACATTGCTATTGTAATATATAATTTCTACGTTAAAAATAGAACGCCTGTATAATATTATTTTGTTAGGAAAACCTATTTATATATTATTATATTTCAGTATATTTGTTTTAGAGAATATTATTTAATAAAACAAATTATTGTTACACCAAATTAAATAATATATAACTAATTCCCACAATGGTGAAAAATAATATCTTAAAGAAACTAGTATCTTTTTTTTGAGGTAGGAAATCATCAAGTGACTTCTTCCACTCTATGGTAAAGTGAGAGGGCGTGTCAGACTTTTACTGACTAAAACCCGCCTGTGGCTTTCAGATACCTTTTGCGTTCCAGGTAACTCTGCCAAAAGCCATGCCATGATAACTCTTTCAAAAATTGCTGCGGCCCTAGCGGGCATCAGCCTTACTGGGCCCCTAGGGTTTTGCTAACAACTCTTATAGGCGCGCGTAGAACACTACACGCCGGCAACCACTCGCGTTTGGTCTTTATCGGACTGCTGGCAGGCGAGCTACCCGAGCTCGTCGTCCACAAGCGCCTACGGGGGCCGGAAAACGCCTTGCGACTCTCAACGCCCGGGGCATTGCCTATGGTGGTGGCTGGGGCGTGAGGATGTCCGTTCCATCACAGTTGCGGCCATCTCCTTCGCTCGCATTACGGCTACATAGATGACCGCTTCCCATTCCCTCTCGCTCCAGGCTATGACCTTAATTAGGGCCGGGTGCGAGAGATCGCCGCCGCTTCCATGAGGATACGGTGATGCTCCGCCCAAGCGGGGCAAACTTCCACTATTATTTTTGCGATGAAAATGTTTTATGTCTATATACTCCACTGTATTATAAATGATATTTATTTTGCAAATAGGTTAAAAAAAAAAACACTTTAACACGTCATTTTTTTCTTTCTTCATTTTAAACTAGATAAGGTTTCCTAGCTGACTACCCTGAGAAGAAACACCGAAACAAACTCAGGGGTCTTAGTCTCTTTTAAAGTACAAACAGAAAATATTATTATGTAATGGCCAAATCACATGAGAACCGTGCAGATTTGTCTGAGATGGTCTTTTAAAAAACAATCATACGGATTTGAGTTGACATGTCCAGTCAGTGCAAGCATTTGTCAGTATTCGCAAAGCTCAACTCAGGACTACTAAGAAGCTCAACGACTTGACGAACAATACCAAGGAAAGGACATTCGGGTAGGCCGCAGAAAATACTCAAATTGCCAGACATACGTTAAAATTACTGAAAAGAAAATGAAAAAAAAAAGCAATCAACATAGTCCTTACATTAGTCACATTCACAAAAATAAAAGGAAATATATAGTTTACAAAATGTAATACTTAGTGAAGTAAATATTTATGTCAAAAGTTAATTGAAAAAAATTTCAAATTGTAAAAAATAAACACCAATGTCAAATTATGAAACTAAACATCAAATATATATATATAATAAAAGGCACATTTAAAAATAAAAACAATAGAAAAAAAGTTAGACAACAGTTGTAGTGCGTACTGGAGCAGGTCAATCCCAAGCCTTTTCGTCCTCAACACAGTCCTTTATAATAGTGTAAAATGCCTTTTGGCAAAGTTTTCGCTTTACAAATGATTTGAATTTATTAAGGCTTAGTTGTTGAAAATTCTCCGGGTGGGCCGCACAATGGTGACACCTGGGCAACTGGTATTTCCAGGAACCAAAAATTTTAAGACAATTACGTATGCGACCTACATACCGTACTGTGCCCGCGTCACAGAGAAGAGGCCTGTGACTTAGACATACTATTCAGCCTATTTAAAATATAGTACCTAGCTATAAAAGAGACCCTAACTTTTCAGTGCTTTTGGTATTTTTTCATAGTCCGTTTTTTTTAGAAAATTTTACGTGTAAAAGTCGGTGGTGAAAGTATTTTATTTTATTATCTTTAATTATTCTTAATTGTTATGTTGTACCGTAAAAGTATTATATTAACTTGTTCATTCACCCTTCAGCAATATATTTCATTTAAATATTATATCTTAGATATTATGATCGTAATATCCGTTCCGGATCCTGATTTACTGATGAACCACTTTCAATGAATTAAAAATAATTAAGTACAATATCTGTATTTCCCTTTCTTAGGTACAAAACACAGACTAAGCATGACGTCGAGAGGATACCGTCACACTGTAAGTCTGATGGTGATGGAGATGTCCAGAGAAGATGCTGGAGCGTACCGGTGTCACGTGGAGAATACACAGGGAAGGGCACAGGCTGAGCTGTTCTTGCATTGTAAGTATTCGTTTTATTTATTACTAGCTGACCTGGCGAATTTCGTACCACATAATTATAGAGCTAAACTGTCAAAGGATAACGCCATCTACTGGCATTATCAGATCAATCATAATTCATTTTAAAATGACATTTTAATTAGAGATGGCTTTGTATTCGGTTTTTTTTTTATCGTCAAATTTATCCATATTTTCTCACCGTTTAAACTTTCCCTGGACAATCACGAATATTTCAAGACCAAAATTAGCCGAATCGGTAAAACCGTTCTCGAGTTTTAGCGAGACTAACGAACATGTATTCATTTATATATATATAGAAGATGAAGGAACAGCAGTCCGATTTAACAAGGGTGTAATTGTAGTAATAATTAACCTGGAAAAGGTTCATCAATATGAACAAGTTTTAGTGATGATCGAACCATCGATAAAATAAATCATTTCTTAGCCTGCTTGATGTATAAGATTGCGTAGCTCAACAAAGCGGAGGCAACTGTTATTCAAAAGCCTTTGGAAATTCATAAATTAATTTAACTACACCAAATAGGCGTTGTACTTAAAAATTAGATTGTAGGCGTTGTACCTACAGTATTAGATTGTGTGTGTTGTACTCACAGCATGATATTGTATACCTTGTACTCACAGCATGAGATTGTAGGTGTTGTTTCTACATTTCTCACATTTCTATTTCCATTCAGTTCAGCCTTCTATTCTTTTGTAAATACGCTTTTTTAGATTTCTCGCTTTATTTAACGCTTTCTAAAAAGCCGATACAAGCTTTAGGTGACTACTTTTTGTTACAATTCTGTGATATTTACACCTTTACACCAGTTCAAGGCAAATAAAGACTTTTCGTCATACAATTTAAATGTTATAACAATTTTTGAATTTCTTATCTGTCTAGCAAACTTGTAATCATTTATTCGGTTCTTTTTTTAAGATTTCTTTTGACTAAACTGCAGTTAACCCATTAAATATTTTCCTTGATCCAAGTCCTATTCTGCGAGCACAAGAAAGTGCAGACAGAGGTAAAGACGTAACGTAATAACGGGTTTCTACTTTACCTCACTTGGTTTGAATTTGTGCATCGTAAGCGGTTAGATTGAATTTAAAGTTTCTTGGCTCGTCTTGGATTTAAGAACATCTTGCTTTCGTTTAACTTGAGCCTTTTAATTTTACGAAAGAATTTCGTTGATTATGTTTTTAGGATAAAATGAAACTATTGGACTGTTGCAGTGCTCAGATGTTGAATAATAACTGTGATGATTGTGTGCTTTTATACCATCTTCGTCTCTTATTTGTGTATGTCTATATGTTTGTGTCTTTTGTTCAATTTTGCGTGTCCTGTTTTTGTATATATTGTCTTATATCCAATACATTCTGTAAGTTTACAGCTTTTTTCTATCCTAGTCATAACGTCTATCATCTAATCCACATATATGTACGTCTTAAAACTAAAACATTACTTAAATAAATTAATACATATTTTTCTCTTGTTTAGTATTAACAACAACTACCACTACGACGACGACAACTACAACAACAACGACAACAACAACCACAACATTACCACCGCCAACAACAACACTGTTACCATGTGAGTATTAATTTTAAAAAATAGTAATGGAATCAGTGATATAATAATAATATCACTGATTCTGTGCTTCTTCTGAACCATTAGAAAATGATTCAATTTTAAGTATGTTTTCAAAAAATTTAACTTAATAATCTCTCATCTCAAAATGTGGTCGTCCAAACACATGCTTATTTATTTTTCAGTAACGTTAGTGCTGTCTTTCATAATGTACTCGTACATGATTCACCTCAAGAATGGTGAACAATTTAGCTAGTTAATTTGCCGTATAGATTTGCTAAAAACATTTTTTTTTTAAATAGTCAAGAAAATAGCTTGGAAGTCAATGCTCCTTGTTATTGAGTTAAAAGCGTACAGTACTCAATAATAGATTAGTCTACATCAATTTATTTACTTCAAATAAATAAATCAAATTACCATGACTCTGATACTAACGATAGGATCTCAGACTTTAATGAATAAAATGGAAATCAAAGTCAAATTGAAACTGATTATTCATTTAGAACAATATACATACAAAAGCACTTTTGAATCATTTAGAATTTGCTCACTTAGAACTTTTGATAAGCAGTAGGTACTAAAATTGGCTCCGAAAATAACTTTAGTTAAAATAACGCTGAAGTTTCACGTTCCGTCATGGATTTGCTCGATATTTTCCGGAAATTTAAAGTACAAGCGTTCACGAAACGAACACAAAATCTTTATCAATTTTAAAACTTAAGTATTGACTTAAGGTTCAAATCGATATAGATTTCGTGCATTACTTTTTATACAAAGGAAAATTATATTATAAAGTATATTAAGATTGAAAGCCTACTTTTTATCTCCTAGATGATACAGAAAGACACTTGGAACAGTTGCATCGAGGGGTGCTAGAAGATCCTGGTCTCGACAACCCATACATTGTACTGAGCCAACACCAAATGCAGAACCTTGGTAAATATTGTAACCATTTTAAACGGCACCGTTATCATCCATCCAAAAAAAGGAGTTTCTTTAACTTCACAGAATTCCTATAAAGATTGCCACCACAAACAGTTCTTCCGGTCATTCCTCCAAAAAAAAACACTTCACAAAAAAACAAGTAAAGCGTTTTTTTTTGTTAGTCCTAATGACAAAGACGAAACGAATAATCATTTAAATAAAGTGCCAAGTCAAACTAAAAACATCTTGACATTATCGTAGCATTACTTTAGGTAGTAAAACATTCAGTTTTTATAACATTTTCTTACTGTTTCAACAAGTTTTAAGAGGTTAGACGACTTACAGTAGAAATTCCTATCTAAATGTTGAACATAGTTGAGAAGGATTTTTTTTTAAAGTGTAATTTTATAAGGACTTATTGACACTTTAGTTGTCCTACTTGCCCTTTAAATGTCTCTATTCTAGTAGACTTTTGCTAGCCAATGTCAATTAAGATTCTTAACTTTAATTTTTATTATCAGTTGACATCTGTGGTGTCACGATTCCGGAATGAACTTATGAACCCAGTAAGAAGATCGATGGATGAATGGATGAGGTTGACACAGAATAGTGAAGATTGGTTAAAAAAATCTAGATTATTACCAGAGTTAGGTGAAGTCAAGCTGTGATTGATAACGATGATGGAGAAGATACTCAGTAATTTTTGTATCCTCAGAAATGGTGACGACGATATGACCTCCGGTGGGGGCGCGCGGGCCCTGGAGTGAGGGTTGGCCGCCCCCCAGCCGAGCCGCGGGGCAGCACACTGCCGCGTGGGGGCTACTTGCGCTCCTACTAGTGCTTCTAGCGTGACATTCAACCAATCAGTGATAAACAAAAACAAAGGTTGTTAATACGGCTTTCACCATTCAACATTCATTTAACACGTTGTCACAAATTAGATAGTTACAGAAGGGCAGTTCCATACAACGACCAACACAAGAGTACGCACGTAAACAGTGCTACACAGACCTTCAAGAGCTTCAGCGACATTTTTAGACATATTGTATTGAAAAAACAAGATGGTTGCGATAATTCTGAATTCGACTCCGCTCTATACCTGAGGTCATTGTACAGCTATAGGTACATATATCAAACAAATGACAGTCGCAAGTGCATTCACCATGTTTGCACTTTGGTTCTTTGTATAGAGATGACCTTCTGTACGCTCTAAGATGTTAGTGACCCATGGAACTTTGACTTGTAAATTGTAATTGTATTCTAATCAAACAACGACTGCAAATCACAATTTTGTATTGTTTAATGTATATATTTTAGGGTCGATTATAGACGTGGCTGTAAATAATTTTGCACGAAGATAGTCATATCAATTTATAGGACACGATTATGAATAAATCATTGTTAGTGAGTCAGGTATTATCGTTGTGTGATGTTTGACTTGTTTCAAACGCAATAACGTTTTCATCTTGTTTGAGTTTCAATATACAATATTAGTTTTAGTATATGCGAAACTCGAAATACGTGTATTTTTATGTAATAAAAAAAGAAAACATAAATCTATGTACAAAATTTCATAACTGTATCATGAAAAAATACAAAGTTACAGTCTTGTTATGTTAACTGATTGTCCGCACAAATATATAATCACCGGGTCATCTGGGTGACTGAGGGGCTGTTCTGTTCTGTGCTCCCACGCCCAGCTGTATCTAATACCCGCTAAGACCTGCCGTGACCTGTGTTGTACTTAATGTCCAACTTGTGACGTTTTTTAAATATTTTTGGGAAAACATATAACATGGTGTAAAAATACTGGAGTCGATTCAGTTACTGATTCTAACCAAACTATATTCAGGTTTCGCATATAGTAATAATAATGTTGTATTTATCTACGAATGAAATTCTTAAAATTAATTTTGTAAATTGAACACTGATAAATCTTTGACATGCGGAGTGGAAATCAATATTACAGTAAATAGTAGGAATACTCAATGAAGATAAATATCGTTTGAAAGGCAAAATTTATCTTAGGGTTTCAGTGATGTAATATTTGATTGAGGTTTATTATCACAGTCAATATCTTGGAAGGCTTTATTAATTAGGAAAATGTTGGCCTAAGTCCAAATTGTGTAAAGTTACTGAATAAGGCAAAAATGTTTGAGGTTTTCGTAATTGTTGCGAAATTGTTGGTACTGGGTGCAATAAGTTTAGTGTAATCAAAAAAATTATATTTCATCCTATTTTCGATTTTTTTCTACCAAATACAAAATATACTCCGCCCTAATGTTAGATGTATATAAAATTCTATTTGAAAGTAATGGCCCTTGACAACGATTAACAATGTTGATACATATGACAAAGCATAAATTTTACAAATTGATAAACAATTTGGTTTGTTCTATATCGCAGAAAAATCAGCTTTCCTACTTCTTGCCTGTTATACTACTAACAAACGACCGTCAGCCTAAGGCTAAGAGACAATAAATCGCCTTCAAAAGGACCGTTTCTGTTTTCTACAAAAATGATTATCTTATTTTTTTACGTCACTCCATAATATCTCGTCGTTGCCGTCGGTCGTGATTTGGCATGTTGCATGATGGATGGTCCCAAACCCTTCCAAGTTCAGAATAACATCTTTCGTTTCGTTATTTTAAGGAAATCACAGAACCCAAGAATATTACATCGATCTTTCACGACAAAACCCGGAAAAATCTTTTGTTTTTTTGAACAGCCCGAACGGTTAATGTACACCTATTTGTAAATTCTTATGTAAGTATAATGTAAAAAATTAAATTGTATTGAAATGTTCCGTTGTAAAATATAAAAGTTTGGGAATTATGAGTTCGTTTTATTTCTTTCAAGTCTATTATAAATAATTAACTAAAACAGGTATTTATATTAAACCTATGTACATATAATACAAAATCACAAAATACACTCAGGCGTCGAAGAACTTCTACACATCGCTGTCATCCGGAAATGTCCCCAGAAGACTAGCAGCATTGCCACGTTGAATGGTAATGCTATATAATCTTTGGACGAAGAAGAATCAGCCAGCCCTCTGGTCACGCAAAGTGTCGATCAGTCGATATGAAATTGTCTGAAGTTGTTTTTGTTTTTTGGTTGCAAACCACTGCAAATTTTACAAATCTATCACGTGTGAAATTAGTCAATTACTTGATACTTATACTCCGCTAAAATGTTTTTTTCAAAACAATTATTTTATATCAGCATTTACGAATACCAATTTCAATGAAGTACAGGAAAAGGCAGTCACCGTTACGGGCTTGATCTAATCAGATGAGGGGTTTCAGGTATACAGAGCTCTAACTGGAAAGGGTATTCAAAAGTCTGTTGGATCTGTGTGATATTTAGGAATTGAATAAAAATAGGCTAACTATAAAAGTAGTCGAAAAAAGCACAACAAAAAATGATGTGGTTAATTTTTAGGGTTTCGTACCCCGTAAGTCCTATTACTAAGACTCCGCTGTCCATCCGTCTGTCTGTCTGTCCGTCTATCACCATCCTGTATCTCATGAACTGTGATATTTAGACAGTTGAAATTTTCTCAGATGATGTATTTCTGTTGCCGCTATTACATTAAATACTAAAAAAACAGAAGTAAATAAATATTTAAGGGAGCTACGGACGGTACGGAACCCCTCGTGCGCGAATTCGACTCGCACTTGGCCGGTTTAACTTTCAATACAAACATGATGGCCACTGAGTTAATACTATTTACACCACAAACGTAATAATGTTATAATTAATTTTGTTAAATAACATTATTGAATGAGGAGTGTGCTGTTGCAGGTTGTTCTTTGTTCAGTTCTTGTACTTATTTATGGTATGTATTCAAATAATAGTTTTAATTTTGTAACTTCAGTAAGCAAATCTCTAAAAAAAACTCAATCGATATTTTAATCTGTTTATAACGCAACAAATATTTTAGATGTAGTAATTATGTCTGATAGTTGGCTGTTGGACCCTAGAACTAAGGGAAATGAACATTATATAACTCGAATTTTGATATTTTTTATGTGTGTTGTACTTTATCATTGTTGACACTCACTCCGTTTATTCAAGAACCAATACTCATGCTGCTGAGCTCGGTGATAAGGCCATCAACATACAAATTGAACAGCCTAGGAAATGTCAAACTACCTTGCCTTGCCCCGCATTGTCAGACAGAGTGCAAGACCACTTTACCTGGTTAATTTGATTGACATATCAGTACTGTAGGGTTTTCAGTATTTCAACGGAAGTGTCCTTCTGCAGCCATGGGTCGTCCGAAAGGAAACCTCGGGGTCCTGGGACGCAAGGCAAAGAAGGAACATAGGATTGGGTTTTAGTCAGTAAAAGTCTGACACGCCCTCGCGCTCCGCCCTAGAGCAGGAGATTTCATTGGATGACTTCCCACCTAAAAAACAACCCGAGTACCTTTGTATCCCGACTTATTCCAAATCACATCATAGGAATATAGACGTAGTATACACGCAATAATTAATATAAAGATTAAATTTTATTTTTATCATTTACTGTGTGAAAGTCGGTTTCTCCATACAAACTTTGGACCCCCGTTTCATCCTCTTAGGGAGTGAATTTCGGAAAACCCGTTCTTAATAAATGTCTACACCCTATAAGGAACCTACCTGCCAAATTTTAAGTTTGTAGGTGTTATAATTTCTGAGATTTCGTGATTAATCAGTGAGTGGTATTTCGTTTTTATATCTTCTATAAACATAAAAGGAGAAACTGACTGACTGACATATCAACGCACAGCCAAAAGTACTGGGACTAGGAGCGTGAAATTTTGCACAAGGCTTCCTTTTATGACGTAGGCGAGCATTAAGAAAGGATTTTTCGAAATTCAGCCTCTAAGGGGATGAAACGGGGGTCTGATGTTTGTATGAAGAAACCCTTCACGCGGGCGAAGCCGCTGGCAGAAGCTAGTATTATTATATAGATTTTTAAAAGTACTTATTTACAATAGACCAATTATATTTTAGAGTATCATATGATATTTGACCCTTTATTAATAAGTAGCATTTTCTTGTATTTTAAGTTCATTAGGTATGGTAAGATAATCATTTATTTTCTCAAACATGTGTACAGTACATACATAATAAAATAAATTGTAAGCATGCAAGAGACGTTATAATTCAAAATAAAACGTCATGTTTGCCTTGGACAATGGGTATGCAAATATTTCAAAAATAATACAAATAAAAATTTAAAAAAAGCATTCTAGCGTGCATTAAAAAATATTAATACATGTCAAAATAAAAATCCTATCATTATTATCTTGTTATTTGTTCGTTTGTTCCAGTAATGATAATGATAGTATAGATAATATGGCGTAACGAATCATTTAGGCAAAATTCACATGTAAACACTCACTATATCATCTCACATATCCGGGCTACTTACCTTTACCACACGAACAAAGCTAATTTCGCGATGTTTATCTTTAATTCATCCTCGCACTTCATTACCATCCTCATTCACTCCAACACTAGACACGTATTCATTCACCGTCCCTTTATAATATACGTTTCCATTTATACCATTATCAAGTATATTGTATATCTGATACTCCATTACTGACTACATCTTAAGGTCAGTACGCCCCTTGAATCTCTGGCGTAAAGAACTTCCAACAGTACAAATTACATCTCCGATGTGATTCATGGCCCAGATTGGGAACGGTTCCTAATCTCCCTCTTTTACTTAGCCTTTCAGCCTCATCCTGAATTACAATAGTAGAATTAGCAGTTTATAAATCTGCGGGACTCGCAATGATTGCTTTTGGATTAGATTGTAGTTGCCTTTGTGATTCATTGTCTTTGTTCAAATCTGTTGGAAATGGGCACATTTTGTTGCTTTGATTGGTATCTGGGCTGGGTAAAGAGAAAATTATAATATTGTTTTGACTAGCTTTGAAAGATTTAAACATAAGATAATAAAGACGAAGACGATGCTTGTGCAGAGTTTAATTTTCCCTATTATCGACTATGGTGATGTGTGCTACTATGACCTGAACACAGTCTTGCTAGATAAGCTTGATAGGCTCCTCAACAACTGCATCAGATTTATATTTAACTTGAGGAAATATGACCATGTATCAAGCTTCAGATCGGAGCTAA
Source organism: Mythimna impura (assembly GCA_905147345.3). Classification (NCBI taxonomy): domain Eukaryota; kingdom Metazoa; phylum Arthropoda; class Insecta; order Lepidoptera; family Noctuidae; genus Mythimna; species Mythimna impura. The sequence goes on from LR990344.1 coordinate 1,145,942, forward strand.
AATGGTTGCCTATTCGCCAGAGAAGAAGTCTGCGAGCTTTGACTATTCTTTTCTCTTTGCTCAACTCTCCTACCCCTCCTTCTTATCTTATATCTCACTTTCAATATCTCTGTTCTTCACACGCTAAGAATCTGCGTTCTTCTAATAATCTCCTACTGCTTTGTCCTTCTCATACCTCTGATTTTGTTGATTCCTACTTCTATATACAGTCCATTCTTCTGTGGAATTCGCTACCTCTTGATATCAGGACGGCCACGAGTAAGTATGCATTTAAGCGAAAATTGCGGAATTACTTTCTAAACAAATAGCAGAATCATCTCAAAATTCCTTTACTCTGTATAATTATATGTATGTATGTTTAGTTTTAGTTTTATATATAATTTTGAAATACTTGTTGTCTAAACAATATTTTCTTTTTTTATGCACCTGCCATATTGTCTCTCCACTACCCTAGGTTGACTGGTAGAGAATGCCTAAGGCATTAAGTCCGCCTTTGTACCTTTTGTTGCATGAAGATTAAATAAATTAATAAATAAATAATAATAGATCACAGAAATTGGTTTGCACCTGTCATGTTTCTTATCTTATGTTTTTCTTGTAACTTTTCCTTCCCTCTCCTTATATCAATAAAAGACTTACAGTCGCTTATTCTTTGGATCTCAGAAAGGATTCCATAAAACTCGTAGAGCGACCTTCTATGGATTAAGAATCATTCATGGACATGGACATATCTGGAGTTTTGTGCTTTTATCAGTCTTACTTGTTTTGATATTTTGTTTGTTTGTTCTTTATGTTTAAAAAATCGATTAATTATTGTCATAAAAGAGTTTTATGTACTTAGTTTTAATTTACTGTGGTCTTCTCGTCAATGTTAAAATAACAAATATCATAGAATTTTCGACGCTTGCGCCGCATACTAAACAAATACGTGATGTGTCTCTCAGGAGGGGTGAAATTGTCAATCCCTTATCCCATATCCCTTACAGTGAAATAATGACATAACGATGATAAATAAGTAGTTATGACAGGTTATAATTACGAACATAAACGTATCAAGTGCTGTCGATTCGATGTAGCGTGACCTTGAATTTTTTAAATGATATTATTATCGAAAAAATTGTTTGTTTTGTTAGCCTATTTATTTATTAGGTACACTATTAAAACAACGTTGCTTGTCATCATCAAATTTTTCTTTACCTGTTTATCTCTTGAGGCAACAACAGAACTTCCGTCTTATCAGTCCACTAATCTGAGTCTTTAAGCTTCGTACAAGACGATTGCCTGTCCCATAACCGAATAAACCTCCGGAGCGCGTCTCCTAATTAATCTCCTGGGTGGTTTGCATTTTGTACGAAACTCCTAGGTGGTAACATCGCGCATAAAATTACAATAAAACAGAGTTATCTGCCGTAATGGCTGCCGCTCTTATTTATAGCACCTGCGTCAATAAATTCAAAGATGCTGGATTCATGGATGTGTTGCTTTTATAGCTTTATTTTCATGGTTGACTTGGTGAAGTGGAAGTAATGTGAGTGTGGGTTAGAATGCTTAAGTGAAAACAGTACGTGTGTCAACATCAATGGTTTATAGCTATTTCCTGGAGCCATTTCATACATCGTTGAATTGATGTGTTTTCGAAATTGTGCTTCAGCATCAATATGCCCCCGCCCACACAAGATATTTTATTTTGTTACAGGTACACAATAGTTTGTTCCCGTGGCTTCACAGTCGTAACCTTTTCCACCGAAGTCGTGCATTTTTCTAGAATAAAGTAGGTACATAGATAGTATAGCTAAAAGAAGAAAAAAAAAATGCGTCCAGGTTCAAAATCCTTAAAAAAACAGTTATACCTTTTAATTTATACTAGCTCAAATGTAGCAGGAAAACAAATTGAAGAACACGTCAGTGCAGTACTATTTAAAAATTAAATAAAATTAGCTCATTATGTCTCACTGCTGGGCGATAGCCTTCCTCTCCCTTTTACACACACGTCTGTCTTTGACCATTGCGGGCCAGTCCCTCCAGTGAGAGACAAACTTTTAAGCCTGGGTCTACCGCGATTTTGCATTTGCCGCGATCTTTATTATTTTAAAATTATAAAGATAAAAAAACGGCTATTCTTTAGCTTTATGGCTGCGGATCCAAGGTAAGATCCCTTTTTAAAAGTGCATTGTTTCCAAGACTATATCTTCTGCATCGGATTCTTGATCTGACCGATCATGATCCAGTTCTCATCATGATTATTCACATTTTATAACTTTCGAGCACGAAATATTTTCTAAGATAATTCCATAAGGTTCTATTTGGCAGTTTCAACTAAATGAATAAGTAAACGCCTCCTTCGCATAGATAACTCGTGAATGCAATTAGCAGATGAGTGTTGACATATTATGTAGGCAATATATCATGACGAGATGTTCACGTTATTAACACGTTGTAGCTGAAATATTATTCAAAGGTGTGTTGCGTTCCTGAAGATAACAGTTGAAGAAGTTTGCATAAGAGATGTGGGTGTACTGTGTGTGCGGTAATTTCAAATTTAGCTGTTGTGCGGAATGGATTATGACAAGCCGTATGAAAATATAGTTTAGAACGACTCGTCACTTAAAGGAAGGTTTGCACATAGGTACCTGGATAGACTTGAGCACAGCTCGGCACGCACGAAGGCACAGTTTTTAGAAGCACAAACACAAAATTTCATACGATTTTTGATTTTTGAATGCGAACGCTAAGTTCAGTCAAAAATGCCCGGAAACGTCATTGGTTTTGACGACAAAATATCTATATACCTATATATCTAGGGTGACTGGCAATTAGTGTACGATACTTAAACACGTGATTGTGCTCATGATAACCAACAACTTTTACTATGGGAACAAACCTGAAATCGCGAAAAAAAGTCAGCTGTTCAGTACATTTATGTTTGCCTAATGTACTGAACAGCTGATATGTTTTTCGCGATTTCGGCTTCGCTTCCATGATAAAAATTGTTTGTTGTCATGAGCACAATCACGTGTTTAAGTATCATACACTAATTACCAGTCACCCTATATATAACAGGGGAAACTGACTGACTGACATATCAACGCACATCCGAAACTACTGAGATTAGGAGCGTGAAATTTTGCACAAGGCTTCCTTTTATGACGTAGGCGAGCACTAAGAAAGGATTTTCCAAAATTCACTCCCTAAGGGGATGAAGCGGGGGTCCAAAGTTTGTATGGAGAAATCTACATTCACGCGAGTGAAGCCGCGGGCAGAAGCAAGTCATTCCATATTAGAATATGTCCTTTTCACTTAAATGGTATGTGTGGGAAAAAGATGCATAGGGATTACCAATACTCAAAAAAACTCGCGCAATGAGGGTTCCTTACAAACTTACCTATGAAAACCGTTCAATGGCCGAATTGAGTTATAAAGATTTTTTCGAATCAAAAAAAGGTTTTTTTTTTTTGTGATGTAACTATAAATTTACAGTTTTCAGATTTTTTCCTATATTTGTGCTATGAGAACTTGCTTCATATCAAATTTCAAGATTCTAGGTCAACGGAAAGTACCCTATGAATTTTGATTCACTTGAGAGTGTCGAAATACACGTTTTTTGCGACATAAACTGCCGTAACTTTTTTTTCATTAATTTATAAGTTTTATTTTTTCATAACTTCAAGGGACCGCAGACCTGGTTTTAATTTAAACTCGACACCTCCGCGCGTTCCCGAGATAAAAAGGCCTTGACAGGCAGACAGACAGACAGACGGACGGACAACAAAGTGATCCTGTAAGGGTTCCGTTTTTTCCTTTTGAAGTACGGACACCTAAAAATAAGTTGATTGCGATACAGAATCAACTTAACCATGTAGGAAGTATTTTCTTAAAACTTTACTTAAATGTACATATCTACTGTAACGCCACAGGAGCAGTGATCGCCTAGTGGTAACAGTCCCGATTTATGAGTAGTAGTTTGCGGGTTCAAACCCAGTCAGAAGCATTATTTTGTGCCATTTATTTCGTCACCACTGCTCCAAAAATATTAAAGGAAAACATCGTGAAGTGAAACCGGCATCCAACAACCCACACTGGGCCGGTGGCGGCGTGATGAATTACGGCCCATTCCCACTCCTGAAGAGAAAGTGTGAGTCCCAGCAGTGGGAACATCATAAGGCTGATTATGTTAACAGCCGGCTGTTGGTACGCTGGAGCATCAATGTTGCCAGCATTACTCGAATAATTGTCTATACTTAAAAAAAGATAGCTTGATCTCTGCGACAGCTGTCAGTAAAATCACGCCTATGAAGTTCTGAATTTATTAGTACAGACAGACGGTACCTGTCAATGTCATACTTCATGGGCATGCCGACCTAATTAGTGATGGGCGATGAATCATGGTGACTACAGACTATAAACTATCGATATTTTATCTAAAACTTAATTCAAAATTAATTTATCGTTTAATTTCATTGTATATTTTAATATCATAACATTATTTACATGTGTACGTCATAATCATCATCATCATCATTTCAGCCGAAAGACGTCCACTGCTGGACATAGGCCTCCCCCAAGCGTCGCCACAGCGAACGGTCCTGTGCGTCTCGCATCCATCGGACTCCCGCAACCGTAACCAAGTCATCGGTCCACCTTGTAGGAGGCCTTCCAACGCTACGTCTTCCGGTACGTGGTCGCCATTCCAGAACCTTTCGGCCCCAATGGCCATCTGTTCTGCGAGCAATGTGCCCTGCCCATTGCCACTTTAGTTTGGCGATTCTTCGTGCTATGTCGGCAACCTTGGTTCTCCTGCGGATATCCTCATTCCTGATTCGATCACGCAAGGAAACTCCGAGCATAGCCCTCTCCATTGCCCTTTGGGTGACTTTAAGCCTTCTGATGAGGCCCATTGTAAGCGACCACGTTTCGGAGCCATATGTCATCACTGGCAACACGCACTGGTCATAGACTTTCGTCTTGAGACACTGTGGTATATTGGACGAGAAGATACCGCGCAGCTTCCCGAACGCTGCCCAGCCGAGTCGGATTCGACGATTGATCTCTTTCTCGAAGTTAGACCTTCCAAACTAGACCGTCTGTCCCAGGTAAACGTAGTCGTCTACAACTTCGAGTGTAGAGTCCCCGAACTTGATAGGAGTGGGTGCTACATGGCTGTTTACCATGACTTTGGTTTTGTCCATGTTCATTTTAAGTCCCACTCTTTGTGCGGCGGCAGGCAAGCCGGCCGATCATCGGGCTGGGAGCAGGTCCTGCGACCCCCCTGCCAAGGCCAAGGGCAAGGTCCCGAGGCAAGCCCACCCTGACGTCCTCTCCGCCGCAGCCTCCTCTCTGGCTGCCGCTGCTGTCGCCACCACAACCACCGCGGCAGGGCCCTCACGAGGGGCTCGGGAGGAGACTGTAATGGACTGTTAAATACGGCTCCATTACGTCTCCTCCAGGCGAATATCAACCACTGCGCCCCCGCTCAGGATATGTTGCTCCAAAGCATGGCGCAGTGGTCGATCAATATCGCCGTGGTCTCCGAGCCGTACTATATCCTGCCCAGGGGAGACTGGGTTAAGGACCTGAACGGCTCGGTGACCCTAATTTCGTCGGCCGCCGCTGGTGCTCCGTCCCTCGAGGCCGTCACGAGGGGGCGGGGTTGCGTGGCAGCACGGTTCGGGGACATTGCCGTGGTAGGCGTCTACCTGTCCCCGAACAGAACTCTCGCCGATCTCCACATCTCCCTTATGGAGCTGAATGCCGTCGTCGCTAGGTTTGGTTCCCTCCCACTGGTCGTTTGCGGGGACTTCAATGCCAAGAACCTGGCTTGGGGTTCTCGGTTCACGAACCAGCGGGGTCGGATGGTAGAGGACTGGGCCCTGGAAACAGGCCTGGTCATCCTAAACCGGGGTTCTGTCCCCACGTGTGTGCGGATGCAGGGCGAGTCAGTGGTGGACATATCGTTTGCCAGCCCTACTCTGTCACCGCGTGTCGTCGACTGGCGCGTCATGGAGGGGGTGGAGACGTACTCAGACCACCAGTACATTCGGTTTGACATCTCCACCCAGACCTCAAACGCGCCGGTCCAACAGACCCCGTGTGGTCCGCGTTGGGCGCTGAAGCAGCTGGACCGGGAGCTCCTCCTGGAAGCCGCGATGGTACAGGCCTGGGTGCAAGCACCGAACAGGCCTGTCGACATTGACGTCGAGGCAGAATGGTTCCGGGAGGCCATGTCACAAATTTGCGACGTGGCAATGCCCCGAGTTCGGCCAGGACGTGCCCGGCGCCAGGTGTATTGGTGGTCGCCGGAGATTGCGGTACTGCGCAATGCATGCAATGCCGCGCGGCGCCGGTACGCCAGACACCGCAGTCACCGCATCCGCCCGCCGGATGCGGAGGCCAGAGAGGCGGAGCTGTACGAGGGATACAGAGTGGCAAAGCGCACCCTCCGAGCGGAAATAAAGCGGGCCAAGTTGGAGGCCCGCAATGTGTGGCTGGGGACTCTGAACGGAGACCCGTGGGGACGCCCTTACAAGGTGGTGCGGGAAAAACTCCACCCCTGGGCTCCCCCACTCACGCAGAGTCTCCGGCCCCAGATTGTGGAGGGTGTGGTGAGCACTCTGTTCCCTGCGCGAGGGGAACACTCTCCCCCGCTCATGGCTCACCAGCGGTGGCTAACGCGGATCACGATGGTGACGATGACGACAATGCTCCAGAGGTGACCGAGGTAGAGATGAGTGTGGCGGTACGAAGGCTGAGTGCCAAGAATACCGCCCCAAGACCCGACGGCTTGCCTGGGAAAGCCTGGGTCCTGGCCATGGAGGCTCTCGGGTCTCGATTAAGAGGGCTCTTCAGCGCATGCATGGAGAGGGGCCAGTTCCCACTTCGCTGGAAGACGGGGAAACTGGTCCTTATCGCGAAGCCGGGGCGCCCTGCGGACTCTCCGTCCGCGTACCGGCCCATTGTGCTGCTCGACGAGGTGGGCAAGCTCTTTGAAAGAGTAATTGCAGACCGCCTCGTCACGCACCTAACACGGGTGGGGCCGGATCTGGCGGACGGCCAGTTCGGCTTTCGCAGGAGGCGCTCCACGGTGGACGCCATCATGCGCGTGCGAGCTCTCACGACGGGGGATGCGGTGTCCCAGGGCAGGTGTGTCGTGGCGGTGTCATTGGACATCGCTAACGCCTTCAATTCCCTGCCCTGGAGTAGCATTAGGAGGGCACTCCGGTATCACCGGGTGCCCGACTACCTCTGTCGTGTGATCGAGGCCTACCTTTCGGACAGGTACATCATCTACCCTGGTCACCAGGGAGATTGGAAACGGCGAGAAATGTCGTGCGGTGTTCCGCAGGGATCGGTACTAGGACCGCCCTTGTGGAACATCGGCTACGACTACGTGCTGCGCGGCGACCTCCCTGACGGGGTCAGCGTGGTCTGCTACGCAGACGACACGCTGGTCCTGGCTCAGGGAGACTCGTACCAGGCGGCGGTCGAATTAGCGACACGTGGGGTTGCGATAGTCGTTGATAGGATCCAGCAGTTGGGACTCCAGGTGGCGCTGCAAAAGTCCGAGGCCATGTGTTTTCACGGCCCTCGGAGCGCGCCGCCTCGGCGCTCCCAATTAACGATAGGAGGAGTTCACATCGGCGTCGGGTCGACGATGAAGTACCTGGGACTCGTCCTCGACAGCCGGTGGAATTTCGAGGAGCACTTCCGACGTCTGGCTCCCAAACTGAATCGGAATGGGGCTGCCCTCAAGCGGCTCCTGCCCAACCTCGGGGGTCCAGACGCCTCCTGCCGGAGGCTCTACGCAGGCATCGTCCAGTCCATGGCCCTTTATGGGGCGCCGGTGTGGGCGCCGTCACTGCGAAAGCGACCGGCGGCCCAGCTGAACGCGTGCCAGAGGGTCATGGCCATACGGATGGTGCGGGGATACCGCACGGTTTCCCGCGAAGCGGCGAGCCTCCTTGCTGGCCAGCCACCATGGGATCTGGTGGCAATAGGCCTTGCACGCATGCACGATCTGCGCGTGGAGATGCAACGTCGGGGCGAAACTCCGCTGCCACGACAAGTTGCGGCATGGCGGACAGAGCTCCGGCGGGGTCTCATGGTGGAATGGCGACAGCGACTATCGCAACCCAGTGCTGGGCACGCCATAATTATGGCGGTAAGTCCCCTCTTTGAGGAGTGGCTGGAAAGGCAACACGGCGTCCTTACCTACCGCATGACGCAGGTCCTCACCGGACATGGTAAGTTCGGGAGGTTCCTGCACCGGATTCGTGCGGAAGAAACGCCCGGGTGCCACCATTGTGTGGACCACCCGGAGGACACAGTGGAGCACACGGTGGAGGTGTGTCCCGCTTGGGCAGAGCAACGCCGTGTCCTCGTGGGGGCGATCGGCGGCGGCGATCTCTTGCGCCGGGCCTTGGTACAGGCCATGGTCCGAAGCGAGGAGGAGTGGCAGGCAGTTGCCTCCTTCTGCGAAGCAGTAATGCTAGCAAAGGAGGCGGCCGATCGCGTGAGGCAACGGTCCTCACGCCCCAATCGCCGCCGGGATTCCGATCCCGATTTCCGGCCATCGTAGGCGCAGGCTTGCGGATGGCGAGCAATGGGTGGCTCGCCGTCCGACCGTCCGGTAACCGTCCGGACCGAGCCCAAGTCGTCGACGGCGCGTGCTGTTCCACGCGCGCCTCAAGGAGATGTCAGCAACTGTAGGGGCCTAGCAGGGTCGAAGCCTACTGGGGCCAAGGGTCTGATTCTGAAAGGAAGACTCGGCCCTGGTACGAAAGGCAACGAAGGAACAGGAGTGGGTTTTTAGTCAGTAAAAGTCTGACACTATCTCCCGCCCCGCCCAAGGGCGGGGGATGTCATAAGATGATTTTCCGCCCGAAAAAAAAAAAAAAAAGTCCCACTCTTTCGGAAGCTCTACTGAGGTCACCAAGCATTGTACTGAGCTCCTCCGTAGTCTCAGCCATGACTACTATGTCGTCGGCAAACCGAAGGTGAGTGATGTACTCGCCATTGACATTAATGCCTAGCCCTCTCCATTCCAAAACCTTGAAGACATCCTCCATTGCTGCCGTGAACAGTTTCGGAAAAATAACGTCTCCCTGCCTCACACCCCTCTGCAAGAGGATAGGTTTCGGGGTCTGGTCTATCGAAGTGCTGAAGTGTTTGTACAAAAACGCCACTATGTCAGTCCGACTACATGTGTACGTACTTGATCTAAAATAATAGTGAGCAAATAAAATCCAATTTCTCACCTACTCCTGTAACATTCCTTCTGACAACTTTGGGTGTTGGGAGAAGACACGCCGCCATCTTGTTTGATATGAACCTCCATTCTCCTCCTAACTTTTGTAATTAAATTAAACCCAATTATATGTTAAATTAGCATCGATAATAGTAAGAAACGTCGATAATTACTATCGACATTTTTTTGTATCCTGACAACCCTAGCAATGTCAGTTTGACATACGTCGCAGAGATCAAGCTATCTTTTATAAAGTATAATTTAAGTGTCGTGTGCACGGTCGTCTTTCGACTGTAATTATTATGGTAGTGACACCCTTGAAAACACTAAATAGATCTCCATAAATTTTTATAACTTTCACAGTTGTTCAAAAGTTCTTATTTTAAAGTAAGATTAAAATTATATAAGTTTTCAAATACTACAAACAAAAACGAAAAAAAAAAATGTGACACAAATAAGGAAAATATCTTTTCGCAAATAAAAACGAAGTTAGGCAGGTGTCTCGCATTTAAATTCGGTCAGCTGAATATCTTTACATAATGCATGAGACAACGCGTCAAATGTTTCTCTTTCAAACAAAATTCGAAGAAACACCTATATTTTGTATTAAAATCGAGAAACTTATTTTACGAAACTGGTTTCCAAGGTCGTTTGGTAACTATTTATGAATAATGAAACGGTGTCGTATATTATTTTGTACCTTATTTAATTACAATCTGGCTCGATATATAGGCTAATACAGACACACACAGTACAGGCAATATTTTTATATATAACCTAAATAACTATACCTAATAATTTATTTTCTAAGAGTGTGTCCGCTTGTTTCTATTGTCTACATAGATAATAATGATATATTTTCCTACTATGTCCGTAAACAGCTTACAAAGCATAAGTTCCACTTAATTGCCTTTGCCAGAATTACGTGCGAAATAAATTACATTTAGCTAAGTATAAAACGTCTGATAAAAGATAACACAGTTACGGCTTCCATTATCTTTCCTTTGTCTTTTCCCTAAGTACCTGAGTAATTACTTGTTATAGCTACTAAGTAAAATATTACTTTGTGTCTTACAAAGTTATGTTTATTTTTAGTTTCAATAACAAAAAGATTAACGGTTACTGTTATATATAGTTATGAAACCGTTTTGAGCAATCAGTACGACACCAATCTGATTTCGATACGATTTATATTAGATGTTAACCGTTTCAATGCAAACTTTTATCGATATTCGATATAATTCTTTTGAAAGTCGATACAATTGAATCGATAAGTGCCGCAGCAGTGTCATTACTGTGAATGCTCATTATTTTACATTTTATCGTTTCATTGAGCATGAAAATTGCTTGGGACAATTACTTATTATTCGCAGTTGGGAAATTACTGATTCGAATCATTAAGTATGTGTTAATTCATACTCCCAAAATTGTGAGTTTATAATATAAATTATAATGGATTGTACATAACAGTTGCAATTCTTTAAATAGGTACATTAATTGTGTCATTCATAATGGTTTATTGAAGACAGCTTCTTATTGATAACGTTAGGGAGTTCTCTGTCCAATCTAAATATTAGATTATTCGTAATCCAATATCAAAGTTTGCTGCCGGGATTCCGATCCCGATTTCCGGCCATCGTAGGCGCAGGCTTACGGACGACGAGCAATGGGTGGCTCGCCGTCCGACCGTCCGGTAACCGTCCGGACCGAGCCCAAGTCGTCGACGGCGCGTGCTGTTTCACGCGCGCCTCAAGGAGATGTCAGCAACTTTAGGGGCCTAGCAGGGTCGAAGCCTACCGGGGCCAAGGGTCTGATTCTGAAAGGAAGACTCGGCCCTGGTACGAAGGGCAACGAAGGAACAGGAGTGGGTTTTTAGTCAGTAAAAGTCTGACACTATCTCCCGCCCCGCCCAAGGGCGGGGGATGTCATAAGATGATTTTCCCACCGGAAAAAAAAAATAAAAAATATCAAAGTTTAATTTTTATTTTTAATATAATCATCTTTGATTTTCTGTTCACAAGCACTACTGTTGAGCATAAAATCCTGCGTTTGATTCCCGAGTATGGCAGTGTTATTGAGGTTTTTCCTACTGGATTTTTTTTTTGGTTTTTATGGTTCCTTACCTCAAAAGGAAAAAACGGAATCATTATAGTATCACTTTGTTGCCCGTCTGCCTGTCAAAAATTTATCTCCAGAACGCTTGGATGCATTGAGTTGAAATTAAAACCATATACTCAGGTCTGCCGTCTCTTAAAACTGTGAAAAAATTAAACTTCTGCCCTTTATGTCGCTAAAAACGTATATTTCGACACTCTTAATGATAAATGATATTTATTTTGTAAATAGGTTTAAAAAAACACTTTTACACGTCAATTTTTTTTCGTCATTTATAAACTAGATGAGGCCGGTCTTAAGGGAGTCAAAATTCATAGGGTACTTCCCGTTGACCTAGAATCCTGAAATTTGGCATGAAGCAAGGTCTCATAGCACAAGTGTAAGAAAAAATCTGACAACTGTAAATTTGTAGACCAGTCACAAAAAAAAATATTTTGAGATTCGGAAAAATCTTCGTAACTCAATTCGAGAATTGAACTATTTTTATAGGTAGGTGTGTACGGAACTCTCAGTGCGCGAGTCCGACTTGCACTTGCCCGGTTTTTTTATTTATATTAGCGTTCAATTGACGGCAATAGGCTCATTCTCTATCACATGGAACTTAAACATAGCTGGTAAAATTCAGAACTAGTAAATTATATGATAATTTTATACAATAATCTTTGTAATTCAAAGCTTAAGATGAACTAGAAATTCAACCAAGGAAGATCCAATCCATAAAACTGTCAACGAATGTCTTCTTGTAGTAAGTGATTCAGAATAGGTTTTATTTTTCCAGTACAACGTTCAATTGACGTTTCACTTACTCGGGTACATCGGATACCCGGTTGTTAGCATGACCGGGTCATTCTACCCGGATAAACGCTATTTTATTTTAGGAAACTCACTTATTTTGTATACAGGATCTGTATTTCCTTAAAAGGTTTGCAACTCTTGATATCGATGTCATGTTTTGTTTCTTATTGGGAGTATGGAGAGTTAAAATATACTGAAAAATTACAGTGGTTCAAAGATTCTCACTTTTTTTATTTACCTTCTTTGAAATATTTTTAAATATGTTAAGCTACCTTTCTTTAACCTAAAAATGTTTGTAGAAACTTTAGGTACATCACGTCACTTTTTTATTCGACGGTCTATCAGTTTTTCTAAGGATCTAACGTGGTGGTTGTAGTTTGATGTTAATTTAATCTTTATTTAATCAGAACATAGAATCTTCTAGTCAATATTTTAAACTGTCTAGTTTAAAACGTTTAAATCAAGTTTTGAAAAAGACAACTCTTTACTACCCTAATATAGGACAATTCAATTTTTCAAACCAGGGAAAGCATTTTCACCAATATATTACCAAGTCAAGTTCAATGCAACTAAAACCCAAGTGTGTCTTTTTTCCGCTAAACGGAGTCAATTCCACCCGGCTCCATCTTTCCGAGGTGTGACCGTGCCAATAACCGACCATCTTGATCTTCTTGGCGTTACGCTGACGTTCTCAACTTTGGGCCATACATCGAAGCAAAGGCTCAACTGGCAGCAAAAAAGCTGGGAATCCTCGCGAAGGTCAGACGGTACTACACGCCGGAACAGCTGCTAAAACTTTATCAAACGCAAGTTCGATCGTGTATGGAGTACTGCTCTCATCTTTGGGACGGGTCTGCCAAATACCAGCTTGATGCGCTAGAGTCGATTGAGAGGCGAGCCAAGAGGATCATTGGCAATGATGCACTTGTTGAGTCGAAGCTCCAAAGCCTTGGACATCGCCGCCGAGTTGCTGGCCTGTCGGTTTTCTATCGTTTACATTTCGGGGAGTGTGCACTGGAATTGCACAATCTAATTCCGCCAAGTCCGTTCCATCATCGAACCACTAGACGTACGGCGTTGCGCCACCGGTACATGGTGGACATCCCACCCATACGCACAAAACGTTTTAAGAACACATTTATTATGCGTACAGTCAAGGAGTGGAATTCCTTGCCGGAGTCTGTGTTTCCTGATAGCTACAAGTTAGGGGTCTTTAAGTCAAGAGTGAATAGGCTACTTCTGGGCAAGCGTGCTCCATCGTCGACCACATCATCGCTTACCATCAGGTGAGATGGTGGTCAAACGCGAGCCTATCATTAATAAAAAAAAAAAACCGAATCATTTTTGATAATTTAAATTCAGATATATCTGCATATTTTTGGAAAAAAAAACCTTATTGTCAAACTACTGTTCATTCATTTTATCCATAGTCATTAAAAAAAACTATTAAAGAAGACAGCAATCTGTCACTTCGTTTTTGTTTATTACTAAACTAGCAAAGAGTGATGGCAGATTCTCGAACAAATTTTTGTTAGCATAGTTTTTTTAACGTCAAGTGATGAAAAATGTACAAAAGTATATTATAGATTGAAGGGGAATGAAACTTTTCCCATACATTGCTGGCATGTATTTTTTTTTTCTTTTCGCCAAAAGTGAAACTTAGACCATATCTTAAAGGACTGTAAGATAAATCAATAGCAAATAAGAATTATGTCTACCAATCGTAACCAAACGAAGTTAGAGACTATTTAGTATATTGCTATGGTTTGTTGTGAGGCATTATTTTTCTTAAATAAAAATACTGTATGCCTGATATTTTTATTGTTAAATATAGTTTTGGTTTCGGTTTTTATGGTGAGTACGCAATAAAAAGTACCAATCACTATCACAACACTAACGCGTATCTTTCGATTTATTTATCACTTATTTATACTAGTTTTAGTTATGAAAAACTGCGACTGTGAAAAAAATATAACAATAATAACCAATTTAATCCATTTTATCAATGGAAACCTCAAAATATTACGTATTATATTTCCATTTCATTATAATATAACCAAAATAGGTAACACCTAACAAAAATATACTAGCAATGCGTATCTTCGTTCGGTTACGGTTTAAAGACCTGGTTCTTTTTGCTATTGATTCCTGATATTGGCCTCTGACATACACCGTGTAATTGACAGGTTGGCAAAAACTGAAACAGTAGCTTGACCATGATTATGACTGAAAAACGTTGGAATTTTCTTCAGGAAAATTGTCGAATTTTCCGACCGTTTTTCAACTAGATTTGTGTTCTATTTATTTGTTACAACAAAATCCAGCCCAAAAACACAATTTTAGTGAAAAAAAAGCAAAAAACTTAAATTCGGCAATGTAATCGTAAAAGAAAATTCATACAACCCGCGGGGAATCAGCTGTTAGCCGTAAAAGCTTACTGAACTCCGTAGTGCCTACGACAGACAGAGACAGCATACCGCTCGCTCGCTCGCTTCTTTCGTGTGGTGCGTGGGTGCGCCTTTGCTTACGCTGCTAGGGTTGTACCGCGTACGGAATTTAATACTTGTAATTTTATTTTCTTTATGTAAAATGCTTTAATAATAATTAGATACTCAGGAGTATGATTACTTTATTATTTCTTAATTCCAAAAACCTTATTTTAAATCGTTAATGATCTACAGTATCAATTACGAAGCTGCCCGAACTGTACACATGCGTTGCATTACAGTAATGTAAATTGCTTGCTTTAGACAATTTAGTGAGACATAAAACATAAAAACAATGTGTCAATATTGCCAGATTCACATTCTACCTGTCAATCCCTGAGCGAAAGCCGGCGCTCACGCGTGTAGTTACGAAAAGCTTTGCTTATTTTCAATTTTTACATATTATAATGAAAACTTCTTATTTACGTTCTTCAATAAATACCCTATAAAAAAAAACTTAATTTATAATCTATGCGAACGCCGACGTTTGCTTAGTGTTTAGAAAATGCGCAAAATCGCGCGCATGCTGCTAGGGGATTGACAGGTACTAGGTTTAAACTTGGAAGCAGAACCATGAGTAAAAGTTACAAAAGATAGCGGTTAATAACAATGTTTATCATACGATTACGATACGATTATTTTTCAATATCTAGTTCTTCATCTTCATCTCAATCGCAGGCCGACCACTGTAACTACTGCGCCATGGGCACCTCGACTAACGTACTTACTATTACCGAAATTAAAATGTTTAATTTCATACCATGTGGGCAGCCCTAATTGCTACACGTCTCACACACACTCTCAAAGGTTTGCCGACAAACGAAACCGTCAGCCGCGAAGGTGCTTTGCCGCCATTTCAGTTTGCGTGTGTGAACAGTGCGTTCTGGACGTCTATTTCGTTTTCTTTCAACTGTCGAGAGTTCGGGACTGTGTATTGCGTTCAGTTGAGTTGTGTGTTTTTATGTTGTGTGGTATCGTCATGAATCGGCGTAATGAAACGTTTAGTGCTCGCGAATATGGCCAGATGTTAATGTGCTTGGGTGAAGCTAGAGGAAACGCGTCGTTGGCATTAAGGCTCTATGTTCAAAGACACCCAAATGAACGACATCCAGCTAATAGTCGTACTATCACAAGGGCATATCAACGTGTTTTAGAAAATTTACCTATTGTGCCGCGTCAGGAAGGTGCTGGAAGGACAATCCGTGCTCGTTCTGAGCAGGCGATTTTAGATGTTGTCCGTCGAAATCCGCGTTTGGGAACCCGTACTGCTGCAAAACCTGTAAGGCGTTATAACGGACCCCGTGTTTCAACATAGTTGAACCAAAAACTCAATGAGGATGTGACAATGATGCCTCGTCTCCATGCCGAAACCCTGCGTAGAGCACAACTGTGCGTGCAGCTCGGAGGCAACCACTTTGAGCCATGCCTTATACGACCCGAGAGACTTTAATTTAGGTAAGTGACTATTTTAATTTTTGATAGGTTTTGAATTCGTGTTAAAATTTTTTGATAGGTGTGTTTGTGTGTGTAGTGTACTATGTATTTATTCCAAACTGGTACTTCGGGACGTGGACCTTACGTCCCGAAGTACCTACCTATTAGTATGAATGAACAAAGCGCGAGGTACAGCGCGTATCGATATATTCGTTATACATTGCGTAGCCGAAATAAAATTGAAAATTGAAAAACGTTCACCTATCATTTCTAGGAAAATATTTCACTATCAAAATATTAACAATACCAGTCTGAATTCATACTTTTCGTTTTTGCCAACCTGTCAATTACACGCTGTATAACCTAGTTTCATTTCTGGTAAAAAAAAAAAGTAAATCATGCCAATAGCTTGCATTGGCCATAATGTCATAAAGTCAAGCATGACATTTTTTTTCTGTAAGTCATTAGACTGGATGGTAGTTGAAATTTCTTAAAATGCCATGCTTTTTTCTAGTGATGTCGCTATATTCGATATGCACTAAGATGTAAGTATATTCTAAGCACAAAATGTTATTTTTATGTTTATTATCTAATGTGGAAATGTATTTCCTAAGTATTTATTATCAATACATAAAGCAAAGCAAGATTTATATTAGTGGCAACATTAAAAGTTCAATTAGGCCAAAAGTCATTAAGTTAAACCAGCAAAAAGAAAATAAGCCATGATTATTTATTATTGTAATGAATCTAGTCAATTCAGTTTCTAATTATGAAGATTTTTTGCAATCCTTAGACTGGCCATTAGCTTGATTTGATAAAACTTAGTCCATTATTTTGCAGGTATATATCATAATAATTTCATCGTAAGTTCCTCGCCGTTGTTCTTTGGGAGTTCTAGATTAAGACAAGCTACCGAATGACGTCCTACCTTTTATTTATTACATTAGTAGTTACTTTTTAATTTTGTTTTGTCCCTTACAAATTTATTTTGTGGAAAACAAAGCGAGTGCGGTTTCGACGCTTTTCAATGGCCGTGTACTCGTATATTTTTTCAACCCTTCAATCTATTCAAAGTTGCTGATAGAATCCAAAATTGGATCAACGTTTTCTATGGTTATGTTTGCAGCTATTGGGTTTTGCGCTGAAAACTGGAATAAAATAATTGCTGCATATATTCAGTGGTCTATTTGGACCAGGATGTATGTGGTCCATAAATTGGTGAGAGTGAAAGTTTCAACTTTTATAAAAAAAAAAACAAATTGCTCTAAAATATGGCTTTTTACAAATAACGGACAAAGAGTAATCCACAAAGCTCAGTACTCGTTATTTACATCTATTTTGTCTAAATCAAATTCTCGAGTATACTGTTTAGTTGAATCCTTTTATAAAATTTCTATTACCGCTCCAAGAATATTTCTGTGTGCTTTCTTCTATCTTTATGAGATTTATCCGGTTCAGCGTTAGAAATTTTTGTTATAGCATTTTTCGAGATTCGTCAATGTAGGTTGAATTTTATCAGGTTCTTCTACAATAGCGATCTAACTTGAAATTACTTTAGTAAAAAAAATGTGATCTCACCTGATGGTAAGCAGTGAAGCAATCGTCGATGCTGAAGCGCACTAGTGTGTTAAGAGCCTACTCTAGCCTTGAAGACACTTAAATTATAATCGGATAGGAAGAGCGCAGCAAGCAAATTGTTCCAGTCTTTCGATGTAAGGTATTAACGACGAAGCGAAACGCTTAGTCCGGACCGTAGACGTGTCAATAATATAAGGGTGGAAACTCACCGTACGTCGGGTACTACTTTTTTTATTCAATTAGACATTGAAATCTTTGAATTACTGGCTATCAAAACTAATTTTAATGGTTTAATAGGTACAGCAGACTGTGTTTTAGTTACACATTTTAAGCTAACAAAATATAACAAAAACACTTTCAACCAAAGCAATATCGATTCACACGCAGGTACCACAGAGTGAGTCCCAGCGGATGGAAAAAGTTACAGTACACCTACGTAGGTACTAACGTAATCAAACCGTGTCCTAATTAAGGACCTTGTAGCGTGCCCGCGGCCATGTTGTGTTTAGCCAAACGGACAATGTGACAATTTTATCAAATGCCTCTTTTTACGTCCGAGTATCTAAAAACATTACGAACAATTCGGTCCCTCGACAAATGAAAAGGTGAGAGATGACGTAAAAAGTCAGTCGTGGAGATATAAAAATTTGTTTTTGGAATGGTCGTAGCTGACTTGGTAATGTTAGGATGGGCTAAACTTTGTTGTCGATGTTCTTTTATTTATAAATCGATCTTTAGTATTCTCAGTTGAACACGCTAGCAATTCTAAATTCGTATCACCATCTTTCTGTCCTTGTTCAATTTGTCGGCACTGTATGTCATCTCAATCACAACCTGGCCAGCATTTTTCGCACAGTCGTTGATATTTTTTGTGGTCTTGAAACTAGAAGTTTCAAGTTCAGTTCAAATTTAGAACATGAATATTGATTGGGTCTACCCTTACAACCATTCTAATTCCTACTCTTTTTTTTGGAGTTTTCGGAAAATCTTAAGCAACTTCTTCCGCTCTCGGTAGAGTGATTGTCAGATTTTTATAGTCTGATACAAACCTGTGTTCCGTCAGTTTTTTCTTTGCGTTCTAGGGCCATGGTAACTCTTTCGAACAATCATGCAACCATGAATCCCAACTCTTAAACTTTCGATTCCTAACACGTTTTTGCGACATATCCTTATAAGGCTATATAGATATTCGACAATGTGACTTCAGGTACCTATTGTAATATGGAAACATTTTGAAATAAGGCTCCGGAAAAATCTTTTTTGACCTGAAGGTTGAACACAGTTATTTATGTTGATAAAGCTGAATATGTTTGTATTATAAAAAACAGGGTAAGTGTAAGTCGGACTCGCGCACTGAGGCTTCCGTACAAACTTACCTATGTAAATAGATCAATTCCCGAATGGAGTCTCGAAGATTTTTCTGTTTTTTTTTGTGACGTACCTAATAACAAATTTCCTATTTTCAGATTTACTCCTATATTTGGGCTATAAGATCTTGCTTTATGCCAAATTTCAGGATTCTGGGTCTATGGGAAGTACCTTATGAATTTTGATTCTCTTGAGAGTGTCGAATTATACGTTTTTTGCGACATACACGGCCGTATCTTTTTTTCGTAAACTCAGAAGTTTGATATTATCACAGCTTTACGGGGCGACAGACGTGAGTATATGGTTTTAATTTCAACTCGACAGCTCCACGTGTTCCCGAGATAAAGGGTCTTAACAGACAGACAGACAGACAGACAGACGAACAACAAAGTGATCCTATAAGGGTTCTGTTTTTTCCTTTTTAGGTACAGAACCCTAAAAAGTGTGTATTAATAGCTAACAAGATCTGCCTGTGGCTTCCTAAAGATATATTACTCAATGTAATGTTCCTGGAAAATTACTCGACTAGCAAGAAATAGGTTAAGTAATTACCACCGCTCCTGTGGTGCCCGGGCAACGTATTATCAGTTTAGTAATTAGAATTAAAGCTGCACTGTGGTATGTTGAACCAAATTGAATATTTCCTTTTAACCTTAGAACCGTAATATGTAGGGGTATAGGAGTTTCCCGTGAAATAAAGATTCAAATTACTAGTATAACACATCTTTTACAATCATGATAATTATGAACGATGAGTTTCGTGTTTATAATTCAAAACAAAACCTGCTGCGTAAACTAAACCAGGCAGGTATCCTAGACGTAAGTTTAAATAAGCATAAAAAATCAGACTTGAAATGCGGAGCTTTGTTTAGTTTTTAATTTTTATTCTTCAATCATTATTTTGAACTTCTATACCACCAGTCTTGGCATTATTTATTGTAACAAGTCTAAAGATTTACTTAGCATTATTTGATGCTGTCAACTTGCAACTTGCACTACAAGTGGACTGTATAATTTCTTGTCTTCTTTTTGGGTGTTCTTCTTGAACTTGAAATAAAACAAGGCTTCTTTCTTCCAGGTTTATTTCTTCTCAGGTATTCTTATTAGACTATTCGGAAAACGACTGTGTCTACGAACAAAACCGGTTCCAATTTATACATTACGCAGCTGATCGCTGATTGGTCGAACGGTCAGGAGGTGGAGCTTTTCAACCATTAAGGAACATTCCGGAATGCTCACGAATATTTCAACCAATCAGAATCAAGCCCGGAATAATCTCGAAATTACATGCAATAACCTTTAGTATCGCGAAACTTTACCTTAACGAGAGCCTTTACACTTTAAACATGCTTTTTACATAGAAATATCCATATTTCACATATAAAACCTTATATCATTCGACTTAGAATTCACTAATCTATCCTACAAAAATATAAAAACCTTAAAAAGTCACCATAACAAAACCTTAGTCCTTATCACTACGTAATATAATTACACGTTATCACTACACAATTAGGGCTCATTTTATGAGTTCCTCACTAAAAACTAATTAGGTTCACTTAGAAAACACTAATTATTCACATAATCACTCACTGTCCTATCAGTCTATTGTCACTTTGACACATATTAGGTCCGCAGGCTCGGCGTCCATTACATCTCTCCCCCCAGCGCAGCTTGCGTAGCTTCCTTCCTCAACACGACGACGAGCTTGCTAACTGGCCGCCGGAAGACGCCGGTCCTGGTCCTCACCTCGACGATCCTGACGCCGCCGTCCGGTCCTGGATGCGTGCGCTCGACTCGTCCCATCGGCCACGTGTTTCTGGGCAGTGTGCTGTCGACCACGAGGACCACGTCACCAACTTGCAGAGGACGCACGTCGTTCTGTGGCTCGCCTCGGGGTACCAAAGTAGGAAGGTACTCCCGGAGCCAGCGCCTCCAGAAGTGGTCCGCGAGCGCCATGCTTGCTCGCCACTCTCGTCGATCAGCCTCGTCGCAGGGCCCCGTCGATGGTAGGCCGATGGAGGATCCCAACAGGAAGTGGTTGGGTGTGAGGGCCTCAGGATCCGCTGGGTTCACGCTCACGTGGGTCAGTGGGCGTGCGTTGATGGAGAACTCCGCCTCGGTCAGGAGCGTTTGCAGGACTTCTTCAGCTGGCGCCTTCTCCCTCAGAGTTGCGCTAAGAGCTGCTTTCACGGAGCGTACCATTCTCTCCCATACGCCACCTTGATTTGGCGCACCAGGTGGTATGAACCGCCATTCCATCCGATGAAGTAGCCCTTCGTCTTTCAATGCGGGGAGCCACTCTTCGTAGGCAGCACGAAGCTCTTGATCTGCTCCGCGGAAGTTCGTCCCATTGTCGGAATACATGACTCGTGGCCACCCTCTGCGCGCTGCCATTCTTCTCAATGCCATGATCGCCGAGTCCGTTGAGAGCGACGCGACGAGCTCGATGTGCACAGCGCGGGATGTGAGGCACGTAAACAGTGCACCCCACCTCTTCTCACGGCGACGCCCCACCTTGACCATCATCGGTCCAAAATAATCCACCCCGCAGTTGGAGAATGGGCGGTGGAACGGGTCAAGGCGAGCCTGTGGCAGATCTCCTGTGGCTGGCGTTTGCGGCATTGCTCGCCGCCTCCGGCAGAGGGCGCAGTCCTTCTCCGCAGCGCGTACTGTAGGTCGCAGATGGATGATCCAGTACCGCTGGCGCAGGTCGTTGGTCACGCGTTCTCGGTTGGCGTGACCCGCTGCACAGTGTTCCCGCATAACCAGGAGTTTTGTGATGCGGTGACGGCCGTCCAGGATGACTGGCCGCTTTGTCTCGATCGGCGCGGAGGAGGCTCCGATCCGGCCTCTCACTCGCAGGAGTCCATCTTCCATTACCGGATCTAGCCGGTAGAGTCGGCTCGCTCTTGGGAGGGGACGAGCAGACTGCATCCGCGCGATCTCGTCGTAAAAACTGTCCTCTTGCGCTCGTCGGATCAGCTCGGTCTCAGCGCCTTCGATGTGTCGGTGTTCCAGCTGCGTCGCTCGTCGTCGGCAGATGTCGGTGATGGCCAACACTCTTGCTGCGCTTCTCACCAGGGTCTCGTACTTGGAGAAGCGTTCCGGTTCTGGTAGCCAGCTTTCTCGCCCCGATGTCTCGCTCACGTGCAGGACTTCCTCGTCGTTCTCTTCACCTGTCGACGTCCCGGGCCACTGGTCTTCTGGCAAGTACAGGAAACTCGGCCCCTGGAACCACCGATCCATTGAGCTGATCGGCGCGTCAGTCAGACGTGTGGCATCGTCAGCCACGTTCAGGTCAGTAGGGAGCCATCGCCATTCTTTTCTCTGCGTCAACTCGGCGATCTCCCCAAGTCGATGTGCTACGAACGGTGTGTAGCGTCGCATGTCGTGTCGTATCCAGTGCACGACCGTCGAGGAGTCGGTCCAGTATGTTGTCTGGCCGATTTCCACTCGATGTTCCCTCTTAATCGTGTCGGCGAGTCTTGCTCCGATGACCGCCGCTTGGAGTTCTAGCCGAGGTATGGTTTGTGTCTTCCTCGGCGCCACCTTTGCCTTCGCTGCTACCAACACGACTGCGATACTCCCGTCGCTCCTCTTGATGCGCCAGTATGCCGCGGTCGCATAGGCCTGCTCGCTGGCGTCACACAGCACGTGGAGATCGATTCGTTCGTACTTCCCCAGAATGTAGCAGCGCGGCAACCTCAGCATGGCTATCTCTGGAAGGCGCGCAAGCCAGGACGCAAAGAGTTCGTTCTCCTCTTCCGGTATCTGTTCATCCCAGGCTATCTGTAGGCGCCACAAGTTCTGCAGGATAATTTTGGAACGGATCGTGTAGTGGCTCAGCAGTCCCAGCGGGTCGTAGATCGACATCACGGCGCTGAGTGCTTCCCGCTTGGTCGGCGCACGTGCTCTTGACCTCACTTCTTCTGGGACCCGGTTCATCGATGTGTTGAACCCGAGCTCATCCTTTTCGGCGTTCCAGAACAGCCCCAGGATCTTGCTCTCTGGCTGTTCTCCCCCCAGTGGCGTAGGGGTAGTGGCGTGTAACTCCGAGGGCACGTCGCTCAGCACCGCCTTATCGCTGGCACTCCATCCTCGTAGGGTGAACCCGGCGTGTGCGTGTACGGTCCGTGTTTCTTCAACCGCCTTCCGTGCCTCCTCTACATCTTCGTAGCTCGCCACCCAATCATCCATGTAATGATTGTTCCTGATTGCCTCCAGTGCGCGCGGGAACTCCTGCCCATACACTTCCGCGTTGTGGTTGCGAATATGGTGGGCCATATACGGGGAGCTAGCGGCGCCGAAGATCATACTGGTCATCTTGTACTTCTGTGGAGGCTTCTCTCGTTCCTTTCCTCTCCACAAGAATTGCTGAGCCGGTTGATCTTGAGGTCTTATCTTCACCCGCAGGAACATCTCTTGGATATCTGCTGTGATCGCGACGGCCTTCTCTCTAAACCTGAAGATGATTCCTTGCAGCGACAACAGCAGATCTGGTCCCTCCAGCAACTCGTCGTTGAGGCACACTCCGTTGCTCCTAGCAGCCGCGTCGAACACCAAACGGTATTTCCCCGGTTTGTTGGGGTTCTGCACCGCGAAGTGTGGCAGGTACCAGCTGATGGCACTTGCGTCCTCAGAGCCGTCGCACGGAGTCGCATACCCTTTCTTCAACAAGTTCTCGATCTGGCTGGAGTAGTTCTTTTCAAAGGCGGGGTCCGAGTCCATCTTCTCCTCAATCTTCTTCAGTCGACGAAACGCTTGATTGTAGCTAGAGGGCATGGCGGTGTCGTCCCGTCGCCATGGCAATCCCACCTCGTAGCCTCCGTCAATCTTCTTTGTCGTTCTCTCGACTATAGAGATGGCTCGCTTGTCCGCTTCGCTGACTCTTGGCTTCTTCTGTATACCAAGAGACTCGATCTTGAAGTGGGTTTCAACCAAGTTGTGGAGCTCCTGATCGCCCGCACTGGTGGGTATGGCAGGCTCGTATAAGTGTAGCACGTTTCCCTCTCGATAGATGGTGCCGCGTGGCGCGGTCCCATGCACCACCCATCCGAGTTGAGTCCTTGAAGCAGCTGGCTGGTTCTGGCTGCCGACTCGCAACTCTCTTGAAACGATACACTCCCAATGATCAGTTCCTACCAGGAGTCCAGGGCGCGCCGTTCCATAGCACACCTCGTCTCGGTCCAAGTCCCTCAGGTGCTCGTAGTCCAATAAGGTCTCCGGAATGGCCTGCTGGTACAGCTTCAGATCTTTTATCGTTCTTGCTCTGATCCGATGTCCATCCGTTTCCTTAACCCCCTTAACCTCGACGGATACGAGCTGACTTTCCATTTCCTGCTGTGACATGTTCACTCCGTTCAGGTGAAGCGGTTGTGACGGTCCTTCTGCCCCAATGCAGGCTGCTAGTTCCTTATCAATGAGGGTGATCGTCGCTCCCTCATCCAGCAGCGCGTAGGTCTTTGCCTCCCCCCGTGGTCCCGTCACGATGATAGGGCACATCTTCAGCAGCACTGTCTTGGGTCCGGGAGCAGGTCTCGTTGCTACCGATAGTACTGCTTCTTGCTTCGGTGACTCGTCGGTCTTCGCTTCTTCGGGTTTCCTGGCTTCTGTCTTCTCGTCATTGTGCAGGGAAGAGTGATGTGGGCGGCGGCAGTCGTTTACGCCGCACGGCTTCGCCTTGCACACTATGCGTCGATGTCTTCTCTGGGCGCACTTGAAGCAGACTCCCTTCTCGCGAATCAGACGCCATCTCTGGTCAACCGAAAGCGCCTTATATTTGGGACACGCTGTTAGCAAGTGATCTTGATCACACTTTGGGCACAAGTCCTTTTTCTCTTCTGTGTCTTCTACCGTGGCGTACACCGTCGCTTTCTTCTTAAGTGTCACAGCAGGTCTTGCCTCTCTCTTTACACTAGAGGCGCACGATGCAGGGGCGTATGTGTATCGTAACGCCCTGTCCGCTTCCCGCATCAAAAACTGAGACATTACGATGATCTCTGGGTCCCCGGTGCCTTCGTGGTCATACGCGTAGTCACACCATCTTGCCTTCAGGTGCGGGCTCATCTTCTCTAGCACCTCTCTGCTCAGCATCGGATTGTACAGGTACCCTCTCTGGTCGGTAGTCTTGAGAACGCAGGTTATATTTTGCAGCTTGATGGCGAAGCTATTTAGCTCCGTCGCTGAGGCCCCCAGTCTCGGAAGTTTCTTCAGGTCTTCTATTGCCTTGTCGATAATGACTTCTGGTCTTCCGAAACACTGCTCCAATGTCTTCATTATGACGTTCGGGTCCGTGGCCGTATGGAGTAGGGCGGCTACTGCGTCTCTAGCAGTTCCCTTCAGGCAGCTCCTCAGTCTTTGGATGTTCTCTGCTGCCGAGATCTGGTACATCTGTGTCGAGTCCCGATACGATGCTTTGAATGGAAGCCACTCGTTGGTCGCGCCGGAGAAAATAGGAAGGTCCGTGTGTCGCAGTCTTGGTCTTGCCATCTTCTCTAGGGTAGCTGCCAGGTGTTCTATGCTGTTCCTGGTCCTGGTGGGTGTCGGTGATCTTCCTCGTGCTGTGTCGAACCGGAGCTGCTTCACTTCCTCTCTTCTGGGTGCTTCCTCCCCCCGTGAACTGAGCGGGTTCTTCATTAGCCAGTCGTCCACTTTACGTAGAGGTTCTTCCCGTGGGAGGGCTTCTGCTAGCTGCTCTTCATGCACGCTCTCTTCGTCATTGATAACCGACACTTCCACTGCTAACCTCTTCTTGATCAAGTCTGCTTCCAGCTCTAATTCCCTTCTTCTTATGGCGGCCAACTTCTCTGCTGCCTCCAGTTCCGCCACTCGTAGTCGTGTCGTGACGCTGGTGTTTGAGCGTATCGACCTTACTGATCTTGTAGGCGACCTTGGTCTCTGTAGATCTTCGGTTCTTGTGGCGACCCCAGAAGGTCCTGCCGTGCTAGCGTCCGCTCCCCTTGAAAAGGGTGACGCCGGCGGCTCCATCGACAGTCTTCGTAGTCGCTCCTTCTCAATACGCGCTGCTTCCTGTAGCTGGGCGCGTCGCTGTTCTTCCACTTCCACTGCATCTCCCTGGCTTCGGGTGACCACCATTTTCACTGTGGAATGTATGTGGAATCGTTCCCAAATGTTCACTATTAGCGGCTCACTTGATCCGCCCCTGACGAGTCCCGAGCCCAACGATCCTCTTCTTGATCCGCCCCTGAATAATCTGGATCCGCCCTTGATCAAATGTCCCTCTTCTTCTAGGACCAGTGGTTAACGAATATCACCTCAACGGGGCCCCTCCAACACGTTAGGAACCGGTGAATTCTTCGTCTCCACTTCAACGGAGCCCTCTTCTAAGCGAGACTAGCAGATCCTGATTTTTCTTCCCTCACTTGGCGTGATCTTGAAACGTTGGTTCAATCTTCGTTACGCAGACTCGTTGTTCACACGTCGTTTCCGTAGGTGCGTCGTCGCAGATTATTCTGATCTTAATCCGGCGAACGAAACACCAGGCTGTAGGTACGTCGTCGCAAATTCTTCCGATCTAAATCCGGCGAACGAAGGATCAGACTGAAAGTACTTCGTCGCTGATTCTTTCGATCTTAATCCGGCGCTCGAAGGACCAGACTGAAGTGGACTGTATAATTTCTTGTCTTCTTTTTGGGTGTTCTTCTTGAACTTGAAATAAAACAAGGCTTCTTTCTTCCAGGTTTATTTCTTCTCAGGTATTCTTATTAGACTATTCGGAAAACGACTGTGTCTACGAACAAAACCGGTTCCAATTTATACATTACGCAGCTGATCGCTGATTGGTCGAACGGTCAGGAGGTGGAGCTTTTCAACCATTAAGGAACATTCCGGAATGCTCACGAATATTTCAACCAATCAGAATCAAGCCCGGAATAATCTCGAAATTACATGCAATAACCTTTAGTATCGCGAAACTTTACCTTAACGAGAGCCTTTACACTTTAAACATGCTTTTTACATAGAAATATCCATATTTCACATATAAAACCTTATATCATTCGACTTAGAATTCACTAATCTATCCTACAAAAATATAAAAACCTTAAAAAGTCACCATAACAAAACCTTAGTCCTTATCACTACGTAATATAATTACACGTTATCACTACACAATTAGGGCTCATTTTATGAGTTCCTCACTAAAAACTAATTAGGTTCACTTAGAAAACACTAATTATTCACATAATCACTCACTGTCCTATCAGTCTATTGTCACTTTGACACATATTAGGTCCGCAGGCTCGGCGTCCATTACAACCAAGTACCTCTTAAAAAACGTATACAATCTTCTCATTACGGCAATAGGAGGGACCAGGTGTTTTTTTGTTTTAGTTAGAATTGAGCCATTTTTTTAAGCTTCACGGGCTTTTGATGCTTTTACCTACAAATACCACCCATGCAGTGACCCAGCTTAAACCTCTTCAAATACCCAGGCGCGTATGATGATCCCACACGAAGTCAAAATTGAGGAGTGACTGGTGCGGCAAAATGGCGTCCTCACCTTCCGCATGACGCAGGTCCTCACCGGACGGCAAGTTCGGGAGGTTCCTGCATAGAATTCAGGCGGAAGAAACGCCCGCGTGCCACCATTGTTTGGTGGAGCACGTATCAAGCACGCATTGCCTCCACCGTATGGTGGAGGTGTGCTGTGCTTGGGTGGAGCACCGTCGTGTCCTCGTGGAGGCAATCGGCGGCAGCGAGCTCTCGTGCCGGACCCTGGTTCGGGCTATGGACCGGAGCGAGAAAGAATGGCAGGCGGTCGCCTCCTTCAGTGAAGCAGTAAAAAAAAACACGAAGTAAAAAACTAATGAAGATATAAAATTTAAATACAATATTGTGGCTTAAATTTATTCTCAAAGAAAAATAAACATATAATTACCTTTTGTTACGTTTTGTGAGAAAGCTAACTTTTCCTAAGTAGTTTTCAGGCTAACAGAAGGCGCGGTGTTTCTCCATAATGTCCAAAAGTATTTCCTTAGCAGACAAAATCTACAGGACAGGGAAAATAACAAACAAACTTTGATTAGATTCGTCTCGTTTCCACGAATTCTCTGAGAACTTACCAAGATTACAAATTGTTATCATTACAGATGTCAGTTCACCCCTATTTTATCAGGTTTATATCACATCTCTAAAAGCTTAGTAACTTAGAAAATAATTACATTAAGAAACCTGCAAAATGGATTGGACCTCTGAAGTCTTTACGATATGGACAGCTTCAATAAAACATTTAAGAAATTCAAAAAAGGTAGAATATGATACTTCTGGCATTGCAGGATGCCATCAGGTGGGCTTGTTGATCTATGGCGTAAAAAAACATTGAATTATGAATCCTATAAGATGAAATAACAACAACACAAAAAAAGACAAATTTATCAAATATCAACAACAATATCAAATAAAAAATCAGAAGCAATTATGAAAAACAAGCAAACGAGCCTATTGACGATAAAAGGGGAATTAATTCGGCATTCGGCGAATCGGACCCTTGAACAAAATTCTCATGCCTCACCTTTTCGTGGAATTTAAAGGGTTGATTTGACCCATTCTGTAACGCTTTCGTTCACTTTTGGTATTGAAATTGACATTTCTATATTGATTTCTAGTTGAATGCTTCTTGATTCGTCAAACTTTGATACAAGTGGAGAAAGTTTGTCATTGCAACTGAGGCAAATTCGCCGGAACCGTAGGGGAGGGTGTTATAGAGCCGAGTGCTGCAGTGGCAACCACGTGTATCAAACGACGTTTTTCAATATAGTTACAAAGATATAAATAAATGAGGGTTGACGCGCGACGTTCCCTCTCCTAGAGAGGAGGTCTGAGTCCCAACAGTGGGAACATTATAAGGCCGACTATGCTATGACGCGCAACTCGTGGGGGTTGCTTAGCCCCCACCCTGACACGATAAATGTAATGAATTGTGGCGGGAGCAAACACGTGCACTTTTTCGCACTAGTGCAAAAAAGCAAATTACGTGCCTAAAAGCGGTAGGGATAAGAGAGGGTTTTCGAGTAAGAGTATTGAAAACCTTTTTAGAAGTTTTTTTATTAATAAAAGAGCTTATAATTGACTGAACACAAACAACGTTAATAACCAACATAGTGGCGTTATTATCTTTATTAAATGACTCCACTAAGACGACAATAGGTGCTCTTAGCTCTCCGACATGTCTTGTCTCTCGCAAGGCATGACATAATGTCAAGTGAGTCCTTTCAGTGGACAGACTCTTTTATCCCTCAAAATAACTATTGCTTCTATACAATTGATGGATTCTGAGAAAAGTAATTGAGATTTTATAAGTAAAGCAATAACGGCCGGCTTCTGTAACTGAAAATCTAGTCAATTTACTTATTTTATGAAACCTATCTTATCTACAAGTTTAATTGTGAAATTGGCTCTTTAAAGAAGCTTGATAGTTTACGTCACCCGTGAGATATCACGATTTCACAATAAATAAAGTTGTGACAGTCTTCGATAGATATATCGAGGACTGTCACAACTTTATTTATTGTTGACCATATGACAATCTGCTGATGATTTATATCATCATCACTTCAGCCAAAAGAGATTAAAAATATATAAAAAAGTTTTAAAAAAATAAAGAAAGAAAGTAGGTATACCAATACTGACGCTAGATTTTGTATTTTAAAGTCACGCAGGTACAAAGAGAAAATCTTTGAGTTACCTCTTTATAGACAAGAACACGACACTCAGCCTAACTAATTCAATTTGGATCAAACCATTCACACAGAAAAACAAAATTAGATCTCAAACACAAGACAAGTCTTTTACAGTCTCCTCCAGCTAATGATCAAAGAAATAATTAAATCAAAAACAGTCCTTCTCAAATCTTAGATGATTCCGATCGCTAACTACCCTTATATAACACAACAATGCCGACATTGTGAGGGTTTCGTCCATCGAGCCGGTCCGTAAAGGTGTCTTTGATCTTAATATTAGTTTAGGATCGTTCACTCAATTACTGGTCACAGTGCAGGTAAGTAATCTATTTAGTAATTGGTGATAAGAATACTAGGTTTAGTTACATAGTTGTTACTTAAGGTAAAGATCTTTGAAAGACTGAAATAACAAAAACCTGTGAGTTCATATACCATTAAAATTTCAAATATATAGATAAAATTAGTTATCCCCAATCAAAGTTATAACAACCTGACCACCTTCAAATTTCTCTTCTTATGAAATTCTATCTTCTGGCAACACATTCACCCACGTAAAAAGATGTATGCCTATGACACTCAAGAGAAGAGGTATTTTGCAAGTGTAAGAAACTTTAAAATCATTTCTCTTTATAATATAAGAGAAAAGACTTTATAATATCAGTCTCTACAGATACGAATTTGAATAAAATTTTAAGCTTAAACTTAATTAAAGGCGTTCTACTTAGAGTTTTTTTTTAAGGTGGGAAAATCATCTAATGACAAATCCCGCTCTTAGGCGGAGCGGGAGATAGTGTCAGACTATTACTGGACTAAAAACTCACTCCTGTTCCTTCGTTGCCTTCGTCCCAGGGCCCCGGGTTTCGCTTTCACACTACCCGTGGTTCTACTTAGAGTCATAATACTAGCAGGCAAAAATAAAACAAAAAAGGCTTTAATTTTGTTTTTTGGACAAAAGCTGATTGTTTGTCTTTCAGCAAACTTCGACTTTCAAAACAAAGTTAGCCTCTAACTATGCTGCTGAGTACTCGTATCTGATTTATTTATTTTGGAATCCACAGAGATCCAATAATTTAATGCAATATTCAGAGTAGTACCTACAAAAGATAAAAACCAAATTTAAGATTGTTTTATTCGACCAAGCATCGTAAAACATCAGAGCAACAGAATAATAAAACTGTAGTATAAGCGTGTAATAATCCTTTTTATTTCAATAGTACTACAGTTAAGTGACATTGCACACTTCAGTTATTTGCTAAAGCATCAATATTTAAATTATAAAACCTTTGAAATAAAATCTTGTGAAACAATAAAGAACCGAATCTATTGAAGACTGAATTATACATTCGATTATGTATGAAGATAAGATTTTATCAAATTGTTAAGAACCTAAGGCTTATTTGAACTTAAATGAAATACAAATATTTTTTTAAGCACATCTTCAGCTACTTCTTTTATTAGGTAAGAATATATGTTAACCTTCTAAAACTCTTTTTGTCAAAGGCAAAGTTTCAGGCAAATTATAAAGTATAAGCATATACGAGTACATAGCCAGTACATTATTTATCCATCGCATAAA
Organism: Mythimna impura; assembly: GCA_905147345.3. Lineage (NCBI taxonomy): Eukaryota > Metazoa > Arthropoda > Insecta > Lepidoptera > Noctuidae > Mythimna > Mythimna impura. The sequence continues at coordinate 1,177,238 of LR990344.1, forward strand.
ACACTGTTTTGAATTAAGCTGCTTTTATATCACCATCAAAAGGAACAAAAATCAGTTTACGCTCTCATAAACAATCGCTCATGTATACCTGATTTCAAAGGCGACATCACATCAGTTACAAAGTAATATTTCATTCTCTATATAATATTAATATTCACTGAAGCACAAAAAACAAAATTGTTGAAGAATTTAAAGCTTTAGAAGTGTTAGAAGCAAACGAATCTTAAGTTAATGGCGTGAGAGGCGTAAAACAATGTGTGCCATATAATCGCACGCCGTTTATTTTAAAGCACCCCGTTTTAGTTTTGTCTCTGTAGGTGCGTGTGGGACGTGGGAGGGACCGTAGATCAAGTTTGTGTCGGTTGATGAAACAGCTTGGTTTCAAGACTTTATATTAGAAAATTGAAAATTTGAGCATAAGGAACCCACATGATTGCTTTTAGATTGAATACACAATGACATAATTGTCTTGGATGATAACATTGCCGGAATACGGAATATTAATAGAAATGGCCGCTCGCACCACCTAAATCAGGTAGCGAGGTCAAAATCATAACCATCCTTTAGATTCTAACAAACAATATAAATTCTCATTACTATCAACAAACTTAAAACATAATTTTCGACCCTTAATTACTTGACTTTCTGTACCCATCCAACTACATCCTCAAATTTAATGTCCTCAATCCGCATGAGCTACGGGTCCCTAAAAAGGGACCGAAATATGTCGTTTGTGTTTAAGCGGAGAATTTTGCGAGAGGATTTTAAAGACCCTTTAATATGTAGCCCAGGTGATAGTGGTTGTATCGGAGCTAATTTATAGGTTCGCCCATTAATTTTGAACGCATGAATATTTCTCGCCTGTTAAATCGGGTGGTGGTTAATGCGTTTTATGTCCTGTTAATTTGGTAGAGGGATTCTGTAGGAATCTTCTTGGGTGTGATTATGTTTGAAGGTGTGCGAAATTGAATGGGGTGTGTAAAATTGAACAATATTGTGTAAAACTGTCTAGGTTGATTTTTACCTATTTATTATTTTTTCTAAACTCAGCTAGGTACAGTTTAGGAACGTCGTCATAGATGTCATGGTAACTCATCCACGAATAACTTTATGCGTTTCGCTCAACCTATTATTTTTCCTGTACAGTCAGTCATTTCCAATCTATCTTAACATCTGCTATTCAAGAAAAAACTGTACCTACGACAAATGGTTTTCAACTACCTAACCATCAAATAGGTAATTTAGAACGAATTGTCGTACACGTATTTTTTGAACGGCAGAAGTTTTTTTTTTGAGGTTATCCAATGACTTCACGTGCTAAGGGTGGAGCGAGATGGAGTGTCAGACTTTTACTGACTAAAACTATACCTGTGTCCTTCAATTACCCTTTGCGTTCTAGGACTACGGGTTTCCTTTTCAGAAATAGCTAGCGGGCATCGGCCCTGCTGGGCCCCTACGGTTTACTGAAATTTCTTTGAGGAGCGCGTGGATCACTACGCGCTGTTGACGACTGGGCTCGATCCGGTTAATTACCAAATGGCCGGAGGAACGGCAGAAGTTGGGATAGATAAAAAATGTGATAATTATATATCTTATTGCTCGTGACTGTACATTATCTACTGGCAAACAAGCACTCAGCCCTCCTTTGGGCAAATGACCACTATCGTCTATGGACATTATTAGGCCCAAGGTTACCTTCTCCTACAGCTTGACTATCTATAAAAAGATAATCCCTCTAACCGATATAAGCAAGAGAGTTACCAATCCGTTTAGCATACAAGCAACTCACACAATCTTAAAATTCAGCACATCAACAAATTCCAACAACTAATTCTTCTGAAATCGATTACAGCAAATCGGCCAGCTGATTCTATGAAATAATAATGCGCAGTGACGAGTGCAATTTCAAATGAAAATGACAACAACACAATATGCTACACAATCACCTGATATATTGCCCGAACTGAAATTTGGTTTACCATAATCTGTGCTAATTTAGAAGTGTGCTCGGATAATTCAATTTTGATATTTAGGGCAGAATTTAATCCAACATTGGTTTAAGTGGACTACAGCACCTAAGCGCGGTCACTCTCGGACTAAATACAAAAGAAACATGCGCAAGAGAGCAATGGTGGAGCAGTGGTGCGCAGGGTAGCCAGCCTATCGGTATTTTACAGGTTGCATTTTGGAGAGTGTGCGCGGGAATTGCATGACTTGATTCCGCCATCTCCTTTCTACCATCGGACAACCCGACGTATGGCGAGTATCCACCCTTACGTTGTTGAAACTTCAACGGTCCGGACTAAGCGTTTCGCTTCGTCGTTTATACCGCGTACATCGAAGGACTGGAACAATTTGCCTGCTGCGGTCTTCCCGTCCAACTATAATTTAGGTGTCTTCAAGGCTAGAGTGAATAGGCTCTTAATAAACTAGTGCGCCTCACCATCAACGATTGCATCGCTGCTTACCATCAGGTGGGATCGCAGTCAAGCACTGGTTTATATGAATTAAAAAAAAAAAGAGTGGTAAAGGCCCCGACTTACGAGTTGTAGGTTGCGGGTTCAAACCCAGCCAGGCGCATTACTTTGTGTAATTTATTTCATCGCCACTGCTCTCAAAACGGTGAAGAAAAACATCGTGAAGAAACCGGCACGTCCTTGAACCAAAAATTCGAAGACATGTGACATCCACCAACCCGTACTGGGCCCGCGTGGTGGATTACGGCCCATACCTTCTCCTAGAGAGGAGGCCTGAGTCCCAACAGTGGAAACACTATAAGGCCGACTATATGCGCAAAAGTACAATGCTTACAAGTATTTAGCATTTTAGCGATTTACTAAAAAAATAAAAATCTATAGATTTGTTAATAACATTTGGTAAGACGTTGTAGAATAATCTGACTAACAATTAAAATGATTGCATTTATATTTGTGCGGTTAAAAGGTTCAATGAAATATTTTTTTTAGAGGCAGCTTCGTATTTTATTATATCGTACATTTGCTTTATTGGGGTTTTTCGCCCGCGTAAAATTACGTTTCTCCATACAAACTTCCAACCCCAGTTTTACCCCCTTAGGAGTAGTTTCGTAAAATCCATTCTTCGCGGATGTCTACACCCTCCTGTAACGAACCTACCTGCCAAAACATTTTAAGTTTGTAGGTGTTATAGTTTCTGAGGTTTCGTGATTAATCAGTTCACGGTATTTCGCTTTTATATATATAGATTGTGATTCTGTTTACTGTAGTGGATATTATACTTTTGCACATTATAAAACTCGTGATTAGCTCCTGTAGTCCCCTTAAGTATCTAAATATTAAATTATGTTGTCACACTGCCTTTAATATTGTTATTACTTTCAAGTAACTCAAAAAGGTCTTTAAGAAGTAATGCCATAATCCCTTGTCGTTACAGGGAGATTAGCGTTTGTTGGCAATATACATGTTATGTGAACATCATTTGGATTTGTTTTATTTTTTCAGAAACCTACATAAATAAAAGTGTGCTCATTCTTACAGAGAAGTACCATAAAAGCACTTTTACAAAGAAAAGACGTTACATATCCTGCACTCTGTGTGCAGGAAACAGATAAATGGATCATTAGGTAACCTATTTGATCGAGATATACTTAGTTCTGCTAACGGACAGCAGACAGTGACAATGCAATTCTACAACATATTTCTAAAATCCACATCACGAAATAATATATTAAACTATAAAATATTGATACCTTCATTAACGCGGTTTTATAGGAGTAAGTTGATTAATTGCAATAATTGGAAAGTATCAATTACTTCATTATTTTGTGTTATTAATGGTATAAATTAATTTGTAATTAAATTACAATTAAATTAATACCATTAATGTATAATAAAATACAATATATACATACTCGTATGTATATCAATATAATTCATTACCTATATTCATTAATGTATTGCAATGTAAGTGTTATGAAATGAATTTAGTGTTGTTATTCATATTTTTTTTAGGTTTCTGTAATGATATCCGTATAAATAAATTTGTGGGGCATTTGGGCCGTAGGCTCGGGGAGGCAACGGGTGACTCCCGGTCCAGGAGGTTCTTGGTGCAAAGGATGGCCATCGCTATTCAGCGAGGTAATGTGGCCAGTGTTATGGGCACTTTTATTTATTTATTTAAACTTCATGTACAGTAGTGGTACATAGGCGGACTTAATGCAACAAGGCATTCTCTACCAGTCAACCTTTGGGTTAAAAAAGACAACACTGTGGTAGGTTTGCACAATAAACAAATAACAGATACTTTAAACAGAAAATAAAATAAAAAATAAGTTATTTATAATAATAAAATACATATATCTCTCTCTCTCTCTCTTTCTTCTTCTGTATATTTGTGTGTACATGAATTATAAAATAAATAAATAAATAAATAAATATATATGCTAAAATTATACACTAATAAATACTAAGAAAAATATCAAATCATTAAGAGAACTTAATAATAATTCCGACGAAGACCGAGCTAAGGTTGAGAAGACTTCAAGTAGTAGTTCTGAATTTTACGCTTGAAGGAAAATTTACTTTCAGCTTTTTTGATGTCAAGGGGAAGCACATTCCAGAGTTTTATGGTGGAAACAGCGTATGAGTTGGACATAAAGCCAGTACGGTGAGAAGGAATATGAAGGAGCATGTTTTTGGATGCACGAAGGTTAAGATTATGAGAACTGCCCAACACTTTAAAATATTGTTTTAAATAATAAACAAGCATCGTTTATTATGGTGAAGAACATGCAGAGGGATCTGAGGGATCTCCTGTGACGGATAGGCAGCCATTTAAGCTGAGAACGGTAGGAAGAAACTACACCGACTAGGACTACTGCAACGAGCGACGAAGACTTTTGCACCGGGAACGATCAGGGGCGGGTCATTTATTGACGATTGTATTTTGTTTTTATTTTATAATTTTTGTACATACATAAATAGTAAGAAGATACAGTATTATAAAAAAAAAAAATGTACAAAGGTACTGTTTATTTCTAGAAGACATTTCTTACAGGAGACTTGCGAAAGGAGAGATAAAAAGAAATCTAGGCAATAATGTGTAGAAATAAGAAAATAAAAGTTTAGGAAATCTTAAATTAAACTAATAAATACTTAGATAACTATATATACCTTATACTAAAAATAAACACAAATAATAAATAATTAAAATAATATATAATTATCACACTAGAGTCAAAATATAGTGCTCTTTTACTTTAGCTTAGAAGAGCAAAATAGTTTTTAAATCACGAATGCTAGGCGGAAGAGAATTCCACAACCTAACTGCATGACCAGTGAAAGAGTAGGAGTAGTAGCTGGATTTATGAGGAGGGGATTTGAGAAGGGATTTTAGTTGTGATCTGCACAGTGCGTCGCGGAAGCGAGCGTAAGAAAAAGGGTTGCGCAGGTAGGAGGGATAACATGAGTTGTGTAGGATGTTGAAAAGGAGGCTTAAAATCAGAGTGTTCCTGCGAAGACGGATAGGGAGCCACTTGAGTTCCTTGCGTAGATGAGTGATATGATCATACTTTCGTAGACCAAAAACAAAGCGAATGTTAAGTTTTGCAGTCGCTCAAGCTTGTTTAATAGCTCCTCAGTAGCATCCAGGTAGCAGGCATCGGCATGATCTATATATAATCGGCTGAAGAAGAATTTGGGCCAAAGAGGTTTTCGTTTTCAAAGGCAAGGGACTGAGAAAATGTTGTATAATAATAATAATATTAAAATGTGTGTAGTTTAACCAATAAATAAAAACATTGCATTCATTTTACGTTTTTCATTTACAAAACGTTATTTGTTACGTTATTTATTTACGTTTTTTTTTTTTTCATTTTACGTTTGTGCATCCGCTTTATTTATGGCCTTTGCAAATACGATCACGGGTCGGAGTTCCGAACTAGATTACAATGGCTGCCAATTCGGCGTCGACGAGATACACGTATTCTATCTCTTCTCTATACAATTCTTCACAATCCTTCGTGAACGCTTTGAGTACCTCGTCCCAAGGGGTAAACTCTGTCGCACCACCTCTTCTTTTTTCCTTCGTACTCCACGTCATACTTCTAACCGCTATGATGGCTCCATTTCTGTAACTGCAGTACATCTCTGGAACTCTCTGCCACACTCTCTTCACGATAGACCTTCTCTAGATGTCTTCAAAAGGAAATTTAATGAGCACTTCCTTTCATTATTGAATAATAATATTTATTTATTTATCAGGAACAATTTACATTGTATTTGATACATATTATTAATATTATATATTAATAATATGTATCAAATACAATATATATTATATTATTAGTATATATAGTATAATATAATTATATATTAGACTTAGCAATGTAGGTTTATATTGTGCACTGGATCCTACCCTCGAATATGTTTTCTCTATATAATTCAAAGGTTTGCTGGGAGAAAACTCATTGCTGAGTTAAGCTCGCCTTTGTACATGAACTGTCTGTATCTCCATATATTATGTTATGTTTTTGTGTACAATAAAGAATAAATAAAGTAGTCTACAATGTGAGAGATTGGCTCAATCTAAGCTATGAAGGCCATTAATCTATTGTTTAATAAGTTAATTTACATGACTTATATTTTGCCCCCTAGATAGGGCAAAGGACGTCCACAGTAGTTCTCTGTCATGAACAGTCATAAGCTTCACGCTTCACTTTGCTCCACATAATTCCTCTGCTCTTCGCTTCTGCCAGCACAATGTCATCCCAGATTTGATGGACACGCTTTGTTTTGCTTGCTCGATGTTTTCGATAGTAAAGAAATACATATCTAAAGTTATTGGCTGTCGTAAGCTAATTAATTTTAAGTTGATTTTTCTTTGATGTTGTTTCGATTAGCTATTAACATATATTATATAAGTATTATTAACTTAGGAAATATTAACGTAAATAATAAAAATATTAGCTCTTAAAACACCTCAGGTACCGGTTTATCCTAATTCAGGTTAGATCTAATTATTATTTTATACCATTTCTGTCCTAGTTTAAAGCTGCACTTATTGTAAAGGAGACAATTTTTTTTGGCCCCACTATTAAACGGTTACGTTTATTAATCATATTACACATGGAAAAAGCGAACATCTTATTATAATTAACAGACCAAAAATTATATAGAAATCTAACCGGAATAATGAAATAATAGTAAAAAAGTGTTACGGCAAAAAATGCTTGTTTAGGAGCGTTTTCAAGTTTATTTTAACGTGAAAAAAAATATGTTACTACAGTGCGCAGCGGTGACATCGGATTTAAATGCGTTTCAAGAGATAATAATTAATTGGTACAGCGAACTTGTTTTTAATGCTGTTATTAACGGTTAACACAAATATCAAGTAACGTACTTTAAAAATCACCGTGGAACGAAACGTAATTAATAGCCCGTTGCAGATGCTCTGTGGTCCAGTTTCAATCAGTTTGACACTGACAGACAACTAGTGGTGGTCGCGTTGTCGAATTTTAGACGGACGAGACGTAATCGTTTTGGCGACGACAAAAACGGTTGCAGAAAACGGTCGTCGTCGCAACTGGTTTGAAGACGAAACTATCGTTGAGTGAAGTAGTTGCAGAAAACGTTCGTTGTCGCAACTAGTTTGAGGACGGTAATAAATTCTGTACTCGTCGCGTCGTCGTTTCAATGAAAAATGAACTTTATGACTATAAACATAAATTCATTTTTCATTGCAATAACTGGTTTTAAAACCGACGACGCGACGAGTGTGATAGTCGAAGCAATGGATTTTCGACCTTATTTTCTTAACAGTAAGATAACAATTCGCATACAGTAATTCGAAGACTAGTTTGTGCAACGAAGACTGTTTGGTCGCATACATTGCAGACGTTACATTGCAGAACAAAAAACGGTCTTTGAAAACTGTTCGTCGTTGAAACGCCCACCGCTACAGACAACATTATTATTGTTTCCGATTACTAGATAGTTGCATGTTTCTTCTGTTCTTTTCGTATTTTTATTCGAAAGTTTTTATGAAAATGGCATCTGTAGATACATGCATAATCCACAAAGCCGTTGTATCAATTGTGTAGCACGATTTCAACGGAATGTTGAATACTGCTCTTGCTGGATACTGTTGTAATTGTTTAGTGAGCAGACGCACTGTTGGCTGCTGTGCATATGTGATGTGTATAGTATGGTTTTTATCTTGGGCGCGGCATCAAGGTGAGGTTGAGCCACCTGCATCTTTTTTAGATGAAATACTGCTTTTAAGAGATGACTTTGAAAATGATGATGATGAACAGTAATAAATACTTGTGATGTACCTATAATGTGGTTTTTTTTTCTCCTTACACAACCAGCATAAAACACATAGCATATAGCATATTCAGCCTTTTTTTTAATGTTCCCACTGCTGGGACTCAAGCCTCCTCTCTCTAGGAGAGGGAATGGGCCGTAATCCACCACGCGGGCCCAGTGCGGGTTGGTGGATGTCACATGTCTTCGAATTTTTGGTTCTAGGACATGCCGGTTTCCTCACGATGTTTTCCTTCACCGTTTTGAGAGCAGTGGTGATGAAATAAATTACACAAAGTAATGCGCCTGGCTGGGTTTGAACCCGCGACCTACAATTCGTAAGTCGGGGCCGTTACCACTCGGCCACCACTGCTCCACTCGGAGCAGTGGTGGCATAAAACACATCACCTTATTATTTTAGATCTACAGTCAATGGCCAGCAAAAGCCGCGCTATTTCGAAATGAATACATCTACGCATTTTCATGAATAAGTCTATCAAATCGTGTAAATCACATCAAAGTCTGTCACGTAGTACAGACGTGACTTTGTTTTATACTGTTTAATATTGAACAGTGCACTATTTTAACTTAAAATAAGGAGAACCAAGGAGACCTGTCCACTCATTAGACAATCGCCCTTGTGAGATTTTAGGTTATTATGAGAGTCATGTTTTGACTGTCGTATTTCACGGTACTCCAGTTACATAAAGTTTAGCTAATATTACCAATGTAATCTAGAGATTATAAGGAATAAACTAACGTGCCTTTCATTGCTATACGCCACAATTTGTGGTGGGCCTATTCCCCAAACAAAAAAAAATTGTCTCCTTTGCACTTATTTTTCAAAAATTCTTAATTCTTAATTTAATAGTATGTCCAAACAGAGAGGATCCTGCTGAAAGCAAAAATAAAATCAAAACTTAAATAAATCTTTTTAGTTCCACCTAAGATAATCGATACTACACACACCACCACTTAGGAGAGAAATTGGTAGATAACTTCTAACTAGATAGAACAGAAACTCTAAACTAAGCACGGGCACACACATCACGACTAATCCAATACATTAAACGTCGCAGGTATCTAAACACGAAGCGCGAACCGATACGTTCTCGGACATTAATTTTGAACGTGACTCGAATGCCGACTCGATTTAATTGCTTCAGGATAACAAGTTGCCGAGTCGCGTTGTGTGCACTCGATTGTGTGAGTCTGACGTGTTTCGTGTGAAATGTCGATGAACTGGATGGAAAGTCGAATTGTCAAGTTTTTCGTGTGTGACAAAATGTTTCAAGGGATAAACGATGGCGGATATGTGTGAATTATATATTGGAAAAACAAGCACACCCTGTATAGTATATTCCAATACATTTTGCTTTTTTTTGACAATCTTTTATGACTAACTCCTGCCAGCGACTTTGTCCACGTAATAGTGGACAATTATCTCAAGGGAACATTTTCCCGGGATGAACACTACTATGTGCTATTTCAGGACAAGGTCTATCCATGTACCAATTTTCATCAATTTCGATGAAAATTCGTTCAACCCTACGAGTGTCAAGAAGTATTATACATACATAATATATACACACTCACAAACCTTCGCCTTTATAATATTAATGTGTTTATTAAATATTATGTCAAGTAGAGCTTCTTATCATTTTGTAATAAGTTGTACGTGGCAGACTAAAACAAAGGTGGAGGGATGAACTTGACTCTTAACGAAAAGACTGGCCTGCAATTGCAAAGGCCAGACAAGTGAAATAGGGAGAGGATAACCTCTCCCTATTTAAGAGAGAAATAACACGGTAATTAGATAGTTATACGATCATTGTATATACAGATTGTTATAAAACCCTGGAGACGAAACTGGTTACTACAAGTACACAGAGCAAGACAAATAGCATCAATTTCACACATAAAAGCACACTCAATTTACCCATGCCCTCCATTTCCTTAAACTCGAGCGAAACATTATAGACTTCGATCCACATCACTTGTTTTTTCCTTAACCTACCAATTCGACATAAAACGCCTGTCATAACACTCATACTAAGTCAAAAACACGATTCAACTATCTAAACAACATGGCCCCATGACATTCCTTTTCTTCTAAAACTTATTACGTGAGAACTTCATAGTACTTTTCATTTAATGTCAGCTACTATTTAGGACCTCACAATAGCGTGGTGACTTTTCCGGTCCTTCTTTGTCATATCCTGAAATACACGCTACTTTCGGTCATAAGTGACACGGAGTTCTGTTTCTGAAACAATTCCGGCTTTAATGACAATATTAGCTTTAACCAGAGGAAGGCTCGAGAGATGTAACATGTTAATCATCATAATATTATTCTTTTATGGTATTTTTTGTGATGATTGCATCTATAGAATTTAAGATGAACCAAATTAAATATTCTCTGATGGTAGCGTCAAAAATATTAAGGCATAAAAAATCTAATTTTCTGTTAGCTGGATGAATGATTATCATTCTGTACGGTTTTTTTTTGAAATACCTATGAGATGAGATAGGAAGATTATTATGGTTTTGAGTTATAGCGAGCCTGTTGGCGTGTAAGGGTTACACCTTTAAAAAGAAGTAATTGGTGTTAGTGATCGTGTTATCTAGAAAAGGCACTTGTATAAAATTACTTTTAACTTGTTGTCTGTACGTTCAAAACAACATAAACACAGTAAGTGAATTATTGTTGATTCTGATGAGAAAATGAAGTTCTTAAACCGTTGATACTGGATAAAACAATAATAAATTAAGCCTAAATTCGTATCTTATCTTAAAAAAAAATACGTTTCAAACCACACTAAAAATGACTCTTGTATCGTGGATGTTGTCACAAATAATTATATAAATACACATACTTAAGGCACCCAGACCAGCACCCCTAGCCAAGTTACAACCGTTTCGTTTCGATTCTCTTTTCGTTGATCGCCTTGAGTCAGCCACGCCTCCTATTCCTTTGTTCTGACCACGTGACTGAGCGTTGAGATGACGTCAGAATAAAGGAATTGGAGGCGTGGCCTACTCAAAGCGATCGACGAAAAGAGAATCGAAACGAAGCGGTTTTTACTTGGCTAGGGGGGGCAGGAATCTGTAAGCCATATAATATATTTGTTCAATGCAGGAATTGAATTCGTATAGTCATAACCAATCATTTAACCACTACATTCATCAATAACATTTGAAACTACTGCAAAATTGACACCTCTAACTTTGTTTAACTACCCCAATAGATTTGTGGCACACGTCAAATCAACATCAAACGAATACCTAATTGGTCGAATGCAATTCATTTCGGTCTAATAACTAGCGATGTCCTATATTAATGCGTGGTCACTTAAACCCATCGGTGGTCGGCTTCGATTCGGATCGAGCGAATTATGTTCGGGTTTAGCGATTAGCAATAAATTGTGGGTAATGTGGTTCACGGTTATCTCATTCGGTTTTACCTTTACGTTATTTTGTGTAGTTTGTGTTCTACAATTGTTTGCAGGTTCTATAAAATGGTCTGGTCTAAGATCATTCGAATGAGTAAGTTTGTTTTCTGGATCAAATTACAAGATGTTTAAAATTGAAATTAAAATCACCTCAAAAATGAAAAAAAAGCATGTGAAATATTGCAATAATAAAATTAGAGAAAAAAAAAATAACCAACAAGCTTGATTGATTATATTAGAAACAAAGCTGTAAAAAAACCATTACTGTGCCTCCATCGAAGAACACGTAAACAACAAACTTAACAAAAAAAAAACTATTTACATAAGTATCTAAGTTTCTATAGAACTCTCAGTGCACGAGTCCGATTCGCACTTACCCAGTTTTTCTTTGTTAGCACATAAGTTTTATGTATTTCAGCTTATACAACACTAGTTTAATTAGATGCGAAATCCGAAACTTCAGAACTGTATCATGAAAATCACAAAGTTATAAGCTTATTATGTTACCCAGTTTTCCGCACAAATACATGGTTACCGGGCCATCGGGGCAACTGAGGGGTTGTTTTGCTCCCGCACCGAGCTGTGCACTGACATCTAATGCCCGCTATGACCTGCCATGACTTGTGTTGTACTTAGTGTCGGTGTTGTCCAACTTGTGACCTTTTTTAAATATTTTGGGACGAAATATAACATGGTGTATACCACTGGAAACAAACTATTGGAATCGATTCAGTTACTGATTCTGAAAAAAACTATATTCAGGTTTCGCATATAAAAATAATGTTGTATAAGTCTACTCTACTGGTTTCCATTAGGCCTATATAAATTGGAACAGCCATTGATAAGGCAAGGACTACTTGCTACAACTTTGTCCTCATTCAAAACTACCAAAGTTCATCCTCTTAGGTGTCCCACAAAGAAATGTTTTCATTTCTCTGGCAAACAGATTCCATTCATGTCTATTTGTCTTTTTTTCTTTCTATCATTCCGAAGTTTTCTCATCAAAAAAAAGTTAGTTGGTTACTCTGGCTTTATGAATATAGAATTACTATTCTAATTTTTAGTCGTCTTTAGATTTCTTGAAGTGGAAAATAAAAAATGTGTTTTTTTGCCGATCTGATGTTAAAATAAAAGTAGTTTGACAATCATTACTTCATTTATATTCAGTGATATTCTTTGACCAGAGCTCAGACGAGTTTTTTTAAATTATTTTTTAAAATACAAACAGATTTTTTTTTCTGAATGAAAACGATATTGTTATTAGTTTTGTTTGTGTACAAATATTCAATAATGTCAAGAAGTTTAAGCATGTATTTATAAAAATACGTTAGAGCTCGGTGCCATTTACGTTCGTGTATTACCAAAAGTATAGTTGAAGGAATCGTATTATCAAAATGATTTATTTTATTTTATTTTATTTATTTATTAGACATACATACAGCTATCAGTCCAGACCAACCCAATAGAAATATAGAAAACGGATGTCAATCCTACAAAAAAAAATCTTCATTTGGTTTACAGCATGCCATATCGTTTTAATGATGTGATACGGGTTCGTGAAAAAAATACAAAGTACCTACAAAAAAAAGACTGGCCAAGTGCGAGTTGGACTCACGCCTTGAGGGTTCCGTACAAACTTACCTATGTAAACAGTTCGATTCCGGAATGAAGTCTCGAAGATTTTTCCAAATTGCAAAAATTTATTTTGTTGTGACGTAACAACAATTTTAGAGTTTTCTGATTTATTCCTATACCTGTGCTATAAGACCTTGATTTATGCAAAAATTGAGGATTCTGGGTCAACGGGAAGTACTATATAGGTTATTTTATTTGTAAAAAGTTTTTTATCTTTGATGATTCAGTCATCTACAACATACAACAGTTTCACGAATTGATCTTATGTTTTCAGAAACGGTCATACTTTTTACTACAACTTACAGCAGACGACCGAGATGATTAACACAATAGAAATACAAGACAGACCAGCCATTTTTATTACTATGTAGGTAATTACGTCAGTAATCTTAATATTAGTATTCTACTTTGATAACTTATTAACACTAATCTGCAAAAGGCCGAAAAGAAGCTCTTGGAGCATCAAATATTAATACATGAACACCACTCGAATCCCATAATGATATTACGAACATTAATACTGAATTAATCTCCTGTTGATATAGCTTCGAGCTCCTAATCCCTACGGGAAGCACATTAGCGATAGAAAACCGAGATATTTATTGGATCATTATTACGTGGCTGATCTTTTTCGCTATGGGAACGGTAACTTTAGTGTGTGGAAATCGTTGTTTCGATACCCTTTCTTGTAGTGTTTGTTGTTAATTATTTAAATCTTTCAAATAAAGCGCAGTAGCTCGCACGTTTATGGTAAAACTTTGATCAGTATGGGAATGAATGGTTGAGAATTGAGTCATCTCCCTAGCCTTTTCCCAACTAGCTTGGGGCCGGCTTCCAGTCTAACCTGATGCGGCTGAATACCTGTCTATTTCATGAAGCGACTGCCTATTAGACCTCCACAACCCATTTTTTTAAGGTTCTGTACCTCAAAAGGAAAAAAAACTTAACATTATATGATCTCTTTGTTGTCCGTCTGTCCTTTCGGAAAACCTTCGTAACTCAATTCGGGAATTGAACTGTTTTCATAGGTAAGTAAGAAAGTAAGTGACTAAGTTTGTACGGAACCCTCAGTGCGCGAGTCTGACTCGCACTTGCCCAGTTTTTTTTATTATTGATAGGCTCGCGTTTGTTTTCTATCTCACCTGATGGTAAACGATGATGTGGTCTAAGATGGAACACGCTTGCTTAGAAGTAACCTATTGCCATTGTATTTAGTTAGCGGGTATCTTAATCACGCACACTTGGACACATTCAAAGTTGTGGTGCAATTTAGACCTCAGCGTTAGGTACAAAAATAAACGTATTAGCATAAAATTTTACTCCCTTGGACACAACGCACCGCTCCTAAAAAAAGAAAATTATAAACTTCCAAAAAGTTTTTTGACCATGAAAAAAATATCCATCAGCATCCCTTTGACCTCAAAAATTAATAAACCAACTCAGTCATCAACTTCCTAAAACAATTTTTTTTTTACTTTAATTCATAATGACTTTCAAATGAAAAAACAGCAGGACTTTGACCCACTTCGTTACCAGCGGATGGTTGTTGGTTAAAGTAACGAGGCATAGCCGCGTGGACGGAAATGTACGGGCTACGGGCCTCCGCCATGACGTGAATGTTCAATGTTCATCAACGTTTAATAGCACAGTTTATAAATATGCTTTTCAGCCATGTTTCTATTGTGAAACGAACCACGCTACAAACTGTGAACGCTTGTTTTTGCTTTAACTGCTGGGGATTGGATTTTTTTTTCTATTTAATCTGTACAACGGATTTTGTTCAAGAAAAGTTATGACATTTATGATACAAGTGAATATTGTTTTACTTTTTGGTATTTAAAGTATTTTCTATATATCTTTCGGTCATGACCATGACATGGTCTTGGATTTGTTCATTGAAAGTCTAACCTCAAGACCAAGGCTGTACTCAGATCTTGGAGTATTTCTTCAAGTTTTGAAGATGATGTGTAGAATAGTACAATGTCGTCAGCAAAGCGAAGGTTCATTAGCAGGTGGCTGATAAAACTAATTTGCTAAATTTGTATTTTTAACACCCAATTTTAAGCTTTATAAATTGATCTAGTATTTTTTAAATGTACATATTTTTAAAATAGTGTTTGTTTTATTTCCACTTGTTTTAAGTTCCATTTTTTTAAATAAAAAAACAACATGTTCAATTACTTCTCTATATTTGCAGAGCTGCATGTAAACAGAAGCTGTACGGTCAACATAAAAAAGGTAATTAAGGCTGGACCAATTAAACTCACGAATCCAGTTGCATCAAGTTTAAACAGTAACGCAACGTACAAATAGCGGCTATTTTAAACTTTATACATTTTAGACGTTATACGTTTTGAAGGATCGGGAACCCAGTAATGAAGTTTGCCAAAGTGGTTTGAAAGTTTTTTAATTTCCCGGTGAGTGAGATTTCAAATCCCCGGGAGGAACGTTTTTCCTATTTAGATGTAGATCGTGAGGAATTCAAACTAATTTCGCTTTTCTATTTAGATATTTCTTTGGTTAATTTGAATAGTTTCAATGATTGGGAAAGTTTCGTAAAATATACAACGTCGTAAATTTTCTAAGAGTTCAAGGTTTTAATGAATTTTTAATGATTAACATTGTTTTATGTTTCTTTGGGAAAATTAAAAAGGATAGCTGTCAATTTTACTACAAACAAACTTTGGGGATTAAAATATTATGATTTTGTTAAAATCTAACGAATTAAGAAATTAACCGACGTAAAACCATTATCTTGGTAAAACTATCATCATTATCATCATTAAATATATTAGTTTATATATTTCCATCTTAGTCTGTAGAAACATAATCAAAGATGTCATATTACGCAAGCTTTTTAAATCAACTAAAAGAAAGGGGCTCAGAAGTTCACATGTACTTGTTCTATGAATAGAAAATTTCTTGTAACTATAAACCATTGTTAGCATACGGCGATGTTGAAAAGATTGTTAAGGTATTATTTTATTCTGCTATGTCATGAGTATTATTAATGAGGATGACGTCATCAGATTGACGGCATGGTTGGCGCATTGGTAGAGCGATTGGCGGCTGCGCAGCATGTCATGGGTTTGATTCCCACATAGAAAAAATATTTGGTCGTACAGATATTTGTTCCGGGTATGGCTCTCTTGCATATGTCAGTTCACATTTTTTTTTATTTCTTTGTGGGACAACGTTAAATAAAAAGAAAGAACCTACGTGTTTATTATAGTGAATTATTTCATGACATTATTTCAAAAAATCAAAACTACCTACCGTTCCGAAAAAATACGAGTATGTTAATGGTAATAACGTTGGAACACCCATTAAATGTTTTACTGCAAGACAAAACAACGATGTGGAATCCAATAATATGGACCAATAATTTGGTGTTATGTAAATTAATAATACAAAAAAAATTTAATGAAAATTGTTTGTAGAAGATAATATCTGGCAGTAAGATTTGATTACGAAGACCTTTTTTTCTAATACAAAGCTATACTCCATCTGTTTAGGTAATTAACTGAAGGTATACAATCTTGACATGTCTTTTATCTAAAAGTTGTCTATAATTTTTAAGTATCTAAAAAAAATAAAATAATAAATGTATATATTTTTTTTATTTAAAAATGTTTACAATTTGTTATTTACCTATACCGATGTTTGGTAACTAAAATTAAATAATCTTTGTATGTCTTTTATACGATTTTTTTAAAATAAAAAGACATATTAAGATTGTTTACGTTTAGTTAACTACCTAAACCGATGGAGTATAGTAGTGTACCTTAGTAATGCCATAGGCTTATAGTGCAATCGCGAAACAATACACAGATTTTAAAGCAAAGTAACGGAAACGAAAACGTAGACAAAACTTTGTCGTGAATTAAAAACCCAAGTGGCCCAGAGAGAGGATAATGTATTAACATCACAATTAGTATTCTACGCTTTAATCAGGATGGATAAATTCATGAGCGCTCTCAAACCTAAACCCGTGAATAATATAAAAATAAACATTTGTAATGTGTGCTCAAAAAATCCTTTATAAAAATACGTCGGTTTGTAATAACAGAACGTTTCCATACATAAAAGTTAGAATAACAAAAGAAGGGGCCGACACAACACTGTATTTTGTTCTCACCCGGGGCGGCCGAGGTGAGGGCAGGACACTGTGAGAGCGATACGCGGAGAAATTACGAAACTACGAAAGAATTATAAAAGGATATAGACAAGAAATAGCAAATTTGTTCTAGCATGATGATCATTATAATCAATGTTAGACCGTAACGTTTCCTTGACGATAATCATACATCAAAGTCGGAGACTTGGGCCTCAGTTAATATAGCTCTTAACTAAATTTATAAAAATATAAACTGACTCCGCCATTGTACTCATAGATTAAGTTAGTTTAAAAGTTTTTGTTACTATTTTGGTGTACAATAAAGTTTTATTCTATTCTATTCTATCAAAAAATGGGGGGTATGGGTAGGAGGATACCTACCAAATATATACAAAAATCAATAAAATAAATAAAAATTAATCAATTTTGAGGGAGGTCGATAACAAATACTGTGATACGCTATTTTCATATATTAGAAATTAATGTATCTTTACTTTTTTAGTTCATGCACGTACAAATAAAAATAAAAGTACTATTTTATTACTACTATCTACTACACTACTATTACTACTACTAATATTTATTACTGCTACTGCTTTATTATTACTACTGGTACTATTTTTAGTTTTATTTTTATTTTAGATACTTTTTATATAAACCGTAAACACTCTCTCCGCGCACACAAAGACCAAGTTCCACAATAACTATTATGATGGACTTAGGCCAAGATAAATGCACGCAGCTTTGGCTTCGTCACTCGCGCACATTTGCCAAAACGATGCTCCCAAATAGGACATTGTTACCATCAACGGCATTCGCTTATTATGTTAGGATGAACCTTCTGGAATATAAGGAGAGGTTATGATTTTGAGGGAAAAGTGATAGTTTTAGTTAGGACTAGCTTTTGCCCGCGGCTTCACCCGCGAACATAAAATATAGCCTATGTCACTTAGGAATAAAGCAGCTTTCTATCGCTGAAAAAATGCTGATTACCTTCTACAAACAAACAAAAAACAATACAAAAACAAACTTTAGCTCTTAATAAAATTAATGTACCAGTAGATGAATGTGAAAGGTTGAAATCTATTTGTGATGACTTGACAGAGGAAGGGCAACTTGGATTTTGTTTTTAAATGACATAATCTAGTGCTTGACTGCGATCCCACCTGATGGTAAGCATTGATGCAATCGTTGATGGTGAGGCGCACTAGTTTATTAAGAGTCGATTCTCTCTAGCCTTGAAGACATCTAAATTATAATCGGACGAGATGACCGCAGCAGGCAAATTGTTTCACTCCTTCGATGTGCGCGGTATAAAAGACGAGGCGAAACGGTTAGTGGGAAAGGTGAATCATGATAATGAGGGTATTGTTGATTGTTGTGATCTCAACTACAACATTGATGATCAAAATTCATGTGACTCATTCATTTATTTATTTATTCTATAATTTATGTACACACATAAATACAAAAGAAGATACTTTGTAATATATAATTTCTAAAAGAAAATTCTTCCAGCAGAACTGCGAAAAGAGAGATAGGAAGAAATGTAGACAATAGTGTATAGAAGTGATAAAAGAAGAGTATGTGAAATCTTAAATTAAAGTAAATACATAGATACTATACAGGTATATAAGTATTTACTTTAATTTAAGATTAGAAGGCAAGGAAGGAAGGAGAAGGTGAAGGTGTATACATACCTTATACTAAATATAAATATATAATATATATACATATATAATTATCACACTAGAGAGGAACGATAGTGCTCTTTTACTTTAGATTTGAAGAGTGAAATAGTTTGCAAGTCTCGAATGCTAGGCGGAAGAGAGTTCCACAACGTTACTGCATGGACAGAGAAAGAGTAGAATTAGTAGCTGGATTTATGGGGAGGGGGGGATTTAAGAAGGGATCTTAGGTGTGATCTGCACGTAGCGTCGCTAGGGTGAGCGTAAGAGAAAAGGTCCCACAGGACTATCTACTTGTAATCAAAAGCAGAATTTTATTTTTTAACCCAATTTAAATAATCATGTCTCTAGCCTTTATCAAATTAGCTTGGGCTCGGCTTCCAGTCTAACCGGATGTGGCTGAATACCTGCATTTTATATTATGGAGTGACTGCCCCTCAGACATCCACAGCCCAGTTACTGGGCAACACGATACTCCTCGGATAGACTAATGGTCAGACTTTCTGGCACCTGACTACCTCTAACGACTGTCCAAGATCTACTAAATATGTTATCCGAGGTACAGACTGTCAGTAATATCCTAGATAAACTTAGGAAAATACTATAATGAATTGAAAATTCACATTGGTACTTTTGCCCGGTTTCGAATCCTCATGCATGAGAGACGGGTGCTTTAACCACTTGGCCATCACGACACCCAATTTAAATGCAGTAGTAAAAAAAATGGTAAATATAATATAAACGAAACCAAATTGCTGGCAGCATGTCGTAAAGTTAATTCATATAGTCCATGTTAAAGGATGTCGGACGCACGTACTACTGAAATGACTCGAGCACGAAAATGAAGGAAGTTTTGACACATTCCTCGTCCATGTAATTTTCTACTAAGTTGAGAACAGACGCATTGGGAGGTAGGACTTTTCCTGCCAGCCTTGTTGATTGGCATGCACAAGGTAGACCTACAATACTTTATTCCCTTGTGTAATGTTCTTGTTATGTAACATTCGGGCAGTTTAAATATGTATAGGAAAAGCGGTTACCGTATTTCAGTCGCAATTGGTCAAACACCTATAACTATTTATATTTTGACTAGTTTTTAAAATGATATATTGGAATGAATTGATGTTTTGGTAGGTTGAGTTGATAGGTACTAACTACTTTTTCTAGGTTTTTACTGTAGATAGAGAGCAGTGGTGGCCGAGTGGTAACGGCCCCGACTTACGAGTTGTAGGTCGCGGGTTCAAACCCAGCCAGGCGCATTACTTTGTGTAATTTATGTCATCACCACTGCTCTCAAGACGGTGAAGGAAAACATTGTGAGGAAACCGGCATGTCCTAGAACCAAAAATTCGAAGACATGTGACATCTACCAACTTGTACTGGGCCCGCGTGGTGGATTACGGCCCTCTCCTAGAGAAGAGGCCTGAGTCCCAACAGTGGGAACATTATAAGGCCGACTACACTATACTATACTGTTGTTAGGTTAGCGTTTGACCACTATATCACCTGATGGATAGCGACGATGTGATCGACGAAGGAGCACGCTTGCCTAGAAGTAACTTAATGTAACATTTCTAAATTACGGAAAAATTAATGACCTGTTTAATCTACCGGCATTATATGCCTTATTACATTAACACTGGCTTTTTTGAGACGATGGTACATGGCAATGGAAAATAATTAATGAATGAAAGATTTATTTGCTAGAATACAGGTACATTTTGGTGGTAACAATTTCAAATGGTTTCACTGCATTCGACTTTTAAGTCGTGCAAATATTTATGTTAGGTACATGCATAGTCGGTACAGTTTAGCATCAAGATAATGTCAATATTTATCACAAGATTAAAATGTCAATAAAATAAGATGTCAAAATATTAATATTAATAGTTGCATATCAAATAAAATAAAATAAAATTTAATGTCATACATGTTTGAAATTCAAAAAGTCGTCAATTGAATAAAAACATCTGTCACATAGCCAATTATAAAATGTTCTGTTAAATTCTAAGTCATTGAGTTTTCTCATTTTTTCGGGTAGTTTGTTGTAAATTTTAACCGCCATGGCGTAGCAGTTTTTGTCACAGTGTTTTAATCTACTACGAGGCACAACAAGTGGCTTTTGAATTATTTTCCTTTTAAAAGGAGCTTTATCATCTATTTCAAAAAGCGATACGTGCTTTCTTACAAACTTACACATTTCGAAGATGTAAATACATGACAATGTTAGTAATCTTTCGTTTGTAAATACTGGACGACATGAATCAGTCCACTTAAGACCATAGATTGACCGGATGCATTTTTTTTGGGCGATGAATGCTCTCTGGGCATCCGTAGAGTTCCCCCAGATTATTATTCCATATCTTAATACAGAGCACACGTGACTGTGGTATACCATTAATGCAGTTTCTTGAGTTGTCAGTATTTTTATTTTCCGAAGTGCGTATATAAATTTATTAATTTTCTTGCATACATAATCAACATGGGATTTCCAATTGCAAAAGCTGTCTAAGTTGATTCCCAAAAACTTAATGTCATCAACTTCATCAATAGTATTATTATTATATTTTATAGGTAAGTCTAATCTATTATTTTTATTATTTTTAAATGTCAAGTATCTCATAAATTTAGTTTTAATTGTATTTATTTGTAGATTATTTAAATTTAACCAATCATTTATGTCCGCAAGGGCTCTGTTCGTTACGTTTATCGCATTTTCAATTGTATTCTCTTTAGTCAAAATAGTCGTATCGTCTGCGAATAGTACCGTGTATTGATCTGTTGATTTTGGCAGGTCATTGATATATATCAAAAATAATATCGGGGCAACTACAGTTCCTTGTGAAACGCCATATTGGTTAACTATGTATGGAGATTTATAAGTAACCTGAGTGTTAGTTTCAGGGCACATTTTTACAATCTCTGTGCATTGTTGTCGATTCTTTAGAAAACTTTCAAACCAATTATAGGCAAGGCCTCTTATGCCATACTGTTCCAGTTTATTCAATAGATTATCATGGCAAACCATATCGAACGCTTTACTCATGTCCAGAAATACAGCTATGGGGATCTCTTTCTTATCTATTGCATTAAGTATTTCTTTTATTAATTTAAAACATGCTAGAGTGGTAGACTTATTTTTAATGAAACCGTTTTGTTGTTTACAAATCACTTCATTTTTCTCGAAAAACCTCATGAGCCTTTTACTCATTACTTTTTCAAATATTTTTGAAAAAATTGGAACTAGAGTGATTGGTCTATAATTACCTACTTCAGATCTTGAACCCTTTTTAAAGAGTGGTTTGACTACAGAGTATTTTAATGCATCCGGAAAAATTCCGTTCTCCATACTTAGATTTATTAAGTAGGTCAGTGGTTTTAGAATAGCCAATATGTTTTCTTTTAGTATTTTAGTTGTAATCCCGTCATACCCAGCAGAATTTGTATTACGTAATTCCATCACTATGTTATATATTTCCATATAGTCGACTGGTTCTAGGTAGATAGAATTAGGCAATCTACTATCAGCGACCACTTTGTCTTTGGGTTGCTGAATACCAGCTGGTTTTGCGATGTTTATGAAAAAGCTGTTAAAATATGCTGCAATGTCATCACCATTTTTTAGCATACGTTTTCCGTCCGAAATTTCTTTGATTTCATTAGTCTCATTTTTATTTTTTTATTTTTCATTTATTAATTTCCATGTTGCTTTACACTTATTCTGAGCCTTTTCTATAAATCTTTTATTTTTACTATTTTGAGTACTTACTACGCATTTCTTTAATATTTTACTGTAGGTTGTGTATTTTTTTTTGTTTTGACTATTTTTGTTTTTGTAATATTCATACTGTAGTTTTCGCTTTGTAATAAAAGATTTTTTTAGACCCCTTGTGATCCATTTTGGATTTGTGGAGTTTCGGTTAATTTTAATTTTTATACGTGGAAAACTCAGGTTGAAATAAAGACAAATCTCCTCGTGAAATAATGAAAATGCTCTATTTACATCTGTTTCAAGAAAGATCTCAGAGAAAGTCAATTTTTTGAGATAATATGAAAACTTTTCCAAATATTCTTTACAGATGTCTCTCCTATAAACAAACCAAAACTTCTTATGTTGTGTTTCTGCTTTTGTCAAGATAGACAACGTTTGACCCGTATTGTGATCCGATAATCCCAGTTCATGTACCTCACCCTTAGGGTCTTTTATGTCACTAATTATGTTATCAATACATGTATTTTGTCTAGTTGGTTTATTTATATGGTAATTAAAATTATAATTGTATAAAATATTAATAAATTCATTTTTATGTTTTGACTCACTCAAAATGTCAATATTAAAATCACCACATAATATATTATTGTAATTTTCTTTGTCATATATCCTATCTAATAATACCTGTAGTTTCTTAAAAAATATGTTTATGTCTGAATTTGGCGTTCTATATATACAGAATAAGTTCATACCATATTTTTTCAGTCGTATACCGCATATTTCGAAGTGTTTTTTTAAAGTCATATTATTTAACCATTCTATGTTATCATATTCAATGTCTTTCCTTATTAGTATGCAAACACCGCCACGTCTTTGGTCTTTCCTACAATAACTACTCGCCAATTTAAAAGCGTTTAATTTCATGTTCTCTTCGTCACCTGATTTGATAAAAGTTTCAGTTAAGCATATAAAGTCAACTATATATTCTTTGTCTCGAAGTAAAGTCAATGCTATTTCAATATCATCTGTTTTATTGATAGCACCGGCAATGTTTTGGTGAAATATAACATGGTTGGGTATTTTAGGTACGAAAAAATGCTTCGTTTCCAATTTCCTCTAGAGAATCATTTACGTTGGTTTCGTTTAAATTTTGTTTCTGGACAAATGTGTCATTTGTTTGTGTACTTTGATTTTTAGTATACCCTACAATAGTTTTTGATATGGAGGTCTTATTTTGATTGGGGTTTTTATCAAAGGATAAAAATGTTTTGTCATAGTCAAGTTGATCTAACACTGAATTTATTTTATAGCATAAAGAAGAAATATTTCTGTATTTTGAGATGAATGAACATTCTTTACTCTGTCTACTAATGAGATGCAACATTTCGTTCAATTTAAATTCATTTGCGCAGATGTTTTTATTCACAGAGATAATGATTACAGGACATTTAATTGATTTTAAAAACAGGACCAGTTCTGTTGCCATCTTTAGAGAATTGTAATCATTTTGCCCTATAGATATAATTAATTTATCGTCAGGAGTAATGTCAAATAATTTTATACTACTTAATATTTCCTCTGTAGAGGCGTTTGTTTTAACAATAGATATAAAACGGTAATTATTATAAGGATTATAAAATCTGGATTTATAAAGTTGTGT
Source organism: Mythimna impura (assembly GCA_905147345.3). Lineage (NCBI taxonomy): Eukaryota > Metazoa > Arthropoda > Insecta > Lepidoptera > Noctuidae > Mythimna > Mythimna impura. The sequence goes on from LR990344.1 coordinate 1,201,784, forward strand.
TGCTAGTCCACTACATTGTCTACCTCCTAATATGAATGCCCTCTTTTTAATTTTTTTAATTCTTTAGTTAGTTTTTATTTGGATGTTTAATACAAACGAGTTACTAATAATATTTACACTTACAAAATAATGTTCATTTACTTTTTCAGCTAATAAAATGTGCAAGCGCTAATGGCGTCATAATAAATTCACGTTGTCAAAGTGTAGGTTTCGCTACAAAGGTCGCAGCACATTAATTAGTAATTAAGATTAATTTATATATTATTCTCTGAATTGAAGAGTTCATTACAAAGAGTGGCACTTGAAAAACAATCGTTAAAAATTCATGACTCTTGGGGACAGAATGACGACTTGAAAAAAGTTTTTAACAATTATCCGTTTTATAGTTAAGAATAATAAAAATGTTCAAGTTACTTTACGTCTTAGGGAAAATAAACCCGTGTATTTTCATTTTAAATCAAAGGTTCTAAACAATAGAAGACTCCTTAAGAGTGAAAGTGCACAGATTGGATAGAGTTTCAGTTCCTCATTAATATTTGTATAATTTGTAAACTGATTTGGATTTTCTTAAATATTTTATGTATCTTTTTTTTAATGATATAAACTAGTGCTTGACTGCGATCAAACCTAATGGTAAGCTGATGGTGTGGCGCACTAGTCTATTAAGAGTCTATTCTCTTTATCCTTGAAGTCACCTAATTTATAATCGGACGGGAAGACCGCAACAGGCAAATTGTTCCAGTCCTTCGATGAACGCGGTATAAACGACGAGGTAAAATGTTTAGTTCGAACCGTAGAATAACAACATAAAAGTGGATACTTTCTGTATGTCGGGTTGTCCGATGGTAAAAATTTGATGGCGGAATCAAGTCATGTAATTCTTGCGCACACTTTCAAAAATGCATCCTGTATTAAGGCAGCCACCATTGAGGTACCCTACGCTTGTGCGGTTTTGTAGGTTTTGTAGATTGGACTTAACCAAATCTAGATCACCAATTCCTCCTCCTTTCCACTCTTCGTACTCCTTTCCACCGAGTCTAAAGCTTCTAGCATTTGCAGCACCAGCCCATATGTGGCTGCAGTACTCCATACACGATTGCACATGTAGGGACACAATGTAAATGCTTAATCAGCGATATTATTATGACGCACCGTTACGCCTGTGATGCATAGAGAATATAATTCAGTCGCTAATAAACTGCAGTCGTAAATGGTCGTTTCAATTAGTCTTCACCCCAACACAAGCAATATTTGGGCACGCCATAATCATGGCGGTAAGTCCCCTCTTTGAGGAGTGGCTGGAAAGGCAACAGGGCGTCCTTACCTTCCGCATGACGCAGGTCCTCACCGGACATGGTAAGTTCGGGAGGTTCCTGCACCGGATTCGTGCGGAAGAAACGCCCGGGTGTCACCATTGTGTGGACCGCCCGGAGGATAAGGTGGAGTACACGGTGGAGGTGTGTTTACTGACTGGAGCCCATAATATTCATTTAGAGCCATGAACTCTAAAAGAATGAGAATATTCTTTTGTAACATACAGTTTCTCATAGTAAATATACCAATATAGATCAAAGTCATCCGTTTATACTTTAAACAAAACTCGACGCCCGAGTGTCACCATTGTGTGGACCGCCCGGAGGACACGGTGGAGCACACGGTGGAGGTGTGCCCCGCTTGGGCAGAGCAACGCCGTGTCGTGGGGGCAATCGGCGGCGGCGATCTCTCGCGCCGGGCCTTGGTACAGGCCATGGTCCGGAGCGAGGAAAAGTGGCAGGCGGTCGCCTCCTTCTGCAAACCAGTAATGCTAGCAAAGGAGGCGGCCGATCGCGTGAGGCAACGGTCCTCACGCCCCAACCGCCGCCGGGATTCCGATCCCGATTTCCGGCCACCGTAGGCACGGGCTTGCGGACGGCGAGTAATGGGTGGCTCACCGTTCGACCGTCCGGTAACCGTCCGAACCGAGCCCAAGTTGTCGACGGCGCGTGCTGTTCCACGCGCGCCCCAAGGAGATGTCAGCAACTGTAGGGGCCCAGCAGGGTCGAAGCCTACTGGGGCCAAGGGTCTGATTCTGAAAGGAAGACTCGGCCCTGGTACGAAAGGCAACGAAGGAACAGGAGTGGGTTTTTAGTCAGTTAAAGTCTGACACTATCTCCCGCCCCGCCTAAGGGCGGGGGATGTCATAAGATGATTTTCCCACCGAAAAAAAAAAACACAAGCAAACATAAAACACATAAAACATTAGTTAAATTCAAGTATCTAGTAGTTTAAGTAAATTCGAACTTAATCTACATCTAATCTATACACTTGTGCTTTGTATATCATTAGAAGCTGTCCCGGTGTGAAGTACCGCCGGACTTATGCAAGAACGCCTAATTTCCTAGCTTAGGCTACTCAGGGCCTTTCTTAGGACTTCTATGTATTTTGAAAAGTATTTTTTTAATGGAATAACGTAATTTTCTTTTATTATTAAAATATAAACATACATGCAAATGATTTAAATTCTTTCCTTCAGATAAAATATAATACGCATTCAAAATCGCATCACCGGTAACGTATTCAGATTTTAAACAATAATAACGTATCAATTCTTTGATTGAATTAAATTCTGGGAAGTACATAACAATACATAAAGCTGTAAAAAAAATTGATGGCACGTAACGGACCGGATAAATCAGTTATTGGAATTAACAACATTTCTGTTCATTTTTAAAATTCGTATGCTATTCATTTTCGTATGGTATTTTTGATAATCAAGAAGGAGTATTGGTAATAATATCATATTTGACATACTTAACGTGGGTGCTCGAGATACGATTTTAAAAGGACATTGCTTATACCACCTAAAATAGAAAACTCATGGGAAAAGAAAGAGTCAAGATATTAGACCAAGAAATCACTCAAGTAGTGACAGATCACCAACATGTTTACGACTAACCCAATATATATTGAAACTTTTACAACACTCCAGTAATATTTATTTTCCATTCTCGACATTCCAAAAAAAGGTAATCTGTCGTTGTAAAAGATCTGAAGAAAGGAACTTTAATCTGGCCGGAGGCGGCGGGCGGCGGGCGGCGGGCTCACGTCCCTCTGTCAAATAAATAAGATTCCGCGCCGGTAATTTAACGTGCTCTAACGTCAAACGTGAACGATTACGTTTCGGTTTTTGTTTGAAGATGGCGCGAGTTGGAAGGTTTTAAAGATCGATGATTTTGTCGAACTGTCGAGAGACTGATTTGTACCTGCATTCATAGCAAATAAATTATTTCATTTCATTTCACTGATGATTTTTGTTGGTATTATAAAAGTCTGATTACCAATGCAGGTCCGCTAAGGTAAAGTTATCCGGGTTATAATACCAATGTTAGTTTAGCCTTCTTAGCCAAGTTACAACCGTTTCGTTTCAATTATCTTTTTGTCGATCGCCTCGAGTAGGCCAAACCTCCGATTCCTTTATTCTGACGTTATCACAACGCTCAGTCACGTGGTCAGAACAAAGGAATAGGAGGCGTGGCCGACTCGAGGCGATCAACGAAAAGAGAATCGAAACGAAAAGGTTGTAACTTGGCTAGGGGAGCAGGTCGATTAAAACAAAAAGAATTATATCAAACAGCAAGTTTTTCTCGTTCTTATCTGTTTGTGCATATAAAAGGCAAAGTCCTGACTCACTCAGTGACTCACTCAATGCCTAGCCCAAATCCTTGGACCTAGAACGTTGAAATTATATATATATATATATATATAAAAGCGAAATACCACTCACTGATTAATCACAAAATCTCAGAAACTATAACACCAACAAACTTAAAATTGGGCAGGTAGGTTCCTTATAGAGTGCAGATATCCGCTAAGAACAGATTTTACGAAACTCTACACCTAAGGGGGTAAAACGGGGGTTGGAAGTTTTTTTACGGAGAAACCTACTTTTACGCGGGCGAAGCCGCTGGCAGAAGCTAGTAAAGTATACAAAGAATAAGAAAGAATTTTTCAAAATTTACTCGCTATAGTGATGAAAAGGGGGACTAAAGTTTGTATAAAATAAACCTACGTTCACGTGGGTGATGCCACTGGCATAAGCCAGTCATAGTCATCATCATCATCATCATTATTTCAGCTGAAAGACGTCCACTGTTGGACATAGGCCTCCCCCAAGTGTCGCCACAATGAACAGTCCTGTGCGTCTCGCATTCCCGCGACCCTAGCCAGGTCATCGGTCTACCATGTGGGAGGCCGCGCTAATGCTGCGTCTGCCGGTACGTGGTCGCTACCCCAGATCCTTTCGGTCCCAACGAACAGCTGCTCTGGATATAATGTGCCCTGCCCACTGCCACTTAAGTTTGGCTATTCTTCGGGCTATACCCGACAAAACATAGCCCGAAGAATACCGAAGGTTACCGAACCTTGGTTGTCCTGCGGATAAGATAATACTACCTTAATACTAACTTAATAATAGTGGTATTAGCTTGACCCTTCCAAGTATTTCTCACAGCTTGGAATCATCATCATTTCACTTCTGTTCGCTCCCACTTATTACTTACACCAACCTGTCCATGTCTTGGAACGGAAACCGTTGTCATTATTGTCAATACGTCGGACCCACGTACGTCAATGGTCACAGTTGCGATCGGCGACTATAATACGTGGCATCCTCCATCCTCTGTGTGAAACTTTCGTAATAAGGGTTTTAGATACATTTAACAAATTTCAAAAGGAATACGAATATCTAAATATGATTTTTCTCTTGTTAAACCAAAGCATAAAATATTATTTGCAAAGAAAAACATTTACCTAAACGTAGGACAACTATTTTTTAAGCAAAATGCCAGTCTAGATTTTCCACACTGAAAGTAAAGTTAAAAATAAATATTTAGCATTTTAGACAATGATTCCAATAGACACAGTAAAGCCTCAGATACATTAGGGGACAAAGTGTACCCCAACATGATGGGCAACGCTATCAAATCGTCCAACAACATCTCCCGTAACACGTGAATGCGTTGTAAAATGTTGGGGGCAAGTTGCGGTACACTGGGTAACACTGTAGCACAAAATAGATAGATACAGAAGTCAATCTACATACGAAGCGCACTCGACCAACGCACACACAGACACCTCTCACGGACACGATATCTCGACTCAATTCAGCTCAATGCAAGCTCGAGTGCTATCCGTTTGAGACACGCGTATGTGAACTTTTTTGTGGAAAAATAGACCAACAAAAAAACCTCATTCTAACTGTTGAGTGGACGGTTGTTTAAATTCAACATTAAACAGTGAATTGACGTTTTATAGGCTACCAGTTGTTTCAGAGAGGTGAGTAGATATTTGCTTGTATTTTGTTGTATTTGTTTGTTTTAACGTAACACAGAACAGGCCCCGCGCCGAGAAAGAAAAGATGATTTTGTGGCCATGTAATATTTTTACAATTCAGATTAGGTAGGCATTTACCACCGCACCCGGTTGCACTCGGACAGTTCGGCGCCACGCGCTGACCCTAGCGCGATCACTGAGCGCAGGTATGAAAAGTGAAGTACATACAGATAGACTTCTGTACCATCTATTTTGTGGCTGTAGCGTCATGTAGATTGAGCGTTGTACGTCATGTTTGAGGGATATTTTGTCCCCATTAGGAGACAAAATGATACATTAGTGTCTGAAGCTTTACAATCATGTTTGACATACAAATTGGCTCTGTTGTTTTATGAATAGCGAATGGCTTACAAAAGCATAATATAAAGTTAAGGAACTTTATAGGTATTATGCTTTTATTTTAGTAAAATTATTTATCTGAGTGAATATCCATAATGAACATACAAGGTGTAACAATACCGGGAATATATGTATGTAGTCAATACCCAAAAAAACCATAATGGACTTAACATAATGTAGGTACCTATTAATTTTGATCAGTTAATGATAACTTTGCTAGCAAAGTTCAATTTTTTTTTTTGGGAATTTACTTTGATGTTGTTGAAGAAGTTGTTCATTACCATGGGCAGAAACAGTATCTAAAATATTAAGTTTTCGTGTTTCAGAATAATGCAATTCGAACAATGAAAGTAAATCGGACAGGTGCTGTAGTAATCTTATGGCCGTAATTTTTCGATAAATAGAATATTTTGAATGAGTGGAGAAAGGTTGTTATTGCGACTGAGGCGGATTTCACCCGAGCTGCAGGTGAGGGTTTTATGGACCTGAGTGCCGTGTATCAAACGATATTCTTCAGTACACTTACGAAGAAATAAATAAACGAGGGCGGCTTGGCGACCAACCCGATACGATAATCAATTTCAATTGTGCTCGTGTACTTTTCCGCACTAGTACGGACGTACCTACAGTAAATTGCGGGCCTAAAATCGATAGGGATAGGAGCGGGTTTTTGAGGAGCAACTGTATTGAAAATAATCTTCTATTCGACAACCTTCTCAAACGAAAAACGCCTCAATATTAATAATAAATCAATCACTCCAAATCCAAAGAAACTTTATAAATCACATTACAATAAACTTTACGAAATTCTTTCTGAGTTAACTGGATATTTACATTTCGCTCGTCAAAGTTACTGCTACAATTTGTATGAAGGCAAGCTGGTGGAATATTAACACGAAATGGGAACGGTTATGGTTTGGCGACCTGACAATCTGTGCACTATATGAACCATAAACCCTACGAGTTAATGCCTTCTGTGCGTGAAAGGAGAGAAACATCGTGGTATTACATGGGGAAAAAGATTCATTGGTAGTAATTGGAGAATGGCCAAGTGTATTGATGCTGTTGAAGAAGCTTTGAGAAATTATTTCAGACATAGTCTAAAGTAAAAAAACAACTGGGCAAGTGCGAGTCGGACTCGTGCACTGAGGGTTCCGTACAAGCTTATCTTTGAAAACAGTTAAATTACCGAATCGAGTTACGAAGATTTTCCGAATCGCAAAAAAAGTTTTTTTTTTGACGTAACTACAAATTTACAGTTTTCAGATTTTTTCCTATACTTGTGCTATGAGACCTTGCTTCATACCAAATTTCAGGATTTTAGGTCAATGGAAAGTATGAATTTTGATTCCCTTGAAATACACATTTTTTGCGACATAAACGGCCGTATCTTTTTTTTCCTTTACTTAGTTTAATATTTCACACCTTCAAGGGACCACAGACTTGAGTATAAGGTTTTAATTTTAACTCGATACCTCCACGCGTTCCCGAGATAAAGGGTCTTGACAGACAGACATACAGACGAACGGACAACAAAGTGATCCTATAAGGGTTCCGTTTTTTCCTTTTGAGGTACGGAACCCTAAAAAGGTGATGACGTATTGATAAGATTCATATTTTATATCAAATTTTGTCAGCGGTTTCACACGTTTGAATGAAAAAATATCCTAAGGAACCATACTTCTGGAATTAAAAGTATCATAATGACATATTTTACTCGTGTGCCAAATTTAATGCAAACTCATTTAGCTCTTTGAGCGTAAAGGAGAATTAAATTTAAGGTTATGGTTAAGTTTACCTACTTAAGTCATTATCAACGACGACGATAAAGCATGCTTGCCTAAAAGTAACTTATTCATTCTTGACTTAAAGCTACAACCCAGTAACAACAATAGCTATCAGGAAACAGACTCCGGTGAGGAATTCCTCACCGGAGTCTGTTTTCACACTGTCACTCCTTAGCTGTACCTGTGCACAATAAAAATGCGGTGACGCAACGCCGTACGTCTAGTGGCCCGATGATGAAACGGGCTTGGCGGAATTGAATTGTTCAATTCCGATGCACATTGCTCACGAAATGCAAAGTACAGAAATATATTGTAATCGACCGCAATTTAAACAAAAAACATATACAAATACCCTTCAAAAGCACTACCAAAACAATAGCGCTGTCGGTGCCCAGAAATAGTTATACTAAAATTACTTCCCAGACAAAGTTTTCACAAGGAGCTCCACTTTATTAGTAGAACTCCCTGTTGAGCAAAAAACCATCTCCAACTTTTGTCCACCTTTTAAGTACTCGAGCTCACTTACTTTCAGAAATATGATTTATTTAATACTGTTTCCCGAGACAGGTACAAAAAATATTCTGGAAAATGGCTTTTTTGCCATCTGTACGGCTCAGCACTCTGGTACAATCAACAAAAAAAGATTTTTAACCCTTCATAAATTAATTACGAGTACTACAAGCTACCCACTCCATTTTGAAAGCCGCCATGATTTTATGAAAATGGAACAAAAAGATTTTTATAGCGTATGCAAACCTTTGACATCCATTGGTTCTATACAAAGGAATTTTTAATTTAACGTTTTTCACAGTTAGTTACATAGCTGGTGGAATAGAGTTTGGTGGAGGTTTTTATTGAATTTCGTAAAAAATAGTGAACAACGATAAAAACTAGCCTCAGTTTCAGACAGAAATAGATACAGTCACGATCAGCGTAAACTAAAATGTAACGACGAGTAGTATTTGAAAACTAAAAAAAATGTTTCTCGCAGTATGATTAAAATATTTTTTTTAACATTTGTTAAATTTTGCAATTAAAAACTTATTTGCGAAACTTAATATGTCCCTTTGGATCACACCTGAACTAATTCAAGGAATAATTTAGAGAAATTTGTTAAAAGATACAGAGATTTTACAAAATCATAAAAAATAAACATATCACGAAACTACAAAAAACAACACTGAAACATTAAAAACTAGCCATTGGCTTCGTTCACGTGAAAGTAGAAAATAACAGCCTCTGTCACTCAGTGATAAACTAGCATTCTATTGATGAAAGAATTTTTAAAATCGTTTCCGTTATTTTTGAGTTTACAAAAAAAAAAAAATACAAATCTGTTTTCTTTGTTTTCAAACAAATTAGAGGTCATATGAGAGAATACCGTTGAAACTTTTGCAGAATAAATAGACGATCGATATCAATGTGTTGTAATAGAAAATATTAAGAGCTTTGAGCAAAAATATTGATTTAGGAGTTCCTCGAGGAAGCATTCTGGGCCCCACCCCATTCCTGATTTATATTAACGATGCGTATAATTTGGATATTGAACAAGATAAAAGGGTTTCTTATACCGACGAAACCGCCATAATATTTACTGCTAAAACCTGTAGCAAATTGTACGAATATTCACAATTTATTTCAAAATAGTGACTACAAAGCATGAAACGCATGTTAGTAAAAGAGTTATGAGTATACATGTGGATGGATGGAGAGGGAGAGGGAGGTCAAAAACAGTCTAGTTAAAGACAACGCTAATTAATCTGTTTCAAAAAATTGCAAGTAATTGCAGATTTTAAAATTGATCGTTATTTAGCACAATGTGCAATAGATTATTTATATATATAGCTCTCATAATATTATTCTGCAATATTTCTAATATAATCTTATGGAGACACAGGTGATTTATTTTGTACATTTTTTTTTTTATTCTTGATAGGTTCGCGCTTGACCGCTATCTCACCTGATGGAAAGCGAAGATGCGGTCGACGATGGAGCGCGCTTACCTAGAAGACATACTGTCTGTAGGTAAGATATTTTTAAATCTTATTAGGGTTTAATATAATTTTAGTGGGCCTCATCAGAAGGCTCAAAGTCAACCAAAGGGCAATGGAAAGGGCTATGCTCAGTTTCCTTGCGTGATCGCATCAGGAATGAAAATATCCGCAGGAGAACCAAGATTTACAGTGTAAGTCTTTCGGCTGAAATGATGATGATGATAATTTTAGTTACACATTGTAGATTTGGATAATTTAATTAATGAATTATATTCTTTATTATTTTTACATGCAATTTTAAAATAATTCCATACTTGAATTTGCAAATTGCAATTTATTAGCAGGCGTACCTTCCATATTATTAAATTACTAGCTGGTACCCGCAACTTCGTCTATATCAGACACGTAAAACAACAATGCTATTTAGTGATAATTTCAAGAAGTTTTTCTGTGTCAAAACTTTTCCTAAAATAAAAGTAGCCTTAATTATTCCTTATAACATTAACTATATACTAGTGAAATTTCCGTCAAAATTGGCCCAACCATTTCGAAAATTAGCTCGAATAAAAAGACAGACAAACCGATAGACGGAAATGCAGACAAAAATTTAAAAATTGTATGTAACATACATACAATTTTTAAATTTTTGTCTGTAAATTTTTGTAAGTATCGATTACACTTTCATATGCGTTTTAGTAATAAAAATGTTATTTAGATTCTGCAAACAGAGACTTCCATAATGATAGGTTTGTAAATGTCTAAATGAATATTGACAATTCACTTTTATTTTCTTTACTTTATCATGTTTTCACTGATTACATTTAGAAGATTTTTTATTGGTATTAAAACGACAGTTTTGAAGTAAAAAGTACTATTGATGTCTGTAGATCTAGATAGACTGTTAAAAATGGTTGGAATGACATTTTTTATGCATCTTTTACCAATATAAATATAGTAATTATTATCTATAAGGACGTTCATTGTAAGACGTATGAGCTGTTGAAACATCTTACACGTTTTTCACCTCGAGGCCTTAATATTGTACACCATGATAAGTTATAAAATACGTGGATATCAGAGTTCATGTACATAGGCGAGCGTTTTGTGTTGAAAATTTAATATTTACTCATTTTGTTCGTAGTCTCTAAGTAGGTACCTTATCTATCATCTCAATATCTTACAACCCCTGACTTTTACTTGACGCCTCTAATAAAACTAGTGCGAACATTTCGATAGCTGTTACCGCGAGCGAATGGTTATCAAAAAGAATATAAGTGTGTAACGTGGGCTTGTCTTCAGCCGAACACACCACTGAGTGAAGTGGTAAGAGGTTGATCTCGCTAGCACAACTATGGTGGAACAACTGCAAATCTAAAATATTTTCCATCAGACCGTTATTTTATCTTTCTACGAGTTTTACGCACAGGATCGGTCGTTGTGGACACGCTTGGGGGAGGCCTATGTCCAACAGTGGACGTCTTTCGGCTGAAATGATGATGATGATGAGTTTTACTAGAACGTTTGTATAAAATTGATTCGAACAGCTGACAGAAAAAAATTTACTCAGCCAAAAAGATTAATGTTTTCTTTAATGTTATTCTTGGTTCCCAAGCTCGCGCTCTCTCTTCAGTTGACGGTTAGGTCAACGCATATTGACCATCTATGCATGAGACTAAGTTGGACCAAGTACTACCCAGAATAGATACATAATGTATGTTTCTCGGTCTAATATTAATTTGTCTACGTTTCGAGTTTCGAGAAAAAGAGATCGAACTGTATGAATATCGGTTGAAAACCCAAATTGATATATTCTATATGACATTTCTTTTAAAATATAATAATCTTAACGCTTCACAGCCTTGTCGACTGCCTGATAACTAATTTGCAGATAGAAATATTTTTTGATAGTCTGCATACTGCGTCAAAGTGGAATATGTTTGACGCGGAGTTAAATATTAGTAGATATTTTAAGAAATTATTTAAAACTACCCTGGTACTGATTTTTTTAAAACAGTTTTTTTTTTTTTTTTTTTTTTTTTTTTTTTTTTATTAATGATAGGCTCGCGTTTGACCACCATCTCACCTGATGGTAAGCGATGATGTGGTCGACGATGGAGCACGCATGCCTAGAAGTAGCCTATTCACTCTTGACTTAAAGACCCCTAAGTTGTAGCTATCAGGAAACACAGACTCCGGCAAGGAATTCCACTCCTTGGCTGTACGCATAATAAATGTGTTCTTAAAACGTTTTGTGCGTATGGGTGGGATGTCCACCATGTACCGGTGGCGCAACACCGTACGTCTAGTGGTCCGATGATGGAACGGACTTGGCGGAATTAGATTGTGCAATTCCAGTGCACACTCCCCGAAATGTAAACGATAGAAAACCGACAGGCCAGCAACATATATTATTTATATTTTATTTATTTATTATTTTGATGTAAAAAATTATTTGAAAGAATGTTAAACTAAACGAAGGTAAGATAAAATATTATGATAACGCATTCTTGTATAAATAGTACGTTATATTAAATGAAAAATATTTATAAAAGTTGTTAAATGAAACAAGATTGAAAAATTTAAGCAATAAGGTTTTTTAGAATAGAGCAATTTTTTTTTATACGACGTGAGTGGTATCCAACATTCATTTTTGAGCTTAAAACGGTCGCAATAAGTAACGCAGAATTTTCTAAGCAAGTCGTGCGTCTGCAGGTTTGAGACGAGACCTTAGCATTCCGCGGCGCAACTCGTGATTGCCGAGATCAAGGGAATTGCTTAGTAATTCCCTTGCAATATTCTGCTCTAATACCGCACTGTGGGGAGTGTAATATAAGGATTTTTTCCCTCGGCATACAGAAATATTCTAGTAAGAGACAATTTAAGAAATAGTGTATATTCTGTTTTGCTTTGAAATTGTATTTTTTGCCACATAAAAATGAGATACGTTTTTTTTCTAAGCATCGACAGTAGAGATTTAATAGATATTGTGTTTTAATTTCAGTGTGAGTTGATATGAAAGCAAAACTTATACAGCTTTTATTTTAATAATAGAATGCTAATCTATATTGGTATTCTATTATTAAAATAAAAGCGGTATAAGTTTTGCTTACAAAGCTGTATAATTTTTTTACAGAAAAAAATCATGTCCTACAATGATTTTAGAATAAACTGTAACCTCTACATTATAACGATGTGTGTGTTTTTTTTTCATCACATTCACCCGTCTAAGCAACCAAAATGATTATTCCTGAACTAAATAAATTGAACGGGTACCATGGAACCCAAGTTTCTAAAATAGGTCATCATTTCAGCCGAAAGACGTCCACTGCTGGACATAGGCCTCCCCCAAGTGTCACCACAATGAACGGTCCCGTGCGTCTCGCATCCATCGGACTCCCGCAACCGTTACCAAATCATTGGTCCACCTTGTAGGAGGCCTTCCAACGCTACGTCTTCCGGTACGTGGTCGCCATTCCAGAACCTTTCGGCCCCAACGGCCATCCGTTCTGCGAGCGATGTGCCCTGCTCATTGCCACTTAAGTTTGGCGACTCTTCGTGCTATGTCGGTAACCTTGGTTCTCCTGCGGATATCCTCATTCCTAATTCAATCAGGCAAGGAAACTCCGAGCATAGCCCTTTCCATTGCCCTTTGGGTGACTTTAAGTCTTCTGATGAGGCCCATTGTAAGCGACCACGTTTCGGAGCCATATGTCATCACTGGCAACACGCTAAATATCAGCATCTAAAATAGGTATATTCCTACAAAAGTAAGTACGGTCACCATGCCAAATGTAGGTATGCAGGTGTGCATCTGGATTGAGGGCCAATTTTTTAAATCCTTATGAAACGAAACAAGATGTTAAGGGAATTTAGTTAAAAATTAGTAAAACTTAATGCAATGACCCGTAAATTTCTAAAACGTAAATTAAAACTGTTATGATTAAATAACATGGACCCTCAATCCAGACGCTTGCAGAAAGAGGCATAATCTAAATCTCGGAAAGTACAATGTATGGGTTAATAATTATTATTTAGGGATTTAGTTAAGAATTTCTAAAATATTTTAAGAAATTCTCAAATCTGTAGAATATCACATTACAGATAAATGGCAGTTTACCTTGGGCCCTCAATTCATTAATGTCTTTTATTAAGAATCTGCAAAAATGTATTTATCTGACGAAATTCATACCTACGACTTTAATACATTTTAATTAGATACGTCTTTAAATTAGTTAAAATTAAATAATGGCCAAAAAGTTAATCGTTTAAAAGTAAATGAAAATTAGATTTTACTAAAACGTCAGAATTTGAACGCCCAAGATTTTCGACTTTATTGACTACACTAAACATCGTAGATTAAGCAAAGCAAATCAAGATTTCTCACTATTTTTTAACTAAATTTTAACGTATCGTCCGTTCTTCTAAATGCTATAATATAAGCGTAAATTGATTTTCAATTTTGTATATGAGAAAATTTTGTAGGGTGACCATAATGTTTATCGTACCTATAGGTACATTTTGTAAAGCACAGACTAAAATTCATATATTTGCAGATAAAAGTATTATATATCTACAATAATATTGTTTATTTTTACAATTTTTATGTTAGATAGACATATTCTATATTGTACACCAAAAATAAAAATTATATTAAGAACTTAAAATTAATAGGGTGTCACAATGGGACAGAGGTACTATAGGTACTTACTTTAAATGTATGTTAGTCGTTATGATATTTAAACTAGGGGATATAGCGGAAGTGGACAAATCAGAAACGAATTCGGAAGCAGTTTTTAAATTTGGTTTATCGGAATCGGAACCGGAATCAGAACCGAAACCGGAATCGGAACCGGAATCAGAACCGAAACCGGAATCGGAATCGGATGCAGAAGTGTCAAATGAAACAATACTAAACCTGATCAAAAACTCAGTTTAGTAAGCATAAATGAAGAGCGAACTCGCAACATGCCAAATACGAAACAAAATAACATGTGAAAGAGTAATCGACAGTCGCACGGGAAGGGAGGTTCTCCGCGCGACTAGTATAAACTTGTTTGCACCTCCGATATAAGTTCCGATTAAAAATCGGAACCAAAATTTTAATCGGAGGTGCAAAATTAATCAGAAGTTCCAACCTTTCGGAATCGGAATCGGACCTCCGTTACATGTCTGATTTATACTATGATGGCCTAGATGCCTAAAGCAAATAAATAATAAAGTACATTCATTTAGTTTCAATATTTTTTTCATAAAATGAAAGATAAATTAACCGACCAGTACTTAGTATGTTTTAAGTAGTCATCGTATCTATGGATAAGATCTCGAGCACCAGAGATGTCGCAATCCGTAAATCAATCAAATTAATTTCAATAAATAAAGTATGAGTATGTGCGCATTCAACTCCGGCCAGACGTTCAAAGAACTATACTCCTTAAGTGAATACGAAGAAATGCATTATTTTTATGGAGTTCCATGAGCTGAATCCTTGTACCGATTTCCGTTAATAAGAATTAAATAAAATAAAAAATACCTACCCATTTTATTTTTGATTCGGGTCGAGAATCACTTTGCCTCCTGTAATTTTTATCATCATCATTTCAGCCGAAAGTCATCCACTGTTGGACACAGGCCTCGTGACAAATACTCGTATAAAAAATTATCCTTAACTATACATTATTATTGTAAAAAGTATGTGTATTTTAGCCCTGAAAGGTTACTTTGCCTTATAAAGGCGCATGAGGTACTCCTGGGTCTAATAATCTGTTGAAGCTTTTTACTACTTAGAAAAAATCGGTAACGTTATGGCCTTTAGGGAATATTAGTGTTAGGGCTAAAAGCTGGTCAAATGCTTATCATAATATCTTAAACTTGCTACTTGCAAAGATTAACTTTACATTTTATTTAGTGACTCATAATTATGTAAGTACAAAACGTTTTAGGAATACATTTATTAATAATAATAAAAATAATAATGCTTTATTGAGACTCAGTAATATCAATTATGAGATTACAAAAATATCTTAGGTAAGATTGCTTTCGACGCAGAATATATAGCGCAACTGGCATCTTAGCTAAGTTACATAGTAACCTGTGTTAAAGATACCAGTTCCATTTCCCACAGGGTTACATTTTCTTGTATTAGATTTAATAGCATTTATCATTTAAATGATTAATAAATAGGACATAATTGTAATTAATTTGATTTGAGTAGGTAATACAAATAATCATGAATTGAATAAATTAATAAAGCAAAGCCTTTAATTAATTGATAATAATGTAAAAAATAATAATTGAGAATTATAACTTATTGTACTTACATACAGTTGAGGAGCGGAATTCCCTGCCCAAATCTTTGTTTCCTAATCTAGTCAGCTACAACCTGGGGGTCTTTAAATCAAGAGTAAATAAGTTACTTCTAGGCAAGAGTGTTCCATCGTAGACTACATCATCGCTTACCATCAGGTGAGAGTGTTCAAATGAGAGCTTATCAACATTAAAAAAAGTGACCAATCATTTTATTTCATATTTCTTTTATTACAATTAATAAAAATAAAAAACATAACTAGCTTTTGCCCCCAGCTTCGCCCGCGTACAAAAAATATTGCCTATATCAATCAGGATTTTTTAGGAAAAAAAGGCATTGCCTATTAGATGACTGGAGACGAATTCGAGAAATTTTTAAAATTATTTTTAATTTTTTCACATAAAATATCAAGTGCTTGACATTGAACCAACTGAAGGTAATGATACTTGAATGGTGTTATTTGAAAGCGCTAAATATATATAGTTAGTCCTTAAGGGTTGATGTTCTGTACTAAATTTGGTTGAATATTTACATTTCTTCTGTGGCCTGCCAGCCATTTAATATATTCTCTTTCTCCTTTTCTTCTAAAGAAACATCAGTCAGCAGTAATTCTTGGACCTGCGTCAACTTATTCTCTTTGTCTTCTTTGTCCGAAGAAACATCATCAGTCACCAATGACTCTTCGATTAGCTTCAACTCTTTGTTGTCTGATTCTGCGGTGCTCAGACAAACGTTATAACTGTATTTGTTTTCGTTGTCTTTTTCATTAGTATTTTTCTTCTTAACTCAACATGTATCGATAAGGTGGCCTTTCTTTTTACAGTTCTTGCAATATAACCTGTTCCTGTTTTCTTGATATGGTATGCTTCTGAGCCTTCAAGCTGTTCATTTCCGCTCCTAGCTTGGTATTCTTCCAGAATTTTTACTTTCAGATATTCAGGCTTAAAAATCTCAAAAGTTTTTGGCAAACTTTAGAGGAGCATTATGCTAAGCAGTTCTGGAGGTACCTTATCTTATCATGTTGTGGGGCTGGCCCTAGGCCAAAGCACTTCGACCCTTCTGGATCTTTGGAGATACCTTAATATCCATATCTGTGAGTTTGTCCACGATGTCCATAAAGTTATTTGTGTGGTCATGTAAACCTTTTCCTGTGGTCATTCGCTTTAGAACCAACTGTTTTAGTTTTATTTATTTAGTTATTTTTATTCACGACTTCGTTAGCGAGAAGTTTAAGAACATTACTCTTCTGGTTTGGGCCAAATTATAATATTAGTTTTTATAACGTTACGCATCTAAGCTATCTGTTAGTGTAAGTCTCGTCAAATTCCCGCAGGAAAATAAATAGTAGTATTTTTTTATTGATATAAACTAGTGCTTGATTTCACTTGCACTTATAGTTAGTAATTACTTCTTGTAACATCAGCTGTCCATCAGTGAAATTCCCATCAAAACTGGTCCAGCTGTTTTGGAGCTTATCTGGAACTAACAGACAGATAAAAATTTAAATAATCGCATTTTTGCTAAAGATATCGAATATACTTTAATAATGCATTTACTAAAAATAAATATTTTGAAATTACAAACAGTTTAATTTATAACCAACTTCAAAAAAAAGGAGGAGGTTATCAATTCGGTTGTATTTTTTTTTTATCATTTTTTTTTTGTTTGTTACCTCAGAACTCCGTCGTTTATGAAACGATTTGCAATTTTTATCCCCTTTATAGGATATGCTTCCAGATTGGTCCCATTTTTTTCTTTTTTCAAAATCCAGTTCTGATGATGGGATCCATGAGGAGTCGAGGGAACTCCTCAAATATTATAGGCAACCATATAGTGATTTTGGTATTTTTATCGAGAACTTAAGCATTTACAGTCAAAAAGTAACATTTGATGAAGTGGAACTGATGAAGAAGACCAGAAATGGTCAATGGAACTTCATACTCACATAGATATTACAATGAAGATAATTAAGCGATTATGACAATACAAATAAATTAATGGTTCTGAATAATTACGTTGAAAATTGTATCATCGAAGTGATCTGATGATGATGATGGAGCCGGAAGGTAGGCACTGTGAACTCCGTAATTAATCAATGTAACCTAGCCGTGTTTAGACTTAGTATTAGAATTGTCATGAGATGCACTTTGGCTATAAGGTACTATCGAACTGATCTGATGATGGAGCCGGAAGGTAGGCACAGGAACTCCGTAATTAATCAATGTATCCTAGCCGTGTTTGGGCTTATTAGAATTGTCATGAGATGCACTTTGGCTATAAGGTACTATCGAACTGATCTGATGATGGAGCCGGAAGGAGGAAGGTAGACACAGGAACTTTATAATAAAACAATGTAACCTAGCAGGGTTTGGGTTAATTGGAATTGTCATGAGAAATAAGCACTCTTTTTATAAGTGTATCGCAACTAAAAAGTGTGAAATAAAAACTGATTAGAAAAAAAACCGTCTTCACTAAAAAAACCCTAAAAGGATCAAAATACATAACTTTAATTTCGGAAGACGCTGTTAAACAAAAAACAAACAATATCGAGAAACACCGACTTCCAAAATAAAAGTTATTTTGATCCTTTTAGTGTATTTTCTTAGTTTTTTTTTGTTTAAGTTTTTTTTATTTTATACGTATGTCTATATAGATTATTAATTATGCCTTCGGCTGAGTATAAAAATTTAAATTAAAAATAAAATTGAAAATAAACAGTTTTGTTACAAGATTCAAATTCGCCGAAGGCGCAGAATTGTTCTACAAATGACTACCAATAGATTGGGCCCTTTGAACAAAGCAAGCGAGATTCTATAGAAATCCTAAGATTAGAATTGTTATGAATAAATTAAAATACTACGCATAGACTTTGATTTTGTCAATGAGATTTCGTAGGTTAGGTAACCTATTTTTAAAAAGGTACCTATATTTCCTACCAACTTATTTGGAAAATTTGTCTTAGCAACTTCACCATAATGTCATAATTTACATTGAGCATTATAGAATGATTTTTTTGTTTGTTTGTCGTGATGGCCTAGTGAATAAGGCACCCGCCGCTTATGCAAGGTTGCGAGTTCAAAATCGGGCAACCAATTGGCGGTTTCTTTCGGGCAAAAAATGTACGACCCTCCGCCGGAGTCGCTCCTAGCGTCAGAAGTTGCAGGACGACTACCGGCCCTCGTCAGCGTGGATTTGTGGAAGGCGAGCCATGGGTAGGTAGCTCACCATCCGGCGATTCGGTAAGAACCGACCTCAGGTCCACGCGCGCCTCAAAGAGAAGTCATTAAACATTGTTTGGGCCAGTTAAGACCAAAAAGGTAAACCTTTTATTCATTGACTGTACATCGCTAACCATTCAAAGAAAGACAGAGTCATTTTTTTGATACAGAGATCAACGCAAATGTAACGCGTTTGTGAACTAATTAGAATCAATTACTTACTACAGAAACAATGGATAACTAATTACTTAGGTACACATTGTTTGCTCATTAATGTGAACAATGCTTGAGTAGGTATTTTCCTTACACAAACAGTATGGTAAAGCGCAAAATGGGATTGAAGATTTTTCTTGTTAGCTCAAGGAATAAACGAGATTTTATTAATTAATTTGTATAATTATCTTTTATTTATTTTTTCTTTGCTCCACACAGACGAGGAATTACTCTTGTATCGTAAATGCATTCACAGATATGTGAACTCAGAACACAAAACACTCAGACCCAGAACAACTATCTATACGCCATAGAAATTTTTGTTCCGTGCGTGAAAATTGAAAATCACTATCTCAAAAACTAAGATTTTAACTTACTAATGAATGCTGGCTGACCAAGTAGGCATTTTTTTAAATTCTTGATAGGTTCGCGCTTGACCGCTATCTCACCTGATGGAAAGCGACGATGCAGTTGACGATGGAGCGTGCTTACCTAGAAGTAACCTATTCACTCTTTACTTAAAGATTCCCGGGTTGTAGCCATCAGGAAACACAGATTCCGGCAAGGAATTCCACTCCTTAGCTGTACGCACAATGAATGTACATCCATTAATAGCCGTTTCACGAAACAGGCTCCTCGACTGATTAATCCTCAGTTGCACAAAGTCACTGTCTTTACCACTGACCTCGGGTCCTTTAATAAGCACCTCTCTGGTATAGGAGTTATATAGACAGCCCACTCTGCAGAGTCTGCACAGAAGAAGACGAAACAGCAGCTCATCTGCTTCTAAGCTGCACAGTGGTTGCTGGATACAGGGCAAAGTACATCAAGAACCCAGGTACCCTCCGCATAATAGTAAGTAACGCCAAGGCACTGCTGGTTTTCTAGCACCCAACATACAATACAACAGCAGATGCATGTTTATGGTTTAGCTGTTGCTGATTTTGGTGTGGCTATAGACAAAAGTTATTCCGATCATAAAATCGCCTGTTTGGACGTTTTATATTTAAATATGAACAAACCCCATGAAACGTGACCATTCTATCGACTGCGAACATCGAATTTTGTATTTAAATTAAATCCTTTTACATTTTGTAAAAATATTCTGTATAAATACCAGAATACACAACGCTTGATCGTGCTTCAATTGAGCATTTCCATATAAAAAAGTCCAATATCATGATAAATCATATATCATTTTCTCATTTGAAACCGTAGAAGTAAAATCCTACTTGGGTTTTTGAACTTTCTTTATCATAATTAATTCCACATAGCACCGAAAGAAGAGAAAGAATATGTAGGTTTATTTGGCACACATAGATACACACAATGTAGAAAAAACTGGGCAAGTGCGAGTAGGACTCGCACACTGAGGGTTCCGTACAAACTTACCTATGTAAATAATTCAATTCCCAAATGGAGTCTCAAAAATTTTTCCGAATCGCAATTTTTTTTGTGACGTAACAACAAATTTACGGTTTTCAGATTTATTTCTATATCTGTGCTATAACACCTTGCTTTATGCCAAATAGCAGGATTCTGGTTCAACGGGAAGTACCCTATGAATTTTGATTTCCTTGAGACTGTCGAAATATACGTTTTTTGCGATATAAACGGCCGTATCTTTTTTTTCGTTAACATATAAGTTTTATTTTATCACAGTTTCAAGGGACCGCAGACTTGAATATATGATTTTAATTTCAACTCGATAACTCTACGTGTTTCCGAGATAAAGGGTCTTGACAGACAGACAGACCGACAGATGGACGGACAACTAAGTGATCCTATAAGGGTTCCGTTTTTTCCTTTTGAGTTACGGAACCCTAAAAATATGTAGAAACTTAACATTTTTATTTTTCTCCTTCTGTGTCAAATCCATCCAAAGGTTGTCTGTAAAAAAAAGCTTTTAGTGATGACACCACCCATTGTTACACCCTATCAATTTTAAGGTCCTACTAGAGTATATAAATATCTATCTATCTAAAATACATAAATACATTGATAATTATTGTGTGTTTTACGGTTTCACCAGACCAGTCCAGTTCATGAAAATGCCAGAAAACTACGCTACGACGGGACGGCCACAGGTAAAGACGGCATCGTCAAACCTTTTCGTACAAATTAAGCGTATCAGTGAATACCACCGTCGACTCGTAGAATAAATTGACGGGCCGTGACAATTTTAGCCATAGCTGACAACCGAAGTTGAATTGAACACACATTGCGTGACCACGAATATAATTGATATTGGCTTCTTTAGTCGCTACAATTCTGTTTTTTTGTGGTTATTATATTTTTTATTTATATGTACATTATTGGTTGCATTAAGCTGTTGATCCCCGCAATAACGCCGGCGTTAACGCGCCATTGTCTTTCTATTGTGTCTCTAATTACGCTATTAGATAAGTTAAGGCGTACTTAATGCAACAAGGCATTTTCCACCATTCAACTTTTGGCTCAAAAAGACTACACTGTATATAATTATGTATGTGTGTTATTATGTTGTTGTGTGTCGCATCAAGGGTGGCCGAGATGCGAAACATCGGGTCTTCATCACGATCCGACATAGTTCTTGGTAGGTGTGGGCACTGACTTGGGTACTCGAACGAAAGATAATATGAATCAGAATAATTTTATTTTGATAACGGTTTTACAAAAGGAAACAAACACGTGCGTTGGTACTAAGCGTATGCCGAGGCTGTCCGAGGTAGAATGCCACACCTCTCGGGCTTCCCTCCAGTCCTCGCTGCATCCCTTCTACCGACGATCGTGTCCAAGCGGTGGGATGCCGCTTGCGTTTCGGTGACGATATTATTAGTTTACGAAACTAATTGTTAGATGGCGCTGTCCGTCGCACCCTTGCGCCTTCAATCCACGACATATATATATGCAAAAATAATAAACTATTAAATACTTTGATAAATATCATAATTGTCATTATAATTAAGAAAACTCAAAAATAATAAATACCACCTTTACATTGTACAGTTGACACCTCTACGGTCGGAACTAAGCGTTTTGCGTCGTCATTTATACAGCATACATCGAAGGACTGGAACAATTTGCCTGCTGCGGTCTTCCCGTCCGATTATAATTTATGTGTCTTCAAATCTAGAGTGAATAGGCTTTTAATAAACTAGTGCGCTTCACCATCAACTATTGCATTACTGCTTACTATCAGGTAAGGTCGCAGTCAAGCAATAGTTTATAACATAAAAAAAATACAACGAATACAAAACTAAGGTTTAGAGGGTTTAATGTAGTACTTCCGAATGTTACGTTGAAGGAAAATTTACTTTCAGCTTTTTATTATCGAGACTGCGTGACAATTACACATAAACACATTAATTCTTATAGCTACTTACCACCGACGCAGCGCTACTGCCCTCTATGATTAATTCTTATATAACTTTCAGGCATTTTTCAGTAGTGCGTCGTCGCTTTTCAGTGGGTATTATGAGATAGTGGAGTGCTTATGAAACTTGTTTTGCGCGATGCGTCTCCTGAGTGCTTTACGTTTGAGTCTACGTGGAGAATGGAGACGTCTACTGCGTGAGCGATTTAATGAACAGAGTGTACTGAGGTTGGGTAGGGTTTTTTTCGGTGACGGTAAAGCAGGTTGTATTGTAAAATAATTGTGGGTTCGAATCTTTATAAATATTTCAGAACAGTTTGGCCATCGATCGAAATATTTGTAAGCCAAGTCTAAAACTTCTTACTTGCAAACTTTAACCAAAATTAAATTCCAAAGTAGAAATTAATGGAATAGGTACCTATAGAACAAGAATCAACGAACTTTTCAGTATCAGCACGGAATACTTTTAATGCGATTTTTTATTTGTGAATTGATCGGTTGCTTTGAGTATCTAATAAACTACCTACTTCAAAGAATCAATACATTTATTTCAATTAAACCATTTACAGGCACTTTTGAATTGTCAAGGAGCCAGTCAGTCAGAAAAGTGATGCTAATTGTCAAGGAGCCAGTCAATCAGAAAAATGATGCTAATTGTCAAGGAGCCAGTCAGTCAGAAAAGTGATGCTAATTGTCAAGGAGCCAGTCAGTCAGAAAAGTGATGTTAATTGTCAAGGAGCCAGTCAGTCAGAAAAGTGATGCTAACCGGCAAGGAGCCTGTCAGCCAGAAAAGTGATGCTAATTATTAAGGAGCCAAATTGATGCTAATTGTCAAGGAGCCATTCAGTCAGAAAAGTGATGCTAATTGTCAAGGAGCCAGTCAGTTAGAAAAGTGATGCTAATTGTCAAGGAGCCAGTCAATCAGAAAAATGATGCTAATTGTCAAGGAGCCAGTCAGTCAGAAAAGTGATGTTAATTGTCAAGGAGCCAGTCAGTCAGAAAAGTGATGCTAACCGGCAAGGAGCCTGTCAGCCAGAAAAGTGATGCTAATTATTAAGGAGCCAAATTGATGCTAATTGTCAAGGAGCCATTCAGTCAGAAAAGTGATGCTAATTGTCAAGGAGCCATTCAGTCAGAAAAGTGATGCTAATTGTCAAGGAGCCAGTCAGTTAGAAAAGTGATGCTAATTGTCAAGGAGCCAGTCAGTTAGAAAAGTGATGCTAATTGCACATTCCAAAGCGTAGAGATATGGAGAAGAATGTACAAGAAACTCCATGTACCTACACTCTTTTCAAGCATGTTATGTATTACAAATATCTCGGTTACATGTTTCCTGTCGCTACTACTACTACTACATTTCAGAACCTACCACAACCATCTCTTATCTCAGCAACCAGCAAACAAAAATCTGCTTCCATTGCACCTCTACCGCGTTATGCAATAAATCCCGCTAACTTCCTGAACTAACTCGAGTGAATATTCAGAATCTAGTGTTTTATAAGAAAACCCGAACTCATGTTCAAAGTTTTGCGGTGACTTTGTAATAGAAAACTTAATTTGTAAGGCGATGACTAAGTGCGCTCTTAATGTTAACAGGAAATATAATGGTAATATCGGAGAGGAAGGCTTATTCTATGTTTACAAAGAGCTTATTTTTTTATTTGTGAGGTTCAAGGGTTAAAAAAAAACGGCCAAGTGCGAGTCGGACTCGCGCACTAAGGGTTCCGTACCGTCCATAGCAAAAAACGGCTAGTATTTGTTGTTATAGCGGCAACAGAAATACATCATCTGTTAAAATTTCAACTGTCTAGCTGTCACGGTTCATGAGATACAGCCTGGTGATAGACGGACAGACAGACAGATAGACAGAAGAACAGCGGAGTCTTAGTAATAGGGTCCCGTTTTACCCTTTGGGTACGGAACCCTAAAATAATCAGCGATAGCGATGGTTAAAATATTAATAAGTAAGAGATAGACTAATTAGCTCGCCGTCCGATGAGGACCACAGGCCCTAATAATAGCTCTTAATGCGATCCACTTGATGATCTAAACTGAACTGTGAAAGAGATGGAGCTCTACATGGTGTATCGCTTCATCCCTTTTTCTCGCTTACAAGCCTGACATTTTAACATCATGGTAATACCCCTGGCCCGTGTTGACGCTGCGTCGCTTTCTACGCGCGCCTCAAAGAGCTGTCAGTAATATTGACGTGGCCAGTTAGGGCCGCAGCCTGCCAGGACTGCGAGATTGTTCAAAGAGTCAACGCAGCTTTTGAATCCAAAACGCAACTAAAGGAATACAGGTGGGTTTCAGTTAGTAAAACTTTCACATTCCTTCTCGTTCCACCTAGAACTTTTTTTTAGGTGGGAAAATTATCTAATTACATCCCCCGCTCTTGGGCGGAGCAGGATGGTGTGTCAGACTTTTACTGACTAAAAACCCACTCCTGTTCCTTTTTGCCATTATTCCAGGGCCCCGGGGAACTCTTTCGCATCACTCATGGCCCCAGTAGGCTTCGACCCTGCTGGGCCCCTTTTTTTTTTTTTTCGGTGGGAAAATCATCTTATGACATCCCCCGCCCTTGGGCGGGGCGGGAGATAGTGTCAGACTTTTACTGAATAAAAACCCACTTCTTTTCTTTTCCGTTGCCTTTCGTACCAGGGCCGAGTCTTCCTTTCAGAATCAGACCCTTGGCCCCAGTAGGCTTCGACCCTGCTAGGCCCCTACAGTTGCTGACATCTCCTTGAGGCGCGCGTGGAACAGCACGCGCCGTCGACGACTTGGGCTCGGTCCGGACGATTACCGGACGGTCGGACGGCGAGCCACCCATTGCTCGCCGTCCGCAAGCCTGCGCCTACGATGGCTGGAAATCGGGATCGGAATCCCAGCGGCGATTGGGGCGTGAGGACCGTTGCCTCACGCGATCGGCCGCCTCTTTTGCTAGCATTACTGCTTCGCAGAAGGAGGCGGCCGCCTGCCACTCCTCCTCGCTCCGGACCATGGCCTCTACCAAGGCCCGGCGCGAGAGATCGCCGCCGCCGGTCGCCGCCGCCGATCGCCCCCACGAGGACACGGCGTTGCTCTGCCCAAGCGGGACACACCTCCACCGTGCTGCTGGGCCCCTACGGTTGCTGACATCTCCTTGAGGCGCGCGTGGAACACTACTCGCCGTCGGCGGCTTTGGCTCGGTCCGGATGGTTACCGGATGGTCGGACGGCGAGCTACCTATTGCTCGCCGTCCGCAAGCCCGCTCCACTAAAGAACTGGAGAATTAATTTGATAATTGGCCAAACTAAAAAAAAAAAGATAAGCAATTAACTACGTCAGTTTTTCGGAGTGTACTGTTTATAAAACCCATACCTGATTTTGTACTTGTTAAGTTTAAAGCAAAAGTAACAATCTCTTCTCAACTTTGTAGCAGAAATGTACTGTTAAACTACGTATTTGTTTGGAACCTAAAACGTTGAATACCTTTCCTAAGGAACTATATTACATGTTATGAAGTGTCCTAGCACAATAGCTGCATATGACTTCAAACGTTTGAGACGCAACACTTGCTTGCTGCAATATGAGAAAGTGAAAAGGCAATATCAAAAATACTTATAAAGCTCTGTGGGTAGTCGTCAAGTGATATTGAGTTCGAAAAGTCAAGATGAAGCAGACATTTAATTTTAATTTTAAGTTTTTTATAGAAATATACAAAAACACATTATGTCTGGACATGTCATAATCATGGAGGTAAAGTCTGTTTTGAGGAGTGGCTGGAGAGGCATCACGACGTCCTCACCTCCCGCATGACGCAGGTCCACACCGGACTTTATAAGTTCGGGGGGTTCCTGTACCGGATTCAGTCGGAGGAAATTAGCACGCAAAACACAGTGGAGTATACTGTGGAGATGTGCCCCGCTTCGGCAAAGCACCACTGTATCCTCGTTAAGGTGATCGGTGGCGGCGAGCCCTGGTTCAAGCCATAGTCCGGGGCAAGAGGAAATGGGAATGGGGAGCGCTTGCCACTTTCTGCGAAGCAGTAATACTAGCGAAAATGATGGCCACATTTGTTAGAAAACTGATATCCTCACGCTCACGCCCAAGCTGCCGTAAACCCGACTACCGGCCACCATAGATGCGGGCTTGCAGAGGACGAGCAATGGGGCCCACCAGGGCCAATGCCCGTTAGAGCCGTAGGGAATTTCTGAAAAAGAAACCTGTGGTCCAAGAACGTAAAGGACACAGGTGTGGTTTAGCCAGAAAAATTACACACGATGTCATCATTGCAAATATTGGATTTTTTTCAATACTACATTTTAAACACAAAAATCCACTAATTAGCAAAATAATCCATAACGTTTTACGTAAAACAACTGTTAATGATGAAAGCATGATAAGTTCAACAACGAAGATAAACAGTTCAATAATCATAAAAATTCAGATTAATACTTAGATAATAAACGTCTAGCCCGAACATAATGAAAAGCTTAAGTTTCAAATTATGCTTAAATCAAATTCAATCAACTTAATAAATAAATTGTGGTTTAATTATAAGTAACAAGCTACCAGTTGTTATCTTTTGAACTTCGAAATAAAAATTAAAGCGAATTTTATTTTCAGAACATAACCTTTTGTCTTCCAATTACCATTTTAATGATCTGTCAAAACATGTCTACACGAAAATATATTAAATTATAAATATTATACGTGTATTTCATTCGCCATAAGTTTTCCATTCATCATAATTATATTTCGTTTCGCCTTGGGTTCTGCCAAAGAGCAATGAAACGCAGCATTCTGGCTGTCAAAAGAGCTGACAGACAGACTATGGGTGGACGACGCCACCGAGGTTGACCTGGGAAGAGGTGGCGAGATGACCTAGATGCCTAAATCAGGATGTCATTCAGTCAGTACTTCTTTAAGGTCACGTGAACACATTCGCAAGCAGTTGGTGGAATCATCACAGCGTTGATTTCTTGGATTCGTTTTTCATAACAATATTGATTATTTGTATGTATTTATATAAGTATGTATGCATTTATTATTGTATTAGTTTTCTTTTAGCCTTATTTGCCTTTAAGTAACACCTACCATGTTATGTTTCTGCACCACCTTAAGGTCGACTAGTAGAAAATTCCTAAAGCATTAAGTCCGCCTTTGTACAGTGCTAGTGCATAAAGTTTTAATAAATAAATAAAAGAATACCTGGAAGAAGTTGGGGAGGTTTTTGCAGCAGTAGGAAAGTAAGGGCTAAATAAAAAAATATATATTTCATAGTAATCATGGCGAAATAAGACTGAGATGTCATTCTAGCAAACGTGACGAGAATTCTTCCATATCTCTCAAACTTCAAAGCAATAGTACGAAGTTATATATCTCCTTACATAGCTTCCTGCACAATTCAACTTCACCGTTCCTTTCATTTACTTTACGGACGCCAGTGTAAAATTTATCTGGGAATCCAAGACTTGTGCAAAGCATAACTTGTGCAAGTATGCGACAGTGACACCTCGCGCAAGTCGTCATATTGAGTACAGCTAAAGAATTGGCGGAATTTCATTTGTTAGTTTTCCTGTAGCGGAAATTGTTTCAAAGTGGTTAGATTGGGTTTCAGAGAGTTGAGTAAGTGCATCTCGGTGAATTCGTGAAAAGAGAAGATTTGTTTTTGCTGAAATAAATTACAGGGAAAGTTTTCAGGTTTCAATTTTATTGCCGGGTCGGAGTTTTATGGTTTTGATGTTTATTTTTGTCTGTAAAAGATATTCTGCGCGCTACATATTTTATAACAATTTTGTGTAATCAAAAAGTTCTTACAAATTGTAAACAAAACATTACTTTAATACGTATTGGTACACCTCTTGTTATAAACGTAATTCTCACAATATGGAACCAAACTAGAAAACTAAGAAAGTTATAACAATAAACCGGCTGCTAAAAGCATTTCCTCTTTCTCAAAATGTAGAGATTCCACATCTTAGGAGCAGGCGTCACATAATACAGTTACTAAGCTTTGTCACCCGCTGGGAAATCTTTTGTTCGGCCACGGGTTTAGAGGCAGAGAATTTTAACTGAACTGAATAATATCATCACGGTGACTTGAGAAAAAAAAAAACAAAGCCTTTTCAAACATTTCTCGTCTATATGAAGTATAATATTTTGAATTGTATTCTCAATGATTTAGAATTCTTCTTTTTTCTCTTCTTTTAATACACACAAACATTCTTTAGTAATCTATTTATGAATGAAAATGACGTACGCGTTCAGTGCTCTCTGCCATTATTACGTGCCATTAAAACAATCAGTCAGTGTACCCTAGTATAGCAAAGGTGAAAGAAAGTTCAATGTTTGACATAAGTGATTTATTGTTTGCGAAGAGTTGATTCTACGTATTGTCTAGGAGCAGTGGTGGGCCAGTGGTAACGGCCCCGACTTACGAGTTGTAGGTCACGGGTTCAAACACAGCCAGGCGCATTACATTTTGTAATTTATTTAATTACTAATTGCTCTCAAAACACTGAAGGAAAACATCGTAAGGAAACCGGCATGTCCTAGAATAAAAAAATCGAAGAAATTTGACATTCATCAATCCACACTGGGCCCGCGTGGTGGATTACGGCCCATCCTCTCTCCTAGAGAGAAGGCCTGCATCCCAGCAGTGGGAAAATTATATGGCAAGTAAAATATCATAAGACTGTTACTGACTCTGGCTAGCAATATGTTTCAGTCGCCGCTCACATATCTGTGGCACCTATAAACTTCTGTTATCTTCTCTGAACAAATTTATTATATGTTTTGCTACAAGTTTGTGTGAGATTTATTTCGATGATTCGTTCAGTTTTAGCCAAATTGCGGTACTGAACGGTTCGTTGACTTGCCTCGGTAACTAGTCGAGACAGCATCACAAGTGATCTATTGGAAAATGTTGTTGCGGTCTGAACCACAATATATTAATTTTAGCGTAAAAATCTGCACTATAATTTTAAGGTTTTTTTTTTTCATTTGTAAAATCATCCAATGACATCCCCCGCTCCTGGGCGGAACGTGAGATAGTGTCAGACTTTTACTGACTATAAACCTACACCTGCTTCTTCTTTACTTTCGTTCCAGGGCCCCGGGGTTCTCTTTCGCATCACCCATGGCTCCAGTAGGCTTCGACCCTGCTGGGCCCCTACGGTTTTGCTGACATCTCCTTAGGCGTGCGTGGAACACTACGCGCCGTCAACTACTTTGGCTCGATCCGGTCGGTTACTGGACGGTCGGACGGCGAGCTACCCATTGCTCGCCGTCCGCACAATGTTAAGGATAGAATTAGATTTATTTCTTATATTTAATTACTAGCTTCTTTCAGCGGCTTCGCCCGCGTGAAAGTAGTTTCTTCGTACAATCTTTGGACCCCCATTTGGGGATGATATTAGGGATGAATTTTAAAAATCCACTCTTAATGTTCTCCTACGTTATAAAAAAAATTCACGAACCTAGCCCTAACAGTTTTAGCTGTACGTTGGTATGTCAGTCAGTCAGTTTCTCCTTTTACACATATAGATAAAGCGTGTATTTGGTGAGAGGCCATACTTCTTTAGGTGACTGAGGCAGCTAATTAAGATGTATTAAATTCTTAACGTGCTTCATCAAAATTTTAGCATACACAATCAATATTCTATCCTGTTTGAGATTGCAACTAGTCTGCAAACTTGTCTGTCTTATCGCACCACAGCTGAACAAACTGTTCGTCTAGAATTGAATCCGCAACAAGAAACTATACCCTGTACGTGGAGCACTGAGCCGCTGTAGAGAAAAGGGCAGAAATGCCACTTTTAACAAGAAATCGAACTGACAAGAGAGGAAAAAAAAAACTAATATAGTATACTGACAAAGAGCTATTTTATTGTATCTTAAAAATTGCGTTCATATTTTGTAAAATATTAGTTACTTGGTGATCACAAAATTATGTTATGAGTGACCTGAAGAATCTATCGTGTTTACAAATAAGCTTAATGTTCTCTTTTACTACGAATATTTTTCATGTCGGGGTCATCAATGTAATTGTGTGCGTGCTTTTTTTTAGGTGGAAAATCATCCAATAACTTCTCCCACTCGTGGGCGGAGCGCGAGGGCGTTTCAGATTTTTACTGAATAAAACTCACTCCTGTTCCTTCTTTGCCTTCGTTCCAAAGCCCCGAAGTACACTTTCGCACAATCCATGGCCCCATTAGGCTTCAAAACCTTGCTGGGCCCTTACGGTTTGCTGACATGTCTTTGAGGCGCGCGTGGAACACTACGTGTCGTCTATGACTCGAGGTCTGTCTGAATGGTTACCGGACGGCCGGATGGCGAGCAATGGGTAGCTCGCCGTCCGCAAGCCTACATCTAAGGTGGCTGGAAATCGGGATTAGGATCCCGGCGACGCGTACGGCCACCTCCTTCGGGGAAAAAGGTGACCGGCTACCATTCCTCCTCACTCCGGACCATGGCTTGTACCAAGACCTGGCGCGAGAGGTCGTTGCCGCCGATCGCCCCCACGAGGACACGGCGGTGCTCTGCCCAAGCGGGCCACACTTCTACCGTATGCTCCACCGTGTCCTCCGGGTGGTCTACACAATTTTGACACCTGGGATAATTATATCCCAGGTGTCAAAATTGTGTAGACAAAGATTGAGATTGAGATTGGTGACACTCGGGTATTTGTGTGCGTGTAGAATGCCTACTACAATAACAAGTGAAAGGCTCGATAGTCAAATGCCAACTGAGTTATATTTCAGATTTTTAAATCATTTAATTTGACTCATGTTTTTACAGAACCAACAAGAGTAACTCCAACCTCTGCAACTTGTATTGATAATGTTTTCTGCAATTGTGACTATTTAGATAAAGCTATAGTGAATTATCTTCCGTCTGATCATAGTGGACAAACTGTAGCATTTAAGTCTCAAGCAGCCTTGAAAAAAACGCAAATACAATTTAGGCCAATTACAATAGGCAAATTAAAAAAGTTTAATAGTAACTTAGAAAATAAGTTAAATGTTCTGGGCCATGATATTGATGATGCCAATAAATTTTATGATAATTTCTTTTCAATGGTACTCAATGAATTTAATACAGCTTTTGAAAAGAAGTCTAATCTAGTCTAGTGAATATGATCATATTTCTGAATTTCGTATTAAGCTCAAGTGGCTGCCAATCCGCCTTCGCCGGAATGCTCATATTTTATCGTTGCTTTACAGTGTTCTGTTTATTCCTACAACCCCCTCTTATCTTAAAGAACGTTTCAAGTTCCTTCATGACACACATTCTAGGCACTTGAGATCATCGGAGAATTTGAAACTTTTAATGCCCACGCATTCTACCAAGTTTAGTGACAAATCGTTCACAGTCCAAGCGGTGAGATTGTGGAACGCGTTGCCGATGCCAATCAGGCAAGCCCAGTCACTAGCTTCTTTCAAAAATCTAGTCAAAGCTCACTTCCTTTCACTCTAATTGCTATCCTGCTTCTACCTAAATTCAGTTCTTCCGTCACTAACCCACCTTATTGTTCTTTTCTTTTTTCCATCTCTTTGTATGAAATTGTGTAACTTATATTAAGTATATTATATATATATATATATATATATATATATAATATCTATATGTTTATATATTTTCTTTTATATATAATAGCTATATTATATCTATGTATAGTCTAGTATATAATTTTAATCTAATATTTACTGTATTCATTTGCAGTACACCACAGACTACCCCCTTTTTCTATTTCGATTTCCATCCTAAGGTTGTCTGGTAGATATCGCTGTCAGCGATAAGACCGCCTTTGTACCCATAGATTTAAGTTGCCTAGTATAAAAGTTTTGTTACTATTTTGGTGTGCAATAAAGTTTATTCTATTCTATTCTATTCTATTCTATTCTATTCTATTCTATTCTATTCTAAAAATATTTTCCCTAAGTTTGTGTTTAGTGACTGGGCGACTAAAGGTATTAGGGTAAGTAGGGAAAGACTATATGAGCTGTATGGCCTTAAGCCATTCTTCAACACTGAAACTTTTAATAAATATGTAAATAGATATTCTAAACTTTTTAGAAAGATTTGCAAGGTAGCAAAGGCCCTGTACATTAGCAATAAGATCAAATCGGCAGACAATAAAATAAAAACTGTGTGGAAAGTTATTAATAGTGAAACTGGTAGGAATAAAGTACGCAATACGGATTTTTTATTGGAGACTTCACATGGTCCCAAAAGCTCTAACATAGAAGTAGCCCAAGAGTTTGTGAATTATTTCACCGATATACCTCTTAGGACTACGGAAGCTCTAAATTCCTCCCCTGAAGCTTCAGTTGCTTTATTGAAAGCAAACTTGCCAGGCTGTCCGGTTGAATTTCAATTCAAACATATAAACCCTTTGACAGTCATAAAGGCTTTCCGGCAAATAAAAGTCAAATTAACCGAAGATCTATGGGGAATGTCTGTTAAAGTATGCGCATCTATAATTGAGACCATAGCACCGTACTTAGCTTTAATATTTAATTTGTGTGTGGACCAAGGAGTCTTTCCAGATATAATGAAGTACAGTAAAGTTATACCACTTTTTAAATCCGGTGACCATAATGACACTAATAATTACAGACCTGTATCAGTATTGCCGGTTTTCAGTAAGGTGTTTGAAAAAGTTATGCTTAATCAAATGCTTTACCATTTTAACAGCAATAAAATATTTCATGATCAGCAGTATGGTTTCACCAAAGGACGTTGTACGACTGACGCTGGTGTCACTTTATTGAAACATATATTTGCAGCGTGGGAAGAAGCCCAAGATGCAATAGGAATTTTTTGTGACCTCTCAAAGGCTTTTGATTGTGTTAATCACGAAACCTTGCTTTTAAAGCTAGAACATTATGGACTAGGTAAACTTGCACTCAGCTTGGTGAAATCTTATTTAATTGACAGGCAACAGCAAGTTCAGATAAACGGTGTCAATTCTCCGGGTTTGAAAGTCAAAATGGGTGTACCACAAGGCTCAATATTAGGTCCTTTCCTCTTTTTAGTATATATAAATGATCTACCGCATCTATTAAAAAAACAACCACATATTGTACTGTTTGCTAACGATACGTCGTTAATTTTTAAGATCAATAGACGTTCCACCAATCTTGATGACGTAAACAATGCTTTACAGCAAGTCCAAAACTGGTTTACTGTTAATAATTTAGTATTAAATGGAAAAAAAACTAAGTGCATAAGATTTGCGTTACCGAATGTTAAAAGTAATTACTCCGATATAGTATTGAACAAGGAGAAACTTGAATTCGTGGAGAATACGGTTTTCCTAGGGATCACGCTTGACTCGAGGCTACAATGGGGTCCTCATTTAACATCTCTGGCAGGTCGGCTTAGTTCAGCAGCATATGCTGTCAGAAAAATCCGTCAATTTACTGATGTGGATACTGCGCGTCTAGTTTATTTTAGTTACTTTCATAGTATCATGTCTTACGGTATTTTGCTATGGGGACGGGCTGCAGATATAGAGTCTATTTTAATTCTGCAGAAAAGAGCTATCAGAGCCATATATAATCTTCGCAGACGCGATTCTCTTAGGGAACTATTTAAGGAAATAAACATCCTGACGGTTCCTTGTCAATACATTTATGAAAACATTATGTATGTTCGGAAAAATATTCATCTTTTTACTAAGATAAGTGACAGGCACAATTTTAATACTAGGAACAGGAACAAATTAGATCAACCTCGGTTCAGATTGGCTAAAGTACATAGTTCTTTTATGGGGTACTGTGTAAAATTTTATAATAAGATACCAGTTGAGATTCTACAACTAAATGAGTCCAAATTTAAAGCATGCATTAAACGCACACTATGTAGACAAGCGTATTATAAACTGGAAGATTATATCCTTGATAAAAACGCTTGGCTAAATGCCGGTCCTGCTCCGCAGCCACAGCCACTTTTACCTTCAAATTAGTTTTTTTTTAATATATATATAATATATAAATATTGGAAGAGATACTATTCCCCTTTTTGTATTGTTGTTTTCGAAATGTTTATTTTTATTTTATTTTATTTATTTATTTCAATAGAGCTTATGATAATTTATTACCTTTTGTATTTGGAAACAATAGCATTGTATAATGTAGAAGCACTTTGTTTTTCAAGTTTTGCGAATGTGAAGTACCATGGAGCATTTTTATTAGGTTACAACTTGTTTGACATTACGAGCATGGCAGTTGAGAGTTTGTCATGCTCACTCAAATGTCTCGCTGATGGTGGCACGTGTTATTGGGTCATTCAGTTCCCTTCAAAATGGTTGAGCTGAGTGGGGCTGATGCACGCGTCATGCTCGTGAACGGGTGCCGTCAGTTGAGACTGGTCATCTCTTAGCTGCCAGTGACTGAATTCAATTTCTATTTTTTTTAATTAGTTTTTTTTTTCTTTTTTTTTTAATTTTAATTATTATTACTTATCTACATTGTGCTCACATATTAGAAGCGACAAGAAATATGCAACCAAGATTTATGTAAGTCATAAGATGATTTAAAAGTCCATGGAGTTTCTTGCACGTTCTTCTCCATAGAGATCTACGCTTTGGAACGTGCAATTTAGCTTCACTTGTATTTTTTTTTGACTGACCGACATTTTGACAGTTCAAAAGTGCCTGTAATTGGTCTATTTGAAATAAACGTTTCTGATTTCTGATTTCTGATTTCTGATTTCTCAACACCATACAATTGCACATGTGTTCGTGCGTATACATCAGCTACCTATCGTAAAAAACTAGGCAAGTGCGAGTCTGACTCGCGCACTACGGGTTCCGTACAAACTTTCCTATGTAAATAGTTCAATTCTCGAATGGATTCTCGAAGGTTTTTCCGAATCACATTTTTTTTTTGTGACGTAACAATAAATTTGCTGTTTTTAGATTTATTGCTATATCTGTGCTACAAGATCTTGCTTTATGTCAAATTTTAGTATTCTAGGTCAACGGGAAGTACCCTATGAATTTTTGTTCCCTTGAGAATGTCGAAATATACGTTTTTTTGCAGCTTATACGGCCATATCTTTATTTTCATTAACCTAGAAGTTTAATATTTTCACAGCTTCAAGGGACCGCAGATCTGAGTTTATAGTTTTAATTTCAACCCGATAAAATCCATGCGTTCCCAAGATAAAGGGTCTTGACAGACAGACAACAAAGTGATCCCATTAGGGTTCCGTTTTTTCCTTTTGAGGTACGGAACCCTAAAAATGAATGTTAGTGACACTTACACTGTAGTGCTGTAGACACTGTTTAGTTTCCAGTATTCTATCATAGATCTACGAAATTAATAGACCTTCTGGTCCTTCTTGCTACACGTTCGAAAGGAGGATCCAATCTCGTGGCGGATTTCCATTGCTGTTCCGAACATCCGCGCTCATTCGCGGATCTAACATGATTACTTGTGCGCACAACATGGACGATGTTTAACGAACTTTGAAACATGTAAGTGCATGAATTCACTTATCGATCATTGTTACAAACTAATTTGGGTGCGAACCTTACACCTTTTGCTTCACGATTTAAATTTCAATGAGTTTACTTGCAGTAGTTTGTAATTGTTGACGTGACTTGAGAACTAACAAAGTGCAGCCATTTTCTGTTTTGTATGATGTAGCGTTGTTGACTATTAAAGTAACAACAACCTTAGTTCTCTGTAACGAAGTGTGTTTGCTTGAATGCGAAGTGAGAGATTTTTATTTGGAAATTGTCCTTACATCTATAAAAGAGAAATACCACTCACTCACGAAATCTCAGAAACTATAACACTTACAAACTTAAGATTTGGCAGGTAGGTTCCTTATATATATAGTAGACTTCTGCTAAGATGCTGCATGCTTCTGCTGGATCCTTAGGAGGTGAATTTCGAAAAATCCGTTTCCGAAAAACTTTGGACCCTCATTTCATCCGAAATGAGGGTCCAAAGTTTTTGCGGGCGAAGCCACTGGCAGAAG
The DNA here is from genome assembly GCA_905147345.3 of Mythimna impura. NCBI lineage: Eukaryota > Metazoa > Arthropoda > Insecta > Lepidoptera > Noctuidae > Mythimna > Mythimna impura. Next base: position 1,238,344 of record LR990344.1, read on the forward strand.
CTGGTATTATATAAGCAACTCTCCCTAGCGTCCCTCACAGCGTCTATCTTCTTTTTTTTCTAAGTGTGGAATTTATCCAATGACTTTTCCCACTCTGGGTCGAGCGGGAGGGCGTGTCAGACTCCTATTGACTGAAACCATACCTGCGTTTTTCAGTTACCTTATGCGTTTCAGGACTACAGGTTTCCTTTTCAGAAATTCCCCGCGGTGCTAGCTAGCGGGCATCCGCCCTGCTGGGCCCCTACGGTTTGCTGACATCTCTTTGAGGAGCCCGTGGATCACTACGCGCTGTTGACGACTGGGCTCGGTCCTGTCAAATACCGGACGGCCGGACGGTCGGACGGCGAGCTACCCATTGCTCGACGTCCGAAAGCCCGCGTCTACCGTGGCTGCTAGGCGGGGTCGGAATTTGGGCGGCCTCCTCCTTTGCTAGCATTACTGCTATATCATTATAGCACATACAAATACTTTATATACAACATATGAAACAAATATACACAATTACACACTCACACTCCTCCCACACACTCTCTCATACATCCCCCACTCTCACACACACACACACTACTCACTTTCAAACTCACACACACAAAACCGGCATGGTTTTGTGTGTGTGAGTTTGAGAGTGTGAAACTAATTCTTTTTATTTTTAGTTTTTTTAAATGTTTTTTTGTTTTAATGGTAGTTTTCTCTGTTGTAGCTTTATTTGATTTGATAAGATGGAAGAGATTGGTCTCCACGACACTGGGAATCCTAGTGTGGAGTCCAGAGATCTGTAAACATTTTATTTTGTACATTTTATGTCATACCTTTTTAGAACAATAAACATATTTGTATTTTTATTGTATTTGCTTCGCGGAAGGAGGCGATCGCCTGCCATTCCTCCTCGCTCCGGACGATAGCTAGAACCAGGGCCCAGCGCGACAGGTCGCTGCCACCTATTGCATCCACAAGGACACGGCGGTGCTCCGCCCAAGCGGAGCACGCCTCCACTGTATGCTATTCCATGTCCTCCCCACTGCTTCTATCGGTCTGTTCACACAGAACTCAAAAACTACTGTATGGATTTTCAAGAAATTTTCATCAGTACTTATACCGAGTAATTCATGAGGAAGGTTTATGTGCATACAGATTATATTAGAGAAAAACCGCGAATATAAATTATTTTTTACACCCGTGAAAAACGGGCGTATTGCTAGTTATTAACAACTACAGAAATTGAAACATACATAATAATAGATATAATATTGTCGCGATAGTCGTAACGGCTTAATATCCAAGAGCCTCGAACAACATCTGAGCAGGCTCTCGTTAGGCAGCTGGATCAAGGGCCTGATCCAGAAAGCCTAAGTCCTCCTGGACACGGCGCGCATTGTTGTTGTTAGGAGATTCCTCTCTCAAGAGCCCCGACCGCAGGCAGCTTTGACCTTATTCCCGATGCCGGTGGGCTACTAATTTTTATATTTTTAAATGTTTTTTTATGTGTTTCTTTTTAAGAAATAGGTATTTCAAAATGTAATGAATATGTATATAAAATAAATAAATAGAATAATGTGATATAATAACAATATTCCACAACTATTACACAACGCTATCTAGTCCCAAACTAAGCAGAGCTTGTGCCATGAGTAGGTACTGTATAACTGACAATTTAGAATACATGACTTGTATAACATACAGCTAACAATTTAGAATTATATGGCAAAAATGTTTTCAATTTAAAGTATTAAAGCAAAGTTTACTCCAATATAATGTGTAGATCCTTATGCTATGCAATGCTAATATGTAGATAGACATAAGCTTAATTTATTGTACGAAAAGTTTAAAAACCCTAACAGCGATAAAAATCTTATATACTTAAATATTTCTAAAACACTCTGATTCGCTTCTTTCCTTTCTAGTTTTCGATCGTCTTTTAATGCACAGTATAGCCTGAAAAAAAAATAGATTTGTTTATATTACATTGTTGTTCCTATTAATATAGTAGTTTAAGCCTACGAATTATTTGCGTGAATAAGGAAGGAATGATATACTCTTATAAAATATTTAATTAAGGCGAGCTGCGGGCTTACTAATGTACACATCAGTAAGCCCGCAGCTCGCCTGACGTTAGAGTAAAGAATAAGAGAAGTTAGTCGGTGGCATTTATTACGATAAGCGTACCCCAGGGTTCCATTCTAAGCCTATTTGTGATCTACCGAAATAGTTTCGCGATTCAATTAGATAAAACCTCAGTCAACCTGCAACCGCGTTGCATAGGGATTCCATTTTTTTTCTTTTCTTTCAGCAATTTTTAGCATAAATACCAAAAAAACCATGGCTACACAAATAATTGTGTAGCCATGGTTTTTTTGGGTACGATCCGATCGGCCATGGGTACGATCGAAAAGCTGCTTGGCAGAGAAAACTATTCTACATGGAAATTTGCCGTCAAAAACTACTTGGAACATGAGGATTTATGGGAAACTATAGAACCCAATGCGGGTTATGTACAAGATGGTAAAAAAGATATTAAAGCAAGGTCGAAACTAATACTTCTAATCGATCCAATTAACTACGTACATGTGCATGAAGCGACAACGGCGAAACAGGTATGGTCGAAATTAGAAAAAGTATTCGATGACTCCGGGCTCAGTAGAAAAGTAGGTTTATTACGTGATTTGATTACAACATCTTTGGAAAATAGCTCTAGTGTAGAGGATTACATTAATAAGGTGATGACAACAGCTCACAAGCTAAGAAATATCAATTTTGTAGTAGGAGACGAGTGGCTCGGTACTTTGCTGCTCGCTGGCCTCCCGGACGCCTACAAACTGATGATAATGGCTATTGAGAGCTCAGGGGTTGACATAACCGCTGATTTTGTTAAAACAAAATTGCTACAGGATGTTAAAGTGTCAGATTCTACCACCTACTATGTTAATAAACCAAATAAGTCTCAAAATAAGTCAAAGTCTCAAAGTAAGTCAAAGTCACAAAAAGAGGCATCCGATACCCACCAAAAGAAAGGCCCACGATGCTATAACTGTAATAAACATGGTCATTTCAGTAAAAATTGCTACTTTCAGAAGAAAAAGAAAACCAATTCAGAGAATAACACAGAGGATAATGGTTATTATGCTGTTTTTTCAGTTGTAGAAACATTGGACAGAACGCGATGGTACATTGATTCTGGAGCATCGCAGCATATGTGCAGAGAGAGGAAGTGGATGTACAATGTTACACCCACTACAGTAAATAATATAAAGGTAGCAGACAACAAGACAGTAGCAGTGGAGGGGTGTGGTAGTGTGAACTTGCAAATAAGAGACTCCGAAGGCAGACTTCAGACAATTCAAGTAAGAAATGTGCTATATGTACCTTCCCTGACAACTAATTTACTCTCTGTAAGTCAGATGACACAAAATGGGTGTGAAGTTAGCTTTGAGAAAGATTGTTGTAAAATTCATCAAAATAAGAAATTAATCTTGACAGCAGTGCAATATAATAACATGTACGTACTAAGAAAAAATTCTGAACATCCAGCGTTGTTGTCAACAGTAGATGAACATGATATAAACTTGTGGCATCAGAGAATGGGTCACTTAAACTTCAAAGACTCACAGAAATTAGAGGACAGTGCAGAGGGGTTAGAATTATCTAAAAAAGGTAACCAGATTTGCACAACATGTTTAGAAGGTAAAATGCATAGACTACCCTTTAAAAATATTGGTACCAGGGCCAGTGAACTTCTCCAAGTAATTCACACTGATTTATGTGGCCCGATGGAGACCAGCTCTTTAGGCGGTGCCAAATACTATGTCACTTTTATAGATGATTATAGCAGAAAAGTGTATGTCTACCTTATGAAAAATAAATCTGATACTTTAGAAAAGTTTAAGGAATTCAAAAACTTAGTAGAAAGTGAGACTGAAAAAAGAATTAAAGTATTACGATCAGATAATGGTAAAGAATATATAAATAAAGAGTTTGAATTGTTTTTAAAAAAATATGGCATTCAACACCAAACCACTAATCCATATACTCCAGAACAGAACGGTTTGGCAGAAAGAATGAATCGCACGATTGTTGAACGAGCTAAATGTTTAATTCTGAATTCCAGGCTTGAAAAACCATTTTGGGCTGAGGCTGTGTCCACAACTGCTTATATAATCGGTCACCAACGAAGGTCCTAGATTATAAAACTCCATATGAAAAGTGGTCAGGTAAAAAACCGAATATTAATAATATGAAAATTTTCGGTTGTGAAGCCATGGTACATGTGCCCAAAGAAAAGAGGCAAAAATGGGACTCCAAAGCAGTCAAAATGTTATTTGTTGGCTATTGTGAGTACACAAAAGGGTATAGATTTTATGATAGAAATCGGAAACAAATATACAAAAGTAGAGATGCAATTTTTCTAGAACATACAATTAAAAATAATAGTGTCATTGTGCCATTATCTGAATTACAGAAAAATGAATCTAACAAATCATCACAAATGGAGGAAAGTCACAGTGAGTCGTCAACTGAGACACCTGAGCGCTCAAGTTTAGACAATACAACTCTGATTGAGAGTACAATGAAGGATAAAACATTTGAGGATGATGACAGCTACCTCACTGACGATGCTGATGATGAGTACATTCCTGCAAAAAGGGTAAGTGATGTATCATCCCGTAAAATAATGTTGAGATCAAGAAATAAAAAACAAAATACCTACTTATGTGAAAGCTTAGATAATTCAAAACAAGCAATAGCTTTATTGGTAAAAGAGCCGGAGACTATCGAAGAAGCTCTTTCAGGCTTGAATGCTGAAGAGTGGAAAGAAGCCATGAACAATGAATATGAGTCGCTCCTGCAAAATAATACATGGTCATTAGTACCCCTACCAGAAGGTAAAAGAGCCATTCCGTGTAAATGGGTCTACAAATTGAAAACTGATGCTGAGGGTAAAGTTGTACGATATAAAGCAAGACTGGTCATCAAAGGTTTTATTCAGAAAAAAGGAATTGAGTATAATGACATATTTGCTCCAGTAGTTCGTCATACTTCAATCAGATATCTATTAGCATTGGCTGTCAAATACAACCTGTATATTGAACAAATGGATGCAGTTACTGCTTTTTTACAAGGGGACATTGACACAGAAATATACATGTTTCAACCACCATCATTTGAATATGGACATGAAGTGTGTAAATTGAATAAATCCATTTATGGATTGAAGCAGGCAAGCAGACAATGGAATCTAAAACTTACTTCTGTGCTAAAAGAACTAGGACTGAAGAGTACTTCTGTGGATCCGTGTATATACCACAAAACATAATTATGATGAAAATATTATTTATGTACTTATTTACGTCGATGATCTGTTATTGTTTTATAATAATGAAGAAATAGGAAAAGAAATGAAACAACAATTAAAATATAAATTTGATATGAAAGAACTTGGTTCTGTGCATCATTTTGTAGGTTGGAGGATCAAACAAAACCTATCAAGAAATGAAATTAGTATTGATCAGACTGCCTATATTGAAAAAATTCTAGAGAGATTCAAGATGAGTGATTGCAACCCAGTTCATATACCAAGTGATCCTGGTGTCAAATTGATTAGCACAGAAAATAAAGATAATATTCTTACAAACATACCATATCAAGAAGCTATTGGAAGTTTACTATATTTATCCCAGGGAACTAGACCCGACATATGTTTTATAGTAAATAAACTGAGTAGTTTTAATAATAAACCAGAACAGCAACATTGGCTAGCTGTTAAGAGAGTGTTACGCTACATAAAAGGAACTAAGGATTATAAATTGATATTTAGTCAAAACAAAGAAGAAAAAGGGGTGTTTGGCTACTGTGATTCTGATTGGGATTCAGATATTAATAGTCGGAGATCTTGTTTCGGTTACATTTTTATGTTTCAGGGTGCAACTGTTTCATGGTGTTCAAAACGTCAGAACACTGTTGCTTTGTCAACCATGGAGGCAGAGTACATGTCACTTGCAACTGCTACACAAGAAGCAATGTGGTTTAGATATTTGGAATCTGAACTGAACCATGTTATTGGAACTACACCCACTGTTATATATTGTGATAATCAAAGTGCCATTAAATTTGCAGGTACAGAATCTTACTGTGCCCGCAGCAAGCATATAGATATCAGATATCATTTTCTACGTGAGAAAATTGCCAAGAATGAGATGGAAGTCAAATATGTTGGTACGGAGAGCATGTTGGCTGATATCCTGACGAAATCCACTTCACAGATGAAGATAGAAAAATTTTCAAGAGCAATGGGTTTGCGCTTAAAGGGAGGATGTTAAAATGAATCGACTATTAATCGCAAACCACATTACCATAGTCCACAGTGCCATACCATCCATAGTGCTATTGTCTATGTATGCTGCTACAAAAAAAAAAACCTCTTGTCTTTTGATGTTCTTGTACACCGGTGTTTCATTTTGCAATTCCTTTTAAATCCAGAAAATTAGATCACTAATCTGTAAATTATTAGCAGTAATTATCAATATTAATGCAGATACTCAAAGATTCCCTTATAGAGAACAATATCACTTTAAACCTGACCATCCAAACAGCAGGTCTATTCTATCCATACTAATATTGCAAATGTGAAAGTAACTTTGTCTGTCTGTTACGCGTTTACGGTTAAACTAGTAGGTATATGTATAAAAATCTCACAGTGAAAATGTAGGTGAAGTGAATCTAAAGTGACTAGCATTAGGTAGAATGACAGTTTGCTTTTCATGCTGAGAATTTTACAGAAAAGTTAGGCAGCTGATAATAGAATTACTTTGTACAACTAACTTAGTAAAGTTTGCAGTTCTAATATGTACTTACGCTGCTTATAACTATCATGGCAGTTTTAAAATCTATTGCATTTCTTAGAAAGCTGACATCGTATTCAATAGAGTTGCATGCGGGAAGGCGTTGGCGTCGATCTTTACTTTCTTCATTAGATTCTCTGTATGCGATATTAACTGAAACATTACAAAACATCTTAGTTAAAATCTACTCTTAAGGGCCGGAGTACACGATGCGTTGCGGAGCCGCACCGTAAATATTTCGCCGTATTGACTAACACACGAGCGGTGCGGCACCGCAACGTTGTTATGTCGAGCGGCGTTGGACAGTCTGTTAATAATGTTCCCTTTCTTGTGACGTTTAAATAACTGAGCGGTGCCGCTCCGACGTCACAACGCATTCACTCTTCTCCGTCGTCTCGGCGGTTGTAAGTCCGGTGCGGCGCCACACCGCAACGTATGACATGCTACAGATATTTCTATGTAAGATGAGATGACGCAGCGACACTGCTCCGGCGGCGCTGCGCCTCCATCGTAACGCATCGTGTGCTCCGGCACCCTTCTCAGACATCGGCGATGCTTCACTTGTATTTTTAATTCAATTTAGCTTCACTTGTATTTTTTTTTTTGACTGACCGACATTTTAACAATTCAAAAGTGCCTGTAATTGGTCTATTTGAAATAAACATTTCTGATTTCTGATTTCTTCAATATACATATCCTATTACTAGAATTATCTGAAATAACCAAAATTAAATAAACCAGATTTTTGATAAAACAATAAAAAGTAAAAATCGTATCCCGATATAGTGCTTTAAATTGAATAGAAATTGAAAGACTCATAAAAAGGCATATGAAACTGAACACATTTACATTCTTCAAACGTAAAGTTCACCAGACATTCTATTCTACAGTTCTTTGCAATACTTCAATTGTTTATCCTCAGGAAAATAACATTGTCGTCTGTAACATGCAAGATGATTTAATTATAAAATGTTGTACTCGTTACTAAACATCACAAATTCGCAGTTTACTCTGAACCTTCTGAAATATTTTGCTGCTTTGCCAATATTAATCATAATAAATCATAGGCTAGAAAGGAGGTGACTACTGACATGACAATTAAGGAAGTATGGAAGAAGAATGCGAATTACCTACAACATAATTATAATTTTATTCGGATAAGAACCGAAATTACCAAAAAAATACCTTTTACTCTACTTGGCTTACTAATAAGAACTCGTAACTTATTCCAGTTTATCGAATTTGTGCATACTAATAAAATCTCATACAATGCTATATCTGCATACATTTATTACTTACGTCTATGGGTAGCTCCTCAAGGAATCCGAAGTGCCCGTGGCAAATTCACTATACGGGGCCTCAAAAAAATCGTCACGTCTAAATTTAATAAATGTAAAATCGATTGTGTTACTTCTTCTGAGCTCCCGGCCTCTCGGACCGGGAACCCCGTCGATCCGGGGGGACTTGCGGCCCCCGTCGTACACCCTATAGTTTCGTCACTGCTTAGAGAGGTAGTAAAAGACAAATACGAAGAAAACTAATTACCAATTCACGCTAAGGATATAACGATGAATTTAGTAGCAAATCGCCATCATATTCGTGTTCCATCGACCAATTTTGACTGCGCTCCTCCGTATTCATTATAAGGGAAATCTTTTTGAAGGCTAAAATTATGGGCGTATTGTTACTTGTAAGATAGTTTATTACTATTGGTTCATGTAAATAAAAGATAATTACTACTCTTGACGAAATATTTCTTTCGCTGAAAATTTTTTTATTCGGTGGGGAAATCATCGTATTACATCCCCCGCTCTTGGGCGGAGCGAGAGATAGTGTCAGACTTTTACTGACTAAAAAAAACCCACTCCTGTGCATTCATATTATAACAGATTCCTGTTAACTGCAACAGGAATGTGTTACTGTACATTAAAAAATAGTTCCGAACATAGTATAGACTTTTTATTTACTTCACTTGATTTAAAAATATCATTGTAGTCTAAAGCTACCTGAAAAATATAATACCTATATTTATTATTTTAAATTTTTAAAGATATCGATCTTTAAAAAAAAATATAAATTTACTGCGAAAAAAGAAAATAAAAAACATAAAGAAACCAATAAATACCTACGTAATTTTGAAAAAAGAGTAACGTACCTTTAATACAAAGTTTATTTGAATTTATAAATCCAAGTTAATCCAAAGATATAACACTTCAAAGCAACCCGTTTTAAAATCCCCATTTTCACACTTTAACCCATATTATTAACATTTCACATATAACGTTAACCGTACCGTTCGTTAACCGGCGCTATTATTATATTCTTTCCCTAAAAGATTATCCCAAATAGGACTAAATTAAATTGTGTCAGTTTATAAAATAATCCCGTAGGAGGGATGAAAAAGGAGAGAGGAGTCTCCAGGACATTATCAAAGTGCTCAAGGAGACCGACCCAGATGACGTGCCGACTTTCATGGCGAAGGATTTGCGCAAGCTGCCCCCCGTCACATTCGACCACGTCGACGTCACCAGACTGCTGCGGGACATCACAACCCTCAGATCAAGCCTGGCCGAGGTACAGTTGAAGTTGGAAGCATCGCAAACCATCATCAGCGATCTACGTACCGAGGTAGCAGATTTACGCAATACGGTATGTAGGTCACACGAGCGAACTATCAACATCAACACCAGTCACGGCGCGTTGAATGCATCACAGCGGAGTTTCGAGTCAGCAAAATTGGACTCGTCGCCGACCGCCGTCACTGCAAGTGATGCACAAATGCGCCCCGCCCTCCCCGCGTCCCCCGTCTCTGGGGCACCGAAACAAGTGAGCGCGTCACGTGCTTACTCAGCTGCCGTTGTTGCTACTCCAGCGAAAAATCAGCGGCCATCAAAACAAGTGAGGGGTATCCAGGGGCCCTCCGTCCACGTTCGAAGCTCGTTACCTTCGGTAACAAGCCAAGGACAGGTCGATGAAGAAGGCTTCGTTCGTGTAGTAAAGAAGAAGAAGAAGCCTGCTTGTCGCAATCAGTGCGGTACCGCATTGACAGGTCCGAACATGTTGCTGCGTCCCGCTATTCCATCGACGCAGCTGTACGTGTCACGTCTGCATCACTCCACGAGCGTAGAGGATGTCGTGGAGTACATAAAGGTGAAGACCAGGTTCATCCTGAGAGTTGAAAGGTTGGAGTCGCGTCACAAGATCAACTTCAAATCTTTTGTTGTACGGGTACCGACTCAACATCTGGAGACTTTCATGAAGGAAGAATTTTGGCCGACGGGTGTCGTGTATCGGCGCTTTCGCGGAAGGCTACATGACACCACGACTCAGCGCAATACGTCGCCGACCCAACGTAGTTTTAATAATAAATAAAAATAGAATGTTTTTATGTATTAGTTTATTATTTTTAAGATTGTTATTTATGTATAGTGTCTATGGGCCTTAGTAGCCTGAAATAAAGAGTTATTATTATTATTTTTATATATTTTATTTATCTCAGGACCCTGAGGTCCTGGACCTTTGGGAGGCGTACGAGGAGCCAAAGCCAACTCGCAGAGGCCCTTTAGACAATTATAATGGAACATGATACCAACCGACGATTATCCCTGTACGCGCTATGCTAGTGCACCCAAGGACAACCCCCGGTTATTGAAAAACTGTTACGACATATGGAGAACAAAGATAATAGGGCTATGGTTTTTGGAGTCTTAAGTGGACTGGTAACATGGAACTATGTCAAGACTATGGCCCCTGCCTGAACAACGTTATTAATATGCATCGAAAAAAGGCAGGGGGTGACTTGCACACTCAATAAATGGGCCCCCAAAAACGGCCGCTAGCACGAAGTGACGTAGCAACAAGAGGGCAACATATCCTGAGGTGCTTAAGGAGTGGAGAGGTATACGGCTATCAGGACAATCCCGGAAGTACGGTCAAGATCCCTACCAGCACCTTACTGGATTATACATCCTTCTCCCGAACACGTTTGCTCTTGCGAATCTCCACTCAAGCCAGCCAATAAAGGCAAGAGAGAGGTGGGAGCTCAGTTCCTCGTCAGTGTTCACTACGGCCGGCCAATAAAGGCAAGCCGGAGATGAAGAACAAGAATTCTCCCGGGAGATCGGGTCCGTGGGGTCGCTAATGCCCAACAGTTCGCCACAAAACTGCACTGCGGATTGTATCTCTCGTAGTCTGGCCCCTCACCCTAGGCAGATTACAGCAAAGCAAACTTTACCGATACAGACCTAGGGTATATTGGAGCACGCAAGCCCCACCACGACGTCAACGTAGAGATACGGCGATGGGGTTATTATTATTATTATTATTCCATTTATTTATTATATTACATATTTATTATATTTTTAAATATTTCCTTAAAAAAAAACACATTAAAAAAAACATTTAAAAATATAAAAAATAGTAGCCCACCGGCATCGGGAACAGAGTCCAAGCTGCCGGCGGTCAGGGCTCCTGAGAGAGGAATCTCCTAACGATACGCGCCGTGTCTAGGAGTACTGCTTTCTGGATCAGGCCCTTGATCCAGCTGCCTAACGAGAGCCTCCTCAGATGTTGTTCGAGGCTCTTGGCTATTATGCCATTGACCGTTACGACTATCGGCACAATGATTGCTTTATCCACTTCCCACATGTCGACAACCTCGCGAGCCAAGTCAAGATACTTAGTTTGCTTATCTTTCTCAGCTTTCACGAGGTTCTCGTCATGAGGGACCGCTATGTCAACAATCATTGTGCGACGCTCTAGTCGATCTATCACCACTATATCAGGTTTATTGGCAACAATAGTCCTGTCAGTGATGATAGATCGATCCCAATATAACGTGATATTGCCATTGTCGAGAACTGGGTCGGGCACATACCTATAGTACGGTACCTCTGATTCCACAAGATTGTATTTAAGAGCAAGTTGCTGGTGGATAATCCTGGCTACGAGGTTGTGTCTATGCAAATAGTCTCCGTTAGCTAGATGAGAACACCCAGAAATAATGTGTCGGATTGATTCCCCGGGTCGGTGGCATGCCCGACAGATGTCAACCGTACCGTCCTTCACAATATATTTCCGGTAGTTGTTCGTCATCATAACTTCGTCCATAATCGCAAAGACAAAACCTTCAGTTTCCCCGAAGAGGTCACCGAAACGCAGCCAAGATACGGACGCTAACAGGTCTACATCGGGCCCATGTAAGGCCCGGTAAAAGCGTCCGTGAAGCTCCTTGCTCTGCCATACTTCCCTGCGGTCATTAGTATCCAGTACTATAGGTTTGCGCCAGTTCTCGTTAGCCAAGGAGAGCGGAGTGAGGCCCTTGTCCACCGCTACCACATCTCGGTGCATACCCACGTCGGTTTTTAGGAAGTATTCCCTGAGACTGCATACCTCGCGGTTGTGCAGGGTCTTAGCATTTAAGAAGCCACGACCCCCGCACTTCCGCGGGATATACAGTCTCATCACCGATGACCGTGGGTGATGCATCCGATTTGCGGTAAGTAGTGTGCGGACCCTCCTATCCAGGGCGTCAAGTTCTGTCTGAGTCCATTTGAGTATGCCGAAAGAATACATCAATACCGGCATGACCCAACCGTTGAAAGCGCGCACCTTGTTTCCGCCTGATAAAAGACTATTGAGTACTTTATTCAGGCGTCCAAAGAAGCGCTCTTTCAACGATTGTTTCACGTCATCAGTATTGATGCCTAACGATTCCGACATACCCAAATACTTGTAAGTTTCGGTTGAGCAGAGGGATCTAAGGTGTATGGAATCCGAGAGTTGAATTCCCACGGATTCCATAATCTCACCTCTCTTTACATGTATGACTGCACATTTGTCCACACCAAATTCCATCCTGATGGCACTACTAAAGGTTTCAGTTACCTTCAGTAGCTCCACCAGCTGCAAGTTGTTGGGGGCAAAGAGTTTCAGATCGTCCATGTAAAGAAGGTGAGATATGACCTGACCGCCTCTTTTCAACCGGTAACCTAAGCCAGAACCCTCCAGCAGTGTGCTGAGCGGGTTCAAGGCTAGGCAAAACCACAGTGGACTCAGACTATCACCCTGGAATATGCCACGCTCAATCCTTATCGGTTCGTTGTTCTCCTGAATCTGTCGACATCCCGGATAGTGAAGGACTGTTCTCCACTGCCCCATACATGACATCAGGAAGGTGCGCAGAGTTGCATCAACTTTATACAGTTCTAGCACCCTCATGAGCCATGTATGAGGAACAGAGTCATATGCCTTCTTATAATCTATCCAACATGCCGACAGATTCTTCCGAGAACGTCGAACCTGTTGGCTAATGGCAATATCGATGAGGAGCAGCTCCTTAGTACCGCGGGACCCGTTCCTACATCCATTCTGAGAGGCAGACATGATAGAATTTGTCTCAATATGACTATTGATTTTAGCTCTCAGAATGGATGTAAGAACTTTATAGACCGTCGGCAAACACGTGATCGGTCTATAATTTTTGGGTTCCGCAGTACTACCTGATTTATGGAGCAGGTGGGTTATTCCTGTCGTTAGAAACTGGGGCAGCGACCCTGACTCTAAGGCAGACTGGAACTGAGATGCCAAGCGAGCGTGCGACCTTTGGAACCATTTAACCCAGAAATTGTGCAGCCCGTCCGGCCCAGGAGATTTCCAGTTAGGCAATGGACGGACTGCACGGGCTACATCTTGGGGGCTGATGGTAATTGCCCCCATTTCTGGTAAAAGATCGCATGCGCGCTCGACCTCTCGAATCCAATCACCCTCGGTGTGACTGACAGGCGCCGACCAAATGCTGCGCCAAAATGAACACATGGCGTCATCATCCGGCAGGCGCGTATCAGTCACACCTTGGTCCGATCGCTCCCAATCCCTGTAAACCCACCTTTCGTTGCTTTGGAATGTACGATTCCGAGTGTACCGCTCCACTCGCCGCTTGTACCGACGAATACGGTTTGCCCATGCATAGATTTTCTGCTTCAGGAAGTCGATACGCTCTGTGACGCAGGGCAGATAATCTCGAGGACTAATATCAGTCCCCGAGAATGCCCGCCTCACAAAGCGCATCACCCTAGGGCGAGTGTTGCCCTCCCTGAAGCAGATAAGCTTACCGATGAGTGCTCTAGCCTCACCGATACGGTGCTCTATCCTGCACTGCCAAGCTGGCACAGCTGGACGTGTAGCTCTGTCACAATTAGGAAATTTAACATGAGCTACACGACATGCCGCTACAGCCGCACAATACAAGATTGAATGGGTATCAGTGAGGTCTTTGCTGCTATCAAAGCAATTTGATAGCTGTGAATCTAGAGCACACATCAGCGCCCTATTTCTCTTGTGCATGGGCAAACGAGGTAGACGAGGTCTAAGCCCCGGCGGTGTGGAACGGTACTCTCGAAATGCGTCCTCCAAAGCGCCCCTCAATCGATCATTACATTGGGTACTCACAGATATAGCCGCGTCATCATCGGCGTCACCAACCTGGACGGGTCGCGGTGAAGCAGTGGGCAGACGTTGCACCGCGGCCGGTGTTGTAGCAGGTGAAACACGGCTACTCTGTGATTCCAGGCGCAGTCTATCAAGTACGGCGTCATCCAACATACGATTACGCTGAATGACCCGCACCTGATCCGATAGTCGTTGGACCGAAACATTGACAGCTGGCTCAAGCACCTGAAACAGAGAGAGCATCCGACTACGATACGCAGTCAGGTTAATTCCCCCCTCTGTAGCCCCAAAGTATGAGCGCATGACGTTTTCATTCATGGATGATGTCCATCGCATGCGCTGCACACTTCCACCGGCAGCGGGGACCCTATCAGAGGCCGGCGGGCCTCGAGGTCCCAAGCTGGCCGGGGGTCGGCCTCTTCCCCGTCGACGCACAGGTGGTGGTGTCGTCGGCGGCGAGAAGTATTCGTCGCTCGAGCTCGACGCAACTGCAGCGACCGGAATCTCTGGACTCATGGTTGGCGCTGGTCCCGGCGGCTGCGAGGCGGAGCTGAGCGACGAGCCCGAAGATGTTGGGTGTGTGTGTAGTTTTTGTGCTCGGCTTCTTGTCAGCATTCTTCCAATTCAGTTCATCGCCATTTCATTGTATATTGCTTTTGTTGGAGGCATTATATATAGTTGGATGGTGATGTGATGGTTTTTTTTATTTTTTCTTGAGGGTTTTCCGGTGGTTGTACATTATTATTGTGTATTATTGAATAAAATTAAATGAAAAATTTTGGCGAGAAAATATTTGCTGACAGTCAGTTTGACAGCCGAGCCACAGATATGATTCTTATTATTATTATTATTATAAAAGACAATTCAAAATGCTTTGTGCCAAAACCAAGTCTCATGCGAGCAAGAAGACACTGATGACATAAAATATGCGCAATGATCGTTACATACGTTGCAGATGTGTTTAGTGCAAGCATTATTCTCATTAATATAGTTATAAATAGTTGCCATACATCTCACCTGTGGACAACAATTGTTATTGATGGTAAAGGAACCTGAAACATTTAAAATGATTAATCCATAGTTTTGCTTTTGTGCACATGCTTAGGCTTACGACAAACGTAATCAACAAAAATATTCTGAAAAGAAAAACAGTCAAATTGATTAAAACCCCATTAGACTTTTAAATTCCTTGCCTGGCCCAGTATTCGGCCACGGCAATGCCGTCCACTGATGCTGTCATTAGATCCCTACGTGAACAGGTAATAGGGCACGTCATGCAGGATGGAAGGTGGGACTTGGCCTGCGGAGAGATTGATCATAATAATATATTATAATCCAAAAATAAATGCCAAGTTGTACTTCAAATCGTAGCAAATCAGCAGTTATAATTTAAATAATTAGATAAACACTTAGTAGAAACTAGACTCAATTTTTTTTCTGAACCAGTTTCAAGTCTGTGAACAAAAAGGTGAGTCGTTGTTAAGGGGGTACAATCTAAGTCTGTGTTAAAAAAAAATGGCTATCGTGAGCAAAAAAAATAAAAGCTATAAAATGCCCACTATCAACGGTATCATAAAAAATAATACGCAATATAAATCGCAAACATAATTAAACTATTGGATCAAGTAGATAAATGATAGAAAAATTAAATGCAATAACGTCATATTGTCAGCCAGGCAAAGGACATAAGATATTACATGAATCATACAGTCTTCGATATGTTTTCTATTTTGAAAATAATTTGAATTTAATTAGTATTGATATAATTATATTACTTTTAATTAACAACCCCCCATCCCTTTAAAAATCTGTTAGTATCAAATTAACGGCATTTATTTGATACATTATGATACTGCGCTCCAAAAATCGACTGATGGGGCTCGGTCACTCATTTAAATAGAACTGCAGTTCTATTTAAATGAGTTCAAGGCTGCCGCTTGCCGGATCAAATAATCGCCAAAGTAGCAAAAAGTCTTGGTCTTGAGACTATGAGGGATGAATTGGAAAAATCCATGAACGCAGATAGTAGGAGTGGAGAGAAGAATTTGCTTAAAATCGGTATAGCAGAAAAAAACTTTACCCACACGAATACCTATACACAATTGCACATGCACATCGTACAGGCGCTGGAAAATATAGTAACAAATAATTATAAAATATAACAACACCTTGTTTCTCAAAAATAGTAAGTTGAAGAGAAGTGCTTTGCGTATACTCATAACAGATATTTCACACTAAACTCTTTTGGCGTTTACTTCTGATTTTACGAACGCCGCATAGTCGTCTGCATTGAAAGGGACACTATAGCACTATGCTTATATTTCTCCTAGAAACAAAATACACAAAAATTTTAAACGACATACTAAAGTATAATATTACTCAGATTTTTTTTAAACTGCAGTTTGCTGGATAGATCAGTTTGCAAACGCAAATATTATCTAGTAAACAGTTAGCAAACATTTTTAATGCGCGCTGGTAAGATAGAACACATAACTGAGCTATAGCGTTTTCGAAATACATTCATTATGCGTACATCTATGGTGTGGAATTCCCTGCCGGAGTCTGTGTTTTCTAATAGCTATATATAACCTAGGTGTCCTTAAGTCAAGAGTAGATAGGTTGCTTCTAGGCAAGCGTGCTCCATCGTCGGCCACATCGTCGCTTACATCAGGTGAGACAATGGTCAAACGCGAGCCTATACATAATTAAAAAAAGAATATATGCCATTAAAATATATTTCTCACTCTATTTTCCTATTCTTAGTACGTCCTCTTCCTACAACACTGCATATATTATTACTAACATTTTCAAACTTTACTTCTAAAAATTTTTTGCGCATAAATGAAGATTACTTAATTCTGTAATTATTGTCACGCAAGAGAGAGAGAAGAGAGAGAGAGAATAATGTTTCTATTGAGACTCCGTGGTCATTAATTAGGTCATCTATAGTTTTTTTTTTTTTTTTTAACATATGAGACATTTATTTACATTTAAAAATACTAACTATAATTACAATAAAATAAAATAAATAATAATAAAAACCCAAGACCGCATCTATAGTTATATTAATATTATTTGAGCAGGTACAACTTATTATGACATTATCATGGGCGTGTTTCAAACAGGGATCAATTATTCAAGAAGTAGTAGTGAGTCTAGTTAGAAAAATGTCGAGGCAAAGGCGAAGTCGTTTTGGAGCTGAGAAACCTTATTGACAAGTAATTGCCAACGTGTATTATTACATTCATGCGAAAGTTATAGATAAAACTTCATAAACATTATATTTAGTACCAAATAATTGTGAGAAATGGCGCGCGGTCTTGATAAGCCCCCCCCCCCCCCTTTTGGTTGGGGACTATCATACAATCAGTCTGATACAACAAATATATGAAATTGCAGCGGGGACTGGCGCCCGCCGCACTTTTTCACACTAGTGCGAAAAACGGTATATTCCAAGCCTAAAATCTTTTTAACATTACTGTATTTATTCAACTATTTAGTATCTACTTTTAAAATCACAGTCTTTAAAATCAAATACGTTAATGTTATTTTAATATGTACCTATTCATTATTATTATGTAACAATGATGATTCACATTCCTAGTGGAAAATTTAATTGATTTTAAAATAAGAAGAAAAACCATTAAGTATTTAACTCTCCTCATTTAAATTTGTTTGTTTTCTTGTGGCTATTGGAAAATCTCAAGTTTTGTAAAGTAAACGACTCTGAATAGATCCTAAGAATTAAGCAATCAAGAGGACTTTATTCACGTTATTTTCGTACTATAAACAGATATTGATTTTATTGGACTTGTATACTTACGTTACTCTATGTTTTACACTTTAAATTGATTTTAAATTATTTTTATATTTTCTTAGATCTTGCTTTTTTGGAGTCGACATAAAAAATACACTGATTAAATCAGTATATTATTATGTAATAATAATTTCTTGAAAAAAACCCTTAGTATTTAATTGCAGACATACATAGTAGATCCATCACTATTATTTTTCGTTTTTGGTAGAGTCATTATAATATTTGTTAGCAAAGTAAACAGTAAAATACGTAAGTATCTTCACGTTTCCTCATATCTCTAGATTTTCTAAAAGGTGAACGTATCATATTTAAGACCGTGCCAAGAATAGGGACTACTACTACGCTGTTTACTTTTTCTTTCAAATGACTAACACCAAAACCAACAACTTCTTTTATCCTTGTAATTTACAAAGAAAAAAGAACACCAACTTCATTAAATACTCGAACCTAACTTCACCTTTCAAACTCAACAAAGGGTATCAAAGTATTATCAGTAATTGATCGTCACACGTCGCTCTAATGCAACAATGACGTTTTTATCTTAAGCTAATGGATCAAACCTTTTTCTTTTACTTTGCTTTCGGACATTCGCACTAAAGCTCTTGGGACTTTAGGTCGGGCACAAAAAAGTCGATAACATTCAGTAAATATTATGTGAAATTGTTACATATATATAGTTAGATTATACTACTAGCTTTTAAATATTATGTAAAATTGCCACATGTAGTTAGATTATAATATCAGCTTTTAAATATTATGTGACATTGCTACGTATAGTTCGATTATACTACCAGCTTTTATAGCGATATCACTCGTGCTTTTGCACGATAAAACTCAAAAATTGTCCCACGGAAACGCACTACTAGGAATATCAGGTCAAATTCTACCTGTGTTCAATTTTTTTCCGCACTTTTTATGCACTAATTTAACACTGTACAAAGGCGGACTTAGGTATTTTCTACCAATTGAACTTAGGGTAGTGCAGAGACAAGACATGGCAGGTACAACTTCATACAAGACAAACAGAAAGGAAACAAGTATAACAATAAATATATACTTAGAAACATACAAAAGAAGAATGATATTGTGAAAAAAAAACGTATCCACCCAATCAATAGCATGATGATTCTACCAACTTCTTGTGAACGTTTTCTCGTGCCTTCACTTTAAAGGAAAACCAACTAGTTACTGTTTTTTTTTTAAATAATCTGTTTAGCGTTTGAAACGTTTAAGAAAATTCGAAAACCTCCATTTAAGAAAATGGAAACCTCTGGAATGTGCAATTGGCATAATTTTGTCTTACTGACTGACTTCTTGACATTCAAAAGTGCCTGTAAATGGTTTATTTGAAATAAAATACTTTGAATCTTAAATCTCTGAATCGAACTATACAGACTTCCACATTTATAATCTAAGATGAAAGAAGAGTTGGATAGTCGAATCAAAACACTAGCTAGCAGAGCAACCTAAGTAGAGACTGATTTTGACTTTCTTTTTCCATTTTGATATACAATAAAGTTTATTCTATTCTATTTTAGCGACATCTATGGCGTCACATAAGAGCTAATTCTGCATCGCGCAATTAAAGTTCTCCACGCGATTGGAACATATAGAACAGCCCAAAATCATCTATCGGGCAGTTGCCCACCAGACATAAAACCCGTTTGGCGGAGGATCCGCCCTTTTCAACGAAAGTTTGCGGGACTTTACTCTCTGTTCCACATACCTCCAAACTGGTGCCCCTTGAAAATGAACGTCAGCGCAGCGTTCCTGCAGCTACATTTTCGTGACGTCAATATCACTTCCTCAAGCTTTCGAGCCATACAGCCAGCACCCACGGCTTTAAAGGGTATCCTGACCACCAGCATGCCTACCTGGTCATACCTGGTCATCACCCTCAGCCTCATCAGCGACCTTGGCGAAGCACACTGCACCTTCAGCCAGTCACATGAAGAGTCATGAAGAACCTCTCCTGGTCGATGCCAGCAGTCAAGCCACTACGTCGCACAGCACCGCTCCGACTCACTGGAGCCAGCAGCACTACTCTGACTCACTGGAGCCTGCAGAATCATCCCAACTCACTGGGACATCGCCACCCCGACTTACTGGGGCATCACCGCAGACAGTTCCGACTCACCGAAAACTTTGCGGCATTTGATTCCGACCCACTGGAACCAACCACTGGCCTGGCACGCATCAAGAACCATCTATCTCCAATCTCTGGAGTGGAGTGATGTAGCGACATCTATGGCGTCACATAAGAACTAATCCTGCATCGCGCTATTAAAGTTATCCGCGCGATTGGAACATACAGAACAGCCCGAAATTATCTATTGGGCAGTTGC
Organism: Mythimna impura; assembly: GCA_905147345.3. NCBI lineage: Eukaryota > Metazoa > Arthropoda > Insecta > Lepidoptera > Noctuidae > Mythimna > Mythimna impura. The sequence goes on from LR990344.1 coordinate 1,258,788, forward strand.
CCATCAGACATAACACTGATTTTGTCGGAGTAACCTTTCTTTTCAACGGAGGTTTGCGGGACTTTACTCTCTGTTCCGTATACCTCCAAACTATTCTATCCCTGGACATGTTGAACATAACACGGGACCCTGAGGGTATCCTTACGGTAACCCAAGGCTACCGCCGCTACAGGGTAGTATTCATTAACCATTAATCATTTATTTTGTCTAATTAGGATGGCCGCGGGCACTTTCACTAATTAGAGCTTGTAGGTTTGCGAAATACAGAATAGGCAAAACTTGTAAATGTACTTATAATTTCCAACGACTTTGCCTGCATTGAATGAGATATTTTTATTACTGTGTCCCTTTTAAAACTTACAAGTTATTTTGGGTCGTAGGGCTCCTTGGACCGGGACGGCGGTCCCAATTTCCACCGATACATATTTTTTTGAGTAGTATTTTGGGACCACAAGGAAAAACGCATTAAAGTGCAGTTACCAAAAAACTGTATTTATTTTATTTGTGGTTCCAAAATACTAATAAAAAAATTTTTCGGTCCCGGTCCAAAGAGCTCCACGACCCAAAATAGCTTGTTATTTCATATTTCTTGAAAAAAAAAACCGTCACATTACAGGAAAAAAATGCTATCGTTTTTTCACTGTACAGAAATGAAAAATTCTGTTTATATTCCAAGAGTATGAACCATTACAACGATTATTTTCCAACAAGAACACAGTTTTATGTCCAATGAAACGGCTTCCTAATGGAAATTAGAAAGCGCCTTCTTCAAATTACTTAGAGTAATTGGAACAGTACAAAATAATACGAACACAAATTAGATGTACCAACATAATAACAAAATTAATCGCGTTTTACGAGCTGCCAGTCTTGTTGTATTAATAATTAATTAGCATATCAATTATGGAAGTAGAACATTTGTTTTGTAGACGAAAATATAAAAAATACGTTGTTTTAGGGTTCCGCATCTAATGAGTGAAAACTAGACAATATGAAAGAAAAACAGTTGAATTGAGTGTGTTGATTTGTTGTTGTTGTGGTTGGTTGTTGTATGACTAAGTTTAGGTCGCTGCTGTGTCTGTCGTGTGTTGTTCTTTCGATTTATCTATCATCGTTATCGTAAGCCAGTTAAATTAATAAAATGATTAAGTATCACTTTAGAAAATTAAATAATGAATAGAATGTAAGCATAATATATAGTATCAATGTTTATGGCACCTAGCACACCACACGATTTAAATAAAATAATAAAGTCGCTAAAAAATACTAGCAGTGTTGGTTTTGATGGAATCGCCACGAAGGTATTGAAGTCTGTCTCAACAGAGATATGCGAACATTTGAGCCACATACTTAACCTAATTATTTGTACGGGTATATATCCAGAAGCTTTAAAAACATCTATAATAAAACCTTTATTTAAGAAAGAAGATAGGGAGTTGATGGAATATTATAGACCTATTTCACTTATACCGGTTATTTCAAAGATATTCGAGAAATACATTTGCAAGGAGTTATATAATTATATGGAAAAATATAATATACTTTGCGAAGAACAAAAAGGATTCAGACAGCACAGAACCATCAATATGGCAATTTATGACTTTTTGAATACTATTATGAGAAGCATGGATAAACGATCCCCCATATGCGCTATTTATTGCGATATGACACAGGCGTTCGATTATGTACATTATAATACATTACTTAATAAATTAGAAATCTATGGCATTAGAGATAACGTGCTCGAACTTATAAAATCTTATCTGGAAAACAGAACACAAATAACCGAAGTTAGCCGCATTAATATAGTTAACAAACACGAAGAGATAACAAGATCTCGAGAACGTAAAATCTCATATGGTGTACCACAAGGAACCGTGATGGGCCCTTTTTTATTTATAACTTATGTTACTGATATGCCCAAGTCCCTTGAACATCCTATAACTATGTTTGCAGACGATAGCACAGTAAAAATCCCTTGTATAAATGCAAATACATATGAAAAGGATATTAATAATTCTCTTAACGCACTAATTAAATGGCTAGACGAAAATAATTTAAATATTAATTTAGGTAAGACAAAGATAATGCACTTTAGACAACGTACTCCCGGCGGAACTAATCTTAACATCCATTACAAAAATGACAAAATTGAGGAAGCAGGGGATACCAAATTTTTAGGGTTACAAATAGATTGCAATTTAAATTGGAAAGCACATATAGATATTTTGTGTAAAAAATTGAGTTCATCTGCATATGTGTTATATAGGTTATCCTCCATAGTAGATATCAAAACCCTCCTTACGGCTTACTACGGATTAGTTGAATCACACTTGCGCTACGGCATCATTTTTTGGGGAAACTCAACTGATCGAGATATAGCATTTAAGGCCCAAAAAAGATGTCTCCGATCAGTGTTCAAACTTAAACCGATAGACAGTTGCGCGCCCTATTTTAAGCTACATAAAATCTTGACACTTCCCTGTATTTATATTTTGGAAGTAGCTATGTTTGTTAAGCAAAATCCATCTGGTTTTGAACGCCTGGCTGATGTATTCCCAAGGAATAGGCGTGATAACAGCAAATTATGCCAAGTACCATGTCAAACCGCTTTAATGCGTAAGAGCATTTATTGCATGGCCCCAATTATTTACAATAAATTGCCGAGTGGTTGGAAAGCTTTAAATACAGCACAGTTTAAAAGTAAATTACGGATTTTTTTGTTAGATAAAACATACTACAGTGTGACTGAGTTCCTATTGGAGAAAAATATTTGTTGATTAATGACATTTTTGACATCTTGATTTTTGACATTTTGATTTTTGACTTTTTGATTTTGGACATTTTGATTTTGGACATTTTGATTTTTGACATTTTGATTTTTGACATTTTGATTTTTGACATTTTGATTTTTGACATTTTGATTTTTGACATTTTGATTTTAGATATTTTGGTTTTTTGACATTTTGATTTTGGCATTGACATTTGAATTGTAATAGTAATGACATTTTGATTTTTAACATTTTGATTTTAGATATTTTGGTTTTTGATATTTTGGTTTTTTTCACATTTTGATTTTGGTATTGACATTTGAATTGTAATAGTAATGACATTTTATATAATCTAATGATAATGGTATAATATTTATAATAATAATAATAATAATACACTGGCAACACTCTAGCAACATGTCATATTTTTTTTCTGTTCCATTTTAAATTAGATAAACCCGTACTTTTTACCTGTAAATTGTGATACAATTTACCATAAAAGAAGCCTAATAAGATACAATAAGAAAACCAATAGAAATCCGCATCATAACCATATAAATAAATAAAATAGAAGAGAAAAAAACCGAATGACGTCTGTCATTGACGACGTCTTAATAATCAACAAGAAATCTCAGAAATGGAATGAATTGAAAGAAATGGGTTAATATGTTAACTAGAGCAGCTGCCCGTCGCGCACGCCATCCACCCCCGGGCTCGCCGCTCAGCTCCGCCTCGCCGCCGCCGCCGCCGGACCTCGAGTCACCAGTGTCACCGGCGGCTGCAGTTGCGTCGAGCTCGAGCGACGAGTATTTTTCCCCGCCGACGTCGCCAACACCAGTACGTCGGCAGAGGAGAGACCGGCCACCGAAGAGCTTGGGATCTAGGGGCCAACCAGCCCCAAGCCGGGTCCCCGCTGCCGGTGGTTGTGTGCAGCGCATGAGATGGACTCAGTCTATGAATGAGAACGTCATGCGCGCATATTACGGGTCTACAGAGGGGGGAACTAACCTCACTGCGTATCGTGATAGGATGCTGTCTCTTTTTCAGGACCTAGAACCAACCGTCAACGTCTCGGCCCAACGATTGTCGGATCAGGTGCGGGTTATCCAACGCAACCACAGGTTGGACGATGCTACACTTGATCGGCTGCGCTCAGAGGTACTGAGCAACCAAATCGTCTCGACATCTATACAAACACAGACCGCGGCAACGCCGACTACTAACGCAATCTCGCCGCGGTCCAATCCTAATAATGATGATGCAGATGATAGGGTTGTCACAGTAAGTAGCCAGTGCAACGATGAACTGAGGAGCGCACTGGAGGATGCGCTTCGAGAGTACAGAACAACTCCGACTGAACTTAGACCCCGTTTGCCACGGTTACCCATGCACAAAAAAAATAGGGCGCTGGTGTGTACTTTGGATTCGCTGCTTAAAAACAACTTTGAGAGTAGCGAGAACCTTGTTGATACGCACTCAATCCTGTACTGTGGGGCTGTTGCGGCATGTCGTTTGGCGAACATAAATTTTCCTAATATAGATGGAACTATTCGACCAAAGCCTGCTGTACCAGCCTGGCAATACAGGATCGAGAGGCGTATCGATGGGGCCAGGGTACTCATCGGCAAACTACACTGCTTCAGGGAGGGTAATACGCGACCACGAGTGATGCGCTTTGTGAGGCGGGCGTTTTTGGGGACTGGTATCAGCCCTCAAGAATACATGTCTCGTGTCACAGAGCGCATCGACTTCCTGAAGCAGAAGGTTTGTGCATGGGCGAGCCGCATTAGGCGGTATAAGCGGCGGGTTGATCGGTACTCGCAGAATCGCATGTTCCAGAGCGATGAGAGGTGGGTGTATATTCATTTATTCATTTATTCATTTCATCAACAAATTTACATTTGTGTCGAATGGTTGAAAATTTTACAATTTATTAAAACATTCAAAAACCACAATACTAATAATTAAAAATAATTAAAATCAATTTATATAGACATGCTGGTACAGGAACTTGCCAGGTAAATAAATAAAAATACATTCCACATTATTTGTCATCACATTAATATCATACTTTAAATAGTTACAATAATAAAAAAGCTAAATGTCAATAAAATGCAAATAATGTCAATAAAATGTAAATAATGTCAATACAGTGTGAATAATGTCAATAAAATGTAAATAATGTCAAAAAAAATAATAAAAAAAAATAGCAAAAAATAATATACTTAATGTCAATAAAATTCTAGTAATGTAATATCAATAAAATCCATTATGATGTAATGTCATGACAAAATGTCGAATATAAGTACACATAGTTGAAGTCAATAAAAATATAATAACATAAAGAATTAGTTTAACTATTACTATTTGGTACAATCATTGAGAAATTCTTCTATGCTGTAATAACATTTCTCCAACAACAATGACTTTAATTTTCTCTTGAATTCGTTTGAATTCATAGCGTTTTTAAATTCTACAGGCAGTTTATTATATATATTTACTGACTGCACTCTTGAGGCATGTTTAACGACATTAAGCTTAGGCTGTATGAGATTAGGTAGATCCTTTCTTCGCGTTTTTATTCTGATATGTCTCTGTTCTTCTGTCTCAAATTTATGAAGATTTTTAACAAAATGACTAAGCAAGACCAGAATATATATGCATGGTACTGTGAGAATTTGCAGTTTTCTGAAGTGATCTCTACAAGATTCAGTTTGTTCAATGCGAAGCATAGCCCTCATGGCTCTTTTTTGCATAACGAAAGCAGCATTAATGTTGTATTGGTAGCTATTGCCCCAGAACTTTATGCTATACCTAAGCCTAGACTCTATGAGGGCAAAATATACCATTCTGAGGTGTGCAATGGTTAATTCATCCCTAAGACTCCTGAGAGCATAGCAAGCACTACTCATAGTGTTAGTGACCTCTTCCAATTCCTTCTTCCAATTTAAAACTGCATCTATTTGTACTCCCAAAAATTTAACATTGTCAACAATATCTAATTTATTTCCTAAGAAATGTACGTTGACGGTGACGTGGTTTTTTACGGTCGATTTAAATAATAAACATTGCGTCTTTTTTACATTTAGTTTTAGATCGTTCATAGTGAACCATTTTTTCAAGAGCACATAAAATAAAATTAATTTTCCTTTCTAAGTTTTTTATATTGTCGCTAGCTATAATAGCACTTGTGTCGTCAGCAAAAACTACGAGTTTAGTGTCATCTGAGATATTTTTCATATAAGCTATGAGATCGTTTATAAATATTATAAAGAAAACAGGGCCCAGAACAGAACCTTGTGGTACACCTTTATTTATAACAACTGTATCCGATTTGTATATCTGTTCATGCCCATCTTCTTGAACCGTCTTAATTTCGACATATTGCGTTCTATTACGTAAGTAAGATCGAAATAGATTCAGCACATTTCCTCTAATGCCATAGAATTCCAACTTATCCAGAAGAATACAATGATCGACTGTATCGAACGCAGAACTCAAGTCAAGGAAAAGACCCGCTACCTTTAGTTTAGCATTTAACTTACATACTATATCATCAATTAACATATCAATAGCATCTATAGTACTTACATTATGTTGATATCCGAATTGTTGTTCATTTATAATTTTGTGTTTATTTAAATGACGAACAAGCCTTATTTTCATAATTCTTTCAAATATTTTAGAACAGACTGGCAAAAGAGATATAGGCCTATAATTCCCTGGATCTGTTTTAGAGCCTTTCTTATGTATAGGTAATATTTTAGCTAATTTAAATTCATCAGGAAAAACTCCTTGATTTACATTTTCGTTTATGAAATCGGCCAAAGGGCGAGCTAAAAGATCAATGTTTTCTTTTATAACAGTCATAGGAATTTCATCGTGACCAAAAGACTTTTTACTCTCCATGCTCTTCACAGCTCTTATAGAGCTTGGGAGCGACCTGAACAAAATGTGATTGACGGGCGCCGCCCAGATGATTTTGCCACCATTACATTCTGGCGAAACATTTGGTCGGTGCCTGTCAGTCACACTGAGGGTGACTGGATGCGTGACGTCGAGCGCGTGTGTGAAGCTATACCAGAAATGGAAAAAGTTGTCATTACTCCAGCGGATGTAGCCAAAGCAGTTCGTCCATTACCGAACTGGAAATCACCGGGACCGGACGGACTGCAAAATTTCTGGCTGAAATGGTTTAGCAACTCACACGCGCCCCTGGCATCGCAATTCCAGTCAACCTTAGAGTCTGGGTCGCTACCAGAGTATCTAACAACTGGCGTAACCCACCTGCTCCATAAGACAGGTAACCCCGTGGAACCCAAGAATTATAGACCAATTACATGTTTGTCGACGGTCTATAAACTTCTTACATCCATTCTGAGAGCAAAAATTAATCGACACATAGAGAATAACTTGATTATGTCTGCCTCTCAGAATGGATGTAGGAATGGGTCCCGGGGTACTAAGGAGCTACTCCTCATTGACATGGCCATAAGCCAACAGGCTCGTCGATCCCGCAAGGATCTGTCGACATGTTGGATAGATTACAAGAAGGCCTATGATTCTGTTCCACATACATGGCTCATGAGGGTGTTGGAGTTATACAAAGTAGATATGACTTTACGCACCTTCCTTGAGTCATGTATGAGGCAATGGAAGACGGTCCTTCGCTATCCAGGATGTCGACCGATCCAGGGTAATGATGAGCCTATTAGGATTAAACGGGGAATATTTCAGGGCGACAGTCTGAGTCCACTTTGGTTTTGCTTGGCTCTGAATCCTCTTAGCACATTGCTGGAGGAGTCAGGACTGGGCTATCGGTTGAGAAGAGGTGGTCAGGCCATATCTCACCTTCTTTACATGGATGACCTGAAACTCTTTGCCCCCAGCAATTTGCAACTAATGGAGCTACTGAAGGTAACTGAAACTTTCAGTAGCGCCATCAGGATGGAATTTGGTGTGGACAAATGTGCAGCCATGCATGTAAAGCGAGGGGAGATTATGGAATCCGAGGGAATTCAACTCCCGGATTCCATACACCTTAGATCCCTCTCCTCGACCGAAACTTATAGGTATTTGGGTATGTCGGAAGCGTTGGGCATTAACAATGCTGACATGAAGCAATCGCTGAAGGAGCGCTTCTTTGGCCGCCTGAAGAAGGTATTAAATAGCCTTCTGTCGGGCGGAAATAAGGTGCGCGCCTTCAACGGTTGGGTCATGCCAGTTTTAATGTACTCTTTTGGCATACTCAAATGGACTCAGACCGAACTAGACGCTCTGGATAGACGGGTCCGTACACTACTGACCGCAAACCGGATGCATCACCCACGATCATCGGTGATGAGACTGTACATCTCGCGGAAATGTGGAGGTCGAGGCTTTTTGAACGCAAAGACTCTGCACAACCGCGAGGTGTGCAGCCTCAGAGAATATTTTCTTAAAACCGATGTGGGTATGCACCGAGATGTGGTCGCAGTGGACAAGGGACTCACCCCGTTATCCATGGCTAAAGAGGACTGGCGCAAACCTGTAATACTGACTACTGATGACCGCAAGGAAATATGGAAAGGCAAGGAGCTCCACGGGCGCTTTTACCGGGCTCTTCATGAGCCTGATGTAGATTTCTTGGCGTCCGTGGCCTGGTTACGTTTCAGCGACCTCTTTGGGGAAACTGAAGGTTTTATCTGTGCGATTATGGACGAAGTTATCTTAACGAACAACTACCGGAGATATATAATGAAGGACGGGACGGTTGACGTGTGTCGGGCATGCCACCGTCCGGGTGAGTCTATCAGACATATTATCTCTGGTTGTTCTCGTTTGGCTAACGGCGAGTATTTGCACAGACATAACCAAGTAGCCAGGGTTATTCACCAGCAACTTGCTTTGAAGTACAACCTAGTGGATTCTGAGGTACCGTATTACAAGTATGTGCCCGACCCAGTTCTCGAAAATGACCATGTCACGTTGTACTGGGATCGGTCTATCATTACTGACCGGACTATTGTAGCCAATAAGCCGGATATAGTGGTGATAGACCGATTAGCGCGCCGCGCAGTGATAGTCGACGTCACCATCCCGCATGACGAGAATCTCGTGAAAGCTGAGAAAGAGAAACAAATCAAATATCTCGACTTAGCACACGAGGTTGTCGACATGTGGAATGTGGACTCAGCTGTCATTGTGCCGATGGTCGTGACCGCCAATGGTCTTATAGCCAAAAGCTTCGACGACCATCTGTCGAAGCTGTCGTTGCGCGGTTGGATCAAGGGCCTGATACAGAAGGCAGTACTCCTCGATACGGCTCGCATTGTGAGGAGGTTCCTGTCTCTGGAGCCCTAACCACCGGTAGCTTGGACCCTGTTCCCGACATCGGCGGACAACTATTTTTTATATTTTTAAATGTTTTTTTTATGTTTTTTTTAAAGAAATATTTAAAAATGTAATTTATATGTGATATTAATGAATAAACGAAATAATAATAATAATAATTTATTAGCACACACACAAGTTTGAAAAGCAAAAAGTATACAAATATGAAGAAAATAAATAGAAAACACATCAGAGGTAGCTGAGGGCCCCAAACTAGGCACAGCCTGTATCTTGGTGGCCCAAAACTAATTGGCAGCAGGTATATACTGATTAAAAGTTCCGTGTGAAACAGTACAATATACAGAGAAGATGTAGGAAGGAATTCAAAAGTATACAGAAATAATAATAATAAATTAAACAAAAATAAAAATTACAAATATAACAAAAATTACAATTGCAAGAAGAAAGAAAAAAACTGAATTAAATTAAATTAAAATTAATAAACAAAACTTCAATGTCAAATCATAAATAGAAACTTAAAAAGAAAAAGAAATACATTAGCATAAATAAAATTAAAACAAAATAAAACTTTTTTATTTGTAATTGTAATGACATAATATATATAATCTAATGATAATAATTTATTTTTTCCCTTTAATACATACCATAGTCATAGTCGGCCTTATAATGTTCTCACTGTTGGGACTCAGGCCTCCTCTCTAGGAGAAGGAATTAATACATACATACGCGATGACGTCACGCCCGAACGCCGGCGCCCGGACGCGTCAGAAATGGTTAATTTAATTAAATTGATAATTTAACATTTAATCATTGTGATTTATAAATAGATCAAAAACATTTCTAAGTGTAATAACAATAATATAAATAATTTTAAATGTTTGCATGCCGAATGGTAAAATGTGGCTGAGCTGTAATGTAATCTTAAGAACTATGTATTACCCATATTTGCAAAATAAAATTCTATTCTAATCTATTCTATTCTATAGTGAGAAAGTCCGACCATACGTGGTCATCATCATCCTTTCAGCCAAAAGACTTTAATTGTTGGACTCGGAGAGGCCTCTCCCAAGTGTCGCCACAACGAACGGTCCTGTGGGTCTCACATCCATCGCATGATCAGGTCATCGGTCCCCCTTGTGGAAAGCCTTCCAACGCCGCGACTTCCGCTGCGCGGTCACAACATCTGTTCTGCGAGCAATGTGCTCTACCCACTGCCACGCAAGGAGACTCCGAGCCTTTCATAGCCAGTTAGGTGACTTTTAGCCTTCTGATGAGGCCTTTGTGAGCGATCACGTATCATATATTATATCATCACGGGTAATACGCACTAGTCATAAACTTTCTTCTCGAGACATTGTGGTATGTTAGACAAGAAGATACCACGCAGCTTCTCGTACGTGATCGATTTATTTAATTATTAGATTATCTATAATTGCTCAAAGTTTCCTGTAATTCCTCATTCTTATTCCAACGACCCCTATTTGTTATTTTAGTAAATCGACTGATGATAATCAAATTATTCGCATAACAATTTTGCATTAGCCATTTCAGCGGTTGTTAAGAATTATGCTAATAAGTCATATTTCCATAATATTTATTTTATGAGATTGGCTGCTTTAGTTGCTTTCCTCACGATACCGGTATTAGGTACAAAGTAAGTTAAATAAACACACTAAACCGCATGTTTTTAAGACTGATAAACTTATTACAAAACTATTTTTTGCATAAACTTGACTAGACTTCCGACTGCAAACATCGATTACACAAAGTTCAGGTACTCCCTTGATATTTCCATTTCACATAAGATTTGCCTGCAATTTATCAAAAAATAAATGTGTAGTGGAATAACTACGGGACTGCAAACCACATCCTTTGAACAGCCGATAATATTTATACCCAAAGGGTCTAGCTGATAAAAATCTTGTATTTTTTGCGTCGTAACTTTAGAACTGCTGCAAATTCACGGCAAAGCTCAGGAGAGGTCTATCTTAAGAAATATCTTAATTAAGGACGACAGTACCACCTAAACTTAATTTAGTCCGACGTCCGAAAAAAATCACATTATAAATGAATGCCTAATTAATTCTGCAAAGATGTGTATACTTTTAATTGGCTTTTGCGCGTTTCCTGGAGTTTTATTTTTGTAATTAATTTATGCTGGAAAACATGAAAATATGTTTTTTGTACATTAGGGAGAAGTCATAGCCAATTTGACTGACCAGTTGGTATAGTGGTTAGTGGCCCTGACTGCTATACCGGAGGTCGTGAGTTCGATTCTCACCCAAGACGAATGTCTGTGTGATGAGCATGATCAATTGTTCTGTATCTGGGTATAATTTATCTATAATATTCGTATGTATGTATTTAGAAATATATAAGTATGTTTAACAGTTGTCTAGTAATTATAGCACAAGCTTTACTTAGTTTAAGCTGTTGATCCCCGCATTAACGCCGGCGTTCATGCGCCATTGTCTTACTATTGTGTCTCTAATTACGCACTCAAAAGGTTAATGGCGTTTTGTCATAGTTGTGAAATTATTGATCTAACTTACGTAATATTAAAAATCGATCTCTTGATATTTCAATGTTTGTTTATCAATCACGCAATGAACTGATATAGTTTTCTTGCGGGGGCGATCGGCAGCGGCGATCATTTGTGCCGGGGCCTGGTTCAGGCCATGGTTCTGAGCAAGAGGAAAGGGGCGGCGGGCGGTCGCCTCCTTCTGCGAAGCAGTAATGCTAGCGAAGAAAGCGGTCGCACGCGTGACAGAACGTACATCCTCACATCCTAACCGCCGGGACCCCGACCTCAATTACCAGCAACCGCCGGCATGGGCTTGCTGACGACAAGTAATGAGTAGTTTGCCGTCCGGCTTTCCAGTAACCATCCGGACCAAGCCCGAGTCCACGTCGGCGCGTAGTGTTAAAAAATCAGATATAGTTCACGGGTAGTCCATATACTGATTATCCATGGGTTTCTATGAAAACTTCACGACCCTGGGTAGATACTTATCTCCTTTATTGACTGTATGTTCTCTTGGAATAATCTGCAACGTCTATATAGGCATAGCCACGTTAGAATCTTGTAGGTACTATAAAAAAGACAGACGCTTTCATACAATCTTGGGCCTGGGTTTTTTGGCCTTTTGGGCTAGAGAAATTGGTGAGGGTTATAAGTTTTATTATTGTAGAAGTAATGAAAAAAGTAACGGCGTAGGAATAGTGCTAAATAGTAAATTGAAAGAAAGCGTGATGGAAGTACAAAGGATTAACGATAGATTTATAGTTGTGAAAGTTATGTTAGAGAATATCATGTTAAATGTAGTCAGTGTGAAGTAGTCAGAAGTTTTGGGAGGATTTTGATACTACTTTAATGACCATCTCTGTACATGAGGAATTGATAATTTTAGGTGATTTTAATGGAATCATAAGTATGATTATGAAATCAGTAGTCAAAATAAAATATAACAAAAGCAAAGAGCATCCTCCCCCCAATATAAAATAGCATATGTTAGAGAAAAATGATTGTGCGAAGAAGTTCAGAGAGCAAGTGGTGGACAAAATGATAGAGATGGGAGACATGAATGATCGAAGTATAGATGAAAGCTGGAATGAGATAGCGGAGTTTTTTAGGCATGCAGCGAAAGTGTTTTTGGAAGAGACGAGAGGAAAAGGTACAATAAATGAGGGATACATGGTGGTGGTCGACAGAAATTCAGAATGTGTTGAAAGAAAACCAAAGAAAATTCAAAGAATGGCAGCGTGTAGAAGCGGAAAACGATAGTTTTTTTTTTTTTGACACAGCACACAACGCCTTCTAGTCCCAAGCTAAGTCGAGCTTGTGTTATGAGTACTAGACAACTGATAAACATACTTATATATTTCTATATACATACATATTATGGATAAATTACACCCAGACACAGAACAAATGATCGTGCTCATCACACAAACATTTGTCCTGGTGGGAATCGAACCCACGACTTCCAGCATAGCAGTCAGGGCCACTAACCACTAGACCAACAGGCCAGTCAGTCAGTTTGTGAAGCTGAAAAAAAGAGTGAGTATGATGTTTTGAAGAAAGAAAGCGTGGCATTATCGAAAGCAAAAGCCCAGGACAAATTATACAACATACTGGACAGTACTGCAGACCAAAAAGAGTTGTACTGGCTTGCCTCTCAAGTTGAGGGTAAAATTTACAAGTTTGTAATAAGACCTGTCATACTCTAAGGATCAGATTGTTGGGCTGTGAAAAAGATGGGTGAAAAAAAAATAGCATGTAGCGGAGATGAGAATATTAAAATGGATGTGTGGTGTGAAGAGAATGGATAAAGTGAGAAATTAGTATATTAGAGGAAGTTTGAAAGTGGCGCCAATGACTGAAAAGATAAAAGGCAATCGTTTGTCTTAGTATGATCATGTGAAGAGAAGGGATGAAACGCATGTTACTAAAAAAAATTCTGAGTATACATGTAGATGGATGTAGAGAGAGAGGAAGGCCAAAGAAAAGATGGATGGATTGTGTGAGGAGTGATATGAAAGAAAAGGGAGTTAGTGATAGTGTGACGGGTGACAGGACAGAATGGAAGAAAAACACGTGTTGCGCCGAGCCCAAGTAATATGGGATAACGGCAGGAAGAAGAAGATAACCTACTGAAAAATATTCTGTCAGTTTTTGTTCTTCAAACCAAAGCCTAAACTGCCCATCTCTACGATTGATTATGCATAGAGTAGAAAGGAGTAATATAATATGTCAGTATCTCCACAAATTAAAAAATTACCTTAGAATAAACCAGATATAGAAGTTCCTTGGAATAAACTGTTTATTGATTGTAGTAACCTATAGATAACCTGCAAATTGACAATTTGCCTGTTGCGGTCTTCCCGTCCAACTATAATTTAGGTGCCTTCAAGGCTAGAGTGAATAGGCTCTTAATAAACTAGTGCGCCTCATCATCAATGATTGTAACACTGCTTACCATCAGGTGGGATCGCAGTCAAGCACTGGCTTATATCAAATAAAAAAAAAGATTACTCCAAAGACATTAAATATATACTACCTCATCATCATCATCATTTCAGCCGAAAGACGTCCACTGCTGGACATATGCCTCCCCCGAGTGTCGCCACAATGAACGGTCCTGTGCGTCTCGCATCCATCGGACTCCTGCAACCGTTACCAAGTCATCGGTCCACCTTGTAGGAGGCCTTCCAACGCTACGTCTTCCGGTACGTGGTCGCCATTCCAGAACCTTTCGGCCCCAACGGCCATCTGTTCTGCGAGTAATGTGCCCTGCCCATTGCCACTTTAGTTTGGCGACTCTTCGTGCTATGTCGGTAACCTTGGTTCTCCTGCGGATATCCTCATTCCTGATTCGATCACGCAAGGAAACTCCGAGCATAGCCCTTTCCATTGCCCTTTGGGTGACTTTAAGTCTTCTGATGAGGCCCATTGTAAGCGACCACGTTTCGGAGCCATATGTCATCACTGGCAACACGCACTGGTCATAGAATTTCGTCTTGAGACACTGTGGTATATTGGACGAGATGATACCGCGCAGCCTCCCGAACGCTGCCCAGCCGAGTCGGATCCGACGATTGATCTCTTTCTCGTAATTAGACCTTCCCAACTGGACCGTCTGTCCCAGGTAAACGTAGTCGTCTACAACTTCGAGTGTAGAGTCCCCGATCTTGATAGGAGTGGGTGCTACATGGCTGTTTACCATGACTTTGGTTTTGTCCATGTTCATTTTAAGTCCCACTCTTTCGGAAGCTCTACTGAGGTCACCAAGCAATTTACTGAGCTCCTCCGTAGTCTCAGCCATGACTACTATGTCGTCGGAAAACCGAAGGTGAGTGATGTACTCGCCATTGATATTAATGCCTAGCCCTCTCCATTCCAAAACCTTGAAGACATCCTCCATTGCTGCTGTGAACCGTTTCGGAGAAATAACGTCTCCCTGCCTCACGCCCCGCTGCAAGAGGATAGGTTTCGAGGTCTGGTCTTGTAGTCGGACTGACATAGTGGCGTTTTTGTTCAAACACTTCAGCACTTCGATATACCGATAGTCAATTTGGCACCGTTGGAGAGACTGCAGTACAGCCCAAGTTTCAATCGAATCAAAGGCTTTCTCGTAGTCCACAAACGCTAAGCATAGAGGCTGATTATACTCCTCAGTCTTCTGTATAACCTGCCACAACGTATGTATGTGGTCCATGGTGCTGAAGCCTTTTCGAAATCCGGCTTGTTCGGGAGGCTGGAAGTCGTCGAACCTGCGCGCGAGACGATTCGTGATGACTCTGGAAAAGAGCTTGTAGACATGGCTCAGAAGCGAGATGGGCCTGTAATTCTTAAGCAGGGCATTATCGCCCTTCTTAAAGAAGAGTACCACCACGCCTCTGCTCCACGCCTGTGGCGTTTTTCCCTCGAGTATGACGGAATCAAATAGCTTTTGAAGAGCTTTAAGGACCGGTTTTCCACCCACCTTCGGGAGTTCGGCCGTAATGCCGTCCTCACCCGACGCCTTGTTGTTTTTCAGCTGCTTCAGAGCCATCCTAATCTCGTACAGGCTGACGTCTGGGATATCTTCGGTATAGTGTCGAGTCAATCTAGCTCTTGGGTCGTTTACTAGATTTGCAGCGGGTTTAGCGATAGACGTGTATAACTGTCCATAAAAAGCCTCGATATCTCCCAGAAGCTCCGATTTGGCGGATATACTACCTAGGTTACTCATAACTACAACTTCGGTGTTTCTTCTCAGGGTAGTCAGCTAGGAAACACCGGCCTCATCTAGTTTAAAAATGACGAAAATTGACGTGTAAAAGTGTTTTTTTAAACCTATTTACAAAATAAATATCATTTATCATTTATCATTTATCATTTATCATTTATCATTTATCATTTATCATTTATCATTTATCATTTATCATTTATCATTTATCATTTATCATTTATCATTTATCATTTATCATTTATCATTTATCATTTATCATTTATCATTTATCATTTATCATTTATCATTTATCATTTATCATTTATCATTTATCATTTATCATTTATCATTTATCATTTATCATTTATCATTTATCATTTATCATTTATCATTTATCATTTATCATTTATCATTTATCATTTATCATTTATCATTTATCATTTATCATTTATCATTTATCATTTATCATTTATCATTTATCATTTATCATTTATCATTTATCATTTATCATTTATCATTTATCATTTATCATTTATCATTTATCATTTATCATTTATCATTTATCATTTATCATTTATCATTTATCATTTATCATTTATCATTTATCATTTATCATTTATCATTTATCATTTATCATTTATCATTTATCATTTATCATTTATCATTTATCATTTATCATTTATCATTTATCATTTATCATTTATCATTTATCATTTATCATTTATCATTTATCATTTATCATTTATCATTTATCATTTATCATTTATCATTTATCATTTATCATTTATCATTTATCATTTATCATTTATCATTTATCATTTATCATTTATCATTTATCATTTATCATTTATCATTTATCATTTATCATTTATCATTTATCATTTATCATTTATCATTTATCATTTATCATTTATCATTTATCATTTATCATTTATCATTTATTTTTTAGATATCTCATCTTTCTGATAGGAAAAAGGGCTAGCTTTTTCGTATTTTGAAATAGAAAAATATGACGAACTTTTAAAGTCATATCTCAACTTATTACGTTTTTGGCCCAGAAATCCCCGTCCCCTTTTCCTTTTACCTGAACAATGAGAATTATTACATGATTATACCCTGTCAGCTAAAATTATTCAGTTCTTCTGCTTTTTATTAAATTAATCATTCGCGTTTTTTTGGTTTTAACATTTTTTTTTTCTAATTCTAAGTACTCAAAAATTAATACTCTGCCTTTATAATAACAATCTACCAAAATTTACATAATATTAATCTTGAGTGTTCACAAAATGTTTGTCAATTATCGTTGTAATCGCATTAATTAGAGCTGATGACGTCACGCTTAATTATGTCGCCCCAATTATACAGCGGGCGCTTCAATTGAAGTCTTACATTTTCAAATGGCACTAATTTATTATTATAAGCATTTAATTTGTTGGAGACCGATGAGCGGTGGTTGTGAATGAAAATAAAATCTTTTTATGAACTTGAAGTTACTTTATTATCTTTTCAGTTTTATTAAAATTTGAATAATCCTAAAACCATTTCAATATAGTCACTTTCGTAATAGAGTACGTCATTTTGTTAATTATAGTAAGTAGGTACGTTCATTATGATAATAAAAGGCTGCTTTAATTATTTATTAATTAAAACTTCATTCAATTAACTCACGCCTTTTAACATTAGCAGATACGTTTACTGAAATAATTACTTAGCGTGAAACAAACGTGTTGGGAACTTACCATCAGATGAGATAATTGTCAAGCGTGAGGCTAGCAATAATAATAATAATAAAAAAATAAGTGTGGCACTCGGGGACTGCCGCGGTAAAGCTATTGCATAGCATTTTGTATCAACTTATGCAATTATAATTATTTATTTATTTTATTTATGCAGTATTTCTTTTTCTTTGATATTAATTCAAGTTACACTTTTTGAGCGTGGTGACCGATAAGAAAACAATTTTTTTTCTTTCTTGTTTACTTCATAAATTGCTACAAGTATGTTCAGTTGTTATCATAGAACATTACTATAATCTATTATAATACAAAAAGACTATTTTGTTTGACCGAGATTTGAACTCGAGGCACGATGATAACATAGGTAGAACGCTGTACCAATGCGCCACACAGGTCGTTAACGACTTTTCTAAAATAGGTGTTCGGTCTCTGTCGGCCTTCAAGCCACACCTCCGTGCCCGTCGGAGTGGGGAGCGTGAGGTTTTTTTCGTTACGGAATTTCTGGATTCGGTCCCCGCGCTCAAGGCCCTCGATAGAAGCTATGCAATAGCTTAAAAAAACAGAATACGGTAGATACATATCTATTGTGAAGATATCCTAGTAAAAACTCCCCATTGTAAAAACTCACAGTACAAAGCCTAGTACTATCAACATCAAAAACAGAAAACAACCAATACATGGGTATTGAATCCTTTCTCATTCATTTACAAATCCTGGAAGCGGGTACGGATTTTAAAGCCGCAGCTAGATTCAGTGCTCGAAAATGTATGAGAATAAGTCCAATACCGGCCGGAGCTTCGTTGTGACAACGAACAATGAAAGCATTGAAGTATTTATGAGATAGTGATCCTACAGAGCTATGTCTATATTATGTACTAATAGACACAATATTAGGCTACAAGGTTGTGGGAAAATAAATACGTAGAGATGAATATTTTAAGATTTATGCCGATCACGTGGATTCTATGTTAATCCTACTCTCCCATCTTATTCGTAATGCAGACTGGCAGTCAAATCAAATAATTTAATTTGCAGTGTAAGTGTCAACGGCTGGTTGGATTTAGATGGGTGAGAATTGTTTAAGTAGACCATGACCTTAATTAGAACATAGAATACTGGCAATGTTGAGGCTAAAATTAACTTTAATCACTCCAGTAAAATACTTTCAAGAAAAAACTTAACTCTGGTTCGATTTTCACATTTTTTACATTATAAAAGGCATATTTTATTTTTTTGAGTACGGAGGCAGACTTACTGCGTTAGGTATTTTTTTACCAGTCAAATTTTGAATAATGCAGAGACAAACAATGGTATGTGCAATATTGAAATGAAAGGCGATTAATATTTAGATACATACTGATATATACCTACTTATGAGCTATAAATACAATAAAATGGTATATACATATAATAAATACTATTAAATTTGTGTATATAATATACTAAAAAAATTGGTACATCTGTGACAATACAACGGCTAACTTCTTCTTATGTTCTCAAAGTTTAAATTTGAATCAAGCCTTCTTCCAGAATTAGTCCGTCTGAAACTGAACAGTCCCGTGTATGATCAGTTAATCACGCAACCAATACAGCGATATTTATACTTTCATTCAATGAGAAAAACTAATCTTAAACAAATCTGCAACCGAAACCTATCTAGAACTTTCAAGATATTTGATTAATATGAAAGTTGTTCGTTGCACATCACTGCGCCGTTATTAGGCCGTGATCACCGATACACGTAACAACACAGCCAACTTTAATTAAGTTTCTTTGCAGAACAACATAATATTCTAAGGTCTGATACACATAGTACATAGTTTTGACACAGAGTACATGTATAGATGCAGAAGGTTAGTTCCACACAATGACCGAAAACGATTACCTACCTTAAGTTCGAAAAATATATGACCGAATTTCATTTCACCTAAAACTTTTCAACTGTTATCGTTTCGTTTTATTTTTTATTTCGTCGAAGTCACGTCTGCCACTATATCAGTTGACCTATTATCAATTCGATATTTTTTGTTACTCCGACGATTCATTTGGTCGAAAAACTTTTCGCCGATATTACACTTAGCCAAAATAACATTTGTTCGAAGTTATTATGTTTCCGAACATTCATTGCTCTTGAACAATTGAAATCTTGAATTGCTCTTGAGCGGGGGATGTCATAAGATGATTTTCCCACCGAAAAAAAAAAAATTAAAAAAATGTCCCTTTCGTACCCTTCATTTTATTCACTTTACGTTGCATTTCACACATCGTTTATACATTTCTTTTATCCATCCTATAGTATAATTATTTATCTACTAGTTGTCCCCGAGGTTTCACCCGCGTATTTGGTTACTGCTCCGCCCCTATTGGTCGTATCATGATATACGGATAAAATAGCCTACAGCTTTCCTCGATAAATGGTCTAACCAACACTAAAAAAAATATTAATTCGAACCAGCAGCTCCTGAAATTAGCGCGTTCAAACAACCAAAACAATCGTATCATATTTGTAATATTAGTATAGAATTACACAGTAATTGTATTGTGGACATCAGGCAGACTATCATTTCGAGTGGAATACTGGTGAGAACGTCGTACGTATGGATCTATGTGTGACTTGTTATGCTCATTGTATGGAACTTCTGCACTTACCTATTTTATTGTCTCAGCTCAAAGATTGATAAGCCTTGATACTTGAGCTATGGATTAAATCTGCTCCAATAGGTTTATAGAATTTTTGGTTTGGTGCTCATTTCGTATTTCTCATTTGAATTTTGATAGTTGAACAATCTATAATGCTACGCTGCTTATTGGTGATCAAGTTAGAGTTAACGTAAGCTATGATAATGTCATTTAAAAGTTAACCTTTTGAGTGCGTAATTAGAGACACAATAGTAAGACAATGGCGCGTGAACGCCGGCGTTAATGCGGGGATCAACAGCTTAAAGAAAATACTAACTATGAATATATATATATGTATTAATGAATGACTATGAAAGTTTGCGTTTCCTGATTTCTACAAACTGAGGATTTTTAAGTCAAGAGTGAATAAGTTACTTCTAGGCAAGCGCGCGCTATCATCGATCGCATAGGTCAAGCACGAGCCTATCAACAATAAAAAAATCGGGCAAGTGCGAATCGGACTCGCGCACTGAGGGTTCCGTACAAACTTACCTATGAAAACAGTTCAATTCCCGAATTGAGTTACGAAGATTTTTCCGAATCGCAAAAAAAGTTTTTTTTTTGTGACGTAACAATAAATTTACAGTTTTCTGATTTATTCCTATACTTGTTCTATAAGACCTTGCTTTGTGCCAAATTTCAGGATTCTGGGTTAACGGCAAGGACCCTATGCATTTTGATTTCCTCGAGAGTGTCGAAATGTACGTTTTTTGCCACATAAACCGAAGTATCTTTTTTTCTCGTTAACTTACAAGTTTGTTTTTTTTTTACAGCTTCAAGAGTCCGCAGATTTGAGTATATGGTTTAAATTTCAACTTGATACCTTTACGTGTTCCTGAGGTAAAGGGTCTTGACAGACAGACTGACAGACAGACGGACGGACAGACGGACGGACAACCAAGTGATTCTATAAAGGTTCTGTTTTTTTCCTATTGAGGTACGGAATCCTAAAAATGGCATTACTAAGAAGAGTATATTTCACACGATTGCGCTTCTTATTGATCACTGATATTCTTTAGGGAAAAGAATATCACTGTTGTTCATACTCGTTTATTTTTAAAATTAAATTTAAATTAAAATTTCTTTATTTCAGACCCAATAGTCCATAAATTGTTAGTGTGTTAATAACAGAAAGTGCTTAAATACTATATTAGTGTTATTAGTAACCTATAGCTAATTCCACCCAGTGTCTCTGGATGGGGCAATCCGGCCTGTCAGCAATCATTTTCAGGATGCTGTTACGAGTGTTGCGCAAGCGTTGCAGTAAGGAAGCCGCTTTCTTACGCAAGAAGGCGTGAAAGCCATCCGAGTGAGCCGCGGCAAACATTCCCGACGCACTACAACGCCGCGGCAACCGCAACAGCATCCTGAAAGCGTTGTTATATTGTACGCGCAGGACGTTGTAAGCCCGGTTTGTATATGACACCCACAGGCCGCTCGAGTAGAAAGACTGACAGAATGCCTTAAATAAACTAATTTTGACGTTTGCCGTGCAGCGAACCTACGGGCGAGCATATTACCCCGCACTGCCAACGCCCTGCGCTCGCGCTCTATGTCGCCATCATCACGTAGGTCACTAGTGACAACATGACCCAGGTACTTAAAACTATCAACCACATTGAGTACCACGCCGTTAAGATATACTGGAGACACACGGCGAGGCTGTTGTTTAGGTGCTTTGAAGACTAAGAGCTCACTCTTTTTTGAGTTGTATTTAAGGCCGTGTACCTCCGCATACGTCTCGCAGATCGATAGTAGCTTTCTCAGTCCGCTTATTGACGGACTGAGCAGCACCATGTCGTCCGCATAACTTATGTTATTGACACACGTATTGTCGATGTGACAGCCGACATGTGTGCTGCTCAGTCGTTATTTAGCCTGTATTTAGATTTTGGTTCGTGCACATTTTTAAGGGAAACAATTTCTCTTTTTGTGTTTTGTTTGTAATGGATAAACTCAAGAACTACTGCACCGATTTTTTAAATTCTTTTACCAGTGCAAAGCTACTTTATCACTGAGTGACATAGGCTATTTTTTGGCCAACGCAAGTGAAGGCGCTGGCAAAAGCTAGTTTGATATAAAGTTATTTATTTTTTCTCTTCCTACATATCCACATCTTTATCTGCAGTTCTTTAATACAATCTCATTCGTAAACGTCTAGCAACAGTATCATTTAATTTGGGAGTACTAATACATATTCAGTGTGGAACGGGTAGCACCGCGTAAGGCTAATTTATCACCTCGCTACAGAACAAGCGTGAAAAGGAGGGAATTGGAGGTAGTTCTCGTGGAATCAAAATGGTTTCATGGGGAAATTGGGTAGCTTTTGTAGAATAGATTTTTAAAGTTGGACTAGAAAGAGTTCTTTTGTCTAAAATGTGATATTGGGCAAAGAAAAATGCGATATTACAAGCCTATAAGTCAGGTTTCAAATTCAGCTTAATAAAGTCTCAATCCATACTAATATTATAAATGTGAAAGTGTGTGTGTCTGTTTGTTTGTCCGTCTTTCAAGGCAAAACGGAGCGACGAATTGACGTGATTTTTTAGGTGGAGATAGTTGAGGGGATGGAGAGTGACAAAGGCTACTTTTTGTCTCTTTCTAACCCCCCACTCCCCTAAAATGGGGGGGGGGAGTTTGTTGGAGAAACCTACTTTTACGTGAGTGAAACCGTTGACAGAAGCTAGTTTTCAATAATGGGATAATAATTAAATGTGACAATTTATAAATAAAAACTGTCATTTCATCACATGCCATTTATTCTTCACGTATTTTTTTTTTTTTTATTCTTGGTTCGCGCTTGACCGCTAACTCACCTGATGGAAAGCGACGATGCGGTCGACGATGGAGCGCGCTTACCTAGAAGTAACCTATTCACTCTTGACTTAAAGATTCCCGGGTTGTAGCCATCAGGAAAAACAGATTCCGGCAAGGAATTCCACTCCTTAGCTGTACGCACTATGAATGTGTTCCCAAAACGTTTTGTGCGTATAGGTGGGATGTCCACCATGTACCGGTGGCGCATTGCCGTACGCCTGGTGGTGCGATGATGGAACGGGCTAGGCGGAATTAGGTTATGCAATTCCGACGCACACTCCCCGAAATGCAACCGGTAGAAAACCGACAGGCAAGCAACTCGGCGTCGATGCTCAAGACTTTGAAGCCTCGACTCAACGAGTGCATCATTGCCAAAGATCCTCCTGGCTCGCCTCTCAATTGCCTCAAGTGCATCAAGCTGGTATCGGGCAGATCCGTCCCAAAGATGAGAGCAGTACTCCATACACGATCGAACTTGCGCTTGATAAAGTTTGAGCAGCTGTTCCGGCGTGAAGTACTGTCTGACCTTCGCGAGGATTCCCAGCTTTTTTGCTGCCAGTTGAGCCTTTGCTTCGATGTATGGCCCAAAGTTGAGTGTTGACGTCAGCGTAACACCAAGGAGATCAAGATGGTCGGTTATTGGCACGGTTACGCCCCGGAAAGTTGGAGCAGGGCTGAATTGGCTCCTTTTAGCGGAAAATAGACACGCCTGGGTTTTAGCAGCATTGAACTTGACCAAATTGGCATCGCCCCATTCAGAGACTGCCTCCAAGGACAAGTTCAAGCGCTCGACCATAGCCTCTCGGAGAGACTGGATCTGTGACCCACTAGCCTGCGTGCTGGATATGTAACTCTCAGCAACAGTGCTGTCGTCTGCATAACCAAAGGTACCGGGCTTAAGCAGATCATTTATGTGCAGCAAGAACAATGTTGCCGAGAGCACTGACCCCTGAGGGACCCCGGCATTAATGGCCATTTGACCGGACGAGCAACCATCGATGACCACTCGGATGGACCGGTCACTCAGGAAGTCTGCAATCCAAGCACACAAACCAGCAGGTAATCCGAAAGAAGGAAGCTTACTAATAAAGCTTTCGTGCCAGACCCTATCGAAAGCCTTCGAGATATCGAGGGAGACGGCAAGCGCTTCCCCGTGTTTCTCGATGGCCTCACTCCAGATGTGGATGGCATACGCTAGAAGATCACCAGTTGACCGATTTCGGCGAAAGCCATATTGTCGGTCACTTAGGATGTCATTAGCTTCTAGGTATGCCAGGAGCTTAGTGTTGAGTACACGTTCCATAGTCTTACAGAGAATGGACGTTACTGAGATTGGCCTGTAGTTAGCTGGGTCAGCCCGACTACCCTTTTTGGGCACGGGCTGTACGTTAGCTTGCTTCCATGCAATCGGCACTTTTCCAGCCTCAAATGAAAGCCTAAATAGGCGTGTCAGGATCGGAGACAGTTCAGGCGCACACGTTCTTAGAATAATTGCCGGTATCCCGTCTGGACCGCTAGCCTTGTTCACGTCAAGGTTACGCAGCACCCTACGGACGTCCTTCTGATGAATGCGAATTCCGACATACTCGTCTCGCAACCATTAGGATTAACAGGGGGCCGCGCGTCACCAGAATCTAGACGCGAAGATTCCGCGAAGAGAGAGGCAAACAAATTTGCTTTCTCCTCAGCGGTATGGGCCAGCGACCCGTCGGGTTTCAGCAGTGGCGGTAGTGAGGGACGGCAGAAGTTCGATTCAACCGACTTAGCCAGGGACCAGAACGCCTTACTACCAGCAGGGTATTATGCGAGTTTGTTCCCGATGCGGCTAATGTGGTCGAACCGAGACCTCCGCATCACCTTTTTGCAAGACTTGGCAGCTCTGTTGAAGGCTCTTTTCTTCTGACTCACGTCACTCGCCTTATGCATACGAGCGTCGGCCCATGCCTGGTATGCCGTGTGCTTAAGCGCGTTAGCGCGATCACACTCCGCACCAAAACAAGAGCGAGCATGGCCAGACATTGTTACGTCAGAGAATGAAATGTAATACTCCATCCCCCGCCGCAACACATCTGTCAAGAAAAGCAAGTAGGCTGCCAAGGATAATATGCGAAGAAAGATCGCATGCCATCCCAATCTGCTGACCTATATCGCCAAACCCGCCTGGTGCCTCTAGGGCAGGGATCGGGCGGAGAGTAGACTGATAAAGATTTCACCAGACAGTGGTCGGAACTACCTAACGGTGATGATATCGACACTGAATAGCGGTCTGGATCTGTTGTCAGCAGAAGGTCCAAGCAGTTGGCCGTGTGCGAATCAACATCCGGCACCCTCGTAGCTCCCTAGACCAGCTGGGTGAGATTTAACGCTAGCGCAAGCTTTCGCGTCTCTCGACCAGCATGGTCTGTGCACCGGTATGGGAAAAGCCACTCCTGATGGTGGGCATTAAAATCCCCCAGTAACACCAGTTGTGCGGAAGGGTACCTCTGCTGAGCCGCATCCGCCGCCTCACTAAGATACTGTGTGAGCCTGGTCGTCTCCTGATCACCACTGTGCGAACGGTAGACACAAGCATAGATAATTTTATCCATGCCTGTGTCCACCAGAGCCCAAAGCGTTGAGAACCTGGTATCTTCAAGGTTACGGAGACGCCGATAGCAGATGTCGTCCCTGACGTACAAACACACACCAGCATGTGGTTTAAAATTGTGCTCCAGGGTAAACCCTGGGTAAGACAGGTACGACACGTCTGACGGACTTCTTATCTGCGTCTCCGAAAGGAAAAAGAGGGAAGGTTTTTCAGTCTCCAGGTGATGATGGACTGCTGCGAGATTGGAGTGCAGACCTCTAATATTGCTGAGGTGCACTTTAAGTGAGAGGGAGTGCAGCCGCTGTTTAACTTTTCTCTTTTTCAACCTTGGCATATTGAGAGTGAGGTAGGAGAGAGGAAGGAAGTGAAATGGAGTCCCATGCTGCTAACCTTCGTCACGCACTGGCAGGACAGCATCATTGGGGCACTAGTCTGGAGACTGCGGGGACGCCCGAGCCCCCCCGGAAATGACCATCGGGCCCTCTCATCTGGTCGCCAACCAGCACGATGGTGCATTCCGGGATTTTTCGTCAGTTGGCGAAGCAGCCTTTCATGTGTGGCTAGCACATTACTTGGGCCCCCAACTAACTGCGGTCGGCCAGCGGTGCACCGTGCCTCGGATCCCGCTACCCTCCGCGACTAGTCTCCCGATACGTCAATACCAGCGCGGGTCCGGCTGGTCTGCATACATTAGAACCGCCACTTCGACCCAACTCCTCTAAATTGGCTACACTGGGCATCGTACCGGAACACGGCTAGGCAGCTTGGCGGTACGTCTTTGCCCAGTGGGTGGTCACAAGCCATCGGTCGAAACCTACCACCAGTTAATGTCACCTGATTAGCACCACCCGGGGACCACGTGTAGGGCCTATCTATGGGTATTCTTCAGCCCCCAAAACTTAAAATGGGGCCTTACCATCACTTGTCAAAATGTCAGGCGTGCGAGCAAGAAAGAGATGGAACTATATAGGTTGTATAGTTCCATCCCTTTAACAGTTCAGTTTAGGTCGACAACTGGATCACGTTAAGAGCTCGTGGTTGGGCTTCTGATACAAAAAATCGACTTTTCAATAAATCTGGCGGATTGTCAGCTATTGTATAGAAAATAATTATTTTTTTTATTTTTTATTAATGATAGGCTCGCGTTTGACCACCATCTCACCTGATGGTAAGCGATGATGTGGTCGACGATGGAGCAATTAATATGCATATGTTACAGAAAAATGATTGTGCGAAGAAGTTCAGAGAGCGTGTGGTGGACAAAATGATAGAGATGGGAGACATGAATGATCGGATTATAATTGAAAGCTGGATTGAGATGGCGGAGTATATTAGGCATGCAGCGAAAGTGTTTTTGGAAGAGACGTGAGGAAAAGGTGCAATAAATGAAGGATGCATAGTGGTGGTCGACAAAAATTCAGAATATGTTGAAAGAAAACCAAAGAAAATTCAAAGAAGGGCAGCGTGTAGAAGCGGAAAACGGTAGTTTTTTTTTTTCCTCAACTATCACACAACGCCGTCTAGTCCCAAGCTAAGCAGAGCTTGTGTTATGAGTATCTACTAGATAACTGATAAAACATACTTATATTATGTTTCTAAATACATACACAGACACAGAAAAATTGATCGTGCTCATCACACAAACATTTGTCCTGTGTGGGAATCAAACCCACGACCGTCGGCATAGCATTCAGGGTCACTAACCACTAGACCAACAGGCCAGTCAAAAAATAAATGATAAATTATTACGAGAGAAGAGAGAAAAAATATTATGAGATTTTATTCCTCAAATAAACGTCTGACTAATAATTGTCCTTTGGTCTCTTAACTAGCTGAGTTTTAAAATAGAATTAAACTAGAATATAATTATTTTTTGCCATCATCAAACAATAGGTACTACTTCTTCCTGCATTTGTATTTGAAAGTATTTTTGCCCATCACATCATTTTATTACCAAGCACCATCAAATACTCACAAATCCCTTTGCCAAATGCAGCAATATCGCCTCAAGATCGTCTCCAAGAAAGCTTACTTTAACAGAAGACAATCCCGAATTATTATGATGACAGCTTTCCGTCCATTTACAGAAATAAAAGGAAAACCAATTTAATTTATTTAATTCTTTAACTTTTTATGTATACACATATATTATATAAAAAAGACAAGAAGAAGGAAACAGAAAAATTGGTACAAAGTTGATAATTATTTCTATAGAATTCTCTTCCAGCATTCCTGCAAAAGGAGAGTTGGAAAAAAAGAGATGTAGACACCGTGTGTAAGAATAAAAGGAAAAACAAAAGTGCAAACAAAATAGTTAACTTTAAAATAATTTATCATACAATATAAAGATATATTATCATGAATATAATATATACACATAGTAGAATAAATATCACAATAATACATACTGAATAATATTATATAAAACTTATAAGCAAATATACTCCATCTCTTTAGGTAATTAACTAAATGTAAACAATATTGTTGTGTGATAGTTGAGGGAGAGCAGTGGTGGCCGAGTGGTAACGGCCCCGACTTACGAGTTGTAGGTCGCGGGTTCAAACCCAGCCAGGCGCATTACTTTGTGTAATTTATTTCATCACCACTGCTCTCAAAACGGTGAAGGAAAACATCGTGAGGAAACCGGCATGTCCGAGAACCAAAAATTCGAAGACATGTGACATCCACCAACCCGCACTGGGCCCGCGTGGTGGATTACAGCCCATTCCCTCTACTAGAGAGGAGGCCTGAGTCCCAACAGTGGGAACATCATAAAGCCGACTATGCTAAACAATATTGACATGTCTTTCTAAAAGTTGTCTAAAAATTTTATCTAAAACTGTTTACAATTTGTTATTTACTTAAACTGAAGTTTGGTTATTAACTTAATTTAAATAATCTTTGTATGTCTTTTATACGATTTTTTTTTCAATAAAAAGACATAATATTGTTTACATTTAGTTAACTACCTAAACAAATGGAGTATACGACGAAATAGAAAGATAGTGTTCTTTCATTTAAGTTGAGAGATAAAATTGATAGCAACAAACGTAGACTTTATGCATGTGTATCTCAGAGAATGACTCGAGGTGTACCTACTAACAAGATACATAATTATATTATAGAAATTTTAGATTGAAAACACAATTTGCCAAACCCGTGAA
This sequence comes from Mythimna impura, assembly GCA_905147345.3. NCBI lineage: Eukaryota > Metazoa > Arthropoda > Insecta > Lepidoptera > Noctuidae > Mythimna > Mythimna impura. The sequence goes on from LR990344.1 coordinate 1,287,588, forward strand.
TCGTACCCAGTATCTCATGCTCAGAGGATATGGAAAGCAGTCAATTCTTTTTGTAAAACAGTAATACCGAAAACCAGGGAGCCACCGGATATGGTTGGGTTTAGCATACTCCTTGTGAACAGCGCTTTGTTGTTACACTTTTGTCGTATTCTAGAGTGCTATGCTTTCTCAAAACGTAACAGTATAGGACAATAAAAGTTTTACAGTCATCCATGTGCTGAACTGTCGGATACCTGAAGAGCTTAAAATACATTTATTTTTCTTTCGAGCACAGCTCTTTGTGCACGTTCTAGAGGCAGTAAGAGCGTTTTGGAAGCACCGTGTGGGGAGGACACGGTTATGCAATAGGTCAGAATAGACTGACATAAGGCACAATATTACTATAAGTTACTTATTATTCTAAGAATATTGAATTCAAGGGAATAGCGAAGCTTTTTAAATATGTAGAATAATTTAGATGGTCTTACGAACTCGAGTGGTAAGAACCGTTAGGTGACTAGACAACAAGCCAGTACAAACGTAGAATATTTATGGTCCTAAATTACAAAGGATCAGAAAGCATAAGTTTGTAAGGTATAAGATTTATTACAGAACTAATTTGCATTTTATTCTGGACCTTGATTAGTTTCTAGTAAACAATCGCAAGTCTAGACTTGTTAAATTTACTTTAAGTATTTTATTCATTTTCTAAAATTGTGATTTATTTGTTTACGAAGGAGTAAATTGAATCTAAGTTTTCGAAATGCTCCCTGATGTTGTTTTTCACTAAAGTTGTTTGTATCAGTATGTTCGTTGATTAAATTGTTTATGTGATATTTAATCTATTTTTTTTGGTCAAAGTTTAAAAGTCATTATGATTTGACTCTCAACCATTCTAGGTTTTGCAGTGATTTGTTTTGATTTCAGATAAATTTAAATGTGCTATACAGCGTCGTCTATTAGAAACGCTGAGTAGCAAAATCAGGAGGGCAGAAAATAATGTATTATCTTGTATTTCTTAACGTAACTTTATTTTAAAGCAACTACTCGATTAACAAACAAATTGTATCCAGCAGCCAATCAAAATATCGGTCACATTAACCATAATAGCAATTAAGGTCCCCAATCAACGGCTTGACAGCTGCCGATCCAAAAGTTTCACGACTAGAGGTCCAAAAAATGTCCCAAAAGCCCCTGTATTTTTCATTTAATGGAATTACACCTGTAATCTTGGAGCCAATGTCGGCCGGAGTTACGCTAACTAATTTCGCAACTTTTGTTTACCTGCCCTCCTGTTGTTACCGACATAACGGGTGAAACAACACCAAAAAAAAGTTTGTTTTGGTTCCAAAACATGGATAACTTGATGAAGCCCCGTTTTGCGGCAGCTCGGTACATTAGTTAATTAATCGAAGTTTATATTGGTTCATTCCGGTTTGTCGGGCGAGAAGGGAACATTTTTCGGTTGTATTAAATGTAAGCAGATGAAGTAGATTGCGTTTTTGGACGGAAGTTAAGGAAATTAAGGGAGGGTAGCTTGGGGTTGCAGTTTTTAATGCCTGGTTTGTTATGGTTGTCTTTTAGCTGAGAAGAGGAGTTAGCAGAAACAGAAATGTTTAACGAAATTATAATGAATCGTCAGTGTATCGTGTTTAATTAGTGGTCAATTTGTAGGTATGTAATAGGTAAGTATATCTATTTAAAAACACATTGACAGTATCCATATCATAAAAGCGTTGTTTTGTCTATCTTTCACATCTTAAATTAATTAATAAAATAAAAATCTTATATTTCGGACCAAGTCCATAGTTGGTCTTAAAAACTAGTGTAGTCGTCATCATAATCATCATTTCAGCCGAAAGACGTCCACTGTTGGACATAGGCCACTCCCAAGTATCGCCACAATGAACGGTCCTGTCCGTATCGCATCCAACGGCTTTCAGATTCCCGCAACCCTTACCGGGTCATCGGTTCACCTCGAAGGAGGCCTTCCAACGCTGCGTCTTCCAGTATGCAGTCGCTAGTCCAGAACCTTTCGGCCCCAACGGCCACCTGTTCTGCGCGCAATGTGTCCTGCCCATTGCCACTTAAGTTAGAAAAATGCCACTAGTGTAGTACCTAGTTATAAGTGCTGCTCTAGTTTCAATACTGTATTTTTTAGGATTCCGTACCTTAAAAGGGAAAAACGGAACCCATAAAGGATCACTTTGTTGTCCGTCTGTCTGTCTACGATACGGCCATTATCTCGCAAAAAACGTGTATTTCGACACTCTCAAGGGAATCAAAGTTCATAGGGTACTTCCCGTTTGTCCGTTGATCCTGAAATTAGGCATGAAGCAAGGTCTCATTGCACAAATATAGGAACAAAAACTGAAAACTGTAAATTTATAGTAACATCACAAAAAAAACTTTTTTGCCATTCGGAAAAATCTTCGAGACTCCATTCGGGAATTAAACTGTTTTCATAGGTAAGTTTGTACGGAACCCTCAGTGCGCGAGTCCGACTCGCACTTGCCCAGTTTTTCATTGATATAAACTAATACTTGAAATAAACCAGCGCTTAACTGCGATCCCACCTGATGGTAAACAGTGATGTAATCGTTGATGGTGAATTGCACTAGTTTATTAAGAGCCTATTTATTCACTCTAGTCTTGAAGACACCTAAATTATTAGTAGCCACTGTTACAACCAAAATAATTCACACAATCTAGCCACTTTAACGAAGCACATCTAAACTCACTAAACACACCAAGCAACCAAGTACTTCCCCATCCATAAAGTAATGAATCCTTTCGCTCCGGCTGATAGAGCAGGGTCGCCTGTTAATCTTCTTAACGCCTACCCAGTACCCGTATCCAGCGCCAATATACATCTAATAGTGTGCTAATAAAAGTCTGTAGACACCCTTATTGGGACCGGTGAATGATTTTTAAAATGGGTAGATAACATTTAGGGTGGATGAGGGACATATTCGTAAAGTATATATTTGTTTTTTTTTTTTTAGAACACTGTTATTTGATTTTTCCTGATTGCTTGTCTGGCTGTTGTTAGTTTTTTTTGTTTTAGAATACAACAGTGTTCTAAAAAATGTGGTTAAAATAACAATTTAAACCAAACGTTTTGATTTTTCCTGGTTTTGGTAGCTGATATGTACGAGTATTAGTTACCGGCAATTTGTGTATTCATTCTGTAGAATTCCTGAAAATTTCAAACAATGTTTTTTGAAACATTGTTTGTTTTAATACTTTACTAGGCATTCTAACTACGGTCGTATGGTAAGCCAACTGAGTCTTGCAGTGCGAGGCGTTTGCTCCTATTTCTGTCTGCAGAGTTTAAAGGAACCTAACACGAAGGGGATGACGGAACCTAACCCGTCTATGTTGGAGTGCCCTAAATTCCCAATTCTACTAAAATTAGTTGAAGAGTTGTCGAGGTCGGGTGGGTCGACCCACTCAGTACTTTGTACATTTTAACAAAAAAAAAAAAAAAAAATATTGATAGGCTCGCGTTTGACCACTATCTCATCTGATGGTAAGCAATGATGTGGCCAATGATGGAGCTTGCCTTTGCTCCTTAATTTTATTTTTTTTAATCAAACAAAGAATAAAATTATATACGGTGTCTGAATTTTATACTTCATCGGTAACCTATCCATAGGTTTCCCACCTAGTTCCTGGTCATGGAAGCATACTTTCAAGAGGTATGAGGAGTTTATTTTGATATGCTACTTCTTCAAAGGTAAAATGACATGATGAATAGGTTAAGATAGCTTCTTTCGTATCAATTGTCAATCTATGTTATAAACTGCATTAACTAATAATCTTTATTTTGGCATTCCAAACTAGTTTTTTTTAAAGTACCTAATTGTTAACCACATAATGTTTAAAAACTCTTCTAGCTTTCTAATGTCAGTTTTCAAATAATATAGCTGAACTGTAAAAGTGTGTGAGGAAATCAAAGAGTTTTTAGATTAAAGGATTTGAATCTCCTTAAACACCAAGGTGGCGAAAATTATTTGTAGCTGAGAGCGAGGGGATTATCCCCATAAATCAGTAAACAAATATAGCTCTGCGCTACCCATCAGCTGATGCAGATCTTTTAAAACCAGACAGTACTGAAATTAAACCAATTTATATAGAGGACGATATTTTGCGACTACACTTTTATTTAAAACTTTAATATAGCAGACAACGTGAAATGATAACATTCCAATATGGCGGCTGTTGAAACTCGGCGGTTATTCCCTTAATATTACGGTTAAATAAAATTTTCTTCGCGTCACGTTTGGGATTTATTGCCTTTTTTGCGAAATGATTTATTTTTTGACCTTACTTTGTGAGGTAAGTTGGTATCTCGTTCAATTAAGCTGCGTATTGTTAGGCGACAGTGATAAACTGCGGTACTAACCGCTCTAAAGTGAAGGTAGTTGTAATATCATCGAATAAAGGTGGGCTAGTGATGATGAATCTGAGGCCATCGGTGAGTCAACGTGTATTGACAAAACGTCCTTAGACTCTGAAGAAAGTCTCACTCAGTAAGAGATTATTAAAAAAATCCCAAATGTGCAATAACGACATGTCATATATTATGGTCTCATCCAAAAAATTTCAACTTTTTGTCACATTATCTACTAGACTGTCTTTTTAATATTTATTATTGATAGGTTCGCGTTTGACCACATCTCACCTGATAGTAAGTGATAATATGGTCGGCGGTGGAGCACGCTTGCCTAGAAGTAACCTATTCACACTTGACTTAAAGACCCCTAGGTTGTAGCTATCAAAAAATACAGACTCCGGCAGGGAATTCCAATCCTTAGCTGTCTGTCTTGCCCATTTTATGCTCTTGCTCAGCGAGTATGTCAGAGTGCATGAATAGGTCAAGTGCATAGCTAGCGAATGGTCGGGACTTTAAGAGCTTTCACGCTCTGGTGCTGTTCAATGGAAATTATTCGAAAACTGTTCAATTTTCTTCCATATAAAATTAAATATCCTGAGTTTTAATAACAAGTTTGGTCTCATTTATTGTGATCGTGATATGAAAGAAAAGGGAGTTAGTGATAGTATGGCAGGTGATAAAGCAGAATTGAAGAAAAACAGGGCAAGTGCGAGTCGGACTCGCGCACTGAGGGTTCCGTACAAACTCACCTATGAAAACAGTTCGATTCCCATGAGTTACGAAGATTTTTCCGAATCATAACAAAAGTTTTTTTTTGTTACGCAAATACAAATTTACAGTTTTCAGATTTTTTCCTATATTTGTGCTATAGCACCTTGCTTCATACCAAATTTCAGGATTCTAGGCCAACGGCAAGTACCCTATGAATTTCGATTCCCTTGAGAGTGCCGAAATACACGTTTTTTGTGACATAAACTACCTTAACTTTTTTTTTTTCGTTAACTCAGAAGTTTGATTTTTTCACAGCTACAAGGGACTGCAGACTTGAGTATATGGTTTTAATTTATACTCGATACCTCCACGCGTTCTTGAGATTAAAGGTCTTGACAGACAGACATACAGACGGACGGACGGACAACAAAGTGATCCTATAAGAGTTCCGTTTTTCCTTTTAAGGTACGGAACCCTAAAAAAACGTGTTGCGCAGACCCCAAATAATATGGGATAAGGGCAAGAAGAATAAGAAGAAGGTTTCATTTATTCGTTTGCACTATTAGAAAATTTAAACTCAAATATAATCAAAACAAAACCAATGTAACAAAAAAATATATAACTATATATTTCCCCGTAACAAAGAACCAAAGCTTAAATAAATCAACATCACACTAAATTAAAATATGACTGCGACACAAACAAACTCACAGATTTGCACAAACTAAAGCAACTTTCCTGAGTAAGCTGTAGCAAAAATATGAAACTGGACATTCATGAGAGAAACAAGAATTTATTGCGGCCGGCAAAGTCTCTACGAGTTGATGTTTATTTATACAGTTCAACCTGTCCTCGGTAATGCGGAGTTTTATTCTTTTTATTTCAAGCCAAATGTGGTCGAGAAGTGGAAGGTTTACGGTGTTTTTTCACCTTCAAAGTGTTTGGTTTTACAAATTGCTTTAATAAATTATTAGTTACACTCTGGTAGAAGGACATCATTTTCAAAAACTCGTTAACTTTATGAAAATTAATTACTACCGGGTAGTCTTTTCCTCCTTATGCTAATAGCAAAATGTTGACACCATCATCAATCAAATTTTTAATAGCAATATTCGGTTTGACTGTATTTTGTTATTCTGAAAACACCGAATAAGATATTTACATGTTTTAAGATAAAAATTGGACTAAGTTATAAGTACAGAACAAACTCGTAAATTCTTTCTGTTTCACCAATGTACATACATTTTGTCATACACGTGTCTTGAAAGTAAATTATCCGAAAAAGTATACCCTTCAGTACCATTTAGAATAGAATAGAATAAAATTTATTCTACACCAAAAAAGTTGCACACACAAATAAAAGCAACTAAAGACTAAACGGTTAAACAATCGTTTTTATAGTCCATAAATTTCATTCTGTTTGTTTAGGCTCACTGGGCTAAATATTGGATTCAACTTTCTGGCAAAACGCCAAAAATATCTGTCACTAGGTATCAAAATATTGGAAGTAATAATATTAACATCATTTCGTGAGGAAACCACAAAATTAGTGATTACGGTAAATCCACAAGGGTATTACGAGAAGCTCTCTCAATTATGATTATGTCTGTAAAAGCCTAGATATTGGAATTGCTATGATTACTTTACTGTAATGTACTTTAGTAGAAATTCACATTTATCGGCTTCTTTAATCGTCCTTACTTTCTGATCTAGTTAGTATTCCATTCAAAATGTCACAAGTCAAAACTGGTGCTATTCCTATAAAGTTTCACTACATAAACCTCAAAAATATAGTTGAACAATCGATGACTACATATCTCAAAGACACTACATTAAAAAATATTTACTTTAGATATATGTACTAGACATTTGTTCAGGTAAAAACTAATACTGCTAATGGTAGTCGATCACTTAGCAAAACGAAACATCTAAAAATAACTTTGAGGTCAGACTAATATGACTGGAGGTCACGAAAAACAATTTAAAAAAAAAATACGTGAGGCTTTCTCAGAATATCTTTTCAAAACGATTTCAAAATAACACATAAGCAGCTAAAAATATATTTTTCCTGTTCGTTTTTCCCTGAATTCCTAATAACAAATACTGAGAAAAATTATTACTAGGTACTAATAAATACTCGTATATAAAACTGCGTATGTTTTAAATTATAGAAACTAAGCACTTACACAAAAACAAACAAAATATCGATCATCATTTAGTTTGGACGTTTTTTTTAAAAAAAATTGATATAAACCAGTGCTTGACTGCGATCCCACCTGATGGTAAGCAGTGATGCAATCATTGATGGTGAGGCGCACTGGTTTATTAAGGGCCTATTCACTCTAGCCTTGAAGACACCTAAATTATAGTTGGACGGGAAGACCGCAGTAGGCAAATTGTTCCAGTCCTTCGATGTACGCGGTATAAACGACGGAGCGAAACGCTAAGTCCGGACCGTTGAAGTTTCGACGTTTTTGAGTAAGCTTTAGCTTGATATCCTATTTAATTTTTTTGACATTGTATTTAATTTTTTGACAACCTATTTAATGTTTTTGACATTGTATTTAATTTTTTGACAACCTATTTAATTTCTTGACATTCTATTTAAGTTTTTTGACATTCTAGTTAAGTTTTTTTGACAACCTATTACATTTTTTGAGATTATATTTAATTTTTTTGACATTTTCATTTTTTTGGCATTCTTTTCTTCTTCTTTTTTTCATTTTGAGATTTTTAAATATTACTATTTAATTGTTTGACATTACATTATAATTCTAAATAATTGTTACTATGCATGCTGAGATTTGCTACAAATTTGTATGACAATATTTGATAAAACATAGCGCACTATGCTACCCTCTGTAATACCTATGTTCTACAAACAAAATAAATGATTATTATGATGATGATGATTATTTAATTAGTTTATTCTACTATAAACTACCATTTATGTATATATTATATTATTATATATTATAGGAGCTGTGAAACTTTTTCAGGAAAATAGCACAATATTGTTATCATTTAATTATTGGGTTATCATTTATTTATTCAAACTTCATGCAACACCAACGTTTCTACCACTCATCCAAAGGTAGTGGGGAGAAACATGGCAGATGCACAAAATAATAATAATAAAAAAAAAACATGAGTAATATATTCCACAACTATCACACAACGCCGTCTAGTCCCAAGCTAAGCAGAGCTTGTGTTATGGGTACTAAACTGGTGAACGCTCTGTTCCCTTCGAGAGGGGAGCATTCTTCCCCGTCCATGGCTCCGCCCCCCGCGGTGTCCAACGCGGACCACGACGGCGACGATGACGTTACTCCGGAGGTGACCGAGGTAGAGATGAGAGTGGCGGTACGAAGGCTAAACGCCAAAAATACCGCCCCAGGACCCGATGGCTTGCCTGGGAAAGCTTGGGTCCTGGCCATGGAGGAACTCGGGCCTCGACTAAGAGGGCTGTTTAGCGCATGTTTGGAGAGAGGCCAGTTCCCACTTCGTTGGAAGACCGGGAAACTGGTCCTTATAGCGAAGCCGGGGCGCCCTGCGGACTCTCCGTCTGCATACCGGCCCATAGTGCTGCTCGACGAGGTGGGCAAGCTCTTTGAAAGAGTAATTGCAGACCGCCTCGTCGCGCATTTAGCGCGGGTGGGGCCGGATCTTTCGGACAGCCAGTTTGGTTTCCGCAGGGGGCGCTCCACGGTGGACGCCATCATGCGCGTGCGGGCCCTCACGACGGGGGATGCGGTGTCCCGGGGCAAGGTCGTAGTGGTGGTGTCCTTGGACATCACCAACGCCTTCAACTCCCTGCCCTGGAGTAGCATTAGGAGGGCACTCCGGTATCACCAGGTGCCCGACTACCTCCGTCATCTGATCGAGGCCTACCTGAAGGACAGGTTCATCATCTACCCTGGTCACGAGGGAGAGTGGAGACGGCGAGAGATGTCGTGCGGTGTTCCGCAGGGATCGGTACTAGGACCGCCCTTGTGGAACATCGGGTACGACTACGTGTTGCGCGGCGACCTCCCCGACGGGGTCAGCGTGGTCTGTTACGCAGACGACACGCTGGTCCTGGCGCAGGGGGAGTCACACCAGGCGGCGGCCAAACTAGCGACACGCGGGGTTGCGACAGTCGTGGACAGGATCCAAGAGTTGGGACTCGAAGTGGCACTGCACAAGTCCGAGGCCATGTGCTTTCATGGCCCTCGGAACGCGCCACCACCGGGTTCCCAAATAACGGTAGGAGGGGTTCGCATCGACGTCGGGTCGACGATGAAGTACCTGGGACTTGTCCTCGACAGTCGATGGAACTTTGTGGAGCACTTTCGACGTCTGACTCCCAAACTGGAACGGACCGGGGCTGCACTAAAGCGGCTCCTGCCCAACCTTGGGGGTCCAGACGCCTCCTGCCGGAGGCTCTACGCGGGAATTGTTCGGTCCATGGCCCTTTACGGGGCGCCGGTGTGGGCGCCGTCGCTGCAAAAGCGACCGGCGGCCATGCTGAACGCTTGCCAGAGGGTCATGGCCATCCGGATGATACGGGGATACCGCACGATTTCCCGCGAAGCGGCGAGCCTCCTTGCTGGCCTGCCACCATGGGATTTGGAGGCAACAGTCCTTGCACTCATGCACGATTTGCGCGTGGAGATGCAACGCCGGGGCGAAACTCCGCTGCCGCGCCAAGTCGCGGCATGGCGGACAGAGTTCCGGCGGGATCTCATGGTGGAATGGCGACGGCGACTGTCGCAACCCAGTGCTGGGCACGCCACAATTATGGCGGTAAGTCCCCTCTTTGAGGAGTGGCTGGAGCGGCAACACGGCATCCTCACCTACCGCATGACGCAGGTCCTCACCGGACATGGCAAGTTCGGGAGGTTCCTGCATCGGATTCAGGCGGAAGCAACGCCCGGGTGTCATCATTGTGTGGACCACCCGGAGGACACGGTGGAGCATACGGTGGAGGCGTGCCCCGCTTGGGCGGAGCACCGCCGTGTCCTCGTGGAGGCAATTGGCGGCAGCGACCTTTCGCGTCGGGCCCTGGTTCAGGCTATGGTCCGGAGCGAGGAGGAGTGGCAGGCGGTCGCCTCCTTCTGCGAAGCAGTAATGCTAGCGAAGGAGGAGGCTGCACGCGTGAGGGAACGAAGGTCCTCACGCCCTAGCCGTCGTAATTCCGACCCCGACTACCAGCCACGGTAGACGCGGGCTTGCGGACGTCGAGCACTGGGTAGCTCGCCGTCCGGCTGTTCGGTAATTAACCGGACCGAGCCCAGTCGTCAACAGCGCGTAGTGATCCTCGCGCTCCTCAAAGAGATGTCAGCAAACCGTAGGGGCCCAGCGGGGCCGATGCCCGCTAGCTAGGACCGCGGAGAATTTCTGAAAGGGAAACCCGTAGTCCTAGTACGCAAAGGGTAATTGAAGGATACAGGTGTGGTTTTAGTCAGTAAAAGTCTGACACGCCCTCCCGCTCCACCCAGAGCGCGAGAAGTCATTTGGATGATTTCCCACCTTAAAAAAAAAAAAAAAAAAAAAAAAAAAAAAAAAAAAAAAAAAAAAAAAAAAATGGGTACTAAACAACTGATAAATATACTTATATATTTCTAAATACATACATATATAGATAAATTACACCCAGACACAGAACAAATGATCGTGCTCATCACACAAACATTTGTCCTGGGTGGGAATCGAACCCACGACCTCCGGCATAGTACAAAAGCATAGATATATTTGGTAGAAATAAAACATCCCATCCGATTACAATTTAGGTGTCCTCAAGGCTAGAGTGAACAGGCTCTTAATGAACTAGTGCACCTCGCCGTCCACGATTGCATCACTGCTTACCATCAGGTGGGATTGCAGTCAAGCACTAGTTTATATCGATTAAAATAAAAAACATAATATATATCGATGAAAATTGAAATCATCATCATCATCATCATCATTTCAGCCGAAAGACGTCCACTGGACGGACATAGGCCTGGACATAGGCCTCCCCCAAGCGTCGCCACAACGACTGATCCTGTGCGTCTGTGTGTCTCGCATCCACCGCACTCCCGCGACTCTCACCAGGTCGTCGGTCCACCTTGTGGGAGGCCTTCCAACGCTGCGTTTTCCGGTGCGAGTTCGCCACTCTAGAACCTTTCGGCCCCATCGACTATCTACGAGCAATGTGTGCAAAATTGAAATAATGTTTAAAAAAATAATATTAATCACAAAATGACTTCTCCCGTTGCAGGGTAAAGCGAGAGGACGCTCAGGCTTTTTGTGACTAAAACCGATCTACCAGTTGCCCTTTGCGTTTTAGTATCATGGTAATTTTTTTTTAATTCCTACGGTTCTGGCGGGCATCGGTCCTTCTGGGCCCATACAGTTTTGTTAACATCTCTTTGAGGCACGTGTGACACACTACGCGCCGTCAACAATTCGGGCTCGATCCTTGCCGGACAGCTGGACGGTGAGCTAGGGGAAACAGGACACTATAGCTTTTTATTCCGTCAAAAAATCTACTGCTGGCATCGGAACTAGTAGGCACAGGAAGTGTTACACACTTCCGACTGAAACGGCATAGTGTCCCTAAGCTTACCGCGAGATTTGATCAAAACAAGACATGAACGGGTCTCTCAAGAACCCTTCTGCTAATAAAACGCCGAACGTGACACCACAACTGAATGGCTTATTGTGTCCAACACAGATCGCCAAGTTACAGAATACATAGAAAAAAAAAAAACTACCTGATTGAATCAGTAGGTCCTTCCAGAGTACCTTCTATAAATAAGCATTGATATAACATTGCTTGTTTCACCATTCGTTAAATTACGATTATACATATTATTATAAGTCTATACTCATAATACGTATAATCTGAAACTCTATAGTTTCAGTAGCATCTTGATAAATAAACCAGCTGTTGATGATAATTAACGTATAAATAGCTAATATAATTTTCGGACCAATATTTTTGGCACGATTTGTATGGAGGTGTTGTTTTATAAAGATAGAGTACATACAATGAGCGAAAAAGATCACACACAATCTCCAAAACTCCATTAAAAAGAAAACAACGAACTCAATTCGAAATATAGCACACAAACAGAATAATCGAAAGCAAGTGAAGCAACAAATTCACATATGCTAATACCGTGCATATAACCATATATTCTGATAATGTATATCCATCTAATGTATTCGTATAATCGGATCCGCTCCCATTCTCTTCTCGCTAGGAATCGATAAGATTAACCGGGGACAGGAACCAAGCGAAAAGGTACGAAACTGTTTTAGGCATTTGTATTTAAGGAGGTGGACGTATTTGCATGGACAAGCTTGTTGACTGGTTTGAAATTCGCAGTAACATTAGCATTCTTTTTTAATGTTAATTACCAACTTTGTGTCTTACTTCAAAGAGTACATCTTGTGAAAAATTTTCAAAGATGTCTTTAAAAAAATATTTTGACCGGACAATACTTTTTGGACTGTAACTGGGACGATCAAAACAATGCACAGAGACCACGAGCTCTGAACGCGATCCATTTTAGGACCTAAACTGAACTGGCACTGAACATAGGGGTTTTTTTATTCTTGATAGGCTCGCGCTTGAGCGCTAACTCACCTCATGGAAAGCGAAGATGTGGTCGACGATAGAACGCGCTTACCTAGAAGTAACCTATATTCACTCACTCTTTTTTAGGGTTCCGTAGCCAAATGGCAAAAAACGGAACCCTTATAGATTCGTCATGTGTCTGTCTGTCCGTCCGTATGTCACAGTCACTTTTTTCCGAAACTATAAGAACTATACTGTTGAAACTTGGTAAGTAGATGTATTCTGTGAACCTCATTAAGATTTACAAATAAAAATAGAAAAAAAAACAATAAAATTTGGGGGTTCCCCATACTTAGAATTAAAAGTCGAAAATTTTTTTTTCATCAAACCCATAAGTGTGGGTATCTATGGATAGATCTTCAAAAATGATATTGAGGTTTCTAATATCATTTTTTTTCTAAACTGAATAGTTTGCGCGAGAGACAAATTCCAAAGTGGTAAAATGTGTGTGTCCCCCTGTAACTTCTAAAATAAGAGAATGATAAAACTAAAAAAAAATATATGATATACATTACCATACAAACTTCCACCGAAAATTGGTTTGAACGAGATCTAGTAAGTAGTTTTTTTTTTAATACGTCATAAATCGTTAACCGCAATTTACCTTTCAAGTTTGTACGGAACCCTCAGTGCGCGAGTCCGACTCGCACTTGGCCAATTTTTTTTTAGTTGGTATATCATCCAATGACTTCTCACACTTTTGGGCGGAGCGAGAGGGGACTTCAAGATCTCTAGGTGTATAGCTCCATACCTCTTTCTCACTCGTACGACTAACATTTTAAAAAAAAGTTTTAATTTTGAAAAAAAAAAATGTTTTTAAATCCAAAACCTAAAACCACCTGCCCAGACTAGCTCCTGTTAGCAGCTTCACCCGAGTGAAAGCAGGTTTCTCTATACAAACTTTGGACCCCGTTTCATCCCTTTAGGATGTGAATTTTAGGAAATCCTCTCTTAGTGTTCGGCTATATCATAAAATCTTGGGCAAAATTTCACCCTCCTAGGCCCTGTAGTTTTGGCTGTGCGTTGATATGTCAGTCAGTTTCTTCTTTTATATTTATAGATAATAAATAATGCGAGTTATATTAATAATCTAGGTAAGTTCTTACCACACTAAAAACTATTCCAAACTTTCGCACAATGATCTCAATATTGTCCAAAACTATTTCAAACAAAGATCTAGATAGTGGAACCTTTGCAAATAATTTGAATCTGCCAGTCGGTATTAACTCTATTCAACTAATCCAGCGCTATCTGATCTTTTAACTAATTAACTATTTATTTAAACTCCATCTAATTCTTGTGAAGGTGACTCTGGAGTAATATAGTTACTATTAATTGCTTTTAGCTAAAACTATAAATATTCGGGTCTAGCCCTAGATAGCAGTAAATTAAGACACATTAGTTTATCTTAATGATGCTTTGTAATGGAGTGTAGCGAATTAAAGGCCTCGTTTGAACTTGTAAACAAAATAAATGGCAGAAGTTTTTCTTGTTGTCGGCTGGACATTCGAGTTTCGAGGTCGAGTTTGCCTAAGTGTAAAATTGTCTGCCAGCATCAGTGAGGTATAACGCGTCAATCTTCAAAACCTGTGTGAAAAGCTATCTCGGGCTCACTCATTCCATCGTACGTGAACTTGATGCATCGACAACTACTACGACTGGCAGGCCATCACATATATATCACATCACACTAATACTATAAAGGTAAAAATTGTGAATGTGTAACATTTGTTACTTTTTCAAACTCAAACGACTGTATGGATGTGGATAAAAAAAAATGGGCACACGGATAAAACATGTCTTGGGTCATATGGGATGCTTTTTTTATCCCAGGACTAAGTTTCCTTGGGATAATTTTCTCTTGTACGTGGGTGAAGCCCCTGGCAGCAGCGAGTAGGGAATAAAGAAAGGAAATCTTTAATATATTCATGAGTAAATCGACTCTTGATAAGTACCAGATAACCACTCGGACGCGTCGGTCTAATTAAAAAATTAGAAAATATTATTCCCATACCTATCAGTTTAAAATTACGCTGCGCAAAGCATTCCTTGCTGCCTACATCCTTGCTGAAGTCTTAAAGAATTTAATATAAAACGCCCGTAAAATCTTTCCAAACAGTTTTATTTCATTTTTGCCGGGCTTTTATATCATCTTTATAAAATAAACGTAGTAATGAAGAATGTTCTGGACGGACGGCTATAAAATATCTCTGAATGTCTTAAAGTGGAATGAAGTCTTTTACCATTAAATTATTGAATCATTCTTATATTTTACTTGACCAGAGAATCTTTTGGTATGGACAATAAAGTTTCTGGCTGTCAGTGATTTACAGTCGTTATGGGTTGACCCAAAATTTGGCCAACCAGATGGTAATTGCCATAGGGTTACTCAGTAACTGAGTATTGATTTTTTTTACAATCAGTCACAGTATGTTAGACACTAGTTTCAAGCTACAACTACAGCTATCCTCAATTTGGATGAAAAAACTAGTTATCATTTTGATAACTAGTTTTTGAACCAATAAGTATAATCATCATTATTACTCATAGTCGTTTATACCGCGTACATCGAGGGACTGGAACCACTTGCCTGTTGCGGTTTTCCCGTCTGATTATAATTTGGGTGTCTTCAAGGCTAGAGTGAATAGGCTCTTAATAAACTAGTGCGCCTCACCATCAACGATTGCATCACTACTTACCATCAGGTGGGATTACAGTCAAGCACTAGTTTCTAACAATTAAAAAAAATATATTCATCATTTCAGCTAAAAAAACGTCCACTGCTGGACATATGCATCGCCCAAGTGTCGCATCAATGACCGATCTTGTGCATCTCGCATCCATTGGATTCCCGCGACCCACACCAGGTCATTGGTCCACCTTGTGGGAAGCCTTCCAACGCTGCATCTTCCAGTACGTCGTCACCACTCCAGCATCTTTTGGTACTATCGATCGTCTGTTCTGCGACCTATGTGCTATGCCCACTGCCACTTATCTGAACAAGTACAAAAAATAAGATATAATTCATTGTTAATAATAAATAAATTAACTTATTGTGATAGATAATGATATATTTCATTGTTTGCACCACATTGTTTACAAATAAATCATTTAAATAATTTTAGAAGTCGTTGATTAAAAACCATGGGACAATAGAAGAAAAAAGCAAATCCAGGCCACCACTTTCTAAGACTATAACAATAAAGCTTTCAATTTTCATTCCTCGATCCGCCGTAGTCCACTCCACCAGGTTTGCAGAATTATCGGAATAAACACAACGTAACATGGCGAATGACACTACAATGGAGGTAGCAACAAAGCGTCCTTTGTTCCCGCGCCAATGGAAACATGTTGCCAACGTAACGTGACTAACTATTTTAAAACGTAGAAAATTGGAAGCGGTCATCCGACGGCCATTGTTGCAGCTATTTATTATTTAATAACACTGCTTGTTGGTTTTTATTTTGAAAGATAATATGTGGTTTCTATAGCCGGGTTCAGGAAAAAAAGTTAAGCCTCTTATCACTTGATTTAACGTCAACTGTTACAAAGTGCTGTCAGAAATAAAATACTCGAGGTTTTCAACATTAGATTTGACTAAAGAATTAATCAAACAGGCTTGGAAAACCAAATGTAGGTCCATAATAATTATTACCCCTCTGTCTTTTTCGTGTAATTTTTTTTTTTAAGTAACTTTGCCCCTTACTAAAAAATATTTTTGTATCGTGGGTTCGTTCACAAGCATGTGAAGTCACATATACACGACACCGAAACCCGGAATCCGGAATCTGTAGGCCATAAAAATATTGGTTCCGTGCGGGAATCGAACCCAATCGCTCAACCACTGCGTTGGGACACATGCCCATGGTGTTTTATTAAATTGTACAGTAATATGAGAATTCAAGATTCATTTATTTCGTCAGAATATGATACATGATTATGGTCTTAAAATAAATTATTGGTCTCATCACATTCTGCCACGTGTGGCGTGCAAATATTTGGTAGGAACATAAATCATTTTTAAAAACAAAAAATATTATGTTAGTAATGAGTTAGTACGAACAAAAATTTACAATTTATGGCATGTCATCTAATAAAAATACAGGATGTTTGGTGCATCGTGTGCCAAATTGAAATGGTCGACGGGAGGGGTCATCTGCTATCCTTTCAGACCCCTAAACACTTTTCATGCCCTGTGGATTTTTTTTTACTGACTTTTTATTGTTATATGAAAATAAGGCCCAAATTTTTCATTCAAATACAAATTTGAAAAAAATACATAAGGCGTAGACTCTGAAATTTAATTTTATTTAGATGTGTATGTGTTTAGAGTACTTTTAAATTTAAAAATAGTAACATTAGCTATCTAGTTTTTTTAAATTTACTTGCAAAGTTTTGGACTTGAATTAAAGCTGTCCATGTTACAGCTATTTACTTGGCGATAAAAAAAAAACAAAAGCGACCGGATTCTTCCAACATCCGCAAAAATTCTCTAGTTTATCCTCTTGCTAGTGATGTGCCACATGCTATAAAAATCTTTTTATAACTTTGTGAATTCGCTAGAATTGTGAATCGAGTCACATAAGACTAATATTCAAAATTATGATATAAAAAGTATTTTTGCTTAAATTATAGCTGAAAAACCTATTAAAAATGTTGTCTCACTCTTATAAGGTAAAATTTGTCTCGTATTTCTCTTTTCGTGGGTTTTACTAGAAATAAAAAAAAATGAAATTGCATTTTTAACATTTATTTCATAATTTTTATAAATCCTGCTCAAATTGTTGGCCTCTGTTGTGAATGTAGGCCGAACATCTGTTTCGTATTTCGACAGTTGTTGTAAGAAGTCGTATTTCCTCCTTAATTGTATTGAAAGCCGTTTCAATGCAGTGTTGCGAGTTACTCGTCATGTTATTTCATCATCACTGCTCTAAAAACGGTAATGGACAACATAGTAGTGAAACCATAGTCATTTGTTTTGTGGGATATATTATTTTAGTGGTAATGTATAGTTGCTATATATATATATATAGTAGTTACGCCGAGTTGCTAGCCTGTCGGTTTTCTATCGATTACACTTCGGGGAGTGTGCGTTGGAATTGCACAATTTAATTCCACCAAGTCCGTTCCATCATCGGACCACTAGACGTACCTACGGCGTTGCGCCATCGGACATGGTGGACATCCCACCCATGCATACAAAGCGTTTTGCGAACACATTCATATTGCGTACAGCTAAGGAGTGGAATTCCCTGCCGGAGTCTGTGATATTTCCCTGATACGAGTACAACCTAGGGGTCTTTAAGTCAAGAGTGAATAGGTTACTTCTAGGCAAGCGTGCTCCATCGTCGGCCACATCATCGCTTACCATCAGGTGAGATGGTGGTCAAACGCGAGCCTATCAATAATAATAATTAAAAAAAAAGTATATCGACCGTAGCAATTAACATTGTCGGATCTACATTTTTGCAATTTTCATTTTATTGCACTAAAGTTCTTAGAATAAGTATATAAATACCCCCGCAAATTTTTGAATTCCTAAAATCAACCATCTTTGTTTTTCTAAGTGGAAAAAGTAGTATGTGTTCAGTGCGCACGATTAATATTGTCGCATAGTACATTGAGACGTTATTTGCGGGGCGCGGGAAGAGAACAGACGCGAGCGCGCGACGCGGATCTGCCACTTCTGACAATATTAGCGGGAAGAGCGCACTCGTCGGTTTTATTTATAAAATGTTAATAAATTCGCAAACTTTATTATAAATTTAATGTTCCCTTTATGTCGAGGTCAAGATGGATATTAGACCTATTGAATCCATCAGTTCCGCCACAAAACAATCCAAATTTTCAATTAATGGACACTAATTATGTGGAAAATAATCTAAGAAAAAAGAGAAAAAGTAAGTACAAACTGTTGCTTATAACATTTCATCATACCTATAATTTTTGTTTATTATCAGCGACTAAGTGAATTCATATGTATTTTTAGAAATATTGAAAACTACTCTGAACGGACAATAATGTCGTTTATACCAGATACTACAATGTTTGTGATTTTTTATTTCGTTTACTGTGTCGGATGTGTCACATACTACATTATTGCTCGATCGGAGATAGTTTTATTTTGTCGGATATGGTACAACAGACTTTGTTGCATGTTCATTTTATAAATAGTATTGTATGATGTACCACTTCCTACATTATTGACTGCTGTGTGTTGATTGTATTTTGTCGGATAAGGAATTACTGACTTTGTTAACTGTTTATTTCTCATTTTTTGGTGTCGAATGTTGGACATTCGACATTTTTGTTCGCTATGATAACAAGTTACTGTTGAATATGGTACTACAGACGTTGTTATTTTGTTCATAGTTGCTTTTTTTTTGTTTTACGAGGAATCAATTAGTTCTATTTTCTCTTAGCTTTTCTATTGTATAATAATTTTTCTAACTGCACTTACCCTTTTGGTTTGCTTACTTTATTTGATAACATAGTAATTAATTTTAGGAGAACCGTTGCCTCTTCCTTTTGGCTATGAAGAGGAGCTTGTGTAGACTTGATTTTAGACATTTTTGATGTTTGTTTGAGCAGCTGTTCTGGCGTGAAAAACTGTTTGCGAGGATTCCCAGCTTTTTTGCAGCCAGTTGAGCCTTCGCTTTAATTTACGGCCCAAAGTTAATATTTGACGTCAACGTAACACCAAAAAGATCAAGATAGTCGGTTATCAGCACGGTTGCACCCCGGAAAGTTGAAGCAGGTCTGAATTGGCTAATTTTAGCGGAAAATAAATAGAAACGCCTAGGTTTTAGCAGCATTGAACCTGACCAAATTGTTATCGCCCCAATCAGAAACTGCCTCCAAGGACAAGTTCAAGCGCTCAACCATAGCCTCTCGGAGAGACAGGATATGTGACCCACTAGCTCGCACGCTAGATATGTAACTCTCAGCAACAGTGCTGTCGTCTGTATACCCAAAGGTACCGGGCTTAAGCAGATCGTTTATGTGCAGCAAGAACAGTGTTGCCGAGAGCACTGACCCCTGAAGGGACCCCGGCATTAATGACCATTTGATCGGACGAGAAGCCATCGATGACCACTAAGATGTACCGGTCACTCAGGAAGTCTGCGATCCAAGCAGATCTAGCAGGTAAATCGAAAGATAAAAGCTTACTAGTAAGACTTTCGTGCTGGACCTTATCGAAAGCCTTTGATATGTCTAGGGAGACAGTAAGCGTTTCCCCGTGCTTCTCGATGGCCTCACTCCAGATGTGGCTAGCATACGCTAAAAGATCGCCAGTTGACCGATTTCGGTGAAATCCGTATTGATGGTCACTTAGAATGTCATTAGCTTCTAGGTATGCCAAGACCTTAGTGTTGAGTACACGTTCCACACTCTTACAGAGAATGGATGTTAGTTAGCTGGGTCAGCCCGACTACCCTTTTTGGGCACGGGCTGTACGTTAGCTTGCTTCCATGCAATCGGCACTTTTTCAGCCTCAAATGATAGCCTAAATAGACGTATCAGGATCGGAGACAGTTCAGGCGCACACGATTTTAAAACAATTGCAAGTATCCCGTCCGGACCGCTAGCCTTGTTCACGTCAATGTTACACAGCACCCTACGGACGTCCTTCTAATGGATGCGATTATCCGCCTTACTCGTCTCGCAACCATCAGGTTAAACGGAGCCGCGCTTCACCAGGATCTAGACGTGATGATACCGCGAAAAGAGAGACAAACCAATTTGCTTTCTCCTTAGCGGTGTGGGCCAGCGACCCATCGGGTTTCAGCAGTGGTGGTAGTGAGGGACGGCAGAAGTTCGATTCAATCGACTTAGCCAGGGACCAAAACGCTTTACTATCAGTCGGGTATGAAGCGAGTTTGTTCCCAATGCGGCAAATGTTGTCAAACCGAGACCTCTGCATCACTTTCTTGCAAATCTTAGCAACTTTGTTGAAGGCTCTCTTCTTCTGACCACATCATTCACCTTGTGCATACAAGCCCATCCCTGGTTTGACACGTATTTAAGCGCATTAGAGTGATCACACTCCGCACCAAACCAAGGGCGAGCTTGGCCAGACATTGTTACGTCGGAGAATGGAATGTAGTACTCCATCCCCATGATTAGTTTTAAACCGATTATGTTCAATCTGGTTCTAGAACAGTGTTTTATTAACGGTAGTACGTATATTAAGGTAATACTTACCATGTGCCGGTAAAAGGTTGTGAATTTAGATTAAGCTAGGTACCCACTTATTTTTATAAATGATAGATTCATTCCCTATTGTCTTGACTGTGTACCTATGATATTTTTCTGGTCCCAACTAGAAATATAATCGTAGGTACGTGCTGTGTAATCTATCTACTGTATCCTAATCTATGAATGTTGTCTTGGATATAATTGTTTGTAGTTATAGTAAATAGATAACAATAAAAATAAGTTTATGTAAAATGAGGATGATCTGAAATGTAACTTACTAAGACTGTCAGTTTAATTGTTTAGTTGCAGGAAACTCAATTCCTGTTTTGTTCATTCATAAGCGAAGTTATTTAGTATTTTCGTTATAAAACTCTGGATTATTATATAATCTTCTAATAAAGGATTTTAATTTGATTACATTATACAGTGACTTTTTATTTTGTGGGAACGTATAAAAATGTCTGTCTGGATTGTAAAATCATCAAATGAGTCCTCCCGCCCTGAGTGGAACGGAAGGTACTGTCAGACTCTTACTTGCGTTCCAGGGCCGCGGTACCTTGTTTAACAGTCCCGCGACCCTGGCAGGCATTTGGCCCTATAGTGGGGGCCCCATTAGTTTGCTGACAGTTCCTTGAAGCACGCGTGGTATACGACGCGTCGTTGACTCGAGCCTGGTCCTGGGTGGTGAGGATGTCCTCTCCCTCGCGTATTCCGCCTTCTCATTCGCTAGCGTTACTGCTTCGCAGAAGGTGTCTGCTTCCCATTCCCCCTCGCTCCGTAACATACTCTGAAGCTGGGCCGGACACTCAGGTCGCCAACACCTATCGCCTCCGTGAGAACACAATGGTGCTCCACTCAAGCAGGACAGGCCTCCACTGTATGCTCCACCGTGTCCTCCGGTCTGGCATGTAATTAAAAGCACGCGCGGTATGTAACTCAACATTGTATTACCCAAATCCCAAAATAATGTAAGTGGTATCTACATCTAAATATTTTTATCTTACGGGCAATATCGTATTAAGTGGTACATCCGACACAAAACAGATTTCAAAGTCCAGGGAATACTGCAAGTTGTGCCACATCCGACCAAATTCAAAAATTCTAGTTCAGTTAATAATGTCGGATCTACCATTTCCGACAAAATAGTTGCATGATTTAGCGGTTAACAATGTTGCATGTGCAGTTTCTCATATTTCCGATACCTTTTTGATAAACTTGCATATACCACTACGTCAGGTAATTCATATTTAAACGTCATATGCAATTTGGTTAAGGTACATTGATTATTGTTCACTTTATACATATTTGAAACTTCAAACGGCCGTACTGTAAAGTAGCGATTTTTCACATACGACTATGTTAATTGCTACGGTCGATATGTATATTCAGGTTCTTATTGTTTTTATTAAATGTATTTTTTAGTTTGTAAGTTTCTACTGTACAACGCCTTGGATATCCTCGGTAACGTTGTACAAGTGCTTATAAATAAATAAATAAATGAATTTGGTGACATGTGACATATATGTAGAAACATCCATCAACCCGCATTCGGCCCGCTTGGTAGGTTACGGCCCATTCCCCCCTCCCCTAGAAAGGAGGCTTGAGTCCCAGCAGTGCGAATATAATAAGAATGATTATACTTGTTTATGTTTATACAGCAGGGTTCAGATTTTCTGTGAAATTATAATTAGGTACAATGTAAATAAACATGTTTCGTTACAGTGCTTTAATTTTCTCTTTCCTAGAATACTAGTCTTCTTTTACAAAAACATTCTAATCCAAATACTAAAAAAGTATTTTTAAATAAAGGAAATAAAACGAAGTACCCAGTATTGAACCTAGGCCACATAGTCGGTACTAATGGTGGGAGAGGTACTTAGACTTTTTGCTAAACCCAAGCGGAGCACTGCTATTAGTTAGTTCATTAATCTTTCCTTACATATTAATGAGGGTATTTTAATTTTAATTCCGTTAATGGAATTTGTGTTGAAAGTTTTCGAGTGAAAAGGTTCCTGGGTCTCAACTAAAGATGATTACGGACATGCAAATTAAAACCTTAACTCTGTGGAGTAAAGTTCAGATTTGGATGAGAGTAGTGGCGTCATAGAAGAAATTAAGTGGCTCCTTAATAAATAGATACTACAGATTCTATGTCGGAAAATATGTTCAAAGTTAAATGAAAATAGAGCACAAATTAGTTGAACGAGGTTTTTTTTTAATCATCTAATGACAAATCTCGCTCTTGGGCGGAGCGCGAGATAGTGTCAGACTTTTACTGACTAAAAACCCACTCCTGTTTCTTCGTTGCCGTGGTCCCAGGACCCCGGGTTTCGTTTTCAAACTACCCATGGCCCCAGTAAGCTTCGACCCTGCTGGGCCCCTACGATTTGCTGACATCTCCCTGAGGCGCGTGTGGAACAATACGCGCCATCGACGACTTGGGCTCGGTCCGGACGGTTACCGAACGGTCGGACGGCGAGCCACCCATTGCTCGCCGTCCGCAAGCTCGCGCCTAATGTTTTTTTTTTAGGTGGGAAATCATCCAATGACGTTTTGCGCTCTTAGGCGGAGTGGGAGACTACTTTTACTGACTAAAACCCACACCTATGTTCCTTCGTTGCCTTACGTTCCAAGGTCCCGGGTTTTCCTTTCAGAAGCGAACCCATGGTCCCAGTAATTATATTTAAATTAAAACTTAAGCTTCAAATAATAATAAAAAATATCTTCTTATAACAACTTGAATTACAAATGATGATTTATAGTTCCATGTGTCGGGTTCTGGTATAGATTCCATGGTCGGACAATAAGTGCTATTGAGTTTGTTCATTTAAAATGCCTCAGCAGTCCGGAGTTTGGGTGTTGTTGATGTGAAACAGTGTTCAGGAAGTTTTTTTGCACGTTTTTCTCTCTAATGATCTACGCTTAAGAATGTGCAATTATCATTTTTCTGTCTGAGTGACTTCTTAACAATTCAAAAGTGCCTGTAAGTGGTTTATTTGGAATAAATGTATTTGATTTTAATTTGTGAAGGAGGCTTTCCTTTCCACAGAAACTACTTAAAGCCGCTGGTCTTGTGTCTGATCTCTCCCCGGTCGTGACGAATTGCCATCCAATCGGAATTTAAGAGTAAAGAAACTAAGAATGCACCTATATTTGAGCACACACTTGTGCACTTAATAATATCCACTGCGTATCCGTAGAGACTGGCCACCGTGATCGAAATTCGATCAGAAGGATTATTATGATAAGACTAGTATTAACTTAGCTAAAAGTTTCTTTATTCTACTATTTTGCTCTGCCCAATTGTTTTAACTATAACTAGCTTATGACAGCAGTTTCGCTTGCACAAACTGGTTTTTTATCTCAATGAAGGTCGAATTTTAAAAACACTTTCGTGCTCACCTATGTCATAAAAAGAAACCTTGTGCAAAATTTAATTTCAAGTTTCAATAGTTTTAGCTATGTGTTGATATGTCAGTCAGTCAGTTTCTCATTTTATATATATAATGATCTTAATACCTATCTTTTTAAATAACAACCTAAGTAAATATTGTGGTATGCGATAGTAAATTGATAAGTGTGTGTCACGGATCAGTGAAAGAGTTATAGCGACATCTATGAAATCACATACGAACTAAAATTTTAAATCCTGCATCGCACCACGCGATTGGAACATATACGAGTACAAGAGCTCGAAATCAACTATCGAGAAGTTGCCCATACCATAACACCCAATTGGTCGGAGGATTTTACCTTTTCAATGGAGATTTGCGGGACTTGCGGACTTTCCGAGAGTAGTGATGGCCCGTAACGACTTACAGTGTTCAAACCCAGCCGCGCGTTACTTTGTGTAGTTTATTTCATCACCACTGCTGAAAGACTATAAAGGAAAACATAGGTAGAAAGCCGATATGTCCTAAAACCAAAAATACGAAGGTATGTGACATCCACCAACCCGCACTGGGCCCACGTGGTGGATTATTGCCCATTCCTTGTCCTAGAGAGGAAGCCTGAGTCCGAACAGTAGGTTACATCATAAGCCTGATTATGCTTGCGGGACTTTAAAACGCTGTTCCGCATCTTTAAAGAGTAAAGAATTTGTTATTAGGTTTACTAATCCTTAGCTGGAGAGCAAAGCAGACTGCGACTATTTTGCTGTGCCTAATTTATTTATTTATCAAAACTCCATGCAACACAAACGTACAAAGGTGGACTTAATAGATCCCGATAGTGTTTTATCTAAAATTATCTCAATATATTTGAAGATACCTCTATATCGATCGTTAGACCTATGTAAAATTGTATAACAAAATACCTGGAGATAGTCTACCTACGTATAAAACGTTTTCTAAGCCGTGATAACGAACCTCTGCCTAAAAATGGGATATTTTGTTAGACCCTTTTAATCTAGACCCGCAGACGATTTATATTACAGACACCGAGCAAGGAGGTGCAAACAGACTGTGAAGGTTGATAGCATGACAATAAATAGTTTTAGGAAGTCTTGACATCAGCAAGCAGATTAGCCTCGCTCGATATCAATGACCTAGAAAGTTCACAATATGTACATACGGAATATTCTCTTAAAAGTAATACCGGACAACCCATAAATAATTTTCAATACAGGTATGGGTATTTCTTATGGGCATGGTTTTAGACAATGTGTCTGTATAATATGTATGTAAAGTACACCCTTATTTTTTAATTAGTTATTGATCGTATTTTTGTAGTCAAAAGTAAAAAAAACTAAATCTTAAATTGCCCACGAAAATTTGTCATAATTGGTAAATTCATAATAGAATCAATCATGCTTAACAACTGCTACTAGAAAAAACTACGCGCAGTGTTTTTCCATTTAGATCGTCATTTACTCATTCATAATCAATAACCTGTACAATATTGACTGACCGGTTGGTCTAGTGGTTAGTGGCCCTGACTGCTATGCCGGAGGTCGTGGGTTCGATTCCCACCCAGGACAAATTTTAATGTTTGTGTGATGAGCACGATCATTTGTTCTGTGTCTGGGTGTAATTTATCTATAGTAGGCATGTATTTAGAAATATATAAGTAGGTTTATCAGTTGTCTAGTACTCATAACACAAGCTCTGCTTAGTTTGGGACTAGATGGCGTTGTGTGATAGTTGTAGAATAGAAAAAAAAAACATAAATTGAGTGACATTTTAGGATATAAATAAACGCTAATAACTTTGCTTTTTCTGAATATTATTTAGACTTTACTTATATAATAATAAGACCTTTTTTAATAAGCTCATAAAATATTTTTACTAATTATAAATTATTGGTGTAATATATAATATTTTTAAGTTTATGTACTTATGGTATATATAATAGTTATATAATACATCTTATATATATGTATAGTCTAGCATAAATATAATTTTAATCTAAAATTTTATACTTTAATAATTACACCGCCACTGAGCTGCAATGCATGCTACAAGAGCTAAGTGATGCAAGCCTTGAGGTTGGACTGAAGATGAATATGTCGAAGACGAAAGAAGAAAGTCCATGACCAACGAAGCACCAAAAATCATAAAAATACACAGGAAGACAACACAACATTTCCAGGAATACCTTTACTTGGGCCAAGTAGTCTCTTTCTAGGCGAGGCAAGACGAATTGAAAACGCCTGGAAGAGCTACTGGTCCATGAAATACCTATTCAAAGACGAATTGCCCATGGCACTAAAAAAAAAAAGTTCATGGACATGTGTATTCTCCCCGTCTTGACCTATGGCGCACAGACTTGGTCTTTAACTAACATTCAGAAGTCCAAAGTTAGGGTTTGCCAACGAGTAATGGAGCGTAGTATACTAGATGTTAAATTAGAGGATTGAGTTCAAAACACTATATTGCAGTCCAAAACCAGAATAGTTGATGTGGCTCAAAAGGCTGCAAAACTGAAATGGGACTGGGCAGGACATGTCTGCCGCATGCCCGATAAACTGTGAGCCAAAGTAAAGTAGCACAAATTTGGTGTCCTGAAACAATGCGACGGGGTCGCGGTAGACCACGAAGGATATGGCGCGAAGAACTAGACAGATTCCACCAGAACTGGCAAGATCTGCGTCAGAGGACATTGTAGTGCCCTTTTTAGCCTTGCCTTAAAAAGGAGATTTGCTGCCGCGATTGTGGCGTGCCCAAGTTACCGTGGCCCTGGAATGCAAAGGACAACTAAAGGAACACAAGTGGGTTTTAGTCAGTAAAAGCCTGACACTTACCTTCGCTTTACCCAGAGCGGAGGGCTACATGTCTCTTTCTGTTTATTGAAGTTCATAAGTTTAGTTTTATGTATTGTTGGTGACCGAAATAAATAAAATAAAAGAAAGACATTTGTACATAAGAAATACATTGTATTTACTGGAAGTAATTTTCGTTTTGGCCTTTAACCGTTTAATGTGAAAGTAAAATAAATAAATTAGATGCTTTCGGCATCAATCACAAGCACAGAATTAATTTGTTGCGGTTGCGCATTTTACGAACTTGACGTGGACGAAGTCGCGGGAAGCTGCTAGTACTTAATATATTGATAAACCTAAATCATTTAATTAAATATACCTTCTATTTATGTGAGAAGTTCAAATTATTAGCATAGTTTAAATATTTGCAAAACTAACGGCTTTGAAACTCTAAGCTGAGATTTTCGACGAGTTGGAAATAGGACCACATTTGTTTACTTTGTCTAAAATCTAAAACCCACTTGTACGAACGAAACTAACTTGTAGATTTTTTTTTGAAATATAAAGAGTTTGTTGTATTTATTACATTTAGGGTGGTTTGACTATTTTTAATTCAATAAATATATTTTGTATACTAAAATAAAAGAAAAATAAAAACACTTAACTAATTAAAACTATGTTTATACACTAAAGGCAAAAACTATAAACTAAAATATGGTGTCATAAAACTCCTCCGCATTGCTGTCGACTGGAAGTGTGCCCAAAAGGCTGGCGGCATTGCCACGTTGTATGGCAATGCTTAATCTCTGACCGAGGTAAAAGCCAGCCCTTGGGTCATGCGAAGTGTCAACTAAGCGTTTGGATAATTCTTTAAAAAGCGTATGAGCACTCGGACCCCACAGCCCAAGAGTTTCAACCCCAAACGGCAATAAAAACTTTTTAGAAAAAAAAAATAACCGACTTCACTAAAAAAAACACTAAAAGGATCAAAATAACTTTAATTTCGGAAGTCGGTGTTTCTCGGTATTGTTTGTTTCTTATTTAACACCGACTTCCGAAATTAAAGTTATTTTGATCCTTTTAGTGTTTTTTTTAGTGAAGTCGGTTATTTTTTTTTTCTAAAAAGTTTTTATTTCACACTTTTTAGTTGCGATACACTTATAAACAGAGTGCCTATTTCTCATGACAATTCCAATTAACCCAAATACTGCTAGGTTACATTATTTTATTATAAAGTTCCTGTGTCTACCTTCCTCCTTCCGGCTCCATCATCAGATCAGTTCGATAGTACCTTATAGCCAAAGAGCATCTCACGACAATTCTAATAAGCCCAAACACGGCTAGGATACATTGATTAATTACGGAGTTCCTGTGCCTACCTTCCGGCTCCATCATCAGATCAGTTCGATAGTACCTTATAGCCAAAGTGCTAACCATGACAATTCTAATAAGTCCAAACACGGCTAGGTTACATTGATTAATTACGGAGTTCCAGTGCCTACCTTCCGGCTCCATCATCATCATCAGATCACTTCGATGATACCATTTTCAACGTAACTATTCAGAATCATTCATTTATTTGTATTGTCATAGTCGCTTAACTATATCTTCATTGTGATATCTATTTGAGTATGAAGTTCCGTTGACCATTTCTGGTCTTCTTCATCAGTTCCACTTCATCAAATGTTACTTTTTGACTGTAAATGCTTAAGTTCTTGATGAAAATACTAAAATTACCATAGGGTTGCCTATAATTTTTGAGGAGTTCCCTCGATTCCTCATGGATTCCATCATCAGAACTGGATTTTGAAAAAAATGGGACCAATCTGGAAGCATATCCTATAAAGGGAAAAAAAAATTTTGCAAATCGGTCCATAAACGACGGAGTTCTGAGGTAACAAACATAAAAAAATAATAATAATAATGATGATAAAAAAAAAAAAAAAAAATACAACCGAATTGATAACCTCCTCCTTTTTTTTGAAGTCGGTTAAAAATATAACTACGGACGAGGTTGTTATATTCTCGCCGCTTGATTACATTTAAGAGATATAAATCTTGAGGTTGAACTTCAAGTCTTCTTTTTTTTCGTGTCGATGATGAATTCAAACTAAATTTTGAGGTACATACATTAAAGGAGCCTCCCGAGTGGCGTTAAAAATATCGCACAGCGATACTAAACGCCCGGGGCACCCTAGACAGCAGCACATAGTAACGCAGAGTCTAGTGGATTAATCCTTTCACCACGATGACTCAAACTCAATCCTTCCAGAGACAAATTCTCCAAGTTATGTCCTTTCGAGACTGTTTCAAAACTATACGAAAATACCTTATCATTCAATAAATTTTCTACAGAATTTCAATCAATCTAACTGAAAAAAAATCAAACAAAGCTTATTGTATTCAGATATTCAGCTGTATAGTTTCAAAACGATTGATTTTAATTACTCTGAAATTTAAGTAATGCATCATCACCTTTAACCGAATTTGAAATATTTCAATATTATAACCAAACAATTAGGATTTGGTAACTGAAACTAAGACTTCTCTTACGCGAGAAATCATGAAACGAATTCTCGTGCTCTATGTAGAACGAGAGGGAGGGTGAGATTTTTACTTACTTAAAACCCACAGTGTTTCTTGAATTGCTCAATGCAAGGGCCACATCAGTCTTGACTGGCCCCGTCGATCTTTTTGAAACGTGCCGTCGACTCAGGCCACTATTTCCGCTCCTACGATACGG
Source organism: Mythimna impura (assembly GCA_905147345.3). Classification (NCBI taxonomy): domain Eukaryota; kingdom Metazoa; phylum Arthropoda; class Insecta; order Lepidoptera; family Noctuidae; genus Mythimna; species Mythimna impura. Next base: position 1,317,424 of record LR990344.1, read on the forward strand.
TTCCCGATGCTTGGGGCGTCTCTGTCTTTGACGCACGCTTTCGGCTGCCTCTTTTACTTTCATTACTAAGCAATACCGCAGTAGTAGCGAACAGGTGGCGGTCACGGCATAGCTGCGGAAGGAGGTGTCCGCCACCCATTCCCTCTCGCTTCATACCATGGCTTGAACCAAAGCTAGACGCGGGGGTGAGTAGAAAAAGACAGCAAGTTGTGAAGACCCCAAATGACTTGGAAAAAAGATAAAAGACAATGATATATAGAAATATACAATATAAAAAAAAAAACACTGAAAAGTGCAAAATAACTTTAATTTCGGAAGTCGGTGTTTCTATAATAGTTTTTTCTCTTCGTTATTTAACACCGACTTCCGAAATTAAAGTTATTTTGCACTTTTCAGTGTTTTTTTTTTACTTTGAAGTCGGTTGTATTTTTTTTGTAAAAAGTTTTTATTTTACACTTTTTAGTTATGGTACCACCACTAAAAAGTACCCCTCAGTCAAACTTAAATACCTTATAGCCAGAGTGCATCTCATGACAATTCTAATAATCTCAAACACGGTTAGATTACATTAATTTATTACAGAGTTCCGGTGCCTAACTTCAGGCTTCATCATCAGATCAGTTCGATATATTCCCCCTCTACTTTCAGACAGTCATCGACTACACGTATAAACAAAGCAATTTTACTTGTTACGACGGTTCTGCTGTGATCCTATGAGGAGTTCTGTTCCAAATCTTCGAAGTTCATGATCAGATAATAACAATATTTCTATGGGACTAACTCGGAAGCATAACCTTCCAATAAAAAAAAAAAATTCAAAATCGGCCCACAATTGACCGAGAAATCGGTGAACATACATAAAAAAAAAACATACATTCAACCGAACATATAACCTCCTCCTTTTTGAAGTCGGTTAAAAATAGAAAAATATCATAGATTTTTGTCACTGGAAGGAAACAAAACACAAAAGAAATCTCAGTGGTGAAGGACTTTACAAGTTTTACGACGATAACAATAGTGATCGTCTTATGAATAAAAAGCAATTTTTTTTATATTTTTATAGCAAAAAGCAATCGCTCAACACAACCCTGCCATAACGCACCTTTTGTTGATAACTTTACCGACCAGAGCAGAACATTAAGGTCTATCTCGAAGACACATCGCCTTCAAGACGTATCACTGTGTACTCGCGTGCGTTATAACGTACTTATCTCATCAGTTAATCTAATGTACGGGCTTCTTCGACCTTTATTACGGTCTTTAATTTTTATTATTTTGTCAAACCACAGGGCTGAATTTCTTTTGAATCGTAAAACTTTGTTGTTCCGAAATAGCAGTTTTATCTTTACGCTTTTGGTTTTTAGCATCAAATATCCATATTGAGAAAAAAAAACTGGACAAGTGCGAGTCAGACTCGCCCGCTGAGGGTTTCGTACAATTTTACCTATGTAAATAGTTCAATTCCCAAATGAAGTCTCGAAGTTTTTTCTGAATCGCAAAAAGTTTTGTTTTTGTGACGTAACAACAAATTTACTGCTTTCAGATTTATTCCTATACTTGTGCTATTAAGTCCTTGCTTTATGCCAAATTTCAGGATTCTGGGTTATAGGGATGTACCTACCCTATGAATTTTGATTCTCTTGAGAGTGTCGAAATACACGCTTATTGCGACATAAACGGCTGTATCTTTTTTCTTGTTAACTTAGAATTGATTTTTTCAATTGGATACGTCCACGTACTCCTGAGATAAAGGGTCTGTCTTGACAGACAGACGGACGGACAACAAAGTGATCCTATAAGGGTTCCGTTTTTTTCTTTTGAGGTACGGAACCCTAATAATTGTACTTTGCTTTTTCCCTTAATGTATTATTTTTGGATTAAAATCAATTGCAAATAAAACCAATATCTTCTGATTATTCATTAATGCAACCCATAGCTCTCATCAATCGCCTTGCCGAAAACATTTTTTTACTCTAAAAACTCTATCTTATTTTATCTTTATATTTCTCCAACTTCACAATGTCGCCTGAAGAAGTTCTCTAGTGTATGCACTCATTTTACTGGTGGCAACTCCAACGGTTTCAAAAACCCAAAGTTCTTTCTAGAAAAGAAAATAACACATTTGTTTAATTTTCTTAGTTTTATTGAATGTCTCTGTCGACTTTTAAAATAATTACAAGTCTAAAATTTTTATGAAAAGGACGTAATAAATGAAGTGTTCATTTTTTTAGTTGAGATTTTCAGAACTTTCTCATTGAAGTAAACAAAAACGTTTGATTATGGATCAGATGGTGATCAGAAATCATTACATGATTTGAAGAATTTCCTAAAATAATCTAAGTTACCTTTTTTATTAAGTAACGGTGAAAATATTTCAATTTTCAACATCTGAAACATACCGCTTAATCAGATTTCGACAAAACCTGGTACACTGGTAGATCATGTCCTGAAATAGCACATAGGATATTTTTTATCTCGAGAATACATGTCATTCCTTTGAGACAATTATCAACTTTCAAGCGGGTGAAGTCGCTGCAAGCAGGTAGTATTTTATAAAAACTCACTCATTAGGTGTATTGCACAGTAATAAATTATGAACTATTGATGTGTCCATTTAGTCTGAAGTAAATTGATATTGGTTATTTTCCTTACACCGTCAGTCAAAAAATCAACCATCAACTTGTGTGGGTGCTAGGTGACTATCAAAATTGTAAAAGAATACGAAACATTACCATAAACATACAATGAATATTGCTTTGGTTAACATAATAGACAAAGATGTGCAGTCACTACTTTTTCCTTTAAATTTAATGCTATACATTATCTTATGCCCTAAATATCGCATCATCGAAAATTTAATTACGCCAGTTGACCTTATATTCAATTGTGTTTTAATAACCGCAAAAGTGTTATTCGTGGTTTCATTCATACACTTTACCTCGATCGTGTCCTTATACGAAAATGACTCAACTACTATGGTGTATGTCAGCAATTATTTTGACTGCATCTTCTTTTGTCTTGGTTTAGCTATGAATTTCACTATCGGCATCATGCAAAGTAAAACCGTTATGCAGCTTGTGTTAAGTTTTCAAAAAGTTCACCGTGTTCTCAACAACGAAATTTATTTCAATGGCCTTGTCATTTATAATTGGATTATTGTATTTATAGCAACAAATTCTTATTTCATTTTGTCCTTGTATTTTTCGATACGGCTTGGTTATTCCTATTACTATATATTTTTTACATATATTTTGGCCGTTTTCGAATTTAATGTAATATATGCGATAAGAATTATTAAATTATTGGAAAACAAAGTTATTCTATGGAGTATTAAAGTATTAAACTATTTAAAATTGGGAGATATACACAATGAAAGTTATAAGAAAAATTTGTTTAAGGCTTACGCCGATATATTAAAGTGCTATGACAATCACAAATATTGTTTTCAGTTCTTCGTAAGTACTATAATATTAATCTTAGCTGTTTTAACGGGATACTATTTATAAGCTATTTGATTTGAATTAGACATGGGAACATTTAAAGTAACAAAACTGATCAATAAATCAGTGTGGTCACTGATTTATTGATCAGTTTAACTAAATAGTTAAATTTTTCAGATACTTTTTAAGCTCTTAGATGCGTTTTTCCATACACTGATTTATATTGAAGAGGCAATCGAGGCGTTGAAATTAACTTTTAACGTAGTAAGTGCTATATTTTTTTTTGTTACCTATTGTTTGACTCAAAACAATTTACTCAATCATTTATTTGTTATAGGAAACAGAATCTTTGATGTTTATGTTGTGCTGGTTGATAAAAGATTTGATATGGCAGACAATGATGACCATCGAATATGAAAAATTCTACTTGGCCATTGAAAGTGTTCAAGATACTTGTTCTATTATTTTGAATTCAACTTGTTCAGGTAAGTTTTTCAACTCAAAATTTCAATTATGATATTAAATACTACATAAGTGCATTACAGGTCAATTGCAGTGTAGGGTCACTACATAAGACGATGGTAAGTGAAGGATTTATAATATCCACCTTGACAAGATCAGCTAGGCCAAACTTATTTTGAGTTAGAGTAGAGGCAAGTAGATATAAAATTATTGATAACCAGTGCCATATATTAATTTGAATACTGAGGTATTTTTATTATGGAGATAGTCTTCGTTAAAATCTCCAAATACTGTTATACTATCATCACAAGACAATGTAATAACAAATTACTTACAAAATCTATGAGAAACGTTTACGTGTTGAGTGTCGAGTATGGCACGTTAGTTTTATGAGTAAGCTTCCAGCGTACAGTATTTCTCCTGGTAAAAGACTTCCTGAGTGTCTCTCTCCAAGTTGTTGTTAACGGATTCTAATCAGAGACTATGACGACTAATGCCGGAGTTCCTCAGAGGTCTGTTCTCTCTGCAACTCTCTTCCTGCTGCATATCAACGATCTGCTGATGCCCGGTATCTATGGGTATGAAGATTACATATACATGTATAGTTGTAGAGAGATACCTGCCGAGTGCTCGGGCTAATAAGGAGCTAATCTAGTCCGGATGAGAGGCTAGGGTAGAGCGTACGACAGGCAGTTTCCAAATGGGGCGAAGCCAATCTGATGGGATTCAATGCTGCCAAAACACAAGCGTGTCTGTTGACCACCAAAAGAAGCCCGTTCATCTTGGCTCCTGCTTTTCAAAATGAATCCTTGGAGTGCACCGACCGTCTTCAGCTCTTGCGAGTTGAAATTTTCTCAAACCTTAACTTTGGGCGGTTCATTGAGTCCAAAGCCAGAAAATTCGGCATTCTTGCAAAGGTCTGGCAGTACTTCACATCGGGACAGCTTTTAATAATAATTGATTTATTATCTCACCACAATATCACAGCAATTACAAAACTAAGACAGTGACAATAATTGGATTCATACTGTGGGAGACTGGTGCCTAAGCTAGGTTTTTTGCCAGGTTACCAGGTCTTCCCCTCTTTTAGTAGATGTGATTACAATATTGCATCTTCATTAATCTGTCTCAGACATGTTCTATACGAGTTTTGTAAATATTGTGCTTTGTTGTGTGTGTGTGTATGTGTCTGTGTGCATGTGTTTGTTTGTTTTAAGTACCATGCGAGGACATGCGCATGAATACACAAGGCTCATCCGAAGACCTTTTCAATACGAAGACCTTTTCGCACGTCCTCGGATGGCCCTGACCAATTCACCGTATTCTACGTTCGAATTTGAGTCTTTCTATATACTTAATAAGAACAACTTGATATCAACCTTGGTGGACCTCGGTGTGGTTGCAAAATTTCATGCTCATGCACGATCGTGTGTAACCGCTAGGCGGCGCCACTTAAAATTTTACTCACCACTTTTAACACTTCAGTCATGTTTTTTGTACCTTGTGGAGTCTTTTGTGTATATCTTTACACCAATGTCTTAGGGTTGGTAGCTTTTCCAGACAATGTGAAGTGCTTTTTCTGAACAAGTGTATTTAGATCCCCATTTGGATAGATTTTCTATGTGTATTGATTAATGAACAGTTCCAAAAGTATTGAAACTTCTGTCCTGAGAAAGTGAAACTGCCGATAGACGTTTACGTAAAAGTAAACACTTCCCAGACTAGGTAAGTTCGGCAGGTACCTGCACCGGATTCAGGCGGAAGAAACGCCTGGGTGTCACCATTGTGCAGATTCCCCGAAGGACAGGACAGAGGGAATGGGCGGCTGTCGCCTCTTCTGTCACGCCCTAACTACTGAGGCCCCGACCCCAACTACCAGCCACCGTAGGTTTGCGGACGACGAGCAATGGATAGTTTGCCCTCCGACCGTCCAGGACCCGGCCGGACGGAGTCCGAGTTGTCGAGCGCGATTAGTATTTTACGCACGCCTCATAGAGGTGTCATCAGAACCGTAGGAAACCAGCAGCGCCGGTACCCACTGGGGCCGCAAGGAGTTTCTGAATAGGGAACTCGTGGTACCAGAACGAAAGGGTAACTGAAGGACAGAGGTGTGGTTTTAGTCAGTAAAAGTCTGGCACGCCATTTCACTCAACCTTTTTTTTTGAGCTGGAGAAGTCATTGTATGACTTCCCAGCTCAAAAAAATTCATTTCCCTTTTTTTTTTTAAATAAATGATTTGTGGTTTGCTTAATATTTTTCCTCTCTTTAGTACTCTCTACAATAAATAAATACTGTCAATTGAAACGTAATACCTTGCATAACCTCACTTTTACTAAATTTCTTATAACTCTTCTCTTTGACTGACAAAATCCGCAGAATTTTTAGGAAATAGTTGAAAATATATAAGTTATTATAAAAAAAAAACACTTTTACACGTAAATTTTATTTTTTTTCAAAATTTTAAACTAGATGAGGCCGGTGTTTCTTAGCTGACTACCCTGAGAAAAAACACGGAAATAAACTCAGGGGTCAAAGGACCATTAACTGACATCACCTTCAATTCTTTACTACCCAGGCCCAAGATTGTATGAAAGCGTATGTCTTCTTTATACACTCAAGAGACTAATTGCTTTTATTGTAAAATTACAGAATGTTCCAAAAATAATAGTGCTATGTTTCAAAAATGATTTTGATACTTCAGGCCTAAACTAATGGCAGCATAGGCATATGAAAAATACCTTTAAATTTCAGTAGAAAGTTTTGCTTGCGTACTGTTATGATACAAAAGTTGTCACAACGTTAATTAATTTTGAATTTCTTCACAGATGATGAAAAAAGATTGTGCAAAAATATACTTCGCTTAAATCGAGCATCGTTTAGCAAGACGCGAGTGTGCGGCCTGTTTTACTTAAATGCATCGCTGCAATTGAGTATGATGAGTCTCCTTACGAACTATGCTATTGTTTTGCTACAATTTGCAATTTTGTAATACAGCTTTCAATAAACTTATTTTTTAATTGAATCCTGTAGAGTAATTATTATATTAAATGGTTGTATATTATTAATATTGACATTAAACAAATTGATATTTTAATTATTTTGATAAAAAAAATTACATTTTAATCATTCTGCATTTAAGTCTGACATAATTGGAGTAAGTAAGTTTGGAAAAGGTTAGGTCCTAACCATTTCCAAACTTACTTCCTAACCGCTAGAGAGATGATGATGATGATTATTGGAGTATTAAATAATATCTATTTGTTATATTTATTTTCCAATTTATTACCATAATTATGCATGATATTTTTTAGTTAATTTGAAATTGTAATCATCAGCAAAAATAGCACATCAAATTCGTTTGTTTCCAAGCGTAACATAGCGCTCTGTTCAATAAACATAAAGTCTGTATGTTTAATATTTATTTTTACGTTAATTTTTGAATAACTTTACTCGATTTTTATTTTATTTCCCATATTATGGTTTCGTCTGAGGCGCTGGAATGGTTCTCTTCTTATCTTCGGGGACGTCAGCAGTCGGTTCGCGTTGACGAGAATTCGTCGAGTTGGCGTGATTTAGATTCTGGTGTCCCACAGGGCGGTATTCTTTCTCCGTTGCTATTCTCCATCTTCATAAATTTTATAACTCTCTGTCTTCGGTGTTCGTATCATCTATATGCCGATGACCTACAATTATATGCAGCTGCGCGGGTAGAGAGTTTGTCAGACGCTATAGAGGACGTAAACCGGGATTTGGATGCTATCAAGGATTGGTCTGATAGGTTTGGGGTGTCCGTAAACCCCTCAAAGTGTCAGGCCATTATTATTGGTAGCTCGCGCATGATGGGTAAAGTGGTGGTTAACTCTCTTCCTCCAATTGTTTTTAATGGTGCCGTCATCCCCATCAGTCCTAGCGTTAAAGATCTCGGTTTGCATCTTGACTCGACGCTTGGCTGGCAAAGTCAAGTTTCAAGTGTCTGCCAAAGAGTCAACGGGACTTTGCGGTATCTGTATCGTCTGAGGAACTTTTTGCCTGCGAAAACGAAGACAATGCTTGTGCAGACTTTAATTTTTCCTGTAATCGACTATGGTGACGTGTGCTACTTTGACCTGAATGCGGTGTTGCTAGACAAGCTTGACAGGCTCCTCAACAACTGCATCCGGTTTGTATTTAACTTAAGAAAATATGACCATATTTCTAGTTATAGATCCGAGCTCAAATGGTTGCCCATTCGCCAGAGAAGAGGTTTGCGCGCACTGACTACACTTTTCTCTCTGCTCAACTCTCCCACCCCTCCTTCTTATCTCATATCACACTTTCAATATCTATCTTCTTCCCATGCTAAGAATCTACGTTCTTCTAACAATCTTCTACTGCTTTGTCCTTCTCATACTTCTGACTTTGTTCATTCTTCCTTTCATATACAGTCCATACTTCTGTGGAATGTGCTTCCTCTTGACATCAGGACGGCCACCAGTCAATATGCATTTAAGCGGAAATTGCGGCTTTATTTTCTATACAAATAGCGGAGTAGTCTCAAAAATCCTTTCATTATTCCTTATATAAATAATATATATTTTTGCATATATATATGTAGGTTTATATTATATTAAATATTTGTGTATGTTTATTTTATGTATTTATACATTTGATCCCTTGTTTTCGTATTATTCTTTTCTTTTTTTTTTATGCACCTACCATGTTTTCTCTTCACTACCCTTGGTTGACTGGTAGAGAATGCCTAAGGCATTAAGTCCGCCTTTGTACCTTTATGTTGCATGAAGTTTTAATAAATAGATACTATTTAATTTTATTATTCTTAACTTACAAATTAATAGTCTAAAAAAAAGTCTGTATTCTAAGTAACAAAAAGGCTCCTGTAGAAAAAAACTAGTTTTATATCTACAAGTTTCTGTACTGACGCCGACGAAATAGTCGTACGAGCCAACAACCACTGTGATAAGTTGGCTGAATTTTCAACTACTAATCTAATTTTTCAACTAATATATTTTCAATTATAAAACCGATCGTGTTTATCTTAACTGTACTCTTTGTACGAGGGATACAGAGAGGCAAAGCGCACCCTCCGAGCGGAGATAAGGCGGGCCAAACTCGAGGCCCGCAACGTGTGGCTGGGGACTCTGAACGGGGACCCATGGGGACGCCCCTACAAGGTGGTGCGGGACAAGCTCCGCCCCTGGGCTCCCCCGCTAACGCAGAGTCTCCGGCCTCAGCTTGTGGAGGGTGTGGTGAGCACACTGTTCCCCACGCGAGGGGAACACTCTCCCCCGCCCATGGCTCCGCCACCAGCGGTGTCCGACGCGGACCACGATGGCGACGACGACGACAACGCTCCAGAGGTGACCGAGGTAGAGATGAGAGTGGCGGTACGAAGGCTGAGTGCCAAAAATACCGCCCCAGGACCCGATGGCTTGCCTGGGAAGGCCTGGGTCCTGGCCATGGAGGCTCTCGGGCCTCGACTAAGAGGGCTCTTCAGCGCATGCATGGAGAGGGGCCAGTTCCCACTTCGCTGGAAGACTGGGAAACTGGTCCTCATCGCGAAGCCGGGGCGCCCTGCGGACTCTCCGTCCGCGTACCGGCCCATTGTGCTGCTCGACGAGGTGGGCAAGCTCTTTGAAAGAGTAATTGCAGACCGCCTTGTCGCGCACCTAACACGGGTGGGGCCGGATCTGGCGGACGGCCAGTTTGGTTTTCGCAGGAGGCGCTCCACGGTGGACGCTATCATGCGCGTGCGAGCCCTCACGACGGGGGATGCGGTGGCCCAGGGCAGGTGTGTCGTGGCGGTGTCTCTGGACATCGCCAACGCCTTCAACTCCCTGCCTTGGAGTAGCATTAGGAGGGCACTCCGGTATCACCGGACGCCCGACTACCTCTGTCGTGTGGTCGAGGCGTACCTGTCGGACAGGTACATCATCTACCCTGGTCACCAGGGAGAGTGGGAACGCCGAGAGATGTCGTGCGGTGTTCCGCAGGGATCGGTACTAGGGCCGCCCTTGTGGAACATCGGATACGACTACGTGCTGCGCGGCGACCTCCCTGACGGGGTCAGCGTGGTCTGCTACGCAGACGACACGCTGGTCCTGGCGCGGGGAGAGTCGTACCAGGCGGCGGTCGAACTAGCGACACACGGGGTAGCGACAGTCGTGGGCAGGATCCAGGAGTTGGGACTCGAGGTGGCATTGCACAAGTCCGAGGCCATGTGCTTTCACGGTCCTCGGAACGCGCCACCACCGGGTTCCCAGCTAACGGTAGGAGGAGTCCACATCGGCGTCGGGTCGACGATGAAGTACCTGGAACTCGTCCTCGACAGCCGGTGGAATTTCGAGGAGCACTTCCGACGTCTGGCTCCCAAACTGAATCGGACTGGGGCTGCCCTCAAGCGGCTCCTGCCCAACCTTGGGGGTCCAGACGCCTCCTGCCGGAGGCTCTACGCTGGCATCGTACAGTCTATGGCCCTTTATGGGGCGCCGGTGTGGGCGCCGTCACTGCGAAAGCGACCGGCGGCCCAGCTGAACGCGTGCCAGAGGGTCATGGCCATACGGATGGTGCGGGGATACCGCACGGTTTCCCGCGAAGCGGCGAGCCTCCTTGCTGGCCAGCCACCATGGGACCTGGTGGCAACAGGCCTTGCACGCATGCACGATCTGCGCGTGGAGATGCAACGTCGGGGCGAAACTCCGCTGCCACGACAAGTCGCGGCATGGCGGACAGAGCTCCGGCGGGGTTTCATGGTGGAATGGCGATAGCGACTATCGCAACCCAGTGCTGGGCACGCCATAATTATGGCGGTAAGTCCCCTCTTTGAGGAGTGGCTGGAAAGGCAACACGGCGTCCTTACCTTCCGCATGACGCAGGTCCTCACCGGACATGGTAAGTTCGGGAGGTTCCTGCACCGGATTCGTGCGGAAGAAACGCCCGGGTGTCACCATTGTGTGGACCACCCGGAGGACACGGTGGAGCACACGGTGGAGGTGTGTCCCGCTTGGGCAGAGCAACGCCGTGTCCTCGTGGGGGCTATCGGTGGCGGCGATCTCTCGCGCCGGTCCTTGGTACAGGCCATGGTCCGGAGCGAGGAGGAGTGGCAGGCGGTCGCCTCCTTCTGCGAAGCAGTAATGCTAGCAAAGGAGGCGGCTGATCGCGTGAGGCAACGGTCCTCACGCCCCAATCGCCGCCGGGATTCCGATCCCGATTTCCGGCCATCGTAGGCGCGGGCTTGCGGACGGCGAGCTATGGGTGGCTCGCCTTCCGACCGTCCGGTAACCGTCCGGACCGAGCCCAAGTCGTCGACGGCGCGTGCTGTTCCACGCGCGCCTCAAGGAGATGTCAGCAACTGCAGGGGCCTAGCAGGGTCGAAGCCTACTGGGGCCAAGGGTCTGATTCTGAAAGGAAGACTCGGCCCTGGTACGAAAGGCAATGAAGGAACAGGAGTGGGTTTTTAGTCAGTAAAAGTCTGACATTATCTCCCGCCCCGCCCAAGGGCGGGGGATGTCATAAGATGATTTTCCCACCGAAAAAAAAAAAAAAAAAAATATATATAATTAAGTATATTATACATAAGTCCAATATATAATCATATTATACATACTAATACATACTATAAATACCAATATTATGTCAATAATGAAAGGAAGTGCTCTTTAAGTTTCCTTTTGAAGACATCTAGAGAAGGGCTATCGCGAAGAGAGTGTGGCAGAGAGTTCCAGAGACGTACTGCAGTAACAGAAAAGGAGCCATCATAGCGGCTAGAAGTATGACGTGGGGTACGAAGGAGAAGAGAAGAGGTGGTGCGACAGAGTTTACCCCTAGGGACGAGGTACTCAAAGCGTTCACGAAGGTATTGAGGAGCGTTAGGATTGTGAAGGATTGTATAGAGAAGAGATAGAATATGTATATCTCGTCGACGCCGAATTGGCAGCCACCTTAATCTGGTCCGGAACTCCGACACGTGGTCGTATTTGCGGAGGCCAAAAATAAAGAAGGAACAGGAGTGGGTTTTTAGTCAGTAAAAGTCTGACACTATTTTCCGCTCCGCCCAAGAGCGGGATTTGTCATAAGATGATTTTCCCACCTAAAAAAAAAAAAAACTGTACTCTTTAACAACTACTAGTTAACATATAACCTATGTAAAGAAATAAAATCTGTGTCTTAATAAATAAAATGCATAGAAACAATACAAATATTCCAACATAAACGACAGCGTAACACTACAAACTCTAAATAATGAAAAACACATTTTACTTTAACTCCGAATTGAAAATATTTCCTCCGCTCATAGTTCCAGTCTCATTACACATTCGGTAGATGAAAACCTCCACAGCTCGCTCGAATTAGTAACAAACTGGTGTACAAAGCACGAAATTATTTCTCATCAGTATCGGAATATTTCGGATATGTTGCTTGTATACGATTGTTTTGCAACACTGCCATTATTAATGCCGCCAGGAGTTTGGAAATCCTGAGTTTTAAATATACGATAGGAGTGTAGCAATAGTTTGTTGTGTCAAAGTTTCGACTGTCGTTTGGAGTGCTGTGGTTACATGCTTCCGTTAAACAAATGTTTGGAATTTAAATTTGAAATATGGATTAAATGCAGATTCAGTAAAATTGAGTCGTTTTGTCACTACGAGCTACTATTGGAGCCAATTCATCTTTTCTCCTGAGTGGTGTTGAGGAATTAAGGCAATATTTGACTGGTTTCTTGTTACAATATACAGTTTACACAAAAATTAGGTCTTACTTGGTTTAAAATTTATATATATGTTGGAATTCAATAATTTAAATAGGTTAGTTGACTTTGATTAGGTGATGTTTAAGTCGGTTATTTGTGTATTGGGATGTGACGACAGTCATTTTGACATTTGAAGTGACTGTCGTCTTATACCACTAGATGGCAATAGTTTTGATGTGTTTACAATCCAGCCGTTTTACTAAATATTTATCTTACGTTTAAAGTTTATGCTTTAATTACTTCCTGTATTTTATATGGCATTAAAATAAATTTCTTAGAGATTAATATTATTATTAGAATTGTTTTGCTTGTATTCATATGTAATTATTTCAATAAGTAGCCTAGCATTTCCGCCGAGGTAGCGTGCTATATCCATCCCCACCATTTTGTTGTGTTTCCTGGGTAGCACGCCAGCTCGAGCGGGCATTCGATTGTCAACCTGGTAAGAAGTAGGTCAGCTCAAATAAAAGAGATAAGTTTGAACAAAGTTGGTTTCATTGGAGCAGCTGCTAACATCTCAGAAGTGGAACCTAGTTGGTTGATTTTATCAGCCGATTATACTTCAAGCCTACCCACATCATGGATCTTCATGATGAACGCCACTTGCGGACGCCATCTGGTGAACGAGAGCCATGTCTTGAATCTACATTGCGGTTAAGTCGTCGGAAACACCGCAGTCATGAGGGAAACGGGAGCAGCAAGCCTGGATCTCCACTGCTGCCAAGTGGGCGTGCCTATCGTCACGGGAGCAGTCGACGAAGTCTCAGCCGTAGTCAACCTAGGAGCAGTCGGCGCAGTTGCAGTTGGCGCGGTCGAAACCGACGTGGTCGTAGCCGGCGCAGTCGTAGCCGGCGCGGTTACGGCCGCAGCTGGCGCAGTCGCAGCAGGCACAGCTTCGACCGACGCAGTCGCAGCCGGCGCAGTGATAGCCCCTTGGGACGTAGAAGAGGCAACTGCAGCCAACGTAGCTGCAGATGGGATTATGAAGACCGCGGTGAGTCCAAGCCAACTAATTTCGCCTCTGCCCAGAATGACGCGGTTTCAGTCTCACAACTTGTCCAAGCATTGCAAGCCGCAAACGGTAAAAATAATCGTTTAGACAAACTCTCCAATCATAACACCATACCTGATTTTGATCCGGAACGTAAACAACAAACGATCGAGATATGGTTGCATAAAGTTAACGAATGCGCGCTAATATATAATTGGTCAGACCAACAAACGGCTCATTTTGCCCTCCAAAAATTAAAGGGGACTGCTCAAAAATGGTATGAGGGTTTGACGACTGTTTTGTTTAGTTGGAACGAATGGCAGGATAAATTAAAACTAGCTTTTCCTAGTAACGACAATTATGGTTGCTTGCTTTATACAATGTTATCGAAACGTGCAAAATTCAATGATCCTTTGGAAGAATATTTCTATGACAAGGTAGTATTATTAAACCGGTGTAATATAGAAGGCAAACGCGCGGTAGATTGCATTATTCACGGAATCGATGACCGTAGTGTGAGACTTGGTGCTGAAGCCGCTCGTTTTGATTCAACGGATCAGCTGTTACCATATCTAAAGGCGGTTAAATCAAACATTCAGCATAATGATAAAAAGAAAACCAGAACCTTTAATAATAGGACCGATAATACTGACAAAGAGGACAATAAAATTCGTACAATAAAATGTTTCAATTGTCACCAAGAAGGACACTATAAGTCTCAATGTACTAAAACCCCGGTAAAGTGCACACGTTGTCTCAAGTTTGGCCATATAGTCGAAAAATGCAATCTGCCCATATCACCCGCGTCAATGAAGGGCAGACCTTCAAAACCGGTAATGAATGTTGTTAGTTCGGATAGCGATTCCACGAAGTATTACAAACGGGGTTTTGTGAACAAACATCCCATTAACTGCTTTATTGATTTCGGCAGCGCGGCTACTATGATAAGCTTAGATTGTGCCAAAAATGTGTCTATTGATTGGGTTCCTAGTCAGCAATTGCCTCTACTCAAAGGCTTTGGGGAGGCCGTAGTTAGACCCTTAGGAAAATGTACCACAACTGTCACCATTGATGGGGTAGGTGCGACAGTCGAATTTCTGGTCGTACCGAATGAAGTAATGCGAATACCACTTATTGTAGGACAGACGTATACCGAGCAACCTCATATAATTGTAGAAAAGGATAGTGCTAACTTACGTTTTTCTAGTAAACGCGAAACTGTTTCCAATAAGTTAAAAATTTTCTGCTCGGTAGACACCATGGTAGATGGATTGACCCCTGTACACGTTCACGCTGAACCGTTTTATAATGGGGATTTTTACATTCCTGGAAATAACCGCTATCAATTAGGTCGCGAACATTATCTAATTCAAGGGTTATTTACTTTTGTAGTTGGAAAAGGGGTCGTATTAATCAAAAGTAAACTCGGTCAACCTTTTCTTTTAAAAAAGCATACCCTAATAGCTAGGGGCGTAACAGCAGAAGAGGATCATACAAGCCATACTACTGACGTGGCTAGAGTACAATTTAGTGAACCTTTGCGGTCGATCAATGAAGGAGATATCGTGAGCGACACGAATCTCAGTAAAGATAAACTTAGGGAATTAGTTAAATTATTAAATAAATATAGAGAGTGCTTTGCGTTTAGTCTAAATGAGTTAGGGAAAACCGACCTTACAGAAATGTCAATAAACTTAAAGGACGATGAACCGGTAGTGTACAGACCCTATAGACTTCCGATTAGTGAACGAACTAAAGTACGAGAAATGATACAGGAATTACTAGAATGCGATATTATCCGACCATCAACTTCTTGCTATGCAAGTCCGATAGTATTCGTAAAAAAAAGACCGGTGAAATGCGACTATGCATTGACTTTCGAGCGTTAAACCGTAAGACCATAAAAGAGAATTACCCGTTGCCCAGAATAGACGACCAACTCGATGACCTTGCGGGATATAACTTTTATACTACTTTAGACCTCGCTTCCGGTTACTATCAGATCTCAATCTCTGAAGCTGATCGCTATAAAACTTCGTTTGTCACACCCGAAGGGCAATACGAGTTTAATAGAATGCCCTTCGGGCTAGTAAATGCACCGTCTACCTTTATGCGTACTATACACTTGGTTCTAAATAATGACACGTGTGGTCCAAAGCGAGGAGAACAACATGTAAACGCTAGAATTGCATCCGCTTATATGGATGATATTATTGTGCCATCGGTAACGCTTGCCGAGGGTTTTGAACGCTTAGAAAAAGTATTGGGGTTAATCAAACAAGCCAAATTAACTCTAAAACTGTCTAAGTGTTGTTTCTTTAAGAGGACAGTAGATTATTTGGGGTTTGAAATAAGTGCAGAGGGCGTTAGACCGGGAACGCGGAAAATTGAATCGCTTAGAGATTTTCCTCAGCCTATTAACCAGCACACGGTAAGGCAATTTATAGGATTATGCAGTTTCTTCCGAAGGTTTGTTAAAAACTTTGCTATGATAGCTAAACCACTTACCACTCTTCTAAAGAAAGCCGCCATTTGGGTTTGGGGTCCGGAACAGAATAAAGCTTTTCGTGATCTAAAAAATGAACTGACAAAAAAGCCCATCCTAGCGTTATATATACCAAATGCGTTAACCGAATTGCATACCGACGCTTGTAAGATAGGTATAGCCGGAATCCTTATGCAGCGAGACAACAAAAATTTATTGAAACCGATTGCATATTTTAGCCGCCAGACAACATCCGAGGAACAGCATATGACGGCATATGAACTTGAAACTCTCGCTGTTATTGCATCGCTTCAACGGTTCCGAGTATATCTTATCGGCATAGAGTTCAAAGTAGTAACGGACTGTAATTCATTAAGGGCAACCTTTCTCAAACGTGATTTAATATCGCGCGTTGCGAGATGGTGGATTGCTATGCAAGAGTTTAATTTCCATGTTGAATATAGGCCTGGTGCCTCGATGGCCCACGTAGACGCTTTGAGCCGGAATCCATCACCAAACAATGACCAACCTAATAACAATGGCGGGTATTGTTTTGTGATGGCAATTGGCGAATCTGCCTGGTTAGGTACCGTTCAATTAGCTGATTCAGAGATTCAAAGAAAAATTTCGATTCTAAATGATCCCCAAGCTGACGATGTTGTCGAGATCAAAAATAATTTTATAGTGCGTAATAGTACATTATATCGGAAAACTGCTAACGGTGATAGGTGGGTGGTTCCTAAGGGTGTGCGGTGGCAAATACTCAAACAGTGCCATGACGACTTGGGCCATTTTGCGTTCGAGAAGACTTTGAGTAAGGTCAAAGAAACTTACTGGTTTGCCAAAATGAGGCGTTTTGTGAAAAAATACGTAGCGTCGTGCCTTGAATGTTCTTACTCAAAATCTTCATCAAAGAGAAGACCACCATTACATCCTATACCGAAGGGTGAAAAACCATTCGATACCATTCATATTGACCACGTTGGCCCTTTTGTCAAAAGTTCAAGAGGGAATACACACTTACTGGTAATTGTTGACGCATACACGAAATTCATTGTTTTAAGACCCGTTCGTAGTACTAAATCGACAATTGTAGTTGAGAAAATGAAAGATTATTTCTGTACATTTGGACTCCCAAAAAGAATAATATCTGACCGTGGGTCTTGTTTCACGAGTAGTAAATTCACCAGTTTTCTAGAAAAGCTAGGCGTTAAGCACGTATTAAATTCAGTAGCAACCCCGCGCGCCAACGGTCAAGTTGCACGGTACAACCGCACTTTACTTGAGGCTCTGACCGCAAAGTGTGTGGGTTTGGACGAAAGAAAATGGGATGTTCAAGTCCCCGAGATTCAGTTGGGTCTAAATAACACATTCAATAAAGGTATAGGTAAAACGCCATCCCAAGTTCTTTTTGGTACTAACTTAACAGGAATGACGGAAGGTAGGGTTAAAGCTTCTATTGATAATGGTGAACCATATTCAGAGGATAAGACTAAACAAATACGAAAAGACACAAATGAATATATCGCCACATATCAAGAGAAGCAGAAAATATATTATGACAAAAAAGCTGCTAAACCTGTCGAGTTTCGTGTAGGTGATTTAGTCAGCGTTCAGCGTGAAATTGCTGCCACAGGGCAGAGTAAAAAGCTAGTCCCAAAATACCGCGGTCCATATAAGGTAGTTGAGATTTTAGGTAATGACAGATATAAAATTGAAGACACCCCGATCACCCAAAAGGGTAATAGGAAATATTCCACTGTCATTGCTGTGGATAAAATGAAGGCTTGGGCCCATTACAATAGGAACGATTCGAGTTCATCCTCGGGCAACGAAGAGTATGATTGATTTGAGTGATTAAAGTATTTAACTAAGTCCTGATAATATTGGTAGAGTTGTGAGATGAAACTTTTGTGTGTGTATTTTGGCGGTTTATCCTAAGGCAGATCGTTCAGGGTAGATGTTGACAACCTCTTCTAATGCATAATTATTTTGTGGCGATTTCAAGGTAGTAGCGACTTGTACCGCCCTAGTGGTTTCAAGGTAGTAGCGACTTGTACCACTGATAAATTGAACAAATGTTGCCGGTTTCAAGGTAGTAGCGACTTGTACCGCCCTAGTGGTTTCAAGGTAGTAGCGACTTGTACCACTGATAAATTGAACAAATGTTGGCGGTTTCAAGGTAGTAGCGACTTGTACCACCAGTAAAATAAGCAAATATAGGCGGTTTCAAGGTAGTAGCGACTTGTACCACTATTGTATCTCCTTTTCATATTTGCCACATAGGCGGTCTCTAGGTAGTAGCGACCTGCATCACAAATAAAAGATTTAGTAACTAAGTACGTAACTTACAGTTGTATGATTGTACTAGTATTGCCTATATACAATTGCAATGTTGTTAATTTTGATATCATTATGTGATTAATAGATTTAGTACTTAAGTAACTTATTATGGTTGTGTGGTAGGTATATACTAGCGTTACCCATAAGCAATTGCAATTTTGTTATTCTTAATATCATTGTTATTAAGATATTTAGTACCTAAGTAACTTATCATGGTTGTGTGTAATACCTACTAGCGTTACTCATATGTAATTGTACTTTTTTTATTTTTAATAGCATTATGTTATTAATAGATTTAGTACCTAAGTAATTTACAGTTGGATGATGTACTAGTGTTGCCCATATACAATTGTATTTTTGCTATTTTAATATCGTTATGTAATTAATAACCACTCTTGTATTTACGCGAGGACGCATAATTTATACGGATGGCCGAATGTTGGAATTCAATAATTTAAATAGGTTAGTTGACTTTGATTAGGTGATCTTTAAGTTGGTTATTTGTGTATTGGGATGTGACGACAGTCATTTTGACATTTGAAGTGACTGTCGTCTTATACCACTAGATGGCAATAGTTTTGATGTGTTTACAATCGAGCCGTTTTACTAAATATTTATCTTACGTTTAAAGTTTATGCTTTAATTACTTCCTGTATTTTATATAGCATTAAAATAAATTTCTTAGAGATTAATATTATTATTGGAATTGTTTTGCTTGTATTCATATGTAATTATTTCAATAAGTAGCCTAGCATTTCCGCCGAGCGTGCTATATCCATCCCCACCATTTTGTTGTGTTTCCTGGGTAGCACGCCAGCTCGAGCGGGCATTCGATTGTCAACCTGGTAAGAAGTAGGTCAGCTCAAATAAAAGAGATAAGTTTGAACAAAGTTGGTTTCATTGGAGCAGCTGCTAACATATATAAAACACAGGCACAATATATAAAACACGCACAGCCGAAACTACAGGGCCTAGGAACGTAAAATTTTGTACATGGCTTCTTTTTATGACATAAGTAAGCTCTAAGAGAGGACTTTCCGAAATTCACCCCCTAAGGGAATACGCAGGGATCGTTCGGTCCATGGCCCTTTATGGTGCACCGGTATGGGCGCCGACGCTGCGGAAGCAGCCGGCGGCCCGGCTGAACGCATGCCAGAGGGTCATGGCCATACGGATGGTGCGAGGATACCGGACGATTTCCCGCGAAGCGGCGAGCCTCCTTGCTGGCCAGCCACCATGGGATCTGGAGGCATCAGTCCTTGCACACATGCACGATCTGCGCATGGAGATGCAACGCCGGGGCGAAACTCCGCTGCCGCGACAAGTCGCAGCATGGCGGACAGAGCTCCGGCGGGTTCTCATGGTGAAATGGCGACAGCGACTGTCGCAACCCAGTGCTGGGCACGCCACAATTATGGCGGTAAGTCCCTTCTTTGAGGCGTGGTTGGAAAGACCTCACGGCGTCCTCACCTTTCGCATGACGCAGGTTCTCACCGAACACGGTAAGTTCGGGAAGTTCCTGCACCGGATTCGTGCGGAAGCGACGCCCGGGTGTCGCCACTGTGTGGACCGCCCGGAGAACACGGTGGAGCACACGGTGGAGGTGTGCCCCGCTTGGGCAGAGCAACGCCGTGTCCTCGTGGGGGCGATCGGCGGCGGCGATCTCTCGCGCCGGGCTTTGGTACAGGCCATGGTCCGGAGCGAGGAGGAGTGGCAGGCGGTTGCCTCCTTCTGCGAAGCAGTAATGCTAGCAAAGGAGGCGGCCGATCGCGTGAGGCAACGGTCCTCACGCCCCAACCGCCGCCGGGATTCCGATCCCGATTTCCGGCCACCGTAGGCGCGAGCTTGCGGACGGCGAGCAATGGGTGGCTCGCCATCCGACCGTCCGGTAACCGTCCGGACCGAGCCCAAGTCGTCGACGGCGCGTATTGTTCCACGCGCGCCTCAGGGAGATGTCAGCAAATCGTAGGGGCCCAGCAGGGTCGAAGCCTACTGGGGCCATGGGTAGTGTGAAAACGAAACCCGGGGCCCTGGGACGAAGGCAACGAAGGAACAGGAGTGGGTTTTTAGTCAGTAAAAGTCTGACACTATCTCCCGCCTCGCCCAAGAGCGGGAGATGTCATAAGAGGAGAGGTGCTGGCAACCCTGGCAAATGTAAACATAGGCTCCTTAGTTAAAAAAGAATTAAAATCTTTAATATGCGATTATACTCGAAAAAAATAATAACATTAAAGTCTTAATAACATAATAAACAAGTGACAACGTTTTCATGTGAAACTATCGAGTTCCAGGACAGTTACTGAAAAAACAATAGTGAACACCAAAACCCAGTAATAAACAGTGGAAAAGTGACCTTTTGCAAATTCTTATCAATAATTACGCTCTCAGTGCATCAAAAGAAGAAATAGAAAACTATAAATAGTGAACAAAACCACTATATCAACCTCAAGTAAGACTTTAACTTTTATGAGTTCGTTTATTTTATTTAAAAAACATAACTAGCGCCAAAACGACATATGTAACCGCCCAAGTGGCGAATGGACGTACTAAAGTGACAGGAAGGTAATATGTCAGTTCTACCAACCTAAGCGCAGTTGAAACGACCACTAGCGCCATAACATCGAACAAAACGGTTCACGTGGCGAAAAAGTGAACTAAAATAATAACGCTACTGCCCACCAGGGGCGCTAGATAGTGATTGGGGATACCAGCACACAAAATAATCTTTCTTATGGTAGAAAAGTAAATTAAATTCAGTAAACCGGAACAAAAAATTGACCAAACTTATATAACATAAACAGCAAAAATATGGCGGAGCTCAACAACATAACCCAAAGACGACCAATGCAAAAATGCGAATCATTGGATCAAATAGACATGAGCGTGTCTATAAATTCTTCTTGTTTGGAGGAGTTGTTGGGCAAAAGTCTAGATGTATCTTCCAATATTATAGCGCTGTGTAGAGAGGAAATGAAAAGTGAGATAAATAGATTAAATGTTAACTTAGAAAGCACTCAACATGAATTAGAAAATGTGATACTCGAAAATTCTGACTTGAAGAAACAAATCTTTCAATTGACACAAGAGATTGAAATACTTAAACAGATCTGTAGAAGCCCTTTAACGACATTACGTAAAGTTCATTCCTCCGCAAATAAGCATATTGCCAAACGAAGGCTCACTGACTCTTTCAAAGCTTCTCCGCTCACAATGCAGAAATCACCCTCTGTACCGGAATCTAACACTCAAACTACGGTCAACAACGAGGCTATTCAAATTATGTGTTCAACAAAGAACCAGGACTCAGATGTACCGAAACATGCTGCCATACAAATTACCAACAAAAAACCGCCGCGCAAGTCTCCGAATAACAAACCCAAAATAAGTATACTAAGTAGCGAAACTTCGAATGAATTATACGCTCTTACAGAAGAAACTAGCCTTCGAGAATACGAAATTTGCCACTATCGCAAGCCTAAATGTGGAATAAAACAAATCTTAGAAACAATTGAAACAAAACTTCAAGACTTTACGATTGAGGACTACTGCATAATCTACATCGGCGAAGAGGATTTCCGTACAACTCAAAACTATGTAGATTTAGTTATGTATATAAGAGGAAAACTATTAATGTTAACCCATACCAACATTGTTATTTGTCTGCCTACTTATAAATTTAAATTTAATTATTCTTATGCTAAACACCAGTTAAACTATAGCACCACTTTGTACAATAGCCGTTTAGAAACGTTCAACAATCTTCTTTTTATGGATGCGCAAACGTACGAGTACGCACACATATTGGACTCCAACCTAAACCTTTCGTACGATTGCGATATGTATAATCAGCGTTCCGGAGCAATAAATCATGTTGGCAAAAAAAATATAATATCAAATTTGGAAGATTTTGTACTATCAATAAGGAATTTAAATAATCCTATTTCGTATCAGGAAACGGCAGATTTACACCCACCAACACGAGCCAATACAAAATTTTTTCGCCACTAAAAACTCCAATCCCAACACATTACACCAACACCCACATAAATTAAATATTATTTATCAAAACATACAAAGCTTAAAAAATAAACGATACATTTTAGAATCAATTACAAATGAATACAAAATAGAAGCACTTTGTCTTACAGAAACTTGGATTACAATAATAAAAAAAGACCTATTACAATTACAGGGATATAACTTAGCCGCTAAATACTGTCGCGCGACCCACAAGGGAGGTGGTGTTTGTGTATTTTTAAAAGAAAATATTGAATTTAAGTTCCGACATGACATAGCAGACATGTCAGTTGAATGCATTTTTGAAACCTGTGGAGTGGAGATACCTAAACTTAATATTTTACTTATAGTTATTTATTGGCCGCAGAAGAACAGGGAAACTGAAATATTTTATACTTCCCTGGAAAAACTCTTACATAAACTTAACATAAAGAATAAACACAGAGACATAATCATCGGAGGAGATTTTAACATAAACATTTTAGAAAAAAATAGAAATTCTTTTGCTCTCCTGAACTTTATGACTAACTACAACCTCCGACAGCTAGTGACGGAACCTACGCGAGTAACAGCTACGAGCTCAACATGTATCAACCTAATATTCACAAACAACCACATTCATGAATTTGACTTAAAAGTTTTAAACCAGGGACTCTCAGACCATAAAGGAATAAAGATTTCAATACCTACCAACGACCCTATAATAAAAAATATGACACAAATGACAACTAAAAAGAGACTTTACAACAAACAAAATATGGAAGCGTTCAAAGCTAAACTACGGAAAGTAGATTGGAGTAATATAATTGATACAGATCAAAACACTAACACAAATTACATATCCTTCCATAACCATTTACAAAAAATGTTAGACCAGTGCATCCCGAAGAAAAACATAAGAATTAAAAGTACGCCCCCTAAAACGTGGCTAACTACTGGTTTAAAAGTGGCATGCAAACATAAACGGTTACTAAAAGCACTAATAACTACAACCAATAATGATATACTACATAAACATTACAAACAATACGAAAAAATACTCAAGAAAACGGTAACCTACTCCAAAAGACTAAATTATATAAAAAAAATAAACAAATCTGAAAATAAAACCAAAACAATGTGGCAAATAATTAAAGAGCGCACAAATAGACAAAACAAAAAAACAACAGGTAATATGCAATTGCAAATGAATAATAATCTTATAGATAATGCGAAATTGATAGCAAACGCTTTCAATGACTATTTCATATCAGTTGGCAAATCGGACAGTACAATCGGAGATAGTGCTGCAACTGGCCGCCCGGGGCCCTCACAAAGCGAAAACTCTATTTACATTAGCCCAGTGGACCCAAACGAAATAAAATTTATAATTAAAGAACTAAAAAATAAACGAAGCTATGGACACGACGAGCTACCGCCAACACTAATAAAATTATGCGCTGAGGAATTAGTAATGCCACTGACTCTACTAATAAATCAGTCCCTTGACGAAGGCTGTGTTCCCGACCTGCTTAAAGTAGCAGTAATAAAACCGATCCATAAAAAGGGAGATCAGACTGACACAAATAACTTTCGGCCTATAGCCGCATTACCTACATTCGCGAAAATTTTTGAGACCGCAATGTCAAAACGACTTTACTCATTTTGTGAAAAGTACAAAATCTTCAACGATAGTCAAAATGGTTTTAGGAAAAATAAATCTACTAAACTGGCAATATTCAAATATATACAAGAAGCACTAAATATTATAAATAATAAAAAACATGCAGTAGGGATTTTGCTAGACATGAGCAAAGCCTACGATAGAGTGTCTTATAAGATCCTTCTAAATAAATTGTATGAAATAGGTGTCAGAGGCACAGCCTACAAATGGTTCTGCTCTTACTTAGAAAATCGGGAACAATATGTAGAAGTAGAGTATAAAGATGCACAGACTGGCCTGATAACGCGTGTTAAATCTGATAGAGCAAAAGTAACCATGTCAATTCCTCAAGGTACTGTTTTGGGGTGCCTATTGTTCCTAATATATATAAATAACCTCCCTAAAGAAATAAATTCATATAGTGTCCTATTTGCTGACGACATTTAAATCATTTTTCCTTATGATAATAACGGGACCCTTAACGAAATCTTAAATGACATTCTTACTAACATAGTGGCATGGTTGAAAGACCATAATTTAGAAATAAATTTCTCGAAGACGAAGTTGATGCAATATGGACCATATCAGAAAGAAAAGGTAGATATCGACTTCTCATATAATAATATAAAATTACAATGTGTAAACGATTTTACACTGCTAGGCCTGACTGTCGATACAAATATAAACTGGAAAGCTCATATACAAACCCTGTCAAATAAATTGGCTAGCTTTATATATGCCTTAAGAGAACTAAAAAAAGCAACCGACTTCAAAACAGCTCTTTCAGCCTACTACGCATACGCATAAAATAAAAAAAAAAAAAAAAAATAATAAAAATAGCCTTTATTGCTTTTCTTTTCCTAATACTTACAATGAATATTTACATGCCTTAAAACTAGTTTATAATTTAAAAGGTTCTATTTCCTAACATTTTATTTTTACTTATTTTCTATTTATTTACTTATTTATTTATCGGCAACCGGTTTAGCTTGTCCTTCGACAAAGGCCTCCTCTAAAGCTTTCCATTCTCCTCGGTCTTTTGCTATTCTTGTCCATTCTGGACCAGCTACTTTTTTTATTTCGTCTTCCCATCGTGTCGTCTGACGTCCTTTATTTCTTTTTCCATCTCTTGGGTACCACTCTGTTATTAATCTCGTCCATTTTTCATTTTTATCTCTTAACATATGACCTGTCCATTTCCATTTCAGAGATTTATACACCTTTTCTACATTTTTAAATTTGGTTTTTTCTTTAATGTCATCCAGCCTTGCTCTATCTCTTCTCTTTACCCCGACTACGCTTCTTTCAATGCTGTTCTGACAAACGTTCAGCTTGTTTAAAAGTTGTTTTGTTAAGGCCCATGTTTGACAGCCGTATGTTAAGCAGGGTAAGATGCACGTATTATATACTTTTCCTTTATACTTGATAGGCATGTCCTTATTTTTCATAATTTCGCGTAGTGACCAAAACCTTTTCCAAGTGTTGGCGATTCTTCTATTTATTTCCCTATTCATTGTGTCCTCTGGGGATATCAATTGTCCTAGATAGATATATTCGTTTACGAATTCTATTTCTTCGCCGTTCACTCTGATGGGCACTGGTTGGTTGGAGTTGGTTATGGCTTTTGTTTTTGTTGTGTTCATGGACAGCCCTGCAGTAGCACTTTCATCTGATAGTTGTTGTATCATTATTTCTAAGTTACGTGGACATTCTGAGAATAAGATAATGTCATCAGCGAATCGTAAGTGGTTTAACTTCTCACCATTCACGTTAAGGCCGTATTTATCCCAATCCATGTTTCTAAATATTGCTTCTAGAACTGCAGAGAACAGCTTAGGTGAGATTGGATCCCCTTGACGAACTCCTCTGTTGATGGGAAATTCCTCTCCTGTTCTATCCAGCTTTATCTGCGCAGTGCTTTTTGAGTAGATATTTTTTAGAATTCTTATATATTTTGCTTGTACTCCTTGTGACTGTAGTGCGTCCCAGATGTATTCGTGTTCCAGAGAATCAAATGCCTTATTAAAATCTATGAATGCCAAGTAATATACTTTATTGTATTCTTTGTATTTTTGTATCACTTGTCTTAAAACATGAATGTGGTCTACGGTGGAATAATTAGTTCGAAAGCCTGCCTGTTCTTTAGGTTGGTTTTCTTCCAGAGAGATAGTTATTCGGGATAATATTATTTTAGAGAACACTTTATATATGTTTGACATTAGACTTATAGGTCTGTAGTTTTTAATATTTCCCTTGTCACCTTTCTTGTGTAAAAGTATTATAATAGCTTTTGTCCAATTAGTTGGGATGTTTTCGCTCTCCATAATTTCATTAAATATTTCCGTTAGTTTTTGGGCAAGTACTGGCATTGTAGTTTTCAAAAGTTCGTTTGTTATTTGGTCTGGTCCAGGTGCTTTCTCTAGTTTTTGTGATTTAATGGCCTTCTCTGTCTCTTCTTTCAATATTGCTGGTATTATTTCTGAGTCTGTCATGGTGTCATGTCCTTTTTCATTTATCTTTGATTTTGTACTACTATAAAGAGTTCTATAATAATCTGTGGCAATTTCTACTATCTCAAATCTTTTGCTTGTGCTTATTCCTTTTGTGTTTTTCATGTTTGGCATCCAATCTTTTTTGTGGTCGAGTGCCTTAAGAGCCTTTCTTACACCTCCAGTTTTTTCAATGCAACTTATTAGGGTATTATTTCTTTTTAGTTTTTTATCCTTTCTAATATTTAAATTTATTTGTTTACTAAGTTCTGCAATTTTGTGGTGATTTTTTCTATTTTCCTTTCTTTGAAGAAGATCTTTTCTCTCCTTAAGTAACTTTTGTGTTTCCAGAGAAATAACTTGTTTTCCTTCTGCATTTGCCTTCCTCGTCTCGACTACAAGTAATTTCACAAATTTGTCATATTTATCTTGGGTTGATAGACTTTCTTCTTCGTTTATGTTTAATGATGATTTTAAGTTAGTCAGAAGAGTGCTACTGTGACCCGTGCATTTTAGTGCGGTGGTGTTTGTTTGATATGTTCTTCTTTTTATGATTTGAGTCCTTGCAAGAACCGCTCTAATCATTCTGTGATCAGTATTGAAATTCAGACTTTTTATAATGGATACGTTTCTAAATAACTTTGGTCTGTTTGACATAACGAAGTCTATTTCATTTTTATGGATTCCGTTAGGTGATCTCCAGGTCCATTTATTCAACTGTTTTTTTTTATAAAAGCTATTCAGGATACTTAAGTGGTTTTGTAATGCAAAGCTAACTATTCTTTCACCATTTTTAGTTCTTTTCCCATATCCGTACTTGCCTATGATTTGTTCTTCACCTATTTTACATTCTCCTATTTGTCCATTAAAATCTCCCATTACAATAATATTCTTATGTGCATATTGAACAACAGTTTGTAAATCATCGTAGAATTTTTTTGTTTTAGCTGTATCTATTTTTTTATCTGACTCTGTTGGTGAATAGGCTTGTATAATTGTCCATTTTTCATGTTTATGTTCTTTCGAGATTAGGTTTATATTAATTAGTGCTATTCTTTCAGAAATTCCTTTTATTTCTTCTATGTTATTAGATAGTTCCTTTTTGATCAAAAACCCGACACCATAGAGTCCTGGCGTCTCTCCTTTGTAATGTAAGATGTATTTTCCATGATCCTCAATTCCTTCGCCAATGCGTCTCATTTCGCTTATTCCAAGAATATCCCATTTCAGCTTATCTATCGCTAATTCCAATTCTATGAGTTTCTCATCGGATTTTAGTGATCTTGTGTTCAAAGAAGCTATGTATACGTCCGAAGGTTTCGAAGTTTCTTTATTATGTTTATAGTGTGTTTCTTTCTTTTCCTTTAGAGGGTGATGGTCTTTTTCCCCCACGATGACCAGTCGGCTTGGGGGAGGTTGGTGATTTAACGTTTTTCTATTTTCTGCTTTATCTTTTTGTTGTTTTTTCCGTTTGCCGATTTCTAATTGCTATTTATTTTTCTGATTGCTAGTTGAAGGGATAGGCTGTTGGTTTGGTTTAACTCTCATTTTTTCAAATGCATTTATTACGTTGCCCTTATAATGTGTGGCAGTCTGTTGTTTCTTTGCTTGGGAGTTAGAACTTGGTGAAGTAGACAATTCTCTTTTCCTTTTCTCGTTTTCGTGACTATTTTCCTTGACTATGAGTTTATCATATTTTAAGTAAGCAATATTTCCTTTGTTTCTTTCTTCCTTGAGCTTAGCTTGTAGGGATTTCCTTTTATCTAGGACTTCTTTGGGATAGTCATCTGTAATATAAATTTCTTTTAACAGCTTTTTGTTTTTCATAACCTCGTCTTTCTTCCAGTTATTAACAAAAGAGAGAAGAATTGGTCTCGGCTTGCCTTCTTTACTTTTCCCTAAGCGGTATATTTTGTTTACTTCGTGGCCTTCTATTGTGACATCTAAATCACATTTGAATATATTGTTTATCTTTCTTAATAAATCAGTGGTAGAGCTCTCAGACTCCATACAGCCGAAGATTATAATATTATTATTTTTCTTTTCTCTCTTTAGATATTCTATCTCTTTTTCTAAATTTTCTATTTTTAGTTTCAGATGTTTGTTTTCTTCTATAATTGGTTCCAATTTTTCCTCCATTCTCTCCATTATTGTGTTGGTTATGGTTTCGCTAAGTTCTCTTGTTTGCTCTTTCATATCTATTTTTAATTTGTCGTACAATAGTTGAAATTGTTCATCCATTTTAGCCTTGTCGACTTTGTGGAATGAAACTTGTACAATATTAGTGTAGTAGTAAATGTTTATCTCTCACTGGCAACCCTACGATGACAGCTGACGAATGATATCCGAACTCGACTTCGACTATTTTTTTTATGTTTTTCCGTCTTACTTTGTGCCGGTAATAATATTTGCATTCATAAATAATTTGATGTTTTCCATAAATCGTTAAAAAAGTTTCGAAATTTGCGGGGCTCGAACTCGTGACCACGTCGTGTAGCAAGTTAGCAACTTATGTAGCTACTTAAACCACTCGACCACACAACACTTTACAAGTGGTGACGAAATTTGTGATCGCTATGCACTAGTAGATGAATAATGCGCAGGCGACGGCGGGGACAGCGGCGGTTAGCGCGGGAGGTATCGAGAGATCTGCGGGTTGTCGTAGGTCAGGGATGGAGTTCGTTATCAACACTTTTTAAATTTAGAGTTTTTTTCCACAGTTTTATTTTATTATAACTTTGTATTACTTAATCCGATCACCACGGAATTTGCACAGTTCAATAGGTCACTTCACTAGCTTTAAGTCAACAGTATATTATTGTTACAATATCCACTTTTTACCACATTTCTTATTTAAAAACTGAGGAACAACAATAGCAACGTTCCGTCTTCACTGGCACCAACTTAACGTATTAAGCATACGCATATTCGTGGCTAAACTATGGAATTATAATGTGGGGAAATAGTGTAGATATAGAGCGACTATTCATTTTACAAAAAAAATGCGTTCGAATCCTAGTAAATATAGAAAGTACGGAAAGTTGCAAACAATACTTTATAGAACATAAAATACTTACGCTATCAGGTATTTATATCCTAGAAGCTAGTAAATTTGTGAGAAAATACCCATCGCTTTTTCCGCTAGCGAAACATCAACGCCCACAGCAACGCAGTCTTAGAAACCGATATCTAAACGAATTAGCGGTACCAACCTCAAAACTAGCTATGTTTCATTCTGGGCCTCTGGCCATGTGCGTTAAAATCTATAATAAACTCCCGAATTCAATTAAGGATACAGAGTATGACAACAAATTTAAAAATGACCTACAAAACCACTTAAACTTAAAATCATATTATAGCCTAAAAGAATTTTTAACCGAGAAATAAATAAATTAATATTGACTTGAACACATTACACATACATAACTAGGTACTCTATACAACACTAGTCCGCTACTACCTCATTCCTGTATTTTTTAGTGATTACTTTCTATTTTATTTTATCTGAAAATGTGACATATTATAATGTAAAACTAATCTATTGACATTAAATTAACTGAGATAATAATGACATTTAGGCTCATTGCAAATGACATAAATTGTAGTAAGTATAAGATTATAATGTGAAAATGATAATTTATTTATTTTATTTAGTTTATAAGAATGACATTATGTATAATATTAATTTTAAATTAATCTATATTAACAAATTATTTGAATAATGATAGCATGTTAAATTAATTAAAACCTATCGCCTATACATTGCTGTGCCCTAGCAGGGTTCATTGTTTGGAACTATCATAATGTAACAACCTGTAAACAACATGAAATGCAATAAATGAATGATTAATGAATGATTAAGATGATTTTCCCACCGAAAAAAAAAAAAAAAAACCCCTAAGGGAAAGAATGGGGGTCTAAAGTTTGCATGGGTAAACTACTTAGGGGTGAATCCGCTGGCAGAAGCTAGTTCATAGTTATTATTATCTCCTTTATTTACTTTATATACATATTTTGTACATTTTTAAATATTTCTTAAAACATAAATAAAAAAAAAACATTTAAAAATATAAAAAATAGTACCCCACCGGTATCGGGAACAGGGTCCAAGCTACCGGCGGTCAGGGCTCCAGAGAAAGGAACCTAACGATACGAGCCGTGTCCAGGAGTACCGCTTTCTGAATCAAGGCCTTGATCCAGCCGCCTAACGCGAGCCTCCTAAGGTGTTGGTCGAGGCTCTTGGCTATTAAGCCATTGGCTGACACGACTATCGGTACAATGATCGCTGAGTCCACATCCCACATGTCGACAACCTCGCGAGCCAAGTCAATATACTTGATTTGTTTATCTTTCTCGGCTTTCACGAGGTTCTCGTCATGCGGAACGGATATGTCAACAATCATTGCACGCCTCTCGCTTCGGTCCACCACCACTATATCAGGCTTATTGGCTACAATAGTCCTGTCAGTGATGATGGACCGATCCCAGTACAAAGTGATATGACCATTATCAAGAACTGGGTCGGGCTCATACCTGTAGTACGGCACTTCCGATTCCACAAGAGAGTATTTCAGAGCAAGTTGCTGATGGATAATCCTGGCTACAAGGTTGTGTCTATGCAAGTACTCTCCGTTAGCTAGACGAGAACAACCAGAGATAATGTGACGAATTGATTCTCCCGGACGGTGACATGCCCGACAGATGTCAACCGTGCCGTCCTTCACAATAAATCTCCGGTAGTTATTCGTCATGATAACTTCGTCCATAATTGCACAGACAAAACCTTCGGTTTCCCCAAAGAGGTCACCGAAACGCAGCCAGGCTACGGACGCCAATTGGTCTACATCGGGCCCGTGAAAGGCCCGGAAAAAGCGTCCGTGAAGTTCCTTGCTCTGCCATACTTCCCTGCGATCGTTAGTGTCAAGCACTACCGGTTTACGCCAGTTCTCGTTAGCCAGAGAGAGCGGGGTGAGTCCCTTGTCCACTGTCACTACATCTCGATGCATACCCACGTCGGTAGCTAGGAAATATTCCCTGAGACTGCATACCTCGCGGTTGTGTAGGGTCTTAGCATTTAAAAAACCTCGACCTCCACACTTCCGCGGGATATACAGTCTCATCACCGACGATCGTGGGTGATGCATTCGGTATGCAGTCAGCAGTGTGCGGACCCTCCTATCCAGGGCGTCAAGTTCCGTTTGAGTCCATTTGAGTACGCCGAAAGAGTACATCAATACCGGCATGACCCAACCGTTGAAGGCGCGCACCTTGTTTCCGCCTGAAAGAAGACTATTGAATACCTTCTTCAGGCGTCCAAAGAAACGTTCCTTCAACGATTGCTTCATGTCAGTGATATTGATGCCTAGAGCTTCCGACATACCCAAATACTTATAGGTTTCGGTTGGAGAGAGGGATCTCAGGTTTATGGAATCCGTGAGTTGAGTGCCCACGGATTCCACAACCTCCCCTCGTTTTACATGCATGACCGCACATTTGTCCACACCAAACTCCATCCTGATGGCACTACTGAAGGTTTCAGTTACCTTCAGTAGCTCCATCAGTTGCAGATTGTTGGGGGCAAAAAGTTTCAGGTCATCCATGTAAAGTAGGTGAGATATTACCTGACCACCTCTCTTCAACCGATAGCCTAGACCTGAATTCTCCAGCAGTGTGCTTAGAGGATTCAAGGCTAGGCAAAACCAAAGTGGACTCAAACTATCACCCTGGAATATACCTCGCTCGATCCTTACAGGTTCGCTATTCCTCTGGATATGTCGACATCCTGGATAGCGGAGGACCGTACTCCATTGCCTCATACACGACATCAGGAAGGTGCGTAGTGTTGTATCAATTTTATACAATTCCAGCACCCTCATGAGCCATGTATGAGGAACAGAGTCATAGGCCTTCTTATAATCTATCCAACATGTCGACAGATCCTTTCGGAAACGTCGAACCTGTTGGCTAATGGTCATATCAATGAGGAGCAGCTCCTTAGTACCGCGGGACCCGTTCCTACATCCATTCTGAGAAGGTGACATGATCAGATTTTTGTCGATATGACTATTAATTTTGCTTCTCAGTATGGATGTAAGAACTTTATAGACCGTTGGCAAACAGGTGATCGGTCTATAATTTTTAGGCTCCGCAGTACTACCTGACTTATGGAGCAGGTGGGTTATTCCTGTTGTTAGGAACTGGGGTAGCGACCCTGACTCTAAGGCAGACTGAAACTGATATGCCAAGCGAGCGTGCGATCTTGTAAACCACTTAATCCAGAAATTGTGCGGCCCATCCGGCCCTGGAGATTTCCAGTTTGGCAACGGACGGACTGCACGAGCTACATCTTGGGGGCTGATGTCAATTGCCCCCATTTGTGGTATTGGATCGCACGCACGCTCGACCTCTCGAGTCCAGTCACCCTCGGTGTGACTGACAGGCACCGACCAGATGCTGCGCCAGAATGAACTCATGGCGTCATCATCCGGGAGGCGCGTATCAGTCACACCTTGGTCCGGTCTCTCCCAAGCCCTATAAACCCACCTTTCATTACTCCGGAATGTGCGATTCTGGGTGTATCGCTCCACCCGCCGCTTATACCTGCGGATACGGTTTGCCCATGCATACACCTTCTGCTTCAGGAAGTCGATGCGCTCTGTGACACGGGACATATAGTCTCGGGGGCTGATGTCAGTCCCCGAAAACGCCCGCCTCACAAAGCGCATCACTCTTGGGCGAGTGTTGCCCTCCCTGAAGCAGATTAGTTTGCCGATGAGTGCTCTGGCCCCACCAATACGACGCTCGATCCTGCACTGCCAAGCCGGCACGGCTGGTTTCGGTCGTGTAGATACGTCACAGCTTGGAAACTTGACGTGAGCTACACGACATGCCGCAACAGCTGCGCAGTACATTATCGAGTGTGTATCAGTGAGATCTTCGCAGTCGTCAAAATAGTTTGACAACTGCAAATCCAGAGCAGCCACCAGCGCCTTATTCTTATTATGCATGGGCAAACGAGGTAAGCGCGGCCTAAGTTCGAGCGGCATGTTGTGATACTCCCGAATAGCACACTCCAAAGCACTCCTCAATTCATTGTTGCACTGGGTACTTACATGTGTAACCATGTCAGTAATCTCTTCGTCAGCATGGTCGGAAAGATGGTAGGACGGTGGTACCATCACTGGTATCACAGGCTGCGACGAAGGAGCAATGGCATGGTTACTCATTTCCGTACGGAGGCGATCAAGTACAGTATCGTCCAACATATGATTACGCTGGATAACCCGCACCTGATCCGACAGTCGTTGGGCCGAAACGTTGACGGCTGGCTCAAGCACCTGAAACAAAGAGAGCATCCGAACACGGTACGCGGTCAGGTTGTTTCCTCCCTCTGTAGCCCCATAGTATGCGCGCATGACATTCTCATTGATAGATTGCGTCCATCGCATGCGCTGCACACTTCCGCCGGGAGCTGGGACCCTATCAGAGGCCGGTGGGCCTCGAGGTCCTAAGCCACTCGGCGGCCGGCGTCCTCTCCGTCGACGCGCAGGTGGTGGTGACGTGGGCGGAGAAAAGTACTCGTCGCTGGAGCTCGACGCAACTGCCACGGCCGGTGTCACAGCACTCACGGTGGGGCTGGATTCCGGCGGCGGCGAGGCGGAGCTGAGCGACGAGGCCGGAGGTGGTAGGCGTGCACGGCGAGCTGCGGCTCTGGTCAACATTTTTGCGGTCTTTTCACTTTTCAGCTTCAATTTTCCATAGTTTCTATTATTGATGATTTCATCTTTGTATGTGTTTGTTTTGGTGTAATTTTTTTTTCTCTCATATTTGTTATTTCTGAAGTTATCTATTTCTTTTTAATTTCATGATTTTAGGGTGTTTTGGGATTTATTAGGTAAATTTGTTATAAAAAAATTGTGCAGAGAAAATTTTAGCTTGTCACTTGGTTGACAGCCGAGCCACAGATTTTTATTATTATTATTATTATATATTTATTTCTAGTTACAGAGACCCATTTTACTAAAAAGAGCCACTTTAACATTCAGAACTACAAGACATATCACACGATGCACCCCGATGGCTGTGCGCATGCTGGAAGTGCGGTGCTAATAAAATATAACATAAAACATCATGAAGCGGTACATTATTGCACAGAGGAAATTCAAGCAACGAACGTCGTCATTGAGGATTGGACAGGACCATTCACAGTGTCTGCTGTTTATAGTCCACCTAAACATAACCTTAAGCTAAAAGACTACGAAAAATTCCTTTCCACACTAGGACACAGATTCATTGCTGGAGGAGATTACAATGCCAAGCATCACTACTGGGGCTCTCGTACTATAACTACGAAAGGTAGACAGCTACTAATGGCCATAGAGAAGTTAAAGCTTAATGTTGTTTCACCTGGAGAACCTACAGACAGGAATAAAATACCGGACTTGCTTGACTTTTGTATAACAAAAGGAATTGCTAATAAATTCCTAACAAGTAGAACGAGTACCGAATTATCGTCTGATCACTCCCCTGTAGAAATAACATTAAAAAAGAAAGTCACAGTGACACCTAAGCCATGCAGGTTACATAATAATAAAACTAACTGGAACCTCTTTAGACAGTTACTGGTGGAAAGCTTGAATATGAAAATTCCTCTAAAGACAGACAACGACATAACAGAAGCAGTTGAACATTTCAATAGCTGTGTTCAACAATCTGCTTGGCTTGCTACTCCAGTTGCCACAGATTCGCACCATAAACTAGAATGCCCCTTATCTGTTCGAGGACTACTAGCAGAAAAACGAAGGGTTCGAAAAAAGTGGCAAATGACTGGTCATCCAGCTGACAAAAAACATCTGAATTATTTACAAACAAAACTAAAGACACTACTAAAAGATAATGGCAACCAAAATATACAAACATCCTTAAAAAACCTGGACGCAACAGCAGGAACCAATTATTCTTTATGGAAAGTCACTAAACAACTTATACGTCCTGTCTCTAACCAACCTCCTATTCGTAAAAGTAACTCGGAATGGGCTTCCAGTGATGCAGACAAAGCTGACACATTCGCTGAGCATCTTAAACAGGTTTTTATACCAAATCCTGATACAGGCTCTTCTAAAACTCACGAAGTCACCCAACTATTGGACCAAATCCATCAACTGGATCCGCCCATTCCCAAGGTCACAAAGGAAGAAGTAAAAACAGCGATTAAGGCGCTAGACCCGAGTAAAGCTCCTGGATACGATCTCATAACTGGCAAAATTTTAAGAGAACTACCAACAGAGGGCATCAAATTTCTAACTTTCCTGATCAACGCTATCTTGCGAAGAGGTATGGTTCCGCTTCAATGGAAAGTAGCACAAGTTATAATGGTTGCCAAGCCGGGTAAAAATCCTGTAGAGGCGCAATCATATAGACCTATTAGCCTGCTGCCTATACCATCTAAAATAATGGAGATACTCATCCTGCGTAGATTGTTCCCGATTATCTCTTCGAAAAAACTCTTACCTGACCACCAGTTTGGCTTTCGCCGGGGACACGGTACCATAGAACAAGTGCACAGATTGGTGGGGCATATCAACAAAGCTTTTGAGTCAAAACAATACAGTGCTGCAGCGTTCTTAGATATATCTCAGGCATTTGATCGTGTGTGGCATGACGGACTACTGTTCAAAATAAAACGGGACCTGCCTATAAATTTCTATAATATTATAAAGTCATATCTAAGCGACAGACACTTTTTTGTGAAACAAGGAGAAGAGATGACTTCCTTACATACTGTCCAAGCTGGAGTACCACAGGGCAGTGTGATGGGCCCAACGCTGTACTTGCTTTTCACAGCTGACCTCCCAATGACCGAGGGTGTAGTCACTGGAACATTTGCGGACGACACGGCGATTCTTTCGGTGGACACTTCACCAGACACTGCATCACAGAAACTCCAAACTAGTCTTGATCAAATATCTAAATGGCTCAAAGACTGGCGTATCAAGGCCAACGAAACCAAGTCTGTCCAGGTGACTTTCACTAATAGGAAAGAAACATGTCCTCCTGTAAATTTAAACGGAATACTTCTCCCGCAGGACGATTACGCCAAGTATCTTGGAATATATTGGATAGACGCCTAACTTGGAAGAAGCACATATTTACCAAACGGCTTGCTATGGGTCAACAGATGCGCACAATGTACTGGCTACTGAGTAACAAATCACAACTCTCAATGGAAAATAAACTGCTACTATATAAATGCATTATAAAGCCTAAATGGACATACGGCCTACAGCTGTGGGGTTCAGCGGCAAAATCAAATGTTGAAATAATTCAGAGGTTCCAGTCAAAAATGTTGAGAATGATAGCAAACGCACCTTGGTACGTCTCAAATAACAGACTCCATCACGACCTCTGCATTAAAACTGTAATGGAAGAGATTCAAGATAGGACTAAAGCATATAAAGAACGAATCTCAAAACATCCAAACAAGTTGGCAGTAAACCTGATGGACACCCAAACAGTTGCCAGGAGATTAAAGAGAAAGATTCCTCAAGACCTCATTTAGGAGGCTACAAGAATAAACGGGGCAGTCATTGGACAGCCTGCGTACAAATCTGTTGCATTGTCAAAAATATTGCTGAATATCTATATGACAGATTGCAATAAAAAAAAAATAAAAAAAAAATATATATATATTTATTTCGAGTACCAAAGACTCATTTTAATTATATAATCACATACAGACAATATATACCATACAATTACATACAATTAAAATGTTAAAATTAAAGTTAAATTAAATTGCATTGGATTATCATTAAATTAAATTGAATTTTATTATAACGTCAGTCAGTCAAACATTAAAAGAATTGTATTAAATATTAAAATAAATTGTATAAAATAAAAATTCAAATAAATGTCATTATTATATTAAAATACATTACCATTAATAGTTAAATTACAATTTCCTAACAGGAATTGGAATAGTAACGTGTCTTCTACAGCCTGTCGGCGATCATTGCCAGGATGATATTGGGGCTGGCCCACACCCGGCGCACCAGGGACGCGCACCGCTTGCGCATAGTGGTGTGAAAACAGTCAGTGCGCACCTCTGCGAAAATCCCTAATGCGCTACAGAAGCGGGGCAGCCCCACTACCGCCCGGAACGCTATCGCGCTACCGCGCGGAACGGAATAATGAAGTGATAATGAAAAAAAGTGTTTGTCATTGCAACCGAGGCGGAATTCGCACGAGCCGTAAGCGAGTGTGTTATGGAGCCGAGGGCTGCAGTGACAAATTTGCACGTATCAAACGACTTTTCACACGCACTTTTCTGCAACAGTGTGGACAACAGTCTATCGCGTGCCTAAAAGCGGTGGGATAAGAGCGGGTTTTCGAGTAAGAGTATTTAAAATGTATATTATACCTCGTCGTGAAGAGTCATCGCATGCACAAATGACATGATTGCGTCCAGCGTGGAGCGCCCCCTGCTGAAGCCAAACTGGCTGTCTACAAGAGCGCTAAGGCGGTCTGCAATTTCTTTTTCAAGGAGTTTGGCTACATCGAAAAGTGGCGCGAAGGGCCGGCTGACGGAGACGGTCGGAGAGACCGCAGTACGCTCTAGCTTTGCGATGAGGACCAGTTTCTCCATCTTCCAACAAAGTGGACCCTTCAAGCATGCGCTAAGGAGCCTCCTTTGTCAAGGCCCGAGAACCTCCGAAGATAGGACTCAGGCTTTCAGAGACAAGCTGTTGGCATTGCCGCTCTCAATTTAACCTTGCAATTCTTCCTTTTCTCCTTCTGGTACATTTTCACCCAGTATACTATACATATACCTTGACCCGTTATATCTCTGCTCAGGAGTCTGGTGTATCAGCGCCGTGCTGTAACGCACGCCTTGCGCAGAGCCGCAAGCTTTGCAAGCCCAGCGCTGGAAAGTATCAACCTCTGCAGATTACTAATCGACTTCCGTAAATTCCAAATAATCACGAAAGTTATTCTCAGTGCACATAAAACTTTACACTGGATGTTGTAATTACTTAAAAGGTATTTTATAAAGACTCATTCATTATTAAACTATAAATAATATATTGTGTCCATTTGGTCTAAACGAATTTGTTAATTAATTTTCCTCAAACCCTCAATCAATAAATCAACCATCAACTTTTGTGTGTGCTAGAAGACAACATAAAAACTGAAAACAATATAAAACAATTAAAAAAAAAAACTATGAACATGGTTTTGATCAACACGGTTGATAAAGATGTGCAGTCACTGCTTTTTCCGTTTAACTTAATTCTATACATTACATTCTGCACTAAATACCGAATTGTCAAAAACGTCATAACGCCGATTGGCCCGGTGTTTAATTGTATCTCAATGACCGCAAAAGTGATAGGCATAACTTCATTCATTTACTACACCTATAATGTGTCCCTACGCATACAATACCAACATATTACTTCAATATATTTCGGCACTTATTTCGACGTCATCTTCTATTGTTCTGGTTTGGCTATGAATTTCGTTACCGGCATCATGCGAACTAAAAACAATATACAGCTCGTCTTAAATTTTCAGAAAATTCACCGTGTGCTCAATCACGAAATCTATTTGAAACTTTTTGTCATAAATAATTGGGTTATTGTTTTTATTGCAACAAGTTCCAACTTGATTATTTCCACTTATTTTTTAACACGTCTCGGTTTTCCTTACTATTATGTATTTGCTGACTGCCTTTTGGCTGTTTACGACTTTAATGTAGTTTATGCGACCAGAGTTATTAAATTATTGAAAAACAAAGTCATTCTGTGGAGTAATAAAATTTTAAATTATCCAGATACAAATGATGAAAATTATAGAAAAAATGTGTTTCTGGCTTACGCCGATATATTGAAGTGCTATAACAACCACAAATATTGTTTTCAACATTTTGTAAGTATTTAAATACTAATCTTGGTTCTATTAGCGGGACATTCATAAGTTATTATATATTTTTATTTTTTCATTCTTTTACCCAGTTAAAATGTGCATGTTGTGGTCGGTCATGTGTGTCCTGTAACTGCAGTAGCATATGTTAGAGGACCCCATATGTGTGATTTGTATTGTGACTGTGTGACTTTTGTTAGAGATCCAGATCGAAATAATTATTTATATAAAAGTTTTTTAAATTAATTTGTATTAGACAAAAGAATATTTGGCTAAACAAAACATCACACTGAATTAATAGGTAATTAAATCATTATATTTTTCAGATACTTTTTTATCTCATAGATTTATTTGCCCATACTCTGATATTTATTGAAAGTGCTATTGATGTGGTGAAACTAAACCTTAACATAGTAAGTGCTGTAATATTTTATTTTTGTATTAATTATAATTTTATATTCAACATAATACGCTCAATCATTCATTTGTTATAGGGAGTATCTTTGATGTCATTGGGGATGTTATGCTGGCTGATAAAAGCTTTGTCGTGGCAGACAATGATGACCATCGAGTATGAAAAATTCTACTTGGCCATTGAAAGTGTTCAAGATACTTGCGTTATTATTTTGAATTCTAATTGCTCAGGTTAACTTTTAGTCTCAAAATTTCAAATAAAAAGTCCTTTTTTTTGAGGTGTACAATCATGACATAACTTCTTCTGGATCAAGGTAAAGCGAGAGGGTTCTTTTTCTTAGGTCTTTTTTTGTTTAGTTGGGAAATTATCCAATGACTTCTCCCGCTCTAGTATGGTGCGGTTTTTGTTTTTGAATCACAGACTAAAGCCCAGTTCCAGAACCCAGAGTTTTCCTTTCAGAAGCGAACCCAATGGCTCTAGTAGGCTTCGATCATGCTAGGCATCTACGGTTTTGCTGACATCTCTTGGTCTGGACGAAAACCGGACGACCAGACGACGAGCTACCCATTGTTCGCCGTCGGATATGTCAGACTTTTACTGACTCAAACCCACCTGTGTCCTTTGGTCTTTTTTTTCGTTTCAGGGCCATATTAACTCTTTCAAATGTTCCTGCAACCCTAGCGGGCACCGGCTCAACTGGGCTCCTTCAGTTTTGCTGACCACTCTTTGAGGCGCACCTGGAACACAACGCGTCGACTATGGTTTGGTTTTTACCGGATGGTCGGGTGACGAGCTTAAATTCCTATTGCTTGACATCCGCTATGGTGCTTGGGACGTCTCGTGTGGTGGCAGGTAGAGGTGTGAGGATGTACTCTCCCTCAAGGTTACGGTAATCAAATCCTTCGTTCGCAATACTGCTTCGTAGAAGGATGTGACCAATTTACATGCCCCCTTGCTACAGACTAAGTCTTCAAGGACACAGCGGCATTCCACCCAAAAGGGGCAGATTTCCAACGCGTCCTCCGGAAAAGGTTCTATAGAATATAACCATTAAAGCATTTATAGTTCATTTAATTACAGTTCTAATAAGCCAAAATGTAGCTGGGATATATTGCTTAATATCGACTTCAATACAAACTACCTTTCGGTTTCATAATCAGATTAGTTCGATGAGGAAAG
Source organism: Mythimna impura (assembly GCA_905147345.3). Taxonomy (NCBI): domain Eukaryota; kingdom Metazoa; phylum Arthropoda; class Insecta; order Lepidoptera; family Noctuidae; genus Mythimna; species Mythimna impura. The sequence goes on from LR990344.1 coordinate 1,358,554, forward strand.
TAGTTCCTAAATCTAGACATCGTCTGTGTTTGTGAAATTCCTTTGACTATCTGTGTTCTTCTTCATCAGTTCAACATCATACAAACTTCCCTGTAAGCTGGTGAACAAAACAAAAAAGAATGATTAAAATTGGTCCAGCCGGTCTTAGGTTATAGCGTGACCAGGAGAAATAAGGATCAAAGAGCCATAATTGCTTTGGATCACCTATAGATATCTTTATTAGAATTCACTCTAGAGTTGATAAACAATAAGGATTATTTAAATAACTTTCATCGTAGCTAAATCATTAGAGTCAACTATTATAATATTGGTCATCATGTAGTTGTGTATTCCTGATCCCGACGCCAATAGTGGCGTCAGGATCAGGAATCTCGGCACACTGGCAGTATTACCATGTTGAATAGCAAAGCTGTTTTGGTCACCAAAGAAAATCCCAACCTTCAGTAGTTTTTGCGTGAAAGAGTAACAAATATCCATACATACATACAGCCGTACATACATACAAACTATCCATATGCATTCAAACTTTCGTGTTCATAATAATAGTAGCATGATTATTTCAGTATTATTTCTCCCAACGGCGACTACGACTTGTCAACTGAAAGAAATGTCATTGACAACTTGATGTTACGCTCGATTATTTTTTATTTTTGGCTTGGATACTAAGCCATGTCTTTGTGTGAGTAATTACTTAACTTTTACTTATGTTATATACGTATAACTCTAACGGTTTTTGCAGTGCACGCCAGAATAACTCGCAGATGAGAGTATTTTTTCCTATCATCTAAATTATATTTTTTTTATATATATTTCAACCATACTGGCTGGTTTCTATTCTCTAGTTTTTGAAAAATTAAATTATACATCCAGTGTCAGTCTGGTTGTCAGCTCTCCCGGTCTTTGACGGCTGTGAGAAGGACCTCTTCTGCTGCTTCGGTTTCCACAGGCCTCGACCAGCCGTGCAAGACCTGTCCGCCAGTCCGTGTGGATCTCTCCAGCTGCTCCGGTATCTGAAGGCCTCTACATGCCTCTACTGACCGTGTAAAACCTGTCCGCCCCACCGTGTGGACCTTTTTTGATTCCTCTGGTTTCTAGAAGCCTCTACCGGCTATGCGAGACCTGTCCGCCACAGCCCTGCGAGCCTCTGAGAGCCACATGGGGTCTTTTAACTCAGCTGCTGGGAGGACCTTGCCGACTTTGCCTATTTCTACGTTATATTTGTGCTGCATCTTCTTCAGTGCTAATTGTATCGCATAAACGAATAAACTCATTCAAAAGCATTTTAATAGTATTAGATATTTAAGTAGCCGTCCTTGAGTTATAAATAGTGTAACTAATACGACTTTATTTTATTTATATAAGGTAAGATAATGATCGGAGATTACGCATTTATTCTTTGTTGTCAATCGTGGAATGGTTGACCGAATAGTAGAATGAATGACCGAATGAAGGAATGATTGCGACGTGTTTTTGACAGTTGCTGTCAATATATTTGACAGTTGCTGTCATTTGCCTGTGGGTTAGAAAATTATCTACAGGGAACATAATCCAAGGATAAAAAGTATTCTTTGTGTTATTCTAGGACATGGTCTACCCGTGTACCAAGTTTCATCGAAATCCGTTCAGTAGTTTTTGCATGAAAGAGTAACAAACATCTATACATACATACATACATCCATCCATACATACAAACTTTCGCATTTATAATATTAGTAGGATTAACGAAAGTTTAATTTTTCAAAAATTGTGACTTTGTAACCTCAGGCTTACACTGATGATGACAGTGTTGGCATTGTGAAATGCACCTTTAAATTTTGATTATTAGTGAAGAGTTTTGATTGCCCATTGTTTTCATACAATACGTTATCAAAACGTCAATTTATTTTAATTTATTTTGCACTTTTTTTCACAGATATCGAAAAAAGATTGTGCAAAAATATACTACGCCTAAATCGAGCATCATTCAGCAAGTTACGATTGTGTGGCCTGTTCTACGTAGACGTATCGCTGCAGTTGTATATGATGAGTCTTCTTACGACCTACATTGTTGTATTGCTGCAATTTGCATTTTTGTAATACAGATTTCAATAAACCGAAATTGTAATTCAAATTCCAAAGAGTAATTATTATATTGAATAATTCGACCCAAAATTGCAAGAATTTACTATTGGCATGATTTTTTTAATATAAAACATTAAATCATTCTTAAAATAAATGCAAACAAATTTATCAATATGTGAAGGAATATTACTAATTGTCCCTGTAATTATGTTATGTTATGTTTTTAACCGACTTCGAAAAAAAGGAGGAGGTTATCAATTCGATTGTATGTTTTTTTTTATGTTTGTTGCCTTAGAACTCCGTCATTTATGGACCGATTTACAATTTTTCTTTTTCTTCTTAGAGGATATGCTTTCCGATTGGTCACATTCAATAGTTTGTTGTCGAAGTTTCGACTGTCGTTTGGAGTACTGTGGTTACATGCTTCCGTTAAACAAATGTTTGGAATTTAAATTTGAAATATGGATTAAATGCAGGTTCAGTAAAATTGGGTCGTTTGGTCACTACGAGCTACCATTGGAGCCAATTCATATTTTCTCCTGAGTGGTGTAGAGGAATTAAGGCAATATTAGACTTGTTTCTTGTTACAAACTACAGTTTACACAAAAATTTGGTCTAACTTGGTTTAAAATTTATATATATAAGGAGAAACTAACTGACTGATATATCAACGCACAGCCGAAACTACAGGGCCTAGGAGCATAAGATTCTTTCGACCCGTTATATCTCTATTCAGGAGTCTGGTGTATCAGCACCGTGCTGTAACGCACGCCTTGCGCAGAGCCGCAAGCTTTGGCGACCACCAGTACGCCCAGCGCTGGAAAGTATCAACCTCTGCAGACTACTAATCTACTTCCATAAATTCCAAATAATCACGAAAGTTATTCTCAGTGCACATAAAACTTTTCACTGTATGTTGTAATTACTTAAAAGGTATTTTATAAAGACTCATTCATTATTAAACTATAAAAAATATATATTGTCCATTTAGTCTAAACGAATTTGTTGATTAATTTTCCTCAAACCCTGAATCAATGAATCAACCATCAACTTTTGTGTGTGCTAGAAGACAACATAAAAACTGAAAACAATATAAAACCATTAAAAAAAAACTATGAATATGGTTTTGATCAACACGGTGGATAAAGATGTGCAGTCACTGCTTTTTCCGTTTAACTTAATTCTATACATTACATTCTGCACTAAATACCGAATTGTCAAAAACGTCATAAGGCCGGTTGGCCCCGTGTTTAATTGTATCTCAATGACCGCAAAAGTGATAGGCATAGCTTCATTCATGTACTACACCTATAATTTGTCCATACACATACAATACCAACATATTACTTCGATATATTTCGGCACTTATTTCGACGTCATCTTCTATTGTTCTGGTTTGGCTATGAATTTCGTTACCGGCATCATGCGAACTAAAAATAATATACAGCTCGTCTTAACTATTCAAAAAATTCACCGTGTACTCAACAACGAAATCTATTTCAAACTTTTTATCATAAAAAATTGGGTTATTGTTTTTATTGCAACAAGTTCGTACTTGATTATTTCCACCCATTTTTTAACACGTCTCGGTTTTCCTTACTATTATGTATTTGCTGACTGTCTTTTGGCTGTTTACGAATTTAATGTAGTGTATGCGACTAGAGTTATTAAATTATTGAAAAACAAAGTCATTCTGTGGAGTATTAAAATTTTAAATTATCCAGAATTGGGAGATACATATGATGAAAATTATAGAAAAAATGTGTTTCTGGCTTACGCCGATATATTGAAGTGCTATAACAACCACAAATATTGTTTTCAACATTTTGTAAGTACTTAAATAATAATCTTGGCTCTATTAGCGGGACATTCATAAGCTATAATATATTTTTATTTTTTAAATGTGCATGTTGTGTGCTGTAACTGCAGTAGCATATTATGTTAAAGGACCCCATGTGTGTGACTTGTATTGTAACTGTGTGACCTGTGTTGGAGATCCAGATCGAAATAATTATATAAATAAAAGTTATTTAAATGAATTTGAATTAGACAACAGAATATTTGGCTAAACAAAACATCACACTGAATTAAAAGGTATAATTAAATCATTATATTTTTCAGATACTTTATTATCTCATAGATTTCTTTGCCCATACTCTGATATTCATTGAAAATGCTATTAATGTGTTGAAATTAAACCTTAATATAGTAAGTACTGTATTATTTTCATCATCATCATCATCTTCCTGCCCTTGTCCCGTTTTATTTGGGGTCGGCGCAATACGTTTTTTTCTTCCATTCTGTCCTGTCACTTGTCACGCTATTACTAACTCTCTTTTCTTTCATATCACTTCTAACACAATCCATCCATCTTAGTAGAATCTCTATCTTGTTGTTGTCTTTTTTCTTGTCTTGTTGTATCTTGTATATTTATCTTGTAGATAGTAGTAGTGCTGTATTATTTTATTTTGTATTATTTATAATTTTATTTTCAATCAATATAATATGCTCAATCATTTATTTGTTATAGGAAGCAGCAACTTTGATATCAATGGCAACGTTTTGCTGGCTGATAAAAGATTTGATGTGGCAGACAATGATGACTATCGAGTACGAGAAATTCTACTTGGCCATTGAAAGTGTTCAAGATACTTGCGTTATTATTTTGAATTCTAATTGCTCAGGTAAATTTTTAGTCTCAAAATTTCGAATAAAAAGTCCTTTTTTTGTGTTGTACAATCATCAAATAACTTCTTCTGGTTCAAGATAAAGCGAGAGGGTTCTTTTTTAGGTTTTTTTTATGTTTAGATGGGAAATTATCCAAAGATTTCTCCCACTCTAGTACAGTGTGGGGTTAGATTTTTTTTTAAATTACAGACTAAAACCCAGTTCCAGAACCCCGGGTTTTCCTTTCAGAAACGTACCCAATGGCCCCAGTAGTCCTCGATTTGCTGACATCTCTTGGTCCGGACTAAAACCGGACGGACGGACGGCGAGCTATCCATTGTTCGCCGTCGGGTAATTCAGACTTTTACTGACTTAAACCCACCTGTGTCCTTCGGTCTTTTATCGTTTCAGGGCCATGTTAACTCTTTCAAACATCTTGCAACCCTAGCGGGTACCGGCCCTACTGGGCTCCTTCAGTTTTGCTGACCACTCTTTGATTAGCACGTGGAACACAACGCGTCGATTATGGTTTGGTTTTTACCGGATGGTCGGGTGACGAGCTTAATTCCTATTGCTTGACATCCGCTATGGTGCTTGGGACGTCTCCTGTGGTAGCAGTTGGGGTGTAAGGATGTACTCTCCCTCAAGGTTGCGGTGGTCAAATCCTTCGTTCGCATTACTGCTTCGTAGAAGGATGTGACCAATTTACATTCCCCCTTGCTACAAACCAACTCTTCAAGGGGCAGATTTCCACCGCATCCTCCGGAAAAGGTTCTATAGATTATAACCATTAAACCATTTATAGTTCATTTAATTACAGTTCTTATAAGCCAAAATACGGCTAGGATATATTGCTTAAATACCGACTTCATTATAAACTACATTTCGGTTTTATCGTCAGATTAGTTCGATGAGGAAAATAGTTCCTCAATTTTCATCAGCATAATTTATTTATTAAATCTAGACAGCAACTGTATTTGTGAAATTCCTTTGACCATCTGTGTTCTTCTTCATCAGTTCCATATCATCAAGCGGATAGTGGTTGTCAAAAATATCACTACCAAGAAGTGACGTGTCGTGAAGTATGTTAGAACTGGATACATACTATAAATGTGAAATTTCTGAAAGTATATTCTTTAAATTAAAATTAAAATTTACGAATTCGGTTTATAAACATTGAAATTGAGAGATTGATGAATCATAAAAAAAATTCGAACCTTCTCTTTTTTTAAAGTTAGTTAAATATAAAGAAGAAGTAGAACTGTTTCTTTGTAGGGGGTAATCTATACAAATGGATTCTAATCCTAATAGAACTGTTATCTCGAACAAATAAAGCTTCTTTTGGAAATACACCCCATTTTTTAAATTAGAATTTTTTAAATTAGTAATGGGGCTCTATCCGTACCCGTTACTGATCATATTTTTGTAGTCAAAAGTAAAAAAAAAAAAAACGAATACCCAAAATTGACCATGAAAATTTGTCATAATTGATATACGACTTCTTACAACAATCTCAGCCAATAAAAAGTCGATGAAAAAAAATCCACAGGTCATGAGAAGTGTTTAGGGGTCTGAAAAGATAGCAGATGACCCCTCCCGTCGACCATTTCAATTTGAAACACGATGCACTAAACACCCTGATTTCATAATCGAATAAATCATTCATAACAATTGCTACTAGAAAATACTACGCTTAGTGTTTTTTCCATTCTGATCGTAATTTATTCATTCATAATCAATAGCCTTTACAATATTTCCAAATATAAAGTGATATTTTGGGATCTAAACAAACGTTAATAAATTTGCTGTTTAAGAATATTATTTATTGAGATATTTACTTAAGTAATAACGAGACCTTTTCTAATAAGGCCCTTTACGTATTTGTACTAATTAAAAATTAGTGATGTATATTTGATCTCATTAACCAAGCTATTTTGTTCATATTCTAATAACCTTAAAATATAATATTAAAAATTATAATATACTAGCTGTCCCCAGCGGTTACCCGTTTTTGATGGATCGTAGAGTAATGTTATATAACCTAAAGCCTTCCTCGATGAATGGGCTATCTAACACTATAGGTAATAATTTTTCAATTCAAACCAGTTATTCATTTTTTTATTATTCTTAATTTATCATTCAATTTATTAATGTAATTTAATTTTCTTATTCTATTTTAATTTTATATTGTAATTCTAATTTCTAATGCATGTAATTGTTTTAATTTTTAAATGCTTTTTTAAATTGTCTTAAATTGGTACCTATAATCGTAAGTTGTAGTCTCTTTGTTATTATTACCTATATTTGCATAGTGGTGCATAGATCTAGGGAAGAGCGCTGATGTCTGAAATACGGATATTATTATCTAGTTCAGACACAGAGGTTCCTCACTAACATGTGTATCTTAAGTAGAATGTCAACTACGTCTACAATAATTTTGTTTTGTATTTATTTGGAGACAATAAATTTATTATTATATTATTATTATTCCTGAGATAAGCTCGTTCAAACAAACAAACTCAGCTTTAAAATATCAGTATAGATTTATAATATTAGTAAATTATAGTATAGATTAATCCACGAAAGTTTTATTTTTCAAAAAATTATGACAGTGTGTTGATTATTAATAGTGATTGCCCATTGTTTTCTTACAATACGTTATCAAGACATCATTTTTTTTTTTTTTTTTTGCAGATATCGAAAAAAGATTGTGCAAAAATATACTACGCTTAAATCGAGCATCATTCAGCAAGTTACGATTGTGTGGCCTGTTCTACGTAGACGCATCGCTGCAGTTGTATATGATGCTGTATTGCTGCAATTTGCATTTTTGTAATACAGATTTCAATAAACCGAAATTGTAATTCAATTCCGTAGAGTAATCATTTTATTGAATAATTCGACCCAAAATTGCAAGAACTTACTATTCGCATGAAGTTTTTTTTTAAATATAAAACATTAAATAACACTTAAAAGAAATGCAAACAATATATCAATATGTGAAGGAATATTACTTGTCCCTGTAATTATTTATTTATTTATTTATTTATGTACACACAAACACTTAAAATCGAAAAGAACAAATACAGATAAAAGAGTACAAAGGTCCTGCTTATTTCTAACGAAATTTCTTCCAGCAGACCTGCGACAGGAGAGTTAGATGAGAAATGTAGACGCAGTGTGTATAAATAATATAGAGAAGAATTAAATAGACTAAATTATCTAAATTAAACCTTATAATACAATAATATAATATATATATATATATATATATATATATATATCAATAACAGTAAATAAATGTATGCATAAATAGAAACAAACAAATTAAATTATAAAAATACATACAAATATAATATATAACTTACGAGATGGTAGAGAGGTAAAAGGATGGAAAGGATGGTAGGAATTATGTTATGTTTTTAGCTATAGTAATTATAGTCGTCACTTGTTTTCTTACCTATATTTTAGTATGTAGGTATGTAAATATTTATGTATCTTAAAACCCATTCCGGTATAATTCCAAGAAATACTCTTCCTTAAACGCCCGACACCCATTACTGAGAATATGAAACGTTCTCATTGGGACATTTACTGATGACACAATCCTCTTCGTCGATGAAACACTTACGGTTTAGGTGTGCACTTTCTAAAGAAGTGCATACCTAAACCCGCATAGAAATACGAACTGCAGTTATGAGATACAGCTTTAACTCCAACCTAGTCTAAGGTTTGAATCAAAATTAATGCGCATGATAATAACCAATAAAAAAAATATCGTGAATTTAAAATTAAAACAGTTAAGAATGAAATAACAGTTTCTCTCACAGCTTACAAAAAGGCGTATAGAAATGCATTCTTACCGCTTTGTAAATAATTTGATGGACAAATTCCAAAACACAACATTTCAAAGACTATGACATCAGACCTACCCGCGAAGCGACGCTAGTAACAGTAAAACAATAAGCTCTGTGTTTATTTTAAAATTTAAAATTATGTCTACGACTTTTTTCTATCGATAAACGTTATAAATCAGTGTATTATACCCTGTTAAGAGTGTGTGATTGTGAACAATACATTTTATAGAACAATAAAAAAAATAAGTGCAGGAAAAAAAAGTTATACAGAAGTAATCAAATACTATTACTATATAAAAAAAAAGCAAAGTTTAAAGTGACAATCAGTAACAAAAAGTGACAAAACTTAAAAAAAAAGTGAATAAATTCTCTTAAAAACAGAGTTCGGAATATGGAAAAAAAAATCCTATGCTATGAGTAAGAGCTAACGACTATCTTGATTTAAAACCTTCATTGTTCATAAAGGGAATACAAATTTCACCTATTCTCGTAAAATCAATTTGGCTTAGCGTAATAACGCGCGGTCTATTCAACGCTGTACACAAGAAGGCGCAGGTTCGAGACTCGCAGATCGCACGACTCTTTTTGTGTTTTCTAATTGTGTTTATATATATATATATATATATATATATATATATATATATATAGAACATCACTTTCCGTAATCGTAACCGTACAAAATCGGATTCAAATACCGTCATAAATGAATCGAAAAATGACACACTAGACGATACAATAAACAGTCTACCCGATATATCCAGCGATGAGATAGACGAACAAAATATTGAGAATTGCAGAAAAAAAATAGCCTATACAAAAAAATCGCTCACAGCCCCGCTAAGAAATCTAAAACACATACACCGATCAAAAAACCCGAAACAAAGACTAAATACACTCAAACAGGCACTTTACAAACATCTGACGAGATTCGCGAACCGCACAAGCAGAAAGAAGCTACCTCATCACCTGTGACACAAAACATAATATCTTCCAGACCGATAACCTCAGGACAAAACAAAGATATCTGTAAAATATGCATAAAATTCGGAACTACTACTTGAAGTCCTCTCAACTTTAGTTTGGTCTTCGTCAGAATTTTTATTAAGTTGTCTTAACAATTTGATATTTTTCATAGTATTTATTAGTTTATAATTTTAACATATATATGTATTTTATTACTATAAATTTTTTATTTTATTTTTTCTGTTTGAAGTATCTGTTATTTATTTATTGTGCAAACCTACCACAGTATACGAAACTGAAACTAGCAGCTAGCAGCTAGCGGCCGCCAGGGACGGATCTTGTGAAAAGGGCCCTAGGCAACAAAATATTTATAAAGTAAAAGTCATCTAAAATTGATCAATTTACGAAGATGAGAAGAAAGATTACACAGATTACACTTTAATAAAATTCTACCTTAAAAATTTTGAACTGGAATTTTAAATCGAATATTTTAACTTCGATTCTAAACACTCGAATCTGTCCAAACTCGGTCCAACGTCCACATAGAGCGTCATTGAGCTCTGATATTATTTTCAAGAGTGATACTCAATCCCTTAATTTTTTTTTAAATTTATTAATTTATGAATTTGGATTTTTATAATAACTTTTCTGTAACTTTAGTTCTGAACACTCGAATCTGTTCAAACTTAGTTCAACGTCTACTTGGAGTGTCCTTAAGGTCTAATATTATTTGCAAGAGGGATACTCAATTCCTTAATTTTTTTTTAAATTTATTAATTTATGAATTTGTATTTTTATGATAACTCTTCTGTAACTTTAATCCTGAACACTCGAATCGATCCAAACTTCGTTCAACGTCTACTTGGAGTGTCCTTAAGGTCTGATATTATTTGCAAGAGGGATACTCAATTCCTTCTATTTTTTTATAATTTATTATTTTACGAATTTTGACTTTTATCATAACTCTTCTGTAACTTTAGTTCTGAACACTCGAATCGGTTCAAATTTAGTTCAACGTCTACTTGGAGTGTCCTTAAAGTCTGATATTATTTTCAAGAGTGATACTCAAACCCTTAATTTTTTTTTAAATTTATTAATTTATGAATTTGGATTTTTATAATAACTTTTCTGTAACTTTAGTTCTGAACACTCGAATCTGTTCAAACTTAGTTCAACGTCTACTTGGAGTGTCCTTAAGGTCTAATATTATTTGCAAGAGGGATACTCAATTCCTTAATTTTTTTTTAAATTTATTAATTTATGAATTTTGACTTTTATCATAACTCTTCTGTAACTTTAGTTCTGAACACTCGAATCGGTTCAAACTAAGATCAACGTCTACTTGGAGTGTCCTTAAAGTCTGATATTATTTTCAAGAGGGATACTCAACCCCTTCTATTTTTTTATAATTTATTATGTTAAGAATTTTGACTTTTATCATAACTCTTCTGTAACTTTAGTTCTGAACACTCGAATCGGTTCAAACTTCGTTCAACGTCTACTTGGAGTGTCCTTAAGGTCTGATATTATTTGCAAGAGGGATACTCAATCCCTTCTATTTTTTTATAATTTATTATGTTAAGAATTTTGACTTTTATCATAACTCTTCTGTAACTTTAGTTCTGAACACTCGAATCGGATCAAACTTAATTCAACGTCTACTTGGAGTGTCTTTAAGGTCTAATATTGTTTTCAAGAGGGATACTCAATTCCTTCTATTTTTTTTAAATTTATTAATCTAAGAAATTGGATTTTTATAATAATTCTTCTGTAACTTTAGTTCTGAACACTCGAATCTGTTCAAACTTAGTTCAACGTCTACTTTAAGTGTTTTTGAGGTCTGATATTATTTTCAAGAGGGATACTCAACCCCTTCTATTTTTTTATAATTTATTATTTTACGAATTTTGACTTTTATCATAACTCTTCTGTAACTTTAGTTCTGAACACTCGAATCGGTTCAAACTTAGTTCAACGTCTACTTGGAGTGTCCTTAAAGTCTGATATTATTTTCAAGAGGGATACTCAACCCATTCTATTTTTTTATAATTTAATCTTTTACGAATTTTGACTTTTATCATAACTCTTCTGTAACTTTAGTTCTGAACACTCGAATCGGTTTAAACTTAGTTCAACGTCTACTCAAAAGGGTCATTGAGCTCTGATGTTATTTTACATTATAAAAAAATAGAAGGGATTGAGTATCCCTCTTGAAAATAATATTAGACCTCAATGACATTCTTAGTAGACGTTAAACTAAGTTTGAACAGATTCAAGTGTTCAGAACTAAAGTTACAGAAGAGTTATGATAAAAGTCAAAATTCGTAATATAATAAATTATAAAAAAATAGAAGGGATTAAGTATCCCTCTTGAAAATAATATCAGACCTCAAGGACACTCCATGTAGACGTTGAACTAAGTTTGAACAGATTCGAGTGTTCAGAACTAAAGTTACAGAAGAGTTATCATAAAAATCCAAATTTATGAATAATTAAATTTAAAAAAAAATAGAAGGAATTGAGTATCCCTCTTGCAAATAATATTAGACCTCAAGGACACTCCAAGTAGACGTTGGACCGAGTTTGGATCGATTCGAGTGTTCAGGATAAAAGTAACAGAAGAGTTATCATAAAATTCCAAATACATAAATTAATAAATTTAAAAAAATAGAAGGGATTGAGTATCCCTCTTGAAAATAATATCAGACCTCAAAGACTCTCCAAGTAGACGTTGGACCGAGTTTAGATCGATTCGAGTGTTCAGGATAAAAGTAACAGAAGAGTTATCATAAAATTCCAAATACATAAATTAATAAATTAAAAAAAATAGAAGGGATTGAGTATCCCTCTTGAAAATAATATCAGACCTCAATGACATTCTTAGTAGACGTTGAACTAAGTTTGAACAGATTCGAGTGTTCAGAACTAAAGTTACAGAAGAGTTATGATAAAAGTCAAAATTCGTAATATAATAAATTATAAAAAAATAGAAGGGATTGAGTATCCCTCTTGAAAATAATATCAGACCTCAAGGACACTAAAAGTAGATGTTGAACTAAGTTTGAACAGATTCGAGTATTTAAAATTAAAGTTACAGAAGAGTTATCATAAAATTCCAAATTCATGAATTAATAAATTTAAAAAAAAATAGAAGGAATTGAGTATCCCTCTTGCAAATAATATCAGACCTCAAGGACACTCCATGTAGACGTTGAACTAAGTTTGAACAGATTCGAGTGTTCAGAACTAAAGTTAAAGAAGAGTTATCATAAAAATCCAAATTCATGAATTAATAAATTAAAAAAAAAATAGAAGGAATTGAGTATCCCTCTTGCAAATAATATCAGACCTCAAGGACACTCCAAGTAGACGTTGAACTAAGTTTGAACAGATTCGAGTGTTCAGAACTAAAGTTACAGAAGAGTTATCATAAAAATCCAAATACATAAATTAATAAATTAAAAAAAAATAGAAGGAATTGAGTATCCCTCTTGCAAATAATATCAGACCTCAATGACATTCTTAGTAGACGTTGAACTAAGTTTGAACAGATTCGAGTGTTCAGAACTAAAGTTACAGAAGAGTTATGATAAAAGTCAAAATTCGTAATATAATAAATTATAAAAAAATAGAAGGGATTGAGTATCCCTCTTGAAAATAATATCAGACCTCAAGGACACTAAAAGTAGACGTTGAACTAAGTTTGAACAGATTCGAGTATTTAAAATTAAAGTTACAGAAAAGTTATCATAAAATTCCAAATTCATGAATTAATAAATTTAAAAAAAATAGAAGTAATTGAGTATCCCTCTTGCAAATAATATCAGACCTCAAGGACACTCCATGTAGACGTTGAACTAAGTTTGAACAGATTCGAGTGTTCAGAACTAAAGTTAAAGAAGAGTTATCATAAAAATCCAAATTCATGAATTAATAAATTTAAAAAAAAATAGAAGGAATTGAGTATCCCTCTTGCAAATAATATCAGACCTCAAGGACACTCCAAAAAGACGTTGAACTAAGTTTGAACAGATTCGAGTGTTCAGAACTAAAGTTACAGAAGAGTTATCATAAAAATCCAAATACATAAATTAATAAATTTAAAAAAAAAAGAAGGGATGGAGTATCCCTCTTGAAAATAATGTCAGACCTAAAGGACACTCCAAGTAGACGTTGGACCGAGTTTGGATCGATTCGAGTGTTCAGGATAAAAGTAACAGAAGAGTTATCATAAAAATCCAAATACATAAATTAATAAATTAAAAAAAAATAGAAGGGATGGAGTATCCCTCTTGAAAATAATATCAGACCTAAAGGACACTCCAAGTAGACGTTGGACCGAGTTTGGATCGATTCGAGTATTCAGGATAAAAGTAACAGAAGAGTTATCATAAAATTCCAAATACATAAATTAATAAATTAAAAAAAAATAGAAGGGATGGAGTATCCCTCTTGAAAATAATATCAGACCTAAAGGACACTCCAAGTAGACGTTGGACCGAGTTTGGATCGATTCGAGTATTCAGGATAAAAGTAACAGAAGAGTTGTCATAAAATTCCAAATACATAAATTAATAAATTAAAAAAAAATAGAAGGAATTGAGTATCCCTCTTGAAAATAATATCAGACCTCAATGACATTCTTAGTAGACGTTGAATTAAGTTTGACCCGATTCGAGTGTTCAGGACTAAAGTTACAGAAGACTTATGATAAAAGCCAAAATTCGTAACATAATAAATTATAAAAAAATAGAAGGGATAGAGTATCCCTCTTGAAAATTATATCAGACCTTAATGACCCTGTAAGTAGACGTTGAACTAAGTTTGAACAGATTCGAGTGTTCAGAACTAAAGTTACAGAAGAGTTATCATAAAAATCCAAATACATGAATTAATAAATTTAAAAAAAAATAGAAGGAATTGAGTATCCCTCTTGCAAATAATATCAGACCTCAAGGACACTCCAAGTAGACGTTGAACTAAGTTTGAACAGATTCGAGTGTTCAGAACTAAAGTTACAGAAGAGTTATCATAAAAATCCAAATACATAAACTAATAAATTTAAAAAAAATAGAAGGGATGGAGTATCCCTCTTGAAAATAATGTCAGACCTAAAGAACACTCCAAGTAGACGTTGGACCGAGTTTGGATCGATTCGAGTGTTCAGGATAAAAGTAACAGAAGAGTTATCATAAAAATCCAAATACATAAATTAATAAATTTAAAAAAAATAGAAGGGATGGAGTATCCCTCTTGAAAATAATATCAGACCTAAAGGACACTCCAAGTAGACGTTGGACCGAGTTTGGATCGATTCGAGTATTCAGGATAAAAGTAACAGAAGAGTTATCATAAAATTCCAAATACATAAATTAATAAATTAAAAAAAAATAGAAGGGATGGAGTATCCCTCTTGAAAATAATATCAGACCTAAAGGACACTCCAAGTAGACGTTGGACCGAGTTTGGATCGATTCGAGTATTCAGGATAAAAGTAACAGAAGAGTTATCATAAAATTCCAAATACATAAATTAATAAATTTAAAAAAAATAGAAGGAATTGAGTATCCCTCTTGAAAATAATATCAGACCTCAATGACATTCTTAGTAGACGTTGAATTAAGTTTGACCCGATTCGAGTGTTCAGGACTAAAGTTACAGAAGACTTATGATAAAAGCCAAAATTCGTAACATAATAAATTATAAAAAAATAGAAGGGATAGAGTATCCCTCTTGAAAATTATATCAGACCTTAATGACCCTGTAAGTAGACGTTGGACCGAGTTTGGATCGATTCGAGTGTTCAGGATAAAAGTAACAGAAGAGTTATCATAAAAATCCAAATTCATAAATTGATAAATTAAAAAAAAAATAGAAGGGATTGAGTATCCCTCTTGAAAATAATATCAGACCTCAATGACACTCTAAGTAGACGTTGGATCAAATTTAAACCGATTCGAGTGTTTAGAACCAAAGTTACGGGGGATTAGTTTTAAAAACATTATTTAATTTGCAATTAAAATGTTTGGACTTATTACAGGAATCTTACCATCTGCGTAAATTTATTGTTTTAGCTGTTGAAACAGTACCATACAGCTCTATTTAACTTTACATTGACAATTTGGTTCCGGGCCTAGGGACCCACACTAGATCCACCCTGACTTGTTTGGCTGCTAGCTTCAGTTTCATCCACAGTATTGTCTTTTTAACCCAAAGGTTGACTGGTAGAGAATGCCTTGTTGCATTAAGTCCGCCTATGTACCACTACTGTACATGAAGTTTAAATGAATGAATGAATAATAAGTACAAACAAAAGAAACAAAATCAGAAACATTGCAGAAAAAACCCTACACAAACACTCTGAAAACATATGCCATTATTTATTGCCGAACTGTAACACTGAGCAGTTAATGAGTAACTTGGAAAATAAATTAGCAACTTTTACCATGAGCGATTTTTGCATCATTATGATAGGTGAGCAAGATTTTTACACAAGGCAAGACTATTTCCAGTTATTACATATTATAAGGACAACTCTACTAAAAGTTAATAATACAAATATTATCATATGCGCTCCAACATACAAATATGACTTCTATAAAAACATGTACAACTGGAGAGTTGAAAATTTCGTAAACTTGCTGTATTTTGACATAACGACACATGAAAATGCATACTTCCTGGACTCAAATAAAAATCTTGACTACGAAATGTTTAACAGACGTACAGGGTTATTGAATAACTTTGGTATGAACACGATCTTCAAAGACATTGACGAATTTATTTATGGCATCAAAAAATACGACTTACAACCATTAACAAGTGACAACATAAAAGAACAAATATCTTTAAACGAAAAAGACGATAACCTGTTTTTTCTATGACAGTCATGTAAACATACTACATCAAAATATTGCAGGGCTACTAAATAAAGCGGACGCCTTTAGCGTTTGTCTGCATGAACTACTAATAAAGAAAATTAACATCGACGTCATCTGCATCTCTGAACATTTTATGATGCATGGTTACGAAAACTATCTCTCGATCCCCAACTATGAACTTGCCTCATGTTTTAGTAGAAGGGACTGTAAAAGAGGTGGAACCTGCATTTTGGTAAAAAAGGGCCACTACTGGAAGGAAATACCTGACATAAAAAACATGGCAATAAGTAGTGCTTTTGAATTTTGTGCTATCGAATTAACACAAACTGGCACCATTGTAGTCTGTATTTACAGGGTGCCAACCTCAAGTAATTTAAATATATTTTTTGAACGCTTGGAAAAGCTACTACAATATATTACAAATAAATATAAAAGAAATATTATAATATGCGGTGACTTTAATATTGACATTTTAAAATGTAACAACCTCTCATTAGACTTGGAGTGTCGATTGTTGAACTATAATTTAAATTTAGCTATAAGACAACCGACAAGACTTAACAGTAACACTTGTATTGACAATTTTGCCCATAATCTAAGTAAAAAATGTGAACATAACGTAATAGATTTTGCTCTATCAGATCACACTTGCCAAATACTTAAATGTCCAACAAAAAGGATATATCTGCTTAAACAGTGGTATGTTAAACGACGCGACTATATCATAAACAATATTAAAAAATTCAAAGAATGCTTGCAAAATCTTTCTTTTACGGAAATATATGAAACTGAAGACCCAAATGATGCCTATGATCTGTTCTTGGAAACTTTTTCTCTATTTTATAACTTATGTTTTCCATATAAGGTGATAACAATGAGATCACACAAGCGACTTCAGTGGTTGTCCCGCGGCATTCTAAAATGTAGCAAAAAGAAAAGGGCACTGTTGTGGCGTTATCGCCTGCAACGAAAGCACACAGATAAAGTGGATTTTAAAAAGTATTCTGCAATATACAAGCGCATAATTAAGTTAACTCAACGAGCCCAGAATAACTACAAAATCAAGTCGGCCACTAATAAATCGAAGGCTACTTGGGATATTATTAATCGCTCAAAATCAAATTTGCCTAAGCATGACATTTCATGTATTACCACAAAAGATAGCAAACTGACACACCCACATGACATAGCGAAAGCTTTTAACGACTTCTTTATTGAA
Source organism: Mythimna impura (assembly GCA_905147345.3). Classification (NCBI taxonomy): domain Eukaryota; kingdom Metazoa; phylum Arthropoda; class Insecta; order Lepidoptera; family Noctuidae; genus Mythimna; species Mythimna impura. The sequence continues at coordinate 1,376,202 of LR990344.1, forward strand.
AAGATCAAGCCAAATAGCAATAAAAGTAATAAAACGACAAAATATATAGAAAATCGCAATAATCCTATGTTTATGGCTCCGAGTTCAAAAAATGACATAGCATCTATAATAAAATCATTAAAAAATACCAGTAGTGTAGGTAACGATGGCTTGTCAACACTAGTGATTAAGCAGGTAGCAGACAATATCAGTGGACATTTAAGCCACATTATCAATTTATGCATTACAAGTGGTACATATCCAAGTAAGCTTAAAACTGCTATTGTGAAACCTTTGTTTAAGAAAAATAATAGAGAAGATATGGAATCTTACAGACCCATTGCACTTATCCCAATACTTTCAAAAGTATTTGAGAAGTATATATACTCACAAATATACCAATATTTAGAAAAACAAAACATATTAACTCAAGACCAAAAAAGATTTAGAAAAAATAAAACCATTAATATGGCAGTGTATGATTTTATAAATAAAGTCATCACAAATGTCGATAAAAGATTGCCCTTATGTTCGATTTATTGTGATATGACTCAGGCGTTTGACTATGTTGACCACAACATCCTACTTGACAAATTATTCGCTTACGAAATCAGAGGTAACGTCCTGCAGTTAATTGAATCATATTTAAAAAATAGGAAACAATATGTGGAAATACGCAAAGTAGATCATAAGACGAAACACGAACAAATATACAGATCAGATCATCGGACAATTGAGTATGGCGTACCACAGGGCAGCGTGTTGGGCCCGCTTTTGTTTATTATATACATAAACGATTTGCCAAAAGTGACTGAACACCATATGTCACTGTTTGCTGATGACAGCACAGTTACAATAAGCAGTATGGATAAACAAATAGACGAAAGTGAAGTCAATAAAACATTAAGTACCATAGTAAAATGGTTAGAAGATAATAATTTAAAAATAAATCTAGACAAGACCAAATTGATGTTATTTAGCCAACGTTTAATTAATAAAATAAATATTGACTATAATAACCATATGATAAATCAAGTAAATATGACAAAATTTTTAGGTATTACAATTGACCATAGACTGGACTGGAAAGATCATACAGTAGAATTAATTAAAAGAATTAGTTCGTCCGCCTATGCCCTTTACAAACTGGCACCTATTATAGGCGAGGCCGCTCTTGTCACGGCGTACCATGGCATTGTGGCCTCATTACTACGATTTGGAGTAATATTCTGGGGTAACTCCACGAATAGAGAACTAGTGTTCAAGGCGCAGAAAAGATGCATCAGGGCAATGTTCGGTTTAAAGTGCATAGAAAGTTGCAAGCCTTACTTTACAAAATATAAAATTCTCACACTTCCATCGCTGTACATATACGAAATTGCTGTCTTCGTTAAAACTAACCCTAAACTTTTTCCGAAGCTGTCTGACACTATAACTAATACGCGTAGTCGACAAGATCAAAATAGATTACGTGTTGTGAAATGCAATACAGCATTAATGCGTAAAAGTATATTTTGCATGGCGCCAATGGTATACAACCACTTACCAAGGCACATGAAGGAATTAAACGTTAATAAGTTTAAAAAACAGCTAAAAACTTTTTTGGTACAAAAGGCATATTATAGTATTTCAGAATATTTGACGGAGAAGATATGAATAGTTTGTAATTAGTTTTAATATTTTTCGATTTATTTAAATTTTATTGACATTTTAATTATGTAATTTTTTACTAGCTGACAACTTTAGTTGTATATTGGTTACCTTGACATTTTAAATTGTATAATTTTTATCTTGACGTTTTTGACATTTTAATCTTTACATTTTTTTACTAGATGACCATCTTTAATTGTATAGTGACGTTTTGGACATTTTAATCTTTACATTTTTTTACTAGATGACATCTTTAATTGTATAGTGTGGCTACCTTGACATTGTGATTGTATAGTTTCTATCTTGACATTTGGACATTTAAATCATTTTTTTTTTTTTTTTTCTAGTTGACATTTTTAAGTTTCTAATAGCTACCTTGACATTTTTAACTGCATAGTTTTTATCTTGACATTTGTATTTGTATAGCTTCTATGTCGACATTATTATTTTAAATTATTATTGACATTGAATTTACATATTTTATTGATAATTGATATAATTTATTGAGTTTGCGTCTTAAATATGTGACATTTTTGCACACCTGATTGTGGTTGAATTTGACGGACAATGTTTAAACCTGCCAGCTAATTACTTTACTCATATTCTAGCAAAATAAATGATTATTATTATTATTATATTATTATTATATTATTATTATTATATTATTATTATGTTAAATCATTTAAAAGGCGAGTTAAATTATTGCATTTCACTAACCTAATTCCACCAATTCCAAATAATCGCGAAGTTTAATTTGTTCGAAATGGTGCATGTAGAAAAATCACTCTATTTCCGCAAAATTACCAGTATTAGTTTACCGGCATTCATATCTTCGGTCCACGGCACTGATAAATTAATCAGGAATATTCTAACTTCAACACTGATTCCTTTTGATGTGCCGTGCTTCACCGAGGCTATGGATGCCTGGAGACTCGCTTGCCCGAATACAAATCCGCCCGACAACCCCTCTTCCCAGAGGCGGTGGGATGAGCCGCTCTGCAAAGTAGTTCAGGGAAACCTAATCTTGACATCTGCTACTACTGCAGAGCGTGCGCGTCTACTGGCTGTGGGAGAGTGGGAGTCGGGCCTTTGGCTCCACGCACTACCATCGTCGAACATAGGCACCTTGTTTGACGATACAACTTTCCGCCTAACTGTTTCCCTACGCCTAGGCGCTCCTTGCTGTTCGCCTCATCGCTGCCACTGTGGCGAAGTTGTCAACAGCCTCGGTCACCACGGCCTGTCATGCAGTCGAAGCGCGGGACGTGTAGCGCGGCACGCGAATATTAATGACATCATTCGACGAGCCCTTGTCACCGTCGGCGTTCCGGCTGTTTTGGAACCTCATGGCCTGGCACGCGACGATGGTAAGAGACCGGACGGTATGTCTTTATTTCCATGGAAGATGGGTAGGCCTTAAGTATGGGACGCTACCTGTGTCGACACTCTTGCGCCATCCCATCTTCCTAGCTCGTCGTGCTGTGCTGGTGCTGCCGCGGCGGCTGCGGAGAACATAACAACCTCGTCGGTAGTTATATTTTTGAGCCGTTTGGGGTTGAGACTCTTGGGCCGTGGGGTCCGAGTGCTCATGCCCTTTTTAAAGAATTATCCAAACGGCTAGTTGACACTTCGCGTGACCAAAGGGCTGGCTTTTACCTCGGCCAGAGATTAAGCATTGCCATACAACGTGGCAATGCCGCCAGTTTTTTGGGCACACTCCCAGTCGACAGCGATGCGGAGGAATTTTTTGACGCCATATTTTAGATAGGAGTTATTGTGTATATATTATGTAATTGTAATTAGTTAAGTGTTTTTATTTTTCATGTATAAATAGTCCTATTTGAAAAATACATGAATAAACCTCTATTTGTTGCATCTCATTTTGTTAAAACTCATTCATTACATTATTACATCGTCCAGTAATAAATTGTAAAAAATCGATTGTGTCTATTTAGTCTAAATTAATATGATAAGTGTTGGTTATTTTCCTCACACTCTTAATCAACCAATCATTCATCAACTTGTGTGTGTGTTAGAAGACTACAAACATGAACACAATTCGAAACACTCAAAAAAAACACAATGGGAATACTGTTTCGATCAACACAGTTGATAAAGATGTGCAGTCACTGCTTTTTCCTTTAAACTTAATGTTATACATTATTTTCTGTCCCAAATATCGCGTCATCAAAAATATCATAACGCCAAATTGCTCTATGTTTATTTGTGTCTCAATGACCACAAAAGTGTTATTCATTGTTTCATACATATACTACATTTATGATGTAGTATCCCAACATGAATACGAAGAAATCACTTTGATGTATGTCAGCGCTTGTTTCGACTGCATCTTTTATTGTGTTGGATTGGCTATGAATTTCGTAATTGGCATCATGCAAACTAAAAATTTTATACAACTTATATTAATTTTTCAAAAAATTAATCGTGTGCTCAACAACGAAATCTATTTAAAACACTTTATCATTTATAACTGGATTATTGCATTTATTGCCACAAGTTCCTACGTGATTATTTCTACTTATTTTATGACACGTCTTGGGTTTCCTTACTACTATATATTTACTACCTATCTTTTAGCCGTTTACGACTTTAATGTAGTGTATGCGACTAGAGTAATTAAATTATTGGAAAACAAAATCATTCTGTGGAAGACTCAAGTTTTAAATTATCTAGAAACAAAAGACACACATAGTGATAAGTATAGGAAAACTGTGTTTCAGGCTTACGCCAATATATTGGAGTGCTATAATAACAACAAATATTGTTTTCAGTATTTTGTAAGCATTTTAAAACTTCTCTTTGCTCTTATAACGAGACACTGCCTTTCATTTGAATTCATTTATATTAGATAAAATAATATTTTTATATTTTTCAGATACTTTTCCATCTCATCAATGCATTTATTCATACACTGGTTTTTGTTGAAGTCGCTATTGACGTGATGGAATTGTCCCTTGATGTAGTAAGTACTATATAATTTAGTTTTTTATTATATGTCTCAATATAATTTGTTCAATCATTTATTCGTTGTAGAAAGTAGCATCGTTGATTTCAGTAGCAGCGTTATGCTGGTTGATAAAAGATTTGGCATGGCAGATAATGATGACAATCGAATGTGAAAAATTCTATGTGGCCATTGAAAGTGTTCAAGATACTTGTGCAATTATTTTGAAATCCACTTGCTCAGGTGAATTTTCGATTTCAAAATTGAGTTTTTATAGCTTAAATCATTTATAACTAGAGAACATCTCATTATGATTCCAGTGCCAAAATGCGGCTAGGTTGGTAATTTTTAATTATGGCTGCCGTTCCTAGCTTCATCAACAAATTAGCTCGATGGTAATTTATAGCCAGAGTGCAAATTCTGACAATACTAATACGCTAGTATTTATTGTTTTATTACATTGACGTTCTAGTGCCCACCTTCCAGTTTTATCATCAGATCAGATTTTATCAGCACAATTTGTTATTTTGATATAGTCGCTTGACCATTATAATCAAGATGTCTGTGTGTTCATAAAATTTTGCTGGTCATTTGTAATCTCTTTCATCAGTTCCACTTCATCAAGTGAATTGTGGTTACCAAAATTAATACCGCCATATATTAGCGTAAGGATATCAGTATCAAAACTACATTTTTAGAACAATTGGACAAATCTGAAAATGTGTATAATATAATAATAATAATATTCCACAACTATCACACAACGACGTCTAGTCCCAAGCTAAGCAGAGCTTGTGTTATGAGTACTAGACAACTGATAAACATACTTAAATATTTCTAAATACATACATAATAGATAAATTACACTCAGACCCAGAACAAATAATCATGCTTATCACACAAACATTTGTCCTGGGTGGGAATCGAACCCACGTCCTCCGGCATAGCAGTCAGAGTCACTAACTACCAGACCAACAGGCCAGTCAAATATATCCAAACAGATAAAAAAGATTTTTCCGAATTTATTTATAATTATCTGAGTTCTGAAGTTGAAGAATCATAAAAAAAGCAAATATATCCGAAGTGAGAGGTTCAAACTTTTTTTGATGTCGGTTTGAAATAGTAGAAAGAAGAAAAACTGTTTTTTGTTTGGGTAATCTGTGAAAAAAGGTACTGATCCAAATTGATATAATTATTCCCCAGTAAATTATCGCTTTCTATGGAAGCTATCTCTAGCCATCCCTATAAAACGCTGTTGGCCACGTTAACGAAGCTAATTATCTCATCAGATCTTGTATTTAATTATCACCTATGTTTACGTATAAATGCTCCTGATTCTGATTCTCATATTTAATAGCCTTTATTCGTGGTTTATTTTTAGATAAAATATTCTTCCAAAAATAATAATGCTCATGTTCCAATTGCTACTTTGTTACTCTAAGGTTACACTAACGATGGCAGCGTTAGCGTGTAAAAAGCGCTTATCAAATTTTGGGTAAAAGTAGGTAGACAATTTGGATTAGGTACTTTTATGATATAAATGTTATCACAACGTCTATTTATTTTACATTTGTTTCCAGATGACGAAAAAAGATTGTTTAAAAATATACTACGCCTAAATCGAGCATCATTCAGCAAGATGCGTGTGTGCGGCCTGTTCTACGTTGACGTATCACTGCAATTAAATATGATGAGTCTTCTTACGAACTATATTATTGTATTGCTACAATTCGCATTTTTGTAATACAGACATTAATGAACCAACATTGTAAAAGAATGAGTAATTGTTTTATCGAACAATTTGACCAAAGTTGCAGGCATTTACTTTTAGCATGAAGTTTTTTTGTTACCAAATAAAGGCATAAATATATAACTCTGAGATTGAGCTGGTTAAATTCTTAAATAATAAAATTATTGAACTCTTTACTTCTTACAGTTTAATTTTTTTCACACGACCTCCTCCTCAAGTAGTATTGTTCATTACTGAGAGTCGTGAAGTTCCCGCTGGATTAGCTTCTTACTGATAGTATCTTGCCATCTGTGACGGTTCCTGGCGTCATAAAGTCCGACGTGCAATTTGGTGTCCAGTATAGAGTGAACCTGGTCTGCCCATCATTTTTGGGCTGCGGCCTCTTGGTAGTATGCCATTAACCATGCCAGTTAAGATGAGCTGTTCTAGGTTGTGGTCATTCCTGGATCTCTCATTGTAACACAATTGTCAATCAATAATTTATATCAGTAGGTACTAATATTATTTTCATTATAAGAAGCCAAGATGATCCTGCTCCTTCTGGAATGCAAAATAACAGAAAAAATGTTCTGACAGATTGTCAGCATCAGTGCAGAATCCTGTAACTGCAAAACCGTTTTTGTTTTTTACATAAATAATTAACATTTCAAAAAAAATATGCAAACAATTAGGCTCTTACCCACACTATTTTTTGCGTGTATGGTTTAAAATTTTTAAATTTAAATAAAATTAATCTCATGTAAAAATTCTATTTTTGTATACATATAATGTTCTGCACTGATACGAGCCAGCTGCTACATAAGGTTGAAATGGGACTGGGCAGGACATATTATCTGCCGCATACCCAACAAACTGTGGGCCAAAGTAGCACAAAGTTGGTGCCCTGAAACAGTACGACGGACCACAAAGGAGATGGCGCGACGAACTAGACAGAATCCACCAGAACTGGCAAGAGGAAGCGTGGGCGTGCAAAAGATGGAAGGAGTAGAGGGAGGTCTTTGCCCAGGAGTGGGACAGAACAGGCTAACAAAAAAATAAAACTAAATGTGAATGATTTTTTATATGTGTTATATGATACCTGAAAGAAATTAACAATGAATAATAATTAAATCCTTTATTTCAGACCATTGAGATCTTCTCATATCATAGCTTATCATAGCCTTTCAACACATCCTAAAAGCACAAAAAATACAAGGACGAGCCCTAGTTATAAAAATGAAAACAGAGATATAATTATTAACGTTTGAGCACCACGAGAGAGCCTTTGACTGAACTGGACTGGACCGTCTGTCCCGGGTAAAAACCCGGAGACGGTCCAGTTAAATGAATTCAAGAAACCGGTCACTCGTCGAAACCAACTCGGCTTTCAAAAACCTTTCGGGAAGCTGCGTGATATAACCTGGTCAGGGTTGTGGTAGTAACAATTGCGGGGAGGCCAAGTCTAACAGTGGACGTCTTTTAGCTGAAATGATGATGATGATAGTAATTGTTTGTTGTGTGCAATTTTTAACTGTTATTAAGAGTTTAGATTGCTACGGACACGTGAGTTATTTTTGAAATACAGATTGTTGTTGTTGTTGTTGTTTTTGTTTGTCCTGTGCGAGTCTCAAATAAATGTTTTCTTTCTTTCTTTCTTTATGTGTATGTTTAGTAAAATTATATGTATATTTTGTCACTTGCGTATTTTTGTTGTTGCTATTATCATAGTATTTGCGTTGTTGAAAAGCTACTGTGGTAGGCACATCATGCTTTTTCATGAAATATGTTTTGAGAATTTTATCGTAATATTAATCGTAATGTAACAAGTCGCTATCAAAATCACAGTTTACAAAAAGGGTTTGACTCAGTACTTTACAACAACACTCCTGATAAGGATAATTTTTATTACAGGAAAAGATATAAAATTTATACATATACGAAAGCAGTACTAATAGCACTAATTTTCACTGAAAGTAAGGGGAAATTCATTGACAAAGGTAAATTTAATAAATAGGTAGAGACTGTTTAGCAGAAAGAGGTGATTACTTCCCATACCGTCTCACTCCTTGCCACCACGGATCAATGCCGGACGCCAGAACTCGCCGTTATCGACGAATTTCTCGAGGATACGGCAGTGCTCCGACACTACCATCTTCCATCTCCATCGTTTGCTTTGCACAAATCGCAAAGCAGTACAAAATGCCTTCACATAGTTTGTGTTGTCTAGATCCTTGGGATTCTATTACAAAGGTTCAAATGATTTTCGAATTAAATGGTACTTTAGATACACTCTTTGTAGGTAAATTACTACCTAACTACTAATAACTTCGAATAAATAAATACTTAGAATTTTATTCTACAAGTAATTAATCATATTTTTGTCCCAATATTTAAGGAGCTCTCTAAATTTTTTTTTTATTTTTTCAGATAGAGATTTTAATGAAATCCTTACAAAAAAGGATCATAAACCACCACCAGAACCAAAAAATTCTAAGACATGTGACATTCACCAATCCGCACTGGGTCCGCGTGGTGGATTACGACCCATTCCCTCTCCTAGAGAGAGGATGCCTGAGTCCCAGCAGTAGGAACATTAAAAGGCAGATTATGCTATGTATTTAAAAAAAAAACCTTTTAAATTTTATATTACCTTAAATTACATATTTAATTTTCTACTACCATGATCCTTCTAAAAATTCCTTTCCGTGTCACCGAAATCAAGTATTAGATCATAACAATATTTTGAAAGACTAATTTGAAAGTATATTCTTTAAAACAAAAAAATCATTTTCAAAATAGGCCCAAAATAGACCAATAGATAAATTAACATAAAAAAACATCGTTCATTTCAGCCGAAAGACATCCACTGTTGGGCATAGGCCTCCTCCAAGTGTCGCCATAACGACGGGTCCTGTGCATCTTGCATCCATCGGATTCCTCACCAGGTTGTCAGTCAACACTGTGGGAGGCCTTCCAACGCTGCGTCTTCCGATACGTGGTCGCCACTCCAAAACCTTTCGTCCCCATCGACCATCTGTTCTGCGAGCAATGTGTATTCGTGTATGTTTAAAAAAAAACACAACTAAACATAAAACCTGCCCTCCTCTTCTTTCTGAAGTCAATTAAAAGATAATGCTTATAATTTAGGATCAATTAATCCACAAAATAATTACTTTCCAAAATTCAATTATAAATTCAGTTTATTAAAATCGGTTTTACAGAAATGCGAATTGTAGCAACACGATAGTGTAGTTCGATAGACGACTCATTACACTTAATTGTAGCGACACGTCAACGTAGAACAGGCCGCACACACGTATCTTGCTGAATGATGCTCGATTTAAGCGTAGTATATTTTTGCACAATCTTTTTTCGTCATCTGGAAACAAATGTAAAATAAATAGACGTTGTGATAACGTTTATATCGTAAAACCTAGGTAGGTACGGCGACCTGCGAAAGTGCCTGGATAGTACAGAAATAAAATCGTGTGAAGCGGGAAATGACGCCATCTAGCGTAAAATCAGATTTAAATGTTGTTATCGACAACATCTCATTATACTGTTACTAGATGGCGTTGCTGTGCTTCAAATGTTTATGTTATGCTAATGCTTATTTTTGTTATTTCTTTTTGTTTCTTCAAACATTAAAATAATTTATAATTTATTTTAAAGAGATGAAGATATTAAAATTGAATATCAATTTATAAATATATATCTATTATCTATGTGTTAGTTTTCAAACTTAAGAGGTTAGGTTGAATATGGATTTATAAATAATAATTAGAAGGTAGTCTAAATAATACTTAAACCGAAGATTGTGACTAAGCTTAATTGATTGTTCGCTAAGTTCATTTCTGTTACCTCGTTCGCGCTCCTTTCGTTCAATTTTATTTTTAATCAGTAGAATTTATCTACTTGTTTTATCAAAATGAGTACAAATTATTGTAATATCGATTTAGTAACAAGAGCTCAAATAATTGCTTTGCATAATCAAGGTAAAAACTTGTCAGAAATAGCCAGGGAGACCGGTGTAAACGTAAGTAATTTTATTTATACTCTTATACATATAACAATAAACCCACTATATAATAATCATAATTTTGGGTATTATATATATTTTTTTTATTGTTGCAGAGAAAAACAGTTGTTCTATGGGTACGACGATTTTAAGAAGAGGGTTCTTTGAACCACCGTCAAAGAACTGGTAGACCAAAACTCATAAACATGTTTCAGCGTCAAACCATGGTAAGGGAGTACGAAGAAAATGGATTTCTGCCGACGAATCACTATGCTGGTTTATTTGACACAAGTGTTGACACTGTCCGTCGTGCTCTTCATAGCGAAGGGCTGCATTATCGAAGGCATGCTGTGAAACCCTTGCTTACGGAAAACCATAAAAGAGCAAGATTGCAGTTTACTATGGATCACATAAACTTTGATTGGAGTAATGTCATCTTTACTGATGAAAAAACTTTTAAGTCCAGCGAACACGGACGCTTATGTTTGTGGCGTCGAGATAATACGCGATACACAAGTGTTCATGTAGTGCCCAATATGCAATCTGGTCATATAACTGTGAACATGTGGGGATGGATGAGTGCAGCCGATCCGGGAGAACTTGTCAGAATACCTAGTCGAGCAAATAGTGCAAATTATATAGAAGTGCTGGAGGAGATCATGTTGCCTACAGTTCGAAATGTGTATCCAAGAGAAGAATTACCACAGATAAAATTTATACAGGATAATTGTCCAATACACCGTTCCCACAGTGTGCAGGCTTGGTTTCGTCAGCATAATGACATTTGCACTATTCCTTGGCCTGCTAGATCACCGGATTTAAATCCAATTGAAAATTTATGGGGTGTCATTGTTCAACGGTGGAATAATCAAAATGAGCGTACTCCAGATGCTTTAGAGGCTCATTGTTTACAAATATGGGAGAGTATTCGTGGTTCAGATTTGTGTAAAAAATTGATTAATTCAATGCGTTCCCGAATGCAAGCTGTTATTGACCAAAATGGTGGTTACACGAGCTATTAAATAATTTATACTTAATTTATTAATATTATTTACTCAGTACTTATTCTCTATACTAACTGGAGATCTCGTATGTGTGTTTAACCTAATACTTGTAAATATTTAAAAAAACTTTAAAAAGTTTTGAACACTTCAAGTTAAAACACAACATAATTTTTTTTTTTTTTTTATGTTACCTACTAACCATTTGATATTTCGTTGTGCAATTTTGTATTTTTTAGCCTATATTTAATCCTTTTGACCTTTGTGATAAAATTATCTAGTTTTGTGTTTGTTTTTGTTAAGGTTACATACGCTCAATCCTCTTTCGAATTTTGGAAACGAATATTTAAGCTATGGCCTCAAAAATAAATTATATATAATATTATAATGTTATTCGATGATTAATAAACTGACAGTTAAATTTGAATAATAAACTGTAAGAAATAAACATCTATATTTTTTCAATAGTCCCTTTTTGTTTGGTGAGCCTGTTTACCTGCTCTTTTATCATTTTGATGATTAACTACCGACTTGAATATTATATTACAAATAAATATCCACTTGTTAGCTTTGATATAATTCCTACCGATTTCTTTTGTTATTCATAACTTACAAAAAGTGTAAAGTACTACGTGAGATTTGAACTCACGGCTCACTGATTCACGCATCGATCTCATATGCTTAACCGCTAGGCCATCATGACTCTAATTTTAGTGATGAAATTATGAACTACAATCAGTTGTTGTAAACAATGATGATGCTTGTGTCTATTTTCTGTCAAACTAAAACTCAAGTTTATACTTTGTGAGATTGGCTTTGTTGCTCGCCACTTAGCTGTGAAGAAACCAACGCCATCTAGTTTAATTTTCGAAAACTTGAACTTTAACGTGCAAGGGAAAATAGGCGTTAAGGTATCCAACCACTTTTGCAGGCGTCTGTACCTAATCAAAATTGTCTACCTACTTATCTACTACATCTTTTTTTATAATCTGTAAAGAATGCACAGTCAACGGATGTGGTGATAACATTTACATAATAGCAAAAGGCATTGAGAGCTCTAGTGTTAATCTAAATTTAAAAGGGGTATTTCATATAATAATGCTGCCATCATTAGTGTAGGCTCGAAGTAATAAAGTTACGATCGGAATATATCGCACTATTATTTTTCGAAGCCATTTTCATCTAATATTGAACTAAGATCCTAAATAGTATAAGTATTAAACAACTAGCTACACTAGCATGGCCACTTTATTTTCATAGGAAATGTTATTTTCTCGTGAATTATATTAGGTACTATTATGATCAGTTAGTACCTACTTCCATAGATACAAACTGAAAAAAAAATCCTCTCCTTACAATATATTTGACAGACGTTCAATTTAAATGAAATTTTAAAACTAAAACTAACCTGAGCAATTTGAATTCAAAATAATAACGCAAGTATCTTGAACACTTTCAATGGCCAAGTAGAATTTCTCACATTCGATAGTCATCATTGTGTGCCATGTCAAATCTTTTATCAGCCAGCCCAACGTTGCCATTGACATCAAAGTTGCTGCTTTCTGTAACAAATAAATGTTTGTGCGATTTGTGTTAAGCCAAATAATAAGAAACAAAATAAAGTTAATTTAGCTCTTACTATGTTATGAGTTAATTGCACCAAGTCAATAACGTCCTTAATATAAATCAGAGTATGGATGAATAAATTTATGAGGTAGTAAAGTATCTGAAAAGTGTTATTATTAAATTAAACATAAATAATACAATTAACTAGTATGGTGTTTTGTTTAGCTAAATGTCCTCCGTTTTATGAAAATTATTTTCAATGACCCGTTAAAAGAGTAAAGATGGTATTAAGGTACTAACAAATTGCTGAAAACAATATTTGTAATTATCGTAGCATTCCAATATATAAACATAAGCCTGAAACACGTTTTTCCTGTAATTTTCATCAGGCGTGTCTCTAAATCCCGGATAATTTAATACTTCAATTCTCCATAGAACGATTTTTTTTTCCAACATTTTGATAATTCTTGTCGCATAAACTACATTGAAATCGAAAACTGCTAAAAGGTAGGTAAAAAATATAAAAAAGTAAGGCAAATTGAGCTGTATTGAAAAATAAGTGGACATAATCATGTAGGAACTTGTAGCAATAAATACAATAATCCAATTATGAATAACAAAGTAATTGAAATAGGTTTCGTTGTTGAGCACATTGTGAACTTTTTGAAAAGTTAAGACGAGCTGGATAACGTTTTTAGTTCGCATGATGCCGATAACGAAGTTCATTGCCAAACCAAAACAATAAAACAGGCAGTCAAAATAAGTGCTGATATACGTGAAAATGGTTTGCCTTTGTCCATTTAGAGCCTCAATACAGGCGTAGTATATGAATAAAACCATGAAAAATACGTTTGCGAACATTAAGACACCATTGAAGATAAAGCCAATTGGCGTTATGAAATTTTCTATGATGCGATACTTAGGGCAAAAGATAATATTTAGCATTAAGTTCAAAGGAAAAAACAGTGATTGCACATCTTTATCAACTATGTTGATCAAAGCAATATTAACTGAATTTTTTTTTAGAATATTTTGTATAGTTTTCATGTTCTTGTAGTTTTCTAGTATACACATGTAAGTGGATAGTTGATTCTTTAACTGACGGTATGATGAGAGTAACCAATACCAAATTAATTTAGATTAAATGGACACAGTCAATAGCTATCAAATTATTACGGTACGGTGAACCTAATGAATGAGTTTTTATAAAATATTACTAAGGTATATTGTACAGGATGAAGTCGTAGATGTGCACCATTTTGGATAATATAATTTGCAAAATGTGAAAGAAAGATTGGTATCTTGCTGAGGTTGATACTTGTATCACTGTTGCATCAAACGGTATCTTTCTGATGAATAGTGTTCCATGTTGAAATGTTTAAAGAAAAGTTTACTTGGAATAAATTCAGCTTTATAATAATTTAATAAAATTAATTTTCATATTACGTTAGAATTCACTAACGTTTGATAACAAACTAACGAACTTTATAACAAACGCTTTATCAAGATAGCTCTGAAAGCCTTAATTAAAAGGCAGACCACCTCATTTTTGCGACTACCTCATTATAATTTTAGACCGGTTATTATTTTGAAGATCGACCCTGACATTCGATAAAACTGAAAAGAGTTAAACATGTAAAATTAAATACGTTTTATATTTTGTAGAAAGAACAACACGGCACTATTAGAAGGGAAAATGATATCATAATGCGTAGCTGTATTTAGCAGGCGGCAGCCGAATTAGCGACATGCGGGGTTGCCACCTCTCTTTCGGACTCAAGGTGACCCTGCAGAAGTCTAAAGCTGTGCTACGTAGGCCATACTGAAAGTTTCTGAGGTCAGATAAATAAGACTAGATATAAGACTTACGATTCATTTATTGTTTTTCAATGTATATTCCTTCGCAATTAATGCATTTTTGCATTCGTTGAAACCACTGTACAAAGAGGTTGGACCAGTCTTCTTTAGGGACCTCTTCAATGGCTTCATGGAACGCATTCACCGCCGATTCAGGGCTTGTAAAACGTGTGCCTCTAAGTTTGTCTTTAATTTTTGAAAACTAATTGAAGTCGCAGGGTGCGAGGTCCAGGCTGTAAGGCGAAGGCGTCACCAGTTCATCATTTGAAACCTTCGAATAGGCTTCTTTTACCTTAGCGGAATGTGAGGATGCATTATCGTGGTGGAGGAGTACATTGCTTCGAAGACGCGTTTCGCGAACTTTTTCTAAGACTCTGGGCAAGCAAGTATTGACGTACCAATCTGCAGTCACTGTCCTCAAGCGATCATCTTCAAGTGATACTGTAGTGTAATGTTCTGTTTTTCCGAAAAAAGAAGCAACCTTATTTTACCAACAACACTTCGACTTTTCTTAACTTCCGTCGGCAAATCTTCAAAAGGAAAGACCCACTCTGCCAACTGGCTTTTTCTTTTAGGCTCAAAGTAGTACACCCAGGTTTCGTCACTGGACACGCAGTCGTTTCTGGTCCTCCGTTAAGTCATGTGGTGTCCATTGAGTGCAAAGCTGCCAAACCTTCAGATGCACATGTAAAATGTTTTGCACTTTGCTCATTCAAATGCCTAATACAGCACAAATTTGCTAGCAAGTAATTTTTTTTTTGTCACTTTCAATAATTTGTCGTTCGGTGTCAATTTTCGAGTCTGTAACCGCATTCGCCGGCCGACCTTCACAAACCTCATCATAGAGATGATCATGTCCACGTCTAAATTCTCCAAACCACGAATACACAGAGCTGCGACATGGTGCTTCATCACCAAATGCCAATTGAAGTCTCTGGCAACTCCCTTGTTGACTTAAGCCACAACGAAAATCATAAAAAATCATTGAACGAAAATGTTCACGAGTTAAATTCATTTTGATAGCGACACACAATCTTCGAAAGGATGCCACAATGAAATAACAAATGACAGTCTTGCAAATTAAAAAGTACCATGCTCGCATAGAGTTCCATTTTCGAATTCTATAATAGTTTTTTCATTATTTTATTGTAAGTGGCCAGATCCAGAAACTTTCAGTATGCCACACGCATAATATGTTTTCATGTTGGGGGTTCAATTCCTACACAGTAGAAATATTTGTATGGTCTACATGTAGTTATTTCGGAATTGTGAACGCATTCACGATACAAACTTATTCCTTGTGTGAGGTAACGTTATTTATAAACAAAACAATATATTACTAAAATGTTTGTTAAGATATATTTTTTAGTTTGCTTGATAATATATAAACTCACCGTTACGGTATGGTAGTGGCAAAAGTATCACCCTCCAAATTGTTAATCTTTTTAGAAGTTCCTAATAATCTAGTTTACCTTAAACTTCAGCCTATATGTTGTACCGAAGTAATATTTTATAAAAACTCATTCATTAGGTACATTAAACAGTAATATATTGTAAACTATTGAATTTGTCTATTTAGTTTAATTGAATTTGATGAGCATTTTTATTTTCTTCATACCTTCCATCAGCATTAAATTTTTGTGTGTGCTAGAAGACTCCGAAAAAATGAAAACATTATGTCACATCTTTAAAAAATATATTATTGTGAATATTACTTCGATCAACGCAGTGATAAAGATGTGAAGTCACTGCTATTTCCTCTTAACCACCTAAGTTTGGTGATTCTTCGAGCTATGTCAATAACCTTGGTTTTCCTGTGGATATCTTCATTTCTGATGTGATCATTCAAGGAAACTCCGAGCATAGACTTTAACACTGCCCTTTGGGTGACTTTAAGTCTTCTGATGAGGCCCATTGTAAGCGACCACGTTTCGGAGCCAAAAGTCATCACTGGCAACATGCACTGGTCATAGACTTTTTAGTACTGTACTGTGACTGTGGTATATTGGACGAGAAGATACCGTGGAACTTCCCAAACGCTGCCCAGCCAAGTGGGATTCGATGATTGACCTGTTTTTCGAAATTAGATCTACCCAACTGAACCGTCTGTCCCAGGTAAACGTAGTCGTCCACAACTTCTAGTCTCCGAATTTGATAGGAGTGGGTTCTACATTGATATTAACCATGACTTTGATTTTGTCCATGTTCATTTTAAGACCCACTCTTTCGGAAACTCTACTGAGGTCATCGAGCATTGTACTGAGCTTCTTCGTAGTCTCACCAAAAAACACAGGCAAACCGAAGGTGAGTGATGTACTCGCCATTGACATTAATGCCTAGCCCTCTCCATTCCATAACTTTGAAGACATCCTCCATTGCAGCCATGTACAGTTTCGGAGAAATGACTTCTCCCTGCCTCACACCTCGCTGCAAGAGGATAGGTTTCGAGGTCTGGTCCTGAAGTCGGACTGACATGGTGGAGTTTTCGTACAAAAGATCTGGCATCGTCGCATCTATGCCCCGCACGCCCCCTTCCGTACCTGCCCCCTCAGCACTTTGATGTACCGATATTCATTCTGGCACCGTTGGAGAGACTGCAGCACGGCCCAGGTCTCGATCGACTCAAAGGCTTTCTCTTAGTCTACAAACACTAAGCAGAGAGGCTGATTATACTCCTCAGTCTTCTGTATAGCCTTCCGCAGCGTATGTATGTGGTCTACGGTGCTAAAGCCTTTTCGGTATCCTGATTGTTCGGGAGGCTGGAAGTCATCGAACCTGCACGCGAGACATTTTCAATTAAAATATTACAAAGCAAAAATAGTTTTTTTGTTTTTTTTTTGTATTGGGTAATATGTAATAGTTGGTACCGATCCTAATATAAAAATTATCCCAGAAAATTAATGCTTTCTACAAAAATACGTACGGAAACAAAAAAGAAAAAAAAAAAGATATAAAACATAATACGTATACAAAAGGTCTAATAGCACAAATTTTACAGTCACTGAAATTAAGGAGAAATTCATCGACAAAGGTAAATTTAATAAATAGGTAGAGACTCTTTAACAGAAAGAGGTGATTACTTCCCATACCGTCTCACTCTTTACCACCACGGATCAATGCTGGACGCCAGAACTCGCCGTTATCGACGACCTCCTCGAGGATACGGCAGTGCTCCGACACCACCATCTTCCATCTCCATCGTGTGCTTGGGTGATCTGTACAACTCACAAAGCAGTACAAAATGCCTTCACATAGTTTGTGGTGTCCAGATCCTTGGAGTTCTGTTACAAAGGTTCAAATGATTTTCGAATTAGATGGTACTATAAACACACTCGTTGTCATAGGTAAATACTTCGAATAAATAAATACTTAGAATTTAATTCTACAAAAAAAACTGTTGTAATTAATAATATTTTTGTCCCAATATTTAAGGAGCTCTCCTCAATTTCTTTTATTTTTTCAGATATAGATTTTAATGAAATCCTTACAAAAGAAACCCTTTCAAATTGTATATTACATATTTAATTTTCTACTACCATGATCCTTCAAAAAGTTCCTTTTCATGTCACCGAAATCAATTATTAGATCATAACAATATTTTCAAAGACTAATTTGAAAGATCATCATCATCATCATCATTTCAGCCGAAAGACGTCCACTGCTGGACATAGGCCTCCCCCAAGCGTCGCCACAACGAAAGGTCCTGTGCGTCTCGCATCCATCGGACTCCCGCAACCGTTACCAAATCATCGGTCCACCTTGTAGGAGGCCTTCCAACGCTACGTCTTCCGGTACGTGGTCGCCATTCCAGAACCTTTCAGCCCCAACGGCCATCTGTTCTGCGAGCAATGTGCCCTGCCCATTGCCACTTTAGTTTGGCGATTCTTCGTGCTATGTCGGCAACCTTGGTTCTCCTGCGGATATCCTCATTCCTGATTCGATCACGCAAGGAAACTCCGAGCATAGCCCTCTCCATTGCCTTTAACGTGACTGAAACTTTGGGTGACTTTAAGTCTTCTGATTAGGCCCATTGTAAGCGATCACGTTTCGGAGCCATATGTCATCACTGGCAACACGCACTGGTCATAGACTTTCGTCTTGAGACACTGTGGTATATTGGACGAGAAGATACCGCGCAGCTTCACGAACGCTGCCCAGCCGAGTCGAATTTGAAAGACTACTCTTTAAAACAAAAGAATCATTTTCAAAATAGACCAAGAAATTGATAATGAACATAAAAAAAACATTCATTTCAGCCGAAAGATGTCCACTGTTGAGCAAAGGCCTCCTCCAAGTGTTGCCATAACGACCGGTACTGTGCGTCTTGCATCCATCGGATTCCTCACCAGGTCATCGGTCAACCTTGTGGGAGGCCTTCCAACGCTGTGTCTTCCGGTACGTAGTCGCCACTCCAAAACCTTTCGTCCCCATCGACCATCTGTTCTGCGAGCAATGCGTATGTGTGTGTGTTTAAAAAAACACAACTAAACATAAAAGCTTCCCCTTCTTTTTGAAGTCAATTAAAAGTTAATGCTTAAGGATCAATTAATCGACAAAATAATTACTCTCCAAAATTCAATTATAAATTCAGTTTATTAAAGTCTGTTTTACAGAAATGCAAATTGTAGCAACACGATAGTGTAGTTTGATAGACGACTCATTACACTTAATTGTAGCGACACGTCAACGTAGAACAGGCCGCACACACGTATCTTGCTGAATGATGCTCGATTTAAGCGTAGTATATTTTTGCACAATCTTTTTTCATCATCTGTGAAGAATGCAAAGTCAACGGATGTAGTGATAACATATATAATAAAGAGCAAAAGGCAATGAGAACTCTAGTGTTAATCTAAATTTAAAAGGGGTATTTCATATAATAATGCTGCCATCATTAGTGTAGGCTCGAAGTAATAAAGTTACGATCGGAATATATCGCACTATTATTTTTCGAAAAAAATTTCATCTAATATTGAACTAAGATCCTAAATATTTAAACATTAAACCACTAGCTACACTAGCATGGCCACTTTATTTTTATAGCAAGTGTTATTTTCTCGTGAATAATATTAGGTACTATTATGATCAGTTAGTACCTACTTCCATAAATACAAACAGAAAAAAAAATCCTCTTCTATATTCTTCTTATATTTGACAAACGTTCAATTTAAATGAAATTTTAAAACTAAAACTAACCTGAGCAATTTGAATTCAAAATAATAACGCAAGTATCTTGAACACTTTCAATGGCCAAGTAGAATTTCTCACATTCGATAGTCATCATTGTGTGCCATGTCAAATCTTTTATCAGCCAGCCCAACGTTGCCATTGACATCAAAGTTGCTGCTTTCTGTAACAAATAAATGATTGTGCAAATTGTGTTTAGCCAAATAATAAGAAATAAAATAAAGTTAATTTAGCTCTTACTATGTTATGAGTTAATTGCACCAAGTCAATAACGTCCTTAATATAAATCAGAGTATGGATGAATAAATTTATGAGGTAGTAAAGTATCTGAAAAGTGTTATTATTAAATTAAACATAAATAATACAATTAACCAGTATGGTGTTTTGTTTAGCTAAATGTCCTCCGTTTTATGAAAATTATTTTCAATGACCCGTTAAAAGAGTAAAGATGGTATTAAGGTACTAACAAATTGCTGAAAACAATATTTGTAATTATCGTAGCATTCCAATATATAAACATAAGCCTGAAACACGTTTTTCCTGTAATTTTCATCAGGCGTGTCTCTAAATCCCGGATAATTTAATACTTCAATTCCCCATAGAACGATTTTTTTTTCCAACATTTTGATAATTCTTGTCGCATAAACTACATTGAAATCGAAAACTGCTAAAAGGTAGGTAAAAAATATAAAAAAGTAAGGCAAATTGAGCTGTATTGAAAAATAAGTGGACATAATCATGTAGGAACTTGTAGCAATAAATACAATAATCCAATTATGAATAACAAAGTAATTGAAATATGTTTCGTTGTTGAGCACCTTGTGAACTTTTTGAAAAGTTAAGACGAGCTGGATAATGTTTTTAGTTCGCATGATGCCGATAACGAAGTTTATTGCCAAACCAAAACAATAAAACAGGCAGTCAAAATAAATGATATACGTGAAAATGGTTTGCCTATGTCCATTTAGAGCCTCAATACAGGCGTAGTATATGAATAAAACCATGAAAAATACGTTTGCGAACATTAAGACACAATTGAAGATAAAGCCAATTGGCGATATGAAATTTTCTATGATGCGATACTTAGGGCAAAAGATAATATTTAGCATTAAGTTCAAAGGAAAAAGCAGTGATTGCACATCTTTATCAACTATGTTGATCAAAGCAACATTAACTGTATGTTTTTTTAGAATATTTTGTATAGTTTTCATGTTCTTGTAGTTTTCTAGTATACACATGAAAGTGGATAGTTGATTCTTTAACTGACGGTATGATGAGAGTAACCAATACCAAATTAATTTAGATTAAATGGACACAGTCAATAGCTATCAAATTATTACGGTACGGTGAACCTAATGAATGAGTCTCTATAAAATATTACTAAGGTATATTGTACAGGATGAAGTCGTAGATGTGCACCATTTTGGATAATATAATTTGCAAAATGTGAAAGAAAGATTAGTATCTTGCTGAGGTTGATACTTGTATCACTGTTGCATCAAACGGTCTCTTTCTGATGAATAGTGTTCCATGTTGAAATGTTTAAAGAAAAGTTTACTTGGAATAAATTCAGCTTTATAATAATTTAATGAAATTAATTTTCATATGACGTTAGAATTCACTAACGTTTGATAACAAACTAACGAACTTTATAACAAACGCTCTATCAAGATAGCTCTGAAGAAAGCCTTAATTAAAAGGCAGACCAACTCATTTTTGCGACTACCTCATTATAATTTTAGACCGGTTATTATTTTGAAGATCGACCCTGACATTCGATAAAACTGAAAAGAGTTAAACATGTAAAATTAAGTACGTTTTATATTTTGTAGAAAGGACAACACGGCACTATTAGAAAGGAAAATTACATCATAATGCGTAGCTGTATTTAGCACGCGGCAGCCGAATTAGCGACATGCGGGTTTGCCTCCTCTCTTTCGGACTCAAGATGACCCTGCAGAAGTCTAAAGCTGCACTGCTACTTAGGGCATACTGAAAGTTTCTGAGTTCAGATAAATAAGACTAGATCTAAGACTTACGATACGTCTTCTTTAAGGACCTCTTCAATGGCTTCATGGAACGCATTCACCGCCGATTCAGGGCTTGTAAAACGTGTGCCTCTAAGTTTGTCTTTAATTTTTGAAAACAAATTGAAGTCGCAGAGTGCGAGGTCCAGGCTGTAAGGCGAAGGCGTCACCAGTTCATCATTTGAAACCTTCAAATAGGCTTCTTTTACCTTAGCGGAATGTGAGGATGCAAGGATGCAAGCAAGTATTGACGTACCAATCTGCAGTCACTGTCCTCAAGCGATCATCTTCAAGTGATACTGTATTAATAATAATAATAATAAACGTTTATTTCGGACCTTTCCGTCCATATGTTACACTTACAGCATTTTTATAACACACACAATATTAAAAACAACACACAACAGAAAAAAAAGAAACAGTTTACAATGCACAATTAAACAAAAAGAAACACATACAAAACAAAAAGAAAAAAAAACTACACACATTTAGTGCGGTGAGGGGGAAATGTCCAGTACTCACCGTACAGCGTGCAAGCGTATCCAGTGGTGCAGCAGTGGAGAGTCCCACCTGTCTGCAAACACCTTCACAATATTGTTACTACTGGTTCTAACACGGCTCATCAGTGACGCACATTGCTTCCTAATAAGGGCATGAAAGCCATCAGTGTGCGCTTCTGCGAACATGGTGGAGGCACTGCAGAACCGTGGTAGCCCCAGCAGCACCCTAAACGCGTTATTGTATTGAACACGTAAGGCGCCATATGCTCCCAGTGTGTAGTTAGCCCACAGGCTACACGTATAAAGTGTTTGGCAGTAAGACTTAAAAACTTAATTGTAATTTTCTGTTTTTCTGAAAAAAGAAGCAACCATAATATTTTACCAACACTTCGACTTTTCTTAACTTCCGTCGGCAAATCTTCAAAAGGAAAGACCCACTCTGCCAACTGGCTTTTTCTTTTGGGCTCAAAGTAGTACACCCAGGTTTCGTCACTTGTCACGATATTACAGGCAGCCAATGACTGTCCTCCGTTAAACTTTTTATCATTTTACGGCACCACTGGACACGCCGTCGTTTCTGGTCCTCCGTTAAGTCATGTGGTATCCATTAAGTGCAAAGCTGCCAAACCTTCAGATGCACATGTAAAATGTTTTGCACTTGGCTCATTCAAATGCCTAATACAGCACAAATTTGCTAGCAAGTAATTTTTTTTTGTCAGTTTCAATAATTTGTCGTTCGGTGTCAATTTTCGAGTCTGTAACCGCAGTCGCCGGCCGACCTTCACAAACCTCATCATAGAGATGATCACGTCCACGTCTAAATTCTCCAAACTACGAATACACAGAGCTGCGACATGGTGCTTCATCACCAAAAGCCAATTGAAGTCTCTGGCAACTCCCTTGTTGACTTAAGCCACAACGAAAATCATAAAAAATCATTGAACGAAAATCTTCACGAGTTAAATTCATTTTGATAGCGACACACAATTTTCGAAACGATGCCACAATGAAATAACAAATGACAGTCTTGCAAATTAAAAAGTATCATGCTCACATAGAGTTCCATTTTTAACCGACTTCAAAAAGGAGGAGGTTATATGTTCGGTTGAATGTATGTTTTTTTTTTTTATGTATTTCACCGGTCAATTGTAGACCGATTTAGAATTTTTTTTTTTGATTAATAGGTTATGCTTCCGAGTTGGTCCCATAGAAATATCGTTATAATCTGATCATGAACTTCGAAGATATGGAACAGAATTCCTCATAGGATCACAGCAGAACCGTCGTAACAAGTAAAATTGCTTTGTTTATACGTGTAGTCGATGACTGACTGAAAGTAGAGGGGGAATATATCGAACTGATCTGATAATGAAGCCTGAAGTTAGGCACCGGAACTCTGTAATAAATTAATGTAATCTAACCGTGTTTGGGATTATTAGAATTGTCATGAGATGCACTCTGGCTATAAGGTATTTAAGTTTGGCTGACGTATGGACTTTTTAGTGGTGGTACCATAACTAAAAAGTGTAAAATAAAAAACTTTTTACAAAAAAAATACAACCGACTTCAAAGTCAAAAAAAAACACTGAAAAGTGCAAAATAACTTTAATTTCGGAAGTCGGTGTTAAATAACGAAGAGACAAAACTATTATAGAAACACCGACTTCCGAAATTAAAGTTATTTTGCACTTTTTAGTGTTTTTTTTTTTACTTTGAAGTCGGTTGTATGTTTTTTGTAAAAAGTTTTTTTCGAATTCTATAATTGTTTTTTCATTATTTTATTGTAAGTGGCCAGATCCAGAAACTTTCAGTATGCCATACGCATAATATGTTTTCATGTTGGGGGTTCAATTCCTACACAGTAGAAATATTTGTATGGTCTACATGTAGTTATTTCGGAATTGTGAATGCATTCACGATACAAACTAATTCCTTGTGTGAGGTAACGTTATTTATAAACAAAACAATATCTTACTAAAATGTTTGTTAAGATATTTTTTTTAATTTGCTTGATATAAACTCACCGTTACGGTATGGTAGTGGCAAAAGTATCACCCTCCAAATTGTTAATCTTTTTAGAAGTTCCTAATAATCTAGTTTACCTTAAACTTCAGCCTATATGTTGTACCGAAGTAATATTTTATAAAAACTCATTCATTAGGTATATTAAACAGTAATATATTGTAAACTATTGAATTTGTCTATTTAGTTTAATTGAATTTGATGAGCATTTTTATTTTCTTCATACCTTCCATCAGCATTAAATTTTTGTGTGTGCTAGAAGACTCCGAAAAAATGAAAACATTATGTCACATCTTTAAAAAATATATTATTGTGAATATTACTTCGATCAACGCAGTGATAAAGATGTGAAGTCACTGCTTTTTCCTCTTAACCACCTAAGTTTGGTGATTCTTCGAGCTATGTCAATAACCTTGGTTCTCCTGTGGATATCTTCATTTCTGATGTGATCATGCAAGGAAACTCCGAGCATAGACCTTACCATTGCCCTTTGGGTGACTTTAAGTCTTCTGATGAGGCCCATTGTAAGCGACCACGTTTCGGAGCAAAAGTCATCACTGGCAACATGCACTGGTCATAGACTTTTTAGTACTGTACTGTGACTGTGGTATATTGGACGAGAAGATACCGTGGAGCTTCCCAAACGCTGCCCAGCCAAGTCGGATTCGATGATTGACCTGTTTTTCGAAATTATCCCAGGTAAACGTAGTCGTCCACATCTTCTAGTCTCCGAATTTGATAGGAATGCGTTCTACATTGATATTAACCATGACTTTGATTTTGTCCATGTTTATTTTAAGACCCACTCTTTCAGAAACTCTACTAAGGTCATCGAGCATTGTACTGAGCTTCTTCGTAGTCTCACTAAAAAACACAGGCAAACCGAAGGTGAGTGATGTACTCGCCATTGACATTAATGCCTAGCCCTCTCCATTCCAGAACTTTGAAGACATCCTCCATTGCAGCCATGTACGGTTTCGGAGAAATGACATCTCCCTGCCTCACACCTCGCTGCAAGAGGATAGGTTTCGAGGTCTGGTCCTGAAGTCGGACTGACATGGTTTTTTTTTTTTTTTTTTTAGGTGGGAAAATCATCTTATGACAAATCTCGCTCTTGGGCGGAGCGAGAGATAGTGTCAGACTTTTACTGACTAAAAACCCACTCCTGTTCCTTCGTTGCCTTCGTCCCAGGGCCCCGGTTTCGTTTTCACACTACCCATGGCCCCAGTAGGCTTCGACCCTGCTGGGCCCCTACGGTTTGCTGACATCTCCCTGAGGCGCGCGCGGAACAATACGCGCCGTCGACGACTTGGGCTCGGTCCGGATGGTTACCGGACGGTCGGACGGCGGGCCACCCATTGCCCGCCTTCCGCAAGCCCGCGCCTACGGTGGCCGGAAATCAGGATCGGAATTCCGGCGGCGGCTGGGGCGTGAGTACCGTTGCCGTTGCCTCACGCGATCGGCCGCCTCCTTTGCCAGCATTACTGCTTCGCAGAAGGAGGCGACCGCCTGCCACTCCTCCTCGCTCCGGACCATGGCCTGTACTAAGGCCCGGCGCGAGAGATCGCCGCCGCCGATCGCCCCCACGAGGACACGGCGTTGCTCTTCTCAAGCGGGGCACACCTCCACCGTGTGCTCCACCGTGTCCTCCGGGCGGTCCACACAGTGGCGACACCCGGGCGTCTCTTCCGCACGAATCCGGTGCAGGAACTTCCCGAACTTCCCGTGTTCGGTGAGAACCTGCGTCATGCGGAAGGTGAGGACGCCGTGAGGTCTTTCCAACCACGCCTCAAAGAAGGGACTTACCGCCATAATTGTGGCGTGCCCAGCACTGGGTCGCGACAGTCGCTGTCGCCATTTCTCCATGAGATCCCGCCGGAGCTCTGTCCGCCATGCTGAGACTTGTCGCGGCAGCGGAGTTTCGCCCCGGCGTTGCATCTCCATGCGCAGATCGTGCATGTGAGCAAGGCCTGTTGCTACCAGATCCCATGGTGGCTGTCCAGCAAGGAGGCTCGCCGCTTCGCGGGAAATCGTCCGGTATCCTCGCACCATCCGTATGGCCATGACCCTCTGGCATGCGTTCAGCCGGGCCGCCGGCTGCTTCCGCAGCGCCGGCGCCCATATCGCGGACTGACATGGTGGAGTTTTCGTACAAACACTTCAGAACTTTGATGTACCGATATTCATTCTGGCACCGTTGGAGAGACTGCAGCACGGCCCAGGTCTCGATCGACTCAAAGGCTTTCTCTTAGTCTACAAACGCTAAGCAAAGAGGCTGATTATACTCCTCAGTCTTTTGTATAGCCTGCCGCAGCGTATGAATGTGGTCCACGGTGCTAAAGCCTTTTCGGAATCCTGATTGTTCGGGAGGCTGGAAGTCGTCGAACCTGCACGCGAGACATTTTCAATTAAAATATTACAAAGCAAAAATAGTTTTTTTGTTTTTTGTATTGGGTAATATGTAATAGTTGGTATCGATCCTAATATAAAAATTATCCCAGAAAATTAATGCTTCCTACAAAAATACTTACGGAAACAAAAAAGAAAAAAAAAGATATAAAACATAATACGTATACAAAAGGTCTAACAGCACAAATTTTACAGTCACTGAAATTAAGGAGAAATTCATCGACAAAGGTAAATTTAATAAATAGGTAGAGACTCTTTAACAGAAAGAGGTGATTACTTCCCATACCGTCTCACTCTTTACCACCACGGATCAATGCTGGACGCCAGAACTCGCCGTTATCGACGACCTCCTCGAGGATACGGCAGTGCTCCGACACCACCATCTTCCATCTCCATCGTGTGCTTGGGTGATCTGTACAACTCACAAAGCAGTACAAAATGCCTTCACATAGTTTGTGGTGTCCAGATCCTTGGAGTTCTATTACAAAGGTTCAAATGATTTTCGAATTAGATGGTAATTTAGACACACTCGTTGTAGGTAAATACTTCGAATAAATAAATACATAGAATTTAATTCTACAAAAAAAACTGTTGTAATTAATAATATTTTTGTCCCAATATTTAAGGAGCTCTCCTCAATTTCTTTTATTTTTTCAGATATAGATTTTAATGAAATCCTTACAAAAAAAACCCTTTTAAATTGTATATAACATATTTAATTTTCTACTACTATGATCCTTCAAAAAGTTCCTTTTCATGTCACCGAAATCAATTATTAGATCATAACAATATTTTCAATGACTAATTTGAAAGATCATCATCATCATCATCATTTCAGCCGAAAGACGTCCACTGCTGGACATAGGCCTCCCCCAAGCGTCGCCACAACGAAAGGTCCTGTGCGTCTCGCATCCATCGGACTCCCGCAACCGTTACCAAATCATCGGTCCACCTTGTAGGAGGCCTTCCAACGCTACGTCTTCCGGTACGTGGTCGCCATTCCAGAACCTTTCAGCCCCAACGGCCATCTGTTCTGCAAGCAATGTGCCCTGCCCATTGCCACTTTAGTTTGGCGATTCTTCGTGCTATGTCGGCAACCTTGGTTCTCCTGCGGATATCCTCATTCCTGATTCGATCACGCAAGGAAACTCCGAGCATAGCCCTCTCCATTGCCTTTAACGTGACTGAAACTTTGGGTGACTTTAAGTCTTCTGATGAGGCCCATTGTAAGCGACCACGTTTCGGAGCCATTTGTCATCACTGGCAACACGCACTGGTCATAGACTTTCGTCTTGAGACACTGTGGTATATTGGACGAGAAGATACCGCGCAGCTTCCCGAACGCTGCCCAGCCTAGTCGGATTTGAAAGATACTACTCTTTAAAACAAAAGAATCATTTTCAAAATAGACCAAGAAATTGATAATGAACATAAAAAAAAAACATTCATTTCAGCCGAAAGATGTCCACTGTTGAGCAAAGGCCTCCTCCAAGTGTTGCCATAACGACCGGTACTGTGCGTCTTGCATCCATCGGATTCCTCACCAGGTCATCGGTCAACCTTGTGGGAGGCCTTCCAACGTTGTGTCTTCCGGTACGTAGTCGCCACTCCAAAACCTTTCGTCCCCATCGACCATCTGTTCTGCGAGCAATGCGTATGTGTGTGTGTTTAAAAAAACACAACTAAACATAAAAGCTTCCCCTTCTTTTTGAAGTCAATTAAAAGTTAATGCTTATAATTTAGGATCAATTAATCGACAAAATAATTACTCTCCAAAATTCAATTATAAATTCAGTTTATTAAAGTCTGTCTTACAGAAATGCGAATTGTAGCAACACGATAGTGTAGTTCGATAGACGACTCATTACACTTAATTGTAGCGACACGTCAACGTAGAACAGGCCGCACACACGTATCTTGCTGAATGATGCTCGATTTAAGCGAAGTATATTTTTGCACAATCTTTTTTCATCATCTGTGAAGAATGCAAAGTCAACGGATGTAGTGATAACATATATATAATAAATAGCAAAAGGCAATGAGAACTCTAATGTTAATCTAAATTTAAAAGGGGTATTTCATATAATAATGCTACCATCATTAGTGTAGGCTCGAAGTAATAAAGTTACGATCGGAATATATCGCACTATTATTTTTCGAAAAAAATTTCATCTAATATTGAACTAAGATCCTAAATATTTAAACATTAAACCACTAGCTACACTAGCATAGCCACTTTATTTTTATAGGAAGTGTTATTTTCTCTATTTATGATCAGTTAGTACCTGCTTCCATAGATACAAACAGAAAAAAAATCCTCTTCTATATTCTTCTTATATTTGACAGACGTTCAATTTAAATGAAATTTTAAAACTAAAACTAACCTGAGCAATTTGAATTCAAAATAATAACGCAAGTATCTTGAACACTTTCAATGGCCAAGTAGAATTTCTCACATTCGATAGTCATCATTGTGTGCCATGTCAAATCTTTTATCAGCCAGCCCAACGTTGCCATTGACATCAAAGTTGCTGCTTTCTGTAACAAATAAATGTTTGTGCGATTTGTGTTAAGCCAAATAATAAGAAACAAAATAAAGTTAATTTAGCTCTTACTATGTTATGAGTTAATTGCACCAAGTCAATAACGTCCTTAATATAAATCAGAGTATGGATGAATAAATTTATGAGGTAGTAAAGTATCTGAAAAGTGTTATTATTAAATTAAACATAAATAATACAATTAACCAGTATGGTGTTTTGTTTAGATAAATGTCCTCCGTTTTATGAAAATTATTTTCAATGACCCGTTAAAAGATTAAAGATGGTATTAAGGTACTAACAAGTTGCTGAAAACAATATTTGTAATTATCGTAGCATTCCAATATATAAACATAAGCCTGAAACACGTTTTTCCTGTAATTTTCATCAGGCGTGTCTCTAAATCCCGGATAATTTAATACTTCAATTCTCCATAGAACGATTTTTTTTTCCAACATTTTGATAATTCTTGTCGCATAAACTACATTGAAATCGAAAACTGCTAAAAGGTAGGTAAAAAATATAAAAAAGTAAGGCAAATTGAGCTGTATTGAAAAATAAGTGGACATAATCATGTAGGAACTTGTAGCAATAAATACAATAATCCAATTATGAATAACAAAGTAATTGAAATAGGTTTCGTTGTTGAGCACATTGTGAACTTTTTGAAAAGTTAAGACGAGCTGGATAACGTTTTTAGTTCGCATGATGCCGATAACGAAGTTCATTGCCAAACCAAAACAATAAAACAGGCAGTCAAAATAAGTGCTGATATACGTGAAAATGGTTTGCCTTTGTCCATTTAGAGCCTCAATACAGGCGTAGTATATGAATAAAACCATGAAAAATACGTTTGAGAACATTATGACACAATTGAAGATAAAGCCAATTGGCGTTATGAAATTTTCTATAATGCGATATTTAGGGCAAAAGATAATATTTAGCATTAAGTTCAAAGGAAAAAACAGTGTTTGCACATCTTTATCAACTGTGTTGATTAAAGCAATATTAACTGTTTTTTTTTTTAGAATATTTTGTATAGTTTTCATGTTCTTGTAGTTTTCTAGTATACACATGAAAGTGGATAGTTGATTCTTTAACTGACGGTATGAGGAAAGTAACCAATACCAAATTAATTTAGATTAAATGGACACAGTCAATAGCTATCAATTTATTACGGTACGGTGAACCTAATGAATGAGTCTCTATAAAATATTACTAAGGTATAATGTACAGGATGAAGTCGTAGATGTGCACCATTTTGGATAATATAATTTGCAAAATGTGAAAGAAAGATTAGTATCTTGCTGAGGTTGATACTTGTATCACTATTGCATCAAACGGTATCTTTCTGATGAATAGTGTTCCATGTTGAAATGTTTAAAGAAAAGTTTACTTGGAATACATTCAGCTATATAATAATTTAATAAAATTAATTTTAATATTACGTTAGAATTCACTAACGTTTGATAACAAACTAACAAACTTTATAACAAACGCTTTATCAAGATAGCTCTGAAAGCCTTAATTAAAAGGCAAACTACCTCATTTTTGCGACTACCTCATTATAATTTTAGACTGGTTATTATTTTGAAGATCGACCCTGACATTCGATAAAACTGAAAAGAGTTAAACAAGTAAAATTAAGTACGTTTTATATTTTGTAAAAAGAACAACACGGCACTATTAGAAGGGAAAATGAGATCATAATGCGTAGCTGTATTTAGCAGGCGGCAGCCGAATTAGCGACATGCGGGTTTGCCTCCTCTCTTTCGGACTCAAGATGACCCTGCAGAAGTCTAAAGCTGCGCTACTTAGACCATACTGAAAGTTTCTGAGGTCAGATAAATAAGACTAGATATAAGACTTACGATACATTTATTGTTTTTGTTATTTTTGCATTCGCTGAAACCACTGTACAAAGAAGTTGGACCAGTCTTCTTTAGGGACCTCTTCAATGGCTTCATGGAACGCATTCACCGCCGATTCAGGGCTTGTAAAACGTGTGCCTCTAAGTTTGTCTTTAATTTTTGAAAACAAATTGAAGTCGCAGGGTGCGAGGTCCAGGCTGTAAGGCGAAGGCGTCACCAGTTCATCATTCGAAACCTTCAAATAGGCTTCTTTTACCTTAGCGGAATGTGAGGATGCGTTATCGTGGTGGAGGAGTACATTGCTTCGAAGACGCTTTTCACGAACTTTTTCTAAGACTCTGGGCAAGCAAGTCTTGACGTACCAATCTGCAGTCACTGTCCTCAAGCGATCATCTTCAAGTGATACTGTATTGTAATATTCTGTTTTTCCGAAAAAAGAAGCACCCATATTTTACCAACACTTCGACTTTTCTTAACTTCCGTCGGCAAATCTTCAAAAGGAAAGACCCACTCTGCCAACTGGCTTTTTCTTTTGGGCTCAAAGTAATACATCCAGGTTTCGTCACTTGTCACGATATTACAGGCAGCCAATGACTGTCCTCCGTTAAACTTTTTTATAATTTTACGGCACCACTGGACACGCAGTCGTTTCTGGTCCTCCGTTAAGTCATGTGGTATCCATTGAGTGCAAAGCTGCCAAACCTTCAGATGCACATGTAAAATGTTTTGCACTTGGCTCATTCAAATGCCTAATACAGCACAAATTTGCTATCAAGTTTTTATTTTTTGTCAGTTTCAATAATTTGTCGTTCGATGTCAATTTTCGAGTCTGTAACCGCAGTCGCCGGCCGACCTTCACAAACCTCATCATAGAGATGATCACGTTCACGTCTAAATTCTCCATACCACGAATACACAGAGTTGCGACTTGGTGCTTCATCACCAAATGCCAATTGAAGTCTCTGGCAACTCTCTTGTTGACTTAAACCACAACAAAAATCATAAAAAAAATCATTGAACGAAAATGTTCACGAGTTAAATAAGTCTGTGAGTTAAATTCATTTTGATAGCGACACACAATCTTCGAAAGGACGCCACAATGAAATAACAAATGACAGTCTCGCAAATTAAAAAGTAACATGCTCGCAAAGAGTTCCATTTTCGAATTCTATAATATTTTTTTCATTATTTTATTGTAAGTGGCCAGATCCAGAAACTTTCAGTATGCCCCACGTATAAATGTTTTCATGTTGGGGGTTCAATTCACCCACAGTAGAAATATTTGTATAGTCTACATCCAGTTGTTCTGGATTTGAGTGTATTGTGTATATCAGTGTAGATACACGTTTTTGAACGCATTCACGATACAAAACTAATTCCTTGTGTGAGGCAACGTTATTTATAAACAAAAAATATCTTACTAAAATGTTTGTTAAGATATTTTTTTTAGTTTGCTTGATATAAACTCACCTTTACGGTATGGTAGTGGTAAAAGTATCATCCTCCAAATTGTTAATCTTTTTAGAAGTTCCTAATAATCTAGTTTACCTTAAACTTCAGCCTATATGTTGTACCGAAGTAATATTTTATAAAAACTCATTCATTAGGTATATTAAACAGTAATATATTGTAAACTATTGAATTTGTCTATTTAGTTTAATTGAATTTGATGAGCATTTTTATTTTCTTCATACCTTCCATCAGCATTAAATTTTTGTGTGTGATAGAAGACTCTCCGAAAAAATGAAAACATTAGGTCACATCTTTAAAAAATATATTGTGAATACTTCGATCAACGCAGTGATAAAGATGTGAAGTCACTGCTTTTTCCTCTTAACCACTTAAGTTTGGTGATTCTTCGAGCCATGTCAATAACCTTGGTTCTCCTGTGGATATCTTCATTTCTGATGTGATCATGCAAGGAAACTCCGAGCATAGACCTTAACACTGCCCTTTGGGTGACTTTAAGTCTTTTGATGAGGCCCATTGTAAGCGACCACGTTTCGGAGCCAAAATTCATCACTGGAAACATGCACTGGTCATAGACTTTTTAGTACTGTACTGTGACTGTGGTATATTGGACGAGAAGATACCGTGGAACTTCCCAAACGCTGCCCAGCCGAGTCGGATTCGATGATTGACCTGTTTTTCGAAATTAGATCTACCCAACTGAACCGTCTGTCCCAGGTAAACGTAGTCGTCCACAACTTCTAGTCTCCGAATTTGATAGGAGTAGGTTCTACATTGATATTAACCATGACTTTGATTTTGTTCATGTTCATTTTAAGACCCACTCTTTCGGAAACTCTACTGAGGTCATCGAGCATTGTACTGAGCTTCTTCGTAGTCTCACCAAAAAACACAGGCAAACCGAAGGTGAGTGATGTACTCGCCATTGACATTAATGCCTAGCCCTCTCCATTCCAGAACGATGAAGACATCCTCCATTGCAGCTATGAACAGTTTCGGAGAAATGACTTCTCCATGCCTCACACCTCGCTGCAAGAGGATATAGGTTTCGAAGTCTGGTCCTGGACTGACATGGTGGAGTTTTCGTACAAACACTTCAGCACTTTGATGTACCGATATTCATTCTGGCACCGTTGGTTGGAGAGACTGCAGTACGGCCCTGGTCTCGATCGACTCAAAGGCTTTCTCTTAGTCTACAAACGCTAAGCAGAGAGGCTGATTATACTCCTCAGTCTTCTGTATGGCCTGCCGCACCGTATGTATGTGGTCCACGGTGCTGAAGCCTTTTCGGAATCCGGCTAGTTCAGGAGGCCGGAAGTCGTCGAACCTGCACGCGAGACATTTTCAATAAAAATATTACAAAGGTAAAATAGTTTTTTTTTTTTTGTATCGGGTAATATGTAATAGTTGGTACCGATCCTAACACAAAAATTATCCCAGAAAATTAATGCTTCCTACAAAAATACGTACGGAAAAAAATAAAAATAATTGTATATCACTGCTGCAAAATTGGTCCAGTTCAGCATAATGTCAGATAAAATACGTACCTATTTTACAATTACCTGACACTGGTTTTCAACTAACCTTTAAATGTAGGGATAAAAAATTAAAACTATTTTATTGTGTGAGGTAACTAAATGTAATTGCATATTATTAATGTATAGTAAATGATAAACCACAAAGGAGATAGCGCGACAAATTAGACAGTTTCCGCTAGGACTGGCAAGAGAAAGCGCGGGCCAGCAAAACATGGGAGGAGTGGAGGGAGGCCTATACCCAGGAGTGAGATAGAACCAGCTCACAAAAAAAAAAACAAATAATAAATAGGTGTTAAATGTGTAGGTACGAATAAGATAATACTGAGACTACAAGAATAAATGTCTAAATTCAACCCAAATTTAAGTAAATTAAATCATATATTTTATATTTCTTGCGACTAACAGAAAGTGGTCTCGAGTGATTCTACCCCAACCCACCGCCATTAATACAGTCGCGTCTGCGCAACCATCCGTGACGGTCGCGTAACTCGATATCGATAAATTTCGTGCAAAAATGACGAACGTTGTAAAGTGCAACCAGTGCAATATAGTAATTGACGAGATGTTATCATACATCCAAAATAAAGTGTCTGTGATTGACGAAGAAACGTTAGTTCGCATATGTACATCGTCGTTCACAAGTGACGAAATTAAAACTTCGAAATCGTTGTTGTTTGACTCCATCTCCACGGATTTGCGCAAGGTCGTCCGAAAAAACAAAGGGAAGGAAGGAAGAGATATGGCAGACATAATTAAGCTGTTCAAATCTGCAGAACCAACCGAGATCCCAGTGTTTGTGGCCCGCCAGTTAGAAAAGCTACCCCTGATTACTTTTGACCACCTTGACTGCACGAAACTGCTAAAGGATATAGTGCGCGTGCAAAATACAATCAAAGAGATGAAGACCACATTTGCCACCTTAGACGATCTGAAAGAGTTAAAAGAAGAAATCACAAAAATTCAGTGTGACTCATTACCACCAACGTCGGTATTTAAAGTTAACTCAAAGCGAGGAGCTTGGCTGCTGGACAGCGGCCCAATGGGGCTTTCAAATGTGCAAAATTCGTCGTTGAATGAGGAGTGCATCACCAGTAATAATAGTGGCCTAAGCAGTGATAGTCAAAAGAAAACTCCACCTCGATACAGACAAATTATGAGGGTAGATGAGAAACATCATCGAACGAATAATTATTCGAACTGTAAACGGTTGGAACTGATCGGCAGTGTCAACATACCGAT
Organism: Mythimna impura; assembly: GCA_905147345.3. NCBI lineage: Eukaryota > Metazoa > Arthropoda > Insecta > Lepidoptera > Noctuidae > Mythimna > Mythimna impura. The sequence continues at coordinate 1,411,770 of LR990344.1, forward strand.
GACGCATGAATGTGATGAAGCACGGCCGAGCTCTGCGGTTACGTCACAGCCGGCGAGCCGACAAGCGCATGTCCAGTCATCCGCGCAGGTGTCGCCGGCGCGACTAGCCAGTCAGATGTCGACCACTGAGAACCCCGTTGCTTTATTAGCGAAAATACAGCGAGCGGATCCTAATAATTTAATACACAAAGCTCATAATAAAAATGAAGAATGGCAACAAGTCTCGTATAAGAAAAGGACAAGTTACCGTTTTGCGGGCAAGTTAGGAATTGCAAGGGATTCAAAATGTAATTTTAAAGCGGCTGAAAAGAAAATTCCGATACTCATCACGAATATTCACAGCGACACTACGGAAGAGGACATAATTACTTACATTCACGATAAAACACAGGAAACTGTATGTCTTGAGAAAATTAAAATGAAAAAAGACAAGGGTCATCATGCTTACAAATTCTTTGTGTCTGATTATTTATTTATTTATTTGTTTATTTGTTTCAGATACAAGATCCATATTTTTTTAGTAGACACTTAAAATTATGTTAATAACAAAATTTACATAAACAAATACAAATAAACATTACCATATATACCAAATTACAAAAAAAAAATGACAAAATTTAAATTAAATAAAAATAAAATTAATCATGAAATTATTATGTCACATTATTAAATGTAATGCAAAAATTCAATATTATATTAATTTAAATAAAAGAAATAATTAAAAATCATTAACATTGCAATAAAATTAACAAGATTATAGAGATTTAAGGACAGGACTTAGTTTCCTTAAAAATTATATTGGACTGGACAATTAAATTAAATAATCAAAGAAAAATTAAAATTATGATTAATTAAGCATTCCTCTCGACATGTAATTGAATACAATGCCACAATATTGGGCATTCTATTCGACCCGCCACAACGCCAAGGATACCATTGCTACTGCCACGAACACGACTTAGCAGTGACGCTGCTCTTTTTCGCAGGATTGCATGAAAACCATCGACACGCGCGTCTGCAAACATATGCCAGATGCACTACAATGCCGCGGCAGCCGCATCAGCATCCTAAAAGCGTTGTTATATTGAACGCGCAGGGCGTTGATTGTCTTCTGCGTATAATTGACCCATAGACTGCACGTGTAGAAGGATTGGCAAAACGCCCGAAACAGTGTTACTTTTACAGCCTTGCCAGCTTGCAGCGTGCAAATCTACGGGTCAACATGTTGCATCGGACAGCCAACGCCCGGCGCTCTCTCTCAATATCCTCGCCATCTGAAAGGTCATCCGAGACCCAGTGGCCCAGATACTTGAATCGAGAAACTCTTGGTAATGCCACACCATTAATGAATACTGGTGGTACATACCTGACCTTCTGGCCTGGTGATTGGAACACCAAAAGCTCGCTCTTCTTCACATTATACCTGAGCCCATGAGCCCCGGCATAATCCTCACACACAGCGAGTAGCTTTCTAACAGCGCTTATGGAAGGACCCAACAACACCATATCGTCCGCGTAACTAATGTTATTGACGTATTATCCGTCTAAAGAACATCCGACTTTAGTGCTGCTGAGCCTCTCGATGAGTCCGTTTACGTAAAGATTGAAGAGACGAGGCGAGGTTAAACCTCCTTGCCTTACACCACACCTCAATCTGTACGCATCGGAGGTCACGCCTGCCCACCTCACAACGTTAATTTGGTTGTTGTACCAATAATCAAAGATTTTCACAACTTCTTCAGGGAGGCTGGTTTCCGTCCTCATTTTGTGCCATAGCACATCATAGGACACCAGATCGAAAGCTTTCGACAGGTCTAGAAAACAGGCGTAAACAGGAGTTTTCCTATCGGTGTAGTACCGAACAGTCTGCTTGAGGCATAGAATAGCTGATTCTGTCGACAGCCCCTGCCTAAAACCGAACTGGGCATCGTTAAGCTTTATGTGACTATTCAATATACGATCAAGCAGACTGTCCAGCACCTTCGCCACGGTCGTAGCTAAGGAGATGGGCCTATAATTGCTATTATCTGATGCATCGCCTGTTTTATTTTTGATTATTGGTACAACCACGGTCTTCATACACTCGTCCGGTAGGTAGGAGTGTCTCAGGCAAAATGTATAAAACATTGCGAGAACCCTAGGCAGATGAACCCCCGCGTACCACAGATGCTCAATACTAATTCCATCATGCCCTGGCGACTTACCCCTGGTCATGCTCGAAATAACGGCAGATACATCCCTAGCCGTAAAAGATGGTACTACTGCTGATCCCAATGCATTCTGCCTGATGTCTTTAGTATTGAGCATCCCCGGCCCGCTGGCAGGCTCTATATCGAAAAGATTCATAAACATGTTCGCAAAGTCACGTGGCTCGGTTACTCCGTTAACATTAAGAGGGACAGTGGCTTTGCAGTTTAATCGATTCGTACCTTTCCAAAAATTTTTGAAATTTTTGTCTGCGTGTTGTGCTGCGAGGATATCCATCTTAATCTGCTCGGCGTTATTTTGACACCATTTTAGTTTTGATTTAAACCGTTGCCGAGACTTCACCATGGCATTGTATATAGGTCCATTAACAGGCCTACCATATTGTAACCAGGTTTGAAAATCTAGCCTGGCAACCTCATGAGCACCACGAACATGCTTATTCCAGCCCAACACATTACACTTTCTTTTTAGCGTTTTGCCTCTAGGATGTGAACTAGCCTCAGCCGCTACACACAAAATCGAAACAATATCCTTATACATCCGGTCAATTACTACTTTATGCTCAACATTATGGCATAAGCTGTCACAGCACTGAGACAATTCTGATGGAAAATGAACGGACTTGAAAAGATCATTACATATTCCGGTATACAGCTGTATTTGTTGCTCGTCCCTATTGGCCCACAGTATGCCGTTAGGAGCACTTTCCGATAATGTAAACTGTGGCTTTATTACAGCAATGTTACAAAGCACTTCTATGGCACAGTGGTCCGACCAGGTACAGTCATAGTTCACCCTTACATCCATCACCGACTGCCACGCAGACTCCGATACCACACAGTGGTCAAGCCAACTTGTGCTGCCATGGGCATCGCTAACGAATGTAAAGGTGCCCGACGAACTTCCTAGTTTTTCCACATCCGCACATATCCATTGTTGGTTGCTACAAAATTTTAAAAGCTCTTTACCAAACAACGCACAAGGACTAGCATTAAAATCTCCCAAAATGTACACATTCGAAACTTCAGTGTTGTCAATTATAGCGCTTATCTCACTTAGGCAGTCAGTAAATTCAATTAAATTTTCAATGGAGTTCACAGGCATGTATACAGAGAAAACCATGAAAGAGCGATCGCACACCACCACTTTAACGGCCGCGAGTCGCACACTAGTGCACGGAATCACTGTAACCTTATTAAACGCACTTTTACGCCAGAGCAACGCAACACCGCCATATGGTCTGCCTCGCACTAGGCCAGCAGACGAGTCGATGGCCGATCTGCCGCAGAAGTCAAAGTCTGAGTCGACTGTTCCGAGGAATGGCAGGTCGTGTGGGAACAACCAAGTCTCCTGTAGGGCTACCAAATCTGCTCGACGACACAGGTTTCTCACATAATCAATTGATCGTACTAGCGACTTACAGTTATAAGTAATAAAATTACTTTGTAGGTGTTTTCCTGATAAGTGACTGTCCATTTTGATTATTATTATAATTTCTTCTATTTCTAAAGTCTATAAAACGTCGGAAAGATATTCCTTCTGGCCATACACGGTCGTCCATGAAAATATTTAACTTTTGCCGAGGGACCAATATCTTATAAGCGTCGTACTCTTTATGTTGCCTCATTATTATTTTTTCTAATGTAACACAAACTTGTGTTTTTGTCATGATATAACTCGCAATGTCTGCAGGTGAGGTTCCTTTGTCAACATTATTAATAAACAAAGGGATTTTGACATCTGCAGCCTTAAACTTACATTGTGGTGTAGTAACAGCCACGCCTTTTTGTCCTATAAATCTATTTTTATATCTATTTCTCCGTACCTCCGTCCATTCACCATCATTCGCTGGCTGTTTCCAGTCACCCGGCGCACGTGCAATTTCTGCAAACGAGTTATAAGACTCCGGCAAACAGCTGTTATCGGCCGCCTCAGCTATCGTTACATTCATATTGCTAGCGGGCTTCGAAACATCAACACACACCTGCCGCTCTGTCTCACTCGCACCCCCCGCTTTCGATAACTCACAGGTAAAATTTTTATCAATCACTTGCCGCGATTGTTGTTCATAAGGCGCAAACAAAACAGGATTATCACACTCAGCCACAACATCAATGTTATTTCGCAATGTGGATGGTCGAACACATTCATGCTTCTCAGACCGTTCATTCGTAGTATCATTTACTTTGTTTGGAGAAGTCAGTGATATTGACGACAAGTGCGGCAGGCCCATAGGGCCGCTATCATAGGCAAAACTCGCTTGCAAACATGAAGCACCTCTCCTTAAGTTAATGTTTCTATATTCATTCTGTACAATGGTTTCATTTAAACTACCAACGGTCACGTCGCGAACACCGCGAACATCACCGTTATCGTTACTGTTCAACTTTAATAACTCCTGCTTAGTATGTAACAGCTGATCCACAGTCACATACGTACTTTTGAACAGTTTGATCTCGTTTTGTAAGATCACGATATCTTTCAAAAGCCTACTGACATCGACATGGTCGAACGTTATTGGGGGTAGTTTGTTCAAATCGTGAGCTACGAAAATTGGGATCTTCTCAGGGTCTACATTCTTTATAACTTCTATGATATCAAATAAATCTTTCTTACTCTTTCCTTCCTTGTTTTTACGCTTTATTTGACGTATATCAGTAGAAACAGATTGAAACAATAATGACTTAGCTTTTTCGATGTCCTCCGTAGAAAAAGCAGAACTGCATATCCTCACAAGGCTTTCACTGTCCATCACTTCATGTTTATGTTGCACAAACGTTAACAACTCATTCACTACGAGATTACAGTTATTACATTTAAGCACATTATTATCCGACGGCATTTTTAACAACTCATTAAAACTACAACATCTGCACGCATCGGGCGCTCAGGCGAGACTGATTATAAAGACTGATTATAAAGTTTCATTATTCCTAGACGAAAATATATGGCCTGCTGGGATCATATTTAGACGTTTCGTTAATTTTAGCGATCGAAATGTGAACAGATTCTCGTCTGTGAACGGCCTTAAGCAACCACTTAATGGATAGACACGGCTACCGTTTTGCGAGCTTTAACCATAAAAACGTTAAGCGATCAGTTGATAGTGTCCGGGAGTTGTGTCGTACATGTGACCTGATTGCACTTCAAGAAACATGGTTACTGCCAGAGGACATAACGTATTTGAGCACGATCGACGACGGCTTCGGGTACACAGGTACGTCGGCGGTAGACACGTCCGCCGGCATACTGCGCGGGCGACCATATGGCGGTGTCGCTTTGTTATGGAGAAGCAGTGTTTTCAAACAAGTGTCAGTGTTGCGGTGCGATAACGCTCGTATCAGTGCAATAAAAATAACAACAAGAGACCGACCTGTGCTTGTGTTTAGTATATATATGCCTACCAACTGTGCGGACCACTTACCGGACCTTACGGACTGTTTAAGTGCGGTAAGTGCTATTATAGACGAACAAAACATTCAATCGGTTTTTATGTTAGGAGATTATAATGCTGACATATACGAGTTGTTTTATAACGAGCTCATTAGTTTTTGTAGTGATCAATATTGGTCATGTATTGATGTTGACTTTCTTGGTGTTAATTCGGGCACATATACGTTCATAAGTGACGCTCACGGTACTTGCAGCTGGTTAGATCATTGTATTGTTACGCAATCGGCGAAGCGAGCCGTCACTAATGTTTATGTTAGTTATGATACTCTGTGGTCTGGTCATTTTCCTTTGATCATTGAATGTGACTTAAATTTACTAACACCTAATTTACAGAATAAGACGCCATTGAATGATAGCAATATATCGTGGGGCACTAGAAGTAAGGAACAGATTTTGAAATATACCTCAGAGTGTCATAATCGTTTAGGGTTAATTGACTTTCCGATCGAGTGTTCAAATTGTGCCGATTTTTATTGTAATGACCCCTGTCATAAACGTATTCTTGACGTGATGTACTCTGACATTGTGGCCGCCCTTCGTGCTGCGTCCTTGGCGAGTCGAGGGGGTGTTATGAGGAGTGGGAGTGGGCCGCGCATATTGGGTTGGAATGAACACGTGAAAGGAGCTCACCGGAAGGCTAGAAGGAAGTTTACGGAGTGGGTAGCGTGTGGAATACCTAAATCTGGTTTAATTTATGATGATATGTGTACGAGTAGGAGATTGTTCAAGTCACGTTTGAAATGGTGTCAAGATCGTCAAGAACAGTTAAAAATGGACAACCTTGCTAAGAAACACTCCAATGGTGATTTTCGAGGCTTTTGGAAAAATACCAACAAAGTTAACGCCAGACCTGGACTTCCGGTGAGCGTGGGGGGTGTGAGTGGTTCGAAAGACATTGCTGAACTCTTTAAGCGTCAATTCTCTATACAGTCACCGTTGGGTCCAGCGAGCGAGATGTTCAATGGGGAGATGACTGAAGAGATGGTAGGGGTGAGGTTTACGGCCAAAGATGTGGCCGTAACCATTAAAAATATTACCAAAGGCAAGAGTCCAGGTCATGATTATCTATCCATTGAGCACCTGGTTCACGCTGGCCCGCATATAAACAGAGTATTAGCGATGTTCTACTCATTGTGCGTGGGCCACTCTTATCTTCCACCGGATCTTATGAAGACTGCGGTTGTGCCCGTGGTTAAGGATAGGACCGGGGACTTAGCTGATAAGAGTAACTACAGGCCCATTTCCCTGGCTACGGTTATAGCGAAGGTGTTTGACGGTTTGCTTAATACACAGTTAAGTAAATATATATCTCTGCACGATAACCAATTTGGATTTAGACCTCGATTGTCAACGGAAAGTGCCATACTGTGTCTTAAGCATACCGTCAGATACTATAATGACCGTAAGACCCCGGTGTATGCATGCTTTCTCGACTTGTCCAGGGCCTTTGATCTGGTGGTGTATGACCTTCTGTGGAAAAAACTTGAGAGTACAGATCTTCCACGTGAAATTGTTACCATCTTAAGGTATTGGTACATGAACCAGGTCAACAGCGTCAGATGGGCGGGGGCAGTGTCGGAGCCGTATCGCCTGGAATGCGGCGTGAGACAGGGCGGACTGACCTCGCCCACGCTATTCAATCTTTACATGGACGCGCTGATCGTCGCGCTGAGCAGTTAGCGTGTCGGCTGTCATGTAGATGACATATGTGTCAATAACTTAAGCTATGCGGACGACATGGTTCTGCTGAGCGCGTCGATCTGCGGCCTGAGGAGATTGATGGCGATGTGTGAGGGTTACGCTGTTTCTCACGGACTTGTATATAATATTAGGAAAAGCCAGTACATGGTCTTTGAGGCTGGTGGTGCTAGGTGCCCGGACAATGTACCCCAAGTATGTCTAAACAATGTCCCCTTAGACAGGGTAAATCAATTTAAATACCTAGGGCATATAGTTACGGCTGACCTCAGAGATCATGCTGACTTAGAACGGGAACGAAGGGCTGTATCTAAGAGAGCTAATATGTTGGCTCGCAGGTTTGCGCGGTGCTCGGAGGACGTGAAAATAACTCTTTTCCGGGCATATTGCACGTCCCTGTATACTTGCAGCTTGTGGGCTAGCTACACTCAGAAAAGCTACAACACCCTTCGTATCCAATATAATAACGCCTTCAGGGCGGTGTTGGGTCTGCCTCGCTACTGCAGCGCTTCGGGTATGTTCGCATGGGCCCGCACGGACTGTTTCCATGCGAACATGCGGAAGCGTTGTGCGTCACTTGTGCGCAGAGTGCGGGTCAGCTCCAATACCGTTCTGAAAATGATAGCGAGTAGGTTGGACTGTCCTTATGTGCGGCACTGCTGTGACAGACAAGTTACATACAGTGTCGCATATAAGAGACTATTATAAATTGAAATGTTTTGAAGTTTTGGTGTGATTATTATTATTTTTATTTTATTTTTGGATTATTGTGATTTTAATGTATTGAATTTATTGTATTTTAATTTATTGATATTTATTGTATTTTCTGGAATTATTAATGTGTTGATGATCTTTTTTATGGGTTTTACCTGAAATAAATTAATTTTTAATTTAAATTTAAATACGTGCAGTGCACGTTACAAAACTACTGTGCCTTCAGCTGCTGAGCGTAGCAGATGAGTTGCAAACCAGCAAGAAATATAATTTTAACACAAAAAGTAATAAATTGGGATTAAAAAAAACTACGTTCAGATTATATAAGTCTAGCTTAACGTTGTCAGTTAAGTAAACAAAAATAGTGAAATATTTAAATAAAGTGAATTAGATAAGTAATGACAGAAGTCACCCTAAAGTACCAGGGCCTACACTTATAATGGCAGCGTTATCACATACAATACACATTTTATCATATAGACTTGATTTGCAGTTTTATTATCTATATATCATATTGTGTTATGACTGGCCTGGTCTGGTGGTTACTGCTATGCCGGAGGTCGTGGGTTCAATTCCCACCTAGGACAAATGTTTGTGTGATGAGCACGATCTTGTTCTGTCTGGGTGTTTTGTTTGTGTTTTTCATATTTTTGTCCCAATTTTTAAGGAGCTCTCTAAATTTTTTTTATTTTTTCAGATATAGATTTTAATGAAATCCTTACAAAAAAGGATCATCGTGAGGAAACCGGCATGTCCTAGAACCAAAAAATTCAAAGACATGTGACATTCACCAATCCGCACTGGGCCCGCGTGGTGGATTACGACCCATTTCCTCTCCTAGAGAGAGGAAGCCTAAGTCCCAGCAGTGGGAACATTAAAAGGCTGATTATGCTATGTATGTTACAAAAAAAACCCTTTTAAATTTTACATTACCTTAAATTACAATATTTAATTTTCTACTATGATCCTTCTAAAAGTTCCTTTCCGTATCACCGAAATCAAGTATTATATTTCAGGCTTCGTCCTCGAGATTAGCATCTTATACACATGTAGTAACGCGTAGTACACACCCATTCCACACTATTTTGAGAATAGATTTCTTAAAACAATTTTCACTTTTTTCTCCTCCAAGTGTCGCCATAACGACAGAACCTGTGCATCTTGCATCCGTCGGATTCCTCACAAGGTCGTCGGTTAACCTTATGTGAGGCTTTCCAACGCTGTGTCTTCCGGTACGTGGTCGCCACTCCAAAACCTTTTCTCCCCATCGACCATCTGTTCTGCGAGAAATGTGTCCTTCTTTCTGAAGTCAATTAAAAGTTAATGCTTCTAATTTAGGATCAATTAATCCACAAAATAATTACTCTCCAAAATTCAATTATAAATTCAGTTTATTAAAATCGGTTTTACAGAAATGCGAATTGTAGCAACACGATAGTGTAGTTCGATAGACGACTCATTACACTTAATTGTAGCGACACGTCAACGTAGAACAGGCCGCACACACGTATCTTGCTGAATGATGCTCGATTTAAGCGTAGTATATTTTTGCACAATCTTTTTTCGTCATCTGGAAACAAATGTAAAATAAATAGACGTTGTGATAACGTTTATATCATAAAACCTAGGTAGGTACGGCGACCTGCGAAAGTGCCTGGATAGTACAGAAATAAAGTCGTGTGAAGCGAGAAATGACGCCATCTAGCGTAAAATCAGATTTAAATGTTGTTATCGACAACATCTCATTATACTGTTACTAGATGGCGTTGCTGTGCTTCAAATGTTTATGTTATGCTAATGCTTATTTTTGTTATTTCTTTTTGTTTCTTCAAACATTAATATAATTTATAGTTTATTTTAAAGAGATGAAGATATTAAAATTGAATATCAATTTATAAATATATATCTATTATCTATGTGTTAGTTTTCAAACTTAAGAGGGTAGGTTGAATATGGATTTATAAATAATAATTAGAAGGTAGTCGAAATAATACTTAAACCGAAGATTGTGACTAAGCTTAATTGATTGTTCGCTAAGTTCATTTCTGTTACCTCGTTCGCGCTCCTTTCGTTCAATTTGATTTTTAATCAGGAGAATTTATCTACTTGTTTTATCAAAATGAGTACGAATTATTGTTTTATCAAAATGAGTACGAATTATTGTAATATCGATTTAGTAACAAGAGCTCAAATAATTGCTTTGCATAATCAAGGTAAAAACTTGTCAGAAATAGCCAGGGAGACCGGTGTAAACGTAAGTAATTTTATTTATACTCTTATATAACAATAAACCCACTATATAATAATCATAATTTTGGGTATTATATATTTTTGTTTTATTGTTGCAGAGAAAAACAGTTGTTCTATGGGTACGACGATTTTAGGAAGAGGGTTCTATGAACCACCGTCAAAGAACTGGTAGACCAAAACTCATAAACATGTTTCAGCGTCAAACCATGGTAAGGGAGTACGAAGAAAATGGATTTCTGCCGACGAATCACTATGCTGGTTTATTTGACACAAGTGTTGACACTGTCCGTCGTGCTCTTCATAGCGAAGGGCTGCATTATCGAAGGCATGCTGTGAAACCCTTGCTTACGGAAAACCATAAAAGAGCAAGATTGCAGTTTACTATGGATCACATAAACTTTGATTGGAGTAATGTCATCTTTATTGATGAAAAAACTTTTAAGTCCAGCGAACACGGACGCTTATGTTTGTGGCGTCGAGATAATACGCGATACACAAGTGTTCATGTAGTGCCCAATATGCAATCTGGTCATATAACTGTGAACATGTGGGGATGGATGAGTGCAGCCGATCCGGGAGAACTTGTCAGAATACCTAGTCGAGCAAATAGTGCAAATTATATAGAAGTGCTGGAGGAGATCATGTTGCCTACAGTTCGAAATGTGTATCCAAGAGAAGAATTACCACAGATAAAATTTGTACAGGATAATTGTCCAATACACCGTTCCCACAGTGTGCAGGCTTGGTTTCGTCAGCATAATGACATTTGCACTATTCCTTGGCTTGCTAGATCACCGGATTTAAATCCAATTGAAAATTTATGGGGTGTCATTGTTCAACGGTGGAATAATCAAAATGAGCGTACTCCAGATGCTTTAGAGGCTCGTTGTTTACAAATATGGGAGAGTATTCGTGGTTCAGATTTGTGTAAAAAATTGATTAATTCAATGCGTTCCCGAATGCAAGCTGTTATTGACCAAAATGGTGGTTACACGAGCTATTAAATAATTTATACTTAATTTATTAATATTATTTACTCAGTACTTATTCTCTATACTAACTGGAGATCTCGTATGTGTGTTTAACCTAATACTTGTAAATATTTAAAATAACTTTAAAAAGTTTTGAACACTTCAAGTTAAAACACAACATAATTTTTATTTTTTTTTATGTTACCTACTAACCATTTGATATTTCGTTGTGCAATTTTGTATTTTTTAGCCTATATTTAATCCTTTTGACCTTTGTGATAAAATTATCTAGTTTTGTGTTTGTTTTTGTTAAGGTTACATACGCTCAATCCTCTTTCGAATTTTGGAAACGAATATTTAAGCTATGGCCTCTAAAATAAATTATGTATAATATTATAATGTTATTCGATGATTAATAAACTGACAGTTAAATTTGAATAATAAACTGTAAGAAATAAACTCTATATTTTTGCAATAGTCCCTTTTTGTTTGGTGAGCCTGTTTACCTGCTCTTTTATCATTTTGATGATTAACTACCGACTTGAATATTATATTACAAATAAATATCCACTTGTTAGCTTTGATATAATTCCTACCGATTTCTTTTGTTATTCATAACTTACAAAAAGTGTAAAGTACTACGTGAGATTTGAACTCACGGCTCACTGATTCACGCATCGATCTGCACATGCTTAACCGCTAGGCCATCATGACTCTAATTTTAGTGATGAAATTATGAACTACAATCAGTTGTTGACAACAATGATGATGCTTGTGTCTATTTTCTGTCAAACTAAAAGTCAAGTTTATACTTTGTGAGATTGGCTTTGTTACTCGCCACTTAGCTGTGAAGAAACCAACGCCATCTAGTTTACTTTTCGAAAACTTGAACTTTAACGTGCAAGGGAAAATAGGCGTCAAGGTATCCAACCACTTTTGCAGGCGTCTGTACCTAATCAAAATTGTCTACCTACTTATCTACTACATCTTTTTTTATAATCTGTAAAGAATGCACAGTCAACGGATGTGGTGATAACATTTACTTAATAGCAAAAGGCATTGAGAGCTCTAGTGTTAATCTAAATTTAAAAGGGGTATTTCATATAATAATGCTGCCATCATTAGTGTAGGCTCGAAGTAATAAAGTTACTATCGGAATATATCGCACTATTATTTTTCGAAGACATTTTCATCTATTATTGAACTAAGATCCTAAATACTGAAGTATTAAAGATCAAGCAAACAACTAGCTACACTAGCATGACCACTTTATTTTCATAGGAAGTGTTATTTTCTCGTGAATTATATTAGGTACTATTATGATCAGTTAGTACTGTGATATCGAAAGGAGATCGCATGAGGTAAGTTAGCGAACTGGCATGTAAAATATATTTCTAAGGATTTTGTTGTTCTAGAATAGGTTTGAAAATTGAATAGAACAAAATAATGTCTAGTTTTTGCAGTTCGGACGCGACCATTGTAAAGTGAAGTCATTATCGTGAAGCAATATAAGTATTCAATGAAATAAGTGTTTCATTGCTATAGCCCTGAATTGAAGATCCTGGTACTGTCGCACAGAGAGTGCGACAAAGTGGCGGAGGCGCCGGGTATAGTGCACCATTAATGGAATAAAGCTAAGTGAAAATTTAATAAATTAAACATAAAAAGGGGCAAATATGGCACAAGCAATTTTGTTTTCGGGCGTAGGATCGAATGTAACATTCGACGATTTTCTAATGCAATTTCGCCGTATTGCGGCAATAAATAAATGGCCAGAAAATGATTTGGCACTTATTATGGAAGCATACTTAGAGGGCCCGGCCCTAGCTTATTTCAAATACATATATAATGAGGAAATGTCGTTCAAAAACCTAGTAGCCAATTTGTATAAAAAATATGTCTATAGAATATGTCATTGTCAAATTTGCTAATGTCAGATTGTTCATCGTGGTGTTATCATAACACATTAAAATGTTTTAATGAAAAATGTGTTAATTAGGTGTTTTGTTTCATGAACGTTGGATAAATGCTGCCGGGCGAGCACGCCCAGCGAGCACGGCCAGGTGTATACGCCGCCGGGCGCCTTCGGAGGACAGAGCCAGAAAATCCAAATATGAAAGTGTTTACATAAGTTTTCATCCATACACAGGTAGGGACATCTGTGTTAGGTAATAGGTAGGTCATGCTTAATCCTTCGAAGGTTTTCTTTAGAATATATATGTTTGTTGCCTCCACATTTCTATTCATTGGGGCGTAGCTCATGTGATATCGAAAGGAGATCGCATGAGGTAAGTTAGCGAACTGGCATGTAAAATATGTTTCTAAGGATTTTGTTGTTCCAGAAAAGGTTTGAAAATTGAATAGAACAAAATAATGTCTAGTTTTTGCAGTTCGGACGCGACCATTGTAAAGTGAAGTCATTATCGTGAAGCAATATAAGTATTCAATGAAATAAGTGTTTCATTGCTATAGCCCTGAATTGAAGATCCTGGTACTGTCGCACAGAGAGTGCGACAGTACCTACTTCCATAGATACAAACTGAAAAAAAAATCCTCTCCTTACAATATATTTGACAGACGTTCAATTTAAATGAAATTTTAAAACTAAAACTAACCTGAGCAATTTGAATTCAAAATAATAACGCAAGTATCTTGAACACTTTCAATGGCCAAGTAGAATTTCTCACATTCGATAGTCATCATTGTGTGCCATGTCAAATCTTTTATCAGCCAGCCCAACGTTGCCATTGACATCAAAGTTGCTGCTTTCTGTAACAAATAAATGTTTGTGCGATTTGTGTTAAGCCAAATAATAAGAAACAAAATAAAGTTAATTTAGCTCTTACTATGTTATGAGTTAATTGCACCAAGTCAATAACGTCCTTAATATAAATCAGAGTATGGATGAATAAATTTATGAGGTAGTAAAGTATCTGAAAAGTGTTATTATTAAATTAAACATAAATAATACAATTAACCAGTATGGTGTTTTGGTTAGCTAAAGGTCCTCCCGTTTTATGAAAATTATTTTCAATGACCCGTTAAAAGAGTAAAGATGGTATTAAGGTACTAACAAATTGCTGAAAACAATATTTGTAATTATCGTAGCATTCCAATATATAAACATAAGCCTGAAACACGTTTTTCCTGTAATTTTCATCAGGCGTGTCTCTAAATCCCGGATAATTTAATACTTCAATTCTCCATAGAACGATTTTTTTTTCCAACATTTTGATAATTCTTGTCGCATAAACTACATTGAAATCGAAAACTGCTAAAAGGTAGGTAAAAAATATAAAAAAGTAAGGCAAATTGAGCTGTATTGAAAAATAAGTGGACATAATCATGTAGGAACTTGTAGCAATAAATACAATAATCCAATTATGAATAACAAAGTAATTGAAATAGGTTTCGTTGTTGAGCACATTGTGCACTTTTTGAAAAGTTAAGACGAGCTGGATAACGTTTTTAGTTCGCATGATGCCGATAACGAAGTTCATTGCCAAACCAAAACAATAAAACAGGCAGTCAAAATAAGTGCTGATATACGTGAAAATGGTTTGCCTTTGTCCATTTAGAGCCTCAATAAAGGCGTAGTATATGAATAAAACCATGAAAAATACGTTTGCGAACATTAAGACACAATTGAAGATAAAGCCAATTGGCGTTATAAAATTTTCTATGATACGATACTTAGGGCAAAAGATAATATTTAGCATTAAGTTCAAAGGAAAAAACAGTGATTGCACATCTTTATCAACTATGTTGATCAAAGCAACATTAACTGTATGTTTTTTAAGAATATTTTGTATAGTTTTCATGTTCTTGTAGTTTTCTAGTATACACATGAAAGTGGATAGTTGATTCTTTAACTGACGTTATGATGAAAGTAACCAATACCAAATTAATTTAGATTAAATGGACACATTCAATAGCTATCAAATTATTACGGTACGGTGAACCTAATGAATGAGTCTCTATAAAATATTACTAAGGTATAATGTACAGGATGAAGTCGTAGATGTGCACCATTTTGGATATTATAATTTGAAAAATGTGAAAGAAAGATTAGTATCTTGCTGAGGTTGATACTTGTATCACTGTTGCATCAAACGGTATCTTTCTGATGAATAGTGTTCCATGTTGAAATGTTTAAAGAAAAGTTTACTTGAAATAAATTCAGCTTTATAATAATTTAATAAAATTAATTTTCATATAACGTAAGAATTCACTAACGTTTGATAACAAACTAACGAACTTTATAACAAACGCTCTATCAAGATAGCTCTGAAAGCCTTAATTAAAAGGCAGACCACCTCATTTTTGCCACTGCCTCATTATAATTTTAGACCGGTTATTATTTTGAAGATCGACCCTGACATTCGATAAAACTGAAAATAGTTAAACATGTAAAATTAAGTACGTTTTATATTTTGTAGAAAGAAAAACACGGCACTACTAAAAGGGAAAATGATTGCCACCTCTCTTTCGGACTCAAGGTGACGCTGCAGAAGTCTAAAGCTGTGCTGCTTAGGCCATACTGAAAGTTTCTGAGTTTAGATAAATAAGACTAGATATAAGACTTACGATACGTCTTCTTTAAGGACCTCTTCAATGGCTTCATGGAACGCATTCACCGCCGATTCAGGGCTTGTAAAACGTGTGCCTCTAAGTTTGTCTTTAATTTTTGAAAACAAATTGAAGTCGCAGGGTGCGAGGTCCAGGCTGTAAGGCGAAGGCGTCACCAGTTTAACATTTGAAACCTTCAAATAGGCTTCTTTTACCTTAGCGGAATGTGAGGATGCGTTATCGTGGTGGAGGAGTACATTGCTTCGAAGACGTTTTTCGCGAACTTTTTCTAAGACTCTGGGCAAACAAGTATTGACGTACCAATCTGCAGTCACTGTCCTCAAACGATCATCTTCAAGTGATACTGTATTATTAATAATAATAATAATAAACGTTTATTTTGGACCTTACCGTCCATATGTAACACTTACAGCATTTTTATAACACACACAATATTAAAAACAACACACAACAGAAAAAAAAGAAACTGTTACGGACACGAGCATGTAATTTAGAATCACTAAATATAAGCAACATTACGTCATTCACAGACGCGTAATGTATGTACATAGGCGCTGTACATAATAGAGAGCAAGCCTATCAGAGGCTAGACTATTGTCCAATCAGCTACTGGGATAGTATATAAGGCTATGTACTGAGTTCTTAGAAGTACATAATGCGGTTCTTAGAAGTAAATAGTACAGAAAAACCGTTAAGAATAATCTGGGTTTCTATTGGTAGATTACAATGGAGAAAATCACGCCACTATTGATGACCAATGGTGTGCTTGCCGTATGCGGGGGGTCGGGAGGTGAACGTCAGCCGGCCTCAACAGGATTAGGAAATAGACTAGAGGAAAAGGGACTCTCTCCCACGACTTGCGACCGGCTGAAAAGGTACTTAAGCTGCACTTTCGTTGAAGACGACGTTCTCTCTCTGCAGTTCGACTCGAAGCGTCACTGCGACAGTTTGTCTTGGCACCCTACGCTCCTGGAGCGGCCCTAGATTTCCAGATTTCCTAAGTTATCTAACGTATTAGAGTCAGTGAAGTATTGTAAAGTAACTGTGAACTATTTTGTGAGTTAGCGTCACGCGTATGTACGTAAAGGACTCGATATTTACACGTGTTATGTGAAGTCTGTATTTTTATACGTGTTAAATAAATTGGCTGAGGCCTTTCAAGCGTGACCATTGTGTTGTGTAATTATTTACATCCTCTGCCCCCAACAGAGGAACTTTGGTCCTTCGAGAGCCGGATATTGGTCCTTTGGTAAGGAATATCGAGCGGCTTATTGTGCGTCTTTGGGGAGACGTGAAGAAATACAGTTGGGTGTCGAAGATTGAAGAAGGGAACGCTTCAAGCTCGAACAGGAACGCTGCAAGTAAGAATAGGAACGCGGCAAGTTACGTTTCGAAGAAACCTATTTTCAAGAAAGAAGAGGAAAGCTTTCAAGATTGAAAAGGAACGCTTCAAGTGGGAAAAGGAACGCAGCAAGTCACGTTACGAAGAATACCTATTCTGAAGATTGAAAAGGAACACAGGAACGCAGCAAGTCCGACCCAGTAGGTGCTTAGGATTGTCGCCACGTCGGGAACTTCGAGCCGCCAGCGTCGTGTCGAGCCGTCGTGTCAAGTCATCGTGTCAAGCCGTCGTGTCGAGCTGCAGAGAGGGATCCACGGGTCCTTTACGCCGTCGCGTCAAGAACCTTTTAAGCGGGTGGACCGCGGCTCAGGTACGTGCCACCTAACGGTGTCAAAGGTGCGTGCCTGAGTTAACGCCGTTTCAAGGCGGTGCGACATATTGTGCGGTGTCGCCAACCAAACGTGGTTGAATAGCACTACTGCGCCTGTAAGGCTGCGCACGTTGCGAGGGCCGGACTGTAGGCACTGCCGAGGCAACCGGTCGTTCCCACCGGTTGCTGAGCACCTCGTAGCGCGTGTAGTTCTCTGCAGGGTAGTCCCCACCTTTCCATTTCCTGCACATTTTCCATCCCTGCCGGAGCATATCCCTCTCATAGGGCCCTCCGGTAGGTCTGATAGGGCCGCTAGGGCATTGATAGAGCTAGGGTGCCAAACGAGGAGGAAGGATGCCGACTACAAGAAGCCAGAAGAACGAAGATACGCAAGCCCGCGTGTTTGAAGACCCCCCCGCGTCACCGTCGTCCCGCGCGACAGTATTATCACGCGCTAACCCCCGCGTTACGATTCCCGCGTCTGTACCAGTTCCTGCAACAGTGCCTACGAACGCGCCGACAGCCGAGAACACTACGATGGATGCTATAACGTCAGCCGCCGCCGCGACCGCCATCCCAGCGCCCGCGCCCGCCGTTGATAGGATAAATAGTAGGTCGCCCGTCCAATCCGTACGATCGCGCCAATCCACCGCTAGTGCTGTACTGCGCATTAGGCAAGCAGAATTACATGCTGAGGAGCGCCTCGCCGCGATACGCCGCCAGGAATTGCAACTCGAAGCCGAGCTGGTTAAGAAGAGATTAGCGATAGATGTAGCTACCATTCGCGAGGAAACAGATCGAGATAGTGATATAGCCCAGGACGTCGCGGACACCGATAATCGAATCGATAATTGGCTGCAATGCGCGCAGCCTACGGGGGACGAGGAATTACCATCGCTGACTGCGATAGATCAAACGTCGTCAGCGATACGCGCACCCGCCCCGGTTCACATACGGGGGGAGGAAGCTGAGCGCGCCCGGGGTAGGCAGGAATTTACGAGGCCGCGTACGCCACAGTATGAGGAGCGAGAACACGCGTACTTTCCGAGGGAGGAGCCGCCCCGCGTAGAGAATAAGGAGCCCCGCGAACCTAGGTCGCGGTCACCGCCTAGGTCGCGACATAAATCTCGATCTCGATCTCGATCCCGAGATATCGATAAGCTAGCCGACGCGTTAAATAGGATGACACGTTATCGACCGCCGCCGCGTCAAGCGATAGAGTTGCCCATTTTCACGGGAGCGCCGCACGAGTGGTTGCTGTTCAAGTCAGCAATGCGAGACTCGACACGAGAGTATGGATTCTCACGAGGAGAGAACTTAGCGCGCCTACGCAACAGCCTGAAAGGTGAAGCGAGAGAGACCGTGTCCGCGCTACTTTGCACCGCTGCTGACCCCGCCGTGATAATGCATACACTCGAACAGTGTTACGGACGTCCCGAGATTATAATCGACAAGTCGCTCGACGAGTTAAGAAAATTACCGCGACTCGGTACGACGGCCGCTGAACTCAACGCGTTCGCGATAAAGCTGCAGAACATCGTCAGCGTGCTATCGTGTCTGGATGATAGGGGGTACCTACAAAACCCAATGCTGTCCAGACACGTGGTAGAGAAGCTCAGCCCACACATGCGCGCGCGTTGGTGTGATTACGCCCAAGAGCATGGTAGTCGCGTGGAAGCGGAGATCGTTACGCTGTCGCGCTACCTAATGAGGGAAGCTGATCGGGCCGTAAGATACGCGTACTCGTCGACCGTGACTACGACGTCAAAGGAAGCGACGCGTCAGCAAGCTCCCGCCAGAGCACAAGCGGTCATTAGGAGGAATAAAGCGCGCGTACCCGCAACGTACGCCGCCGCCGAGCGACCTGGCGAGGACGAGAGAGAGAGGGCTAAGAAGACGTGCTTGTGCTGTGGCGAGGGACATGCCACGCCAAGCTGCAAGAAACTTGGTGACATGACGGTCCAACAAAGATGGGAATGGGCCAAGGAAACTGGAGCATGTTTCAAATGTCTGGCGAGTAAACATCGTCGATTCAAGTGTACCGCGAGGAAGTGCGGAGAGCAGGAATGTCGTAGATCGCACCATAGGCTACTCCACACCGCCGACCGAACGTCGGACGCGGCTAGCGCCTCCACCAACTGTGGGACCAGGAGCGTGAGGGAAGAATCGGCGACCACCGCATCTGCCCATGCCGGCAGCGAAATGAGCGCGGTGTTACTCAAAGTGTGCCCAGTAACGTTGCGGGGGCCTAACGGTAAGGAAATAGAGACGCATGCGTTACTGGACGAGGGCTCCACTGTTACGCTACTCGACGAAGAGATAGCTAACGAAATGGGCGCGAAAGGAACTAAGCGAGCGTTACGCGTCCACGGGATTACGGCCACGCGACAAGAGAACGACAGTCGTTGCGTGGAAATAGGAATCAAGGGAAAACGCTCAGAGTGTTTTAACATACGCGCGCGTACTGTTAAACGCTTAAATATAACCGGTCAGACCGTGAAAGCGAGCTATCTACGCTGCGAACACATGAAACGTATACCTGCACGTGACGTGTGTTACGAGAATGCGAAGCCACGCCTATTGATAGGCGCCGATAATTGGCATTTGATAGTGTCGCGAACTTTGCTCACGGGACGGCAGAACGAGCCAGCCGCTTCACTTACGCAGCTAGGATGGGTGATACACGGAACGGTACCACGGCGCGTAACTGAATTCGAGGCGAGTAGCGGGACAGCATTGCACGTGCACCCACAGGAAATATCCAAGGATTGCGAAGAGTTAAAGGACCTCACCACATCGCATATCTCGATCGACGCTCAGGGGACAGTTTACCAGCCGAGAACAGTGCTGGCAGACGAACGGGCGCAGGATATTTTCACGAAGACTGCTCGGCTGGTCAACGGTCACCATGAGGTAGGATTGCCGTGGCGGAGTGATGAGCCACACCTACCACCGAGTCACGATATGACCTTTCGTAGACTCGACACCATTGAAAGGAAAATGGATAAGTCAGCTGACTTCAAAAAAGCATATGTGTCGCAGGTCAATAACCTCATAGAAAAGGGGTACGCGAACAAAGTAGCCGAGAATGTAGGTAGGGAGAGTGTCATACCGGAATGGTACCTACCACATTTTGCCGTCACGAACCCGAATAAACCTGGGAAGATACGTTTAGTTTTCGACGCGGCAGCAACCTCTGCAGGGAAATGTCTGAACGACGAGTTACTCTCCGGGCCCGACATGTTGAATACTCTCTATGGCGTGTTATTTAGATTTCGTGAAAGGTCGATAGCCGTCACCGCGGACATACGAGAGATGTTCCTTCGAATCAAGATTCGGCCGGAAGATAGAAGAGCGCAGAGGTTCCTGTGGCGTGGCAACGATCGGTCCGGACCACCAATCAAGTACGAGATGGCGTCCATGATTTTCGGTGCTAGGAGTTCACCTTTTCTAGCACACAGCGTGCGCAATAAGAACGCGGACGATTGCCGAGAAAGTCGCCCGCACGCGCACTACGCCATCACGCGTGCTCACTATATGGATGATTGGGTGGACAGTTACGACACCCGGGAACAAGCGGCTGAGGCTATGAGGGAGGTGGTCGCCGTGCACGCAAGAGCCGGTTTTCAGTTGGCAGGGTGGCAAACCAACGAGGCCGACCTACTATGCGAGATAAGCGATAGCGACAAGTCCAGTTCGCCAAAGGAGTTAGGAGCGAACGCACATCCCTACGGGAAGACGTTGGGTATTATGTGGCTACCGACGACCGACGAGTTCGCCTTCAACGTGGAAATGCCACGAGTGCCCGCCGAGGTGAAAGCGCGCGAACGCGCACCGACAAAGCGAGAGACATTAGCAGCAGTAATGTCCATTTTTGATCCGCTAGGCATGCTTAGTCCGTATACGATAACGGCTAAGATAATGTTACAAGACCTGTGGCGCAAACAGACCGGATGGGACGAACCTTTGCCCCCGGAAGAGGCTTGCATTTTTGAAGAATGGTTAGGTGATTTAAAATACGTAGCGAACCTACGACTCCCGAGATGTTATTTTAAAGGTGGTGTAGTGAATAGAACTCTACACACGTTCGTCGACGCGAGCGAGCAGGCGTACGCGGCGGCGGTATATATGAGGTCAGTGACCCCTGAGGGAAGAGTGATCGTGACACTCGTCGCAGGAAAAGCAAGGGTCGCGCCAATGAAGGCGCAAAGTATACCGCGGCTCGAATTGCAAGCGTGTCTAGTAGGTGCGAGGTTAACCGAGCAAGTTAAACAGGAACATCGTTATGAGTCATTAGATACGACATACTGGAGTGACTCCAAGACCGCCCTACATTGGATAAGGAACGAATCTTCAAAGTACACGCCGTACGTCGCGCACCGACTTCGGGAGATATGTGAACTCACACAAGCAAAACAATGGCGCTGGATACCATCGGCTTATAATGTAGCCGATGACGCAACTCGGTCCGGAATGACGCAACTGGGAAGCGACAGTAGATGGTTCACTGGTCCCCTCTTCCTGGGCGGACCAGAACACATCTGGCCAACGGAGATCGCGCAGGGAGAGGGGGGTGATGAGATCGTCACCCACATAGCGCGCATCACCAGCCACGTCGACACGACCGCCGAGGAATGTATGGCCATATGGGAAGATAGTGCGCACCATACAAGGACCTGATGGTGTCATACGCAGCGCTGAGGTACAGACGCGTGGAGGCGTTTTCAGACGCCCAGTTAGAAGGCTCGTTGTCCTGGCCGATGGAAGTTAGGCTCGCGTTGCTACGCCGGGGGGAGGCTGTTACGGACACGAGCATGTAATTTAGAATCACTAAATATAAGCAACATTACGTCATTCACAGACGCGTAATGTATGTACATAGGCGCTGTACATAATAGAGAGCAAGCCTATCAGAGGCTAGACTATTGTCCAATCAGCTACTGGGATAGTATATAAGGCTATGTACTGAGTTCTTAGAAGTACATAATGCGGTTCTTAGAAGTAAATAGTACAGAAAAACCGTTAAGAATAATCTGGGTTTCTATTGGTAGATTACAATGGAGAAAATCACGCCACTATTGATGACCAATGGTGTGCTTGCCGTATGCGGGGGGTCGGGAGGTGAACGTCAGCCGGCCTCAACAGGATTAGGAAATAGACTAGAGGAAAAGGGACTCTCTCCCACGACTTGCGACCGGCTGAAAAGGTACTTAAGCTGCACTTTCGTTGAAGACGACGTTCTCTCTCTGCAGTTCGACTCGAAGCGTCACTGCGACAGTTTGTCTTGGCACCCTACGCTCCTGGAGCGGCCCTAGATTTCCAGATTTCCTAAGTTATCTAACGTATTAGAGTCAGTGAAGTATTGTAAAGTAACTGTGAACTATTTTGTGAGTTAGCGTCACGCGTATGTACGTAAAGGACTCGATATTTACACGTGTTATGTGAAGTCTGTATTTTTATACGTGTTAAATAAATTGGCTGAGGCCTTTCAAGCGTGACCATTGTGTTGTGTAATTATTTACATCCTCTGCCCCCAACAGAAACAGTTTACAATGCACAATTAAACAAAAAGAAACACATACAAAACAAAAAGAAATAAAAAAACTACACACATTTAGTGCGGTGAGAGGGAACTGTCCAGTACTCACCGCACAGCGTGCAAGCGTATCCAGTGGTGCAGCAGTGGGGAGAGTCCCACCTGTCCGCAAACACCTTCACAATGTTGTTACTACTGGTTCGAACACAGCTCATCAGTGACGCACATTGCTTCCTAATAAGAGCATGAAAGCCATCAGTGTGCGCTTCTGCGAACATGGTGGAGGCACTGCAGAACCGTGGTAGCCCCAGCAGCACCCTAAACGCGTTATTGTATTGAACACGTAAGGCGCCATATGCTCCCAATGTGTAGTTAGCTCACAGGCTACACGTGTAAAGTATTTGGCAGTAAGACTTAAAAACTTAATTGTAATATTCTGTTTTTCCGAAAAAAGAAGCAACCATATTTTACCAACACTTCGACTTTTCTTAACTTCCGTCGGCAAATCTTCAAAAGGAAAGACCCACTCTGCCAACTGGCTTTTTCTTTTGGGCTCAAAGTAGTACACCCAGGTTCCGTCACTTGTCACGATATTACAGGCAGCCAATGACTGTCCTCCGTTAAACTTTTTTATCATTTTACGGCACCACTGGACACGCAGTCGTTTCTGGTCCTCCGTTAAGTCATGTGGTATCCATTGAGTGCAAAGCTGCCAAACCTTCAGATGTACATGTAAAATGTTTTGCACTTGGCTCATTCAAATGCCTAATACAGCACAAATTTGCTAGCAAGTCATTTTTTGTTGTCAGTTTCAATAATTTGTCGTTCGGTGTCAATTTTCGAGTCTGTAACCGCAGTCGCCGGCCGACCTTCACAAACCTCATCATAGAGATGATCACGTCCACGTCTAAATTCTCCAAACCACGAATACACAGAGCTGCGACATGGTGCTTCATCACCAAATGCCAATTGAAGTCTCTGGCAACTCCCTTGTTAACTTAAGCCACAACGAAAATCATAAAATATTATTGAACGAAAATGTTCACGAGTTAAATTCATATTAATAGCGACACACAATCTTCGAAAGGATGCCACAATGAAATAACAAATGACAGTCTTGCAAATTAAATAGTACCATGCTCGCCATACCATTATATTATTACCATATACCATTATAGAATTCTAAAATGGAACTCTATAGTTCCATTTTCGAATTCTATATATAGTTTTTTCATTATTTAATTGTAAGTGACCAGATCCAGAAACATTCGTATGTTTCTACACGTACGTTTTGGGGGTTCAATTCCCACACGGTAGAAATATTTGTATGGTCTACATGTAGTTATATCGGAATTGTGAACGCATTCACGATACAAACTAATTCCTTGTGTGAGGCAACGTTATTTATAAACAAAACAATATCTTACTAAAATGTTTGTTAAGAATTTTTTTTTAGTTTGCTTGATATAAACTTACCGTTACGGTATGGTAGTGGCAAAAGTATCACCCTCCAATTGTTAATCTTTTTAGAAGTTCCTAATAATCTAGTTTACCTTAAACTTCAGCCTATATGTTGTACCGAAGTAATATTTTATAAAAACTCATTCATTAGGTACATTAAACAGTAATATATTGTAAACTATTGAATTTGTCTATTTAGTTTAATTGAATTTGATGAGCATTTTTATTTTCTTCATACCTTCCATCAGCATTAAATTTTTGTGTGTGCTAGAAGACTCTCCGAAAAAATGAAAACATTATGTCACATCTTTAAAAAATATATTATTGTGAATATTACTTCGATCAACGCAGTGATAAAGATGTGAAATCACTGCTTTTTCCTCTTAACCACTTAAGTTTGGTGATTCTTCGAGCTATGTCAATAACCTTGGTTCTCCTGTGGATATCTTCATTTCTGATGTGATCATGCAAGGAAACTTGGAGCATAGATCTTACCACTGCCCTTTGGGTGACTTTAAGTCTTCTGATGAGGCCCATTGTAAGCGACCACGTTTCGGAGCTAAAGTCATCACTGGCAACTTGCACTGGTCATAGACTTTTTAGTACTGTACTGTGACTGTGGTATATTGGACGAGAAGATACCGTGGAACTTCCCAAACGCTGCCCAGCCAAGTCGGATTCGATGATTGACCTGTTTTTCGAAATTAGATCTACCCAACTGAACCGTCTGTCCCAGATAAACGTAGTGGTCCACAACTTCTAGTCTCCGAATTTGATAGGAGTGGGTTCTACATTGATATTAACCATGACTTTGATTTTGTCCATGTTCATTTTAAGACCCACTCTTTCGGAAACTCTACTGAGGTCATCGAGCATTGTACTGAGCTTCTTCGTAGTCTCACCAAAAAACACAGGCAAACCAATGGTGAGTGATGTACTCGCCATTGACATTAATGCCTAGCCCTCTCCATTCCAGAACTTTGAAGACATCCTCCATTGCAGCCATGTACGGTTTCGGAGAAATGACATCTCCCTGCCTCACACCTTGCTGCAAGAGGATAGGTTTCGAGGTCTGGTCCTGAAGTCGGACTGACATGGTGGAGTTTTCGTACAAAAGATCTGGCATCGTCGCATCTATGCCCCGCACGCCCCTTTCCGTACCTGCCCCCTCAGCACTTTGATGTACCGATATTCATTCTGGCACCGTTGGAGAGACTGCAGCACGGCCCAGGTCTCGATCGACTCAAAGGCTTTCTCTTAGTCTACAAACGCTAAGCAGAGAGGCTGATTATACTCCTCAGTCTTCTGTATAGCCTGCCGCAGCGTATGTATGTGGTCTACGGTGCTAAAGCCTTTTCGGTATCCTGATTGTTCGGGAGGCTGGAAGTCGTCGAACCTGCACGCGAGACATTTTCAATTAAAATATTACAAAGCAAAAATAGTTTTTTTGTTTTTTGTATTGGGTAATATGTAATAGTTGGTACCGATCCTAATATAAAAATTATCCCAGAAAATTAATGCTTCCTACAAAAATACGTACGGAAACAAAAAAGAAAAAAAAAGATATAAAACATAATACGTATACAAAAGGCCTAATAGCACAAATTTTACAGTCACTGAAATTAAGGAGAAATTCATCGACAAAGGTAAATTTAATAAATAGGTAGAGACTCTTTAGCAGAAAGAGGTGATTACTTCCCATACCGTCTCACTCTTTACCACCACGGATCAATGCTGGACGCCAGAACTCGCCGTTATCGACGACCTCCTCGAGGATACGGCAGTGCTCCGACACCACCATCTTCCATCTCCATCGTGTGCTTATGGGTGATCTGTACAACTCACAAAGCAGTACAAAATGCCTTCACATAGTTTGTGGTGTCCAGATCCTTGGAGTTCTATTACAAAGGTTCAAATGATTTTCGAATTAGATGGTACTTTAGACACACTCGTTGTAGGTAAATACTTCGAATAAATAAAAACTTAGAATTTAATTCTACAAAAAAAAAACTGTTGTAATTAATAATATTTTTGTCCCAATATTTAAGGAGACCACACCATACCCACACTGGAACAATATTACTACTTTATAATATTTTTTTTTTTTTTATAATGTTCTCATGTAAGTGACAATTGTGTTTTAATGGGAATAAATATATTTTTAAACCAAAGGAGCTCTCCTCAATTTCTTTAATTTTTTCAGATATAGATTTTAATGAAATCCTTACAAAAAAACCCTTTTTAATTGTATATTACATATTTAATTTTCTACTACCATGATCCTTCAAAAAGTTCCTTTTCATGTCACCGAAATCAATTATTAGATCAAAACAATATTTTCAAAGACTAATTTGAAAGATCATCATCATCATCATCATTTTAGCCGAAAGACGTCCACTGCTGGACATAGGCCTCCCCCAAGCGTCGCCACAACGAAAGGTCCTGTGCGTCTCGCATCCATCGGACTCCCGCAACCGTTACCAAATCATCGGTCCACCTTGTAGGAGGCCTTCTAACGCTACGTCTTCCGGTACGTGGTCGCCATTCCAGAACCTTTCAACCCCAACGGCCATCTGTTCTGCGAGCAATGTGCCCTGCCCATTGCCACTTTAGTTTGGCGATTCTTCGTGCTATGTCGGCAACCTTGGTTCTCCTGCGGATATCCTCATTCCTGATTCGATCACGCAAGGAAACTCCGAGCATAGCCATCTCCATTGCTTTTAACGTGACTGAAACTTTGGGTGACTTTAAGTCTTCTGATGAGGCCCATTGTAAGCGACCACGTTTCGGAGCCATATGTCATCACTGGCAACACGCACTGGTCATAGACTTTCGTCTTGAGACACTGTGGTATATTGGACGAGAAGATACCGCGCAGCTTCCCGAACGCTGCCCAGCCGAGTCGGATTTGAAAGATACTACTCTTTAAAACAAAAGAATCATTTTCAAAATAGACCAAGAAATTGATAATGAACATAAAAAAAAATCATTCATTTCAGCCGAAAGATGTCCACTGTTGAGCAAAGGCCTCCTCCAAGTGTTGCCATAACGACCGGTACTGTGCGTCTTGCATCCATCGGATTCCTCACCAGGTCATCGGTCAACCTTGTGGGAGGCCTTCCAACGTTGTGTCTTCCGGTACGTAGTCGCCACTCCAAAACCTTTCGTCCCCATCGACCATCTATTCTGCGAGCAATGCGTATGTGTGTGTGTTTAAAAAAACACAACTAAACATAAAACCTTCCCCTTCTTTCTGAAGTCAATTAAAAGTTAATGCTTCTAATTTAGGATCAATTAATCCACAAAATAATTACTCTCCAAAATTCAATTATAAATTCAGTTTTACAGAAATGCGAATTGTAGCAACACGATAGTGTAGTTCGATAGACGACTCATTACACTTAATTGTAGCGACACGTCAACGTAGAACAGGCCGCACACACGTATCTTGCTGAATGATGCTCGATTTAAGCGTAGTATATTTTTGCACAATCTTTTTTCGTCATCTGGAAACAAATGTAAAATAAATAGACGTTGTGATAACGTTTATATCATAAAACCTAGGTAGGTACCTAATCAAAATTGTCTACCTACTTATCTACTACATCTTTTTTCATAATCTGTAAAGAATAACATTTACATAATAGCAAAAGCCATTGAGAGCTCTAGTGTTAATCTAAATTTGAAAGGGGTATTTCATATAATAATGCTGCCATCATTAGTGTAGGCTCGAAGTAATAAAGTTACGATCGGAACATATCGCACTATTATTTTTCGAAGACATTTTCATCTAATATTGAACTATGATCCTAAATACTGAAATATTAAACAACTAGCTACACTAGCATGACCACTTTATTTTCATAGGAAGTGTTATTTTCTCGTGAATTATATTAGGTACTATTATGATCAGTTAGTACCTACTTCCATAGATACAAACAGAAAAAAAAATCCTCTTCTATATTCTTCTAATACCTATTTGACAGACGTTCAATTTAAATGAAATTTTAAAACTAAAACTAACCTGAGCAATTTGAATTCAAAATAATAACTCAAGTATCTTGAACACTTTCAATGGCCAAGTAGAATTTCTCACATTCGATAGTCATCATTGTGTGCCATGTCAAATCTTTTATCAGCCAGCCCAACGTTACCATTGACATCAAAGTTGCTGCTTTCTGTAACAAATAAATGTTTGTGCGATTTGTGTTAAGCCAAATAATAAGAAACAAAATAAAGTTAATTTAGCTCTTACTATGTTATGAGTTAATTGCACCAAGTCAATTACGTCCTTAATATAAATCAGAGTATGGATGAATAAATTTATGAGGTAGTAAAGTATCTGAAAAGTGTTATTATTAAATTAAACATAAATAATACAATTAACCAGTATGGTGTTTTGTTTAGCTAAATGTTCTCCGTTTTATGAAAATTATTTTCAATGACCCGTTAAAAGAGTAAAGATGGTATTAAGGTACTAACAAATTGCTGAAAACAATATTTGTAATTATCGTAGCATTCCAATATATAAACATAAGCCTGAAACACGTTTTTCCTGTAATTTTCATCAGGCGTGTCTCTAAATCCCGGATAATTTAATACTTCAATTCTCCATAGAACGATTTTTTTTTTCCAACATTTTGATAATTCTTGTCGCATAAACTACATTGAAATCGAAAACTGCTAAAAGGTAGGTAAAAAATATAAAAAAGTAAGGCAAATTGAGCTGTATTGAAAAATAAGTGGACATAATCATGTAGGAACTTGTAGAAATAAATACAATAATCCAATTATGAATAACAAAGTAATTGAAATAGGTTTCGTTGTTGAGCACATTGTGAACTTTTTGAAAAGTTAAGACGAGCTGGATAACGTTTTTAGTTCGCATGATGCCGATAACGAAGTTCATTGCCAAACCAAAACAATAAAACAGGCAGTCAAAATAAGTGCTGATATACGTGAAAATGGTTTGCCTTTGTCCATTTAGAGCCTCAATACAGGCGTAGTATATGAATAAAACCATGAAAAATACGTTTGCGAACATTAAGACACCATTGAAGATAAAGCCAATTGGCGTTATGAAATTTTCTATGATGCGATACTTAGGGCAAAAGATAATATTTAGCATTAAGTTCAAAGGAAAAAACAGTGATTGCACATCTTTATCAACTATGTTGATCAAAGCAATATTAACTGAATTTTTTTTTAGAATATTTTGTATAGTTTTCATTTTCTTGTAGTTTTCTAGTATACACATGAAAGTGGATAGTTGATTCTTTAACTGACGGTATGATGAAAGTAACCAATACCAAATTAGTTTAGATTAAATGGACACATTCAATAGCTATCAAATTATTACGGTACGGTGAACCTAATGAATGAGTTTTTGTAAAATATTACTAAGGTATATTGTACAGGATGAAGTCGTAGATGTGCACCATTTCGGATAATATAATTTGCAAAATGTGAAAGAAAGATTAGTATCTTGCTGAGGTTGATACTTGTATCACTGTTGCATCAAACGGTATCTTTCTGATGAATAGTGTTCCATGTTGAAATGTTTAAAGAAAAGTTTACTTGGAATAAATTCAGCTTTATAATAATTTAATAAAATTAATTTTCATATTACGTTAGAATTCACTAACGTTTGATAACAAACTAACGAACTTTATAACAAACGCTTTATCAAAATAGCTCTGAAAGCCTTAATTAAAAGGCAGTCCACCTCATTTTTGCGACTACCTCATTATAATTTTAGACCGGTTATTATTTTGAAGATCGACCCTGACATTCGATAAAACTGAAAAGAGTTAAACATGTAAAATTAAATACGTTTTATATTTTGTAGAAAGAACAACACGGCACTATTAGAAGGGAAAATGATATCATAATGCGTAGCTGTATTTAGCAGGCGGCAGCCGAATTAGCGACATGCGGGGTTGCCACCTCTCTTTCGGACTCAAGGTGACCCTGCAGAAGTCTAAAGCTGTGCTACGTAGACCATACTGAAAGTTTCTGAGGTCAGATAATTAAGACTAGATATAAGACTTACGATACATTTATTGTTTTTCAATGTATATTCCTTCGCAATTAATGCATTTTTGCATTCGTTGAAACCACTGTACAAAGAGGTTGGACCAGTCTTCTTTAGGGACCTCTTCAATGGCTTCATGGAACGCATTCACCGCCGATTCAGGGCTTGTAAAACGTGTGCCTCTAAGTTTGTCTTTAATTTTTGAAAACTAATTGCAGTCGCAGGGTGCGAGGTCCAGGCTGTAAGGCGAAGGCGTCACCAGTTCATCATTTGAAACCTTCAAATAAGCTTCTTTTACCTTAGCGGAATGTGAGGATGCATTATCGTGGTGGAGGAGTACATTGCTTCGAAGACGCGTTTCGCGAACTTTTTCTAAGACTCTGGGCAAGCAAGTATTGACGTACCAATCTGCAGTCACTGTCCTCAAGCGATCATCTTCAAGTGATACTGTAGTGTAATGTTCTGTTTTTCCGAAAAAAGAAGCAACCTTATTTTACCAACAACACTTCGACTTTTCTTAACTTCCGTCGGCAAATCTTCAAAAGGAAAGACCCACTCTGCCAACTGGCTTTTTCTTTTAGGCTCAAAGTAGTACACCCAGGTTTCGTCACTGGACACGCAGTCGTTTCTGGTCCTCCGTTAAGTCATGTGGTGTCCATTGAGTGCAAAGCTGCCAAACCTTCAGATGCACATGTAAAATGTTTTGTACTTGGCTCATTCAAATGCCTAATACAGCACAAATTTGCTAGCAAGTAATTTTTTTTGTCACTTTTAATAATTTGTCGTTCGGTGTCAATTTTCGAGTCTGTAACCGCAGTCGCCGGCCGATCTTCACAAACCTCATCATAGAGATGATTACGTCCACGTCTAAATTCTCCAAACCACGAATACAAAGAGCTGCGACATGGTGCTTCATCACCAAGTGCCAATTGAAGTCTCTGGCAACTCTCTTGTTGACTTAAGCCACAACGAAAATCATAAAAAATAATTGAACGAAAATGTTCACTAGTTAAATTTATTTTGATAGCGACACATAATCTTCGAAAGGACGCCACAATGAAATAACAAATGACAGTCTCGCAAATTAAAAAGTAACATGCTCGCAAAGAGTTCCATTTTTGAATTCTATAATAGTTTTTTCATTATTTTATTGTAAGTGGCCAGATCCAGAAACTTTCAGTATGCCCCACGTACACACGTACGTGTTGGGGGTTCAATTCCCACACAGTAGAAATATTTTTATAGTCTACATGTAGTTGTTCCGGAATTGTGAACGCATTTATGATACAAACTAATTCCTTGTGTGAGCAACGTTATTTAAAAACAAAAAATATCTTACTAAAATGTTTGCTAATATTTTTTTTAGTTTGTTTGATATAAACTCACCGTTACGGTATGGTAGTGGCAAAAGTATCACCCTCCAAATTGTTAATCTTTTTAGAAGTTCCTAATAATCTAGTTTACCTTAAACTTCAGCCTATATGTTGTACCAAAGTAATATTTTATAAAAACTCATTCATTAGGTACATTAAACAGTAATAAATTGTAAAGTATTGAATTTGTCTATTTAGTTTAATTGAATTTGATGAGCATTTTTATTTTCTTCATACCTTCCATCAGCATTAAATTTTTGTGTGTGCTAGAAGACTCTCCGAAAAAATGAAAACATTATGTCACATCTTTAAAAAATATATTATTGTGAATATTACTTCGATCAACGCAGTGATAAAGATGTGAAGTCACTGCTTTTTCCTCTTAACCACTTAAGTTTGGTGATTCTTCGAGCTATGTCAATAACCTTGGTTCTACTGTGGATATCTTCATTTCTGATGTGATCATGCAAGGAACCTCCGAGCATAGACCTTAACACTGCCCTTTGGGTGACTTTAAGTCTTCTGATGAGGCCCATTGTAAGCGACTACGTTTCGGAGCCAAAAGTCATCACTGGCAACATGCACTTGTCATAGACTTTTTAGTACTGTACTGTGACTGTGGTATATTGGACGAGAAGATACCGTGGAACTTCCCAAACGCTGCCCAGCCGAGTCGAATTCGATGATTGACCTGTTTTTCGAAATTAGATCTACCCAACTGAACCGTCCGTCCCAGGTAAACGTAGTCGTCCACAACTTCTAGTCTCCGAATTTGATAGGAGTGCGTTCTACATTGATATTAACCATGACTTTGATTTTGTCCATGTTCATTTTAAGACCCACTCTTTCGGAAACTCTACTGAGGTCATCGAGCATTGTACTGAGCTTCTTCGTAGTCTCACCAAAAAACACAGGCAAACCGATGGTGAGTGATGTACTCGCCATTGACATTAATGCCTAGCCCTCTCCATTCCAGAACTTAGAAGATATCCTCCATTGCAGCCATGTACAGTTTCGGAGAAATGACATCTCCCTGCCTCACACCTCGCTGCAAGAGGATAAGTTTCGAGGTCTGGTCCTGAAGTCGGACTGACATGGTGGAGTTTTCGTACAAACACTTCAGCACTTTGATATACCGATATTCATTCTGGCACCTTTGGAGAGACTGCAGCACGGCCCAGGTCTCGATCGACTCAAAGGCTTTCTCTTAGTCTACAAACGCTAAGCAAAGAGGCTGATTATACTCCTCAGTCTTTTGTATAGCCTGCCGCAGCGTATGTATGTGGTATACGGTGCTAAAGCCTTTTCGGAATCCTGATTGTTCGGGAGGCTGGAAGTCGTCGAACCTGCACGCGAGACATTTTCAATTAAAATATTACAAAGCAAAAATAGTATTTTTGTTTTTTGTATTGGGTAATATGTAATAGTTGGTACCGATCCTAATATAAAAATTATCCCAGAAAATTAATGCTTCCTACAAAAATACGTACGGAAACAAAAAAGAAAAAAAAAGATATAAAACATAATACGTATACAAAAGGCCTAATAGCACAAATTTTACAGTCACTGAAATTAAGGAGAAATTCATCGACAAAGGTAAATTTAATAAATAGGCAGAGACTGTTTAGCAGAAAGAGGTGATTACTTCCAAGACCGTCTCACTCTTTACCACCACGGATCAATGCTGGACGCCAGAACTCGCCGTTATCGACGACCTCCTCGAGGATACAATTAATAAAAATGATTTTTCGTTTCCCTTATTTATCACCAACAAGCACAATATATGAAAAAACAAAAATAATGAACATTAGGCAGTTATATATTTACAACACTTGTATTTTTATCCGTAAGGCTCTCAACAAGACTATACAGACTAACCTATCGTTTACTAAAGTGAAAGAATTAACACAACGCAGCAGTCGCCGGGCTAGTTTTCTGGTCTTACCAAAGGTGAGAACTAAGTTCGGTAAAAAAAAAATAACTTTTGAAGGAGCACAGTTATATAACAAAATACCCCCATTTATAAAAAATGTACGCTCATTCGATGCATTCAAGAACCAACTAGCACAATATGTAAGAAACAATTATAAAATAACTACTTAAAGACTGAATGCATTGGATGAGTTTAATAACTTACGTAGGTACGCGGTGACGAACCCTTGTTATAATATTAATTTGATATAAGGAAAAATTGTTCTCAAGTAAGTGACTTTGTGTCTTTTTTGAGAAATAAATATCTTTAAACCTAAACCTATAGTCAGTGCTCCGACACCACCATCTTCCATCTCCATCGTGTGCTTATGGGTGATCTGTACAACTCACAAAGCAGTATAAAATGCCTTCACATAGTTTGTGGTGTCCAGATCCTTGGAGTTCTATTACAAAGGTTCAAATGATTTTCGAATTAGATGGTACTTTAGACACACTCGTTGTAGGTAAATACTTCGAATAAATAAATACATAGAATTTAATTCTACAAAAAAAAAAACTGTTGTAATTAATAATATTTTTGTCCTAATATTTAAGGAGCTCTCCTCAATTTCTTTTATTTTTTTAGATATAGATTTTAATGAAATCCTTACAAAAAAAAAACTTTTAAATTTTATAATACATATTTAATTTTCTACTACCATGATCCTTCAAAAAGTTCCTTTTCATGTCACCGAAATCAATTATTAGATCATAACAATATTATCAAAGACTAATTTGAAAGATCTCTTAAAAACAAAAGAATCATTTACAAAATAGACCAAGAAATTGATAATGAACATAAAAAAAAACATTCATTTCAGCCGAAAGATGTCCACTGTTGAGCAAAGGCCTCCTCCAAGTGTTGCCATAACGACCGGTACTGTGCGTCTTGCATCCATCGGATTCCTCACCAGGTCATCGGTCAACCTTGTGGGAGGCCTTCCAACGCTGTGTCTTCCGGTACGTAGTCGCCACTCCAAAACCTTTCGTCCCCATCGACCATCTGTTCTGCGAGCAATGCGTATGTGTGTGTGTTTAAAAAAACACAACTAAACATAAAAGCTTCCCCTTCTTTTTGAAGTCAATTAAAAGTTAATGCTTAAGGATCAATTAATCGACAAAATAATTACTCTCCAAATTCAATTATAAATTCAGTTTATTAAAGTCTGTTTTACAGAAATGCAAATTGTAGCAACACGATAGTGTAGTTTGATAGACGACTCATTAAACTTAATTGTAGCGACACGTCAACGTAGAACAGGCCGCACACACGTATCTTGCTGAATGATGCTCGATTTAAGCGTAGTATATTTTTGCACAATCTTTTTTCATCATCTGTGAAGAATGCAAAGTCAACGGATGTAGTGATAACATATATATAATAAATAGCAAAAGGCAATGAGAACTCTAGTGTTAATCTAAATTTATAAGGGGTATTTCATATAATAATGCTACCATCATTAGTGTAGGCTCGAAGTAATAAAGTTACGATCGGAATATATCGCACTATTATTGTTCGAAAAAAAAATCATCTAATATTGAACTAAGATCCTAAATATTTAAACATTAAACCATTAGCTACACTAGCATGGCCACTTTATTTTTATAGGAAGTGTTATTTTCTCGTGAATTATATTAGGTACTATTATGATCAGTTAGTACCTACTTCCATAGATACAAACAGAAAAAAAAATCCTCTTCTATATTCTTCTTATATTTGACAAACGTTCAATTTAAATGAAATTTTAAAACTAAAACTAACCTGAGCAATTTGAATTCAAAATAATAACGCAAGTATCTTGAACACTTTCAATGGCCAAGTAGAATTTCTCACATTCGATAGTCATCATTGTGTGCCATGTCAAATCTTTTATCAGCCAGCCCAACGTTGCCATTGACATCAAAGTTGCTGCTTTCTGTAACAAATAAATGTTTGTGCGATTTGTGTTAAGCCAAATAATAAGAAACAAAATAAAGTTAATTTAGCTCTTACTATGTTATGAGTTAATTGCACCAAGTCAATAACGTCCTTAATATAAATCAGAGTATGGATGAATAAATTTATGAGGTAGTAAAGTATCTGAAAAGTGTTATTATTAAATTAAACATAAATAATACAATTAACCAGTATGGTGTTTTGGTTAGCTAAAGGTCCTCCCGTTTTATGAAAATTATTTTCAATGACCCGTTAAAAGAGTAAAGATGGTATTAAGGTACTAACAAATTGCTGAAAACAATATTTGTAATTATCGTAGCATTCCAATATATAAACATAAGCCTGAAACACGTTTTTCCTGTAATTTTCATCAGGCGTGTCTCTAAATCCCGGATAATTTAATACTTCAATTCTCCATAGAACGATTTTTTTTCCCAACATTTTGATAATTCTTGTCGCATAAACTACATTGAAATCGAAAACTGCTAAAAGGTAGGTAAAAAATATAAAAAAGTAAGGCAAATTGAGCTGTATTGAAAAATAAGTGGACATAATCATGTAGGAACTTGTAGCAATAAATACAATAATCCAATTATGAATAACAAAGTAATTGAAATAGGTTTCGTTGTTGAGCACATTGTGAACTTTTTGAAAAGTTAAGACGAGCTGGATAACGTTTTTAGTTCGCATGATGCCGATAACGAAGTTCATTGCCAAACCAAAACAATAAAACAGGCAGTCAAAATAAGTGCTGATATACGTGAAAATGGTTTGCCTTTGTCCATTTAGAGCCTCACTACAGGCGTAGTATATGAATAAAACCATGAAAAATACGTTTGAGAACATTAAGACACAATTGAAGATAAAGCCAATTGGCGTTATGAAATTTTCTATAATGCGATATTTAGGGCAAAAGATAATATTTAGCATTAAGTTCAAAGGAAAAAACAGTGTTTGCACATCTTTATCAACTGTGTTGATTAAAGCAACATTAACTGTATGTTTTTTTAGAATATTTTGTATAGTTTTCATGTTCTTGTAGTTTTCTAGTATACACATGAAAGTGGATAGTTGATTCTTTAACTGACGGTATGATGAAAGTAACCAATACCAAATTAATTTAGATTAAATGGACACAGTCAATAGCTATCAATTTATTACGGTACGGTGAACCTAATGAATGAGTCTCTATAAAATATTACTAAGGTATAATGTACAGGATGAAGTCGTAGATGTGCACCATTTTGGATATTATAATTTGAAAAATGTGAAAGAAAGATTAGTATCTTGCTGAGGTTGATACTTGTACCACTATTGCATCAAACGGTATCTTTCTGATGAATAGTGTTCCATGTTGAAATGTTTAAAGAAAAGTTTACTTGGAATAAATTCAGCTTTATAATAATTTAATAAAATTAATTTTCATATAACGTTAGAATTCACTAACGTTTGATAACAAACTAACGAACTTTATAACAAACGCTTTATCAAGATAGCTCTGAAAGCCTTAATTAAAAGGCAGACTACCTCATTTTTGCGACTACCTCATTATAATTTTAGACTGGTTATTATTTTGAAGATCGACCCTGACATTCGATAAAACTGAAAAGAGTTAAACAAGTAAAATTAAGTACGTTTTATATTTTGTAAAAAGAACAACACGGCACTATTAGAAGGGAAAATGAGATCATAATGCGTAGCTGTATTTAGCAGGCGGCAGCCGAATTAGCGACATGCGGGGTTGCCACCTCTCTTTCGGACTCAAGGTGACCCTGCAGAAGTCTAAAGCTGCGCTACTTAGGCCATACTGAAAGTTTCTGAGTTCAGATAAATAAGACTAGATATAAGACTTACGATACATTTATTTTTTTTGTTATTTTTGCATTCGCTGAAACCACTGTACAAAGAAGTTGGACCAGTCTTCTTTAGGGACCTCTTCAATGGCTTCATGGAACGCATTCACCGCCGATTCAGGGCTTGTAAAACGTGTGCCTCTAAGTTTGTCTTTAATTTTTGAAAACAAATTGAAGTCGCAGGGTGCGAGGTCCAGGCTGTAAGGCGAAGGCGTCACCAGTTCATCATTCGAAACCTTCAAATAGGCTTCTTTTACCTTAGCGGAATGTGAGGATGCGTTATCGTGGTGGAGGAGTACATTGCTTCGAAGACGCTTTTCACGAACTTTTTCTAAGACTCTGGGCAAGCAAGTCTTGACGTACCAATCTGCAGTCACTGTCCTTAAGCGATCATCTTCAAGTGATACTGTATTGTAATATTCTGTTTTTCCGAAAAAAGAAGCACCCATATTTTACCAACACTTCGACTTTTCTTAACTCCCGTCGGCAAATCTTCAAAAGGAAAGACACACTCTGCCAACTGGCTTTTTCTTTTGGGCTCAAAGTAATACACCCAGGTTTCGTCACTTGTCACGATATTACAGGCAGCCAATGACTGTCCTCCGTTAAACTTTTTTATAATTTTACGGCACCACTGGACACGCAGTCGTTTCTGGTCCTCCGTTAAGTCATGTGGTATCCATTGAGTGCAAAGCTGCCAAACCTTCAGATGCACATGTAAAATGTTTTGCACTTGGCTCATTCAAATGCCTAATACAGCACAAATTTGCTAGCAAGTTTTTATTTTTTGTCAGTTTAAATAATTTGTCGTTCGGTGTCAATTTTCGAGTCTGTAACCGCAGTCGCCAGCCGACCTTCACAAACCTCATCATAGAGATGATCACGTTCACGTCTAAATTCTCCATACCACGAATACACAGAGTTGCGACTTGGTGCTTCATCACCAAATGCCAATTGAAGTCTCTGGCAACTCTCTTGTTGACTTAAACCACAACAAAAATCATAAAAAAATCATTGAACGAAAATGTTCACGAGTTAAATAAGTCTGTGAGTTAAATTCATTTTGATAGCGACACACAATCTTCGAAAGGACGCCACAATGAAATAACAAATGACAGTCTCGCAAATTAAAAAGTAACATGCTCGCAAAGAGTTCCATTTTCGAATTCTATAATATTTTTTTCATTATTTTATTGTAAGTGGCCAGATCCAGAAACTTTCAGTATGCCCCACGTATAAATGTTTTCATGTTGGGGGTTCAATTCACACACAGTAGAAATATTTGTATAGTCTACATCCAGTTGTTCTGGATTTGAGTGTATTGTGTATATCAGTGAACGCATTCACGATACAAAACTAATTCCTTGTGTGAGGCAACGTTATTTATAAACAAAAAATATCTTACTAAAATGTTTGTTAAGATATTTTTTTTTAGTTTGCTTGATATAAACTCACCTTTACGGTATGGTAGTGGTAAAAGTATCATCCTCCAAATTGTTAATCTTTTTAGAAGTTCCTAATAATCTAGTTTACCTTAAACTTCAGCCTATATGTTGTACCGAAGTAATATTTTATAAAAACTCATTCATTAGGTATATTAAACAGTAATATATTGTAAACTATTGAATTTGTCTATTTAGTTTAATTGAATTTGATGAGCATTTTTATTTTCTTCATACCTTCCATCAGCATTAAATTTTTGTGTGTGATAGAAGACTCTCCGAAAAAATGAAAACATTAGGTCACATCTTTAAAAAATATATTGTGAATACTTCGATCAACGCAGTGATAAAGATGTGAAGTCACTGCTTTTTCCTCTTAACCACTTAAGTTTGGTGATTCTTCGAGCTATGTCAATAACCTTGGTTCTCCTGTGGATATCTTCATTTCTGATGTGATCATGCAAGGAAACTCCGAGCATAGACCTTAACACTGCCCTTTGGGTGACTTTAAGTCTTCTGATGAGGCCCATTGTAAGCGACCACGTTTCGGAGCCAAAATTCATCACTGGCAACATGCACTGGTCATAGACTTTTTAGTACTGTACTGTGACTGTGGTATATCGGACGAGAAGATACCGTGGAACTTCCCAAACGCTGCCCAGCCGAGTTGGATTCGATGATTGACCTGTTTTTCGAAATTAGATCTACCCAACTGAACCGTCTGTCCCAGGTAAACGTAGTCGTCCACAACTTCTAGTCTCCGAATTTGATAGGAGTGGGTTCTACATTGATATTAACCATGACTTTGATTTTGTCCATGTTCATTTTAAGACCCACTCTTTCGGAAACTCTACTGAGGTCATTGAGCATTGTACTGAGCTTCTTCGTAGTCTCACCAAAAAACACAGGCAAACCGAAGGTGAGTGATGTACTCGCCATTGACATTAATGCCTAGCCCTCTCCATTCCAGAACGATGAAGACATCCTCCATTGCAGCTATGAAGTGTTTGGAGAAATGACTTCTCCCTGCCTCACACCTCGCTGCAAGAGGATATAGGTTTCGAGGTCTGGTCCTGGACTGACATGGTGGAGTTTTCGTACAAACACTTCAGCACTTTGATGTACCGATATTCATTCTGGCACCGTTGGTTGGAGAGACTGCAGTACGGCCCAGGTCTCGATGGACTCAAAGGCTTTCTCTTAGTCTACAAACGCTAAGCAGAGAGGCTGATTATACTCCTCAGTCTTCTGTATGGCCTGCCGCACCGTATGTATGTGGTCCACGGTGCTGAAGCCTTTTCGGAATCCGGCTTGTTCAGGAGGCCGGAAGTCGTCGAACCTGCACGCGAGACATTTTCAATAAAAATATTACAAAGGTAAAATAGTTTTTTTTTTTTGTATCGGGTAATATGTAATAGTTGGTACCGATCCTAATACATAAATTATCCCAGAAAATTAATGCTTCCTACAAAAATACGTACGGAAAAAAATAAAAAATAATTGTATATCACTGCTGCAAAATTGGTCCAGTTCAGCATAATGTCAGATAAAATACGTACCTATTTTACAATTACCTGACACTGGTTTTCAACTAACCTTTAAATGTAGGGATAAAAAATTAAAACTATTTTATTGTGCGAGGTAACTAAATGTAATTGCATATTATTAATGTATAGTAAATGATAAACCACAAAGGAGATAGCGCGACAAATTAGACAGTTTCCGCTAGGACTGGCAAGAGAAAGCGCGGGCCAGCAAAACATGGGAGGAGTGGAGGGAGGTCTATGCCCAGGAGTGAGACAGAACCAGCTCACAAAAAAAAAAACAAAATTAATAAATAGGTGTTAAATATGTAGGTACGAATAAGATAATACTGAGACTACAAGAATAAATGTCTAAATTCAACCCAAATTTAAGTAAATTAAATCATATATTTTATATTTCTTGCGACTAACAGAAAGTGGTCTCGAGTGATTCTACCCCAACCCACCGCCATTAATACAGTCGCGTCTGCGCAACCATCCGTGACGGTCGCGTAACTCGATATCGATAAATTTCGTGCAAAAATGACGAACGTTGTAAAGTGCAACCAGTGCAATATAGTAATTGACGAGATGTTATCATACATCCAAAATAAAGTGTCTGTGATTGACGAAGAAACGTTAGTTCGGATATGTACATCGTCGTTCACAAGTGACGAAATTAAAACTTCGAAATCGTTGTTGTTTGACTCCATCTCCACGGATTTGCGCAAGGTTGTCCGAAAAAACAAAGGGAAGGAAGGAAGAGATATGGCACACATAATTAAGCTGTTCAAATCTGCAGAACCAACCGAGATCCCAGTGTTTGTGGCCCGCCAGTTAGAAAAGCTACCCCTGATTACTTTTGACCACCTTGACTGCACGAAACTGCTAAAGGATATAGTGCGCGTGCAAAATACAATCAAAGAGATGAAGACCACATTTGCCACCTTAGACGATCTGAAAGAGTTAAAAGAAGAAATCACAAAAATTCAGTGTGACTCATTACCACCAACGTCGGCATTTAAAGTTAACTCAAAGCGAGGAGCTTGGCTGCTGGACAGCGGCCCAATGGGGCTTTCAAATGTGCAAAATTCGTCGTTGAATGAGGAGTGCATCACCAGTAATAATAGTGGCCTAAGCAGTGATAGTCAAAAGAAAACTCCACCTCGATACAGACAAATTATGAGGGTAGATGAGAAACATCATCGAACGAATAATTATTCGAACTGTAAACGGTTGGAACTAATCGGCAGTGTCAACATACCGAAGACGCATGAATGTGATGAAGCACGGCCGAGCTCTGCGGTTACGTCACAGCCGGCGAGCCGACAAGCGCATGTCCAGTCATCCGCGCAGGTGTCGCCGGCGCGACTAGCCAGTCAGATGTCGACCACTGAGAACCCCGTTGCTTTATTAGCGAAAATACAGCGAGCGGATCCTAATAATTTAATACACAAAGCTCATAATAAAAATGAAGAATGGCAACAAGGCTCGTATAAGAATAGGACAAGTTACCGTTTTGCGGGCAAGTTAGGAATTGCAAGGGATTCAAAATGTAATTTTAAAGCGGCTGAAAAGAAAATTCCGATACTCATCACGAATATTCACAGCGACACTACGGAAGAGGACATAATTACTTACATTCACGATAAAATACAGGAAACTGTATGTCTTGAGAAAATTAAAATGAAAAAAGACAAGGGTCATCATGCTTACAAATTCTTTGTGTCTGATTATAAAGTTTCATTATTCCTAGACGAAAATATATGGCCTGCTGGGATCATATTTAGACGTTTCGTTAATTTTAGCGATCGAAATGTGAACAGATTCTCGTCTGTGAACGGCCTTAAGCAACCACTTAATAGATAGACACGGCTACCGTTTTGCGAGCTTTAACTGTAAAAACGTTAAGCGATCAGTTGATAGTGTCCGGGAGTTGTGTCGTACATGTGACCTGATTGCACTTCAAGAAACATGGTTACTGCCAGAGGACATAACGTATTTGAGCACGATCGACGACGGCTTCGGGTACACAGGTACGTCGGCGGTGGACACGTCCGCCGGCATACTGCGCGGGCGACCATATGGCGGTGTCGCTTTGTTATGGAGAAGCAGTGTTTTCCAACAAGTGTCAGTGTTGCGGTGCGATAACGCTCGTATCAGTGCAATAAAAATAACAACAAGAGACCGACCTGTGCTTGTGTTTAGTATATATATGCCTACCAACTGTGCGGACAACTTACCGGACCTTACGGACTGTTTAAGTGCGGTAAGTGCTATTATAGACGAACAAAACATTCAATCGGTTTTTATGTTAGGAGATTATAATGCTGACATATACGAGTTGTTTTATAACGAGCTCATTAGTTTTTGTAGTGATTAATATTGGTCATGTATTGATGTTGACTTTCTTGGTGTTAATTCGGGCACATATACGTTCATAAGTGACGCTCACGGTACTTGCAGCTGGTTAGATCATTGTATTGTTACGCAATCGGCGAAGCGAGCCGTCACTAATGTTTATGTTAGTTATGATACTCTGTGGTCTGGTCATTTTCCTTTGATCATTGAATGTGACTTAAATTTACTAACACCTAATTTACAGAATAAGACGCCATTGAATGATAGCAATATATCGTGGGGCACTAGAAGTAAGGAACAGATTTTGAAATATACCTCAGAGTGTCATAATCGTTTAGGGTTAATTGACTTTCCGATCGAGTGTTCAAATTGTGCCGATTTTTATTGTAATGACCCCTGTCATAAACGTATTCTTGACGTGATGTACTCTGACATTGTGGCCGCCCTTCGTGCTGCGTCCTTGGCGAGTCGAGGGGGTGTTATGAGGAGTGGGAGTGGGCCGCGCATATTGGGTTGGAATGAACACGTGAAAGGAGCTCACCGGAAGGCTAGAAGGAAGTTTACGGAGTGGGTAGCGTGTGGAATACCTAAATCTGGTTTAATTTATGATGATATGTGTACGAGTAGGAGATTGTTCAAGTCACGTTTGAAATGGTGTCAAGATCGTCAAGAACAGTTAAAAATAGACAACCTTGCTAAGAAACACTCCAATGGTGATTTTCGAGGCTTTTGGAAAAATACCAACAAAGTTAACGCCAGACCTGGACTTCCGGTGAGCGTGGGGGGTGTGAGTGGTTCGAAAGACATTGCTGAACTCTTTAAGCGTCAATTCTCTATACAGTCACCGTTGGGTCCAGCGAGCGAGATGTTCAATGGGGAGATGACTGAAGGGATGGTAGGGGTGAGGTTTACGGCCAAAGATGTGGCCGTAACCATTAAAAATATTACCAAAGGCAAGAGTCCAGGTCATGATTATCTATCCATTGAGCACCTGGTTCACGCTGGCCCGCATATATACAGAGTATTAGCGATGTTCTACTCATTGTGCGTGGGCCACTCTTATCTTCAACCGGATCTTATGAAGACTGCGGTTGTGCCCGTGGTTAAGGATAGGACCGGGGACTTGGCTGATAAGAGTAACTACAGGCCCATTTCCCTGGCTACGGTTATAGCGAAGGTGTTTGACGGTTTGCTTAATACACAGTTAAGTAAATATATATCTCTGCACGATAACCAATTTGGATTTAGACCTCGATTGTCAACGGAAAGTGCCATACTGTGTCTTAAGCATACCGTCAGATACTATAATGACCGTAAGACCCCGGTGTATGCATGCTTTCTCGACTTGTCCAGGGCCTTTGATCTGGTGGTGTATGACCTTCTGTGGAAAAAACTTGAGAGTACAGATCTTCCACGTGAAATTGTTACCATCTTAAGGTATTGGTACATGAACCAGGTCAACAGCGTCAGATGGGCGGGGGCAGTGTCGGAGCCGTATCGCCTGGAATGCGGCGTGAGACAGGGCGGACTGACCTCGCCCACGCTATTCAATCTTTACATGGACGCGCTGATCGTCGCGCTGAGCAGTTAGCGTGTCGGCTGT
This sequence comes from Mythimna impura, assembly GCA_905147345.3. NCBI lineage: Eukaryota > Metazoa > Arthropoda > Insecta > Lepidoptera > Noctuidae > Mythimna > Mythimna impura. The sequence goes on from LR990344.1 coordinate 1,456,459, forward strand.
CATGTAGATGACGTATGTGTCAATAACTTAAGCTATGCGGACGACATGGTTCTGCTGAGATTGATGGCGATGTGTGAGGGTTACGCTGTTTCTCACGGACTTGTATATAATATTAGGAAAAGCCAGTACATGGTCTTTGAGGCTGGTGGTGCTAGGTGCCCGGACAATGTACCCCAAGTATGTCTAAACAATGTCCCCTTAGACAGGGTAAATCAATTTAAATACCTAGGGCATATAGTTACGGCTGACCTCAGAGATCATGCTGACTTAGAACGGGAACGAAGGGCTGTATCTAAGAGAGCTAATATGTTGGCTCGCAAGTTTGCGCGGTGCTCGGAGGACGTGAAAATAACTCTTTTCCGGGCATATTGCACGTCCCTGTATACTTGCAGCTTGTGGGCTAGCTACACTCAGAAAAGCTACAACACCCTTCGTATCCAATATAATAACGCCTTCAGGGCGGTGTTGGGTCTGCCTCGCTACTGCAGCGCTTCGGGTATGTTCGCATGGGCCCGCACGGACTGTTTCCATGCGACCATGCGGAAGCGTTGTGCGTCACTTGTGCGCAGAGTGCGGGTCAGCTCCAATACCGTTCTGAAAATGATAGCGAGTAGGTTGGACTGTCCTTATGTGCGGCACTGCTGTGACAGACAAGTTACATACAGTGTCGCATATAAGAGACTATTATAAATTGAAATGTTTTGAAGTTTTGGTGTGATTATTATTATTTTTATTTTATTTTTGGATTATTGTGATTTTAATGTATTGAATTTATTGTATTTTAATTTATTGATTTTTATTGGATTTAATTTATTGTATTTTCTGGAATTATTAATGTGTTGATGATCTCTTATATGGGTTTTACCTGAAATAAATGAATTTTTAATTTAAATTTAAATACGTGCAGTGCACGTTACAAAACTACTCTGCCTTCAGCTGCTGAGCGTAGCAGATGAGTTGCAAACCAGCGAGAAATATAATTTTAACACAAAAAGTAATAAATTGGGATTAAAAAAAAACTACGTTCAGATTATATAAGTCTAGCTTAACGTTGTCAGTTAAGTAAACAAAAATAGTGAAATATTTAAATAAAGTGAATCAGATAAGTAATGACAGAAGTCAACCTAAAGTACCAAGGCCTACACTTATAATGGCAGCGTTATCACATACAATACACATTTTATTATATAGACTTGATTTACAGTTTTATTATATATCATATTGTGTTATGACTGGCCTGGTCTGGTGGTTGCTGCTATGCCGGAGGTCGTGGGTTTAATTCCCACCTAGGACAAATGTTTGTGTGATGAGCACGATCTTGTTCTGTCTGGGTGTTTTGTTTGTGTTTTTCATATTTTTGTCCCAATTTTTAAGGAGCTCTCTTAATTTTTTTTATTTTTTCAGATATAGATTTTAATGAAATCCTTACAAAAAAGGATCATCGTGAGGAAACCGGCATGTCTTAGAACCAAAAAATTCAAAGACATGTGACATTCACCAATCCGCACTGGGCCCGCGTGGTGGATTACGACCCATTTCCTCTCCTAGAGAGAGGAAGCCTAAGTCCCAGCAGTGGGAACATTAAAAGGCTGATTATGCTATGTATGTTACAAAAAAAACCCTTTTAAATTTTACATTACCTTAAATTACAATATTTAATTTTCTACTACCATGATCCTTCTAAAAGTTCCTTTCCGTATCACCGAAATCAAGTATTATATTTCAGGCTTCGTCCTCGAGATTAGCATCTTATACACATGTAGTAACGCGTAGTACACACCATTCCACACTATTTTGAGAATAGATTTCTTAAAACAATTTTCACTTTTTTCTCCTCCAAGTGTCGCCATAACGACGGAACCTGTGCATCTTGCATCCATCGGATTCCTCACAAGGTCGTCGGTTAACCTTATGTGAGGCTTTCCAACGCTGTGTCTTCCGGTACGTGGTCGCCACTCCAAAACCTTTTCTCCCCATCGACCATCTGTTCTGCGAGAAATGTGTATGTGTGTGTGTGTTTAAAAAAACACAACTAAACATAAAACCTTCCCCTTCTTTCTGAAGTTTTTTTTTTTTTTTTTTTTTTAATTGATATAAACCAGCGCTTGACTGCGATCCCACCTGATGGTAAGCAGTGATGCAATCATTGATGGTGAGGCGCACTAGTTTATCAAGAGCCTATTCACTCTAGCCTTGAAGACACCTAAATTATAGTTGGACGGGAAGATCGCAGCAGGCAAATTGTTCCAGTCCTTCGATGTACGCGGTATAAACGACGAAGCGAAACGCTTAGTCCGGACCGTTGAAGTTTCAACAACGTAAGGGTGGATACTCGCCGTACGTCGGGTTGTCCGATGATAGAAAGGAGATGGCGGAATCAAGTCATGCAATTCCTGCGCACACTCTCCAAAATGCAACCTGTAAAATACCGATAGGCTGGCTACCCTGCGCCTGTGCTCGAGGCTTTGTAGACTGGACTTAACCAAATCAGGATCCCCAATTAGCCTTTTCGCACGCCTTTCCATTGAGTCCAAAGCTGCTAGATGGCATTTTGCAGCACCAGCCCATATGTGACTGCAGTACTCCACACACGATCGAACCTGTGCTTTGTATAACATTAGAAGCTGTCCCGGTGTGAAGTACCGTCGGACCTTTGCAAGAACGCCTAGTTTTCTAGCAGCTACCTTGGCTTTGGACTCAATGAACCGCCCAAAATTGAGGTCTGAGGAGATTTCAACTCCCAAGAGCTGAAGGCGGTCGGTGCACTCCAGGGATACATTCCGAAAAGCAGGAGCCAAGGTGAACGGGCTCCTTTTGGCGGTGAATAGACACGCTTGTGTTTTGGCGGCGTTGAATTCAACTAGATTGGTTTCGCCCCACTTGGAGACTGCCTGAAGTGAGACATTCGTACGCTCCACCATAGCCTCTCGTTCGGACCGGATTAGTTCCTTACTAGCCCGAGCACCTGGAAGGTATCTCTCTACAACTGTGCTATCATCTGCATACCCATAGATACCGGGCATCAGCAGATCGTTAATATGCAGCAGGAAAAGAGTTGCAGAGAGAACTGACCCCTGAGCAACTCCGGCATTAGTGGACATGGGCTCTGATGAGCATCCATCGACAACAACTCGGAGAGACCGTTCACTCAGGAAGTCTTTTACCCAGTTAATCAGACCAGGGGAAATGCCGTACGCTGGAAGCTTACTCAGAAGGCTGGCGTGCCATACCCTGTCGAAGGCCTTCGAGACGTCTAAGGAGACAGCAATCACTTCTCCATTCTTCTCGAGGGCCTCGCCCCACATGTGAGTGGCATACACTAGTAGGTCCCCAGTAGACCGATTGTGGCGAAATCCGTACTGTCGGTCACTGAGGAGATCGTTACCTTCCAGGTATGCCATGAGGCGCGAGTTCAATACACGCTCCATAATCTTGCAGAGTATGGAGTTTATTGAAATCGGCCGATAGTTGGCAGGATCGGCACGACTGCCCTTTTTGGGCACGGGTTGCACGTTGGCAAGCTTCCAGGACTTGGGCACTATACCAGTCCTAAATGAGAGGCGGTACAAGCGCGTCAACACAGGAGACAACTCGGGCGCACATGCCTTGAGAACTATTGCTGGTACACCATCTGGTCCACTAGCTTTATTCACGTCTAGGCGACACAGTGCTCTCAAAACTTCTTTATTTCTTATGCGAACCTCAGGCATCGAGGTGTTGCAGTGAGGTAGAGCCGGTGGAGTAGCACTGCTAGTATCAAGACGAGAATTATGGGCGAAGAGAGATGCAAAGAGACCTGCTTTCTCTCTCGCCGAGTGAGCCAGTGTTCCATCAGGCTTAACCAGCGGAGGCAATGTGGGCCTACAGAAGTTCGCTTCAACCGATTTGGCAAGGGACCAGAACGCTCTGCTACCGGACGGCTGTGCAGAGAGCTTTGTGCCAATATGAGTAATGCGGTCGAACCGAGCCTTCTTTAGTGCCTTTTTGTAGGACTTGGCAGCATGGTTGAAAGCTCTCTTCTTTGAGCTCAGATCCGGAGCTTTGCGGTCACGAGCGTCAACCCAGGCGAGAAACGCCGAATGCTTACGCTCTTCAGCTTGAACGCAATCGGCGTTGAACCATGGGTGAGCTGAGCCTCCAACGGGTACGTCTCTATAAGGGATGAAAAACTCCATAGCTTGACGTATCACATCGGATATAGCATCCGCACAGCTCGACGGACTCTCAGAAGAGAAGCAGACCTGCTGCCAAGGATAAGATGCAAAGAAATGCCGCATCTCATCCCAATCTGCTGACCTGTAACGCCACATTCGCCGTTCACCGCGTGAGTCGCAGTCAGGTGCGGAGAAGGACGAAACAGACTTCACCAGGCAGTGATCTGAAGTTCCAAGTGGTGAGGAAACTGTTACGATACATCTGTCCGGATCGGTGGTCAGCAGAAGGTCCAGACAATTGGCAGTATGACCAACTACATCAGGCACCCTAGTCGCTTGCTTGACCAGCTGGGAAAGGCCCATCGATATTGCAAAGTTTCGCGCTTCTCTCCCAGCGTGGTCGGTCCTCTGGTATGGGAACAGCCAGTCTTGGTGGCACGCGTTAAAGTCCCCCAGAGCGACGAGCTGCGCATCAGGGTGCCGTTGCAGAGCCTTATCGGCAGCCTCACTGAGGTGGTCGAACAACCGAGTCGTCTCCTGATCACCGCTGTGCGAACGGTAGACACAGGCATAAACAATTTTGTCCGTACCAGTGTCAAGACTGAAGACAACAAGTCAATTAAAAGTTAATGCTTCTAATTTAGTTTAATTTCTTTTTGCTTTTTTTTTTGGGGGTAGGAGCATAAAAAGTATACACATACGCTCTGGATATTTTTATCATTTTATTAGTATTAAAAATAGTTAAAATTAAAATTACTGTTGTTTATATACATTCAGCTTACCACTAAGCACATATTGTGTGGGCGGCAGAATCCTATGCCCTAAGGCAAAATTGCATTTACTTGCTGGCTTGGGCTGTCATTTAAAACTAGCACAGTCATTGGAATCACACAAAGTCACCATCATGACCACCTTGGCCGACATTGTTTGACATAAATAAGCATGGCAGTTGAGAGTTTGTCATGCTCACTCAAATGTCTCACTGATGGTGGCGCGTGTGTTGGATCATTCGGTTCCCTTCAAAATGGTTGAGCTGAGTGGTGCTAATATTCGCGTCAGGTCCGTGAACGGGCGCTATCAGTTGAGACTGGTCATCTCTTAGCTGCCAGTTGCTATTTTAATATCTATATTTAGTTTTTATTTTTACATTATTGACATTGTTCTCACATGATAGCGACAAGAAACATGTAACAGAGATATTTGTAATTGCAAAACATGATTGAAAAGAGTGTCCATGGAGTTTCTTGCACATTCTTCTCCATAGAGATCTACGCTTTGGAATGTGCAATTAGCATCATTTTTTCTGACTGACTGACTTCTTGACATTTCAAAAGTGCCTGTAAATGGTTTATTTGAAATAAATGCTTTTGAATTTGAATTTTGAATTTGAATTTGAATTTGATTGCGGAGACCCAGCGCATGGCTTTGATGTCTTTAAGCCAGCGGATGGCTGATTTTGAAACGCACCTTAAGGAATCATCACCTGGAGCTGACTTGAGCGGCCTCCATAAAGATTTCTCTGCATTCAAGGAGCATGTATGGAGCGTCCTCAGCGCCTTGCAGCTGCAGATTACAGAGCTGAGCAGGAATGTTGATACGATAGAGATGCGTCACAGGAAAAAGTTCTTGCTACTTGGTGGTGTTCCTGAGACTCCGGGTGAGAAGGTCCCTGAAGTCGTGGCAACCATTTTCCAGACTAAGCTTGGCTTATCAGATTTGACATCCTGTTCACTAACGGTATGCCACAGATTGGGTACCACTACAGAAGGTCATGCTAGACCTATCCTATTTCAGTGCGCAGACAGTAAAACCAGAGGCCTGATTTGGAAAACTAAGACAAAACTAAAGGGATCTTCGTTTGTGGTCTCCGAATTCCTTACTCGGCAGCGGCAGTCTACGTTTTCAGCGGCTCGTAAGCTGTTCGGCGTGACGAACGTGTGGACTATGGACGGCAACATCAACGTCAAACTTCCAGATGGCAAGCGTCGCCGTGTCTTCAGTCTTGAGGAGGTCGTCGCGCTGGGAGCAGAGCATGGCAGACAGCTGGATCAGGAAGTTCCTCTGGTATCTAACACCAAATCTAATAGCGCGTCGGCGCAGGCTTCAACTCGATCTAGACGGATTGCTAAGAAGAAGTAATAAGATTCGGTATTTATGTTATGTACTGTTTACATTTGTTTGTGCGTGTTTTCCTAACAGTTTTGGTCGCTTTTTCTTGCATTTTTTTTTCCTCTATCTTGTAACCATGTAAAGATAGGCACTTCACCGAGTTTTATTCGATATACCGGCACTTTTAATACTTAATTTTTTTTTGTTGTGATTGTGATCTGTCCGTGTCACTTGTGTTTATTTTTTTTAATGACCTGGTCACTTGGATCTTTAGTCATGTTGTTTATTATGATTTCCGTTTGCGTTCGGAAACACGCACTAGTTTTATAGTTTTATACTTTAGTTTTGTTTGTGAACAGTCTGCCGGCAGGTTATGCAATTTTATTAGTGAACTTTATTTCACATACTTTAGTATTAGTTTATATCATATCTATCATATTTTTATATCTATTTATTTTACTTTATAATAATTATGTCTGACGACGACTCATTCTATTCCTGCCATAGTTCTTCTACGTCATTTTCATCTTTAGACGATTCTTTTTCAATCAATTCTTTCTTGAGTAGTGAGTTCCAGGGATTTAAAAATTGTTTTAATGTATGTCATGTGAACGCTCAGAGTATCCCTCAACATCACTCTGAGATGTTGGATTTGTTCTGTGATATTGCTTTACATGCTATCCTAGTTTCAGAGAGTTGGCTCAAGCCCGAACTTCCATCTACGTTTTACAGCCTGCCCGGTTTTGTCCTAATTCGCAATGATCGCACGGGAAAAAGAGCCGGGGGTGTTGCCATTTACTTACGCAGCGACATCCCTTACAAGATCCTTTTCTCTTCGCCGGCAGTTGCAAACGGCAACCCTGAGTACTTACTCCTTGAAATTGATGTCAAAGGGGTAAGAGCAATTCTTGGAGTAGTATACTGCCCACCTGCCATTGATTATTTCTCCAGTCTGGATTCTCTCTTTGATTCTGTTTCCTCAGAGTACAAACATCTCATAGTCATGGGTGATTTTAACACCGATCTTGTGAAGGATAACACCAGATCGCGCAAGCTGAGAGCAATCCTGGAATCGTCGAGTCTATCACTCCTCTCACTCAACCCGACTCATCACAATCTTGATACTGACGATTCCTGGCTTGATCTCATGCTCGCGTCTACTGTGAATCTGGTTGCTAACCATGGCCAGATTGCGGTCCCTGGGTTATCGAGGCACGATTTAGTTTACTTATCGTATAAAATTAAGCCACCGAAACAGCGGCCTGCCATAGTGTACCTGCGAAATTTTGCGAGGCTAGACGGGGACAAGCTCAACAGTGATGCAAGTGCTGTTGATTGGGTCGATGTCGAACAAGCAGCGACTGTGAATGAGAAGGTGGAGATTCTGAATAGGACTATTCTTAAGCTCATTGATGCGCATGCGCCACTGAGGGCCGTCCTTGTCAAGCGCCCCCCGGCTCCATGGATTACCCCTGGAGTTCGAATGGCGATGAGACGGCGTGACAGGGCTTTTCGAAAATATAGAAGAGATCGCAGCGAGGAGAATTGGAACCTGTACAAGTTGGCTAGAAACCGTTGTAACCAGATGGTAAGGGCTTCTAAACGCCGATACATTTGCGAAAATGTCCTCAACTCTTCACCGGCTGATATTTGGAAGTTTCTCAAATCACTTGGCATAACAAAGTCCTCTCATACTTTTCCCTCTAGTGTATCTTTGAATGATCTGAATCAACACTTTTCATCGTCGGCCATGCTTGCGATTCCTGTCAAAAATACTACTATTCTTGATATAACTTCCACGCCAATTTTACCTCATGATTCTTTTTCTTTTTCCCTAGTGACCGAGTCGGAGATCCTCAAAACGTTCACTGCGATTAAGTCCAAGGCTGTCGGCTGTGATGGAGTCAGCAGAAACATGTTATCCCTCATGTTTAACAGTCTGCTCCCTACTATCACACACATCATGAATTCCTCCCTCCAGACTGGGGTTTTTCCTATTAGCTGGCGGAAAGCTTTCATTATCCCTCTTACTAAAATTCCCACCCCCACTTTAACAAATCACTTCAGACCAATCTCCATTCTCCCTTTTTTGTCAAAAATCCTGGAAGCAGTTGCTCTAAAACAATTATCATCCTTTGTGTTTAGGAATAAACTGTTATCCCCTTTTCAATCAGGTTTTCGTCCTAGCCACAGTACAGCCACAGCCTTGCTTAAAGTTACAGAGGACGTCAGGAATGGCTTATTGGTAGTTCATACTTTTTACGAAGCTTGGACACTAGCCGACTTCTGCCGCTTCTTTACGACAATACAGTTATTCCTCTCTCGCCACACGTTAAAGACCTAGGCTTATATATTGACGATAGGTTAAGCTGGAATAAGCATATTGCTCTGGTTAGCCAGAGAGTCACCTTCACGCTGCGATCTCTCTATAGATTCAAGAATTTCCTTCCATCAAGCACTAAAACCACTTTGGTCCAATCACTTGTCCTACCGATAATTGACTATGCTGATGTTTGTTACTCTGATCTATCCCAAGAACTTCTAAATAAATTGGATCGACTTCTCAACAACTGTATTCGTTTCATATTTGGTCTTCGTAAATATGATCACATTTCTTCTTTTCGTTCTCAGCTTAACTGGCTGCCTATCCGTCACAGGAGATCCCTCAGATCCCTTTGTACACTCTTCACTATAATGAACGATCCGTGTGCTCCTGATTATTTAAAACAATATTTTAAAGTATTGGGCAGTTCTCACAATTTCAACCTTCGAGCATCCAAAAACATGCTTCTTCATATTCCTTCTCACCGTACAGGGTTTATGGCTAATTCTTACGTTGTCTCTACCATAAAACTCTGGAATGTGCTTCCCCTTGACATCAAAAAAGCTGAAAGTAAATTTTCCTTCAAGCGTAAAATTCGGAACTACTACTTGAAGTCCTCTCAACCTTAGTTTGGTCTTCGTCATAATTATTGTTATTTTTAAGTTCTTCTAGATATAATGTATTTATTAGTTTATAATATTAGCGTATATAAGTATTTTATTATTGTAACTTAATTTATTGATACTACTTTTCATTTGATATTTATCTGTTATTTATTTATTGTGCACACCTACCACAGTGTTGTCTCTTTTAACCCAAAGGTTGACTGGTAGAGAATGCCTTGTTGCATTAAGTCCGCCTATGTACCACTACTGTACATGAAGTTTAAATAAATAGATAAATTTAGGATCAATTAATCCACAAAATAATTACTCTCCAAAATTCAATTATAAATTCAGTTTATTAAAATCGGTTTTACAGAAATGCGAATTGTAGTAACACGATAGTGTAGTTCGATAGACGACTCATTACACTTAATTGTAGCGACACGTCAACGTAGAACAGGCCGCACACACGTATCTTGCTGAATGATGCTCGATTTAAGCGTAGTATATTTTTGCACAATCTTTTTTCGTCATCTGGAAACAAATGTAAAATAAATAGACGTTGTGATAACGTTTATATCATAAAACCTAGGTAGGTATCTAATCAAAATTGTCTACCGACTTATCTACTCCATCGTCGGCCACATCATCGCTTACCATCAGGTGAGATGGTGGTCAAACGCGAGCCTATCAATAAAATAAAAAAAATAAAAAAAAAACTTTTTTCATAATCTGTAAAGAATGCACAGTCAACGGATGTGGTGATAACATTTACATAATAGCAAAAGGCATTGAGAGCTCTAGTGTTAATCTAAAATTAAAAGGGGTATTTCATATAATAATGCTGCCATCATTAGTGTAGGCTCGAAGTAATAAAGTTACGATCGGAACATATCGCACTATTATTTTTCGAAGACATTTTCATCTAATATTGAACTAAGATCCTAAATACTGAAATATTAAACAACTAGCTACACTAGCATGACCACTTTATTTTCATAGGAAGTGTTATTTTCTCGTGAATTATATTAGGTACTATTATGATCAGTTAGTACCTACTTCCATAGATACAAACAGAGAAAAAAATCCTCTCCCTACAATATATTTGACAGACGGTCAATTTAAATGAAATTTTAAAACTAAAACTAACCTGAGCAATTTGAATTCAAAATAATAACGCAAGTATCTTGAACACTTTCAATGGCCAAGTAGAATTTCTCACATTCGATAGTCATCATTGTGTGCCATGTCAAATCTTTTATCAGCCAGCCCAACGTTACCATTGACATCAAAGTTGCTGCTTTCTGTAACAAATAAATGATTGTGCAAATTGTGTTAAGCCAAATAATAAGAAACAAAATAAAGTTAATTTAGCTCTTACTATGTTATGAGTTAATTGCACCAAGTCAATTACGTCCTTAATATAAATCAGAGTATGGATGAATAAATTTATGAGGTAGTAAAGTATCTGAAAAGTGTTATTATTAAATTAAACATAAATAATACAATTAACCAGTATGGTGTTTTGTTTAGCTAAATGTCCTCCGTTTTATGAAAATTATTTTCAATGACCCGTTAAAAGAGTAAAGATGGTATTAAGGTACTAACAAATTGCTGAAAACAATATTTGTAATTATCGTAGCATTCCAATATATAAACATAAGCCTGAAACACGTTTTTTCTGTAATTTTCATCAGGCGTGTCTCTAAATCCCGGATAATTTAATACTTCAATTCTCCATAGAACGATTTTTTTTTCCAACATTTTGATAATTCTTGTCGCATAAACTACATTGAAATCGAAAACTGCTAAAAGGTAGGTAAAAAATATAAAAAAGTAAGGCAAATTGAGCTGTATTGAAAAATAAGTGGACATAATCATGTAGGAACTTGTAGCAATAAATACAATAATCCAATTATGAATAACAAAGTAATTGAAATAGGTTTCGTTGTTGAGCACATTGTGAACTTTTTGAAAAGTTAAGACGAGCTGGATAATGTTTTTAGTTCGCATGATGCCGATAACGAAGTTTATTGCCAAACCAAAACAATAAAACAGGCAGTCAAAATAAATGATATACGTGAAAATGGTTTGCCTATGTCCATTTAGAGCCTCAATACAGGCGTAGTATATGAATAAACCATGAAAAATACGTTTGCGAACATTAAGACACAATTGAAGATAAAGCCAATTGGCGATATGAAATTTTCTATGATGCGATACTTAGGGCAAAAGATAATATTTAGCATTAAGTTCAAAGGAAAAAGCAGTGATTGCACATCTTTATCAACTATGTTGATCAAAGCAACATTAACTGTATGATTTTTTAGAATATTTTGTATAGTTTTCATGTTCTTGTAGTTTTCTAGTATACACATGAAAGTGGATAGTTGATTCTTTAACTGACGGTATGATGAGAGTAACCAATACCAAATTAATTTAGATTAAATGGACACAGTCAATAGCTATCAAATTATTACGGTACGGTGAACCTAATGAAGGAGTCTCTATAAAATATTACTAAGGTATATTGTACAGGATGAAGTCGTAGATGTGCACCATTTTGGATAATATAATTTGCAAAATGTGAAAGAAAGATTAGTATCTTGCTGAGGTTGATACTTGTATCACTATTGCATCAAACGGTATCTTTCTGATGAATAGTGTTCCATGTTGAAATGTTTAAAGAAAAGTTTACTTGGAATAAATTCAGCTTTATAATAATTTAATGAAATTAATTTTCATATGACGTTAGAATTCACTAACGTTTGATAACAAACTAACGAACTTTATAACAAACGCTCCATCAAGATAGCTCTGAAAGCCTTAATTAAAAGGCAGACCAACTCATTTTTGCGACTACCTCATTATAATTTTAGACCGGTTATTATTTTAAAGATCGACCCTGACATTCGATAAAACTGAAAAGAGTTAAACGTGTAAAATTAAGTACGTTTTATATTTTGTAGAAAGAACAACACGGCACTATTAGAAAGGAAAATTACATCATAATGCGTAGCTGTATTTAGCAGGCGGCAGCCGAATTAGCGACATGCGGGTTTGCCTCCTCTCTTTCGGACTCAAGATGACCCTGCAGAAGTCTAAAGCTGCACTGCTACTTAGGGCATACTGAAAGTTTCTGAGTTCAGATAAATAAGACTAGATATAAGACTTACGATACATTTATTGTTTTTCAATGTATATTCCTTCGCAATTAATGCATTTTTGCATTCGCTGAAACCACTGTACAAAGAAGTTGGACCAGTCTTCTTTAGGGACCTCTTCAATGGCTTCATGGAACGTATTCACCGCCGATTCAGGACTTGTAAAACGTGTGCCTCTAAGTTTTTTTTTTAATTTTTGAAAACTAATTGAAGTCGCAGGGTGCGAGGTCCAGGCTGTAAGGCGAAGGCGTCACCAGTTTATCATTTGAAACCTTCAAATAGGCTTCTATTACCTTAGCGGAATGTGAGGATGCGTTATCGTGGTGGAGAAGTACATTGCTTCGAAGACGCGTTTCACGAACTTTTTCTAAGACTCTGGGCAAGCAAGTATTGACGTACCAATCTGCAGTCACTGTCCTCAAGCGATCATCTTCAAGTGATACTGTAGTGTAATGTTCTGTTTTTCCGAAAAAAGAAGCAACCTCATTTTACCAACAACACTTCGACTTTTCTTAACTTCCGTCGGCAAATCTTCAAAAGGAAAGACCCACTCTGCCAACTGGATTTTTCTTTTAGGCTCAAAGTAGTACACCCAGGTTTCGTCACTTGTCACGATATTACAGGCAGCCAATGACTGTCCTCCATTAAACTTTTTTATCATTTTACGGCACCACTGGACACGCAGTCGTTTCTGGTCCTCCGTTAAGTCATGTGGTATCCATTGAGTGCAAAGTTGCCAAACCTTCAGATGCACATGTAAAATGTTTTGCACTTGGCTCATTCAAATGCCTAATACAGCACAAATTTACTAGCAAGTAATTTAGTTTTTGTCAGTTTCAATAATTGGTCGTTCGGTGTCAATTTTCGAGTCTGTAACCGCATTCGGCCGACCTTCACAAACCTCATCATAGAGATGATCACGTCCACGTCTAAATTCTCCAAACCACGAATACACAGAGCTGCGACATGGTGCTTCATCACCAAATGCCAATTGAAGTCTCTGGCAACTCCCTTGTTGACTTAAGCCACAACGAAAATCATAAAAAATCATTGAACGAAAATGTTCACGAGTTAAATTCATTTTGATAGCGACACACAATCTTCGAAAGGATGCCACAATGAAATAACAAATGACAGTCTTGCAAATTAAAAAGTACCATGCTCGCATAGAGTTCCATTTTCGAATTCTATAATAGTTTTTTCATTATTTTATTGTAAGTGGCCAGATCCAGAAACTTTCAGTATGCCACACGCATAATATGTTTTCATGTTGGGGGTTCAATTCACACACAGTAGAAATATTTGTATAGTCTACATCCAGTTGTTCTGGATTTGAGTGTATTGTGTATATCAGTGTAGGTACACGTTTTTGAACGCATTCACGATACAAAACTAATTCCTTGTGTGAGACAACGTTATTTATAAACAAAAAATATCTTACTAAAATGTTTGTTAAGATATATTTTTTTAGTTTGCTTGATATAAACTCACCTTTACGGTATGGTAGTGGTAAAAGTATCATCCTCCAAATTGTTAATCTTTTTAGAAGTTCCTAATAATCTAGTTTACCTTAAACTTCAGCCTATATGTATGTTGTACCGAAGTAATATTTTATAAAAACTCATTCATTAGGTATATTAAACAGTAATATATTGTAAACTATTGAATTTGTCTATTTAGTATAATTGAATTTGATGAGCATTTTTATTTTCTTCATACCTTCCATCAGCATTAAATTTTTGTATGTGCTAGAAGACTCCGAAAAAACGAAAACATTATGTCACATCTTTAAAAAATATATTATTGTGAATATTACTTCGATCAACGCAGTGATAAAGATGTGAGTCACTGCTTTTTCCTCTTAATCACCTAAGTTTGATAACCTTGGTTCTCCTGTGGATATCTTCATTTCTGATGTGATCATGCAAGGAAACTCCGAGCATAGACCTTACCACTGCCCTTTGGGTGACTTTAAGTCTTCTAATGAGGCCCATTGTAAGCGACCACGTTTCGGAGCAAAAGTCATCACTGGCAACATGCACTGGTCATAGACTTTTTAGTACTGTACTGTGACTGTGGTATATTGGACGAGAAGATACCGTGGAACTTCCCAAACGCTGCCCAGCCAAGTCGGATTCGATGATTGACCTGTTTTTCGAAATTAGATCTACCCAACTGAACCGTCTGTCCCAGGTAAACGTAGTCGTCCACATCTTCTAGTCTCCGAATTTGATAGGAGTGCGTTCTACATTGATATTAACCATGACTTTGATTTTGTCCATGTTTATTTTAAGACCCACTCTTTCAGAAACTCTACTGAGGTCATCGAGCATTGTACTGAGCTTCTTCGTAGTCTCACTAAAAAACACAGGCAAACCGAAGGTGAGTGATGTACTCGCCATTGACATTAATGCCTAGCCCTCTCCATTCCAGAACTTTGAAGACATCCTCCATTGCAGCCATGTACAGTTTCGGAGAAATGACTTCTCCCTGCCTCACACCTCGCTGCAAGAGGATAGGTTTCGAGGTCTGGTCCTGAAGTCGGACTGACATGGTGGAGTTTTCGTACAAACACTTCAGCACTTTGATGTACCGATATTCATTCTGGCACCGTTGGAGAGACTGCAGCACGGCCCAGGTCTCGATCGACTCAAAGGCTTTCTCTTAGTCTACAAACGCTAAGCAAAGAGGCTGATTATACTCCTCAGTCTTTTGTATAGCCTGCCGCAGCGTATGAATGTGGTCCACGGTGCTAAAGCCTTTTCGGAATCCTGATTGTTCGGGAGGCTGGAAGTCGTCGAACCTGCACGCGAGACATTTTCAATTAAAATATTACAAAGCAAAAATAGTTTTTTTGTTTTTTGTATTGGGTAATATGTAATAGTTGGTATCGATCCTAATATAAAAATTATCCCAGAAAATTAATGCTTCCTACAAAAATACTTACGGAAACAAAAAAGAAAAAAAAAGATATAAAACATAATACGTAGGTATACAAAAGGTCTAACAGCACAAATTTTACAGTCACTGAAATTAAGGAGAAATTCATCGACAAAGGTAAATTTAATAAATAGGTAGAGACTGTTTAGCAGAAAGAGGTGACTACTTCCCATACCGTCTCACTCTTTACCACCACGGATCAATGCTGGAGGCCAGAACTCGCCGTTATCGACGACCTCCTCGAGGATACGGCAGTGCTCCGACACCACCATCTTCCATCTCCATCGTGTGCTTATGGGTGATCTGTACAACTCACAAAGCAGTACAAAATGCCTTCACATAGTTTGTGGTGTACAGATCCTTGGAGTTCTATTACAAAGGTTCAAATGATTTTCGAATTAGATGGTACTTTAGACACACTCGTTGTAGGTAAATACTTCGAATAAATAAATACTTAGAATTTAATTCTACAAAAAAAACTGTTGTAATTAATAATATTTTTGTCCCAATATTTAAGGAGCTCTCCTCAATTTCTTTTATTTTTTCAGATATAGATTTTAATGAAATCCTTACAAAAAAAAACCCTTTTAAATTGTACATTACATATTTAATTTTCTACTACCATGATCCTTCAAAAAGTTCCTTTTCATGTCACCGAAATCAATTATTAGATCCTAACAATATTTTCAAAGACTAATTTGAAAGATCATCATCATCATCATCATTTCAGCCGAAAGACGTCCACTGCTGGACATAGGCCTCCCCCAAGCGTCGCCACAACGAAAGGTCCTGTGCGTCTCGCATCCATCGGACTCCCGCAACCGTTACCAAATCATCGGTCCACCTTGTAGGAGGCCTTCCAACGCTACGTCTTCCGGTACGTGGTCGCCATTCCAGAACCTTTCAGCCCCAACGGCCATCTGTTCTGCGAGCAATGTGCCCTGCCTATTGCCACTTTGGCGATTCTTCGTGCTATGTCGGCAACCTTGGTTCTCCTGCGGATATCCTCATTCCTGATTCGATCACGCAAGGAAACTCCGAGCATAGCCCTCTCCATTGCCTTTAACGTGACTGAAACTTTGGGTGATTTTAAGTCTTCTGATGAGGCCCATTGTAAGCGACCACGTTCCGGAGCCATATGTCATCACTGGCAACACGCACTGGTCATAGACTTTCGTCTTGAGACACTGTGGTATATTGGACGAGAAGATACCGCGCAGCTTCCCGAACGCTGCCCAGCCGAGTCGGATTTGAAAGATACTTTTCAAATCTTTTTAGATCTGTAAAACAAAAGAATCATTTTCAAAATAGACCAAGAAATTGATAATGAAAATAAAAAAAAATCATTCATTTCAGCCGAAAGATGTCCACTGTTGAGCAAAGGCCTCCTCCAAGTGTTGCCATAACGACCGGTACTGTGCGTCTTGCATCCATCGGATTCCTCACCAGGTCATCGGTCAACCTTGTGGGAGGCCTTCCAACGCTGTGTCTTCCGGTACGTAGTCGCCACTCCAAAACCTTTTGTCCCCATCGACCATCTGTTCTGCGAGCAATGCGTATGTGTGTGTGTTTAAAAAAAACACAACTAAACATAAAAGCTTCCCCTTCTTTTTGAAGTCAATTAAAAGTTAATGCTTAAGGATCAATTAATCGACAAAATAATTACTCTCCAAAATTCAGTTATAAATTCGGTTTATTAAAGTCTGTTTTACAGAAATGCAAATTGTAGCAACACGATAGTGTAGTTCGATAGACGACTCATTACACTTAATTGTAGCGACACGTCAACGTAGAACAGGCCGCACACACGTATCTTGCTGAATGATGCTCGATTTAAGCGTAGTATATTTTTGCACAATCTTTTTTCATCATCTGTGAAGAATGCAAAGTCAACGGATGTAGTGATAACATATATATAATAAATAGCAAAGGGCAATGAGAACTCTAATGTTAATCTAAATTTAAAAGGGGTATTTCATATAATAATGCTACCATCAGTAGTGTAGGCTCGAAGTAATAAAGTTACGATCGGAATATATCGCACTATTATTTTTCGAAAAAAATTTCATCTAATATTGAACTAAGATCCTAAATATTTAAACATTAAACCACTAGCTACACTAGCATGGCCACTTTATTTTTATAGCAAGTGTTATTTTCTTGTGAATAATATTAGGTACTATTATGATCAGTTAGTATCTACTTCCATAGATACAAACAGAAAAAAAAATCCTCTTCTATATTCTTCTTATATTTGACAGACGTTCAATTTAAATGAAATTTTAAAACTAAAACTAACCTGAGCAATTTGAATTCAAAATAATAACGCAAGTATCTTGAACACTTTCAATGGCCAAGTAGAATTTCTCACATTCGATAGTCATCATTGTGTGCCATGTCAAATCTTTTATCAGCCAGCCCAACGTTGCCATTGACATCAAAGTTGCTGCTTTCTGTAACAAATAAATGATTGTGCGATTTGTGTTAAGCCAAATAATAAGAAACAAAATAAAGTTAATTTAGCTCTTACTATGTTATGAGTTAATTGCACCAAGTCAATTACGTCCTTAATATAAATCAGAGTATGGATGAATAAATTTATGAGGTAGTAAAGTATCTGAAAAGTGTTATTATTAAATTAAACATAAATAATACAATTAACCAGTATGGTGTTTTGGTTAGCTAAAGGTCCTCCCGTTTTATGAAAATTATTTTTAATGACCCGTTAAAAGAGTAAAGATGGTATTAAGGTACTAACAAATTGCTGAAAACAATATTTGTAATTATCGTAGCATTCCAATATATAAACATAAGCCTGAAACACGTTTTTTCTGTAATTTTCATCAGGCGTGTCTCTAAATCCCGGATAATTTAATACTTCAATTCTCCATAGAACGATTTTTTTTTCCAACATTTTGATAATTCTTGTCGCATAAACTACATTGAAATCGAAAACTGCTAAAAGGTAGGTAAAAAATATAAAAAAGTAAGGCAAATTGAGCTGTATTGAAAAATAAGTGGACATAATCATGTAGGAACTTGTAGCAATAAATACAATAATCCAATTATGAATAACAAAGTAATTGAAATAGGTTTCGTTGTTGAGCACATTGTGCACTTTTTGAAAAGTTAAGACGAGCTGGATAACGTTTTTAGTTCGCATGATGCCGATAACGAAGTTCATTGCCAAACCAAAACAATAAAACAGGCAGTCAAAATAAGTGCTGATATACGTGAAAATGGTTTGCCTTTGTCCATTTAGAGCCTCAATACAGGCGTAGTATATGAATAAAACCATGAAAAATACGTTTGCGAACATTAAGACACAATTGAAGATAAAGCCAATTGGCGTTATAAAATTTTCTATGATACGATACTTGGGGCAAAAGATAATATTTAGCATTAAGTTCAAAGGAAAAAACAGTGATTGCACATCTTTATCAACTATGTTGATCAAAGCAACATTAACTGTATGTTTTTTAAGAATATTTTGTATAGTTTTCATGTTCTTGTAGTTTTCTAGTATACACATGAAAGTGGATAGTTGATTCTTTAACTGACGGTATGATGAAAGTAACCAATACCAAATTAATTTAGATTAAATGGACACAGTCAATAGCTATCAAATTATTACGGTACGGTGAACCTAATGAATGAGTCTCTATAAAATATTACTAAGGTATAATGTACAGGATGAAGTCGTAGATGTGCACCATTTTGGATATTATAATTTGAAAAATGTGAAAGAAAGATTAGTATCTTGCTGAGGTTGATACTTGTATCACTGTTGCATCAAACGGTATCTTTCTGATGAATAGTGTTCCATGTTGAAATGTTTAAAGAAAAGTTTACTTGAAATAAATTCAGCTTTATAATAATTTAATAAAATTAATTTTCATATAACGTTAGAATTCACTAACGTTTGATAACAAACTAACGAACTTTATAACAAACGCTTTATCAAGATAGCTCTGAAAGCCTTAATTAAAAGACAGACCACCTCATTTTTGCGACTGCCTCATTATAATTTTAGACCGGTTATTATTTTGAAGATCGACCCTGACATTCGATAAAACTGAAAATAGTTAAACATGTAAAATTAAGTACGTTTTATATTTTGTAGAAAGAAAAACACGGCACTATTAGAAGGGAAAATGATTGCCACCTCTCTTTCGGACTCAAGGTGACGCTGCAGAAGTCTAAAGCTGCACTGCTACTTAGGCCATACTGAAAGTTTCTGAGTTTAGATAAATAAGACTAGATATAAGACTTACGATACGTCTTCTTTAAGGACCTCTTCAATGGCTTCATGGAACGCATTCACCGCCGATTCAGGGCTTGTAAAACGTGTGCCTCTAAGTTTGTCTTTAATTTTTGAAAACAAATTGAAGTCGCAGGGTGCGAGGTCCAGGCTGTAAGGCGAAGGCGTCACCAGTTTAACATTTGAAACCTTCAAATAGGCTTCTTTTACCTTAGCGGAATGTGAGGATGCGTTATCGTGGTGGAGGAGTACATTGCTTCGAAGACGCTTTTCGCGAACTTTTTCTAAGACTCTGGGCAAGCAAGTATTGACGTACCAATCTGCAGTCACTGTCCTCAAGCGATCATCTTCAAGTGATACTGTATTATTAATAATAATAATAATAAACGTTTATTTCGGACCTTACCGTCCATATGTAACACTTACAGCATTTTTATAACACACACAATATTAAAAACAACACACAACAGAAAAAAAAGAAACAGTTTACAATGCACAATTAAACAAAAAGAAACACATACAAAACAAAAAGAAATAAAAAAACTACACACATTTAGTGCGGTGAGAGGGAACTGTCCAGTACTCACCGCACAGCGTGCAAGCGTATCCAGTGGTGCAGCAGTGGGGAGAGTCCCACCTGTCCGCAAACACCTTCACAATGTTGTTACTACTGGTTCGAACACAGCTCATCAGTGACGCACATTGCTTCCTAATAAGGGCATGAAAGCCATCAGTGTGCGCTTCTGCGAACATGGTGGAGGCACTGCAGAACCGTGGTAGCCCCAGCAGCACCCTAAACGCGTTATTGTATTGAACACGTAAGGCGCCATATGCTCCCAATGTGTAGTTAGCTCACAGGCTACACGTGTAAAGTATTTGGCAGTAAGACTTAAAAACTTAATTGTAATATTCTGTTTTTCCGAAAAAAGAAGCAACCATATTTTACCAACACTTCGACTTTTCTTAACTTCCGTCGGCAAATCTTCAAAAGGAAAGACCCACTCTGCCAACTGGCTTTTTCTTTTGGGCTCAAAGTAGTACACCCAGGTTTCGTCACTTGTCACGATATTACAGGCAGCCAATGACTGTCCTCCGTTAAACTTTTTTATCATTTTACGGCACCACTGGACACGCAGTCGTTTCTGTGCCTCCGTTAAGTCATGTGGTATCCATTGAGTGCAAAGCTGCCAAACCTTCAGATGTACATGTAAAATGTTTTGCACTTGGCTCATTCAAATGCCTAATACAGCACAAATTTGCTAGCAAGTAATTTTTTGTTGTCAGTTTCAATAATTTGTCGTTCGGTGTCAATTTTCGAGTCTGTAACCGCAGTCGCCGGCCGACCTTCACAAACCTCATCATAGAGATGATCACGTCCACGTCTTAATTCTCCAAACCACGAATACACAGAGCTGCGACATGGTGCTTCATCACCAAATGCCAATTGAAGTCTCTGGCAACTCCCTTGTTAACTTAAGCCACAACGAAAATCATAAAATATCATTGAACGAAAATGTTCACGAGTTAAATTCATTTTAATAGCGACACACAATCTTCGAAAGGATGCCACAATGAAATAACAAATGACAGTCTTGCAAATTAAATAGTACCATGCTCGCCATACCATTATATTATTACCATATTGTTATGATATGTTAGGAATAGTATAATAAAACTCACATGAAATAACTGGAAGGTATATGTATAATTTCTTCTTGTTATACAACTTGGACACGTCCGTATTCGATGCTGTCCCCGAGCAAATAGGCCGAGTCAACCGCCGCGTGCTTCCGTCAAGTCAGGATAACCGTTGTACAAAATTAGTATTGCCAGTGTAATAAATAAAATGTCAAAATATAATCGACTAAAACGTGACATCGATTTAATAATATTTAAAAACCTAACACTCGACCATCCTGACGTCGTGCATGTCCTCATGCACGTAAACAAATTAGCTATACAACCTAACTCTCGGCCAGCACAGATGACAGCATCAAATCCGACTCACAGATATCTAAACATTATTTCTATAACAGATACATTCTTTGCAAATCATCCTATAAGCTAAAATATTAGATACAATCATAATGAGAAATATATCAACAATATCCAAAAATACTAGAGTTATGAACCCTCCTTCTTACAAGTTATAAATACATTTTATAGAAATAAGTCACGGAAGTTGTGAACCATCCTTCTCACAAACCGAGGTGACTGCACTTGTGAACCCTCCTTCTCACAAGCAATAAATACGTAAATAGAAAATAAGTCACGGCAGTTGTGAACCATCCTTCTCACAAACCGAGGTGACTGTACTTGTGAACCCTTGCTTCTCACAAGCAATAAATACATAAATAGAAAATAAGTCACGGCAGTTGTGAACCATCCTTCTCACAAACCGAGGTGACTGTACTTGTGAACCCTTCCTTCTCACAAGCAATAAATACATAAATAGAAAATAAGTCACGGAAGTTGTGAACCATCCTTCTCACAAACCGAGGTGACTGTACTTGTGAACCCTTCCTTCTCACAAGCAATAAATACATAAATAGAAAATAAGTCACGGCAGTTGTGAACCATCCTTCTCACAAACCGAGGTGACTGTACTTGTGAACCCTTCCTTCTCACAAGCAATAAATACATAAATAGAAAATAAGTCACGGCAGTTGTGAACCATCCTTCTCACAAACCGAGGTGACCTTACTTGTGAACCCTCCTTCTCACAAGCTATAAATACATATGTACAATCATAAAAATCATCCCCCCGTCTGTGGCGCGGCGCCGCTGCGGCTCCCTATAAAAATGGCTGTCTGTGAGAGGACCGCTGCGGTCCCCTAAATCTGTCATTCATTTTTTGACGTAATAAGCTTATTAAACCTGTGTTAATCCTGCTCAAACTTGCACAGAGTAAACTAGACAGATATATTTGCTCTATTCCATCTTCCAATGAATAAATGAGCTAAGCGAACAGAAAATATCACGTCATAAACCAGTCGCTTGCCAGTCGCCATTATGCTCGCGCGCGGTACGGTCGAAAGATAGTTGCTGTCGATTGAAAAATGGTTTAAAAGTGACAAATAGTGATTGTGTCAGTGAGTGAGTGATGTCGACAATGCCTGGGTAAGTATTAAACCTTTTTCATTGCTTAAACAGTGTAGTTGATAAATATTTCGGTCAGAAATGGACATTTCAACAAACATGAAAAACCGTTACTACTGTTGACTAAACATTTTGCGATATTTTGGCGATAATTATTGATAGAAGTGCAAACTATAGCTATTACGTAAGTTTTTATGTATATTAGTAAAGATATTAGGCGTTTAATTTGAATATTATCGTATTTTTATTGTGTACATTTTGAAATTAGAATTACGTAAAACATTAGGTAGAAATACGTAATTCTAATACGTATTTGTGTAATGTTTTTGTTAAGCAGCATGCCTTTATTATGTGATTAACGTTTTGTAGATATCTTCAAAATGTAGGATGTTGAATTAGATTTCAAATTTAGTCAACAGAATTTAAACAGTGATCCAAAAAGCTCGAGTAGGTGGTTTTTTGCGCCCCATTTCAAGTGGTTCATTTGGATATCCGATACTAATAAATTAAACACTTCTAACTGCTGAGACTTTGTCTGTGTTATGAATGTGTACCAATTATTATTATTAAAATGAAACTAAAGCCACTACACGTACATGGTTCTCAGAAAATAGAACCGTAAACAAACACGTTATTCGTTTAAAAGCCGACGGCATTTTTACATCATATAACTTACGTCATCTTATTGTTAGGCTTGTGATATGAAAAAAATGTATTGCGAGGCTGTTCTTTTGTTTTTTTATATGTTAACTAAAGTGTACTTGTGAAAAGAAAATAGTAACTTTATGAATATATGGTCTATTTTTTTAATTAAAATTACTTTAACACAAGAAACTGGTAAAAAATTCCCTCACACTGAACATACATGACAATTACTAATACATTACAAGGCAAAACTATATTAATCCATAAATATCCTGTTAGGTAATTTAATAACAATTCTAATGATATAACTCGTAGCCAGGTAACTAACGGAGTTTCAAAGATATCATCGTTTTAATCAGACGCGCCAATTGAAGCGAAATTTGCGCGCGAAAATTTCGCGAACTGCACTAATGATGCACATGCACAATTACGCCGTCACCGCACAGCGGTTAAGTCACCAGTTGATAGTGAACCTTCTTTCTCACAAATCATCATGACGTTCCTAAACATGAGACGTGAGAACCTTACGTCTCACAAGTAAACATAATCAAGAGAAATTATTAATTTTGACCAAACAATCTTACTATAAATGAATTCACATTATCTTCTAATATTCCTTAAAATCCAAGCTACTTGTTTAACTTCTACATTATATATCCTCTACTTCATAAGTAATAATCAATCAGTATAGTCATTATTTCGCATAGAAATATTTATGAAAACTTTCGCAATTTATCCATCACGGTGGTAATGATGAGGTTGATAATGGCGTAATGTAAATTGAAAACTAATTAGCAATCCTAGATTAGCTTACACATCAGTGTCTTCACTACTACCACTATTCGACTCATTATCCACGTCATCATCACTGCCCTCATTTACATCTAGAGCTGCTACGTGAACCCATGGTAACATACGGTCGGCAGCGACAGTGGTTTTCCGTTTATTCTTTGTACTAGACAACCCAGGTATAGCAGCCAATCTATAACGATCGTTGCCCAATATAGCGACTACACGATAAGGCCCAATGTAAGGTGGTATTAGTTTTTTGCTTTTGCCGTCATTTGCAAACGATGTCCTTGTAATTTTTACAAGATCACCCTCACCGTATACACGCGCAGGAAGCCGGTTTTTGTCATGAGCGGATTTTTGCTTTTCCTGTTCTACATCTATTTTATCCTTAACAGATTCACGTAAGATTTCTGGATCTAGTACTTCTCTACTCTCCCGAACTAACTCGTTAAGTCTAGGGTCAATCTCTGCATTCATATTTAAGCCGAACATGACTTCAGCTGGCGTTCTACCCGTGGTCTTTTGGCGAGTATTATTCATACCCCATTGAACTCTACCTACTTTATCATCCCAGTTTCTTTCATCGAAATTTAGATTTTGAGCAGTTAACGAGTTCAAAATGGTGCGGTTGTACCGCTCTACTTGTCCGTTTGATCTCGGGCTAGCGACAGCGTTTAAAATATGGCGAATACCCTTTTCTAAACAAAAACGTTTAAACGCGTGTGAAGTGAAACATGTGCCGCGGTCACTAATGATACGATCAGGAATCCGAAAAGTACAGAATATATCTTCGAGAACTTTTAAGGCCGTCTGTGTTTTGGTGTTTCGTACTGGCTTAATAAAAACAAACTTTGTGAACGCGTCTACTATGACAAAGAGGTAAGACACTTATTTATATAAATAAGTGTCTTACCTCTTAGTGCATGCATTGTGCAAGCATTTATATAAATAAGTGTACACTTATTTATATAAATGCTTGTCCTATATTATGTTAAGGTGTGCAATAAAGTTATATAATAATAATAATAATAATAAAGTAAGAATTCCCCAACTTTGAACGAACAAAGGGCCCGAGGTGGTCAACGTGAATGGTATGGAAAGGTATTTCTATTTTAGTAATTGTGTGTAAATGACCCTCATCAACAGAGGTTTTCTTTGAATATGCGCACTCAAGACACGCTTGAACATATTTCTTAACAAAACGTGACATTTTAGGGAACCAATACGTTTTCTTCATACGTTCTAACGTCTTTTCTACCCCAAAATGTCCGATATCGTCGTGATTCATGCGGCACAGTTGCCACCTTGCGCCCTTTGGTACTACCCAGCGTAAATCATTCCTATCCCCGTTCAAACATTTAAAAAGTTTGTTATCCTTTAACAGATAGTTTTCTTTAATATATTTTAAATTATCAGCATCCATATCGGTAGTCAGAATGTCGCGAGTTCTACGGAGTTCCGAATCCCCCATCTGCAGAGTGTCGTCGTCAGTTGTCGTGACCAGTCGTCACTAGAAATCAGCATAATACTCGGATACTGGTCAGTTTCGATTGTATCATCAACCAATTCAATCGGATTTCGCGAAAGAGCGTCCACGTGTGCCATCTTAATACCGGCGCGATATTCTATAGTACACTGAAATTCTTGAAGGAGTAGCCACCAACGAGCTATACGTGGAATCATGTCTCGTTTTGAAAAAGTTGAACGCAAAGCGCTACAGTCCGTGACAATCTTAAAACTTTGACCCAGCAGGTAAACCCGGAATTTTTTCAGTGAACATACTACAGCTAGGGTCTCAAGTTCAAATGCATGAAAATTCTTCTCCTCTGGAGAGGTTTGCCTACTGTAGTATGCTACAGGTTGGAAAGGGTCGCGAGCGTTTTTACGTTGAAGTAATATTCCACCTATTCCTATTCTACTTGCATCGGTGTGCAATTCAGTTTCAGCAGTCGGTTCGTAAATTGCTAGTATCGGTCTATCAACTAGCCTATCCTTAAGCGTCCTAAATGCTACCTCTTGATCCTCAGTCCAAACCCAATCCGCATTTTTCTTCAGCAGCTTATTCAGTGGGTGTGCTAAAGTCGCGAAGTTCCTGATGAACTTTCTGAAATAGCCCACCAATCCAAGAAATTGGCGTACCGAATGCGAGTTGGTTGGACAAGGGAAATCTAGGACAGACTGAATTTTCTTATTACCAGGACGAACGCCTGCGGCACTAATTTCGTATCCTAAATAAATTATCTGATTCTGAAGGAAATCACATTTTGATAAATTAAGGGTTAAGTTTGCCTTCTCCAATAACTGCATCACTCTTTCAAATCTCTCCAAACATTCTTCCACACTCTTTCCGTAAATAAGAACATCGTCGATGTATACCAAAGCCTCTGTAAACCTAGCAGACCCTAATACCCTATTCATCATCCGCTGAAAAACAGCGGGCGCGTTTGCCAACCCGAACGGCATGCGATTAAATTCGTATTGGCCGTCCGGGGTAACAAATGATGTGAGAGGTTTCGAATCTTCGGTTATCGGTACCTGATAGTAACCGGATGCCATGTCCAGAGTAATGAAGAAAGCCTGACCTGAAAGTCGTGCAACCTCGTCCTCAATAATCGGCATCGGGTATCGTTCCTTCGATGTTATTGAATTCAAAAGCCTATAGTCGACGCATAATTTCTGCTTACCATCCTTTTTGCGAACTAATATGATAGGACTAGCATATTCTGAAACCGATTCCCTAATTATTCCAGACTCCAGCATTTCTCCTACCATCTCCCTCACTTGCTCTCGTTCTTTATGTGCCAATCTATATGGTCGATATACAACAGGGCGTTTACTTGTTAATTCGATATTCATCTCTGCGATGCTCGTACACCCTAATTCTTTAAGAGACGTTGCAAAACAATGTTTATATCTAGCAAGAATATCCATCAACCGTTGTCGCTGAGACTCATTGACTCCAGTTCCTATTTTGACTTGACTAGTATCGATCATACCGGCCTCTACCGTCGATGAGTCTGATGGAGAGAACACACTGTTAACTACCTGGATCTTCGAACCCCTACCAATAACAACACCCTCTTGCAACCGACAACATTTAGAAAATGGCGTTATATAAATGTAAAGGAAGTTATCTTTGACTCGATATACTCCTCCGTAAACAATGAACTGTTGTTTAGGTTTTCCTATCACTTTTCCACTTAGCAAAAGATCTCCATCCTTCATTGTGTCAACATGGCTTTTAACTACAACTGGACCAAAAACAACAACATCTGAAGCTACCACTATTTTAGCGAGTGTATTTTCATGAAAGTCTATATCAGGAAAACCCAACTCATTACAATCAAAGAATTTTAACTCCTCCGCATTTTTATACACGACGACATGCGATTGCTCTGTGAAAGACTGTCCTACAAGCAAAGGTAAATCAAGAAGCCTATCCTCTACAACGTGGCACAAAACACGACCATTTACACCGTCAATGTTTAAGTCGACCTCCACTCCGCCATTAGTACGAATAATGTCATTACCAAAGCCTTTTAGAGGTATAGAAGAACTGTTGTAGACTAGGCCTAACTCTGAAGCCGTGGATTGTGTAATTAGCGTAACCTGACTGCCAAAGTCAATGAAAGTTTCAATCGGAATATTATTTACCCTAGCTTCCCTAACGAACTTTGAATTTGATTCCGACGTTGATATTTGCATTGTCTTTTTCGCGTTATCAGGGTTTTTGTCGTTTCCTAGTTTAGTTCCACAATTTTCAGTTTTATGACCGACTCTACGGCACTTCTCGCAATGAATTAGGGGTTTTGGACATTTAAGATACGGGTGCCCTATCTCTTTGCAATTGAAACAAAATAATTCGGGGCGATTATTACTACTATTGGTCTTTGTAGATTGATTATTATTTGGAAGCTTAGATGTACCGGAAGTTTGACCTTTAGACTGGGTACGATCATAGGGTTGTGTATGTGTAATCTCCTTATTGCTCATAAGAAATTGTAGCAATTGATCGGGTTGGGTACAACGTATCGCATTGGCGCTAGACCTCATTGTCCTATCACTTAAACCATGGATTATACATTCCACTGCACGTTTGCCATCAATATCACAACGATTCAAAAGAGCTAATTTTTCATAATAATAGACCTCAATAGGTTCATTGAACCTACTCTTTCTCCTGAGCATCTCCTCCAAGGATTGGCCATAATTTTGATCAAACGGGAAGGCACATGTCAATTTTTGTTGCCACTCACTCCAAGTAAATAGTATGGAGTTCAAGCTCTCATACCAAGTTTTGGCCAATCCTTGTAGTTTCTGCATAGCAAAATGTATAACAGTCCTCTCGTCCCAGCCGTATACAGTGGCACACTCATTTACCTTTTTAAGCCAAATATCAATTCGCTGACTCTTAGACGAAGGGTCAAAGACTGGCAAAATATTTTTGGGATTAATAATAATAATAATAATAATAATAATAATAATAAAAGCCTTTATTCGCTGACCATATTACAGTTTTGACTTATACTACTTTATAAAAACAAAATTCTTAATGTAATCCTACTTTTTTTTTTTTTTGCAACAACTTAGTCAGGCTGTCTTTTGACATAGGCCTCCCCCATTTCCTTCCAGTTATCTCTGTCACGAGCTATCCTCCTCCATCCTTTCGGTAGATCATCCTCCCATCTTTTGGTTTGACGTCCTTTCTGTCTTTTTCCATTTCTAGGGTACCATTCCATTACGTCCTTCGTCCATTTTGTTCCACTGTTCGTCCTCATTATATGACCAGTCCAATTCCATTTAAGTTTTCTTATTTTCTGTACTACATCTGTTACCTTTGTTCTTTCCCTTATTTTTAGTGTTGTCCACCGGTCCCGTAGTGTTATGTTAAGCATGCTCATGGGATTAATACTATTACTGTTAATACTATGTGACGGAGGTGTCGCTGTTATCGGCTGTGATCGAGACTTAACATTGTTTATAAAGTTCATAACATCTTTGTATGTAAAAGTTGGACTATCTGACCGTGTATCCTGTGGTGTCGATGGTGCGACGTCAGCAGCATCCCGTCCTGTACGAGACTTCTTCACTGCCGGGCGATCACGGGGCGAGCTTTTATCTCGCGGCCGCAACCGCTCCAGTTCGTTGTCCTTCGACAATCGGTGGTAGCTGCGCTCAGCGCCACACAGTGGTGACGTGCGTCGTCGAAGACTGCGCTCCCGTCTCAGTTCGCTCTCCAAAACTCGAAGTTGTTCGCGATGTTGCTCCAGCTCCTGTTCCAGTTTTCGGACGCTGCCGCGCCCCTGTTCTTGATCTGGAGTGCGCACACGACTGCGGCTGCGGTAGCTGCCGCCTGCTCGGCGCGTACGGCTGCGACTCCGTCTGCTTGAGTATGCACTCCGATCGGCTTCGTTACGGGTGGGCGTCCTCAGGCGCCGCCGTGAAGAAGGTTCACTAGCTCGTTGCATCGTTTCTCTGGAACTTGTAAACGTAAGCGATGTAACTTCTCAATTTAACACGTTAAAAACGAAAAGTGTGTTAATGGGGGTATATCAAAATTTATAATTGAATATCTCGAAAACGGGGCCTCGTAGGTCAAAAATAACCAAATTTTGGCCCCCCTTGCACCCATAAAGGTGTGTGGGCAGTACCATATACATCTACTTTGAAACCTGAAAACTGACTTTTGAAAAGTAACTCCTAGAATCACAAAATACAAATATCTCAAGGAATTCTGTAAACGGCGGTTTAAACTAAGACAAGTGGGCAGAAAGCAGGCTAATCCCACTTCTGAAATGTTATGATATTATGTTAGGAATAGTATAATAAAACTCACATGAAATAACTGGAAGGTATATGTATAATTTCTTCTTGTTATACAACTTGGACACGTCCGTATTCGATGCTGTCCCCGAGCAAATAGGCCGAGTCAACCGCCGCGTGCTTCCGTCAAGTCAGGATGACCGTTGTACAAAATTAGTATTGCCAGTGTAATAAATAAAATGTCAAAATATAATCGACTAAAACGTGACATCGATTTAATAATATTTAAAAACCTAACAATATACCATTATAGAATTCTAAAATGGAACTCTATAGTTCCATTTTCGAATTCTATAATAGTTTTTTCATTATTTAATTGTAAGTGACCTGCCTTGCTATTCTGAAAAGTTTATTTGCGAAATCACTTCTGAATCCGCAGTGAAATCATGGTGAAATTAAAGTTTCGTATTCTGAAATGGAGTGAATTCGACACTGGCGCCATCGAGTGATGATCAAAGTGAGAGGAACTAAAACGGTTGAGTATTTTGACATTTATCTACAAATTTGTCTATAGGATTTGGTATTCTGAAATACAATTCACTGAGTGTGACATTCGAGATGATTTGTGAAATGAGTTTCGAAATGATTTACCATTTACAGAATAGCACGGCAGATCCAGAAACATTCGTATGTTTCTACACGTACGTTTTGGGGGTTCAATTCCCACACAGTAGAAATATTTGTATGGTCTACATGTAGTTATATCGGAATTGTGAACGCATTCACGATACAAACTAATTCCTTGTGTGAGGCAACGTTATTTATAAACAAAACAATATCTTACTAAAATGTTTGTTAAGAATTTTTTTTTAGTTTGCTTGATATAAACTTACCGTTACGGTATGGTAGTGGCAAAAGTATCACCCTCCAATTGTTAATCTTTTTAGAAGTTCCTAATAATCTAGTTTACCTTAAACTTCAGCCTATATGTTGTACCGAAGTAATATTTTATAAAAACTCATTCATTAGGTACATTAAACAGTAATATATTGTAAACTATTGAATTTGTCTGTTTAGTTTAATTGAATTTGATGAGCATTTTTATTTTCTTCATACCTTCCATCAGCATTAAATTTTTGTGTGTGCTAGAAGACTCTCCGAAAAAATGAAAACATTATGTCACATCTTTAAAAAATATATTATTGTGAATATTACTTCGATCAACGCAGTGATAAAGATGTGAAATCACTGCTTTTTCCTCTTAACCACTTAAGTTTGGTGATTCTTCGAGCTATGTCAATAACCTTGGTTCTCC
Source organism: Mythimna impura (assembly GCA_905147345.3). Classification (NCBI taxonomy): domain Eukaryota; kingdom Metazoa; phylum Arthropoda; class Insecta; order Lepidoptera; family Noctuidae; genus Mythimna; species Mythimna impura. The sequence continues at coordinate 1,487,629 of LR990344.1, forward strand.
TGTGGATATCTTCATTTCTGATGTGATCATGCAAGGAAACTTGGAGCATAGATCTTACCACTGCCCTTTGGGTGACTTTAAGTCTTCTGATGAGGCCCATTGTAAGCGACCACGTTTCGGAGCTAAAGTCATCACTGGCAACTTGCACTGGTCATAGACTTTTTAGTACTGTACTGTGACTGAGAGTTCTTCTCAAGACTGTGTTGCTGAACAAGGTTTACCTGATTTTGGACAGGAATTATCTCAGGTTAACCAGGCTGAGTTTGGTGATTTTCAATACTGTAATAGTCAGGATTATAATCATTCAGTTGTGTTCTCAGATAGTATGGGAAGAGGTTTAGGCAAATTAATAAACAACAACCTTAGCTATTCTACTCAGAATTATTGTATACCTGGGTCAACATACAAGCATATTATGGAATTAATAATTGGAAAAACATATAATTATGCTACTAATTTAACTGTGTGTATAGGCAATAGTTTAAAGGTACAAAAGGAAGATATCACAGACTATGTAACTAAGATGTTAAAATTAAAATGTAAAAAAATAATATTGTGTGCTTTTCCATATTTTGAGCAATTGTCAAATAGACAAAATAATTATATTCATATGCTTAACAAACATATGTACTTTTTAGTTAGTCACTATAGTGACAAGTTTATGTTTTTTGACACCAACATTTTTGTTGACCATTTAAAGTCGACCAGGGGTACAACGTATCTGCCAATTAGTTATAGACACACAATAGCAAGGCTATTAGCTTATTATATTAATAACACAGACATAAGTAGTATGTCGAAGTCTTGTATAATTGACACCGCAGTGTTTAGTAATCATACTAATAATCATGTGGTGGACCAAATTAACGGTAGCACAATTGCTATGAATACTTTTATGAAGTGTACGAAGGAGGTTCCAAGTATCACTTTGGAAAATTCTTTATTTAACGTGGAGGCTACAATTAATTGCAACTCACTGCCAGGTGATAATATTATAGATTTGGAACAAACTCCGGATCATTTAAACTAGTTCATAAGACAACAGAGGGTACCAGAAACACCGTAGTTATACCAACCATCAATAAGGTATCTTCTTGCTCTCAAGTAGTTAAGCAGCAAAAGGGGTCTCAGCAGCATGAATTGAAATTGTTTCATCAAAATATTCAAGGTATCTCTTCTAAATTATTAGAAATTGAAATGTTATTGGAAAGAACAATGTTTGATGTTGTATGTCTTAGTGAACATTGGTTGAAGGACTACCAGGGGCTACTCAGTTATGAAAATTATACTGTGGGTAGTTGTTTTAACCGTAAATCAATGCTGCGTGGTGGTTCCCTAATCTTGATAAAAAAATGCTTAAAATTTAAGCAACGTAATGACATAGTTAACTTGTCAACGGAACATTGCATTGAACTGTCCTGTGTTGAGCTGGATAAGCATGTTATAGTGTGCGTGTACAGACCCCCGAACCCTCAGAACTTTAGTCTTTTTGAATCAACAATGGAAGATATTTTAACCAAACTTGCAGATAGTAACAAATCCATAATTATTTGTGGAGATTTTAATATTAATATTTTGGAGAATAATTCAAATAGCAGCAGATTTTTAAGCCTTTTTAAATCATTTAATTTGACTAATGTTTTTAAAGAGCCAACTAGAGTAACTCCAACCTCTGCTACTTGTATTGATAATGTTTTCTGCAATTGTGACTATTTAGATAAAGCCATAGTAAATTATCTTCCGTCTGATCATAGTGGACAAACGGTAGCTTTTAAGTCTCACGCAGCCTTGGAAAAAACTTTAATTCAATTTAGGCCAATTACAATTGGCAAATTAACAAAATTTAATAGTAACTTAGAAAATAAGTTAAATGTTCTGGGCCATGATATTGATGATGCAAATAAATTTTATGATAATTTCTTTTCAGTGGTACTCAATGAATTTAATACAGCATTTGAAAAGAAGTCGAAAAATATTTTCCCTAAGTTTGTATTTAGTGACTGGGCGACTAAAGGTATTAGGGTAAGTAGGGAAAAACTATATGAGCTGTACGGCCTTAAGCCATTCTTCAACACTGAAACCTTTAATAAATATGTAAATAGATATTCTAAACTTTTCAGAAAGATTTGCAAGGTAGCGAAAGCCCTGTACATTAGCAATAAGATCAAATCGGCAGACAATAAAATTAAGGCTGTGTGGAAAGTTATTAATAGTGAAACTGGTAGGAATAAAGTACGCAACACGGATTTTTTATTGGAGACTTCACATGGTCCCAAAAGCTCTAACATAGAAGTAGCCCAGGAGTTTGTGAATTATTTCACCGATATACCTCTTAGGACAACGGAAGCTCTAAATTCCTCCCCTGAAGCTTCAATTGCTTTATTGAAAGCAAACTTACCAGGCTGTCCGGTTGAATTTCAATTCAAACATATAAACCCTTTGACAGTCATAAAGGCTTTCCGGCAAATCAAAGTCAAATTAACCGAAGACCTATGGGGAATGTCTGTTAAAGTATGCACATCCATAATTGAGACCATAGCACCATACTTAGCTTTAATATTTAATTTGTGTGTGGACCAAGGAGTCTTTCCAGATATAATGAAATACAGTAAGGTTATACCACTTTTTAAATCTGGTGACCATAATGACACTAATAATTACAGACCTGTATCAGTATTGCCGGTTTTCAGTAAGGTGTTTGAAAAAGTTATGCTTAATCAAATGCTTTACCATTTTAACAGCAATAAAATCTTTCACGATCAGCAGTATGGTTTCACCAAAGGACGTTGTACGACTGACGCTGGTGTCACTTTATTAAAACATATATTTGCAGCGTGGGAACAAGCCCAAGATGCGATAGGAATTTTTTGTGACCTCTCAAAGGCTTTCGATTGTGTTAATCACGAAACCTTGCTTTTAAAGCTAGAACATTATGGGCTAGGTAAACTTGCACTCAGCTTGGTAAAATCTTATTTAATTGATAGGCAACAGCAAGTTCAGATAAACGGTGTCAATTCTCCGGGTTTGAAAGTCAAAATGGGTGTACCACAAGGCTCAATATTGGGTCCTTTCCCCTTTTTAGTATACATAAATGATCTACCACATCTATTAAAAAAACAACCACATATTGTATTGTTTGCTGACGATACGTCGTTAATTTTTAAGATCAATAGACGTTCCACAAACCTTGATGACGTAAACAATGCTCTACAGCAAGTCCAAAACTGGTTTACTGTTAATAATTTAGTATTAAATGGAAAAAAAACTAAGTGCATAAGATTTGCGTTACCGAATGTTAAAAGTAATTACTCCGACATAGTATTGAACAAGGAGAAACTCGAATTCGTCGAAGATACGGTTTTCCTAGGGATCACGCTTGACTCGAGGCTACAATGGGGTCCTCATTTAACATCTCTGGCAGGTCGGCTTAGTTCGGCAGCATATGCTGTCAGAAAAATCCGTCAATTTACTGATGTAGATACTGCGCGACTAGTTTATTTTAGTTACTTTCATAGTATCATGTCTTACGGTATTTTGCTATGGGGACGGGCTGCAGACATAGAGTCTATTTTTATTCTGCAGAAGAGAGCTATCAGAGCCATATATAATCTTCGCAGACGCGATTCTCTTAGAGAACTATTTAAGGAAATAAACATCCTGACGGTCCCTTGTCAATACATTTATGAAAACATTATGTATGTTCGGAAAAATATTCATCTTTTTACTAAGATAAGTGACAGGCACAATTTTTATACTAGGAATAGGAACAAATTAGACCAACCTCGATTCAGATTGGCAAAAGTACATAGTTCTTTTATGGGGTACTGTGTAAAATTTTATAATAAAATACCAGTTGAGATTCTACAACTAAATGAGTCCAAATTTAAAACATGCATTAAACGCACACTATGTAGACAAGCGTATTATAAACTGGAGGATTATATCCTTGACAAAAACGCTTGGCTAAATGCCGGTTCTGCTCCACAGCCACAGCCTTCAAATTAAGTTTTGTGTTTCTTTTTTTTTTTTTAAATATATATGTTTCTAATTATTGGAAGAGATACTTACTATTCCCCTTTTTGTTTTGTTGTTTTCGAAATCTTTCTTATTTTATTTTATTTGTTTACTTCAATAGAGCTTATGATAATTTATTACCTTTTGCATTTGGAAACAATAGCATTGTATAATGTAGAAGCACTTTTTTTTTTCAAGTTTTGTGAATGTGAAGTACCATGGAGCATTTTTATTAGGTTACAACTTGTTTGACATTACGAGCATGGCAGGTGAGAGTTTGTCATGCTCACTCAAATGTCTCGCTGATGGTGGCACGTGTTATTGGGTCATTCAGTTCCCTTCAAAATGGTTGAGCTGAGTGAGGCTGATGCACGCGTCATGCTCGTGAACGGGTGCCGTCGGTTGAGACTGGTCATCTCTTAGCTGCCAGTGGCTTAATTCAATTTCTATCTTTTTAATTAGTTTTTATTCTTATTTATCTACATTGTGCTCACATATTAGAAGCGACATGAAATATGTAACCAAGATTTATGTAACTCATAATATGATTTAAAAGAGTGTCCATGGAGTTTCTTGCACGTTCTTCTCCATAGAGATCTACGCTTTGGAACGTGCAATTTAGCTTCACTTGTTTTTTTTTGACTGACTGACATTTTGACAATTCAAAAGTGCCTGTAATTGGTCTATTTGAAATAAACGTTTCTGATTTCTGATTTCTGATTTCTTACTGTGGTATATTGGACGAGAAGATACCGTGGAACTTCCCAAACGCTGCCCAGCCAAGTCGGATTCGATGATTGACCTGTTTTTCGAAATTAGATCTACCCAACTGAACCGTCTGTCCCAGGTAAACGTAGTGGTCCACAACTTCTAGTCTCCGAATTTGATAGGAGTGGGTTCTACATTGATATTAACCATGACTTTGATTTTGTCCATGTTCATTTTAAGACCCACTCTTTCGGAAACTCTACTGAGATCATCGAGCATTGTACTGAGCTTCTTCGTAGTCTCACCAAAAAACACAGGCAAACCAATGGTGAGTGATGTACTCGCCATTGACATTAATGCCTAGCCCGCTCCATTCCAGAACTTTGAAGACATCCTCCATTGCAGCCATGTACGGTTTCGGAGAAATGACTTCTCCCTGCCTCACACCTCGCTGCAAGAGGATAGGTTTCGAGATCTGGTCCTGAAGTCGGACTGACATAGTGGAGTTTTCGTACAAACACTTCAGCACTTTGATGTACCGATATTCTTTCTGGCACCGTTGGAGAGACTGCAGCACAGCCCAGGTCTCGATCGACTCAAAGGCTTTCTCTTAGTCTACAAACGCTAAGCAGAGAGGCTGATTATACTCCTCAGTCTTCTGTATAGCCTGCCGCAGCGTATGTTCGTGGTCTACGGTGCTAAAGCCTTTTCGGAATCTTGATTGTTCGGGAGGCTGGAAGTCGTCGAACCTGCACGCGAGACATTTTCAATTAAAATATTACAAAGCAAAAATTGTTTTTTTGTTTTTTTGTATTGGGTAATATGTAATAGTTGGTACCGATCCTAATATAAAAATTATCCCAGAAAATTAATGCTTCCTACAAAAATACGTATGGAAACAAAAAAGAAAAAAAAACTTTTTAGAAAAAAAAAATAACCGACTTCACTAAAAAAAAACACTAAAAGGATCAAAATAACTTTAATTTCGGAAGTCGGTGTTTCTCTGTATTGTTTGTTTCTTATTTAACACCGACTTCCGAAATTAAAGTTATTTTGATCCTTTTAGTGTTTTTTTTTTAGTGAAGTCGGTTATTTTTTTTTTTCTAAAAAGTTTTTATTTCACACTATTTAGTTGCGATACACTTATAACCAGAGTGCCTATTTCTCATGACAATTCCAATTAACCCAAATACTGCTAGGTTACATTGTTTTATTATAAAGTTCCTATGTCTACCTTCCTCCTTCCGGCTCCATCATCAGATCAGTTCGATAGTACCTTATAGCCAAAGAGCATCTCACGACAATTCTTATAAGCCCAAACACGGCTAGGATACATTGATTAATTACGGAGTTCCTGTGCCTACCTTCCGGCTCCATCATCAGATCAGTTCGATAGTACCTTATAGCCAAAGTGCATCTCATGACAATTCTAATAAGTCCAAACACGGCTAGGTTACATTGATTAATTACGGAGTTCCAGTGCCTACCTTCCGGCTCCATCATCATCATCAGATCACTTCGATGATACCATTTTCAACGTAACTATTCAGAATCATTCATTTATTTGTATTGTCATAGTTGCTTAACTATATCTTCATTGTGATTATCTATTTGAGTATGAAGTTCCGTTGACCATTTCTGGTCTTCTTCATCAGTTGCACTTCATCAAATGTTTCTTTTTGACTGTAAATGCTTAAGTTCTTGATGACAATACTAAAATTACCATAGGGTTGCCTATAATTTTTGAGGAGTTCCCTCGATTCCTCATGGATCCCATCATCAGAACTGGATTTTGAAAAAAATGGGACCAATCTGGAAGCATATCCTATAAAGGGAAAAAAAATTTTGCAAATCGGTCCATAAACGACGGAGTTCTGAGGTAACAAACATAAAAAAAAAATAATGATAAAAAAAAAAAAAAAATACAACCGAATTGATAACCTCCTCCTTTTTTTTGAAGTCGGTTAAAAAGATATAAAACATAATACGTATACAAAAGGCCTAATAGCACAAATTTTACAGTCACTGAAATTAAGGAGAAATTCATCGACAAAGGTAAATTTAATAAATAGGCAGAGACTGTTTAGCAGAAAGAGGTGATTACTTCCAATACCGTCTCACTCTTTACCACCACGGATCAATGCTGGACGCCAGAACTCGCCGTTATCGACGACCTCCTCGAGGATACAATTAATAAAAATGATTTTTCGTTTCCCTTATTTATCACCAACAAGCACAATATATGAAAAAACAAAAATAATGAACATTAGGCAGTTATATATTTACAACACTTGTATTTTTATCCATATGGCTCTCAACAAGACTATACAGACTAACCTATCGTTTACTAAAGTGAAAGAATTAACACAACGCAGCAGTCGCCGGGCTAGTTTTCTGGTCTTACCAAAGATGAGAACTAAGTTCGGTAAAAAAAAATTAACTTTTGAAGGAGCACAGTTATATAAAAATATACCCCCATTTATAAAAAATGTACGCTCATTTGATGCATTCAAGAACCAACTAGCACAATATGTAAGAAACAATTATAAAATAACTACTTAAAGACTGAATGCATTGGATGAGTTTAATAACTTACGTAGGTACGCGGTGACGAACCCTTGTTATAATATTAATTTGATATAAGGAAAAATTGTTCTCAAGTAAGTGACTTCGTGTCTTTTTTGAGAAATAAATATCTTTAAACCTAAACCTATACGGCAGTGCTCCGATACCACCATCTTCCATCTCCATCGTGTGCTTATGGGTGATCTATACAACTCACAAAGCAGTATAAAATGCCTTCACCTATTTTGTGGTGTCCAGATCCTTGGAGTTCTATTACAAAGGTTCAAATGATTTTCGAATTAGATGGTACTTAAGACACACTCGTTGTATGTAAATACTTCGAATAAATAAATACTTAGAATTTAATTCTACAAAAAAAAACTGTTGTAATTAATAATATTTTTGTCCCAATATTTAAGGAGCTCTCCTCAATTTCTTTTATTTTTTCGGATATAGATTTTAATGAAATCCTTACAAAAAAACCCTTTTAAATTTTATCTCAAATATTTAATTTTCTACTACCATGATCCTTCAAAAAGTTCCTTTTCATGTCACCGAAATCAATTATTAGATCATAACAATATTTTCAAAGACTAATTTTCAAAGACTAGTTGAAAGATACTACTCTTTAAAACAAAAGAATCATTTTCAAAATAGACCAAGAAATTGATAATGAACATAAAAAAAACATTCATTTCAGCCGAAAGATGTCCACTGTTGAGCAAAGGCCTCCTCCAAGTGTTGCCATAACGACCGGTACTATGCGTCTTGCATCCATCGGATTCCTCACCAGGTCATCGATCAACCTTGTGGGAGGCCTTCCAACGCTGTGTCTTCCGGTACGTAGTCGCCACTCCAAAACCTTTCATCCCCATCGATCATCTGTTCTGCGAAAAATGCGTATGTGTGTGTGTTTAAAAAAAGCACAACTAAACTTATAAGCTTTCCCTTCTTTTTGAAGTCAATTAAAAGTTAATGCTTATAATTTAGGATCAATTAATCGACAAAATAATTGCTCTCCAAAATTCAATTATAAATTCAGTTTATTAAAGTCTGTTTTACAGAAATGCAAATTGTAGCAACACGATAGTGTAGTTCGATAGACGACTCATTACACTTAATTGTAGCGACACGTCAACGTAGAACAGGCCGCACACACGTATCTTGCTGAATGATGCTCGATTTAAACGTAGTATATTTTTGCACAATCTTTTTTCATCATCTGTGAAGAATGCAAAGTCAACGGATGTAGTGATAACATATATAATAAAGAGCAAAAGGCAATGAGAACTCTAGTGTTAATCTAAATTTAAAAGGGGTATTTCATATAATAATGCTACCATCATTAGTGTAGGCTCGAAGTAATAAAGTTACGATCGGAATATATCGCACTATTATTTTTCGAAAAAAAAATCATCTAATATTGGATAAAGATCCTAAATATTTAAACATTAAACCACTAGCTACACTAGCATGGCCACTTTATTTTTATAGCAAGTGTTATTTTCTCGTGAATAATATTAGGTACTATTATGATCAGTTAGTACCTACTTCCATAGATACAATCTGAAAAAAGAATCCTCTTCTATATTCTTCTTATATTTGACAGACGTTCAATTTAAATGAAATTTTAAAACTGAAACTAACCTGAGCAATTTGAATTCAAAATAATAACGCAAGTATCTTGAACACTTTCAATAGCCAAGTAGAATTTCTCACATTCGATAGTCATCATTGTGTGCCATGTCAAATCTTTTATCAGCCAGCCCAACGTTACCATTGACATCAAAGTTGCTGCTTTCTGTAACAAATAAATGATTGTGCGATTTGTGTTAAGCCAAATAATAAGAAACAAAATAAAGTTAATTTAGCTCTTACTATGTTATGAGTTAATTGCACCAAGTCAATTACGTCCTTAATATAAATCAGAGTATGGATGAATAAATTTATGAGGTAGTAAAGTATCTGAAAAGTGTTATTATTAAATTAAACTTAACCAGTATGGTGTTTTGTTTAGCTAAATGTCCTCCGTTTTATGAAAATTATTTTCAATGACCCGTTAAAAGAGTAAAGATGGTATTAAGGTACTAACAAATTGCTGAAAACAATATTTGTAATTATCGTAGCATTCCAATATATAAACATAAGCCTGAAACACGTTTTTCCTGTAATTTTCATCAGGCGTGTCTCTAAATCCCGGATAATTTAATACTTCAATTCTCCATAGAACGATTTTTTTTTCCAACATTTTGATAATTCTTGTCGCATAAACTACATTGAAATCGAAAACAGCTAAAAGGTAGGTAAAAAATATAAAAAAGTAAGGCAAATTGAGCTGTATTGAAAAATAAGTGGACATAATCATGTAGGAACTTGTAGCAATAAATACAATAATCCAATTATGAATAACAAAGTAATTGAAATAGGTTTCGTTGTTGAGCACATTGTGAACTTTTTGAAAAGTTAAGACGAGCTGGATAATGTTTTTAGTTCGCATGATGCCGATAACGAAGTTTATTGCCAAACCAAAACAATAAAACAGGCAGTCAAAATAAATGATATACGTGAAAATGGTTTGCCTATGTCCATTTAGAGCCTCAATACAGGCGTAGTATATGAATAAAACCATGAAAAATACGTTTGCGAACATTAAGACACAATTGAAGATAAAGCCAATTGGCGATATGAAATTTTCTATGATGCGATACTTAGGGCAAAAGATAATATTTAGCATTAAGTTCAAAGGAAAAAGCAGTGATTGCACATCTTTATCAACTCTGTTGATCAAAGCAACATTAACTGTATGTTTTTTTAGAATATTTTGTATAGTTTTCATGTTCTTGTAGTTTTCTAGTATACACATGAAAATGGATAGTTGATTCTTTAACTGACGGTATGATGAGAGTAACCAATACCAAATTAATTTAGATTAAATGGACACAGTCAATAGCTATCAAATTATTACGGTACGGTGAACCTAATGAATGAGTCTCTATAAAATATTACTAAGGTATATTGTACAGGATGAAGTCGTAGATGTGCACCATTTTGGATAATATAATTTGCAAAATGTTAAAGAAAGATTAGTATCTTGCTGAGGTTGATACTTGTATCACTATTGTATCAAACGGTATCTTTCTGATGAATAGTGTTCCATGTTGAAATGTTTAAAGAAAAGTTTACTTGGAATAAATTCAGCTTTATAATAATTTAATGAAATTAATTTTCATATGACGTTAGAACTCACTAACGTTTGATAACAAACTAACGAACTTTATAACAAACGCTCTATCAAGATAGCTCTGAAAGCCTTAATTAAAAGGCAGTCCAACTCATTTTTGCGACTACCTCATTATAATTTTAGACCGGTTATTATTTTGAAGATCGACCCTGACATTCGATAAAACTGAAAATAGTTAAACATGTAAAATTAAGTACGTTTTATATTTTGCAGAAAGGACAACACGGCACTATTAGAAAGGAAAATTACATCATAATGCGTAGCTGTATTTAGCAGGCGGCAGCCGAATTAGCGACATGCGGGTTTGCCTCCTCTCTTTCGGACTCAAGATGACCCTGCAGAAGTCTAAAGCTGCACTGCTACTTAGGGCATACTGAAAGTTTCTGGGTTCAGATAAATAAGACTAGATATAAGACTTACGATACGTCTTCTCTAAGGACCTCTTCAATGGCTTCATGGAACGCATTCACCGCCGATTCAGGGCTTGTAAAACGTGTGCCTCTAAGTTTGTCTTTAATTTTTGAAAACCAATTGAAGTCGCAGGGTGCGAGGTCCAGGCTGTAAGGCGAAGGCGTCACCAGTTCATCATTTGAAACCTTCAAATAGGCTTCTTTTACCTTAGCGGAATGTGAGGATGCAAGGATGCAAGCAAGTATTGACGTACCAATCTGCAGTCACTGTCCTCAAGCGATCATCTTCAAGTGATACTGTATTAATAATAATAATAATAAACGTTTATTTCGGACCTTTCCGTCCATACGTTACACTTACAGCATTTTTATAACACACACAATATTAAAAACAACACACAACATAAAAAAAAGAAACAGTTTACAATGCACAATTAAACAAAAAGAAACACATACAAAACAAAAAGAAAAAAAAACTACACACATTTAGTGCGGTGAGGGGGAAATGTCCAGTACTCACCGTACAGCGTGCAAGCGTATCCAGTGGTGCAGCAGTGGAGAGTCCCACCTGTCTGCAAACACCTTCACAATATTGTTACTACTGGTTCTAACACGGCTCATCAGTGACGCACATTGCTTCCTAATAAGGGCATGAAAGCCATCAGTGTGCGCTTCTGCGAACATGGTGGAGGCACTGCAGAACCGTGGTAGCCCCAGCAGCACCCTAAATGCGTTATTGTATTGAACACGTAAGGCGCCATATGCTCCCAATGTGTAGTTAGCCCACAGGCTACACGTGTAAAGTGTTTGGCAGTAAGACTTAAAAACTTAAGTGTAATTTTCTGTTTTTCCGAAAAAAGAAGCAACCATATTTTACCAACACTTCGACTTTTCTTCACTTCCGTCGGCAAATCTTCAAAAGGAAAGACCCACTCTGCCAACTGGCTTTTTCTTTTGGGCTCAAAGTAGTACACCCAGGTTTCGTCACTTGTCACGATATTACAGGCAGCCAATGACTGTCCTCCGTTAAACTTTTTTATCATTTTACGGCACCACTGGACACGCAGTCGTTTCTGGTCCTCCGTTAAGTCATGTGGTGTCCATTGAGTGCAAAGCTGCCAAACCTTCAGATGCACATGTAAAATGTTTTGCACTTGGCTCATTCAAATGCCTAATACAGCACAAATTTGCTAGCAAGTAATTTTTTTTTGTCAGTTTCAATAATTTGTCGTTCGGTGTCAATTTTCGAGTCTGTAACCGCAGTCGCCGGCCGACCTTCACAAACCTCATCATAGAGATGATCACGTCCACGTCTAAATTCTCCAAACTACGAATACACAGAGCTGCGACATGGTGCTTCATCACCAAATGCCAATTGAAGTCTCTGGCAACTCCCTTGTTGACTTAAGCCACAACGAAAATCATAAAAAATCATTGAACGAAAATTTTCACGAGTTAAATTCATTTTGATAGCGACACACAATTTTCGAAACGATGCCACAATGAAATAACAAATGACAGTCTTGCAAATTAAAAAGTACCATGCTCACATAGAGTTCCATTTTTAACCGACTTCAAAAAGGAGGAGGTTATATGTTCGGTTGAATGTATGTTTTTTTTTATGTATTTCACCGGTCAATTGTAGACCGATTTTGAAATATTTTTTTTTGATTAATAGGTTATGCTTCCGAGTTGGTCCCATAGAAATATCGTTATAATCTGATCATGAACTTCGAAGATATGGAACAGAATTCCTCATAGGATCACAGCAGAATCGTCGTAACAAGTAAAATTGCTTTTTTTATACGTGTAGTCGATGACTGACTGAAAGTAGAGGGGAATATATCGAACTGATCTGATAATGAAGCCTGAAGTTAGGCACCGGAACTCTGTAATAAATTAATGAAATCTAACCGTGTTTGGGATTATTAGAATTGTCATGAGATGCACTCTGGCTATAAGGTATTTAAGTTTGGCTGAGGGGTACTTTTTAGTGGTGGTACCATAACTAAAACGTGTAAAATAAAAAACTTTTTACAAAAAAAAAACAACCGACTTCAAAGTAAAAAAAAAAACACTGAAGAGTGCAAAATAACTTTAATTTCAGAAGTCGGTGTTAAATAACGAAGAGACAAAACTATTATAGAAACACCGACTTCCGAAATTAAAGTTATTTTGCACTTTTCAGTGTTTTTTTTTTACTTTGAAGTCGGTTGTATGTTTTTTGTAAAAAGTTTTTTTCGAATTCTATAAATGTTTTTTCATTATTTTATTGTAAGTGGCCAGATCCAGAAACTTTCAGTATGCCATACGCATAATATGTTTTCATGTTGGGGGTTCAATTCCTACACAGTAGAAATATTTGTATGGTCTACATGTAGTTATTTCGGAATTGTGAATGCATTCACGATACAAACTAATTCCTTGTGTGAGGTAACGTTATTTATAAACAAAACAATATCTTACTAAAATGTTTGTTAAGATATTTTTTTTAATTTGCTTGATATAAACTCACCGTTACGGTATGGTAGTGGCAAAAGTATCACCCTCCAAATTGTTAATCTTTTTAGAAGTTCCTAATAATCTAGTTTACCTTAAACTTCAGCCTATATGTTGTACCGAAGTAATATTTTATAAAAACTCATTCATTAGGTACATTAAACAGTAATATATTGTAAACTATTAAATTTGTCTATTTAGTTTAATTGAATTTGATGAGCATTTGTACTTTCTTCATACCTTCCATCAGCATTAAATTTTTGTGTGTGCTAGAAGACTCCGAAAAAATGAAAACATTATGTCACATCTTTAAAAAATATATTATTGTGAATATTACTTCGATCAACGCAGTGATAAATATGTGAAGTCACTGGTTTTTCCTCTAAACTTAATGCTACATGCGCGCAATGTGACCTGCCCATTGCCCGTTAAGTTTGGCGATTCTTCGAGCTATGTCAGTAACCTTGATTCTCCTGCGGATATCTTCATTTCCGATGTGATCATGCAAGGGAACTCCGTGCATAGACCTTTCCATTGCCCTTTGGGTGACTTTAAGTCTTCTGATGAGGCCCATTGTAAGCGACCACGTTTCGGAGCCATAAGTCATCACTGGCAACACGCACTGGTCATAGACTTTTTAGTACTGTACCGTGACTGTGGTATATTGGACGAGAAGATACCGTGGAACTTCCCAAACGCTGGCCAGCCGAGTCGGATTCGACGATTGATCTCTTTCTCGAAGTTAGACCTTCCTTACTGAACCATCTGTCCCAGGTAAACGTAGTCGTCCACAACTTCGAGTATAGAGTCTCCGATCTTGATAGGAGCGGGTGCTACATGGATATTACAATGACTTTGGTTTTGTCCATGTTCATTTTAAGTCCCACTCTTTCGAAAGCGCTACTGAGGTCACCGAGCATTGTACTGATTTTCTTCGTAGTCTCACCAAAAAATACAGGCAAACCGAAGGTGAGTGATGTACTTGCCATTGACATTAATGCCTAGCTCTTTCCATTCCAGAAACTTGAAGACATCCTCCATTGCGGTCGTGAACAGTTTTGGAGAAATGACTTCTCCCTGCCTCACACCTCGCTGCAAGAGGATAGGTTTCGAGGTCTTGTCCTGTAGTCGGACTGACATGATGGAGTTTTCGTATAAAAACTTCAGCACTTTGATGTTCCGATAGTCAGTATGGCACCGTTGGAAAGACTGTAGTACAGCCCAGGTCTCGATCGACTCAAAGGCTTTCTCGTAGTCGAGAAACGCTAAGCAGATAGGCTGATTATACTCCTCAGTCTTCTGTATGGCCTGCCGCAGCGTATGTATGTGGTCTATGGTGCTAAAGCCTTTTCGGAATCCGGCTTGTTCAAGAGGCCGGAAGTCGTCGAACCTGCACGCGAGACATAAAACAAAAAAAAAATAAACTTTTGACAAAAAAAAATACGACTTCATAATTTTAGTTTCGGAAGTCGGTGTTAAAGGAGAAACAAACAATACCGAGAAACACCGACTTCCGAAGTTAAAGTTATTTTGATCCTTTTAGCCTTTTTTTTAGTGAAATCGGTTATTTTTTTTTTTGTCAAAAGTTTTTTATTTTACACTTTTTAGTTGCGATACACTTATAACCAGAGTTCCTATTTCTTATGACAATTCCAATTAACCCAAACACAGCTAAGATACATTGTTTGATTATAAATTAGCCGTGTCTCCCTTCAATCTTCCGGTTCCATCATTAGATCAGTTCAATAGTATCTTATAACCAAAGTACATCTCATGAAAATTCTAATAAGCCCAAACCCGGCTAGGACACATTGATTAATTACGGAGTTCCGGTGCCTATCTTCCGGCTCCATCATCATCATCATCATCATAATCATCATCATCAGGTCACATCGATGATACTATTTTCAACATCTATTCAGAACCATTCATTTATTTATATTGTCATAGTCGCTTAACTATCTTCATTGTGATATCTATGTGAGTATAAAGTTCCGTTAGCCATTTCTGGTCTTCTTCATCAGGTCCACGTCATCAAATGTTACTTTTTGACTGTAAATGCTTAAGTTCTCGATGAAAATACCAAAATCACTATTATACTATTTGAGGAATTCTCTCGATTCCTCATGGATTCCATTATCAGATTGAATTTCGAAAAAAGTGGGAGCAATCTGAAAACATATCTTTTAAGAGGAATTTTTTTTTTGATTTTTGAAACGACGAAGTTCTGAGGTGACAAACTAAAAAAAAACAACTGAATTGAGAAACTCCTCCGTTTTTTTGAAATCGGTTGAAAAAATATTATAATATTATAATATAGCTCTTCATAATCATCATTACAGCGGATAGACGTCCACTGCTATTTATTTATTTATTTATGGGACTGCTGGACATAGGCCTCCCCCAACTGACACCACAATAAACGGTCCTGTGCATCTCGCATCCATCGGATTCCTGTAACCTTCACCAGGTCATCGGTCCTCCTTGTAGGGGGCCTTCCAATACTGCGTCTTCCGATACGCGGTCGCCACTCCAGAACCTTTCGGCCCCAACGGCCATCTATTCTGCGAGCAATGTGCCCTACCCATTGCCACTTAAGTTTGGTGATTCTTCGTGCTATGTCGGCAACCTTGGTTCTCCTGCGGATAACTTAATTTCTGATTCGATCACGCCTTCTGATGAGGTCCATTGTGAGCGACCACGTTTTCACTAAGCTCTTCAGATTCAGATTCAGATATATTTATTTGCTATCAATGTAGGTATAGATATAAGATGATACATAGGTGAGGGTTTCCGCTACATTCTACCTTACGGCATGCAAATTCATAAAGAGTAAGTATATTAAAAATTATTATAAATTAAAAATTATTACAAATTCAAAATTATTACAAATTAACAACTAACATGTCATCTTAATAAACACTCAATCAATTAAATCTTTATTTGTAATGTACGTAATAATAGGTAAGGTTTCAATGTCAAAGTAAAATAATAATAATCTAAACGTAATATTGCAATAAGCTAAATGTCAGTGGTGTCCTCCATAAACTCAGCTGTGGAGTAGTAACATTTATGTAATAAAAATTGTTTCAGTTTCTTTTTAAACATTCTATTATTCAAATTCTTTATTTGCCGTGGAATTTTATTGAAAATAAGTGGAGCCATTCGATAAATGCTTTTACGTAGAAGGGTCGTTTTACTGCGATCAATACAAAGAATGTTTGATTCTCTTTTTCTCTTACCGATTAAAAATGTCAAGGTAACTAAAATAAATTACATGAGGTGGTACCGAAACAATAAAAAGAAATGGTAATAACAAAGAAATGATATAAGGACATAATTATGTGGGTAGGTACTGTGACGACTATGAAGGTCAAAATTATTAGTAACTTGCAAAACTAGCATGTTAGACTTTAAAGGTTTATGTTATAAGAAGTTTAGTTATGATTGATGTTCAATCAATAAGATGAAAGACGTCATGTAAAAGAGTCAGGACATATTTTTTATAGATACTTGTGAGACTCCTACCGTCTCAAAGTGTACTGTACATTTACAACGCTCTGAATAATTAATCGTATTATATTGTTGCAACAAAGTTACGGTTCAGTGTTGGTGTTATTCTTGTGTCTGGACTTGTGCACTATCAGTGAGTAGAAAAAATTACACGTAAACTGTACAAAATAAGACTTTATCATCAAAATACTAAGTGAACTTTTATAAATGTACCCAACGGCACATCGAATACAAAATCATCGTAGCTAACGCGTAAGCGACGCCGTATACCGCGCACTTACGACCTTTTGGTCGCGCTCTCGCACATTGTGGGCATTTGTTAGTGTGCACTTTCAACTATTGACAAAATCATCTTTTGCCGAGAGCCTTTATTAGTGTTCGTTTTCTTGAAAGTCATTGGATTTACTAATTAGACTTAAAAATGTCTAAATTACCACCGAAATGGGGATGCTGTATCACTAAACGTACAAATAAAAGCTTTATTCAATGTAAAATATGCGATAGAGCGTTCCATCATGAGTGCCTTGCCTTAGAGTCAACGGACGACCTGACCTCGTGGTCATGTTCGCATTGTTCTCCCAAAGCATCCGAAGCCAAGCACGTTGACATAACACCTGTTCGTTTCAATCCGAATACTACTATGCGCACTAACAAGAGACAAGCTTTGCAATCCCCACCAAAGTCACCAAATTCATCTACTACACCCGTTTCTGAAGAAAGTGTCCGAGCTATCATTGAAAATGTGATGCAATCGCAGATGGAATCTCTTTTGGAGAACATAACAGCAACAATGAGCAAACTGTTGAACAAGGAGTTAACCGAAATACGCGAAGAAGTCGCTGGCCTTAGGGGTTCAGTAGAATTTATAAGCAATCAATATGATGATATGTTGAAGGAGAAGAGGCAGGGTGAAGAGAAAATAAAGGATCTGCTAGATAAAAATGAAAAGTTGTCATCCACAGTAAAATACATGTCAAGTCGCTTGAATACCTTAGAACAACACGCACGTACAAGTAATATTGAGATTCAATGTCCCCCCCAGAAGAAAACGGAAAATCTAATTAATATTGTAACTCAGCTGGGTAAGACTATAGGATGTGATATTAAGGAAGAAAACATTAGCAATTGCACACGTGTAATGAAGCTCAACAGCAGCACTAATCGTCCTAAATCAATTGTGGTACAGTTCATCTCACCCAGATTACGCGACTCTTTCCTGGCTGCTTGTATCAACTTTAACAAATCAAAGCCAGCCATTGAAAAGTTAAATACTTCCCATCTCGAGCTTGAGGGTACGAAATCTGCAATTTTCGTAACGGAACATCTGAGCCTGGCTAATAAGGCACTACATACAGCTACGCGTCTTAAAGCCAAAGAAAAAGGATATCGTTACGTCTGGGTCAGAGGAGGACGTATTTATGTTAAAAAGTTTGATGATTCTGACACTAAGATTGTAAGGGATATGGACTCGCTACACTCAATAGTTTAATGTACAATTTTCAACCGAGCTGTTATTATGGTTATTTTAAATTAAATTCGCTACCTTTAGTATATATTATCAAAACACGCGTGGATTACGCTCTAAAACTCAGGAATTTTATGGTAATTTAGTTTGTTCAAATTTTGACGCACTAGTGTTAACAGAAACTTGGCTCAATAATTGTATTCTTAGCAGTGAACTATTCGATCAAAGGTACATTGTTTTTAGGCGAGACAGAGAAACTTCTGGTTTCCATGCTAATAAGGATGGAGGTGGTGTTTTGGTTGCTATATCTAGGAAGTACGCTGCTAACAGACAATGTTCTTGGGAGAGTAGGTGCGAGGACTTGTGGGTTACTGTGAATGTTGCGTCAGGTTTCAAAATAGCTATTTGTGCTCTTTATTTACCTCCACCTGTGCAACATTCCATTTTGGAGCACTTTTTGGATAATTATAATGCTGTAGCAGAAAAAAATGATTGCTACACTATTCTCATCGGTGATTTCAATATGAGCAATATTGACTGGAATCAAGCAGCTAGCAGTGATGATACCCGCATTTGCCCTACTTTCTCAAAGACTAATTCTAAACTAAATCAGACACTTCTAGACTTTATTCATTTATATAACCTCAAACAGTGTAACAATGTTTGTAATATTAAAAATAGAATTCTGGACTTGGTTCTTGTAGACCTTCATAAATGTAAGGTGAATGAAGCACCAAATAGTCTGACAAAGATCGATCCTTATCACCCCCCTCTTGAAATTTCCCTTTCCCTCCACATAAAAGTAAATAATTATTTAAAGCTAGAACCCAAGATCAGATCAAACTTTAAAAAAGCTAACTACACCAATATTAAATCAGAACTTGAAAATACCGACTGGCATGCATTACTATCTGACACCGACGACCCCAGTGTAATGTTAGAACGTTTCTATACAGTACTCAATCAGATCATAGAGCGGTTTGTACCATCGACCATAGTTAAAAGTAATACACGACCACCATGGTTTACAAAAAAGCTGGAAAGACTGCTGCGTGAAAAAAATAATCTAAGACGAAGATTTAACGCATACAAAAATCCTATGGATAAGATATCTTTTCGTTGGTGTAGTAAGTGCTGTGACAGATTGGCAAAGGAATGTTACAACTCCTATATAAGAAGCTTAGAACAGAAAATTGTAACAAATCCTAAGTTTTTCTGGTCCTTCATAAAGTCTAAACGAGGTGGTGCTAATTCTTACCCAGCATCAATGTCAAATGGCGTTACCAAAACTTGTAATGGCAACGATATGTGCAATATGTTTGGAAACTACTTTTCTTCAGTATATAGTCCCGATAACAATCCGAGTAATGTGGTTCAAAATTCTCCTTTCTTTGAAAAACTACTTCAAAACTCCGACAATTTTTCCTTGATCCTAATACCTAAAGATAAAATAGTCAAACAACTTAAGAAATTGGACACATCCAAGGGTCCCGGTAGTGATGAAATTCCACCTTGCTTCATCGCAACCTGCGCTGATCAACTGGCAACCCAAGGGGGTTCTTGATTTTTAATAAATCACTTGAAGTCGGAATCTTCCCTAAACAATGGAAGCAGGCCAAGGTGGTTCCAATACATAAAACGGGTGCCGAGGATTTGGTTGATAACTATCGTCCTATATCTCTCCTTCCGATATTTGCAAAGGTATTTGAAGCAATAGTATGTCCAGATATCCAGAACTATTTTAAAAAGTATCTTTCTGAACACCAGCATGGTTTTACTGCTGCGCGTTCTACCTGTAGTAATCTAGTGTCTTTTGTTGAAAAAGTTGCAGTTTCCCTTGACTCTAACCAGCAGGTTGATGCCGCATACACGGATTTTAGCAAGGCTTTTGACAAAGTTTCCCATGAGGTGCTCATTCAAAAGCTTGCGGCGTACGGTTTTGCTGGATCTCTTCTTAAATGGCTTCACTCCTACTTAACGGGTAGATCTTTTTATGTTGTCG
Source organism: Mythimna impura (assembly GCA_905147345.3). Taxonomy (NCBI): domain Eukaryota; kingdom Metazoa; phylum Arthropoda; class Insecta; order Lepidoptera; family Noctuidae; genus Mythimna; species Mythimna impura. The sequence continues at coordinate 1,508,046 of LR990344.1, forward strand.
CCAATGGTTACAAATCCGAAACCCTGATTATAACCTCTGGGGTTCCGCAGGGTTCTCACCTTGGTCCTGTAATATTTGTCATCTTTGTAAACGACCTTCCCAATTGCTTCATTTATTCCACGCCATTTTTATTCGCCGATGATTTGAAAATAGTTCGCGTCATAAATTCTCAAGCTGATTCCATATTACTCCAAGATGACTTGAACCGGCTAATAAACTGGTGCGAAGATAATAGTATGCAACTAAACGTAAAGAAGTGCTCTCAAATAACGTTTACGCGGAAGCCGATTTTCATCAACTTCAATTACTATATGAATGGTACATGTCTAAGCAAAGTTGATGTGATCAGAGACTTAGGGGTCCTTCTTGATCGTAAGTTTACATTTATTCCCCACATGGACAATATAATAAAAAAAGCTTCAAAAACTCTTGGCTTTGTACTACGGAATACAAAATGTTTTCGCAAGCCTCAAACCAAAATTTACCTCTTTAATTGCCTCGTTCGTACCGTTCTGGAATATTGTTCAGTTGTGAGGCGCCCCCATTATGCCACACATAGTCTTAGGATGGAGCGCATTCAGAAAAGATTTTTGAACCATCTGGCATACTCGACGAAAATAGCCAAAAAAGTTCCAAGCTATGCAAAACGGCTACAAAAATTCAAGATGACTGCTCTCGAAGAACGCAGGGACAAAAACGATCTCATTTTCTTGTATAAAGTTCTTCACAGTAAAATAGACTGTCCTCAGTTGTTATGTAAATTTAATTTTAACCTACCTCACAATTATCCGCGCCATCCTATCAAATTACTACGTCCCCCATTCCGAAAAACTATTTCAGGGTCTAACTCCCCAATCCCAAGACTTTGTAGGCTTCTTAATAATTGCGATGTAAGTTTGGATATTTTTGGCACATCTTTCCATAAATTCAAGCGCCAAGTCCACCTAAAACCACTAACTACTAGCCAACATTTGTAGTAACGTAACTCGAAAGTGTTGTATCTATACTAATATTATTTGTAAAATCTTTAATATTGTTTATGCATGCTGTGTCTATCGTAATATATTGTACACTTGGTTTGTATAAGAGCAAGAACGTTTCGAATGCAATGTGTAACAATTGTTGATAGGCCAATAAATAAATAAATAAATAAATAAATAAATAGAAAACTTATATGAAAGTGCTTAATATTAATCAATAATAGTTAAATAATAATCCGAATAAGCCTTTCATGGTGTATCAATAAATGCTGATACTGACTTTGTAGATAAGGCATAGCCTTCGCAAAGGGTGTCTGGTTGACACCATTGGTTTAGCTGATGATTGAAGTCCCACAGTTCAGTCATTATGGACTGATAGATTATGTTAGACTACATGAATTTTTTTAAAAGTTTTGTCACTGGAACATATTCAATTTATAACGATGATAGAAACTTGCACAGTTCTGTCTTTTTCTTCTCTGACTCGATGACCGTTCGATGAGGTTAAAGTCATAACCGTAAGAGTTGTAGTTTATATCTTGTTAGATCCCTTCTGGATAGATGTCAATTATGACAATTAGGGTGCAGCACCGTGGCTTTTATTCGAGTTTTTGCCGCAATGGGGTCTAAGCATGACAATGTTGAATGGTGAGCGCCAAGTTAGCGCATAGTAGAGTTGTAAATAGATTTTGAATTTTGCTTATCGTTCGTCATGTCTTAGGTTCGCTCATAAAGAGATGACCACCACCATGTAAATTACTTTCCTCCTCAGGTAGGGATATCTGTGTTAGGTAATAGGCAGGTTATACGTAAACCTTAAAAGTTTTTTTTTTTAATAGAATTGCATTGCGATCCTCAGCATTTCAATCCGTTGGGGCGTAGCTCATGTGACGACTATGAAGGTCACAATTATTAGTAACTTGCAAAACTAGCATGGTAGACTTTAAAGGTTTATGTTATAAGAAATTTAGTTATGATTGATGTTCAATCAATAAGATGGAAGATGTCATGTAAAAGAGTCAGGACATTTTTATATAGAAAAATATATATGAAAGTGCTTTAATACTATATAATAACAGTCTATAAAACAATATAAAGCCTTTCATTGCACTCCCAGCGTGACAGTACATAGCAAAACTAAAACAACAGATAAGAATAACTGTTGTGTAGTACTCAATTCAACACTGCACCATAACTGGCGTAATATAATCTTATAACACTAAAATTCATATTTCGCTATTTTTAGCAAGAACTCAGTATACCGTGCACATAATTATATGTAAAGTATATGTAAATCTGTGAACTCGTAGACTGCTATGTAGGCAAGCAACAAATTGAATGTGAAAACCATCCAGAGTACCTGCAGCTAACTTGAATTTTAAAATAACCACCACTTTACGTGTTATAGTGTTTTAAAAATAAACTGATAATTTCAGCACGGAATTTGTCAGACAGTAGACCCATTAATAAGTATTAAACAATCTGGAAAAAGTGAACTATATACTTATTGAAAAGAAAAATACTTCGTATGTCATGTTAGCGGTGATAGACCGCAGTGCATCGGTGCAGTATTTTTATCTGTCAAAATATTTTTGGAAGTTCTTGTTTAAATATATTGTAAATTAATGCATTGAAACTAAGTATGTATTCATCGGAAAGAAAAACTCATGTACTATGCGTTCCAAATAATAGGATAATGCAGCATTTTTTTTTTAAGTAGTCGTTACAAAGTCTGTTAGAATCGCCAATAGGAAGCTATTCACAAAGTTTCATATATGTATTGAGCATTTCACAAAAAGGAAGTCGTCCCGCGGTCTAATAATATTCTACTGATTTATAGCATTACATACAATATTTTAAAAACAAAGCTTATACAGAACTAAACATGCTTAGGTACAAAAATAAATACAAATTACTTAACTCAAACTAATTAGCACTAAAATTATTTGCAATAATGTTGTATGTTGCAAAAACTCAAGTGATTACTTTCGCTCGAACAAGTCTCGATCATCCAAAAACTCATAAATATATATATACAGTGGTGGTCATATAATTAAGAACGACTATTTAAAAACAAGCTTATTTTTAAACTTACGAGAATTAGACTTTTTGTGTGTCTTTTTGTTTCTCTCTCACTATCGCAAAATTATTCCACATGAAGAAAGAAAGAAAAACTGTATATTCGCGCGAAATATCGCAATCTTAAAACTAGCTAACAAACATTATCAATTGAATAGGGAAGATATGCGTCACATCCGCGCAAAACGGCCGAACGCTCAGCATAAAGCTGCGGCCTCACGCATTATGCATGGTCGTAGCACACATTTATAAAATGATTAATTCAATAATATATAGATAAACGTTTTACATTAAACCTTAACATATTATTGCAAACTTACCACATAATTAAGAAAGCTGGATAGTTTATTTTTTAATTCAAATTTAAATAGAGAACACTCTGTAACTAAGCCATTATTCGCGTAATTTTGGCGCCATTTAATGTTGTAAAAGTCAAGAAGTAGATTATTTCACCGGCTATCAAACAGTCCAGATTTAATTCCCATAGAGCTTAATTGGTGCGAAGTTAAGAAAAAGGTTTCAAATCGACGGTGTGGAAACTTTACCACACCGTCGATTTGAAACCTTTTTATCTTCTAAAAAAACATCATATAACTCAAATGAATTAAACAACGTTTTTTTAGAAGAATGGCGCTCTATTTCTCTTGAAAAATGTCAAAAATTGACAGAGTCAATGCCTCATCGGTATAAGGCAGTCATCAAAATCTGTGGACACGCTGCAAACTATTAAATTAACTAATGTATTAAATTGCAATTTTTAACATTATCACCGTCTTATTTAATGAGATTTTTAAAAATGTAAGTATCTACTGAAACAACTCTCGAGCAGTTTAAGAATCGTTCTTAATTATTTGTCCAGCTTTATTACTATTTGAAATTGTAACTGTCGATAATAAATTAAATTTGTAAGGTAAATAGTAAGCAATTTTAATACTTATTCTTAATCCCTTTTACTCTATCTATGTAGCTATTTCATAACATAATTAATTACTTTTGAGAAGGAACATAAAAGTACATATGACATTGTGTTTTTTTTTTTAAATGACTGGAACCACAAATCGTTCTTAATTAAATGACCATCACTGTATATCATAATACATTGGCATAAGGACTTCAATCTTCTAAAACCTAAGTTAACTATGTACACAAAATACACTCAGGTGTCGAAGTACTCTTCCACGTCGCTGTCATCCGGAAATGTGCCCAGAAGACTGGCAGCATTATAGTTTCTTTGGGCGAAGAACGAGTCATTCCTCTGGTGATGATCGATTCGAAACATCTATATAAACATTATTACACCAGTTTAATTTATTCACTAAATTATCTATAAGGCCTAGCTGCAATAGGGATTGGACCACAATAGTAATATATCAAATATGATAGAAAAAACACTTGTGCATACACTTAACAAGGCAAACAATCACATGTACGAAATAAACAGAATTTCACTACAGATAACATGCGATAAAGCTAGAAAGACGATAGTGACTTAAGTAAGGTATATAAATAGAAAACCGTAGACAATTACTGACGTTTTCTCAAAGTGACCGTGATTCTGTCATTGAAAGAAAACAAGCACCTTTCAATTCAACCACAACTTACAATAAAAATATAGGTTGGTGCTTTAAGTTGACACTTCGCGTGACCAAAAGGCTGGCTTTTACTTTGGTCAGAATTTAAGCATTGCCATACAACGTGGCAATGCCGCCAGCCTTTTGGGCACACTTCCAGTCGACAGCGATGCGGAGTAGTTTTATGACACCATATTTTAGCTAGTAGTTTTTGCCTTTAGTGTATATAATTTTAATTAGTTAAGTGTTTTATTGAATTAAATAAAACCTTTTAAACATTAATTGTAAGAAAAACATTATCAATCGTTTTATGAATATTATGGAACCAAGTTGTTTTATTTTTAAAGTAAAAATCTAAAAAGTAATCGCTTAAAATAGGCCTGTCATAACTCACCTTTGTCGATAACTGTATCGACGACAAAAAAACAATTTTTTTACCCCGAAAACATATCACCTCCAAGACATATCACTGTGTACTTGTGGGCATTATAATGTATTTTACTCAAGATATCAGCGACCTTAAATTTCTATTATTTTGTCGAACCACAGGGCTAAAATATCTTTTGGATCGTAAAACTTTGTTACCAAAATGGCAGTTTTATCTTTACACTTTTGAATTTTAGCGTCAAGATAATCATAGTTTAAAAGAAATGAAGCCTTACGACGTATACTGTCCTCTTTCAAAGAAAGAACAAAAACGAGAATACTTTGTAACCACTTTTCAGATTATGCTATAAGGAAAAGAATTTTTTTTTTTACCTCGTCTATAATGATTCATGCACCTTCGTTTGTCCTTTCATGTATTTAAAACTATGTAAATTTAATCCAAAACAAATCAATATTGTTTATCCATTTATTAGATTAGATTATACAACTGATGCCTCTCATCGATTCATCATCATCATCATTTCAGGCGAAAGACGTCCACTGCTAGACATAGGCCCCAAGTGTCGCCACAATGAACGGTCCTGTGCGTCTCGCATCCATCGGACTCCCGCAACCGTTACCAAGTCATCGGTCAACCTTGTAGGAGGCCTTCTAACTTTACGTCTTCCGGTGTGTGTGGTCGCCATTCCAGAACCTTTCGGCCCCAACGGCCATCTGTTCTGCGAGCAATGTGCCCTGCCCATTGCCACTTAAGTTTGGCGATTCTTTGTGCTATGTCGGTAACCTTGGTTCTCCTGCGGATATCCTCATTCCTGGTTCGATCACACAAGGAAACTCCAAACATAATTTGCCTGCCCTTTGAGTGACTTTAAGTCTTCTGATGAGGCCCATTGTAAGCGACCATGTTTCGTAGCCATATGTCATACCTGGCAATACGCACTGGTCATTCGTTTTGAGACACTGTGGTATATTGGACGAGAAGATACCGCGCCGCTTCCCTAACGCTGCCCAGCCGAGTCGGATTCGACGATTGATCTCTTTCTCGAAGTTAGACTTTCCCAACTGTACCGTCTGTCCCAGGTTAACGTAGTCGTCCACAACTTCGAGTGTAGAGTCCCCGATCTTGATAGGAGTGGGTGCTACATGGCTGTTTACCATGACTTTGGTTTTGTCCATGTTCATTTTAAGTCCCACTCTTTCGGAAGCTCTACTGAGGTCACCAAGCATTGTACTGAGCTCCTCCGTAGTCTCAGCCATGACTACTATGTCGTCGGCAAACCGAAGGTGAGTGATGTACTCGCCATTGACATTAATGCCTAGCCCTCTCCATACCAGAACCTTGAAGATGTGGCTCTCTTTCCCTCGAGTATGACGGAATCAAAAAGCTTCTGAAGGGCCTTAAGGACTGGTTTTCCACCCGTCTTCAGGAGTTCGGCCGTAATTCCGTCCTCACCCTCTCTCATCGATTGCCTCACCTAAAACCATTTCCTATTCAAAAAGCGGAAAGACAGACAATTTTAAATTCCTCCAACTTTCACCGCAGCTGAGAATGATTCCGCAAATTGTTCCACAATGTTGCTAGAAGAAACTTTTCTAGCGAATGAACTCATTTTATCGCTGGCAACTCCAACGGTTTCAAAAGTGCTGTGTAGTTCTTTCTACAAAAGAAAGTAATATACTTGTTTAATTTTCTCAGTTTTATTGAATGTCTGGGTCGACTTTTAAAATAGTTACAAGTCGTGAGATTTTAATGAGATAGACGTAAAAATGAAGTGTTCAGTATTTTAGGTGAGATTTTCAGAGTTTTTTCTTTTGTAAAACAGAAACGTTTGATAGTGGCTGTAATGTTTTATGAATTTCTAACGTAATAAATATTAATCTTTACTAAATAATTGTGACGGTGAGTTTATTTCAAACAAAATAAAAATATTTTAGAAAACATTTCAGAAGATATGTAACATTATTCATCTGATACATGATACCTCTAGGTACAGCATTGGTCAAAGTATCAATCTCTATTGGATGGTAATCTAGTGCCACAAATTCTAAATATAATAATAACGATATTTATACTCTCCAAAATGATGCAAGTCTAAAAACTTCACCGTAATTGTGTTGAAGCTAAGTAATATTTTATAAAAACTAATTTATTACTATGTATTAAACCGTACAATAATTAATTATTAACTTTGGATTGAGTCAATTTAAATTGAAACTGTAACATCTGATAACTCGCAAAGGGTGATTCTGTTCTTTTTTTTATGAAGTTTATTCTGAATAACACTCAAAATTAAGAAAAAACTAAAATAACAAGTATTATTGACCAGGTATCATATATTTATATGATTATTTTAAAAAACTGTGATTAAAATAACTAACGTAATTAAAATAATTATTAAGAAGTAATATAATGAAGCCGAAAGTTTATGAGTTTTTTTAACTTTTGACTACACAAATATGATCAGTAATGGGTACGGGTAGAGCCCCATTTTTTTATAAAAAACCTTCTAGATATCAAGAAATCAGATATTTTTTATTCTAAGTCATGGTGTTTCTCCATTTTCTTGAGTTTCGTCCGCTTAAAAGTAGGATCCTCCATACAAAGGGGAATGAAATTTTTGCCGTATATAGCTGGCATATTATTATATTTTTTTCTTTTCGCCAAAAGTGAAATCTCTGGGCCATATCTTAAAGCACTGTATGAGAAATCAATAGCAAAAAGAATTATGTCTACCGGCCATAACCAAACGAAGTTGGAGACTATTTAGTAGGTTACTATTGTTTTTTTTATCAGGCGTTATTTTTCTTAAATAAAAATACTTAATGTCTGACATTTTAAGTTTCCCATTGTTAAATATACTTCATGACAACTCTAATGAGTTTAACCAAATTAATCTATTATATCAATGGAAACCTCAAAATATTACGTATTATATTTCCATTTTCAATGAAATAGGTAACGCCTGGCAAAAGTATACTAGCAATGCTTCTATAGGTATCTTCGTTCGGTTACGGTTTAAAGATCTGGTTCTTTTTGCTTTTGATTCCTCATATTGTCCTCTAACATATAACCTAGGTTTAATTTCTGGCGAAAAGAAAATAGCACATTATGATATAAGTGTGTAATGTTAGTGATTACCGTCGAGGCGGTATTTAGACCCGAGCCGTGGCGAGGGTCTTAAGAGAGCCAAGCACGGTAATCATTAATTACTCACGTGTGTCATACGAAGTTTTTCAATACACTTGTGAAGAAAACAACAGTAAAACTAAACTAGTAAAATTTTCTGTGACATGGCGGTAAAAATCTGTTTTCATAACGCGCGCATCATTTTTTTTATTTACCCCTAGAGGAAGGCTAAGGTATTTTGATCATACTGCCTAGTCTTACGTTTATGCACCGTATTGTTTTCTTGCGAGAAAAGTTTTTACGATAATGTCTTTCGTAGTGACAATAGAATATGGATGTTACATTTTCTTATGATTTTGTAGTATTTAATTAGGTAATACAGCCACTGAACTTCACTGGAATAAAAAAAACCACGCGCATCTGAAAATGGCGGCCATAGACCACAAAAAAAAAAAAAAACAAATTTTATTTGAATGTACGATTTATTTACTAAATGTTTTTTATTAAATAGGTAAATCGTTTGTACAAGTTAAATTTGTCCATTTTAACTTGTAAATTGGATGAAATAAGTAAGACACTAATTTATATAATATTGAACGGGAATTTTATTCGAACTCAAAATTTGTTTTGAGTACAAAGAGGTTGAACAAAAAGATTTTAACTACATTATAGCACTAGTGCGTAATGGTAATCAAAATGTGACAGTTTGGTAATGAGTGCAATTATATACCTAAGTGCAGTGCAATAAGAGTCACTTTCTGAGCAAGTGTGTTGAAAAGGTAAATCATGCCAATAGTTTGCATTGGTTTTTGGAAACCCCTTTCATCTCCTTAGGGAATTAATTTTGGAAAATTTTCTCTAGTGCTCCCCTATATCATAAAAGGAAACCTTGTGCAAAATTTCATGCCAGTCAGTCAGTTTCTCCTTTTATATATATATATATATATTAAAATCAAACTTAACTAAAGCCAAATGAATAGAACACTCTAACATTAAATTAACATCGGAACACCACGTCGAACGAACAGCAATTTGTTTAATTGCACAGCACATACGATTTAACAGATCGCACAAATTTATCAAATGTCTACTTCAAATTAAGCCGGGTGAATACTAATGACTCGTTGATGTTCATGTGCTAATTCTGGTAATATAGTAAGGTGACATCACGGTAAATAAGTACCTATAAAGAAGAAATAATTTTAAGAGCTACGAATGAAAAAAATCTACGAATGAAAAAAGTACTACATATTTTATTTATTTTATTTGGCTCTTCAATAATGAGTACACTATTACATATATAGGAAAACATTTTGATCTTAAGTCTAAGAGCCAACGGTGTGTTAAGCAGGCGTACGCGCGGGCACCCGCGCGGTCTCCCGTCGCGTGAATATGCGGGTGTGTGGTGTGCTCGGATCCCTGTCGCGGAAACCGGATTGTTACCTGCGCAGTGTCGCTAATTCAACTTTAACGGTGTGCATGTAGTCGTATCGATGGAGAACTTTAATGTATTATTACGTAGCAAAACAAGCGCGGGGCGGGGCTGCCCGCGCGGCGAGCAGCGATGGACCTCTTTTGTATGAGACCGCGCGGGTGACCGCGTAACGCAGTATCCGTCCTAAGTGCCCCATTTAAAGAAAAGCACTACATGAACTATTTTATACGCCTGAACAGCTACTTATTAAAACAACGGAAAAAGAATAAAAATCAAATTTTAATAGGAAATCCTTTATAAAAAATAATTAGAAAATCTAGGTATTTGTTTTCACTAATATCGAATACAAATTATCATCTTCCTAGCCTTTTCACAACTAGTTTGACATCGGCTTCCAGTCAAACTGGATGTTGCTGGAATACCCGTGTTTTACATGGAGCGACTGCCCATTATAATAAACCTTCACAACCCTTTACTTGGGAACGCGATACTCTTTGAATTAGTGTTGCCCAAATTCAGTCTTGGTCTTGCAGTCTTGGTCTTGTTCTTGCGTTTTTGCAAGACCAAGACCAAGAACAAGACCGCGTATTTTTAGCAAGACCAAGACCAAGACTGACCGTGCAAGACTTGAGCAAGAACAAGACATAGCCTGCAAGACTCTTGCGTCTTGCAGCTAGGACTTAGCGCTATTTCACTGAGTAGTTAGGTGTAACAGTTCGGTGTATAGGTAGGTACGCTTAGGAATTCTATGAGACGCAAAAAACTGTATCAAAGAATATGAAAAACTGGACCTATGCGCATTACGACTAATACCATAAACATAGCGAATAAAAAAATATCTATTAAAATCAAACTGAGTGCATGCATAGTTATGTTTTAACCATCGGCACTTTGATAATGCGGCATCAAAGGTTTTGTACTTACTTCTCAAAGAAATTTGCCGCTTTTCGGAAGTACATGGTTATGATACACGCGCCGGCCGGCGGCTTCTTTTGAAATCTAAAACAATCGTTGCCGCCACGCCGAAATCATAACATTTGTGACACTATTTGATTGCCGCCATAGGGCGTAGGTATACTCATGCAAAATAATTTCGAATTTTTTTAAGAGTACCTACAGGTGTTCCAAAGAATAAATAAGTTTCAGAGTGCTTAGAATGAAAATGAATACATTATACTGATCACGCAAGTAGTATTATGATTAGGATAAAATGGTAAGGATAGGTAGTAGATGTCATATTAATTCATTCTAGTAAGTATATATTATAATATTGATTACTTATATGGTTTTAAACTAATTACTTAGGTACTATTATTGTACATTTAGTCATTATATTTCTTAAGTTTTTACAAGAAAAAATAGCAAAAAAGTGTTCAAATATCACCCGTTTAATAAATATTGTAGCCACTTTTAAATATACTTGAAACGTGTAAAAAAATTCTACAAAACTAATAAAATAATATCAAAAGCGTAGGTACTTACCTACTAATAAAATAAAAAGCCTGCGATAAGAGTTTTGTATTACTTACCAGCCCGAATATCTCTGAGAGAGATGATGAGAGTAAGTATTTACTAGCTGTGCCCGCGACTTCGTCCACGAGGAATAGTAACTTTGGAGGTATAGTGACGTTCAGGACTTATTTATTTATTTTAAAACTTCTGTCATCAAACATACAAACGAACTCTTCAGCTTTATAATATTAGTATAGATGTACGCCAAAACATTCACTTATATGTAAAGAATAGTGATTGGCACTAATTCTATTTTATTCACGCGTCGCGTCTGTACAAGTAGGTAATATTTAGTGTGTGTTTGTACGCCGCACGCGGCATTGTTTAATTTGCGGCGGCATCCTTTTCATAGAGCCGGCACGTGGCGAGGCGGCGCGGTAGAAAGCAAGGAAACGTACTATAAATAAAGGAATTATTTTAATTCCAGTCATTTCCAATTGAGCTGTGCTTCGAGTCTAACTTAATAATTGTTTTTACTAATTCTCGTTGTTTTCTAAAAACGTATCACGTGTACAATTTAATATGAGTGACGAAGATTCAAATTATTCTAGTCCGAGTAACGAGAGTTTGAGTCACAGATCTAAAAGACCCAAAAGCAAATTTGAGGAGTTTTTCGAAATAATTCATGCATCCCAAACTGCCTTCTGTAAATTGTGCCAACATAAAAAGATTGAAATAAAAATGAAAAACAGAAACACTTCAGGCTTAAGAAAACATCTAATATCTTTCCACAAAAAGGAATCAGAAATATTTCTTCCTGTTAAACCAAAATTAAGTGGAGATATCACAAGCTTTTTAGTAACCGCTGGAAGAAGTGGACAGGTAAGAATATTTTTTTAACAGTTAAAAGAATTTTAACTCCGCGTAGCTATTCATGCGATACTTTCAAAAACGCCATTAACTTACGTAAGTATTTTTGAGTTAGTGGTGTTTTCATCTAGGGGTGCGACATATTAAGTATGTAATTATCGTCTTAAATATTTTTTATAAACACCCATATTTTCATTTAATCGGCCAGTAACAACTAAGTACTTTATTTTGGTAAATTACAGTACAGTGCAACCTTAATATAACAAATATCAATTTAACGATTTTCTCGATTTAACAACAACAAACCTCCTCCTCTTATACGCTCAAACCTAGTATGTTTTAAATAATAACACAAGATTTATTGTTTTGTTTCAGTCGGAAAACAGCAGTGACAACATCACGACAGCTACAGTTGATTGGGTGGTGAAAAAATATCTTCCCTTCTCATTTTTCGATGACGAAGCTACACAAGTATATTTTCGACGTATTTGCCCTAATATGGTGTTTCCTAAAAGGTCTACACTTAGAAGGAAAGTCAAAGAGCGATTTGAAGAGCTCCAATTGAATCTCAAGGAACGACTTCAACAATTATCATCTAAAATGTCTTTTACCATTGATGGGTGGACGTCAATTGCTGGTAGGAGTTACTACGGGGTTACTATTCATTATATAGACAACGAATGGAAGTATCAATCTGTAGTTCTTGATTTTATACCATCACGCGGTCGACATACTGGGGAAGATATTGCAACGATTTTCCATGAATGTTTATTGGAATATGGCATAATTGATAAAATACAAGGTATCACGGTCGACAACGCAACTGCAAATACCAAATTTATGTATGAACTGGGCAAACAGCTGCCGCCACACTTTGATTCAGACAATCAACATTTCCGGTGCTTTGCTCACATTTTAAACCTTGGTGTACAAGATTTATTAAAGACCTTAGCATTACACTGTGAGTCTGACACTAACGCGCAAGATCAGCAGTACGAAGACTATGCAGACGAAACTGAGGATGAGGAAGATGAAGAATCTGCACCAAATATTGCTGACTCGCGTACATCTGTAACAAAGTTACGCAGTATTTCCAGTAAAATAAAAAGAAGTGAGATAGTGAAGAAGAAGTTTCAGTCTGCTTGTGAAGCAGCTGGCGTGCCATCAAATCTAAATGCCATTCTTGACTGTCCAACGAGATGGAATTCCACACATGATATGATTGGATTTGGTTTAAAAGTGAGAGCGGGCATTGACATATTGTGCAGTTCTGTCACCGATTTTATTTATTCATTACCGCTAGTCATTGTATCATTCAATCTCTTGCTAGATAAAATTGAATCCATGGTAAAACAGTTAGATGAGAAACCTAATCGATCTGAAGTGGATGAAAGGCTCATTCTAGCTTTCCAAGCAGCTCGAGACAAAATGCTTAAACATTACAAGAAGAGCAACTGGATTTATTGTACTTCTTTAATTTTAGACCCAAGGCATAAGGCTCAGACTTTTGACCTGACAATGTGGGGGAAGCAACTTAAAACAGAAAGTCTGCGCAAGTTCAATGAACTTTATGAAGAATATAAAAGTCTACACTCACTGAACAAATCTCTGGAATTACCAGAAAAAGAAAATAAAGTATGTGATGAAGATGAAGACGTAATAGACTTTGATAAACTCTATGAATGTCCCTCGACGTCATCTGGATCTTGTCTTCAAGGCTTAGTGATAGACGAGTTGGAGGAGTACCTGAGAAAACCAAGAACTGCCAGCTCGGAAGACATTTTAGATTGGTGGAGGACGCATGAGACAGAGTATCCGATTTTATCGAAAATGGCCCGTGATTTTCTCTCAATACCTGCAACTTCAGTACCTGCTGAGAGGTTATTTTCTAAAGCATCATTAGTAATTAGAAAACATAGAAATAGGTTAAGTGATGAGTCAGCCAGATGGTTACTTTGTATTAATTCTTGGTCAAAAAAATTGATATAAAGTATCATAACCTAATGATAAAGCTGTTGATTTGTGTTGTATTTTATTTTTTATTCAAATAAATGATAAATCGTAAAACTCTTTTATTAAATTTCTTATAAGTTGAGGTTTCAATCTCTTTCTAGACAGATAAGTATTGTTCTTTAAAATACAGTCAAGTTATTGTAATTAATTTGTTTTTTTACATGTTTTAGCAAATGTAAGCTTATAAATCATAAATGTTTATTAAGAAACAGTTACTTCCATGGAAAACGACATATAGGTCAGTTGATTTTTCGAATTTCTTATCAAATCTTCAGTTATTTATTAATCTGCTTGATCTTTACTATGGCTATGTTAATTCAAGCTCACAATGTTCCAATTCTAATACGTTTTTCTAAGATTTAAAGTAAACTTTAATAAATAGTAATAGACTAATAGGTAATTGCAAGACTTGCAAGACTCTTGCTGCAAGACCAAGACCAAGACCAAGACTGGGAGCGCAAGACCAAGACCAAGACCAAGACCAGGTGTATTGGCGCAAGACCAAGACCAAGACTGGCTAAGTCTCGTCTTGTTCTTGCATTTGGGCAACACTACTTTGAATATAGTAATGGTCAGACTTTCTGTCGTCTGACTACTTATATATTTTTTTAATCACATTCGCATTTTCCCAGTTTCGAACCCACCACCTCATGCATGAGAGGCGTGTGTCTTTACAACTGAGCCATCATGACATCTATTACAACTAATAAACAAAATAATAAAGCTATAATTATAGCTAGTCCCAGTTCCCACTTCTGAGAAAGGCCTCCTTCAATTCTTTCCAACGATCACGGTTCCTTGTTTTGTTTTTCCAATTCAAACATAAACTTAAATCATTAGAAGCAGTGGATATAAAATACTTTTGGTGACCGCTTACCACGTGGAGAGATCGGACCTCGTCACGGATGTCATTCCCTTTTGTAACAGCAATCTGCCGCAACCTTTAACGGACTGCTCTGAAGAAGAGAAGCAACCGAGTATCCGGGCATTAAGTCATATGATTGACTATTTCTTTATCGCGGCAGTATCTCCTTTAACATCTACTTCATCTAGTTCTTTTTTTTTAATTACATCACGTGTAAATTCGTTTATTTTATAATCAATCTACAAATTTATAAAAATCATTTAATGCGTAACTCTTCCTACTATTATTAGATTCATGGCCATGTATTCATACCCTTTTACCTCTCTCCTAAGCCTCTATATTATATGTAGGTACCTACTGATAAATCTGATTCCACGCATAAACGGATTTCAATAACCTGGAACTCCGTCTTTTAAGAATACAATCTTTATTCAATCAATCCCTTGAACCCTTCACCCACCTTTAGATTTTCCTTATATTTTCTTTCCGGAATCTTTTCTACACATTCCTGGCTTTATTCATCATAATCCTTATTCCTTACGTTATACAATCTCGACCAATCCTTTTATTGGATCAAAATGTGTATAAAATATTCTTAAATAAAGTGTTGCTATGTGTTTTTTACCCTGCTGTGAAGTAGCCGATAAGGAAGAAAAACGTTTTTTTTCGGATATTCATAAATACGCAGTGTCGTCTGAATAAGTAGAATATAGGCAATTAAATATTTGCATATTATCCCAAAAAAATAATACAAAATGGAAAGAAGACGCGAGTATGCATTAGGTATCAAAGCAGTTGGCGTAATATAGTTGTGACTATATTACGCCAACTGCTTTGATACCTAATGCATACTCGCGTCTGACGTTTCCCGTGACTTTTTTTTTTTTCGTTTTTTGTGACGTTTTGGCGTGACTGTGGTCATAGAGGTGTCCATAGAAGAGCTAAAAAATGCATGAGTTTATGTATGATTGTATAGATAAATTATCTAAACCACATCAAACATTTAAGAAACTAAATTAAAAAAAAGTCAAAATTTCAGATAGCATATCCAGGTACATGACGAATTTTGAGTGGGGCAATACCGTGTCCTCGTATAGGCGATCGACAGCGGCAACCTTTCGTTTCCGGCCCTAGTTCAGGCCATAGGGACAGGGAATGGGAAGCAATCACCTCCTGCTGCGAAGCAGTATTGTGAGCGAAGGACGTAGCAGAAACAGTTGAGGACAGAACATCCTCATGTCCCAGCTGCCGCAAAATGATTCCTGACCACCTTAGGCATGAAAATATCGTGAGGAAACCGGCATCTACTAGAACTAAAAATTAATTTTAAGACATGTGACATCTTCTAATCTGAGCTGGGCCCGCGTGGTGGATTACGGTCCATTCCCTCTCCTAGAGAGGAGGCCTGAGTCCCAGCAGTGGGAACATTATAAGGCTGAATAAGCTATAGGATGCTTAATATATGCTGATTTAAACACCAAAACATAAATTATTCTCATTTACTAACCACTTTGCTGCACGACAGTAGATGACCACAGAATTAATAATGTTGGCAAATAATGACACCATAAATATACTCGTAGACTACGGCGACCGCAGCGCACAGATTGTTCGTGTTATTGATGAACAATAAATTCAAGTACTTCAATAATGATTGACAGAAGCGCCACGGTTTGCAATCATGTTATATTTGAAGTCACAAGAGCTAAGCGGACACAGTTGGCTGGTAAATAGAACATTTATTAGCATTTCGATAAAATTGAAACTATATCCCGGCAACGAAGGAACAGGAGTGGGTTTTTAGTCAGTAAAAGTCTGACACTATCTCCCGCCTCGCCCAAGAGCGGGGGATGTCATAAGATGATTTTCCCACCGAAAAAAAAAAAGATAGTGGAAGTCTAAAGACATTTGATATCTTTTAATTTTTTATAGCCTATTTTATATCTCACTGCTTTGCAAAGGCCTCCCCTTTCTCCGTCCAAACCTAGAGAGTTATAGATCGCCCTAGATAGAGATCTAGGGTGATTTTTTGCTAACTTTGCTCCGCGAACATGATCAGTTTTTCACACAACCTTCGCCATGGTCGACCTCAATCAGGTGTCCAGTGAGCGACAATCCATCTTTTAAATGCAAGATTTAAATTTTATTATTGATATTTTTATGAACAAAATTCATAAAACAGATATGCTTGAATGGGTTGATAAAAAAAAACGTTGAAGAAACGGAATATATATATTTATCAGTTCAACTCCAAATAAATATTATAGAATTTACAGTAATATTTTAAAGTGTTGTATTTCACAAACCATATTATACATCTTTCAACTCATAAAAATATCAAAATTAGTTCTAGACTTTCTGAAAATCAATTTCACCAAATTTCTCACCACTTGTACCACATCACAAGCAAGCCTGGTAATCACATGGATCATTGCGTAGCTAACTCATCAGCCACGAATGACGAACTGGGGATCACGCCGCGTCATCTAGCAGATACACTCCTACATGCTTTTGTTTCGAAAATCCTTTTTTTCGCTTCTCTTGTATAGAAGTTTCGGAGTTGGCCAATTTGTAGAATAGTCTCCAGAAGTTTCTGGGCCTTATTTGTTTTCGGTATAGAGGGATCAGAAATGATAGTGTTCCAAGATTTGATGCGGTGAATGTCTTATTATTTTGTATAGTTTTCTTCTTATTTTTGTCCGATGTTATACGAGTATCATATTGATAAAGGATTTCATTTTACTTGGAACAGTATCTTTGTTCCAAGAAAAATTGTATATTACTAGCTTCTGCCAGTAACTTCGCCAGCGGGACTAAAAGTATACTATATTATATTCCATCATATTTCAAGACATGTTTTATTTTGGCCAAATTTCATTTAAATCCATTCAATCATTCAAGCGTGAAGGAGTAACAAACATACACATACAAAAATTATGGGCACGCCACAATTATGGTGGTAAGTCCCCTCTTTGAGGAGTGGCTGGAAAAACTACATGGCGTCCTTACCTACCGCATGACCCAGGTCCTTACCGGACATGGTAAGTTCGGGAGGTTCCTGCACCGAATTCGTGCGGAAGAAACGCCTGGGTGCCATTGTGTGGATCGTCCGGAGGACACGGTGGAGCATACGGTAGAGGTATGCCCCGCCTGGGCAGAGTACCGCTGTATCCTCGTGCGGGCGATCGGCGGCAGTGATCTCTCGCGCCGGGCATTGGTACAGGCCATGGTCTGGAGTGAGGAGGAGTGGCAGGCGGTCGCCTCCTTCTGCGAAGCAGTAATTCTAGCAAAGGAGGCGGCCGATCGCTTGAGGCAACGGTCCTCACGACCTAACCGCCGCCGGGATTCCGGCCACCGTAGGTGCGGGCTTGCGGACGGCGATTAATGGGTGGCTCGCCGTCCGACCGTCCGGTAACCGTCCGGACCGAGGCCAAGTCGTCGACGGCGCTTGATTTTGATTGTGATTTTCCGATTTGATTTTCCCACCTAAAAAAAAAAAAAAAATTGTTTCTTCAATGATATAAATTCCTTACTCTTGTATCTGTCTTGAAATAAATTAATTTAAAAAAGCACTGTCCAAATACATGCACCATCTTAGACTAACAGTAAGAATTTAATTTAAATACTAGGATCTAAGAAGAAGAAAAATTGTAACAAGAAATGTACAAAGATGGTGGAACATTCACTAGGCGAGTAAGTGAGAGGGTAACAGGATAACACACCTTGAAAGAAGCTAACACAAAGATAAAACTGCATATCTTTGAAGCATCCTTTGTTTCAAACGAGGCAGCAGACACAGTAAAGGAACTACCTATACCGACTGTTTTGGAAAATTTTGTAAAGGAATCCAATTTGTTAACTGACAAAGGTACTAGGATGACATCGGTGTGATCGTTTCGTGTTCTTGTATTTGATGTAGAACAAGATGAAGTTGAGTGTCTTATTTTTAAGTTCGGAATTCATCTAATGACTTCTCGCGCTCTGGGCGGAGCGAAAGAGCGTGTCAGACTTTTACTGACTAAAACTACACCTGTGTCCTTCAGTTGCTCTTTGCGTTCTAGAACTACGGGTTTCCTTTTCAGAAATTCCCCGCGGTCCTAGCTAGCGGGCATCGGTCCTGCTGGGCCCCTACGATTTGCTGACATCTCCTTGAGGAGCGCGTGGATCATTACGCGCTGTTGACGACTTGGCTCGGTCTGGTCAATTACCGGACAGCCGGACGGCAAGCTACCCATTGCTCGACGGCCGCAAGCCCACGTCTACCTTGGCTGGTAGTCGGGGTCTTTTACTGCTTCGCAGAAGGAGGCCACCGCCTGCCATTTCTCCTCGCTTCGGACCATAGCCTGAGCCAGGGCCCGACGCGAGAGGTCACTGCCGCTGATTGCCTCCACGAGAACACGACGGTGCTCCGCCCAAGCGGGGCACACCTCCACCGTATGCTCCACCGTGTCCTCCAAGTTGAGTGTCTTGAAAATATTAAAATGGATGTTGTCAAAATAACCATTTTTGTAGTTTTATGTCCTTCAAACAATTAAAGTACATCAAAATCTGTTCAACCGCTCGAGCGTGAAGAAGTTACACACATAAAAACACATACACTCTCACCACACACCACACATCACACACCTCACACCACACACCACATACCACACACATGCCACTCATGCCGTTATCTACTTACTTTTTTACTTATTTTTTAATTTTTATTTTCGCATCAATTGGTTGTAATTATGAGGATATGTAAATCTCTGCTAGTGATTAGGAGGGTGGGCGCTGATACCTATATATACAAGATATTAAGTTATCTTAGCTTTAGTATCAGCTGTAACACTTAAATATCACAATTAATTAACCTTTCGACCTAATTTACTGTAATTTTGAAAACATGTTTTTTAATTTTTATTTTTTTTATTTTTGTGACGTAACTACAAATTTACAGTTTTCAGATTTTTTCCTATACTTGTGCTATGTGACATTGCTTCATGCCAAATTTCAAGATTCTAGGTCAACGGGAAGTACCCTATGATTTTTTATTCCCTTGAGAGTGTCGAAATATACGTTTTTTACGACATGAAAAAAAATATTATTATGAAGTGTACGAATTCAACAATTGGCAAGCAAGACACATTCCTAAGTGATCTTATTATAAAACTTGATCTTTCCTCAGATTAATATTTTATTTCATACGATGTTTGAAGCACTTATTTTGTTATTTTGATATTAAATTAAAACAGGCAGGCAGACATTATACAAAACTGTTTCTTTGACATGATATAGTACAATGACCTTTTGGTTAATTATTTTTTCCATAGCTTGATTCTAATAGTTATTTCTTATCTTTAACCGACTTCATTTACTTCCTTTATTTAGCTTTACTTTTTTATGTTTTTTTTTAGTTAGTTTTGCCACTCAAAGAAAACATAAATCGAAAAAGTTTTAAGTAGGTTAACACATTAAAGGACTGGAGTCGTACCTAATGTGTTTAAGGAGAACAATTGTGATTAAGTGTGCCGTGTATAGTATATCATCTTAAAAAACGAAGAAGAAACGATCTATATCATGAAGTGTCAATTGTCTCGCTCTCTTGGAGCAAGAGGGAGAATCAGACTTTAACTGCCTAAAGCCCACCTGTGTTCTTTCAGTTTCCACTTACTTTTTAAGGCCACCACAGTATTACTTTCAAATAATCCCGTTGCTACTTATGGACCATACCTAGTCTCGAAAGTAATACTGCATATGTCTAGGAGGCCTGTAATAATCGACGTGGTCTATGGCCAGCAGTGGATGCTTTTCGGTAGGAATATAGATCAAATCTAAATAATATATATATGGTATCATTTTGATATAATTTATATTGAATGTTTACAATATTCAGAAGATATGTGCCTAAATTAAAATTGAACACAAAACAGGTAAGCTGCAAAAAAAAAAATTGAATTTAGGAAAGCGGTCAACTAAAATATGAATATGCCAAGAAAGAGCGTGTCATCAACAAAAACATTAGCACCATAATGAAACAACAATTAAACAAGAACATCGTTTGCATCTAAACAATTCTTTTTATATTCTAAAGGGTCCTTCACACGAGCGTCTCCATACGTCAGCACAAAGGGCGGAGCTACCGTCTCCCCTTTGTTGCGTCCGTGTGACGCGGCTTTTGACTGACATAGCTCCGTGGAGTGGCGCGTTATGTCTTCATATAAAATATTTGGAACAATGCACTCTGGGTTGTGTTTTGTTTTGAGTTGTACGTTCATGTTTGTTGGCGATTAGAAGCTGTATTGTTTTTTTTTTGGCTTTGATGATGAAATGGTGATTGATTATATGGAGAGATAGGTGTCGTGCCGTTGCGGGTCTTACTTTAAAGAAAAAAACATTTATAGATGAGAATGTTAAGATAGATGTGTGGTGTGACGAAAATGGATAAAGTGAGAAATGAGTATATTAGAGGAAGTTTGAAAGTGGCGCCAGTGACTGAAAAGTTGACAGGGAATCGTTTGTCTTGGTATGGTCATGTGAAGAGGAGGAATGAAACGCATGTTGCTAAAAGAGTTACGAGTTTACAAGTGGATGGGTGGAGAGGGAGATGGAGGCCAAAGAAGAGATGGATGGATTGTGTGAGAAGTGATATGAAAGAAAGGGGAGTTAGTGATAGCGTGACGAGTGACAGGACAGAATGGAAGAAAAGAACGTGTTGCGCTGACCCCAAATAAAACGGGACAAGGGCAGGTAGATGATGATGGATCATACCATAACTGTAATGAAAACCTTTATCACTAAGCTTTTGTGAATGGATGGTGCGGCCTATTCTATACAAACTTCAAAAAGCCGGTAAATAATTCGACTTCCAAAAAAAAGGATGTGAAATAATGATGATGATGATTTGATGATATGAATATGATTTGTGTGATGTTTTTCTCGAATTTTTTTCTGAATAGTAATTTATTTCGTGATGCTAATACAAATTTTGTGTTTTTGGGCTTTTTCTTTTACTTTTGCAGTGAGACCTTACTTTTTACCAAAAGTAAATTTACAAACGACGAGGCGAAATTCTTATTCCGGACCATAGACGTGTCAACAAAGTAAAGGTAGAAATTTGTCTTACATTGGTTTGTCCGATGGTATAAAGATGTTTAATTAACATATTTTAAGTCTTATTATCTGTCATGACTTGTGGATTAGTCTTTAGCTAAAATAAATTTATTCACCTTAGAACCTTGAGCTAAACCTCAAGAAACGATTTCATAAACTGAACAGCACATCGCGTTGTCACGATGATGACATAATAATGTAAAGACATAAAACTGTCAAACTTATTGTTCATTGTACGATCCCCTCCGTCTGTTGCCAAGGACGCCTTATATTAGGGAACTGTTTGAACTTCAATTAGCAAGAAGCCTGGCAATTTAGATGCGAATTTCTGTATCAATAGGAGCTTACAAGCCATGCCAGTAAATAAGTAGGCAATCTATTTTAATTATTATCATTCGTAGTTTCTTGTAATCATAAACCATAGATAGCTAAAAAATTTAAGACTCTGCTGTGTACCCTTTTTGATATGAGTGTTTTTTTTTAATGGGAAATCATCCAATGGCTCTTTACTGTTTTCCACATTAGTGCGGAAAAGTGTGCGAGCTCAGCCCCGCCATAATTTATTGCTTTTATCGTATCAGGCAGGGCGGTAAGCGACCCCCACGAGTCGCCAATCAACACCCGTTTATTTATTTCTTCGTAGGTAAGTGTATTGAAATAAATTAACAGCTGTTCATAAATTGTTGTATTGTATCACTATACCGTTGTAATTCTAGGAAATGATAAGACACTGTTATCTTATTACTTGAGAACATATTCCACAGCAGTATTATGTTCTAATTGTAAGCTACTCTTAATGGTAGGTTACAAGACACCATTTTGTAATGGTTGCTATTAATATAAACTTGATACTAAATACGTTTATTATTTCGTTGGCTTAGTGGTCTTAAACACTACTGTTCAGCCTAGTCCGACATCCCTAGTTCGATTCCTGGATTGGGGAAATTGATATTGGGTTTTCCATGTAAAAGTTTTCAGTAGCCTACTCTGGATTTTTACTCTGCTGATAACAATAGACTGGCCCATTTTAATTCAATTCAATTCAATTCAAATTCTATAAAAATAGAAAAAAGAAATCTTTTTTTTTAATAGTATTAAACTTTGATACAATAAAAAAATTGTTTTATCACAAATAAAAAGTGAGAAATATAAACTTTTTATGAGAAAATTGAACTGATTTCAATTTAAAAAAAAATGCAAAGAGGCTTGTTTCTAAAATCGGTGTTATATAATTATGAAACAATATTTCTTTTTTCTATAATATTTGTCTTGTGTATATTGAAGTTCATAAAAAGTAGTTTTATCTAAATGCATACGCATGGCGCCAATTTTTATTTTTTCGTCCATCTTAAGTTTGTTTAATGTACAATACAGCGATCACCAATTTTTTTTTTTTTAGGTGGGAAAATCATCTAATGACAAATCCCGCTCTTGGGCGGAGCAAGAGATAGTGTCAGACTTTTACTGACTAAAAACCCACTCCTGTTCAGCGATCACCCATACAGTACTATAAACACACGTAATCAGTACTACATAATGCTGATATTCCACGCTATAGTAATACTCTCGTTAGTTGTAACTTGTAAGACGACCACAATACTAACCGATGTCTCAATCGCGTGCATACGCTTCAATATTAACTGCAAACACACTGACCATTGTGGCGTAGAGTACAAATCTATAGAAGTGAAATACATATATTAGAATAAAATAGAATAAACTTTTTTAAATACCAAAAAAAGTAACACAACTTATACATAAACTTCAATTTATAGGTACAAAGACGGTCCTATCACTATTTGTATTTTTTGAAATAAATATTTCACATTGTATTGAATACTTATTTGAAAATGAACAAGACAAATACAAAACAAGAAGTTATGGAGTACACGAAGATTTAAAAACCGATGGATATATTGTTTAAAAGATGATGGCTAGAAAGAAGAACACATTGTAATGCTTCGCTGACTCCAAATTAATTATCATGAAGCTAAGTAAATGACTAAGGTTGTCTGTTTATAGTGTATATTTGAGCGAGTGAGCAGAAAGAAAGATGAGTAGTGAAAGGGATAATGTACGCTGTGTAAAATTCTTTCGCTTGTCTGTATACCCAGATAGGCACTTTTGTAATCTTTCAGGTTGAATTTATTAAAAAGAAGCAGAAGCCTAGGGACATTTTTTTGAGTTCTGAAATCATCTAATGACTTCTCTCGCTCCAGGGCGGAGCGAGAGAGCGTGTCAGACTTTTACTGAATGAAACCACACCTATGTTTTTTCAGTTGCGTTTTGCGTTCTAGGACAATGGGTTACCTTTTCAGGAGGCCTTCCATGAGGCAACATCTAAGCTGAAAAAGCGCTATATGAATTTATTTGCAAAATTCCTCTGCATTTTAACAAGACAAAATTAAAGTTTTAAAAGTATAGAATCGGAAATATGCACTTTTCAGACAAAACAGGCATCATAATTATTATCTGGTAACTGGGTTTTGAAATTCAGATCTGGTGTTCAGCTGCATTCAGTTAGACCGAAAGAAGTTTCCAATATGTTTAGTGAAACGTAGAGCTGATGAAGATATCCAGTACATTGGTAGCATGAGCTTAATTTCACTTCTACACAATTTTAGAATTCTGTACCCAATGCACATTACGTTTGGTGACCTCAATACGGTAGGTGATTTTAGGTAGATTTGCACAAAGCAGTCCAGTGGCCTAACACAGTGTTGAATCGATAGTTCTCGTGAATTGGATACGTTTACGATTGGATAGCTATGTTCTATGTATTACGTCTAGTAACAGGTAGGCTCTTAGCTTACAGCTTAATAGTACGTTTATGGCTTTGAAATTTAAATTGAATTCCGTGAAATACAATTTCACTTCAATTGCGATATAACGCATAACTTTGTTATGAATATTACCACTACATTGATCACGTAACCATTTAACAGTCTTCTTCTTCCTGCCCTTATCTCATATTACTTAGGGTCGGCGCAACACGTTTTTTTCTTCCATTCTGTCCAGTCCCCCGTCACACTGTCACTAACTCCCTTTTCTTTCATATCTCTCTTCACACAATCCATCCATCTTTTGTTTGGCCTCCCTCTCCCTTTCCATCCATCTACATGTATGCTCATAACTCTTTTAGTAACATGCGTTTTATCCCTCCTATTTACATGACCATACCAAGACAAACGATTTCCTTTCAACTTTTCAGTCACTGGCGCCACTTTCATACTTCCTCTAATATACTCATTTCTCACTTTACCCATTCTCGTTACACCGCACATCCATCTTAACATTCTCATCTCCGCTACATGCAATCTTTTTTCATACATATTTTTCACAGCCCAACATTGTACCTAATCATGACAGGTTATATCATGGACTTGTAAATTTTACCCTTCAACTAGAGGGGCATCCGAGGGTTGCAAGTTGTTCCTGTGACCTGTCGCCACTTCATCCATCCTGCGTTGATTCGATGTGTTACTTCTCGGTTTACCTCACCATTTCCTTGGATGAGCGATCTGAGTTAAGGAAAGTCGCAACAGATTGGTATGGGCGTTCCGACGAGAGCTAAAGGCACAGGATTGGAGAGATCGCCGAACTCGCAGAACAAGTACTCCGTTATGGGGCTACTCAATTTCAGGCCAACACTGGCTATTCTATGCCACCACACTTCCAATCTGTTCTGGACCTCTAGGCTACTCTCGGGAACCAGAATAATGTCATCGGCAAACAGCATACACCAGGGACCCTCTTCCTGAACGGACTTGGGTACTGCATCGACTGTACATCGCTCGGATCAACTGCACATACTTCCCAGGCACACCTTTCTCCTTAAGAGCCCTCCACAGAACGAGGTATCCGGTCGTATCCTGTCGTATGCCTTTTCGAGGTCAACGAATACTGTGTGCAAGTTTTTATGCGCACCTCTGTATTTCTTGCATAGCTGGCGTATAACGAAAATGGCATCCGATGTACCCGACCAGACATAAAATCGAATTGGTTCTGTGAAATTTCAGTCTTCTCTCAACCGCCTCTCAATAACTTTCTCCCAAGCTTTCATAATAGGAGAAGCTTTAGTCTTCTATAATTGTTGCACTCAAGCACATCACTTTTGTTTTTAAAGATGGGTACCAAAGAACTGTTGCACCAATCATCAGGTATGGCTTCTTCCCGCAATACCTTATTGAAGAACAAAGCTAACCATGTCTATCCATCCACTTGCAATAACTTCCACACTTCAACTGGTATTCCATCTGGACTTTACCATTCTTTATTCCATTTACTACTATTCTGACTTTCTCCATACTAACCATTCTCACGAACCCTACATTCACTGGTTTACTCTCTAATATCCATTTAATGGTCTACATACATTTAATTGCATTAGAGAATGGAGCAATAAGCATGCATTTAGAAAGAGTTTTGTTTAATGATGATTATTATTATTCTCTTAGCTAGATATTCTTGATTTAGGCTTTGCGGTGGTCAGAAGCTAGAAAATCTGGTTGTCCAGTTACTAGGTTGTAGCAGTTAAGTAAGTGTAGCAATCGGGTCACATCATACTAAAAAGGCTAGCCTGATTGATTTTGATGATCTCAATTTCGATTAAGTCGTTCGATATAGGTAGGTTTTATCAAATCAGTTAAAAATAAATAATTAAATAAAATTATATTCCAAATGTAGAGGTTTTTGTCATATGACTTCAATAACCCCAACAAAAACCAGTGTTCCGGAGTGTATTGTAACAAATCTCCTGTCCATCTGCCGGATTTAATCCCTCGTTGTTCGTTGAACCAGTAAACTGTCAATTCAAAGGAAAAATAACCTGTAACTTAAGCCGAAACAGAAATGTAGCCAACGAACCTCAACCGACCTATTCGTACGAGGAAAACACATCTCAATAATATTGTCCCAGAAACAAATAAATTGTAAAGGTGAGTTTACACGAAGAGTGATTCTCACAAATCGAAAGGTAAAAGTATATGCATGCGTAATTATTGAGAGAAAACGCCCGGCGATTTGTCACACTCATTACGCTTTCACTGGGTGATACTTCAAACAAACAAATACGATTATAATTATTGATTCACTTACCCATGTCTCACAAGGATATTCTCGCCTCTCAACGTTCGAGAATATCTCATCATGTAGGTAAAAGCGCCTCAATATTATGTACAATCGAAGAACACTTAAGCTTTTCATATTCAAAATATTTCCGAGAAACTCTCCAATAAATTTGTATATAACAAAGAGAATGAGTCTTTCATGTTTCGAGAATAAAATTCGGCTGGTAGACAAAGGGTTAGTTCCATATTGCAGTAATAGAAAACGATCGGGGTCAATTGAGTTATTCCTTGGATGTCATCTTGTGGACCTATTGGACCGAACTAAGTGAAGACTCGATACCAATGGATGGCTGTTAGTTGCTATATGTTTTGGAGATTCTGACTTTGACGACTTCTATTGATTTGATTTGCTTCGTAACGCGTAGGTTGTTTATCAATGTTACTTCAATAAAAGGGTTTTTATTAGGAAAGCTATCAAAAGTAACAACTATAACTACATATATGTATGGGACGTAGTAACGCAGAACGTTAGCAGTGATATGCAACATGTTGGTTCTCAGATTTGCTCGTTGTAGTAATGAGGTCAAAATTATTTTATTCAAAGCTTTTTGCCAATCATGCATTCTACACGGGCGGTCTGTGAGTTAATTATACGAAGAAGGCTCTAGACGCCCTACGGATCCAATATAATAATGGGTTCAGGGTACTGTTGGGGCTGCCTGGATACTGCAGTGCATCGGGCATGCTCTCTAACGCGCGTGTGGATGATTTCCACGCTATAATGAGAAAGAAGGCTGCCTCGTTGCTGGACAGATCTAGGACCAGCTCCAATGACATTCTTTGAACTTTAGATGCGCCAGTGATCAATCACTGGTTGAAAGAAAAGAAAGAAAGAGAAAACACGTTTTTTTTCGGTTGCGATTGCTAGTGCGGCAGCAGGTTAAGTTTTTTAGGTTTTTAAGTGTTACTAACCCTTTAGCTGATAAGTTTTTACAAACCATTGGACCCTTGTTGTCTTAAAAATAAAAATTATTATTATATACTAGTACTTTGCACGCGACTTTGTTTGCCCCTAATTGGAACCCTATTTTGAGGGTAGTTTTTAAAACCTAATAATGAGTATTTATTATTCATTTCGTTTAGACTTTGTGCCAAGTTTTAAGTCTATTAACCGAAGGAATAATATTCTCCCATACAACCTTTGACACCCCCTAAATCGTTTTACAGGGTTAGTTTTGAAAAACGATTAATGAAAATTTTTTTTATATACTTTTTTTTGTTTTTTTTATTTATGTTCAAAATCGCAGTATACATTTTTTTTAATACTAAAAACCACAAAAGCCTTTACTGGCTTATATGGCTAGTGAGTTCGGATAAATTAAATTACAAATAGGTTAGTTAGTAAGTGAACTTGTAAGTTTTACATTTTAAAGATATTATAAATAAGTATGTCTAAACTAATTAATTCAGTTGCAAAAAATGCTTTTTTATGCCACATGTTGATTTTTTAGGGTTGCAGAGGTATTTATTTTGTATGTCCACAGGAAGTTCGTTCATTATTTTTGGCAGTATGTAATGTCTGTGTGTCAGTATGTAATACATCTCATACCATATACTTGGGTTACTGTTTATGCTAAGTTTCAGGTATATGGGCTCAAGGAATAAAATTTCGCATACCAATGAATTTCCCCCTTTTCACATCCTTAAAAGTTGAATTTTCAAAAACCCCTTCTTAGTGCTCGCCTATAATGTAAAAGGAAGCTTTATGTAAAATTTCAAGTTCCTAGTCTCAGTAGTTTCGGCTGTGCGTTGATATGTCAGTCAGTCAGTGTCTCCTTTAATATAATTATATAGATTTTGTTTGCAGATTTTATAATAAAGTAGCGACCGGTAGGAACACCTATATTTTTTTTATCTATCTAATAATGAAAAATATTATTTCCGCTTACTTACTTGAAAACCCGCAAAAGTTGCGTGCCTAAAAACGGTGGGATAAGAATCCGACCGTTTATGGGCACGCACTTTATTGTTTTTTGCACTAGTGCGGGAAAGTGCACGGGAACGCGCGACTCCCATGAGTCATGCGTCAACCCCCGTTTATTTATATCGTACACGTAGAAATTTGTCACTGCAGCACTCGGCTCCAAACACTCTCGCTTACGGCTCGGGAAAAATTCCGTCTCAATCACAATAACAAACTTTCTCCACTTGTATCAAAATGTACTATTTTTTCCTTTCAATTGTCATTCAATCAGTCATATGGACAATAAGCAGATGGGATGTCGGAAGGGTTTTTATGGTGCTGCTTCCTGTGGGGCCCACCTTTTTTAATTCTTGTCAAAGATGTCACGTCACTTCTTAAGTTGCTTAATACTTTCAGAGATGGTAAGTTGTCCTGCCAAGTAGTTTAGGTGCTTTTGTAATCGTGATTTGCAGTTAGCACCATGACCGTTGACCACTTCTTTAACCAGGTAAGTTTAGGATTTCATGAAGCTCCTCTGTATTGATAAACCACGTTGCATTCGATATTTGATTGAGGATATATGAATGGTTTGATGCCTTTTGCACTATCATTGAATTGGGATCATGTACCGAATGCCCCATAGTTCAATATTAGTTGGTCCAGTTTGAATTTAGCATCATTTTATAGATTAAAATCTTACTGTTAATTCCTAGCTTTGAGTGTCTATCCAACTACCAGTAGATCTCCCTATACTTTAAATTAACGTCTGCGGTATATATGCAGTTCCAAGTACTTTTATGTGTTTTGATGCAGAAGTTGATGAGAAACGTAGCTATAAAAATCAACAGGTAAAGCGGTGGACTGGCTAATAAAAGGTCGGAAGTTCACAACCCAACCGTTAAACTACTCTCTAATCGCTCCTGTATCATATTATTTTATATTTAACTTGGAATGGACAACAGTTGGTATCTCGTGTTTTAGAAAAAGGTCCTCAAACAAGGAGACTTTTTTTAGAGCTGGTAAAAGATTTTCATGATCATGAGTAATTTTAGCCACTGAAATACAGGCAAGGCATTTAAAGTGACCTTTTAGTTATGAGGCATCAAAAAATATACGTAGGTAAAATTTTAAGCATAACCAAAATTTATTTTACAAATCAAATTCTTTTACAAATTATATCAAAAGAATGCTAAGTGGAGTTCCAGACATGAAAGCTAGTTCATAATACAGCCGGAAAAAGGTCAAATATTATTTTCTAAATCCAATCTAGCTTTGCTTTTAGCCTTCCCTATTTACATAGCAAAAATAGATAAGTACATAAATGTTAAAGATCTGAAGTATTAAAATATAGGTCTGATAAAATGAATTTTTAAAAGAGAATATTTTCTCGACTTCTGTTAAGGAGTCCATATTTATTAGCCTAATTTGTTTTAGTAGCTGTTTCACATTTAATCATTTATGGTTGGTTACTGATTATTCAGTTTTTTAGTCCAAGAAAATAAATGTAGCTTGATAATGAAGTCGAACTAAATAGATGGGTACCTACTACTCTTACACACAGTGTCTTCATCTCTTGGTTTTTCAACTCCCCTTTCGCGGTTATGCTTGGAAGAGATTTTTGTTGAAACAATCATCACATAATGTACTTTCTTTCCAGATTCTCTCTTCTTGTCTTTTTTAGTGTTCCGTACCTCGGAATAAACGGAAATCTTATAGGATCACTTTGTTCTCTGTCCGTCTGTCTGACGGTCAAGACCCCTTATCTCGGGAACGCGTAGAGATATCGAGTTGAAATTAAAACCATACTCAAGTTTGCAGTCTCTTAAAGCTGAGAAAAAATCAAATTTCGAAAAAATCGTATATTTCGACGCTGTCGAGGAAATCAAAATTCATAGGGTACTTCCCCTTGACCCAGAATCCTGAAATTTTGCGTAAAGCAAGGTCTTATAGCACAGCTATAGGAAAAAATCTGAAACAATTTTTTTTTTGCGGTTTGAAATAATTTTTGAGACTCCTTTCGGGAGTTGAACTGTTTACATAGGTAAGTTTGTACGGAACCCTCAGGGCGCGAGCCCGACTCAAACTTGCCCAATTTTTTTAATATGTGTGTGTACAGTAATTGTTAAAAATTGTAAAAATAGATAATAATCGGTTAAACTTGACAGCTTCTATGTTGTAATCTACCATGTCTTTACTAATCATTAAACCTAAGTTTCAGTTCAGTTTTCGTACATTAAATAGATTCTATACTGCCTGGGAAATCAGCCCCATTACTATAACCTGCTGATTAGCTAATATTCTTAATTACCCCATAAACACTAAAAACAAACCTCACACTAAAAACTTAACCTTACGTTCACCTTTCAGAGGCGACATAAAGATATTATGTAAATACAATCCAATCAGAAATGAGCATAGCAAGTACAAAATCAGAACGTGGGTTCAAATGAGGGTCTGTTTACTGAGGACCTTGCGATGTCAGCCACACCTATCACTCCTTTCTTTATTGAAACCTTTAACGTCATGAGGACGTGGGAGGAGAGAGTGCCAATATTGCAAAACCTCAGTTGTTTTAGTCTTGCAAAACTTAAATTGCAAGCTCTTAGAGATGACGAGCTGAGGCAAAAATTACGGATTAGGGTGTTTTGGGGTTTATCATTTTTGTATAATACTTTGGATGGGGTAATTATGAGGATGAGGGTTAACTCAGCTTAGTCAGATGAAAATATAGCTACGCTTTGTCAAAAAACTTACAGGAGCTGATTTTCTAAAAAGAAAAATGTGAAATCTTATTTAAAAATTCACAACCTTTTCTTTTCAAAGTCGGATCTAAAAAAAAATTGTTTTAATTAAAATCACAGACTCTGGTTATCAAGCAAAGCTGTCAAATCTATTTAAATCACTTAGCCGACCATTCAAATAATATTTTAACTGCCTTATTCCATTCCAAAATCAAATTGATTCAATCACGAAACATAACAATTAAATAGCAAAAGTCGTAAATCATTACATCGCTCGACGAGACTGTCGACGTGAATAAGTTAACTGCTCCTAAGGGTTCGTAATTAATCGGCCTCCCGACGGAATGACGAAACCCGAAGTGCGCCGAAGGACTCCAATGTGGCCCGAAGTGGCAATGGCCTTGTCAAAATAATAACGAATAGAATGATTAATTTATGACGTTGCAAGAATGTTTTTTTGTGTGAGTGACGACTTTTTTGTTTGCTTGTTTATAAATTGATTTGTGATCCCAGAAAATGCTTGTATAATATGTTGTATCATTAATCTAAAACACATGTTACGCGAGTATACCAGGTCACAATAAAATTAACGCTGTTTTCCAAATCACTTTCATACAGAAGCTTATAGATGTGACTAAAAATAAGACAGTTATTGATATGACGCTAAGAGATGAAAACATGCTTCGCAAACCCCATATAACTAACGGCTGGAGCATGGTGATCAGACGAGCACGAGCTCTTAACGCGACCCATTTTACAATCTAAACTGAACTGCTAAAGGAATGGAACTATATAGGGTGTATAGCGCCATATCTCTTTATCACTCACATGACCGACACTTAAACACGTCATGTTAAGGTCCAAGAACTTAACCTGTAGTAGACAAATGCTTACTCATTTAAAAAAAAAAATTTACAAAAAAAATTCAACCGTCTTCAAAGTAAAAAAAAAACACTGAAAAGTGCAAAATAAATTTAATTTCGGAAGTCGGTGTTTCTATAATAGTTTTGTGTCTTTGTTATTTAACACCGACTTGCGACATTAAAGTTATTTTGCACTTTTTAGTATTTTTTTTTTTGCATTGTAGTCGGTTTAATTTTTTTGTAATTTTATTTTACACTTTTTAGATAAGGTACCACCACTAAAAAGTACCCCTCAGCCAAACTTAAATACCGTGTAGCCGGAATGCATCTCATGACAATTCTAATAAACCCAAACACGGTTAGATTACATTAATTTATTACAGAGTTCCGGTGCCTAACTTTAGGCTTCATCATCAGATCAGTTCGATATATTCTCCCTCTTCTTTAGTGCAGTCATCAACAACTCGTATAAACAAAGCAATTATACTTGTTACGACGGTTCTGCTGTGATTCTATGAGGAGTTCTGATCCATATCTTCGAAGTTCATGACCAGATCATAACAATATTTCTATGGGACCAACTCGAAAGCATAACCTTTCAATAAAAAAAAAATACATTTAAAAATCGGTCTACAATTGACTGAGAAATCGGTGAACATAAGTAAAAAAAAATACATTCAGCTGAACATATTATAGCCTCCTCCTTTTTGAAGTCGGGTAAAAAGGAGTCTTTATTGAATAAGTTAAAGCAAGAAACACTAATAACCTACATTATAACCACATATTGAAATTCATATCTTTTGGCATTTAGAAATATCAATCAATAAAATAAATCTCTCACTCAAAACCACAAAGCATTTTCACAAGACATTTTTAACATGCAAGAAAAACAAAAAAAAAAACATTATTGCTCAGAGAAACCCAGCAACAGTAGCGGATATCACAGTACACGTACACTCACAGGCGACATTGGATCGATTACCGTCGGATCACGTCCCGTCGAAGAGCCGGCTTCTACTGTACACCTGAACGCTATTGAGGATTATGTTAGGAGCGGGGGCGAGGCTTATTTTATAATTACTTTTCAGGAAAATAAATAACACGTGCCTGTGGGTGGTTGTCACTCTCATTATCTGTTTATGTTTCTGTTTATTGTGGTCTTGGTAAAGCTTATTTGAATTGGTAACGTTCGCGGCAACAAAGAGGTCGAAGAAAAACCTATATAGCATATTCAGCCTTATAATGATCCCACTGCTGGGACTCAGGCCTCCTCTTTGGGGAAGAGGAAATGGGCCGGAATCCACCACGCAGGCCCAGTGTGGGTTGGTGGATGTCACATGTCTTCGAATTTTCGGTTCTAGGACATGCCGGTCAAAACGGTGAAGGAAAACATCGTAAGGTTTCCTCACGATGTTTTCCTTCACCGTTTTGCGAACAGTGGTGATGAAATAAAATTATACAAAGTAATGCGCCTGGCTGGGTTTGAACCCGCGACCTGCAACTTGTAAGTCGGGGCCGTTACCACTCTGCCATCACTGCTCTCAACAACAATAAAAATCAAAATGATCTTAAATTTAAATTTAATTACTAAAACGAATTCTACAAATTAACTTGAATAAATTATTATATAAATGTACGAAACTTAAATATTAACTAAAATAAGTACTGTATTTTGTGTTAGGTACACAAAATACAGTCAGATATCGAAGTACTAAATGTGAATAACTAAGAAATGTGCCCAGAAGACTGATACCATTGCCTCAGTCACATAACCACTAGATGAAGTAGTTAAATTAAAATAAAATAAAGTGAAAAACTGTAATAAATAATCATTTTATTTTGAAGTAGGATCACATATTTTTATCTTCAATAGATGTACCAACTATTGAAGATAAAAACTAAAAGCATTTATTTAATCACACAAAAGACGAAAATGTATTTGCACATTCCAAAGCGTAGATATCTATGGAAGAGAACATGCAAGAAGTTCTTTTAAATCAATAATTACATAATTATGGTTACATTGTTAATATTGAAATTATACATCACTAATTTTTAATTAATACAAATACTTTAAGGCTTATTAGGAAAGGTCATGTTATTATTTAAGTAAAATCTCAATAAATAATATTCAGCAAAGTTATTAGCATTTGTTTATATACCAAAATGTCATTCAATTTATGGAAATATTGTACAGGCTATTGATTATGAATGAAAAGCAATGGAAAAATACTGCGCGTAGTATTTTCTAGTAGCATTTGTTATGAATGATTGATTCAATTATGAATTTACCAATTATGACAAATTTTCGTGGACAATCTTGGGATTTCGTTTTTTTTACTTTCAACTACACAAATATGATCAGTAACGGGTACGGATAAAGTCACGTTTTTTATGTACTAATTAAAAATAGGGGTGTATATGAGAACGATGTAGAAAGACGTGCACGTTAAAAGCGTCCAGAATAATAAAAATATTTAAAAAAAACCATTTAAAGAACAAATAAAAATATATCCATTTTCGCAGGAACACTCGGATTTTATGTCTCCTTTTCAACATCCTACACAACCCGTGTTATCCCTCCTACTTGCGTGACCGCTTTTCTTACGCTCACCCTAGCGACGCACCGTGCAAATCACACTTTAGATCCCTTCTTAAATCCCATCCTCATAAATCCAGCTATTACTCCTACTCATTCTCTGTCTATGCAGTCAAGTAAAACAGCACTATCTTTCCTCTCTACTGTGATAATATAATTATATTGTATCTATCTATTATAGTGTATATATGTATGAACGTTTATTTATTCATATTTAAATTAAGTGACTGTGTACTTTATACACATACTTGTATACTTTAAGATTTCATTTCACTATTGACATACACATAACCTTTCTTTTTAACCTTTTCTTTCGCTCGTCTGCTGGAAATCATGTCTAAATAAATAATAGTAGATTATGTGACTAGGGGATAAAGCAGTGTCTTTAAGTCGCGGGTGGCGGATGTTGAATTCCGAACGAAACGAAGGTTGCTAATTTTAATCCCGAACGATAGTGAGGGATTTATATAATTAACTCCCGAGCATTGCGAGGGAGTTAATATAGAAACCTGAGTGAAGTGAGGAATTCAAGCCGCCCAAGACAAAGACAGCTTTATCCCCGTGTTGGATACTCTACTTTTTACACCATCTGTGAGATAATTAAAAGACAATTTAGTAAAATAAATCATATAATACAGAAATATAAGTATTATTTACGAGTTAATCTTAACTATCACTCAAAATGTTTTGAGATTTGAAACAAACAAAATTCACTACTCAAAGATTCTATAGTTTCAATTTTCTCTATCGCTCCCGCTTGTTCATTACTTTTTTTAGAAACTTTTTTTATTCTGTTTTTTTTTTGTTAGTGGCCAGTTTGAAATTTGAATAAACTTGTTTGATGCACTACATTTTAATTCACATAATGCTGACGGTTTTTCACGTTCCAAATTCAAATCTCATTATTCCCTAGGGATCGCCCATACTGCATTATCTCCCTAGGGACATAATGACTTGCTTTAAGTGATGGTTGTATGACGTATAAAAGGGCATTATCGAGCAGGTGGTGTAAAAATAAAATTAAACGCGGAATAAGCAGTACTTTTCTACTAATATTATGTGTACATAAATAATAACAATAAATCATGGTACCAGAGAGATGACCAGTCACAACTACCGGCGCGCATTCACGAACATGACTCATGCAAAATATTAGTATGGAGAACAAATACTATTTCTGGGTCTTATGTATGTGAGTTTACATGATTGTAAACGTACTCATATTAGAGTAACCCTTGTGTGGAGCGACGTTTTATGAAAAAGAAAGAAAAAGCAGAAAGCTAAAAAGCATTGCTGAGAGCAATATGCTACTTTAATCCCGAAAAAATGGTCGGTTTCTGATGAATAGGCTATGTAATGAAGAACTGGTATTTACGAATCAAGGAGATACTCAGTTATTCATCTGTCAAATGGAAGGTGGGAATGAATACCTGGAGAAGTTGGGAGAGGCCTTTGTCCAGCAGTGGGAAAGTATAGACTAAATAAAAAATAAATCTGACGAATACAAACCAGCTCGCTACAAGCTTACTCCCTACAAACGTAACCAACACTACCAGAACACACTTCGCAGCAATCTAAGACTTGCAAGATCTGAATCAATATCTTGTCGCTTAAGTCTACTTAATTCATCACGTGCCGCGGCCGGCTCAGGAATACAAAACTAATCCCTTTTCGGGTTAGCCCTACATAATAATACCGTTTTATTGACGTTAACTTATAGGGTTTGGCGTGTGTCTCTAAGTTCGTTATCAGACGTCTACAGGCTGTCCCCGTTATTCAAATTAATTGCTAGTTTAAACGGTGGGAACATCGAAAGGGTCTGAATTATTCGGAGCTAGTTCACGACTGTTTGGTTAGTTTGTTTAATCAAGTGTTAGAGTTGTGGAGGTGAAATACAGTTATATATCTCATAGAAATATGCCTACTCAAAATTACAATATGAGAAAACACCAATTGTGTATTTATCTTCTTCTTAGTGTGTCAATGGCCAAAGTATTTTTTTTTTCAAGTTTTATGGCCCAATATTCGGCCACGACATGCGGCAATGCTGTCCGCAGATGCTGTCATTAGATCCCTACGTGAACAGGTAACAGGACACATGATACAGTATGAAAGGTGGAATATGGTGAAGATTATTTCTGTAGCGCCCAATCTGGGTGCGGAATCTATTTAAAGTTTCCCAGGTTGGCCATGGGAATTTGTGTTCAAGCGAGAGGCTCTCCGACGCGGGCTCGATCAAATCATCAGGAGGTTTAAGCATCTCCCGCCAAAGGTCTCATCTCTCCGATTTGTGCTTTATGTCCATAAACAGCCTGTAACACTGGTCGATTTTTTTTTATTTTTAAATCTCAAGCAAGAAGGTTGTCATATGTTTCAAGACTTTGATTCACTGAATCCAACTTTGTTCCCAGATTAAATACCTGACGTCCAGTGCTAGGCATAATGACATATTACATTCGTACTTTTTTTAAGTACAAAGATATTTAAATGGGTATTTTATAATATACGTATGAGTTTTAATTATGACATTGACTTAGATATTTGTTTCAGTCTTTCTGTCCCGCTGTAGGTAAAAAGCCTCTCTTTCTTCCTTCCAAATATCATGATTGTGCACCTGTGTGAACCATTCCTACTGGGTAGGTTCTAAACTCAACCTGGAGTTGCCATGATGTTAAAACGTATAAATTAATTTAAAGATGAACCTAGTTCTCTAGATTTTTCTCCTTTGACGACCACAAAATAATAGTTCTGTACCTATGAAATTGCGTTCTGCCGAACTGACTATTTCAAGTCCAAGTTTTTTTCTTTTTTCGCTAAGAATTCTAAGTTCAAATTATTTTTATTTAAAAAATCAGGAATTCTTTTTTGAAAATTAATCATTTATCTAATGGTTAGCGTTCTGTTTTCATCGTATTTGTACGTTTTTCGTCATCAAGGATACGTTAAAAATTCGAGTGACTAAGGGTATGAGTACCGTCGAGTACAGTGTGGAACCTCTTTACAGGATATGCGTCATATCCTTTTCTGCCCAGCTTGCACAACTACCTGCACCTTCCACGACTTATGCGAGGCCAATGACAGAGTGGTTCAGGTGGATAAAAATTGGTCGGACCAAATTTGAGTCATATCGATACGAAAGAAGAAGAACTACCGTCGTGGCAGCAAAGCGTCGGAAGCGGCACGCAACATCAACGACGTATACGGAGCGAACACTACTAACGATCGCACCACGCGATTGGTTTGCCCGCTTCAGTTCTGGAAATTTCGACCTAAGAAATGAACCCCATGGTCAACCGAAAACTTTAGTCGACAATGACGAATTAAAGGCGATTGTGGAAGCTGATGATTCTCAATCTACAGCTGAATTAGCAGCAGCTTTCGATGTTAGTATCAAAACAACATTGGTCCATATTCGTCGAATTGGCAAGGTAAAAAAGCTTGGCACGCGTCGAGTCGAACCTTGCACTGCTCAACAGGCACACAAACGCAGGCATATTGAGTCGCATTGTTACTTGCGACTAAAAATAGATTCTGTTCGACAATCGCAAGCGCTCAGCAAGTTAGTTAGATCCTGGTTCAGCACTTAAATTAGGAACCAAATTGGGGCAATTTGGGGCACCAAATGAAAACTGACCCCTAAAAAAGTGATGGTCACTGTTTGCTGCTCTAGTGCCGGTGTCATCCATCAGCTTCTTTGTAACAAACGGGATGAGCATTACTGCAGATGTGTACTGTGAAGAACTGAACACAATGATAGAAAAGCTCGCACATCTCCAACCAGCTTTGGTCAATTGTTCGGCTCCGCTGATTCCGCGTGACAACGCGTGATTTCATACTACACAGCAGACGGTCTCCAACTTACTAGAGCTGGGGTTGGAAGTTCTCCGTCATCCACCTTACTCATCAGACCTTGCGACTACAGACTTCTACTTTTTCCAGAATATGGATAACTTCCTGGCAGGGAAAAAATTCAATAACCGAGAGGCAGTTCAAAATGCCTTTGAAGAATGTGTTGCCTCCCGTCCAGCAGACTTTTTCAAAAAGGGCATCAATAAGCTACCACTACGTAGGCAAAAATGCATTGATTGCATGGGGAATTACTTTAATCAGTAA
The DNA here is from genome assembly GCA_905147345.3 of Mythimna impura. Lineage (NCBI taxonomy): Eukaryota > Metazoa > Arthropoda > Insecta > Lepidoptera > Noctuidae > Mythimna > Mythimna impura. Next base: position 1,547,265 of record LR990344.1, read on the forward strand.
AAATAAAATATATGGAGAAAAAAGGGCGTTAACTTAGGTTTAGGTTTAACTTATTTCATGAAAAATGGCAATTTCATAGACCAGGTAAAGACCTAATATAGTATAGCTTGCATTCAGTTTACCTTTACCTATATGTGGGAATTTCATCGACACATGACATGCTAAAAAATTATAAAAACATAATATTTTGATGCATCATGTTCAAATTTAACATTATTTTGCTCTATTTTGATGCCGATCAGTGTAATGATCCAACTGGGACACAAAACTCCTCTCTGCAGGAGTGAGTGGGCTACAATATTATGTTCAACCGATAGCTGATAAATATTCTTTTACAGTAACATAAACTCTACCTTATTATGCGTGAATAGCAACTTTACTAACAAACCATTTCTCTTCGAAATATTTAGATGTCTTGAAGACGACAGGGGGAACATTATTCCTATGTTATAAAAGAACATAACATAATATAATATGGTGATACAGATAGTTCAAGTACAAAGGCGAACTTAACTCAGCAATGAGTTTTCACCCAGCAAACCTTTAAGAATCTATGAATGTTGATTATTTTCAATTGTGGACCGACTTTGATTTTTTTTTAATTGAAAGGTTATGTTTCCAAGATGGTCCCATAGAAATATTGTTATGATCTGATGATGAACTTCAAAGATATGGAATGGAACTCTTCATAGGATTACAGCAGAACTGACGTAAAAAGTAAAATTGCTTTGTTTATACGTGTAGTCGATGACTGACTGAAAGAAAGGGGGGATATATCGAACTGATCTGTTGATGAAGCCGGAAGTTAAGCCTGGGTTTGGCTTATTAGAATTGTTATGCAATGTTTTAATGATTAAATTTTATAGGTGCCTTACTATAGAACTTACACACCATTTAAGTTTGGCTGGTGGGTACTTTTTAATTGTGGTACCATAACTAAAAAGTGTAAAATAAAAAACTTTTTACAAAAATAAAATACAACCGACTTTAATGTAAAAAAAAAAAACAAAAAAATGCAGAATAACTTTAATTTCGGAAGTCGGTGTTAAATAACGAAGAGAAAATTATTATAAAGAAACTTTTTAAATAAAACAAACAAATAATTACAAATTACCCTGAACATTTTTGGGGTCTGAAAAACCCCACATGGTTCGCAATATAAAGTTAAGACACCTTATTACCCCAAGCTTTCATACTTCAACTTGTGAAATATTCACAAATATAAATGATAACAACCTTTATTGCAATAGTAGGAACAATATTGTACCAAACAAAGAAAAAACATGTCGTAGGAAAAATTTAATATCGACAAGACCCTTTGACTGGGGAACTGTAAAGAAATTCGCTGATTTCCAAAACTTACTTTGTTTTATGTACAAATTGAAATATATTGTGTTCAAGAAGAAGATATCAAATCTTCTTTCTGGGAACACAAAGTGGAATATTCTGTTGAATGATATGAAAAACTGATGTACATAATATTTGGAAGTAGTGAAGTTAAATATTGTCTAACATGCCTTATACTATATACTATGTGAATTTCATCTAAACCTATAGGTAATAATTTTATAACTCTTCGTTTATTTAAAAGGATGTTTATGAAGTTTCTTATATGTTTTTTCCATAGAAATCCACACTTTGGAACATGCAAATACCTTCATATTTTTTATGACTGAAGTGCCTGTTTTTTTTCAGTAAACTTTGCCCCACTCTTGTATCGTGGCGGGTGCGTTCATTATCATGTAAACTCACATACATAATTGGATTGAATCCTGTGAAATTAATGGATAAATGCTATGATTTTAAGATTTAGGTAGATCTCAAAGTATGTATTTCGATTTTATGGGATCTAGATAGGTTGATTAAACTTACTTAACTGAAAATGAAAAATTTGTAACGTTTTTTTTTTTAATTGTCGTTATACGTGGTCAGACGCCAGATAGTCTGTCCGTCAGTCTGTCCAAAGAGTATCGTATAGCCCAGTAAGTGTGTTGTGGAGGTCTGTTAGACAGCCGACCCTAAACTAGGCAGGAAAAGGCTAGATGATGAAATAAATAAATTTATCTGGTAACCGTAAATACCACATGATTAAAAAGTTGAAGAAAAACTCAAGGTTTTTATAGCTTAGCACTGACTCATACAAACATATATGTCAATACTAATTTAAGACGATACAATTAGTATAAGAAAGCATATAGTGGTTTAGACATAGTGTAGATAGATACCATATATGCAAAGACATATATATTACATTCATCTGTAACTACTTACTTATTAATGTTGTAACTTAACAAATAGACATCAAATATTTAAGTAATTTCACCAGAGTAACTAATAAGGGTGCTCCTTATACAAAATATGAAGCAATTGAGCTACAAAATATTTGTTGCTTATTTTATTTTAGTACTTTAACTTTCGCTTAGAAGAATAACATTAATGGGTGCATTTTGCCAGATTGCTTGAATCTGAATGTTGGTGCAGTGCGATCGTCGAATGTTTTCAGGTTATTACCCGTTTGAGGATGTGTCTGGTTACTTTGACTGGTTTAGAAGACATTAGATGGAACGAGAAATGTAGGCTGTGTAGAATAGAATAGAATAGAATAAACTTTATTGCACACCAAAATAGTAACAAAACTTTTATACTAGGCAACTTAAATCTATGGGTACAAAGGCGGTCTTATCGCTGACAGCGAAAAGCGTGCGGTAGGGGGGAAAAATGGAATCTGAATGTTGGCGCAGTGCGATCGTCGAATGTTTTTAGGTAGTTACCCGCCTGAGGAAGTGTCTGGTTACTTTGACTGGTTAAGAAGACATTAGATGGAACGAGAAATGTAGGCTGCGTACTGAGTAGCGGGAAAAATGGGTTTTTTAAGCTAAAACTACATTAGACCGACGCACACGTGGATCACGCCTGATTTGTACGAAGAACGACGTTGCGTGGCGTGGATCTAGTGTAGCTCTACAAGTTAAGTATCCATATAAAATGTATGAAGACCGACGCGGCCAGTACATGGCACACGTGTGCGCAGTGAAGTTCTACCTATACTTTTCATCAATAGCACCCGCGGTGTCAAAGTGTGAAAGTTTCTCCCACCTCTATTAATTAGAAGCTGTTGCCAGCAGCTTCACTCGTGTGATAGGAGAAAATTGTCCCAAGGGAACATACTCGAAGGATAAAAAGTATTCTATTAAACAGTACAGTACAGCTAGTTAAATTTTGAGGAGACTTTCACAGTTAGATAATTCTAAACTGTATGTGTGTTATTAGGAGTAACTTAAACTACTTTTGTTTAAGTAAAACAAACACCAAATACAGATAATTTTTCGATTAAACAAAGGACATGTTCTTTTCATCAGCACATGTCAATACATCATGAACTTCTAAAATTCTCAGCAACTGTTATCGTTGATAGAATTGGTACATGGTGGACATTACCCATATGTACAAAGTGTTTTGGGAACACATTCATTGCACGTACAGCTAAGGAGTGGAATTACCTGCCGGAGTCTGTATTTACTGATAGCTATAGGTAACTGAGGGAAAATCTAGGGGAGGCCTATGCTGGAAAGCTAGACAATCTTCACGAACCGGTGTCAGATAGTTAAAGTAAATTTTAATAGTAACTGAAGAAAAAAAATGGATGTGTTAAATGATATATTCATATGTTGGATTGTTAATAAAGGCTATTATTATTATTATAGGTAACCGCGGGGTATTTAAGTCAAGAGTGAATAGGTTACTTCTAGGTAAGCTATATCGTCGGCTACATCATCGCTTACCATCAGGTGAGATAGTGGCCAAACGCGAGCAAAATAAAAAAAAACTGGGCAAATGCGAATCGGACTCGCGCCAAATCGCGTTCAATTCCCGAATGGAGTCTCGCAATTTCTTTTTTTATTGTTACGTTACAACAAATTTACAGTTTTCAGATTTATTCCCATATCTGTCCTATAAGACCTTGCTTTATGCCAAATTTCAGGCTTCTGGGTCCCTATGTATTTTGATTCCCTTGAGAGTGTCAAAATATACATTTTTTGCGACATAAACTGCTGTATATTTTTTTTCGTTAAGTGTACTAAAGAAACAACCTATACCAAGGATGGTATAGGTTGTTTATTTGAAACAATTTCTATGAAAAAAAAAAATAGGATGGAACCTAGGAAGGTTCTATCCTGTGTTTGTTGAGGTGGAAATCATCAAATAATTTTCCCGTTCTGAGTGGAACGAGAGAGAGCATTAAACTTTTACTGACTAAAAAAAACTACCCGTGTTTCTTCAAATGCCGGTTGATTGCGTTCCAGGGCCGTGGTTACTCTATCGAACAGTTCTATCCTGGGACTAGGGTCAATATCCTACATAAGTGAAATAAAATGAGCCAATATTAAAGTAACATCAATGTAAGATGTTACAAGAAGATCTCTCTAATTCCATACCCCAATACGCCAACATAATCAAAGTTGGTGTTAGGCTGCTCCTACGCGAACATTCGTTCGGGGACATGTTTATTGAATTATAACTTTCCTCGTTACCCTAGTGTGGAGATGACTGATTACTCGGAAGCTGAGAACTACACAAATCGTTTGTGAATCGTAACAAACTTTTATGTTTATACAGCTTTATTTACTTTGCTAGGAAATGTTTGGGTATGTTAATTACTTATTTGTTTATGTTAATTTGTTTTACATTTATTTATATAGTACTACGATGTCATTTAAAATTAACCAGGTGAAGTTACATATTTTGGGACGTTAATTGAAATAAACCGAACCTTTACAATTTTACAATTTATTTATGTAATATTTTAGTCTAAATAAACTCCATAAACCACGACATTTGCAAATATATGGGAGTTTTATAACTGTACAAAATGAAGGCATCCCGTTCGTAATCCTATAAGAATTAAAGGAACACGTAAACTTACAATGAGTTTGGGGTCTGACATTTTAACACGTCTGACATGACGTGTCCGAGTGAGACAGAGGGATGGAGCTAAACACTCTATATAGCTCCATCCTTTTAACAGTTCAGTTTAGGTCGAATAATGGATCACGCTACGAGATTGTGGTAGGGCCTCTATACTTTTTATGAAGTTATGATTCTCCAGAAATCCTCTCCTTACGTTGTACTCCTCAATGCTGAGGATCGTGACCTCCCTGCTTCATCACTTTCATTCGAACGATATTCCTCCATCTGTTTCTGTCTCTGACGGTGTGAAGGGCATTGTATAGCGTAGAGTCGAGAGCGATGCGGATCTGGTCAGACCAACGTATTGGGCTGCCTCCACGAGGCCTTTTTCCATCCACTTTACCGATCACGGTGAGCCTTTCGAGGTTGCCACTATCGTTCCTTGCAATATGACCGAAGTATTGTAGAATCTTGTGTAGACGCTGATGACAACCACGAGCAGATTTTGAGTTCTAGCAATATGGATACGTTGGTCCGAAATGCTGTTCAAGGTATACGGAGCATACTTCTCCAGCACCACATCTCAAAGGCGTCAATGCGTTTGCGGTTTGCAGCTTTTAGCATCCAAGTCTCGGTGCCATATGAAAAGATCGAGAAGACCAGGGACCGTACCAGTTCTATCAGAAATAATGATTGCTATAATAAAAACGAACACTGACTAATTTTTAATACAGTCGATAATCAAGTGAAGATTAAAACTGTTCCTCAGACTATCTTTAATCTTAAAATATCTCACATTTTCTAAAAACAAACTCCATACTCTCCCGAGCGTACAATAACGGTTTTCATGAAAAATGAACTTTCATGAAAGTGTGGAGTCACTATAGATATCATTAACATTACTACAAGTCATGCCGCTAGTATTACACGATGTTAGGTTATTGTTCAGGTCTCACATCGTTAGGTTAAGTAACGGTTCAAAAGGCGTGGAAGCGGATGGGTGGGGATATTTTAGATGACAAGATAAAAAAATCAAGAGATATTGTTTAACACGCTCGGCCCAGTGCCGCTCTCGTGAGGTGCGCACATTATGACACAATATTTTCTTATACGCGTACGCGTGTGCGAGGGTGTAGTAAACGATAACAATAAGCCGCCAAAATTCGATTTGTTGTGGCTCAAAATCTTTTAGACTTGTAAGTGTTGCGGCGCAAAAGTGTTACTGATAAAATTTGAAACGTAGTGCAAATAATAGCATATTTTTATTAGACGTGATTAGATGTTGTGTTAACAACAAATTTTACAAATTTGACATTATAGGACGTTGCTAGTTCGAACGAGTTAAAAGAAAATTCAATAGCAATGTGGCTCATTTAAAGTACCTACCTTCATCTAAGTTAGCTGTTACTGAAAAGAATCATAATCCAGCCTTTTTTTCGAGCCTAAACTGGATGTAGCGTTATATTACGTTGAGAAATCGCTTTTTTGACCCCTATTTAACAAGATCGGTTGCCTGACTGTTGTGACGTCAATTAAGCCACTTATGAACTAAACTTCAAAATTCTGTATCGCAAAATCTAAAAACCCGCGAAACTAGAACTCATACAACAGCCCGAAATCAATTCTGCCCTGCTTATTGCAAATGCAGTACTTGCAAAATGGCGCGGTTCGGAGATAAAGGCGGTAAACATGTTGTTTGATATCTAAAGAACAAGTCTTAGTTATATAATTTTGAAAGTGCACCAAAAGAATAAGAAAATAATATTTTTATGTATACATTCATCATCATCCATCATCATCATCATTTCAGCCGAAAGACGTCCACTGTTGGACATAGGCCTCCCCCTAGCGACTCCACAACGACCACTCCTGTGCGTCTCGCATCTACCGCATTCCCGCGACTCTCACCAGGTCGTTGGATGTATACATTAGCCTCTTGAAATATCATTTTTGCAAAAAAGTGAAATTCCCAAAAATTTTGATTACTGCATTTACAATTAGCAGGGCAGAATTATCGGGCAGTGACCCGGACCAGACACAATACCCGTCGGGTCAGAGGACACTCCCTTTTGTATGGTAGTTTGTGGGACTTTACACCCTGTCGCAGTTCTACTAAAGAACATAGGTTTGCATCAATAATTCAAAGAATTTCAACAAATTTATGGAAATAGTCGTTTCATAATATGAGATTTCTCACGTATAGGTACGCATACGCATTTACATCGGGATATGCTAAAAAGATTGGTAACACATGTTTTTCGTATGTTTCCACAGAAAATGGAACAGCGATCAAATTTTATAGAAAATGCGTGCTCTAGTTTTGTAAGTACGTAGATGTTTTAGACTTTTATTACAAAGAATTTCTTAGTTCTGGATTACCTACTGTTGAACGGGGAACTATATTTTATTTCTTTAGAAAAAAAATACGAAGTCTGTTTATTAACTTTGTAAATACCATTCCTTTGAATCTATAGAAGAATCTTGTACGTGCTACTAACTTAATATAGATATGTAGGTAAATTTTAACCCTTATCGTAGTTGCTTGTTATTAAAAACGTATCTTTTTCCATTCTGTCTTGACAGCGGTACTATCGTTGGCTCTCCCTTCTTTTATATCACTTTTCACACAATCCATTCATCTTTTCACTGGCCACCCGCTTCTCTCCTTTCCAGAAAAAAAAAAAAAACAATAAACCAATAAAAAACATCCCCAAATGAATTCTCTAACACAGTCTTGGTTCGTTTGCCGCACTATTTTCGATTCCTACCCTTTTGCCCAAATGGGCCCAGGGGGTAAATACGTTATATATCATGATATTGCCCAGCATTGTGCTAAGGACAACATAATATCCTACAAACATGTTGTGCCCTTTGGGAAAACCGCTAGTTTCTTATAGGTAGCTGAACAAATTAGAATAGGTGTGTATTAGCGAAGTTTATGTCAGTGCGTAAACTTTCTGCTCCTACTTTGGACCTCGTGGGTCCTGGTATGGCTTCACCCGTGAGTGTCATAAAAGATGATTTAAGAGTTATTTTAAGAGAAGGGAAACAAAGAAATGAGTCTATAAGTTTGGTTTGGCTTTTAATTATTCGTTAAAAAGAAGAATTTTATTATGTTTTGTTATATCTTAGCAAAAGTTCTCATGGACGTTTACTTATAAATTGTTTTTGGTTGGTCATTTTTAACAATGAATAGAGAAAACGTAAATAGGTTGATTGTTGAAAGAATATGAATTGATTCCCCCATCACCTTTCTACCATCAGACAACCCGACATACGGCAAGTGTCGACCCTTACGTTGCTAACACCTCTACGGTCCGAACCAAGCATTTCACCTCACAATTTGCCTGCAACAGTCTTCCCGTCCGAATATAACTTAGGTATCTTCAAAACTAGAATAAACAAAATGCTTAACGCTTGCATCACTGCTTACCATCAGGTGGGATTGCAATCAAGCACTAGTTTATATCAATAAAAGAAAGAGTATATATATGATATAGAAAAGAATTTTAGAAGCCAGCCATGCTAAAACCATTTGAAAACCCTCGCCATGTACTTACATTAATCTGACATAATTACAGCGTGTATCCAGTAGTCAAGCAAATTATGACCATTTTGAATGCAATGCAAGAATTTAGCGGGTATTTACGGCGTTTTAACGACCCTTGGCTTAACTAGGATTTCCAGTTTTGGAGTAATTTCCTAGTGAGGTGATTTAAGGCTTTATCAGTCGGTGTTGTTGTTATTCTGTTGTTTTGTCAGATTTTGATACGATAGGAATTACATTGTGTGGGCCAAAGCTCAGCCAAATTCGGGTTCTATAGACTCACATTTGACTTACTATTTCACCTTTTGCAAGCAATGAAGTAATGATGTGGTGTTCCAGTACACTTCATCATCATGATTTTAGTCGAAAGACGTCCACTGTTGAACATAGGCCTCCCCCAGGCGTCGCCATAACGACCGGCCCTGTGCGTCTCGCAACCATCAAATTTCCGTGACCCGCATCATGTCATTGGTCCAACTTGTGGGAGGCCTTCCAACGCTGCATCTTTCGGTACGTAGTCGCCAGTCCAGAACTTTTAGCCCCATCAACCATCTGTTCTGCGAGCAATGTGCCTTGCCTACTTGCTTAGAAGTAACTCTAGTACTTTGAATTTATAGATCTCCAGGTTGTTGCAATCAGCAGCATAGATTATCTGGTAGGATTCAATTATTATTTTTTGACACCTCAGTTTGTTCAGTGGTCGAGCAATGGGTTGCTGCATTGCGTGTCGTGGTTTTGATTTCCGAATTTTTGAACACATATTTGTACCTATAGCCTACAGATAGCTGTTTCGGATTTGAATGTCTTGTAAGTGAGTCTAAATGTTTGTGAACGCACTCACGATAAAGCAGCAATTTCTAGTGTGAGACAACGTTAAAAGAACCGGGTAAGCGCAAGGTTTTTTGTTGATTTTTTTTCGTGACGCAACTACAAATTTTCAGTATCCATTTTTCCTATACTTGTGCTATGAGACCTTGCTTCATGCCAAATTTCAGAACTCTACATCAATGGGAATGAATTATGAATTATGTTTTCCTTGAGAGTGTCAAAATATACGTTTTTTGCGACATAAACGGCTGTATCGATTTTTTTCACTAACTCAGGAATTTAATTTTTTCACAGCTTTAAGGGAAGTTCAAGGGGGTCTTAATTTCAACTCGATACTTCCACGCGTTCCCGATTTAAAGGGTCTAGACAGACAGACAGACAGACGGACGGACAACAAAGTGATCCTATAAGGGTTCCGTTTTTTGCTTTTGAGGTACAGAACCCTAAAAAATGGAAAACATGTAATATCCACCAATCCGCACTGGGCACGCGTTGTGGATTCCTGCCCATTCCCTCTCCTAGAGAGGAGACCTGTATCCCAGTAGTGTGAACATTATAAGGCTGATTATAATTGCTTATTATACTATGAGCATGCTCAACGTTTAGCGAATATTGAAACTTGCACAGTTCTTTCTTTTTCTTCTTTGACATTATGAGCATCCGATGAGGTAAAAGTCATAAATAATTTGTAAGAGTTTAAGTTTGTTAAACGCCTTCCGGGTAGAGGTTAATAATGACATCTTAGATTAGATCAAGGGGGATGTGCTGTGGCTTTTAGGGTGGTTTTAGCGAAGTTGGGATTTAAGCATGATAGTATTGATTGGTGAGTGCAGTTTGGCGAATAGTAATTATGTAGATGTGATGATGAATATTGCTTGTCGTTTGTCATGACTTTATCTCGTTTTGAAGGGACGTATGCCACCATTTGAATCCATTTACTCTCTTTAGCAGTGGCAGAGAGCAGTGGTGGCCAAGTGATAACGGCCCCGACTTACGAGTTGTAAGTCGCTGGTTCAGACCCAGCCAGGCGCATTACTTTGTGTAATTTATTTCATCACCACTGCTCTCAAAACGGTGAAGGAAAACATCGTGAGGAAACCGGCATGTCCTAGAACCAAAAATTCGAAGACATGTGACATCCACCAACCCGCACTGGACCCGCGTGGTGGATTACGGCCCATCCCCTCTCCTGGAGAGGAGGCCTGAGTCCCAGCAGTGGGAACATTAAAAGGCTGATTATGCTTATGCTTACTCTCTTAGGTAGTGAACTCTTTGCTTGGTGTAGGTAAATAGTATTTATCTTGTGTATTTAAACTGATGGTGGCACTATGCCACTAAATAGCACAGCTAATGTAGAGCCTCTTTGATCAGTATAAGTACTGATCAAAGAGGCTCTACATTGCTCGAGAGCCGCCCTAATTTCTTCTGATAATATAATTTTTCTAAAACTCGAATTAATGTTTAGTTCTTTTTTATCATTTGCTAGTTCTAGACCCTCTAAAATGGTAGGCCTTTAGAATATTGCCGGAAGAAATTAGGAGCTGACAGGTTTGGATGGTCGATGGGGCCGAAAGGTTCTAGAGTGGCGACCGCGCACCGGATGGCGCAGCGTTGGAAGGCCTCCCACAAGGTGGACCGACGACCTGGTGAGAGTCGCGGGAGTGCGGTGGATGCGAGACGCACAGGATCGGTCGTTGTGGAGACGCTTGGGGGAGGCCTATGTCCAGCAGTGGACGTCTTTCTGCTGAAATGATGATGATGATGATGATGTTCGAGTTCGATTTTATACAATTAAAACAAAATAGTAGTTGGTAAGGAATAAACCTACAGTTTAACTCGTACTTTTACTATCTTCCGATCCCCATAATAGCTTGGCGGTTTCTGTGTTTCCCATGAAAAATGGACAAAGGCCAGCAATGTATATGGCATGACACTAGTAATAGATTTCACTGAAGAACCAGATATTCCCTTAAATAAAATTAAGTTAATTTTTTTAAATACTTCTCCCTACCCAAGATCAACCTCTTACTTAGTTTTTAGCGTTCCGTACCTCAAAAGGAATAAACAGAACCTTTATAGGATCACTTTGTTGTCCGTCTGTCTGTCTGTCCGTCAAGGCCGTTTATCTCGGTAACGAGTGAGGTATCAAGTGGAAATTAAAACCATATACTCGGGTTTGCGGTCCGTTGAAGCTGTGAAAAAGTCAAACTTCTAAGTTAAAAAAAAGATACGGCCGTTTATAACGCAAAAAATGTAAATTTCGACACTCTCAAGCGAATTTAAATTCATAGGGTACTTCCTGTTGAACCAAAATCCTGAAATTTATGTGCAAGTCCGACTCGCACTTGCGACTTGTTTGCACTGATTTTTTTGATCACCCTCACTGAGTTTGAAATGTTGTTCATAATTTACTTGGAACCAAAGAGAAGAAAAACTTGATGTACAAACTTTTAACAGCATGTAAGGATAAAGGATGTGCAATGCTGAAAAATATACACTTCTACTCGAGCACTCAGTTCTTTTGTCTCATAATTTAGGCACCAATAACGACGAACATGGTAGGTAAGTGATTCCAACCAACATAGAAACCGTTGCAAGCGAACTCCAAAAATATTAACCAACTGTAACTGGTGGACACTTAAAAGAGATCTACCTAACACTACAATGTTCCCGAAATTCCTACATGAAATTCTTTATTATTTTACTTTATTATTACAATATGGTAAGTCGTCTACTTTTTCGTGTCACTTCGCTGATACGATTTTTATTTACATTTTTATGGTCCAAAATTTTATATAACACAAACCTTATATGGCAAGTTCTTTTACTTATTTGAAAAAAAATATATAATCGTATTTTCTAGATCGCTTATAAAAATTCTGAAGGTGACTGAGACACTTTTAAAAATAACAAAATACTAGTTACAAAATAGAGTATTCAATTTCATTAAGTTAATTTACGTCAATCAGTATTTTTATTAGGTACATTTTGTTGATAAAGATAATATTATTTACTTATGTAACAAGTTTGTTGGCTTAACAACTGCCGGAATGCCGTGATAACAACACAAACTTCTTGAGATAATACCTACCTTTATCCAATAAAATCACAGTAAAACATAACCAAGGCTCTACGTCTCGAGGCTACGCCGAAACTAACAGTAAACATCTAATAATCCAAGCTAACATTATTTGTAGCGGCTGTAAAATAAACTTGGCGGAGGAACTGCGAGACTTGAACCTTCCAAATATCAAGGAATTATCACTCTGCTCATTTCCGACCTCTAACCTGATCTATTGTCGGCAGGCAGGAAGTCATCAATGTCACAATCTAAATTAATAATTTACTGTGAACCGAGTGGTTCAGGATTCGTCTATATATTGAAACTGGATTATAATAAAACTGTTGGTTTGTAAGTAAACAAAAAAGGTCTGATTGATTTCAATGAATTAACATTTCGTGACTTTTCAAAGAAAATAATATAATATTAATTCTAAAATTTATAGTTTTCTGATGGATATAGCAATCATATTTTTTATACAATACCGTTTAACCGCCACGTCAAAAAAACAAAAGCATGACCTCTACGCCAAGCTACGATTCCATCCTTTAATATGTCATGTAGTCATGACCGTGGCGTGTTGAACACATTTTGCTTTTTTATTGTTGATAGGTTCGCACTTGACCGCTATCTCACCTGATGTCCTGCTTTGTCCTGTATACTTTGTCGGTCAAAAAGTTAATGCACTTTGAAATACCACTTCACTATAAATCTAAATTATTTGATTGTATTCTACAGTCGACTAGCTCAGTAACTGTTTCTACGTCGCTAGTTAAAACCACTATACCCCTCAAGGCACAACTAAATCAAAAATCTCAACCTCAAGACAAACAACGCCAGCGGCAAAACGCAGTCCCTCTCCTGAATAAATCGTGATTCAAAACGAGCTTTCAGTTTGCCGACTTGGAAGTGGCTCAGATAAGTGATGGGATTCGTCTTTGTGAGAGGGTAATTCGGGAATTTTTCATCTTGAAAGCCAAGTTTGTGGTAAGCCCTTGGCAGACAAAGTGAAATAAATAGCTAGGCAAAGGATTGACATTCGGATCTTACTTTGGACGAAATATTCGTTTGCAAATGTTTCGTTATTTAACTTATTTTTGTAGTTACTTTAAGACTTGTTGCTTTGTATTTCTTTTTTAAGTTTTGGCTGACAAAATTAAACTATAAATAACAGGTCATTGAAAATATAAAAAACATGTAAGATAACAAAAATAATCTATTGTATTAAATAAGTTTATTCTCAGCTTGTATGATATATTATGGTGGTAAGTCCCCTCTTTGAGGCGTGGTTGGAAAGACCTCACGGTGTCCTCACCTTCCGCATAACGCAGGTTCTCACCGAACATGTTAAGTTCGGGAAGTTCCTGCATTCAGATTCGTGTGAAAGCGACGCCCGGGTGTCGCCACTGTGTGGACCGCCCGGAGGACACGGAGGAGTTGTGCCCCGCTTGGGCAGAGCAACGCCGTGTCCTCGTGGGGGCGATCAGCGACGGCAATCTCTCGCGCCGGGCCTTGGTACAGGCCATGGTCCAGAGCGAGGAGGAGTGGCAGGCGGTCGCCTCCCTCTGCGAAGCAGTAATGCTAGCAAAGGAGGCAGCCCCAACCGCCGCCAGGATTCCGATCCCGATTTCCAGCCACCGCAGGCGCGGGCTCGCGGACGGCGAGCCATGGGTAGTTGACCGTCCGGTAACTGTCCGGACCGAGCTCAAGTCGTCGACGGCGCGAACTGTTCCATGCGCACCTCAGGGAGAGGTCAGCAAATCGTAGGGGCCCAGTAGGGTCGAAGCCTACTGGAGCCACGGGTAGTGTGAAAGTGAAACCCGGGGCCCTGGGACGAAGACAAAGAAGGATTTTTAGTCAGTAAAAGTCTGACACTATCTCCCGCTCCGCCCAAGAGCGCGATTTGTCATTAGATGATTTTCCCACCTAAAAAAAAGCTTGTATGATATTGATTGGTTTAAAAATTTTACACAACAATTATAATTTCAGCAAAAATTTACGAAGAATCAAAAAAGAATGATCGTTTTGACCTTTTAATTCATACCAATGACTTTTTCTTTGGGAGGTGGGAAATCATTCCCTCGCGTAAAGCACCATGAAGCTGAACCGGGGCCCGATGCGAGAGGCCGTCACCAACGATCGTCTCCACAAGGGCACTGTGGTGCTTTGCCCAAGCAGGGCACACCTCCACCGGATGCTTTACCGTATCCTCCGGGTTCAGGCACATGACTACGTTGTGGTACGGGATATACCTATCAAACAAAAGAATCAGTTGTAACCTAAGTCATAACACAGCGAGTTTTGATTGAAGTAGACTACGACATAAGGACCCATGATATGACACAACGCAGAAATGTGAACTCAGTTTAAGTTTTAACAGTGCAACATCTTATGGACCTGCATTGTTCAAATACAGCAACCACCGATGCGACCATTATATTTCAGACCTAGATTTAAAGATGTCCTACTGCACCATAGTTTTACTTACAGTTAAAACTAAAACTCTGCATGTTTAAATTCACACAAATCTCACTCGAAATTGTTTCAAAAGAAATGAAAAATGGAGTACGCGTCAGCTTCGTTCCGAGTCCTACTTAAAGTATAAGAAAAGAATTTGATAAGTGCATGATAAATTCCGCTGGCAAGCGACCAAGTGAAACAGCAACATAATGGCTGCCTCTTATATTTTAAATCCTGTTTTTTTATAGAATGATGTACGGTTTCCACATGGCGTGTTAGGAGCCAAGTTTATGCATCCGGTAACACTGAGGATTATCATGAGAATTGTGCTTGGTGAGTTTGTGAAGTCAGGGAGTAGGCCAAACTGCCGTTAAATAATACCTACTGAGAACATATTGGCTCTGAAACGTGGTCGCTCAAAATGGGCCTCATCAGAAGGCTTAAAGCCACCCAAAGGGCAAGGGCTATGATCGGAGTTTCCTTGCGTGATCGAATCAGGAATGAAGATATCTGCAGAAGAACCAAGGTTGCCGACATCGCCAAACTAAAGTGGCAATGGGCAGAGCCCATTGCTCGCAGAACTCGGATGATGCAGAAACGCAGATGGCCGTTGGGGCCGAAAGGTTCTGGAGTGACGACCGCGTACCGGAGAGCATGAGGAGTACATGATGAATTCTCACCGTAAAAAATGTACACCATTAAACTCAAAATCCTGCTGTTGTAAAGAAAGACATTTCCATAATCATGCAATAGATTTATGATTGTAGGACATTGTAATTTGAAGTTCATATTAAAGAAGTTTTATTCTGTCATCTTTGTATTGATTTTAATCGATGGGAGGTTTGAACTTCTTTGCAAATCTTTACTTTATTTTACTAATTTTATAATAAGGAAAACAATTCATTTTCGTATTTTTATATTTTTGTTTGTAATTAATGAACTCAAAATCTACTTGACTGATTTTAAAAATTCTTTCACCAATAGAATGC
Organism: Mythimna impura; assembly: GCA_905147345.3. Classification (NCBI taxonomy): domain Eukaryota; kingdom Metazoa; phylum Arthropoda; class Insecta; order Lepidoptera; family Noctuidae; genus Mythimna; species Mythimna impura. Next base: position 1,563,058 of record LR990344.1, read on the forward strand.
TACTTTATCACTGAGTAACATAGAGTATATAATTTTTTCTATCATGCGGGCAAAGCCACTGGCAGAAGCTAGTAATATATAATAAATGTGTATTGAACTAGAATAAAAAGTTCAGCTCCTCAGCTTTCAAGGCTAAATTTAATTTGATTTTAAAAATACATTTCTCAGATCTTTATTGCTACTCAAGTTAAGGTAAACACATAGGAATATTCATCGTTTCACGCAAACATAACAAACAGACGATTGAATACATCGCTCCATTAAATGATTCTTCAAAGAAACTCAGAGAAAGATCGATGTTTACAAATTAGCGTAACATTACATATGATTGACGTCTTTAAAACCTTTTAATGTTATGCCTTTCATGACTAAATTCTCGAGAAAGTAGACGTCTGAATTGAGAAAGAAATAGTGTATTTTTTTAAAGAAAGAGTCCTTTAGATTAGTAACTAAATGGCTGTACTAAAAATCACATAACAACACGACTGCATCTTCAGTAGGGCTAGTCAGAAGTACTCCGTTATTGTTACAGTACTCCCACAGTTTGCAACGGCTAAGAGATTTTTTACCCGACTGCGCGACGCAAAGGAGGGTAATGTGTTTATCAGTCTATGTATGTATGTATGTATGTTTGTTTCTATGTGGCATTCTAGAGACCAAATGCGTAGGCCGATTTTGATAATTCTTACGTCAATCGATTCGTCTTAACCTTGCGAGTGTCACTAAAGACATGACAATAATCAAAATTCACCACAGCTACAACCAGACGCCATATTGTCAAAATGAAAAAAAAAAAGTCGATGAACTATGTCAAGTGGGGTGTCGTTGAATAGGTATTTTAAAATCATCTTTAGGTTCCTTTTATCATTTTTCATTTTAAATAATAGTTTAGGATATATAACGATTTAAAGTTGTTTAACAAAACAATCATTCTCGCTAATTTTCTTACTTATTGATTTAAGTTTTCATTTCAAGTATAAACGATACACAAATAAAAAAAAACAGTGAAAAAGCATGAAGAACAAATATTTTTGGTAAAAAAAAGTTTACCTCCAAACTCGATAGATGGCATTGTTCATTTTATGCACGTTTGTAAATCAAATCATTCGAGTTTTCCCATCTACTAGACAGATCGATGAACATAAGCAAAAGATGACAACTATATTGGCAAAAACTACTAGGTTGTATAAATTACATGCAGTTGATATATCAGTAGAATCGAAAACATATGGTCAAAAACCGAAAGATGTAGGTATATATTTCTGATGATCCTAACAAAACTGGAGGAATCGTTAAATATTTAACAATCGGTTTAGGATCACGAGTTATGTTACGAAGAAATTTGAATGTTACCCATGGTCTTGTTAACGGAGCAATGGGTGTTATAAGGACAATTGAGTGGCCAGCTCTTCGGAGGGACCAATTGGAACCTGGAGAATTGCCACAAGCTGTTTATATAGAATTTGACGACAAAGCAATTAAAAACAATGTTCCTGGAGTAGAAGTCAGAATCGAACCATCGACGACAGAATTCGATGCACTTCGCGGACAGGGTAAAATAGAGCGAAAAATGTTGCCATTGATATTGTGCTGGGGTGTAACTGTACACAAGCTCCAAGGAACTACTTTGGACTTTTGGACCGAGCTGTGGTTGACTTAAGTTCACGCATTTTTGCTAAAGGTCAAGCATATCGTCACCGGAAAGCCAATACTACTTAAGCGCCATTTTGACCAAAATGAGTTATATATATCGTTGGATTGGATTTTTTTTGCTGCGTCGATTAGTCGGGGTTTCGTAATAATCTGAGCATTTTTTTGGCGCTTAAGCACTGCAAAAGTATGGTATTTATCATAATTTTGATGTTTTAATAAATACTTACGTAATGCAACTTATGATTATATTTTAGTCGTTGTCAGTTTAGTATTTTTCTATACTGACATCAGCCACTTTAACTTTGTTCAGCAACTCAAAATATTGTAGTTTGAGTCATTGATGTCGCTTTAGTATTTTTTTGCCGATCGTAAATATGAGTTGATATGTAGCTAAGTAAATTTGCTTTACGTAAGAATTGACGAGCATGGCGCGTTAGTATATTTTGTCTTCGCAGTTTTCTGAGAGGGAACGGTTTTAGTAACTTTGCTTTTCATACCTAAGTATTTGAGTGTCTATTTAGAATGTTTTACATTCAATGAAATCGAATAATTATTATATTAAGCATGGACTATTTTACTCGACAAAATATTAATAGTTTGTTTAGCATTTAAATGTGTGAAACACGTACAAAAAATATTCAGTTAAGTCTTTTGAAATAAAATTTTGTTTTGATTACGATTCGTTGAGTACTTATAATTTATATTTCGCGCGCGAGTAGAGTGGTTCAGTCGATGAGTCGACCTTGCTTTTGCTTGCAGTCGGATCCCCGCAGCGACAAAAGAGTGACGCGTGTATGAAGTTCCCGCAGCAAACAGTTGACAAGTTAGGGGGCTGAGTCACCCGCGTCCGTAGGAGAATACCCATAGCTAGGCCCTACACATGGTCCCCGGGTGGTGCTAATCAGGTGATATTAACTGGTGGTAGGTTTCGACCAACGGCTTGTGACCACCCACTGGGCAAAGACGTACCGCCAAACGGCCTAGCCTTGTTCCAGTACGATGCCCAGTGTAGCCAATTTAGAGGAGTTGGGTCGAAGTTACGGTTCTAATGTATGCAGACCAGCCGGACCCGCGCTGGTATTGACGTATCGGGAGACTAGTCGCGGAGGGTAGCGGGATCCGAGGCACGGTGCACCGCTGGCCGACCGCAGTTAGTAGGGGGCCCAAGTAATGTGCTAGCCACACATGAAAGGCTGCCCCGCCAACTGACGAAAAATCCCGGAATGCACCATCGTGCTGGTTGGCGACCAGATGAGAGGGCCCGATGGTCATTTCCGGGGGGCTCGGGCGTCCCCTCAGTCTCCAGACTAGTACCCCAATGATGCTGTCCTGCCAGTGCGTGACTGAAGGTTAGCAGCATGGGACTCCATTTCACTTCCTTCTCCTCTCCTACCTCACTCGTAATATGACAGGGTTGAAAAAGAGAAAAGGAAACACAGCGGCTGCACTCCCTCTCACTTAAAGTGCACCTCAGCTATATTAGAGGTCTGCACTCCAATATCGCAGCAGTCCATCATCACCTGGAGACTGAAAAACCTTCCCTCTTTTTTCTTTCGAAGACGCAGATAAGAAGTCCGTCAGACGTGTCGTACCTGTCTTACCCAGGGTTTACACTGGAGCAAAATTTTAAATCACACGCTGGTGTGTGTTTGTACGCCAGGGACGACATCTGCTATCGGCGTCTCCGCAACCTTGAAGATTCCAGGTTCTCAACGCTTTGGGCTCTGGTGGACACAGGCATGGATAAAATTATCTATGTTTGTGTCTACCGTTCGCACAGTGGTGATCAGGAGACGATCAGGCTCACACAGTACCTTAGTGAGGCGGCGGATGTGGCTCAGCAGAGGTACTCTTCCGCACAACTGGTGTTACTGGGGGATTTTAATGCCCACCATCAGGAGTGGCTTTTCCCATACCAGTGCACAGACCATGCTGGTCGAGAGACGCGAAAGCTTGCGCTAGCGTTAAATCTCACCCAGCTGGTCCAGGGAGCTACGAGGGTACCGGATGTTGATTCGCACACGGCCAACTGCTTGGACCTTCTGCTGACAACAGATCCAGACCGCTATTCAGTGTCGATATCATCACCGTTAGGTAGTTCCGACCACTGTCTGGTGAAATCTATATCAGTCTACTCTCCGCCCTATCCCTGCCCTAGAGGCACCAGGCGGGTTTTGCGATATAGGTCATCAGATTGGAATGGCATGCGATCTTTCTTCGCATGTTATCCTTGGCAGCCTACTTGCTTTTCTTCGGATGATCCATCGTCGTGCGCAGATGCTGTGACAGATGTGTTGCGGTGGGGGATGGAGTACTATATTCCATTCTCTGACGTAACAATGTCTGACCAGGCTCGCCCTTGGTGTGGTGCGGAGTGTGATCGTGCTAACGCATTTAAGCACACCGCATACCAGGCATGGGCCGACGCTCGTATGCACAAGGCGAGTGACGTGAGTCAGAAGAAGAGAGCCTTCAACAGAGCTGCCAAGTCTTGCAAGAAGGTGATGCGGAGGTCTCGGTTCGACCACATTAGCCGCATCGGGAACAAACTTGATTCATACCCTGCTGGTAGTAAGGCGTTTTGGTCCCTGGCTAAGTCGGTTGAATTGAACTTCTGCCGTCCCTCACTACCTCCACTGCTGAAACCCGACGGGTCGCTGGCCCATACCGCCGAGGAGAAGGCAAACTTGTTTGCCTCACTCTTCGCGGAATCTTCGCGTCTAGATCCTAGTGACACGCGGCCCCCTGTTAATCCTGATGGTTGCGAAACGAGTATGTCGAATATTCGCATCCATCAGAAGGACGTCCGAAGGGTGCTGTGTAACCTTGACGTGAACAAGGTTAGCGGTCCAGACGGGATACCGGTAATTGTTCTGAGAACGTGTGGGCCTGAACTGTCTCCGACCCTGACACGCCTATTTAGGCTTTCATTTGAGGCTGGAAAGGTGCCGATTGCATGGAAGCAAGCTAACGTACAGCCCGTGCCCAAAAAGGGTAGTCGGGCTGACCCAGCTAATTACAGGCCAATATCAGCAGCGTCCATTCTCACGTTCCATAGTCTTACAACTATGGAACGTGTACTCAACACTAAGCTCCTGGCATACCTAGAAGCTAATGACATCCTAAGTGACCGACAATACGGCTTTCACCGAAATCGGTCAACTGGTGATCTTCTATCGTATGCCATCCACATCTGGAGTGAGGCCATCGAGAAACACGGGGAAGCGCTTGCCGTCTCCCTCGATATCTCGAAGGCTTTCGATAGGGTAAGGGCACGAAAGCCTTATTAGTAAGCTTCCTTCTTTCAGTTTACCTGCTGGTTTGTGTGCTTGGATTGCAGACTTCCTGAGTGAGCGATCCATCCAAGTGGTCATCGATGGCTGCTCGTCCGGTCAAATGGCCATTAATGCCTGGGTCCCTCAGGGGTCAGTGCTCTCGGCAACATTGTTCTTGCTGCATATAAATGATCTGCTTAAGCCCGGTACCTTTGGGTATGCAGACGACAGCACTGTTACTGAGAGTTACATATCCAGCGCGCAAGCTAGTGGGTCACAGATCCAGTCTCTCCGAGAGGCTATGGTCGAGCGCTTGGACTTGTCCTTGGAGGCAGTCTCTGAATGGGGCGATACTAATTTCGTCAAGTTCAATGCTGCTAAAACCCAGGCGTGTCTATTTTCCGCTAAAAGGAGCCAATTCAGCCCTGCTCCAACTTTCCGGGGCGTAACCGTGCCGATAACCGACCATCTTGATCTTCTTGGTGTCACGCTGACATCAACTCTCAACTTTGGGCCATACATCGAAGCAAAGGCTCAACTGGCAGCAAAAAAGCTGGGAATCCTCACGAAGGCCAGACAGTACTTCACGCCGGAACAGCTGCTAAAACTTTATCAAGCGCAAGTTCGATCGTGTATGGAGTACTGCTCTCATCTTTGGGATGGATCTGCCCGATACCAGCTTGATGCACTTGAGGCAATTGAGAGGCGAGCCAGGAGGATCATTGGCAATGATGCACTCGTTGAGTCGAGGCTTCAAAGTCTTGAGCATCGACGCGATATATGATACACAGGTATTCAAAATCTACTAGACCTAATCAATTTGATCTCTTCGAAAATTGCGCCAAACTGTTACCCAATACATAATATTGTATTTAGATTAATAATAAAACTGTGTTGGGTTTATTATTCGTAGTGTGTTGCGTGACTTTTGCTATAAGCAATTAAGTTTTAAGACTGACAAGAAAACTGTCAACAATTTTTTAAAATTTTTCATTTAAAGTGATTTATATTTTCCTTTTTCAACCAATATAGTAAAAAGATGCAGTCGAATTCAAATTAGGAATTACAATAGTATTCTCATTTATTTTATTCGCCGCTAGTACCATTGTTAGCACTTATTTATTGTTGTCTATGTCCGATAAGAATAATATATTTAAATTAAAATGATATATCTTTTACATAAGTCTTTTTGGCATAACAATGGTATCAACTTTTAATGCTATACACCGTTTTTCTGTACGGTCCTAAGACATTATTATAACGTTTAAGTAGTTTTATCCTGAGACTATATCAACCCGTAATGCGTGTTAGTACTTTTTCCTTTCATACATTTCAAAGGACTTGACTTGTCAGTACTTTTCGACAACCGCACTTAAAAAATATTGCAAAGATAAGTACTTTCTCCTTAAGAAGAGTACAGAGCATATGTACTTAAGTGACAGCTATCTCCTGAATTACATTAAATATGCAGAATATCTCGATTCCAGTACGTAGATAATAGTGTCACAATTATTTTTTGCCTTTACTGTATTTCGATTACTAAATTAGAAAAAAAGTTAGACATAGTTTTGTAAAAAAAAAAACTTAAAATGTCTCTATTGTAAAATGGCCTTTTGGCGTTTAAGTAGTATTGGCTTTCCGGTGACGATATGTAGCTTTGAGCCGAGTTAGGTCTCTAGAGGGACTAATCATCAGTAGTTTAGACCACCGCAAGTTACTTAATAATCCCCACGATATTAACTCCCTTAATGAAATGACTAGATTGCGAAATTTACCATCTTATAACGAAGTCAATGAATCGTAACTAAAAAGTATAAAATAAAATAAAAATATTTAAAGAAAAACAAAAAACCCGACTGCGTCGAAACTAATATTAAAAAATACGTAAAAAAATTAACTTAAATAAAAACTAAAAAGAAACAAACAAGCTCAGTAGTTTAGAATTCTGTTATGTAATACTAAATAACTACACAATTTAAATAGTTTTATAATCGATACACACATAAAACAAATCATACATTCTAATGCAGAACAGAACGACTCACAGTCGGGGCCCCTTGGGAAGATTTGATTGGTAAAATTTGAATGGGCCCCGACTGTGAGTCGATCTGTTCTGCATTAGAATGTATGATTTGTTTTATGTGTGTATCGATTATAAAACTATTTAAATTGTGTAGTTACTCAGTATTACATAACAGAATTCTAAACTACTGGGCTTGTTTGTTTCTTTTTAGTTTTTATTTAAGTTAATTTTTTTACGTATTTTTTAAAATTAGTTTCGACGCAGTCGGGTTTTTTGTTTTTCTTTAAATATTTTTATTTTTTGAAAGAGTTACCACGCCCCAGAACATAAAAGGTTTTTGAAGGAACACGGGTGAGCTTTAGTTAGCAACAGTCTGACACTGCCTGCCATCTTTCTCTTTCCAGGAGAAATTATACGCAGATTTGGCACCCTTAAAAAAACAACCCGCATTGTCCACAAGTCCCATGTCACACACAATAACACTTCGCTAACCATGCCATCAAAACACATTTTGCCCTATCTAGGGATGAAACTGAGGAGCTCATGCTCAGAAGTATCACTTGCCCCCATTAAAACCAAGTAATAAATCAATCAGCATCTTTGGCTGCGGCCAAAAGGTTCCGTGCTACCAAATCCCGAAACACAAATCGGCATAATCTAGGTCACCGTCCCGCTATTATGTCATTAACGGAAATTCTATTATCTAGTTGTTATTGGGCCTTATCAGAAGGTTTGAAATAAATCCAAAGGGCCATGGAAAGGGCTAAGCTTGAAGTTTCCTTACGTAATCGCATCAGGAATGAAAATATCCAAAGGAGAACCAGGGTTGCCGTCATAGCCCGATGAATTGCCGAATTTAAGTGGCAGTGGGCAGGACACATTGGATTGGATGGGGTCGAAAGGTTCTAGAGAGGCAACTGCACACCAGAAGACACAGCTTTGGAAGGCTTCCCACAAGGTGGACCGATGACCTGGTGAAAGTCACGGGAATGCGATGGATGCAAGACGCACTGGACAGTTTGTTATAGCGACTCTTGGGAGAGGCCTATGTCCAGCAGTCAGGACCGGCAGGACATCTTTCCATTAAAATGATGACGATTATGAGCTGTTACTGTGATTGCCATGAACAGATGGATTCGTAGTAATTAGAAGACACATGGCGTTGCCTATCCTCTTACCCTAATATTTTAAGCGCCACATGAACAGACGTTTCTTACTATAATAATATTAGCTGTTGAAAAAAACAAGAATTATTTTGTTGGTGAATACACATGAATGTGAACAACTTTATAAACAAAAGATACGGCCGTTTATGTCGCAAAAAAACGTGTATTTCGGGAATCAAAATTCATAGGGTACTTTCCGTTGACCTAGAATCCTGAAATTTGGCATGAAGCAAGGTCTCACAACACAAATATAGGAAAAAATCTGAAAACTGTCAAGTTGTATTAACATCACAAAAAAAAAAAAACTTTTTTTTAAGTTGGAAAATCATCCAATGATTTCTCTTGCTCTAGGGTGGAGCGAGAGGGCGCGTCAGACTTTTACTGACTAAAACCACACCTGTGTCCCTCATTTGCCTTTTGCGTTCTAGGACTACGGGTTTCCTTTTCAGAAAATCTCCGCGGAACTAGCGAGCACTGGCACTACTGGGTGCCTACGGTTTGCTGACATCTCCTTGAGGAGCACGTGGAACGCAAAACGCTTTTAACGTCTTGGGCTCGGTCCTGAAGTTTACCGGACAGTCGGATGGCCCGGAGTCAGTGACGAGCTCGCTGCGGCTGGGTTGTGAAGATGTCTGTTCCCTTACGCATGCGGCGTCTCCTTCCCTAGACCAATTCAAAAGTGTCTAAAATTTCTTTGTAGAAAAAATTTAATGATCCACAACAGAATCTAAAGAGATTCTATGCTACAAATGAATCAGTCATGAACTAATGTGTGTGTGTGTAATGTACTTATAATTTATTAGTTTAAAATTTGCGCCTTGTTCCGCCAAATAAAATGTTTTTCTTTCTTCTTTCTTTCTTTCTTCTTTCTAATGACCCTCCTGTACAAAGTTTTAAACATTTTAACATTTGTAAAGTGCAACTAAACTTTTGACCTTTGACTATAAATTCAACAAAACAACAAATAATCTCAAACATATGTATAACTGAAAACAATAACTTTCAACTATATTTAAATACTAAACAATTACCAAAACATCTAATTAAGTCCATATCATTTTGCAAACTCATATAAACAGCACCCAATTACAATATAATAGTTCTACCTAATTTGTAATTCGCATGTCTCGCAACACGTTCGTCTGAACTCGGTATCAGTCGGGAACACTCGTCGACATTCGCCCCCTTTCGAGTTTATCCGGTTTATCTCACCCTTTCGCCCCATCTCGGCCACTCGCCCTGATTACCCTGAATAATCGTATTAAACGCCTTTTAATTTAATGTTAATGCTGTTTACATTCGTCCGTAACTGTTGTATGGTAGCTAAATGGGTAATATTGAAACAATCGCGGTAATTATCGCGGGTAAGGGTTTTATTAGTAAATGTCTGCCTACGTTTATATGTTGGGAAATGTTCGTGGACAGTGGAACTAGAGTGAGTGTATGGGTATTGTTATGTAGTTTTGGAAATCAGTGACGACATCAGTTTTATCATAGTTTCAGCCGCAATCCAGCCACAACTAAATGTTTCGGGACAACCCTGCCGCATTTTTTCATAATTTTCAATGCACTTACTCGGAAATCTACTCCTGTCTCTACCGCTTTTAGGCACACAATTCACTGTTTACCGTCGCACTAGTGAGAAAAAGTGCGCGAGCTCGCCCCGCTACAATTTATTGTATTTATCGTATCAGGCTGGGCGCTAAGTAGGTACCTTTTTATTTCTTCGTAAGTTTATTGAAAAACATCAGTTGTTACACGTGGAAATTTGTCACTGCAGCACTCGACTCCATAAGGGCCGAAACTTCGTCAAGCGGACGCCCGCGATGGGCAGCCGTCGCGTAACAAAGAGCGTGTGAAGTACGCGACGGTCCCCGTCGCGGAAACCGGATTATTACCTGCGCAGTTGTATCACTAGTTTAACTTTAATGGTGTGCATGTAGTCGTGTCGACGGAGAACTTAATATTTATTACGTAACAAAAAGGGGGCGCGGGGCCCGACTCCCCGCGACGAAGCTCTTTTGTATGGGGCGTCCGCTTAACGCAGTTTCGGCCCTAACACTCGTCTGCGACTCGAGTAAATTCCGAGGTGCGGTCACAAAGATAAACTTTCTCCAATTGTATCAAAATGAAAATTTCACTTTTTTTATTCTTGATAGGCTCGCGCTTGACCGCTATCTCACCTGATAAAAAGCGACGATGCGGTCGACGATGGAGCGCGCTTCATCATCATCATCATTTCAGCCGAAAGACGTCCACTGTTGGACATAGGCCTCCCCCAAATATCGCCACAATGACCGGTCCTGTGCGTCTCGCATCCATCGGATTCCCGCGAACCTCACCAAGTCATCGGTCCACCTTGTGAGAGGCCTTCCAACGCTGCGTCTTCCGGTACCGGAGCGCGCTTAACTAGAAGTAACTTACTCACTCTTAACTTCAAGATTCCCGGGTTGTAGCCATCAGGTAACACAGATTCCGGCAAGGAATTCCACTTCTTAGCTGTACGCACAATGAATGTGTTCCCAAAACGTTTTGTGCGCATAGGTGGAATGTCCACCATGTACCGGTGGCACATCGCCGTACGCCTGATGGAACGGGCTAGGCGGAATTAGGGTATGCAATTCTGACGCACACTCCCCGAAATACAACCGGTAGAAAACCGACAGGCTAGCAACTCGGCGTTGCAACTTCCCTTCATATCAAGCAAGAGGCTAAACAAAGCTGTAGACTAACGTACACAAAAAAATGACGGGTTGCACTCTGGGAGTGCCGGCAGAAGTGAAAACTTAAGTATTAACGTTGTGCGTTTTGGATATTTTGGAATGGTTATGGAATAATTTTGCACGAATTGCTTTTTTTTTGCACACTATTTTGCACGACATCCGTCTTACGAATTTTCGATCAGGTCACGTGTCCTGACGCGAGTTTAACATTTTTTACCCATTACAAAAAAGTGTACAACGCCGCTAAAGAAGTTTTCACTTCAATTGCACACAATTTTGCACGACATCCGTCTTACGAATTTTCGATCAGGTCACGTGACCCTGACGCGAGTTTAACATTTTTTACCCATTACAAAAAAAAGTGTACAACGCCGCTAAAGAAGTTTTCACTTCAAAATACGTTTACTGCTTTATATTAAGCCTTCTCTTAGGATTACTACATCAGGGCTGCCTACTTTCAGCAAATTCCAGTTACCATCAGCAGGTGATTAGTCTACCCTATGTAGGAGGAACATTAACGCTATTGTATACAAAGTCTGTTGTCTAATTTTCGTGAAGTATTAATTTAATGACTCGAGTCAACCTTCATTTGCAAACTCAAATGCGACATTACCTGCTTGAAAATGGCGTCATAACTGGAGCGTACAATAATTTATTAAAGACCCTAATCAATCGTGACGTGTGTTCTCTTCGGAAATTAATGTGATAACTGAGTATGCCTTAATTCTTATACAAAATAATGCTAAACTGTACAAAGTAAACATATATTATATTTGACTGTATTTTGTTTTAGAATTATGAGCGACGTTGTATTATTTTGTTGTTTACGATTTATAATCATTCGTATCTTGAAAATCTGCAATTAATAGCTGGCAGGTTATGCGAAGGTTAATAGTTTTTTTCCAGGTGCTTCATCATATACAAAGTTTTGTGCTTATCTGTAAAAGTTAGTCATAAAATGTTGACATAAACTTCGGTAAAATAATAATGGGTTCAAGATGTTGATGGGGCTGCCTCGTTTCTGCAGTGCATCAACATTTCATCTACAACAGACAGAAATCTGCCTCTTTGCTCTGCAGAGTGTGGGCTAGCTACAGCACCATCCTGATGACCATAGCAGGGACATAGATATCTATGGCTCTCCCTCTATTAAGTGATGTTATTTGAAGATAGATTATAAAGTTATTTTTTATGTATTTTTAATTTTATTTGCCTTGGTATAAGTTTTTCTTGTTTGCTAACCCATATGGGTGTTGCCCTTTTTTTAAACCTAGGCGTAGTCACAGTCATTTAAGTCATTTAAAATGTTATATGCAAAAGAAAAGCTATTCAGTCCTAGACATAATGTTTATGTTTGCATAAAGGTAAGGAAATGTTAAATTATTTCGCATTTCAAAACTTAGAACGACTTTTCCCCCAGTAAAAGCAGTACATTGAGTATGTACTGCTTTTACTAAGTGCCTTTGGCTCAGTAAAATTTTCTTTTACATCATGGAAACTCCTAAGCATGCAAGAATCGTTGGGGCCATGGATTGACTTCTAAAAGAGAAACCCTAGGCAACATAGGCACATAGATGTGGTTTTAGTCAGTAAAAGTCTGACACGACCTCCCGCTTTTCTTTAGAGCGGGAGAAGCCATTGGATGATTTGCCACCTTAAAAAAAGGTATGCAAGAATCGTACAGAACACTGTAGTTTCTGCTTATCCCTATGGCAAAATGACTTAATATATGTTTTTAATTTTGAAAACATATAATAAAGCCCTCACAAGGCGAGTCAATAAAGTCTTGTTATGTGTTCCTGTCGCTAAGTAAGATAATGTTCTGAGAGCAAGCTAACTGATGTTGAGTGTTTCTGTCGGGGACACATGGACGAGAATGTAATATTAATTTACATAATATTAAGCTTTTTTTTTCGAGAAGAAACGGATGCAGAGATGAAACGGTTCAGTACAAAATATTTTGCAAGCAGTCTCGTGTAAAAAGGTGTAAGCCAATTGTGTCATGGGAATTAATATATATGTCTAATGACTAAGAAATTCCAAATAAAAATTCAATACTTAACGTTTTTTCCCGCCTAGAGCTCAAATTAAATACAATTTTGATATTTGCAAGAGTGACTTTTAAGCTCGGAAATCCCTTTGCTATTTCCAAACGACACTCATGTTGAAACTTGTCAAAAATATAGAATTGACAAATTATAGGTCGTGATGCTGGATTTATCAATGGATATTAGGCAAGTACGCAGGAGGTATTACAGTGCACAAACAGGTTTACTCTCTTCTTTTATTCCCATAGTCCAATCAAACGGGACGGCAGTCCAACACGACCGGGGAGAGATCAGGCACAAGACCAATGCTGGGCTTTACAAGGCATAGCCTTAGTTTCTATCAACTTTTAAGCTTTGGGCAGCTACAAAGTAATTCTTTAGGAAAATAATAATAATATTTACACAACTATTACACAACGCCGTCTAGTCCCAAGCTAAGCAGAGCTTGTGTTATGAGTACCAGACAACTGATAAACATACTTAAATATTTCTAAATACATACATATGATAGATAAATTACACCCAGATACTAAACAAATGATTGTGCTCATCACAGAAACATTTGTCCTGGGTGGGAATCGAACCCACGACCTCTGTCACAGCAGTCAGGGCCACTAACTACTAGACCAACAGGCCAGTTAAAAATACTCATAAGCACTTTTTACCAGACTTGGAAATCGAACCCAGGATTTCTTAGCTTATCTAGTAGGTACCAATTAAAATCCCTCTAACATTATAAAGGCAGAAGTTTATGAGTTTATGTGTGTGTGTGTGTGTGTGTGTGTGTGTGTGTGTTTGTTACTTCTTCACGCTAGAACAGTCGAAAGGATTGGGATGAAATTTGGCACATAAGTAGACATGTTTGGAAACTGTACAAAGGATACTTTTATATCGGAAATATGTTCCCTTGGGACAATTTTCTACTATCATGCGAGCGAAGCCTCTGCCGGCATCTATTTGTATATATATATATATATCATAATATAAAACAGATACATTTCCTTACTTCTTTACTTTTTTACAGCTGGTTTTTAACCAGCTTCCAGGCAATATGTATCCTCATCGTTAAGAAGTAAGTCCCTAAGTGTATCGCTACCCTTGCAATAAACAGCTAAACTTGCCGTGTTTTAGTTGCGATCGCCGATATCTCGCACATCAACGACGTCGCGTCGTAAATTGAAGAGTGGTGCTTTATGTTACAATACTTAGGAAACAGAGGAACTGACTTTGTCTCGCGTTTGTGGTACGGGTTTTATAAAAAACTGGGCAAGTGCGACTCGGACTCGCGCACTGAGGGTTCCGTATAAACTAAAATTTTCGAATGGAGTCTCGAAGATTTTACCGAATCGTAAAAAAGTTTTTAAGCTATTGCATAGCTTCTATCGAGGGCCTTGAGCGCGGGGACCGAATCCAGAAATTCCGTAACGAAAAAAACCTTACGCTCCCCACTCCGACGGGCACGGAGGTGTGGCTTGAAGGAGGTGTGGCTTGAAGGCCGTGCATTGTCTAACGTCGTTTCTTTTCGGCAGTCTTCGACACGGTGTTTGTGTGTGTGCAACTAGCCGTATTGTACGACTCTACATGCTATGCAATAGCTTTACCGTGGCAATCCCCGAGTGCCAAACGTATTTTTTTTTGTGACGTGGGTAACAACAAATTTAATGTTTTCAGATTTATTCCTATATCTGTGCAATAAGACCTTGCTTTATGCCAAATTACAGGATTCTGGGTCAACGGGAAGTACCCTATGAATTTTGCTTTGAAAGTATCGAATTATACGTTTTTTGCGACATAACCGGTCGTATCCCGCAGACCGCACCGCAGACTTGAGTATATGGTCTTAATTTCAACTCGATACTGAGATGCGATGTACCAACCCGCACTGGGCCCGCGTGGTGGATTAAGGCTCTTTCCCTCTCCTAGAGAGGAGGCGTGAGTCCCAACAATGGGAACATTATAAGGCCGACTATGCTATGTTACCTCCATGCGTTCTTAAGATAAAGGGTCTTGAGAGACAGATAGACGGACAGACAAGAAAGTGATCCTATAAGGGTTCCGTTTTTTCCTTTTGAGGTCCTGAACCCTAAAAAGTAACAATATTCTATCTATGGTACGTTGTAGGACTGTTTTTAGTTCGAAATAAAAGTAAATTAGGTTCTGGAACCATTCCTAATGATAATGGTTTTTTTAATTAACATTTTCTTTTTTTTATCCACCTGCCATATTGTCTCTACATCACCCTAGGTTGACTGACCTTTTTGTTGCATGAAATTTAAATAGATAATGATTCTATGATTCTATTCAACAACTGTCAACCGAATGGCTGTATAAAATTTTCAGCTTTATTATTTTTGCTGTTTGCCCACTTACCTATACGAAATCAGCAAACGTTTCGCCAAACCCTACCGTTGAATAATAAAATAAGATTTCAAAGTAAAGCTCCATTATTGCAAATCTAAATATTTCGAAATATCATTGGTGGCGTGTGCAGTGCTTTTATCTTCGTTATTTTTTACACTTGGTATCTACATAATCAACAAACTATTTATTTGAAAATTGTGAGCACTGAAAACTAATCCCTAAAGGAAGTAAACAAATATTTGCAATAAGTGCTGCCTGGAGGCGACGCCGAGAACGCGACACCAGTCGCTGGGCAACAGTTGCCAGGTCACCGCCGCCGAAGTGCCTTCGTCGGTGTCGTGGCGCCCCAAGCCGCCAGCTGCCGCTGACAACATCTGTCACCAATGACATTTTTCAGTGTTTTTGTCAGTTTTTTTTCTACGATAATGTTTCTTTTAAATTATTTAATTAGTGAATAAGTGGAACATTTGTACCTATACATAAATCTAAGATAAATGTTATGTGGCAGCAGTGATGTGGTGGAAGACAGTGCATGTCAACCTTCGACATCACTGAATGTTTTGGAGAGGTGCCCTCTGTGCACCCAGGCACGGTTTTTTAAAGGTAAGCGGGGTCTGAAGGTGCATATTGGGAAGGCACACAAACCCCAAAATGTCACTTCAGACCCTGTTATTGGTTCTTCACCTCATACGCCGACTTCATCAAGTTTTGATGCGCTTTGGAAAACGCTCACAAAATTCAAAAACTCTGTTTCTGTTTTAAAGCGAGTTCCTCGCGGCGCTAGGCCTGCTGTAGCGCAACACTTAGCAGGATGCATCCGACTTGCTGCCCGGGAGAACTCGCTAAGTGCCTGGGAACAACTGCTCACCTTCCCTTACAGAATATTGCATGTTGAAAAGAATTTGGCGACTAAAAAGACTTTAACCACACAAATTAAAGAAAATTGTAATATTTCGGCCTTTAATTTGGATTCAAAATTATTATTGACTCAGACTCAAAGTTATACCTCTACAAGAGGTATATCATATCTGGTCGAATCTAAATTAGGGGAAGGTGACATTAGCGGAGCAGCCAGAATTCTTTTCAGTAGTGATGTGATGGCTCCGTGTTCTACAGACACTCTTGTAGCTCTGGAGAGCAAACACCTAGCCCCAGCGGATGGCCTTTCCTATCCTGACCCTCCTGATCCTAACATTCATACCCTCACCGTTACAGGTCGAGAGGTAGTCTCAGCCGTTTGTTCTTTCCGGAGCGGCTCTGCCGGCGGCCTCGACGGCCTGAGTCCTCAACACCTGAAGGACCTTATCTGCTCAGGCGCCGGGGAAGCTGGTGAGTTGCTCTTGAAAGAGCTAACGGCTCTGGTTAATCTAATGCTCTCAAGAAAAGTGAACGAGGCCGTCATCGACACTCTGTACGGGGCCAATTTATGTGCCCTACGCAAGAGAGATGGCGGCATCCGTCCCATTGCTGTGGGCACTACCTACCGGCGTATGGCAGCCAAGATTTGCTGTAAATTTTATGGTGAGGCTGTTTCGAAAAAATTTCAGCCCCTGCAGCTAGGTTTCGGCTCCAAAGGGGGCTGCGAGGCTGCCGTACATGCCTTGTCGACCTACCTAAATTCTAATTTAGGAGGGGTCATCCTGAAGGTTGACATAAAAAATGCCTTCAATTCGGTTAATAGGGACACCTTGCTGACAGAATCTAAAAAAGAAGTACCCCAAATTTTTAGTTTTCTTTGGCAATGTTATAGACAACCATCTAAATTACTATATCGGGACAACCTTTTGAAATCCGCTGTTGGCTGTCAACAAGGTGATCCCCTCGGGCCAGTGATCTTCAGTTTAGCCATTCACCCAATTATTCGACAATTAAATTCCAAATTCAACGTTTGGTATCTCGACGATGGAACCCTAGGAGGCGATGCAGACACAGTTTTAAATGATTTAATTTTCCTAAAAAATCAACTTCAGTCAATAGGACTTGATTTAAACCTTTCAAAATGTGAACTTTTCTTATCCGACAGTACCGACAGACAACTGACTCTTTCCAAATTTAACACAATAGCCCCAGAAATTAAAATTATTGAAAAAAGCTCTCTTCGTCTCCTTGGATCTCCTATTTTCGAGGATTCCTTTTCCAATTTTGTTGAGGAAAAAATTCAAAATTTTAATGATATTTCGGAAAGATTACTACAAATTAACATGCATTCGGCCATCACCATAATTCGTTTCTGCTGTTTCGGCCCTAAATTAATATATTTCCTTCGCGCTTCTCATTTATGGAAACACCCCCATCTTTTGGAAAAAATGGACCAAATTATCCGGCATACTCTTACGTTAATTTTAAACGTGGCCATGGATGACCGAGCTTGGGCTCAAGCTTCCCTTCCTATCCGTATGGGTGGCCTCGGCGTCCGCAAAATTACTAGTATTAGTTTACCAGCCTTTGTATCCTCGGTTCACGGCACTGAGAAATTAATCAGGAATATCCTATCTCCCTCACTGGTTGATTTCAATGTGCCGTGCTTCGTCGAGGCTATAGATACCTGGAGACTCGCTTGCCCGAATTATAGTCCGCCCGACGAACCATCTTCCCAAAGACTGTGGGATGAGCCGCTCTGCGAAGTAGTTCGGAAAAACTTGATTGAAACATCTACTGCTCCTGCGGAGCGTGCGCGCCTACTGGCTGTGGGAGAGTGGGAGTCGGGTCTCTGGCTTCACGCACTACCATCGTCGAACATAGGCACCTTGCTCGATGATAATACTTTCCGCCTCGCTGCTTCCTTACGTCTAGGCGCTCCCTGTTGTTCTCCTCATCGCTGTCACTGTGGCGAAGTCGTCAACAGCCTCGGACACCACGGTCTGTCATGCAGCCGAAGTGCGGGTCGCATAGCACGACACGCGAATATCAACGACATCATCAGACGTGCTCTTGTCTCCGTCGGCGTTCCAGCCGTATTGGAACCCCATGGCCTGGCACGCGACGATGGCAAGAGACCGGACGGCATGTCGTTATTCCCATGGAAGTTGGGTAGGCCTTTAGTATGGGACGCTACTTGTGTCGATACTCTTGCGCCTTCCCATCTTCCTAACTCGTCGTGTTGTGCTGGTGCTGCCGCTGCGGCTGCGGAGAACCTCAAGCGGCGAAAATATAATAACCTTGTTGGAAGTTATATTTTCGAACCGTTTGGGGTTGAAACTCTTGGTTCGTGGGGTCCGAGTGCTCACAAGTTGTATAAAGATCTGTCAAAACGTCTAGTTGACACTTCGCGTGACCCAAGGGCTGGCTTTTACCTCGGACAGAGGATAAGCATTGCCATACAGCGTGGCAATGCCGCCAGTCTTTTGGGCACATTACCAGTCGACAGCGATGTGGAAGAGTTTTTTGACGCCATATTTTAGTTTTAGTTAGTTGTAATTAGATTTGGGTTTTTATTATTATTTATTTTATTTTATTGTAATTATAGTTAGTATTTTTAAATGTATATAGATTATGTTCTGATGATTTAAATTATTTACCAATAAAAGGGTAACCTGGGTTTCTATTTCAATAGATAATTAATTATGCGAATCTCGGAAGCTATGATGGAATTATTAAATACCAATTGAAAAGGTTTTAGGCAAGAAAACGCCAATTTACCAAATATGAATAAAAAGTTTTAGCCAGTCTCAAATTCGGCTTCAATTGAACCAGAAGTTTGATTGGGACCCAATTTTAGCGAACTGACCGAACTTTGGCCTTTCAGCCAGGTCAAATTCTAATGGTCCAGCTTTGTTCACAAAACTTAATTTATGCACCGGTGCATAAATTCGTCGCAATCGTTTCGTTGATTGGTTACGTCAGTTTTTGTTCAAGCTGGTTCCTGCAATCGTCATTACAGACTGCAGTGATTTCAATGGGTAGCTCGCCGTCCGGCAGTCCAGTAATCGACTGGACCGACCTCCAGTCGTCGACAGCGCATAGTGATTCACACGCTTCTCAAAGAGATGTCAGCAAAACATAGGGGCCCAGAAAGGTCGATGCCCGTTAGGGCCGCGGGGATTTTCTCAAAAGGAACCCATAGTCCTAGAAAGCAAAGGGTAATTGAAGGACACAGGTGACGTTTTAGTCAGTAAATATCTGTCACGCTCTCGCGCTCCACACAGACCAGAATTCCCACCTTAAAAAAAGGCCGCAGCGATTTGACCCGACCATAAATGAAAAGCACCGTTATTTATTAAAAAAGCTAGCTTTTCATTTTCAACCAGCATCAATGCATTTTCTATGCCAAATTAATTAGTTGCTCCATAGGAAACGACCAATTGGAATTGTGTGCTAGCTTCTGATGCTTTATAAGTGCATGGGCACTGTGACAGTAGGCCCATGTGAGACAAAAAATTTTGAGTTTGAGTTTGATCCAATATTGATTTTGACGGCACGGTTAGCGCAGTGTTTGAGCGCATGCTTTAAGTTCGATTCCCGCACAGAACCAATATTTGTAATGCCTATGGATAGTTGGTCCGGGTCTGGACGTCTTAAGATGGTCCTTTTTCACTCGCCTAGCGTCAACATCGAGCATGGTTTAAGAGCTTGTTACTTCATCTAACCAATCCAACGCGATGTTTGGCGAAAAGGCAACGTGAAAAAAGAGAGATAACGCCTGAAAACTCTGTTAGCATTCGGTAATTCCGTGATTTACTCGAATATTTTACAAAACTTTTTCCAGGAAATACATACATGTTTTTATAACTCTTAAAAGTTTTTGAAAAAAATTGTTGTCATTTAGAATCTTGATTAAATTTACTAGACTTCTATTGTTATACTTTTTTTGACATTTTTAATTTTTGAGTAAATTATGAAGTGTTCATGCAAAAAAGCAGATTTTCGGAGGTCTTTACTGGATTAGTTTTAAACAAATTTATAAATTGATTTCAATAGAAGCCTAGATAACATCCACAAGATACTGTGTTTCCAAAATAACTAATGAAAAATATGTAATAATGTCATAATCGCGTAAGAGCGGTTGTATGAAAAACAGTGAAAATGTATGTCGAGTCACTTCTAGTGTGAGACCAAAAGTAAAAAAAAAACTGTTTTGCTAAAAAGCGATCCTAAAGTAATAAAAAAAAAAACATCCAAAAATAATAGCGCTTGCGTTGAATACAAGATCCCTATTAAATTAAAACGGTTGATCTGACATAGAATTTGTTCTCTGCTTGACTGAGCCGGCCAAATGAAATGCTAGGACCGACATCAAAAAATTCATTTAGTATTTGTATTAATATGAGAATATCAAATCAAAACAGTAACAGTAAAGTTATGTGTGTAAATATTGATACTGAATTATCAAAATGCTTCATCATCATCATCATTTCAGCCGAAAGACGTCCACTATTGAGCATATACCTCCTCCAAGTGTCGCCACAATGAACGGTCCTGTGCGTCTGAAAAGTTCTGGAATGGCGACTACGTACCGGAAGACTTAGCATTGGAAGGCCTCCTACAAGGTGGACCGATGACCAGGGGGTCTATTGGCTAACTTTTTCAATAACAGTTGACAACTAGCATTCGTTGCACACTAAACTTAGTTGTCAACTGACAATTTCATAAAATTGGTATTACGTATCACACAAGTGACTAACAAACTACGGTGGAAATGTGGTGAATTATAAAAATTTACGGTGCCTATTGTGACCACTCTAAAATTTTATCGACTATTATACAGCTTCAAAAGCTTACACAATCGCAATTTTAAAAGTATCGATCCAACAACATCTGTCAAAACGTGTTACGGTGGCTATCAAAGGCACCAGTGGCTAATGACGTCACTGCAGTTGGTCACTGAAGATAGGCAATACGAAACTAGCTGTTTGACAGTTCAATGATGCACATTGTTAACAAGTGATCATCACTTGAACTGTCAACAGAGTTACGCAATAGCCCCGCTGGTAAGGGTTGCGGGAATCTGATGGATGCGAGACGCACAAAATGCTTCATTATAATAAAAATAATTATAAACATAATTTTG
The DNA here is from genome assembly GCA_905147345.3 of Mythimna impura. Taxonomy (NCBI): domain Eukaryota; kingdom Metazoa; phylum Arthropoda; class Insecta; order Lepidoptera; family Noctuidae; genus Mythimna; species Mythimna impura. The sequence continues at coordinate 1,584,314 of LR990344.1, forward strand.
AGGCTTGCGAGTTCTTTTTTTAGGCCTATATATTAGACTAACTTGTGACTGTGTCTTTATAAGTTTAAATATCTCAGACATCTTTAAAATTAAACATGATGCTTCGGCTTAAGCGAGAATTTAGAAAAAGACCTCGTTTTAATCCCAGGTCGAACTAATCAGGTCAAGGTTAGTGAATACAGGGATAAAGCAAACCAGTTTAATGAAAAATCGGGAGAAAGTTCAGGAGGAAAAAGTATGAAAAAGATTTTCAAGATGCTGAAATAAACTAGATTACTGGAGAAACAAGAACAGAACAAAAAGAAAAGACGTAGTCACACGTTATTAAAGGGTTGGTACCTATGTAACATGTGGCTACGGCTTTTCTTTTTGTTCTTTTAATAGTCCGGACCAAGCCCGAGTCATCGACGGCGCGTAGTGTTCCACACGCGCCAGACCTTCGACCCAACAGGGTCGAAGCCTTCGGGGGCCATGGATTCGCTTCTGAAAGGAAAACCTGGGGCCCTAAACCGCAAGGCAATTTGAGTTGGTTTTAGTCAGTAAAAGTCTGGCATACCCTGTCGCTCCGCCCAAGGGCGTGAGAATTCGTTAAATGATTTCCCACCTAAAAAAAATCCATGAAAATGTGTTTATTTAAAACCTATTTTATTTTAAGTGATATAAACTAGTGCTTGACTGCGATCCCACCTCCCATCTCACGCTTCAGTGATGCAATCGTTGATCGTGAGGCACACTAGTTTATTTGCATAATAAGAATCATTAATAATTTATCATTAGCACTTTGCTAAAAATCATCATTTTGCGTCTGTTCAGCATTTGAAGCAGCATATATAAGTTTCTTTTCTAATTCTCTACTCTCACCAGCAATAAAAAATCTTAACTACAACACTCCTATTCAATTTCAATGCAAATAAAACAACAGGCAATAATAAACTTACTAAGAAAAACTCATAGCCGAAGTCCTCAGTACAACAGACTCCTCTAATTACAATTTAACCATTTCTAAAATTTATACCTTTTAAATTCAAAGAATAAACTGCGAGCGTTCAAGAAAACCCATTTAAAGCGCTTTCCAAAACATTATATAAAATTAATATCCTTTCTTGTTTATTCTGGTTAATTGGTAAAACAAAAATTAATTATCTTACCCTCATAATTGAGAAGAAACAAGTGCAAATTAATGGGTGAATTAATCCAGTGACAGTTTGGAGCTTGAAGATAAATTATGGTTTTAATTTTGAAGTTATTATGACGAATAATGTTTACTCTCGAAAACCATTATTATTATTAACCGACTTCCAAAAAAGGAGAAGTTTCTCAATTCGTCTGTTTCTTTCTTGTGTCATGTTCAGCGATATCTTCATCAAATGTAAACTGATTTGGACGAATCTTTCTTGTTTCGAAGAATTTGTCAACCAGATCCTTCAATTCAATATTGATGAAGATCTGATGAAGAACTTCAGAGACAGACCATGAAACATTTCAATAAATAATAGCAAATCTTCCGGGATTGCTGAAATTGCATGTCTATTTATCGTTAACACCATTTCGTAAAATAACATTACGCCAGTAGACCTTCTATTGGGGTATCACAGATGTATAAAATTCATAAATTATTAAAATTCCATGTTATTGGGGTTATTAATTCGCGCGTAAGTTTTTGGTTTATAAACCGATCTCGATGATTATTTTTGTGTTGGGTTGAGTTATAACTCTGTATTAATCCTATTACTGAAAGAACACAGATGGGTTTTAGTCAGTAAAAGTCTGACATGTTCCGACGAAAGTCTTTGCCTAAGAGCGGTAGAAATCATTTAATGATTTCTACCGCTTGCCGTTGCAGTTCGACCGTTCGGTAACCGTCCGGACCGAGTCCAAGTCGTCGACGGCGCGTAGTGTTCCACGCGCGCCTCAAGGAGATGTCAGCAACTGTAGGAGCCCAGCAGGGTTGAAGCCTACTGGGGCCAAGGGTCTGATTCTGAAAGGAAGACTCTGCCCTGGTACGAAATGCAACGAAGGAACAGGAGTGCGTTTATAGTCAGTAAAGTTTGAATCTATCTCGCGCTCCGCCCAAGTGCGAGGGATGTCATAAGATGATTTTCCCACTGAAAAAAAGGCACGAACACAATATGTCACCAAAAAAAAAACCTTAGCAAAAATAAAATGATACGTGCTTCAATTTTTTGTTCTCCTTAAAGAGTTTATCAATAAACAACACACGCTTCAGTCGCTAGAATATAACCCTTACAAATTCATACAAATACCAATAACAAAACAAATAAAAAGTAATAGCAACTAAGGTACCTACATATTATATCAAACGTAGCAGTCCCTTTATAAGGTTTATTGGGCCCAACGGTTGACCTCCGTCACAGTCTAGATCAAACGACTTAACATATTTACCAAAAATCCTTCAAATTCTGCAGTTCGAAAACTGAAAATCAAGCTAAAATCAACCTTGAGCCAAAGTCACAAGAGCGGGATGAGAATGAAACAGTTTTAGATGTAGTAGGTGATATAAATCGAATAACCAATGAAAAAGTGTTTCTCCCGCATTCAATAAGTTATTTTTGTTTGAACGATCACTAGAGTAGCCGTGGAAAATTTCGGACATTCGCTGTGATCAATCTGACAGTCATCATTGAGAGTCGCCATTAATGGCTCCCGCATCTGTATCAAGAACGTGTTTTGAATAACTTAAAAACAAATAGTTTGTCTTTTAGTAATTATGTTCTTACTGTAATATGTAAGAAATACAACGTATGTGTAAGAACAACATTTTTTTTAAAAGAGTTGGTAACCATGGAGTTTCTTGCCGGTTCTTCTCCATAGGAAACGACCAATTTGGAACCGTGCACTAGCTTCTGACGTTTTATAAGTGCCCATGTAGGCCTATGTGAAATAAAAATCTTTTGACTTTGACTTTGAATACACTGAAGATGTACTGTCCAAAATTATAATACTTAAACGTACTTAATTTATGTGTATATTACTAGCTGAACCGGCAAATGTCCAATGTGGAGGTAGGAGAGTAAAAAATAACCCATGTCCTAATCTAAGAATCTACCAAATATACTTGAAAAAAATCATAAAGAGCGGTCAAGCCATTTAAAAAATGTTCGATAATAAACACTGTGACACGGGATTTTTATATATTACATCAATCATCGTCAAAACTCATCCTATCTCAGTCAATGATGATCGTATGCCTCTATCAAGTTGCATTATATCATTCAGTACATCACCTTCTGTATCCAGTCTGATACGCACAAACACAACTTCCGAGATACATAAGTATTCCTAACATCTTCAAGGTTTCTTAAACATTGCGAAGTAAATACTTACTGGCCCGAAAATAATCAACAACATTATTAATTTACCCCCTTCCTAATCCTTGCCAGCCGAAACTTTGAAAGCCTACACGAGAGACGTGAACCCCGGATTGCACGTAATCATATTCTGGTCGCGTCTCTGGCCTAAGTTACGACGCACACCGACGAAAGGTAGCAATGAATTGCTACGCAATCTATGTTGTGACATTATAATCTGAGTTCACACGTGTGGGTACCACACTTTCGTTCTGTCCTTGGCCAGAAAAAAATACCATTTTTTTAGGGGTGGAAATCATCCAATGACTTCTACCGCTCTGGGCGGAGTGGGATGGAGTGTCAGACTTTTACTGACTAAAACCAACACCTGTGTCCTTCAGTTACCCTTTGCGTTCTAGAACTACGGGTTTCCTTTTCAGAAATTCCCCGCTGTCCTATCTAGCGGGCATCGGCCCTGCTGGGCCCCTACGGTTTGCTGACATCTCTTTGAGGAGCGCGTGGATCACTACGCGCTGTTGACGACTGGGCTCGGTCCGGTCAATTACTGGACGGCCGGACGGCGAGCTACCCATTGCTGGACGTCCACAAGCCCTCCTCTACCGTGGCTGGTAGCTGCCTACCAGCCACCCTGACCCTGAGGTCAGAATGTCGGCGATTGGGGCCTGAGGACATTTGTTCCCTCACGCGTGCGGCCTCCTGCTTCGCTAGCATTACTGCTTCACAGAAGGAGGCCGCCGCTTGCCATTCCTCCTTGCTTCGGACCATAGCCCAAACCAGGGCCCGGTGCGAGAGGTCGCTGCCGCCAATTGTACTCCACGAGGACACCACGGTGCTTTGCCCAAGCGGGGCACACCTCCACCGTATGCTCCATCGTGTCCTCCAGGCGGTCCACACAATGGTGACACCCGAGCGTTCCTTCTGCCTGAATCCGATGCCATGTCCGGTGGAGAACCTGCGTCATGCGGAAGGTGAGGACGCCGTGTTGCCGCTTCAGCCACTCCTCAAAGAGCGGGGCAGTTTTTTTAGTGAACTGTTGGGCATTAGCGAGCCTACGGAACCGATTTCCCGGGAGGATTCTTGTTCCTCATCTCCGGTTTGCCTTTTTTGGCCTGCCGTAGTGAACTCAGACGAGGAACAGAGCTTTTTGCCTTCTTTGGCTGACTTAAGTGGAAATTTGCTAGGGCAAGAGAGCCCTTGGGAGAAGGATATATAATCCAGTAAGGTGCTGAAATCTTGATCGTACTTCCGGGATTGTCCTGATAGCCTTGGTATACCTCTCCACTCATGAAACACCGCAGGATATATTACCCCCTTATTCACACACATGTTAGTGACTGTTTTAGGGGGGGGGGGGGTTCATTTATTGAGTTTTCACTCCCGTTCTTTTTTATCGATATATATTAATAACATTGTTCAGGCAAGGGCCATAGTCTTAAAATAGTTCTTGGTAAAACCATAGCCTAGTCATAACTTTGTTTTCGATATATCGCAATAGTCTCCCACCAACCGTAGGTTGTCATTGACTTGTGTGCACTAGTATAGCGTGTACAGAGATAATCGTCGTCGGTTGACTTCGGCCCCTCGTACGCCTTTCATAGGTCCAGGACCCTAAGTCTCGGGAAAAATAAATAAATAACTTAATGATAATATAAATAATTGATTTTGTGACAAATAATAAATGAACTTAAATTGAGATCTTTTTTACTTATAAGCCTTATAAGTATAAGTATTGTATCATTATATCTGCTTATCTCTTTTCCAGCTGTACCGTGGTTAACTTTGAGTCTAACCTGAAAAACGATTACTTAATTGATTTCTACAACCTGTGACTAGGTAATACCGGATTTACTTAGTAAGATCAGCTGTAAAATTTTCAGCCTTCCGTTTTATTCATTGAATGTTGGTTATCAAATCTTAGAAATCATTCTGTGTCTTTAAATTATACAAATGTTTATTTCTAAATATGTATAACCTAGCTACATATTTAGGTATAGGTACATGGTATTTCTTTTATAAATATTGTATTAGGCAAATAAAACTAAGTAGCCTCTTTCAACCTTCAAAATACTCTATGAGGTCTTTCCTGCAATAAAGCCAGACTTAAGAACACTAACCTTTAACATTTATTTTTCAATAAGAAGCCACAAAAAATAGCAATCCCGTAAAGTCTTAGTGATTTATTCGTTCTTTACTACCTGAGCGAAATAGGTTGTATCCCAAAATACTGGATCAAGAGATACTACCCACGGATTTGCGCCTTGAGTTAGAATATTACTTCTATATTATAGATCAAATGTTTTATAGGAAATCGGGAAGAGATTAGATTTTTCAATATGTCATCGTACACTGCTACCTAATATGAAAACTTAAACGGATTTTTTTTTCTATTTTTAAAGTCAATAAAATATACTCGTATTGAATAATGGTACCAAGGTTACCGACATTATACGAAGAATCGCTAAACTTAAGTGGCAATGGGCAGGGGATATTGCTCGCAAATCGGTTGGCCGTTGGAGCCGAAAGGTTCTGGAATGGCGACTACGTACCAGAAGACGTAGCGTTGGAAGGCCTCCCACAAGGTGGACCGATGACCTGGTAAGGGTTGCAGGAATCCGATGGGTGCGATGCGCACAGGACCGTTCATTGTGGTGACACTTGGGGTAGGCCTATGTCCAACAGTGAACGTCTTTTGGATGAAGTGATGATGATGAATAATGGTAGGTATCTCAGTCTATGGAATAAAATTTTGTTTTTGGTCCTTCTTTCCAGGATTTTTGTTTGAAACCGTGACAGGTTAACATAAACATTGCCATTTTTCAAACTGCATTTATACCTTTTCGGTACCTGTCACTCCAAGCATACATCACCTAAATCTGTAAAGATTTAGGTGATGTATGCTTGGAGTTGCAACAGTCAAAGTGTGCTTGGTGTTGGAGCAGTCAATTGACCTAGGATCCTAGGATCTACAAGAGATTGATAGCTCTCTTTATGCCCTCTTTATGTAACCGTCACGAAGAAATTGTGTCAAATAATAGATTGAAATATGCAGGTGGGAGGAAAATCCAATAAACTTAAATAAAATGGCTGAATCATCGACGTAACATGAAACATTTACAAAAAACGGTTATCGATACAATTCTTGGAAAACGTTTTCGGTATCCAAGTTATTGGTGAAGTAGGAAATTCTGAAAACGATAAGTCTACTTAAGTTGAAGTGGATAGTCAAGATCTCTCTTCTGAAGGTTAAGCAGGCCTTAAATTTGTTCCAAGACATGTTTGCACTGAGATCATAACAAATTTTAACTAGCTTGTTTTTCATGTCTTTGCTCCCGTATTTTTTTCTCAGAAGCTGCATTTTTATGGCATAAAAAAGCAGCCATATATAATATTCGACGATATTTAACTTACTATCATTCAATTTTTTTTTGTAAATGAATCAGCGCTTCTTAACAATAATTCAGTGTTTAGGTTTAGATAATACCTTCCCTACGATTATTGTTTGTTGCATTGTGTTGGCAAAAACCAAGTTATGTAATTAAAAAGACTTATCATCCGGTCATTATCAATAATCAACCAGAGAAACGATGCAAAAGCCAACAGTTGGGAACCAGTTTAATACAAACACTATCAAAGGACCAGTCAAGTCCGGTACACAGAAACAAGAAAAACAATTTTGTAAACAACGTACCGTTTGAAATCAAAGGTAACCAATACAAAGGTATTTGTTCTAAAATCCATGTAAATCCAGTAAAATTGCTCCATAACCATTTTATGGGCGAAAAATCTTCTGTCTAGATTCAAATCGGCGTGTCTGAAGCTTTTGTATTAAAGATAATAGGATTTTTTCTAACAAAATTATGTGTACTTTTATAGATATTGGTTTGGCTCGCAAAATCTCTCTGATGGTATTGTACTTACAGACAAATAGGATTCGATTTGAACGGTTTCGGCTTGAGAAGTATTATGGATACAAATGTTTCAACATTTCTTTCAGTAAGATATTCTTTAGATCTTTTATGATATTTTCTAAGTACCAATGTATTTTGAGACTAGTCGTGCGTTTGAAAGTAAGCATGCAATCACTTCTGTAACATTTGAAGATTTAATATTAGTTTTAGCTTGACAATAGCTTTGAGGGGTTGTAAAACAGACTTGTCAAAGACTGCTATTGTCACCGGTTAAGTTTGGCCTTCAGGACAAGGTCCACTGGAAGACGAAGTTGACGGTTAACTTTAAAGGGCCATTCCGACCCTTCTATCGTCAACCTTAGAATGGTTTAAGAGCTTGTTGACTTATCCAACATATTCTAATGCAATGTTTAATAAAGAGGCAACGCGAAAAACGAGAGATAACAACTGAACACTCTGTTGGCATTCGGTAATTACGTCATTTACTCGAATATTTCACAAAACTAGTTCCAGGAAAAACTTTGAAAGTTAAAAAAAAATGATTAAAAAGGATGTGAATGATCAAAATTTTGATTAGCAAGGTTTCTATAATATTATTATTTTCTTTTTAATTTATGAATACATTATGAAGGTCCAAAGTTCACAAAAATAGTAGATTTTTACAGGTCTTTACACAAATTTATGATAATATCCACAAATACTTATGTTTACAAAATATCTAGAGAAAATGTATAATAACGTCATAATTACGTAAGAGCGGTTGTATGAAAAATAATATTGAGAATGTATTTCGGGTGTACCCGCGCTCAGCTCAGCAATGATTTCTCAAAATTGAAAAACTGATATCTTATGAATATACTTAAAATTTCAGACACACTAATGAATATGACTAATTAGAGCCTACCAATACAAAGTCATATTAAAATTTCCAGAATTATTCATGATACAGAATGAAGACTTATTCATCAAAAACGGAGTTCGAAAGAGATAATTATATTTTATTACTTTCACTCTATTAAATTCATAATTGAAGCTAAACACGAAAGTATAGCTTGTAGCAATTAGCAATCAAACTGAACGGAATGATAGCAAATTAATACAAATTATAACAAAATTGTGTGTAATTTGGCTCGGTGCGGCCGTTTGTCGTGTAATGTCTACGGTTATCGCTCGTTAGAGAGTCGCCATTGTCTGTAGACTTCATTAATGTACACCCATTATAGCGTAAAATAGTAGGCGTTATTTAGTGACCTTCAATAAGCAAATGTAGCAGGAGTAGGTTTATGGTTCAGCTTTTGTTTCATAAGTATATTTAAATGTCAAATTCTTAGCACTAATCTCTCTCCAAATTCTTAGTACTAATCTCTCTCCAAATTCTTAGCACTAATCTCTCTCCAAATTATCATCTTCATTTACCCAACCGTCACTATCATCAAGTCAGCCATAAACGTCTACAGCTGTCTGGTCCTATAATTCTCACATCCAGTTGAATTGCCATGGTCCTCACCAGGCCATGTGTAGGTGCAAGTCGTGTGCGTCTTTAGATACGCAGTTGCCTTCTGCTTTGCTCTCATCTCAATCTATTTGACCAACTCACACTGGGCCCGCGTGGTGGATTACGGCCCATTCCTTCTCCTAGAGAAAAGGCCTGAGTCAAAAGTTGGTCATCACTGAGATATGCCGAGATAAAATTCAGCGATTCACTAAAAATCATTAAATATCATCCGAAAAAAGGATGGTTTCCGAGGAATAGAATAATAACTTGACGGTTACATTTGTTTTAGGATGCAATTTACGGCAAACCAGAATGGCACAACGAATGGCTCTATTTTTCCTTCTCTTATTTCTGATTAATAATATCACACTTATAATATAAAAGTGAAAGTTTGAAGATACAGGTAATTAATAATAATTATTATTAATAACAAAATCGACAAACACAAGAATATATCTACGCTAAAAATATAGATGTAAAAGAAGAAAATTGATAATACTGTGACTATAAATCAGTGCCTAGACAAGTTAAACTGACAATGAATAAAATTGATCGTCTAAGTCTTTCAATAAGCCCCAGAAAAGATAATGAAGAAACTGCTAAAATTAAACACAACTTAGTCTCAAATCTATCTTCAACTGACTCCAACTATAACAGCTATCTTCAAAACTCTGAAACAGAAATTTCGCCAACTTCTATACCTTCTATCTTCTGAGTTAAATCTAGGTCACCCAGATGTAGTTAACACAGAACTTTTCCACGAATAACCTCCTTAAGAGGCTTTAGACCAACAATTGTTAGCAACTCTGTATGCCTTGTTTAGAGTTCATTAAGAAATGTTTGTCTTTTCATAAATATAGCACGAAAGTAGAATTTGTTTGCTTGTTATGTTTTTGATTAAATAAGCAACAAATGTCTTATTTGTGACAATGTAAATGGTAAATAAAAGTATATCTTTTGAGAAGATACGTTTTGAAAATAATAACTAAATTATCAGTATATTATGATTTTCTTATACTCTGTGTGAAAATCTATACAGCAAATAAATTATTACTTCCTTCTACTTTAATTATTCATTATATCGATGTGAAGACCCTCAAGATAACCAAACACCCACGCCCTCTATTCAGGCTTCTTTATCAGTTTATTGCTTGCTTACACATAACATCAAAAAACAAGTGAAGTCATAGCTAATATTATTCTTCAATTCCAAGCTTACTTAGAAAGACATAACATAAAAAACCAACATTATTTCCCGGCTCAAACACAATACCGAAATATTGTAGTACACAAAGAATGAGAAAACATAACCCTTCTTCTTTGATAGTTCTGCAATAGTTATAAGTTTTTGCCGTGATGTTGGGAACACGTTTGGAACAGGCTATAAATTGAACACTCTCAGTTACGCAAGTCCGTTGCCGATACAACAAAAGACTAACAGTTTTTATTTAACTTTTATCTGTTTTAGAATTGCCTCACACGTTCTGTTTCTAAACTGGACACTGCACTAATTATTATCCAAAAATACATAGCTTATGGAATAGTTTTAAGTGTCTTCATCTTTATTTAATAAAATCTTCTACGTATTTTTTGCAAATAATATTATTCAAATTGCTTCTATTTGCCTCGAAAAAGATTTTCTTTAGGTATTTTTTTAGAATTTTATGAGTCAACTATTTGAATTCAAAAAAACTTTCTTCCAAATAATGATATTGCCAATAAAGTTTAATGAAAGTAATGTGTGTTATCACTCTAAATCACAAACTAAAATTACCTAATATCTACTACTGTTCATATTTGTACACTCAACATACCGCCAAATGATCAAAAGTAGCACATGTGAGTCGTCCCAGCACCCGTACGACGAAGTTTCCACCCGTACGACGGTACGACACAGTCCGGTGAACGACCGTCAATGTTTTATTGTCTTTTTTACGACAACTAGAAAACTCCGTCTTCAGTTCTTTGTGTCATATTCTTAGGGAAAACTTAATAAAATATTTTTTTCTAGTTTATAGTTGGTGCGTGCCTCCGACTTTGGTGTGTTACTTAAGTCTTGAAAGTTCAGAATATTGAGGTTATTTGGCTTGGAATATATTATTATGAAGGTTGGTTGCAGATGTAAGAAGTATAGATTTCTATTTGTGTTAATATAAGCTACGGAATGGTATTACTCAATTGAACTACAATCTTACTCAAGAATTGTTTAAGACAAAATCATCAAGTACGCAATTACCTATTTAATGCTGATCAAAAGTGATTAACCCAGTAACAGAATCTCTTTTTCGTAGTAACTCACATCCAACGATTAATTATCCAACGAAAGGATTCGTATCCAAACATTATATTCTAACTAATTTTGCCCGCGGCTTTACCCGCGTACATAAAATATGGCTTATACCACTCAGGAATAAAGTAACTCTCTATAGGTGAAAAAATTTTAGCAATCGGACCAGTACTTTCAGAGATTACCTCCTACAAACAAAAAAAAGGAAAAAATCCCAAACTTACCTCTTTATAATATTAGTGTACATATGTTTCTATTCCACATCGTCATAAGAACACACAACGATATACATGCATAATTATAACATACCCACTAAAAACTTATTTTTTAAAATCAAGAAGCTAAAAATGTTCCTGCAATCCCTCTGCTATGATTCCAAGAATTTGGGGAATAACTCGGCGTATAATCCACCAGTCAAAGGTGGCTGCAGTCACAATGCATTATGCAGGAGGCTTTCGACGCGTTTGACTCCACCCTATTCTGTGCCTCTTTTTGTTCCAGTGGTCCAATTTGGAAGACGAATGAAAGGGAACCGTGCTACTTATTTGGGACCGGACCAGTAACGCAAACTTAGAACGTACATATTAAACGTAAAAACTGTTTTCTATATCGATAGGTCCAAATTGTTGGTATAGTTCCATAAAGAACATTATATTTTTTATTTTACATACATATTTCACTCAAATAACGGTAAACTGATAATGTATTTAATAATTTGAGGACTCTGAAGAGAGAACAATGTAACTTGTATTGATATCGATACAACAAAGTCAGTTTTATAATTGCACCCATATCACGTAATTTTAAGTTTAAAAATAAAAACCAATGCGGTTCAAATTAAAATCTTGAATGGGATATTCAAAGAAAAGTTACAGAAATGATTTATAGTATTAGAGTTTATGTATTTGTTTTTTTTATAAATATATCATAATTGTTAAAATGAAATATTTACTCGCAGTTAATTATAGATAAACCCTAATGTATATTAGTTAGTCAATTGATGTTACGTACTGTTTACTTTTCTCTGATTGGTCGGACCGAGTGTTTGTGAAAGTTTGTGGTGGGGAAACATTGAGTTTGTAACTGTCTGTCATTCTGGACAGTCAGTCTGTTTTGAACTGTCGAACAGTGAACATGTCCTACCAATCCGTGTATTTGAAAATGATTGTTAATAAGAATGATAAATATGAAATTATGTTGATCAAAGTGAATAAAATATTTATATAACTGAAGCTTGAAGTTTATGATTTATCACACTGTGAAAGTTATAAAGTAAATGATAATGTGTAAGTATTACGAGTACTTTGTTTTAAGATATCCGCTTTGTTCTCAAGTCTTAAACCGTTACTAAACAGCAAAATGGCTATAGCCTCGCATAGCTTGTTATTGCCGTAAGTGCCTCCAACTGAAAGTTGAAGTTCAAAGCTTCATTTTATTTTTAGATTTAAGCGCTATAGCGCCGCCTCCGCCGCTTTTCATGTAATAACACAAGTTTTGAAGCCATAAAATAAAGAAGAGCAGAATTTTGATGAACTGTAAATCTTTGAATGGATCTTAGATTTTGAATGATGAATATTATATTGGTATTTCATTTTTAATTACAATCAAAGAAGTACAAAACATGCTAAGTCATAAATAGTCGCTAAAACCTTTATTAAGTTTAAGAAAGTTTTTGGTATAGGAGTCAAGGATGTAAGTGATTTGAATTTTTAATGAGAACCCTGTGGATACCTATAAGTATATAGGGAATAACGGAAATGTTTGCTTATTTACTACTTTATGAAGAACTTCTTATTTATGTACTTGGATAAATAGTCTATATATAAAACGCTCAATATTTTATAATCTATACGCGAACGGCGTTCGCTTTTTTTTTTTTGAGGTGGGAAATCATCAAAATGACTTCTCGCGCTCTGGGTGGAGCGCGAGGGCGTGTCAGACTTTTACTGACTAAAACTACACCTGTATCCTTCAATTACCCTTTGCAAACTAGGACTACGGGTTTCCCTTTCAGAAATTCTCCGCGGTCCTAGCTAGTGACCTTGCTGGGCCCCTACGGTTTGCTGACATCTCTTTGAGGAGCGCGAGGATCACTACGCGCTGTTGACGACTGGGCTCGGTCCGGTTAATTACCGAACAGCCAGACGGCGAGCTACCCAGTGCTCGACGTCTGCAAGCCCACGTCTACCGTGGCTGGTAGTCGGGATCGGAATTACGGCGCCTAGGGCGTGAGGATCTTCGTTCCCTCACACGTGCAGCCTCCTCCTTCGCTAGCATTACTGCTTCGCAGAAGGAGGCGACCGCCTGCCATTCCTCCTCGCTCCAGACAATAGCCTGAACCAGGGCCCGACGCGAAAGGTCGCTGCCGCCAATTGCCTCCACGAGGACACGGCGGTGCTCCGCCCAAACGGGGCACACGTCCACCGCCGGCGTTCGCTTGGGGTTTGACTGTAAAACTGCGACATAATACAAGTAAAATAACAATTTCCGGAGTGTAATAATGAAGTATTTGTTACTTGTAGAGTAAAGAACCATCCCGTTCCAACAAAAATCAATCTTGAGCCTTTAAGACAAATATCAATATTGTTACTTCCGTTAAAGGTCAAACAGGCTCTAATAATAAAATCGAAAGCAATTACAGAAAGTAAATTTTAAAAAAGAATTCACGACTTTTTCTACCGAAAATTATAATGAAGCCCAGTCCTTAGAAGGCTAGAGTGTCCAATTAAATTCGATTAATAAAACAGGAGCTCAACAATCTGTGCCTTAAGTTTGATCAGATATAAGTCTCGGGAGCAATATTTGGGCTCGAAAATGTGATTACTCAGCCATTGAAATGAGTTAAATTAGATATTGATTTGATGATTTCAATAGCGAGTGAAAGAGGTTCCGCTTTTTGTGGTAAGGGTTGCGAAATGAATATTGTGAGTTTTTAGAAATTCAATCAAATGCTGGACACATAGACGGATTATAGTCGGATTTAAAAAAAAAAACTTTTGCAGAAACAAAAATTCAGTTTATTGTTTTAAAAAATGTTTAAAGCAATAAACTGAATTTTGTTTTGTTCTCTTGAACTGTAGTTCAATATATGCATTTATTGACGGCCTGCTCGCTGCGGTGCTAATGCGGTGCGTTAGTCATACTACATACGGACGATCGTATTTTTTAAACAAAGCGCGCGTTGCAGCAACAGTGCGGCGCCGGTACCTCGAACGCCCGACAACAGGATGGCAACGTCACAAGCACCACCTGTTCAATTCGGTGTAGAATAGTGCGATGAATCATAAAATTTTCATTATTAAACTACGGGGTGAAAAAATTAAAGGCTTGACCACACCAAAAGAGACATAATTTTAGGAAATAACTCGGCCAACAAACATTTTGGAAACCGCTGTCAAATCACAAAAAATACGTTTTTTCATACCTACCGAATTTAAATCTATGGAAAGTTAAAACTTGTCATTATTATGTTTTTTATTAATAGATTTCATTTAAACAATTCTATGAAAATAATTGTAGTAATAAATAATATCGAAAATTAATATAAAATATAGGTAGTTTGCTGAATTTAACTTTTAACTAATTCAAGTAATTCGTAGAAACATTTTTTAGACATTCTTACATAATTAAAATAAAAATGCTTGGATCTTGTTTAACCCAGAGTAAATATTTAAATATGGTGTAGATTATGGAAAACACCAGAATTAAATGTTAACGAAAACATCGGTGCTACTCTTTTACGGGGGCATCGTTTAGATTTCTCTTTGATGATTTCAACAAGAGCACTAACAGTCATGTTTCTTCATCAGAGTCCATGGCTTGACTGATATCGCATCACTGGCATACATACGCACGGCAGTCAGATACGCTTTCAATTTAGGCATTAGTTGTCGGACTGCTAACGTACTGCAACCGGCCGGCAGCGGGACGTAACCAGCGGCACGGTAAACATGCGGCAGCGGTTCCACATGAAACGTCTAAATTGAAAGTGCCCGTAAACTTAATCTTATCCTTGAAAGAAGATCCAAAAAAAACTTTTAAAACATAGAAATATATTTTTATTTTTTTCTTCTCTTTCTTTTGTTTTATTTTCAATTGTGCTTTTTATTGTTTTTTTTTTACTAATTGTTGTACATATATTATGGTGCCCGGTAGCTTGATCCATGTCTCAAAGTATATCACATCAAAGCTTAATATTCTGAACAATATAAATCAAATGAAGTTAGCCCCTGTTCTCGCATTATTTTCACTTGGCCCCTTAAGGCCACAGTATTTTTTTTCCTTCTCACGAGAGTGATAAATGGTTTGCGTGAAAAGGCAGAATTCTGTTTTGAACGGTGAATTATTATGATCGCCCGATAGGGATGCAGGCGATTTCCTTGTGCTTAAAGAGAGTGAGTCCACTTTGTAGCAGATAACATCTAACTGCGGAAATTGATTGGTTTGGAGTAGAGCCAGAGAAGGCGATAAAGCCATCAAGTCTTAGTATTAATGTCAGTGGGTGTACTGTTAGATGTTTGATCTCGAGAACAGGCAATAGTTTTAATAATATTGCGTACCATATTTTAAAACAATTAAAAAAATAACAGAATTAACACGTTAACATTACTTATTCTTTTCTAATAATTTCTATATAAAAGTCAAAATTTATTTACTTAGAGAGTTCTGAAGAATTGCTTTTGCTCGCCACTCAAACCCTAAGCGAACGCCGGTATTCGCGCGTGATTTCGCGCCGTTTCAGTTAAACAACAAGCGATCGCATAGATTATAAAATATTGAGCGTTTTATTTATAGACTATTTATCCAAGAACGTAAATAAAAAGTTCTTCATAAAGTAGTCTGTAAATATCGAAAATAAGCAAACCTTTCCGTTATTTCTTATATATATATCCAATACCGAGAGGATTTAACTTTAATCCTGTATAAATTCATTCTAAAAGCAAAAGATCGGTAAATTAGAAATCTGAGATTACAGCTTTTCTGGGTATAACTCCTACGCTAGCACTTGTATTAGCTATCAGGCCAAACGTTTACGTGAGGCAGAATATTCTCTTTTTCATTTCGAATGAGTTGTTTTATATTTAGCTCAACTGAGCTCGCGAGGATCTAGCTCAGTGTTTGGTTTTAAGGTCAAAGCTTTTAACTTAACTGCCTTTGGTTTAGAAATGGAATGCTTATTTACATACAACATTTTTTTCCGTACACAAACTGTATCTTCCTCCTTTCAATGAAAACATTATCTTTATAAATACTTGAAAATAGACGATTGAGCTCTAAATCTGTTGGTCAAGTACATAGCCCGTGTTAGCGAAAATCACAATCCATATTTCACCTACATAAGAGGATAAAGGGTGTATATCAAAATGAATTGTTGTGTTTTCGCACTCAAAACATACTAAATAAACAACAGTAACGGACATAAGTACTAGGGCACTAAAATTTATAGGCTTGACTGCCTGGCCAGGCCGTTACTTAGGTTAGACCCGCAAGGCCTAATAACAAAGATGGAAGCATTGTTGTGTACTGAAATATGAGTCCCTTTACGGTTCTAAAATCTTCAAGAAGAGTCGTAAAGAGTATCCTTGAATATTTTGCTGGTCATGTAGAAAAAAGGTAAAGACGCATTACAAATTTTTGTCCAGATAAACTATTTTTGACGCAGGCTGTGTTTTATAAGCAGATATGTGTGGGTCCTTATTGGTGTGATTTTGAAAAACATTCAATCATATTTGGTTAGTATTGAGTGTATTTGAAACAGGAGCCAAAAGTTGCACTCATTGTGAATGCAACAGAAAATTTATACTCCATAATCTAAACTGAATAGAATTCTCTGTTCTGCATTTGGTAAAATATTATGTATGTATACTATTTACGATTTTTATTCATGTTTGGTTTCAAACCTTACGCAATAACTAAGTATATCAGTATAATATTCTGTTGTAAATAAAAAAAATCATAATTACTAATGAACATGCACAAATATTACATTTAAAAAATCTTTTGCTGTCAGAATACAAGGAAAATTGGTATAAATTATTATATTTTGAGTTTTTTTAATTATATTGATATGATATTGTTCATACTATTTATTAGTTTATTATTGTAGCATAGTATTTTATTATTATAAATACTTCATGTTAATGATACTTCATTCCAGTTGATATATCTATTATTATTTATTGTGCACACCTACAGTACAACAGTCTAGTCTTTTTTGCCCAAAGGTAGACTGGAAGAGAATGTCATGTGCCACTGTGCGTAAAGTTTAAATAAATATTTGTTGCCAGCTTTAAAAAAATACTACTAAAAAGAGCCGATCTCATTTCAATCCGCCATTGTTTCTGTACAGTGCAAGCACGTACAAAAGAGATTGCCCGTATGTGGATCCGTACCAACTTGCGTCAAACCAAATTTACTCTCAAGAGTATAGTTATTATTGAAATTTTCACGATCTAAAATTTTTTTGTTAATATTTAACCACATTTTTGAGATATTAAAAAAAGTTCGAAAACGCCTGATCATATTTCATAGCAATTTTTAACCGTAGTGATTATTATAATTTGCATTCTATACTATAGGTATGCGTTTTCGGCCAAATTGATGAGTAGTCTATTGCATTATTATTGATATATGCGATAAGTCAGGACCCGGATTCCTTCGCTCCTATATTGTGGCGTTACTTACGCTCAGGCTTGGGTAATATATATGGGTAATATTTTTACGCTATACCTAGGCCTACACTGAAGAACATGATCTTAAGACTGTTAAAAATCGTAATGGTTTAGTCTTTTAATTATTTATAAAGTTATCAAGACCTAAACAAACTTACTACGTGTTTTAGTTCGATTTCTCGAATCAAAAAACGCAATACATCACTTACAGGTTGTGGGTTCTACATTCAGCTACCGAAATATACAATAAGGGGGTTGACTGTAGCCTATCAACAACCTTAGCTGCACCTAGCAACCTAGGCCTAACCATATAGCTACAATATATACGTATATAAATAATAGTGTGGGAAGCCTGTTGCCATGAGACCTAAGGCAACAGACGGAAGGTGGGAAGAATGAAGGGTGTATAGGACGGGATTTTATCACTGCCGATCCGCAACCTCACGGACCGACCAATAACTAAGGCTGGATAAGGCCAGAGCTATCGGCAACTATTTATAGGCGCAGTAACAGTGAGAGGAGTCGATGGTTTCGTCGTAATGAAACAGCGTTGCTTGTAGCGTAGAAAGAGACTTTATGACATATTTACATAGTATTTATATTAATCTATTTACATTAGTTATTAATGCATTTGTGTGAAACAACTGATGTACCTAGTCGAATTATTTTAGTGACGAATAATTAATATTGACGTCAATTCGGCTTCACTGCCACTTTCTCGCGTGAAAGAATTTAACAAGGTAACACAAATAAAGAATTCGTAATTGTTAGTCAGTTAAAACATTTACTTTTAGGGTACATTAGTATCAAATCATCGTCATCTTCCTGCCCTTGGCCCATGTTGCTTGAGGTAGGCCCAAAACATTTTTTTCTTCCATTATATCCCCCTCCATATATTCACAAGTTTATTCTTTGGCTATATTCTTTATATTTCATTTCATTTCATTTCATTTTATAGTATGATAATGTAATTTGATAATAATTTAATAATTTGATAATATATTTTAATTTCATAATATAATTGAATAATTGTAATGTTTAATAATGTAATTTTATAATATTCTAATTTCATAATATGATTGAATAATAATAATGTTTAATAATGCAATGGAATTTAATATAAAATTGAAAGTAATAATAATGTTATTTTAATTTAATTTATTTTTAATTTATTGTCAGTATATTAGTTTTTAATTTTAGTTTTTTATTGTAATGACAATTTCCAGTTTTAAACCTAATTATAATTATAATCATATAAGACCTAATGTAAATGCTGTGCATACCTGTAAGTGACTTTTTTACACAGGATGCCCTCGTAAATATGTTATATAAGTCAATGTTTAGTAAATAAGTCGTTGGTATGCCTATATAAATAAATAAATAAATAAATAAATAAATATATAACTCTTTGGGTGTGTTCACATCTGGCGAATACGCCGCTAGCGAGCTGCGCGCGCCGTTTCCATGCCATCACCGTGCCCTTCGCGCCATGCGCCGCGCCAAAACCGTGCGCGAGCGGCCTGCGCGCTGCTCCTCACGCCCGCAGAAAGCAAATGGAAATGTATGCCCGCGAATCGCGCGCCCCGAACGTGCGCCGCGCGCGCCCACTTTACAAACCTTGCCACTTGCAACACTATGAGTCCCTATCTCAACATTGTCAATAATTATTATAGACGTATTGAATTAATTATTATTCAATAAAACTACCAGAACTACTTAAATACAGTACAAAATCATCAAACGATATAAACGTCAGTTTAGCAACAAAATACTAAAATGTCCTAATCAAATTGCCAGTGTCAAGTTTTGAGTTTCTAATATAAGCAATGTTTACTTTATAAAATAGTGAGCTAAAATAAAATAATTTAACAGAATTTATTTTTAGCAGTTTAATTATTTTCTACTATATAATCTTATTTACTTAGATAGCAGATAAAATTAATTAGGCGAACCATTTATTTATGATCATTGTAAGATTAAAAGCGTTAGCTTTAATACTCTTTGGTCAGATTACGAAAATAACTGACAACTATAATCGGAACGTAAAGATTTCTGAAATGACGTTATTTTTTTCGGAAGTAGGAATTGTTAATCATTTAATATCATTTTCACGATATTTTTTAATGTGGTTAAAAAAAGCGGTTAAAAATCAGTACATTGTACACAAAAATAAAACGTTATTTTTGGTATTAATATACTTGTGACGCAGTATGGTACGGGAAATGAACATTCTTCTTTGACATCATTGTATCAGCACTTTACTTGCCACGCGTGGTCGATAATTCAGTACACAAATATCATTCAAATCGCGTGCACTCATTATTTAGTTAATATCATTTATCAGTCAATAAACGTTATTATTACGTACTCTTGCCTATCATTCAAACTATCATCATCAAAACATGTAAAGACCCTACATCTTTTTGGTCCTTCGAGCTTCCGTATAAGCGGGACTATTTCGCGTCCTCGACAGTGTGAATATTCTGCGGGCACGTAAGTATAGCTCCTGCGACTACGACCTGTGGACAGATTAACATCCGTCTACTGGAAGTCAATTACAGCTTAATCCATCTTAGCATATTCAACCAACCATAAACGCCAACATGGAAGACATTTTGGCCAACCAAGATCAGATCATTCAGGCCATGGAGCAGCAACTACGGAACTTCAAGAAAGATTCTGCAGATCGCAAGACTCCGGCCAACATCAAGAAACGTTTGCAAACCCTGGATACATACTGGCGGGAGTTTCAAGAGAATCATGTTACCTACTTTTCGGAGAACTACTACATCAAGACAATGACTCTCTACAATGAAGCTCGCGACATCATTCAACAATACAAACCACCCACTGGTTTGGAGAAGGAGGGTAAGTCGCCTAGCGCTCCAGCAAGTCGTATATCAGACACTCGCAACCAAGAGCCTGCGGATGAGCGACTGCAAACAGACACATTGTCGGTTGATCCAGATCAACCGAACATCAAGCCTAGTGGAAGTCAACCCACACCATTGTTCAAGAAGATTGTTTCTCGGGGAAATGCCAGTAAATTAGAGGAAATGCTACGCAAGCAGAAGAGTAACTTTAAGGCTTTATCACGGGCAATCAAAGGCGTGGACACTCAGAGCCTCTCCGAAAAGTGGGAATTTGAAGATGTGCTCAGAACCATTCAGGCAAAATGGTCAACCATCGACTCGCTGCACTGGGAAATTGATAGTGAGATGTACTCGGAAGATGAAGACTATGAACAGGAATATAACAAGTACGAACCACTGTACATTGACATCAAAAAGTTGGTTAATAGCAAGATGTATTCCGTTTCATATCGGGAAAGTTTCACACCGAAAATAGAAATACCTACCTTCTCGGGGAACTATCACAAATGGATATCATTCAAGGACTTATTCCAAGAAGCAGTCCATAACAACAAATCAATTCCAAGTGCCCAGAAGATGCAGTTATTAAAAAGTAAGCTGAAAGGCGAAGCAGAAAGGATCATTCAACATCTCAATATTAGTTCTGAGAACTACCAAATCTGCTGGGATATCTTGAACCATAGATATATCAATGACAGGCTGATCTTTACCTCTCACATGAACATACTGTTGTCAATACCTACAATGCAAAACCAAGTCGACACACAGATCAAGAACATGTTCGACACCATCAGTGAATGCATGAACGCCTTGAAAAATCTTGGCATAGATGTAACTGCCATGGGGCCAACGGTTGTGCACTTACTTACACTGAAGCTGGACAACCAGACCCTCAGTGAATACACTCAAACATTAGAAAATCCTAGAGCCTTGCCTGTTCTAGCAGATTTTCTAAAAATTTTGGAGAACAAGTATACTGCTCTCGAATCGACAGACGCAAGCACCATACATCCAAATTATCATCGTCGTCATCTCCGAGTAGTAACAAAGATTCTGAATATCAATTCAACAAAAGGAATCAATTAAAATCAAATAAATTCAACAACAAAATCGATTCTAATAAACCGTTTCTACGCAGTTCCGCAGCAAAAAGTTGTGCAATGAGGACACAGTATTGCCCACTATGCAAAGACGACAGCCACGGATTATTCTACTGCAGACCTTTTTTGGAATCTGGGTCAGACGAAAAAAGAAACACAGTTCATAAGCTTAACTTGTGCAAAAATTGTCTGGTTGATCACAAAAATAAACCATGCCGTTCTGAGTCAAGATGCAGGGTCTGTCAAGGAACTCATAACACCGTGCTACATGATGCCCTACAGGTAAACACGGTGTCCAGTAACATGAATACGTCACCGTCTACGTCACGTGAAGACAAAACACGAAGTAACGTGACGCATGTTTCCAAAGAAACTCTTATTGAAGTTCTGCTAGCAACAGCACTTGTCCGAATACAAGGTGCTAATGGGGAATATCACACAATGAGAGCACTCGTAGATCAAGGCTCTCAAGCCTCCCTCATAACTGAGAACGCAGCTCAAATCCTGAAACTCCCCCGCCGATCATGCAAAGGCGTCATAGTTGGAGTCAGTGCCAATCAAACTAATTGTAAGGGAGTTCTCAGCCTTGTGGCATCCTCATTACAATCCAATTACACCTTTCAGACAGAAGCTGTTGTTACGAAGAAATTAATCAACAACTTGCCAAATCATAGTTTCTCAAAACCTTCGTGGGAATACCTACAAAACATCCAGCTAGCAGATCCAGACTTCAACGTATGTCGACCTATCGACTCATTGCTAGGAGCAGAAGTTTACTCCAGAGAGTTCCTGATTTTCGAAGTCAGAATTCCTCTTGTGAGCAGGGAAGACTATGAGATCTACAACCTCATACCGATTCCACAACAAGCCAATGAAAGCATGGTCAACATAGTACCTGTAGCAGCCCACCTAGCTATCAACATGCACAAAGACTCTTACATTCCGGTGTCTTTAAGTGACTTACAAAGATGCATTCCCTACGACACCGATGAGTACATTTGTCCACTGAAAAGGCCCGTCTACCAGATGACGTCAGACACCAACCTATGTCTGAAACACCACACCTCTAATCAATGTCAGACTGAAACGAAAGAATGTCGAGATAACTGGACTGAATTGAACTTACTTAATTCATTCCTATACTTTTGTTGTGGACAATGCAGTGTGCGAGTCATATGTGATGACGAAATTACGATCGAGCAACTCAGCAAAACAGGTGTCATTACACTGGAAGACAGTTGCGTCATTAAAGACAGAATGTTTACGATTTACGCACACAAATCTCTATCCAACTCCATTAAAATGAAGATTGATGTCATGAACATAAAGATTCCACCAATAAATCACATAATTAATCTGTCCATACCTCTCATCACTCCAATAGAGGAGACAGATGATTTCAACGAGCAACGGGAAGACATAAAGACGATCGAAAAGGCACTCAAAGATTTGAGATCCAATCAGGAGCTGGCGGATCAAGTGTCATCCCACGACATTCACCATTATGTCGCCATCTACACCTTGGCTGGGGTCGTCGTAGCTTGCGCCATCTTGTACGCATGGAGACGCGTGCGAGCGCGCCAGCCGCGACCAGAGCAGGCAGAAGCTAGCGTGAGCTATGTAGCTCCCGCCGCCACCACCGCTGCGGGTCGTTCTACCATCACCACCGCCAACAAAGGGTCTTCACCATCCGTTCGAACTCAATTCAGTGATATACCTTAAGCTTAGTTTATTTAAGTTTGTAACCACAATATTGTTAGTCATCATCCTGTAAATCATTATCCTTCATCTCCTTCTCATATTCTCGGGCCCCGGAGCATGTACAGTGCAAGCACGTACAAATTTGACATCATTGTATCAGCACTTTACTTGCCACGCGTGGTCGATAATTCAGTACACAAATATCATTCAAATCGCGTGCACTCATTATTTAGTTAGTATCATTTATCAGTCAATAAACGTTATTATTACGTACTCTTGCCTATCATTCAAACTATCATCATCAAAAGGTGTAAAGACCCTACAGTTTCAATCTCAGATCCAAACTGAAGACACTGTAATATCATATTATGTTCTATTGCGAGAAATTATTTACAATCAAGTATATTGATAGTCGTACAATGGAAAAAGCTGATTTTCTTGGTGGGAAATCATCCAATGACTTTTCACGCTCTTGGTTGGAGCCAGAGAGCGTGTCAGACTTTTATTGACTAAAACCCACTCATGTTTCTTCTTTGCCTTCGTTCCACGGCCCTGGGGTAAGCTGATGACACGGTGAGAATCTGATTGTTATTGATGTTAAAGAAAATGTTGAGTTATTGGATTTTTTTTTTTGTAGGTCTGAAAATCATCCAATGACATCCCCCACTCTTAGGCGGAACGGGGGGGGTGTCAGACTTTTACTGACAAAAAACCCACTCCTGTTCCTTCTTTGCCTTCGTCCCTGGGCTGAGTTTTCCTTTCAGAAACAAACCTTTGGCCCCAGTAGGCTTCGATCCTGCTGGGCCCCTACCAGTTTGATGACACCTTGAGGCACCCGGAACAGTACGCGCCGTCGACGAATTGGGCTTGGTTCGGACTGTTACCGGACGGTCGTACGGCGAGCTACCCAGTGCTCGCCGTCCGCAAGCCCGCGCCTACCGTGGGCGGAAATTGATATCGGGATCCCGGTGGCTAAGGCGCGAGGGTCGCTCCATCGCGCGTGCACGTGCGGCATCCTCCTTTGCTAGCATTACTGCTTCGCTGAAGGAGGCAACCACCTGCCACTCCTCGCTTCGGACCATGGCCTGTACCAAGGCCTGGCGCGAGAGATCGTTGCCGCCGATCTCCCCCACGAGGACACGGTGGTGCTCTGCCCAAGCGGCGCACACCTCTACCATGTGTTCCACCGCGTCCTCCGGGCGGTCCACACAGTGGTAGCACCCGGGCGTTACTTCCACACGGATTCGGTGCAGGAATTTCGAACTGACCATGGTTGGTGAGAACCTGCGTAATGCGGAAGGTGAGAACGCCGTGAGGACCATTTAGGGTTTCATGTATTTTGACGTATGGTGACCAAAGTAACATTTTATAGCTAAGAATATTTTTACAGTTTGCCAGTTATATATGTTATCTCCTCTATCTCGACTCGACCTCAAATCACCAAGTTGAGTTGTTGCTTATTATAAATACTGACATCAATTAAGGGATTTCTGTTGTCATAGTGACAAGTGAAGTTCCTTCAAAGTGGCATGACATTTGGGTCTTTTATTTATATATTTAAACGAATTCCTATTTCCCTTGGTCACTTCATCTTGCGTGAACGACTGAACCAATTACGCTAATTCTTGTTTTGGTATTTGATATTGTCAGGAGAAGGTTTTTATAAAAGAAAAAATTATAGCTACAACAGTACAATGTCTTTTGGGTCAGTTACTTCCTTATAATTATAGATACTTACAGAAGTACGATTCTGCTTTATTTTATTCCGTACAGCTAAACAAAAATCACAGTATTGTAAAAATGTCACCATAAAATCAATCGGCAGTTATTTTACGAGCCATTAGAAATTACTCCTCTGATTCAACAATACTACAATTTTTCCGTTTAAGTTATTACCAAAAAAAAAATATTATCTAGAAAACCTAATTGATTGTATTGCGGAATATCCTTACACGACTGTTAGGTAACATGAAATGGTAGTAAGAAACGTTATAAGAAATAGAATGAATGAATGGAAAATCTTTATTTCTTTAATTATATCTTCTTGAGGATGGACAGCGAGGTACTCGGATTTGGATTTTGTATTGAAAATGTTCTAAAAAATCCCATATATTTTCTTGCATCAACTAAACCATAATAAAAGAGAAAAAAAAACACAAATAAAACAACAATTGCATATTTTAAAAAATGCTTTACTGAATCAAAATTACTTACAATATCACATTTTACCGATACTCCTTAAATTATTTAAATATCAACATCTATCACAACGTTGCTAAAGAAAAAAAAAAACATTCCATTAAAATATTTTATAAGATTAGCTGGAAGATGTTTTTTTCCTTTCATAATATCAGTAAGTTAATGCATCTGCATTAAAAGTAGTAGCAAAATAATGAAATCCTTCTTTGATGATGAAAATTTAATCGGGACCAAGTTATTTCTAATTACTAAGAAACAACTAAAGTATTCGGGAAATCAATTATTTGGCAAAATGGAAGTGATATATCATGGTTTACCATTCTGAATTCAAAATCGCTTAGAACCTTACGATTAGGACAGAACTATGATAAAACAAGATTAAATCAAAACGTAACAGTATTTACATGTTATATATCTTACTCCTACGATGATAATTATCAAAAAAGAACGTGTTATCTAAATCTACTTTTCATTTATTCTTTTTTTGTTCAGTCTTGGATACATCTGCTTTGATATTTTGGATAATCTCAGGAATCTCCTCAAGTAGCACTTTGCTATCAATTAGATCAGGGTTCTCAGCTAGAAGAGCCTTACCTTCGGGACTGTCAAGGGTTGGTGCTTCTCCATGGTAAGTGTCTTCAGTGTAAGCACGGTAAGTTTTCCTCATAGTACCGTGTAACTGTAAAATAATGTTTAGATTGAGTTTTTTTTTCTACACTAACTTTATTACCTTAATTTAGTTCAAGTCACGGTAAATACGATTGGTCATCTGTTTATAACAAAGTAAAATAATGAATAGGTCTCAATTATTCTTGCACGAAATCTTATAAAATTATTTGATTTATGACTATCACTTACAAACTTAAATAAATCGACTGTCATATTCTAATGGCACAAAGCCAAAATAAACTTCATTGTTTTGTTGATTCACATCGTGGCGGATAATTTAAGACTTGGACTATCATTCATAATGTGCCAATAGATTAGATTGCAAAACCCAAAGTCAAAAAGGTGCAAAACTCGAATTAAACTCTACGTTTTAAGAAATAGAGATGTATACTTCGACTGAGTAGCCAAAAATGGATTATTTCCATCTGCTCTGCAATAAATATTCTTTAAACATAATAAATAGAATCAAAAGGCTCAGTACTAGTTTAATATTACACTTACTTTATCCCAAAGAGACATGTTGAAACCAAAGTTGCAGTGGAAGAACTCATGGTGCTGGTCGTGGAACTCCGCATCGGGCTGCCACGGCTGCCACCACTGAGCCTTGAAGTTGATGCCTGAGTGGTCGATGATGCCGTGGAAGTACGCATAAATGGCATTTGTATAGAAGGGGACTGAAAATATAATTTATAAGAAAGTGATTAGAGAAGACTGGATTTAGAAAGTGACTCGATAATCTGAACATAGGCAAAAACTTTTGATAAAAAAACAGTGGTAATCTAAAGTTTATCAATATAAAACAAACGTTTTTTATTCGTATTCTTAGTCTCCTAATGTAATGAGTATCTATGATCTGTCAATCTACGCTTGTTAATACTATAATATAATTAAAAATAAAAAACTTTTTACAAAAAAATACAACCGACTTCAAAGTAAAAAAAAAACACTGAAAAGTGCAAAATAACTTTAATTTTGGAAGTCGGTGTTTCTATAATAGTTTTGTATCTTCGTTGTTTAAAACCGACTTCCGAAATTAAAGTTATTTGCACTTTTCAGTGTTTTTTTTTTAATTTGAAGTCGGTTCTATTTTTTTTTTGTAAAAAGTTTTTTTATTTTACACTTTATAGTTATGGTACCACCACTAAAAAGTACCCCTCAGCCAAACTTAAATACCTTATAGCCAGAGTGCATCTCATGACAATTCTAATAATCCCAAACACGGTTAGATTACATTAATTTATTACAGAGTTCCGGTGCCTAACTTCAGGCTACATCATCAGATCAGTTCGATATATTCCCCCTCTTCTGTTAGTCAGTCATCGACTACACGTATAACCAAAGCAATTTTACTTGTTACGACGGTTCTGCTGTGATCCTATAAGGAGTTCTGGTCCATATCTTCGAAGTTCATGATCAGATCATAACAATATTTCTATGGGACCAACTCGGAAGCATAACCTTTTAATTGAAAAATCGGTGAACATATATAAAAAAAAAAACATTCAGCCGAACATAAAACCTCCTCCTTTTTGAAGGCGGTTAAAAATACGTTAACCCCCACTAAGAATCTTGGGTGTGTTCACAAACATGTACGAGTAAACTCACATATGCAAGACATCCAAACCTAGAAATATTTGTTCCATGAGGGCATGGAACAAACGACATGTAGCGATCAATATAAATTAATTATGTCATTTATGTAAAACTTACGCCAATGAGTAGGGAAGAGGAAGAGTGGCACACACATGGTAAGCTGAACGTGCATGATCTCGAACGGATGGATAGCGGTAACGGAGAAGGCTGTCGGCTGCTTGTACTTGTGGTGGAGCTTGTGGAAGTGTTTGTACAGCCACGGAGTGTGGTACAAACGATGGAGGATGTAAGTCGTGTAGTCCTGGAAACATAAATACAGGTTTTGGTACATATTATAAATCAGTTAGTACTTGTAATATGTATTTTGGTACACATTGTAAGTACCTACTTACCGATACTTGAGCAGAATATTTTTATATAAAGTCTTGCCGATAAATTTATATTTGAATGTAGTAAATAAAAGGAAAATGTAATATTTTTCCTGTTTTCATAAAAGCGGTATTTTATCAAACAAGCTTTCAATACAATTTTGGTACCAATTTTAGAAATGATTTAAAATAAATTATGACATAAGCAATAAACATATACCTTAAGATTCCGAATGTTAAGGTAAAAATAATACTAACACTATATAAAAATATAACAGGGAACTGTAAGAAGAACCAGAGCCAGCCATATTCATCGAACTGGTAGTATACGGTGGAAGGGTTGCCGTTATAGATGTAGCAGGCAAGGAAGGCAGAGAAGCTGCCGACGATGAGCAGGGACCCAGTGCCCACCATGATCTCGTGACGCTCTAGCTCAGGGGACATCCATTTGTCTGGCTGAATCTTCCATTCTTTAGCCAGATGCCTTTTGTTCATATAGAAGTACCACTGGAAATAGAAATTTGGAAATAAATTAAAATAGTTTGTTCTGGGTTTCGGTAGATCATAATTATAAAGACTTACTTATACCACTTATACAAAATTTAATAGCCATCATAATATGATCGAAAACATCATTTGAAAGTGTTAATAAAGAAGACTAACAACAATAACATTTTTCTAGATTCCACTAAATCGCAATCAACTATTTTGCACAATTAAATTAATATTCATTGTGTAATTAAAAGTGAGTATGTAGTCATTATCAACGAAAACGATAATCATTATCTAAAAAAGACTTCGATTGAACATTATTGTGAGGTACCTATCAGAACACAAAGTCACGTTAAGACACAAATGTTCCAAGCGTCTTCGTCATATCAACAGATGTTCATAACTTTGATAATTCAAAGTGCGTATGTGATGAGAGTCAGGTCTACAAAATTCTTCAACAAACTTCTGACTAAAACGACAGATAACAAGCGGCTTGTTCCATATCTCACTGACGTAAATATTACTTATTCAAAATTATTAATTACCAAGGAAGCGAGGGATTAGAGATTTTATTAGATTATTGCTTTTGAAAAGGGGAATCTGGAACAGATATTCAGAAAGGTTATTAATATTACAATCGTGATAAATGATGGAAATTAAATCGAATAAATCAGAAACAAGTTTCATTAGTTAAAGGAGATGGAACCTATTTTTCTGTTGATTGGCAGGTTATATACAAAATACCGATTAATACCTTAACAAATCTGGGTTTAGCTGACCCGTTATAACAAACAAATAAATCCTTTCATTTATGACCCCAATTACAGTTGCTGACGAGAATTAGAACAGAAGATGTCAAAGCCAAAAAAAGAATTTACTTGTAATAAGGCTTTGCAAATACTCCCAAATGATGCAAACTTAATTTCCTATTAGTAATAATTATTGATTTCTGTCGATTCGGATATAATGTACGGATTTCAAATGCGATGTAATTTACTGAGCAAAGATTTATGTTTAACCGGAAGTTTCCCAGACGAAGCTAATTTGTGGTGGTCCATTATGTTTTCAAATTGAAAGTTTTCAGACTAAACGTGTGTGAAATGTTAATGTAGCGATTTAGAAGTAGATTTAGGGGAAATTAGTTTTGCGATGTTCAATGTTTTTTGTTGTGTAGTCTGGCAAGTTAGCACACAGCTCACGGGTAAAACTAGCATATTATCTAACTATTTTGTTTTATAATATGGTAAGAAGATAACTGGAATTTTTAATGAAATCCGATTTACATTGGAGTTAGTTTCTTCAGTGGGCGTTGATGAAAATAATTAGAAATAAGAGACTGTTTTATATAAAGAAACTCTAAAAAATCAACCAGCGACAATTAATAAATTAAGGTGACCAACGATTGTAATTAAAACGAGATTCCCTCAGCATCAAGTACCTATTGACAAAATTATGAAGAATTACGCCTGATTTATTCTTCATAATTTCCCACCGGAAAAAAAAAAAAAAAAAAAAAAACGCCTGACTTGATAAATTTTCCAATGAAATTGTAACTTACATGCAAGAAACCTCCCACCAAGAAGTAAATGGCTAAAGAAACGACATGTGCTCCAATGAAGAAAGAAGTGAAGTTCTCCATCTTCAAATTTCTTGAGGTGAACAGTTCTAGAAGGTCAGATGATGTATTTGTACTATTATTTGTGTGACCATTCAGCTGTTTCAGCGCAGTGACGAGGATAATCACCCATTCTCCTGGAATTAAGAAATAGTTTATAGTTTTAATACGTAGGCATTGTAAGTGATGTAACATGCACAATACTAGTCGATATAGTAACGATAGGAGAGCTACAGACGTCTGACGGTTAAAATGATGATGATGATAATGATTAATTGACTGAACAATATCATTTCAGCCGAAAGACGTCCACTGTTGGACATAGGCCTCCCCAAAATGTCGCCACAATGACCGGTCCTGTGCGTCTCGCATCCATCGGATTCCCGCGACCCTCATCAGGTCATGCCCTGCCCACTGCCACTTGAGTTTGGCGATTCTTCGGGCTATGTCTGTAACCTTGGTTCTTCTGCGGATATCTTCATTTCTGACGCGTTCACGCAAGGAAACTCCGAGAATAGCCCTTTCCATTGCTCTTTGAGTGACTTTAAGCCTTCTGAAGAGGCCCATTGTAAGCGACCACGTTTCGGAGCCATATGTCATCACTGGCAACACGCACTGGTCATAGACTTTCGTCTTGAGACACTGTGGTATATTGGACGAGAAGACACCGCGCAGCTTCCCGAAAGCTGCCCACCCGAGTCGGATTCGACGATTGACCTCTTTCTCGAAGTTAGACCTACCCAACTGGACTGTCTGTCGCAGGTAAACGTAGTCGTCCACAACTTCGAGTGTAGAGTCTCCGATCTTGATAGGAGTGGGTGCTACATGGATGTTTACCATGACTTTGGTTTTGTCCATGTTCATTTTAAGTCCCACTCTTTCTGAAGCTTTACTGAGGTCACCGAGCATTGTACTGAGCTCCTCCGTAGTCTCAGCCATGACTACTATATCGTCGGCAAATCGAAGGTGAGGGCGAATATAATGATGGGTTCGTGGAAACTGTCCATACGGTCGGGTCTAAATTTTTCAAGGCTCACTGTACAAAAAAGAACAAGAAGCGGTCAGATCAAACTCTCGAGCTTATGAAGAAGAGGCGTGAGATGACTTTGCACTCATCAGATGATGCGTGCACAAATCGGCAGCTCAATAGACGGATCTCAAAGTCTCTGAAACGCGACCTTCGCCGATTTAATACCGAGAGGATTAAGGATGCGATTGAGCGGAATAAGGGCTCAAAAGTATTTACACGAGATCTGTCTATTAGGCAGAGCCAGCTCACGAAACTGAAGACTGACGATGGCAGAGTCATATCCGCCAATTCGGAGCTTCTGGGAGAGATCGAGGCTTTTTATGGACAGCTGTACACGTCAATCTCCGAACCCACTGCAAATCTAGCAAACGACCCAAGAGCTAGATTGACTTGACACTATACCGAAGATATCCCGGACGTCAGCCTGTACGAGATTAGGATGGCTCTGAAGCAGTTGAAGAACAACAAGGCGTCGGGTGAGGACGGAATTACGGCCGAGCTCCTGAAGGCGGGTAGAAAACCGGTCCTAAAGGCACTTCAGAAGTTGTTCGATTCCGTCATACTGGAGGGAAAAACGCCACAGGCATGGAGCTGAGGTGTGGTGGTACTCTTCTTTAAGAAGGGTGACAATACCCTGCTTAAGAGTTACAGGCCCATCTCACTTCTGAGCCATGTCTACAAGCTGTTTTCCAGAGTCATCACGAACCGTCTCGCGCGCAGGTTCGACGACTTCCAGCCTCCCGAACAAGCCGGATTTCGAAAAGGCTTCAGTACCGTGGACTACATACATACGCTGCGGCAGGTTATACAGAAGACTGAGGAGTATAATCAGCCTCTCTGCTTAGCGTTTGTGGACTACGAGAAAGCCTTTGATTCGATCGAGACTTGGGCTGTACTGCAGACTTTTCAACGGTGCCAGATTGACTATCGGTACATCGAAGTGCTGAAGTGTTTATACAAAAACGCCACCATGTCAGTCCGAATGCAGGACCAGACCTCGAAACCTGTCCTCTTGCAGCGGTTTGTGAGGCAAGGAGACGTCATTTCTCCGAAACTGTTCACGGCCGCAATGGAGGATGTCTTCAAGGTTCTGGAGTGGAGAGGGCTAGGCATAAATGTCAATGGCGAGCACATCACTCACTGAACAATATAGATTAGAATAATAGGTCTTTACTTATAAAATAGCCGTTTTTTAAAACAGGTTGCTTTGAAGTGTTTTATCTTTGGATTGACTTGGAATTATAAGTTCAAATAAACTTTATATTAAAGGTACGTTATCTTTTTTTTGAAATTGGGTATTTATTGGTTTCTTTGTGTTTTCTGTAATATCGCAGTACTTATAGCCATGAAAGCTAATAAACAAAACGTTTTTTTCATATTAAGAGTTCCAACGTAGAAACTATGCATTTTAAAGGGCAAGCAATATCAATGACGTTTACCTACGACTTACAAAAAAAACTCGAAAAATGGAAATTTTGTATTGTAGCCTTCTGTTTATTATTTACTTAAACTTCATGTACAGTAGTGGTACATAGGCGGACTTAATGCAACAAGGCTTTCTCTACCAGTCAACCTTTGGGTTAAAAGAGACAACACTGTGGTAGGTGTGCACAATAAATAAATAACAGATAAATATCAAATGAAAAGTAGTATCAATAAATTAAGTTACAATAATAAAATACTTCAAAAGGAAAGTGATGTGATGAAAACTGTCAGTTGACGTCTGAAATGTTGGATGGGTCGAATGGAAACTGCGTACAAAAACACCATATTATTATGCGATTCCAACTCCCGTAATAGTTATGATTATGAAATTTAGACACCAATAAGTTTTTATTCTTAATTTGTTTTTTATCTTGATTTGTAATGTTTATTTTGTTTTCTTATTATTGTCTTAATTTTAGATATTTATCGCTTATCGCTGATATCATCAATTTTTAATTTTATACCTCATTTTTATTGGTTAGTCCAATTTTGATTTTAATCTCTATTCAATTTTTTATTATACAGTTAACAATACCAGAATGTTAATTATAATTTAAATAATTTTTATTTATTGTCGTAGGTGAAATGGTAATAAAAAATAAAATAAATATAATGATATACCTGTTAAATTGAGACCCATATCCTACATGTGTGTTTGTATTAAAGTAATTATGTAATCGGAGCATATTTGCTCAATAACGTGTAAGCTGTGGTTACCTTTAGTTGAGTTTACATAACATAATAGTATGTGGTATACAAAGTTTGTATTTGGTTGAAGATTTGTGTTGTGTACTTGTTTATAATTCTTCATAAAATAAAATTTGGAAAAGTGGACAAATTCATTGACATTTGTAGTCCTTTTTTAACCGACTTCAAAAAGGAGGAGGTTCTGTGAACATAGAACCTCCTCCTTTCTTTTTCCTTTGGAAGTCGGTGTTAAATAACGAAGAGACAAAACTATTACAGTAACACCGACTTCAAATGTATGGTTTAAGGTTTCTTTGTATTTTACAAAGTAACCTTAGACCATAAAAATGGTGTACCGTTTTTAATTTGAGTGAATGTGGGGATAGGCCACTCAGAATTAGCGAATTCAGGAATACTTGAATGTAATGTACGGCATCCTCTTGATCCATTCTATTGTGTGGACCGCCCGGAGGACACGGTGGAGTATACGGTAGAGGTGTGCCCTGCTTGGGCAGAGCACCACCGTATCCTCGTGGGGCGATCGGCGGCAGCGATCTCTCGCGCCGGGCCTTGGCACAGGCCATGGTCCGGAGTGAGGAGGAGTGGCAGGCGGTTGCCTCCTTTTGCGAAGTAGTAATGCTAGCAAAGGAGGCGGCCGATCGCGTGAGGCAACGGTCCTCACGCCCCAACCGCCGCCGGGATTCCGATCCCGATTTCCGGCCACCGTAGGCGCGGGCTTGCGGCCGGCGAGCAATGGATGGCTCGCCGTCCGATCGTCCGGTAACTGTCCGGACCGAGCCCAGGTCGTCGACGGTGCGTAGTGTTCCACGCGCGCCTCAAGGAGATGTCAGCAACCGTAGGGGCCCGGCAGGGTCGAGGCCTACTGGGGCCATGGGTGACGTGAAAGTGATCCCCGGGGCCCTGGAAAAATGGCAAAGAAGGAACAGGAATGGGTTTTTAGTCAGTAAAAGTCTGACACTATCTCCCGCTCCGCCCAAGAGCGAGGATGTCATTAGATGATTTTCCCACCCGAAAAAAAAAATCCTTTTGATCCATTACATTTTCAATGGAAATGTAAGTAGTTGATGCTATCTCCTGGAGGTTTGCCCAGAATTATTTATTATTGATTTTGTCAACACTACTATTTGTAGCCACCTATATTGCCCTTTGACACATCCACTGGTAGTCTTAATTTTCTATTTAGACTTACATATTTAGACTTTGAAGATTAGGTCTCTTTTTTTTTTCAATTCACACCAATCACGATCAATTTTCGATTTGGTTTCACAATAAGGTATTTTCCAGTCTCCTAATAAAAGTAAATTTGAAGGACAATTTGTACTACCTCCGCTCAAATGTGTACTCATATTTGTAGATAGTTTTAGGGGGTGGATGAATATCTCAATGAGAGACTTCACAATGTCAGCTCTAGTTCCCCTAATTATCACTGGCAATGTTTGGCGAAAATCACCAGCAAACTTGAATGTCTCTATGAATCATAGTGCATTCATCCCATATGATTGTGTTAACATCTTGCAAAACTTTTCCCAAAGAGTCATTTTTACACGATTCGAGCTCACGTTACATTTCCGCAAAGACTGCGGTGCATGTGTACCTGCTAATAGAGTCGCAGCATTCGCGCATCATTATTTTGTTGCAGCGTTAATATCTCCTAAGTTATTAATTGAAATGAAATGATGTAAAAGATGATTCTGTACAAAATGAAATACTTAGAATGAATATTGTATTTGGATAAGGATTAATATTATGTGTATAAAAACACCTTTGCAAACAATTCATTATTTCAGAATAAATTGATTACCATAAAATAGATTATTGTGAGCCTACTTTAACCGATAGACATGCTGTTGCAGATTTTTTTTTTGAACTTTTAATTAGGAACAATTTTGTAATACATTATTTTTGCGTAAGTTTAACCGTTTACTCAGCGCACGCAAAGGAAGCTCTCAAAAGGAATATTTTTCACCCGTTTCCGTAACATTTTTCATCGATACTTCGCTTCTATTCACCATAGCGTGATGATATATAACCTCTAACCTTCCTCGACAAATAGAATATCTAATGTAGAAGGAATTTTTCAAATCGGACCAGTAGTTCCTGAGATTAGCGTGTTCAACCAAACAACCAAACGCTCAGATTTATAATATTAGTATCTATTGTATAGTTTTAGCCAAATAACAATGTCAAAGATAACTTATCAAATTGATCAATTACATACATTGTCATGATTACAACAATGTAATACCTACTGAATATATTGTCGTCAAGACCATGTTTAGGAAGATATTAATTAATACTAATTTGTAGGAAAGTTAGTTTTTCTTTATTAGTTCCTAAGTGCAACAATGTAATTTATAATATATTATCAAGAGGTTAATCTATTATAATATCATTAGGTATGTGACTGATGATCAGTAAATGTTAAGATTACTTGTTGATTCATCAAAGATATCAATATCATTCAACTTGTACGTATGTTCTTAACATTGTCTCCGTAACGACTGGTTTAACTATCTTATCGGGATTATTATAATACTGTGGACATGATGTAGTACAAGTAATTTATGGCTAAAAGATAATCAATTTTGCACGACCAATGACATTTAATTTAAGCGTTGCCGAATAAATCATCGTTAAAATTGACGTATACCACTATGCAGGACCTGCGTGATTAGTGGTCTGCACTATTAATTATTACTGTGAATATAAATTGAAATGGTCACCAGTGATCAAAAGTTGCCAAATGGATATTGACTGTTGTTTTGATATAAATTCAAGATGGAGTGATGCACGTACTGATACTAAAATTAACGATACGTTCTAAGTAGGCAAATGAAGATGACACTGATCAATAACGGTATATTATATGTAACAAATATTAAAACATGATGAACACTTTCTCCAAAAGCGGAAAAAGAACATTACTCTTTGAATGATACTGCTGTATCTTATGTATAAATAAAAATAAATCTATATATATATATTATAAAAGGAGAAACTGAATGACTGACATATCAACGCACAGCTAAAACTACTAGGATTAGGAGCGTGAAATTTTGCACAAGGTTTCCTTTTATGACGTAGGCGAGCACTAAGAAAGGATTTTCCAAAATTCACTCCCTAAGGGGATGAAGCGGGGTCCAAAGTTTGTATGGAGAAAGCTACATTCAAGCGAGTGAAGCCGCGGGCATAAGCTAGTGTTGCTAACCGCAAAATTTGAGAATAATTGAACTAATCTTGACATATTTATCTATCTTGAATACCCTCTAACTCAAATGACTTTCTATAAACTATTTGTTGAAGTCTAAGCCATTTTTATGAAGAGAAAAATTGTGCGGAAAGCGGAAAATCGTAAAAAAAAAAACATGTTTTATTTATTTATTTGGGACACATGATAAATATAATAATTGAACCATAACAGGTAATGATAATTGAATCGTAATTGGTAGGTACCTAATAAAATTGAAACTCGGCGTCGAATCATTGACTAAAAATTACAAATCATCTAATCGGAGTATAATCAATATTGTGAATCTGTACCAAAATAAAATAGAAAAACCAAGCCACGTACCTCTTAAAGTAGCTCCAAATGTGAAGACAGCTAATGTGGCAATAAATGTTGTGATGAACTCTGGTATTCTTTCGAAGAAATTTTCAAGTACATCGCTATACTTCTCAATCCATTTGACTCCATCTGTGAGAGGCTCCCAGTACTTTGTCTTCTTTGAATCTTCGTTAACCTTGTTTTCGCCTTTCTTTTTTACCATTTTCTGCTTAACTTGTGTACCTGTCATCCTATAATCAACAAAAATAACATTGTTAGCACATTCAGGCGTAATCTTTGATTGCGAATTAATTAGAATATCTATAGGTACAAACGATTAAGACTAAGGGATTAATATTATAATGTTATCAATCTAATGATACCTACTGCAAAATATTATTGTCTTAGGAACGAGATTGGTAATTTATTACGTCCGCATTTGCATTCAAAAAATTCACATGTGATTCTTAACATTTGATAAGAATCACATGTGAATTTTTTTCATTGTTATTATCATTCTTTCTATATTTATTTTGTCCGTTTATCATAATCAATATAATTTACCTTTTTCCATTTGATTTTAACTATTCAGACTATAATAAACAATTATGCGATCTAATATGGGCAGAAAAATGTTACTATCGTGAGCAGAATTTTGAGGTAGTTGAAACGTAGAGATTGGCACAAGTAAAAGAGAAGCATATGTCCAGCTGTAGGCAAAATCAGGATGCAGATGTTGATGATACTAATGATAATGCAAAATAAACAAATGATATGCAGATTCTTGTGTTATCCGACACTCCAATTCTGGCATTTTTTTCTTATTGTGCCCTTCTTTCATTACTTTGAGCATTATTGATTAAAGTGGTTAACTATTGTTCAAAAAAATTGTTTTGGATATTATTGTTACGTATGTTTTTAATTAATACTTTAAATATAGCTTTGTAGATTTTCAAATAAATCAACACGATCTATTTATTGTATTTTCAGATTATTTATTTTCTACGAAACTTTATTTATTTCTGATGATAACCAGCTTATTAAGGACATTGTTTAATAGAACAATCCTATCTGTAATGTTTTTAATCATGAATCTTTTACTTATTTGTTTTTTTATTAAGAAAGCAAATTCATTCAAAGTCCTAACAGCTCACCTATTGAATTGATATGTAACAATGCTAAGTAGACATGGTAACAAGTTACCAAATTAGACAAAATAAATCGAAACAAGGGGGTTACCATGACGTTCAAAGTAAGATTGTTTCATTCTTATTTCAGTGTGGGTAAGAGACAGAGCTATACAGGTTGTCTAGCGCCATCTCTTACCCATACTGGAAATAAGAATGAAACAATCTTACTTTAAACGTCATGGTACAGGTCCAAAAGAAAGTCCATAAATGTACCTACAACAAATACTTATTGAAGTGCACGTACAGAGGAGACGAAGCGAAAACCTTTTTTTTTTTTCATTTACTTACCTTAAGGCAAGAAAGGAAATAAAACAGTTTAACAGGTAAATCAATGGAATTCAGTGAACTAAAATTAGTAAGACCACAAAGGCGGCCATCAGGTGGGATCGCAGTCAAGCACTAGTTTATAACAATAAAAAAAAGAAGAAAGTGCTTTAGACCGGTGCCACCAAATGGGTCCGTACCTAAAATAAATAATAATACAGAGATAGGTAGGTAAATATTGAAATCTTACTTGTTGTCCTTATAATAATATATTCAGCAACATATGAAACACGTCTTTTTTGCACTAATTATCATCACCAAATGAACCTAAACAATCACTCTCATTGCGAACTTGGGACAGATAAACATTTGTTCCAATATATACTTGCGAATCATTAAAAATACACTGATTATTATTTAAATTATCTGATTATTTTTTGCTACCGATTATACTATTGTGAGATTTCTGTTCCTATTGCATTAATCTTGTAGTTTTTGGACAGATAAAGGTCGTAATCGGTAAATGGTCATGATTTTCCAGAAAATACTTTGTATTTCTTTCTACTTTAATAGAATTTTGGTGGATGAAGAGGTGTGAGGAATATTATTAAAAGAAGGGGTGTGAACAACAGGGTGACACTACAGAGGAGAATGGGAAAAGAAAACGTGCTCCGCTGAGACCGAGTATCATGGGATAAAGGCAGGAAGATAATTATTTGAAAGTCATTAAATTGCTTCGACAACGCAAACGAACACAAACACGTGAGTCACGTAACCAACTGTAACGTATTGGCCAGCCAACAATTGTTTACCTCATAAATTTTTTAAACACTTTTCTACCATAACCTAAACAACAATAACAACAAACAACAACAACAATAATATAATAATAATAATATAATATTCACACAACTATTACACAACGGAGTCTAGTCCCAAGCTAAGCAAAGCTTGTGTTATGAGTACTAGACAACTGATAAACATACTTAAATCTTTCTAAATACATACATATTATAGATAAATTACACCCAGACAGAAGACAAATGATTGTGCTCATCACACAAACATTTTTCCTGGGTGGGAATCGAACCCACGACCTCCGGCTAACCACTAGACCAACAGGCCAGTCAAATCAATAAACATTTGGGTGTATGGACGGTGTGTGTGTGGTGTAGGTACTCACTGGGTAGGTGGATGAATAAGTAAAAGTCCTTGCTGAATCTCCAGGTATATTCCTCACACACAACACTACAACACTGTAGATTAGAAGGCGCAAAAGCTAGGCACAAGCAGGATAGTACACAGTAAAAGGATAGAAAAAGTCCTTGCAATTACAGCGATAAGTTAGCACGGGTAGGTGTCGACAACTTTTTACCGGCGCGAGCGCACGTATCTCTTTTTGGCAGCGTAGGTCGTGATTAGTGAGAAACGAATAGATATTATCAATAACATGGCGGTAGAAGAAAATCTGTCGCCGGCGCGTCATCGACAATGCGTGTGTCCAATGCGTCACGTCATTTTATACGTAGTGTTTAGTGTTAGTGTATATGTGTGTTTACATCTTGGAAATATATATATAAAAAAAAATATTTATGTGTTAATATATATAAATAGATAGATATAGGTGATTTATATATTTATTGTTTACGTGTAGTGTGTAAACTGCGTAAATATATCGACGGTAAAAAGGCAAAAGGGGTCAAGCGCCACATTTTGCGATCTTAACTTTTTTATTGACCCCAACTCCACTATTTTTTCTCTTTCGAATGGTTATAGTATCGTTTTCCGAGCAAAAAAAAAAGTCACTTGCACCAATGAATTATTTGTACTGAATTGCCAAATCGACACTTACCAAAAGTGCTCAAGCGACACCGACTTTACCTTGCTTGGTTGAAGGACCATTTTGTATATTACGTTTTTGTATCGCCTTGTCATTTGGCATAATTTTAAAAACAATATTAGAAATAAATATGTCGTTTGTATCCATATTCCTTTTATTTGTTTACTAATAATTTTTCACTTAACACTATTGATAAGAAAATGAAATACTATAACGTCGCTTACACCAATAGTAAAGATTGTCAACTAAACATAATTGGCGCTTGGCCCCTTTCTTAAATTATTTTATTTTCATTACGTTGCATTTGATTCACTCAGTACGCGCGCCAGCGCCGTTGCAAGTGGGTGTATGTTTTGTGTGCGTGAAAGCAAGTTCACGCGTGTTTGAAACGCGATCGCAGTTTTTAACACAGATTAACATTTTATATATAGATTCAGTAGACAAAAGGCAAATCAAGAATCTGATTCTTTATTGCGACAATTGCCCTGGCCAAAATAAGAACAAAACAATATTGGCAATTCTCAATTATTCTTTAAAAAGATCCACCTTTTTGGAAACAATACAAATCAACTACTTACTTGCAGGACATACATATATGCCAGTTGATTCGTGTCACTCAGTCATTGAAAAAGAAGTTCGGAATATGATTGTGTGGGCGCCCTCACAGTGGGCAACTTTAATCGAATCAGCTAGAAAAAAACCAAGACCATATACAGTAACTGTTATGGAAAACTTTCAAGATTGGGATCCCATAACAAACAAAACTTTTAGTAAGTGTAAAAAGAACATTAATTTATCCAAAATTAGAATTGCGACTTTCAAAAAAAACCAAAACAGATGAGATGACGATTTTTTTTATACTATGTCTGTGGATACAGAAAATACTCAAAAAAAATAGTTTGCCCGGATATGAAAAAAAAAATTGCTGCTTTGTACAAGGAACCATTACCAATCAGTAAAGCTAAATACATGGACTTAAAACATGGACGGAAAAAGGGACGAATTGATTGAAACTGATGAAGAGGATGAAGAAGAAAATACTCATTAATAAAAAATAAATTTAAAAAATAAAAAAACCCGACTGCGTAAAAAATAACTTTAAATAAAAACTAAAAAGAAAAAAACAAGTTCAGTCCAGTAGAGCAAAAACCAATTTAAATAAAACAAATAATAAATTCTAATACGGAACATATTGACTGCAACAGCCGGGACCTATTAGATGCGATGATTTTAGTCTGGATTATTTTAATAGGTCCCGACTGTTGCAGTCAATATGTTCCGTATTAGAATTTATTATTTGTTTTATTTAAATTGGTTTTTGCTCTACTGGACTGAACTTGTTTGTAATAAATTCTAATACGGAACATATTGATTGCAACAGCCGGGACCCATTAGATGCGATGATTTTAGTCTGGATTATTTTAATAGGTCCCGACTGTTGCAGTAAATATGTTCCGTATTAGAATTTATTATTTGTTTTATTTAAATTGGTTTTTGCTCTACTGGACTGAACTTGTTTTTTTCTTTTTAGTTTTTATCTAAAGTTATTTTTTAAGCAGTCGGGTTTTTTTATTTTTTAAATTAATTTTTTTATTTTACACTTTTTAGTTATGATAATCTAATAACACTATTTATTCATTCTATTTTAGGCGTACATTTATCATTTTAAAGTTCACAAACCTATCGAGTCATCCGGCTCGCTTATTTTGTATCATAAATAAAATTGAAGTGTCTGTTTATCAAAAAAACATTGGTTTACTAAATGTATATCAAAATGGACCACTCGAAACTTATAACAAAAATGTGAATTTTAAAATTTTTGGTGGTCTGTCGGTTTGTTCCAGCTAATATCCGTAATTTTCTCGCGGGAATGGGATTTCAAAATACGGGATAAATCTGCGAAAAAGTTAAACAAAATTTGACAAGACTTTCATTGGGATATAGCTAATATTATGATGAGTCTACCTTAAGCTACTTTTTATATTCTCACGGAAACGGGACTTACGAGTAATTCCGGTGGTTTTCAACTGACGGACAGTTGATGTTACAAGGAGTAACTTAGGCTAATTTTCATTTTCCCGCGGGAACGCGACTTAATTTCCAGGGGAGGGATATATCTCTGGAATAGATAACCTTTTTTTTACACGATTGACCCAAAAAAGAGGAGTACAGAAGTTGCGAGTAACCTAACCTAACCCAACAAGTTAGCAGAAAAATAAATGACAATATATTTCCTATTGTATTTTTTTTTAATATGGTCATGTTATACCATTTTGGAATCCTCATGATGAGCTCTTGAATTTGATACCCATATTGCACTACCCAATAATTTTTTTTTTTCTCTGATGTATAGCGTCCCACAGTAAAGTTGTTATGCTGATTTTTTTTCAACGTCACCTATCTAAGAACACTTGGGTTAACAAGACGAATCTAACGATATGATAATTATGTAAATCCGTTCAGCGGTTTGGAAGATATGAGGTAATAAAAAATATTACATACATACAAGATACGCGCGAAAAACATAACCCTTCTTGCAGTCGGGTAATAATTGTATGAAAAAAGATTGGTTAATAATTTTTGATTTTCACTTTGTTATTGTAGTAAGAGATAAGTACCTACCAAATTATTGTGGTTTATTTACTCAAATAATGTGATAACATGCTGTTGTATGTACTAACAGTTAGGTAACTGCTGTTTTTTGGATCTCAGTTTTGTTCCTTGTATTGTTTTAGTTTAATACATAATTCATAGTTCTATTACCTACCTGCTGTGCCAAATATAAAATAATACTTATTAAGATTATGGTAGCTTAAGCCAAAATCTGAATTAGTTCTATGATCTGTTGTGCCAAATAAAATAAAATATTACTTTATTAACATGAAGCTTAGACCAAAATCTAAATATTCCAACATTAAATATTGTTACTTGACCCCTCGCAAATGCGATAAACATGGTAAAAACCTGGAGTCAAACGACATCTATCTTTGAAACTATTGATCTCAGGCTTATTTTGATGTAAAATTATTAAAGAACATTGTATTTCAGTAAACTTTTCTGAAGATTGTGATGTGATTCAATAAAGCAATAAAGAGATATTTTTTATTAAAACTTTCTTTTTATTCTCCTGAACAATATGATCTGTGGTGCTTGACCCCTTTTGCCTTTTACCCGTCGATATGTGAGTCGCCCACAAACAACAACAACAAAAAACAAAACAATGTGTAACAATTTTGTAATATCTTTATGGGGCATGCGATGCTAAGCATGCCCCATAAAGATATTAGGTGTTACTATAAAATGAATAATCTAGTTCACTAAAACACTAAACTCGTTCTTAAATTACCATAAGTATGAATAGCATCAATGATAAGTTGTAAAAAATAAATTTAATAGAACAAAACAAACAGAGACACAACAAAAAAATTATTTATAGTTTTGTAGATTTTTATACTTTTCACTCTCATAAAACAATTCTTACTGAAAAACAACGAATAGCCGTTACCTAGAAAGAAAAATTTAATGCCGTCACAAAGAGTATTTCATTAGACACAAGCTTTACTTACTTATTATTTGTAATTATTATTAATATTAAGTATACCTATGTTCAAGTCAGCTTTTATTCCCACTGTTTAGAAACAAAAATGTCTCTTAAATTTAAACAAACCCGGGTTTTAACGCTATTCTAGTATAACTTGTCACTGTATAACCTATTTCGACCTGCCCAGACTTTGCGCTAGAGCAAATTATAAATCGTTCTCGTTTTTTTAATACTAAAAATCATAGCAAAACCGTTGTATGGTTTTGAATATATGAATGAGACTTTATTTTATACTACAATATGTATACTATAACAGATATGCAAACAATCCTGGCAAGATCAGCCTCGCCTGTGAATAAACCGTTATACATATTCTATGTTCTACTTCTACTTTTTGAATCAATGGTTAGCTCCTATATAGTTTTAGCCCCTTAGGTCATAACGTTTATAACAGTTTTAGTAGCATCCATTAAATCCACAATAATGCAGATGTACGGGCACTTGGAGTACTCTGTCAGTCATACTTTGAACAAGACGACCGCACTCACATTTTGAATCAAATGGATCAATGAAACTCCATTACGACCAGTTTTATTTGCAGTGGCTTGCTATTTAGGCGATTGCAATTTACGCGCGTCAAAAAGATGATAATATTGCATAGAAACAATAATTGCTCATCTAGTGCCACTGACGATGGGTAGCGGGTAAATTGAAGCTACTTACTTTGATTTCTGAAAAGCATTTGATTAAGTTGATAATAATGACTACCTTATCTAAGGTTTTAGACAAAAAAGGAGAAAGAATTGTACACAAAGCTGTATACATAGGTGACACTGAAAGTTTTTAGAATTGACCAGCAAGCAAACCAGCCAGATTATTTAAATTTAGTATTGGAAACTTTTTGGAAATCTGTAGATGTGTGAGGAATTTATATATATAAATTCTAATACTGCACACGA
Source organism: Mythimna impura (assembly GCA_905147345.3). NCBI lineage: Eukaryota > Metazoa > Arthropoda > Insecta > Lepidoptera > Noctuidae > Mythimna > Mythimna impura. Next base: position 1,629,175 of record LR990344.1, read on the forward strand.
TCGGCATATCGCCAACGGCAGATGTAACTACAGCCACATTTTCCGTTGGCAACATGACACACACGATGGCTGCCGCTTACCTTCAAAATTGGAATGTCGACGGCCGCCGTCGACGCGTTAATAGCTGCTGCCGACGTGTCGACAACTGCAGCCACTCACCCCATGTCATCGGCTGCAGTTACCTTTGCCGTTGGCAACATGCCGCTTGTGTGTATGAGCTCTAATATCAAATTTAATTTAATTACAATTCAACGTTCAAAACCGTAGTCCATCATTAATAAATTCTGATTAGATCCTAATTAGTCCCTTTTTCAGTCATATTCGACATATTGCATTTGGTATTCTCTTTTATTCAAATCTTCAGATTTTAAAAGATAACTTACCCGTAACTAGGCATGTTACTAAAAGAGTTATGAGTTTACATGTGGATGGATGGAGAGGGAGAGGGAGACCAAAGAAAAGATGGATGGATTGTGTGAAGAGTGATACGAGTATGAAAGAAAAGGAAGTTATTGATAGTATGACGAGTGACAGGGCAGAATGGAAGAAAAAAACGTGTTGCGCCGACCCCAAATAACACGGGACAAGGGCAGGAAGATGATGAACTAGGCATAAGAAAGGAGATTGACCAAAAGCAGTCTAGCAAAGATGCGTGAACGAAAATCAAATTAATATAGAAATTATTTGCTTATTTTTTTACAGCTTTTCACTTCAGGAATTCTGTTTTCGTATCCGGAATTATGATTTTAAGATATACAGTAAATTAACGATTGCTAGGTACATTTCCAGTCATGATTGACGTTTCGTTCTCTTCATTTGTACGAGTTACGTAAGCTATATATTACTATACTCTTTGTACGTAAGTAAGAACCTTTAGACAAAAATATCACAAAAATGATATCAATATCTTAAATAGCTAAGTAATTAGTAATACCATAACGTACTGTATATGTATTTTATCGTTCCGATAATATAATATTTATTTTGTGCTTCGTCTCACGCAGATGCAGCTGTCAAGCCAGATGACAGACGGATGATAACTAACAATATTGTTTTGTACCGACATGAGTGATCTGTGGTCATTTTACAAGTTGCGAGTTAATAATATAATAATAATAATAATAATAATAATATTCACACAACTATCACACAACGTCGTCTAGTCCCAAGCTAAGCAGAGCTTGTGTTATGAGTACTAGACAACTGATAAACATACTTAAATATTTCTAAATACATACATATTATAGATAAATTACACCCAGACACAGAACAAATGACTATGTTCATCACACAAACATTTGTCCTGGGTGGGAATCGAACCCACGACCTCCGGCATAGCAGTCAGGGCCACTAACCACTAGACCAACAGGCCAGTCGAAAACTAGTTGGTTAGACATAATTTGTAGGTTATTTCCGTTTTTGTTTAATTACTTTAAAACTCGGGTGTTTGTGTCAAAATGAACACTTTTATTTAATAGTTAGTCTATATTAAATAAACATTTATTGTGCTTCAACTTAAGACGGATTTCCATACATCGTTGGTCATGATCCTTTGACTTTTGACTGTTCTACAATCACATAGTATATATATATCGATGTACAATCATAACTGGGATGACCTCACTATGACGTATTAAAATGACGTGAGTGAAAGAGGCGTGCGAGCTCCATCCCTTTAACAGTTCAGTTTAGGTCGTAAAATGTATCGCGTTAAGATCTCGTGGTAAGGTCTCTGATAGACATTACTCCTCGATCTTTAATTATGATAAGACCTTATCAAATATAACCCTATAATTGACTGCAGGTGTTCCACAATAGTAAATCGTAGATAGTAAAGTTATCATGTTAAGATTATCAATCGATCATCGTAATAAAAATAAATCTTCTACTAAATCTATACCTACTTACAGTTCTAAGGTTTGCCACTCAAGGGCCACAAGCCACAGCCACAAATGCCACCACGAGAAGCTAAAAGCAGTCACAAAAGCAGCTGAAGCGCGCGATATCCACTTGTGGCTTGTAGCTGCTGCTTTTTTAACTCATACGCGCAGTATCATAATGGACTCTGACGAAAAAGGTTTAAATATTCGAGTGGCATGTGACGGTGTTTTGCATCAGCGTTTAGTGGCTAGTGCGGGCCACAAGAATCGAGCAGCAGCGATTTGTAGCATGTAGCAACCACCGGCGTCAAACGTGTGCAGCGAATCTATATAAAATGTATGAAAATTATAGGAAGTAGGTATGCCTATTGCGGCGATTCGTGGTTGTGGCCGGTGGCCCGCGTGCGGCGACCCTAAGACGTAGTATCCAGTAGAACTACCATCTAGTGATATTACAGAGCAGCAAGATGCCTCACCGCGTTGTCAATGCTTTCTATAAGTACAAACCAAGCATGTTTGTAAGTCACCGTTTTTTCACAAAACATAATGTTAATTATGGTTCTGACTTCATTCCGTTAGGTCCAGTGAGAGTACGGTGGAGGTGTGCCCCGCCTGGGGAGGTCACTGCCGTGTTCTCGTGGGGGCGATCGGCGGCGGCGATCTCTCGCGCCGGGCCTTGGTACAGGCCATGGTCCGGAGCGAGGATGAGTAGCAGGCGGTCGCCACCTTCTGCGTAGCAGTAATGCTAGCAAAGGTGGAGGCAGCACGTGCACGGGCGAGGCAATAGCCCTCGCGCCCCAGCCGCCGGGATTCCGATTCGGATTACCGGCCACTGTAGGCCGGACCGAGCCCAAGTCGTCGACGGCACGTAGTGTTCCACGCGCGCCTCAAGAAGATGTCAGCAACCGTAGGGGCCCAGCAGGGTCGAAGCCTACTGGGGCCAAGGGTCTGATTCTGAAAGGAAGACTCGGCCCTGGTATGAAAGGCAATGAAGGAACAGGAGTGGGTTTTTAGTCAGTAAAAGTCTGACACTATCTCCCGTTTAGCCCAAGAGCGCGGGATGTCATTGGACGATTTTCCCACCGAAATAAAAGAAAAGGTCCAGTGAGAGCATTATCATCCGACATTCGTGATTTGGGTTGGAGTCTCATATTTAGGCTTACTGAGGTGTTATTCTGTGAGGAGTTTTTATATCATCATCATCATCATTTCAGCCGATAGACGTCCACTGCCGGACATAGGCCTCCCCTAAATGTCGCCACAACGAACGGATTCCCGCAACCTTCACCAGGTCATCGGTCCACCTTGTAGGGGGCCTTCCAACACTGCGTCTTTCGGTACGCGGTCGCCACTCCAGAAACTTTCGGCCCCAACGGCCATCTGTTCTGCGAGCAATGTGTCCTGCCCATTGCCACTTAAGTTTGGCGATTCTCCGTGCTATGTCGGCAACCTTGGTTCTCCTGCGGATATCTTCATTTCTGATTCGATCACGCAAGGAAACTCCGAGCATAGCCCTTTCCATTGCCCTTTGGGTGACTTTGAGCCTTCTGATGAGGCCCATTGTGAGCGACCACGTTTCGGAACCATATGTCATCACTGGCAACACGCACTGGTCATAGACTTTCGTCTTGAGACACTGTGGTATATTGGATGAGAAGATACCGCGCAGCTTCCCGAATGCTGCCCAGCCGAGTCGAATTCGACGGTTGACCTCTTTCTCGAAATTAGATCTACCCAACTGGACTGTCTGTCCAAGGTAGACGTAATCGTCCACAACTTCGAGTATAGAGTCTCCAATCTTGATAGGAGTGGGTGCTACATGGTTGTTTATCATGACTTTAGTTTTGTCCATGTTCATTTTAAGACCCACTCTTACGGAAGCTCTACTGAGGTGATTGAGCATTGTGCTGAGCTCTTCCGTAGTCTCAGCCATGACTACTATGTCGTCGACAAATCGATTGCGGCCGTGAACAGTTTCGAAGAAATGACGTCACCCTGCCTCACACCCCGCTGCAGGAGGATAGGTTTCGAGGTCTGGTCCTGCAGTCTGACTGACATAGTGGCGTTTTCGTACAAACACTTCAGCACCTCGATGTACCGATAGTCAATCTGGCACCGTTGGAGAGACTGCAGCACAGCCCAAGTCTCGATCGAATCAAAGGCTTTCTCGTAGCCCACAAACGCTAAGCAGAGAGGCAGATTATACTCCTCGGTCTTCTGTATAACCTGCCGTAGCGTGTGTATGTAGTCTATGTTGCTGAAGCCATTTCGGAATCCGGCTTGTTCGGGAGGCTGGAAGTCGTCGAACCTGCGCACGAGACGGTTCGTGATGACTCTGGAAAACAGCTTGTAGACATGGCTCAGAAGTGAGATGGGTCTATAATTCTTGAGCAATAAGAGCTATAAAAACTAGTGGCCGTGGTGTACCAAAATACCGTCTAGACGAACACAGTAAAACCTTTTTCTCAATCAATTTTCAAAAACAGACATTAGATATTCTAACAGGACTACACTTACGCTCATAAGGAACAAAAGTACTTCACAAAACCAATTGGTTGGTTGGACAATTTTTGACCTAGTTCAAGTATCTTGTTAATTAAGAAACTAGAAGTTCAGATTAGGTAATATTATAATAGTCTAAGATAACTTGTCTACATTACAGATTTTTTACACGTTTGTATTGTACTAAAGAATCCTTTGATTATTTGTTACTTTTAAATTATTTTAGCTCTTCTCGCCTGAAACACTAGATTTCCTAGTTCAGGCACGTAAGACTCAGAATTAAGATTTATATTTAAGACTGTATTACTTTATCCTGTAAAGAATTTTGAATAAATATTATTATTATTTCCTTTATTTATTTTTGATATATTATATTTTATATATTTTTAAATATTTCTTAAAATACACATTTAAAAAAAAACATTAAAAAATATAAAAAATTGTAGTCCGCCAGTGTCGGAAACAGGGCCCAAGCTACCGGTGGTTAGGGCTCCAGAGACAGGAACCTCCTCACAATGCGAGACTTATCAAGGAGTACTGCTTTCTGTATCAGGCCCTTATTATTATTATTATTTACTGGTAGACCAACTGTCGAATTGTCGAAAATTGGCTCTCTCCTAATTCAGATTTAAACCTACTGGATTACAAGATATAGAAACATTTGGAGGAGAAAGTACCTATGCGCTAAACCTCATTAGAATTTGGAGTCTCCTAGCAATCGGATCCCAGTTTTTTGCCATAGGAAATGGCCATTTAGAACCATGCACTACATTGTGACGTTTTATAAGTCCATGTAGACTTTGTAAAACAAAATATTTTGAATTGAATTGAATTTTCTTTTACCAGGAAAGCTTAAATAAAAAAATAGATTTGCTCTAAAGTAATTCATATAGATATGGTTAGAAACCGCATAAAATCCTGGTTCTGATCTCTCCGTTTGTATCGGATTACCATCCACTAAATCAGGCAATTGCAGCCTACTGGATTTTGGCCTCTTCCAACCAGGTCATCTGTATTTTGCATCCAGTTTGTAACAGCCACATTTTTAAGGGCTTCGGACCACCTAGCAACGACCAGCAAAATGTTCTATTCAACGTTTACCGATAAACGGTTAATGCCTTATTTTTCTAAATTATTTTCCATAAGATAATGTTATCAACATTGATAGGATGAAGAATGTATAATTACCCGTATTTAATATTTTAATTATAATTCGTAATCTTTTATAACACTCTATGTGTAGCATTATCGAAGAAGGAAACAGTACATAAGTAGGTACTGTCTTTAGAAATATAAAAAATCAAAATAATTACATAACACTAGCTGACCCGGCGAACTTCGTACCGCCTATCCTACTCTACCCTACTCTACCCTACTCTACCCTACTCTACCCTACTCTACCCTACTCTACCCTACTCTACCCTACTCTACCCTACTCTACCCTACTCTACTCTACTCTACCCTACTCTACTCTACTCTACCCTACTCTACCCTACTATAAACCTCACGGAGCCCGAGACCTTTCCAACGAATGCAAAACCGTGGAAATCGGTTCGTGCGTTTTGGAGTTATAGCGTCAGGAAGGAAAACCCGACTTATTTTTATATGTAAGTAGATTATGATTCGGTACATATGCCTCAATTTATTAATAGTATATTGTCTATTAAGAACAAGGACTGATATGGTCGTAATAAAATTACAATAATGACGTTCAAAGGTTTTAGTTAATTGCTGTGTTTAAACTCAAAGTTTTGAAAATAAGCGAGCCTTTTTGTAACCGAAAGAATATCTACCTATATATAATAATATGTCACCATAAAATTGTAAATACCGATAGATTACAATCTATCTCGAGAGATTGTGAACCTTAACAAACAGCCCACGATTTAACGCATTATTTTTCGGTAGATTGTAATATATCGAATTCATACTGTTAAATCATAATCTATCGCGCGCTGAATTGTCAACTGTCCGAAGGCTGTCTCACGTCGTAAGTCACGTGACTTAACGTTGAGATATGTCATTAGAATACATTTGAAGTTTTCTACTAGCGTTAATGATTGTAGATTATCAACTTGGCTAAGCCCTCTGGTTTAAATAGTCTATGTGTTTAAATATTCTAGGACATGGTCTTCCCGTGAACTTCATTCGTTTAACCATTTGAGTGTGAAGGAGTAACAAACATACGTACATTCACCATAATAATAGGTATTGGTGTAATGATCTAGATTAGATTACAGGATCATCATCATCATCATCATCATTTCAGCCGAAAGACGTCCACTGCTGGACATAGGTCTCCCCCAAGCGTCTCCTCAACGACCGATCCTGTGCGTCTCGCATCCACCGCACTCCCGCGACTCTCAATAAGTCGTCGGTCCACCTTGTGGGAGGCCTTCCGACGCTGCGCCTTCCGGTGCGCGGTCGCCACTCTAGAACCTTTCGGCCCCATCGACCATCCGTTCTACGAGCAGTGTGCCCTGCCCACTGCCACTTTAGTTTGGCGATTACAGGATACTTTTATCCTATTAGAAAGTTTAATTGGGATGACAAAACACTTTTATCTAAGCGACACCGCGGGCAAAAAGCTAGTTACTTTTTAAAGATGTACTTAAAATATTTTAATGTTATCTCTAATGTACCAATCCGATTACAAAATTATAACATTGATAGAGAGTTGATTAATAATTATAATTATCTATTATAGGTAAGCATTCAAACATGATGAGCAAAGGTGAATGGGGAGAAAAATTTGATTAGATTTTTCGCTTTGATACCAGATAGTATTTAGTTTGTAATAAAGCATCGACTTTTTAAAATTACAAGGCACACGGGACGAAATTTTTTTTTTAAGTCGGAAAATCATCCAATGACATATCTCGCTCTTGGGCGGAGCGCAAGGGCTAAAAACCCACTCCTGTTCCTTCTTTGCTTTTCATACCGTTGTCGGGTTTTCCTTTCAGAAGCGAACTCATGGCCCCAGTAGGCTTCGACCCTGCTGGGCCCCTCCGTTTTGCTGACATCTCCTTGAGGCGCGCGTGCGATCAAAGACTTGGGAGATGGGATGACAAGGGTATCTAAACCTAGAAGGATATTTTTTATCTCGGGAGTATGTTTCCTAGGAATAATTTTCTATTATAACGTGGATGAAGCCGCTGCCAGCAACTAGTACTATAGTAGTATAACAAGAAAGTACCTTTAGATGTTTTGTCCTAATTCACTCTTGCATTCCTGTTCACCCTATTTGTATAGTAGGTATATATTATCCCAGAAAAATACACGATTTTTGTGGGAGACAGAGTTTGAAAACAGCGGTAGTTAATTACTAGTACATATGAAAATAGTTCAATTTCCGAATCGAGTCTTAAAGATTTTTACGAATTGCAAAAAATTTTTTTTTGTTACGTAACAACAAATTTACATACAGTTTTCAGATTTTTTCCTATACTTATGCTATGAGACCTGGCTTCATGCCAAATTTCAGGATTCTAGGACAACGGGAAGTACCCTATGAATTTTGATTCCCGACACTCTCAAAGTGTCGAAATATACGTTTTTTGCAACATAAACGGTGGTATCTTTTTTTTCGTAAACTTACAAGTTTAATTTTTTCACAGCTTCAAGGAACCGCAGATTTGGTTTTAATTTCAACTCGATACCTCCACGCGTTCCCGAGATAAAGGGTTTTGACAGACAGACAGACGGACGGACAACAAATTAATATCTAATTAATTCTAATTTAAAATTAATATCGTTAACCTTTTTTCCAAATTAAGCATTTATTTATACATGAAAAATGAAAACACTTAACTAATTAAAATTACATAATATATACACAATAACTCCTATCTAAAATATGGCGTCAAAAAATTCCTCCGCATCGCTGTCGACTGGAAGTGTGCCCAAAAGACTGGCAGCATTGCCACGTTGTATGGCAATGCTTAATCTCTGACCGAGGTAAAAGCCAGCCCTTTGGTCACGCGAAGTGTCAACTAGCCGTTTAGATAATTCTTTAAAAAGGGCATGAGCACTCGGACCCCACGGCCCAAGAGTCTCAACCCCAAACGGCTCAAAAATATAACTACCGACGAGGTTGTTATATTTCCGCCGCTTGAGGTTCTCCGCAGCCGCAGCGGCAGCACCAGCACAGCGCGACGAGCTAGGAAGATGGGATGGCGCAAGAGTGTCGACACAGGTAGCGTCCCATACTAAAGGCCTACCCATCTTCCATGGAAATAAAGACATACCGTCCGGTCTCTTACCATCGTCGCGTGCCAGGCCATGAGGTTCCAAAACAGCCGGAACGCCGACGGTGACAAGGGCTCGTCGAATGATGTCATTAATATTCGCGTGCCGCGCTATTCGTCCCGCGCTTCGACTGCATGACAGGCCGTGGTGACCGAGGCTGTTGACAACTTCGCCACAGTGGCAGCGATGAGGTGAACAGCATGGAGCGCCTAGGCGTAGGGAAACAGCTAGGCGGAAAGTTGTATCGTCGAACATGGTGCCTATGTTCGACGATGGTAGTGCGTGGAGCCAGAGGCCCGACTCCCACTCTCCCACAGCCAGTAGGCGCGCACGCTCTGCAGTAGTAGCAGATGTCAAGATTAGGTTTTCCTGAACTACTTTGCAGAGCGGCTCATCCCACCGCCTCTGGGAAGAGGGGTTGTCGGGCGGATTTGTATTCGGGCAAGCGAGTCTCCAGGCATCCATAGCCTCGGTGAAGCACGGCACATCAAAAGGAATCAGTGTTGAAGTTAGAATATTCCTGATTAATTTATCAGTGCCGTGGACCGAAGATATGAATGCCGGTAAACTAATACTGGTAATTTTGCGGACGCCGAGGCCTCCCATACGGATGGGAAGAGTAACTTGAGCCCAAGCTCGATCGTCCAAGGTCACATTTAAAATTAATGTAAGCGTATGCCTGATAATTTGGTCCATTTTTTCTAAAAGTAGAGGGTGCTTCCATAAGTGGGAAGAACGAAGGAAATATATTAATTTAGGGCCGAAACAACAATAACGAATAAGGGTAATGGCCGAATGCATGTTAATTTGGAGCAATCTTTCCGAAACGTCATTGAAATTTTGTATCTTTTCCTCCACAAAACTGGGAAAGGAATTCTCAAAGATTGGGGACCCAAGGAGACGAAGAGAACTTTTATCGATAATTTTGATTTCAGGGGCTATTGCATTGAATTTTGGAAGAGTCAGAAGTCTGTCAGTATTGTCAGATAGGAATAATTCACATTTAGAAAAGTTGAGATCTAGTCCTATAGAAAAGAGTTGGTTTTTTAAAAATACTAAATCATTTAAAAGGGTGTCTACATCGCCTCCTAGGGTTCCATCATCGAGGTACCACACGTTAAATTTAGAATTTAGTTTTCGAATGATTGGGTGAATAGCTAAGCTAAAGATCACTGGCCCGAGTGGGTCACCTTGCTGACAGCCAACAGCAGATTCCAAAAGGTTGTCCCGATATAGTAATTTAGATGGATGTCTATAACATTGCCAAAGAAAACTGAAGATTTGAGGTATTTCTTTTTTAGTTTCTGCCAGCAAGGTGTCCAGAATTAAATGCATTTTTGATGTCAACCTTAAGGATAGCCTCTCCTTTGCCAGAATTTAGGTAGGTCGACAACGCGTGTACGGCAGCCTCACAGCCCCCTTTGGAGCCGTAACCAAGCTGCAGGGGCTGAAATTTTTCCGAAACTACCTCACCAAAAAATTTGCAACAAATCTTGGCTGCCATACGACGGTACGTAGTTCCCACGGCAATGGGACGAATACCGCCATCCCTCTTGCGCAGAGCACATAAATTAGCCCCGTACAAGACGTCGATGACGGATTCGTTCACATTGCCAGAGAGCATAAGGTTAATCAGAGCCGTTAGCTCCTTCAAGAGCAACTCACCAGCTTCCCCGGCGCCTGAACAAATAAGGTCCTTGAGGACTGAGCTGCTGAGGACTGAGACCATCGAGGCCGCCAGCAGAGCCGCTCCGGAAAGAACAAACAGCTGTGATCACTTCTCGACCTGTAATGGTGAGGGTGTGAATGTCCGGATCAGAGGGGTCGGGAAAAGAAAGGCCATCCGCTGGGGCAGGGTGTTTTCTCTCCAGATCTGCAAGAGTATCTGGAGAACACGGAGCCACCACATCACTACTAAAAAGAATCCTGGCTGCTCCGCTAATGTCACCTTCCCCCAACTTCGTTTCAACCAAATGGGATAAACCTTTTGAAGAGGTAAACCTCTGAATCGGTAATTTTGAATCTAAATCACAGGCCGAAAGATTACAGTTTTCTTTAATTTGTGCAGTTAAGGTCTTTTTTGTAGCCAAATTTTTTTGTACATGTAAAATTCTGTAAGGGAAGGTGAGCAGATGTTCCCAGGCACTTTGCGAGTTCTCCCGTACGGCAAGGCGAACGCACCCTGCTAGGTGTTGCGCCACAAGAGGTCTAGCGCCGCGGGGAACTCGCTTTAAAACTGGACAAGAGTTTTTGAATTTTGAAAGGATTTTCCAAAACGGATCTAAAGATGATGTAGTTGGTGTAGGAGATGGTGTACTTACAGGGTCCGAAGTGAGTGCATTTTGGGGTTTGTGTATTTTTCCAATATGCACACTCAGACCCCGCTTACCTTTAAAAAATCGTGCCTGGGTGCACAGAGGGCACCTCTCCAGGATGTTTAGAGGTTGACTGGCACTATTTTCCACCACTTCACTGGTCCTGCTAAGCATTACACAAGGGTTTACACTTATGCACTAAGTTATTTATAATTTATTAATAAAACTAAATAATAAATATAAAAACACTAAAGAAAAACACTGACTAAAAAATTTGTTCTAATGACACCAAAACTACCAAAATGACAATACGTGTCAATCAAGAAATGGCGCAGGCGCGTTGGCGGCTTGGAGCGCCGCGACACCCATGATGACATTTCGGTGGCGGCGCCCTGACAACCGTTGCTGGGTGATGACTGGCGTCGCGTCCTCAGCGACACCTTCAGGATAGACGAATGAAACTTGAAGGTGGTTTCTGATGGTAAGCAATAATGTGGTCAACGACAGAGCACTCTTGCCTAGAAGTAACTTATTCACTCTTGACTTAAAGAGACATGAAACACAGACTCCGGACTCAGACTTTTCTATGCTATCATAGCATTCATAATCATTGTGAGTCTTGATTATATCTCAGATCTCCAATTAATTTTTATTTTTTTGATGTTCCTTCTTCAAGAGATCGAATAATTAAATATTAAATTGAAATAATTTTAAATTGAAAAAACAGTTTGACAGTCTGACGTATTCTTCTTCTTCTTCGTTAATATCTACGATTTAAAAAAAAAATATTGGTACCTACATAACTAGTTTGATTCATATAAAACATGTAATTTTATAATGTAGGTACTACTCAACACCCAAGCGAACGCGCGTGATTTCGTGACATTCCGTTAAACACCAAGCGAACGTCGGCGTCCGCGTAGATTATAAAATTTTACGTGTTCTATTTGTAGGAAATTTATCTAAGAACGTAAATAGTCAAACTTTTTCTAGTCTGTAAATATCAAAAATAAGGTCTACAAGAAGTGGTAGAAAGCGCGCACGCCGCAAAAAGGTTAAATTTTATAGAATTAAAATTTAATAGTGAAATAAGTGAACATAGTCTTTTTACTAGATTTTTTTTTCATGTAATAAGAAAAAAAAACTAGTAAAAAGACTATGTTGTTTTATCGTAATAAAGAACCCTCTATAAGTTTTGTTACGTACTACTTCCTTCAACGAGTAACATTCACTGATGAAACAAATGGTTAATCCAAATTCTGACAGATGGCGCTGTTCAAACCATTTGTAATTCTTTTCTATGATTACTAGTTTCAATAAAATTTTAAATTAAAATACCCAATGTCCATTTACATCTAAATTTTTATTTTGTAAAAGTGTTACAATTATTATTTTAGTTCTATTCTCAAGTCTAGCTTAAATCAAATTAGTTTAGTTTCAGCCAGTGACATCTATCAATTGAGATTGGAACTTCTACAAACATTATAAACGTGTTATGCTATGGTTGTAGTTTGAGTTATATTCAATAGAGGGCGCTATTAAAAATTAACAAAACCTAAATACCTATCAGTTTTTTTTTTAAATATAATTATACTAAAAAAAAAAAAAAAATTATTCATAATTATAGCATTCTTTTTTCAGTTTTATATTCCAAGATTGAAAATTACAAATTTATATATATGCAATTACCTTAGTGTAGGTACTTAGTGAGGAAACCAGCATTATATTAGAACCAAAAGTTGACACACACATATGAAATCCACCAGTCTGCACTAGACCTACGAGATGGATTACGGCCCATTCCCTCTTCTAGAGAAGAGTCCCGCAGCGGGAGCAGTGTTGGCATTGTATGACTGATTATACTATGCTTATGATAATTAAGTATTTTATCATCATCATCATCATTTCAGCCGAAAGACGTCCACTGCTGGACATAGGCCTCCCCCAAGTGTCGCCACAATGAACTGTCCTGTGCGTCTCGCATCCATCGGCCTCCCGCAACCGTTTCCAAGTCATCGGTCCACCTTGTAGGAGGCCTTCCAACGCTACGTCTACCGGTACGTGGTCGCCATTCCAGAACCTTTCGGCCTCAACGGCCATCCGTCAACATAAAGTCGCCCAAAGGGCAATGGAAAGGGCTATGCTCGGAGTTTCCTTGCGTGATCGAATCAGGAATGAGGATATCGGCAGGAGAACGAAGGTCACCGACATAGCACGACGAATCGCCAAACTTAAGTGGCAATGGGCAGGGCACATTGCTCGCAGAAATTTTTTTTTTTTTTTTTTTTTTTTTTTTTTTTTTTTTTTTTTTTATTGATAGGCTCGCGTTTTTTTACACAAGTTTAATTTTGCTGTCGTGTTGTCATCTCATTCATTGTGCCTGTGTATAAAAAGTTTTCTTTTTAAAAAACAAAAATCGTTGCCCCATACCAGCTACTCTTGTATGGTAAGTGTACTCACAAACATATAAACTCAAATATACAAGACACCCAGGCCCGGCACAACTATCTGGGTGACTAGTTTTTTCTCGGTGGGAAAGTCATCCAATGACATCCCCCACCCTTGGGCGGGGCGAGTGGGTGTGTCAGATTTTTACCGACTAAAAACCCACAAATCATAAATCTATCTATCTATATATAATTATCGTATTATTATTATTTTATGACTAACAATAAAATCATATCAGTACTTCGAAACTTTTGTATCGCCCACCTTCAAACCCGTTACAATTACTTACATGATTAATGCTACCCTGCTGGGCATTCCGGATCATCGGTCCGACTGCTCGCTGTGACACGATGGGTGATCGAGAGCAATGAGGTGGTATCTTGGTGTTTTAGTTGTAGACTTTGAAGATGTGGCAGTAGGTAGAGAGTGATAGATAATGGAAGGTGGACAGTAATTTGGTTTTGGAAGCTAATTTTTTTTTTTTATTAATGATAGGCTCGCGTTTGACCACCATCTGTAATGTAGTTGCTGAGAATTATGATGGCGTTTCTTGCTCTTAAAAAGATAATCGATATTTTTGCTCTAGTCATTGCAAACATGATTGAATTTTTTCATTTAGATTTTTCAGTGCCAAATACGGGCCCAAAATTGTGCTTAGTTACGCAATAAACTAACCCTGAAATGTGGCTCATAAAGGAATACCTGATGCAATTAGATTTTATAAACATGCACTAGGTACCTGACGTTTTATAAGTACCCATGTAGACCTACGTGAAATAAAATTTTTTGAATTCGTATTCGACTAGACTATCTTCAGTGTTTTTATGCCTCTATCTTTGGATATCTCTCTTTCACCGGGGAATACAAGATGTCATGTCATTCATCGATAATCTAATCCATCCCTATCAATGCATACACACACCGCCTCACGTACAACAACCTCCGGTACAACAACCACAGCCGCACTCACGTACCAGCCAACCGGGCCGTCCATCGCCGGCGGCGTCACATTCACAAAGGGTGCAACCGGAACGCGACCGGCGACCGCTAATCCGACCTGCTAGTTGATGCGGACGCCCGCGGCGGTGCACGTAGAGATGAGGAAGTGTCGATACGGGATGATTAGGTGGTTAGATAAAAATGGAATAGGAATTTAATTTTAACTGTTTAGATGGTTCGAGTTATGCTCAAGCTGGCAAGGCATGAAACACAGTAGACTTTAAAGCTCGTCTGATGTTTTTTTTTTTCGGGTGGGAAAATCATCTTATGACATCCCCACTCTTGGGCGGGGCGGGAGATAGTGTCAGACTTTTACTGACTAAAAACGCACTCCTGTTTCTTCTTTGCCATTTTTCCAGGGCCCTGGGGATCTCTTTCGCATCACCCATGGTCCCAGTAGGCTTCGACCCTGCTGAGCCCTTACGATAAGCTCGTCTGATGTGGAAAATGCTAGCCCAGGCAATTTGAGAGACGGTTTTAATTAGAAAACCTTCTTCTTAAAAACTTTTTTTTATTAGATTAGAAATTAATATTAAAGTAATCGTCATTATGTAAAGGAAAGTTTGGTTATATTTAAAGAGAGACAATGTTTTCGTATTCAGGTACCTAATTTGATATACTACTAAAAAATAGATTTTTTTTTGTATAGCCTATAAGCTGTTGATCCCCGCATTAACGCCGGCGTTCACGCGCCATTGTCTTACTATTGTGTCTCTAATTACGCACTCAAAAGGTTAAGTAATGTTACTTAAAAGATACGAAGAACACAGTGTCCTTCCACCGGATAGTAAAATTGACGAACATCTGATAAATTTAATACATTTTTAAGTCATGATTATAAGCCGCTCCGTGGATAAAAAAACTAGAAACGAAGGCATGGATATATAAAACAAGAGTTAAATTACTTTCAGTGCAAAAATTGTCTCTGTGAACTTAATTAGACTTTATTTCACATAAATGTCAATCATACCTTATCATTGACGAATTCTCCACAAATAATCGATATTCGACTCATCGACACTATCGACACGAGATGTCGATGCCTGCCCACCGAATTGTAGTGATTAGTTTTCTATTGGATCACCGCTGCACGAGCCGCCAACCTATTGGGTTACTACTAAATGGGGAGAAATTTTATTTGGCATGGTTAGCTGTTGCATTTTATTACGGCTAGGTTAATTAGATCACTATTTTTAACCGACTTCAAAAAAAGGAGGAGGTTATTCAATTCGGTTGTATTTTTTTATTTTTTTTATCATTTTTTTTTTTATGTTTGTTACCTCGGAACTCCGTCGTTTATAGACCGATTTGAAAATATTTTTTTTCCCTTTATAGGATATGCTTCCAGATTGGTCCCATTTTTTTTCAAAATCCAGTTCTGATGATGGGATCCATGAGGAATCGAGGGAACTCCTCAAATATTATAGGCAACCATATAGTGATTTTGGTATTTTCATCGAGTACTTAAGCATTTACAGTCAAAAAGTAACATTTCATGAAGTGGAACTGATGAAGAAGACCAGAAATGGTCAATGGAACTTCATACTCACATTGATATCACAATGAAGATAGTTAAGCGACTATGACAATACAAATAAATGAATGGTTCTGAATAGTTACGTTGGAAATGGCATCACCGAAGTGATCTGATGATGATGATGGAGCCGGAAGGTAGGCACTGGAACTCCATAATTAATCAATGTAACCTAGCCGTGTTTGGACTTATTAGAATCGTCATGAGATGCACTTTGGCTATAAGGTACTATCGAACTGATCTGATGATGGAGCCGGAAGGTAGGCATAGGAACTCCGTAATTAATCAATGTATCCTAGCCGTGTTTGGGCTTATTAGAATTGTCATGAGATGCACTTTGGCTATAAGATACTATCGAATTGATCTGGTGATGGAGCCGGAAGGTGGAAGGTAGACACAGGAACTTTCTAATAAAATAATGTAACCTTGCAGTGTTTTGGGTTAATTGGAATCGTCATGAGAAACAGGCACTCTGTTTATAAGTAGTAACTAAAAAGTGTAAAATAAAAACTTTTTACAAAAAAAAAATAACCGACTTCACTAAAAAAAACACTAAAAGGATCAAAATAATTTTAATTTCGGAACTCGGTGTTAAATAAGAAAAACAAAAAATACCGAGAAACACCGACTTCCGAAATTAAAATTATTTTGATCCTTTTAGTGTTTTTTTTAGTGAAGTCGGTTATATTTTTTTTTGTAAAAAGTTTTTTTATTCATATATACTCATTATTACAGGATAGAATGGAAGAAAAAAACCTGTTGCGCCGACCCCAAATAAGACGGGACAAGGGTAGGAAGATGATGATGATACATATATACTCATTAACCGACTTCAAAAAGGAAGAGGTTGTTTGCTCGGCTGTGTGTATTTTTTTTTAAACAACACTAGCAGCTAAGTTTTTGACGTAACGCAACCTATTATGGGTAGGTTCGAAATCAAGAAAATGACAGTATAATCGCACCTTTAATCCAATACCGTCACTAAACGAAATTCTTCAAAAACCTGTTTTTAACGCTATCTGTTTGCTGAGCGCAAAAGGAGATTGACCAAAAGCAGTCTAGCAAAGATGCGTGAACGAAAATCAAATTAATATAGAAATTATTTGCTTATTTTTTTACAGCTTTTCACTTCAGGAATTCTGTTTTCGTATCCGGAATTATGATTTTAAGATAAACAGTAAATTAACGATTGCTTAGGTACATTTCCAGTCATGATTGACGTTTCGTTCTCTTCATTTGTACGAGTTACGTAAGCTATTACTATACTCTTTGTACGTAAGTATGAACCTTTAGACAAAAACATCACAAAAATGATATCAATATCTTAAATAGCTAAGTAATTAGTAATACCATAACGTACTGTATATGTATTTTATCGTTCCGATAATATAATATTTATTTTGTGCTTCATCTCACGCAGATGCAGTTGTCAAGCCAGATGACAGACGGATGATAACTAACAATGTTGTTTTGTACCTAGTTAGATTTCGGGAGCGCAAATGAAACGGTGTTTGCGTGGAAGTAAGAGTTTATTACGACCCGAGCTTTACAGAAGTTCATGTAAGACTAACTTAGCCTATCTTAATTCTAATACATCGCGGCCTGGTGGTCGGCCCACACGCAGGTCGCGCCACACATCCTGTCACGTACGCCTAATCGCGAAAGGTACCAGGTCAGCGTCTAGACCATGTCTAGACTCTACCACAGCGTTAGGTTGGGAACATAACTCCTCCCCCCTTAGACCAAAGTTATCGGAAAAACAGGGGTTTTCCGAGAACTTTGTGTAATTACAAATTAGAAAGTTACAATTTATCGCTTATGAAATAATAAAATTATCAAACTATTCCTATAATAAAATCATAATCCAAAAATTGAAAAGTTAATTACACTAATAGTATAGGTCTTTCATTAACTTGACCATCCTCGGGTTGAGCGGGATTATCTCCAATAGCTCTCAGACGATGATCTCGCTCTTTGCACAATTTTCTTACTACATCTGAATACTTATATATAATTATAGCTACAGACAAAAAAACGACAACCGCGTATAAGACATAAAGGGCGACACTAACACTTTCACTTGTGATTTCACTTTTCACGTTATTAGCACTATTCTTCAAAATGTAGTTCAGTTGGCGTATGTCGTCCAAGTTTACTCCCTTCAGATCCATAGGTTCGATCCTTGCTGCGTCGAGGGTTAGACTTCTCAAGTCAGGTAGGTTTAATAGGGGAACAGGCGTATAGTCTGTTTGTAGTGAGTAAGAGCGCCGTCCATGGATTTGGATATTATCTATAAAGACATCACATTCTCGTCCTACAGTTAACAAGTATGTTCCTCGTATGCGTTCCTTTGTTTCATCATTACTACAAGTCTGTGATATGACTTGGTTGTGTTTTGAATACACTATCCAACTATTGGGACCAATTCTTTGAAGTTTCAGGAACTCAGATAGTATCTTACGTGGGGAACAGCGTGACGGATTGTCGTGGTATTTCATTAGTTGTTCAATGCACGTTTCTTCCACATGTTGGATTAGTTTATCTTCAGAGCAGAGGTATTCTTTAGCTGTTATCTCTTGACACGGTTGATCAGTTGGACGATACTTTGACCCTTCTACTAGTAGGTAAGGGAATTCAGGAATAACAACAAAGGTAAGATTTAAGGAATCATCTGACATGGGAATGGAATACAGTTTATAGTAACTATAAGTTGCATTATAAATGAGTGGAACTTCGATTACAAATGTTAGTTCTTCGTTTTTAATGTAAGCTTTTACAGATAATGATTCTTCTATATTAATTAAATTTCGTTCATTTACAGGGTACATTAGGTTATCATATTGGCTTATATATTTTAACACTTTCAACAGTTCATTAGGATTCATTACGGCCTTATGTAAAACTGATAATTTACTGAATGCAATGGCCGTTTCAAGTTCACTGAGTTTTATATAGAGTGTTCTAAAGTTTACAATAAATTGGTTAAGTAATCCAAAGACATAGGTCATATAAATTGAATGATTATCTTTCGTAGTGAGGTTAGTTACAAGACTTTCAAGTAATTTAATGCGTGCCTCTATTATTTTTGTATTTTCATTGATTATTTCGGTAGAGTTCAGAAAATGATCCAACATTTTAGATATCATCGTAAATTTGTTAGATATTGCTTGTTCCTGAGTCTGGATACTACTGATTAGATCGTCATATCTAACTGCATCTTCATGGTCAAGATTACCTGTTATAATTTTGATGATAGACCCTAGAGGGTTTACAATACCACGTTTGAATCTTTTAGATGGAATTAATTGCTGTAATTTTTCTAGAGTCTCATTTTTAATGTACTCCACCTGTATTTTAAGACTCCTGAACTCATCTGCATACGATTTGTTTGGGTGTAACATTTGGCTAAATTCAGAATATTTTTTAATATTAAAAGAAAGATCAGTACCAATGCATTGGAGATTGATTATTTTAACAATAGACCACTTATCATATTGTATAAACGCTTGACCTAATTTCACCGGCAGAATCCCAGGGTTTTGGTTAATCTTTACCACTTGAAGGGCCTGGTTTGGGAGAGCCCAACTGGTCGTTGTCCATGTCACCAGGATCAAACACCACCTGTGGAGGGCGTTTTACATTTTTAACTGGAACTTTAGTATCTCTATTTTTGACTTTTATCGGTACGATGTTACGTTCTATCTGACCTGTAACCATGGCCTTTTGAAACCTAGGTTTATCTTTAGCTTGTCTTTTATTTACGGCTTTAGTGAAGATCGGTTGGCCTATTTCTAAGGCTGGTCTAGATTCACCTCCCCGCTTGGCTATAATTCTTTCCTTATGACTCTTTACCTTTTCAGAAATATATTTATAAATTGCCCGTGTTCTTTTCTTATGGTCCCTAATTAGTTGCTGATTGTATGCTTTATCGAATTCAGAGTTAAAAGTAGAATTTAATTCCGTATGACCAAACGCAGCTTCGAACGGTGTTAAATCAGTGGTACTGTGGATAGTGTTATTGTAAGCCATAACGGCGTAGGTCATAACTGATGCTGCGTCTGTAAATTTCTTTTCATATTTCGCTAATCGATATATTTCTATAATTGTAGAGTGAAACCGCTCTATGAGCCCCATAGAATTAGGATTATTGGGTGTACCTATGTGTAGTTTAATTTTATGTAAGTCCGTCAGTTCTTTTAATAATTCGTTATTGAATTCGGTTCCCGGATCAGAACTTATTTTCTGTGGTACGCCGTAAAAGGAAAAGTATTTCATTAATGCTCTGACCACTTCGGGTGTCGAGCGAGATGCAATTTCTATAGCTTGTCCTAATTTGCTAAAGGCATCGATTAAAGTTAAATAGTATTTTGATTCTATACTAAACAGATCTATGAATATTTCCTGAAAGGGTGTGTTCTGGGTTTGTGTGAGCTGCAGTATAGGTTTAATTGGTTGTCTGTCATACTTAGAGGTTTTACAGCGATCACATGAGTTTATTATGGTGGAAACGGTTTCGGATAAATTTGGCCAATGATAATAACGACGGATTCTTTTAACAGTTTCTGTAATGCCGCGATGACATGTCTTGCCTTCGTGTAACTTAATCACAATAGCTTTCTGTTCCTGTTCATCTTCGACGTAAATAACGCGCTCGGTACATTCATAGAAATTAACCATATCTTTCTTAAATAGTGAAACTATAATATTACTAAAGTCTTTTCTATGTTCCGGATTCTCAAAATATATGAAATACTTAATTTTCGGTTTTACGTATTCTTTTAAGAAATTTTTAATATGATCTTGATTATGAAGGGGCAAAAATACTTCTAACACTTTTTGTTTGTCCCTAGACAAATCTTTTACGTGGAGCTCATTACGAAACCAGCTGAAAACTAGTATTTGGTTAGGCTTGGTATCTATTGCTTCCTTCAATATCGGTATTCCATGGGATTCGAGATCTTCAGCTGAGTGAACTGTTTGTATACTAGAAGGTTCAGTCGGTATAGGATAATTATTGGGTGATTGTTCCAAGTCTGTATCGGAATCTAAATTAATAGTCATTGGACTAGCTGTCGCGGTTCTTTCAGAGTCGGAAATAGAAATAGTTCTTGAGTCATCAGAATTTAGTGTGATCACGTCTTCTAAATAATTTTGAAGTCTGCTTTCTTTTTCGTCTATATTAACAATCATCGAAATATCGTCGGAAACGTTGGCTTCTCCTAGTGCTTTAAGTTGAATTCGAGACAGCGCATCTGCCGTGACATTCTGTTTACCATTTTTATATATGACATTAAAATCGTATTCTTGTAACCGTAAGCGCCAACGCGTTAACTTGCTATTAGGTTCCTTAAGTTGATACAACCAGACTAACGGTCTATGATCAGTGTAAATATCAAATTTATGTCCGTATAAATAAGGTCTGAAGTGCTTTGTGGCCCACATGATTGCCAATAACTCGCGTTCAATAGTACTGTACTTCTTTTCTGTATCTGTCAAGGTCCGACTGGCATATGCTATTGGTTTGTCACTACCTATAGGGCCCTGTGACAAAACCGCGCCAATTGCGACTTCAGAGGCGTCGGTCGTTAATAGAAATGGTTTATTCATGTCCGGATATTGCAATATTGGTGCGTTTATCAGGAGTTCCTTACATTTTTCAAAAGCTTCGGTATAATTTTGGTCCACGACTACCCTTTTACCCTTTTTCAAGCAGGCTGTCAATGGCTGTGTGATTTTGGAGAAGTCTTTAATAAACCGTCTGTAATAACCCACAAAACCTAAGAATCGTTTGATTTCAGTCTGTGTCCGTGGTAAGGGATATTTAAGAACTGCTTGTATTTTGTCGTTGTTTGGTCGTAGTCCATTTTGAGTCAACGTGTGTCCTAAGTACTGCACTTCCTTGCGTAAAAATTCGGACTTGTCTAACTGAACCTTTAGGTTAGTTTGACGAAGTCTATCGAAGACGGAACGTAATTTTTGGATATGCTCTACTATGCCATTTGAATATATTAGTATATCATCCAAATAAACCAGGCAATGTATACCCTGTAGGCCTCTCAAGACATTATCGAGAGTCCTTTGAAAGGTTGCTGGAGCTGTTTTGAGGCCAAATGGCATACGGAGGAATTCGTAATGTCCATTCTGTGTAGAAAAGGCTGTTTTCTCGCTGTCAGAAACTTCGACTTGGTGATATCCGGATGCTAAATCTAATGTGGTGAAGTAATTGCTTTTGCCAAGTTTGTCAAATAAGTCGCATATATTGGGAAGTGGGTACTTGTCATCGATCGTTATGTCGTTAAGTCGGCGATAGTCTATTACCATTCTATATTTTACCTGACCGGAAGCATCTGTCTTTTTTGGTACCAAATGAACAGGTGCACTCCAGGGTGAATGTGATTCTCGGATCACATTGTCCTTGAGAAGTTTTTCGACCTGACGTTTGATTTCTTCAGCCTGTGCTGGAGCTTGCCTATAAGGTTTAATATAGATTGGATCTTCATTAGTAGTCCGTATGTGGTGCTTTACTTGATTTGTAAAAGTTAAAGGCAGGTCTTCACAGTAAAATATGTCCTTATACTCGTAGCATAATTTACTAATAAGTTCATTCTCTTCTTGGTTAAGATGATCAAGTCTTAATTTTTGTAAGTTGGCTGTCAGTAACGAGTCAATGTCAATGTCAGTTAACCCAGTTGTGTTATTTACTATACACTCTTCAGAGAAGTTGGTAACTTTGAAAGGAGCAGTTATAGTTAGCCTTACTTCAAAGTCAGTTGCATTCTGAATTATAGTGGAGGCAAGATAATTTTCACACTTTACAATTGCAGCTGGCATTCTAACACTTTCGTGAAATTGCGTGTAATCTAGTATGGCATAGCCATCTTTCATATTTACGGGTAGCTTCACTTTATGTTCTGTGCGAGGTTCAAGTTTAAGTTCATGATCAGTGTTATAAATTATAGGAATATTAATATCGTTTATCTTTAAAATTCTATTCTTGAAACATATACTAGCATTAAGTTGAGACATAAGATCCATTCCAATCAATCCGTCATATCTATTATCCACATCATAAATATAAAATTTATGATAACCGTTTACCTTAAAAATTGAAAAAAGGGGAATGTTAGCTACTTCATTATGTTCGCTAGTAGCATGTGTACTTGTAACTGTAAATGGTTCGTAGAATTTTGATTGTGGGAAATATTCGTCAACTTTTCTAGGGCTTATGAAAGATCTAGTGCTTCCTGTATCCAACATAAATTTACCGTTTATGTCGGGAATGGCTATATAAGGATGTTTAAGATTAGCATCAAACTTAAGTTCTATCATTTCGGGCGAACACAAATCAAATTCATTAGAAAATTTGGGGCATCTTTTGAGTCTACTTTATTTTCAGTTGAAGGCGAATCATCAACCTTTTCAATAGCTTTAGGAATTTCAGCATTTGGGTTCTGATCCACGCAATCGTTATTAATGTACATATTTCCATAGTCGTAGTCACAGTATCCTAGATAACATGTACCATAATCATTGTAATTGGGGTCGTAATAGTACTGTTCATTACTAGTATAAAGCTCGTTTATAGGAAAACTTTGTGGTTGCTTAACAGGTGCTGGAGCAGTCCTCATTGTCACGTCACGATCACCCGATAAATTGTTAGGGGGACGGTAGCCCGAAGGTTGTGGAGCTCCATAGCCGAATTGTCCTACTTGAGGCCTATAACCGAATTGTGCTGCTTGAGGTCCATAACCGAATGGTGCTGCTTGGGGTCCATAACCGAATTGTGCTGCTTGGGGTCTATAACCGAATGGTGCTGCTTGAGGTCTATTACCGAATTGTTGAGGTTGTTTATTCCCAAGTTGCGGTAATTGCGGTCGAAAACCTATTTGTTGAATATTTGGACGTACAAAAACTTGGTTAGGTATACCGAATTTAAATTGAGTTTGATTTGTAGGAGGCCTGTAGTAATTATGTTGCAATTGAGGTGCTGTAAAGGGAGGTCTCGGATTGTTTGAACTTAAAATAACGCCTTTTTCAGATGATGGCAATGACTGATGACCTTGTGGCCGGTGTTGTAACATTTTACTACGTAAATTATATTGTTCTTGAAAATTAACCTCTTCAAGGACAAATTGTAAGGCTTCTTCCAGGGTACTAGGGTTTTTAATTCGAACAATCCGTACCATATGTTCTGGTAAATTGTACATAAAAACGTTAAGCGAAGTATTATCGTAAATCACTTTCTTAGCTTCTCTTAACGTAGCGGAACCGTTCTGATTAACCTTAGATATTAATATGGCACGAATATCTTGTATACGGCTGCAAAATTCTAAATATGACTCATTTGATTTGATTTTTAGGGTTTCGAGCTCAATTGCTACGCATTCTTCACTCCTCGGATCACCAAAATGTTGGATCATCAAAGATTTAAACTCAGAATAAGTTTCAAGGTCACCTCTTTCACTTAAAAGAGCCGCTGCCTTACCCTTTAATTTACTTGTAATATTCTGCATTAAAAATTCGTTTCGTTCTGAAGTTCCTTGATATTTTCCGATAACATATTCGCACTTCCGTAAAAATAAACTAAGTATATTAGTTTCACCACTAAATTCGGGAATCAATTTTAAAACATCGTGAGGTATTAAAGAGTCTGACAATTGCATCGGAAACGGTGTTTCAGAACGAACCGAAGGGGTCGCCCCGGCCGCCGCCGCAGTTAAAGGAATTTGACCTTGATTCATTTTAGATATAATTAAAACTTACGATGCAATTAAATTGTAAAATTAAAAGATAAACCTCAATTTATATGTTAATTCGCACCATAGAATTAACAAAAATAGATAGAAAAATTAATGTTACTTTTCTCTCTAAAACTAAATTAAACTACTAAAATACTAATTACGTCTATCACAATAGTAGTGTAAGGAATGAGGAAGGATGTAGAAGGTTACTCACATGCCAACCGCTTGATATATTATCACCATCTCTGCTCACTCACGTAATTTGCGCGTTATCTAAACTTATTTATTTGGTTCGAAGATTGCCCGATATAGAACGCCTCACTGATTTTAAGGACGACGACTATATATGTAATCAGTAACCACTCGCGAAACACAGTCCACGTGTTTTAATGTATTTCACAGGTTTTCACACTTGACTTTTCGCGGAGGAAACAGTTTGCGACAATCCTACCGGCTGCGCCAGTTAGATTTCGGGAGCGCAAATGAAACGGTGTTTGCGTGGAAGTAAGAGTTTATTACGACCCGAGCTTTACAGAAGTTCATGTAAGACTAACTTAGCCTATCTTAATTCTAATACATCGCGGCCTGGTGGTCGGCCCACACGCAGGTCGCGCCACACATCCTGTCACGTACGCCTAATCGCGAAAGGTACCAGGTCAGCGTCTAGACCATGTCTAGACTCTACCACAGCGTTAGGTTGGGAACATAACTACCTACATGAGTGATCTGTGGTCATTTTACAAGTTGCGAGTTGGTTAGACATAATTTGTAGGTTATCTCCGTTTTTGTTTAATTACTTTAAAACTCGGGTGTTTGTGTGAAAATGAACACTTTTATTTAATAGTATATAAAGCGTAGTCTATATTAAATAAACATTTATTGTGCTTCAACTTAAGACGGATTTCCATACATCGTTGGTCATGATCCTTTACAAATTGTTTATGTTTATATCAGTTTTTTTTTTTTAAGAATTTCGTTTAGTGACGGTATTGGATTAAAGGTGCAATGTGTGGACTGGTTGGCAGCCTACGATACCATTAACATTCAGCATTTATTGTGAAGGTTACCAACCTAACAGAAGTCCCAAAGTTTACTCGAATCCCTAGAGAACTCCTCAGTAATTGACGTTTTTCAAATGAACTGTTACCTGTTCATGTGGAATCTAATGACAGCGTCAGCGGATGGTATTGCCATAGCCAAATACTGAGGTAGGCAAGGAATTCAATTTGGAATAAAATATAAGTTTGATATTGACTCGATAAAAAGAAGAACGCTAGCAGTACAGTTGAGTATAACGATGCTGTCTATCAACTAAGATGCCTATCCATTTTAATTGATAGACAGCCTCAAGTGCCTCTTGCAAACAAGAGCCTTCTAAACTGGATGTTATTGTTGGAAATATATCCAGAATGCCAGTTCGTGAATTTTAAAAGTGTTCAAATTCACGTCTTAATATATCAGCTCGGTGACAATCAAACTCGACACTTATAGACGTTTTTTACCAAATAGCAATACGTACCATTGGAATGCATGCCACTCAACTATAGTAGTAAGCTTGGACATTTAGTTGTCACAGTTTGTTAAACTCTGCCGTTTCACGAAAGATACGTTACCAGATTACTACATATTACTCACACATCAATATGGACCTCATGCAGCATATAATGTATGCAATGTATGTATGTATGTGTGTATATTTGTATTTTTGGTGTACAAAAAAGAATATAGCATAGCATAGCATAGTCTGCCTTATAATGTTCCCACTGTTGCTCATTCAATTGCGCACTCGAGGCATACAGACGTGCTCATCATTATAATTAAAAATAAATAAATTAACGGCTCTGCATAATTAGTGACCTACTTTTGTGTACCTACGTATTAGCGAGTTATTAATAAGTGCTGATAAGTTAGAATAATCATTGTGTAATTATTTACTAAATAAAAAAAAAAATGGAAGGCAGCCCCTTCAATCGCAGCGGGTTGACGCGACGCAGCCCTCCATCAACACCTACACCGACGCAGCCCCAACTACCAACACGTGACCAAGCCAAGGAAGGCGAGAAAATGGAGGCAATACCGACTCCCGAGATTCAGAACTGGATAAGCTCCATTGACCAGTGCCTACAAGAAGTATGCAGTATCGCGGCCGATGGTAAGCTTAACTCTGATCAGAAACTCAAAATAAATTCTCTTTGCCGTAAGGTTGGACATGGAGTCTCGCAAATGGCTGTTCAATACCAGTCATTAAAACAGTCTGCCTACAGGACCCATAACTCCCTAAACCTTTTGACTGAAGAACGAAATTTAATGGACTGTATTATGGAGATGAAAGAAGCGATCAACAAATCTTGTGCCCTACAGGCGTCAACTGCACCAACATCCTTTGCAGATATGGTGAAGAAAGGGTCCAATAGTTTTGTTCGTCCTAACTCTTTTAGCTCCGTGGCGATTTACCCTCGTGACCACTCAAAGACCAGTGATGAAACTAAAAACATTGTCCAAAAAATCATTTGCCCTGGTGAAATGAAGTTAAAAGTCCGAGGCATACGCAAAATTGGAAAAGGAGGACTCATCATCAGCACGGAGACCAAGGAAGACCTGGATAAGCTCAAGCAATCGGTCCAACTCGCCTCGCCATCTCTTACCGTCGACGAACCTCAAAAGCGCAAACCGCGCATAATAGTGATTGGAATTCCTTCTTCAATGGCTGAAAACGAGGTTTACAAATGTATTTTTGAACAAAATTTGGCTGACAAACTTCCGACTATGTCTAGAGATACTTTTTTGAACTCAATAAAACTTAGCCACAAATCTGGCAGAAAAGACTCTGAGAATTGCAATTACATCTTAGAAGTTCCCGCCCAAATCCGTAAGGCTCTCATCACACAGGACCGGTTATTCATTAATTGGACATCCTGCCCGGTACGAGACTTCACACTGGTAACAAGATGTTACAAATGCCAGCAGTACGGTCACGCTGCTAAGACGTGCAAAGTTGCAACCCCATCATGCGGCCATTGCGGTGAAGAAGGGCACACCATGCAAGATTGTACAAAAAAAGGCGACCCGCCTAAATGCGCAACATGTTTGCGCTTCAAAAAACCTGCCAACCACAAAACGGGAGATCCAGAGTGTCCTGCTAAAAAAGCTGCTGAACACAGGTATATAAATTCGATAGACTATGAAGGCGCCTAAGAGCGCCACATATATTTTTTTACACTTTAGACTTATTTTTATTTTATTTTTTACTGTTTTTAACTCTTCTTAATACTTATTTTTAGTGTAATGGATACTAACTTAATTACCGACATAGATAATTCATTTGTACCTGTTTCAAAGACATGTGAAGTTGAGGACTGCAAACAATATATTTCCGATTATGTAAAGCCACTAACTATACTAACTCAAAACATTCGCAGTATTTATAAGAATATAGCTAGCTTTAACATTTTGCTTCAAAGACTTAGCTTAGTTTGTGATATAATTGTGCTAACCGAATGCTGGCTATCTAATCGCCAAGATAACCTCCCGGAAATGCCGGGTTATAACTTATTCTGTACTAACATACACAATAATCAAAATGATGGTGTAGTTGTCTATTCCAAGGAATCATTAATGGTCACAGTAGAGGAACCTAACTTCCGAGACTGTATGTGTAATTGTTTGATAATTAAAATCGGTGCAAACACAGCAATAATCGCTATGTATAGATCCCCTGCCGCTAGAAACTTAGAATCTTTTCACGCTTCCTTGAACCAGATTCTTCAGGACCTAAGCTCTTTTAAGAATGTTATATTAACGGGTGACATAAATATAAACATTAACCCTGAAATCTCTGACTCAGGAACCCAAGAATACCTCAATATCTGCTCATACTATGGCTATCTTCCGGCACACACTCTGCCGACCCATCAAAGCGGTTCCTGCCTTGATCATATGATTATCAAATCCAGCCTACCGTATGTTACGCTTGTTACTAACTCGTCAATTACCGACCATCACGCTGTTCTACTAACCCTAAACTTAACGCTGCCTAAGCTAATTCGTCCCCAGACCAAAACGCAATTAAACACAAACAAACTCGAACATGATTTATGCAACCTTGACTTTAGCCCAGTTTACAATTCAACTGACGCGAATTTTGCTTTATCGTATCTAGTAAAAAATGTTCAATCAGCAATATTACATAGTACAGCTGTTATTAAAGTAAATAAAAAACTTTATAATTTGAAACCATGGATTACTCCTGGCCTAATTCGGTGTATGCGGCAACGAGATAAGCTCCATCAGAAAACGAGGAGATTTCCAGACGATCCTTTTATTAAAATAACCTATAAACGCTACAGGAATTATTGTAACGATCTCTTAAAGAACCTAAAAAGGAATTACGATAAAGATGAATTAAAAAGTGCAGGAAATAATTGCAAACGTCTTTGGAAACATATTAAAAACGTCACTTATATGACAAAACGACGTGAATCAAATTCGAGTTTACTGCTTACTAATCCTTCGCCACTCTTGTCAGCTAACCATGTTAACAACTACTTCGTGAATGTCGGGAAAACTCTTGCTGAACAAATTTCAAAACATTGCTATGTTCAACCTTTTTCCCCAAATATGTGTGATAATTGTCCCGTAAAATCTTTTGGCTTGCTAGACACTGACGAAGACGAAATTACTCGAATAATTTGTGCTCTCAAGGATGACTGTGCGGTGGGCTGGGATAATATTAGCAGTAAGATCCTTAAACAATTTAAACATATCCTGGTACCTCCCTTAACTCATATATTTCGTCTCTGTTTTTCTGAAGGTATTTTCCCTAAATGCTTGAAAAAAGCAGTTGTAGTCCCTATCTTTAAATCCGGAAACAAAGACTTGGTTAATAATTATAGGCCAATATCGTTACTGCCATCTATATCTAAAATACTAGAGAAAATTATTAATAGCAGACTAGTTAACTATTTAGAGAAAAATAATCTTCTATCATCTTCGCAATTTGGTTTTCGTGCCAAGCTATCCACGGACGACGCGGTGCACAACTTGACCGATCATGTCTCCGTGGAACTTGCTAAAGGAAACCAGACCCTAGGGGTCTTTCTTGACCTCGCGAAGGCCTTCGACACGGTATCTGTTTCTATACTCCTAAACAAGTTAGAGGCCATGGGAATTAGGGGAACGCCGCTAAAACTTTTAAGCGACTATTTAGACGATCGATACCAATGCGTTAGAATTGACGATATCACAAGCGATGAACAAAAAAACACTAGTTTTGGTGTTCCCCAGGGAAGCATTCTGGGCCCAACCCTATTCTTGATTTATATTAATGATTTGTGTAATTTAAATATTAAACAAGGCAAAATTATTTCATATGCTGACGACACAGCCTTAATCTTTTCCGCTAAAACCAGCAATGAATTATACGAATACGCTCAAGTAGGTTTAAACAATGTGACTAATTGGCTTCAAAGCAATTTACTAACATTAAATGCTGACAAGACTAAATATATTCACTTCTCCATGCGCGACCTTCAATCTAACACTACTAATTCTCATCTTTATGCCCACAAATGTGGATTCCACTCAGTCAGTACATGTAATTGTCCTTTTATCCTTAAAACATGCGACATTAAATATCTCGGGGTTACAATTGACAAAACACTCTCCTTTAGACCACATATTGAAAGTTTAGTTAAAAGAGTGCGAAAATTAATCTATATTTTTAAAAAATTGCGAGCAATTGCAGACTCAAAATTGATTAACCAAGTTTATCTGGCACTCGGACAATCTGTAATTCAGTACTGTATTACTTCGTGGGGTGGAGCACCAAAAACTTATTTGTTACCTCTAGAAAGAGCTCAGAGAGCCATTTTAAAAGTAGCCAATTTCCATCCGTTCCTCTATCCCACAGATTTGCTATACAAGTCCTGCAACGTACTGACTGTTCGCCAGCTTTTCATCATGCGTCTGGTATTAAAACAGCACACCATGCTTCCCTTCTACCCTGAAATTACTAATAAGAGACGGAACGATATTGTATGCAATTCCAATACTTTTTCAAAATATGTCTTTGTAAAAAGGTATTTCACATTTTTAGGCCCATTTTTGTACAATAGATTAAATAGAAAATTAGGTTTGTATAAATTAAATTATTATAGCTGTAAAAAGATTATTGTGCAATACTTACTCAGCATCTCGTACGGAGAGACAGAAGATCTCCTTTTAGTTTGTAAATAAAACATGAGTTGCTTTTAGTTAATTAAATTTATGTTATTTAGTATAGTGAATTTTAATGATTGTTAATTTATTATTTCTTAGATTCTTAGTACTTCTTAGCCTGACATACAGGTCCAACCTAGTTCAGGCAAAAATGCAATGTATGCGTTATAATTGTTTTTATGTACCTATCTTTATATAAATGTGCCACTTTTATTAAATAAACGATATTCTATTCTATTCTATTCTACTGTTGGGACTCAGGCCTCCTCTCTAGGAGAGGGAATGGACCGTAATCTACCACGCGGGCCCAGTGCGGGTTGGTGGATGTCACATGTCTTCGAATTTTTGGTTCTAGGACATGCCGATTTCCTCACGATGTTTTCCTTCACCGTTTTGAGAGCAGTAGTGATGAAATAAATTACACAAAGTAATGCGCCTGGCGGGGTTTGAACCTGCGAGCTACAACTCGTAAGTCGGGGCCTTTACCACTCGGCCACCACTGCTCTAGTCGGGGCCGTTACCACTCGGCCACCACTGCTCTAGTCGGGACCGTTACCACTCGGCCACCACTGCTCTAGAAAAAAGAATATATCTATCTATCTACCTATAATGCATGGAGACGCTTAGCCTTGGCAATCCTACCAGGTGACTAACCAAGACGTGTTAAAATGTCAAAAGGGATGGAGCCATACACCCTATATAGCTCCATCCCTTTAACAGTTCAGTTCAGGTCGCAACATATATTGCGTTATGAGCTCGAGTTAGGGCCTCAGGCCCTGGTCAACGGCGCGTTGTGTTTGCCACGCCTGCCTCGCAAAAATATCAGCATAATTGACAAGGGCTGCTACGGCCGATGTGTAAATCACGAGGGCCCATGACCGCAAAGGCTAACTGAGCAGCACAAGTGAAATTTAGTCATTAAAAGTCCCACTCCTACTTCCCACTCTCAAAAATAAAACGCATACAAGTCAGATTGTTATTGGCTAGCAGTAAGTTGCTCAAACGCAACAAAACCATATTAGTAACCTTATATCTAAAACACATATTATTAACCTTATATCTATTTCCGCAATCTCTTCCAGACAACCTATCACCATTCTTAAAATATTTGTCAAATCTTATTAAAGAAAAAGAAAGAAGAAGAAAGAAAAATATTTTATTTGGCACACATAGATACACACACTGTAAAAACAAAAATTTATAAAAAATTTATTAAAATAAAAATTCTTAAAAATAACATCGTATTCCCAAACAGAAATCTTCCAAGCCGGCACCAAACCGTCCGCGACATCTCATTTAATTTTCTTCCACCTACATTAATCATTCCCATCCAGCCAGTCCTTTGTGAACAAAATTATGGCACACCATGAGTTATGGCACAGAATTTAATGTACTAACCCGACAATGGCTCATTGATTCGGTTAGACTAATGTTCTGCGGACACGCAATAAGAGTGATGTATGGCTTCGTTTGTATTGGTTTCGTGGGCTGGTGGGCGGCTAGCGATAGATTGAATTGATAATGGGAACTAGTTGATTTTATGAATTGGGTTGTGTGGTTTAATTGTAAAAGAGGTGTTTTATTGCGACATTCACAGAAAAAAAAAAAATTAATAATTTTAACACATGAGCGGTTTTATGGATAGGCTAGAGAAATGTACGAAATTCCCAAAAAAAATAAATTACATCTTCTGAATTATAGATTCTTGCTGAACTATTTTCGTTTTAAACGATTACCAACTTGCGATGCCTCTAGCGAAAAAAAAATTAGGATTGCTACTATTTTATTTTAATTTATTAAGTTTGTTATTCATGTATTTGATTGGGTTTTATTTTATTGTGATTTTATTTGTTCTATTGAGGGCTGGGCTTTTCTTCGGACAAGAAATCAGCATTGCTATCCAACGTGGCAATGCTGCCAGCGTTCTGGGCACTTTTCCTATTGATATCGATGTGGATGAATTTTTTGATGCCCAATAATTTCTTTTTCTACCCGTTTGTAAATATTATTATTTTTAGTTTGTGTATATTCCTATTAAGTTATTAATATTTATTAGTTTTGATGATCATAGTGTTATTGGTGTCGTGACATTTTATATGAAAATTATCTTATGTATATTTGGCCTAATAAAAATGAAGATTATTATTATTATTATAAACGGGCCACCCTGTATTAATGTAAATCTTTTATGAATTTGCTGATAAACTGTTTTGCACCAAATGTCATGTCATGATCTTGTAACTGTGGGACCAACTTCTTCTGACATTTCATACATTTTATGTGAAATTGCAATGGCCAGTCTCAGCGTTACATTATTGTTTACTTCTTATGTTTATTATAAATTAACTAGCACTGTAACTGTGACTCAAAATATACAGAAGAAAAATCAGTCCGAAGAAGATTCAGTCTAATATCCAGCCTTACAGTTAAGCATAATGATCTTACGAATAGCAGTCTAATTCTTGAATGATGTAACTGACGAAATAGATATTAATATACCTTTGCATTTAATTACACCCATGAATGAATTAAGCTATATCACCTTACCATTAGTCAGTAAAAAAAAAAAATAACAAAAAAAAAAAGAATCTAAAGACCCCCTCGTCATGCAGTAAGTAATCAGTAATAAGACCCGCTTCATCATTACGCCTAATATCGAGTGTAACGTCGGGTTTAATACGGTGGGTAGCGCGTTTGAATCCCGCGGGGAGCCGTCCGGGGGTCCTTGGTATTACGGTCATAGATTAACTTTCGTTGGAAGACTAAGTTTTTAGAGGTAGTTCAAAATAAAGAAGACTTCATCATCTTCCTACCTTCTACCTTGTTACTATAGCGCAAAACTTGTTTTGTGTCCATTCAGAGTATACTTGTATGACGTTCGGCGCTCCGATTGGCCCGCTCCGAGGTATTAACCAATCAGAGAGCCAAACGAGGCAAACGTTTCGATCGCGTTAACGTAATATCAACTCCCACTAAGGTCTGTACTGTAAATCTTCAAGCTACTATTGACTCGTTTTTATTAATTTCATTCTTCATACAATCCATCCATATTTCTTTTAAGTTTCCACTCCATCTATCATATTGTCATTGAACATACCTATTTTGATCTCCCTCTATCACTCAATGGTTTGCTGGAAGAAAACAACTTTGAGTTTAGCTCGCCTATGTACTGTCAGGGATCAAAAGTGCAGTTGCACTCTACTAATGCTAAAGTGTCTAAAATTTCTTTGTTGTAGAAGTTCAATAGTCCACAACTAGTTTATTGTATACTTTAGATTCTACGCTACCAGTCATGAACCATTGACCTTCTTCTACAAAGAAATTTTAGACATTTTAGCATTGGTAAGGTGAAACTGCACTTTTGACCCCTGACTGTACATGAACTCTGTTATCCACATATGTTGTAACTTTTCATGGTGTACAAGAATTAAGAATACTTACACCACATCCTACACAAAATATAAACGATTTTTTCAAGAGTAAAATTGTGACTCTAATTTAGTTTTCAAGAGATATAACAATTTATAGAAATAAAAAAATCACTACACTTTACATTACAATTTATATTGTTCCAATAAAAACTCAAAAAAATCTATAAAATCATTCTTAAGAGTGGCACATCTGCTATTATGTTACGTAATCTATGGAACACTTTCAGAGTTCAACAGAAAGGGGTCTCTCTCAACAGGAGGTCAAAAATAATCCCGCCATGATTTGAAATTGATACAAAATTTGGTTTTGTTCAATAGTCGTATTAAGTATTTCGACCCTTTGTTATTGAGATTGAATTGTATTCAATGGTTTTAGACAATCCTTTTATGCGGAATAAGTTCTTTTTTGAAACATAATGATTTTCTGATGATTATGAATTTTGGTAGCAGGCAACTGTGAATGAAATGAGGTTTTAAACGCGGGGGTCCTGGATTCAAGCGAGCGGAATTAATTAATATTGAGAATATTAACGTCGACCACCAAGAATTTTATTGTAGGTAGGATGTGGTGGTATTGATGGATGGGAAAAGAAAAGGAAAGCCAAAGAAAAGATAAGTAAATAGACTGAGAGAAATGAGAGATAGTATGACGAGTGTCAGAAGAGAATGCAAGGAAGGAAAAATGTTGTAATGATCCCAAAAGATAAGAGCGCGAAAATTATGAAGAAGTGATTGTTTTGCTACAATAATAGTAAGTATAATTTTATAAAATTCTTTCTTGGATTGAATCCAGACAATAAGAATTCCCATTATTAGCTTTGGTTGGTTGAAGGATTCCCTTAACCTTTCCAAAATTAAATGTGAATTACATAGAAAAATGTACTTCCAACCACCTCACTAAGCAATAAAAGCCTCTTTCCCGCAATACATGTAATATGATATAATAAAATTGCCAACATAAAACACACTAGCGCCCATTTCTCATCTTTACGATGTCGATTCGCCCCAAGCCCGCTATTTTTACTATCCTGGGTCATCCCTTAAATTCTTTTTATTGCTGGCCTTGTAAATCATGGCGTAATGCTCCAGTGCATTATCCGTAGGGAAACTTCATTATGGTCGTTTTAATGGTTGGAAGGAGCGATAAAATCTAGCTGGTGGCGAGCGAGCGGCCGGCGAACGTAATGGTGGTAGGGACTGTTTGTTTTCGTGAATACTGGGATATTGTTCCGATTTTTTGAATAAAGTAGTCAGTTTTGTGGTTTTTGGTTTGAAATTTATCAGAAATTAAACGAGACAATCTTAGTATAGGAGCCTGTCATTTGATGTGAATTCTGTAGAGACCAGTCTCGCTTGTGGAACTTCATCACTTTCTTGCTCTTGTTCTAATTTATTTGTGGCTGACGTAACATGTCGAGCCTCATCAAGAAAATATTGTAACCGACAGTTCGAAGGGGTACATTCTATCCTATTTTAAAACTATTTATGATAATAAAGTTCTACAACTTTTAAGACTTGTTATTCATAAAACTATTAATCTATTGTAAGAGGCACTATTGACGTATTATAACTATCTTCCTGCCCTTGTCTCGTGTTATCTAGGGTTGGCGCAACATGTTTTTTTCTTCCATTCTGTCTTGTCACCCGTAACGCAATCATCACTAACTCCCTTTTCTTTCATATCACTCCTCACACAATCCATCCATCTTTTCTTAGGCCTCCTTCTCCCTGTCCATCCGTCTATATTTATACTCATAACTCTTTTAGTAACATGCGGTATATCCCTCATCGTCACATGAGCGTACCAAGGCAAACGATTCTTTTTCAACTTTTTAGTCACTGGCGCTACTTTCAAATTTCCTCTAATATACTAATTTCTCAGCTATTCAATCTAGTCACATCACACAGCCATCTCTACATTCTCATCTCCAATACATGCAATCTTTTTTTAATATGTCTTTTTGATTAGGACAGAAAAAATCCTTTCTTGTAAAAATGGCGCACCATCGCTTATGTTATTCTTGAAAAGGCTGTGTTGTTCTTTCATAATGTTCTAATTGTTAATTTGCTATGCTAATTGTTATCCATTCAGTCAGAAAAGTATCGGGAATGAATGATTTGTTTATGGTTCCAAATTCAAATTTTTCATTGAATAGTACCCAAAAGATGGTAAAAGAAGACAAGGAAGACAATACACAAGGTGGGAAGATGAATGTCTTATCTTCCATCGATATCATTTAAGTTTCAGTTTGCATATAATTTGTTTAAGACACTAACCTTCACAACACATTCTTAAACCAGGACTGTCCCCTTATTCTCGAAACAATGCTGTTCGCAATAATAGCGGGCGATACATCACGCGCAATTTGTTGCGATAGCTCTACGATAGGTGGTCTGCGAATGGCGCTCTACCTACTTTATAGCTCTATAAAAATGTTAGTCCACACGCTTTTAGGTTTCTTCGGCGCTTTGGGCTTTTAAAGAAAATATTTTAAATGCGGTAAATGAGAACTGTTGTTGTATGTTTCCGTTGGTTTTGTTAGTATACTTGATGAAATTAACTATATTTTATAATCGTTATATTTGAAGTTTCAATATGTAAAACTTGGAAGAGGCCTATGTTCAGCAGTGGACATCTAACGGCTGAAATGATGATGATTATGTCCAGCAATAGACTTAAAAGCTAGCAGCTAGCAGGGGTAGTATGGTTGCTATAAATTTAGAAACATTTAATACGAAGCTAGGATGAGCTCGTTGCGGCATGGTAGAAAGAGTTCCAGCGGAATCTCATGGTGAAATGGCGACAGCGACTGTCACAACCCAGTGCTGGGCACGCCACAATTATGCCGTTAAGTCCCCTCTTTGAGGAGTGGTTTGAAGGACAACACGGCGTTCTTACCTTCCGCATGACGCAGGACCTCACTGGACATGGTAAGTTCGGAATGTTCCTGCACCGGATTCGTGCGGAAGAAACGCCCGAGTATCACCATTATGTGGACCGCCTGGAGAACATGGTGGCGCATACCGTAGAGGCGTGCCCCGCCTGGGCAGAGCACCGCCGTGTCCTTGTGGGGGTGATAGGTGGCAGCGATCTTTCGCACCGAGCCTTGGTCCGGAGCGAGGAGGAGTGGCAGGAGGTCACCTTCTTCTGCGAAACAGTAATGCTAGCAAAGGAGGCGGCCGCACGCGCGAGGGTACGGCCTTGACGCCCCAGCCATCGGAATCCGGATCCCGATTTTCAGCCACCGTAGACAAGTGGGCCCAGCAGGATTAAAACCATGGCCCCAGTAGGGCCATGGGTTGTGCGAAAGTAAAACTCGGTAACGGTAACCCTGGAACGAAGGCAAAGTAGGAACAGGAGTAGATTTTAGTCAGTAAAAGTCTGACAAGCCCTCTTGCTCCGCCCAAGGGCGAGAGATGTAATTAGATGATTCCCACCAAAAAAAAAAGTTGGGATGAGCTCAAAAGTAACTTTAGATAATTAAATAAGTAGTGGGATAGGAAGAGTAACTATATATTTGGTAGTACAGTGGACTGCGAATATGTGATCACTGAAAAGTATTTGGATCTACAAGTAGTAGTTTTAAGACCCTAAGCTAACCTAGACGTCAATTCCAAAATCACGCCGTTCAATTTCCATTTTCACAAAATCCCCATGTTCACATTAGGTGTTCATAATAACAAATTGAATTGATGCGGCCGGCTGATCAGGCCACAATTAAGGCGGGCTGCTATAAATCGACGCGTATCTGATTCTGAACATGAAAGAGGCGTAGCGGCTCGCTGGTGAATAAGCAGTCGCGTGGTACAACGAGAGCCTTTTTAAGGATATAAATTATAATGTTTATGTAAATTATGATTTAGGAGCTAAGGTTAGGCATGAAGGAATTGATGATAGAGAGTTGAGGAACGAAAATAAAGAAAACCAATCTTTGTGAGAAAAAGGCAAAGTGTTAGCAGAGATAAGCATAACAAATGGAACCAGCCTTTTGGTATTTTACAGGATGCTTTTTGAAGAGTGTGCATGTTAGGAATTACATGACTTGATTCTACCACCACATTTATACCATAGGACAACTCTACGTACGGCAAGTGTCCACCCTTACATTGTAAACACCTGTACAGTCCGGACTAAGCATTTTGCCTCGTCATTTATACCGCGTGCATCAAGGGATTGGAACAATTTGCCTGCAGCGGTCTTCCGGTCCGATTATAATTTAGTTGTTTTTAAGACTAGAGTAAATATGCTCTTAATAAACTAGTGCAATTAACCATCAACGATTGCATCTCTTCTTACCATCAGGTGGGATTGCAGTCAAGCACTAGTTTATATCATTAAAAAAATTACCTATCTAATCAGAAAGCTTGTGAATATCACAAGCTTTCTTCATCCAGTCCATCTAAAAGTGGTCTGGTTGAAGAATACTTGAATTTTAATTTATATATCTATCTATCTATACTATTAAAACTATTGTTGAGTGAATCCGTGCTACAATGATAACCAGCTCCTTATAATAGGTAGGTAGCTGTAATGATTTTCAGGTCAAAATAAAAGTAAGTAATTGGTAATTTTGCACGTAAATTGGTATCATAAATTATGCTTCTAAACACATATAGTAGTACAATACTTAAGTTAGGAGAAAAGCTTAAAAATGTTGATGATATTAATATTTTTTCTTGTTAAAAGAGTTTTTTACTATCACTCTCATTGTGTCTCTATGTTTAAAATTATACAAATGTTTCGTTCACATGTTAACATACAGTTTGACATTCGCGGCACCCTTTTGTGTCCAATCCGACGTGTTGAAGAATATCAGCACTCCAATGTAGCCTATTCATTGAGTAAAATGATGGTGATTCTGGAAATCGTTCTTCTCTTTAAGCAGAAGATTTTTTCAAGGAAGTATAACACATGGATTATATTATTGAAGGGTTACATTGAACAATTTCAAGAGCAAGACTAGCCTAGTAACCTGTTAAGTCGTCAGTATATTTACTTTTTTGTGAATTATTAAATCAAATAAAATATTTGAACGCTGAAAATTAAAATACCTACTAGTAAAATATCAATGTTCTAAAGATCGAAAAAGTAAATATCGATTGTATCGAAATATCCAAAATTCACTTCCCCCTCCACCACGCGCAAAACGGCACAGTCCTCACTTGGTGTACCGAATTTTTTGATTTTTTAGTTATCCAGTGGTGGAATTATCGATGCAGCTAATAAATATATAGCTACAATACCAAACTGTATCTTCCATTTTATTATTATAATTTTTTTGTATTGCCTTCCATTATAGATTTCAAAGATATTCACGTCAAAATATCATATATCATCAATAAGACATTATCATAATGTATACTTTTCCCTTTAGAATTTTGATTAATAAATCTTGTGCCGTCATAATTAGTTATATTTTTCTAAGCAAAATTTATTCATATGTTTTATGTTTTTTAAAAATCATATGCCATCTATTTGTCTATTGGAAATTATAGGAAAACCATAAGTAGCTTCCTAAAATTTCTTAGATAAAAAATATATATCTGAATACCTTTAACAAACAGAAGCCACTATTAAAGATTCCACATTTGATATATTCGAGCACAATAAATATTGTTACAAAAATGGGGAAACAGAGACATAAATAATGTTCGGTATCGACCGAACTCGTAAATATCGGGTCGTGAGAGTACCCTGCCCACAGCGCCTACTGCCTCTAGATACAACGGAAGATGGAAATTTAATTTTGATTTTAGTTTTGTTAGAGTATGATTTAGTTCAGCTGCAAGGTGTTGTTCATTATTATAGGTGTTTAACAAAATATACCACTGGTAGCTGAGAAATATAAAATATTTAGTCTGGTTCAATCTTTCAGAGTCACAAAATAATAACCAATTGAACCTTTTAAGCCCTAGTAAGTATAATGTAAGCTGGAGTAACTAACAAAAGAACCAACTCTCAATGATACCACACGCTATATTTTGTACTTCATAAAAATCTTTCAAATGAAGCAAACTTTAGGTCATATACTTATTTTTTAACCTATGTTAGTTTGTTTGACGGGTTCAGAACAAAATAACACTGTATTATTTTACTAAACCACTGCTGGCCAAAAGCTTTTCCCACACCTCTCCAGCTCTTTTTGTGTCTGGTCCTCCCCAACCAACTTATCAAAAATGAGTCCAGATTGTCACGCCAACGTTTTTTGATGCCTAACTTCTTCAGGTATATACTGTGTGACAATTCTTGCCCATCTGTCCTCATTCGTCTTGAAAGCGTGATTCACCCAGTTCCACTTTAGCCTCGTAGAATGGTCTCCAACATTGGCGATGCCTGTCTTGAAACTTATTATTGTGTTACGGATTTAGTTGGTTAGTTTGATCTGTAGAGTGCTACGCTGCATCACTATTTGACAAACCTGAGGATAAAACTTCTGAGCTTCGGTTAAAGTCCAGGATAGAAGAAGGAGTCTGAGATAGAATTTACATAACGACGAGCTTGTGCTTTAGTAACATGAGAAGTTCATCAGTTGATCAATGGTAGAGGTACACAGAACGATATCACCAAGATATCGTCTGCAAAACGAAGATTTGATTTTTTAAACTGGCAACACAAACCATCTCTGCCTACGAAATAACACAACACTCAATAATCGTCTACAAGATTTGACGAGACAATAAACATTAGTATTCGTTTACATTGCATTCATACTAATGACCAGTCACACAAAATAGAAATGCTCATGCATTTGGCGCAAAACGATCCCATTCACACAGGTCACGAGAGCCAAAATGAAATCATCAACCATGCAATAATCATCAATTCAACACCTGAATCATGTCACTGACGCTATTACACATAAATTACTAATAATATGTTTGTGTAGCGGTCTCATATTGTCTGGCAGAGCACTAAATCACTGTAGCAAATCACTGTTACAAATTACTGTTGGTTGGGCTGGTGATTTCGGAACGACATAATGCATTCTGTGTTTGATAATGATGTCAAATACCTTTGTGTTATCGTATATCTAATTGTGTTTATGAGTAAAGGGTGTGGGTTGTGTAGTGACAAAATATTTCCGGTAGTTAGATGTTATATTGATGAGTTGAATTGATTGATTGCTGCTAATACTTTGTTAACAAGTTCGATAATCTAATTTTTACGTCTTATAAACAACACATATGTATGATATAACAGCTTTTCTTAGTTATGATATGCCGTTTTCTATATCCATGGCTCTTTTTTTTCAACGTAAAGTTAACTATAACTTATGTGCCAAGCTGAACGCAAGCCAGAGGGTCATGGCGATCCGGATGGTGCGAGGATACCGCACGATTTCCCGCGAAGCAGCGAGCCTCCTTGCTGGCCAACTACCGTGGGATTTGGAGGCAAAAGACCTCGCACGCATGCACGATCTGCGCATGGAGATGCAACGCCGGGGCGAGACTCCGGTGCCGCGCCAAGTCGCGGCATGGCGGAAAGACGCCGGGAGGCGGGATCTCATGGTGGAATGGCGACAACGACTGTCGCAACCCAGTGCTGGGCACGCCATAATTTCGGCGATAAGTCCCCTCTTTGAGGAGTGGCTGGAAAGACCTCACGGCGTCCTTACCTACCGCATGACGCAGGTCCTCACCGGACATGGTAAGTTTGGGAGGTTCCTGCACCGGATTCGTGCAGAAGAGACGCCCGGGTGCCAACATTGTGTGGACCGCCCGGAGGACACGGTGGAGCATACGGTAGAGGTGTGCCCCGCTTGGGCAGAGCACCGCCGTGTCCTCGGTGGCAGCGATCTCTCGCGCCGGGCCTTGGTACAGGCCATGGTCCGGAGCGAGGAGGAGTGGCAGGCAGTTGCCTCCTTCTGCGAAGCAGTAATGCTAGCAAAGGAGGCGGCCGATCGCGTGAGGCAACGGTCCTCACGCCCCAACCGCCGCCGGGATTCCGATCCCGATTTCCGGCCACCGTAGGCGCAGGCTTGCGGACGGTGAGCAATGGGTGGCTCGCCGTCCGATCGTCCGGTAACCGTCCGGACCGAGCCCAAGTCGTAGACGCGACGGCGCGTAGTGTTCCACGCGCGCCTCAAGGAGATGTCAGCAACCGTAGGGGCCCAGCAGGGTCGAAGCCTACTGGGGTCATGGGTGATGCGAAAGAGATCCCCGGGGCCCTGGAAAAAAAATGGCAAAGAAGGAATAGAAGTGGGTTTTTAGTCAGTAAAAGTCTGACACTATCTCCCGCTCCGCCCAAGAGCGGGGGATGTCATTAGATGATTTTCCCACCCGAAAAAAAAAAAAAAACTATAACTTATGTGGAGTCTTTATTTTCTTTCTAAATTCCTTCCTTGTGTAAATGTGTAGATCCCCTGCGTTCCTTTTGAGGATTTTTTTTTTTTTTTTTTTTTTTTTTTTTAGGTGGGAAAATCATCCTATGACAAATCCCGCTCTTGGGCGGAGCGAAAAATAGTGTCAGACTTTTACTGACTAAAAACCCACTCCTGTTCCTTCTTTGCCTTCGTCCCAGGGCCCCGGGTTTCACTTTCACACTACCCGTGGCCCCAGTAGGCTTCGACCCTGTTGGGCCCCTACGATTTGCTGACATCTCCCTGAGGCGCGCGTGGAACAATACGCGCCGTCGACGACTTGGGCTCGGTCCGGACAGTTACCGGACGATCGGACGGCGAGCCACCCATTGCTCGCCGTCCGCAAGCCCTCGCCTACGGTGGCCGGAAATCGGGATCGGAATCCCGGCGGCGGTTGGGGCGTGAGGACCGTTGCCGTTGCCTCACGCGATCGGCCGCCTCTTTTGCTAGCATTACTGCTTCGCAGAAGGAGGCGACCGCCTGCCACTCCTCCTCGCTCCGGACCATGGCCTGTACCAAGGCCCGGCGCGAGAGATCGCCGCCGCCGATCGCCCCCACGAGGACACGGCGTTGC
Source organism: Mythimna impura (assembly GCA_905147345.3). Lineage (NCBI taxonomy): Eukaryota > Metazoa > Arthropoda > Insecta > Lepidoptera > Noctuidae > Mythimna > Mythimna impura. The sequence continues at coordinate 1,672,423 of LR990344.1, forward strand.
TCTGCCCAAGCGGGGCACACCTCCACCGTGTGCTCCACCGTGTCCTCCGGGCGGTCCGCACAGTGGCGACACCCGGGCGTCTCTTCCGCACGAATCCGGTGCAGGAACTTCCCGAACTTACCGTGTTCGGTGAGAACCTGCGTCATGCGGAAGGTGAGGACGCCGTGAGGTCTTTCCAACCACGCCTCAAAGAGGGGACTTACCGCCATAATTGTGGCGTGCCCATCCTTTTGAGGATTGGCACTATTGTCCTACGATAAGATTATCTATTTCCTCTCATGGCATCGTAACTTTGATAGGTAACTACCCATCACTTCTCTCACGACCACCCTGCATACCCCAAGGAAGTATAAACAAACAGCATGACTGTACCATTAGGTTAGTAACCAAACTATTCGCACAGTTTGCTCAGCCGTTTGTTACCGTACTAAATCACGTACGATTGCATGCACACACAGTTACGCAGTATACATTTGTGCATGTCGCTGTAAATGTTCTCAAATTTTAGAGGGAACGATGCAAATTCTATCGTATGATTTCGACAAAGTATTTCGGTAAAATTTAGTTTCATGGTCAAAGTGTAGTGCACAATATCCAGCTTTTTAACCTATGCGATAACATGAAACAAAAATGAACAAAACAATAATTTTTGATAAGATTGAATATAACTTAGACATACAATTTAACATCTCAGGAATTCAGAACCGAGACCCTGACATAGTTGTTTTAATTTTCAGCTGTACATGATAAATTTATTATCCAAGCGTTGGTTGATCTTCAATAATTATAGACAAATTGTAAAGCTAGAACTACATTAGACCGACGCACACGTGGACCACGCCTAATTCGTACTTAGAACGATGTCGCGTGGCGTGGATCTAGTGTACCTCTACAAGTCTAGTTTCCAAATAAAATGTATGGAGACCAACGTGCCCAGATCGGCGTACGTGGCACACGTGTGCGCAGTTTAGTTCTACCATAATATGAAAATACCTATTTGTAATATCAATATTTTTTTAAAAGAGAATATATAGAGTTTTTTTGTCGGTTTTTCTCTATAGAAAACGACTAATTGGAACCGTGCACTAACTTTAGGCCTATGTGAAATTAAATGTTTCAATCGAATTGAATTTACATTGTAATTTTTCATTCTGTCTTTCATCTTTCTTTCGTCGCAGACTTAACAATGCCACAACAGTTTTAAATTCATGGTTATAGAATAGAATAGAGTATTTATTCGATGCAGGCAATACAATAGGCAACAACAACAACAAAAAAAAAAAGTACAGATATACAATATAGCTGCGCTGAGCGTGCCCGAACCGAAAGGGTCGCCAACTCAGCAATTGCTGGGCGTCAAACACCCAGCGCTGATTTTCAGCTGGCACCCCGCAGTGACGCACGGTGACAGTGGTTCATCGTTAACTGTTAATAATCTTTTCTGTCGAAGCTAATGTTTTTGCAGCTGATGTTCATACTATAAAGCAATTACTCTGGTTTCAAGCATTTACCGTAACATACCCTGCACATACGGTAGTGTTGGGACAATGCGAGCTCGATGTCTCGATATGAGCGAAATATGCTAAATTCAATAAAGCTCACGACCCGCAGGTGCGCAGGGTTGACCGGTTGGAAAAAAATGTTTGTTCATTTCAGTTTTGTACAATTTGTGTGAGCGAGCCATTAACACTGCATTAGAAAAAATCAAGCTGCTTTGGTAGGAATTATGTACACGGTAACTCCATAAATTGTGATACAAGAATACTATGGGTTTATATATTTTTGTGTCACAATTTTTGTTTAATTGTGTAATTTTTACTAGCTTTAAATTAACTTTTGTTTTTTAATTGAACTATACCAGTGCTTGACTGCGATCCCAGCAGTGATGGTTGGTACATATGATATAACTTTTTTTTTATAATTGGTATAAACTTGTGCTTGACTGCGATCCCACCTGATGGTAAGTAGTAATGCAATCGTTGATGGTGAGGCGCACTAATTTATTGAGAGTCTATTCACTCTAACCTTGAAGAGACCCAAATTATAACTTGATTCGTTCGTATGTAAATCTAAAAATTTGTTCAATATGAACTGTCTTACTATAGTTTAATGGTATCTTTTTTTCCACTCGATACAAACTCTTCGAAAAGCAGATGCCTAGTTCAACACCTACAACATTATCTGCTATCGCCAAAGGCTCATTTGCATTTACACTAAACAGGTGCTAACAATACCTAAACATTCAGACAGCCAAGCTTCACTTAACTAACGTCCTCGATGACGATAAGACTGCTATCACCGCACACAGTGGTAGCCCTGCACACCGATGTGCGATACTGAGGGTCACGTTGTGATTTACCGAGCTTCAGATTATCGGCGCACGCGCTGCCTACAAAGCCATTAACGTCGCAATGATATGCTTGTACAGGGGTAGCAGTAGCTCAGGTTACCACGTGAAAGTGGAATGATTGTCTTGTAGATTTAGGAGTTGTGTTTCGTGTTGTAGGCTTCAGGCTAAGGAAATTGTTGCAAGCTATTTCTGCCATCAAACATTTTTGCCTTTGAGTTAGAAACGCTTGTGATATTATAAATTATGCTCATAACAGTTTTTCATAATTACTGTATTTAATTCTTTACTTTTTTATTACACCATATAAACAACATAGATAACAGAGTTTATTTACAGTCAGGGGTCAAAAGTGCAGTTGCACTCTCTCAAAGCTGAAATGTCTAAAATTTCTTTGTATTACAACAATAGTCCTTAACTAGTTTATTCAATACGTTAGATTATATGGCAAAATATTTAGACCCATAACTGTACATAGGTGAGCTTAACTCAAAGTTGAGTTTTCTTTCAGCTAACCGTTGTGATATTGAACGGGGATTATAAAATGTATTTTTATGTTTGAAATGAGTAATAATTGCGTAATTGTGTCAATCATTGAACACGAAGTTGATTTCGATTCCCAGGACAAGCAAAGTGTATTTGAGACACCATGGATTTTTTTCAATAGTAGCCCAGAGTGTAGATTTGTTGTTTTTTTTTTAATCCTCATGGACGCCCAAGCTGCCTCACAGACGAGCCAGTCTGGGCAGTGTCAGACTCCTACTGACTAAAACCGCACTCCTACCTTACATTTAAACCACGGACATGACGTCCGTGCCCTTGTTTGGTAATTATACAATATTTGCTTCTGGGCAACTCCACGTGCAAGTGGCGTCACTCCAGAGCATCTTTCAGCGATCGCAATAAATCCCGTCAGAATTTCAGGGCTTAGAGGCCACCAGTCCGAAGCGATACCCAAGCGACAACGACCCACATACGCATCAAAATCAGGAATCTCCCAACCTTCAACACACATACAACTCATCGCCGCCCAAAATGCCGCACCAAACAAATGGCCACTCAACCCCAATAATATACTTAATACTTAATACTAATACTTAATAGGTACTATACATAATATTAATTATATACATATAACCATAAATACCATCTATTTTATATTACATACTATCAATAACTATAACTACTATATTATGCTGTAAAATACAATGTTTGACTTCCGTTCATTTTTTTTTTTTTTTTTTCAAATGTGCAGACAGTTTACTTTTTTTTTTTTCTTTTGGACCTGGTGATACATGTTACGTCCTTAAGTTTAGGTGATACTAGGATAAATGTTTACTTAATCGTACTCTCTCCTCAGTCGCGGATTATCCACCTCACCATTCCCCGTTTTACCCAAAACGGCCCCGAGCAATACCCGCGTCGTCCAAGGCGCCATCAACTCGTCATTGCCTTAGTAAGCGGATCAGTGCCTCGACAACTGTTTCGTCCCGATGCCGCATGCCGTTCTTCATGTTGGTGTTGATGATGTCCCTGGTCGACGCTTCCTGTGCCCTCCTCACAAACCGTCCAATTGCGTCATCAGCGTTGTCGGCGTAGTACACGCAGTGGGCGGTATGTCTGGAGACTGCCACTACTGCGTGGGGGACGCTGCTGTGAATCCGGATATTTATGGATTTTGTCTTCAGGATGATGACCGACTCACTGCTAAGACCCTGGGCTTCGTGAATAGTTAGGACGCATGATCCAGCACCAGCCCCATATCCCTGGTCAATGAGGGTCTTCTTCTCCTCCTGCGTGTGGACCAGAAAAAGCGTGTTGGGAAGTGTGCCGGAAATATGTGCGCCCGTGAACCTCCTCAGCTGTAGGGAGTGGACCTGGTTCCTTGACGAGTAAATGCCAGGGTACACCTCCCCCAGGGCATACGCGATATCCATTGGATTCCGGTGTGTGCAGGACAGCTCGTGGCTGATGGTCACCACTAAGTCCGGACGGGCGTAGCTAATGGGGAAAAGATTTTCCCTGTCCAGATAGGGCAGTTGATTAATATCTCCGATAAGGACCGCGCTACTAGCGCCTGACAACCGGACTGCCATTACGATGGCCCCGAAATGGTTCATAAGAGCCTCATCTACGAGAATGCGATTGCATTTTTGTGACTCTTTGCACCCGTTCGATAGAATTGAAGCCATCGTGCGCACCTTGGTTCTGTTGTCTTCGCCGATTTTGTGAGCTAACTTTTGCCGTAGGTCTTTCGCGGCCTCGGTTGTTGTAGTGACTATGACGTCGTTGTCCTTATCGAAGTTATTGATCACCCAAGTGGTCTTGCCGCACCCTGGAACACCGTTGACCCAACTGATGTCCGGCAAGGCCCAGCCTCCAGCCTGATCTATAGTCCTCGAGATTGCTTCCGCCTGTTCGAGGATCTTGTCATCCAGCATAATTTTGGTGCACCGAGCTACTACCACAATTGGGTCGCCTTCGGGTGTCGCGAAAGTAATACGGCCAGTCCGCGACGTTGCCGACTCATCTAACGGTATAAACCCACACGTAGCACTATATGCAGCCATATATTGACCAGTCATTTCTCCCTTGATGACTTGGGAGGTGGCATTATTATATATGGCTGCCGCAGCCTCCTCTAGTCTCTCCTGAAGCAACCCTTCAGTCTCTAGCTGGTATGACTGCATGATTTTCTGGCAAGTCATGAGACCGACAGCATTGATTCCTTTTGTGATCGCTTGAAACTCGAAAAAGGCATTCGCCACGTGGTCGCCTGGCTTGGTTACCGTCCTGAGTTCCGGCGGGCTGACTTGCCCCCTGTCGGCTCTCGTAGGCGTTGGGCGCTTCTGTTTCGGTGGTTGTGGGATAAACCTGATGAACTCCTGTACTGCATCTATTTGTCTGATGTGACGGGGCCTGGCACCAAATCCCAGTCGCCTGCTTAGAAAGTTGGAGACCGATTTCCATCGATCCATGGTATCGATCTTCTTCTCCAAACTACGGCTGATTTTTGCTTCCGAAGCGGCCCTCTCGGCTGCTATCTTTTGCTGTAGTTTCTCTGATCCGCAAGGTGTTGTTGGGACCGACCTGGAGGATGTTCGTTGTACAGTCTCTGCTGTTTCCAGTACGGCACACTTTTGGTGGGGTCTAAGAAAACTGAGGTCTTCCCCCCTGTCCTCATACACCACCAACTCGTGATCTTTAGAGGCTTTAATGCAACCGTATCGATCAGCAACCTCACCTCTGTCGTAAACAATCACCATTGCATCCACGCTGATGATTCGGGAGCGCGTACTCGTGGTCCGGTCTGTCTCTGCGATTTCGGTGAGCAACGAGCATACTTGGGCAAACGGAGTTGTCTCATGCCACTCGAAAAGTGCGATTGTTTTATTTTGCGATCGCACAACACGATATTGGTGTTCGGCAATCTTTGCAACGGGTAACGCATTGAACTTTGTGCGTTTTATGCTCGTTTTGGAGGTGCTCCCGTTGATCAAAGCAGCCAGTCCTGGTGATATATTGACGCTATTTCCCCTTTCTAAGCGGCAGAAGCTTAGGCCGAGTCTCTCGTTATCTCTGTTCATAAAGAGGGCCACACCACGTAGTCTGATGCCTGGTTTTCCATCCTCCCCGGGTTCCAAGAATTTACATAATGGCAAAATACTTGGGGCGGTCGTCTGCTGGGAGCTGATGTCAGTGGATGTGGTAGTGGTGACGTTTGGGCTCCCATCAGTCAGGTGTATCGGTATTTGTGTAAGGGTCTGCGTAGGTGTTTGCGCGAGAGTTGATGTTTGCCTGAGTGTAGGTGTTTGCGTGAGAGTTAGTGTTTGCGTGAGTGTTGGTGTAGGTGTTTGTCTGTGAGCTTGTGCACGTGTAGAGTATTGTGTAGAGCCATTTGCCCTCGCTACGACTCGCATGACCCTGCTCGCGAACGCTAGGAATGGTGTTCTAGTGGCCTTACTCTCCATTATAGATTGCAGTGTGGACGGGGTAACTGACAACTGGATTTCAGTTTCAAGGTCTATTCTTTCACGTTCAAACCGTGGGCACTCGGTGAGCACGTGCCATACCGTCTCGTCACAGTTGGGATCACAGACACAAAAGAGACTGTCCTTAAGGTGAAAGCGGTGGAGGTAAGCCCCGAATCCTCCGTGGCCGGTCAAGATTTGGACATGGGTAGGTGTTAGTACCATATCTTTAAGGATCTTCCTTGCTTTTTGGACAGTAGGGAAGAATACTTTAGTGACTGAGCCCGTGCTGGAAGTCTCGTAGCGCCGCTGCCATTTGTTAACAGTTTCCTCCCGTATCTGCTTCTTGACGAACGATATTGGCACCTTGTCGTAGTCGGGGGCTGTATTTTTAGTGAGTGCTGCTTTTTTGGCCAGCTCGTCCGCTCTTTCATTACCGGGAGTACCAATGTGTGCCCTTAACCAAAACAGCCTCACATCTCTACCATCTTCTCGGATTTCGCGCACCAGCCTCTTTATACCGAGTGCCAAGGGGTGGGTGACGGATGGGCTCTTCATCAGATCGAGCGACGATCTTGAATCGCTCAATATGTTGACGCAGATCATCCTAGACGCTCTCACCAATTTGACTGCTCGATACAGAGCGTACAGTTCCGACTGAAAGACGGTGTTGTGGGGTTCCAGTCGAAAGGTAGAGTACCTGGTCTCCCTACCTTCATTCCACCATGTAAGAGCAGCTCCAACTTTACCCTGTATTTTGCTGCCATCAGTATATATTTGAGGTCCGGTTACTTGGCGGTCATTCAGGGTTTCGGGGTCCAAGTTCTCTAGACACTCGTATTCTGTTATGGTAAGTTGCGATGGATGGGGTATCCGTAGAGGACTCACTTTCCGCTCGACCTCTCTACCCGGTGGCAGGTACTCCTCGGTATGACCTTTTTTGATCTTAAAGAGGGTGGCAGCCTCCATCACTCGGAGGTCAAGGGGTAGTTGGCCTGACAGAATCAGCGCCGATGTCAGAGACACCGTGCGATACGCTTTGCAGATCTTCAGCGCAAAGCCTCTCTGCAGTGTATCTAGTTGTTTCCTAATCATCAATTTTTCAGCTGCAGGAGCCCAAGCGCTTGCCGCATAAAGCACGATTGGCTCTATCACCGACACGTATATGGTCCTTATTATCTCGCTATTTAGACCCCATGTCACCTTTGCTGCACGCGCTAATTGTTTGTAAATGTCTGCAGCCTTCTTGCAAGTTGCTGTCACGTGCGCATTAAAAGTGAGTTTACGGTCTATGGTGAGTCCCAGTAGTTTGATCTCTTCGACTAGATTCAGCCTTGTCCCAGACATGTGTATTACTGGGGTATCGTACTTGATCCGCTTCGTTATCACCATTGCATTGGTTTTATGAGCGGCGAAACGTAGCTTATTCTGTACACACCATTCCGAGATAGCTTGCAACGTGCTTTCGGCTGTCTGTTGCAAAGAGTCGACCTCATGGGACGAGAAAACAAGGACCACGTCGTCCGCGAATGCCTGACAATATACCCCCAAAGCCGACAGCATTTCCAGGAGCGAGTCCAGGATGAGGTTCCAAAACGTCGGACCGGCTATAGAGCCCTGAACGCAACCTTTTGTGGTACCCTTCTCACTAGAAGCTCTGGCGTAATTTAGCCTGATGTACCGGTCCTCCAAGTACGAGGTTACGAGAGCGTACAAATTTTTGGGACATTTTTTGCGCAGCATCTGCAATTTCAGAGCAGGCCACCACGCGTTGTCGAAAGCCCCCTCTATATCCAGCGAAACTAAAAGCACTATCTTTTTAGCCTTGATTTCGGTTCGGATGTGCTCCATCAAGACATAAAGGGCGTCCTCGGTTCCTCGCAGCGGCATGAATCCGTACTGGTTTGAGTTGAGCATAGGGAGGAAATTATGTTGCAGTCTGCCAACGACGAGTTTTTCGATAATCTTTCCCAGCACCGAGAGCAGTCCTATTGGTCTGTATGACTTGGGGTGAGTGTAGTCATCCTTTCCCGGCTTACGTAGTATACACACGTGTGCTACTTTCCACTGCTTTGGGAAGTATGACAAACAGAGACATTTGTTTGCCAATGCTAGGAACACCTCCCTATTGCAGTTTATCGCAGCTGTGCAAATATCGGCCGTCAGACCATCAGGTCCTGGAGCTTTTTTCGGGTTTTGTGCCTGAAGGACCATTTCCAGCTCTGCTGGTGTAAATGGTGGGTCGTCCACCGAGAGACTCTCAGTTTCGATCTGACTCGTATCTTCCGTAAGTCTTCGGACCGATCTGTGGTGTTGTTGTTCTGCATCTTCCGAATCATCAGGGTAAAACGTTTTTGCCAGAAGTTCCGCTGATTGTTCCGGGCTTAAAGTGTCACCGGCGGCGTTCCTCAGGAGCGTGTCTTCCTGTCTTCTGGCTGTCTTGCGTAGGACTCTGTAAATGCCGTCCCACATGCTCTCTCGATCTTGTGTTGAGCAGAACTGCTTCCAGCTCTCTGTTGCTGCCTCCTTTGCTTGGATCGTATAATTCTGTTTGGCCGTACTCGCTGATTGTAAATTCCCTACGACTAGGAGCCGCGTTTCGGATTCTCCTCTTTTTTGTCAAAACCTCTCGCTTTAGTTGTTCTAGAACAGGCGACCACCATGGAGGTTTGGTATCGGATTTCCTTACTCCAATCTTTGGGATTGACCGTTTGCTTGATCGGTGTATTAGGTCGACATAAGTAGTCACCAGCGCCTCCAATTCCTCCGGGCTCGTAACTTCCATCAACCTGGCAGGTGTGATGTTGTGTTGGGACAGGTTTGTCGTGAAGTGTGTCCTGAAGTCTGACCATTTCGCCTTTTTGGTGTTATAGATCCGCGTTGAAATAGGTTTCAACGGCACCAAGGCTTTTTCTAGGCGAAATGAGAACGTGATTGCGTTGTGGTCGGAAGTCGTTAAATTTCTATCTACACGCCAATCCTCGATTCTTTCTAATATTGACACACTGCAGGCAGTTACGTCCACGATGCTCTTGTATAACCTGTCGCCCCTATAGGTTTCAAAGGTTGGGGTTTGTCCCGTGTTGAGGATCTGAAGCTCTTGTTCAGATAGGAAAGCGTTGTATGCTGCCCCGCGATGGTCCTCATGGTCGCTGCCCCACCACTGACTCCAAGCGTTCACATCTCCCCCTACCAGGGTGTTATTCGTTTGTATTTTGTCGAGGAACTCCTTTGTTCTTGCGAGGTAAGGCTCTATGTCTTGATCACCTTCGAAGTAGACTGAAATCAAACCAAGCTTCAGCTGGCCCACTTTCAGTAGTACAGATGCCACGTTTTCGGTTACCATCTGGGGATCATGAATGACTTCCAAATTGTTGCCGAACACAACTATTGCCGCCTTAACTGGCTTTTGCCGGTTCAGGGTACACTGGATGACTTGTGTGCCGGGGTTTTGCTTCATCACACCTGACTTCCAAATTGTTGCCGAACACAACTATTGCCGCCTTAACTGGCTTTTGCCGGTTCAGGGTACACTGGATGACTTGTGTGCCGGGGTTTTGCTTCATCACACCTGCCTTCCCAATATAAGGTTCCTGGACTAGTGCGATTGAAACTCCCTTCTGTTCAGCCACTTGATAAAGTTCCGTTGTCGCAAGTTTAGAGCGCTGCAAGTTAGCCTGGATTACCTTTAACCTGCTTATTGCCAATCCTGTATTTTGGAGCGTGACTGTGTTGTTGTTCTATTGGTCGCCCTCAGCAATAAGACACCCGTGACCTTGCTATGTTATCCCATTTTGACCTTTCTGGGCATTCGTTGCTGAATGCTACGTGTGCAAGGACTTCTCCTTCCCTTTTTGCTTTCTTGCAATTTGTGCACGTTGGTGGCTTAGCCTCGGTTTTTATACTGCAGGCTCGCTCATGATGTTGCCCACTGCAGTAACTGCAGGTTTCTTTGGTCTCCTTACATAGTGTCCGTGTGTGGCCATAGCCGAGGCATCTAGTGCACTGTACTAGCGGTGACTGGTCTTCTATTAGGCATCTCTGTATGCCCAGGTGGACCTTTCCAGCCTGTGTGAAGTTTTTCCAGAGAGCTGGAGACAATTCCAAGACAGGATGACATTCGTGAGGGTTCCTTGCTCGCTTTCTGTATCTCATTCTGATGGATATAGCATAGTATATATAGTAGATTTGTTGTTGTGTCAGAAGACTTATGCAGAATTTTACCTACGGAAAAATAGGTGTGATGTTATGTACCTACAACATTTATCTTATCTAGGTAAGTCCCCAGGTACAATGGAAACTTAATAGCTCAATTAAAAAAATCTTTTAATACCAAAAACTCACTTCAAACTCCCAAAGCCTACCTTAATTAAATTAATTTACTCAACCTTCCCCCTCCATCCCCATCAATATCAAAGTACCTACATACATAATTTACATCCCGAGCCGTTTATTAAAATCTTCGTACGTGATTAAGATGGTATAGTCTCCCCTCAGCTCTGTTAATTTGACAAATAGGCGTCGAAATTGTCGCGTTGGGGCTTCAAGGATGCTTCGAATCTCCGCCCATCTGAGACGGTGATTTGTGTGGGAGGTAGAGTGTAATTTTGATAGATAGGACAGCGTTTGCAACATCTGAATTAATGCTCTGAAAGATGTCTGCAATAAGTGTAATTCTGTTCGACTGCAAGGTGTGAGCAGTGGTGGCCGAGTGGTAACGGCTCCGACTTACGAGTTGTAGGTCGCGGGTTCAAACCCAGCCAGGCGCATTACTTTGTGTAATTTATTGCATCACCACTGCTCTCAAAACGGTGAAGGAAAACATCGTGAGGAAACCGGCATGTCCTAGAACCAAAAAAATTGAAGACATGTGACATTCACCAACCCGCACTGGGCCCGCGTGGTGGATTACGGCCCATTCCCTCTCCTAGAAAGGAGGCCTGAGTCCCAACAGTGGAAACATTATAAGGCCGACTATGCTATACTATGCTATATGCATGGTAATATCTACCAACTTATCCGCCTAAACGCGGACCCGTGAGATGAATTAAGATCTTCTCCCTCAGATTCTTACAACGGCCTGTGTTCTAGTACTGGAAAGTTGCAGGATTCTTATGCTATGCTTATTTTGACTGTAGTTTTACCTTGATAAGCATACTGGATTCATTTTACAGGTATTTCATAGTTAAAGCTACAAAAGTTATTCCATATTTTATTCAATAATCAAATAAGACTTGTTCTGTTTCTTGGTTCTATGTACGAGTATCCTCTTAATCGTTAATTACGGGAGCCTTTAAGAATAGGCGCCATATTTTAGACCAACTCACTCTTTCACTTCATACCACCTTTATTTTCTACAGCTTAAGGTTTCATTAAACTACTACAAAGGTAGCAATATGTTGGTACTGATGAGTCCTGAGAGGTGACTTGAAATAATGTTGAGTGCTACCGTAGTTGGTAGGGGGCGTGGCCTATTTGTCACGTTGTACTTACGTGAATTGGGAAATAATTAAATGTAACTGAAGTGACTTGTTTTACACGAATACTGACTTATACCCGTGGCTGCGCTCGCTGTTAATTTCTCGGGAACAACATTTTTTATTGATGACTCCTACCCTCCTTTATTTTTGTTGGGGGTAGATTTTTGAAAAACCCAAATAACATGTTAATCACACTTATTAGATAAATTTAATTATACCGTGTATAACTTCCATTGGTATTTACAATATCAACATAAGTTAGGAATTCAAGTATGCGTTTTACTATGTGCTTTCATTACTAAAAAAAACTGGGCAAGTGCGAGTTGGACTCGCACCCTGAGGATTCCGTACAAATTTACCTATGTAAACAGTTCAACTCTAAAACAACATTCACTAATAGAGTATGATCCTTTACTTAACGCAAACAAGAGAGTCAAACACAGGGTTTGCCCAACACTCACTTATCGTAGCACTGCCTTCGCACGCAAATTCTTTGATTTTCTTGGTGGACATCTATATAAGATTAATAAGAAGCTAACAGTTTACCCTCTAACAAGAGCAAATTGTAAAAGGGTTATTACTGCCTGGCTTAAGTCCCTCAATTACGATGACACTGAAAATCTGCTCATTGTACCATCCTAACCAACTGCCTATGCTGGCACCTCCTTCACCCCGTACACATGCACCCACACACACACTCACTCTCTCCCACACGCACTCACACAGACACATACACGCTCCCACAAACTCGCACTCACACTCACGCACACTTACTCACGCACATACTCAATTACTCATTCAATTTAGTTCCTGCCACTCACCTTGTACCCCCATAACAGCAACAATCACATTGCACCTAGCTTAATCCCTCTTAATTATTACTTCTCACTGATGTTGTATACAGCTGTCACCTATTGTCCGGAGTCTGGAGAGGCTGGTAATCTGTCATACAGGTCCCCTAGTACAGAAACCAGTCTCTCATATAGATCACAACAATTATCGCTAATGTTTTGTATGCTTCTTTATATTGTTTGCAAATTTCTATGTGAGAGAAGAACAATAAACTTATTATTATTATTTCGTTTATTCATCTATCTTACAAATTATATTTTTAAATATTTAAATAAAAAATAAAAAAACATTTAAAAATATAAAAAATAGTGTCCCACCGGTATCGGGAACAGGGTCCAAGCTACCGGCGGTCAGGGCTCCAGAGAAAGGAACCTCCTAACAATACGAGCCGTGTCCAGGAGTACCGCTTTCTGAATCAAGCCCTTGATCCAGTCGCCTAACGCGAGCCTCCTAAGGTGTTGGTCGAGTATTATTATTATACATTTATTTATCTCAGCACCCTAAGGTCCTGGACCTTTGGAAGGCGTACGAGGAGCCGAAACCAACTCGCAGAGGCCCTTTTAGACGCTTTTAATGGAAAGTGGTACGAACCGGTGATTATCCCTGTACGCACTATGCTAGTGCATCCAAGGACAACCCCCGGTTGGTGGGAAACTATTGCGACATATGGAAAACTAAGATATAAGGCTATGGTTTTTGGAGTCTTAAGTGGACTGGTTACCAGGAAATATGTTAAGACTATGGCCCCTGCCTAAACAATGTTTTTAATATCCATCGACAAAAGGCAGGGGGTGACTTGCACACTCAATAAATGGGCCCCCATAAACGGTCGCTAGCACGGAGTGACGTAGCAACAAGAGGGCAACATATCCTGAAGTGCTTAAGGAGTGGAGAGGTATACCACGGCTATCAGGACAATCCCGGAAGTACGGTCAAGATCCCTACCAGCACCTTACTGGATTATACATCCTTCTCCCGAGCACGTTTGCTCTTGCGAATCTCCACTCAAGCCAGCCAATAAAGGCAAGAGAGAGGTGGGAGCTCTGTTCCTCGTCAGTGTTCACTACGGCCGGCCTATTATTAATTCCCGAATGGAGTCTCGAAGTTTTTTCCGAATCACAATTTTCTTTTGTTGTGACGTAGGTAACAATAAATTTGAAGTTTTCAGATTTATTCCTATATTGTGCTATATGACCTTGCTTTATGCCAAATTTCAGGATTCTGGATCAACGGGAAGTACCCTATGAATTTTGATTTCCTCGAAAGTATCGAAATTACTCGAAATATACGATTTTTCAGCCGCATCTTTTTTTTCGTTAACTTAGAAGTTTGATTTTTTCACAGCTTCAAGAGACCGCAAACTAGAGTGCATAATTTTAATATTAACTCAATACCTCCACGCGTTCACGAGATAAAGGTCTACACACAGACAGACAGACTGACGGACGGACGGACAACAAAGTGATTCTATAAGGGTTCCGTGTTTTCTTTTGAGGTACGGAACCCTAAAAATGCTGTAGATGTCAATGGGATTTATGATATTCTAGGAGTTGGAACAATATCATAAAAATAGTGCTAATCTATCAGATTATTGAGAATAATGATGTTATTATTTCAGGTACCCATTAATTGTATACAACTTAGTGGCTATCACGACTATAATACCACTAAGTAGCTATCATGACTATAATACAACTTAGTAGCTATCATGACTATAATACCCATTGGTATTTATTACTAGTGGTGTTTCTTTAGTATAACGACTGAGATCGACAGTGTAGATCATAACTTTAAACGCACTTTAATATAATAACAACATAATGTAGAATGGATAACACTATACTACTTTAGTCAAGCTTAGAATTTTTCATCCAAAGATATGACATAAAGGACCTCCAAAATTGGTCTCTCTTTTTTCTGTACCATCTTCAAGAACCTGGAGGTTCTACCCGCGATGGTAACAATTTTCTTTGTTCTCACCGTCAGATGACAAATGGTTTTTCTTCCAAGTTCCAGTCCTTGGCCAGATAAATGACCGACCCACTAATAATACCTGGAACCACTAGTGAAAGTAGCAGCATCTGCTGCTATCTTCTTACAGGCAGAAGGAGACTCGAAGGAAATTGCTTGATAAATGTACCTTGTTAGCATGCAAGCTGGTCAGACAAATATGTTTTAAAGAATTGTGTAAATTAAGAATAAGATTAAAAATAAAACTATGTAACAGGGGTGCACGAAAGCAAGAATTGAAATATTGTGTCTTTTTTCATACATTCGATATCCCAGGAACCTACACTTTGAGCCAGTCCTTACATAAAACATATATATGAAACGACAAATACCCGGCGCCTCCACCACTTGTCGCACTCTGCGACGGTATCGGGATCTTTATTACTTCTTCAAATAAAAAAGTACTTTTTATCTTGATTGAATATTTTTACTGAATTTCAATATTATCACATCGCACTACAACTGTTGCGTCCCGACTCAAAAAACTAGACATTTCTTTGTTCTATTCAATTTTTAAACCTATTCTAGAACAACAAAATCCTTAGAAGTATATTTTACATGCCAGTTCGTTAACTTACCTCATGCGATCTCCTTTCGATATCACAGTACCTACCAATCTTACAAAGAGAAATTACTATCAGTTTAGATATTTATTTAGTGTTTGCAGTTTCTGATTTTCTCCTGTACTTATCCTGCCAGTCATAACAAAAGACTTCACTATTTACAATAAATAAGTACATAACTCTTGTTTGTGCTGCTATTAGTGAATTGTGCAATGGTGGAGAGTCGTTATGACGAGGGGCTCGTTAGTGATGGGCGGGGCGGCAGCACAACACTAGTGAGATTTATTTAAAGAGAATTGTATGACCGGGGATTTGTTTAAATTTATTTAACTTTAACGAGAGAGAGGAATCCCAATACGTATATTTTAGTAAACAATAACATAAACGTAATGAGGAAAGTTGTATGCCAAATAAAAATAGAAACATCAAAGAATAGTTATTTGCCAATAAAGTACCTACCAATAAAATTACTGATGCAGATGTTGAATTTTGTCCGATAACTGTCCGAACCGATCCCGATTCGTCGGTGGCGCGTAGTGCTCCACACATGCCTCAAAAAGATGTCAGCCGTAGGGGCCCAGCAGCAGGGCCGAAGTCTACTGGGGCCATGGCTTGGCTTCCAAAAGGGAATTCCGTCTTGGAACACAAAGCAAAGAAGAAACATAGATTTGGTATTAGTCAGTAAAAGTCTAACAACTAGAGCGGAAAAGCCATTGGATGATATCCCAACTTACACAAAGAGATGTTTAAATTCAAACCCAAAACAAGTATCATCAGTAAATAGGTAGGTAGTAGATCTTGAATAAGAAAGTTAAAAAATTTAACTGCAGTAGCTGAGAATAAATAATTATGTGAATATTCAGTTACAGAGCTTCTACTGCGTAAGGTCAAGATAATATCAAAATCAAAATAGAACCACAAATTCTTAGAGTTAAATTATTATGAGAATAAATACCTACCTGAAAAAACTGGGCAAGTGCGAGTTTACCTATATAAATAGTTCAATTCCGGAATAGAGACTCGGAAGATTTTCCGAATCGCAAAAAAAAATGTGACGTAACAACAAAATTACAGTTTTCAGATTTATTCCTATACTTGTGCTATAAGACCTTGCTTTAGGCCAAATTTCAGGATTCTGGGTCAACGGGAAGTACCCTATGAATTTTTATTTCCTCGAGACTGTCGAAATGTACGTTTTTTGCCACATAAACCGAAGTATCTTTTTTTTCGTTAACTTACACCTTCAAGAGTCCGCAGACTTGATTATATTTATGGTTTTAATTTTAACTCGATACCTCCATGCGTTCCCGAGATAAAGGGTCTTGACAGACAGACAGACGGACAACAAAGTGATCCTATAAGGGTTCCGTTTTTTCCTTTTGAGGTACGGAACCCTAAAAATCATAAACACTGTAGCCTAGTATGATTACTTTAGATATAACTTATCTGGTTACGAACAACCGAAGGAGCCATAAGGGCCTATTACACCATTCGATATTCAGACAGTTTTAGTCTATGATTCGACATATCGCGTAGTGTAATAAGAGTTAGACCGGTCTTACTCGGAACAAAAAATAAGACAGTCTGAATATCGTGTGCTGAATATCGCGTAGTGTAATAGGCCCTATACTGTGTGAAAATTGATGCGGCAAAAAACAACTGACGGCAGAAATGTTGTCTAATAAGTAATAGTTGCTATGAAAAAAGAAGCATGAAGCATGTTCCACTTATACAAGTAATTTAGAAAAAGGTCAAGAGAATCTACTTTAGATATTTGTACCTACAGTAATTTTCTCCTTTTCTAAGAAACTCTGTAATTTCCTCTGTTCCAACTCCGATTCCACAAACACAAACATTACCAGAAACTCTCTCAATCACAGAGCAAAACATTTCCCTTAACAGGCCTCCTGGAGTGACAAGAAGGCGTGTCAGCCCGCCTTCTACGACAAATTATACACTGCCGCCCCAAACCTACGACAATAGGCCCGTCACCTTTCACAAGCTTCAATGTATTCTGCTGAGCATTGTTTAAATCAATAGGAGGTAGTGTTTAAAGGAATGTACTGAATAGATTTAGCGGTGTTTATTCGAAAATGTTTTTGGTGTTAATTCTTTTCGAGCGCTGTGGCGTTATTGATGGTTAGGTTTGTTTTAATGTCGTTAACAATCGAAGTGTTGTTGGATGGGTTCACGCCTACTGGATGGTAATGGAATTGATTTCTTGCTTAGTGGTTATTTATAGTTTTTGAAATAAAACACTTTATTATTTAAAAGAATAGAAGTCATTTAAATTTTTACTATATTTTTGTATGCCTCAATAATGAGACATAGCGGAAACTACTTTATTGTTTTGTTAATATCCTATAAATTAGTAAATTATAGTAGATAATTAAAATAGAATTTTATGTATTCTTGTCAATTAATATCTTAGTTTTACCTAAAACACATGTGAATTCTATATTATAGTTGCAGATTAAAATTAGTCAATCCATATTATTTCGGTACATATTTCACTTTCTTCTGAGTCATTTAAATATAATTTATGGCTGAAACACAAAGCATACCATAACAGACTGAATGACAAATAACTTATACAAAATGAAATAGCGAGAAGAAGCGACTGAAAGAAACGCATTACTGTATTCTCAGGAGAATCGCAAGCATATTCAGAATGTTATTGCTGCAATGTTTCTACTTTGTGTGATATTGCTATGTCTGTCGAGAAGTAAGGCGTTTCTGATGTGGTTTTGTTTGAGAGGGAATTTTTAGTAGTTCTCGTGATTAAGAAGGTCCTTTTCACTCGCCTATCGTCAACATCGAGCATGGTTTAAAAGCTTGTTACTTCATCTAACGCAATCTACCGCGATGTTTGATGAAAAGGCAACGTGAAAAAAGAAAGATAACGCCTGAAAACTTTGTTAGCATTCGGTAATTCCGTGATTTACTCGAATATTTTACAAAACTTGTTCCAGGAAATACGAGTTTTTTTAAACCATTAAAAGTTTTTGAAAACATTCTAGGACTTTTTAATTTTTGAGCAAATTATGAAGTTTCAAAGTTCATGCAAAATAGCAGATTTTCAGAGGTCTTTACTGGATTAGTTTTCACAAATATATAAATTGATTTCAATAGAAGCCTAGATAATATACACAAGATACTGTGATTCCAAAATATCTAATGAAAAATATATATTAACGTCATAATCGCGTAAGAGCTTGTAAGGTTGTATGAAAAATAGTGAAAATGTATGTCGAGTTGGATGTCCTTAAAGGTCTTTAATTCAGTAAAACTAAAAAAAAAATATCGAAAAGTATTTTATTATTTTTTTGTAAATTTAAATGATGCGAGAACGGTCGATGGGGCGACGCTAGGTCCAACAAGTCTATGAACCTTTTTCGACTTTTGCTATATTTTTTTTTTAATTCATATAAACCAGTGCTTGACTGCGATCCCACCTGATGGTAAGCAGCGATGCAATCATATTTTTTACCTTTAAATTAGGCGTTTCCTGCATTCTTTGAACAGACATTTAAAATGGACTTTGAGTAAACTGACCATCATCATAAAAATTAATGTTCATAATTCATCATCATTATCGAATATAGGCGAAGTGAGCCTGTGAATACACAGCAAAAAGTAGTCTTACCTAACATTAACCATTATTATCTAACATTGCCTACTTATTCAAGACCTCAATTCATGCCCAAATAAAATAGCCATACATTCTCATGTTCTTAAGATGAAGTGCAGACATAATTTGGAAGAAAATGCTGGCTGGTATAGTGTGCCCAGTCTAAATAATAAAACGCTGGCGTTCGGCCTAGGCATGAATCTAGGATGTAACAAGACAGCCAAGCTGTTATGCCTTGAGATGCTGAGTATCATCGGTTTGAGATTCTTTTTCGCCACTTTCGAGTATTTACCACAAATTCCTAATTTAACACTCTATATTACTTTTTAGTTGTTATTTTAACGCTTGTTGGCATTCATACATTTTTATTTGTGTGTTATTCTAAATATTTAAATTAATACCCCCCGAATTACAGACCCATTTCAGTGCTACCCACTTTTAGTAAAATATTTGAGAAACTTATTTTAGAGCAACTACAAAGATTTTTTAACAGACATAAATTATTACTTAACAAACAATTTGGTTTTACAAGGGGTCGTTCAACAACCGATGCCGGTGTTGAACTTTTAGGACATATTTATAATGCATGGGAAGACAAATGCGATGCCCTGGGCATTTTTTGCGATTTGTCAAAGGCCTTCGATTGCGTTCTCCATGAAACATTAATCAGGAAACTACACCATTACGGAATCCGGAACTCCTCCCTGGATCTTCTTACATCATATCTGAGTGAAAGGATTCAGAGAGTTGATGTAAACGGAAAAAGATCTCCTGGATCTGTAGTAAAAATGGGTGTCCCCCAGGGCTCAATTCTTGGCCCATTTTTGTTTCTTATTTATATAAACGATTTACCTTACCTCATAGACGATAACCATAACATAGTGTTGTTTGCAGACGACACTTCACTTTTGTTTAAACTTAAACGTCAGCAGCCGGTTACTGACGATATAAATATAACACTTTCAAAAATAGTACACTGGTTTGATGTAAATAACCTTCTACTTAATGAAAAAAAAACTAAATGTATAAAGTTTACCATGCCTCATGTTAGGCAAGTAGAAACTAGTGTGCTAATAAAAGGTAAAGAGTTGAGTCCTGAAGATAATACAGTGTTCTTGGGCATAACTCTAGATGCTAAGCTTCAGTGGGGCCCACATATAGACAAATTATCAAAAAAACTTAGCTCTGCAGCATACGCTGTTAGACAAATTCGAAATTTAACTGATGTAGAGACTGCCCGTTTAGTTTACTTTAGCTATTTCCATAGTGTCATGTCGTACGGTATTCTACTGTGGGGAAATGCCGCCGAAATACAGTCAATTTTTGTTTTGCAAAAAAGGGCTATTCGTTCGATTTATAAATTAAGTCCCAGATACTCCCTCAGAGATAAATTTAAAGAAATTAATATAATGACTGTACCTTCACAGTATATTTACGAGAATATTTTGTATGTACATAAAAATATAAACATGTTTAAAAAATACAGTGATGTTCATAATTTTAATACTAGGAACAAACACAAATTTGTGGTTCCTACAACCAGGCTGAAAAAAATAGGGGGCTCATTTAGATGCCAATGCATACACTTCTATAATAAACTTCCTAGTCATATTCAACAACTAAGCCTTAATAAATTCAAATTATTTGTAAAGCGAAAACTTTGCCAAAAGGCCTTTTACACTATAAAGGACTATGTTGAGGACCAAAAGGCTTGGGATTGACCTGCTCCAGTACGCACTGCAACTGTTGTCTTATTATTATTTTTTTTCTTTTTTGTTTTTAATTTCAATTTTGCTTTTTATTATTATTATTTATTACAATTTGATATTGTAGATTATTTTTATTTTGCAATTAGACTTTTTTTTTTTTCTCTTTCTCTATTAATTTTTGACATCAATGTTTACTTAGTATTGTAAACAATATTTTTCTTTTTATTATTGTGAACGTGAGGACTATGTTGATTGCTTTTTTTTTCCTTTTCAGTAATTTTAACGTATGTCTGGCAATTTGAGTATTTTCTGCGGCCTACCCAAATGTCCTTTCCTTGGTATTGTTCGTCAAGTAGTTGAGCTCCTTAGTAGTCCTGAGTTGAGCTTTACGAATACTGACAAATGCTTGCACTGACTGGACAGGTCCACTCAAATCTGTAAGGTTCTTTCTTCAAAAGACCATTTCAGACAAATCTGCATGGTTCTCATGTGATTTGACCATTACATATTTACTGTATGGACTTTAAAAGAGACTTTGACCCCTGAGTTTGTTTCGGTGTTTCTTCTCAGGGTAGTCAGCTAGGAAACACCGGCCTCATCTAGTTTAAAAATGACGAAAAAAAAAATTGACGTGTAAAAGTGTTTTTTTAAACCTATTTACAAAATAAATATCATTTATCATTTATCATTATCATTTAATAAATATTTTTGGCAAATAACAAAACGATAAAAAATGTAAATCGGTAATTAGGTAGAACATTGACCTGGTAACCTTTATCAACTCTGGTCTTTAATGCGGGATGCCCAGGAACTGAATAAGTGAAGTACAATGAAGTAGTTCTATAATCAGCATTGGGATCCACTTAATGTTGAGTACCTGGCTCTTTCATATGGAAAGAAAAGAGAACAGAGAAGCAAATGCAAGGGCGATAAAAGAATGATAAAGAGGATATTTTGAGTCAGAAATCACGCTAGTAATCATAGGTAATTAAAAGTCCCATTTATGATTTCTAATCTGATATATTCTCTTTAGTGGTTAGTTTAGTTTTCTCCAGTTTGTTAAAGCCGTTCTTGTAAAGTTATTCTATTAAAATAACTGAAACACCATCGAGAAACACATAGTACCCACGATGTTTTTCATAACATCCAGCCTGGGTCGTACGGCTGCGTAATGGTCGAGTCACTGCCAAAATAAATGTTGCTTAATACGCTGAAACTTTTGAAATATGTCCCGTTTAAATGTGCCGCTGAAAGCCCCATAATTTTCCCCTTTATGTTACAAGTTCTAAGGCCTCTTTGTTGGCGCGTGTATCTTTTTTATTGTTTAGCGTTTTCTGCGACCGTCTTTTGTTGTTGTTTAATGTTATTTCTAGATGTTCTGCTTGAGTTATGGTTCTGAGATTGTGTTGGAAGCTTTTTTATGTTGGAAATTGTGGAATGAATTATTATAGACTACATTGTAAATTGTATAAATGTGCAATGGATACATCAGTTGCGAGTGTGGAAGGATAAATTACTGAAAACGAAATAGACGACCAACAAATAAATTAATCTAAAAACAAAATATCTGTATTTTGAACACTTGGTTCTTGCAACAGAATAAAAGAAAGAGAGAAAGAACAATAATTTATTTGCGGGAAATGAGGCACACAAACTACATACTTACTGACATATCAGTTAACCATTTTAGTTCTTACAAAACAGCTGTAATTTCTTGGATTATTTACATCAAAAGAAAAATAGTTTAACCAAACAAGAATATTCATGACTAACCCAACCACAATCCTCAAAGCTCTAACAAATAGTTTACCTCCCAACCAGTTGTCGTCTCAATAACTTAAAACTATCATCTCCACAAACTTCCATCAACAAATAAAACCCGACACAACTCCATTGAGAAACTTCCTCACGTCTATAAAATACACTGAATGTTCCCATTCCAGCAATAGAGACATACAGATACGATATCTTCACGGCTCGCACTTAAGTGGCTATTACAGATAGGGAATAGCATATAACCGATACTGCATGTGCACCACTGATGGCCTATTTTCATACCTATTGAAACCTCAATGGGTCCGCTTGATACCGTCATTTTATCTCCTGGACTTGTTTTCCAATATCATGACACTGTTCACCTTAGTTCCAACTTTGACTATATAGTTCGTGACACTGTGTGCTTTAGTGTATAACCGTGTTGGGGTTGAAATGCCTCCTACGTAATACTTTGGTTAGAGGTAACAATGGGAGGAAGATGCGTATGTTTTTCGTATCGAAGATAGTTGGATTGTCTGCAGATAGTGCCTACACGAAGGTGTAAATTTAAATTGGTCTGTACTGATGTTTATGTTACGGTGGTAAGGTGCTAAGAAGACTCTGTTATCGTTTGCTCTAAAATATTTTAGCTTCATCTCGATTGTGTTTAATCCTTTTCCTTATTACTTACAGTGTGATAACTTGATGTCGGTACAAGCTTTTATATACACTCTTTGTTGAATCAGAAACTACTTCTAGATATTTTATTGTGGAGCCAACGATCCAGGTTTACATGAGCTTCAAAGCATGAAAAAAATGGGAAAGTGTTAGTGTTTTTGTATGATGCAAAATATATAATAAGGTTAGCCTCATTAAAGCAACATTTTAGAAATAAAGACACTGAAGTCACTTTAAACATTGACAATTTTCTGTCACACAAACTGAAATGACAAGTTAGTCGCATACGTTTTCTGGCTTTTCAAAAACCCATAGTGCTTATTTTCTTTTTTAATAACTTGCGTTTTAATTCTAGTCTTCCTACTACTGTTACACAATACAGCAATACAGTTGCTTATACCACTGTCATCATCATCAAAAATCAGTGTACAAGATAAGATCCCATCAAAATCTCCCATTAACACGTCACCATGGGCCATATCTGGCCATAAACCACGGTAACATTATCGCCGACCCCCAAACGGCACAGGATAATATTATTGGATTTACGAGGGCGTGATCCGGCGTATGATTTACGCCTTCCTTTGGGCGATAAATTATAACGTGATAGTGTAACCGCTACTATTGCGACTCGATGTCGATTTCAATTTGGAGATTTTTTATCGATTGCTGTTCAAGTCTTTTATACTATTAGGTTTGGTCTCTTGTAGATATTCATAAATATGTCATTGACTTCTGTTTCTTTCTTTCTAGTTTTGTTTATTTTATAGGTAAAAAAAGTTCCTGTTTTGACCAGTAAAAAGATTGAAATTTTGCTACTACCTGCTTTGGATGAGGATTAGATGATGCACGAGATTTGAAGAAAATAGTTCAAATGGATAAATTTAATTTCATAGTAGCCGATTACAAAGACTCAGGGAAATAATTTCAGATTTTATATGATTTCCGTCTTTATAGAGTTAGCAAAAGTCATAAAAGTGTCAAAGCAAAATTTATTCCAAGTTTCGTGAAGGTAAAAATATCTAACGTGCCAATATCTTGGCTAATCATGGCAATATTAAACTGGACTATATTTACCTCAACAGTAAGGCTTACATTATCATACAAGAAACAAAACCAAATGATCCATTGACAGAATTTAATCCAACTAACCCAACAACACCAAATCCTCGCTAATCACCGAACAAACAAACAAACACACAAAGTATCGAACGGTAGTATTTACGAGCGAATCTCAACCCGTACAATGCTATCGAGATCTGTTCACCCTGGCCCGAACAAAGACCATTCATCCGCCGATGCAGCTACAAGATTATCATATTTAATGGCTCCACACATTATTTATGCCACGCCGCCACGTAAATTTACATTCAGTTACGCCTTTAGATCTCAATATGGGTGGACTGATAGCGGGGTTGCTAGCTTCAATGTAGTGTCGGGGTTATTTGTTTTATGAAGGGCTTCGGATTTATGGACTGGTACCGGTCTTAGCAGAAAGCTGGTAATGTTAGTATCGTCTTCTAATGTTGTGGAAAGCTAATGAGAACAATTTGGGAAGTGTGCGTCGGAATTTACACAATTTATCCCGCCAAGCTCTTTCCAACATTGAACTACAATACGTAGGCGATACACTACCACATGGTGAATATGTGCAATACAAATTTTTGGGTATACCTTTTCTATGCGTCCAGTTATGGAGCCGAATTACTGGAGTCTGTGTTTCCTGATAGCTACAACCTAAGGGTCTTAAAGTCAATAATAGTGCATTGGTTACTTCTAGGCAAGCGTGCTCCATTGTTGACCGCATTATCACTTACCATCAAATGGTGAAACGTGAACCTGTCAATAAGTATTAAAAAAGAAAAGGTGCTTATTTTGTTTACTTCTTCTAAGCTACAGTATCAAACTTTTTTTTTTAATTGTTATAAACCAGTGCTTGACTGCGATCCCACCTGATGGTAAGCAGTGATGCAATCATTGATGGTGAGACGCACTAGTTTATTAAGAACCAATTCACTCTAGCCTTGAAGGCAACTAAATTATAGTTGGACGGGAAGACCGCAGCAGGCAAATTGTTCCAGTCCTTCGATGCACGCGGTATAAACGACGAAGCGAAACACTTAGTCCGGACCGTTGAAGTTTCAACAACGTAAGGGTGGATACTGATGATACTGATGATGTTACTTTGGGTCGGTGAAATACATTTCTTCATCCTTCAATCACCATGCTATCATTAACTCCCTGCTTTTTGATATACTATATACCGAACTTTTCTTTTGACATCATTAAACACAGTGTCTTTTATATCTTCATCATGATTGATCTAATGTCGACATTCAGATGACGGTTTTCTTTATAAAATACAATAATATGTATAGGTGATCTATGTTCAACCATTTGCAAAACTTAAGAGACTTATTAGGGCTGAATTCCAACAACGTTTATAGCACGTTTCTAAAATATGTTTTAGTACATTTGAGAGGACACGTTACTTTATTCAACTCCATCGAAGTGCAAACATTTATGTCTAGACACCGGCTTTAAATGTTTACAAGCGTTCCCGTATATTGGAAACAACCCTTCGGTTTAATATAAATGGTACGGCTAGTACTACAGCCTGCTTTATTGGATGTCAACCATATTGGGTTACATATACAACTTCACATTCAATGATGGATACATTTGAGACAACGTTTACAAGGATGTGGTTATTGCTATCTAAGGCAAATATCAAAGCTATTAAGCGATTAGAAACATGACGAGTGGTATGGATGACTGATGATACAATGATCCAATACATTTTTTTACCTTGCTAAATAAAAAATTACTTTTTTATTCATTTAAGCCTAAAGAAGACCAACTCTTTGGCATAAGGCCCTTTGCAAGTTTTTATATAAAGATACGATTTTCAGTTCAAATAGCAATACACTTAACTGCATATTACA
Source organism: Mythimna impura (assembly GCA_905147345.3). Taxonomy (NCBI): domain Eukaryota; kingdom Metazoa; phylum Arthropoda; class Insecta; order Lepidoptera; family Noctuidae; genus Mythimna; species Mythimna impura. The sequence goes on from LR990344.1 coordinate 1,698,364, forward strand.
TCATCATCTTGTATTTTGAACGCTGTACTCAGACCTTCTTGCAAACTTCCTTAATTAAGTCTTCGAATTCAATTCAAAGACTTCCAAGCTTAATAATTCATTTACGAAATAACTCTCCGGTCTCTAAGTCTCTCAACCCTAGCAGCACTACGCTGTAACATGCGTTGAGCATTCAGCCCGCAGCCATTGAAATTTAATTGTACCTGAGATATACGATTGAGATGTGCTAACGTATGGCTGCTGAGATTTACGGCTCCGAATATTTATTTATACACTGTTGTCCATGTCTATACATGGATAAGGAAAATTAAGATTAATTGCTCTTACGGTGATTATAGTGTAATTATAGGTTTTAGTTTTTAATTTACAAATAAGATTTTTGTTTCCTGTTATTTTCATTAAAGTTGTTTTTTGTTGTATTTTAAGCATATAGAAGTAGCTAAATATTGTAATTAAAAAAACCCGCAAACATGCTTTTTTAATTTTCCTAATTTTTTAAATCATGCCCTATAACTTTTAAACAATTAAACCAATTTTCATTTCTGGGTCAAATAAAAGGGCCTATACTATAAGGTATAGGCCCTTTTATTTGACTCAAACTAACTTGGTCTGACTTGTAAACATTTAGTTGGTTCATTCCTACTTTCTAACTTGTAAATGACTAAACCAATTTCTATAAAACAAGAACCATATCTAGAAAATCTACTTTCAAATAAAAGACACCGCAGCCAAATCGGTTCTTTCTTTAAAAAATACGGTGCCTCAGACAGACATTCACGATATAGCTGACAAACTTAGCACAACTCATTTTGGATCGAGGATTAAAAATTAAAAATTAATAGTCCACACTAGTCCTGGCCCATCATAGGTGGAAGTCGTGGAAGACCCTTGCCCAACAAATATAGCATAGACGATACAGGCTGATAGTAACCAGTCTGATCGTATCAGCGATATTGCCCGGTGGGAAATTTTATATAGCAAACAGTTGTCAAGCCACAACAGCTGTTAGCGCACTATCCACGTCACCTACCACTTATAAAGCAGCAATAACTAAATACAAATTACTTCAAAGTTTCCTTCCCTTTCAACAAGCCGAGTTAATAGGAATACAAAAAACATAGTTATTAACAGGTCTAGGTACAATTTATTGCGTTATAACCGCTTGTTAACGTAGGCGGTAATTACTTACGGTCGATATTATTTTAAAATTCATAAGTCGTGTTCAAGCATGCTAATATAAACGTATTATTTATGACTAGCTCCTGTCGGCGGCGTTGCTCGTGCGAAAGTAGAAAATTATTCCATGGGAAGGTATTGTTGGAATAAAAAAATCTTGATTAAATTTCTTTTTATTACATAGTCTAGATAGACTATGCCCTAGATAAGACATACGATTTAAAAAAAACCGCCCCTTACCGCCTTAAACACCGTAACCGAGTACATGGTTATGTACTAGGTCAAAACCAAATCCGATCCGATAATGAGGGTTGATTAAGTTACCAGTATCTAAACAAACAGATGTTCATACCCGTAATATTATACTTTTGTAGTGGAGGCGTGTTTGCGAGTTTTATAGCTTTTTTAGAATTACGAGTATTTCGTTGATGGCAGTTGTGGGCAATAATTATGCGCTGCCAGAATGTGAAATATGTGACCCGAGTGTGGCCATTAATTCCAGCAGTTTCTATAGCTGTGCCTACTACGTAGCTTTAAAGAATACAATGCAATATATGAAGTTGTATTGACTCGGCTACTCATGTGCCAAAACTTAACTGTAAAACTGTCTGGTTTTACTGTTAATCTCGTGTCCCAGTGTTTGTTATCAAACTCCTCCGAATTTGTTTTTGTACATATTTTTAGGTCTAAGAATAGGTCGTAGGCTATTTTTTACCCACCTTCCCCATCCTCCATTATTTTCCTTAATAATTTATGTGGTAGAAGAAAGTTTGCCGGATCAGTAAGTATAATAATAACTACTGAAACTAAGTACTGAAAATAAGTTATCGCTTTAATTATATTTTTTGTTTTTGTTTATTTTGCATGAATGTAATTTTCGTCCTAGACGTGCTTACTTTACATAAATTACATAGATACACGACACAAAAACTACTCTACACAAACGTACATCAAGAACACACTTTGAGCTACTACAAATGTTTAAATTTTCGCACAAAATCACGGGTTCAGTTTCATATAAGCGAAATGTTTTTAACGAGACATCATCTTTATCAATCATATATATATTTTCTCGTCTTACTTATAACAAATAACGCAAAATTAGTTACATCAGAACACTCAAGCCAAAAGTTGCGACTTCTTTTACATACGCCTTATCAATGGCTACCATAAATACCATAGTTAAGGATATTGATGATGTTTCAGTGGCTAAATCATATAAATGTGACCCGGAAACATGTGGGATTTTAATCGAATCTACTTCGAAGGCATTGACTGTAATCTCACAAAACATTCGCAGCATCTATAAAAATATGGATGGTTTTGTTGTTCATTTATCTAGACTTACGTTCAAACCAGACATAATCATTTTAACTGAATGCTGGTTAAACGAGCACAAACCACCACCACTCTTAGACAATTACTCGTGTTTCTTTTCTAAGAAAAGTTTAAACAAAAATGATGGCATTGTCATTTATGTAACTAATAATATAAAGTGCACTGTGGAGGAACCAGATCCCGTAGGAGGAAATTTTCTGCTGCTTAACATTGATAATGATATTAAAATTTTAGCTACTTATAGATCTCCATCCATTTATTGCATCGACAATTTTCTGAATAGTATTGACAGTATACTTCGACCTGCTACGTGCAATAATATTATTGTCATTGGAGACGTAAATATTGACATAAAGCCTAATAATAATGACAGAAATAGTCCATCATACCTAAACCTCACTTCAGAATTAGGCCTTCTTCCTGGGCACACATTGCCCACTAGACTGAACAACTGCTTGGATCACGTCATGATCAAAACAAACAATTCAGCCATAGTCACTGTCATAGAGTCTACTGTTACAGATCATGATTCTGTACTTGTTAGTTTATCTTGTAAGCGGGAATCGATAAAACAATCCAACATGATTAATAAGACAGATTTTAATGCAACCATAAAACAATTAGAATCTATGGATTTCTCTTTTGTCTCTTCTTTAGCTAATGCTGAAGAAGTCGCAACCCTTTTTACGGATAGCTTGTCTTCTGCAATTAAATCAAACACAACATCCAGAATCGTTTCTAATCGTAAGAAAGCTATAAAACCCTGGATTACGCCTGGTTTGGTACGATGTATTCGGCACCGTGATAGATTACATGCTAAGGCTACAAAAAACCCAAATAACTCAGTTCTTGAGGTTACATACAAGCGCTACAGGAATTTCTGCAACACTTTGCTGCGCAAGCTTAAAATAAATTATGAAAAACATCTTTTACAAAGTGCAAAAAATGGTAAAGAGACATGGTCAGCTATAAAATCAATCACTGGTACTGTCAAGCAAAAACCTGGTGCTAATGAATTACTGACGAACAGCAATGACCCATCTGAGTCCGTCGAGGCAGTGAATAATTTCTTTGCGAATGCTGGGAAACTGCTTGCGGATAAGATTAAATGTGCTAGTGGCTCCCAAGCCACAATCCCCTCATATAATTTCATTGTACCTCGCGTCCCTAATTCTATGGTACTGCTTCCACCAGAAGAAACAGAAATTGAATCCCTTATCATGAATCTGAAAAACGACTCTGCAGTGGGCTGGGACTCTATATCAAATAAATTTCTAAAAATGGCAAAACATATCGTTGTCCCACACTTTACTACGATAGTGAAGCTGTGTATAGAACAGGGCGTTTTCCCTAGTGTTTTTAAAAGGGCTCTTATTACGCCGGTCTATAAGAGTGGGGCTCGAGACAGTGTAACAAACTATAGACCAATTTCTGTGTTGCCAGCACTGTCAAAATTACTAGAAAAGGTACTTAATAACCAACTTATAAAATTTTTAGAGCAAAACAATATATTGTCTGATTCACAATTTGGATTTAGGGTAGCTAAAAGTACGGAAGGAGCTGTCGGCTCGTTGGTAGATTATGTTACAACTTGTCTAGATAAAAAGCAAAAGTGTGTTGGAATATTTATTGATTTAGCCAAGGCTTTTGACACTGTTTCGATTTCTGCTCTTGTTGACAAGCTGGAAAGGTGTGGAATTAGAGGAACGGTACTCAAAATCTACAAGGATTTCCTTACAGGTCGTTTGCAAAAGGTTAAGGTGGGCAGTGCAATTAGTTCAGATGCCAAAGTCACCTACGGAGTGCCGCAAGGCAGCATTCTTGGCCCCAGTCTTTTCCTTATCTATATAAACGACCTATGTCAAATGACACTGAATTATGGAAAAATATTTACCTACGCTGATGACACAGCGCTGGTTTTTCAGGGACAGACTTGGGATGAAGTCCAACGTAATGCTGAAATAGGGCTCCATAAAGTCAACTTGTGGCTGCGGCACAACCTGTTGACTCTTAACCTGTCAAAAACATCTTGTGTACAGTTCACAAATGCTCGCATAAAACAGCCAAATGTGGCTGTTCGAATTCACACATGTACACAACCACCTTTCACTCAACAGTGTTCATGCGCAGCGGTGAATAATACTAAAACAATTCGATACCTTGGGGTTCTCATAGATGAGAGGATCACGTGGCAACCACACATAGACATGGTTTCGTCAAGAGTCAGGAAACTCACATGGGTTTTTAAAAATCTCAGGCGCGTAGCTGACAGCGATCTTCTCCGTACTGTTTATTGTGCACTGGCCCAATCAGTTATAGATTACTGTATAGGAGTTTGGGGAGGTGCATGCAAAACATATCTCTTACACCTCGAAAGAGCACAACGGTCACTTCTGAAAACTATGCTATACAAGCCATACAGATTCCCCACGAAGTCTTTGTATGAGATATGCCGGGTGTTTACTGTAAGACAACTTTTTGTTTTTCATTTAGTAACAAAACAGCACGTATGCACCCCGTATGATCGTAATAAGCTTCGAAACAAACGTACAATCCCAAATGTATTGGAATCGGTCAAATGTCGTACGGCTTTTGCAAGAAGACAAAACGCATTTCTTTCTGTACATATTTACAATAAAATGAATAGGATCCTCAATCTTTACCCGTTATCACTACGCGATTGTAAATTAAAAGTAAAAAACTGGCTCCTTTCTCTTGATTACGATAGTGTAGAGAAAATAATTTGTAATTAATTAAATATAAATTTTTCACGTAATCATTTTTTTCAAATAGGGCAATTATATTTGTGGACGTACATATACTCATTCATAAACACGCACACATACACAATACTACACAATTACACATACAGCACGTTTTAGTTGATTTAAACGGTTAATTTTAATTTTAATTATTTCAATTTTAATTATATTATTATTATTTTAATTTTAATTATTTTAATCATTTTATTTTAATTATTAAATTTTTCAAATACTTTTTAAAACAAATTACCTTTTTAAAATTGTTTACAATAAATTTGGGAGGGCGCTGACTCCTGACATACAGGTCCGCCTAGTTCGGGAGTCAGAGGCTTCATAAATTATACCATCATTATTATGCCAATAAAGAATTATTATTATTATTATTATTATTATTACTAATTCATAAGTACTTATCAGATTGCAAAGTTACCTATGAATTAATTCAAATCTAAAACCAATCTATCTTGAAGTTTTCACTAGTTCGTCTATTTCAACTAGCATAAATAGAATTGAGATGTCATAAATCTGAAAATAACTGGTTCAACTCAGAAACATTAACCATTCAAGTCCCTTACGCAATCGCCACTTTTCACATAAATACACATCCAACAGCGAGACTTCTTAAGAAATCGATTAACATCTAGATCCTGCCGATTGACAAACCGATGATTTACATCGCATAATGTCTGTTCTATGTTATCGATAATGCTATCGACTGACAAGGGATCGGTTAGATTCTTGTCACGTTCTGCGGTTTTGAAATTAACGCCATATTGATGAGTTAGTCATGATTTCATGAAGTGTTTATACGCGAATGTAGTTATGCTATAAATTTATTTAGCGTGGTGGTAGTAGACAGCATAATAGACAGGATCTTATCATGTTTCTGTGAAGAGCTAGCCTATTTTATGGATTCATCACAAACATCTTTTATAATATGAAATGATGCTATAAATTATTTGATGTGATGGTAGCAGACAGGATAAAGACAAGATACTGGTATGATTCTGTGAATATCATGGGTATGGATTCGTCACGACGCTTGTTCATAGCACTAAATTCATCTGAGTGCCTAATGTGAGCTTGTTTTACGTTGACGCTACCGACAAGTTTATGACGTTCAGCACTACAGTAAAAAAACTGTCTAAAAATTTGTTCCAAAAGGTCTGTAATCAAATGAAGGGTAGTGGTATAATTTTAGGGACTATACTAACTGTAGATTTCTATAGGGTGTAGGCTCCTACATTGAAATCTAGATTACAATGGATTGACATTGTATAAAAGGTCTAACACTCCCTCGGGCTCAACCTAGAGCGATATAAGTTATTTGATGATTTCCTACCTATAAAAAAAGCTGCAGTCATTCTTCTGTTGTGTTCTTTAAAGTCTTTTCTCTATCCGTTATCCTCTCCTAGCCATTTTTCGTCATATGGTAGCAAGCTGATTTTCCAGCGTGCATTTGACTTGACACTGTTATAGGTACTTACCTTCACACGTGGTGACTTTTTTATGTACCTACCTCAATTATTAATGCTTCAATAGTACAAATTTGAATAATGCTACAATGTTGCGCTTATGAATAAGCGTTCAAGGAAACAGGTGGTATTACAATCGTTATTCTCAATAATAGCATTTTATTATAATATAACTATAGGAATGTTTGCAGCTGATACAGCCACGTTTTAATTCCCAGGTGTGAAGGAATATAAATTGACAGATATTTTACAGTAAAAAAATAGTTTACGTACCTACGTTCGTGTTAATGCTGTATTAGAACGTAAGCAACCAACATTTTAGATATAAAAACAATAATAAATAAATCAGAAAATAAATAACAATATAGCAGTCCATCATTATCATCTTTCTGTCCTTATCCCATGTTATTTAGGATCAGCGCAACACGTTTTTTCTTCCATTCTGTATTTTCACCCGTCATGCTATCACAACTCCTTTAGTTGTAGTTATATTCAAATTTTAATGTACCAATAAAGTACCTATTTATCTATTTTTGAGGGCCATCAAAAATAGCCACCTAATCTTTATAAATCAAAACCGATTCACAAAGATAATTCCGCATTGTCGATCAACGTTTGATAAACTTACAAGATTGGAAAATACAGACAAGAACTGAAAACTAGGTCTTGTCAAACCAATCGATCTCTTTGCAAATTAAATCAACCGACTAGATTAACTTCAATCGATAATGGACGTGGACAGAATAATAAACAACGCCTATAATTCTGAAACTGCAACATAAAACAACTTGAGGGTTAACAAATTTAATGCAATCACCGATTATGAGCGATTAATATGAATCAATCAATCAACCGAGCACCTGCACGCCTAGTAATCGATAAGTGGTTTACGATCAAGATATTCCCCTGGCTTATTCTTAGTTGCAAGGTTTGTGTAACGGACTTGGTGTCAATATGGCAAAACTCACACGACTATGTAATATTGACATCGCTTTACGGCATTATGTCTTGATCTTATTGTTACTTACTGATCCTGTAGCTAAGTGTGACAACAAGCTATCAAGAATTTGGCTGTGATACCAGTATCTCTTTATTTATTTTTTTGGATTGAGGAAATTATCTCATAGCTTAGAGTAAAATAGAAGCAAGTTAAAGCTTTCAATATAGTAGCGCTGAGCGTACCCCAACTCAAAGGTTACTCTCTCAGTAATTCTTCTTCTCCCACTCTGGATGGAGCGGAAGTGTCAGACTTTTACTGAGTAAAGCTCATGGCCCATATGTGTTCCTTCAGTTGCACTTTACGTTACATCATTTCAGCCGAAAGAATTGTGCTTCTGGACATAGACCTCCCCCAATTGTTCCCCAAGACCGTTTGTTATGGAATGAGCAGTCTTGTACGCCTCGCATCCATCCGATTCCAGCAACACTTCCCAGGTCGTCGGTCCATCTTGTGGGAAGCCTTCCAGCTCTGCATCTTCTGGAGGCATGGGAACTATTTCGAACAATCCCACAGCCCATACCAATACTTCTGGATACGGTTCTCTTTTTATATTGAAAAGGTGTAATGGTCATCAGGTTTACTCACTGATTACAAAAAAATTAAAGATTTGGAATTAGCAAACTTAGTGCTTCATATTTCAGCTTTTTACTTTCTGCTATTTTCATCTGTCTTTGTATGGTGAAGGATGTAGTCTGTTATCTTCATATGTATAATTCTGTACGTGTGTATGTCACCCAACTGCTCCTAACGGCTGGAATTTCGTTTGGATGAAATTTCGTTTGTATATTTGAGTGGGACCCTGAATGGTTCGAAAATACAATTGAACCAAATAGGTGGCGCTGCAATCGAGTTCTCATTTTTTTTTTCTGACTTTTAGCCAGCTTTCGGGCAGGGTAACGTCTGTTGGGACCGCTAATATATAAACATAGTTAATTGCTAAACAGTTCAGTTTTCTTTCATCTATGTGCTTGTAACGTTGATTTTGCAATTGCTAATGCTTATGAGACTCTAATCCTATTTATTTGTGATCGTCTAAGAAATACCTTAGATGAAATAAATAGGATTTGAGTCTTATCTTTCTTGGTCGGTAAAAACTAAGACTAAATCCATATGTTTTATGTGAGTTCAGTCGTCAATACTGCTCTTATAAACCGACAATAAATCCGATACCGCGTGGGCCATGACTGCCCACGGAAAACTTTATTGAATTAACACATCTACGCAAATTTTAACCCTAGGCTTAGCATGTAGAGTTCTTTTTTCAGTGGGGTTTCTCATATGCAGTTTACAGACTCACTATTGTTTCTCGATTTGCGCCAAACATTACTTTTTATCGTTCTGAAGTATCGAGATATCCTTTGGAGTTTCGATTCGCTGTTTTTATCGATTTTCAGTTATATTCCTGTGGCTATAAACTGGTTGGGTTATGATATTGTGTCGTAAAATTTTTGTATTTTATAACTGTATTCTGTGTCGTGGCGCCTTTTATTAATCTGAGGAGGAAAGTTGTATTTTTGTAGCGTTGAACCAATTAAAAAAATGTGTCTCTTTTTTAGGTTTTAAATTGGTTATCGAATCGTCTTTGCAAGATCATCTTCTGTTGTTTATTTTGGGTACGCAATAAGAATAGCTAAGCTATTCAGTAAAATGGTGTGGACTTGGTTGACTTGATCCTCTTCAAAGTTTTAGATGCCTACATGAGTAAAAAAGTATCCTATTTCAGGACAAGATCTATCCATGTACCCAGTTTAGTAGAAATCCGTTCAGCAGTTCGAGCGTGAAGAAGTGACAAACATTTTTATTACCTCTAAATAATTGATGAATATTTTTGAAAAAAACATTATTTTTTTGCATCCATACTTAAAAGTAATGATTAAAGCTAGAATAGCATTAGACGCACACGTGGTCCACGCCTGATTTGTACGTTGAAAGACGTCGCGTGGCGTGGATCTAGTGTAGCTCTACAAGTCTAGTGTCCATAGAAAATGTATGGAGACCGACACGCCCCAGATCGGCGTACGTGGCACACGTGTGCGCAGTGTAGTTCTATCTTTAAGAATTTCTTTCAAAATCCCATTAATTGTGGTATAAAGCGTTATGCAATTCAGGGTTCTGGCTTAAGGAATTATGCCTCTGCAATATTCATCGTACATTTTCAACCAGCAGAATCAACTTCAAATGTTCCCTACTGGGACACAGACAACCTCTTGGTGGAGGAGGGATTGGATGTACCATCTGTCCATCTCACAAACCCAGTGCGAATATGTTAAATGTCATATGTATATTTCTTTCTTTAAATTTCATTTCTAGAATATGATTTTTATTGATGTTTCTCAAGAAATTTTTTTTCACCGTGATAAGTGCAGTGGTTATGAAATAAATTACAAAAACTATAACGCCTGGCTGTTTTCAAACTTACGAATTTGAATTCGGAAGACAGAATTGTTAGTACTTTGCCAATAATGGCAAATAAAATAATAATAATATAATAAACATTTTATTTCAGGTAAACAGTACCCATATCATAAATACCTTATTGGCTAACATAGATAACTATATCAAAATTATTTTGTTAGTAATTATGATTTAAAAGTATGTTAGTAACACCGCACTTCGCACTAAATCGTCTTGGTGCTGTCCTGTGGTATTTGTCCGCGGAAGCGACGGAACACCACGCCCTGTTAATAGATACATACAACACTTCTCTAGTGCTGTCTATAATCCCGTCATATAGGCTCCATATGCCAACCTTTAATAAACCGAAAATAGAGTAAAAACATCCACAATTACGTACGACCATAACTCTTCATAATATCGAAGTACCCATAATTCCCCATCTTTACCCCATAAACATTCCCCGTTCATAAACCGATACGACCCGTAGTTAATTGACCCAACCCGTTATTGTTTGGTTGCTGGTCGCCGAACGATGTATTGCCGATAATTGCTGGTTGCCGGCGAACGGCAATGAAATATTAAATTATGAATTACGTGCGGTTACTGGTTATTGAATGTTTTTCATTAATTCTGATGATTTTATTGAGATATCGTGAGTGATGAATTGGTATTATGTTAAAGGGTTTTTGCTGCAGGGTTTACGGTTACAGCTTGTTTAAGTTCCAAGTGATTGTGTGGTCGTCATCGACTCAAAGTTAGTCTTTCAACCTTTAAAAGAGGTGGCTATGGTTTCATCTTTATTTAAATAAATTCTTCTATACGTGTGTTTAACACTTCCTAAACGGCTACACTGATTTGGATGAAATTTTGTGTGTATATTTGAGTGGTTCTCCTGCGGATATCATTATTTCTGACGCGATCACGCAAGGAAACACTGAGCATGAAGATATCCGCAGGAGAACCAAGGTTACAGACATAGCCCGAAGAATCGCCAAACTTAAGTGGCAGTGGGCAGGGCACATTGCTCACAGAAGAGATGGTCGATGGAGACGAATGGTTCTAGAATCGCGACCACGTACCGGAAGACGCAGCGTCCCACAAGGTGGACCGATGACCTGGTGAGGGTCGCGGGAATCCGATGGATGCGAGACGCACAGGACCGGTCATTATGGCGACATTTGGAGGAGGCTTATTTCCAACAGTGGACGTCGGTCAGAGACTACTTACTTTACCTGCTTAATTTTTTACAACCTATTGGCATCATTTACTTCAAAAAACCATCAATCGATTCTGATTCATTCTTCACAGATAACACCATAATTTCGACTGCAATCATAGCCAATAAATTGTCTCTGCAACACGATCTCTCGTGAGAAACGATTGTAACCTAAGTGATGCAACTCATCGTTCCATACATAGCCAAGTACCGCCAGCAAATTCCTGAAACTAGTAATTTCCAAATCGTAAACAACGAGTACTGGGTACGGTCAGCAAAACAACCGATTGCGGACGCAGTGAAAGTACGGTCGTAAAATAAATCATTCGGCAACACAATGAGCAGTTAACCGCACAAGATTACCGCTTCATTTGACTTATTGATGGTTTTGTACGGTCGGCAAAATAAAATGGAAATTAAAAGTAATATTTACAGGCAGTGCGTGTGATTGGTACTTGTTTAAAGGTGAAGTTAATCATGGTTCTGTTTATACTGCCAGCTTTTAAAGGATTCGTAATGAAATAGCTTGGCCTGTAAAAACACTTTTCTTTTTTATTCTGGTTGAAATTTATGACCATAATTCCTCTAGGTAGGAAATAACCAAATATCTTCCTCTTGCTTCTCTTCTCTCTGGGTGGAGTGAGAGGGAGAGTCAGCCTTTTAGTAGAAGGTAGGTAGAAGGGTGGTGGCGTAATCAAGTCATGTACCTATTATTATTCTTTATTGTACACAATTTTATATATAAACAATAAAATAGGACAGTAATTGATGTACATAGGCGAACTTAACCCACAACTGGGTTTTCTTACAGAAAACCATATGAGTGAGAAAGAAATTTTACATATTTTGAGGAATGTAATTCCTGTACGCACTCTCCAAAATGCATCTTGTAAAGTATCAAAAGGCTCGTTGCCTTACGCCTGGGCTTTATAGTCATACTAGCTTCTGCCAGCGGTTTCACCCGCGCAAAAGTATGTTTCTCCATACAAACTTTGGACCCCCGTTTTACCCCTTTAGGGGTAGAGTTTCGTAAAATCCTTTCTTAGCGGATGTCTACACCCTATAAGGAACCTACTTGCCAAATTTTAAGTTTGTAAGTGTTATAGTTTCTGAGATTTCGTGATTAATCAGTGAGTGGTATTTCGCTTTTATATTTTTATAGATTAACATATCAATGAATACCGTTTTGCCAGAAATCACTCTGCACGTTGCGACGTTTGTAACTATTATAGAATCTTGCAAACTTAGCAAAACTCCTTATTATACGAGTAGTTACTATTCTTCAAAAATATCGCTCTCACCAAAGTCTGGTGCAACCAGCGATGAAATATTTTGTTTCCAACGTATGAGCCTATAAATTACAGGCTCTAGAACAATTCAACTTTGACTCTTTACTTGGCTACATGTAAGCTAACCCTCTAATTTTACAGGCCCTATAGCTTATCACAATTAAATATTACAAAAATATGTCACTTCAAATCGTGTTACGTTCACCTAAAAACGAGCTAAGTTTCCACACATTCAAACTGAGTACCACGTGCAAAATCACGAAGCCATATTATTTTATTATAATATTGAACTAATGCAAATTGTTACATAAATTAAAACCCACCAATACCTTTACAGGCTTAATGGCCTATACTTTTAAATCGTTTAGAACTAGATAATGTTACAAGAACACGTATTCCCATACTAAACTACTAGGTTTATACTCTGTACTCATAATGGGTACAAAATTAATAGTTACCAGTGATTTATGTCAGTAATTAAATTAAATTAGTTTCCTGAACTGATAGCAGAAGCATGATTTCATATAGTACTTAAAAATAAACTAGAATTACGAATAAATTATAGGATTACTTCAACAATTTTATCCCAGAAGCACTAAGACTGTGTAATAATTAATTACTTATCTTTTTCTTGATAAGGTTAATATGCTTGCACTTGGTAACCCGAGGTAGTACTTAAAAGAATGCTTTATTTATTTATTAAAACTTCATGCAACACAGAAAAGTTTTTTCATTATTAGATTTTAACTCTATGTGCTGATACCAGCGTTGACAACACAACGAAGCGTTTACTTTTACCGCTAAAATGTCGACCCCCACGCTGGATTAGTTTTAAAACGCTTAAAATGGTATATATTGTCCTAGTTCAATCTATCCTTACATATTGGGGGGGGGGGTGCCGCTAAAACCAAAATGTTAGAAATAGAAAGGGCCCAAAGGCTGATACTAAAAGTTGGTCTTCGTAAACCACGTCTCTTTCCCACTACAGCACTATATCAAGAAGCCGATGTTTTGACTGTTAGACAAATCTATATTCTTTTTACTGTACTTCGACAACATTCAGATCCAACCTCTTTTGATCTTTCCAAATTAACTACTAGAAGGCCGTACGCGATATGCAAAACCATTAAATCTAAGACAGGCTTTTCCCAAAAATTGTGTACTTCTAGAGGACCAGAACTATTATAAATTAAATAAATAATTAAATATTTTCAATTGCAATAATACTAAATGTAAACTAATAATATCTAACTACTTATTTAAATTGGACAAGATAAAAACAGAAGAACTGCTAGCCATAAAAACATAAATTAAACTATTCAACTAATATCATATTTTCTCTACCCATTTGCCTATTCGGACTTAAACATACTCACACTCACATCTTCACACTCTTCCAATATCATACAAACTTAAACACACCCAGACACACCACACACTCACACACATGCACCTAAAACCTCATTACACTTTACACAAATTTAACTTTCTAATTGTTTTAGTTTTTCTTTTAGCTTTTTCTTCCAATAAATGTAATTAACTTGAAGAAACTGAACTTTCGTTAGATTTTCACCATCTATACAAATGATATAATGTTTTTGTTTGCTGCTTACCCTGTAGAGAGGAGTCCCTGGTATCCTGAAATACAAGCCGTGGCTTAGTTTAGGCACCAGACTCCCACAAATTAACATTGTTATATCACATCGATATTCTAAGTTTTAGTTTTCTATTGTTATCGTTATTTGTGGAACGTAAATAAATAAAAATAAAAGTAATAAAAAACGACCATAAAAGAGAAAGAAATAAAATATGTCATGAAAATGAAGGAAACCAAAAATCTCTATTAGTTCAAATCGTTCAGTATACACAATGTAATTCTGTTACAATTAACATATAAATTGCAGTTCAGCGTAAAATCAAGTTCCCTGTAGTGCAGTGTTGAATACGATGACAATCAGTAGGGAACACAGAAATATAATAAAAAAAGATGGATGACAAAGAATACCCACACTGACTTTTTACCTCAAGTAAAAATACTCATTAAAGTTGGATAACCTAGTAAACCTCGTGAAATCTGCTAGAGGCAAAAAGCATTGGATTGGTTGATATGGCGGCGATGGATGAAGCCTTTGTCCAGCATCAGACATCTTAAGAGGACCCTTCCCGGTTCATCTATCTTCATATCATCATCAAGGCTTATGAAATAGGTACTTGCTTCTACCAGCAGTTTTGCCCATTTAAAAGTAGGAATTTATTCCAAGTGTACTTACTACTTATACGTAAATATCATATGTGTAAAGTATATGACCAGGGCGTGTTGCAAGTGATGACATATGGCTTCAAAACGTGGACGCTCACAATGGGCCTCATCAGAAGGCTTAAAGTCACCCTAAGGGCAATGGAAAGGGCTATTCTTGGAGTTTCCTTGCGTGATCGCATCAGAAATGAAGATATCTGCAGGAAAACCGCCATAGCCCGAAGAATCGCCAAACTCTCAGTGGGCAGGCACATTGCTCGCAGAACAGATAGTCGTTGGGGCTGAAAGCTTTTGGAGTGACGAATCGGAAGACGCAGCGTTAGAAGACCTCCCACAAGGTGGACTGATGACCTGGTGAGGGTTGCGGGAATTTGATGGATACTTGGAAGAGGCGTATGTCCAACAGTGGACGTCTTTCGGCTGATATGATGATGATGATCCTATGTGCTATTCTAGGATATGGTCTACCAGTTACTACCACAGTTCATCCAAATCTTTTCAAGCATTTGAGAGTGAGTGAGTAACAGTCACACATGTATGTACATACAAATTTTAGCCTTTTTATTTTTAATATTACGCGTATTTTAATGAAACAGCTATGCCGTAAATAAATAACAATCTTTATGTCACAAGTGTTACAACTAAATAAATTATTATGTGTACTTAATCCCATAATCCTTGGGTTTCTCCAATTGTTAGCACATAATATATTACTGGGTTTTTGGAACAGACTTTGCTAATATCATGCCATAAGAATTATGATAGTTCTTGATTTTACAATAGAGATAACATCGATAACAAATTATATACCTTCATTATTTGGACGAATAGATTACAACTAAAACAATATTGTTTTAACTTTATTTTGAGAACGGGACGATCCAAAATCAAATGTTGTATTGCTAGACGAACTAAAGGATTTTCCTAGTCATAAAAGTAGGTAATCGTTTTGTAGAAAATTTTATTCTATAAGCTGTTTTAATGCGTTATTGATTTATTACTGTTTACTGATCTGTGAATTAATAGGGTATTAGCTGATTATGCTATCTCGAATTAATATTAAGGATAACGCCCACAGTATGTCTTGAGCGACTTCGAAATTAGCTTGGCGATTGTTTGTACTTTAAGTAGACTACAGACAGGAGTACACGGTGGAGCATACGGTAGAGGTGTACCCTGCCTGGGCAGAGCACTGCCGTGTCCTCGTGGGGGCGATCGGCGGCAGTGATCTCTCGCGCCAGGCCTTGGTACAGGCCATAGTCCTGAGCGAGGAGGAGTGGCAGGCGGTCGCCTCCTTCTGCGAAGCAGTAATGCTAGCAAAAGGAGGCGGCCGATCGCGTGAGGCAACGGTCCTCACGCTCCAACCGCCGTTGGGATTCCGATCCCGGTTTCCGGCCTCCGTAGACGCGGGCTTGCGGACGGCGAGCAATGGGTGGCTCGCCGTCCGATCGTCCGGTAACCGTCCAGACCGGGCCCAAGTCGTCGACGGCGCGTACTATTCCACGCGCGCCTCAAGGAGATGTCAGCAACTGTAGCCTAGCAGGGTCGAAGCCTACTGGGGCCAAGGGTCTGATTCTGAAAGGAAGACTCGGCCCTGGTACGAAAGGCAACGAAGGAACAGGAGTGGGTTTTTAGTCAGTAAAAGTCTGACACTATCTCCCGCCCCACCCAAGCGCGGGGGATGTCATAAGACAATTTTACCACCGAAAAAAAAAAAAACTCTATTAGATGGGTGTTAATAATTGACGTATGTATATGGATATACCATGCTCGTGTAGATTTTGAAGTGTATGTCTATGATATCGTTGCTCCTAGACCAATGCACCAATAACGATCTAGTTTTTTTTTGTTTGAAAGGTAGCTTGATCAGTGCGGTTCTTAACTCATCATGTCACTATCCGTATTTTACTTGGAGTGAATGCTTATCAGACCTCCACAACTTAGTTACTAGGCAACACGATACTCTTTGGGGTAGACTGCTGGTCAGACTTTCTGGCGTCTGACTACATGTAACGACTGTCGTAGATGTACGAATGACAACCAGCCCCCCTAGCCAAGTCACAAACGATAAACGTAAACTCTCAGTAGTCTTTAATAGATTTTCAACTTTATGTTATTGGATATAAAGTTGAAAATCTATTGAAGATTACATAGTGTTTTCGTTCGTTCCGGTCGCTAACGCTCAGTAGTCTTTAATAGATTTTCAACTTTATGCTCTTAGGTATAAAGTTGAAAATCTATTGGAGATTACTAAGCGTTCACGTTTATCGTTTGCAACTTGGCTAGGGGGGCTGGACTAACGGCTTTACGTGCTTTCCAAGGCACGAGGTATTGAATTAGAATAGATTCTTAGCTATAGTTCAAAAAAATCTATTTAGCCGTTTGAAAGTCATCAGTTCTTTTCTAGTTAAATCATTGAAATTACTTCAATCGAAAGAAGTTTTCTGTTAGACATAAGTCACCCCCAAGTGTAACCACAACGACCAGTCCTATGCGAGGATTTCTTATGATTTCTATACTTTTCAAGGTACAAACAGGATAGCTTTAATTCATTAACGCTCAGGCGGTAGCCGGCGCCCGCAAGCCATTGTCTTACTATTGTGTCTCTAATTACGCACGTCAAAAGGTTAACCAGAAACACTGTATATCATTATTTCCACCCTACACGTACTCACTCACACTCACACCATCACATTGCAAGCACTTTTCATCTACACTTCACTTTTTATTTCTATATATAAAGTTAAAATTATTATTATTAATGAATTTTTGTCTGTATTCTCGCTAAATTGTTAGCAATGTTCAAATCTTTTTTTTTAGTCATTTGTTTAGTGTTGTAAATAATTAAGCATCGGCATTTTGGGGTGAGAGCCTGGTGATTCGTCACACAGGGTATCCTAGTATGGACTCCAGACTCTCACAAAGTTTTTATATGTTACATTACATTATTGTCTATTTTATGAAACTTTTGTATATACTTTGTATACAGTGAAAAATAAACTATTATTATTATATATATTTATAAATTGATTTCCCACTGACTGACTGACTGATTGACTGAGTAGTAGTGGTGGCCTAACGGTATCGGCGCCGCTTTACGAGTTGTACGTCGTGGATTCAAGCCCAGGCAGGCACTTTACTTTGTGTAATTTACTTAATCACCACTGCCTTAAAAATGGTGTAAAAACCGGCATATCTTAGAACAAAAAAATTTAAGACATGTGACATCCACTAACCCGCATTTATTTATTTAATACTTTATGCACGCAAGAGTACGGAGGCGGACTTAATGCCTTAAGGCATTTTCTACCAGTCAACCTTTGGGTGATGCAGAGACAAATTGTGGTAGGTGCAATATTAAGCAACATTCATTATACAAATACATACCTATAAACTATAACTACAATAATAATATATCCATATTTACTCAAACTGGAACGCATTGAACCTGCGTAGTAGCTTACGGCGCATTCCCTCTCCTAGAGAAGAGGCCTAAGTCCTAGAAGTAGTAACATTGTTAGGCTGATTATACTATATGCTTAGGTTTAATGGTTAGTTCAGTGAATATCAACTGTACAAAAAAACAATGAGATCTTAAAAATCATGACTATGATGACCATTTAAATGTACCATTAAGCTTTACCACCGACACGCCCGCCGTCGCCGCCGGAACGCCCACATACTTTCTTTGCTTTATAATGTGCTATTTAATCCTTGTACCCCGTTTTATCTTAAGGAACGCTTTCAGTTTCTCAGTGACACACATAGTAGGTCCTTGAGATCATCGGAAAACCTAAAATTAAGTATTCGCACGCATTCCACTTCTTTCGTTGTTAAATCTTTCACAATTCAAGCAGCTCGTTTGTGGAATGCGTTACCCTTAGAAGTGAGGCGTGCCCAAACGCTACCTACGTTTAAAAAAATGGTGAAGGAGCATTACCTTTCACTTTGATTTTTTCTTCTCCTGGCTCAATTTTATATGTAATATTTATTAGTATATGTTTTTCTTATATTGTATGTATGTATTTGTGTTATTGTCTTATTAGTATTTTCTGATGTTGTACACTGACAACCCTAAATCCATCTTCTTTCTTTCAGTCCATCCAAAGGTTGTCTGTAAGAAATTGCCCTGTGCGATAAGACCGCCCATTGTACACTTATTTTTAATTATGTTTATCCTGTATTTTTGTTTATGTGGTGTACAATAAAGAATATAATAAATAAATAAATAAATACCACTTTAAATGCACAAAACAATTAAAACGTAGGTAAATCTGACAGCTGACCTCATTCCCATGAAAATAATTATGGTAAACCATAAATTAAAGTAACGACCTTCACACTTATAACTTTCTCTTAAAACTTTGAGATAACAGAAAAATCTCACTTCACTCTCAAATCACTCACTTAACTTCTATAATTAAAATATGCTGATTATAAATGTGACAGATTAATATATAATTAATCGTGAATAATAACAAGTACGTATAATATTAATTTATAACGCGGATGTATCAGTAAACCCGTGATTTATTATGTTTGTGTCGTTTATAATTGATTAAATTGCTTGTTTTATGTATTGAGTCATTTTTATTTCGTGCTTAATTATTAATCCTTTATTATTTATGTGTGTAAATTATGTCATTGTGTCCGGCTAGAGCTTTCAGATAAACTTGCTGTAGGATTGGGAATGTTGTTATTTCTCACTCATATTAAAACTAGATGCAGCCAGCGGCTTTGTCCGTGTGAAAGTTTAAAATTGTCACAAGGGAACATACTCCTACATAATCTGCCTTATAATGTTCCCACTGCTGGGACTCGGGCTTCTTCTCTAGGAGAGGGAATGGGCCGTAATCCACTACGCGGGCCGTAAAAATATTTAGAAATTCGTCTTTCCAACACGATCCCATTGTTAGTAATTTGCTAATTCATAATGATTGAACATTGCACACTCTAGTGCGAGACCATTGCGGTAGAATGTCAATATCGAGCTCATTAAAAGCAATGACTGCACAATAACATTCTAATAGTAGGTCACTGATCAAAGGAACTGTAAAAAATTTAGCAGATTACCACATACGTCAGAATAGATATTCATTTGTCAATATGTAAGTACGAGATTACCATTCTATACCACTTCTTTCAATGGAGTGTCAGTGGTTGGCCATTGGAAAGTCATAATGACGTCATTATATTATTAGATTAACAAACTTGTCAAAATTAACAATTATGTAATCAATGATAGACTATTCTGACACTATTGTAATAGCAGACTTGAGGCCCAGTGCGGATTGGTGAATGTCACACGTATTCGAATTATGGTTCTAGGAGTCATGCTGGTTTCCTAACGATGTTTTCCTTCACCGTTTTCAGAGCAGCGGTGGAGTGGCAGGCGGTCGCCTCCTTCTACGAAGCAGTAATTCTAGCAAAGAAGGCGGCCATCACAGCGCCGGGATCCCGATCACGTTTTCCGGCCACCGTACACACCGCACTAACATAGAAATCCTTCATCACTCAATCAACGTTCTCTGCCTGATTTGAACATATACAATAGCCCTAACAACCATAGGTTAGTTGCCTGTCAGATACTTCAACACTCGTCTGGTCGGAGGATCTTTCTTATCTATGGAGGTGGCGGGACATATTATCAGGAACAATCTTAATTACTACAGGACTAATGAAAGCGTAGGTATAGCGCTTACTACAATAATAATGATGCTGCCATGAAATGCTAAGTTCAATAATTATATAACCTTTAACATAAACTTACTATTTAATATATACAATCAAATTGACATTGTAGCAGTCTCGCTGTTACAATGTTACATCAGTGGGATATAATAGGCTAATTATCTAGAACTAGAATTAGTTAGCCTATTATGTCTCACTGCTCTGTGAAGACCTCCGTCTTCCTTCTCCACACACGTCTATCTTCAGCTATTAGAGACCAGTCTCTCCGGTTAGCATCAATCTCATCTCTACACCTTCGCCTTGGTCTGCTACGATATAGCCTTGCGTTTAATTGGACTCAGTAAGTGGTTCTTTTAGCCCATTGTAACAATAGCAAAAAAAAAAAAATGAATAAGTAAGACCTTTCGATACGAAATCTCTTAGGTCATCAGATAACTTGAGACTTAAAATGCCAATGCATTCCACTACGTTTCTGGATAAGTCCTTTACTGTCCAGGCCACTCGTCTGTGGAATGCACTGCCAGTGTCAATAAAATGCGCGCAATCACTACATGTATTCAAAACACTTGTGAAGGAATATTACTTGTCCTTGTAATTTTGTTACGTTTTTAACTGTATTAATTATAGTTGTCATTTGTTTTCTTGCCTATATAACTATTTAGTTTGTATATATTTAAGTATGTATTTTAGTGTTAAGTATGTACTTTGTTTTTTTTTTCTCACCAATTGTTTAGCTTATTTTGTAATGCACCAAGTGCGACCCCATTTTGTGTCCAGACAATCTCTTTTCATACCAGGTTGCCTGAAAGAGATCGCGGAATGCGATAAGGCCGCCGATTGTATGTTTTTAAATATAAGGTTCAAATGTATCATTTATTATCTTGGTGTACAATAAAACATATAAATATATATACATAATACATTAAACAACATAAAGTTGAACTAAAATAACAATATTAAAAATAAATTTGAAATATCAAGTGTTTTTGAAAGGTACCTACTCATATCATGCAATGCGCTTTAACTTCTGGTGTTCGAACACTACAATAACACTAGAAGTAAACAAAAGCGAAAGAATAGTAGGTACTACTCTTATGAATTTATCCTAAGCCTCATTAGTTTGTGATTAAATATGTCTAGTCCAAGACTGCATTGTTCAAGGACTGCTTTGCAGCTTATTCTTATAATTGAAGAATGTAGGTAAGCTTAGTTTTATTTAGATCAAACCAGTATATCACAGTTCTCGCACCTACTTATTAGTCTTTATAAGTCACAAACAGTGTATCACTTATTGTATGGTAGGTATATCTGAAAACCTCCATTAAAATTACAATAATTATTTTAAAACACTACTTTAAAATTATGAAATATGCATTCACTTTACTCCACCACATAATATTTACTCAGTTTAAATGCCGCAGACCAAATACCACAATGTTCTGTGTAATCATCGTAAAATGTTCTCGTAAATAAAGCACAACATCCGCATTGAAATTCCGTTCTTAATGTAATTACAAATTAATAATTAGCTTACAATGTTTACAGATACATAAAGTAAATAATAGACTATCGAAACTATAGTCTGCTGTATCACTAGTCTTTTACATTCTTGTACACAATTATTCTACTGACACTTGTCAAGACTGGAATTCCAATAATTGAAAAATATGGAGCGTATTAGCTGCTGTCTTTTAATAACATGGTCTTTTGATCTCAATAGGTAAGCTACCATTGCTGTACTTACGCTTAGCTGAACTAATTTACTTATATTTAATCAGGATATAAGACGAAAATGAGTTGATGACATTTTGACTATAGAAGTAATGGTACTCTAAGCATAAACTGAGATGTCTACCTGAGTCATTTGTTTGTATCGCCATGTTAATAAGAATAAAATTGCAAAATTTAAGGCAGTTATTGCCTTTGTGCTCTCGATCTAATTAGACTAACACATTGAAAGTAAGTAGTAGCGACAAAAAAACATGTAACCGAAATATTTGTAACACACACTAACATGATTGAATCCAAGGAGTTTCTTGCACATTCTTCTCCATAGAGATCTGCGCTTTGGAATGTGCAATTATCATCGTTTTTTTGACTGACTTAGACTTTTTGACAATTGAAAAGTGTCTATAAACGGTTTATTTAAAAAAAAAAAATTGGGCAAGTGCGATTCGGACTCGCACACTGAAGGTTCCGTACAAAATTACCTATGTAAATAGTGCAATTTCAATTATTTAAATAGTGTATTTTTTTTGTGACGTTACAACAAATATACTGTTTTCAGATTTATTCCTATACTTGTGCTATAAGACCGTGCTTTATGCCAAATTTCAGGATTTTGAATCAACAGGAAGTACTCTATGAATTTGTTTTGATTCCCTTGAGAGTGTCGAAATAATACGTTTTTTTGCGATATAAACGATTGTACCTTTTTTTTGCGTTAACTTCGAAGTTTGATTTTTTCACAGCTTCAAGGGACCACAAACCTGAGTAATGGTTTTAATTTAAATTCGATACCTCCAAGCATTCCTGAGATAAAGGATCTTGACAGACGGACAGACAAGTAGACAACAAAGTGATCCTATAAGGGTTTAGTTTTTTCTTTTTTTAGATACGTAACCCTAAAAATGCTTTAAAACTTGGTTCATTGAAAAAAAAAATCCATGTTTATCGTTACTATTATTCCACCAACTTAAAAAAAAGCTGGTGGAATAATGATGTAACTGTTTGGTCTGATCATTTCTAAAATAATGAGCCTCGGTCTAAACAGCTTCTCAATAAACTTAATTATTAAATTACGGACAAGTCCGTCAAGTTTATAACATTGTAAACAGAGGTGCCAATACAGGGGTCGTGTATGTAATAAAATGATAATGAATGTGACATAATAATGGACGGAGATAGTCATTGTAAGGAATAGAGAAGCCGTGGAGTCGTGTTAGGTTAGTTTAGGGAATTGAAGA
Organism: Mythimna impura; assembly: GCA_905147345.3. Taxonomy (NCBI): domain Eukaryota; kingdom Metazoa; phylum Arthropoda; class Insecta; order Lepidoptera; family Noctuidae; genus Mythimna; species Mythimna impura. Next base: position 1,721,931 of record LR990344.1, read on the forward strand.
TTGAATTTGATAAAATTGTTTGGTATTTTCAATAGATCAAAGAAGGAGAAAGATTAGCCTTTTTTCCAGTGGGAAATTATAAAATAACTCTTCCCACTCTAGGCGGAACGGGAGGGCGAATCAGACTTAAACTGACTAAAACCCACAGTGTTTCTTTAGTTGCTTTATATAGCGAGAGCTGTGGTAACTCCTTCCAAGCGGAGCAGACCTCCACCGTAGGAGAAAGATAAGCCTGACCCTGAAACTACGATGCGGAAATGTGTACTGATAGAAGGTGAATAAATTGGAAATGCATGTACTTAGTACAAGACTGTTAAAGTATCAAGATTGCACAGCGAGCTATGAAAACAGTCATCATAAACAGGATAACTATTTTCCTCGTTAGAAATAACACTGCAAAAAGTTATTAGCTTTTTAAGTCATAAACAACGAAACAGGTGATCAAGTAATTGGTTCCGCTAAGACCGCTATGAAACAAACAGTAACTCATAAGACAAAATATGCATGAAGTCGTTAATTTTATCAAATATTCCTCATGTCCCAATAAACATGGAAACCAAAATATAAATGCCAGCATCCACTCCCCACACGGTGGCTAACATTGATTTATCACGAATATTCATTTCAACAGGCTGGCTGTCAGATTGCGCGCGATTACAGTCTAGATTTATGTCGCGATGCCGCGTCTGCTCGTGTGGGAGCTTGCGTAAAGGCGCGTCAGAATGTCGGGCGAAATGCGCGGTGCTTGTGGTCTTTCGCTTGTTACCATTAGTGCGTCAATTATACTGATTATATTAACTTCGTAGTAATTTTTATGAATGTCTTAATCTACTTAAAGTTGTTTATATTTATTTTTTTGTTTGTCTATGTCTCGAGGTTGTGTACATTTATAGATTTCCGGGTTCCTTTCTTGACTTTCGTTCTTCAATCAAGAGGCCAAAATGTCTGATAATAAAGGATTTATTATATTTTATGAGTATATTTCAAAATTCGGGGATCCTGAATCTTTGAAAGGCATATGAGGAACCGAAGCCAACTCGCAGCGACCCATAAACACTTTTAATGGAACGTGGTACCAACAGATGATTATCCCTGTACGCGCTACACAAATACATCTAAGGACAACAATTATAATTATTTTCAAGTTGGTTTTTAAAAAGGTAGGCTTTTTAGAGCTTTTTTCGGGTGGGGAAATCATCTAATGACATCCCAAGTTCTTGGGCGGAGCGGGAGGGCGTGTCAGACTTTTACTGACTAACAACCCACTCTTGTTCCTTCTTTGCCATTGTTCCATGGCCCCGTGATCTCTTTCGCACAACCCATAGCCCCAGTAGGCTTCGACTCTGCTGGGCTCCTACGGTTGCTGAAATCTCCTTGAAGCGCGCGTGGAACACTACGCGCCAACGACGACTTGGACACGGTTAACGGACGGTCGGGCGACGAGCTACCCATTGATCGCCGTCCGCAAGCCCGCGCCTACGGAGGTTTTTAGTGTAAGTATGTAGCATCCAGTAGTAAACACAGACTATTTTCTTGATCAAATTGTTTCTTATACATAATTATTTTGCTTTGATTTAGCCACTAACAGACTTGTAACAATCATTAGCTTGTAAATAAACTTGTAACTTCTACTTAATGTTGTTTTAACTACTAGTAGATACATTTAACTATTTTAATTCAGGTGTGTTAAATTAATTCTTATTTTATTAACTTCCTGGTTTTTGTTATCAAACGAATAAATTAGTAATAATATATTTTATATTTGTTTCTTAGGTTTTGCATAGTATAACAATTACCTGTTTAATCTTGTACACATTCATCGCTACGCATATAATTTTATCTGAAGACGTTTTTTTTTGTGGGTGAGGCCACAAAATATTTTTTAAATCAAAATTTTGATATTAGTCTTATGTGACTCGATTCACAATGCTAGCGAAATCACGAAGTTATAAAAAGATTTTTATGCCATGTGGCACATCACTAGCAAGTGGATAAACTAGAGAATTTCTGAGGAGGTTGGAAGAATCCGGTCGCTTTTGTTTTTTTTTTTTTTTATCGCCAAGTAAATAGCTGTAACATGAACAGCTTTAATTCAAGTCCAAAACTTTGCAAGTAAATTTAAAAAAAAACTAGATAGCTAATGTCACTAATTTTAAATTTAAAAGTACTCTAATACAATACACATCTAAATAAAATTAAAATTCAGAGACTACGCCTTATAATTTTTTTTTAATTTGTATTTGAATGAAAAAATTTGGGCCTTATTTTCATAAAACAATAAAAAGTCGATGAAAAAAATCCACAGGGCATGAGAAGTGTTTAGGGGTCTGAAAGGATAGCAGATGACCCCTCCTGTCGACCATTTCAATTTGGCACACGATGCACTAAACACCCTTTAAAGTGACTATTGCTGACAGCGTGATTTAGCATTATAGTCGTCGTGTCAGAGGAAAGTCACTGTTGTAACGCATACACCAGAGCTATGCATTTTGATATCTCTTATTATTATAATAAACGCGCGACTATGACAATGTGAGAAGGCTCTTATAGTAGCAATATAGTAGTGCTGACAGCGTGATTTAGCGCATTAGTCGCCGTGTCAGAGGAAAGTCACTGTTGTAATGCATACGCCAGACTAGCTGTGCATGTTTATATCTCTTATTATTATAATAAACGCGCGACTATGACAATGTGAGGAGGCTCTTATAGTAGCAATATAGTAGTGCTGACAGCGTGATTTAGCGCAATAGTCGCCGTGTCAGAAGAGACACTATAGTAATACATACGCTAGAACCATACATGCTTATAATATCTCCTATTCTAATATTGCATCAGGGGTAACAAGAACTTTACCTAAAACTAACGTAACTTCTAACTGTATGTCATTTTGATGACAATGTTTAACATTATCGTCAAGCTAATAAACCGGTCGGTTTGATCCTCATGACTACCATTGATACAATAATTTGAAAAGGTGATTTTACTGATATTTTTAACTAGATTTCTCAAAACCTTTAGAAGAGATCATCATCATCATCATCATTTCAGCTGATAGACGTCCACTACTGGACATAGGCCTCCCCCAAATGTCGCCACAATGAACGGTCCTGTGCGTCTCGCATTCATCGGATTCCCGCAACCTTCACCAGGTCATCGGTCTACCTTGTAGGGGCCCTTCAAACACTGCGTCTTCCGATACCCGGTCGCCACTCCAGAACCTTTCGGCCCCAACAGCCATCTGTTCTGCTAGCAATGTGCCCTGCCCATTACCACTTAAGTTTGGCGATTCTTCGTGCTATGTCGGCAGCCTTGGTTCTCCTGCGGATATCTTCATTTCTGATTCGATCATCGCAAGGAAACTCCGAGCATAGCCCTTTCCATTGCCCTAGAAGAGATGACACAGTATAAAAAGGATTTAAGTCTCAAAAACTTGAAAGCGTAAAATAAGTTTATAAAGTGGACTACATTTTCGATAGTAGTAACCCATCCAAACTTGACCGCAGTATAAGCGACTTGACCTCCCATATCGATAGATCTCTATAATATTTTCTATTGAGCCACGAGACCCTCCTTCTCCGTATTATGTGATTAACGGAACACAAATCACAATCACCCATAAATAATAAGGCTCCATGCACACAACGCTACCATGCAGTCGTTGCAAAATACTGCTTGCCACGTAACATACTGTTTATTGATTGTACATACTGATTACTTGATGTTTTATGTATGTTTATAACTTGTATTTGTGTTTATGACCTGTAAGTACTAGTAGTAAATTAATTTGGATGTTATTTAGTGTTCAACTCTGATAATTCTGTCCAGTGTTTGATATAAAGACTCTCTTAATTTATACTATCTTATAGTATAGTATAGTCGGCCTTATAATGTTCCCATTGTTGGGACTCAGGCCTCCTCTCTAGGAAAGGGAATGGGCCGTAATCTACCACGCGGGTCCAGTGCGGGTTGGTGGATGACACATTTCTTCGAATTTTTGATTCTAGGATATGCCGGTTTCCTCACGATGTTTTCCTTCACCGTTTTGAGAATAGTGGTGATGAAACAAATTACACAAAATAATGCGCCTGGCTGACTTTGAACCCGCGACCTACAACTCGTAATTCGGGACCGTTACCGAGTGCTAACGCCAACAACGATGTATGAGAGATATACATACTACATACACATACACACATACATACACACACACACATACTACATACACACACACACGCGCGTACACATACACACGACACACACACACACACGTATATCTATCTTAATTTATAATAAATTATTAGGTAAACGATCTTTAGTGATACGTAAGTTTAGGTCAGTAATTTGTGAAATGCAAATAAATAATTTGCAAAGTACTTAATCTCATTGCTACTAATTAAAACACAAACCCACACACCTAATCTTCTAATTTTCCTACTAGAAAACACTGCTGGTTCCAGGTATCAAACCTAAGAGCCATGCAAGAGTGGTCACAAGTAGGATTTTGTTTTGAAGTGGGAAATTATCAATAAGCCCTTCCGCTCTGGGTGAAGCAACGGAGAGTGTCACCATGGGCTTGCCGACGGCGAGCAATGGGTAGCTCGCCGTCCAACCGTCCGGTAATCGTCCGGACCGAGCCCAAGTCGTTGACGGCGCGCAGTGTTCCACGCGCGCCTCAAGGAGATGTCAGCTAAACCGTAGGGGCCCAGCAGGGTCAAAGCCTAAAGGGCCATGGGTTGTGCGAAAGAGAACCTAGAGGCCCTAGAATGAAGGCAAAGAAGGAACAAGAGTGAGTTTTAGTCAGTAAAAGTCTGAAACGTAGGGCGGGAGATGTCATTGGGTGATTTCCCATCTAAAAAATAATAATAAAAAATAGGGACAGTGTCACACTCTTACTGACTATAATCCACCCTTCTTTCAGTTGCCCTTGGCGTTCCAAGGCTGTACTGCGGTAGCTTTTTCGAACAATCCTGCAGCCCGTCGCAAGCAATAGACCATGGTACTTATGGCCCGTTCACGACCTTGCCGTTGGGAGCGGTAGTTAAGCGCGAGGCGGCGAGCGGTAAGGTCAAAATTATGAAAATCTTTGAAGCACGCCACGAGACGCTGCGTACCGATGCCACCCCGCTAGCCGCGCCACTCGCCGCTAAGACCGAAGTCGTGAACATGCCGTTAGAGTTTGCGTCTAAAAAATTGGATAAAATTTTTGTCTCAATTTTTAGAGGTTATGTAAACAATGCTTTTCTTACACCCAAGCAAAATAAAGTAGTGACATAAACACTTACTTACACATCTACAGACAATGACATTACATTATAATTCAACCAACACTATACCTAAATCTACTTAGATTGTCATCTCAACTTCGCATTAAGATGCAAACCCAGCCTGTCCTATATTATGACCATATTAAAATGGTAATCAGTCGTTATTATGTCTTGTGTTAGCCTCGTAAAAGTTAATTGCTTATTACTATTCTATAGGTGTAGAGGAAGAGTATAAAATTAAATTTATTAGCTGGTTTCAAGCAGGGATATGAGGTTCGTGAGATGTGCAGTTTATATACAAGTTTATCTTTAGGTGGCTGTTTTGAATCTCAGTGCAACTTTTTTGACAACTTTTTTCAAAATATATTTGGGTGTAGGTGAAAGTTTTTCTGTGTGTGTGTATGCATGTTTGTTATTTCTTCACGAACGATCCGCTGAAAGGACTTCAATGTAAACTGGTTTACGGGTCCTGGAAGTGCACATAAGATACTTTTGATCCCAGGAGTATATTCCCTGGGGATAATGTTCTATTATCACGCGGGTGGAGCCACTGCCAGCAGCTAGTATGAAAACAAAGAGTAAATCTAGAATTTGAAACGGCACTAAATCACCAAAAAAAATTACAACTTATTTGGATTAGGGTACAATAAATTATTAAAAAACTTCTGAAATAATGTGATTTAAGTATTCAATTTTGAAATCTGATCTTGAATAATTCAAACCACCTTTTTAATAAAACTCGTGGCATTCTCCCAACGATTAATATCTCAGTGTGTAGTCACCCTAACAAAATAATAAAATGCAAAATGAAATTAATTCTGAAGTTAATTTGACGTGACAAACGGCAAAATGCATTAGCTTGAAATTCAAATAAAGAATTCATATTCATTCACTCGATTCTTAATAAGCGGGATATGAAAGTGATCATTCACTCGTTCCGTTCATTTGAAAGCGTTTGCTGTGCTGTTGAATGAATTTTAAATTTGAATTTAATTGATTCTTAGATGCGTTAAGGAACAGACACACGGTTCTACTAAATGGTCTTTTAACTTACAAATTATGTATTACCGTTGAATTTAGAGTTAGGCTAATGAATTTATGTATGGTTGATCGTCTACACGAGTTGTTACTTTGAGTCATAGAATGTGGTTTTACTCATTATGTATTCTCAATGATTGTACTCGTAGTGAGAAAAATATGGTGACATTGTAGCGGTAATACACATCATTGTAGATTTCTCACTGACTCATTTTGTATTAAAAAAGTTATGTTGCTGCTGAGATGATATTACATCTCTCTCGGTTAAAGTATCGGGCCGGCGGACGATGAGCAATGAGTTGCTCGCCGTTCGGCCGTCCGGTAACTATCGGGCCCGAGCCCGAGTCATCGACGGTGCGTAGTGTTTCACGCGCGCCTCTAACAGATGTCTGCAAAACTGTAGGAGTCCAGCAGGGCAGACACTGAGGCCGCGGGGAATTTCTGAAAAGGAAACTCGCGGTCCCAAAACGCAAGGGCAACTGAAAGACATAGGTGTGGTTTTAATCATCAAAACTACCTCCAGTCATGGATAATTTCACATCTTATAAAAAAGGGGATTAAAGTATAGAACAAAAACATTCAAGGTGAGATTAACATGACACACAAGGACTAATAAAATAACCCTAATATCAACTAGATCAAAATAGACAAAATAATAAGAGCACGAACCGATGAGTCTATCAAGTTTTTTTTAACTATTGATAGGTTCGCGCTTGACCGCTATCTCATCTGATGGAAAGCGATGATGTGATCGACGATGGAGCACGCTCGCCTAGACCTACCTACCTAACCTATTCACTTGACTTAAAGACTCCTAGGTTGTAGCTGTCAGGAAATATAGACTCCGGGAGGGAATTCCACTCTTTAACTGTACATAAAATATAATGAATGTGTTCCCAAAACATTTGCTACTGGCCACAAATAAAACCTTATACTTACATATTAAAACTCACAGAGTACCCGAAACCTCAACAAATCAGCCGCCACAACGTGGGCATGTAATTGATGACCCTAAGGACCTGAAGATTAATGCTCCTGATTTTAAGAGTACCGCCGATGTGTGTGGCTAGAGACAATGGAGTGACGCCCACATTTAGACGGACTGTAATTGATACGTTGGTATAGTGAAAAAGGTGAAAACAGAAATAGTCTTAACGTCTGAAGATATCTTCAGACTTATTTTCTATTCTAAATTATCAAATTATAATTATATAGGTATTCATGTAAACAAAAAATAATAAGAATCCTTAATGTTTAAGTATAACCCAGCCCTTGGGTCAACGGTCAAGCACTCAGACTCCACAATCTGAGAGTTTCAACACCAAAAAGCTCAAAAATATCTTCAAGAATATTGCCTAGAAGGTTATTCCTTTTTTGTCGCTTGAGGATCTCCATAACTGCAGCATCAGTACAGCTCGACGTGCTAGAAAGAATAAACTCGCGAGCTTAGCATCTGGAAACACACATACTTACATAATACGTAGGTATTTGTGAATATCAGTTGTTTTTTTTTATGTAGGAAATCATAGCTTCGCAAAAAGAGGCGACCGCCATTCCTCTTCACTCCGGACCATGGCCTGTACCCGGGCCCGGCGCGATAGGTCACCCACGACACGACGGTGCTCCGCCCAATCGGGGCACAGCTCCACCGTGTCCTCCGTGTGGTCCGCACAATAGTGGCACCCGGGCGTTTCTTCCGCATGAATGAGGTACAGGAACCTCCAGAACATACCAAGTCCGGTGAGGACGTTCGTCATGCGGAAGGTGAGGATGCTGTGACGTCTCTAGTCACTCCTCAAAAAGGGGACTTACTTGGCAGTATCCCCTTTTTTGATTATGATATGGCCAACAGTTTGTGTATGTGTTATATATCTATATGTATTAATGATTATCTGTTTGTGTGTGTGTATGAGTGAAAATTGTAAATGATTGATTGCTTTCAAAGCTTCGCAGAGTTAATGAACGTAATGTTAGTAAGATTTTAATATTCTATTGTGTGGCTGTCAGGAGTGAGACTATAGTTATTGATGACATATCCGTCTGTCTGGAGCCTTTCTATCTTGAACAGTCGTTAGAGTGTTTTGAGTTCTTGATATTTTAAATAATAATATTTATTTATTAAGATTCTATGTTTTAATCCGGTATAAAAAGTGGAGAAAATAAAGCCCCGAAATAATATGCACAAAGTAGGTAGATATTACTTACCAAAATTGAAAATTCCACAACAAAAGGAAAGTACGTTGGAATGTTGGTCCGTTTCATTTGTAGATCGTTGATAATAATCATTAATGACAGTAAAAAGCCTGACTATCTGAGGGATGTTGAGTTGATACACTAACTAAGTTGTGGAGGTCACAAAGATTGTTGCTATATTTTAAAAGATATTCAACTGCATTAAATGTATCTAGTTGGACTTGAAACAGATCGTGTAGTTAGGAAAGGCAGATTTTTCAACATCAACATCTTGGTACCTCTGCCTGACAACAGAAGAAAGCAAGATTTCTTTTACATTTTCCTGTTCTAAGAGTCCAGTATAAATAATTTGAAATAGTTCTGTGTTCTCGTGTATTGCAGTCATCTGTTACATAGGTCGTTAAAGCCATTTAACACAGTGTTGATTACAGAGAATCAAAGTTGACAACATTGTTTATAAAATATGCAAGCTCAAATAGCAATGGGTTGGCCATGTTAACCGTAGAACTTATGACCGTTGGTATAAACATGTTTGTGAGAGGAGATCGTGAATGAGTTGACGAGAATCGAGATGTATATTTATTTATTTAAAACTTTATGCACTAATGAAACACTATACAAAGGCAAAGGCGGATATATGTACTGCATTTAGGGGAGACTATGTCGAGCACTGATTATAATTTTTTTTTTGTTAGAACAAATTTCTGGAGTGGCGACCACGTACCGGAAGACGCAGCGTTGGAAGGCCTTCCACAAGGTAGACTGATGACCTAGTGAGGGTCATGAGAATCCAATGGATGCAAGACACACAGGACAGTCATTATGGTGACACTTGGGGAGGCCTAGGTATGTCTAACAGTGGACGTCTTTCGGCTGAAACGATGAAAAACAAATGAATGGACAAAGCTTTGCCTGACTACAGACAAAATACAGACTCATCATTCATTTGAGACGAAAGACGTCCACCATTGGACATAGACCCTATGCGTTTCGTACCCATTGGATTCTTACGATACTCACCAGGACATCGGTCCATCTTGTGGGAGTTCGGAACCTTTCGAATCTTTCGCGCCCATCCACCATCTGTTCCATGTGCTATGTGCCCTGCCCACTGCCGCTTAAGTTTGGTGATTCTTTGGGCTATATCAGTAACCATTATTTTCCAGCGAATATTTTCATTCTTTATTCGATCACACGAGGAAATTCCGAGCATAGCTTCTATTGCCCTTTGGGTGTGTTGAAGCCTTCTAAGGTGACATAATAAAGTTGTCATTGACTTTCGTCTTTAGATACTATTGTATGTCGTAAGAAGAATTGCCTAGCAGCTTTCTAGCCAACCCTGTCTAGCCAACAATGACAAATGCAGACTACTTAGTTAATAAAAATCCACAGTTTACTTTTATCTTTTGTCATTCCTGTCTTAATAGTCCTACCAATAAGAGTAGTACTAGTAAGTGGAAATAGTTATGTATGTGTATGTGTTTCCATGTAGGCTGGTATTTCAATCATCAGTCAAAGGCCGTTAAAGTCCACTTAGGTGGAACACGTCGTAACGCTAACTCTGTGCGATTAACATAAAGTTTTCAGTTAAAGCACTAACATTATGAAACAATTCATTGGCTGTGGGACGGGTGGGGTCACAGTGATAGCGTGTTTAATAATTGATATTTTTGAAACGTAATTTAATATTCATTGTATTTTCAATAAAAAAGCATATTCTACAAAGGGCTTTTTTGAGATGGAGGAAATCATCAAATTCCTTTTTCTCTAGAGTGTATGGAGGAGTACTCACTCCTGCACACACACTCCCTAATCTACACTATACGCACCTGTATCCTTCAGTTGCCTTTTACGTTCTAGGACCACGGTAATTCTTTCAAAACATTTTCGCAACCTTAGCGAAAATCAAGTAATCAATCAAATAAGTTTACACTATTGGCACGTTACAGCAGTTAATAAATTTAAAAAAAGTTTATTTACTTATTATATACTTTATTGTGCACCTCATAAGTTTGAGTTTTCTTGCGTGATTACATCAGAACCTTGGTTACCGACATAGCTCGAAGAATCGCCAAACTTAAGTGGCAGTGAGCAGGGCACATTGCTCGCAGAACAGATGATCGATGGGGCCGAAAGGTTTTGGTGAGGCGACCACGTACCGAAAGACGCAGCATTGGAAGGCCTCCCACAAGGTGGACCAATAACCTGCTGAGGGTCACGGGAATCCGATCGATGCGAGACGCACAGAACCGGTCATTATGAAGACATTCATTCATTGGCCTAAGTCCAACTGTGGACGTCTTTTGGCTGAAATGATGATGATGATGAATGATGTACACCACATAATGTAGACAGGATTTATAATTATTATGTATATTACCATAATTATGATCTATGATTTCATAATTCATATTAAGGACAAATAAATAATACATATCAACTTGTAGGTAATTATTGTTTAATTAGTCGTCACTCAAAATAATCTCACGTCATAATTAATCTCATAATTATTATAATAAAGATCGCTTTCCAAATAGAAGATTATCACCAATTAATCATTATTTGTGATATCAAATACAATCAGACATGGTCAGTATTAAGATTTTGTTCAGAGATAACTATTTCTGTTTGTGACTAAGCTCCACGTCAACAGATAATGGAATTGCATACCACTCTGGGTCACATAATATATCAGTCGAAAATCAAAGTGACTGACACTCACTGATTAAAATATATACGCAATTTATTGTTATTATAAAGGAATTTGACAAAATACGATATAAGTGCAGCTTAACAAAAACAAAAAAAAAATAAACTGTTTTATAAGTAGTGAGCAGTAATAAAAAGGTAGTACCGATTAAAAACCTAAGGAGATACCTTCCTTGAACATTTTTGTTTTCCTCGAAATATTTAAAAAAAAAAGAAAAAATCCTAAGATTTCTTCAGAAAATTTGTTAATTTTTTTTGCCAATCAGACTGATAGATGTGATCAATTAAATCATGTAGTGTGTCATGTATTAGTGGGTGCTATTCTAAATAATGCTTATTAATAAATAAATAAATAAAACACACTGTAATACTCGGCTGGTCTGTATAGAAATCAAAGTGGTAGGCACTTAATTTTATTCACTTTTCATTTCTATGATTTTACTGATTAATAAATTTTATGTTTAGTCTTAAAATAAACTCATGCGAAAATATTTTTTTTTCCTAAGTATTGTGTTTCTACCAGATCTATTTGAGATCTGGCAGAAGCGCAATAGTCAGGGAAAAAAATTACGACATGTACGGCAGTCTTTAAATAAATAAAAAATAATCAATAAAATTATATCAAAAATATTACTAGTAACATTTTTAAATAACTATGAAACTTGTTAAACAATACAAAACTATATATTTACATATCTAAAAAATACTTAATTAACTAATAATTACAACAAAAAACTTAATAGCAAAAAAAAATTTGCGCCCGAATATAAAAGTATAACAATAAATGTATAAAAGCCTATCCAAAAACCTTATTGACACTGCGTGACCCAAATGCTGGCTTTTACCTTGGGCAGAAAATAAGTATTGCCATACAACGCAGTAATGCCGCTGTTTTTAACGTGATTGCAACTGCACGAAAGGAGACAATTTTTTTTTGTTTGGGGAATAGGCCCACCACAAATTGTGGCGTATAGCAATGAAATGCACGTTAGTTTATTCCTTATAATCTCTAGATTACATTGGTAATATTAGCAAAACTTTAAGTAACTGGAGTACCGTGAAATACGACAGTCAAAACATGACTCTCATAATAACCTAAAATCTCACAAGAGCGATTGTCTAATGAGTGGATAGGTCTCCTTGGTATTTTAAGTTAAAATAGTGTACTGTTCAATAATATACAGTATAAAACAAAGTCACGTCTGTACTACGTGACAGACTTTGATGTGATTTACACGATTTGATAGACTTATTCATGAAAATGCGTAGATGTATTCATTTCGAAATAGCGCAGCTTTTGCCGGCCATTGACTGTAGATATAAAATAATAAGGTGATGTGTTTTATGCTGGTTGTGTAAGGAGAAAAAAGAACCACATTATAGGTACATCACAAGTATTTATTACTGTTCATCATCATCATTTTCAGTCATCTCTTAGATGCAGGTGGCTCAACCTCACCTTGATGCCGCGCCCAAGATAAAAACCACACTGTACACATCACATATGCACAGCAGCCAACAGTGCGTCTGCCCACTAAACAATTACAACAGTATCCAGCAAGAGCAGTATTCAACATTCCGTTGAAATCGTGCTGCACAATTGATACAACGGCTTTGTGGATTATGCATGTATCTACAAGATGCCATTTTCATAAAATCTTTCGAATAAAAATACGAAAAGAACAGAAGAAACATGCAACTATCTAGTAATCGGAAACAATAATAATGTTGTCTGTAGCGGTGGGCGTTTCAACGACGAACAGTTTTCAAAGACCGTTTTTTGTTCTGCAACGTAACAACCGTTTTCCATCCTGCGACCAAACAGTCTTCGTTGCACAAACCAGTCTTCGAATTACTGTATGCGAATTGTTATCTTACTGTTAAGAAAATAAGGTCGAAAATCCATGGCTTCAACTATCACACTCGTCGCGTCGTCGTTCTTAAAACCAGTTATTGCAATGAAAAATGAATAAAAAGTTACAGTCATAAAGTTCATTTTTCATTGTAATAACTGGTTTTGAAATGACGACGCGACAAGTACAGAATTTATTACCGTCCTCAAACTAGTTGCGACAACGAACGTTTTCTGCAACTACTTCACTCAACGATAGTTTCGTCTTCAAACCAGTTGCGACGACGACCGTTTTCTGAAACCGTTTTTGTCTTCGCCAAAACGGTTACGTCTCGTCCATCTAAAATTCGACAACGGCCCACCACTAGTTGTCTGTCAGTGTCAAACTGATTGAAACTGGACCACAGAGCATCTGCAACGGGCTATTAATTACGTTTCGTTCCACGGTGATTTTTAAAGTACGTTACTTGATATTTGTGTTAACCGTTAATAACAGCATTAAAAACAAGTTCGCTGTACCAATTAATTATTATCTCTTGAAACGCATTTAAATCCGATGTCACCGCTGCGCACTGTAGTAACATATTTTTTTTCACGTTAAAATAAACTTGAAAACGCTCCTAAACAAGCATTTTTTGCCGTAACACTTTTTTACTATTATTTCATTATTCCGGTTAGATTTCTATATAATTTTTGGTCTGTTAATTATAATAAGATGATCACTTTTTCCATGTGTAATATGATTAATAAACGTAACCGTTTAATAGTGGGCCCAAAAAAAATTGTCTCCTTTGGGCACGCCATAATCATGGCGGTAAGTCCCCTCTTTGAGGAGTGGCTGGAAAGACCTCACGGCGTCCTCACTTTCCGCATGACGCAGGTTCTTACCAGACATAGTAAGTTCAGGAAGTTCCTTCCGTCTTCATCGCGTTAGTTTAAACCGTGTATTCAAATCTAAATTCAGTATAACGAGCTATCGAGAAGGCTGAATAAGCCTTTTCTAAAAATTAATTTCAAAGGGTCGCGGTTATCAAAATGATAAGCAGGACTATAATAATATATTTAATACTAATGACCCGCCCGGCTTCGCATGTGTGCATATTATATAGTACACGCACAAATTTTTCTCGTGTATTGATCTTTCTAATAGTAAAAACCACATCAAAATTTATTGGGTATTTAGAAAGGGTTAGAGAATAAACAGAGAGACGTGGAAATTGTCTTTATTATAGACCACAATCATCACTATTTCAGCCGAAAGACGTCCACTATGGGACATAGGCCTCCCCAAGCATCGCCATAATGACCGGTCCTGTCCATCTCCCATCCATCGGATTCTTGCGACCCTTACCAGGTCATCGGTCTACTTTGTAGGAAGCCTTTCAATGCTGCTTCATCCGGCACATGTACACCACTCTAGAAACTTTCAGCTCCATCGCCCATCTGTTCTGCGAGCAATGAGCCCTACAAACTGGCACTTAGGTTTGGCGATTCTTCTATGCACAATAAGGTTTCATACATACACAAACACATAATACATAAGACATTTTGTTCTCATTCCCTCAACTCAAATATGACTGTATTGGCGTGTATTTAAAAATTCATAAGGATGGCTGCAGGCGATAGTCTTATAAAACGTCATTATTGAACATTGATGTAGGCTATGGATCATAATTATAGCTTACAAGCTTTTGTCAGTGGTTTCGCCTGCGTGAAAGTGGGAATTTGGGAAATTACCCCAAGAGAACATTCCCCCGGTATGTCATATGTCATATTTCAGGACAATGTCTATGCATAATTCTGTTCAGCCGTTTGATTGTGAAGAAAGAAAGGTACTCACATATATACTCGTAGATACAGAGTTATGTCTTTATAATATTAGTGTGATAAGAATTTTATAATGCGTTTTTTGTTCGTTTAAGCAAACAATTTTTTATGCGAAGTAAGGTTAAATGCTAAAGTAGATACGGGGAAAACCGTTATTAATTTCAAGATCTAGATATTGGGTTGATATTGAAAGATATGCATCAAACAAATAAATTATGATCGATAGCTTTTGCGTGTACACATAAATTGTAATCTTTTGTTCGTATTATTGACATAACAAAACGGCGATTTTCTTAGAATATGGCTCTTGCCAACCTCTTAAACAGGCACCCCACCCAACCGCACCTCAGGCGTGCAAAGTAATTTCCTCGGCTCAATATTTCACAGTGCCCACACTAGCGGCATAAATATGAATAATCGACACCGTTCGCTTCGACAATACACATAAATTATTCGAAGCGAAAGCGATAGGGCCCGGTCGGCCCCGCTCCGTTGAGTTACAGCGTACTCAAAGAGTAGCTATTATGTGCACGATTTATAACTAAATGTATTTGTTTATGAGGCCCGTTTATCTGTTCGACGAGCTTAATTGTGGTGTAGAATAAAAGATAGGCGCAGGTCACATATCAGGTGAATGGCAGTATCCCGCTATATACTTACAACATTATAAAGAGTTGGCCGAAGTTATGGCAATATATTTTACTGGCAGTCATGATGTTTGCGTTGAGATGTTGCTTTGATGATGATGATTATGAAATATACCATCAACAGTTGATAAGATGAAAAAAATAGAAGAATAAAATTACTATATACTATTCGCTTATGATTGCCTACGATCTAATTGGTCAAAGGGTGTAGATAATCTGAGGGACAACGATGAGTTACTATTTTCTTAACTAGACTACGCTATAGTTAAGTATAAACGAACAAAAAGGAGGGAAAATTAAAATATTACGCCTCACGGCTGCGCCAAAGTAGGTCCAGTTCAGCATAAATGACAAACAACTAGTGCCTGATGCAGATTTTCAACTGAACCTGAGTTGGTTTATCCTGTATTCTATGAGCTGTTGGTTTTTCTAATAATATTGTAAAACTAATACTTGTTTTCTTTTTTCTGTTATAAGACAGTATTAAAACGAGATGTACCAACCACATCACACGATGTCACAAACCAGATTTGATGCGCGAGCCAAAGAATTCAGTACTTTAGCGTTAGAGTTCATAGCATTTGAGGCAGAACCAGTACTAGATTTCAATCAGCCTATTTGATTAAATAAAGATAATATATCTCTTCCATGTCGTGTCACTGGCATGACAGTACATCGTCAATGTTAGGGAAAAAGTCTCTTAGGCTGTATGTTTTGGAGCAGCGAGAGCAAAATCAGAAGTGGGACAAAGTTTGTGACACAGTTCCGTACATACCTAGATGCCGTTTTGTGGGTGAAAAAAAAAAACTAATATTACAATATAAATTCAAAAAGTGACTGTCTATCTGTTTTGTTACCGCTTCGCGTCTTAACCGCTGATTGGATTTGCATGAAACTTGACACGCAAGTAATCCATGTCCTAGAATAAGTATAAAAGTAGGTACCTTTTTTATCCTAGGAGTATATTTCTTTGGGATGATTATCGACTACAACAGCAACAATGCAGAAACTAAAATACGTAGGGAATTCTTTATACCATCAGTTTTTGACCATTAAACACACCTGCATCACACAACACAAATTAGAATCACGAACACATGACGAATTCACAGCTCCGACCAATTACAGAGCGACACAAACGTCTTTATGGCAGCAATTTGTTGTAGTCCTAATGTTTGTGACTGTCATTACATTGTGTATAATTTTGTGTCATTATTACAGCCAATTGACACGATTCCTGTAATCAGTGATCGTTAGCTATGAGCGAATGAGATTATCCTTCCAACACAGTTTGCCCTCTAGTTGTGTTATTGTATCTTATTTTGAGATGGTTACCTACATGGCTACATCATTATCTTCTTACCTACATATTGTGTGTATAATAAAGGAGTGAAATTCCATGCCGGAGTCTGTGTTTTCACCTTCATTCATTATAGCCCATGTGTTAATCCAGGATTTACTATCCTGGTACTACATTTCATCCAGATCCGTTCAGTAAATTGAGCGTGTAATTGTGCCGAATATACATACATATAAATTTTCAAGTTTATAACGTACCTGTGATGGTAAAGAGCTCTGTGACTTTTCCCATTTATTATTGTACTCAAAATCAATTGTCCTTCTTTTCATAGCAGTTCCTCAGAATCAGCAATATTTAAGATGATCGCAGTTCAATCAGTACTCACCATCATCTTTATTCCACCACCCATGAGTATTTTAATGGTCCCAAAGACCACCCCAGTCTTTTCAAAGACCACACCACATTAAAACCAAAAAATAATTTACAAACTCCCCAACTTTGTCAGTTACATGAAGCTATCAATCTTAAAGGATATCTATAAGAAACTTAGCATTTCAGTAGTGGGCATAATAAGATGCCCCGCTGAGCTCGGCGCGTTTAACATGTTGGTAACTTTAATAGTGGTAATAAATTATTACGAGGCCCACTCGTTATTATAATAGAGGTGCACCGACATGATATAATAATAGAAGCGTGTGATATGAAAAATGTGTTGTGGGATGTGAGAGTTTACGCCCTTTTCCGGTTATCAGGGGTTTTTTACAAAATGGTTGAGAGATATTAGTATGATACGGTCACATGAAGAGCAGGCACAAAACGTATGTAACTAAAAGAGTTATGAATATACTTGCCGATGGCTGGAGAGGGAGAAAAAGGCCAAAGAAAATATAGATAAATTGTGTGAAGAGTGATATAAAAGAAAAGGATGTGTTAGTGATTGAATGATGGCTGACTAGGTAGAATGGAAGGAAAAACGTGTTGTGCTGACTTCAAGCAACACAGAATAAGGGCAGGAAGACGATGAAGATGGTTGAGAGAGATTAGTGCCTAATAATTCAATTACTTGTTGTACCAGTTGAAGTAAGTAGGTATCTTAGAGGTGAGGATCCCTCAGTACCGAAACAAAAAATAAAAGTAAAAGAAGGTAAACGACAAGATGGACTATGTGAAAAATGATAATAAGTTTAAAAAGTGAGTGAGTAGTTAGCACTGAGGTAGAAATGAATAGAGAGGCATGGACAAAGAAAACATGTTACACAGACCGCAAATTCATTTGAAAAAGCACATGAGAATAATAAAGAAGAAGACAAACCTTAATCTAATTCAGTAAGTGACCACATGTGTGGTACTAATCGCAGACTTTTCCACGAATATTGTTATTATAAAACCCACATTGGACCTGCGTGGTAGACTACAGCCTGCGATTACAGCCCATTCTCTCTCCTAACTTCTTTTATAAGAAAAGGAATGGTAATCCTATAAAGGACCTGAGACCCAATAGTAGGAACATAATATATTATGATTGATTATTCTTATGCTATCCTTTATTGTTAATACCTATTAAAGAGAACCGCCTAAAATTATAATCCAACAGTGTGTTAATACCACAAATAATAAAATATTACTAACAGCATAACATTCTAACAACGAAGTCACAAATATTAACGGCACAATGTTAATAACACTGTTATTATCAAGTTATTGGCTATAAAAGCAGCTTACTAACATTTAGGTCAGTTGTAAACCAGGTGCCATTTATTTGTCTTTATTGAGATTAATTTGTTGTTTGACTAAAGTTCAAACCTGTTGGGCTTAGTTTACTTCGCAGCCGGATTACGGGTTAATATCAATTACTGCCATGAGACTTGTCGAAATATAATTGATATATTTTGTTGTTTTTAGTCTAAAATATTAACCAGTGCCATTTTTTAAAAATGAGACGTGATTTATTTCCTGTCTATATAAATGTAATATCATTTATAATAATAATAAAATAAAGTAATCATTTATTTTCAGATATCTTGGCCCATAGATGAATACCTTACAGACTAACATATCATCATCTTCCTGCCCTTGTCCCATCTTATTTGGGGTCGGCACAACATGTTTTTTTCTTCCATTCTATCCTGTCAACCGTCATGCTATCACTAACTTCCTTTTCTTTCATATCACTGTTCACACAATCCATCCATCTTTTCTTTGGCCTCCCTCTCCCTCTCCACCCATCCACATGTATACTCATAACTCTTTTAGTAACATGCGTTTCATCTCTCCTCTTTACATGACCATACCAAGACAAACGATTCCCTTTCAACTTTTCAGTCACTGGCGCCACTTTCAAACTTCCTCTAATATACTCATTTCTCACTTTATCCATTCTCGTCACACCACACATCCATCTCAACATTCTCATCTCCGCTACATGCAATCTTTTTTCATCCGTCTTTTTCACAGCCCAACATTCTGATCCATACAGTATGACAGGTCTTATCACGGACTTGTAGATTTTACCCTTCAACTTGGGGGGCATCCGTGGGTCACAAATTGTTCCAGTGACCTGTCGCCATTTCATCCATCCTGAATTGATCCGATTTGATACGTCTCGGTCTACCTCGCCATCTCCTTGGATAAGCGACCCGAGGTACCGAAAGTCGGAGCAGATTGGTATGGGCGTTCCAGCGAGAGCTAAGGGCATAGGACCGGAGAGACCACCGAAATCACAGAACAAGTACTCGGTTTTCGTTCTGCTCAATTTTAAGCCAACACTCTCCAGTCTGTGCCACCACACCTCCAATTTGCTCTGGACCTCTAGGCCACTCTCGGCAACCAGCACAATGTCATCGGCAAACAGCATACACCAGGGAGCCTCTTCCTGGATGCCCGACGTCAGAGCGTCCATTATCATCAGGAAGAGGTAAGGGCTGAGGGCCGACCCTTGATGTAAGCCGACAGCCACACTGAAGCTGCCAGTGTTGCCCACTGCAGACCGGACTTGGGTACTGCATTGGCTGTACATCGCTCGGATCAACTGCACATACTTCCCAGGCACACCTTTCTCCTTAAGGGCCCACCACAGAACCTCACGAGGTACCCGGTCATATGCCTTTTCGAGGTCAACGAATACCATGTGCAAGTTTTTATGCGCACCTCTGTATTTCTCGCACAGCTGGCGTATAGCAAAAATGGCATCCGTTATACCCCGACCAGGCATAAAAACGAATTGGTTCTGTGAAATTTCACTCTCTTCTCTTAGCCTCCTTTCAATAACTTTCTCCCAGGCTTTCATAGTATGTGACATTAGCTTTATTCCTCTATAATTGTTGCATTCAAGCACATCACCCTTGTTTTTAAAGATGGGCACCAGGGAACTGTTGCACCACTCATCAGGTATGGCTTCTTCCTGCAACAACTTATTGAAGAACAAAGCTAACCACATCCATCCATCCACTCGCAGCAACTTCCACACTTCAACTGGTATTCCGTCTGGACCAATTGCCTTACCATTCTTCATTCCATTTATAGCTATTCTGACTTCATCCATACTAATCATTCTCACTAAACCCACGTTCACTGGTTTGCTCTCTAAAATCCCATTCCAGTTGTTTTCCTCATTCATCAGTCTTTCAAAATAGTCCTTCCACCTCTCTTTGATTTTACTATCTTCTGATAGAATTTATACAGACTAACATATATATAAAGTAAATTATATACAATTTATTGTTAATAAATAAGACTTATGACTATGTTAGTAACACTTCACACTGCACTTGTTATTTGTTTATAGATTAGGTGATGGTTTACTATCACTCTCTGGTATATGACATCGGATGATTGAAAACGACGTAATTTTACGATATAGCGCGTAAAATTGTAAACTCATTCTTCTCGTTAAGACATTGTAAATGATCGAATCTGGATCGCATTTTGTCATTTGAAATGAATTATTCATAATATATCATGAGTAGATAAATTATTCTTGGTGTTTCAGAAAAAAACTCACTTTTGTAGATGCATAAAAACTTAGCAAATATAATATCTTTAAAAATCCATTTATTTCAATATTGAAGTATATAACATTTGAAAGAAGTTTATTGGAAAGAACTTTCTAGTTTTTGTTACACATGTGTTAATTTACAAAATCTGAAATTGAAGATACCATCATCTTCCTAGCCTTTTCCCAACTAGCAGCATTTTTGCTGAGCGCTGGCCGTTTTACGGGGATGTGACGCATAACCTACCAATTATATATGTCATTATTGTTATTTGTTTATTTTTAAGGTGTGCGCCATATTCGACGTAAATAAACTGTTTTTCTTTCTTTCTTCTTTCTTTCTAGCTTGGGATTGGCTTCCAGTCTAACTGAATGAGCAGTGGTAGCCGAGTGGTAACGGCCCCGACTTACGAGTTGTAGGTCGCGAGTTCAAACCCAGCCAGGCGCATTACTTTGTGTAATTTATTACATCACCACTGCTCTCAAAACGGTAAAGGAAAACATCGTGAGGAAACCGGCATGTCCTAGAACCAAAAATTCGAAGACATGTGACATCCACCAACCCGCACTGGGCCCGCGTGGTGGATTACGGCCCATTCCCTCTCCTAGAGAGGAGGCCTGAGTCCCAACAGTGGGAACATCATTATAAAGCCGACTATGCTATGCTATGCTAACTGGATGCCGTTGAATACCCGTGTTTTACATGGAACAACTGCCTATCAGACATACACAACCTACAACCGGGTAACACGATACTCCTTGGATAAACTGATGGACACACTTTCAGTTATCTAACTTCCTGTCAAAGATCTACTAATAACCACTGGGGCTAATGGCTTTACACATTTTTTCTGAGACACAGGGTGTCAGTACAGTCCTAGATAAACTTAGAAAAGTACACATAGATTGAAAAGTTCACATTAGATGCGGGCTCCTTGCTCGGTTTTGAACCCGCAACGTCATGCATGAGAGGCGGGTGTTTTTTTTTTAAATTACAATATTAAAATATCGTTCTTCACGGCTCTGAGAATCTTCAAAGTGATTTTAAAAAAAATCATGAAAATTTATGATGTTGATTTCTTGTTTAATGTTTTGTTTCATAAAACTAGATCGCCTAGACTAACTATAAAAGGTGCAAGAACTATAAAAGATGAAGGGTAATCTACTGGAAAAAATGATAACATTATTTTGTAAATCTGCTGACTACATTTTGTCACTATTAGTGTTTTATAGTCGTGGTTCAAGTCCTGTCAGCTAGGATTGATGACCATTTGCAGAAAGACTCGTAAAAATAATTGAATCCTAACATGTCCTAGAAAATTAATTATATTTATTGTCTTGAATCTGGTATCTCATAAAATAAATGAATTATATGTATGAAATAACATTGCAGAAGCGAAATCTCAAATCATTTGCACTTTTTTGTTTTATCTGCAAAAACAAGAAAATACTTTTAAACTACTTTTTACGAGGAATGATGAAGACCAGGGGAAATGCCGTACGCTGGAAGCTTACTCAAAAGGCTAGAGTGCCATACTCTGTCGAAGGCCTTCGAAAAGTCTAAGGATACGGTAATCTCTTCCCCATTCCTCTCGAGGGTCTCGCCCCACAAGTGGTTGGCATAAACTAGTAGGTCCCCAGTAGACCGAATGCGGCGAAATTCGTACTGTCGGTCACTGAGGAGATCGTTACCTTCCTGGTATGCCATGAGGCGTGAGTTAAATGCACGCTCCATAATCTTGCATAGTATGGAGGTTATCCCCAATTAGCCTCTTCGCACGCCTTTCCACTGAGTCCAAAGTTGCTAGATGGCATTTTACAGCACCAGCCCATATGTGACTGCAGTACTCCACACACAATCGGACCTGTGCTTTGTATAACATTAGAAGCTGTCCCGGTGTGAAGTACCGTCGGACCTTTGCAAGAACGCCTAGTTTTCTAGCAGCTACCTTGGCTTTGGACACAATGAACCGCCCGAAATTGAGGTCTGAAGAAATTTCAACTCCCAAGAGCCGCAGGCGGTCGGTGCACTCCAGGGATACTTTCCGAAAAACAGGAGTCAAGGTGAACGGGCTCCTTTTGGCGGTGAACAGACACGCTTGTGTTTTGGCGGCGTTGAATTCTACCAGATTGGTTTCGCCCCACTTGGAGACTGCCTGAAGTGAGACATTCGTACGCTCTACCATAGCCTCTCATTCGGACCGGATTAGTTCCTTACTAGCCCGTGCACCTGGAAGGTATCTCTGTACAACAGCTGTGCTATCAACTGCATACCCATAGATACCGGGCATCAGCAGATCGTTAATATGCAGCAGGAAACGAGTTGCAGAGACAACTGACCCCTGAGGAACTCCGGCATTAGTGGTCATGGGCTCTGATGAGCATCCATCGACAACAACTCGGAGATACCTTTCACTCAGGAAGTCTTTTACCCAGTTAATCAGACCAGGGGAAATGCCGTACGCTGGAAGCTTACTCAAAAGGCTGGCGTGCCATACCCTGTCGAAGGCCTTCGAGACGTCTAAGGAGACAGCACTCGCTTCTCCATTCTTCTCGAGGGCCTCGCCCCACATGTGAGTGGTATACACTAGTAGGTCCCCAGTAGACCGATTGTGGCGAAACCCGTACTGTCGGTCACTGAGGGGATCGTTACCTTCCAGGTATGCCATGAGGCGCGAGTTCAATACACGCCCCATAATCTTGCAGAGTATGGAGGTTATTGAAATCGGCCGATAGTTGGCAGGATCGGTACGACTGCCCTTTTTGGGCACGGGTTGCACGTTGGAAAGCTTCCAGGACTTGGGTACCTACTCATAATCATTTCAGCCGATAGACGTCCACTGCTAGACATAGGCCTCCCCGAAATGTAGCCACAATGAACGGTGAACATTTGGGTACTATACCAGTCCTATATGAAAGGCATTACAAGCGCATCAATACAGGAGACCACTCGGGCGCACAAGCCTTGAGAACAATTGCTGGTATACCATCTGGTCCACTAGCTTTATTCACGTCTAGACGACACAGTGCTCTCAGAACTTCTTTGTTCCTTTTGCGAACCTTGGGCATCGAAGTGTCACAGTGAGGCAGAGTCCGGTGGTGATGCACTGCTAGTGTCAAGACGAGAAATATGGGTGAAGAGAGATGCAGAGAGACCTGCTTTCTCTTTCGCCGTATCCAGTGTTCCATCAAGCTTAACTAACGGAGGCAATGAAGACCGACAGAAGTTCGCTACGACCGACTTGGCAAGGGATCAGGATGCTCTGCTACCGGACAGCTGTGCCAATACTGCTGAACTTTGTGCCAATATGGGTAATGCGGTCGAAGCGAGCCTTCCTTAGTGCCTTTTTGTAGGACTTGGCAGTATGGTTGAAGGTTCTCTTCTTTGAGCTCAGATCCGGAGCTTTCTGGTCACCAGCGTTCACCCAGGCGAGAAACGCCAAATGCTTAAGCTGTTCAGCTTGAACGCAGTCGGCGTTGAACCATGGGTGAGCTGAGCCACCGATGGGTAGGTCGCGATAAGGGATGACATACTCCATAGCTTGACGTATCACATCGGATATATCATGTGCACAGCTCGACGGATTTTCAGAAGAGAAACAGACCTGCTACCAAAGAAGTGCCGCATCTCATCCCAATCTGCTTGATGGATACTTGGCGGCTTGGTGGTAAACAACGTGGTTACACTTTACAAAAAAATATAATTTTTTTCAATATTTCCATGATACAAAATCAATCTTAAAACCCACAATACTAAATTGTTAAATAATAAAATACCAATATTTTTATAAAAGATAAAAGAGATTGTGTAGAAACAAAACAACCACAAAATGATTAAGAACTAACGAAATAATGAACATGACTGTGACCAATGTCATGTTCATTGTTTTGTTAGTTCCTAAATTTTATTTTAAATATACTTTTTGTCACCACCACGCAAAATATTTCTAAAAATATTTACTTTCAGTTTAACAACTACAGAGCTATGCATCTTTCACACCTAGTTGGCATGGTCAGAGGTGTTTAATAGATTGTCAATCGTCGGCAAATAGTTGGCAGTTGACGGGCATTGCGCCGGCAGTAAATGCCAAAATGCCGAAAGACAGGTGACAAGTCTAGTTCAAGATGATGTATGGACAGGTTCATTGTGCAAACTAACTAGAATTGGTAACCCAAATAGTTGTAATTTCCTGCGGGGTTGTTTGAAAGATTCACCGCGGACCTGGAATTCAATGGGTGAGTAAAAAACACAGGTGGGTTGTAGTCAGTAACAATCTGACATTCCCTTTCGCTCCACACAAAGGGAGAAAACTTATATTATGATGGTTTCTAACCCAAAACAAAAATTGTTCATATTTGTGCATGATGTTGTGATCCATTAGATCAGTTTTACTAGATGATAAAGCGAGTTTGATTAAATTAAAGTATCTAAAAAAGTCACAAAATTTAATATCACCACACTCTGTTGTTTTATCATTACTTAATTAGCTTGTAAAATTAGAAACTAGGTCGTAATTGTCTTTGAGTGTTCTAAACGATTGTCTTTCCGTTTTTGACTCACTTACCTATATCAACTACAGTCACAGATTTTTTTAAGCAATCTTGAAATAACAATCATCCTAAAACACGTCACATCATAAACATTTTTCTTTATTTCTTTCTATCCAACAATTAATAATTGTAAAGTTATTGTGTTGAACTATATAAAGAATCGTAAATCTTACCTGTATCTATCCAACAACTACAACAACAGTATAAAAGCACGAGTAATCACACAATATCTAATCTTATAAGCGCGATGACTTACAAGTTCGTAACATAAGGAGTCATTAGGAGGAGTGGCTGATCCATCATCCTGTCAGGATCCCGCTCCCGTGTGACTGGGAGCCATTAGCGTCTTCATTTTGTGGCCGCTTTAATTACTTGTTTAGACGTAAGTCGAGGATGAGCTGAAAAACGTCTGTGCTTAGGTGATTGTTTTAAGTTTGGCTAGAGTTCACGAAATTATTGGATATTAAGAAATTTTCAAAGATTAAAAGCCAAAGAGGTTAAATGAAAATAAAAATTCAACAGAAAGAATTCATATTTCCACGAAAACATTTAAATTATAACTGACATACAAAAGAACTCTATCCATTATCACACTGATAATGCAATCCAACATAAAAATCAAACTTGTAACTCCAATGACCAAAGAAATAAAATTAACCGCCACGCCATTTGTGTAAATAATCTACATTGCCATCTATACCTCGACATGGAAACCCCAGATACGAATCTACCAATATTGCTGATTTCAAATAAGAATCAACCGATCGATCAAGATCTAAGCTTCATAAAGTCGTTTTATCGAACGCCGAGGTAAACTTGCTAATAAATAATACTATATATCTAGCTTCAGTCAATATAAATCACATATTAATACCAGATAATAAGATTAGTATGATTTCTCTGACAGATATTGATTGCCTAGCAAATAGATGGGGGGGAGGTAGATTAGATATAATTAATGCACTTATTATGGCTAAAGATTGTGTAAGTCATTACTCTGATGATCTCTGAACTTTAGATATAAAGGGTGAAGGTGGATTTATAGAAATAGTGAGAATGAATGTGCATATCGTGATGAATGAAAGACTAATACATAATGAACGAGTAGAAAATGATGCAGTCAAATTATTATTATTTCTTAGAAGAAAAATATTAATTAGTAAAGTTTATCTGAACCACCATCACCATCAATGATTGCATCACTGCTTACCATCAGGTGGGATCGCAGTCAAGCACTGGTTTATATCAAATAAAAAATAAAAAAAACTTAGAATTCCCAGTTGATTCAAAATTATCATAGTTCAAATTACAATTACAACATACTTCAAATTTACAGTTTTTAGATTTTTTACTATACTTGTTCTATGAGACCTTTCTTCATGCCAAAGGAGATTGACCAAAAGCAGTCTAGCAAAGATGCGTGAACGAAAATCAAATTAATATAGAAATTATTTGCTTATTTTTTTACAGCTTTTCACTTCAGGAATTCTGTTTTCGTATCCGGAATTATGATTTTAAGATAAACAGTAAATTAACGATTGCTAGGTACATTTCCAGTCATGATTGACGTTTCGTTCTCTTCATTTGTACGTACGTAAGCAATATATTACTATACTCTTTGTACGTAAGTATGAACCTTTAGACAAAAATATCACAAAAATGATATCAATATCTTAAATAGCTAAGTAATTAGTAATATCATAACGTACTGTATATGTATTTTATCGTTCCGATAATATAATATTTATTTTGTGCTTCGTCTCACGCAGATGCAGCTGTCAAGCCAGATGACAGACGGATGATAACTAACAATGTTGTTTTGTACCTACATGAGTGATCTGTGGTCATTTTACAAGTTGCGAGTTGGTTAGACATAATTTGTAGGTTATCTCTGTTTTTGTTTAATTACTTTAAAACTCGGGTGTTTGTGTGAAAATGAACACTTTTATTTAATAGTATATAAAGCGTAGTCTATATTAAATAAACATTTATTGTGCTTCAACTTAAGACGGATTTCCATACATCGTTGGTCATGATCCTTTCAAGATTCTAGATCAACATATGAAATATAATATGTTTTTTGCGACATAAACGGCCGTATCTTTATTTTTTGAAGTTTGATTTTTTCACAGCTTCAAAGGACTGCAGACCTGAATATATGGTCTTAATTTCAACTCGATACCTGCATGCAATCTCGATATAAAGGGTTTTGGACAAAGTGATATGACTTCCGCTTTTTCCTTTTTGAGGTACGGAACCCTAAAAATGACCATTTTATGTTCTCTGAACTTTGTATAGATTAAAAGGGTGAAAAGTAGATTTACAGAAATGATGAGAATGAAAGTGCATATCGTGATAAATGAAATACCAAAAAATAATGGACGAGTAGAATTTTTTTTTTTTTAATTGATATAAACTACGGCTGTGCTACGGAAAAACAAAGCAACTAACGTATTTTTCAAAATCATTTTTTTTACATATTTGGAACATTTTGCCTATAACGGACACTGCTACATTCACAGAATCATCGAAAAGGCATTATTTTTCGAGATAAAAGTTTGTAAAATAAAGTAACTGCAGGTACTTGTCCAACATATCTACGGTAAAACAAAGTAAACCACAATGTCTAAGCAAAAACAAAGTAATTGCACGTCGATTACATTGTTTTTACGTTGTGAAATGATTTAATTGGCTTTTCATTTGATATATATTTCTTTTTTAGCCCCTTTATCTAGCTATAAGAAAATCAAACAACTCTACTTTGTTTTTGAATTGTTAAAAATGGCCAAAATGGTAAATTTGTTAACGTAAAAATAAAGCAAGTAAAGTGACAAATGTAATACAAAGCAACTGAATAACAGTTGCTTTGTTTCTTTATTGTAAATCAATTCAAGCTATTACTATATCCCATTTACTTGGTTTTTAATATGCTGTCGTTTATTTCAAAATTTCAAATGTCTAAATTATTTGACAATACTTGGTTTTATCACATTTCTGAACGCACCTTTTAAATACTTTTCCCACAATTAAACTTCTCAAGTTGTCAGTTACAACTTCGTGTTATAGTCATAAGTTTGCCGAGGCTGTGACTCTTGTGTGTTTTGTTTGGAAAATGTTTAAAATGCAAAATAGCCGCAGTTTACATTCGAGAACTATTATGGACGCTTATAATAGTTTTCAAGCAATTGTTTGTTTAATTACTATGTAACACCTATTTATTTTTTTGTTTTGATTAATATGTACTTTGTATCTTAATTTTTGTTTTATTTAAAACTTCATTAAATGATTACAACTTCATCATCATCATTTCAGCCGAAAGACGTCCACTGCTGGACATAGGCCTCCCCCAAGCGTCTCCACAACGACCGATCCTGTGCGTCTCGCATCCTCCGCACTCCCGCGACTCTTACCAGGTCGTCAGTCCACCTTGTGGGAGGCCTTCCGACGCTGCGCCTTCCGGTGCGCGGTCGCCACTCTAGAACCTTTCGGCCCCATCGACCATCCGTTCTACGAGCAATGTGCCCTGCCCACTGCCACTTCAGTTTGGCGATTCTTCGGGCTATGTCGGCGACCTTGGTTCTCCTGCAGATATCTTCATTCTTTATGCGATCACGCAAGGAAACTCCGAGCATAGCCCTTTCCATTGCCCTTTGGGTGACTGTAAGCCTTCTGATGAGGCCCATTGTAAGCGACCATGTTTCAGTGCCATATGTCATCACTGGCAACACGCACTGGTCATAGACTTTCGTCTTGAGACACTGTGGTATGTTGGACGAGAAGATACCGCGCAGCTTCCCGAACGCTGCCCAGCCGAGTCGGATTCGACGATTGACCTCTTTCTCAAAGTTAGACCTACCCAACTGGATTGTCTGTTCCAGGTAAACGTAATCGTCTACAACTTCGAGTGCAGAGTCTCCGATCTTGATCGGAGTGGGTGCTACATGGTTATTTACCATGACTTGGTTTTGTCCATGTTCATTTTAAGACCCACTCTTTCGGAAGCTCTACTAAGGTCATCGAGCATTGTACTGAGCTCCTCCGTAGTCTCAGCCATGACTACTATATCGTCGGCAAACCGAAGGTGAGTGATGTACTCGCCATTAACATTAATGCCTAGTCCACTCCAGTCCAGAACCCTGAAGACATCCTCCATTGCAGCCGTAAACATTTTCGGAGAAATAACGTCTCCCTGCCTCACACCCCGCTGCAGAAGGATAGGTTTCGAGGTCCAGTCCTGAAGTCGGACTGACATTGTGCCGTTCTCGTACAAACACTTCAGCACCTCGATGTACCGATAGTCAATCTGGCACCGTTGGAGAGATTGCAGTACAGCCCAAGTCTCGATCGAATCAAAAGCTTTCTCGTAGTCCACGAACGCTAAGCATAGAGGCAGGTTATACTCCTCGGTCTTCTGTATAACCTGCCGGAGCGTATGTATGTGGTCTACGGTGCTGAAACCTTTTTGGAATCCAGCTCGTTCGGGAGGCTGGAAGTCGTCAAACCTGCCGGAGTGTATGTATGTGGTCTACGGTGCTGAAACCTTTTTGGAATCCAGCTTGTTCGGGAGGCTGGAAGTCGTCAAACCTGCGCGCGAGACGGTTCGTGATGACTCTGGAAAACAGCTTGTAGACATGGCTCAGAAGTGAGATGGGCCTGTAATTCTTAAGCAGGGCATTGTCGCCCTTCTTAAAGAAAAGTACCACCACACCTCTGCTCCATGCCTGTGGCTCACGATTACAACTTATATCAATGATTTTTGAATTTATTTTAGGTAACCGTTATATACATGCCCTATTCCTTGACAACATGACAACAACAATGACACTTAATATCTTAATAAATCCTAAGATGAACTAGTTTTTACAATTCTTACAAATTATGTGATTCATAAAAAGCAAAAGCCAACAAATCTTATAGTAGACATATTAATTTTTAAATGGCTTCATTGTCTTTGTTAAAAACCATTAAATGCATTTGCTTTGTTATTAAAACTAAAACTTAACTTGTCCATCTCTTTTAAAATTATTTAAAAAAGAAAGTGATTGTAATTACTTTCTTACTGAATTGTTCTTTTTATTTAATATTAATTTTATGTCTATAAAAAAATATTTTTTTCAATTTAAAGGAAAGTTACCAAAAATTACTCAAAAAATTGCTTTGAAACAGATAGAACTAATTATTTTACAAATTATGAAATAACAAAAGTACTGAAGTTGTCGCCAGTACGTTTTAAATTTGTGATTTTCGGTTTTTTGCTCCTCCTGATAATTTTGCTTGACTGCAATTACTTTGTTTTTCCGTAGCGCAGCCGACTAGTGCTTGACTGCGATCCCACCTGATGGTAAGTGGTAATGCAATCGTTGATGGTGAGGCGCACTAATTTATTGAGAACCTATTCACTCTAGCCTTGAAGAGACCCAAATTATAATCGGACGGGAAAACCGCAGCAGGCAAATTATTCCAGTCCCTCGATGTACACGGTATAAACGACGAGGCAAAACGCTTGGTCCGGACCGTAGAGGTTTCAACAACGTAAGGGTGGATACTCGCCGTTTGTCGGCTTGTCCGATGGTAGAAATGAGATGGTGGAATCAAGTCATGCAATTCCTGCGCACACTCTCCAAAATGCATTCTGTAAAACACCGAAAGGCTGGCTACCCTGCGCCTGTGCTCAAGACTTTGTAGATTGGAATTAACCAGATCTGGATCACCAATTAGCCTCTTTGCACGCCTTTCCACCGAGTCCAAAGTTGCCAGGTGGCATTTTACAGCACCAGCCCATATGTGGCTGCAGTACTCTACACACGAACGGACCTGTGCTTTGTATATATGATGTAGTAAAATTGCTATTGCTTTTTATAATTTTAGGCATCAAAACAGTTGAAAAAAAGACGATGAAGTTGACCGTTTGTTAATTTTAAGCTCATCATTCTGTGGTTATACCATATTTTTCTCCTGATTTATGTCTTCATTACATCTTGACATAAATGGCATCTTATCCTGTAATTACCGCAACTACATAATTATCTGTACTTACATACAATTCTTTCCCAATTGTTCGAAGTAGCCAATTTAGTGCATAAACTGTAAATAAAAATATCAGAGGCTGATCAGATCAAAGTGACCTCCCATAATTTTGCAACACGATATTATCCTTAAAGGTTATCAAAACCTCTATAAAACTTATATTATGTTGGTAAAAAATTAAGTAATTTAACGTTTTACTTTCTCATTCGACTCAAAAGACCAAAATTACACGTTAAGTGTCATTAACCAAATGTCACGAACGATTGTCTCAAAGTGACATTAAAGAAAGCTACTTGGTAACGTGTCATTATAAAGATATAAGGGGCCAAGTTGACAACTTGGTTACAATAAAAATGAGTTTTGACGTTGACAAATTGCTGGCAGAGGGCGCCCCGGGCGGGCTTGTTAATGTCGCCAAGGCGACTACAGTGTGTGTGAAGTTGGTAAAATTGTAGAAATATTTGCTGCGTGGATTTATACGTGTTAAATATTTCTTCATAATTTTTGTTGTAATTTATGTGCATTGTCAATGAGCGTTACGTTTTTTTTATCTAAATGAATATCAACAGATTTCAAATCAGAGTGTGTAAATCTTTCGTGCTCTTACCTAGAAAAGTAGCATTTCTGTATCTAATTTTTTACAAATTACAGAGGTGCAACATTTTACGCACATAACTTAAAAGTGTAATAATTTATAAAACAAGTAATCACAAGATTGTGAGAGTAAAATCATAAGTTTAAATTACTAGATCAAAAAAACACAATCATACAAGATTTAATTATCAAAACTATTATAATTGAGGTATATTTGAGATTACACTATAAATTTTAGCGATATTATAAGTTTGAAACTTAATTTTCCATTTTAAAATTGATGCTTAAAAATTAATACGCTGACCTTAATGTATGAAGTCATTAATTCATATTTTATAAAGTCAATTTGTTATTTTAATGTCATGTTGGTACGGAAAATTTGTATATTATTAATTATTAAAATTCGCGTTTTAATGAGCATTCCAAAATTTGATATCATCAGCAGAATTTTATGACAAGCAGATTGAAGAAACTAAAATGCTGAGAAGCTAGTTTAAATTTATTATAAGTAAAGACATTTATATTCAAGTAGGTAGATCCATTTTATCACCGTGTGACAAAATAATAAAATTTAAAAGGTTGGAAGTTTATTTCTCATTGATTGTTGTTAACTTTTTGCTGGGGAACATCAAGATGTTGCTGTGTGAGTATGCTGATCCGAAGAAATATTCCACAATAATCATAACAATATCTTCCTTATTTTTAGAATCCTATGACCGCGTTTCCTTCTGCAAATAAATTGCATTTAAGTTGCATTTCATTGCGGGCTACCGAGATATAATGTGATTTGTTAGTCGATCGTACTCCGTAATGTAATTTACCTTGCAAGCAATTTCCTTGCAAATGGAAACGTGGGCTTAGGGCAGATCAGTGACTTAATTTGATGACTTTCCTTGCAAACGTGTTATGCACCGAAAAGGTGGCTTAAGCTATTATTTCCACTTATCTCTCGCTTCTCTTTGCTCATCTTTGTTTGATACAAAAGGTATCACAGCCATTAGTAACGTTCATCAATACAAACAAGTATCGGTCATAGCGTGACTAGATAATGATTGAAAGAAGCTTCCAACAAGTTTGATCTACTTGCGACTTATGTATAAGTCTTGTGTTTTCTTTGCTTTTGAGGTACTTGGTATTTATTATACTAAAACCTTTTTCAGTTGTGTTTGTAGCAGCTATGAGGCTTGATATGTATTTATTGATGGAACTTCACTCTCTTAAGACAGGGGGCAATAAAGTGACTGTGCGGGGGTACTAAGTAGGTACACCTCTGTATCTTAATGGAATACAGGCATGATATGTGTTGGACCTTGAAGCCCCGTACAATTTGTACTTAATATCATTAAACTGTGTAAATATTACACTGATCGTTTTGTTAAGATTCACATTGGCTTATGGATTGGTGTTGTTGAGTCAGAGCCTTGGATACCTTGTTGGTTCATCTGTGGCTAGCGAGTAAACATGCATTTTGTCGATTTAAGCCACTTTTGTTGTCATTCACACGACGCGACGAAAAAATAAAATCTATACCAATACGCAAATAAGCTTTTTTACCACCTCCCACAGTCTCAAAGTTGGTATTTACTACTTACTTGTCAGGTCTTTCTGATGATTGAGTGACTGTCAGAATTGGAGTTGATAAATGCAATCAATATTTTCTTTAAAATATTATACCTTGACATAAAAAATAAAATACATAAGTAATAAAACTGACAAACAAACCACATTTGATACTTGTAGTACCTACGTAATTACAGTATCAAATTTGTCATGTTTCTACATTCATCAGTATGAGTACTGTGGTATGAGTACACTCAATATAAACCAAATTCCTTCCACCTTATCAGTCCTTACGAAAGGCCTCTAAAATTGACTTCAAAGCCATAAATTTTGTGTTAAACCGACGCCGATAATGCCTATATAAATGTCTACTGAGGATTATACGTAAAAATACGCAAGGATAAATAAATATATCTCAATGCCATTAGATTTATGGAATTTTTAGTATCCTTAAGACAAGATGGACTCCTTACTTACCTTACCACCACACATTATTTTCACCAATGTAACTGATTGCTTATGGAGTCATTTTTTTACTATTGATAGGATCGCGCTTGACCATTATCTTACCTGATGCTAAGTAATAATCTGATCGTTGATTGAGCACGCTTGCCTAGAAGTAACCTATTCACTCTTGACGTAAAAACCTCCAGGTTGTAAATACTAGGAAACTATTTAGCTGTACGTACAATAAACGTGTCGCGGCATGGCGGACAGAGTTCCGGCGGGATCTCATGGTGGAATGGCGACGGCGACTGTCGCAACCCAGTGCTGGGCACGCTACAATTATGGCGGTAATTTCCCTCTTTGAGGAGTGGCTGGAGCGGCAACACGGCGTCCTCACCTTCCGCATGACGCAGGTCCTCACCGGACATGGTAAGTTCGGGAGGTTCCTGCATCGGATTCAGGCGGAAGCAACGCCCGAGTGTCATCACTGTGCGGACCACCCAGAGGACACGGTGGAGCACACGGTGGAGGTGTGCCCCGCTTGGGCCGAGCACCGCCGTGTCCTCGTGGAGGCAATTGGCGGCAGCGACCTTTCGCGTCGGGCCCTGGTTCAGGCTATGGTCCGAAGCGAGGAGGAATGGCAGGCGGTCGCCTCCTTCTGCGAAGCAGTAATGCTGGCGAAGGAGGAGGCTGCACGCGTGAGGGAACGAAGGTCCTCACGCCCTAGCCGCCGTAATTCCGACCCCGACTACCGGCCACGGTAGACGCGGGCTTGCGGACGTCGAGCACTGGGTGGCTCGCCGTCGGGCTGTTCGGTAATTAACCGGACCGAGCCCAGTCGTCAACAGCGCGTAGTGATCCTCGCGCTCCTCAAAGAGATGTCAGCAAACCGTAGGGGCCCACCCAGCAGGGCCAATGCCCGGTAGCTAGGACCGCGGAGAATTTCTTAAAGGGAAACCCGTAGTCCTAGAACGCAAAGGGTAATTGAAGGATACAGGTATGCTTTTAGTCAGTAAAAGTCTGACACGCCCTCACGCTCCACCCAGAGCGCGAGAAGTCATTTTGATGATTTTCCACCTAAAAAAAAAAAACAAACATACAATAAACGTATTCTAAAACATTTTGCGATACATAACTTTTGAAAAAGATATTAAACTCGCAGTAAGATTCTACCGAAAGAAGTATTTAAATATATCTTGTGCCTCAGAAAATTAAAAATAACAACACAATCTGTCTTTTTAAACCCAAACAAAATTAACACACAGGTTCTAGAGCGCGAACCAAAGGTACAATTCCCAAGGCGCCAAGTGCAACCACCTCTCAAATCTGACAAGAGCATGAATAAATCATAACCGTTCTCTGTAATAAAGTAGCCATGTTTATCCGAACATTCATTTATCACCGTTTTGCCAGCCTACTATAAAATGACCCTTCAAAACTTCGCCCTCCGTCCTACGTACAGCTCACAGTCACTGGTCCTTCGGCATTCATGATTGCACCAGTCATCAATCAACCGAGTCGGTTAGAATGATGGTCGGTATATTGCGTAATGTGTTTGAAGAATGTTTATTTGTAAGCTTTTTGTGAGTTTTTTCAAGTTGTTTTTGTTGATTAATAGCTTGATGGATGGACCTGAAGGATGGGATTGCGTTTTAATTGCTGAAGTAATTTTGTTTGGGAGGATTAGTGGTAATAGTGTTTGGAGTTTGATGTGTAAAGTCTTAGTGAAAAATTATTTTTTCTCATACAATCAATTTTTGATTAAGAGTAAACATAAGCTACATGAATATGGACAAATCTGCAATAAAAAGCTTTCAATATATTGCTAGGGAAGAATATCTAAAATTTGTGTCTAGTGATGAGCTTGATGATAATCTAACAACTAGTTCCAAAAAAACTACGGAACGTAAAAAATTGACTTTAATATTTTCACAGAGTGAATGTGCTCCAATTGCCTATATTTTGTACTAATACAAATACACCAAATACATACATAATTATACTTTATAATTTTACAATTACATGTTATACACAATTATATTATAATTATACATATTTTGTTTTACGTGAGGTTGCGACAGTCGCTGTCTCTATTCTTCCGAAACTGTCCATCACGCCTTGGTTTACCATGACAATAATATGTATTAAGTTTTTTAATTTGGGTTTTCGCTTTTCTCTTCATATTGCACCTACCTCTGTTTTCGCATTAACAAAAGGTCTGTTGATGAAAAATCTGCCTTTATATTTTTTTTGTACATATTAAATAAAATAATTAAAGAACTGCAAACAAGAAAAGCAAAAAGAAAATACTATTAGTGATGAACCTCAAAATTCTGCAAAAGAAAATAGTCCCTAAGATAATAAACATGACGCTTTTAAATTGGTTACTTTAGCAGATGCCAAGAAGCTTGAATATTTCATCGCTTCTGTGAACAAATGTGTCGATGTACACATTTGATAAACGTTGACAGTAATATAATTCGAAATTACTCGTCGACAGAATATCAATGTGTTGCTTGGAGTTGAGGGTGCTTAATTTATAAAGACATGAGTGAGTTTATTTTCGTTATACTATATTTGCATAATGGAATATGGTGGTTTATGAAACGTATACAACTTATTTAAGTGATTAAATGTATAGCTATTTATTAAGGTAATTTTTCGTATAGTTGCGTTATTTAAATCGAAAATAACACGGAAATATTCATTAAATTACATCTTAGTGATTTATGCATATTGCCAATATGAAAACGAAAAACGCTATGATGAATATTATCCACATCAATTCCAATTATATTCGTGCCAAGAATCTGAAATTGCTACTTATTTTGAATGAACAGCATAAAAATAAAATTGAACACACGTTTATTATGCGTGGCATTGACAAACGTTGAAAGGTAGACAATAAAACAATCATCTATCCAATTTATCCTTAACGTCATCGTTTGAAATTGGATCAATTTTAGTCAATTTATCATAATGATTCATTATCATTGGTTATGTCGATAATGTATGACCTGAATGCATTATCTAGATTAGCTTTTATTAGTACGTAGGTTATATATGGATGATATCATTTGTGAGTGATTTATGAGAGTCATTTTCGAATGTCTACGGTTGGAGATAATCGCACATTCATGCTTATGACATTTATGATATATGGTGGTGAAAGTATAAGTGAACTACAACCCAAGTCCAAGATATTGGACTAACGAAATTATTTTTTAATCGATTTCTTAAACATGAGTAATTTCCTTACAACGAACGTGAATGGAAAGATTAAGGACATGTAAGATGACGACTTACAGCTTAGTATTTATTAATATGTAGGTAAATATGTACATATATTCAATTTTTAGGGTTCCGTAGCCAAATGGTAAAAAACGGAACCCTTATAGATTCGTCATGTCTGTCTGTCAGTCCGTCCGTATGTCACAGCCACTTTTTTTCGAAACTATAAGAACTTATACTGTTGAAACTTGGTAAGTAGATGTATTCTGTGAACCACATTAAGATTTTCACATAAAAATAGAAAAAAAACAATAAATTTTGGGGGTTCCCCATACTTAGAACTGAAACTCAAAAATTTTTTTCTTCAAATCCATACGTATGAAGATGATCTATAGATAGGTCTTCAAAAATGATATTGAGGTTTGTAATATATTTTTTTTCTAAACCGAATAGTTTGCGCGAGAGACACTTCCAAAGTGGTAAAATGTATGTCCCCCCTGTAAATTCTAAAATAAAAAATATATGATGTACATTACCTTGCAAACTTCCACCGAAAATTGGTTTGAACGAGATCTAGTAAGTAGTTTTTTTTTTAATACGTCATAAATCGTAAACCGCAATTTACCTTTCAAGTTTGTAGGAAACCCTCAGTGCGCGTGTCCGACTCGCACTTGCCCAGTTTTTGTTTAAAAGAATTTGTCATAAAGCAAATGACGAAACGAAAGTCACGTCAACGCCACATTAAGTCTTTTTTTAGGTTGGAAATTATTAAATAGTTTCTCTCGCTCTAGGTGGATTGAAAGGCAGTTTTAGACTTTTACTAACTAAAACCTACATGTGTTCCTTCAGTTGCCCTTTCAGGACTACGGTAACTCCTTCAAACAATCCTGCAGTCCAAGGTCACATTGAGTCTGATAAACATAATTATTTTTGTAAGAGGATTAATTTGTTTATTATACTTACCTCAAAGCTTACAAACACATCGCAGATCCCTGTAATGATATATATGTTATCAATAATTGTATCAATCAATGTACTTTAGGAACATTTTATCTAATTATGTGGTTAGACTTCCTGCATTGTAAAAAAATATACGTAAATGATTTATATCTCACAAATGCGCAGGCGATTAATTTAACTGGTATTGGGGTTTTACAAAATTATTTCCCAGTATTGTATTTTGTTCAATTTATTGTAACACGTGTATCTTCAAAGTAGCTTATTGTCTTATTTCTATCAGATTCTGAAGCAACCTTTTTAGAATCACGACTTTTGACTGCGTGGGAAGTTCTACAGCTTAACATAATTTGAATGAAATCGCCATAAAAGTTGTTGGCAGGAGTACCTTGTAAGCATTCACGACTTTACTATTCAAGTCAGAATAAGTTTCTTATCGTAACAAGTCGGTACCACAAAGTTGCACAGCAAAATTTATTATTGTAAGATTGTATTTATACAAACAAAATGCAATTACCAAATATAAAAAAAAACCTGACTCCATAGACAAACGACACGTGATTTTATACCAACAAAAAACACCATCATTTTAGCATCTAGTGGCTTACAGCCATATTAGATTAATTTAATTAAAATTTTACGTAATTTTTCTTCATTTTATGACTGCAATTTAGTATCCAATCATGTTAATTTACAAAAAATCAGTCTGGAAAATAAAACCCAACAAACTAGCGATCTCTTTGAATTTTATAAATGACTGGTCTGACTTCAAAATTTCTTAAAACACACTATTACATCGGAGCTATCAAAAGCCCAACACTAAAAAGATGAAGACAGAAAAAGATAGACAACACTATCATTAGAGCGAATATCCAATTTCCAACCTTATCGCTGTTGTCTAGGGTATAAATTAGATTATCAAAGGAAGAAGTATCAAGTAATTACTCACGGCCGACGGCGTGATACCGATTGACTTTGATAAAACGCCCCAACCTACTTGTTTAACACGATTTATTACCTGCAAGCCACGAGAGAGGGCCTGGACGGCCGTCACAAAGAATCTAGAATTTTTATTAGATGTTGGAGGTGATAGCCGTGAGGTGATAATTTGAAGACATGAGAAATATCTGAGGGTTTATTAGTTGTCGACTTTGAAGCAGTGGATATATATGTAATGGATGACTATCATGCATCTTTGCAAGTTAGTGGATGAGCCAAAGAGGTAATTGTTGAGGCAACAGCTGATTCTTTGTTCAATATTTTAATCTTCGACGCTTCTAATCAGCCAGATATTAACTGGTCTTAAAATTATAAAGGGAAATAAAACAGCTAGCAAAGTAAAAGATGTAAGCTCTGCATTAGTGATGCAGTCTAGAATATACTTGAAGTTGTCCAAGCAACGTTTCATATTATCATAGTTTATATCATTGTTTGTATCATAGAATTACTTAACTATGACCAACTAACAAGTACAGAAACTATTTACAATGAATTACAAACATTTAATCTAAAACCACTACGCATACACAACAGGCAAAAAAAAATCTGACTTTGAAATAAAACTCACCTAAAGAAAATAAGACTAATGACTTATCTAGAAAAATCAAAGATTGTGAACTGTTTGTTATATTTAAAAAACATTACTATGTTTAAAAAATATATATTGGATAGTAATCAATTTTAGAAACCCATCTGATACAAAATAAATTTCATTTTATGTGAACCTATAACTTCGGTTTAAAATATCTTTATTCCCATTAAGACACCTAACCACGTTATGATTAAACCTATAACTTAATGAGAAAATAAATTCTTTAAACACATAATAATTATTATGTTCAAGTCTTTGTTCAACGTCACATAATCAAAATTGAAATTAGGGTGCAAAACCATGATATAATGAATATTGTCACAATCAGAATCTTCCACCGACGCTCGCGCATGTCATGCTGCAAGAACCACATTTGATTAACCCTATAATTAACCCTGGAAATCTATTTCCATTCTAACGTCAATTGATAATGATTCCTCTTGACATATCGATCGACTCGGTCAAACATAACATTTCAATAATTGTAGATCAAATGATTTTTGCCCTAGATGCAAACGATAATATCGTCACTCTAAGCCGGGTGGTCTTACACAATTATGGAGATATGGCTGTGAATAATATTAAAAAAGAAAGCAATTAAAATGTAACGCTTCATTAATTTGGAAAAAATTAAAGGTCAGTTTATACAGATGTTTTATGCGTCAGAGATGGTTTAATAGAATGTAATCAATGGCTAATGTGTTTGAGGTGTGGGTAAAAAATATATTGGTTATTTAGCGTTTTTGCCAGGTGTTTGTATGTTGAGTGTGAATCGATAATCATCATGATATTTTAATAATTATAATACCTCGACTTACCTCGATGTGGACGTGCGACTAAATGTAACGACAAACAATTTATTGAATTACTTGATCATGTGATTAAAGTAACAACTTAGTTACTTCCTTGTAATTACGAAGCTAATTTGTAGTCGTCATTATTTTTATTTAATGCTTAGGTTGTCAAAGAAAAAAAAATATGTTGTCTAAGATATAGTAATAATTTTTATGGCATATATTTTTAAATTCCAGAGTTAAAAGTGCTTTGACACTATTTTCAGCAGGTGCTACTGTATTTTTATTTGATAAATTTTGTCTTTACTTTCAATCACTTCCTATACATTAAACTGCCGCATCTACCACACATTATGTCTAGATGGGTTCCTACTCCTTGGGCCTCACAGCGCGATGATCTATCAACTTGTCTTCACAAGATTAATGCGTGCAGATGATTGACGATTCGCGTTGTCGGCGTGCCTCTAATGGTACGTATGGCCAATGTTTGGAGCTTGGCAGTTGGTGACAGATGTTGGTTTACCAACACTCTTCTGTATTTTCACACCCATTTTCTTTTGACCGCGTGTAGAATTTTAAGCAGTATAAGCTTGGCAACTTAACTCACGTTTGGGTGGTCTAAACTCTGCAACCCTATAGCTATTGTGAAAGTGAGTGAAAGTCTATCTGGATAAGGACACTGCGAGTCATATCCGCAGTAAAGTTTTATTAGTACTATAAAGTGCACTGTTATGACTGTCCAATGGAATGCCTCTAGAATGGCAGATGTTGGACATTGTGCAATGTTTATTGTCATCAAGTAATTGTGTCTAAAAACATTTAAATTATTACAAGGTACAGACTGACAAACAGTTAATCACAACTTCTGTCAACATTGTATGTACATACGCAGCTTTTCATAAAATCAGTTTGGGTGGTCCTTATTACGTTGTCAATAAACATGATTATCTTGTTGTTCTTGATTTAATCGAC
The DNA here is from genome assembly GCA_905147345.3 of Mythimna impura. NCBI lineage: Eukaryota > Metazoa > Arthropoda > Insecta > Lepidoptera > Noctuidae > Mythimna > Mythimna impura. Next base: position 1,763,476 of record LR990344.1, read on the forward strand.
TCTGATGTCCTTTTTAGCACCAGATACAATCCCGTATTATTTCCTTGTGTGGGCCGCACAACAAAAAAATATTACTTATAAATTATGTAAATTGGAACAAAATTTTATACGCTACAAGAATGTTGAGAGAAAACGTTAAATTTCAACATGTCAGCTTTGCACAAATATTGGTCAGTAACGACCAACAAAAAAGTTGGCATACAGTTAAAAACGAGGCACGAAAGTTTATTTATAAGACGTCTTGGCGGATGTCTAGTAGACAATACGTATGTTAAACTTAAATCAACTTGTCTCACGATCAAACAAGAATGTTAGACCACTTTATTCCTTTTGATTTTTCTACGAAATATTTTATGTTGACATAGCGTAGATGATGTATTGAGGATTCCATTAGCATAGTAAACATTGTTTTCATGTGAAAAATGTTAGTGTGAGTGTTTGCTTAGTTTTGACTGTCTTGTGGTCTAATGCAATATGTTGCTTGCGTTTTTGAGTATGACATGTGTTTGTCTGACAACACAAAATATTAGTCTTCAAAATTTATGCAACAAAAATAATTGGGATTTTCCAGGTTGAGAATTTTGTTAAGTTAAAAATGCAAATACTTACATAGAATTACACTCATTGTGCAAAAACTAATGAGTCTCAAAGAAAAGTTGTGAAAACAGCACAATAATTGCCCATTAGCTACTGAACACCACTGAACGTAGCGTCATTATCATCATTGTTTCCACTAATGACACCACTTAGCGAGTGCTCGTTAAACTGGCTATCACCATACAATTGTCAAAGAACATCTAACAAAGAAACATATTAAACAACGCCGTCATTTTCCTCAATTCGTCATTACCTCTCATTACATCACTTACCTGAATCCCGTTAGTAAAACACGTAATTCGCCTTGTTCTTCGTGTAAGTAATAAAATCTAGATTACTGTGAATCTAATTATGAACACAACAGCTCGGTGCAATTATTTCAAATCTGATAGACATGAATCTTGGAAACCATCGCGTGACCGGCGGCCTGGAGCGGGCCGTCAATCATAAGGTGTCAAAGCATAAATACTTACTGGAAAAGTAGACGCGACTGCTTTTCCGCTTTAATTTTTCATGCTCCTTTTGCTTTTGTGAACAAAGGAAATTGATATTCATATTTGTAACGGGCATGCCTATCACTTTTTCCAATGGCTTCTTTTTTGTTACATTTTTTTACTCTGTGTTGTCAAGGATATCCTTGGCAGACGATTATGTATTTAAAGCAACTGGTTGTTCACGTTTTGTTTCTGTCTTTCAAGTGTTAATGTAAATAATTAGTTAATGTATTAGCATGGCAGCTATTTTAAATGCAACTGGCTTATTTGCTATTCAACCATCTGTTTTCTTCTCATCTAAATATTCATTATCCTTATAATATACACTTTAAGTATTTTTAAAGAATATATTACCCGTCGAATCTGTTTAACTTCCTAACCTAATCTTTATTCCTTTGCATTGAAAAACTGCAAAGAGTTGAAGTCTGTCATCACTGCGAAACAATAATGAACGAGGAAATGTTCGCCTTCATTACTAGCGACTTAATTAATGCTAATTATCTGCATCAGTACAGCAAATATAATTTATTGATCCTGAGATTCTGTTTCGTGTAGAAACAGATAATCAACATGCCAACCAGTCAATGTTGATAACAATAACAAACTAGAAACTGCCACTGATTTATTTATTTTGACAGGCAACGGTAAAATAAGTAATAAAATAAATGAAAATGTTGAAACAAGTGAAGGTAAGTCGGAAAAGAACATCATTATTGACAAGGATATAATGTGCAATGGAGGTCGAAGTACTATAATAACAAAGTACCAGTAACTTATCTTGTCGAAGGTGAAATAAAATATCATTGTGATGCTCATCTTAAAGCCATCAAACAAATGAGACATCATCAGACGTGTCGTGTAAGTGTCAACGTTGCAACGATTGCGTGCGCCTGCGGCTATAGCGTTGAAATATTAGCCCAGGAGTCAGAGCATGAAATTAATTCTTAATATGTAACTATAATGCGTTTTTGTCTCGATCGATTTGAATTTTATTTGCTAAGATTAGTAGCAATTGGAATTTTAAACTTGAATGTTTTGAATAGGCCTGAGTAGATAAATAATGAGAATTTTTTGTCGTTGTATAGTTGTTGCTGTGTGGTTCCCACAAAAATTAAAATAGGCATAATTTATTTTAAAACAAAAGCAATATGACTTAGAAGAATTAAGTACCAAGTTTTTTAGACTGATCAAGGAAAATAAGGCCTTATTTAATGCATTAAGATACATAGCATCTGGTTAACTTGAATAAGAGAAAAAATATTTTGAGATATGTATGCTACTCTATAGGTAATACTTTCTCATATAATATGAAACATAATTACACCTGCACCCGACAACATATTAAAAGTTATAGATAATAATTTATCACGTTAATAGCAATAATTATTCATCGCTTCATCCGAAAGGAAAGTGATAGTAAAAACAGCTTATATTTCAATTTAAACTTGGCACGACTACCAATTTGTATTTACGTCTGGGCAGCGGCCGATCCAATTAAACTGATTGATTCGATTGATTGAACAATATTGATTGGTTAACGCTCTAGAAATGATTGGGATAGAAACGTTGGATATTGTAAAAGATGTATTGAAAGGACTGTTTGTGAATCCGAGGTAAAGTTGAAGGTGGTTTGGGTTCAAGTGGGAATTTAATAATAGAACATAATAAAATGGGTTATATAGAAGTAACAGGAAGTGTGTATTATTAATTGCTTCCTTAATATACCTGCAGGGTTCCCTTAACCAATAACAATGCCCATCATTTTGATAAGTCAACCTTATTCAGTGTGTTGTATATGTACACTTTGTCCAACAGTTTTTTGAACAGCACGATGGTTAATGTTTTATATGTTATCTACTCTGTTTTTATATATTTAATTTTATTAGCTCTATGCCACCAAAAACTAAAAAAAAAAACTCCAATATTATACATTATTTCAGCTTAAATTTAGTTTTCACTGTTCACGTAACAGATATTGCCGGATAAAACTCCAGCTCTCAGCCTATCTATTGTCAGTAAATCATTCGTAGACAGCATCGCATGTCTATAGTCTTGAGATTCTTAATAAAACGCTAAATGAGTTTTCCTTCTCAGAATATTTATAGAGGAAAATACAGCACTTCCCCAATGACAATCTTATTAAGCACGCAGTACATAAGTAAAGGATGAATGACAGTCTTGATAGATCTTTTATGTATGTACAAGTGATTTTTAGTGAGAAGCAGTGCCAGTATGGAGCATCTTTACAGGATATGCTTCACCTTTCCTCCTCGGCATGCACAACCACCTGCACCTTCCCTGACTTAAACGAGGCCAACAACAGAGCTATTCAGGAATCCAGGGAACATATGGTTCGGTCAAAATTTGAGTCAAATCGATACGAAAAAAGAAGAAGTGAGAAGCAATCTTTTCTTGGACTTATAATTATCTACACTCTATATTGCCATTTGTGATAGAAAACTCATTAGTTAAATTATGATAATTATGAATGTGAGAAACTGTTTCTATTTTGATACATTTTTTTATTATCATTTTTATTTACTTAACTTATTTACATATAAATTAATATTATTAATTTCATAGTTTTGCTCTCTTTTCCTCTGAATTAGACTTGTTCAACCAAATCCTTTAAAACGTACAAGTATTTAGTGAAACGCTAATATCGTGAAAACTTAATAATTAAACCAGTTCATACCAACCCTAGAACAAACCCAAGCTCCCAGTCTAATATTAGCAATAAATCAGTTGTGGGCAACATCGCGTGTAGAACTCTGAGATTATAAATAAACGCAACGCAACGCGGACTGGACACGACACTTCGTTTAATAGTACACAACATTCTGACGTGAGCGATGCCGCGTTGATAGGCTAACTGCCATTTCTTGTGGATTAATTTATTGAGCGAGTATTTGTCGCTATTGTTCAATGTTGGATGGTTGGAGAGGTGTGAATTGAATAGTAGCTTTGGGTTTGTAGACGTCGAAGTAATGGCGTTCTTTGAACAAGAATTATTTAGATGATCGACATCGAGTCGTATCGTCATAAAAGAATTGATGAGACGATGAGAAAGAGAATGAAAAAGCGAGACTAAACAAACCCTAATGGAAAAGAAAAAGTGTTGAAATTCGGGAAGTAATGGAAATGTTTATATTGGAACTGGATGCGAAATCGGAGTTTTGAAATTTGGTTCAACGGAACCGAAATCGGAAGCAGAGGTGGAGGCGGAAGCGTCAACTGAAACACTACTAAAATTAATAAAAATTCGGTTAAGTTTAGTTTTAAATTTGGCTTATCAAAACTGAATTCGAAATCGGAGTTGTAAAATCCGTCAGAAGTTTCAAACTCCGAATTGAACCTCCGTAACCACTCTGGTTGAAATATACATAAAGTTATGGTTAAAAGAGACGTAACCTAAGTTTGCGAAATATTTTTTTCGTGACAAAAGCCATTATCATAACTCCGAAGAAAAATTACCTTCAAGGAGAAAGGCATATCTCAATAACAAAGAGACCTAAAATCATGGCCTACCCAAGAAGTCGCTTACACACAGGAACATTTTATCTCTTTGTTCCATTTGCGAAAATTTATGTTCACTATACGAGCCCTTATTTATAACAGCAAACGTATAAATATCAGCCAAAAAACACAACGAAACTGGGCAGTAAATTGTCCACTTTCCACAAATCAGTGACCGACAACGGACGGGCGTCGAAAAGTTATGTCACTCTCATGTCCGCGTGTCACGTCCTGACGTCCAACATGCCGCGGACGTGACGGGCTTGTCACGCTGACGGCCGCCGGTAATTAGCTAATTGCGACATAACTTTCTCTGCAGTAACATACAACTTTATTGTAATGGAACAAGGTTGGTTTTTGGATGTAGGAGTTGGTCAAGAAAGATGTGCTTCATAATTTTCGCCTCATTAAAACAACACATGAATCACAAATGATTGATGCTTATTGCAACGCAATAAAGTTTATTTTGGTATGTTTTGGCGCGACGTTGATCGCTTGTTGTGATGTGTCGACAATAGTAACTGACGTGGATATGACTGCGTCAGTAAATCCCTTAATGAGCTAATCTGACGTATATTGATTGACGGTCTGCATCAACCCATAGATTAATGGATTTGTTTGTCGGATTTTTTGTCACATGTCAGTGTCTATGATGAACGTCACAAAAAGTTAATTATTGAAAATTAAAGTCGCGTAAGACAACATAAAAAGCATTTATGATGAAAGTTCAAGGAAATTAGTTGTAAGGAAACAAATTTAAAAACATTAAGTTTACCTTTATGATTATAAATAATAATAATAAAAAAAAATAAAAAAAATGTTCTTTAAATGATTGTCAGCTAAAAGAACGAGTATTATCGTACTGTACTGAGTCCAATGTTTCATACAGTCTAAGTGATAGAATTGGCTTTGCCTCTTTAGTTAAGCGATCATTAATTTATTACGTATTCATAGAACGAAAACAAAAGAAGATAATTATATTAAATTGAAAAATGATGTATTTATTAATAAATCAAGTCACATTTAATAACGTAATCATTTGTACACGGAAAAATAATATCCATGGGAAATCCTACAACAACAGTACAATAAATAATTATTCAATTCAAATCTCGTAGAACAATTACTCAAAATGATTGACCGTTGACAATGATCGCTGTCAACGTCTGTCAATTAATTGGTCATTGTCACGCAGCTATTGATACGGCCATACTGCTTGTTATGAAGAACAAAATGGTGACCATTTTTTATTGTTTTTAATAATCAAAGCTAAACCCCAATAGGGTTGCGAAATTAATTAGTTGATTGACAGATGTTATGGATTTGGATGTCGTACCTACAGTACAATAAGGCATTGAGAGTCATTTATTCTTTAGTTTTAATTTAGCTTATAGATTTTGGTTCCCAAACAATTGGTTTGAGTTTGAGGTAACATCGTGTTGGATATGATGATATTTTTCCGTAGTTGCACTCTTGTGGTCTAGATTCTTTAACAACTGCGCATTTTTATTTCAAGATAAAAACTAGCCTATGACATTTAAACCCAACTAAAATAATTAATTATATGTATAAATATATATAATAATATAATATAACATGTCAACATAGAGCAGTGGTGGCCGAGTAGTAATGGCTCCGACTTACGAGTTATAGGTCGCGGGTTCAAACCCAGTCAGGCGCATTACTTTGTGTAATTCATCACCACTGCTCTCAAAACAATGAAGGAAAACATCGTAAGGAAACCGGCATGTCCTAGAACCAAAAATTCGAAGACATGTGACATTCACCAACCCGCACTGGGCCCGCGTGGTGGATTATGACCCATTCCTTCTCTTAGAGAGGAGGCCTGAGTCCCAGCAGTGGGAACATTAAAAGGCTGATTATGCTTATGCTTAATGTAACATGTCTCTCACATACATATGTATTATACGAAATCTAGTTCAAAATTCTGTGTGGAGTAGCGGCAACATCGCAGCGTGAAAGCCTGCATTATGTCAAATGTCGCAAGCGTGTCAACTCGCTACATGACGAGATAACGTCACGCTATCATATTTAACAAGTTTCAGCTAGCGGCTCCGTCCACGTGTATGTCAGAAATTATTTCACGATAACGCACTACTAGAATAAAAAGCCCTGTATTAACCAATCCTAGTTCTTACTTGTATTTCAAAATCGTTCAGCTGTTGAGGAAAGATCGATACACAAACATCCAAACATTCACTGTAAGTCAGTAGGAATTACAAAATGATACACTCAAATCTGTGGTTCTTACCTCAAGAGACCATCTCGGACACTAACCTACATGGTCCTCATACAACTGGACGGCTTTAACCACTACATGTCTGTTGTATGGACTTTAAAGGAGACTTCGGCTTCTGAGTTTGTTTCTGTGTTTTTTTTTTAGGTTAGTCAGTTAGAAAACACTGGCCAGTATAAATAGATGAAAAAATTGACGTGAAAAATTATTTTTTAAAACCTTTAATGTAAATTTAATATCGTTTAACGTAGGTACCATCATCATTTCATCTTCCTGCCCTTGTCCCATCTTACTTGGGTTCGGCGCAACACGTATTTAGGGTTCCGTAGCCAAATGGCAAAAAACGGAACCCTTATAGATTCGTCATGTGTCTGTCTGTCCGTCCGTATGTCACAGCCACTTTTTTCCGAAACTATAAGAGCTATACTGTTAAAACTTGGTAAGTAGATGTATTCTGTGAACCGCATTAAGATTTTTACAAATAATAGAAAAAAAACAATAAATTTTGGGGGCTCCCCATACTTAGAACTGAAACTCAAAATTTTTTTTTTCATCAAACCCATACGTGTGGGGCATCTATGGATAGGTCTTCAAAAATGATATTGAGGTTTCTAATATAATTTTTTTTATATACTGAATAGTTTGCGCGAGAGACACTTCCAAAGTGGTAAAATGTGTCCCCCCCCCCCGTAACTTCTAAAATAAGAGAATAATAAAATTAAAAAAAAAATAATGATGTAGGTACTCATTATCTTATAAACTTCCACCGAAAATTGGTTTGAACGAGATCTAGTAAGTAGTTTTTTTTAATACGTCATAAATCGTAAACCGCTATTTACCTTTTAAGTTTGTACGGAACCCTCAGTGCGCGAGTCCGACTCGCACTTGCCCAGTTTTTTTCTTATTTATCGTAGGTACCGATTGCAGTTAAAGTAATTAGGTACCTATTATGAATTCCATTATTTCAATCTGTACGTATTGTAAACGTGCTGATATAACTGAAGTTATGATTTGCAATCATCTAAACTGATTTGCGTGTGTACTTCTTCTAATACAAATTTTCATGTATGCCATTTTATTTTTGATAGAGGGTTATAAAATACCTTATTATTATGTGGCGGCAAATGAAGCCCTGTACAAAATGCAACACAGAAATTGTATCTCAGAATTCCTCGAATAACTGACGCCACAGCGTGTTAGGTGACAGCGTGACACGGTGACATATTGTCCGCGTGATACGATAACGTGATCACTGACGTCATATGCGATATTTTGTTACGTAACCCCTGGCATTATAAAATAATTTTGCTTTTTTTTTTCGGGAAAATACTGTCTTTCATGAATTTTATTTAAATTTTAAATAAAGATTTGCTTCCTTGCATATTTCCATAAAAAACCAAACTTGACCTTTGCATTTTCTACTGTTCATAATGACCACAATACTTTTACTGAATATTAGAATTGAATGTGGAGCCTGGTCGACCGCAGTGTGTCAGGTGACAGCGCGCAGCGTAACAGATCGGCCGCGTGACACGCTGGCGTGACGGCTGACGTCCGACGTGATTTATTGTTGCGTTTTGTTTGTGTGTTTGTTATTTTGGGGAAAGGGAATGGTTGTCTCTTGCTGTAAGAGCGATAAAAACGATGTGGCTTCTATAAATATGTGAGCATAATTTAAGTGTAAGTATTTTCAATATATTCCCCAAAGAGTTAGGTTGGGGCATAATTATAGTAAGAAAAAAGGAAGAAAACACGTTTACTTGGCATACAGGTATTGTGTATACCTGAGATAACAATTTTATTATAGACTTACTATTATTATATTTATCTTTATTTCATTTACATAAACATATTAGTTACATTTTTAAATATTTCAAAAATGAATATTATTATATTTATTATTATTATATTTATTATTATATTTATTATTATTATATTTATTATTATATTTATAATCAATATTTATCTCAGGACCCTGAGGTCCTGGACCTTTGGAAGGCGTACGAGGAGCCGAAGCCAACTCGCAGAGGCCCTTTAGATAATTATAATGGAACATGATACCAACCGACGATTATCCCTGTACGCGCTATACTAGTGCACCCAAGGACAATCCCCGGTTGTTGAAAAACTATAAATATATATTATTATTATATTATATTTATTTCCTTTATTTACTTTATATACATATTTTGTACATTTTTAAATATTTCTTAAAACATAAATAAAAAAAAAACATTTAAAAATATAAAAAATAGTACCCCACCGGTATCGGGAACAGGGTCCAAGCTACCGGCGGTCAGGGCTCCAGAGAAAGGAACCTCCTAACGATACGAGCCGTGTCCAGGAGTACCGCTTTCTGAATCAAGGCCTTGATCCAGCCGCCTAACGCGAGCCTCCTAAGGTGTTGGTCGAGGCTCTTGGCTATTAAGCCATTGGCTGACACGACTATCGGTACAATGATCGCTGAGTCCACATCCCACATGTCGACAACCTCGCGAGCCAAGTCAATATACTTGATTTGTTTATCTTTCTCGGCTTTCACGAGGTTCTCGTCATGCGGAACGGATATGTCAACAATCATTGCACGCCTCTCGCTTCGGTCCACCACCACTATATCAGGCTTATTGGCTACAATAGTCCTGTCAGTGATGATGGACCGATCCCAGTACAAAGTGATATGACCATTATCAAGAACTGGGTCGGGCTCATACCTGTAGTACGGCACTTCCGATTCCACAAGAGAGTATTTCAGAGCAAGTTGCTGATGGATAATCCTGGCTACAAGGTTGTGTCTATGCAAGTACTCTCCGTTAGCTAGACGAGAACAACCAGAGATAATGTGACGAATTAACGAACTTAGGCCGCGCTTACCTCGTTTGCCCATGCATAATAAGAATAAGGCGCTGGTGGCTGCTCTGGATTTGCAGTTGTCAAACTATTTTGACGACTGCGAAGATCTCACTGATACACACTCGATAATGTACTGCGCAGCTGTTGCGGCATGTCGTGTAGCTCACGTCAAGTTTCCAAGCTGTGACGTATCTACACGACCGAAACCAGCCGTGCCGGCTTGGCAGTGCAGGATCGAGCGTCGTATTGGTGGGGCCAGAGCACTCATCGGCAAACTAATCTGCTTCAGGGAGGGCAACACTCGCCCAAGAGTGATGCGCTTTGTGAGGCGGGCGTTTTCGGGGACTGACATCAGCCCCCGAGACTATATGTCCCGTGTCACAGAGCGCATCGACTTCCTGAAGCAGAAGGTGTATGCATGGGCAAACCGTATCCGCAGGTATAAGCGGCGGGTGGAGCGATACACCCAGAATCGCACATTCCGGAGTAATGAAAGGTGGGTTTATAGGGCTTGGGAGAGACCGGACCAAGGTGTGACTGATACGCGCCTCCCGGATGATGACACCATGAGTTCATTCTGGCGCAGCATCTGGTCGGTGCCTGTCAGTCACACCGAGGGTGACTGGACTCGAGAGGTCGAGCGTGCGTGCGATCCAATACCACAAATGGGGGCAATTGACATCAGCCCCCAAGATGTAGCTCGTGCAGTCCGTCCGTTGCCAAACTGGAAATCTCCAGGGCCGGATGGGCTGAACAATTTCTGGATTAAGTGGTTTACAAGATCGCACGCTCGCTTGGCATATCAGTTTCAGTCTGCCTTAGAGTCAGGGTCGCTACCCCAGTTCCTAACAACAGGAATAACCCACCTGCTCCATAAGTCAGGTAGTACTGCGGAGCCTAAAAATTATAGACCGATCACCTGTTTGCCAACGGTCTATAAAGTTCTTACATCCATACTGAGAAGCAAAATTAATAGTCATATCGACAAAAATCTGATCATGTCACCTTCTCAGAATGGATGTAGGAACGGGTCCCGCGGTACTAAGGAGCTGCTCCTCATTGATATGACCATTAGCCAACAGGTTCGACGTTTCCGAAAGGATCTGTCGACATGTTGGATAGATTATAAGAAGGCCTATGACTCTGTTCCTCATACATGGCTCATGAGGGTGCTGGAATTGTAAAAATTGATACAACACTACGCACCTTCCTGATGTCGTGTATGAGGCAATGGAGTACGGTCCTCCGCTATCCAGGATGTCGACATATCCAGAGGAATAGCGAACCTGTAAGGATCGAGCGAGGTATATTCCAGGGTGATAGTTTGAGTCCACTTTGGTTTTGCCTAGCCTTGAATCCTCTAAGCACACTGCTGGAGAATTCAGGTCTAGGCTATCGGTTGAAGAGAGGTGGTCAGGTAATATCTCACCTACTTTACATGGATGACCTGAAACTTTTTGCCCCCAACAATCTGCAACTGATGGAGCTACTGAAGGTAACTGAAACCTTCAGTAGTGCCATCAGGATGGAGTTTGGTGTGGAAAAATGTGCGGTCATGCATGTAAAACGAGGGGAGGTTGTGGAATCCGTGGGCACTCAACTCACGGATTCCATAAACCTGAGATCCCTCTCTCCAACCGAAACCTATAAGTATTTGGGTATGTCGGAAGCTCTAGGCATCAATATCACTGATATGAAGCAATCGTTGAAGGAACGTTTCTTTGGACGCCTGAAGAAGGTATTCAATAGTCTTCTTTCAGGCGGAAACAAGGTGCGCGCCTTCAACGGTTGGGTCATGCCGGTATTGATGTACTCTTTCGGCGTACTCAAATGGACTCAAACGGAACTTGACGCCCTGGATAGGAGGGTCCGCACACTGCTGACTGCATACCGAATGCATCACCCACGATCGTCGGTGATGAGACTGTATATCCCGCGGAAGTGTGGAGGTCGAGGTTTTTTAAATGCTAAGACCCTACACAACCGCGAGGTATGCAGTCTCAGGGAATATTTCCTAGCTACCGACGTGGGTATGCATCGAGATGTAGTGGCAGTGGACAAGGGACTCACCCCGCTCTCTCTGGCTAACGAGAACTGGCGTAAACCGGTAGTGCTTGACACTAACGATCGCAGGGAAGTATGGCAGAGCAAGGAACTTCACGGACGCTTTTTCCGGGCCTTTCACGGGCCCGATGTAGACCAATTGGCGTCCGTAGCCTGGCTGCGTTTCGGTGACCTCTTTGGGGAAACCGAAGGTTTTGTTTATTATTATTATTATTATTATTTGCTATTATTTATAGAAATTGTATGTCTCACGGCTGCGCCAAATAGGTCCAGTTCAGCATAGTGCCAGGCCACAACGTAGCAGTTGCCTGACGCTGGTTTTCAACTGAACCTTGCTATGAGTCTACGGATGTTAATCATTTTGTTAGGTGTGAGGTAAATAAATATATAATATTATTATATGTAGGTATAAATTAGTGTGTAGTAAATATTAAAAAATATAGATAGGTGTTTAAAGATAGATATATATGAAACAGGAAAAAACACATAGGTACTAAGAATAAAAAAGTCATCATCAAAACTATACGTTCATTCAATCGCACAGTCCTTGCGGCTAACAAAAAAACCAGTCCTAAGCGATTCAACTTACCACACAAGCGATATAACTTGTAGTACATATTTCTTTTCACCTTTAATGTTTAGTAAACCTAAGGTTATATGGGGGAATGTATACTTATATATAAGAAAAACTAAATAATACTGCTTGACTCGGGAGTCAGACCTCAAACTGCAGTTACAGGTTTGCGATTGCTAAATTAACAAGGCAGCCAGTATAAAGATTTCTAGATTAGAACATTTTTTTGATTAAAAATATGTGTAGAAGTACTATTTGCTCCGAACACTATCAGCATTGCCATGTTGGGCAAAGAATGAGTAGCCATTTACTCTTTAGTCATACCAAGTGTAGATCAGTCTGTAAGAAATTCTGATAAGATGACGTGCATTAGAACCCCTTATCCCAGTGTTTCGCCTTCAAACGGCTAAAAATTATAATTATCAAAAGGTTACAGTATTCGTGTACCTATTCGTGCGTGTGTAAGAGGTCAATCGTCGAATCCGACTCGGCTGGGCTGCGTTCGGGAAGCTGAGCGGTGTCTTCTCGTCCAATATACCACAGTGTCTCAAGACGAAAGTCTATGACCAGTGCGTTTTGCCAGTGATGACATATGGCTCCGAAACGTGGCCGCTTACAATGGGCCTCATAAGAAGACTTAAAGTCACGTAAATGGCAATGGAAAGGACTATGATCGAATCAGAAATGAAGATTCCGCAGAAGAACCAAGGTTGCCGACATAGCACGAAGAATCGCCAAACTTAAGTGGCCACCGGACAGAACAGATGGCCGTTGGGGCCGCAAGGTTCTGGAGTGGCGACTGCGTACCGGAAGACGCAGCGTTGGAAGGCCTCCCACAAGGTGGACCGATGACCTGGTCAGGGTCGCTGGAATCCGATGGATGCGAGACGCACAGGACCGGTCGTTGTTGCGACGCTTGGGGGAGGCCTATGTCCAACAGTGGACGTCTTTCGGCTGAAATGATGAATGATGATTCGTGCCATTAAGGGGCCTTGGCATCCGCTGCTGTAGCGCAGAAAGAGCCCGCCACACTTGGAACATCCATTTTTTACCAGCCTACCCACCTTCTACGGCACCAACACCATGCCATCTGGTTTCTTCCTCCACCACGTACCAAGTCGCTATGTATACTTCGATGCGACATTATATAATCAAAGTTTGACGCATAATGAATAATAATCATATTTTTATTCACATAATATACATAGTCAAGTTATAAATGCTCGTAGTTATTTAATATTTAAGTCATAATTATTATTATGAACATTTATATTTTGCTATTTCCTAAATAAAAAGTTTAGTTTAAAAAACAAAGAAATGTTTGCATAGTAAATTAATTTAGTCAGCGAAGTGACCTTCTTCACAAAAAGATAATAACAACACACGGGACATCATCAATTTCAGTAATTATGAAGCTTAATTATACTAAAACCTTGAATGGAATAATAAAATAAATGAAGATATCATCTGTCAGCCTGTACGTGTATCATCAATCTTGTGCTTATTTACGTGCCATTTGAACATCATTTGGAGTAACCTCGAGTTTATCAAAATCGAAGGTTTTAATGGTACGCTATATTAGTATTAAAGATTTAATTTAAAGGTTCGGATGAGTTGTGCATAGTTTCATATAATACAAAAACTACTATTTCTTTATTGTTTGCTTGAGTCATGAATGATAATCATTGGTAAATGATGCACTCGTCGATTCAAGGTTCAATGTATTCAAGCATCGACGCCGAGTGGCTAGCCGGTCGCTTTTCTAGCAGTTTCATTTTCGAGAGAGTGCATCGGAATTGCCTAACTTAATTTCGTCAAAACCCGTGCCATCATCGGAAGCTTGAAATCTGACATCAATCTTGCTACGAGATATTGTGTTATCCAGTTACTGGGTTCTGGGGGTGGGTGAGTATCCAATAGCATACATAGGTTGAAGTAAAGGTAGGAAGAGGTTTGGGAAAAGGCTTCGTAGATTCAGATACGTAAAGATGAGGTATAAAAAGTTTCTAAAAAAATGGCAAAAACCATGGCTTTATCAAAACTGGGCAAGTGCGACATAACTACAAATTTACAGTTTTCAGATTTTTTTCTGTATTTGTGCTATGAGACCTTGCTTCATGCCAAATTTCAGGATTCTAGGTCAATGGAAAGTGTACCTACCCTAAGAATTTATGATTTCCTTGAGAGTGTCGTGAACGTTCGACACTCTCAAGGATATCATAAATATACACATAAAATCATAAATATAAATATACACGTTTTTGCGACATAAGCGGCAGTTTTTTTTTTTTTTTCGTTAACCCAGAAGTTTATTTTTTTCAGTTTTAAGGGACCGCAGATTTGAGTATATGGTTTCAATTTCAACTCAATACCTCTACGCGTTCAAAGTCAAAGTCAAAGTCAAATCTTTATTGCAGAACACAATACAATAAATTATACATTTCTGGATGTCATTTGAATGCTCTAGTTAATTGTGTTTTACCAAATTAGGCATGCAAAATTGTAGTAAATTCTAAAAACATTTTGTGAGTAAGGTACATAATATGTCAGAGATTAATACTAAATGATAATGTCAACAAAATAAAAACAAAATTAAAATAAATACAATAAATCGATTAAGCAAAGTAAATCGGACTTAGAAAGAAGCAACCATTATCATAATTGTAAATTCCTGTCTGAGAGGTATTCACTCATGGTATAGTACGTTTTTTTTATGAGTAAATTGTGCAATTGTTTTTTAAATAAGTCAAAATCGTTGCACTCTAGCAAAGATTTAGGGAGTTTGTTGTATATTCGTGGAGCCATTCCTAATAAACTTTTATGAAATATGGCTTTTTTGTGTGGTCTACCGCTTATCTTGTGTCTAAGTCGCGCGCTGTTATGAGTTCCAAACAAATGACGATTATTTTTAACAAATATCGCCACCTCATATATGTACAGGCAGGGTACTGTTAATATACGAAGATTCGTAAAATACGGTTTACAGCTTTCCGTGCTTTGAATGCCGCATATTGACCTAACACACCTTTTTTGAGCCCTAAATACCGTGTCCATATTTGTAGAATTACCCCAATATATGATGCCGTAGCGTAACGTAGCTGTAACATACGCATGATACGCTGTAACCAAGGCTTTAATATTTACCTCCTTAGCAAGATTGCGTAGAGCATATGAATGTTGACTCAGACGTTTACATAGATTGTAAGTGTGAGTTTTCCAAGTCATATCTCTATCTAGTTCTAGTCCTAAAAATTTTGTAGTACTCGTTTCTGAAATAATTTTGTCTCCATATTTAATGTCAAGTTTTTTATTATTTGTCCTTTGCTCAAATGTCATTATTTTAGTCTTGTCAATGTTTATCTTTAAATTATTCACGCCCATCCATTCTATTAATACCTGGAGACAGTGGTTTATCTCTCTCTCGAGTGTCGTCGCATCATTAATGCCACTAAAGACAACCGTGCTATCATCAGCAAACAAAACTATAGGATGATATGTTTCTCTAGGCATGTCATTAATATATATAATAAATAATAAAGAGCCTAGAATACTTCCTTGAGGTACTCCATATTTATTTTGTCTCTGACTTGATACATACGAACGCTCAGTTTTTGACTTATAACAGACTTTATCTATCTTCGTAACTTGTTTTCTGTTTGATAGGTACGATTTCAAAAGTTTGAGAGCATTACCTCTAACTCCATATCTTTCTAGCTTCTTTAAAAGTATTGAACGATCCACAAAGTCAAATGCTTTACTCATGTCCATGAATAAAGCTGCCACTGGACTTCTATTATCAATACCCGTTACAATTTTTTCAAAGATATTAAAGATTGCCATATTAATATTCTTTTTCCTTCTAAAACCGTGCTGTTCACCAGCAAAAAGATTGTTTTGTTCAAAAAATGAGTATAAAGAATTGTAAATAACTTTTTCTATTATTTTGGAGAGTATTGGTAGCAATGCAATAGGCCGGTAATTGGCTGGGTCATGTTTGTTTCCTTTCTTGTACAGTGGTTTTATAACTGCCAATTTTAACCTATTCGGAAACACACCCAGTTCTAAGCACAGATTTATTATGTGACTAAGTATTGGCGCGATAACATCCGATAAAGAGTTCCTGAGATAAAGGGTCTTGACAGACAGACAGACAGACGTACGGACAACAAAGTGATCCTATAAGGGTTCCGTTTTTTTCTATTTGAGGTACCGAACCCTAAAAATACTGTTTTGAGATCGCGTTTAAATTTTATTCACTTGCTGCAATAACAAATGAACTGAAACAGTTTGTGAAAAAACACATTATGAAAGACTATGACGAAAATATGTGCCATCTAAAATATCTTTCAAAAACTAAGAAGGTACAGGCGACCTCATTACGCCTTACACTTGTAGCCGACTGCAAAGCGAGTGATTCACGGCTCATTCAGACTCAACGTTTAAACGCTGCCAGTGACAAGATACAGCAGCGGCCGCGATTCTAATTGACACGTCTGCGGGGAACGGAAGTAGAGACGATGGTGCAATAGTTGGGAGATATCGATAGGAAGTTAATTTTGCTTACAGGATTTGACGATATGGTCTTGTGAAGAGGAGGGATGAAAAGCAGGGTACTAAAAGAGTTATGAATATACATGTGGATGGATGAACAGGGAGAGGGAGGCCAAGGAAAAGATGGATGGATTGTGTGAGGAGTGATATGAAAAAAGGGACCCAAAGATAGTGACTGTTGACAGGATGGAGTGAAAGAAAAAAACGGGTCGTGCCGAACACAAGTTATGTGGGACAAGGGCAGGAAGATGATTTTATGGGTTATTTTAAAATTGAGAAACTTTAGAGTCGGCTTGTAGTTCAATCAGCGAAATGGTAACCTTGAAATAGGGACATATTTAACGCAGATCGCCAGTCCGTAGATAACAGCCCCCATAGCTAAGTCGAACGCCTCGAGTAGGCCACGCCTCCAATTCTTTTGTTCTGACGTCATCTCAACGCTCAGTCACGTGGTCAGAACAAAGGAATCCCAAGCGTGGCCTACTCGAGGCGTTCGACGCAAACGAAATGATCATAACTTGGCTAGGGGGGCAGGTGATCTTCACGAAAAATTGCTGTTATTCTTTTCTATTATTTAGCAAACAGCGCGCTTCTAACTACTACCCTATCTGTTACGCTGATGACACAAATAACAATATAATAAACGGTAATAGACAATACATATTACGGACATGATTACAAAAGAAATACTTATTTCTATAGGAATTTCTTCCAGCAGACCTACGAAAGGAGAAATTAAAAGAAATGTAGACGATAGTCTGTAAAAACCGGAGAATATGAAGTCTTAAAAACTAAAGTATCAAATAAACCGACACATATAATTTAAATAATAATAAACACTTCATCATCATCATCATTTCAGCCGAAAGACGCCCACTGTTGGACATAGGCCTCCCCCAAATGTCGCCATAATGACCAGTCCTGTGCGTCTCACATCAATTGGATTCCCACAATCCTCACCAGGTCATCGGTCTACCTTGTGGGAGGCCTTCCAACGCTACGTCTTCCGGTACGTGATCGCCATTCCAGAACCTTTCGTCCCCATCGACCATCTGTATAATAAACACTTATATAACTATATTCCTAATACTATAAATAGATACAAAATAACCATATGTATATAAGTATCACAGTTGAGAGGAAAGATAATAATTTTAAGATATTATTTACATTTTTCTCACATAATAATAGCAACACAAACAATATACCTAACCATCTACGCTTTTGAAAGTGTAAATAGCATAATTTTTGACTTCTTGACACTTAAAAAGTGTCTGTAGATGGTATAATCTAAATGAACGCTTCGAGATTGATTGCAACAAAATTTCAAAGAAATAAAAAGTATTATTAACTGCAATGAACAAACAAATAAAATCATTTAATGTTCTACTAAAAAGGCATTCTTTTAAACTTATAACATAGCAACAAAAGTCGACTAACATTGCGTTTGTTCTTTAATTCTTCTTAGGGTTCCGTACCCAAAAAGCTAAACTGGACTCTATTACTTAGATTCCGCTTTCCGTCCGTCTGTCTGTCTGTCTGTCTGTCGCCAGGCTGCATAAACCGTGATAGTTAGACAGTTGCAATTTTCACATTATGATGTATTTTTGTTGCCGCTATAGCAAAAAATACTAAAAATCTGAATGAAATAAATATTTAAGGGGGCTGCCATGCAACAAACGTGATTTTTTCGTGAGTCCGACTCGCACTTGGCCAGTTTTTTTCAACTCGCTTTTAAATCATCTACAACAATAAATACTTAGTAGGGGCCTATTACATTATTTAAATAGCTCGTCTGTTTCCTCGATATCGACCCTTAGTCCTCACTATCGATCATCAGGTGACAGGCGGAAGGCGGCGACGGAAGTAATGGCGCGGGCTGTCACCAGTTGTCGCCTTGTCGTGGTTGTCGCGACTATGTGCGACTGCGACTAGCTTTGTTATAGTCGCGGCTACGTGCGACTTGTCGGAGTGTCAATGTATCTTGAACTGTTGTATGTATCTAGTTATACTACTAGTAATACTTTAGAGATGCGGGATGAACAAAAACATATCGATGAATCTGGATGGAAGAAGTGCTTTATCTCAAAAGATGGTACTAGTTCCATCTTTTGCGATAAAGCTCTTCGCCTTTGTTCAAAGTGTGATGAAATTTGCAAACAAAAGAAAAAAAGGTTTAGATAGACAATGAGACTTATAAGTCCAAAACATTCAGCTTTTATATATGTGGATATCTTTCAAAGTTACGTAAGAACTCTCAAGTACAGTCAGTAACGTCATCTTGTCTGAATTTCATTTTCTCTCATCAACGTCATCACCGTTTCAGCCAAAAAATGTTCACTGTTGGGTTAGCTTTTCCAAGTTTCGCCACAATGACCGGTCCTGTGCATCTCGCAGTCAACGGACTCCCGCAACCCTCATCAGGTCATCGGTGGAAACTGTGAAAAGCCTTCCATCGCTACGTTTTCTAGTACGCGGTCACCACTCTAGAACCTTTTGGCCCCACTGAATCATTCTTAAGGAAAATCACTAGTTGTAGAACTATGAGGTGCTTAAAAATTACAGGGTAGTGTGAATGGTGGTGACCTTGGCTTTTTCTTACAGCGTTCTCTAAACTGGCGCCGAAAATGTATTGTTTAACAAGATTGTTATCTAACTTATGTCTCATAATTTTTATTCAATTTTGTATGATTTATGCAAATGCACTTTGTAACTTTGACTGACAGTTGTTTTGTGACCAAAATAATAGTTGCGGTGTAATTGTCATGAGTGTCATGTCAGTTGTCATGTGTGGGTGAAAAGTCAAGACCATTGCTGATTCTAAAATCTGTCTTTGACTGTAAAATCTGTTTAACTGTGATTGACAATTTGTGTGAAACGATATTCCTGAAGATGTTTTGTTTTCTGTTTCCAAGGTTGTAAGTCTGCATGAATGCAATGTTAAGAATAAAGAGTGATCTTCTAGATACTTAGCTTGTACCGAAATAAAACATCAACAAATTAAGTAATTTTAGAACTTTATTACTTATTACCATATTTATGATACTACCAAGCTAAGCTCCAACACTAAACCACAGTAATTACTAACAAAAACAAGAAAAAAATAACGCGCAATAAATTAATGCAAAAATATCGCGAATTATGCAAATATATCGTGCGCAATTTACTTGGAAAACCTTATCAATAAAAAAAAATATGAGTTCTAAGTGCAGTATGATTATCTTGATAGTAATGAATGCTGAGTTAATTATGATTTATGGACGGTAAAATCCGACGTGGTTTGACTGCGGACGTCGGGACCTTCGGGAGGATATTGCCAACTATACTTAGCGAAATATTTAGTATGATATTGGTTAATAGGACGATCTACGTCATGGTTACTAAGTCTTCAGACAGTAGTTATAATATAATTCCGTAATACTCAATAGTTAAGAGGTTAGGATCGACTTTCAGTCTAACCGTATGCAGCTGAATATGCGACTGTCTACCTGATTTCCACAACCCTGTAATTGGGTACCTAATACGATATCTCTTGAAATCAGTTTTGAGTGATGTTAGCTTTAAGGAATCTCGGTATATTCTTTCAAATATAAGCTTAAGTATAACATAATCAGCCTTAGAATGTTCCCACTGTCTCCTCTCTAGAAGAGATGGGCCATAATAATGGTCTAAACGAGCCCAGTGAGCTTTGGTGGATGTCACATGTCTTGGAATTTTTGGTTCTACGGCAAGCCAGTTGCCTCACGATGTTTACCTTCACCGCTTTGTGAGCAATGGCATGATGTATCTCTCTTGTATATGTGTTAGCGATTTTTATGATTAGTTACATACATTATGATTGTTTTCTGTATTAGCAACATTAAAATGTATTTATTTTGCACTAACAACTGGAACGTTATGCGATTTGACAGCTCAGTGGTATGACAGTTGACAGAGGTTATAAAATAACGCGCTGCGCTGTCCTGACACATTCCATTCCGGTTTTCGGGGTAAGCAACATCTCAGAGTAAGTCCTACTATATAATTATTATTATTTTAAATGGTATTGATTTATGATATTTGTAATGATTGTGTGCTGTCAAGGCAAAAGTATAGAGGGTGTGTTACCCGTCTTGGTCGTTTTATTTAAAACCTTCCCGCTACACTATATCTAGGTACACTAAATAAGTTTCTTATGCAATCTTTCTCTAAAGTTAACACATTAGCTAACAATTTAGAAGTGGGATAAACGAGTCGTTTATTTAAATGCATTCGTTTATCCCGCCCACAAGCGATTTTTTTTCCTAAACTGCATCTTCTACTTTTGCTTTGAAAGTACCTACGTATGTAGGCACCGTTACAATGTTGTTGATAAAATAGTACCTATCTAAGCGGGCATAGTGATGTGTACTTTAAAATGGTGAACTTTAAAATATTCAGGCTTATCGCTTTTGTTGTACTACCTTATTCAATATGAGTTTCTTCTGACACCACCACACGTGCCTTGCCCGGGGCTACACTCTGGAGGTACTACCACACCACCACACGTGCCTTGCCAGGGCTACACCCTGGAGGTACTACCACACCACCACACGTGCTTTGCCAGGGCTACACCCTGGAGGTACTACCACACCACCACACGTGCCTTGCCAGGGCTACACTCTGGAGGTACTACCACACCACCACACGTGCCTTGCCAGGGCTACACTCTGGAGGTACTACCACACCACCACACGTGCCTTGCCAGGGCTACACTCTGGAGGTACTACCACACCACCACACGTGCCTTGCCAGGGCTACACTCTGGAGGTACTACCACACCACCACATGTGCCTTGCTAGGGCTACACCTTGGAGGTATTACCACACCACCACACGTGCCTTGCCAGGGCCACACTCTGGAGGTACTACCACACCACCACGCGTGCCTTGCCAGGGCTACACCCTGGAGGTACTACTACACCACCACGCGTGCCTTGCCAGGGCTACACCCTGGAGGTACTACCACACCACCACACGTGCCTTGCCAGGGCTACACCCTGGAGGTATTACCATACCACACGTATGTAAATCTATTGAGTACCTAAGGACAACTCGGGGTGTGTTCAGATGGATTAGGGACCGGTTTTGGATCACTGTTAAATGACCGTAGCAAACATATCTACCAACTTATGAATCGTTGTTACCATGACCTGCGTTCTGAGCTTAGTTATTAAGTAAATGAGCAGACCAGTAATACTTTTGATTAGGAATAATCTAAATGCAACTAAAGAGGACAGTTAATAGTATTGACACTTATTGAAATTAAAATTAGGTAAATTAATATTATATGGATTGCCTGTTGACAGATAGTCTGACATTATTACATTTGCCTCCTAGCTTTTGCCCGCGGCATCGCCCGCGTACATATTAATATAGCCTAGGTCACTCAGGGTTACAGTGGCTTTCTATGTGTGAATGCAATCGGACCATTGAGGGATCTGTTCAGGACCATTGAGGGATCTGTTCAGGACCATTGAGAGGCCTGTTCAGGACCATTGAGAGGCCTGTTCAGGACCATTGAGAGGCCTGTTCAGGACCATTGAGAGGCCTGTTCAGGACCATTGAGAGGCCTGTTCAGGACCATTGAGAGGCCTGTTCAGGACCATTGAGAGGCCTGTTCAGGACCATTGAGAGGCCTGTTCAGGACCATTGAGGGGCCTGTTCAGAACCATTGAGGGGCCTGTTCAGGATAAACCAATTGGCTTTATCAGGCAATTGTTTATTAACTAATAATTGTTTTTCATTACAGGCAGGACATTTGAGGGACCTGTCTGTTTATATTAGAGGCAGGACATTTGAGAGGCCTGTTTTTTTCATTAGAGACAGGATATTTGAGGGGCCTGTTTGTTTTCCATTAGAGGCAGGACATTTGAGGAGCCTGTTTGTTTTTCATTAGAGGCAGGATATTTGAGGGGCCTGTACGTTTGTCATTACATGATAGCGACAAGAAATAAGTAACATAGATTTGTAACTTGACTTCTTGACATTTCAAAGGTGCCTGTAAATTGTTTATTTGAAATAAAATGCTTTGAATCTTTGAATCAGTAGAGGCAGGACATTTTAGAGACCTGGTTTTGAATGACTGTATAAAGAATAAGATAATGATTTGTAAGAATAATAATATATATTTATTGAGCAACAAAGTAAAATCATGTATACACAATTGCTTATAAGCTACTTTTACATAACAACTAAATAATGCAATCAATTGTGTCTAAATAGTAATTGGTAAATTGATAATTATGTTTAGTCTCGTTCCAAGGTACAGCAACCAGTGTATGAATAATCTAAAGTTTTATTCGCTACTGTAATAGATATCTGTTTGCTTTATTGCTGTTATTCTTTTTTTCTTGTCTCATTATTTTGTGTATAACACCAATTTCTTTATTCTTTCACATACGAGGTCGTATTTGTAATACGGATGGCCGACTGTTAGCGATTTTTATGATTAGTTACATACATTATGATTGTTTTCTGTATTAGCAACATTAAAATGTATTTATTTTGCACTGACAACTGGAACGTTATGCGATTTGACAGCTCAGTGGTATGACAGTTGACAGAGGTTATAAAATAACGCGCTGCGCTGTCCTGACACATTCCATTCCGGTTTTCGGGGTAAGTAACATCTCAGAGTAAGTGCTACTATATAATTATTATTATTTTAAATGGTATTGATTTATGATATTTGTAATGATTGTGTGCTGTCAAGGCAAAAGTATAGAGGGTGTGTTACCCGTCTTGGTCGTTTTATTTAAAAGCTTCCCGCTACACTATATCTAGGTACACTAAATAAGTTTCTTATGCAATCTTTCTCTAAAGTTAACACATTAGCTAACATATGTGTGTAGTTGTGTACATCTATACTAATATTATAAAGCTGAAGAGTTTGTTTGGTTGAACGAGCTAATCTCAGGAACTACTGATCCGATTTGAAAAATTCTTTCAGTATTAGTTAAATCATTTATGGAGGAAGGCTATAGGCTATAAATGTTAGCTCACTATAACCTTTTTATGGCAGTCAAATTTGTTCTAAAATAATGCAATATTTGGGAAGGTGTTTTTACAAACATAACATAAATATCTATCCAAATAAATACAATATTTATTATTACTTAATGTACTTAGACTTTACAAATATTCCCAACCGCTACGCGAACGAAGTCGCGGACAAGAACTATTGATTATAATAGAACTACATCAATAAAAAAAATCTAGTAGAAACATTTTCGACTTCTATGCGGACGAAGTCACGGGCAAAAGCTAGTAAATTTAAAAAATAATAATGCACCTGGCTTTGGTTGCCAGTTTAGGCCGTTACCACTGCTTACAATCGATTCTTTGAAATATTTCGTGAAATAACATATCACTAAGCTTAACTAGCTAAGATTAAGTTAGTAAGGTCCTCCGCAAAGATCAGTGGATTCATCACTTTGTTAGTTACATTTTCTCACTGCTTTTAGCATAATATCTTCACTAACAAAGTATTCCAGCACCCTTTCCATCTCAATTGGTTCCGTATCTGCAGCCAATCAAACGTCAAGAGACATCCACCGTCATGATGAATATGCTTCGAAGTCGTTAATCATAGATACTGCACCATCAATATTGTACGAGAGAGGTGGATACGGGATGTGTCTGAAATGTGTCATAAAATGAACTTAAAATATCATACAGATTGTTCTGCGATGTTTTGACAAGAGTTCAAAGTTAACACGTTGACAGCGGCACTCATTTTTGTATTGCTTTCATTCCTGCGGTACGGGGCGTTTAAGACCTTGTTCGTTTGCTGGGAGAAAACTCTTTGTTGAGTCAAGTTCGCCTTTGCAGTTGAATTGTCGAATCACTGTATACTATGTGATGTTTTTGTGTAATAACGAAAATGTTTAATAAATAAAAAAGAAACTTCTTCTTCTTTTATGTTAACAAAATCACAATGCATAAAATTACATTTCGAAATCCTTATAATTAAAACCATTTACATAACAAAACAGATTACCTTTCACTCCTGACGTTTCGATCTCTCAATCATGTCATTGTTTAAACTCAAAACTGTCACTAAGTAACGCCCACAGTACAAATACACTTAATTACCTATTGTCTAACAAGCTATTATTATATCATTCGATCAATCATGGCTGCGATTTCGATCTATCAAATGCGGCTTAGAAAAATAGAACAACATCGTTATTCTAAAACTACTTCAATGTTGTGATAGCGATCTAAATGAATCGATAAAATAAATCGATTAAAAATGTACATGAGTAATAACATGAACTATTTGAATTTGATTTATGAAAATTGCCGCGATTGCTTCAGATAGTACTTGTTTTATTTTAAATAAAATTCCTCGAAGTATTATTTTTCAGTGATGGTTATCTAAATTCGAGTTAGAATGATAACAAGATCCTGTACTATTACATCATATTAATTTTAACGCTAATTTCTATAGAGTTTAATGTTTGCAACAAGTACACATCTGAATTGCCTGGTTTTGGCAAAATGATATCTAACTAAAACACATAGAAAGCAGCTGTTACAATTTCAAATTTTTAGTACAGTTCCAATTGTCAAAATCATTCTAGGCAAATTTTTGTAGTCTTTGTGTGTTTACTAGAAGTTTTTTACTCCTCAAGTCAAATAATACACTTATTTTGAAGCAATAAGACAAAAAAAAATATAGTCATAAAGCAATTCATATTTTTTGTAAGCATAAACTAGGTACCTGACGATGATTCAGGTTATTATTGCAAAATTTATTATACGACCAATCAAACCACCACATTTCAATTAACACGTCACCGCAAAATCTTACTCTAACCAACATCAACAACATATTAAACGCGTCAATCAAACGAATGCCGCTGTAGTACCGCGAGGCGACGACGGGACGCCCGGGGTGGAAGTAGTGACGGGACGCCAGGGGTAGAGGTAGTGGCGGGCAGCACCTACAGGGCGGTATGATGGATGGCGCGTCGTTAATCACTGCGGCACGCTCATCATTCATCGTCACCACACGATGGGTGCGCCACAGACTGGAGAATGGCAGTAGGTACATGCGTGTTAGGATAAAAAGCTTGCTAAGTATGAGATAGTCTTAGATGATACTATAAATATATATAAAATATGTTTTTTTTTTTCGGTGGGAAAATCATCATATGATATCCCTCGTTCTTTGGCGGAGCGGGAGATAGTGTCAGACTTTTACTAACTAAAAACCCACTCCTGTTACTTCGTTGCCTTTTGTACCAGGGCCGAGTATCCTTTCAGAATCAGACCCTTGGCCCCAGTAGGCTTCGACCCTGCTGGGCCTCTACAGTTGCTGACATCTCCTTGAGGCGCGCGTGAAACAGTACGCGCCATCGACCACTTGGGCTCGGTCCGGCCGGTTACCGGACGGTCGGACGGCGTGCTACCCATTGCTCGCCGTCCGGGTTAAAGATTTCAATTTGATTTGAATGTGAAAGGCTTGATACAAGAAAAACGAAATTACGAAATTTTCATGTTTTACACATCAACAGTCGAAATACAGTTTCGACAAAAACTTAAATTACTGTTAAAAAGTCGCAAAAAAAGTTACTTATAATATTTTAATTAATATTTTTTAGAAAACTAGCGTGTTCAATCACCGGTAAATACACGAAATCTCACAAATAAAAAATTAAAAGGTTTTCGTGGTTGTCGTTGGTATACTGTTTTTATTTCTCTGTGTACCGGAGGGGAGCTCTAAAAGTGAATTGTGTATCGTTCAAAATTGATCACTTTAATTTCTGTGTTAATAGAACAAATTGTTTTTAGATATCAGAAAATATATTTTGTAAGTGAAATATTACAGACTGACAGACTTTAACAAGATTTTTATAAAAATGATTTAATACGTGCTTGTTTATGTGATTAAAAGCTTGTTTGAGAAAAGTGTTATACGAGTTTTGATTGAAATATTTTCTTGTAGATTGATGTGAAATAATAAACAGCATAAAAAACCCAACACGAGTGGATGTACACGTGCGATACTTTTATAAGAAAAAAAAAGTTCTATTTTGTTTTTTTCTTTAAAATTATTTTTAGTTGAAAGGAAAAAAAATAGAACTTTTTTTTTCGGAAGAAGACATTTTGCGCTGACATGGGGTAAACTAATAGAAAGAGTAGGTAAAATTATAAATTTTATTTATTTTTATTAACTACTTTATAATCAAGAGGACAATTATTCTAAAGCATCCAATCAATTGAGATTTACGTAGAAAAAAAGAACCGTAAGGAGTGTACCACTAAAATCGGTCTTACTAATAAAATTACAGATATTTTTTTATTAACCTTAATTGATTTAAACCACAGAGAATATTTATAATAATACCTATTATAAATATTCTCTCATTATCGATTAAGGTCAATAAAATTCAAACGACAAAATTTGATCCTAGAAACTGCCATACCCAATCATCAATCATTTTAGTCTAACACATAGACAGGCTTTTCCAACACCACACCCAAAATCCACGAGCAAAATAGTTCCAAGAAAAAGTACTTTATAAAAAATACTACAAAAAATATTCGACATATTTTATCTATCAAATAGATATATATATCTCCTACCAAAACTACTTCTAATAATAAGGCAATAAATTGATAAGTAAATACATAGACGTGTGCATACAAACATGGGCGAAGCTTGTTTGCTTACGATCCTATGTTTGCCAAGTTGACAGGTGGGCGATTAGACGACGACGTTACGAACGACATTGAAATATGATTTTAATGATAAATGTATACGTATATCGATGGGTTTGGTTGAGGCGTATCACATATTCCTAGGTAGTTTATTTAGTGTGATGAAAGATCTACAGCTGAAAAGGCACTGAAAGAAAGAAAAACATTTATTTGTGACTCGCAAAGAACAAACAATAATAAAGTAAGAAGTAACTACTTAATCTATAAATACTTACCTTAAAAAATATATATTAAAAGATTAAAAATAAAAGACCTGTGCGTGGCCAAAAAGACTCATATCTATGCATATGCTGCGATATTTAACAAAAAAAGTAAAAACATTGGTTCGTATTACTAAAAAAACTTCTCTCGTTGCACAAATACATATTTGCTAATTCTAAAATTTTGCGTCACCTATGTGTATAGTACTGTGATATCGAAAGGAGATCGCATGAGGTAAGTTAGCGAGCTGGCATGTAAAATATATTTCTAAGGATTTTGTTGTTCTAGAATAGGTTTGAAAATTGAATAGAACAAAATAATGTCTAGTTTAAGCAGTTCGGACGCGACCATTGTAAAGTGAAGTCATTATCGTGAAACAATATAAGTATTCAATGAAATAAGCGTTTCATTGAAGATCCTGGTACTGTCGCACAGAGAGTTGCGACAGTACTATATATGTGATGCAAATATTCTCAACCACCTACCCAACCAATTAACTTTCTACTATCTTGCCTTTAACTTTTTATACGGTACGGTCTGTCTCAGTTTTTCCATTTTTCAAATGTTTATATTTCACATAGGCCTATTGGACACTTATAAAACGTTATAAAACGTCAGAAGCTAGTGCACGGTTCCAAATTGGTCGTTTCCTATGTAGAAGAACCGGCAAGAAACTCCATGGTTACTCTTTTATATTTAAAATAACCATAGTTCCTAGAGCTGTGGACCAAGTCTTGCTAATTTCTGAACAAAGACATATAAATCGTCCCGCCATCTCCTTCACGTTTAAAACTTAGAAAATGTTTATCCGATTATCAGATAGTACCTAAACGACTCCTTAAAAGCTTTATTTTTGGTTTACAAGTTTCTAATATTTCTTCCACTACTTCAAATATATCTTCTCTGTAATTTCTATAAGTCTGGTTGCCCTCATGACCTATTCAACTTTATACATTTGCCTTCCACCGATTAGTATCAACTTCAACAAAATATTACAGCATACGATTAATCAAACATTGTGAATTATATCTTCAGGGAAAGATATACGGTGGTATTAAAGGCAGGTTAGAATTTACGATGCAAATCATTTATTATGATTGTTGATGTAAATTGACCGGCAACATTTGCGTGGGTTCTGACGGTTTATTTAGTTTTACGCCCTTTCCTTTTGTAAGATATTGTGGGTTTATAGTTGCGATGTTGTGTGGTTAGACCACCCTTTTGCTTTCAAAATAATTATCTAAGTTGATAGACAGTTATGTTTCTAAAATAAGTTTGACGAACATTTACTTCAAAAATCTATATTTTTAAGCTATTTTTGATTAATAGCGGCTTACTTTTTCTTAGCAAACAATTGCTATTTACTGGCAAGCAGTTTCTTTTCACTATTATATTATTGGTTTATGATGAATCTATGAGATATCTCTTTATCTTAATTATAGCCACATACGCAACATGATGAAAAACGGCCAAATCAATATTATTTAAAACAAACGTTGAATATTAAACACGTGTGCCAATAATTTTCATGTTTATGTAAATACAAGTTTATATTAACTATTTTCTTACACTACATGTGCCAATAAAATAATTTATGCAAATTTAATTTGCATGGAAAGTGTTATGGCATTATAGTCTATAGAAAATACCGTTCCATCGTACATGGTATTATAATGCGACGTAAATAATATTAACATAACACTATGTACGAGTTGGTACCTACTCTTTGTGAACAATGGCATAGTATATTTTAGAATTTATTTATTTAACAATTTATGTACACACATAACAAAAGAAGCTATATACCATTATAAAATTTTATACAAAGGTTATGCTTGTTTTAAAAGAAATTTCTTCCAGCAGACCTGTGAAAGGACAAATTAAAAGAAAGAGTTTGTGAAATCTTAAAGTGACAAATAACACATATAATTTAAATAATTATATCACTACATGTATACATTCATATTTATCACATTAGAGAGAAAATATAGTGCTAGTCTATTATTGCATTTGGACAGTGAAATATATTTCAAATCTCGAATGCTAGTAAATTTATTGTGTGTTTTAGTAACAATATCAGAATCAAGTAAATAGTAACGCAAATGTCTATTCATTTTTCCGGTCATGTGTTATTCTTACAGATAGTTTTTAAAAACTGATAAAACTAACATTTTTTTAACAAAAACTTGACAAAAAAAAAAGTTGTTACATAGATGCCTACAACATAGCGAAAGATTAACATATGAAAAATGATCACTATAACCTGAATGCATTAACAACATTTGTTTAATCTTTAGTACTGAATCGAAATAACTAACTTTACAATCCAAAAGGCCTATCCAAAATACTACCCAAGAAATCAATTTATCCTCAAAACACATTGGTTCAGTAAACCAGCCGTACCAAATTCTAAATTTCAAATACATTAACAATTCGAAACCTTAAAAAATAACACAGAAAAATATACTTCTAATAAATAAAATATAATTCTAACACAGTGGCAAGTGACTGAGTCGCTCCTGTACTCTCATATCAAATAATTCAAATATTTGGGCAGCCCTCATCGATCACTTACCGATGATGGATTGACTTGTTTCCACCGACCATTACCATTATACACGTGCTAAGTCACAACGGTGCTACAACCGAAAACGAACTTAAGCAAGTATTAATAGAGTTGAGAATTGAGTGATGGTGTTAGTGAAGTAACATAGGATTTATTACACTTACTTGGCCCTAATACAACCAGTAGGTCAGTGTTTGTACAAATGTAAAGGGGACGAATGTTTACACAATTGACATTATCGTTTATGTTTCACTTAGCTATAATTTATTGATGCCGCGTTTGTAGGGATTAGATAAATGGTTTGGAGATTAGTGGTAAGGCTAAAGTATTGGTTTATTTTTAGTATTACGTTGATGTATCGATGGTTTTAAGTAGATGTTAAAAAATGCAACTGATTCATGATTAAGATTGTGGATACCGCGTTGTGCTTCAAAATTTTTTGTGCTTTTTTTTATTAAACGGTATAACTGCAGCACTTAAATTTACTAAAAGCTATCAGTTTGTAGAAGGTCTAAAAAAAACGGCCAAGTGCGAGTCGGACTCGCGCATGAAGGGTTCCGTACCATTATCTATACAACATTAGATACTATATTATATTATAATCTTTTTACAAGCATTTATTTAGTTTCACCTGTCCTGATGTTTGTTTGTATGTAATCAAATCTTGCAAATTTAATCCACTTCCCGGTTACCGATTGAGCTGAAATTTTGCATACATGTGTAAATCAGATGACAATGCAAAATTATTATTATTATCTGATAATTAAACCGGAAGGTGGCCATAGGAACTCAGATAACCCTATCGTTCGTGTTTGAGCTTTTTGAAATGATCTTAATGGGTATAAATTAATAGGTATATACCGCTCTATAAAAGCTTGCAATGAAAAAAATATTTTCATTGAAAACTTGTTTCAATTTCACCTGTCCCGGTGTTTGTTTGTTGAAAAATTACGTTTATTCAATGAAAGCCCCACTTAAATATTATTTTATTCTGTTTTTAGTATTTGTTGTTATAGCGGCAACAGAAATATATCATCTGTGAAAATTTCAACTGTCTATCATGGTAACATGAGATACAACCTGGTGATAGACAGACAGATAGTTTAGTTTCCAAAGAAAATGGATGCGCGTACGCTACTAATATTGGAAGTGGACTGTATTTTGCGGTTTAGCGTTTCTCAGATAATGTATTTGACAACCTGCAGCTAGATGGATCTTATTGGAGCCGTTTAGGATTAGGAAGGAAAAACAGCTCGTATATGGTAGGGAAATTGCACTAACCTTGACCTCCACGTGTCCAAGTGTCTTCAAGTCTTTAATCCTCTTCTCCTGCTTCAGTGACGAAGAGATATAACACTCACTGAACACTGCACAGTTCTCAAGCACAAAGCGTTAGCGGTTTTAGAGTCTTTAGCGGATAAGTTCTACAATAACTAATTTTTTCTTGTAATATTGCGCGGAACGTCGTCTCAGCGTTGCAAGCGGTACAGAAACCTTAAAAACCCAAAGAATTTTAGTAATTGGTTCTTGTTTTTACCCTTTGGGTACAGAACCCTAAGGAATATATAAAAAACATGCTCAGCGAGTGAGTTAGTTATGATACTATCAGTTTACACGGCATTGCTGCTTATCACCCGTAGTTTAATTGCTGAAACCGTTACAAGAAAGTGTTGAACTAATTTAAGACAGGAAGCTCATGCACTTAAAAGAAATAGATACATAGCATAAAAATAATGCTTACGTTACACAAACTGTCAACAGGGCATCAAGCGATTTTTTTTCCTACTCGTTTGTCCACTAACTTACCTGACGGCTAGCAAAGATGTGGGCAACGATAGAACACGAAAGTCTAGAAGTAACCTATTCACTCTTGACTTAAAGACACCCAAGTTGAAGCTATCAGGAAACAGAGCTGTTTGTAAAAAATAAAATTTTAATGTCAATGACAAATACCTACACAGTAGACACAGAAGTTTATGCTATCACAATTTCTTGCATAACATCTAAAAGCACCATTTCAAACCGTAACTATGACATTTAACACCTCAATTTACCACTCATAAAAGATAACGTCGGCTTCTTGTTAGAATACATTTAAAAAAAAGTCAAAAAAATAAAAAATAAACATTGAATTACGACAACAGATAGGACTCTGACAGCCGAGTAGCGGGCGCCATATTTTTTTGTTAATCTCCACACATAAAAATTGTCGCGTCCGTGAGGTATCAGCATATTGGGATATTAGTGTAATGTACACCTTTTTGTCTTGATAAATGTTTTACGAAACATAAATAACTTTTGTTTTTATAGTCGGCTTTTTTGGCATTTATATTGGCACGATTTTTTCCCGAAGTTGTTTTAACAGAATTTATGATGCAGTTTGGTAGTTTATTTTCTGTAAATGATACCTTCTAGTGTGGTGTATATTATTTATGTTAATTTTAACCCCCTGCGGGTATGTGGCGTGTTAGGAGTGAATTCGCGATAATTCAAGGTGTAGAATTTGAACTTACGATATCTCGATCGTGAACGAACGTTTTAGACATCGAGCTGTTATCATTTTAGTTGATTGTGCAAGTAACATTTAAACAAATAAACTTCAAACTTAGTATTTATCTTCAACAAAAAACTCGTCGCACCTCTAACATTAAACTGTCACAGAAAGGTGCACCAACTGTCAGAAAAAAACCCTAAAGCGGTGCCAACATTTTTATTTGTCACACATTAATGTTCAAACAGTGACTTAAGTCGCTGGCCGGTAATGATAAGAATATTTTATTTTTTACTACCGTGACAGGCGGTGGCTTGGTAATGACGCACATGGCTATAATTCAGTCCCTTAATTGGTGATATTACACGTAAATGCAGTGAATATGGAGTAATGCTGACACTTTAATGTTTATTTAAAGTGTATTATATATAAATTTTATGTGGCTCCTTGGCTCGTTACTTTAATAACACGTTTTATTCAAACCGTCAGCAGTTAGATTTTACTGTAGTGTATTGCGACATGATACAGATATCTGCTTTTATATTCAGTTTTATAGTATTTCTTTGAATTCACTGAGATGTTTATTTGTTATTTTTGTTACCGGATACTTTATGTTACAGATGAACCCGTAAGTATTTAAATTAGTTTGAAAATATGGATGCATATGATAAATCTTTTCTTATCTAGTTACTTTGCATTTTAAACAATAAATAAGACTTCTATCATATTTATGGACAATTTCGTTAGGATTTAATCGTTCGTCAAATCGAGTATTCAAACTCCATCATATTATTATTTAAACTCAACATCGCATGTTACAATAAAAAGTTACATATATTACGAGCGTTCATTTAATATTCGCCCTTTGTGTTCTTTTCAAACGATGATGTAAAGCTGCCGACGTGAAATGACCACCCACCGCCACTCGACCGACGGCCGACAATCGGCCAATCCATTACCCGCACACACTTCTACTATACACTGAAAAACAACCTCATTCCACTAATATTTATCACAAAAATAAACCTTACATATTACAAAACAAAGTTTATTTTTAAGTGGCATGCTTGTGGCTTTTCCGTCATTACCTCAACGGAAAAATGCACTTACAATATAGTGGTGTTTACACAATTCCGCCGTTTTGAAAGCGCAGGAAGCTCGGACGGTACATTCTGTTTGTCTGTCACGATTGGGGACGACAAAGGGACAGTGACGGGATGACGGGACACGATGCCATTGTGACGGAATGACGGCCGCATAAACGTGGTGTGAGGTTGGCTGTTGTGGCGCGATTTACTTTGAACAATGTCGTTCGAATAATTTATTAACGCAAGGACGGTTGGCTAGATAAGTGTTGGGTTTTTTGTTGATGTTTGATTTTATGTTGTTTGCTATAGAAAGTACAATAACTCCTACGAGTTATTGCGCGTACTGATGCCACCATTTTATATTTGTTATTTATTTTTTTCTGCAAAAGAACGACTATGACGGAAGGAAAGAAATAAATAATAGTAATTTGCAATCTATATACCTATCTAAAAATGAATAGCTGTTCGATAGTCTCGCTAAAATTCGGGAATGGCTAATTTTGTTCTTGAATTATTTGTGATAGTCCAGGGAAGTGAGAAAAAATGGGAAAAATCACGAAAAAAAAAATCCGAATACAACGCCATCTCTAATTAAAATGTCATGGTAATGCCAGTAGATGGCGTTATCCTTACTATTAGGCGGTACGAAGTTCGCCGGGTCAGCTAGTCTAATATAATGTAAAAACTAGCGGTAATTTTCATGCTTTGTTTATATTTCAACAGAGAATATTTAAAAATACTTAAAAACTACACAATTTGTTTTACCGTAACTTTATTAGATTTTATTTATTTTATTTGAATGACCATGTCCACGACGACAATGACGAGGAAGATGCAGTGTTGGAAGGCCCCCTACAAGGTGGACCGATGACTGCGAGACGCACAGGATTGTTCGTTGTGGCGACATTTGGGGGAGGCCTATGTCCAGCAGTGGACGTCTATCGGCTGAAATGATGATGATGATGACCATGTCCTTAATCTGACAAATAATATTCACTAAACAATTTTTGTCAAAGCACATTATAGTCTCAACCTTACCCATTAGAGTTGCGGGATTGTCAGAAAGAGTTACCACAGCCCTGGAACGCAAAAAGCAACTGAGGGAACACGGGTTGGTTTTAGTATGTAAAAGGAAAGAAAGGAAGAAAGAAAAATATTTTATTTAGCACACATAGATACACACACTGTAAAAACAACAGATTGAATTAAAAAAAACACTGACACGATGAGTCACGGCTGCGCCAAATAGGTTCAGTTTAGCAAAAACCAGCCAACTACAGGTAGTCAGTGGTAGTTGCCTGACGCTGGTTTACTGACACTCCTAAAAGAAATCGCTCCACCCAGAGCGAGACAGGATATTTGATGATTTTCGACTACAAAAAAAACCCTACCAAAATAATCCAGTTGGACAGGTGGTTCCCATGGGGTTTAAATTTCTCATTATTGCTCATCATGCTTCAATGGATTTAAACTTTTTTATGCCACCATCCGTGAAATTATGAATGATAGAGTCTAGCTGACAAAAGAGTCGATAATATTTTGAATGTCACTGTATTTTGTTTAAAAATGTTTTAAAAGATGTTCGACTTGTATATGACAATTAATTATTGTAGGTACAAAAGGAAAGTATAGATATATATATATGATAGTGATTAATTTATAATCACTATCATCACTACATCGTATAAAACTAAGTCGCCCGCTATCTGTCTGTCCATATGTCTATGTATGCTTAGATATGTAAAACTGCGCAACGGATTTTATTGTTTTTAATCGATAGAGTGATTCAAGAGGAAGGTTTATATATATACTACATGTAATACAATGCATAATATAGTAGAGAAAAACTGATAATTTTAAAGGTTTCCAATGTGATGTCGTAAATAAACACATTTTTTGCGTTTACATTGCAAACGCTGGCTGAACTCTACGAGATAGATCAAAATAATGTACCTACTACAGTATTATACACCCTAAAAAGTTCTATAAAAAAAATCAGCAATGGTATATGTCTATCTCTTAGGGGTAGCCCACAATAATCATTTTTTATCCTTTACTTTTTACGAGAAATAATGGCTTATTTACGAAGCGATTTTAAGCAATACAGCATTAATCCTTACCCAATTAAGTGCCTTAATTACATTGTGCATTTAATATTGATCAATATAGCCCTTTACAGCATGTAATTTAAATGAATATTTTCGAAGACATTACAGAATTAAAATGCAGGGACATAGCGGTTGCGGTGGTATCAGCATTGTAAAAAAAAACACATCAAAATCCGTTGTCGTTTAAAAGATCTAAGCATACATAGGGACAAACAGCGAGAAGCGACTTTGTTTTATACTATGTAGTGATTACTGCGACGCCCAGTCTTTATATTTTTGAAACACATAACCCGGACCCAAGGCCTACCAGAGCTAGACCCTTACAGTACTTACTTACTAAATATATAGGGTGACTGGTAATTAGTGTACGATATTTAAAGACGTGATTGTGCTCATGATAACCAACAACTTTTACTATGGGAACAAACCTGAAATCGCGAAAAAAAAATCAACTGTTCAGTACATTTATGTTTGCCTAATGTACTGAACAGCTGATATTTTTTTCGCGATTTCGGCTTTGCTCCCATAATAAAAATTGATTGTTATCATGAGCACAATCACGTGTTTAAATATCGTACACTAATTGCCAGTCACCCTATATATGAAATGATACTATGGCAACGACAGGCTAAGCACGGGTCTCGTCCCGTGGTCATGGACGTGAAGATGCAGAAATAATTAGTAAAATGTATACGATATATTGAGATATACTTATATACACTCACCGGCACGGAATCTTGGCCAAGCGCGTATTTCGCGATAACAAGAGCTTTAAGTGTTTCCTATGATTATTTATTATGAAGGTTGGTCTAAAAAATGTTTACCTTTAGTTCAAGAGGGTAATTTATCATGTTTGAGTGCAATATGACGTTATTTTTAAGTTTTAGTTGAACCCGGTCATCTGAGCGACTAAGTTGCTGTTTTAAATTTGTGTTTTGTGAAAGTTTATTGTTAGGTTATTCAATTATTGTGATATCGTACTGTTACTTCAATAACTAAAGGTGATTTAATTCCAATAAAAATGCCATTAACACCATCACAGGTTGCACAAGCTGTAGCATTGATCGAACAAGGGCTGACACAGCGAGAAGTTGCTGTTATACTGAATGTACCACGTTCATCGATGCAGTATGCGCTGAAACGATACCAGGAGACAGGCCGCTACTCCCGCAGACCAGGCAGCGGAGGCGTCAGATGCACATCAGCCCGGGATGACCGCTTTATTGTCCTGGAAATTTTGAGAAACCGCTACCTCACCGCTGTTGAGATACGCCAGCGACTCCAGTTCACAAGAGGTGTCAATGTTAGTGAACGTACAGTGAGAAGACGAATGGAGGAAGTGAATTTACAAGCTCGTAGACCAGCACGCGGCCCAGAACTTCTCAGAAGTCACCGAGTAGCTCAACTTCGATTCGCACGAGAACACGTCAACTGGACCCATGAGCAGTGGGCTCGAGTACTGTTCACAGATGAGTGTCGAATCGCTTTACGAGCTCCAGATGGTCGGGAGCGAGTGTGGAGAAGAAGAGGAGAGCGGTTTTTACCCATTACCACCACACAAACTGTTAGTTTTCATGGAGGCTCTATAATGGTTTGGGGAGGAATAAGTTCCGATGCACGTACGGAGTTAGTTATCGTCGATAACCGATTAACGGCAACACGATACATCGAGGAGATTCTTCAGGAACACGTGTTACCATATTCAGGGTTTATTGGATTTGACGAATTCCTCCTAATGCACGATAACGCGCGCCCACACGTTGCACATTGCGTGGAGGAATACCTTACAGAGGTTGGTATTCAAAAATTGCAGTGGCCAGCTCGTAGTCCAGACTTAAATCCAATAGAGCATATCTGGGACAAGCTTAAAAGAAAAATAAAGTCCTCCTCCAACCAGCCTGAAACTCTGAATCAGCTTCGAAATGCAGCACTGAACGCTTGGGAAAGCATACCACAAGTTGAGATCAGAAACATCATCCAAAGTATGCCAGAACGAATGCAAGCTGTTATCGGGGCTAGGGGAGGAAACACCCGATATTAAAATGCAAACACAACGAAGACTTTTTGGTTATTTTTCATTTTGTGTTCTTTTTAAATTGACAGTGTTAAAACCAATATTTTTGTGAAACTGCTTATTTTTTTAAAGATTACTGCTGGTGCATCATTTTTTCAATAACTGAGTTACAAAACCATAAAAAAACCCTAATATAGTGCATAAACCCATAATATAGTGAAAATTAAATATTTAAATAGAAATTATCGGCAAGTTATAGGTGGCCAAGTTTCCGTGCCGGTGAGTGTATAACCAGAGTGCCTATTTCTCATGACAATTCCAATTAACCCAAACACTGCTAGGTTACATTTTTTTATTATGAAGTTCCTGTGTCTACCTTCCACCTTCCGGCTCCATCATCAAGTCAGTTCGACAGTACCTTATAGCCAAACTGCATATCATGTCAATTCTAATAAGCCCAAACACGGCTAGAATACATTGATTAATTACAGAGTTCCGGTGCCTATTTTCCGGCTCCATCATCATCACCAGAATAACTGATACCATTTTCAACATAACTATTAAGAACCATTTATTTATTTGTATTGTGATATCTATGTGAGTATGAAGTTCTGTTGGCCATTTCTAGTCTTATTCATCAGTTCCACTTCATCAAATGTTACTTTTTTACTGTAAGTGCAGTTCTCGATGGAAATACCAAAATCACTATATGGTTGCCTATAATATTTGAGGAGATCCCTCAATTCCTCTTGGATTCAATCATCAGAACTGAATTCTGAAAAAAATTGCACCAATCGGAAAACATAATTATACATAAACGACGGACTTCTGAGGTAACACACATAAAAAAAACATACGAATTGATAACCTCCACCTTTTTTTGAAGTCGGTTAAAAAAGCCAATTTTCTTTAACTGGCCTATTGGTCTTGTGGTTAGTGGCCCTGTCTGCTACTCCGGAGGTCGTGGGTTCGATTCTCACCCAAGACAAGTGTTTGTGTGATGAGCACGATCATTTTTTTGTGTCTAGGTTTAACTTATCTATAATATGTATTAAAAAATATATAAGTATGTTTATCAGTTGTCTAGTACTCATATCACGAGCTCTGCTTAGTTTGTGACTAGATGGCGTTATCTGATAGTTGTGGCAAAAAACCCTATAAATAAGTAGTAACATTTATGCATTTTTGAACGTAATGGGTTTAGAAAAAAAAACATTCTATAAGTGAAACCCTTGATTGAGCAGAAAGAGAAAATATTAAAATCTATCTTGAAATAAATGTCAACACCTTGTCCTATATTTGTGTACATAGTCATGCCTATTACTCAACACATTGTATTTCAAAATCCAGTATTTAAACAAATACCTTTCAATACATTCGACACCCATATCAAATTAACTACAACTAACCTAAGCAAATCCCCGACCATGAAATGTGTGTTTGTTATAACTATCTTCACGGCTTTTACCCTATTTATTTCCCTTTTAAATCACTACCATTGTCGATTTACCACGGCTGTCTATCCGTTTCACACTGCCACCGATTACTGTCACCTTCACCCTGGACAGAGTAGAAAAAGTTACATCAACACATGTGAGAAACATCAGTGGGTCAATGTAAACGTAGCGAATATTTCTAGTCTGTGACGCGTTGTGTAGGGTAGACACCCCAATGAGCGGCATTGTCGTCGATGTGATGAATCGATATCGCTTGTATTGTCGTGTTCCCCGCAGCTGTCGTCTGTCACAAGAAAGATGACACTTGGAGCGGTTTTTTTTGACGCGTCCCTTTGTGTCAACTCGGTGTGGTGCCCCGAAATGAGCTGATATCGATCGCTCAATATTATGCTTGTAGAAGAGGGTTTTGAGTCTGAATTGAACTCATAAATAAATAAGCAGTGTCGTGGTGTGTACGGTTTTTTGTACGTCGATGATCTAGTGCTTCTCTTTGTAATGTGATTCCGGGGGATCCGATACGCCGGAGGTAGAATTTATTACTCGAAATTGTTATTAACAATAGAATTGTCGGGATAAAAGTATAATAAATGATTTCGCATTAACTAAGAATTCGAGGTTCGACGATTAGCACGCTCACCTTGATTTATTGTGGTGTTTATTTTTTTGGATTTATTACACAATGGGTCATAAATTTAAATTTTTATATTTGTAGCAATTTATGGCTACACATTTAGCTCATATATCTTTTCAGAATTTACCCTTGAACTTTTGGGAAGTTGGAGACCTAGTGGTGTCCATTTAAGGGTACAGATAACTGATGATTATAGTGACTGTTAATTGGATATATAATACCCCCTAATAATCAGTCATGAAGAGCTTAGATATTATTACATAACCGTGCAGATAACAAGACTACCTTTTAAATTCAGTCTCCCCTAGCAAACCCAGCAAGATTTTATCGCCATCCTAATAACCATAAGACAGTCCCCCTTCCCCCCACTTTCGGACATTTCACTTAAACATCCGCAGTGGAACACGATTTAAAACTCGTGTAGCTTCGTCTGACGTCGGCCAAAGTCGTAAAGCGGGCTATAATTTTGAATTATTACTCGGTTACGGCGCGTACGAGCGTAATGAAACACCCTGTATATCACAATTCCAACCTCGCTCCGAGGCTAAATGGTCCCGCTAAATTAGCCTTTCTCGCAATGTATGGCTTAGTATGATATAATGTCGCTATAGATGCGGATAATAGAGTTTTTACAGTGAAAATTTGTGGGGGGTTATGATGGAAAAACTGTTAAAGTTTTTAAGGGTTATTCGATTTGGGGGTGAAATACAGTGTGAGGTAAGTTGGTGCTTCTACTGTTAGTCAGTTATAAATATACTTATTATCACTTGAATTTGTCGTGGATGTTTAAGATGATATTGATTCCTTCATGACCTTCCACGCACTGCCTTTCTTCAACTTGTGGTAGCAAAGAATTGCTCAGCATGTCTATGCTATGACGGACGTAGATGGACGTGGTCCTCTTTTAACTGTCGGCAGCCGTGTGAAACACAACTAGCCTAGGGACTGTCTCACGGGTCGTTGTGAAGTGAATACCTAAAGCCCATATCATAGTAAATCAGTTTCATAGTGAAAAAGTATTTCTTATTGAAGTAATTTATATAAAACTAGCTGACCCGCCGAACTTAGTAAAGAAAGAAAGAAAGACAACACGCTTATTTGGCACACAGGTACACACAATGAGAAAACGATTATAATACTAAAATTTAAAAAATACATCAACATTGTGTGTCTCACGGCTGCGCCAAATAGGTCCAGTTCAGCATAATGCCAGGCCACTATATAGCAGTTGCCTGACGCTGGTTTTCAACTGAACCTTACTATGAGTCTACGGATGCTAATCAGTAAGAATAACGCCAATTACTGGCATTACCAGAACAGCATAATTCATTTTATAATGACATTTTAATTAGAGATGGCGTTGTATTCGAATTTTTTTTTTGGTGATTTTTTCCATTTTTCTCACATTTTAAACTAGCCCTGATCTATCTCAAATGTTTCAAGACCAAAATTAGCCAAATCGGTCTAGCCGTTTTTGAGTTTTAGCGAGACTAACGAACTGCTATTTATTAATAAATAGCAGTTCGTTATATATATATAGATTATGATGGCCACGCTTGCATAACTAAAAGGTTAAATTTTGAAATATATATTATTACAAGAAAGAAGGACCCTGTACCCTCAAAACAACCCAATGAATTCATAATTAGCACCTTAATTAACCGTACAAAAACACCCCTTCTAAAATTTTCAAAAAGCTGCTCGCCGAAAAGCGTGTGCCCGTAAAAACGTAACACATTGCTCACAGTTGCGACCCAAATTGAAATATACAGTCGACCATATTCATTACGGGGGCTCAGTGCGACGATAATTCAAACTTATGGCTCGCCTTTTACGAGTTTTAAGAGTGGTACTCATGGGACTAAGGGGGTGAAGAGGGGTGCGGGGAGAGGATATGACAGTGAGGTGATGATTTGTTTGAGGTGCGATGTTTTTTAGCAGAGATGCGGTTATGTTTTTGATCATGTGCAAACTTTTTTGGGTGGTTTATTTATTTATTTAATCTTCATGCAGCAAAAGGTACAAAGGCGGACTTGATAGAAAAAAAAATAGATAAACAAATGAAATCAACAATAACAATATGTCTCGCGGCTACGCCAAATAGGTCCAGTTCAACATAATGCCAGACAACTACGTAGCAGTTGCCTGACGCTGGTTTTCAACTGAACCTTTGAGTGTAGGTATGGATAAAAATCAGTTTTTTTTTTTATACAAATTAAATATATAAGTATACATATGTATATATTAATGTGTAAAAAGTGATAAATCATAAATAGATGTTTTGTGTATGCAATAAGAAAAAATATCGTTAACTTCAATAAAAAATTTAGTAGGTCTAATTGTATATTACGATTAAAAGAAAACCTGCCTCGAGCCACCACCGTCAATACAGTGCACGTTACATATTTAGGTACTATGTAAATGACTGAACCCACTCTGGATACAACGAGAGTACCTATCAGACTGTTACTGTCTTAAACCTACCCGTATTCCTTCAATTCACAGGAGAACCAAGGTTACAGACATAGCCCGAAGAATCGCCAAACTTAAGT
The DNA here is from genome assembly GCA_905147345.3 of Mythimna impura. Classification (NCBI taxonomy): domain Eukaryota; kingdom Metazoa; phylum Arthropoda; class Insecta; order Lepidoptera; family Noctuidae; genus Mythimna; species Mythimna impura. The sequence goes on from LR990344.1 coordinate 1,806,235, forward strand.
GGCAGTGGGCAGGGCACATTGCTCGCAGAACAGATGGACGGTGGGGACGAAAGGTTTTGGATGGCGACCACGTACCGGAAGACGCAGCGTTGGAAGGCCTCCCACCTGGTTGACCTGGTGAGGATCGCGGGAATCCGATGGATGCAAGACGCACAGTACTGGTCATTATGGCGACACTTGGGGGAGGCTAAAGTGAACGTTTTTCGGCTGTAATGATGATGATGATTTCTCCAATTGCTTTTTACAGTCCAGAGCCACGGCAACTGTTCTGAACAATTCCGGAAACTTGGACCCCACCCAGTATACCTACACGTAGAAAATTATTTGTAAGCCAGTATATGCAACTCTAGCTTTAAAATGTAAGCTTACAATATAAAAACGATTTGGTTTTTGATTTGGTGATGTATTTTTTATTGCTTTTTGTATAATTATATTATATCCCTATTGATACAAGACTGATATAAACATTGATTTTATTAAACTTAAATAAAATTTATCTAAAATAAAATAAAACTATTTTGAATTCAAAAAGATGTTTTCATCTTAATGTGCATCTCTTTATCCTCCACAGGTGCTAAATCTTAATTCCAGATGTTTCACACTGAACCTCAAACATGCCGACCATTTATCACTCAACATAATGGTGCATGACAATCGAGTCCCGCTCTCTGCCCTTTCACACTAAATCTGCGATTGTTGAAAAACTTCTCAAAAGTCACTAAATGAAAGAACACGCGTCTTCGAATTGATACAAGTGTGAAAGACCAGAATTTATATACAAGAAATTAGGAGAAAATAGTTCTTATTGAGAAGAAAATAAGGTTGGTAACGACGGTAGTTATTTTTTTGAGGTAGAAAAACATGACAAACGATCGAATGACTCGTTCATTATGTTCTAATGTTCCAATATTTATTATACGTTCCAAAGACGTGACGTGATAAATTGGTGGCTGCCATCTTTGCTGGCAAAAACTGGCAGGTGGTAAGTTGGCACGCTAGTTTGTAGGGATTAATGGCATTTTGATATAAAGTGTGTGAAATTTTTAACTTCTCTCTCTCTTCTTTTTAATTAAAAACAACAACCATAATACATTACAACTACATTAATTGAACTGATACTTAGTTTAATTATTGTAAACTTTTTAACTAATATGGCTATTTGAGAACGCCATTCGTACATACTCCATTTGCGTGAGTTACGTTAATCTTCTAAACTCATTTGTTTATACATAATTATATTTTATAGAACTTTATCTTACTTGTCCTTTTAGTATCCTTTATAAGTAAAACTTAAAAAAAAAACAGCATATCATTATTGATATGCTGTTTTTTTTAAGTTTACTTAACCTTATGTTACCTAAATAACTCGAAGAATCACCAGACTTAAGTGGCAGTGGGCAGAGTACATTGCCCGCAGAAAACATGGTCGATGGGGACGAAAGGTTCTGGAGTTGCGACCACGTACTGGAAGACGCAGCGTTGGAAGGCCTGGAAGGCGTCCCACTAGATGAACCGATAGCCTGGTGAGGGTCGTACGTGAATCCGATGGATGCGAGACGCTCAGGACAGGTCATTATGGCGACACTTGAGGGAGGCCTATGTCCAACAGTGAACGTCTTTGACGATGATAACTTAACCTTTGTCCAAACTCAATTAATGTACTATAAATAATGTACCTACGTTAAAAATACATTTTCATCTATTATTGTATCTTACACAACACTTACAACATTATCACATTCGTAGGTTTATTTCGCTCTACAGCCTGCTAAAGCGCTCATTACCAACGCGTTAGCTAGGTTGGTAATTATTTATCCTGCGGTGGGGTTCTGGTCTAACGTTACCCAACCTGCTGCTGCCCGTATAGTTTATACAAGCTATTTATCATTAGTATGTACTTCAACAGATCGGTACCTAGTTGGTGTCCTAATTGTACAACAGAATACTGTGGTTTATCAACAAAAAATCTATATAGAATAGGTATGGATGAGTTAATGTCAATTGGCTAGCCTAACAGTTTATTATTTTTATTTAAAAACTTCCTTCGTCATGTAACTATGTCACTCAGGAATAAAGCAACTTTTTATCGGAAAATAAAAATAAAAATCGGACCATTACTTTCAGAGATTACCTCCTACAAACAAAAAAACACTTAACTTCTTTATAACATAATAAAGAAACAAATAAAGAAAGGTTTCCAGGTCCAGAAAGGTACTGGGGTGGCAACCGCGTACCGGAAGATGTACTGTTGGAAGGCCTTCAAGAAAGGTGGACCGATGACCTGGTGAGGGTTGCTGGAATCCAATAGATGCGAGAAGCACAGGATCGTTTGTGGCGAGATTTGGGAAAGGCCTATGTCCAATAGTAAACATCTTTCGGCTGAAATGATGATGAATAATAATATTTCTTTATTATCAGGCAACTAAGGCCCATATTCAGTCTTGACATGCATATACTTTATTATCAGGCAACTAAGGCCCATAGTCTTGACACGCACTTACTCCACGATTTCTTCAGCCTTTGTGGTATGAAGAAATCTCGAAACGTACAGTTGCGTCGTTGGTACGACGGGAAGACCGCAGCAGGCAAATTGTTCCAGTCCTTCGATGTATGCGGTATAAACGACGAAGCGAAACGCTTAGTCCGGACCGTTGAAATTTCAACAACATAAGGGTGGATACTCGCCGTACGTCGGGTTGTCCGATGGTAGAAAGGAGATGGCGGAATAAAGTCATGCAATTCCCGCGCACACTCTCCAAAATGCAACCTGTAAAATACCGATAGGCTGGCTACCCTGCGACTGTGCTCGAGGCTTTGTAGATTGGACTTAACCAAATCTGGATCCCCAATTAGCCTCACCGTTGAGCCTCAAATGTTGCTGATAAATCTGTAACCCAACCAATCAACACACCAACAAGATAAAACAAAGTCGAAACATCACTGACACTTCCTAGCACAATATATCGTTTCGTAGCGACGTCGCTACGCGGCTACGGCCTACGCTCGTAGCGCTACGGATGAAATATGGCCCATGTATTATTCAAAGAAATTGCCACATATTTCATCCAAGGGAAATAACTTTGAGATATGTGCTGCACGGTACGCGAAACGGCGACTTGTTACTGAAAATTTACGGTCTTATATTCAAAATGTTGGCAGTGTGATGACGTATTTGAGTTGAAAAAATTGCTGTCATTTCAGATTTTCAGATTAATTTCTTCTGTTGTGATGAAATATGGTGACTTCCCGTGATATAAACTGAACTTGTTTTTCAATATTAATGTGTTGTATGTTCATTCAATGTGCCTGAAATATTATAATTATGGTTATTATAAAATTCATCACCATCATCTTCCTGTCTTTATGCCATGTTACTTGGGGTCAGTGCAACACGTTTCTTTCTTCAATTCTGTCCTGTCACCCGTCGTGCTATCACTAACTCCATTTTCTCTCATATCCCACCTCTTCACATGACTATACCAAGATAAACGATTCCCTTTAAACTTCAGTCACCACCACCACCTCCGTGGCACTTTATACTTCCTCTAAAATATTAATTTCTCACTTTATTCATTCTCTTCACACCACACATCCATCTCAACATTCTTATCTCCGAGACATGTAATCCTTTTTCTTTGTTACAAAATCATGAAAATTTGAAGTTTTTAGAACAGAATGTGAAGTGATGTTTGGTCTGATCTGGGCAACTATCCGAGAGATGATTTCGGGCTGCTGTATAAGTTCAAATCACACGGAGAACTGCACGATGCAGTATTTCGGTTAGTTATTTTTATAGATGTCGCTATAAAAATAAAATCACTGCCAACTGCCATCCTTGATGACCTTAAGATATACCTACTCGAAAAATTAAAGCTGTTATAATTATAAAACCAAACGAATGTAACCCTAGCCAAATATAAAAACAGATTTCACCATCCCATTACATCAAAACATGAACCTACTAACAAAACGCCAGCTCGACTGGCTTCACCTTATCTCTTTGAAAGTGATTCGGCGGCGTCCCGCGATATTTATGCGTTCTGTCGGATTTATGGCCTGCCCGTATTCGCGATACTTGTCATAGGTGCGCGTTTTATTAAACGCGAATTAAGGATGGCTTACGAGACTTATGAGTTCGTATTCTTTTGAAAAAGAGATACTTTTGTTCGGATAGATGTCCACGGATTTATAGTTATAGAAGTGTTTAGGAAAAAGTGCACAATTTAATTCCACCAAACCCGTTCCATCGTCGGATCACTAGACGTATACTAAATACGCCAACAGTATTTCTTAAGGCCACTTAACAAAAATAACACCTCTGAGGGGTATCACCACCTGCTTTCTAATCCCGCACTCACTGTTACCTCAATTAACATTGAAGGTTTCTCAGAAAACAAATCTGACCTTCTTTCCCAGCTATGCCAGACCATGAATTGTGTTGTGAGACTAGACGTATCGTGTTGCACTACCGGTACATGGTGGACATCCTACCCATACGTACAAAGCATTTTGTGAACACATTATTTTATTGTGCGTAGAGCTAAAGAGTGGTCTTTCCTGATAGCGACAACCTCTAGTCTGTAAGTCAAGAGTGAATAGATTACTTGTACCACATCACCGCTTTCCATCAGGTGAGATAGTGATTAAACGTAAGCCTATCTGTAATAAAAAAGGTTAATCTATAACTACTCGTCACCAATGAAATCAATGTATTTAGTATACAACCAGTTTGGAGTTCCTTAGTCTTTGGCACTTGATAATTTATTTCACTTGCAAAATTTTCATCTGCTGTGACATTTTTTACGATACAGAATGGTACCATTAACGTTCGGTACTGATTACAACCGCGTACAACAGCGATTTCTGGCTCCAAATAGAACTGAATTGTAAGAAAACAACTAAAGCATACTATCTTTGAGCATCTGCTGATATGAATTCGTACCAAAATCAATAAAGAAGATGAAAGTTGAAGTGGAATTCCCTGCCAGAGAAATGTTTCCTGATAGCTATATCCTAGGAGTCTGTAAGTCAAGAGTCAATTACTTAAGGTTACTTCTAGGCAAACTTGCTTCATCGTCGGCCACATCATCGCTTACCATCGGGAGAGATAGAGATCAAACGCCAATGTACAATGTTAAAAAAAAAGTTATGAACCAGAAAGAGAGCCTTTCATCGACAATTGTTTTTTAAAGCCACAATTTTGCAGAGACTTCACAACTAAGCCATTATAATCCCCCAGTTCTCAAATAAACATATAGCTGACTTCAGCATTATAAATTAGACTTATCATCCTAGCCTAAATAAACGGAGCACCCCGCACCTACAAAAAATACATTTCCTTACGATGCATAATATTTTAAACCACCCCCTTGCTTTATACAAAATGGCTGTCGGCACTCGCTACTATTTTTCCTAGAAGGTTTGGTGCAAGTTACAAAAAAATAAAAAAAAAACATAACATCTTTATTTATGTCACGAATTTTGCAAAGTATGCACAAAAAGCTCCCACCTGTTTTACGCACTATGTAAGTTACTGTTTTACAAACTTAAGGCCACAAATAGGAATTCAAAAGTGGAAAAAAAAAAGTTTCAGACAAGTTAATTTTCAAACAGTCTGATGCAGTTAGCGGCATTTATTTTAGGTCATCACAGAATTTTTCATCACAAAAATAAATGAACCTACCAATCGCATTAGGCTGCTTGTAGAGTTTAGCTAGTTAGTATTTTGTTATTTACTTTTTATTTCAAACAGTTTTTTTATTTATATTTTTTGAATCAATTCATACATTGTAAGCATCTGTTTTATAGATTCTTAATTTAAATTACATAAGTAGAGAATATTCTAGTTACAGTTAAGGTCTTTGTTACGGACACGAGCATGTAATTTAGAATCACTAAATTTAATCAACATTACGTCATTCACAGACGCGTAACGTATGTACATAAGCGCTGTACATAATAGAGAGCAAGCCTATCAGAGGCCAGACTATTGTCCAATCAGCTACTGGGATAGTATATAAGGCTATGTACTGAGTTCTTAGAAGTACATAATGCGGTTCTTAGAAGTAAATAGTACAGAAAAACCGTTAAGAATAATCTGGGTTTCTATTGGTAGATTACAATGGAGAAAATCACGCCACTATTGATGACCAATGGTGTGCTTGCCGTATGCGGGGGGTCGGGAGGTGAACGTCAGCCGGCCTCAACAGGATTAGGAAATAGACTAGAGGAAAAGGGACTCTCTCCCACGACTTGCGACCGGCTGAAAAAGTACTTAAGCTGCACTTTCCGTGAAGACGACGTTCTCTCTCTGCAGTTCGACTCGAAGCGTCACTGCGACAGTTTGTCTTGGCACCCTACGCTCCTGGAGCGGCCCTAGATTTCCAGATTTCCTAAGTTATCTAACGTATTAGAGTCAGTGAAGTATTGTAAAGTAACTGTGAACTATTTGTGAGTTAGCGTCACGCGTATGTACGTAAAGGACTCGATATTTACACGTGTTATGTGAAGTCTGTATTTTTATACGTGTTAAATAAATTGGCTGAGGCCTTTCAAGCGTGACCATTGTGTTGTGTAATTATTTACATCCTCTGCCCCCAACAGAGGAACTTTGGTCCTTCGAGAGCCGGATATTGGTCCTTTGGTAAGGAATATCGAGCGGCTTATTGTGCGTCTTTGGGGAGACGTGAAGAAATACAGTTGGGTGTCGAAGATTGAAGAAGGGAACGCTTCAAGCTCGAACAGGAACGCTGCAAGTAAGAATAGGAACGCGGCAAGTTACGTTTCGAAGAAACCTATTTTCAAGAAAGAAGAGGAAAGCTTTCAAGATTGAAAAGGAACGCTTCAAGTGGGAAAAGGAACGCAGCAAGTCACGTTACGAAGAATACCTATTCTGAAGATTGAAAAGGAACACAGGAACGCAGCAAGTCCGACCCAGTAGGTGCTTAGGATTGTCGCCACGTCGGGAACTTCGAGCCGCCAGCGTCGTGTCGAACCGTCGTGTCAAGCCGTCGAGTCAAGCCGTCGTGTCGAGCTGCAGAGAGGGATCCACGGGTCCTTTACGCCGTCGCGTCAAGAACCTTTTAAGCGGGTGGACCGCGGCTCAGGTACGTGCCACCTAACGGTGTCAAAGGTGCGTGCCTGAGTTAACGCCGTTTCAAGGCGGTGCGACATATTGTGCGGTGTCGCCAACCAAACGTGGTTGAATAGCACTACTGCGCCTGTAAGGCTGCGCACGTTGCGAGGGCCGGACTGTAGGCACTGCCGAGGCAACCGGTCGTTCCCACCGGTTGCTGAGCACCTCGTACCGCGTGTAGTTCTCTGCAGGGTAGTCCCCACCTTTCCATTTCCTGCACATTTTCCATCCCTGCCGGAGCATATCCCTCTCATAGGGCCCTCCGGTAGGTCTGATAGGGCCGCTAGGGCATTGATAGAGCTAGGGTGCCAAACGAGGAGGAAGGATGCCGACTACAAGAAGCCAGAAGAACGAAGATACGCAAGCCCGCGTGTTTGAAGACCCCCCCGCGTCACCGTCGTCCCGCGCGACAATATTATCACGCGCTAACCCCCGCGTTACGATTCCCGCGTCTGTACCAGTTCCTGCAACAGTGCCTACGAACGCGCCGACAGCCGAGAACACTACGATGGATGCTATAACGTCAGCCGCCGCCGCGACCGCCATCCCAGCGCCCGCGCCCGCCGTTGATAGGATAAATAGTAGGTCGCCCGTCCAATCCGTACGATCGCGCCAATCCACCGCTAGTGCTGTACTGCGCATTAGGCAAGCAGAATTACATGCTGAGGAGCGCCTCGCCGCGATACGCCGCCAGGAATTGCAACTCGAAGCCGAGCTGGTTAAGAAGAGATTAGCGATAGATGTAGCTACCATTCGCGAGGAAACAGATCGAGATAGTGATATAGCCCAGGACGTCGCGGACACCGATAATCGAATCGATAATTGGCTGCAATGCGCGCAGCCTACGGGGGACGAGGGATTACCATCGCTGACTCCGCCGGATCAAACGTCGTCAGCGATACGCGCACCCGCCCCGGTTCACATACGGGGGGAGGAAGCCGAGCGCACCCGGGGTAGGCAGGAATTTACGAGGCCGCGTACGCCACAGTATGAGGAGCGAGAACGCGCGTACTTTCCGAGAGAGGAGCCGCCCCGCGTAGAGAATAAGGAGCCCCGCGAACCTAGGTTCCGATCACCGCCTAGGTCGCGATATAAATCTCGATCTCGATCCCGAGATATCGATAAGCTAGCCGACGCGTTAAATAGGATGACACGTTATCGACCGCCGCCGCGTCAAGCGATAGAGTTGCCCATTTTCACGGGAGCGCCGCACGAGTGGTTGCTGTTCAAGTCAGCAATGCGAGACTCGACACGAGAGTATGGATTCTCACGAGGAGAGAACTTAGCGCGCCTACGCAACAGCCTGAAAGGTGAAGCGAGAGAGACCGTGTCCGCGCTACTTTGCACCGCTGCTGACCCCGCCGTGATAATGCATACACTCGAACAGTGTTACGGACGTCCCGAGATTATAATCGACAAGTCGCTCGACGATTTAAGGAAATTACCGCGACTCGGTACGACGGCCGCTGAACTCAACGCGTTCGCGATAAAGCTGCAGAACATCGTCAGCGTGCTATCGTGTCTGGATGATAGGGGGTACCTACAAAACCCAATGCTGTCCAGACACGTGGTAGAGAAGCTCAGCCCACACATGCGCGCGCGTTGGTGTGATTACGCCCAAGAGCATGGTAGTCGCGTGGAAGCAGAGATCGTTACGCTGTCGCGCTACCTAATGAGGGAAGCTGATCGGGCCGTAAGATACGCGTACTCGTCGACCGTGACTACGACGTCAAAGGAAGCGACGCGTCAGCAAGCTCCCGCCAGAGCACAAGCGGTCATTAGAAGGAATAAAGCGCGCGTACCCGCAACGTACGCCGCCGCCGAGCGACCTGGCGAGGACGAGAGAGAGAGGGCTAAGAAGACGTGCTTGTGCTGTGGCGAGGGACATGCCACGCCAAGCTGCAAGAAACTTGGTGACATGACGGTCCAACAAAGATGGGAATGGGCCAAGGAAACTGGAGCATGTTTCAAATGTCTGGCGAGTAAACATCGTCGATTCAAGTGTACCGCGAGGAAGTGCGGAGAGCAGGAATGTCGTAGATCGCACCATAGGCTACTCCACACCGCCGACCGAACGTCGGACGCGGCTAGCGCCTCCACCAACTGTGGGACCAGGAGCGTGAGGGAAGAATCGGCGACCACCGCATCTGCCCATGCCGGCAGCGAAATGAGCGCGGTGTTACTCAAAGTGTGCCCAGTAACGTTGCGGGGGCCTAACGGTAAGGAAATAGAGACGCATGCGTTACTGGACGAGGGCTCCACTGTTACGCTACTCGACGAAGAGATAGCTAACGAAATGGGCGCAAAAGGAATTAAGCGAGCGTTACGCGTCCACGGGATTACGGCCACGCGACAAGAGAACGACAGTCGTTGCGTGGAAATAGGAATCAAGGGAAAACGCTCAGAGTGTTTTAACATACGCGCACGTACTGTTAAACGCTTAAATATAACCGGTCAGACCGTGAAAGCGAGCTATCTACGCTGCGAGCACATGAAACGTATACCTGCACGTGACGTGTGTTACGAGAATGCGAAGCCACGCCTATTGATAGGCGCCGATAATTGGCATTTGATAGTGTCGCGAACTTTGCTCACGGGACGGCAGAACGAGCCAGCCGCTTCACTTACGCAGCTAGGATGGGTGGTCCACGGAACGGTACCACGGCGCGTAACTGAATTCGAGGCGAGTAGCGGGACAGCATTGAACGTGCACCCACAGGAAATATCCAAGGATTGCGAAGAGTTAAAGGACCTCACCACATCGCATATCTCGATCGACGCTCAAGGGATAGTTTACCAGCCGAGAACAGTGCTGGCAGACGAACGGGCGCAGGATATTTTCACGAAGACTGCTCGGCTGGTCAACGGTCACCATGAGGTAGGATTGCCGTGGCGGAGTGATGAGCCACACCTACCACCGAGTCACGATATGACCTTTCGTAGACTCGACACCATTGAAAGGAAAATGGATAAGTCAGCTGACTTCAAAAAAGCACACGTGTCACAGGTCAATGACCTCAAGGAAAAAGGGTACACGAACAAAGTAGCCGATGACGCAACTCGGCCCGAAATGATACAACTGGAAAGCGACAGCAGATGGTCCACTGGTCCCCTCTTCCTGGGCGGACCAGAACACATCTGGCCAACGGAGATCGCGCAGGGAGAGGGGGGTGATGAGATCGTCGCGCACATAGCGCGCATCACCAGCCTCGTCGACACGACTCGTTTCTCGTCATACGAACGATTACTACGAACGACTGCGTATGTCCTGCTGTTCGTCGACAAATGCCGCAAACGCGCTACCCGGTTGACGTTGCGTCACAAGCAGGAGGCCGAGCTGCTACTGATAAGGGAGGCTCAGAGAGAGTGTTTTCCAGCGGAAATAGCGCGACTCGCTGTAGGTAGGAGAGTAGACAGGACCAGTCGACTCTACCGATTGGACCCGATTTTTCAAGACGACGTCATTCGTTTAAACGGTCGCATAAATGCCGCGAACGTTTCTCAAGATAGGAAGTGCCCACCCATCTTGGAAGGCAAACATCCGATGACGTCACTATATTTACGTCAGATTCACGAACGGGATCATCACGCGGGACGTGAATATATAGTGAACAAAGCGAGGGAACGCTTTTGGATTTTAAAGGTTCGACCGACAGTGCGCGCACTGATAAGAGATTGCGTGACATGTAAGCGACGAAGGAAGCCGCCAATACGGCCCGTCAAAGGGAACTTACCTATTGAACGATTGGACACCCACCTGCGGTCGTTCACCCGTTGCGGAGTAGACTGTTTCGGCCCAATGACAGTCACAATAGGAAGACGGCATGAAAAACGATGGGGTATGTTGTTCACCTGTCTTGTCACGCGAGCAATACATATAGAGTTGTTGCCAAGTTTGAACATCGATTCAGCTATATTAGCGCTAAGAAGAATGGCGGCTAGGCGCGGATGGCCTAAAACTATGATGTCCGATAACGGGACTAATTTTCGAGGAGCCGACGTTGAAATCCAACAGGCATATAAGCAGTGGGCGAATGACCTCAATGAATTCGCAATTAAGCAAGATATGGAATGGCGGTTCATTGACCCCGGGGCCCCAAATCAGGGCGGCGCGTGGGAACGACTAATAAGAAGTGTAAAGTCGGCGTTGTCGGCCGTGTTGAAGGAACGCGCACCAAAGGAGGAGGTACTTTCCACGTTGCTAATCGAGATCGAGCACACCGTCAATTCGCGACCCCTCACACACGTAAGTGTTGAACCTGGCGACGAGGAGGCGCTCACGCCGAACCACTTCTTATTAGGCTCGGCTACTGGACTACCAACCACAGGGCAGTGCGACGTCGCCGATCGAAAGACATGGCGCGCAACACAGGCGCTAGCGGACAAGTTCTGGACTCGTTGGATAAACGAATACCTACCAACGTTAACACCGCGCGGCGACGTCCGAGATTCACGCACGCAACTCGCACCGGGAAATATAGTAGTCATTGCGGATGGTCAACTGCCGAGAAATGTATGGCCATATGGGAAGATCGTGCGCACCATACAAGGACCTGATGGTGTCATACGCAGCGCTGAGGTACAGACGCGTGGAGGCGTTTTCAGACGCCCAGTTAGAAGGCTCGTTGTCCTGGCCGATGGAAGTTAGGCTCGCGTTGCTACGCCGGGGGGAGGCTGTTACGGACACGAGCATGTAATTTAGAATCACTAAATTTAATCAACATTACGTCATTCACAGACGCGTAACGTATGTACATAAGCGCTGTACATAATAGAGAGCAAGCCTATCAGAGGCCAGACTATTGTCCAATCAGCTACTGGGATAGTATATAAGGCTATGTACTGAGTTCTTAGAAGTACATAATGCGGTTCTTAGAAGTAAATAGTACAGAAAAACCGTTAAGAATAATCTGGGTTTCTATTGGTAGATTACAATGGAGAAAATCACGCCACTATTGATGACCAATGGTGTGCTTGCCGTATGCGGGGGGTCGGGAGGTGAACGTCAGCCGGCCTCAACAGGATTAGGAAATAGACTAGAGGAAAAGGGACTCTCTCCCACGACTTGCGACCGGCTGAAAAAGTACTTAAGCTGCACTTTCCGTGAAGACGACGTTCTCTCTCTGCAGTTCGACTCGAAGCGTCACTGCGACAGTTTGTCTTGGCACCCTACGCTCCTGGAGCGGCCCTAGATTTCCAGATTTCCTAAGTTATCTAACGTATTAGAGTCAGTGAAGTATTGTAAAGTAACTGTGAACTATTTGTGAGTTAGCGTCACGCGTATGTACGTAAAGGACTCGATATTTACACGTGTTATGTGAAGTCTGTATTTTTATACGTGTTAAATAAATTGGCTGAGGCCTTTCAAGCGTGACCATTGTGTTGTGTAATTATTTACATCCTCTGCCCCCAACAGTCTTTTAATAAATAAGGTTAACTTTTGGGTGGAAATTGAGTATTTTAAGTTACGAACGTGTCAAACCTTACTTATGTGCCAAATACTAGATTTTCAATATAAAGTACCTAAGTATTGAGAAATACCTACTCAACTTCAATTGCCTAATTCAGACATCGAGGGTTTATGACAAGTAATATAATATTGAAGTTCTTTACATGTTCAAAGTATGATAAAATTAACTACGAATATTTTATAACCATATAACATAAAATATGGTACCAGCAAAACAAAATTAAATACACTTTTTTATTGAGTCGGAATCCAACTCCTTCTCCCGCTCTAAGTTAGAACGAGAGGGCGTGTCAGATTTTTGCTGAACTCAACTGTGTCCCTCAGTTGCCTCTTGCATTCTATAGTCAGGGTCACTCGTTCACACGTTCCTGCAGCCTTAGCAGGCATCGGTCCTGAAGGGGCCCAAGTTTCTTCAGTTTTGCTGACATCTCTTTGAGGCGTGTGTGGAACACTACGCGCTGTCGACTCAGGCCTGGCCCTTACCACACGGGCGAACGGTGAGCTACTTATTGCTGGTGGACCACAAGTCCAAACCTACGGTGGTCGGAAAATTAAATACGCTTAAGCATCAAAGTACTTATCCATATCGCAGACATCGGGGCATGTCAGAAACATGCCCAGAAGACTGACGAAAAATCTTTATGTTTTCTTCCAAACGCAATCGCTTTTTCTTTAAGCCGAGACACGCGTGATAAATTCCCTAGGAGTTCCTTACACTTGGCGAAGCAGACAAAATAATTTATGTACCTAGTTTAGTGGGTACTTTCCTGGATAAATGGCATCTGCGAGGTGAATGACATCTTTGTTACCGTGGTGTTACAAATGATGGCCTCAGATAAAAATGGCTTAAAAAGTATGTGTAGGGGTGAGATGGTTTTGACATGATGTGTAATTGTTAGGTTATAATGAGTTTTTGGTGTGGAGTAGGAACTACATATATTAAAACTCTGTGAGTAAATTTAAGGCGATGCAAGGATTAATTGTATCTTGTACCTATCCATGATCATTATCTCAGATACCAGTTCGGTTTATGATCAGTATCTATTATTTATTTATTGTGCAAACCTACCACAGTATTGTCTTTTTAACCCAAAGGTTGGTAGAGAATGCCTTGTTGCATTAAGTCCGCCTATGTACCACTACTGTACATGAAGTTTAAATAAATAAATAAATCATTATCATCATTTCAGCCAAAAGATATCCTCTGTAGGACATAGTCCTCCTCCAAATACCGCCACAATGTAGGATCTTGTGTGTCTAGCATCCATCGGATGCTTGCGACCTTCCACCAGATCGTCGGTCCGCCTTGTGGGAGGCTTTCTGATGTTACATATTCTGTGTTTCCTGATAGCTACAACCTACGAGTCTTTAAGTCAAGAGTGAATAGGTTACTTCTAGGCAAGCGTATTCCATCGTCGGCTGCATCATCGCTTACCATCAGGTGAGATGGTGTGAAACGCGAGCCTGTCAATAATAATTAAAAAAAATATATTCCGATTCATCACTCCAGAACTTTTCGGCCCTATTGATCATCTGTTCTGCGAGCTATGTGCTTTGCTTACTGCCGCTTAAGTTTGAGAGATTCTTCAGGCTATGTCCATAACCTTGCTTCTCCTGCAAATGTCTTCATTTCCATTATGATTATGATGACTGGCCTGTTGGTCTAGTGGTTAGTGGCCCTGACTACACCCAGGACAAATGTTTGTGTGATGAGCACTATCATATATTGTCTAGTACTCATAATAAAAGCTCTGCTTAGCTTGGGGTCAGACGATGCTGTGTGATAGTTGTGGAATATTATTAATATGTATATATCCATGATGGTTGATGAGAAATGTATATTATTGTAGTCATTTAAGAATAGGGATTAGCATAATCAGCCTTTTAACCAACCCGCACTGGGCCCGCGTGTTGGATTACGGCCCATTCCCTCTCCTAGAGAGGAGACCTGAGTCCCAGCAGTGGGAAAATTAAAAGGAATAGGGATTGCACAACTATATATATATATATATACATGTAACTATAACTATATATGTACCTATATAAATAATTATGGATAGCAGGAACTGGTAGCCTAAAAATCATCATCCAGCATAAAATAAGGAGTGTTCATTGTTTTTTAAGACTGGCTTTCTCCACGGTTTCACTGTGGTAGCGTATCCCATAGGGATTGCGCATTATCAGGATAATAAGCTCAGTATTTATTGAATCAGTACATCTAGTTAACTACTTCAAACGAATTAACATTAGTTTAGTCAATCAACATTTATTTCATACATTTCTATAGTTTATGGTTATGATGATTTTGTTCCACTGACAAATTAAGAAAAAAAAATTGTCTAAAAAATAGCAAACAAGAATTATTTTTTTATCATGTTTTTTTCATTTATCCTGTAACGGAATTAAATCGACCTCAATATACAGCCAAGCAATCACTTTCCTCCAACTAATGTCAATACAAACTAAACAATACATTCAACTGAAAGCAGCAGTTTAAAACATGTTGACAACTAATTAACGCGGTACACTTGCGGACAGCGGTGAGACCGCCTCGTTCATACAGTCGCGCACAGCAAATAGATTTACTAATAGTTTGCTCGCTGTTGGTGAATGTACGCGGAATTAGGAGGTTTCTTAATCGAGAGGTTTGTTTTATTGATTTTGTTGGGTTTGGAGATAAATAAATGTATATTATGTTTTAAACTAACACGTTTTTTTTCTTTATTTTGAGTTTTGACTTTAATATGATTTGTGTGTCCAGATATATATTTTTTTTTCTATACTAATACTACTTTTTCTTTACTGCTAACTATAATAGGTTTTTTTTTTTTTAATTGATATAAACCAGCGCTTGACTGCAATCCCACCTGATGGTAAGCAGTGATGCAATCATTGATGGTGAGGCGCACTAGTTTATTAAGAGCCTATTCACTCTAGCCTTGAAGACACCTAAATGATAGTTGGACGGGAAGATCGCAGCAGGCAAATTGTTCCAGTCCTTCGATGTACGCGGTATAAACGACGAAGCGAAACGCTTAGTCCGGACCGTTGAAGTTTCAACAATGTAAGGGTGGTTACTCGCCATACGTCGGGTTGTCCGATGGTAGAAAGGAGATGGCGGAATCAAGTCATGCAATTCCCGCGCACACTCTCCAAAATGCAACCTGTAAAATACCGATAGGCTGGCTACCCTGCGCCTGTGCTTGAGGCTTTGTAGATTGGACTTAACCAAATCTGGATCCCCAATTAGCCTCTTCGCACGCCTTTCCACTGAGTCCAAAGCTGCTAGATGGCATTTTGCAGAACCAGCCCATTTGTGACTGCAGTACTCCACACACGATCGGACCTGTGCTTTGTATAACATTAGAAGCTGTCCCGGTGTGAAGTACCGTCGGACCTTTGCAAGAACGCCTAGTTTTCTAGCAGCTACCTTGGCTTTGGACTCAATGAATGGCCCAAAATTGAGGTCTGAGGAAATTTCAACTCCCAAGAGCTGAAGGCGGTCGGTGCACTCCAGGGATACATTCCGAAAAGCAGGAGCCAAGGTGAACGGGCTCCTTCGCCCCACTTGGAGACTGCCTGAAGTTTTTCGTAAGCTCTACCATAGCCTCTCGTTCGGACCGGATTAGTTCCTTACTAGCCCGAGCACCTGGAAGGTATCTCTCTACAACTGTGCTATCATCTGCATACCCATAGATACCGGGCATCAGCAGATCGTTAATATGCAGCAGGAAAAGAGTTGCAGAGAGAACTGACCCCTGAGGAACTCCGGCATTAGTGGTCATGAGCTCTGATGAGCATCCATCGACAACAACTCGGAGAGACCGTTCACTCAGGAAGTCTTTTACCCAGTTAATCAGACCAGGGGAAATGCCGTACGCTGGAAGCTTACTCAGAAGGCTGGCATGCCATACCCTGTCGAAGGCCTTCGAGACGTCTAAGGAGACAGCAATCGCTTCTCCATTCTTCTCGAGGGCCTCGCCACACATGTGAGTGGTATACACTAGTAGGTCTCCAGTAGACCGATTGTGGCGAAACCCGTACTGTCGGTCACTGAGGAGATCGTTACCTTCCAGGTATGCCATGAGGCGCGAGTTCAATACACGCTCCATAATCTTGCAGAGTATGGAGGTTACCGAAATCGGCCGATAGTTGGCAGGATCGGCACGACTGCCCTTTTTGGGCACGGGTTGCACGTTGGCAAGCTTCCAGGACTTGGGAACTATACCAGTCCTAAATTAGAGGCGATACAAGCGCGTCAATACAGGAGACAACTCGGGCGCACATGCCTTGAGAACTATTGCTGGTACACCATCTGGTCCACTAGCTTTATTCACGTCTAAACGACACAGTGCTCTCAAAACTTCTTTATTTCTTATGCGAACCTCAGGCATCGAGGTACTAACTGACTTGTTGGTTTACAGCTAAGTTAAAGCCATAAACTATGGTAGTCCAGTGGTAATGGTAATCACCCTAACTTACAAGTTGAAAATCGTGGTTTGAAAATCCAACCAGGCGCAATATTAAGTGTAATTTATTATATTTCATCACCGCTGCTTCATAAAGGCGTTGGAAAACATCGAGAAAACCGGCGAGTCTTAAAAAAATCGAAGACAAGTTTTTTTAAAGGGAAGTCATCCAATGACTGCTCTCGCTCTGGCGGAGCGGGAGGGTGTGTCACTTATACATAATTCATGATTCTAATGTTGTAAAGCCATGTTATGAAGAAGCATCGTCAAATTTAAGTGGCCGTGGGCAGAGCACATTGGTCGCAGAACGGATGGTCGATGGGACTGAAAGGTTCTGGAGTTACTGTAAGACGGTACTGGAAGACGTAGCGTTGAAAGGCCTCAGGCAAGGAGGACCAAAGAATCCAATGCGAGACGCACAGGACTGGTCGTTATGGTGACACTGGGGGGAGGCCTATGTCCGACAGCGGACGTCTTGCAGCTGAAATTATGATGATGATGAAAGCCATGTTAAGCTAATAAAAGTCTGACACTCCCTGTCAGTCCACCCAGAGCGGGAGGAATCATTTAATGATTTCCAACCTCATAAAAAGGTATCATTCTATTTTTTTATCTAAAGTGGTAAAAATTTGTAAGTTGACAGTAATTTCCCAATCATAAATAATCAAAGAGAACTTAAACAAAAAAAAAAACTGTGGTGTGAGTCAGACTCGCACCCTGAGGGTTCCGTACAAACTTACCTATGTAAACAGTTCAATTCCTGAATGGAAGAAGATTCTCGAAGATTTTTCCGAAACGCAAAATTGTTTTTTTGTTGTGACGTTACAACAATTTTACTGTTTTCAGATTAATTCCTATACCTGTGCTATAAGACCTTGCTTTATGCAAAATTTCAGGATTCTGGGTCAACGGAAAGTACCCTATGGATTTTGATTTCCTCGAGAGTGTCGAAATGTACGTTTTTTGAGACATAAACGGTCGTATCTTTTTTTCGTAAACTCAGAAGTTTGATTTTTTCACAGATTCAAGAGACCGCAAACTTGAGTATAATTATGGAATTAATTTCAACTCAATACCTCCACGCTTTCCCAAGATAAAGAGGCTTGACAGAGAGATAGACAGACAGACGGAGGGACAACAAAGTGTTCCTATAAACAAAGGGTTCCGTTTTTTTCCTTTTGAGATACGGAACCCTACAAAATGAGTCACAGATTGCTCAAACATTCAAACGACTGTCGCAACATAATATTCCTATTCCATAAAAAAGATAAACAAAACAATAAACAACGCCCACGACTAATCTTTTAAAGATAAAGATAAAGGCAATATTATAAAGTGTCCTTCTTCTATCTTTATTAGTGCCATATCCCGTTGTAAATGCAACGAGTCTATGATGATTATAATGATTACAAATATTTATGGCAGTGTTATTTTTACTGTGATAACGTCACTTGATTTCGATAAAGGTTCCTGTTGAAAATGGTGACATCATCTAATGTCAACATTAGTTGGGTATTACCCTCGTTAATTTAAATTAGAGGAAATAACCTGAATAATTGGATTTTCCTCCAATTATTCAGGTTTTCTTATCAATTTTTATCTCACATAGGCCTACATGGACACTTACAAAACGTCAGAAGCTAGTGCACGGTTCCAATTGTTCGTTTCCTATGGAGAAAAATCCGCTATAAACTCCATGGTTACTCTTTAAAAAAAACCGGGCAAGTTCGAGTCGGACTCGCGCACTGAGGGTTCCGTACAATCTTACCTATGAAAACAGTTCAATTCCCCAATTGAGTTACGACTTTTTTTCCGAATCGCAATATATGTTTTTTTTTGTGATATAACTACAAATTGACAGTTTTCAGATTTTTTCCTATACTTGCACTATTAGACCTTGCTTCATGTCAAATTTCAGGATTCGAGCTCAACGGGAAGTACCCTATGAATTTTGATTCCCTTGAGAGTGTCAAAATATACGTTTTATTACGACATAAACGGCCGTATCTTTTTTTTCGTTAACTCAGAAGTTTGATTTTTTACAGCTTCAAAGGTCCGCAGATCTAAAGAAAAAGAAAGAAAGAAAAATATTTTATTTGGCACGCATGGATAGACACACTGTAAAAACAAAATTTAAGACCTGAGTGTATGGTTTTAATTTCAACTCGATACCTCCACGGGATCCCGAGATAAAGGGTCTTGACAGACTGGCAGATAGACAGACGGACAACAAAGTGATCTTATAAGAGTATAAGGGATCCGTTTTTCCTTTTGAAGTACGGAACCCTAAAAAAATATTGGTTTTACAATATTTCCATATGTGATATTAAAAGGTATGTGAGGATGGTGTAGACCAGTCAGTATCTTACTCAAAAGCATAATAAAAATAATAATAAAGGATTGTTTGATAGAACAAATAGTAACTGAAGAATCCTGCCCTCAAATATGTTCTCTCTCTGTAACTCAAAGGTTTGCCGGGAGAAAACTCATTGTTAAGTTAAGCTCGCCTTTGTGCATGAAAAATAAACACACACAGGGTTTAGTCAGTAAAAGTCTGACATTTCCTCTCGATCCACACCGCGTGGGAGGAGTTATTATGTGATTACCCACCACAACCAAAAATGGTTTTTGCTTTTGTATCTACAACTGTCTTCATTCTGCAATACCTAATATTGAAAAATAATACTAACACATCTCTTTTTATCCTAAAATATTTCCTCTTGAATCTGCAAATTACTATACATAAACGACAATATATTTTGTGTGCGGACAATCTATGTCCACTCCAGCAGGGCTATTGCGTAACTCTGTTGACAGTTCAAGTGATGATCACTTGTTAACAATGTGCATCATTGAACTGTCAAACAGCTAGTTTCGTTTTGCGTATCTTCAGTGACCAACTGCAGTGACGTCATTAGCCACTGGTGCCTTTGATAGCCACCGTAACACGTTTTGACAGATGTTATTGTATCGATACTTTTAAAATTGCGATTGTGTAAGCTTTTGAAGCTGTACAATAGTCGATAAAATTTTAGAGTGGTCACAATAGGCACCGTGATTTTTTATAATTCACCACATTTCCACCGTAGTTAGTTAGTCACTTGTGTGATAACTGATACGTAATACCAATTTAATGAAATTGTCAGTTGACAACTAAGTTTAGTGTGCAACGAATGCTAGTTGTCAACTGTTATTGAAAAAGTTAGCTAATAGCCCCACCGGTTGCCTGGAAGAAATCGCCGACTGTGATAAGGCCGCCAATTGTTTGTTTTTTTTTAAATATAAGGTTTCCTTTTGTGAATTTGTACTCTTGGTGTGTAATAAAGTATATACAACATTATTTTTAGTATATGTGAAACCCGAAACTCGTGTCTAGTATTTTTATGTAAATAATCTATGTAAAAACTTTCACAACTGTATCTTGAAAAATTACAAAGTTATAAGCTTGTTATGTTACCTGGTTTTCCGCACAAATACATGGTCACCGGGTCATCCGGGTGACTAAGGGGTGGTTTTGCTCCTGCACCCAACTGTGCGCTGATACTTAATGCCCGCTATGACCTGCCGTAACCTGTGTTGTACTTAGTGTCGGTGGTGTCCAACTTGTGACTTTTTTTAAATATTTTTGGGAAAAAGTATAACATGATGTAAAGATTATTGGAATGGATTCAGTTATTGGTTCTGAACAAACTATATTCAGGTTTCGCATATACTAAAGATAATGTATAAATAAATAAATACATTGACACCAAGACTTACCTCAATTGGAGTTCAAGAGCTATGCTAAATCAGCTTAGCTTATTTCGTACTGCTAAGATATTTTCTTTTGCTTATCTGCTGGTCTGCATCTGGCTTGAAGAAACATAGCTAGAAAGAACCAAAATAGAAACCTAATAAACTTTTACGTAAAGGAAACAATCCTAAACAAACTAAAACTAAAACATGAATTTAAAATTCCACCATTCAGTAAACACGAGAAAGTATAGTTTTGTATGTAAAATAATAATCATTACATCTATTGAATATTCAAACGTCCGTGGACAAAGGTAAAACCCGTGTTTGGCACTCGGTACAGCGTGCATGCAAAGTTATGCTAATAACATCTTAGTCTAGCCTTAGTCAGACAGCACAATATTGTGTAACATGCATAGAACACGGAATCATGAGATACAGGGGTCTTTTTATTATGGCTCGCATTCTACCAATACTTCACCTGATGGTAAATGATGCATCATCATCGTTTCAACCAAAAGGCTTTGACTGTTTGACATAGGCCTCTCCCAAGTGTCGCCATAACGACCGGTCCTGTGAGTCTTGCATCTATCGGATTCCCGCGACTCTCAGCATGTCATCGGTCCATCTAGTCTTCCCGTAAGTGGTCGCCACTCTAGAACCTTTCGTCGCCATGGACCATTTGTTCTGCGAGCATGCTTGCTTAGAAGTAACCTATTTATTTCCTCCTTAGCTGTACATATAACAACTCCACTCTTTAGCTGTACGTACAATACATGTATTCCTAAATGATTTCGTGCATATGGGTGGGATGTCCACCAGAGCTCGAGGCTAAATAATAGCTAAGAGGGGCCCATGGATACAAGACCATATCTCGGAAAGACTGTCAGTAAGCCTTTGGTCCCGATTGACAATTTTAGATCCTCGAATATCGTTATGGGTTAATAAGGTGCAAGGAGTGTCATGCTTTCCATTCAATGGTTTGTGAAAATTTGATAGACATTTGGTCTAAAAGTCGTCTTTAACGTAAAAATTTCGATAAAGGCTGCGCAGATTAATGCAGATGGAATTGTCTCATCGTTTCAGCCGAAAGACATCCACTGTTGGACATAGACCTTTCCCAATTGTCACCATAACGACCGTTCCTGTACGTCTCGCATCTATCGGATTCCCTCGTCCCTCACCAGGTCATTGGGTTATCTTGGAGTCCATCGAACGCTGCGTCTTTGAGTACGTGGTCGGCACACCAGAACCTTTCGACCCATCGACCATCTTTTCTGCAACGTGCCTCGCTTGGTACCATTTAAACACGGCAGTGCTAATAAAATTCGTATCATCGAAAGTGCCATCGTCTATCATCTACGCCACAGTCTGTTGTCAGTCACCATCTGTTTCTATTGTTGTTAGCATAGTAGTGTCTGTAAGTATGTAGTAACCAGATTGGTTTGCATGGAAAGTGCCTATAGTGCCACCTCTAACAGCGACTACGCCAACGTCTCCTTTTTCTATGGTAACATGTGTACCATTGTACAGTTACTTTAGAGTAATATTTACTAATTTAATAGTATTACGACGTATGTTTTCCTTAATAGAGTTGTTTGTTAAATTTCTTATTTTTACTCAATGAATAAAAATAATAAATGTATCCTCCAAGCCGTGCTAAGCTGAGAGAAATTTGTTACTGTGCTTAATGCCTTGAATTGATGGATCGGCAATTTGTCTATACTCATGCAATGCCTTGACCTTTTGCATTATATTATTCTTATTTATTGGCAGATTGTTTGCATGATAAAGGATCGTAAGTTTCTTTTAAGTGGGTATCATTTCTCATTTCGGATTAATCATGTTATAAATGGCAGAAAAGGAAGACGTATAACTTTTTTATTTATATATGATTAAACACTTTAGAAACTTGAATTGTAGAGCCTTTGTTTGATTTTCACCTTATTCTTCAATCGTGATTCTCATAAAACATACCATACAAAGGTATCGACAGCTATATGACGTCTTTGAGATCTCACAAATTTAAAGACAGACTGTTCACAAAAAATGTGGAGGAAAACAACATGAGGAAACTGGTACGTCCTACAGTAAAAAATCCAAATATAATATTACATGATGTCCATTTGTGAATTACAGCAAAATACTCCTCTTTTTTACAAGAGAGGAGGCCCATGTGTCGTTATATTCTCACTAACTGCCACCGTTTCCTTGCGTGATCGCATAAAGAATGAAGATATCCGCACACAGAACCAAGGTCGCCGACATAGCCCGAAGTATCGCCAAACTAAAGTGGCAGTGGGCAGGGCACATTGCTCGTAGAACGGATGGTCGATTGGGCCGAAAGGTTCTAGAGTGGCGATCGCGCACCGGAAAACGCAGCGTTGGAAGGCCTCCCACAAGGTGGACCGACGACCTGGTGAGAGTCGCGGGAGTGCGGTGGATGCGAGACGCACAGGATCGGTCGTTGTGGAGACGCTTGGCGGAGGTCTATGTCCAGCAGTAGACGTCTTTCGGCTGAAGAGATGATGATGAACTGCTGCCAGCGGATTTGCCTGTGTGAAAGTAGAAAGTTGTCCCAAGGAGGATAGAGAATTAAATACTAAATTTCATCAAAATTCATTCTAGTGTTCAACCGTTCGATCGTGAAGAAGTATTAAACATACACATAAACTTCTACCTTCATAATATTATTGTGCTGAGATTTAACTGAACTCAGACTCAAAATTATTTTATTTCACATACGTCTACATGGGTACTTATAAAACGAGAGGAGCTAGCGCACAGTTCCAATTAGTCAATTCCTATAGTGAAAAACCAGCAAGAAACTCCATGGTTACTCTTTCCGGTAAATACTACACTAAATCCTTCTACCAAGGCTGAGTGACCATCAACATCCGTTGATCCACAATCTCATCAAATATTCAAGAGATCAGGGACCCATTCACAAATGCTGCAATTACAGCATCTACACGCCGTTCCGGAGTTACGAGCTCCTTAGATTTATTGTTATTACCTCACATTTCCTTCGGGTAACGTTTTAATTACACAGATCGGCGATAAAGCATCGTTGGAGCGCACTTTTCTTCATTACAAGATGGATGGTCTGCATCTACCGTGTTATTTATTGTGGTACCGTTTAATTGTGTAATGGTTATAGGTTTGTGGTTGGGGTGGTGAGGTGAGCGATTTGCGGATTAGAGTAAAACTATATTGCTTGTATAGTTTTTCATTAGTGGTAGCACAAACCGCCTGAACATCAGAAACGGGAGTTTATCATAATGAAGCACAATTATAAAAATGCTTTATTTGTGAATATAGGTAAAGCGGTATGTTATGGGTAGTCTGAAAGGGAACCCTGAGGTCCTAGAATTCGAGGCAAAGAAGGAACGCAGGAGTGGTTTAATTTAGTCGGTCTAACAAACCCTCGCGCTCCATCCTAGAGCAGGAGAAGTCATTGGATGATTTCTAACCTTAAAAAAGGTAAAATGACGTGTCATAATGTAAGTAGATATGGGATTAGAAAATAAAAATACTATAATCTAGACCTAGAGTCTATCAAATACGTCTAACTGAATTCTTCTAGGATGTAGATCGTTTATTTAAAATACTAACCAAAACACCAATTGAACAAACATCACAACAGAAGATAGTAATTCACTTTAACCACAAACACAATACCCTAATAACAACACAGAACTACCCACAAAAGATAACAATACATCCGCACTTACGGACAAACCTATAAATAATTCCCGAAACTAATATCGCAGCGGTTGCGTCATCACTAAACCGAACGTCAAAACTGTTAGAAATGATATTGGCGTACCCAAAGCAACATTGGAAGCAATACGAGTCATAAATCAAGTGGTTCATAAGAGATCTCCCCCTCCGGAACTGACACTACATGAACTAGCTAAAGGGAAATCGCCATTCGAAAAACATTCAACGTTTCCTCTAAATGTGCTCTATAAGAGTGTTTTTCGCGGGTCCACACTGGATAAGACCTTTGATCGGTATCAGAGGGCGAACTGAGAAAGCTATCGACACTTTCCGTATTCACTTATCATTTATCGTTAACATTTCGGTTTTGATAAACAATTTTGGACCTTAGGAAAGTACATTAAATTATTCATCACTTTGAACGATGGAATCGTTTTATTAATCATCCAAATTAACATTTGAGTCTCGTAAGATGGATGGTAATTATTTATCTATTCTTGTATCTACTTAATTATGTTCTTTAACAATTTGAATCTTGATTGCAAGATAAAATATTCAAAATCAAAGCATTACGTACTATATTGGCTTGAACACAACTTGAACTTACGACACAGCATTCGACACGGGGTCTTCCGCAGGCCATTTGTCACAGAGGCCATTTGTACTTGTCGAATCACGGCCATTAGACGAGAGTGTGTGACCGCGTGGGGTTAACCTCGTCCAAATTGTGCGACGTCACTTCACTGGAATGACACAGACTAGAGAAATGCTATACACCAGAAATCCGAATCGACCAGCTGACCAAAATAAGTACAAAGAATTTTTTTACATGTGGTGCTAGACAATTCTAAAGTGTCGCCAAATATGAACGTGAGTTAAGGGAATACCGCGCTTGTCAATATCGACTTGTATGAGCCGAGCTGTCCTGTCGATTTATCTTACTTTGTGGCTATTGTTACAGACGGCTGAGGTTACAGCTGATTTATAAGTAGCCTAGTTAATTACGGCGGGCGTCGACGCATCGTTAATTTCTCTTCGGCTCCCATTTATCTCTCTGCTGTCATTTGCGCCGGCTTCCTATTTCCACCTGACGTCCGATTCTGAGTAAAAGCGTAACTTTAAAAGCTCGCCAATAAATACATTCGCATAAAACTCGAGTTTATCTCCGTACCCTTTGAAGTACGGCCCGAGAAAACAAACAAAGCAATAAAGAAGGCCTTTATCGGAGCCACGAGTCGACACGCGAGCTAATTTACAACACAGCCGCGGGTTTTATCTTCATTAACCCATCGATTCACAATTAAGACGCGGAATAAATCTCCGGTAATGCGCTCCCCGTCCGCGCCGGTAGATTCAACTTCAAACAGATGTTATGTATAAATAAAGCCGAACGGAGGCAACCACTCGATATATTCCTGTCCGCGGCAAACTTTACAGATCTATCAGCGCTGGCTCGGCGGGGACAAGCGACTCACGCGCGCGAACCAAAACCGACCTTAGTAGCGCCGCGACATGCAGCCATCTGTTACTGTCCGTGGAATGACTGTCGACCAAATTAATGTGCCTCAAGCCCAACAGTTGTACTCAATAATGCTCATAGTCCATTAAAATCGTGCTCGAGTTACGTCGTTACCGCTGACATGGAGTCACAAACCTCATCTTATTTCCAGCGTAACGAGTCGATGCTCACATTCGATTATCTGGCTGCGGTATCCGAGACATTACAGTTGATGTATCGACGGCGACTGCGCGAGATTGTCGGCCGACGGTTGATTTACTGTGCCCATTTCTTCCTGACACTCCATACGGAATAGATCCCCATCTGTCGCGAGCCGTGTGACGGATCGCGGCAATCGGAAAGCGTCGAGGGGCTCTCTAATGAATTGTCCCAAATAATTGGGATAGTATTTTATATCGGCGTCATTTGTTCTTTTATCGGTACATTTGTTGCGTTGATTTGTTAGGCGCTTTAACCTCGCGGTATTAGAGAATTAATCTGGCTTGTTTGGTTTTTCTTGTAGCGTTAACAAAATATACAAAGGATATTGCTTTGTTGGGTGTTTAAAATTTATTTCTCTTGCGAATAGAAATGCGGTTATCTGTGTATCTGTCTGAGCGAGTCGTGAAGTCTTTTAAAGTTTTATTTGGCTAGATAGTTTTTATGGGTCGTGTTGGATGTGAGTGCGGTGGCATCTGATCGGTAGTCATGAGCTCAGACAATGCTCGCATCACGTTGTATCGCATTCCTCATCTCCGCTGCTGTAGCTGCCGAACGTGCATTTACTACAGAAGCGAGCCCTGGAATGTAGTAAAAAATATATCTGTAAATTATATTGTATCGTTGTGTTTAATTGCATTTCTGTATCGAACATTAATTTATTTATATTGATTTTTTTTTATAACTGTCAGATCTGGTGCAGTTTTAAAATATTGCCCGCGTTATCCTAGTCACATCCCATTTATATATTATTTATTTATTAAAATTTTACGAAACAAAAAGGTACAAAGATGGACTTAATGCCTTAGGAATTCTCTACCAGTCAAACAAGGGCGGTGAAGAGAAAACATTGCAGGAACATAACAAAAATGTTTTTTTTTTTGTAAAATTGCTAACTCGCAAAAATGATAAGACAGACGTTCTAACCTCTTGCCTCTAAAAACTACTCAACTAAAGCAGAACAGATCCCAACAAGTCATAAAGCCAACACTTTAGATCAAAGAGGAACATTTGCTCGTCTCTGTGTGAATGCGTTCACGTTCAAGATAAGACTGCTGACTTTGATGTATGCGCCGCATCTTGATATACGTCTGCTGCCGTTTCAATAAGCGTATGTCTGTCTGTCGCTGCCGAAGTAGTTTGAGATGCGAGGGAGTCCTTTCTATGTTGTCGACTGGTTTAAGTGTACCTGCATAATATGTAGCTAGGTTTGGTTCAGACAAGTCTACTTAGATTGGAAGTTACTAAGCCTTTGTGTGTTATAAAAGCTATTATTTAGTTTGCAGTTTTCAATTCTGATTAAAGACTTGTTTTTTTAGAATGCGTCGTGCCATTTCTTTTTAGACGTAAAACATACCGGCCACCGTAGGCGAGGGCTTGCGGACGGCGAGCAATGGGTGGCTCGCCGTCCGATCGTCCGGTAACCGTCCGGACCGAGCCCAAGTCGTCGACGGCGCGTATTGTTCCACGCGCGCCTCAGGGAGATGTCAGCAAATCGTAGGGGCCCAAGAGGGTCGAAGCCTACTGGGGCCACGGGTAGTGTGAAAGTGAAACCCGGGGCCCTGGGACGATGGCAAAGAAGGAACAGGAGTGGGTTTTTAGTCAGTAAAAGTCTGACACTATTTTGCGCTCCACCCAAGAGCGGGATTTGTCATAAGATGATTTTCCCACTTATAAAAAAAAAAAATATATATATTCCCTAAAAATTCCTAAGGTATTCGAGAATATAGCCTACCTATGTGCCAAATTTCATCGCTATCTGTTCAACTACACAAGCGTGTAGGAGTGACAAACAAAAACATGCATTAAAACCTTTCACCATTATAATATTAGTTATTTGCAGCAGAAAAGAGATCATTGTATGAAGTAACTAGTTGATAAATAGATGTTACAACCTCCCAAGTCACCTCATCATTTCTTACAACACC
Source organism: Mythimna impura (assembly GCA_905147345.3). Classification (NCBI taxonomy): domain Eukaryota; kingdom Metazoa; phylum Arthropoda; class Insecta; order Lepidoptera; family Noctuidae; genus Mythimna; species Mythimna impura. Next base: position 1,834,409 of record LR990344.1, read on the forward strand.
CACCTTCTCCATCAGACCACACGCAAAAAATAAAATTCAATTAAAAACTATTCATTTCCAACACAATCAATGGACGACTAACAACATTTCATAATGAATCACCATTACATACATTCCCCTATCAATTCTAACGGACAATGTTATTACATTGACGTGACGTGTCACGCCTCTTGGCGCAACGTCAAACAAATACCGTGACTTTTGACTTCAACATGTTTTATGACAATGTAAAGAAGAATTTCTGGTTGAGTAAAGGGAAATATAAATTTTCAACGAATGAAACAGAGAGAGAATATAGTGTCAACTTTTATAATAGAACTACTTCTAAAGTCAATGATGAGGAACAATTTGAAGAAGTGAATTTTGTTACACGTAGCAAAAATTGTTCAAATTCGGTATTCATTGGTCTTATATATCACATGTATGCAATAAACATAGTTTAAAGCATAAAATTTAATCTTTGTTAGAACTCCTATGATATTAGAGTTGTTAAGTCGCGATCATTTGAAGTTACTTTCAATAGTATAATTTTAAAGACAGCTTAACATAATGTGAAAATGGAACTTACACATAACCAGAAAACTTATTTAGTTATAAATATATCGACATAGTAAGGTATTATATGAACTCGATATAAAACAAACCTGAAAGACGATCTCACTTCCATTGAAAATGTTATTTATTTTAAGCTTGCTTGGTTGCTCGCAGCTTAAAGATAATTATATGTTTGAGATATTCACAGTCGTAAAAATTGCAAATATAGTCTTATAATAAAGTTATTAATATTAATATCAGTGCATCTCAAAAGGTTTTATAATCCGATGATATCAATGGATTTTTAATTTGTAACTCCATAGAATTGCATATCTGAATGATTAATACGTAATCCCTATTTGATAAATGTTCCATATTAGCTGGACATTGCCATCTTAATACGCTCAATAAAAAATGTCGAGTACACAGAGATTCTTACTCATCCCGCCTCGATAAGGCTTAATCGTAGTGATGTATATGAACAATAAAGATTTTATACCGATCTCAGAGTAATAATAAAGAATTGTGTCGATTTAACGAAGAGCATATGAATTAATTCTCGAGAAAAAGTATTTATATGAGATTGAATACGATTACTCTTACTTGCTATGGACATTAATCTTTAAGTGTTTTGCTTTCATAACCAATATGACGAGCGTGTGCATCAGCATTTTTATCAAATACACAAAACTGACCTCATAAACCTAATCTATCACTCAAGAGTAATAGCATTTTCATTTCACTTAGTTCTTAATAACAGACTCAAGATTGATACTAAACAATTTTCGAAATTGATCATCTCACAATCGACAGTTCGAAATTGATGATCGTGTAAGGGAAATAAACGACCACCTTTCTGTATTTACAGTCCATGAATTTGAGTACGATTTATCATTCGAACCGTTACGGTGATAAATCATATCTCATTCACGAATACTTAGAGCCACAACACACATCGAGTTTGCCTTCCGCCATGTTCCTCCATAAAACGGTCTGAAAGCCTTTAAATATAGAAGTTGTAATTACGTAAACAGACATATTGACGTACGTCTGAAAGGTAATCATAAGCTAAAATTTATCACGGAGTGAATCATTCATGCGCTAAGACAGCTGACAGCCAGGCACATATATTATAATGATCGACAGCCTGACGTTGCTTGTCACAGAGGGATAATGTTGTTGCCACACTAAATATCTCAACACATTCCAACATCAACTCTCATCCTTCCACCTAAAGCTACATTTTGATTTAATAGGTGAATGCATCTAACGACATTCTTGTTCCAAGCAACGAGAATTCTAACGAAAAGAACAAAGTACTACAGTATGTAGCACAATTCAAATAGAACCTTATTGCGTCAGACATCGGTTCAAAATTCTTTTGAAGCCACAAACTTTGTCGAGTTATTCGTGTTGGAAAATGTGACTTAGTTCCAGATGATGAAGGCACTGAAGAAATGGACTTTATCGGGTTTGATTAGGGTTGGAAATTGTGTGATGTGAGTGAGGTGTTGTAAGCTGTTCGTACTGTGGTGTCTGTCGGTAGCGCGGTAGCAGAGAGACGTGTCGCGGCGTGTCATCGGGACGCAATGAAGATTTATGAACAACCCGGTACTACGGTTCAGTCGAAGCCACATACAGTTTTCTACTTTGTTCATAATTTTATGGAAAAGTTTAAAACACGAGTTTATCTTTCCTGTGTTTATTTCTTATGCACGTTTATGTAATTCTGGTAACAAAACAAAATTGTTTATGTTGCGCCAACATGCAAGATTTTCGTGAGTTACTGATGCTAACCTAATTTCTGACTCAAGGGCATTTTACGACTTTTAGATGTTTGTACAATAGATTTAGTCCATGATTAATTTGGGATTTACCCTAGTTCATATGAGGGCGAGGTGACAAGTTCGCGGCCTGATAGCGAAAGACTCAGTTAACATGTGTCCAGCGTTTATCTAACGTCACTATTCCTTCGCGGAAGTGTGAGTCTGGAAGGTTATGAAAATAGTCATTTAGGTCCCTCTTAGCTTTTACATTCGATGTGAAGCGCTTCCCAGAAAGAAATTTCTTCAAGTTTGGGAACAGATAGGAGTCAGATAATAAAAGATAGTATCTGGTATGTGGTATCCAGCTAGTCAAGAAGGTTGAAGTAATATTCGTCTGTAATCGTCCTCTCTTTTGTAAGATAATCAATTAACCTTATTTAATTAACAGAGAAGGGAAGCCTTCTTTTCGAATCCTATAACACACCGGTAATGAACTTTCAGGCAAGTGTGATTGTCTTCTCTTTCTTTGGCGCTGCACCATCGTCTTCTACCTACTGCTTGGACTGCTATTTCAATTTTGTCGTATAGTGGTGGTCCCATGTCTCATTCATTGTTACAAATCGCAGCACAAAATTGGTCGGGTCCCTTTTAAAACTATCCAAAGATGGTTGCGAAAATCGATTTTGCATTTGTTTTTGGTCGATATTCAGCAAATGCGGCACCCATTGTGCGCAAAGATTTCGCATCCCTATTTCTTTTTGCAAAATGTTTCGCACTCATTCCTCCAAAATCCCCACACTCTCAGCAATCTCACTCACCTTCATTTGTCTGTCTTCCAACGCAATATGATGCTTTGTCGATAGTTTCCGGTGTGGTAGCAGTGTTTGGCCTTCCTTCACGAGGATCATCTTCGAGGGATGTACGACCATTTTTAAATTCAGCTAGTCACTTTTTATCGATTGACATAGAAGGAGCAGAGTTCCTGTAAACTTGTGTCAATTTTGGATAATTTTTTATTACGAAGAATTTTATTACCGCATGATATTCAAGTTTATCCATTTTCACAAATAACACGCAATATCTTTACTGTAACCATTCCCGCACACAAACTACTTGAGAGAAAAAGTTGATACTTCTCATATGAACAAATTCAAAGCAACATCCAGGCAAGAACAACAAAATGAGCACTATGTCTAGGTCAGGCCGAGAACTTTTCACCCCGCCCTAGTATGTCCTTAAAGTGCTTAAAACTTATATGCTTATTTTTTTTATATCTCTCATTATCCGATTCTTACTAGTTTTCCAACTCTACCGCTCATCGGTTTTGTATCGACAACATCTCTCTAATTACCAACCTAAATAATCAGTTTTAGAATTTCTTCCACTTCATTATCTACCTGTTTAAAAACTAGTTGCTCGTTACAAGGTTATATCATATGGTATGGTATCAGCTAGAGCAGTTTTTATCCCTCTTTCACTTGACACTGACATCTTGCGATGGACAAACCATATATTGAAAAGGAAACTCGTATATAAGCTTATTATGAAAGCAACGCCTGGAATATTCCATAGCAATCTGTTTTCTCTTAGATTTTCTTTTGATGGGTCCTTTTATAGTTATTTATTATTTCTAATAAAGTTTACTGCTCACTTTTCTACATTAATCTTTTTTTTCACCTATTTTAATAGTACATTAATTTTATGATCAAATACCACCTACAAGTATTTTCGTATTTTGCTATTCATCTTAGTGAAATACGATACGATACTTCCTTGGTAAAGCTCCTCAGCTGCTCACACATACGGCTATCAATTTCATTTTATGTTTCGTAGGTAGGCATTTGGATAGTGGAATCGTAAAAGTTCGACAGAATTTAGAAGTGCATCTATTTTAATGATAATAATATTGACAACTCAACCAAACTTATTATCGACGTGTAACTCAAGAACAAATTTAGAAAAAATAACGATAAATACATGAACAGCTGACAATTCATTGAGTATGTTAATTGATGGCCATGACAAAGATCATCGTTATTATCATTTCAGCCCAAAAACGTCCATTGTTGGACATAGGCCTCCTACAAGGGGACCTGGTAAAGGTTGTGGGAATCCGATGGATGCGAGACGCACAGAATAACGATAGACAGGTTACTTTAAAAAAAAAATATTAAACAGATTTTGATGAACATTTACAGTTATTATATCTTATACATCAGGATAACACAGGCTATAATTTAAAAAGAAGGAAATACAAATTAAACGCAAGCGAAATACGGGTGGTAGCTAGTAATTGATAAATAGTCAAAAGATAGCAAAATATCAACGCTAAATACAAAACAGAAGAACAACAACTTCCAAGTGCTAAATTATTCGTTATAAAATCTCCTGAACGATCGTATGTTAATGTTGAAGTGTGTCAGCGGCCCATAGTAGCGGGCGTCGGATCCTCTCATTACGTATTTATGTGCGACGGGCGGGATAAGCCACGTCATGTCGGGCGAGGACTGGATGAGCTGGGTTGTCAGTGTTGCTACACTTACTGTTGAATACTTGGACGACTCTGATGCTGGTGAAAGGGGGAATGCTGTAACTGATTTGTAAATGATGTTTGATTTTATGTCACCGTAAATGAAGCTTTTAACATTAATATTCTAATTATTGCTACTGTCAATATAGTTTCTAATGATGAGCAAGTCGTTTGTTCATACGTCAAGATTGTGAGTACAGGTGCATTTTTAATTAACTGACAAATAATGACACAACCACATCAAATACATTGCAATAAAATCATCATGTCAATTAATCAGAGAATTCAAATCTGCTGCCAACAGTCAAAGCAATTCCGTCTACGGGACTGACAGTTTGAATATGACTGACAATTAACCATACCTACTATTTATTATAAGATAATACTTTATTAAGACTTATTGTATTTTCTTCATTGTCCATTATCATCCTCTCTTTCTTTATCAGAATCACCTCTTCGAGCCAATTTTCACAGGTGAACAATTGCAGTCTTCTTAAAAAACACGTTCAAACCAAGCATCCTGATCCAAGTCGTTTGCCGTCGGATGTGTATTGTTTTATTCACAAACCGATGCTTGGATAAGCATTCATGCATTTTTATTTCAATTTGCATTCGTAGGGGATGCTTTTTGAATGTTTATTTTATTTGTCACGGCTTCTGTTGCTTCCTTGTTGATGTAGTTTGAATTATGATTAAATTTTTTAGATATTTATTGTCTAGTTGCTGTTTTTGTGACTTCACAGTCAACTTATTTTGTTTTACGGGAGTTATATTTTAGAATCCATTAATTTTCAAAACTATATAAAAAGCAGAAATGTATACAAAAAAGTAAGTTTATATCTTGTGTAAAGGAAAAAAATGTGTTTCTATTGATAAATGGCAGAGCTATTGAACTGAAATTTTAACAAAACTTTGCAAATACTATCTTTATTTTAAGCCATGAAGTAAGATTTTCTTTAGTTCAATAATCTAGAAATGATTAATTTTTATTTATGTATATCAATCATCAAAAGTCTATTTATGGTTGTACCGACATCTAATGAAAGAAAGTCTCGACAGCCGCTGGATTCTACGTCCATTAATAATACCATACAGATAATAATCACGCTCATTTATAAAAAATATTTTATACTAATTCAAACTACCGACCTTCATTATAAACGTCATCGTTCAAAAGGAAAATTGATTTACAACACTGCATTACGCTATTATTTTATGACGCGAGAACGCCCCGAAATAAAATACTAACAAACATTCAACCGGCATCCACGACCATTACTATAAAGCCACAAACGATTTTGCTAACAAAAAGTACTATATACAGCTGTACGGCTTGGAAGATAGAGTTTGAATTAGAATGGAGAATATTTTTAGGGTTGTAGATGACAAGGTTGTCAGGGACCGTCATAAAGCGAATAAAATACGGGGCACAAAGAATAAGCGGTCGTATAAGCGCTGTTATGTCTGTCAACATAAAATATTGTATCCTGCGCGCGCGGGAGCCGGGTTCAAATTGTGCTGCCTCTATTGCCCCATTAATCTTTGTAATGCACCGTGTGAAACGGCAGATGAAGATATTGCAATGCTCTGTCTTTGTCGTTGTTTCGGACTCTGCGCTTTGTCCGTCGGGAAATTAATAGGCGCTGAAGGTGTGGGCAGATTTTATGGATTCTGCTAAAAGAGATTTACTGTTCAGTGATAAAATTAAGTAAGATCATGTTTCGCTGTCTGGTAAAAGGACACCATGATAAAGCGGCGGTGCCACTTAAAGCTAAATCTGTAGTTTAAACTGAACGCATGCAATTATATTCGTATTTACTGCTTTTCTGTAAAACCGTTAACCCAGGACGTTTTATTTTTTTTGCATCAATATCTTCTTGACTATTATTACTGTTTCATCTCCTGTGACCATTATAACTCTTTCGCACATAGCGTCGTAATTAGAACAGCAGTCATGTCGTTTGTCAAGCACGACATCCGTGAGCGATGTCTCCGGGAGTACTTTGTCCGGATTAGTAACGTCGAGCGATATTTTCTAGGCTTATTGGTGACATATAACTGAAAGAGAGCATTCTCGCCAATGTTGGAGGTACTCTAGTGAGAAGATATAACTCATTGGTGATTATGGAGTAAAGAAGAGAAATGCCCCTATAGGTAAGAAAGAAAAGATATAGAAGTGATCACAACTTTAACCATAAGGCCGCTATTCCACTTGTGTTTTTCGAGCGTTGGCGCTCTTTCAACGTCTGCGTAGCGCCAACGTTGCGTAAACGTGACGTTAACGTCGAGAGTTTCTAATGGTGAAGCGCCAACGTTGAGCAAACGCGACGTTAACGTTGCAAGTTTCTTGCGTACAACTCGAACGCACCGTTAATGTTGCGTCTACGTAACATTGGCACTGCAAAGACGTTGGATAAGCGCCAACGCTCGTAAAACGCCAGTGGAATAGCGGCCTAACTAGTAAAGTTTTATTATTGTTTAAAACGAAACTAAAAAGTTATATTCACCAATTTTGAAAGCATCTCTCATTCTCCTAGACTAATGAAAACATATATTTTTTTAATTTAAAATCAACAATTTCCAACAAAAAAGAAAACTAATCTAGCTGGCAGATCTACTTTTTATTTTAAAATAAAAGAGCACCTATTAAATTCTGTCCACATAATAAAATTATAATATCCATTGTCTAGTCTTCTCATAATATTAATACTAATTGCATTGTATTCTGCCTCTGTTTTAGCAAACGTCTCCAACAGCTGCCACTCCACATTTAATAAACAAAAACTAATTGTTGATTCTTTACCTTGGACAGAAACTTTCGCAACACAATGCTTTTATCATTCCCAAAGTAATTACACAGACAATGTGTTGTCAAAACGTTATAATTACTTATTTAACAACAAATGTAAGTAGGACACTTATTAATTCGACAATGGCTTGCATGTGAACGGTTATTATAGCTGGTGATAAAACTATTCAGAATACGCCTTTTGTGTTTTCAAGTTAATTAAAATGACAAATGTGATATTCTTATAACTTCGAGAATTTCATGATTTGTGAATGAAAGAATTGTGTCAGGTGTTCTCTACTGTTTAAAAATGTTAATAAAGGAAATTGTTCATGATGTGTATAATTAAGTATAATTTGCCTCCTGTCGTTATAATTAGCATATTGTGTTATTTCCACAACAATGTTTAATGTCTGCATGCGAAAGTGTGCTTAATTCTAAAGCTTAATGTTAACCTTGTTGCCTTGGTTTGTTTTGCCTTCTCAATCAAATTTATGTTCTCGTAGATCATCGTATTAATCTATGTCTTTTAAAATATTAATGGACTAACTAGATCAGTAAATTTTATTTGAAATCTTTCAGATGACAAAGTGCTGCTGGTAATATGTCATAGAAATCTCAATATCCATTACTATAGTAATCAATACTTCAATTACTGGCACTAGGTGCAATTTTCGATATGCAGTGTGTATGTAAACATTTCACCTGAATTTGAAAGGTTATAACAATCTTTCTATAGCATGTAGCTACAAAAAATTATTAAGTCATATATTCTAAAAAAAAAAATCACTCGCTTCCACTTATAGCTCAGATAAGTATTCAATTAATATTGGATCGATAGAACCCGTGACTGGTGATATGTTTCTGATAGTGTCAGAGTTAATAACTGGTGCTGTTACATATTCTGTTTCGTCATTATCATTACGTTAAGTTGTTGGGATTTCATTGGTATAATGTTTTTTTTTTTTTTTTGGTAATAAATTAATCTTTATATTTATTTACTTTAATAAAATCCAATCTAAAATATGTATTTGGAAAGTTACTGTCATTATAATTTTCAAATGAACGATATCCTCTACAACGAAGATTGGATTTTTAATCAAGAAACTATATTTATAAATTCATAGGCTTCGATATATTTTATAATGAAAAATTTGCTATAATATTAATACAAAGGAAGTCTGTGAAAAGTGGCTAATATTTAATAAATAGATAATACAGCCACCTATAACACCACATCAAATTTTGATTAACATTTTTACCATCTCATTTACCATTTGATTGGAACAGCTGCTAAATTCCATAATTTATTTCACTACCCGATAAATTCAAAGCATTAATTGACCACTATTTAAAGAGTAATTAGAGAAATGATCGGTTCGACGGGGCGAGCCTAGTGAGCCATACAATTTGGTTCTTTGTAATTACATTTTGTAAACCTTCGTTTGTGACAGCTTGGTGGCCAATTAAACTATAGCGATTATTGTGGCATATGTCATAAGATGAAGCGGTGTAAACATGAACTTTTGGAGCAGGCGTTTGTAAACCGCTGTTGTAACTGCTCTGTGTTTTGGCTTTACTACTAACTTCTCTCGATTTTCTTGATATTTCAATCTAAAGACTATTGTGTTCATATCAGCTATATAGCTGTTATGAGGCATCTTTTGAGTACATACTAAAACTGGCTTCATTGGCATTGCTTTTTTTTTGTTACTGCTATTAATATTGATTACTATTATTCTTCTTTGGTTACATTTGTCGATTAAAATTATTATTTTTTTATTTCCCTGCATGCTCTTGCAACTTAACCCACACACCCGATCTGACCTTGTAATTTGTCCCACTATCCGTGTCACATGCCGTATGATTAAGTTTCTTTTATATTATTATATCAGAAACAACAATCTGCGCCACCAATACATATCAGGAAGCAATGACAAAATATTTTATTAATTACGGTATTATATTGTATTTATTATTTCTTTTTGTGTATTAATTAAGTGTTTTTTTTTTTTGCTGACAGTCTGCTGTTGATTGTAATTTATAAATTGTTTCGTAATATTTATGCAAGTGTTTTATTTTTTATTTTTTTTAAATATTGTATCGATATTAGTATTTTATATTTCAGACGAATGGTTCTAGAATTGAGAATCCAAAAGTTGAAAGAAAGGTCAAAGTTTATTATCATCAGTTTGATCAATTTTAGTCCTTGCTATTTGTAGAATACATAATTTTCACCACTGTATCTCTATTACTACGTTGTCGTTGTGGTAAGGTTTGTGCACCCCAATGGTCCCTAGCTTGAATAGTTTCATACCTAGGGTGAGGGGCAAGACTAAGAAGGTTATCATCCGCAGGGCAGTTTTGTGGCAAATTGATGGGTATTAGCGACCCTACGGATCTGATTTTCTAAAAAATTCCTGTACTGAGGTAATTCAAACTGAAGATGAGTCTCCGGCTTGACTTTATTGATCAGCTGAGTTGTGAACACTGATGAGAAATAGAGCTCCCATCTTGTTTTTGCCTTTATTGGCTGGCGATTCGCTCGAAACGTGCTCGGGAGGTGGATGTATAATCCAGTAAGGTGATGGATGGATAGCCGTGTTATATACTTCTCCACTCCTCAAGCACGTCAGGATATGTTGTCCTCTTGTTACTACGCATTTCATGCTAGCAACCGTTTTTGTGGCCCTATATTGAGTGTGCAAGTCGACCCTTGCCTTTTTCATCGATGCAAATATATGTGGAATGTATAAGATTAATAATTAAATAAATGAGAGGGACATAAACGATATGTGAAATGAAGCGTAAGTGTGAGAGCAAGAAAAGGAAGGGTATGAAGAAAACGGAAAGTAACTTTTGAACGTGAGTGACAGAAAGACAGAGTAAAAATTATATTTTAAAAATTATAAAGTTTTAAAATAAAAAGAAATTGTAAATAAGAGAAAACAATAAACATGGAGCTTACGCAGCATCGGCAGTTTTATTCATTTTTTACTCGGACGCAAGCCATAAATATATTAACTTAGTTCATGATAAAAAGTCCACATATGCATCCCAAAACCATACTCGTTGTTTTCCATATATCGCTATAGGTTCCCAACCGGAGGTTGTTCTTAGGTGCACCAGCATAGAGCTTATATGGATAATTATCGGTTGTTTACACATTTCACGAAAAGTGTCTAAGAGACCTCTGCGAGTTGGCCTCGGCTCCTCGAACGCCTTCCAAAAAGAGATAAATAAATACAAAAAAAAAATAATGCCCCGGTTATTAATTAAGAAGACAATAATAATAAATAGCATAAACCAAAAAGTATCTCTGTAGCAAATTATTACTTTTATTATTTGCACAAAACAGAAAAAACAGGAAAACAAAACACAAAATATCAATTATAGAGAAACTTAGTGTGCAAAGATATGTAGATATAACAAAATCTTCAAACCCACACTAATGAGCTAATCAAATATTTAATGACTAAATCTAGACATTATTAAAATAATATATTTTAAATGCAGTAATTTAAATTCGCACATTATAATAAATATGGTATATTTATTTAAATGTGTTATCCACGAAGATAAATAGCAAAATTTAAATAAAGCTGTCTATTATGTACACGAGCCATTATTATAAGCAACTGCATTATTTAGTAAGTGTTGCAATGTGTTGTTGATTAATAACCTTATTATACACATTTATCAAATATTTGATTAGTTGCATATTGATACGTAGTTATGTATTTCTAAACGCCAGATGTTTTAAGTGAACAATAAAATATAGCATTACTTATTTGAAATAATTAAAAATAAGTAAACAAAGGTTACAACATCTGCTAAGAATGTGTAAGGTGTCTTTACATGTTTGTGAACTCACTTACCATATAGGGGTAAATTCCTAGTGAAAGGCAAAAAAAAAAAAATACATATTATGCAAAAATAAATCAAAGAAAGCGAAAACGGAGCATTGGATAATTCTAATGGACTATGATTGTCAAAAATTGATGATATTGTAATACAATCAGAAAACTGATTTTATGACGAAAAACAATAATTATGTATTTCCCAAGTTGTAAGCGTAATCGTTTGGTCAAACAAATCTCTAGATGTGGCAATTTGTAATCACTTGGACCAATTTATATAAAAAAATGTGATTAATATTATTTTTTTACCCAAGAATTTTAAAATTAAAACAAACCTAATAATTTATGATGATTATTCGATTATACGTTCAAAATTTATGGTTTGCAAGAAATCTACTTGAATTTATGCACTTTTAATTACTTTGCTCGGACTTTTATTTATTGTATGGCATCACGCGACAGACTGCTATTATAACCCGTTTGTTGTTGCATTAATACGCGTTTTAATTATTATGTTGTTGCAAAATTTAATTGCAGACTTGATTGTAAAATTTATTTTTAATGTTTGTAATTAATTCTAAAATTTTAATGCTGAATGTGAATGTCTGCATTTTAATGCTCGCGTTGTAGTGGCGTAAGTATAGTTTGGGTTCAAATTTTAATTAAATTGTGGTAATTAAAGTAGTTTAGGAAAATCTTTAATATCAATTATGTATATAATATTGGGTCACTAATTGATATCAGCCTGTCACATTAATATAACCATATTTTCATATTTTATATATAACTACTGCTAGTTCTTCACTAGGCTTCACACGTTTGAACGTGAAGGAGTAACAAACATATATACAAACTTTCACCTTTATAATATTACTATAAATGATACCATTTTCTTTTGCTACGGTAATCTTGAAATTAAACTTGATCATCTTATTTCAAAATAGATTTTTTTCGTAACAATTGTAGCCCACTCGCACTCAGCGGTAGTTCAAAAAGAATTAGCATAGCATAAAGCATTATCCCTTCGATAAGTATCAAATAAATATATCTTTTACTAGATAATATTAGTTTGGACTATCTTTTTACGGCATCGCTTTAGATTTGGTTATCGTTAGGAATACTTACGAAATAATTAAGTATATTACAAAAGATTTTATATTAATTTACAGGACATTAGTACTGTGCCAATATTTCAATTACAGCTTGTAAAATTTTACACCGGTTAATTTTGTATATTATAAAGAAACATCGCAAACAATATATATTTTGCTAACAAAAGGGCAGGTTCGTGTAGAAAAGACGAACATTCCTGTAAATAGGGACAAGGTTTCTGTAATATAAGACTACCCTAAAGGAACCCATAGTAGTGTAAAAATGATGTTGATGTAGTCCTGGTACTCAAGATTAGTGTAGACTCATGCAAAAAAAAAACTGATTAAAGCGATTACCTTCTACAAGCTAACAATTTACTCTTCTTCCTCCATGTAATATATAGATATAATCTGATTAAAGAGATTACCTTCTACAAGCTAACAATTTACTCCTCTTTTCTTCTTCTATGTAAAAATAGATTAGGTGCAAAAATTACATAACTCATTGTCAAATTGTTGTTACTTTATTTATTTCAACTTCTTACTCACTCACTCTTACCCACACTCCACATTCACACACACACACACTCTTCACTTTACTTCTTCTTTATTTATTCATTCATTTCATATAGTAGTGGTACATAGATAGACTTAATGCAACAAGGCATCCTCTATCAGTCAACCTTTTTTTTTTATTATTTTAGATAGGTTCGCGCTTGACCACTATCTCACCTGATGGAAAGCGACGAAGCGGTCGACGATGGAGCGCGCTTACCTAGAAGTAACCTATTCACTCTTTACTTAAAGATTCCCGGGTTGTAGCCATCAGGAAACACAGATTCCGGCAAGGAATTCCACTTCTTAGCTGTACGCACAATGAATGTGTTCCCAAAACGTTTCGTGCGTATGGGTGGGATGTCCACCATGTACCGGTGGCGCATTGCCGTTCGCCTGGTGGTCCGATGATGGAACGGGCTAGGTGGAATTAGGTTATGCAATTCCGACGCACACTCTCCGAAATGCAACCGGTAGAAAACCGACAGGCTAGCAACTCGGGTTAAAAGAGACAACACTGTGGTAGTGTTAGTGCAGTGTAGTAGTGTAAAAGTACCTCAACCTATCTGAAACCAGTTCGTTGTCTCGTTGCGCAATACATAATAGCCTGGATGTGTTCCATCACTCCTTCCGACTCCTCTGATAGATCGCCGAGCTGTTTGCTTATAACAACCGTTTGTTCCATTCAACAATTTTGTTCTAGTGGTTGCAGATTTCAGTGTTAGTTATCCAGTGTTTGTAAACTATCAGCTTCCCTCTCAGCCTTAGATCCAGTTCCTTTAACAAAACTTAACGCAAAAATATTTGACGTGTTGCAAATAACATACAAGTCCAGTAAGGTTTAAAAGTTATTCGATCTATTACAATGGCTATTGACAATTTGTCACATTACTTCTGCAATGATTGTCAGACAATAACCTGGACCTTTGTTTTGGATAGACGATGATCAAATAATTTATCCCACTCCGGGTAGAGCGAGAGGAAGTGTCAAACTTGTACTGACCAAAACCCATCTGTGTTCCTTCAGTTGCCTGTATGTGTGTATTCCAGGGTCGCGGTATTTCGAACAATCCCAACAGACCTAGTAGATAGACTGGCATAATTTGGGCTCTAGATTTGAGACTAGTACAGTCACCCATTAAAAGTGCTTAGATACCTTAACGCCTATTTTCCCTTGCACGTTAGAGTTCAAGTTTTCGAAAATTAAACTAGATGGCGTTGGTTTCTTCACAGCTAAGTGGCGAGCAAAGGCAATCTCATAAAGTATAAACTTGACTTTTAGTTTAACAAATAATAGACACATGCGTCATCATTGTCGTCAACAACTGATTGTAGTTCATAATTTCATCGTTCAAATTAGAGTCATGTTGACCTAGCGGTTTAGCATGTGCAGATAGATGCGTAAATCAATGAGCCATGAGTTCAAATCTCACGTAGTACTCACACTTTTTGTAAGTTTTTTTTGTAAGTCTTTTTGTAAGTAACAAAAGAAGTTGGAAGGAATATTAAATCAAAGCTAACAAGTGGATATTTTTTGTAATATAATATTCAAGTGGGTAGTTACTCAGCAAAATGAAAAAAATGCAGGTAAACAGTTGACAAAAGGCACTATTAAAAAATAATATGTTTATTTCTTACAATTTCTTAATCAAATTTAACAATCACCGTTTATTAATCACCGAATAAGATTATAATATTATATATAATTTCTTATTGAGGCCATAGCTTAAGTATTCGTTTCCAAAATTGGAAAGAGGTTTGAAGCTTATGTAACCTTAACAAAAACAAACAAAATACCAGATAATTTTATCACAAAGGTCAAAAGGATTAAAAATGTAGGATAAAAACTATAAAATTGCACAACAACACATCAAGTGTTCATAACTTTTTTAAGTTGTTTTAAATACGGATAAGTTAAACACACATAACAAGGTCTCCAGTTAATACAGAAAATAAGTATATATATAGCATAGTGGTTCGTCGACCGACGTCCGTTTTCTTCGTACTCCCTTATCATGGTTTGATGCTGCAACATGTTTCTTAGTTTTAGTCTGCCAGCTCTTTGATGGTGTTTCAAAGAACCCTTTTCTTTAAATCATCATATCCATAGAACAACTGTTTTTCTCTGCAACAATAAAACAGAAATATATAATATCCAATAATGATTATTATATAGGAGTTTTTTGTTTAAAAGCGTTAAAAAAAACTACTTACGTTTACACCGGTCTCTCTGGTTACTTCTGACAAGTTTTTACCTTGATTATGCATAGCAATTATTTGAGTTCTTTTTACTAAATCTATATAACAATGCATATTTACTCATTTTCGTAAAATAAGTAGACAATACACCTGGTTAAAAATAAAATTGAACGAAAGGCGCTGGAACGATATAATCGAAATTAACTTAGCGAACAACCAATTGAGCTTAGTCATAACTCTTTGGTCTAAGTATTATTTATACTACCTACTAGTTATTTTTTATAAGTAAATCCATATTCAACCTACCCTCTCAAGTTTGGAAACTATATATATAGATAATCAAATATTTATAAATTGATACTTATTCAATTTTAATATCTTCATCTCTTTAAAAGAAATTATAAATTATTTCAATGTTTGAAGAAACAAAAAGAAAGTACAAAAATAAGCATTAATTAAGCATTAATCATTTGAAGCACAGCGGCGCCATCTATTAACAGTATAATGTAATGTTGTCGATAGCAATATTTCAATCAGGTTTTACGCTAGATGGCGTCATTTCTCGCTTCACACGATTTTATTTCTGTACTTCCTATGGACTTTTGCAGCAGACTTTACATCTTAACCACCTTACTAAATATATTATATTGAATATTGTTTTTAACATGGGCATGAAGTTTTCTATATCATTTCAAACCAACAGAACATGAGATAGTAGAGCGTACAGATGTACTTACGTATCAGTGACACCTATCATCACTTTCTAACATATGGAACGTTGATATATTTGAAAAACCTTTTATAAGAAACCAACAATTCTCACAAAGCAAGCCAACACGATACAACTTCATAAAAAATATACAATCATGTAATTCGCAACATAATACCCCAACTCATAAAATAATTCGCAAACTTCTTTGATGTTGAGAAAATCATAAAAAATATATTTCGCAACAGCGTCTTTATTCATGCGAGTAATCGTTTTCGGCGTTTGTACAGACCCTACAATGGGAAGTTATTAAAAAAGCCGAATAGTCCGCATCCTATTACATTACTTACAAGTAGTTCTCACAAATACGACACAGTAAAAAATAACCCCAACGTTGTCACGACTCGTATCACAATAAAATATCGTTTAAGCTTTTAATATTCTAAACGCGAAGTTCTATTATCAAATGAACCGATCGCTCATTCAGTCATGCATTGTCAAATTTCCTGTCATTGACGCGTCACCGTCAAATACCCTTACATTTTAGGGTTACAAAACATGACATAAAAAATGAACCAATAAAATTGCTTGTATTGACATTAGCTTTTCAAAATAGAGAACCGATGTTTAATTCATGAATACACTAAATCCAGGTACAAAAACATGAAATTAACATAATAACGAGGATCGTCGGAACCAATTTTGACAATACATCGCGTTGAAGGGTAACATAACCCTCTAATTTGATGTGCGGGTACATAATACCGCGGCATGCATTATTCATCCGTTGGTAATATGTTAATTTACTCCACCTTATGTTTATGCTAATCGTAATTGGTTATTTCACTGCACGGATTACGGCGCTGTAAGGCATCAATCTTGGCTACGCATCTGTCAAAGTTAATCCCGCCGTGAGAGGTCATTTATAAAGAAACGCGTTGTGATATTTCAAGGCGTGTCCTGGCGGCATTAATAAAATCTACATTATTATCTCAATTAATATCTTAAGATTTATACGTCCCCTTTTAAAACTTTTTAATGTTATTAATTAATCTTGCTGGATGTGTAAAAACAGAGATCGTGGGGTATAAATTTTATGCGGTTTGGGACAGGTTGACATTTTTGAACACACCTATCGCTTGAAGGGTTAATTGTTGAATGATATTTTAATGAATTTGTCGTGGACTAATCGTTTGTCTGTTTGGAAGTTGTAAAATAAATCCTGAATGGGTAATTGACTATGAATAATTTGATCTATTATGCATTAATGCCTTTTTCATTTAATTAATTTTGCTTGCCATCGATTTTTAAAAGGAGTATGATCCAGGTCGAGCCACCTGGCGTAATGCCTGGCTAGTAAAGAAATGCATATAGATTTATTCCTTATAATCTCCAAGTTATAAGGACAATAAATTAGTTCTATTAACGAACTTGACAATAAAACTTCACGCGTTTTAAAGATCATACCAAAGCGTACCTAGCTATTTGCCGTTATCTCAGGCATTGTTTTCGTTGAATTCTAGCTTATCAATTTATACAAAACCTTTTTGGGGTGATTGTTTTACTTGAAAATGCTATATTCGTCAGGCCATCTATTAGTGTCAGATATTGATGAGTATGAGTGGTCTTCTGAACTGATTTATGATTCAAGTTATCTCGATTCTGGAATAATTTATATGCTCATTTGTTTTTCGCTTCGACGGTGTGTAATAAATCCATTTCGTGTGTGCAGCTTCTTAAATCCTAATGTACGAGTACCAATTTAGAATGTACGGTGTAGGCACGTAAAAAAATAACTAGCTATACTATATAGCCACTTAAAATTAAAAACACCCCTAACTCTTTAAAAAGTTTTTTTTTTGTATCTGTAAATTAAAGAGTTAGCTCTTTAATTTACAGATACAAAAAAAAACGTAGGGTAGAGTAGGGTAGAGTAGGGTAGGGTAGAGTAGGGTAGAGTAGGGTAGAGTAGGGTAGAGTAGGGTAGAGTAGGGTAGAGTAGGGTAGAGTAGGGTAGAGTAGGATAGAGTTGGGTAGAGTAGGATATAGTAGTCAGTTGACGGGAGCGAAGCCGCGGGCAAAAGCTAGAAGGAATTATGCTGTTCTGGTAATGCCAGATGGCGTTATCCTTACTTATTAGGCGGTACGAAGTTCGCCGGGTCAGCTAGTTAAAATATAAAAGTACTATTTGAATACCCGTTCCTGAACAATGGACCTGGATACGATAATTTTTTTCAGTAAAAAATATTTTGAAATATTAAACGTAGATATTATAATCATAAGCATAAGCATAATCAGCCTTTTAATGTTCCCACTGCTGGGACTCAGGCCTCCTCTATCTAGGAGAGGGAATGGGCCGTAATCCACCCCGCGGGCCCAGTGCGGATTGGTGAATATCACATGTCTTCGAATTTTTGGTTCTAGGACATGCCGGTTTCCTCACGATGTTTTCCTTCACCGTTTTGAGAGCAGTGGTGATGAAATAAATTACACAAAGTAATGCGCCTGGCTGGGTTTGAACCCGCGACCTACAACTCGTAAGTCGGGGCCGTTACCGCTCGGCCACCACTGCTCCACTAGTAACGTAGATATTGGTACTATTAAATATAGAACATAAAGTGAGAGTATCAGAAACGCATTATTTATTAATTTAAAATGGCAAGTAACGCCGCGGGCCCAACATTTAGTTATTCTTCTTTAAAATGCTTGATCATAAATTCACGACCATCAACATCCATAATAAAACAATAAAGACTTAAGAAAATGATTATTATATGGCAGTCTTATCTCATAACGATATCCATGATACATTAATATTACTTCATTAACCTTTAACACAATAATAATAGAATATAATGTCATAATAATAAACTTGTAATAATTACATGAAATTACTCTTGTGGCATTGCTTTGACTTTGCATTCAAATACTTGAAAAAGCTAAGCACAAAGATTTTACTCAATAACCCCTTCCTTCTGATACTTGACTGGTAGATAACTAAGGGTAAGAGAATCTAGCTTTTGTGGCTTTCAAAATAACGGCAAACATCGCTTAAAATAATCACAATTCCATAGCATATTACGTATTTAAAATTATATATCGAACAAATTTTCCTTTCCAAACTTGTACAAAGAAAAGTTATCTACGCTTCCTACAGACCAAATAAAAACCAACGGACCAGCCACAAAGGAGGTCGAACACCAAGCGAAAAGTAAAAGATTAATCTACAAGGCGGAACCCGCCAACACCGAAATTAATCACGAAGAAAACGCTACAAAAACTTGTAGTCCGCAACCAAAAGTTCACCGTGCGACCGGGAGATGGCGCTACTTAACCCAAACTGATATACGATAGACCAAACTATGTCAAAGTCGTGTCGTATCTAAACGACATATTTTACAATATCAATGATTTATTGAATCAAATCAGAACGGATATAAACGTCACTATCAATCAACTCCAATAGTTGAAGTTAATTATGAAACTGGTATCTAATGCAATAGCTGATTTATATTCATGGACTGTGTCAATACGGTTCTGGCTTTAATTTATTTGATTTATGTTATTCACACTGTCTTTGCTTAATTATGTGAGCAGAATTTTTATAAGTATAACCTGTAGGTGATAGAAATAGATAGGTAAAACTTGAAATAGGTAAAAACTTTCAGGTAAATTATTAAAAAGTCAAATCTCATAAAACAAGAACAGTAATGAAGCTCAAAATTGCTAATCAATTTAAAGAGATTGTAGCAAAAAAAGTTTTGATTGTAAACTGTTTATTTCACAGGTAACAAAAAAAAAACAGTAAAGTGTATTACCTAGTAGTAATAAGTGTGTAAGTTCTTATTAGTAAAAAAATATCACGATAATGATTTTGTCATATACATAAATAACTACGCTATAAGCTCATCTGATCCTTTATAGAAAAGTAAGACAGATTACGTAAAAAATGGCCTAAGTGTCTGTATTTTTGGCAACTTTCAAAGTACTTACTTAAGTGAAACATGTCAGATTAATAATCTTAATCTCTTAATAAACGAGTCTTAATTAAAATTTGTATTCAATCTGATTCAGGAAAATACTAGGAATTGCTTTATATTTATATATGCAAAGCCAGATTTATACTTATAAGTATAAATTATATTGCCATGGCCAAAAGTTTATAAACAAGAATGTAAAAACGAAAGTGTAACATTTGAAGGATTATTAACACATAAAAAAAACTAATCTACATTAACATCATAAAAGGATGTTTTAACATTTGATTAGAAAGTGAAAATTAATTTTAATAAAAATGTTAAGTACTATATTAACCCGTTTGTCGCTAGTTATATTTTAGTTGCCCGTTGCCTCTGTTTCATGTTACCCGTCCCGTTCAACCAATTACGCCTTTTGACAGTTGAATTTCCAACATGACGTGAGCCTAATCAAAATAGCATTTATTAAAAAAAACTTGACATTAAAGCTGACAGCTCACGGTTTCATTATTAATGATGGTGCCGCCGCGCCGACCTCTTTGGTATACATTTTGAATGTAATAAATTATTTTGTTGGTCTTTTTTCGCTATGGGAGGTGTGTTCGCGTGATTGCAGTCTTGTTTTACTCTATAGATTGACGGCTTAGATGTTTGTTCGAACATTAATTAACCAATGGACTTAGTTTATTGCGTCGTAAGATCGTATAGCAGCTCTCTAGCGACGTTGATTGGTTATAAAATTTATAACATTTGATATTTATCGTTATTTACTTTCTATTCGCTTATAAATCTGTGTGATGTACGAGTGTCTTTAAATTATATGGCAATCGGAATAGTGTCTGGTTTATTTGACAGTTTCCAATTCAATTTTGGTCATGCGTATGTAGTAGAATGAAAAAATAAAGAAAAAACGTTTTATGATTGGTAGGTAGATATTATATTTGAAATAATTCATTTAATATTAAACATAGAGATTATTTACACAAAACATTTGGCTGTACAGTCCGTTATCAACGTCACTCGACGCAACCGTCGGAGCGTCCACTTATTATAAATTACTATACTTAAATTGCACTAATCACTAAATTTGTCATGGCGGAATGCGCCTTAGAACATGAATAGTCTATCGATATCACAGAAGAAAATTGGACAATACAACATAGACGATTAGTCCAGGTTTGCACTTCACTTGGTTTACTGGTGAACGGCAGCAGCACCCAGACGCTGGCCGTACATCGCATAAGGCGAGTAGAAGGGGCCGAGCGCCGGGTTGAAGGCGCCGTAGGGAGAGCCTCCCAGGCTCGCTGGTAGACCAGCCTTGGAGTATGGATGGTACCGACTGGCAGACAGAGGGCTCAGCGGTGCCGTCGGGTACGCGCTGCGCAGACCCGCCGTCGTGAACAACGGGTTCAGAGGGTTCAAGAGTGAAGCTTGCGTAGACGCAACAGATGCTGGTGTGGATCCATCCGTTGTATGGCTTCTCAAGTGCTGTAGAAGCTCCTCTGAGTTGCCAAATCTCTTGCCACAATAAGATTCACCCACAATCCAGTTGCAAACATAGGGGCGGCTCAACTGAGCGTATGGAATGCCGCCGGCTGCGGCGCCCTGCTGAGAGAGGGCCATTGCCATCGCCAGGTTGTACTTTTGGTGTTCGCATTGTGTGCAACCAGCGGGACAGGATCCATTGCTCATTAGCAGATGGTGATTGTTAACTGAAAATTGGCATCCAGTGCAGTAAGGATCCTTGCAAACCGGCACAAGGGTTTCACCGCCAGCGGGTGTCTTAACTCTCGCATATCCGAGGTATGGGTTTGGTGAGGACCCTGGGAAGCCAGCGGCAGCTGCTAGCATTGCAGCGTGATGAGCACTGAACGGAGCGCCAGCATAAGGTGGTCTGAACGCCGGGTTGGCATGTTGTTCCATTCCCGGCGGACAGCAGAGTCCGGCAAGCGGATTAAATCCAGATAATCCAGGAATATTCTTGAAAGCTCCTAGATGGTCCTTTCCATGTCCTAAAACTTCCAAACCGGAGCGGATTATTGGGCTAGTTCCAGAAGAATTAGCGGGAGATGATTTAGGCGCTGGGCTGCTCTTGCCATTTTCTGCTGACGGCGGCGTGGATTTACGTCCAGGTGTGCTTTTGCCAGATTTCTTGTCATCTGAGCTATCTGAGCTGGCTTTAGACGAAGGTCTTTCTTCTGGTTTCTTAGTCACAACATTTGTTTCATATGGCTTGAACGCCAAGTGTTTGTTGTGTTCCGGCGTGGAGCGCGGCTTGTCGGCTTTGATCACGGTATTGGTTGGAGATGAACGACTCATGGTATCACTGTTAACACTATTCACTTTCTTTTTATCTAGAGGCGGCAGTAGCGGCTTGCTGGGCGCTGAGTCTACACCGATCTGGCTGCAAGTTTGCGCTAAAAGCGCAAGCGGGCTTTTCTTCGAATCCAACTGCAACAATAGAAATCAAAAATAAATACGATTGCATAAAAAATATTTAGGAATTTTAAGAAAATAAAAACTTGAAGTCAAAAAAAAATATTTAAAATATTTTCTTATATTTTTTCCAATACTTAAAATAAATAAAAAATATTTATACTTACAGAAGACGGAAGAGGAGTCAAATAATCAGGTTGTAAGTATTGGTTAGGGTTAGTAGTCATCATTCCACCGTCTTCAAGCACCACCATTTGGGAGATAACTTTTACGATCACTTGTAAACTTCACAGTGCGGTCACGGAACGCTTCTGGCAATATCTACTCTTTGCCACCGGTACGCGGAAAACAAGAGAGAAACGCGTGCGTTAGTGGCGGCGGTCGAGTCAACTCTGAGAGACCGGACCCCACCAGCCGCCGACGTGCCGCGGCCCCTTCACCCCGCGCCGTACGGGACAAGGATAGCGATATCTCAAGTCAACATTAGAGGGAGAGCGCTATGTCTCACCGCTGCAGCGCTCGGTCGTAAAAAATAAAGCGGAAACGACACATAGCTGCATTGCGGTAGGGGAAAAAGGAAAGGCGGTATGGTCGGCAGCCGGGTGCGGATTGAGACGTGCGATGGTGTTGGTGGCTCGCCACCCATGACGGCCGCGCTTTGAGCGCGCCGCGAGCGTGATTGTACCTGCGAGCGCGCCCGCCCGCACCAGCGCTGCTCAGCTTTTTGTTTCACGCCACTTTTATTACGCCCCCGACGACGGCGCAGCTTCATTCTTTCGCCGGCGTCATCGCACTTTACTGCTGACACATTCGAAACTACTTACTCTTTTACGAGCCCGCTTTGTTCTGGGATGCATCGAAGCCGGTTCAAAAGAGAAAATTGATCTGTTCCCCGAGCCGGGAGCTTTCCGTGAAACCGTTTGATGTGTCAACACGCGCTAACTTTAGCCGTTTACATGTAAATCGATAAACATTGAGCGTAACAAAAGGTTATATTTCAGTTTATCGACATCGCTAAGTCCATAACGTTAATGTTAATCCGACACTAAAACCTGTCAAGCGGGCGAGTTCGGACCCTCCGTTGCGATCAAATTAAATATGTCAATTTGGGAACCCATATCAACAGCTGCGAGAGACGGCGGCGGGGCCCTTTAGAAATATTGCTTATTGTGTCCAAACAAAGATACTAAGTATAACGTATGGGCGGACGACAGAGGTCGTAAATAACCCGGCGGGCTGTAATATATTTGACAGTGCGCGGACATGCGAAACAAAAAACTTGTTTATTGCGAGATCGGGCCGGTGTCGGCCGATGTTGTTCTATAAATTAGGCACGCGGTCGTTTGACTGTTTGTTTAGGAGACTTGTACGAGAACAAGTTATGGCTAGGCTTAGCAGTCATTGCATGCCGCTAATGGTCTGTTGACATGTGTACACACGACGTAAGACGAGTTTAGGTAACGCCGTCGAATCTATTTTGACATAAATCATCTTTATGTATGACATCAATACTATTTGTTGAAAAAAAAAATGTTATGCAAAGGAGACGTTCAATAAATGTATGGAGCGTGGGACAAAAATAATTAAAGAATTGAACAGCAATCTGACTTATACAGACTGAAAGAGCGTAATTATCTTGATTTTTTTGAGCATTAAAGAACATTTTACAGACCTCCGTTTTTTTTTTTAAGTGAAGTGCAAAAGGTATAAGCTGGTATCACTATACATTATTGTATAGGGTTAGCAATCCTGTTGTAATTGACGTGCAGTGTAACTTTGTATCTGTGTGTGTATCTTAATGACGTTTAGTGTATCTGTGGATTTATAATTTATATCAACGTCAAACTTTAAGTTGACAAATCGTCAATCTGACATTTACGGATTTCACCTTCATTCGACGCGTTTTAATATTACATTATCATAATAATACATATTATTTTTTGTCTTTTATAGAAAAATAAAACGGCAGCTGAAGTCATAATAAAAACTTAAGGTATTTAATAGATACGTTAATTTAAGCTATATTCTAAATAATTCTATTGCGTAGGAACGAATAAACAAGAAAAAATTGCGTTTTGACTTTACTAAAACATTTTTCAGTTTTTAAAATAACGGAGGACTGAAAAATTAATATTTAATCATGATCGAGTAGCGTAATAAATAAGCTTTCTTATAAGGTATATCATATTGGTATTCAAATTTCTTCGGAATAATTGACCTCACATTTCATACCTAGAAAATTTTACATGTGTAAAAAAACGAATTAAAAGTATAATAGTACAACATTTCCTTTTATAATTCAAGCAGACATGCAGTCGTTTTGTATTCTGATACACATTGACATCTAATAGACCATTATGTTGAAAATTACTCAAGAAAAAATCGCACCACAAAGGAATTCACTGGAAAAAATCTTTCAACACAACATACCACAAATCGTCAAACAGGCATTGTAGAATTTCAAATAAATCGTGAACAGAGAACATGGAACGCACGATCAGCCACTAAAGAGACTTTGAAAACAATTTCCTGGCCCAATTATAGCTACGTGGAAATCCAACGGAGTGTAAACAGCCACAATTATGACGACAGTGGTTCGAGCATGACGGAAAAAGTTCGGTTAACTAGCCGAAAATCGAACACAGTACATTGTAAGAAAGAACTCGAACTTGGTCAGGTTTGAATAATTTTAGTGAATTTACTTAAGAAAGAAATTTGTGGAAGAAAGAAGTTACAAATTGCTTGGGGTACTATATTTTCACCCCATTTTGAAGTTTTAAGAATGATAAATATAATAATAACCACATGAAAGTTCTTAGGTCATCAGATAACTTAAAACTTAAAATGCCAATGCATTCGACTACTTTTCTGGATAAATCTTTTACTGTCCAGGCCGCTCGTCTATGGAATGCATTGCCTGTGGCAATAAAACGTGCGCAAACATTGCCTGTATTTAAAAGGCTTGTGAAGGATCATTACTTGTCACTGTGATCATGTCTTCGTTTCATCACTTATTCTCTTGCTTATATATTTATATTTTTGTATGTATGTATATGTGTATCTATTTTAGTATTAAGTATTAATGAATTATCATTACTATTTTTTACTTTTATATTTGCACCAAGTGCAACCCCATTTTGTGTCCAGGCAATCTCTATCCATTCTGGGTTGCCTGGAAGAAATCGCCGAGTGCGATAAGGCCGCCAATTGTATGTTTCTTTTGTATTATTATTTAAATTTTTAAATTTGTAATCTTGGTATGCAATACAGTATATATAAATAAATAAATATAAATAAATAACAAATCTTTTGATGGTAAAATTTGTTATAGACCAGTACACTCTTCAGGTTGCAATAATTTATTATGTCTGTGTTGGTCTGCTGTAAATATCAAATAAATTATGGTTCATTTATTATGCAGTGATAGATGTAAGAACCTATTGAGAGAAATATGCTTCAGTCTGCAATCGCTGCCTCAGTAAATTATCAGAATTTATATCCTTACCATTATTCAAAGCATCTCTTACAAATTATTATAAGAATACTTTCAAGAAGTTATTATCTTCAATTGAATCAAATTCTATGTAAGTATGAATGATAATTTGAACTCATTGTGATAAAGTGACGTTGCTAAAATGTACTCCTATCGTTTTCAATTTGAATTGAATGCAAGAAACTAGGCACTGTCAATCAAAATGTTTTGCACGACTGATTACGAAAAAAATTTTGATTGATCGCGTAATTATACCTAATAAAATTATATAATTACATTATTCATATGAAGTTTTTATCAATCATCTTCTGTTAGTGGCAAAGGATCATAATATATGTGCTATTCCAGAAAATGGTCTACCTGGGTGCACAAATTTCGTACAAATCCATTCAGCCGTTAGAGCGTGGAAGATAAACAAACATACACACATACATATAAATTGTCGTCTTTATAATATTATTGTGATATTGTGACAGTTTTTTTTCCATTAATTTAGAACATGGGTTATAGAACTATATTTAAATAGGTTATCGAGTATCTGTAATAAAAGTTTTATTAAATTGTAAATAAGCTTACTCATTTTACAGCTAGGATATTACTTGTATGATGAAATGTGTAATGAGCCAATGTGTTTAGCTGTAATTTATGGATATGAGGTAACTTGGTAAAAGCTGATGATACGGAATTCAAAAATGCTCAATGGGTAATTTCTTACGTTGTTGACATCGAAGGATTGGAACAATTTGCCTGCAGCTGTCTTCCCATCAGAAAGTGTCTTCAAGGCTACGAGTAAATAGGCTCTTCATGAACTAGTGCGACTGCTTACCATCACGTGGAATCGCAGTCAGGCACTATTTTACACCATTTAAAAAGAAATGTCGGTATAGTGACGATGAGTTTAATAGCTGATATGCAAAGACTGCTTGAAGCCAACCATAAGCAGAAAAGAGACAAAAAAATCCTTAGTAAATGGACACATCTGCCCAGCCCTGAAACCTACAAAAATCAAATTGCACATAAATCCGCTTAACTAACAAAGTACTTTAAAACTTGCTCTACTGTGAAATCACCGACTGTGCCCCCAGATAGACAGTCATTGTGCGCAGCGGATGCGGCAAGATCAAAGCGTTGCCGCTCAGAACCGTCAGTACCAAATTGCTGTTTACAAACGGTGTAAAAAGCTTGACGGGTCCCACACCGACTTGCTTCGCTTTCAGTCGCTTTGATGTTCTGTTATGATCACGAACCTGTTAATGAGTCATCGATATACACTAGAGTGCTTTTAAATGATTGTAAGGGACGTGGATAATTCTGTATTGTGTATGTTGATGATGTGATGGGAGGTGGCCAGATGGGAATTCGATTTTGGTCTGCTGTTGTTGATAGTTAACTGGGTTTGGACGGGTTGGTATGTGGTGTTCTCATAGTAAATGTCAGATGAGAGTCTAGTAAAAACACGTTTATAGTTAGTCGAGTATCAAAAAATATTTTTGTACCACTTTTAATATAATAAGCACCAATTATTTTTATTTTATTTATTTGGGAAAATAAACAGTTACACATTATGAATTACATAGTATGAAACAGTAATAGAATAATAATAATATTCCACAACTATCACACAACGCCGCGCCGTCTAGTCCCAAGCTAAGCAGAGCTTGTGTTATGAGTACTAGAGAATTGATATAAAATACTTATATATTTTTAAATACATACATATTATAGATAAATTACACCCAGACAGAACAAATGATCGTGCTTATCACACAAATATTTGTCCTGGGTGAGAATCGAACCCACGACCTCCAGCATAGCAGTCAGGGCCACTAACTACTGGACCAACAGACCCACAGCATTTTCCACAGAATATAATTGAGAAAAATAATTTTTAATTTTTTTTTGAGAGTGGGAAAAATGTATTTAATTTTATTCCTTCAGTCGCCGTTTGCATTCTATGACCACTGTGAGTCTTTAGAACAATTCCGGAGCACAACATTAGCACCTTAATGTGCCCATTTGTCAAAAATGACGATTACTATAACTTAACGTCTAAAAACAACAGCTACAGATACTTCTTCCATTCCTCCATTATTATGTAAATGTAGTAATACCCCAAATACGCCAAAAACAAGCCGAGACCTCCCACTAGCAAGTCGTTAGGACCTATGCCGCTCATAAAACAATTCGTTCTCCAACCCCTAATTGCGATATTTATTGCCGCAGTAAACGCTTATCTGTGCATTAAAACGAACTACAGATAAAGTTTTCAAACGTCTTTTTCTGTACAATAAACTAAGACTGCTTACCTACATTCTAGTTTAGAGTATCAGATAGTAAACAATGACTAAATGCAGACAAATACTAAAGGTATTGGTTTTCTTGAGAATGGTACCTACAGATATATCACTGTTATTTACAATAATTATCTTCGACGCCCGCAGATTTGTTGCTAATCTAGATATTTCGATTGGGATATTTTGTGAGACTGATATAGAGATCATAAAGTTGAATGTTATCTTAATGGAAAACAGCACAGCTGAAGGATTTGTACAAATGTAGGTGAGTCATTTGTTAGAACTAACTAGAAGAACACGTTTACGTATACGTAATAATGTATTAGAAGACTGTTCACAACAAAGCATAGTAACCGTATCTACTAAGTTAAACGCCTATACGTGCAAATTGAGTAATCTAAGTCAGTAGTTTGCTTACAAGTCGCAAAGAATATACAAAATTTGTATCTTCTTTGTGACTTGTAACGCTTCAATGACAGTATTACCGATGCAGCAAAATCTTACAAAACAGACACGAAAAGAAAAAATAACAAAGAAACCTGACAGCAATGACAGCCAACATTTTAGAACAAAAACAAAAGATAAAACAGTCACAATATTAAGACACGTCAACAACAAACTGCACCCATTCATACATTCATTGTTA
The DNA here is from genome assembly GCA_905147345.3 of Mythimna impura. Classification (NCBI taxonomy): domain Eukaryota; kingdom Metazoa; phylum Arthropoda; class Insecta; order Lepidoptera; family Noctuidae; genus Mythimna; species Mythimna impura. The sequence continues at coordinate 1,863,287 of LR990344.1, forward strand.
AGTAACAGATCCTTGATTACGGAATCGAAAAAAAAGAACTGGCGCATGGAAAAACCGGGCCACTGCACTATGATTATAAATAAAAGGTGAGGTAAAATAAATTTTCGCCGAGTTGTATTAGTATTTATGGTGGCAATAAACTGGCAAGCTTTTGTGAAACGCCGCGCGTTGTAAATAATTTTGTTGTGCGCCAGTCGCCTTGTAACACTTGTTAAGTAGGGGTGTTAAAGTAGCGGAGAAGGAGCGCTGGGGCTGGGAGAGCGATTTTTGTATGAGCTCTATGTTTAATATTAGTGTTTTCTTCTTACTTGTCGGAAGATGGTAGTGTATTACAAGCCAGGTCTTTCAAAATTTATATGTACTTATTTCAGTCTTTGTACATTCATGTCTTCTGCTTTATCTACCGCTTGACCACATTTAATGCTATTATATTATAAAGACCTATCTGAACACTCTGTTGACTTTGACACTTCGTAAAACTCAAGGGCGTGTTTTTACCTTGGACAGTGTATAAGAATTGTCATACATAGCAATTCTGATTCAATCTTAGTCAGTCTTTTAGGCATATTATCAGTCATCAACGATTAATTATATTCAATATATAAACAATCTAAAATATGGCCATTGAAGTTACTTTTTTTGCTACAGACTTTTTATTGATTCTGTTTCAAACTCCACGCTCCTGTACCAATCTCACCCAGTCAGTTCTTCCCACTGCTTAATATTTTTGATTATTCTACGCTAAATCACAACATCTGTTTAGTTTTTTCATTATTATTGTTATAGTGGGTCTTTAAAGGGTTCCGTACCCAAGGAGTGCCAACTAGCTCCTATTACTAAGCCTCCACTGGCCAACAGTGCATTCGTCTTGCCTCTCTGTCTTTTTTTCTATCAGCAGGCTGTATCTCTTAAACCGCAAGAGTTATAGAGATAAAATTTTCACAAAATGTGTATTTTTATAATAAAATTAAAAAATTTAATGGGGCTAACGTTATTTAGTCGGCGTTTTTAGCTCGGTTTTAATATTATAGAACGGAACCCTTCGTGTGTGAGTGCGACTTGTACTTGGCCAGTTTTATTTTTGTTTTTCGCGATGTTCTGAGTTTTATAGTTTACACGCGTCTTCTTAGATAAGACCCCACTGTAAAATAATTAACATGATTGTAAATATGTAATCACGTAAAGATAAAAAGCTTTTTTCTTACGACTCTCGTGATTGTTGAGTGAAAATATCATCATAAAAATCTAAGCATGTTTTTAATTATAACGTTGAAAGATATATTAGTCCACATTAAATAAAGAATTATTTGTAGTAGATAGCGACTTGATCTCTATTGTACAGCATCAGTTACCGTTTGACATAAAAATTATGATATTGTAATTGAAAATGACACATTTACCTTCTAAATTAAATCTTTTGACACATAGTTTAATTAGGAAAACGATTGTGACTGTTTTGACGTTACATTATTTACTATTCTAATGAAACGTGAGTTTTACGTCAAGAACAACCTCCAAACAATCTTTAAGCAAATAAAATACTTATTTTCCTAAACATCGTCTAACATTCAACGTGAGTTTCGATCGCTGACTTTAGAGCCTCACCATAGTCGGCAAATTTCAAACGGCGACAAGACAATACTTTAACTACGGTATAATGATTGCGTATTGTAAGATTTCGGCTGTTAGCAACTTTGTGTTTGCCTGGCGCTATGGTACACAACCCACTGGTTTATGATATCCGAAAATGTACGAATGGTTTAAATGATGCCAATTTTTGCTTCAAGGTCATTGTCTATTTGAAAATTTATGTAAGGCCGAGCAGCTTTATTTTGTTGGGGAAAGTGAGCCATTATACTTTGACTGTTATTTAGTGTTAAGTAAAAAGTATAGAACATTTTTCATTTTGTGCTTTACGGTAAATTGATTAAGCATGTAAAAGATAATATTAATGAAAAGGCCATAACTGTTTTAATAGGAAATCAGTATCAAATGTATGTAGTTAAAAATAATGAAATCACCACCACTCCAAAAACGGTCAAAATATTACATAAAATCCTAAAACATACACTCGCTCACTAAGACCTCACAGACGGATAAATATAAAACAAAATCGTTTACTGAATAAATATTCCAATATTATAACAAAAACACCAGTAGCGGACGCGTAACAAAACATTAAAATATGTAAACACGACCGAAAGGACCGTATGCGCATAATAAATAACTACTTTTAAACATTCCGAGAAATGCAATGACAAGCTTATATTTGCTACTAACCTTTACACAATCACAGCTATTTTCAAAGAACTATAAGATAAAATGCCTGCTCCACACGCAGTTTAAATTTTGTTAGAATTTTAACGCGATGATGTTCACAATTTTTTATAATCAAAGTCACATTACTTTAGAAACATACAGAATGGGTAACAAAAACTAAATAGTAGTGACGTTAAAAGGGTAGTTTATGTTGATAGGGATAAAGTGAATATTATTAGTGACTTTATTTTTAACATAAATGGAAAAAAGGTAAATGAGACAAAACATAAAATGAAAGGAATAAATTGAGTATCTGTAAATAATGTAGGTAGTGTTAATAGAAACTATTCATGATATCCGAGACTTAAGGAATGAAGATTTAGAAACTTGATCTCAATTAATCCAGAACTTTTAAGAAACAAAAGATGATCTCACGAAAGGTTCCAAAGTTTCGAACAAACTAAATCTGCTAAACCAAATTAACTGATAAAACGTTAATTCATAATCTATAATCCTAGATAAGTAAAACGAGTCTGTTTTAATCCAGATTCTTTGTCCCACTGTTTTCTTATCTAATCCTTGTTATTTTGAAGGAAAATTTAGCCCGGATTAAATGTGAACCTTATCTGTTTCGAAGGATGACAAAACTTAATCGGTTGTCTCAACCATTAAAACAATAGGCTGTACTCGAAATCGAAGAAAGGATTTTATCTAATTTCGATCTAACAATACATTGGGATTATTCAATCAAGATATTTCTATGGGTTAAGATTGGAAATGGAACAACAACAATTTTGAGATTATTCAGTTCCTAATTTTAGTGCTTTTATCGGGTTCCTTATTTTTATTTAAACTATATTCTTAACTATTAGTAATACTATTTATTTAAATGGAAAATTCAGCCAGTAAAAACTCCCTGGAGAATCAAATTGTATGGATAAGTGTATTTTAAATTTTATGGAATAAAAACACTAAATAACATGATTACCATAACAACCACTAATTGTGTCAGCATTTCAAAAATGTCAACTCATGAAAGCATTTTGAAAACATTAATCGCAAATAGGGATCTAGTTCTCAAAGACGATAATTTAATTCAATTCAATGAATTGAAGATTTGATCCTTTACACATCAATATCCGAAATAACTGGCCCTTAACTCTTCGTTTATTCCAAAACGTATTATATTACATGTCGTACACGCATGAATACAGTATAAATAAACTGTGCCCACCATAAAGATAGCGATAAACAAAATTCAGCCCTGTGGTTCATTCCCCTTTTTTATTGGCAGGGGGCAATTTGAGACGATGTATTCTACCAGTTTTACCAATTTTTATTCACACTTCAAAAAAATCCAACCTTCCTATTGATAACTTTTATTTAGAAGACAGTAAGGTTTGAAATGAAATGGCAGGATATTTTAACAAAGACAAAAACGATGTGGTATCGATGTAATTTATATTCCAGCTACGGTTTAGTGAGAGTTTACGAAATTGTTAAAGACAGATAAAAGAGCGATATTTAGATTAAGGGGGTGGTTTATGGGAGGTCTCAGATAGACGGTAACACTAAAATGACAGACATTACGACTAACGCTAATAATAACGAATGGGTTCTAAAAAATGGTCGGCACAGTAATGTTCGAACAGCGTGACGTGTTTATATTTTAAATGTGTTACTAGCTTTAGCTCGCGGGTTCACACGTGACCATACTAATGTGCAGTAAAAAATGTAATGTTACGTTATTTTTTTGTAATTTCTAAGTAAACATAATTTTTGTAGAGTTTAAAATTATAAGATAAATTACCATATAAAATTGAGTAGGTGCTTCATATATTCCTCATCATCATTATTCCATCAAATAAATTACCGGTAATTTATATTATTCGCTTTCTCACATAAAATATTATAAAATCGCTGTAATATGTTATGTAATTAAGTGAGAGCTTATTGAAGTTTCACATCGTAATAAATATTTTGGTATGATGTTGTCGGTTGTAATGACTGATCATTTGTTTATATTCATGTTATAACCATGATTCATTGTTTTATAAATTCGGATATTAAAAAATTTCAAGTACGAAAATACGGAAGAATTTTTAACTTGTTCCTTATTTCGGTCCCAAACAAAATCCCTCTTATCAAAGATAAACACGAGCGCTATCAAGTTAATCAAATACCCGAACTCCATTAGCTTTAAACAAATATTTTAATCGCACCGCATATAATTAAATTAAACAACGCTATCGAAATAAAACACCACAAATTTGTTCAGTGACAACTCTGTTTGTCGTGAAATAATGTTAGCAAATATTATGTGTCGTGTGTCAACAGGCTCTTCGAAATTTATTGCTGTGAATCCATTGCCGGAGACCTAGACAAATTGCTGTTTGCCGTTGAATATTTCATCGCAACTCCTAAAGAGAGTTTTGAAGATAAGGTTGAAAATAAAACTGGTACAGACAAAGCAATGGATGAAGAGTAAAACGAAAGAATCAGATGAGTGGCGGAAAAACATTCTCCAAGTTGGATGATGATAAGTGGAGGTGCGGCATGACGTGGCATAAGAAAGTACTTTCGGCAGGATGATTAATGACGGATCAGCGTATCATCAAGGCCTAGCAAACAGTGGTGTAGCACAGGACTTAGAGGCTAGTGAGGCTGCAGTTAGATTAAAAAGTACTTTAAGTAACATGACTGCGGTGGCTTTGTTACTTCTGATAACGTTGACAGGTTTGTTCCGTAGAACCTTGGTGTTGTTTGTGTAAATTGAAAGGATTTTTAGTATTTAGTTCTAGTAAAGCTAGCACATGAAAGATGTTAGTTATATAATGCATGTACCCAGTTTTAAATGCTTCATGTCTCTGACTACGATTGAATGAGGTTTTATTTAGACTGACAAATTTCAAAAACTTCCATTTACGTTCGCTTATTATAATGAATTTAACAAACGCGACGTTTCGTTTATTTTATTTGATAATATAATTATAAGATAACAGTTTTAATATTATGTAAATGTAGAAATAATTACAAATGATTTGCTATAATTATAAACACTGTGAAAAAGTTGTGCCAAAAAACATTGCATGAAAAAATAATCTCGGTAATAAAGTAATGTTTAACTTCCTAAAAGATTCCTCCACTTCCTAAGACAAAAGCATATAAAATCGTAAAAATCTTCGCTGAAGGCAAAATGTGTTTTATGAACAAATTATCGTGCTTAAATATTTACACGTCCAATATCTCGAAGGCTGCGGCGCAACGCCCAATGTCATTAAAACGTAGACGTGCTGGAAAAAAAATATCTACATAAATAAACTCATTTTCGTTGGCGTGGAGCAAACTCAAAGTGAAATTACCGAGGCTCGGGGCGACGTGTGCATGAAAAATTCATTCGGAACATAACAAGAGGGCGACGAGGAATAATAATTTGAATAAATATCAAGGAGACTCCCATACGTGTGACGTGACAAAAAGCGGGCTCAGCCACGCGTGCTTATGTGTTGTGATGGTGTAATTTGGCAGTTACAGTTGGCACAGATCGTGTAACTCGAGCCGACGTCTTTGTACACAAAAATGTTATTAACTTTTTAAGGGCACGTCGGTGAACATACGAAATATGATTTCCCAGCCCTTTTTTAGAAACGCTCTTTCGTTTTTCGTATCATCATTCCTTAAGCGCTGCGAGATAATAAGAGATTACGTATTGTTTTCGTGAACCGCTTAACCGATGTGTTATTACTATTCCATTCACATGGACCTCTTTCATGGAAAGATTGAAGTTACGACGCGCGGTTTATAGCTCACACATCCCCTCTTCCGAGAAGGTCTGCGCAACACAAAAGGGTGCTAAGTGTGCTCGCAAACACAAAAATAATAACAAAATCCCCGTGTATTTTGACAACATAATACTCGACGGTCACAAAGGCCGTCACGTCACGAGCAATCGGTTTCGCTTCCTCACCGCCCTTTGAGAAGGGTTCCAAACAAGTTTGCAAATAATTTATTAAAAAGTTTTTTTGGCCAGCGTTCCATGGCAGTTGGCTCACCGTGCGCTACCGTTTGACGGGTCGGCGATGAAAGATTTCGTGGAGATTATAATTGACAAGATCTTTGTTGGCGGTGACAATGGGGTTTAGTATAAATCGGGCTATTGTTGGTTGGAAGATTAGCTGGAGTGCGCCCCGACGCCGTGGGTTTAATTCACGTCGTAATTGAATACAGAGTCTATTCGACAACACAATGTGCGGTTCTCGCTAAACTTAATTCCTGATTGTCCCTTCGACGTGTCAGATTACGGGTATAATGCAGTTTAACTGGTTCCTTTGCTGTGCGTATATTGTGAATGTTCCCAGAATATTCTTTAATAGAGTTACTGTAAGACTTCGTTAATATGTTAAGTAGCTATTCATTCCGTTGATAATATCGTACAAAGATATTCATCTTGACTTCGAATAAATTTACTTCTTGTTAAGTAAATGCTTCCTGTTTGCTATAGAAAACATTTATGAATTTACCTTTACTACAAAACTTCTCAGAATTACCATCATCATCTTCTGCAATGTCTATTAAAACGTCCATTCATGCACTTCATCATATTTACGTCTTCAAACCTATAAATTAACTGGCGACGCACATAAATAACCCATTACTAATAACCAAAATCAATTCTCTGTCATAACACGCCGTCACATAAAGCCATCAGGCCAACACCTGACAATAGGCCACCCACTGCGTCAACCCAATGCTTCGTAGAAACAAAAGCATAGAACATAAATTCGCGTACGCTGCAACGATATGTGTTGCATACAAATATGTCACCAGTCAGGGTTACCGAATTAGATACGGGGTATACCGCGAAAAGATTTATTTTTGATAACAATCGACGGTATATGTTTTTGGTTACGTTGAATGATTAATATGACGTGATTTTCTTGACTTGTTTTGTTGCAGTTATGGTAATTATTTTTTCTTGAAACCTGGCGAGGGTTGCGAGAATCCGATGGATGCAAGACTTTTAGGACCAGTCATTGTGGCGACCACAGGAGGATGCTTATGACTAGCAGTGGACGTCTTTCAGCTGAAATTATCTTCTTCTTCTCCTTTTCGATTCGATGGTAAACTCGTCAAACTGTTTGGGCCCAATAGGGCCAAGCTAAAATGATGGTGATTTAGGAGACTGCTTGAAGTCATAAAGTACATGGTATTCGTGATGGTATTAGTTTGTGATGTTATCATCATTATCTTCCTGCTCTTCTCATGTTTCTTCGGGTCGGAGCAACATGTTCTTTTCTTCCATCCAGTCCTGTCAACCGTTACGCTATTACTCAATTCCTTGTCTTTGATATATACTTCTCACACGATTCATCTATATTTTTTACCAGAGAGGGTAGAAAAGACTCTATCATCCACATGAATACTCATAACTCTTTAAGAATCTGACATATGGTTTCTTTCTTCTCTTCATAATATGTATAACCGTTCCATAACACAAACGATTCCCTTTCAACTAGTTTAGGAGTAAGACATAAAAGTTGTGCAGTAGGCACTTAATATTGTTCAACAGATTACTTACTGTTTTTCCATCTAATCCTATCTTTGACTTTCCAAGCTTATATTTGAGATAAAACTACGCCGATAGATAAGTAAAAAAAAATGATTTAAAGTTATACACGAGGTCGTTAGAAACCCAATAAAATAAATTATTTAAAATATAAAAAAACCGTCTCTAAAACCGGAATCTAATTGACACACCCCTTGCAAAAAAGGCAATACAATAAACTGTGTTCTTAATGATAATCATAGAATAACATTCAATGCTCTATAATACTCGATAAAATCGAAATCCGACGCGAGTGTGACATTGTTATGACAGCCATCACATGTCAAACGAAATTCTGGCAACACAACCCTATGTTGTCGTAGTGTGCGACCCAGGCACTTGATATACGCGATCGCACACGGCAACAGAATAAATTTAATATTTTTTTCTAACTTTTTTTTGGTTGTGGCACACTGTGCACGTGTGAATTGCTAAACGATTTTGTTGGTGCCTGTACCAGTTTTTACGATACATATTTCGAGTTTATGTTGAAGAATGAATAGTGTGAGGTTATTTATTTTTCCATTCATTTGTAGTTTTATTCGTTAAATAGATTTAAGGCTATGCTTGAATGATAATCTTCTCTAATAAGACAATGTTTTCTTTCTCTTTGTGGTTTTCATATTTTCGGTCAAACCCTTTCTTCACATTCATCTGAGTGATCTTTATTTGCTGCGTTGTTTCTTACGCCTAATCCTCAAAACAAATTTCAGTTCACTTTGTATTGAACTCTAAACTAACTCAAAGCTCTCTATGTTTTTCTAATAGTCTGTGTGTTTCTATCTAATAGTCTACAATGCTTCATTTTTTTTTTTTGCAAATGACTCGGAAACTGGCCTCCCCATTTTTCCCCTTTTCCAGATGTTTTAATTTTTCTTACCAACAGCTCATGTCAGTCCGCAATATCATAACTAAGCTGCCATAGTTATTAGATACCCACAAGTACATATTTACCCACTCCAACAAATTATTAAATAGCGTGTCAATCACATTGTCAAACTGCACGTCACACAAAGGGCAGAGGCGTGACAACGCCGTCAAACATGACAAATCGTGATCAGCGTCATGACATGGCCTCTCATACTACCCACATGTTGTCGTGACAATTATGTAATCATTTAGAAGCTTTCCTATGTATAATTCGTGAATTAATTGACACTTGATTTATTAATGTTTGTTTCGTGATTAATTTATTTTAGTCCTAGTTTCTAGGACTAAACAAATTGAAACAATTAGGTATTGACAGAACGTTACGAAGGATGTCGTTTTTTTATGAGAATTCCTTTATTGATTTTTTTTACCTATTCCATCACACCAGTGGTTGTATAGCATAGCATAGCATAGTCGGCCTTATAATGTTCCCTGTTACTGTTGGGACTCAAGCCTCCTCTCTAGGAGAGGGAATGGGCCGTAATCCACCACGCGGGCCCAGTGCGGGTTGGTGGATGTCACATGTCTTCGAATTTTTGGTTCTAGGACATGCCGGTTTCCTCACGATGTTTTCCTTCACCGTTTTGAGAGCAGTGGTGATGAAATAAATTGCACAAAGTAATGCGCCTGGCTGGTTTGAACCCGCAACCTACAACTCGTAAGTCGGGACCGTTACCACTCGGTCGAAAAATTCTCTGTGGCCTTAGTAGGCATCGGTTTTGCTGAGCCATCTCTTTGAGGTGCGCGTGGAACACTACTGAAGACTCGAGCTGGTCCGGACGGTTATCGGATCGGGTATGAAGGTGAAGGAATTTTTTTATTATTTAAATCAGACACACATTATGTTGTTTTAATAATCACAATTTGATTCAACCTTGAGACGTAGAAAAAGATCCATAACATGATTAAGGCGTTAATTCATCAACTTTATTTATATTGACTGATGTAAAAAAAATAATTACAGTCGATATTTTATTTTCAAGCTACATGATTGTGCTCATCTATAGATAACAATGATTAATTTAACAGTGTTTGATGCTAAATTCTGAACAATTTGAGATGTTTTCGTGCGAATCCTCATTTTTTTTTCTTTTATAATTACTAGTAATAACTACAAATCCTCAAACGATATATTATACTCGTACATACATGATAATTTTGACAGCGTTGAAACATTGTATCCACTTTGATTAAGTAAATTACAATACACATGCCCTTAATTATAAGTTACAAACGTAATTACTTGTAGCCTAATAACTTAGCTACTGTTTCTTTGTAACATAAAATAATACAACCACTATTTGAACGAGTAAATTGTACACCACAACACAGTGGCTCAAATTATTCCACCCCTGGAAAAAAATATAATCGTCTATATTATAAACCAGTTTCATTATTTGACCAAAGCACGTCCGCATCTAATATTACCTTTGAAACTATTTACATCACAAACCCTTACATTTATGATAATTAATACCTTTTACATCGGGTTTCTTTGAGAAAAAACGAAGTTATTGTCTCTCATCAACAAAAGCTATTCAATGCAGCTGCCGTTTAAGGACAGACAAAGCTCCGAAGGGATAACATCGGGATAGTAGATCGTGGGATGTCGGCAAATGTCGGGCGTCGTCGGCTGGAGTCGGCAGCGACGATTGAGTGACGTTGATCGACAGCCTTCGGCGACAGGTATGCGGTGCAGCGAGACATGCTAATGGCACTGTTTACCATATAATAAGTCGCGTATTAACAAAGTGGAATGGCGGTTCGGGTTTGAATTCGGAATGTCGATTTTATTCAAATAAATTCTATTTCGGTTTTTGTTAGCCTGAATTTTTGGAATTTAGATTTGTCTGCTCATTACAGCGTTTGAGGTAGGTATAATTTCTAAAATAAGATGAAAAGACTAAAATGTATTTATGCGCTTAAATCACCTGCTTTTTATTTGTATGATTTTTAGACAATTTAGCAAGCTCCAACTTGTGTGTTTGCACCGAGACCTGAACAATAATGTAAGCTTCGTACAGATTTTACGATTTTTTTTAAATTCCACATTGTACTAGATAAAAAATATACAGCGACGAAGATTCAGAGCTGAAAATATACAGCGACGAAGATTCAGAGCTGTAATTTCAACGCGCCTCTCATCATCCGATATGGTCTAGTGGCTAGGATACCTGGCTCTCACCCAGGAGGCTCGGGTTCGATTCCCGGTATCGGAATACTTTTTGGTTTTTTAACAATTAGTTACTATTAAGAAATGCCGGAAAATAAATAATTAAGTTTCTAGTCTCATAGTAAAAAGGATGCAAGCATATTTTATGGGCGGTTGTTGCTAAAACATTTGCTATTATAAAATAGAATAAATTAACTAATAGATGTTATTAATATTATAATTCTGTATAATTTATGAATTAAATTAACATTATTTTAATAATTAAAACAAAAATAATGAATAGCGCGTTATTTATTATAATTGTTTTTAGACAGCATCTAAATTATAATAAGATGAGAATATTGCTGTTCTACAAAACACGCAACTCGTAGTTCTAAATTTATGTAATTATGTTTTTTTAATCTTGAAATATTTAAAGGAATAGTTTTAAACGCTACCGCATTGCGCGAGCTTTAAATTAAAATTTAAAATTAAAAGAAACATTACTTCTTCTTGAATCATATATAATATGAACCCCTAGAATGGTAGATTAATAAAATTATTCACGAAAATTAATATTCGATCGAGCTAATTCGTAAATAGTTGGTAGTAGTATCATCATCATCATCATCATCGAGTTAATGTTTTCCAATTGTCGATTTGGACCAGTTGTTTAACTATATTAGTATAGGTCTGTAGTTTATTAATTTGAGTATACATATATGTATAAATACATTATATCTATGGTTTATTAGTATATCTATTCTTGTATTCGCCTTTTTCTCTCTCTTTTATAGCACCTACCAACCAAACCAAAGTTAATGCAGAGAAAAATAGTGGTAGCTGCCTGTACCTGTCAACCTTTGGGTTTACAGGTAAAAATATCTAGGGTATTAAATCTGCTTCTGTATTTTTGTGTGCATAAAGTATTTAAAAATAAATAAACATTTCAACATCATCTCTTTTACTTAGCATTCCTTGCACTTTTATAGGTTTTTTTTAGTTTTGTTTTTTAGAAAATACAATACATCTAGAAAGAATCAATCTAACCATATCAGCAAAACTGTATCTCTAACAGACAGACAATTATACCGTTGTTATAAATCTATAGGTCTCCTTACCATGTTTGAACGAATCTGAAAACCTGTTAAACGAATCTAAACTTTCACGTATAGCTTCAAGGATACTTTTTAGTTGGAGGAAAGTAATTTTGGAATTTGCATCTACACCCAGATGGACGCTTGTCAGATATCAATTGACTATCTGAACGGAGTTAGACTAGAATTCAAATGATACCTGATATCCTTGAGACGAGATCCTTATTATGGCTTTGAATATTTTTCGGATTTCTTTTCAGGGATAAATGTTTTATTATCTGTTAGAGATGGTCTAGAATTTCAGAGGAAAATCAAGTTAATAGCCTGTGGAAATGCGATATGAGTTTACTTGTGTCATGGCCCCAGAAACTTACCATTAAAATAAATTAACATAAGCAGTTTACGTATATCAAACATTTTCCAGAGATGCTAATCATTTCAAAACAGCTATTAGCAGATATTATTTAATTTATTAGTATATTTTTCTGGACAAGAAAAATTAAAAAATAAATAGGTTTTTAACTTGGAAATAGTTTTCCAGAACTTGATCAACGTAAGAATAAAACTTAATAAACATAAATGTAACAATGTACAAATAAGAATAAACATAACAATATATGAATAAACATAAATGTAACAATGTACAAATTATGATACTGACAGCTAAATGTATTCCAATTATGAAAATGGAACCCTAGTGTACGCTAATATATTAAATAATGACGTGATACGTGAAATCTCTGACGTAGATTTATATGCTCTATTCAGTGGCTGTCCATTATTTCATTATGTCAAGCCCTTTTCATTTGTTCACTTTTTTGGTTCAAGGTTGCTAGATAATGTATCGTATGAGAAACTTGGTAATTTAACGTGATATAAATAAATCGGGCTAAATATCGAGCCAATAAGGACAAAAAAAAAATTCGTGGTATGGTTTTATATTAGAATTTAAATACCGAAATGGCGATTCTTTAAATTGTAAAAAAGAGCTCAATTACATTGTAAGTCCAACAGAAATGAATAGTCGTAAAATTAAGCCATCAGATTAAATGATATCATTTTTGTTGTTGTGCCGACAAGTATGCCACATATTGCATTCCGTATCCTTCAGATCAAAATCATGTTGACTTAAGCTTCAACAAAAATTATGAGACAAAGATTTCTGTCAAATTTTTTGTGCCGTTCATATAAGGCACATAAATAAATATCGCAATCAATAATAAAAATGTAAATTTTGACATTGAACCAACGAGCATTATTAAATAAAAACAAATTGTTATAAATCACGGAGCGGCACATTTCCAACCTTCTATGTCAGTGTACATTAGTCACTTATTGTTCAGCCAACACTTTATTGAAACTAATTGATTTGTGACGTAATATTTTATGATGATTTAGGTTGTTTAGAAAAAAATGGGTTTTTAATCACAATGAAGATATTAAATATTTTGAAACCGAGGTCACTGTTGTAGACCAACCATCAAATGTCGATTGTAATCAAAATCAGTTCTATATTAAATAATAGCTTCTTTATCTGTAAATGTCAATTGAAATCTTCTCAATTGACTCTCCGATTACAATCAAAGTTCAACTGTGCCGCCTTACGTCAATGGTAAGGCTAGTATATTGTAATAAGTACAGATTGTAAACTAATTTTATCAGTACGATATTCGTTTCATTTTTTTTTTGTTGCTTATCCATATATTATTTTCACTTGTAAAGATAAAAAGCTAGATGATAATAATCTCAAAAGCTTCGTCCATTACATGTCTAACAAGAAGCTCGTATCCAACGTTTACGGCGCTCAAATTTCATCTTGATCCTTTTGTATTATTTTCATAATATCAAAGCCTATCTGTGTTATTGTTATTCTATCTTCAAGATGTTTTTTGTTTGCCCTCTACAGTAATTTATTTGGGAACTTTTTGTTCTTGCGGTGCGTTGTATAATCCTCGTGCTGTCAAGTCGCCGGTTGCGGTGAGATAAAAATGTTCGACTACCGGCGTGTGGAGAGTGGTGTCAGCTACTGGCTTTGTCGTATCATCATTATTAACGTTGTCTTCATCTTTTATTATTATTTTCACCTAGATTTTTTTTAGTAACCCGGTTAATTTTGGATTTCGTAAGATGCTATTTGCATGTCATATCAAGATTAAAATTAAGATTATTTTCAAGATATCGTATTTCTATTACGTGTTCATGTCGTGTCATGCGAATATTATATTCAATTAAATATTTATATCTTGACCTTACTATAACTGTCATGCAAATCAAATCTAAAGATAACTGTCGCTAAAAACGGAAGCAATCAAAAACTAGCCGTACAAAATCAATCACTATCTCTAAATCACGTCGCATTACGGAAATAATATACCGACGTAATAACCACTCCACGCCATTTGTTAACCCGTAATGTCTGACTCGACGGCTACCGGTTTTTACTGTCTGATTGACGGCTGTCGGCTTCGCTTACATACAAACAAAGTTATCGATACCTTCTTCTGAATCTTTATTACCCTGGGTTACAGTATATTTTTGCTTGTTATAATATTCAAGCGAATTTTGTCCATCAACATTTACAGCGGCGCCGGTCTTGGGCCAGATCTTGAATATCATCTACTTATTCATTATGGGCCCCTATTCGGTGTTAATCATAATCGGTAGTCTCATTACTTCGGTGTAAGAAGATTTCTATAGTCATCGTGTTGATTATAAGTTGTTTGTGAGTATGCTGTGTCATTGAGTGGTGGCAATCACTTATAATATTTTATGGTTAGTTTTTTAGTTATCTGTAATGAAAGAGCTGGGCGTCTTTCCATGAAATTAATTTTGGACGTTCTTATAATGGCTTTGAATTTGATTTGTAATAAATGATATTGCTATTTTAAATGCGTCAGGGGATATTGGAGCTTTATAAATTGTACTTAGTTCCGTCGTTACTTTAAGTAACCGGGGATATGCTCAAATGCTTTCGAATTAATCATGCTGTATTGATTTGTTTGAAAATGTGTCAAACCTTAGATTTCAGAACATGGAACAACAGTCAATTAGTCATTAAAACTTCTCTACACCCGATACTGGCTGCTTAGATTCTGTTTACACGATATATGGAATGCAAGCAACTACAAAATCAACATCACGTTATTAAAGTAGATTGATATCTGTATCCTAATTTAAATATTTGTCCCAAGCAGATTGATATCGTAGAATAGTTTCTACATATCAATAAATATTTCCAAATATGTGTAGATTTTATTGTTATTAATATTAGTTTACATAATTTATGCTAAGTTTATTAGTTCCTACTTAGCGTGACCGTTCTCCATATTATAAATTAATAAATTTAATGTGATAGGTGACTTTTAAAGCTCGTCTTAATCTTTGACCATGTCAAGAATCCCTGGGGATTACGTCAATAGAATATTAACAATATGATAAATGGATAATTTAAAATGTGTAATAAGTATACATTTTGTGTTGTAAATAACTAATGATATAGAGCTGAATAAACGCTTACAGAAATTTGAAAGACATTCAGAAAAATGATATCAAAGCGAAGCTTAGTTGACACTATTTACATTTAGGAAGTTTTTAAATTTAGGAAACGATTTTTAAGTAGCATGTTACTATAAAAGTGATATTAAGTACTTAAATGCTTGGTAATCCATAAAAAGATACTCGATAACGTAGCATAGTAACAGGGTCTAGCAATTTTAGTTTAAAAAAAAATTAACCAAAATAAAACATCGTCTCGTGGCAGTCCAGTTCAAATCTTAATCAATGACACGTCAAAAAATGATCCGAAAGCGCGATCGATCCAATCATCTGTCAGATTAAAATCTACATATTATAAAACAAATGATTCTTAGCCAGGTAAAAACATCCAGACATAAATATAATAAAAGTCTTATTCTCTATACACATAATATTTATTTGCATTAAACGGCGCAATAATTCAAGGAGATTTATTAATTAATACACGTCAAAGTCTAGATGTTGATATAAAAAGAACGGGCGCACATAAATCATTCCGTCTGAGAATATTCGATAAACAAAAGAAAATTGCTCAAGAAACGCTTGAGGGTTTTGACTGGTAGAATTTATTAACAAAATTACTCAAAGACAATGAGGGATATTTAGAAACGGCGAAGACAAATTGTCGGAGGTATTGTGTAGATAAACAAGCTGGGGCTAGATTGAAGGGAGTGGAAAAATGAGAGGCGAACCCGGTACGTTCGACAAGATGTAGCGTGCGACTTGGCGATATAGCAATGATTGAAATAACTAAAAAGATAATGATAAGAATAGAGATACCGTTTATAAAACATTACCAGTTAATGACAAAGATTGAAGTGATAATGTAACAATTAATCTCGGTATTCCCAACCTTAATGTGTAAACAGATTATAATAATATACCTATCTAGAAAATACTCCTTAATCTTTATCATTAATTATGTTTTGACAGACACGTTATCTATTTATCAACGAATGTCATATGTTTATAGCTTCGTAGTGTACTGAGTGCTTTATAAATATATTTGGATTCTTTGCGACTTTATATCTATGAACATTCTAATATTTTTTACTAGCAAACCGGTTTATACTGGAAACTATCAGCTATGGATACTTAAAGCACCGGTAAATTAAAATGCAGATACCATCGTAGTGTTTTAGGAGAGATGGTTGAAAAGGCCTAACTCACTTACAAAGCGAACACAGCAGAATAAGTCTGATAAAACTCAAGCTAAAGGATGTAAAGGATGTCAGATATGTGGGCCACTTATAAAATATTCCTCTAAGAGCAACTAATTGCTTACAGCCAAGTGAATTGCTCATAACTTACACCAAAAGTCTACAAGGCATTCAGAGCCCGTTCGTCATAGTTGATGGATGGTAATGAATAGCACTTTTATGCGCTGCTGAGGTGAACACCGCTTATTGTCGACGATTGATTGTGAAACCGCTTCTTGTTTGTTGCCGACGTTTCGACTCCATTGGCTTTGAATGGATTATAAAGTATATTTACGATTCGTTTGAAATGTAACCAGAGAAGGATGGATATTGTTGCCGATTTGAAGGGAAATGAAATGTTTGTATTACGGTTTGTGGCTTTAGGGTTACTGAATAGAGATATAATACGAATCATGTCACACGTGAATATAAATACGGGTACACCAACTACATCAGATATAATTATTGTAGATATATAAGATAAAATTAGCTATTGTCAGCGGCTACGATAAGGAATCATACACCCGGTATAAAAAGTATCACATGTCCTATTCCAGAACATGGTCTACCCGTGTGCCAAGTTAAAACCGATAATTAGCTATATACCTAACATCTAAACAAACAGACTTTCAAGCTTGTAGTATTAGTACGAAGCAAGTTGGTGAGTTAACAAGCTTTTTAGAAAATATTTACATAATGGCAGTTGCAAGTAAATTTCATTCAGCCGTTCAAGCATGAATGGGTAACAAACATACATACAAACTTTTGCTTTTATTTATAATTTTATGTGATGAAAGTAAAATATTAATTCAGACAAAGTAGGAAATATTTAATCATGATCCAATAGTTACTCCAAACTCACAGATATTATTTAAAAACTAACTATGTTACCACTCTATTTCTTTTTGCTGTAAAGTCGAACTCGCAAGATTTATGTACTTGTCTTGAAACCGCAAGCAATAAATTACTGCTGAACTTAAGGCTAAGTAGCGACTACTTGCTAAGCGATAGCCTATGAGAGCGAAACCAGATTTTACTGAGTGACGTTATCCGTGGTCTTGTTGATGTTACTAATCCACCTGATTTAACACCTTAACAGTCACTTAATACACTTTAAGAAGCAGACAATGATTAAGAAGGTCTTAATGATAAAGAAATAGATGTCAAAGAAGTTGAAGTCACTCTTAGTTATATATGGAACATCCTAGATGAAATTCCTCTTGAATCTGTGCAACAGAGATAAGATATTAATGTCACTGTAACACAATAACTGGTAGACGTCAGAGGAACCATTGTGGCTACACAAAGGGAGTGTGGTGAGACAAACGGTGCTAATTATTCATCATTAGTGGCAATCGCGGCCGGGATGATGTATGGCGGGCAAGAACCATTCATCATGCAGCCTTTGTTTCTTTGGTGGAAGAATATTTGTGGAAGTGAGACGCTATTTGGTTGTGGATATTACAGTTTTTAGGTCGTTTTTCAAGTTGATAAAAGAGGTAAAAAAGGTTTGAAACTTAATCTGTCTGTAGTACGTGATATGGTCGTTTTTTCCTTAGTGAATTGTAAGAAAACATAAAAAGAGTTTCCGCAAAGTTGATTGTACTTTGTTCAAAATGTTGACTTGTGAATAAGAAGCTTAAAAAAACTGAAGTTTCCGTGTAAAATATCGTAGCTAAAAATATTAAACCGAGCAACGTTACGTCATTTGACTAACGGAAAAATGTTTTATCAAAAGAATTATTAGCGGCTCACAAATCTTTGAACATTTTTATTATTTCTTTACATAACAAATTAGGCACAAACAAAAAATACTAAAATAAACATTCGCACTTTATACCTGTCAACTTATCCTTTAAAAGCAAGACAACTAGTTTTAATGACTAACCACAAAAAAGCGGAGCTTACAAAACACCTCGTTATGGCTTACCTTCATCAAGAACTGTCAAATTAATTGACAGCTCATACAGCTGACACGTATTGCTTGGCGTTTTGAATTTAAAACAAAATTAATTATACAATCAATCAGACGACATGTCATGGCCGCAAAGGTGTTGCTTTTCGCGCGGCAAAATGCCAATCAACGTACAAAATGCTCACCCAAGCGGCACGACAGCTTCAAATCTGAAAAACCTTACTCAGATCAGTGTACTTCAGCAATTTGAATTTTATTTTTGAAACATTAAAGTTCATTATTGAAAGGATAGTAAATATTACATAAGTCATTGCTATCGTCAATCATGTCAGTAGTTTAACAGCCTGATTCGCCACACTTTAATCGAGTCGCTCAATAAAGTGAACCTGCTCAAGGTGAGAACGGTCTCAAAAGCCGCATTTTAAAAGGAGAAATTTTTATGTTTTGCCTGTCATTTCACGCGCATTTAATGTTAATTCGCACATTTCTTGTCTTTGGCTGAATGCGTTTTAATTTTCTCGATCGGAAATCAGCCGCGAATTTATGTGAACGCATGTACAGTGTCGGCCGTAAAATTTACGACAGTGAAACAGAAAGGAATGAAAAGATGGAATTGAGAAATAAAACTGTTTTCACATTCAAAATAGCGCAATATATTTTACTGAACGTTTATGATGTTGAAATTTATGTGCCGATTCATTTGGTATAGTATAAAAAATAATAAATCTTGATAGGGAACCGGGGTTCGCGTTAGTAGAGATTATGGTTTCCTGTGTTACGAATGATCTTGTAAAAATTAAAATGGAGGAAACGAGATGATCGATACGACCCACATATTAAAGTCAGAAATCCTTTATATGCCGGATATGCGAGACATTTGAGATTACATGCTTAACGCTTGCAAGAATATATGAAAGACAAATCATATACTCATTTATCATTATATCAAACCATTTTTTTTTCAGTTTCAGAGTTTAAAATCGATGGCGAAGTGCCAACAACTTCTAAATATGTCAATGTAGAATTTATTGAGAAATAATTATTGAGAATAATAGTAACTTATTATTAAATTATTATGCTCTATTCATATGTTTTATGATAGTGTATTATGTGTTCGGTTAGTTAGGAGACAATACTAGATAAAATAACCAAATTTGTTAGGTTAAAATTACCTATAATGACACTTCGGAGAATTCATTAAAACACCTTTATATTAATTTAAAAGAGATAAAAAAATTCTCAATGTACATTAAAAGTTATTGGCACTACACCGTCAAAATGTAATAATTTTAAAAAAGAAAATGTTAAAAATATCTGTGACATTTTTAAATCACACTTGCCCCAAGGAAGTCAAGGCATTAATTTGTAAAATCATCTCCTTTCTCGCAAAAACCGCCAGAAAAAAAAAAACCTTTATTTGCCTTCAGAAGCCCAGTGTCCGATGACAAGCAAGTATTTACTCTTTATATTATGCTTTCATCCATAATTGCCAGGGAACTCTTGGCTTCTGTACACAATGACTGACGGTAGCTGTGTCTAAATAAGTATTCATATCTCTCAAGTAACTGACAGAATTCTTTTATTGTTCTTGGGTAGACGAATGCAGCTGAGTACAGCGTAAACTATGAAACTAAAAAAATGTCTTCTGTAAAATACCGTAATTAATTTTACTAAGTATAAATATTTTGCAAATTGACCAGTATAGCGGGTGGTCTGTTAAGTAAAGTGCCTCTAAAACCTCGGTAGCTTTATGAACCCTTTTATGTAAACATATGAATGACGTCCTACATTCAGCTGTAGAATCATTGACAACATTACACTTAGTGCTACCAGTTCTCATAAATAAAAACTCGTTACGCTCAGCAGCCCAAACCACCTTTTTACTACACCCTGTCCACACCCACGCATAGATGCTCATCTCCTGACAAACCGGGGTCAGTTGGCCATCCAGTCAACACGACTACTGATTATCTCATTAGAATTAATGACTTGAATAAATTAACTACTCAACGAACGCTATTTTAGCGCATATTAAAATGTAAATAAGACAATTTAGATCCTTTCAGTGCCCACGCTTATGAATTTTTAAACTTCAACGCCTAGCTTGGTACTTTCGAAAGGTGTCGTAAAATTTTATATGGTCGTATGTATGCATACGACAATATTGTAAATTGATAGTTTGCAGCGAATGTTTGAGTAGAGAGCGACATAAAATAGCATTCTAAAGGTAGACGGGTATAGGGACTGTCTGAAGGGCAATTATTACAATGTATGAAACGTTTTAGTAAAATTAATTCAATTATTCAGATGGAATGATAATAGGTATGCTAAGGTAAAGTTATGGCAGAATATTAAGCTCTACGGTGTAATAAAGTGTGAGCGGTCATATAAAACTGTCTGTAAGGCAGACTTGTAGTAAATTACTTTCATAATTTTATAGAATACGATGTTGTACTGATAAAATTGTATAGTCAGCAAATATAATTTTAGATTTTTAACCACTTTTGATAATTACTTAAAGGTAAAAAAAAAATTAGGTTGGGTCATCACTTCAGCCGAAAGACGTCCACTGTTGGACATAGACCTCACCCAAGTGTCGCCACAATGAACGGTCCTGGCGTCTCGCATCCATCGAATTCCCGCAACCCTTACCAGGTCATCGGTCCACCTTGTAGGAGGCCTTCCAACGCTACGTCTTCCGGTACGTGGTCGCCATTCCAGAACCTTTCGGCCCCAACGGCCATCCGTTCTTTAAGCAATATAATATATACAAATCCTGAGGCAGTGGTCGCTCATGCACGTCCAAAATAATAATAATTTAAAATTTTACTAACATAGTTACAAGTTTGTACTAACATAATGTGGACTTGTGTCATTACTGTGTCTGAAATAAATATTTTCAATTTCAATTTCAAAGATTATATATTTTACATATATAAATTTAATAAAAATAAATAATAACACAAAAAAAAAACATTGAACAAACATTACACCAATGTATCTTTCAAATCACACCACAGCATTCTCAGTCGTCTCAGTTGAAGAAAAAAAGAGATTTATCTAAAAACCGCAGACTGGATTCCGGCGCAGTCCGGCTGCATACATTATTCATCCGCACCGCTTTCTTATAGAATAGTGGTGCATGAGCCGTTTACACCTGTGCTCGGATACTTTACGCCTCATTACTAACTTATTTGTTATATGTACCTTGGTACACAGGTAACCTGTTTACTTCAGTCTTTTCTTTACAACGATTTGAATACTAATTGTGATCTGTGCAGGCTTTTGATGCTGCTTCATGAAGAGCAGTGTTTAAACTCTGTTAAAAAATACGGTTTATATTAATTTTGGTGACTAAAGAGTGAGTTAACTTCAAAGTAACAGATTCCATATGCACAACAAACTCCACAAGAAATTTCGAGAAGAGAAGAAGTTTCGAGATATTTTCGTGGGGAGTCTCTCTCTTCTTTTTCTAAACTTCTTACTTTAATAAATGCTGACATTGAATTCTGGCGATTACTGATTGGTCAAGTAGATTTGGGGTTAGTGTCAATGTTAGTAAATTCCAGGCTACTCTTATCATTAATTATATCATTGGTAGTTCATACTTCTTACGAAGCTTGGACACTAGCCGACTACTTCTTTTCGGCAATACAGTTATCCCTCTCGCGCCACGCGTTATAGACCTAGGCCTATATTGACGATAGGTTATGCTGGAATTAGCATATTGAGCAGGTTAGCCAGAGAGTCACCTTCACGCTGCGATCTCTCTATAGATTCAAGAATTTCCTTCCATCTAGCACTAAAATCAGTTTGGTTCAACCGTTTGTTTTACCTATAATTGACCATGCTGATGTTTGTTACTTTGATCTATACCAAGAACTTTATAAAAAATTGAATCGCGGTCGACTTCTCTAAAACTGTATTCGATTCATATTTGGCCTTGATAATATATGATCACATTTATTCCTTCCGTTCTGAGCTTAAATGGCTGCCTATCCGTCACAGGAGATCCCTCAGATCCCTCTGCACGCTCTTGACTATAGTGAACGATCTTGTGCTCCTGATTATTTAAAACACTATTTTAAAGTGTTGGGTAGTTCTCATAATTTCAACCTTCGAGCATCCAAAAACATACTTCTTCATATTTCTTCTTACCATACTGACTTTATGGCTAATTCTTACACTGTCTCTACCATAAAACTCTGGAATGTGCTTCCCCTTGACATCCGACCAGCTGAAAGTAAATTTTCCTTCAAGCGTAAAACTCGGAACTACTACTTAAAGTCCTCTCAACCTTAGTTCGGTTTTCGTCATAATTGTTATATTTTAAGTTATCTTAATTATAATGATTTAATGTTTATTATAGTACTTATTTCTTTATAATATTAGCAATACGTATTTTATTATTATAAGGAACTTAATTTAATGATACTACATACTATTTGAAATATCTGTTATTTATTTTTTGTGCACACCTACCACAGTGTTATCTTTTTTAACCCAATGGTTGACTGGAAGAAAATGCCTTCTTGCATTAAGTCTGCCTATGCACCACTACTGTACATGAAAATTAAATAAATAAATAAACTTGGGAACCGGTGATGAGATTTTGGGGACAGTCTTATTTATTTATTTTATTATTTGTCTCTCTGAGAAACAGTAAAATATTAAAATAAATTATAATATTATGAGTACAAAGTAACTGCTTATTTCTATAGAAAATTCTTCCCTGCTGGAAGAGCTTTCTATAACTGTGAAAGGAGAAAAAAAAGACTATAATCTGAGGTCGTTCTTGACGTTCAAAAAGTGATGATTTTTAACCTTTTTATCCTTTTTTGTTTTGTTACTATTTTGGTGTACAATAAAGTTTATTCTATTATATTGTTATTTTAATGTATTAATTCGATTTTTAAAATCTACAAGCAATATCTAGACTAAAATCTTAACAAAATGTGCGCTATAAATGCGTATATAAACATATTTATTTTGTTTTAACACAATCCTTTATTTGTTTAAATATTTTAAGGTTTCGTCTTTCGTGTACCACGAATGTTTACATAGGATAGTGCCAAAAACTAATGTTTATATTGGTAAGTCTACAATATTTATTATTTTAGGATACAGTCTGGATATTTTCAAAGCTACTGGGTATGAAAATATTATTTTTTGTTCATTTACATTGTATAAAATTACAACAAAGTTTTATTTTAAAAATGCTTTTAAAGTGACATTTGAGAGTGCCGCTTGTGAGGTCCAGAGAGCTTAGACGAGGTGAGTGGCCGTCAGCAAAAATTTTCGAAAATTAAATATATTTTTTTATTAACGAGATTAAATGAAATACCCAAGTAGCGCAAGTAAATCTATATATGTACATTGAACTTTTTAACAGCCTTAGCACTGAAAACAAAAACTCAAGAATTTCATTATACAATTTCGATATATAATTTAGATAGATATTTGGCAACCTGAACAGTTCTGTTATTAACCTTGTATAAATCCTGAAAAGTGCAGGTGATTGTGCAGGACGGGCAGCATAGCAGGTGACGCATGTCCTGTGCAGCGTTTCCACACTGCCACTGTGTTAGAGATGGGTCGGAAAGTCGGAAGCTCCATTTGGTCGGATTGTTTTTACAGCGATCAACCTGGGTCCGCAGTTGGTTAAGAGATTTCCAGATTGGCCACTGTAGTCCGCATTCACGTAGGAGAGGTTCTAATGGGGTGATGAAATGTATAGGAATTGGGTGTTTCTGAAGAATTAAGTTAGTCAGCAACGATGCAACACATAAGAGAAAACAGCCGAAAAACAATGAATAATGACAAAACTATAAAAAAAGTTAAAAGAAAAAACTTCCAATATCACAGCCAGTAATAGTGCGTTCTATTCGATTCGTCTCGGTATCAATGCTTCAGAATCGATTTACACTAGTTAGTCATCGATAAAAGCACCGCCCCCGTCTCGGAGTGTCAACCAATTTGTTCAATAGTCATGGTAACAATCGATTCAGAGTATCGGTAGTTGAGTCAAGCGGTGTGAATGTTTCTTTAAAGTAAATTGTTCTGAATAAAATACACAAAGAAAACAGAATTAAAAAAATTAATTGAAAGTTTGTATTTTTATTTTAATAGAAAATTTATTGGTTACATCATTCATAGTTATGTCAGACAGGCCGTCGTCTGATGCAAAATACTGGCAGCTGCATCCGATTACGACTATCGATACTTTCGGGATATTTATTGGCAGATGGTAAAGCAGTAAAAGCGAACAGACTTTTTTAGGAGAACTTTTTCAGCTTGAATCTATATAATGACTGAATTCAAATCAAAATCGTGTAAATTGGTCGCAGCATATATCAGCCTTGTTATGATTCCATTGCTGGGACTCAGGTCTCCACTGTATGGGAATGGACCGTAATCCGCCACGCGGGCCCAGTGCAGGTTAATGAATGTAACATGTTTTCAAATTTTTCTTCTAGAACATGCTGGTTTCACGAGGTTTTTTTTTTCACTGTTTTGAGAGTAATGGTGATGAAAATAAATTACACAAAGTAAAGTACCTACCTGGGTTTGAACCCATGGCATGCTACTCATTATTCGAGGCCTTTCCCTCTGGGCCACTACTGCTTATTACTGGGCTACCACTGCTCATCACTTTTAAATATATCATTGACACAGAAAAACTAAAACTTATTTATCACTTGCATAATCTTCTTGAGTCTTGTCTGTTGAAAAAGGTAGTATCTCTGTATTTAACTTCGCAATTCAATGAACTTTAACGGAACGCAAAAAAAATAATTTGAATCTTTCAAACATTTGATAAATTAAACCATTACCTGCTATATTACGTGTGCATTCAGGCCAGACAAGTAATAACAATCAGTCTCCATCATTATGAACTGACAAGCATAAAATTGGAGTTTAAAAATTAAACGCTTGATGCGAAATTGGAAACTTTTGTGCTCATTGTTGGTACAAAAGCCATATTGTGGCGGGTAGCTGAATATTTTGTTAGACATGAATTATTGTGAGGTTTTGCGTGGGCTAAAGGACCGTTACACTGTGTTTTGTGAATTGTTAATGGCAATAGCAATTTTGTATGCTAATGACATGTAATAATGAATACAAATAGTCGCTTAGTTTTAGACTAATGTTCGTGTCTGAAATGTGGGACATGTTTTGTTTGAGATTTTTTGTTTATTATTGTAGATGTTTTTTTAACGATGGCAATTATTTTTACTTCTGTTTAATTTGTTTGTCCTAGATACAATCTAAAGCATACGATATTACAAAACAAGGCTTTTGGACACCTGTTGGCATTTTGATTGAACATAGGTATCTTATAAGTTGTGTTCATGTCTCGATCAAGTCTTGTGCCACCGTTTCTCTTGTCATGCGACGCCATGCAGAGAGCTCCATGGTGTCACCAAACATAGAGGTGTTTGGTGACTTGAGAGTTGTCATGAATGCTGGAGTGTGCCACAGACTTGATGAGGTCCGTCCACCGTATCAGAGAGCGACCTCCGGATGTTTTGCTCTCGACTTTCCCTTGCATCACTATCGTCCTTGTTACGGGTGATATGTCCGAAAAACTTGAGTACTCGTATTTGCACAGACGACGATAATATCTCTTTAATGTTGAGTTCTTTAGGGATCGAAACATTGGTTCGGTACGTGGTCCATAGGATTCTAAGCATGCGTTTTCAACACCACTTTTCAGGCGCGTCAATTTTGCGACGGTCGCGTATCTATTATAGCGTCCACGTCTAAGCTCCATATAGAAAAAGTCTTACATCAGAACCTTTTTTATTAACCTCGGAACAAATGACAACATATAAATTTGTCTTACTATGCTAACACAACTTAAATTAACCGTCACTATTCGTAACTTTAGCTTAAATCAACCAACAAAAGTAATTAACAGATCAATACCTTCAATTATCCGATAAAAAAATAATTACAATTCTATAATTAATTGGCCGTAATTTCTTTCGCAGTCATTAAAATAGTGTTGTAACACAGCTATAAATCAGGGGTAATCAAGCAGGCTGCTAATGCGAACGGTTTGAGCATTAATTGGCGAATTTCATAAGCCATCGACTCTAAATTAATCAGTTACGACATTTGCGAGTATTTATGGTAGTGCTGTGCGAGAACTGATCGGATAGTGTTGTAATTGAAGTCGATTACACTGATGGGTTAATAGCACTGATAGAGAGATAAGCTGGATGTCATTTTTGATTGAGTAGGATTTGGGAAGTCATTGTTTATTTTTTATTCCGTTGGCACATTTAGCGTAAAACACATTATAATACGTTATCTATTTTATGCTGGACATCCGATCAGAGAGTTTATGGTCAGAAGACAACCAACCATGGCTGTGTTTAACCAATATTTTGTACATCTTAACAAAAATATGTGATGCAGGACCTTTTATTACTGCTTTACAAGATACGTACGTCTCTACCTTTGTCTTCATGCAATGAAGCATTCTAACTCAATGTATTTTTTCTAAGCCTATGTGGGTTTTAGTTAGTAAGAATCAGACACATCCTCCTCCGTCCAGAGCGAGTAAAGTTATTTTATGATTTGTCACGCAATAATAAGAAATAAACCAATGATTAGGAAGTAGAGTAACGGTCCCGATTTACGAGTTGTGGGTCGTAGGTCCAATCCCAGCCAGGTGTATTATTTTGTGTAATTTATTTCATTACCACTGTACCGGTAAGTCCGGCAGGCGAGCAATGCTCGCCGTCCGATCGTCTAGTAACCGTCCGGACCAAGCCCAAGTCGTCGACGGCGCGTACTGTTCCACGCGCGCATCAAGGAGATGTCAGCAACCCTACGGTTTCAGCAGGGTCGAAGCCTACTGGGGCCAAGGGTCTGCTTCTGAAAGGAAGAATCGGCCGGAACAGGAGTGGGTTTTTAGTCAGTAAAAGTCTGACACACCCTCTCGCTCCGCCCAAGAGCGAAGGATGTCATTGGATGATTATCCCACCAAAAAAAAAACCGGTATGTCCTAGAACTAAAAATTTGAAGACATGTGACATCCACCAACCAGCAGTGGGCCCGCATAGTGGATTATGGACCATTAATTCTCCTAAAGCATTAAAAGACTGATACTATTAAGAATAGGCAATAGGACTCAGTTACATCATTTCTGAAACATTCAGATAGTATTTCGATTGATGAGGGAGATAAAACTTAACATTACCATTTTATTAACTAGATAGACTTACCGATAAGCTAATAAAAGGAAATGGCTTAATACAGTCCGCGTTATAACATGATAGGAATCCACTGTCAGTGTAGTAACACACGCATTCCTCTAGGAGGATATTAAGCAAAATAGCTCATTACTTATATGCGTGCAATTATGTAAAGGCGTATGGTTCCTTGAATATCTGGCCGGAGTTAAATACACACATACTCGTATTGGCCTGCGCCCACACAGAGCAACCTAGACCTTTAAACCCATTTTCTTTGCGAAATATTGATTGATTTACATTTATGCTATGTACATTCTGAAGAACACTTAACCAGAAATTTTTTTGTGTAAACATATTTCTAAAGATCAAAGCCGTTTGAAAGGAAAACAAGCGAAAAAATATCATGTTGTTAATTTTGTTTTTTGGCAATAATATTAGTCACACGAAAAAAATATATGTTGATAATCATCATCGTCCTGCCCTTGTCCCGTTTTATTTGGGGTCGGCGCAACACGTTTTTTTCTTCCATTCTGTCTTGTCACTCGTCACGCTATCACTAACTCCCTTTTCTTTCATATCACTCTTCACACAATCCATCCATCTTTTCTTTGGCCTCCCTCTCCCTCTCTATCCATCCACATGTAAATTCATAACTCTTTTAGCAACATGCGCTTCATCCCTCCTCTTCACATGACCATACCAAGACAATCGATTCCCTTTCAACTTTTCAGTCACTGGCGCCACTTTCAAACCTCCCCGATAATGTTGTACATAAATCTATAATAAATATATATTTTTTAAACCTATTGGACCTAGCTGTTACCGAGGAGTGGGCTTCAGAAAGTCACTGTTTTATGGCACTGTTCGGGCGCTAGGGCCTTAAAATATGTCTGACAACACTGATTCTTTACTGACTGCGGGAAACTTATAAAATGTAGCATTTTATAGCTTGTCGAACTGTCAGCTCTATCCTTCAATAGTTGAAATGTATCTACTCAACATCGATTTGAGAGAACGTTATGAATTTTAATAAAAAGCATCTCTTACTAGACTTAAGAGCGTCCTTTTCTTGGTACATTTTCATTGTAACCGCTCTTACATGATTATGATATTATTACACACTTTTTTCTAAATATTTTGGATACACAGCTATCTTGTGGATATTATCTAGGCTTCTATAGAAATCAAAACATAAATTTGTGTAAAACTAATCTAGTCAAGACCTCTGAAAATCTGCTATTTTACGTGAACTTTGACACTCCATATTGTACTTATATGTTAAAAATATAAAAAAAATACGTCAATAGAAGCCTTGCACATTTGATCGAAATTCTGAATGACGACGTTTTTTTCTGAAAAACTTTTAAGGGTTTAAAAAAACACTTATCTCCTGGAACAAATTTTGTGAAATATTCGAGTAAATTACGGAATTATCGAATGTCAACAGAGTTTTTTCAGGCGTTATCTCTCTATTTTTGCATTGCCTATACATCAAACATCGCGTTAGATTGCGTTAGATTGCGTTAGATGAAGCAAAAAGCTTTTAAACTATGCTCGATGTTGACGATAGGCGAGTGGAAAAGGACGTCTTAAATGCGTGTAAAATATGTCCATTCCATTGTGCATGTGCTTAATACTTTGTGAATTCTGCAGGGTTTGAAATTTATGTACTTATGTCTATTCTTATACCAAGTTTCATTCAAATCCATCTGCTGTTAAGACCTGAGACCCTACCATGATATCTTAACGTAATCTTTTTTACGACCTAAACTGAACTGTTAAAGGGATGAATCTATAGACGGTGTATACCTCCATCCTTTTTTCTCGCTCGCATGAATGACATATTAACACGTCATGGCCCTTGAACAGTTAACAGGCAGACAGAGTTACTTTCGCATTTATAATGTGTTTTAGTAGGTAATGAATAAATAACTTTTTATAGGCTATCAATTACACTACACGAACAGTTAGAAATTATACCTCCTTAACACTCATTAGGAAAGAGAACCTCCCACGTTCCGACATTAAAACTATAGGGTTACCTCATTATATTTTGATTACGATCTGTGCACCAAAGTGAATACAGATTGTACACAAATTAATCCATCAAGCTACATAATCCGGCGAAGCGTTAGCGTGGCTTGTCAGGCGGCTTGTCAAGCTGGCTGGAGACTGACGTCAAGCCGCCTGTCAGAATCATGACGCATGAGTGCGCCTACCGCGATGCGGCGGCTTCGAAAAGGATTTTTTCTCTCATTTTTTTTTTGTACTCAAATGACAGAGTAATCCGTGAAACTGGAAACGGCGGATTATTATCGCTTTTTGGGATGTTTTTTATGACTTGACCTTTTGTAGTCTTGTATAACGCTGCTTTGATGGTTTTAGTTTTTCTTTCGCACAATCTATTGTCGGGTGGAATGATAAGGGTGGTATGTGATGACATATTTTGAAGATTGACTTTTTCAAAACACAACTATACCGCTTGACTATTCACGGCTAACCTATAAACCTGATATTTAGCCCAAATAACAATGCTAATTTTATTACCATTGTTATTTCGTTAATATTAAAGTAGTTTTATTTCTTCAACATTCTGAAATTGAATATATTCAGGTCAATTCAAAATCTCACATTCTCACAATTCAAAAATTCTGAGACTGCAATTAAAATAACATTCGCACTTTAAATGCAGAACCAATTAAAACAAAAACATTACATCAACATCCGACCGGCCGGATATCGTGTGGACGGCATAAAGCCACACCTTTGTAGTCAGTTAAAAATTAAAAAAAACAGCGCTCGCAACACAATGAGCCCTCCACACACGATGTGGATTAACTTTTTATCATCTCATTTGTGACGTGACATAATCTGTGCTCGCCCGCAATCTGTCATAAGTGTCACGCTTGTCAAGTGTCATGGCGTCGCCCTAGTTTGGCCAACATTGGCGCATTGGAGCCAATGTGCGGAGTACCTACCGTGTTAATGGTGTTAGATGATTTTGTTTCAACTTCTAGATACAGTGTGATTGATGAGGGTGTTAAAAACTTATGGCTACCGGTATGAAGCAGTCAATTATTGCAGCGGTCAATTCGCTGTTTGATAGATATCAAAAACTAAAAAAGCTTGATAAAGTAGACCAATATAAACTTAGGAACTTTTTAAATGTTACTTTCAAACTCACATTGGAGAACAACATCGCAGAGTTACAAGCTGCAGTAGTGATCAAAATCGTTTTATATTGATTTCGAGTGTTACTCATCGATTGACCCCCACTTGGGCGGAGCACCGCCTTGTCCTAGTAAAGGCGATCGGCAGCGGCGACCTCTTGCGCTGGGCCCTATTTCAGGCCATGGTCTGGAGCAAGAGAGAATGGGATACATTCCCATCCTTCTGCGAAACAGTAATGGTAGTGAAGGAGGAGGCAGCAAGAGTGAGGGAACATACTATCAGGAATGTCCACAAGGATCCGCCTTGTGAGGGTATTTTTTACTTGCTCTGTCCGACAGGTACAGGGTCTTTGTTTTTCATCCACCAACAGCAGCCAAAACACTAAAAAGTAATTCAAAAGCATTCTCATTTCTTGTCCTTTTATTTTCTTTTATCAAGTATGATAGGTGAAAACCAAATGTCCAGATGTTCTTTAGCCTAATAGTCCAAACGACCAGATGTCCAAATGATCGTAAAACAAAATAATATTAAGTAAAAAAATGCCGTTACCATTTTTGTCCTTTTTTATTCTACTATTATTGGTTGGAGCAATAGGGGACAGAAATAAGACTCGTCTAATGTCGTGGCGACTAAGGCGGGCGTGGGGATAGTAGTACATCCTCACGCCCCGGGCGTCGGGAATCGCAGAGCAATCTCCAGCCACTCACAGCGTAGGTGCGGGCTTGCGGACGACAAGCAATGGGTAACTCGCCATCCGTTTGTCCTATAAGGACCGGGACCGAGTCGTTGATGGCCCTTAGTGTTCCACGCACGCCTCAAAGAGATGTCAGCCAACCATAGGGGCCTACCAGGGCCGATGCCTGCCAGGGTCATGGGATAAAGTTAAAGGCCAAAGGATACTCGTGGTCCTAGAACGCAAAAGATAACTGAAGGTTTTAGCCAGTAAAAGTCTGACACGCTCTCCCACATCACCCTTAAGCGAGAGAAGTCATTCGATGATTTCTTACCTCAAAAAAAAACCATCTAACGAGAATTCATGCTACACTAAATCAAAGACAACGTTACCACACAGAACAATCGATGACGATCAACATTATAAATCGACAACCAATGTCAATTGCTCTGCCCCCCTAGCCAAGTTACGTTCGTTTCGTTTGCGTCAAACGCCTCGAGTAGGCCACGCCTCCGATTTCTTTGTTCTGACGTCATTTGAACGCTCAGTCACGTGGTCAGAACAAAGCAATCGGAGGCGTGGCCTATTCGAGACGTTCGACGCAAACGAAATGATCGTAACTTGGCTAGGGGGGTTGATAACACCTTAAAATGCTTTCTACCTTCAATAAACATCATCAACTACCTAATAGTATTTCAAACTTCCAATAACGAGCACTGACACACTAATTCCATTTTCTAACCAAATTCACGTTTCCCCGAATAGTTACAAGTTGCGTGTGATAATTAGTAACAGATAGCATGTCTACATATTAATTAATACACGAACACTTTTTATCATTCACTGTGATTGCTATTTTAATTTATTGACTGTGATTGTTCATAATTACAGAGGATCGACGAAAAAATCTGTCTAACTTAATTAAAATAGATTTAATTATTAGTGTGACGTGTTTGTATGTCGTTATTGTGTTACATAAATTAATAATTTCACGTTTATGTCTACTACTGATTTAACTATTGCGATAACTGATCGATAAATTACACACGAAACGTCTTTATTTCAGCTCAGGAAGACAATCGCTTTGCATTTTCTTGATGAAAAAGGCTTGTCAGTTATTTTTAGGGTTCCGTACCTCAAAAGGAAAAAACGGAACCCTTATAGGATCACTTTGTTGTCCGTCTGTCTGTCTGTCTGTCTGTCTGTCTGTCTGTCTGTCTGTCTGTCAAGACCCTGTCTTATCTCGGGAACGCGTGGAGTATCGAGTTGAAATTAAAATGATTTACTCAAGTCTGAGATCCCTTGATGCTGTGAAAAAATCAAACTTCTAAGTTAACGAAAAAAAAGATACGGCAGTTTATGCCAATTTCCAAACCGCAAAAAAAAATCTTTTTTTGCGGTTTGGAAAAATCTTCGAGAGTTCATCGGGAATTCAACTATTTACATAGGTGATTTTATACGGAACCCTCAGGGCGGGAGTCCGACTCGCAGTTGCCCCGTTTTAATGGCGAAAATCAGTATTATGTAAAGAAAAAAAGAAAGAAAATATGTTTATTCTGCCTGAATAGACGCACAATTCGTTACAAATATACAAAAACCAAGTTTCCTGACAGGCCATGTGTGTATCGGGCATAACTGTGTTACACCACTAGGACCATAGACCATAGGTAGTAGTTAGCCTATTATGTCTCACTGCTAGGCGAAGGCCTCCCTCTTCCACACACATCTTTTCTCAGCCATTGTGGGCCAGTCCCGCCGGTAGTTTTCAAGCTCATCTCTCCATCTGAAAAGTAACCTAAGAATATTATATTTATTCTCCATCATCATTTCGGTCGAAAAACGTCCGCTGTTGGACATAAACCTTCCAAATGTCATCACAATTAACGTTCCTGTGTGTCTCGCATCCCTCAGGTTCCCGCAATCCTCACCAGGTCATCGGTCCACCTTGTAGAAGGCCTTCTAACGCTACATTTTCTGATGCGCGGTCGTGACTCCAGAATATTTCGGTCCCATCGACGCGAGGACTGGTTCTAGACGGCGCGGGAGAAAAATGTCCAGAAGGACTTGGGGGAGGCTTTTGCCCAAGAAAAACCACTGCTGGGCTAAACATTTTCATCAACGTTACCATTGGACCGGTTCTGTATTACTTCTCTCCGATGAATGTAAAATAAAAAAAATGTTTTGAAATATCTAAATTCAATCTCGAAAAGATTGAATCATAACAAAATGATTACACAAGTTATGTATTTTGCACTGTGAGATTATTTGAAAGAGTCACTGTGGCCCTGGAACGCAAAAAGCAACTGATGGAAAATGAGTGGGTCTTTCTTGGTCATTCAAAGTTAGTTTTAATTTTTTTTTTTTTTGATGCGCTTGTCCTCTATTTAACCTGATGGAAAACAACGATGTAGTCAACGGTGTTTTCCATCTTGACCTATTCACTCTTGAATTAAAGACCCCCAGTCTGACACTCCCTCTCGCTCAACTTAGAGCGGGAAAAGTTATTCAATGATTTCCCACCTAAAGAAAAATCAAAAGCTATATTTTACTATTTTAAAAATTGCATCATGCCAATACATTTGAACAAGAAGTGTGGGAGTCACTTTAATTTTTGCACTCCTCACAATGGCTTATAAAAATATAATTTATTTTATTGTCCAATGCATCTGTAATTAAGATAGAGGTTAAAACACAAACTTTATTTTCATAATTAAAGATTTATTGTGGTAATATAAAGTTAACACTCGAAATAATTATGAGTAAGG
Source organism: Mythimna impura (assembly GCA_905147345.3). Classification (NCBI taxonomy): domain Eukaryota; kingdom Metazoa; phylum Arthropoda; class Insecta; order Lepidoptera; family Noctuidae; genus Mythimna; species Mythimna impura. The sequence goes on from LR990344.1 coordinate 1,897,793, forward strand.
ACCTCGAATTAAAGACCAAGGTTATTTACTAAACGAGGTAAAACCTACATCATAATTTAAATTTATTGCCCACAATTAATATTTATTTTTATTTTTGTATCAGCTCATATGAATGCCAAAATAACTGTCTTAATTGATGTAAAATATCAATATAATCGCGGTTCTGCAAATCTGTTGATTGTGTTTTGCAGGAGGTATTTATTTAATCGTTATAAACATTTTAATATGGCTAATCACCACTACTTGTTATGTCATCATTGGGTTTCAATTACTACTTTGCGATTGTTATTTTGTCCTTCTGAGAGAGTTTTGCTCTCATAGAAGATGTAGTTGGCTAAAAATTTAATTTCTAAGTTTATTTAGCAGTGGACTATATATCTCTTTATGAAACAGCGGAACAAGCGATTGTACACTACAGAGTAGAATTCCCTGACGGAGTCTTTGTTTCATGATGCCACAACATGGTCATATATCACCGGGACACCATGGCGGCGCGACCAGTCTCCGCTACCAACAAAATGTATACAGCTCTATAGAGAGTTACTCATCTGGTGTCTGTTTGGTTGCGCAACCAATTTAGCGGCGCGACCAATTCGGACGCGTGCACTTAAGGTCCATTTTGACACTGTCTCAGTGTGGTGTAGCGACTCTAGTTTGGTAGCTTACGGACACCATGGCGGCGCCACTGGTCGCGCCACCGTGTGGTGTCCCGGTGAAATATAGCCCTTAGTCAAGAGTGAATACTGAATAGGTTACTTCTAGGCGAGCTAACTTCATTATTGACCACATCAACACTTACTATCAAATGAGATTGGTCAAGCAAGAGGTCAATAATTATAAAAAAAAAAACAAAAGAAAAATTAACAATAACGGATAAAACTTCCAAGCCTATATCTCCAAAGCCTCCACCCTATATCTTGTGCTATGAAACCTATACATCAACGGCTCAATAGTAGAAAATTAACATCAACCAATAAAACACCAACCTATATAACCACATAGGTGCCCAATAAACAAGATCATTACTGCCACAAAAATAAACGAGAACATCCCTAGTTATTAATGTGACCAATTAGTTGCTCGGCGGACGGATAAATAATTTAACGTGTCATGGCGTCACGCGACGTGTTGCCGTGACACGCTGTCACACCGTCACGTGATCTCGTGACGTGAAATGACGGCGTGACAAAAATTAGGGTTATTGTATTTTAGGACGTTCATATTTTTGTTTGCTGTTTCGTTTTGATGTTTGTGTTTTGTGTGAGTGCTTACTTGAAGGGTTTTATGGTGACCTGGATAAAATAAACGGTGATGATATTTTTGAGACTATTGAAGACGATATGGAAGTTCAAAGGCCTTTGATTCCATAGGAGTAATTATAAAATGACTCTTGAAATTCTGACAGTCTGTTGCCTTATTGGGTCTCTCTACCTGTAATATGGAAATATTGTAAGAACAACTATTTTTTTAAAAGAATAACCATGAGTTTCTTGCCGGTTCTTCTCCATAGGAAACGACCAATTTGGAACCGTGCACTAGCTTCTGACGTTTTATTAGTGCCCATGTAGGCCTATGTGAAATAAAAAACTTTTGAGTTTGACTTTTGACTCTACCACGACTGACTAAGATTGGGACCCGTACTAGTATATAGTACATCTTAATATTAACATTAAAAAATATGTATAAAATACACGCCGGAACAGGCATGTCCAATAACAGTTGGTTCGTAAAAACTCTTACTGCCATTTTTCAGTCTATAATAGAAGAGCTAAGACTTGCAGAGAAAGGCTGTTAGGATGTAAACAAAATTCCAACATTTTCTCATCCCTTAGCATTTCACCAAGAACATTCCAATAAAAAAATCCTACGAGCTAAGCTATCTACCACGTAAGGAAATAGATCAGGTGGACAAGAATTTCTAACGCACATTCTTATACCTAGTATAGTATCAATTCAGAAAGTTATCTGGACAGTGAGACCACAGAGTAGTTACACAACAGAGACCGAGCTCCATACAATTGTCATGCCTACAGGAATATTACTGCACGAATTTATGGCGTGATTTTCATGATTATGATGACTTGTGTTTAGGTGCGTAAATTTGTTAGTATTCGAGTAACATACATCATAACCCTACCAGATTTTTACATCATTCACAGACTTCTTTATCCTACAGACTTCTCTGGTCTGCGAAACAACATTATCATTCATTTGTTTAAAATGATCCACCTTGCTGTGATTGATATCACCCCTGCCACGGCGATGTTCTCATCCCAGCACATTTGGTATTTTCCCTAAGACACTACTAGAGAGACATAGTACGACTCCATAAAGTGTAGTCTCTGTAACATTACCTCCTCTTGTCGCGTACACTATTACCATCATCCCATGGCTACCTCACCAATTAGTACCTGATGTTTATGTATAATTTCTTCTAGTCAGCTAATTAAACATGAATGTACAGACAAGTCGTGTCGTCGGCTGTCCTATCAAAGGCGAGTCCACTCCTTTTTTGAGTTCATGATTCACACTAGTTACAGTACTGTTAGGGCTGGCAGGTGTTGAAGTTGTTTTATTTGAATTTCTGTTTGGATTTTTCTGAGCCAGTTTTTTATTTAATTATGCGTGTTACTCTATCTAACGTTTTTTTTTGTTCTCATCCTTAGCATGACCATAAATGGCCTCTGATATTCAGGTTTAAGAGAAATTGAGGGAAAATGGCTGCAATGATCATAATCACATCACTTCAGGCAAAATACGTCCACTGCATACATTCACAGATTCAAGCCTCTCTCAAATAACGTGGTCCTTCCTTCTTGTATCGAGTGGATTTGATTGCACTTCAGCATTTCATGGTCTACCATTTATGACACCTTCCAATTGCGGCTTTAGCTCTTCATATCGCGAAATTGTCTCTTTTATCAGAACCAAATTTAGAACTAGAAAAAAAACATTTAGATTTAGGTACATGCTTTTGTGGGTTTAATTGAATAGGTGCCGTTACAGCTTGAAGTTGAAGCAACAGATAAACAGCAATTTCTTCGAGGTTTTTTTTTACCTAAAAGGCTACATAAGGTAGTATACATACATTTCAAGACTCCACCACCTACACCACAATCTAACATTAAATACGACACCTACCAACCCTACACAGGTACCGTTGTATGACGTGACCGAACGGTTGTCAGCAGTATGAGTGATGGCGTGCCGCGTCGACGTTACCACCTGATTTATTACTTCCGAGCCCCTCCTCCCGGCCCGCGAACCGCACCCCGCTATCACCCGCCGGTACAGACAGCAGCGGTGTCGACATTATTGAGCAAATGTGTGAATTCCATTCGAAGTGGTTTTTAGATGCATGGGTTTAGTTTTGCATTCCATTGATAGCTGGTGTAGATAGAATTTTCTGAAAAGTTCTGATGTTGATACTGGTCCTAAACTACTATAAGTTATTTGATGTAGCACCTAGAAATGAGTTGAAGAAAAATAGAATTGACAGTCTTGAGAGAAGTTTTTAAAATATTGTGTCCACGCTGCTCCTGTTTCAATAATGCCTTTTTTTTTTGGGAAAACCTTCTTGCAGAAATAGTAACGTTAATTGACGCTTATGACGATAACGCTCTTTTTTTTATTTAGTAGCATTCATCTCTTCTAATGTTCTCAGTCATCACTACAATTATTACCTAATACTTTTTTTCGATCCCACGTCGACGCTACATAAAAATAATTATATACATATAAACACATATTTTAACGCCACGATCCCAACAAGAAACGGTAATTACGTTGAAATAATTATGTGGTTGAACTTACAACTGTTACAACCGGACCAATACGGTAAGTAAAGGCTAATGTAAATAATTAATTTTCTCGTTTTATTGTGATAATGGAGCAACTATCTCTCTTAGAATTGTTCAAAGTTAATAAAGAGTAGAAAGCTTCGTAACATTCTGGAGTGATATAGTTTTAAGTGCAAGTAGCTTTGGTATTTTCCAAAGACTGTATTTCTTTCTGAGTAATGGTAAAAGCAATTATTGTATTGGCTGTCAAGGTCTCAAACCCAATAATATTAATTACTAATGAGTCAATAAGAATGATAATTTCCAAAGAGTGATAATTTCAGGTTTAACAACCATCTGTATACTAAAAAGTTGTTTATGTACTAAGATAATTAACGTAATTTATGAAAAAAAAACGAATTAAAAAGATTGTGTGTAGTGGAGATGAGAATGTTGAGATAGATATCTAGAGTGACGAGAATAGGTAAAGTGAGAACTGAATAGATTAGAGGAAGTTTGACAAGAATGCCACTGACCGAAAAAATTAAAAGGGAATTGTTCGTCTTGGTACGATCATGTGAAGAGGAAGGACAAAACTCATGTGACTAAAAGAGTTACAAGTATAACGTGTGTGATGTGTGTGTTGTGTAGATAGATGGAGAAAGAGAAAGAGGACAAAGAAAAGATGGATGGATTGTATTAAGAATGATATGAAAGAAATGGGAGATATTGATAGCTGACGATTGGCAGGACAGAATGGAAGAATAATGTGTTGTGGTGACTCCGAGTAGCATGGGATAAAGGGTCCTGCTCTTGATGATGATAGAAACACAGTCAAAAATCCAGTTACAATTTCAAAAAGTTAAAGTGTTAAAATCGGTTGAATTTACGACCTTCTTCGTAGTTCTTTGATTTGGTCTGTAGGTACCTTGTGTTACCTTAAGTAATATACCTGTAAGCATTCTCAAAATATTTCTTCTTCATACTTGTTTGCAATCAGTACTCAACTCATCTGATGCAGGTGTAAGAATGCTTCCAATGTCGTTTGTCGCGGTACAACGTGTCGTGTCGTTAGTTTTCCTTGATTTCAGACGCCGCTGCATTTCATTAGATGTCTTCGTTTCAATCTAGATTAAAATATCGTGTCTGTCTACTCTGTATGTTAGTTTTGGATCTGCAATGTTGATTAAATGTCAGTTTTTGTAAATTTATGTTTTCTTAATGGTTAGGTTGACATTTCTCAGTCATTTTTAGTTGGTCAAGATTTTGAGTTTACTTGGATATAGTGTTCTAGTGTCTTATTGAAATACGAAATGTGTAGCAATATTGGTTAGTGATTTATCAATGGGCTTTGTAATAAACATCCACGTAGAGAAGTATAGTCTATTTTCCAATAGCTTAAGAATTTTTCTATTCTTTACATGTTTCAGCAAGTGTTTGAGTTTTATTAACCTGTTTTTTTTTATAATGTCTATGTACTTCTAATGCATATGATCCTAGCAATTTCGTTTGTGAAAAACACACATCTCTGAACTCCTAAATCATAAAAGCAAAATAACCTCTCTGTAATGCAATAAGTTTATCAACACAGGAATACTCGGCGTTAACTAAGGCCCGCTGTAAACTTCAGTACAACAGCCATCCTCCACCGCATATATCATTCTGTTTTATGAATTGTAAATTTTACGTTATATAGTCTTTAGTGGGCCATATTTCAACATGTATTAATGTCTCGCCGCCGGCAGGCAGGGTTGTACGTAGGGCGTATTTGGTATTCTTAACAATTGTGCTGTTTGATATTGAACTGATAGGGATGGCAAGTTTTATAGGTCTTTACTTTTCCATCTTACAACAGGAATAACTTATCGAATACAGTCATTTAAAAATAAACATTTTGCTTTCCTTTGCTGGCAACGATAAAACTATTTTTTTTTCAAAAAAAAAATTTCAATCAACGTCACTAGCCAGACCACTAGTTTCATTCCGATCTATAATGAGTTTCTCTTCATAACTAATATATTCGTAATCAAATTCAAATAGAGTAATTTGTTTGACATGTTTTATTTTATTTTAATACAGATTTCTAATTAATGTTGATAGAATTTATTCTAAATTATCTTTAGAGTGTTAATTTAAAAAATATGCTAATAGTATGTAAATTATGTCATTTTTAGGGTTCCGTACCTCAAAAGGAAAAAACGGAACCCTTATAGGATCACTTTGATGTCCGTCCATCTGTCCGTCTGTCTGTCAAGACCCTTTATCTCGGGAACGCGTGTAGGTATGGAGTTGAAATTCAAACTATATATTGAAGCCTGCGGTCCCTTGAAGCTTTGAAAAAATCAAACTTTTGAATTAACTAACAAAAAAGATACGGCCGTTTATGTCGCAAAAGCGTATATTTCAACACTCTCAAGGAAATTGATAGGGTACTTCCCATTGACCTAGAATCTTGAAATTTGGCATGAAATAAGGTCACATAGCACAAGTAGATATAGGAAAAAATCTGAAAACTGTAAATTTGTAGTTACGTCACACTTTTTTTTGCGATTCGGAGAAATCTTCGTAACTCAATTCGGGAATTAAACTGTTTTTATAGGTAAATTTGTACGGAACCCTCAATGCGCGAGTTCAACTTGCACTTGCCCGTTTTTTTTTTAATTGATATCATTATAATATAAATCTATGCAAAAAAAAAACAATTTCCTTTTCTTCATTTTATGTGCGTTACATTCCATCGCTAAGCTAAATAATATATAATTTGTAATAGACGTCGATGAGTGTAAAATCCTACTGCTTGACCTTTCAAAATGAAAATCAGAGACTACCCTTAGGACCAATATCAAACATGCTTACAGAGAATCAGGCCAAAAAATACAAAATGATTTCCAAAATGCAAAATTTTCTAAAGCCAATTACCAATAGACTGAAAAAAAAACACATTTATAACCCAAAAACTATGATGACGACATTATCCGTATAAATAACAGAAAATCCTTGATTGAAGATTTATAATTATCTGACTACTGACTAAGATATATTGCCATAAGATAAGATAATAACTATGTCTTAATGAGATTAAACGAGCGATTAGAAAACTTTCATATTAATTTGAATAGATAGAGGGTAATTTATTATAGATATTGCTGTTAAGATTAACATAGTGATGACACCCACACACATGATAAAATGTAGTATGGGTTTGCTTATATTTTAAGTTGTTTTATTGTTTTTTTTTTGTGTTAGCAAAGATCACAAATCACTTGGATTTCTTAGGAATAAATGAGATATTTCACGGTGAACTAAACACACACGGTGCTTGTCTCTCATATCAGGTTTTGTACTTAGCTGAAGTAATAAGCCTGATATCCGTTCAGTATCCAGTTTTAACACACAGGTATTTAGGTATTTCTTTTCTGAGTCGTGTTCTTGTAGAACTCCGGTTTCTTCCCGTCTGGTCTTCAGCAGTACAGGTAGAGAGGCTTCTCATCCAATTTGCCAAATTAAAACTATTTCATAGTGAGACACTCTCACGAGTCAACTTATTTGCATATAGTCCATCATGTGAAGTTATGTGTGTCAAATAATTTATCATGATTACTGTCATTTGATTAAGAAGCTACACAGAAGCTTACCTCGACGATGCGTAAGAAGGATGATGACATTTTATCTTTATTAATCTGACGCCGGAAATATTCACTCGTTATGTTTCTTGTTACATCGAAGAAGGTAGTGGAAGTTACAGCTTCTGATAATCATATTAATAAAGTCAATAGATGTCAACGTTTTTTAATTATGCAGCAGTAGTACTTTTTTTTCAAGATTTTAATAGCCGGTAGCTATAAGTACTAACACTAGTTTTTAAGTTCTGTGTAGACTAACCAACTATGGACTTTGTCCGAAATATAAGATTTTTATAATAATTGTTTTCAACTGTATCGCCCATTGTTGTTAGTGATTTTTGTGCTTTAAATTATGAATCGTTATATATTAGTCTAGTAATTGTCAAATTTTTCAGAAAAGATCTTTACAATTTTAATATATGTATGTGTTTTAGCAATATTTTATTCAATATGTTACTGCATGTAACTTAAAACTCTGCCCACCCTGCAGAAACACCAACCCACACTCCGTAGGTGGGATACACTGATAAATCAACAACCGAACACATCTTATAAATAAATTAAACACAAATCACGTCCAAACCAAAATTAATGCCTCCAACAAACTTACGATGATCGATACAAAGCTTAACACATGACAGATACCATTAATAATACCAACTTAAGATTGATCGAAACAGAATCAATCTTATTCGAATATCAATCGATAAAAATCTTTACAACTAGTCACGATAACACATTCAAATTTTTTAAAGATCACGAATGAAATTAACAGAAATATCAATTAATCATCCCAGAAGAGCAATGAAGATTTTATGTTACATATATCGATGTTGCATTTTATCGATTGTATCGATAAACGATATAAATAATGGCGATTAAATGGGCCGCCGTCGCTACAGGGTACTTTTAGCCATATAATTCATAACGCCATTAAGGTTACCCTAATAATGTAAAGTAAATTATGATGTCCGTTCTGGAGTACTAATAAATTTATTAATAGGGATATCAAGCTGAAATTGCACGTCATAATAAAAATCATAATAATATGAACTCGAACTCCTTCAATTTATGAGATTTAGCTGTCTGTAGCCTTTAAAGCACGGATTTTCGCTAGATGTAGTTACTGCTTTAGATGAAAACTACTCAGAATTAGATCTTCACTCATTTCTCCTTAATATTCCCATAAAGGCATAAAGTACTCACTTCAATTTTTGAATTGAAAATTCCAAGCAGAGAACTCATCACATTCTCTTTTGGCTTGAAGACTTGTCCTAAATTTTTAAAGGAGAATTCGAAAACTTCTTAACTTCAAATTTACAATTCTGAAACCGAGAGATACACGAATAAAACAAAAAAAAAACCTAGCAACCCTAGCTCGTAATAAAAAAGTTTTGTGTGGAAGGCAGCTCTGGCCGATTCATAAATTTAGCGTCGCGCCGTTTTGTTTTATGTACGATATTATCTATGTGCACGCACCGAAGTTGTCACGCTCGCGGCCAACACGTGTTCTGTAACACGTTGCAAGACAATGGGAGAAAATTATGTTTGTGGAATTATACAGACTGGTGGAAATGTTGGATTTATGAGCTTGGATATATGTAGGATTACGACAATCCTACATTTATAGACGTGCAATTTAACAATGACAATGTCAGGTTCTATAATTTTAAGGCACGTCAATCATAGCGGTAAGACCTCTTTTTGAAGAGTTGCTAGAGAGGCGCCACGGCGACCTCACTTTTTGCTTGACTAAGGTCCTCACCGAACATGGCCAGTTCGAGAAATTCCTGTATCAGATTTAGGTGGAAGAAACGCCCGGATGTCATCACTGTGTGGATTGCCCAAAGGTAGAAGGTGGAAGTCTGCCCGGTTTGGTCTGAGCACCACCGTGCCTTGGTTGGCAGCGGCAATCTTTCCAATCTAGCTCTGGAATAGGCCATAGTCCGGAGCGAAAGCGAATGGGATCTGTCGCTTACTTCTGTAAAGGTATACTATAAGTAATGGAGATAGCTACAACCGTGAGTTAGACAAAATCTTGTCGCTCTAGCTTCAAAAAGAAGACGCCCTCAACGTCGTTGTGAGTCGCTGGACGTCTTACAGCCGCCGAAGATGCAGGCTTGCCAACGACGAGCCATGAGTAGTTCGCTGTCTGGCCGTCCGACCGGCCACCCAGTAAGGACTAAGCCCGAGTCGACGACGCGTAGTGATCCATACGCACCTCAAAGAGATGTCAACAAAAAAAAAGTGTAGGGGTCTAGTATGGCCGATGCTTTCTAGGGCTGCGGAAACGTTAGGAAGAGGGGTCCTAGAACGCAAAGTTGCCTAACTGAAAGACACAGGTGAGTTTTTTGTCAGTAAAGTTTGACACGTCCTCTCGTTCTAACTTAGTGCGGGAGAAGTCATTTGATGACCTTAAAAAAAAAGGTTTAACAATGGTAAGGGGAGGTTTTGAAAGTGCCAATTATGAAAGAAGATTATTGAAACCCTTATTATATATAACATACGCTTAGATAGCATACGTATCAATATGTGATTGCAGCTGACTTATGGCTGTAGTAACAACAATAAAGTAAAATTAACGTCTTGCTGCAATATGCCCAATGCTTTTCTCCAATACTACAGAAGCGAAGTTTTAAAAAATATTACATGTTCGCATAGATTTCTTGTTACCCGTCTTGTTGTTACGCATGTTACGTAACACGTTATTAGAAACAACAACGAATCACAAAGGAAGGAACAATGGAAGGAAGTCATGATCGCGCCTACATTTTATCACCTTACTACCATTTTGCCCTCATGGCATGTCTTAGCAATTTAACATGTATATCTCACACATAAATGGCACGTTAAGCTGAAACAAGCAAAATGAAAAAAACCGGGTAAATGCGAGTTGGACTCGCGCACTGAGGTTTCCGCACAAACTTACCTGTGTCGAGTTGCGAAGATTTTCCAAACCACAATTTTTTTTGTGACGTGTCTATAAAATGATCAGTTTTCAGATATTTTTCTATACTAGTGCTATGAGACCATGCTTCATGCTAAATTCCAGGATTCTAGGTCAACAACAAGTACCCTATAGGTTTTGATTTCCTAGCGAGTTTCAAAATATGTACCTAAACGGAGCATAAACGGCCTTATCTTTAGATTGGGTTGACTTAGAAATTTGTTTATTTTTACTGCGGTCTGGACCTGTATGAAGCTGAAAGTAATATCAAAATACTCAGGATATTAATTTCAGCTTTACGCATTTCTGAAAAAAATGGTCTTGACAGACGGACAAACGGATAACAAAGTGATCATAAGGGTTCCGTTTTTCCAACTTAGTTACGGATCCCTGAAAACGTAAGTACAAACTATTCATTACTAGTTGGACGTCAGAAGGGAAACTGAATGTCATGTCTGACGTGCCTGCCTGTTATAAAAACGGTTAGTACAATGTCTAACGTAACAACTTTCCAACAAGCACACCAGTGTCACGTGACCATATGTATGACCAAAAACACTTGTTGATATCGAGAAAATCAGAAAACTGGAAGCTATAGATGCATTCTGTAAGCAATGATATTATGAAAGAAAAGTGACACACAAATGACAGATTGACAAAACGAATTGATGAAGAATGTGTAATACTGAAAGTAATACGGGACAATTGGCAGAGTATGATTATGTCTTATTGATGTAGCAGTATAAAAAGGAAGCATGATAGCTACTACCTTCACTCAATGAATAAATCACTATACGCAATTACACAAAAACCAAACAATCCATTACAAGATACCGACCAAAGGAAGGCATTAACATAATCAGACACATTCGTCGAAATAATGTATGTAAAGGGTTTTAATGAAACGTCCCCGAGCAAGCTTGGCGGGTCATGAAATAACTATCATTAAGACCGACACGATACGAACGATAATCATCGGCTTCGAGCAAAAAGCCGTAGCATCGAGTCCGATGCAAATTGCATATGCCATAAATCAACTGGTTAATCACCGTAGTACGAACGTAGTAATGAGATTACTTGAAAAAATTACAGTGCGCGATAGTCCACGGGAAAATGATAGTCTAGACGTTTACAATGCTGATGATACTTTTATTGCGAGTAATTGTTGGGAGTTGCATGTAAATGTAATTGTTTTGTTTCTACTACTTGAAGCTGATGTAGATTTTTCTAAAAATTATTATCTGTGACTTGAATTGAGGATATGTTGCTGTGTTATTTAAAAATGAAGACTGTTTTATTTTGTGAAATAACAACAAAAAGAGAAATATTTAATAGATGCCGACCAATAAAAACAATCAAGATTTTAACAAACACCACAATCGAAAAACAATTATGCAAATTAACACACTATAACTTTCAAGATGAAGATCATTCCAATCGTCTTTACCAGTTTTGCAATCAAAATAAATAAAAGGCACGAACTATTAAGTAGTAACAATCGTAAGACATGAACTTAACGCTATTGAAGTGAAACAAAACGCCAATCGTAAAGACGGTGAAGATGTAAGAGGCGATAATAAGATATCGAATGCGGCCAAAGAATTTATAGTCGAAGCTAAAAGAACGGTCGATGACGATAATTCACCGCATACAATAAAGAGCGCTATTGATCTTTCAGAAAGCGAATCGGCTCGTAACAGAACAAAACACGCTACCGCCGAATGTCGCATAAATCTTTATTATTGCGGCAACAAGCTTATAGTCAGTCGTTTCAGGTACTCAAACCGGATCCCAGCCAGTATAAACTCACGACTCCGAAGCATTTTTTCGCTCAATGAAATATGCCACATCGCCCCCGGCCCAGAGGAAGGAAACCCATAAATAAATAATAATACAACCATTTATATTACCAAAGGGTTTCGCCCGACGTGTCTATTATCATCTGAATTGTTTAAATATGATAATGTATCAAAATAACAGGCAGCCCGTTCGCGGCCGCGACTTCTGTTCCGACATTATCATAAAGATTCACTTAATAGACTGTTTCTAAATTATTATAGTGCTCTGACACTGCTTTATGGACGGCCAGATTACGGTGTTGACTTTTTGCTTGAATACATTAATTTGTGTATTGGACGGAAATTCCATGGGTTTAAATTACACAGATTTAGTTTCACGCGTTTAGATCGGCGATATAGCTCGTTAGATGTTTCTTACTACGCAAGCGATAAAAAATTCTAATCGAGAACCATTAAGGAAATAATCAGCGATCAACATTCATGATTCGGTCGTAACTCTTTTTCGAAGTAAAAAAAGGCTTTTGAGACTGCAACGTAATAACGGAACATGTAATCATATTCGCAGATCAAAATCAAATTTAATTATCACCATCCGGCCGCTCAGACGTTTTAAAGCTCGCAGGCTATGTTTCTGTATTAAAGACGGAGTATAAAAGGGTAATAAAGTAACCCTAATAAACCCCGAAACGCACTGAGCTGCCTCGCAATAACCGTACGTAGACTAAACAAATGATTTTCACGATAATAAAAACTTCACAATAAAAGCGTTCACGAAATGTCGGTCATTAAGTGTATTTACGCAGCGAAACGGATATAGGGGCCGTAAAAATGTAGAGCAGCTTATTGAGACGTTGGCAACGGTCTTGCCTCGAGATCCGACTTAATCTATGGCCTACACGCCTCGGCGGGCTAATTCGGGACATCGGACGGCACCCCGACGTAAGAAGATTAAACTGGCTTAAAATTTTCTGACAAATTAAAATTTCAACTCGAGGAACGAAGAACAATATTATCAAGATCGCATAAAGAACGTGCGTCCTTTGTATTCCATATTTACGAGCGTTGCGAAGGAAAAATCGTTTAGGTAAACACGAGGGCAATAAAAACAAGCGGGCGTGCAATTCGCATTCGTGAGCAACGAACGTGAACAGTATTTAAAACCACAATTTATTCAGTTACTTTATCGTTAACACATGAGTTTACACTAGCCGGTAGCGGCCAATTAAGTCGGTTGAAAGGCGAGGCAATAATAACTTTATATGGATTAACTGTGTCAGATGCATTTAGAGATATAACGCGGAGCGGTCTATCGCCGGCTGGCGGCGTGCCTGAGTCCGCTTCAAATGCATAAATTATTGCTCTCGGTGAAATTTCACTCAGGGTTGTACCGCCTTAGACAGCAATGGTAATTAATATATTTCTCGATAACAATGAAGATAAAAACGTCGTTGAGCCGTATCGAGCGGAAGGCGAACTGCGCTTATAGCACAACGCAACAGAAACCCATATTTATAGTTCTATTGTTGTACACACAAGCGCTTTTTGTTGTTCAACTCCAAACACAAACTGATGCTATTGAAATCTAAATTGTTATTTCATTCATAATTTATCACTCTATCGACCTTTGTATTTAAATGTCTAGAAACGAATTTCATGTGGACAAGCCGAGATTAATGCGGTCGGGACCCTCGACGAATTCATATTTTTCATTATGCGATGATTTGACACAAAACATGCTCGTCATCGCACTGTTTTCTATTAGAGTGTCGGTGTAGAAATAGGAAGCATTAGACCAGATTTGATCACCATATCATATAAATCTGCCTAGATGTAATTGAGAACTTTCAAAGTTGATCAACCACGATATATCATTTATTTAATTAATATTTATTTTAAATTACGAATAGTCATCGTGTTAATCGAGATTATGATCTGGCCGTCCCTCACGTTCAGCGGTCGTAACTAAACGCATGGTACCAACAAGGCAATAAATTCGAAGCCAATCGCCTTATGATTTCCTGCGGCCAACAATGCGATAGTTTGTCAGTTCTAGGCGGTTGTTAGGGCGCGTGGGCGTGGAGGGCCCGTCATCAATCACGCTCCGTGACTCTTTCAACCTGCCGGCGAGGGGTGCGGAGGGAGAGCGGGGCAACAGGGCTGCTACACACATAAATTATGCCCCGTTTTTGTCCGACTGTCGACTGGAGACAAAATTTGTTAGCGACACTGTTAATTAATTATACGTTTCCATCCTATTAAAGAATCAACAGACATTATTTAAATTTCATTATAATTTATTTGATGCATTTATCATTTGGATATAGAAATTTTGTTAATGTTTAGCTGTAATGTTCTGTTTTTATAGATAATGTTAATGATGTTGAATAATTTATAGTTTTGCAAAATTACAATATTGGTAAATTAAAATGTTATAATTTATAGTTTTGTTTACTGTTAGATTCTTAGATATTTAAACATAATTATAATTGTTAACATGAAGAGGGAATTAGGTACTCTAAAATATTAAACCTCGCCTTGACACAATTAAATTATTTATAACAACTTTTTGTCTATATAAAATACTCATCACCGGTCAGTAATATTTGATCTACTACTTTTTAATTTTTTCTAAATAAATATAATAGTCAGGCTAACCCTAGTAGTAAACAGACATACTTGATCATAGTCAGTGTCGGCACTAGCTGACGTTTTTATACAGCCTCTGTACGATGGATCGACACTGTCAGGTGCTTTCGAAAAATTGCCTGCGCGTTTGGAGCCCTTCACTAGGTATATTTGCCCTAGAAAGATAACGTGCGCCTCGAAGGCGCCCGCGAAACGGATATATCGCTGTCTTTTGTCATCCAACGCGTTTACAAGCTTGTTTTTTTAAGCCAACTCAGTCGTTGGTCAACACTGCCGAGGGACGACCACTGCTGTTCGGTAAGTACCATACTTTCGTTGCTATGACGACGTGTTGCGCTCGAGAAGCGCATGTTTATCTTCTGTGTAACTTTTATGCATTTCTATGTGATTTAGTTTTTGGTACTTTTTATTTATTTCTACGTAAATTAAGTAAATATACAGTTAGGTTATTGTTACTAATTAGTTTTAATTGTTATTAGGAACATATTTACATAATGGCGAGCAGAAGAGTGTTGGAAGAAAGAGAAATAATTTCCTTTTTGAGTCAAGAAGATGAAAGCCCAGATGATGGCAATGATATCGAAGATGGTGTATATGTTGTCCTCATGCGATGAAGGCGCTGTTATAAATCCTACAACAGGTGAACCTGAGATTATTATGGTCTACACAAGACAAAAGGCGGTGTCGTCTTATTTGACCAGATGCGTTCTTAGATGCTTTGTTCTATAAAGAGTAACAAATGGTCAATGACAATGTTTTATGGCATATTGAATATAGCTTTTGTCAACTTATATATAATTTATACACACAATGTTTTTTCAAAACAAGAGAAACCACTAAACCGAAGAGAATATATGAAAAAACTAAGTACTGAACTGTCTACACCGTGGATGAGATCTATATTGGAAATCCCTATTTTATCAAGGCGTTTGAGAGAAAATATTCAGAATATTCTGCCACAAACTAGTCAAGAGGCTTCTCAAGAAGCTGAAGAGGAACCTATGGCTAAAGTTCGGCGTTACTGTAGCTTACATGCAAATAAAAAGAAAAGAATGTCTAAGACGACATGTACAAAATGTAAAAAGAAAGTGTGTGGTGAACATAAAAAAGATGTTTGCAACAATTGTCTATAACTATAATTTTTTTCAGTATTACTTGTATCTTGAGATTGAACATATAGTAATTCATTAGTTAGTAAGAAAAAAAAATTATAAATGTTACTTATTTAAAAAAAAAAATCTACTTAAAAATAATTACTTCTATTTTTTGTTAAGATTTTATAAAACCCTACATAATTTACTTAATGATTAAAATAATAATATATATTTATGTTTAATTAACTTCTTAATAATGTAATACTTCATTGAAATTACAATAAAAAGAATAATTACTTCAATTTGTAAATAAATAGTTTTTAATATTGTGCGGCGCCTCTCAGGCGCATGTTTATCTTTTCAGTACTATAAAATAAGGTTATCTTTCTAGGGTTTAAAGGAACTAGATTACCTACTTCAGATGCGAGCTAGACTATAGTTTTTATGTATTTTACTTTCTGTTTATAGACTTGAATAGTTTTATTTTGTTGGCTTTGGATAATGAAATGGTTCTTTTATATCGAAAACTTCAAGCTTTATTTATTTGTTAAGGTATTTTCAGTAATATTAAATTAAACTATTGAAGTCCTAACAACAGGCTATTACACTTATTTTTTTTTCGTATCGTCATCGAGCTCTATCTTTGTATCATATAATCTTTCATCAACTTTCAAAGCGATTAACTATTTCATTATCTGCCACTAACTTATTACCAAGCCAAGCGTAACAAAAGCAACATCTTCCCCATCAATACAAACGCGCAACTCACACAATACCATTAAAAGGAAAGCTTTAAAAAAATCTATACAAAACACGTTTAAGCTTCTTTTTATCCAAACACAATGAAAGATTAACAGGCACGTCAAGGTGAGAGTAATGAAGTAAATAATGCGTTTGACAGCGAAGCAGCATCCACAGTACATTCTGTTGAATATTTTAAAAGAGCGCACCCGTTTTGGGAATTAGGGGCTAAAATTGGCAATACGAAAGAGGCCGCTACACATAATAGATTTTTTTTGTAATGCAAATAATGGATTTGGTTTGGGTGTCCGTTTTGATGACGTTCTAAATAAATTATGTTATTGTTAAGATCAAGACGTGTACAAATTCTCATAATGCGATTTTATGGGTATCATTAGGCAATAATAAAACACCAACAGAACTACCGGTAGGTAGACAGACGTATTTATAAACAAACCACTTGCCATAAAAACCAAAAAGTTTTTGCGTACTTACAAATTTAAAAAGTTTTATGATAAATTTTGGTTTAGCAATGGTAATAAACATTTTCGCCAAAATATATAAAACGGAAAGACTAAACACATGAACGAGCGAACATCCTTTTAAAAAGGGGTGAACCGCACAATGCTCGTTGTTTCACAGTGGAAATTAAACATTTGATTTACTAGACACATCCGCAGACGACGTGACATCCCGTGGGAACGACCCTAAATACATATATTCACATACATTTGTCTTTCAAAATGTTCAACCAGCATTTTGCATTACGAAATTGTCTGAGTTATTAGCCACTGTATCTCGCAAGTCTTGTCAAAACATTTTATGCCACCTTTAACACTATATTTAAAATCTTAATTGGTATTTACACGAGAATGTTTACCGCAAGCGTGGGTCGAGGAGCAAGCCATAAAACCTCTGAATGTTTTCGACAACAAATTAAAACGATCCTTAATGATTCAGACGTTAATGATTCAGTCAAAATTCCAAATATGTCTTCTTAAAGAAACGATCCTATCGAGATCGCTGTCCAGCTATAAAATATTTTTATTTATTTCAATGGCGCTTTGTAAGATGTCAGATATAATGAATATATTACCAGTAGCACGGACGGGATATACTTTTTAAAAGGTAATTATTTAAAGAAACGATCTTCGTATAGCGATAAACAAGGCAGATAACAATACATCTCCGACAGCGTTCACGCATTCCGTATCCTCATCCATTACTGTTTCATCTTCAATAACACGTTTCTCTGAGGCAGGGACTACTCGTTGATTGTTTTGAGAAAAACCAACCTTATTCACATGAACCTAAAGTTCAACAGTCGATACAATTTCATCGGCTTTGTGTGTGCGCTAACTCTTTCATCTATCATAATCGTTCATGCTGAAAACAATCAAGATTGATTTTTTTTCTGTTCTAAATTGGACTCTACAGCTGTTGTTTTAGATGGAATTTTCGCTTGGCAGTGTTGAACTATATCTGTTGGTAGCTAACCACTGTCGGAGGCGGCGGCGGCGTAACGAAGGGACCCACGGATCGTGGAAAATGACAAATGACATCTGCCTACCGCCTGTCAAATAACGGACAGATAATAAATGACCCTGATTGTTTATCATCAAATATCGCATATATCATTATCGTGTACGCGCTAGGAGTGGGGGAGGGGGAAGTATGATTAATATTGTTTGGTTTATTTTGAGACGGGCCCCGTAATGCGAACACTTCGGGGGTGAGTTTTAGCGTTGTCATTGCGGGTTGATTACTTTAATGGCTGTGGTGGTTATTAGATTTTTGTTGTACGTTTAATAGGAATTGATCATGATTAATCTACTGAAAGCTTCATTTAGTTCTGGTTTAAATTCGACGCGGTAAGTGACAAAGAATTACAATCGACAGTTTGTCGAACTATACCTTAACCTACATTTGTTTCAATAGTTTAAAAAAACACATACAGTAAGCTCACTCATCCAGGTACTTCATTAAAACAGTGAACAAATTTCCATATACGTACACCATATCAATCAAGCGGAACTGTCTCATGCAATTGTTTACTAACATGCTACCCAACATTTCCGTGACAGAACACATTGAGCACAACCAGCTCCTGGCTCAGAACCCAATGCAAGACAGCTTCTATTTCTGTAGCCTTAAGGTTTATAACACTTTCGCGGTCGAGTTGTTGGTCTGGACAGGCGGTTGTCAAGTGACATGGAGCAAAGCGTGAGTTGATTAATTCAGGCCTGACCTGCCTTCGATGTTTCTCGTGCCTTGGGAGTCGACCGATAATGAATGGACGTATGTTCTGATAGATTTTAACTCGAAGTACGACGAACGTTTAGATATATGGTTTGCAAACACGCCAAGACTGTGGAAGCAATTACTGTTACAGATATTTGCTGGAATTTGTTGATTTTGAAGATTTCATATTATGTACGTATAAGGCAAATTGTAAAAAAGATGTTGATAGAATTAATTATAATAGAATTAATTAATGTAATAATTGATTAATATGTCAGATGAAATGCTAATTAAATCAAAGGAGTTGATGACGTTAATGATCTTTTTAGAAATAATTATAATGTCTGAATTTCGTTTCTCATAAATACTAAATGCAAATTAATAGTTCTATTTAATTAAAAATATTATAACCATATCTTTTAAGTACTTTCATAGCAGTTAAATCTCTTTCGAAAACCAAGACCAGAGTTTTTCCTGGCACCGGTAAATCATTTTTCATGAAAACCACCCCATAACGCGGATACGTCAAAATCAGTGTTCGCGTAAATTTGGCTCGACGCCGCACACCATTCAAGGTAGCTTTAAGTTAACGGCTCATAGCTAGGGGACAAGCGATTCTAAGAAGTGAAGTATACGTACTACGATGACAAAAGGAACAGTCAGAATGTTATGTATAAAATACACAGCAAAATAAATATAATCATTGGTCTATACATAATTTACTCGTATACTAACATTATAAAGGGGAATGATTTGTTTGTATTGATTAACCTCGAATGAATGGATCGATTTTAAAAATTCCTTCATCGTTTATATATTTTAAAAATTCCTTCGCCGATTATATACCTACTGTTGAACATAGGCCTCCCCCAAGCGTCGACACAACGACTGGTCCTGTGCGTTTCGCATCCATCGGATTTCCGCAACCCTCACCAGGTCATCGGTCTACCTTGTAGGAGGCCCAATAATTTTGTTTGTAATTTATAAACTCGGAAAATACTAGACCGATTTGAAAATTGTTTTTTTTAATGTGTATTAATACAGATTATATATTATTTTCTGCTTTCACGTGGGCAAAACCACAGGTAGAAGCTAGTCATTAATATTATAAAGAGGTAAAGTTTGTTTTTTGTTTATTTATTTTTTTGTTTTTTTTTTTGTTTGTAGGAGGTAATCTCTGTAAGTACAGGTCCGATTGCTAAAATTTTTTCCCCAATAGAAATCTGCTTTATTCCTGAGTGACATAGTCTATATTTTAAGTACGCGGGCGAAGCCGCGGGCAAAAGCTAGATAAATACATAAGCAGTAGAACGAAGTAGTGCACCGATATCACCCTACGGTCGTTAAAATTTATATTTTCTAGGCAAGCGTGCTCGATCGTAGACCACATCACTGCTTAACATCAGGTGAGGTAGTAGTCAAACGGGAGCCTATCAATAATTTAAAAAGAATAGTCACATTACATAAAGCAAAAAAATGTACTAAACAGTGAACGAACAAGGCTACTTTATAGTTCATTATTTTTTCCAAGGAAAAATAAATAATAACTCCATTAAACTTAGTTAATACCCTCAAAACAAGCGGTCATTACTGTCACTTCAATCCACCTGCATAAGTAATGAACTGAGGTCAAAAGCTATGAGTCTAGTGCATGAGCAATAAACAAATAGATAATTGTAATTTACCTTATTAATAACCACATTAACGTTGGTAACTTTTAAAAATAGCATAGCATATAGCATATTCAGCCTTTTAATGTTCCCACTGCAGGGACTCAGGCCTCCTCTCTCTAGGAGAGGGAATGGGCCGTAATCCACCACGCGGGCCCAGTGCGGGTTGGTACTTTTAAAAATACCTTAATATAATATTATTATTTTTTTGGAGTTGGGAAATCATCTAACGACTTCTCTCACTCTAGGGTGGGGCGAGAAAGCGTGTAAGACTTTTAATGACTATAAACCACCTATGTTTCTTCAGTTTCTCTTTGCGGTGTAGAACCACGGGTCTCCTTTTGAGAATTTCCCCTCTACCTTTTAGTGGAACACTACGCCGTCGACAACTCAGGATCAGTCTTTATCGGATGGGTAGAAGGTGAGCTATCTATTGTTCGTCGTCCGCAAGCCCGCGTCTACGGTGACCGGGAATCGCTCTGCGGCCCCTGACACCTGTAGGTATTATAGTATGTGTAAGATAGCTAATGAAAAACATCATCAGGTATCACTTGGGGAACTTAATGTGTGACATATTTTATTTTACTGGTAATACTTAAATAATTTAATACTTAAATAAGTTAGTAATCCTTTTAAACTGTCTTCAACTTTCTAACAATATTGCTTTCCTTTCATCAGCAAAGAAAAAGTTCAATCCAGAGATTAGACTATCTCTGGATTGAACTTTTTCTGACTCATGAGGGCGTTAAGTATTGCTACCATAATCCGTATAAAGGAGGTAGTTTGAGCTACAGTGTAACAAAATAGAACATTAAATATATATACTTTCTAGAGCGACTGTAATTATTCGGAACAAATAATAGACACAACTTTGTAAACAAATCCGACAATTCACTATCACCATAAACAATTTTACAGGCTTAATCATTAGGTCAACAACCTGTTTAACTATTAGTGAGTTCAGATTTAAACACTTGAAAGCAAACTTAGTAGGTAAGCTTATATACATTATATCAGTTATATTCAAATATCCGTTTGTATAATTGCCTTAGAAACGCCTTCCGCATGTAGGCCTCAACATGCGGAAAAAGTGGCCAGTCATTGTCGTTAGGATTTTAGAGGTTTTAACTATAACTTCATCGTTTCTTTCTTAGGTACTCTTAAGTTTTTTAGGTTCTTTCTCAATATTTTTTTTTCTATTCAATGTGCTTATTTTCTTTAATAAGTTCTTGAATTTTGACAGTTATCTATATTTGTTTTCAAAGATATACGCAATCGATTAATTAAAACTCATTATGCTTCCACACGATCAACGAACAGGCAATAAAATTGTTTGCCAAGTTCCAAGTCTTCATCTAATACTTGCTCTAAAAAATTTATACCATACCAAGATGATTGATATATCCACAAATATTAATATGAAAGTCATGTCCCACATCAAGAGTCTATAAATTGTACCAGCGCATTAATTTTCAGAACGAACAGTAAGCTTGATAAATGAGTGTCGGAATTTCAAAGGGGCACAATGGAGATCTGACCCCAGATGGATCGTTAATCAAAAAATGTCTATGACGTCAAGGTGAAAGAGCGAGGAAATTTGGAGGTGGTAGGCTGATATTTTATTTAAAAGGTTATTATGAAAATGTGACTATGATGTAGCTCAATTTAAAGGTGAATGAAAATAGAAGTGAGGAAACTATAATTGTAGTCAAATGAGATGAAGAAGCATTCAAAATGGTAAGAAGTGATCAAAACAACATGATTTAAAATAACTTGTTACAGATTTTAGAACAATTATTTTTTTAACCAGGTCAAGTACATCACTGTTTTTTAAATTACTGTAATTCAGAATAAATATTGTAGGACTAACATATCTGACAATTAACATATTTTAACATATCTGATAATTTAAATATGTTATCATCGAATGATATCATCGTATTGTGCTTTGAATACCGATATACTGGACAGTTCTATTGATATAAGTTTTTTTAATTCTATACGTGCCCTAACAAACCCTTATCCATCGTCTTCACACATATTCCCACCTCTTCTAACTATAATAGGATCAGTTTCCACCTCTGTTCTACCCTCCATGACGAACCGATCACTGTCAAGTCTAATGCGATTAGCGTCTGCAAGCAAAGTTCGGAGCTACGCGATAATGACTCGGAGGTTCCTTTGAATGATGTGTCAAAATAAGATGTCTGCTTTGATATATGATGTGTGTGGTTTATAGAGTGATTGGCTCTGATTAAAACTGTTGATACTTATGTAAAAATATGATTTTTAAATTGTACGAAAAATGGGTGTATTTAATTAAACATACATGCATGAAGAATAATTATAATAATTTATGCTTCTGATTTCAAAGTTACTGAAAAAAAAGCTGCCTGACTAATAAGTCAATAATAATAATAATTGTTTATTGATCAAAAAGGTAAGAAAAACAAGCAACATATGCAAGGTTAAGTAACCACATTATATGGGAGAATATATTGGTGTAAATACATGGTACATCTGTTAACAAATAACGTTTTCCTGACTCTTAATTAGTTTGACGCAGAAGGTAGATTAACAGAAATTCAATATCGACTACATATATTGTATTACATCCATTCAATTGAATCGATAAAAGATTGATACTTAGATAATAGAGAACTACTTGATTTGTACGCAAACCACAAACGATTTCATTAATACTCAATACCAACGTATTTGATCGCTTAACCGCAAAACTCATTTCAAACAGATACGTGTAGTACTCAAATGCAAATTCATCCTATCAAACACAGAGCATCAATCCTCAAAGGCATCCGATACAGTCAAAAGCAACTCCAATATCGATCATTCGAATCGTGAAACTTCAATTGATAGTATTGACTTTTTACGAGCCGAATAGAGTTCTCTTTTATTTATCGATGCCGAAGTTTCGTAGAAAATCGTTGTTACATAGCAAACAGGATGCGGGGCGAATAAAGTCGGACCGGATACGAAAATCTCTCCATCGACAAATTTATGCAGTTGTAAAGGCAGATTTATACTTGAAGAGGCGACGTGTGAAGCCATAGACACTCACGGATACGCTGGAGAGCGAGCCGACTTCAAACGCATCGTGAATTTCATGACAAATTGTTGTCTGCGTGAAGTTTATGTTTTGTGTGTTTTATTGAGCAAAATGTTTGTCTAACTGGACTTGAGTTTATGGTCTTACTTCTTAGAATAATATTGTTTTTGCTGTTCTTTTTCTAGTTATCTTTTTATTGTACTAGAATTATTATGACAGTTGTTGTCTTTTCATGTTCAGCTGTATTTTATTGTAATTTACAATGTGCGTCGTCGTTTTTTTCGACAACCACATGAAAACTTTAATAAAGTTTTCAAAAATTATGTGAATCCTACTAGTATATTATAGAAGCAGCGACATTATAAAAATTCTTCGCGCATTCTAAACTTTCCCATCCGTGTGTCCCAAAACGATTTCCATGTCTAATAACGCGTGGAGCTCTCTTTATGTTACGTTGAAAAATTTATTGCAAAGAAAAAAGTGACATCAAAGAAACACTGTTATGTTCACTATAAATGTAAAGCTGGGTAATAGTTTATTCTCGCTTATTTACAAATCATCAGAACTGTTCATCTGTACAATAAATTCATGGAATTAAAACTATCTGATGATTATATCAAGGAAATGGTTGACGTAGAAGTGATTCTGATGTTAATTTACTATGTTTCTATCTGGGCGGTAATTGTGGGTAGACGATGTTTCATGCTCAAAGATGAAGAGTGATATTATGTTGTAGATACTTATGATGTTGGAATATTTTTTGGATTAGTATGCAAAGGTTATAAGCAGAAAATATATATTTTTTTGGACATTTCTTTGGATTAGGGCTCTACGAGAGGAAATGGGCCGTAGTCCACCACACAGGCCCACAGGACAGGGTTGTTGGTTGTCACATATCTTAGATTTTTAGTTTTAGGACATGCCAGTTTCTTCACGATGTTTTTCTTAACCGTTTCGAGAGCACAGGTGATGAATCCACGACCTACAACTTTTAAATTACCATTAAACCAGTACTAAATATTATGTTTATCATAAATGTATATTTAATAAAAGAAATACCTACACGTAAGTATTTATACATATAAAGAAATGGAAAGAGGTTTCTGAGATGACTCTTTTGTATAGAAAATAGTCAGGTCTCTAACTGTTTATTATAAACATAATACAGAAGGTGCTTAATGTTTTTTTGTTTTTTCCATATTTTTTTTTTTGTTATTGTTAGACTCGCGTTAGACCACCATCTCACCTGATAGTAAGCGACGATGTGGTTGACGAGCATTCATGCCTAAAAGTAACATATTCACATTTGTCTTAAAACCCTTAGGTTGTTAGCAAGCTATCAGGAAACAGGCTCCAGCCATTTCCAATTTTCATAAAAGACTAACTCTTCAAAACATTCTGCAATAATAAATAAAAAAGTAAACTCAGACTGCAAATTGATGAAAAAAAAAAGATAAAATAAAGCACGAAAACTCCATGACAGACGATTCACTTGTTTGTTTCATTCGACATCCCTTTGAAGAGTTTCAGCTGAATTATGAAACGAATAATTTAGTACTTTTTTCAATGATTCATGGTATTTCGCATAAAATACGCATTCGAATAAAATAAATATCAAAGTGATCCTCACTTTGTTGTTTTTACACAAGTCATGTCTTTGTAGAGTTGATTAAATTAATAAATGCATGAGTTTTTGTGAAGTGGTGGCTAGTTATAATATTTGTGAAGCAAATGAGTTGGGTTTTACAATTATGTGTTAATTCTCGCTGAAGTGTGAGAAAACTTTCGGTTTGTTCATAATGACGAAGATGATGTCGTTTTTAAATTAAATTCTTTTAGATTTAGTGAAACATGAATTATACTGCCAATATGTGTTGTGTAGTGTGTGTGTGTGTGTGTTTTGATCAAATTTAGTTTCATCACGACGTGTAACATTT
Source organism: Mythimna impura (assembly GCA_905147345.3). Classification (NCBI taxonomy): domain Eukaryota; kingdom Metazoa; phylum Arthropoda; class Insecta; order Lepidoptera; family Noctuidae; genus Mythimna; species Mythimna impura. The sequence continues at coordinate 1,923,337 of LR990344.1, forward strand.
GATATATTCTTATCATGGTCTATATTATCATTATGAATAAACAAATGCTTGCAAAAACCACAGTAATATTAACCTAGTTTCGTCTTGTTTTTCTATCAATTCCATATTTATAATTTATTTATATGTATACTTAATCATTTTTGCATCATCGGGCAGTAAAATGTTCTAGACTGTCCTTCTAAATTGTCAAAACCAATTTCAGTTTTGCTAAATCATTTTTAACGGTGAAACCCATTCTCTTACCAATTTAATATTCACAATGATTTCATCTTTTGATTTCAATCAGTTTAAATGTTTACTTTCATTCATATATTATAGCTTTCTCTAAATTTAGGGTGAGACAACCATTACTCGGCTTCTGAATTAATGTTATGAGTGCCTATTCATTTTTAATTAATCCTCTTAATTTGTTTTGGACGTTCATAACGTAAATTATTGCGGATTTGAGCTTGTTCAACATTTCCAACTACATCTTTTGCTACTGGTATTTATTATAACTTATTTAATAAACTTTCTACACTCCTTCGGTTTGCATATTATATTAGTTACTTTATATTTATTATTATAGTATATGTGACCCTTCTAATACTTTCTATTAAATTTGCATTCTTGAGCTTCAACCTAAAGACTGCTGCTGTTTTTATTTTTCTTCAAAACCGGTGCCAATCATTATTTAAAATCATCCAAGAAATCAATCAAATTATAATAACTCCAACATACAAAAAATAAACAAAAGCCAATCACAGGTGATCTCACTCTACAAAAACAAATAAAAATCAGCGACCACAGAAACAAAGCAATTATTGAAACGTGTACGAGCAAACCCGTACATTTTGTATTGTTTAGCAATAATGCTGACGCTGAACTCACGATGCGGTGTATCGCGTTCCTTGTCAATTTAGTACCAATAAATCCGTGTAACAGTAAACATCGTTTTACTTAATCAAACTCCCTAACCTGGGTCGCGGCGCGGTACTCATAACATTAACAAACAAGGTGTAAGGCGACCACCGTACATCTTTATGGTCCTTCGAGCCGGATCATTAACGCGAGCAATCAGTGGACTTTGTGTCAGTTCGTGTGAGTGGTTCCATATCAGCAACAGCGGTGGAGTTGCAGTTCAGGGAGTAAACAGCAGTCTTGAGCGCAATCAAACCAGTCAGCAGAATCAAAGTAAGATCTTTCCTTTTTTTTGCTTGACCTAACAATATGAGCCAAACAATGGAGGATCTTCTGGCCAACCAGAACCAAATCATGGTGGCCATGAACCAACTATTATCAAACTTTAAGAAGGATGGTCAGGAACGCAAAACTCCTGACTACATCAAACGTAGATTGGAAACTTTAGACTCCTACTGGCAGGAGTTTCAATCTAATCATGAACAGTTGAACCCCTTTAGCAACAAATCAATTGAGTATTTTGCATTGAATAACTATCAACAAACTCATGCTTTCTATCTTTCGACGCGTGAAACTATTAAAAGTGCAGGACCTCCGTCTGTTTTAAGACCCGCAATACCGTTAGCTGGCACATCCGGGGCCGGCTTGGACGGGACCCTTAAGAACAGGAATCCCGAGGAGATTGAGGCTACGACCTTTCTTGAAACCCAGAAATTCAAGTCTCAGGGCACCAACAGCAAGTTAGATGAATTACTGAAGAAGCAAACTATCAACTTTAAGGCTTTCTATCGAACGGTAGCGAACATCAACGTCGATGCCATAACTGAGAAATGGGAGTTTCAAGATACTTTGAAAACATTGGAAACGAGGTGGTCGGCCATTGACATGCTTCACTGGGAGTTAGAAGGGGAACTCGACGGGCAAGATAATTCGTATGAGGACAAGTTTACCTCGTATGAAATGACGTACAACAATATGAAGAAGTCTCTGAACAGCAAATTGTGGTCTGTATCACACCGAGAACAGTCTACACCAAAGATGGAAGTGCCTACGTTTAATGGCCATTATCAACACTGGGTATCCTTTAAAGACTTGTTCACGGAGGCCATCCACAACAATCCATCGCTCTCTCAAGCTCAAAAGATGCAGTTCCTTAAAGCTAAACTGAAAGGGGAAGCCGAGGGCTTGATACATCATCTTCAGATTAGCTCTGAAAACTATTCAACATGTTGGGAAATCCTTAATCATAGGTACAATAACAAACTGCTTATATTCACCTCACATATGAATACTCTAACCAATCTTCCGGTCATGCAACAACCTTCAGTCTACTATGTAAAACGCATCCACGATACAACCATCGAATGTGTTCACGCTATAAAGAACATGGGAGCAGACGTAAGCACATGGGACCCCGTAATTTGCTATTTGATGTCAAACAAATTAGATGCTAACACGCATTCCGAATACATCGCATCTCTCAAACAACCTCGTGAACTGCCCATTTTATCAGACTTTTTGGACTTCCTGGAAGCCAAGTTTACGAGTATGGAGTCATCGCGGCGTAAACAAGATCAGAAATCTCCAAATTCCAATGCAAAATCATCTAAGGATAGCAATCCTAATAACAAAAATATAAATCGTAATTCGAAACAATCTTATTCAAGCAACAAAAACGTTTCGAAATCGAACGGAAAATTTTATAACAAACGAACTTGCCCATTATGCAAAAATGGTCATGGATTATTCCATTGTGAACAATATATTGGATTGTCCCCAATCGACAAAAAACAATTCGTCGTTGACAACAAGCTATGCGAAAATTGTCTTTTTAGCCATAAAGGCAAGGAATGCATTTCAACAAAACGGTGCCATGAGTGCGACGGAAGTCATAATACGATACTTCACGATGCGTTCGCGCAATCCTCAAACATATCACCTAACCAAGCGATACCTAAAGCTGAAAATGCCCGTACTTTGCCTGAGCAAAATCAGCAACTTAGGACTCACGTGGCTCAACAACGTGATGTACCGGAAACATTATTGTCCACAGCCGTGATTAAGGTCCAAAAATGTGATGGGTCTTATCTTAACATGCGAGCTTTGATTGATCAGGGCTCCCAAACTTCACTCATCACCGAAAATGCGGCGCAACAATTGGGACTTCCCCGTCAACGATGCAAGGGTGTAATAACCGGTATAGGAGCCAGGGACAATGCCTGCAAGGGAGTTATCAACATAAACTGCTTATCAAGAAGAGAGTCTTACTCTTTTAATACTGACGTTTTCATTATGAAAAGTTTAACAAAAAGTCTGCCAACTTATACCTTTGCAAAGCCCACTTGGTCTTACTTAGAAAACATAGAACTAGCAGATCCCGACTTTTACGTCAGTCGTCCGGTAGATATTTTATTTGGCGCGGACATATATTCCAACATTATTATGGAGGGAATCTGCAGACTTGAACAAACAACACCCATTGCTCAACAGACTCGGCTTGGGTGGATCCTGTGCGGCAACGTAAACACACTGCAATGCAATGTCGTACAGTTTGATATTGACCAGTTGCAAAAATTTTGGGAAACGGAGGAAGTTGCAGAGTCCACTTCGCTTTCATCAGATGATCAAGAGTGTATGCAATTTTACAGCTCAACAACAAAGAGATTGCTAGATGGAAAATATGTAGTAAGGCTCCCTCTGAAAACAAATTTGCATGAACAATTGGGCTACTCGAAATCAAAGGCCATCGCACAATTTGGTCATTTGGAACGTAAACTAAATAAAAAAGAAAACATCGCAAAAGAATATAAAACATTCATACACGAGTACCTAGCGTTAGGACATATGAAACCAGCTATTTGTAACACAAAACTCGAATGTTTCTTGCCCCATCACTGTGTACTACGTGACGATTCTACAACTACTTCACTTCGAGTCGTTTTTAACGCCTCATCGAAGACATCAAGTGGCCAAAGTTTAAATGATCTGATGCACAAGGGCCCAAATCTTCAACAGGACCTTCAGTCATTGATACTTAAGTGGAGGCAGTATCAATTTGCCTTCACCGCAGACATCGAAAAGATGTTCCGCCAAATTTTGGTCCACAATGAAGATCAGAGCCTGCAAAAAATCGTATGGAGAGATAGTCCCAGAGATAAACTACAAGAATATCAGCTAACCACAGTCACATATGGGACTAAAGCGGCTCCTTTCCTCGCAATGATGACGCTGAAACAGCTGGCGAACGACGAACGCTCCGAATATCCACAAGCATCTAAAGTCCTCGAGGAGTCATTCTACATGGATGACCTTCTCCATGGTACTCACAGCGTATCAGCGGCACGCCAACTTCAACAAGATTTAATTGAACTCCTGAAACGTGGGGGATTCAATCTAAGAAAATGGGCTTCTAATGATCCGCATTTATTGCACGATGAAATCCCATGCCAACAACAAAGCAAAAGCTTTCGACAGCCGGAGTCTACTAAAACATTAGGACTTCGCTGGAACCCTGTCAAGGATAATTTTACGTTCGAGCCAAAAATTGATTCGACAGACAACAAAGCTACAAAACGATCCGTGTTATCCGATATCTCCAAGTTCTTTGACCCCTTGGGGTGGCTCACACCTACAACAACAAAACTCAAAATTTTATTTCAACGAATTTGGACTTCACAAATTCAGTGGGATGAGCAGATACCTGAAGATATTTTTGAAGAATGGAATAAACTTAAGGCGGACATCGATCAAATAAGTCAGGTTCAAATACCAAGATGGTTGGGCACAAAACCCGAGCAAAGAGTCGAGTTACATGGTTTCTGCGACTCGTCAACAAAGGCATACGCTTGCGTTATTTACTGTAAAGTTTATAACAAACAAACAAGCATTATATTGGTGGCTGGAAAATCAAGAATAATCGCGGCTAACAAAAAAATATCGTTGCCACGATTGGAGCTTTGCGGCGCTCATCTATTAGCTAAACTCATGGCTAAGGTCAAGGCTTCTTTTACTGACTACAAGTTTGATATTTATGGCTGGATTGACTCCACAGCAGTACTGGGGTGGCTGCAAGGAGATCCAGGCCGTTGGCAAACCTTTGTTGCTAACAGAACACGATTTATTACGGAAATCATGCCTTCTACCTGCTGGCGATATGTCAAGTCTGCCGAAAATCCTGCAGACTGCGCAAGTAGAGGCGTATCAATGTCGCAATTGATTCAACATCCTTTATGGTGGCAAGGGCCATCTTGGCTCCAAACATTTAAAGCCGATGAAGGAAGTGAAGAAATAAATTACATAACGACATTGGAAACCAAGACCCAGAAGCAAGTTAACACTGTCATGAAACAAACAGAAGATGACAGTATAATCATGAACTTGTTGAAATGTCACAGTTCTTTTACCAAAGTTGTACACATTTTATCATGGGTGTATAGATTTTTAACAAGCAAGCAAAACAATGCGCAAACTTCCTATCTTACGCTAGAAGAAATAAGGAAAGCCAAAATGAAGATCATAAAGCAAGTACAGCAGCAAGAGTTTGCAGAAGAAATTAAAAGCTTAAGAGAGAAAGGAAAGCTCAGCAACAAAAGCAGAATACTAAATCTAAATCCATTTTTGGATAACTTTGGGCTTCTCCGTGTTGGGGGAAGGTTAAGACATGCTCATATTCATGCAGACATGCAACACCCTTTAATTATTCCACAACGAGGACATTTAACAAAGCTTCTTATAGAACATGCACACAAGCTTACTTTCCATGGCGGAGCTCGCTTGACATCGGGATTCATCCGACAAAGGTATTGGATTGTAGGCGGAAATGAAGCAACGAAAAAATAAATACGTCTATGCGTTAAATGTAAAAAGCTAAGTCCTATCAAGCATAACCAAATCATGGGTGACTTACCTGCAGCGAGGAGCAATCCCTCCCGTCCATTTGAACACACTGGAATAGATTTTACTGGGCACCTACTCCTTAAAGCCAACAAGGGCCGTGGCATAAAAACCACTAAAGGATATGTGGCTGTTTTCGTCTGCATGTCTACAAAAGCAGTACATCTAGAGCTAGTTTCCGATCTAAGCACATCGTCATTCATCGCAGCTTTAAGGAGAATGGCAGCACGTAGAGGTACTCCGAGTCACATTTATAGTGACAATGGACGAAACTTCGTCGGAGCCAACAAACAAATTCAACAAGAATACCAGGAACTGCTACAAATATTTAACAACGAACTTTTGGCTGAACTGACAGATATGGAAATCAAGTGGCATTTTAATGCACCTATCTGGCCTTCCGCAGGCGGTCTTTGGGAATCCGCAGTCAAAAGTTTTAAACATCACTTTAGAAGAGTTGTTGGAGAGCAAAAATTGACTTTCGAAGAATTGTCAACAGTCCTCACGCAAATCGAAGCATGTCTCAATTCTAGGCCTTTATGTCCTCTCACCGAAGATCCGGAGGACTTGGACTACTTAACTCCATCTCACTTTTTGACTGGCGGTTCAGCACTTACCCTAGTTGAAACAGAAAGAGACTTAAGGACTAGGTGGCAGTTAACTCAGAAAATTTTCGCTGACATTTGGAAAAGATGGCACTCTGAGTATCTAACACAACTAACAACAAGAAGCAAATGGCGACAGTCTTGTGAAAACATAAACCTAAACGACGTAGTCCTTTTGCACGATGACAATTTACCTCCTGGAAAATGGTCTATGGGTAGGGTCGTCGATCTACATCCCGGAGCAGATGGATTCGTTCGCGTTGTCAGCTTAAAAACCAAGAACGGAATTCTTAAAAGACCTATTACCAAAATATCAAGGTTACCTGTAGACCAAAATCAATCTGACTCGTCTGAAAACGTCCAGGAAGAGTTGAAAACAAACAGCGAAGAAACAAAACCTCAAAGAAAATCGAAAAGAGTTAGCTTAACTACATTATTTACGTCTTTATTATTTTTTATGACAATCGTAACAGGAGGACACTGCGATTTCCAATCAACAAGATTTAGACCTAATCAGAGTCTTTATTTCGATAAATTATCTAACATGCAAATTATACGAGACGAGTGGAAGCTCATCATCTACTACGATATGAAACCATATTGGGAAGGCATAACAGCTCTCAACAAATACACGAAGTCCCTAGAACAATCATGCAAAACAATACGTAATATTATGAACTGTGATATCATATTATTACAGCTGGTTCAAGGCTTCGGTGAACTTGAATACTATAACCAGATGTTGCTCGGTCAGCACTCGAACAAGCAGCGCGCTAGACAGCGGCGCGGTCTTATCGACGGTGTCGGATATCTTGCGAATAGCCTCTTCGGGGTATTAGATACGAGATTCGCCGAACAATATCGCAAGGACATAACGTTACTACGCGATAACCAACGTCATATTGCCTCTTACTGGAAAAACCAAACATCGATTATAGAGGTTGAATATAATCTTCTCAAACGAACAGAGCAAACCATGAACAGGCAACATAAAATGGTTTCCCAACATATATTTTCCATCGAAAAGGCGCTAAACCAACTTCAATCTGAAACACAAAACATGTCTATTGTAAACGAGCTGACTGTCGGAGCTATTATAGGGAGCAACATGCTACATAACTTGAAGTCATTACAAGGCACCTTGCTGGATACTATCACTGACATCTATCACGGTCAGTTTAATCCACACCTTTTGAGTCCCGTTCAATTGCAAGATCAACTGAGTACCATCGCTAGTCAGCTCCCAAAGGACGTGACATTGCCTGTAGACAATATGCAAATGGATTTAAGGAAAATATATAAGCTTTTTAAAGTAAAAGCCAGGATGCTGGAAGAATACCTCCTCTTTGAAATCAGACTTCCTCTTATCAGTAGAGACACTTTTGAGATATTCAAAATATTTTCCATACCTCAAGTCAAAGGAACTGACATGGTTAGCATCCAACCAATATCAGATTATGTGGCCATAAACTTGAAGAAGGATACCTACTTAACCGTGACAGAGAAAACATTAACATCATGTCTTATATCAGATGCATATCTGTGTCATATTCAGAGACCTATTTATCATCTAAATGGAGATAAAGATTTCTGTCAGACCGAAGAGTTTGAGTGTGAGACAAGGGTCTCTCCCTGCAAAAACAGCTGGTTTGAAAGTAACTCAATAAACAACTACATTTATTTTTGTTGCCATCAATGCTCTTTACGTATAATGTGCGAGGATCAAGTTGCCAGTCATCAGCTGACCGGAGCGGGTCTTGTCGCTATAGACAATGGGTGTATTATTAAGACGCAAGCATTTACTTTGATTGCACACAGACAACAGTCTAGCCAACTGAACATTAAACCTGATGTTTACACTCCACTGATACCGCCGATAAATCATATTATCAACATTACGATCCCGCATATGATATCCATGAACGATTCAGAAACTGACCAGAATCAAATGGACTTAGCAGAACTTGGCCAGCAAATGAAGATCTTGAAAGATAATGCTGCTATAGCGGAAGGCATTTCTGTTCATGATATACACCACTACACGCTGATATACATCATCGTCGGCATCGTGGGAATAGCGGGACTGGTGTACGCGTGGCCCCGCATGCGCGCCTGGAGCGTGCCGGCCGCACCAGCGCCGGCGCCGACACCAGCACAAGCACAGGGTGCGCCTGCACCTCTTCACAACAACATCGACAACCCGTGCGTGATTCTCGGTGACCGAGTGTTTTACCACAGTGTTAGTGAGTTAAATGACAACAATCAGAGCAGTGTTTCTAATCTCAATAGTGCGCGAGTGAATAAATCTACGTCACCTATTTGCGTTCGTTAAGTTTAATGATGCGACTAGAGACAATACTTACTTTATCGTTAATTAAATCTTTTTAGCATTATATTATATCAACATTATTTTTGTATAACATTTATTATTTTTTGTATTTTCTAGAAACATTGTTTTCAAATATTTTGATCTTTGATCTGATAACATTTATTTTGTATCTTGTTAATTTCTCCTGTAGGGAGTATGTACGAGCAAACCCGTACATTTTGTATTGTTTAGCAATAATGCTGACGCTGAACTCACGATGCGGTGTATCGCGTTCCTTGTCAATTTAGTACCAATAAATCCGTGTAACAGTAAACATCGTTTTACTTAATCAAACTCCCTAACCTGGGTCGCGGCGCGGTACTCATAACATTAACAAACAAGGTGTAAGGCGACCACCGTACAAAACGTATGGTAAACGCGCGGATGCAATTTACAGTCCATTAAATACGAGAAAAAATAAATATTTTGATTTCAAGCATAAAGTTCGTCAAATATTGAGAATAAATAAACTTGAATTCGACAAGTCATTAAATTTTTCTATTCTGATGGAGTCGCTTTGTATTTGTTTTGACAAAACAATGGAGCCGTTTGTAGAAATGTTTGCAGCCAGTCTTATCGAGTGCGCTTGAAAGGGGTACATCGATTATTCTGTAGTTCCCTGTTTATTCTTATTCGCCTTTGAAGGATTAAATCTATCCGGGGGTATGGGTGTATTGGCACAACTCAAATTGCATTTCATCACCTTTGTTATGAAACTTGGAGTGGAGTACTTGATTTATTCAACTTCTAATTTATTAATCTGCAAGGGGATCCGATGAATGAATATTAATAGGTAGCTTTACGGAATAACTAGCCTTTAGCAGTGACTTCACCTGCTTGGTAGATGAAAATTGGCCCAGAAACCGTATTCCAGGGATAAAAATTATTATTTTAATTCACGTCATGGCCTACCCGTATGCATTCAAATCCGTTCAGCCATTTGAGCATGAAAAAGTAACTAACATACATACACATTAACTTTTACTACTAGTATGATATTAACGACTAAAATGAGATCACTGGAGTAGTAGTACCTAACCAAAATGAACATAATTATGTTTCTCACAGTCTTTATATCTCAATATGATTAGAATCACTATTTTCACCACAAACATGTTTTTCAATGTCTTTTAGTTTCACAGACAGATCCTTAATCATTATCTTGGCTTATCCAATATGGCTGACGCACCAATCTTTATCTAGTGCTCCCACGAATTTAAGCTTACCTGCTAATATTGCTTAAGCTTTAATATTATATTGCTGCCGACTCTGTAATTTGGTCTGAACCTTAGTATGATCGGTAATCAAAGGTTACTCGACCATTCTTCATTTATTATTTAGCAACTTCTTGTACGTCATTGGCGGGTTTGTGATTAGTTATTGTTGATCACGAGTTTTCTTTATTAATGTTTTTCATTTTAGGTTGGTACGCACTTATAAGTAGATTCCTATTGTGTTCTCTTCTTTTTTGTCTCAATATTTCTTTATTGATATTTTATTTAGCTTTATCTTGTGGTCACTGAAAGTGTAAGATGGACTAACAAGTAAATTATTTACTTTAAAAAATATGTAATAAAAATTAGGTAATAAACAGTATAGCCGTAGCAGTAATTTATATAATAATATTAATTTAAAAAATCCTTTGTTTCTTCCTAAAACTAAGTTAAAATCAATTTAGAACATGTGTACCTATTCTAATTCAAGTTTAAAAAAGTCACATATTAAGGTGAATTCAGGCAGATTAATAACTATTGGTTTCAATTTATATATTTTAATGGAGATTACTGATAAAAGTAATTTCATAAAATTCAACTTAAAAATAATTTATAATATTCGAAAGAAATGTAAAATCCTAATCAATTAATTCTAACGTAGCAAAGACTCATCATTTGACAACGTTCTTCTAGCCAACTATTTGAATCTTTTACAACACTTCACCACTCAAAACATTCAGTGAGCTGAACAAAATTAAACCCCAGCCACTCTCGCGCATAATGTGCTCTAACCACACATAATGCTAGGGTTCGCTGCCTGGCCGTACTAATCACGATTATAATGAAACTTGATTGTAGCTCCGAAGGTATTAACAGAACACATATAATTTTTGAGATGATACCTTGCGGTCGGGGTGGGGTTTAAATGGAGGCCAATGTGATCTGGTGATTTTTTATTGTGTCATGTGATAGTATGACGATTGCTTAAACTGTCATGACCCGGGGACTTCCCTCTCGTCATTTTCTTAATCGTGCTTGATACTTGTTTGGCCAAAAATGGGACGAGATCCAAGTAACAAAAGCATCCGTCATCGAGCACTCGCAACGATGAGCCCAGCGGTGACACTTTGGAAGTCGTTCACAAACATGTTGGAGATGCTGTCCGGCTGATCAGCACCTGACCACTGATACTGACATGAAGGCCAACCCTAACATCTACTTTTTTAGTAGCCTTCCAAAACTTTTGGAAATTCTTATATCCAAAAGAGTTCTTTCTTAAATTGTTGGCCTTATGGAGAGAATTTGTTCTTGATGAACAAAAGCATCTTTGCATACATATTTGTGTTGTATAAGCATAATCCTTACAAGTTTTTCACTGTCTGGGAATTAGGCCTTCTCTTTAGGAGAGGGTATGGGCCGTAATCCAAGCGCGGGCCCGGTGCGGTTCATGTCTTTGAATTCATGTTTTTAGAAAATACAGGTTTCCTCACGATGTTTTCCTTCAGGGTTTCAAAAGCAATGGTGATTAAATAAATTACACAAGAAGTGTGTGTCTGGGTTTGAATTCACGACATACGAACCGTATGTCGAGACCATTACCACTGGGCTACCATTGATCCTTGTTTCACCAATGTTTGTATTATGTTAATTATATTGACCAATGATGTCTTAGTTAAGTTAAAACCAGTATGGTTTTACCAGAGGTCGGAATTAGATAGAGTTAAAAATGTATTTACACCGATCAGCGAAAGAATAAAGTGGATATGCCCCCGAGATTAATTTTAAAGAGCAATTTTTTTTAATTTTACTATCAGAAATTTAGCAGAAAAAAAATCTTCTTGCATTAATGACGAAGAGGAGGAAGTGTATTAATTGTTAACCTTACTTCAGTTGACGTAGAGAGATCTTTTTCAATGAAAAATACTAATAAAAATTATATGTTAATTTAATTACCCTTGTTTTATTTGTCTTATCTTTCCGGGGGTTTTTATTATTATTTATTTGTAATATTGTTGGCCACACAGGATTTTTCATTAGAAATTCCGGGAAGATCCATATTAATATCAACATTTCAATGCAAGTACGTAAATAACTCTACCTAATTCCGACCCCGGGATATTTATCATCATCATCATCATTTCAGCCGATAGACGTCCACTGCTGGACATAGACCTCCACCAAATGTCGCCACAATGAACGGTCCTGTGCGTCTCGCATCCATCGGATTCCCGCAACCTTCACCAGGTCATCGGTCCACCTTGTAGGGGGCCTTCCAACACTGCGTCTTCCGGTACGAGGTCGCCACTCTAGAACCTTTCGGCCCCAACGGCCATCTGTTCTGTGAGCAATGTGCCCTGCCCATTGCCACTTAAGTTTGGCGATTCTTCGGGCTATGTCAGCAACCTTGGTTCTCCTGCGGATATCTTCATTTCTGATTCGATCACGCAAGGAAACTCCGAGCATAGTCCTTTCCATTGACCTTTGGGTGACTTTGAGCTTTCTGATGAGGCCCATTGTGAGCGACCACGTTTCGGAATCATATGTCATCACTGGCAACACGAACTGGTCATAGACTTTCGTCTTGAGACACTGTGGTATATTGGACGAGAAGATACCGCGCAGCTTCCCGAACGCTGCCCAGCCGAGTCGAATTCGATGGTTGACCTCTTTCTCGAAATTAGATCTACCCAACTGGACTGTCTGTGTCCAAGGTAGACATAATCGTCCACAACTTTGAGTACAGAGTCTCCAATCTTGATAGGAGTGGGTGCTACATGGTTGTTTATCATGACTTTAGTTTTGTCCATGTTTATTTTAAGACTCACTCTTTCAGAAGCTCTACTGAGGTCATTCAGCATTATGCTGAGCTCTTCCGTAGTCTCGACCATGACTATTATGTCGTCGGCAAACCGAAGATGAGTGATGTACTCGCCTTGAAGAATCCTCCATTGCGGCCGTGAACAGTTTTGGAGAAAAGACGTCTTCCTGCCTCACACCCCACTGCAGGAGGATAGGTTTCGAAGTCCGGTCCTGCAGTCTGACTGACATAGTGGCATTTTCGTACAAACACTTCAGCACTTCGATGTACCGATAGTCAATCTGGCACCGTTGGAGAGACTGCAGCACAGTCCAAGTCTCGATCGAATCAAAGGCTTTCTCGTAGTCAACAAACGCTAGGCAGAGAGGAAGATAATACTCCTTGGTCTTCTGTATAACCTGCCGTAGCGTACGTATGTGGTCTATGGTGCTGAAGCCTTTTCTGAATCCGGCATGTTCGGGAGGTTGGAAGTCGTCGAACCTGCGCGCGAGATGGTTCGTGATGACTCTGGAAAACAGCTTGTAGACATGGCTCAGAAGGGAGATGGGCCTATAATTCTTGAGCAGGGCCATGTCGCCCTTCTTAAAAAAGAGTACCACCACACCTCCACCCCATGCCTGTGGTGTTTTTCCCTCGAATAGGATAGGTTTCCACCCGCCTTCAGGAGTTCAACTGTAATTCCGTCATCACCCGGTGCCTTGTTGTTATTAAGCTGCTTCAGAGCCATCCTAATCTCGTACAGGCTGACGTCCGGGATATCTTCGGTATAGTGTTGAGTCAATCTAGCTCTTGGGTCGTTTGCTAGATTTGTAGTGGGTTTTGTGATTGACGTAGACATAAAGATTAAAAAAAAAACCATCCATAAAAAACCACGATCTCTCCCAGAAGCTCCGATTTGGCGGATATGACTCTGCCATCTTCGGTCTTTAGTTTCATGAGCTCTGCACAATAGATAGATCTCTTGCAAATACCTTAGAACCCTTATTTCGCTCAATGGTGTCTTTAATTTTTTCAGTATTAAAGTGACGGAGATCGCGTTTCAAGGACTTAGAGATCTGTTTATTGAGCTGCCGAGCTGCCTGGATATTACCCTATTTAGTATTTTGAAAAAAATATTAATTATTAAGAAATACAACATTAATAACATAATTAAACAAAATAATCTAAGTTTTTTTATCTGTCATGAGTAATTTGTTTTGTTATTGAATTTTAACAAGTCAATAAATTTAACTTTTTGTGATCATAAATCACATGTTTTCCATTTATTTCCTTATTTCGGTTACATTTATTTTTACACGACTGGCCAAAAAAAAGGAGTGTTATGTTTTCATGGTTCATGTAGGTATGTATGTATGTGAGAATCATTGATCTAATCATTGAATCTATTAAAGATTGTATTATGGCTTCATGTAAAAACTAGTAGTCATAAATGCCATTAAAGCGCTATAATTGCCACACCTTAACATAATTAAATATTTCAACATTCTCAATTAATTGAAAAATACTTACGCAAGATTGAAAAGGATCATGGCAAAGTCCCTAACAAAATTTTGATGGCATTTTTTTTAGCGTATAGCGATATAAAATATAAAAAATATATAGATTAAATTTCTAATCAATTTTGTCTTAGACATTACTATTAATAGATACTCGTATAAAGGATATTCCAGTTTAAAGTTGGTGAAATTACGTACCTACATATATTAAGTCAATAATACCTACGTTATGAATTTTAAAAATACGCATTTTTGAACGAACAACAAGATGTCATGTCATAATGTCATGTTCCTTTATCTGGTGATTTTGCTAAACTCGAATTGCACTACGATGTCATATGAGTCATTATAACCACTATATTCTAAGCACAAACATTTATTTTATGTTTATCTAATGCGGAAATACAATACAGAAAGCAAAGCCTAATAAGCTTTGCTTTTTGCCGTTACTTGACCAAGATTTGTATTAGTGGCAACATTAAAAGTTCATTTTAGCCAAAAGTCATGAAGTCAATCAAGCCAGGAACAAAAAAGCCTTATTTACTATCGTAAAAAATATAGTCAACTCAGTTTCCAATTATGACCATTTTTTGCGATACTGAGACTGGCCATTAAGTTGATTTGATAAAACATAATAAATTATTTTGCTGGTATATATCATGGTGACATATATATGTAGACACTTAATAATTTCATCAACAACTTCCTCGCTGAGTTGTTCTTTAAGTGATTTCGATAGCCACTCAAAAAGCAATAGAAAGAGCTATGCTCGGAGTTTCCTTGCGTGATCGCATCAGGAGAATCCAGCTTACCGACATAACCCGAAGAATCACCAAACTTAAGTGGTCAGGGCACATTGCTTGCAGAACAGATGGTTGTTGGGGACGAAAGGTTCTAGAATGACGACCATGTACCGTATGTATGAACTGGTGGGGTTTGCGGGAATCCGATGGATGCGAGACGCACAAGACGGTCATTGTGGCGATGCTTGGGGGAGGGCTATGTCGAACAGTGGACGTCATTCAGCTGAAATTATGACGATGATAATGAACATCAAAATATATCAATGCAAGCTCATCTTGGTGAGGCAGCTCAGATATTCCTTACTGTCTAAATATTCGTAAATAAGTATTGACGTACCGATCAGTGTCCTAAAACAGCAAGTCCATGTTTATTTATTTTTTTAACAAAATCTTTTAGAAAGTTATTATCTCAGCAGTTCCAACGTATGTTATCTTAGTAACGATACGTCAATACAACTCAACTGCATCCATAATATAAATCACTATTAAAACTAATCACGATTATCTATCAAACAGCCAAAGAAATGCCCGATTCTCATATCCCAAAGTCAATTTAACAGTTAATTACCACTGCCTATTCACGTAATACGACGCACATGACCAGATGATTACTCAACGCGCCTCCACCAATTACATCACATTTGTACTCGAATAGCCTCAATAAATCTCTTGGAATAATACCCATACCAAACATCGATATCAATATCGATAGATTGTAAGCATACAATGAATCGATGCTCGGTAACGATTATTCGTAGATCTCCGTGAATTATGTTATGACGTTCCATCGTCGAATTTTTTTTTTTCTGTAAATGCATATTCGAATTAATAGTGATGTTCCATTTAGAAATTCCCTATTTTAATCGATTCTCTTTAACGATTGTACCTTCAACGATTCTTTATATGAGGTTTATGTTTAAATCATTACTCGTTCATGTATTATTAACGTCTATATTTATTGATGGTAATAATTCAACGTTTTTATGTTAGAGACGGCGTTTATTGCTGCTTAATTAATAGATGTTATTAATACACGTATTCTTGGCAATTTAAATAGACGCTATGATTGTTCATAATGATGTTTATTAAATAAATTACAGTGTTGGTCCATCCATAACTATTTGATAGGTAGGTAGATATTAATACTGACTTCAAAGAATTGAGATGATATAAAACAAATCCAACATGTTTGAGCTACAAGATTTGGATTCTACTGAATTGATAGATTTTTGACGTCTGGTAATTTTACGAAAGATATAAATTATATACTGTAATAACAGTTTTATTTTCTAAAATAACATAAGAAGGTCATGAAATTACTTCCCAGAATACACCAGTAGACTATAATTACTAAAGATTTACTGCTTTAAAATCGATAAATGATGCAGAAAGCTCACCAGGACATTAATCTTCGTTCGTTATAAAATCGTTTTGATTTGGGATTAATGTAGCGATGAAAGTAAAATACTTTATTGATGATCCAACCCGGAAACATATAAGGTGTGTCTTAGAGAAATCAGAATTTATAGATCGGGAGAAATAAGTAGTTTGAATATTTAGTTTCTTAGTAAAATGAACCTGGGGCTCTAGCTAGAAAAATTGTTCGTGTACATCAAAGGACTGGAACAATTTGCCTGCTGCGGTCTTCCCGTTCATTATAATTTAAGATTTAGCTATCTTCAAGGCTTGGTATAGGCCATAGTCCAGAGCGAGGAGGAGTGGCAGGCGGTCGCCTCCTTCTGCGAAGCAGTAATGCTAGCAAAGGAGGCGGCCGAATGCGTGAGGCTAAGTTCCTCACGCTCCAACCACAGCCGGGATTCCGATGCCGATTTCCAGCCACCATAGGCGCGGGCTTGCGAACAGCGAGCAATGGATGGCTCGCCGTCCGATCGTCCTGTAACCGTCCGGACCGGGCCCAAGTCGTCGACGGCGCGTATTGTTCTATGGGCGCCTCAAAGAGATGTCAGCAACCGTAGGGGCCCAGCAGGGTCGAAGCCTAGTGGGACCATGGGTGATGCGAAAGAGATCCCCGGGGCCCTGGAAAAATGGCAAGGAAGGAACTGGAGTGGGTTTTTAGTCAGTAAAAGTCTGAAACTATCTCCCGCTCCGTCCAAGAGCGGAGGATGTCATAAGATGATTTTCCCACCCGAAAAAAAAAGGTGTCTTCAAGGCTAGAGCTAATAGGCTCTTAATAATCTAGTCCTCTTCATCATTTACGATAGCATCACTGCTTAAAATCAGGTCAAGCAAGTCAAGCACTAGTTTATATTATTAAAAAAAGAGTCCAAAATATTAGAAATTATTCACAGGACATCCTGGTAGAGCATATCTTATACGTTTAAACAGTGGTTTTCGCCAATAGAATGTCACCTTGTGTTGACCTAATTGAGTGTTTTTTTTTTTTTTTTTTTTTTATTATTGATAGGCTCGCATTTTTAATAATAATGTTCTTTTTCTCTCGTAAGATGTTTTTAAGAAATATGTAAAAATAGTTAATGTGAAGGAAATGACTTAAAGAAGTAATAATTATTTACCACTGTATATTAATAACATTGTTCAGGAAGGAGCCATAGTCTTTACATATAGTTCGTAGTAATCAGAGTACTTAGCCTCCCAAAGTCTAGGCATAGCCCTATATTTTTGTTTTCCAAGTGCCGCAATAGTTTCCAACTGACCGGTTATTCTTCTTGGGTGTACTTCGAAATCAATCAATAGGTACCATTGCTTTTCAAAGTATTTTAAGAAAGTCTTTTCAACAACGTGTATTAGAACAGATATTTATAACTGAAGTATAGAACTTAAAATAGGTAATTGGTATTTAATACATAATTATAATATGTCTGTAGTTGAGCTACATGAATAGTTCACTCCAATAGCCACAATTTATTATTATTGTTTAATTTAGAGTCTCATAAATTAACTCCAAAGCATTTCAATTGACCTTTCCATCGACGAACCTAAATATTTGTCAAACACAAGGTTCTTCACAACCATAAATATCTTTACGACATCTAATAAAAAGCAATTGGCAGAGGCCTCAATTTATCAAAATGAAACATTCACCGATGTCAGTTTTAAAGAATAATTAATAATTATCGAGCTGCGAGTGGTCCGCCGGGGTTATTAAATTATAATGGACATGAATTAAAACATTTATTAACGTCATTAAGTACATGGTTTGGTTATTTCCCGAAAGAGGTGTGGTGTGATTGGTAGCGGTGGTTCGTTTGAATATACGAATGTTGGTGGTCCAAAGGTAATAGACACGGTTGAGACTGTAGACAATGTGAAATTTTTTTAGATAAAACAGTCTTGTGATTCAAGACTGAATAGGTTACTTCTAGGCAACCATCCGTCTAAAAGTCTTCACAAGATTCTGCAATACTTCGGTCACATTGCAAGTAAAGACGGTGGCAACCTCGAAAGGCTCATCGTGACCGATAAAGTAGATTGGAAAAGGCCTCGTTGGCGCAGTTCAATACGTTGGTCCGACCAAATCCGCACCGCGCTTGACTCTACGGTATACAATGCCCTTCACACCGCCAGGGACAGAAACAGATGGAGGAATATCATAACTCATAGTGAAAGTGATGAAACAGAGAGGTCACGACCCTCAACATTGAGGAATACGACGCAAGAAGGAGGAGGCAAGCATGCTCTATCGTTGATCACATCATCACTTACCATCACGTGAGATGGTATACTTAATAAAAATTTAAAAAAAAGCCAGTAAGTCATAATGAAAAAGATGCGTGATATTTTGGTTCAGCACGATTTTTAGACTAATGTTGTTGCATTTTGACTAGAGATTCTAGTAGAATAAAATAAGAAATCCGTAATAGAACCAAGGTTACCAACATAGCCCGAAGAATCACCAAACTTAAGTGGCAGTAGGCTGGGCACATTCAGAAACATTTATTTCAAATAAACCATTTACAGGCACTTTCAAAGATGTTTGATGGGGCCGAAAGGTTTTGGAGTGGCGACCACTTTGCGGAATACGCAGCGAACGACTTCCTACAAAGTAGACCGATGACCTGGTATGGATCGCGGAAATTTAATGATCATGATGAAAACAGCTAGGTAGGCTTAATACCTTACTGCCACACACCAAATATTTTTAGCTTAGTTAGTTTTATGTGTCAGAAATTAAATGACCAAGATGCCTATAATTTGCAGATCTCATATCACCTGTTTTTAACAAGATTGAATAAAATAAAAAATTAACGATACATCAATTACAAACTTAATCTAAAAACTGGATGTTCACTTGTATAAATGTATACTAACATTATCCACTTCGCTTCTTCATTCCCAGATAATTAAAAACACAAACGAGAACAATATAAAGCTAAGATTACAACAGCTCTCGTAGATTAATGTTTAATAAATTGAGAGCAATCAGTTCGTAGCGACAAGTGTGGAGTTATATAAAAACGCTGCCGGCAGGGACTTTGATAACAACTTTAATATACTACGTGGGGACAGGGATGTCAAATGTGAAAGTTGCGTGAGATGGTGCTTTTGAGTATGTGAAAGAAGAAATCAAATATTCATGACCCATCAGAATGTAATAGAGCTGTAAATGAGTTACAGTAATACAATAAAAGCAAATATTTGTGAGTTTGTGTGGTCTGTTACTTCTTCATGTTTGAAAAGCTGAACGGATTTCAATGAAACTTGGTACACGGATAGACAATGT
Organism: Mythimna impura; assembly: GCA_905147345.3. Classification (NCBI taxonomy): domain Eukaryota; kingdom Metazoa; phylum Arthropoda; class Insecta; order Lepidoptera; family Noctuidae; genus Mythimna; species Mythimna impura. The sequence continues at coordinate 1,943,136 of LR990344.1, forward strand.
TTTGGAATAGCACATAAGAACTTTTTATCCTGTGAATAAGGCGCCTCCTTCTGCGAAGCAGTAATGCTAGCAAATGAGGAGACCACACGTGCACGCGCAAGGGAACGGCCCTCACGCCCCAGCCGCCGGGATCCCGATCCCGATTTCCGGCCACCGTAGGCGCGGGCTTGAGGACGGCGAGAAATGGATTGCTCGCCGTCCGAACGTCCGGTAACCGTCCGGACCGAACCCAAGTCATTGACGGCGCATACTCTTCCACGCGCGCCTCAAGATGTCAACAAACCGTAGGGGCCCAGCAGGATCGAAGCCTACTGGGGTTAAGGGTTTGTTTCTGAAAGTAAAACTCGGCACTGGTATGAAAGGCAATGAAGGAACAGGAGTGGGTTTTTCTCGCTCCGCCCAAGTGCGAAAGATGTCATTGGATGATTTTCCCACCTAAAAAAAAAATAGTCCCATTGCTAGGACTCAAGCTTTATTGCTAGGAGAACGAATGGGTCGTAATCCACCACGTGGGCTCAGTACGGATTCGTACATGTCACATGTCTTCGTAATTTTTGTTCTAGGATATGCCGTTTTCCTCACTATATTTTCTTTCACCTTTTTAAGAGCAGTGATGACGAAATAAATAACACAAAAATAATGCGCCTGGCTAGTTTTAAACCTTTTTCTTTATTCTTGATAGGTTCACGCTTGACCGTTATCTCACCTGATGGAAAGCGACGATGCGGTCGACGATGGAGCGCGCTTACCTAGAAGTAACCTATTCACTCTTTACTTAAAGATTCCCGGGTTGTAGCCATCAGGAACTTAAAATTTGGCGGAGCTGTTGCCACTGGACCACCACTGCTACTTTTATGGAAAAATAAAATATAGAAATAAAGTTTTTATGAAAAATTAACGAGGTAGGTACTCAATCATTTATAAATCCTGTTGTGCTGGTAGCCCTACTTAAATTAATGGCTTGATACCGCGTAACATATTGCTAGTTATAATTATTAGTTAACGGCATAAAATTAAGGGCAGGCAGTTTATTGCCGCACAAACTACTGTTTCACTTTTATCGTATGTAGTGGCGTGTTATATTTGTTAATTAAGCAGCTGGTTACTCAAGGGTTCCTTGTTAAGGGCTGGGCAGAATTAGGACTGATTTTTTCTTTGTGTTAGCTCCTTGATTGTCAGCATCTGCTGTATTTATTTATTATATTCTTTATTGTACACCACATAAACAAAAATAAGGACACACATAATTAAAAATAAGTGTACAATGGACGGTCTTATCGCATAGGGCAATTTCTTACAGACAACCTTTTAATGGACTGAAAGAGAGGAGATGGATTTAGGGCTGTCAGTGTTCAACATCAAAAAAATAATAATAAGACAGAATAACACAAATACATACATACAATATAAGAAAAAAAATATACTAATAAATATTAAATATATAATAGAGCCAGGAGAAGAAAAAATCAAAGTGAAAGGTAATGCTCCTTCACAATTTTAGGTTTTCCGATGATCTCAAGGACCTACTATGTGTGTCACTGAGAAACTGAAAGCGTTCCTTAAGATAAAACGGGGAACAAGGATTAAATAGCACATTATAAAGCAAAGAAAGTATGTGGGCGTTCCAGCGAAGGCGAATAAAGTAATTTAAGTTTAGTGTTAATGGGTTAGGCTGTTGATTGTTTGAAGGAGTTACCGTGGCCCTCACAAAGGGCTACTGAAGAAATACTTTAGGTTTTAGTGAATAAAAGTTTGACACTCCCTCTTGCTTCCATCAAGAGCAGGGAAAGTCATTGGACGATTTTCCACCTCTAAATAAATCCATTGGTTGCTCTTCCACTGATTGACATTTCAAGAGTTGCTTGCCAGAATTATGTCAGTAATTTTTTTTTCCTAGTCTGATTTTTTTTTTAATTGATATAAATTATTACTTGACTGTGATCCCACCTGATGATTAGCAGTGATGCAATCGTTGATGGTGAGGTGCACTAGTTTATTTAGAGCCTATTCACTCTAGCCTTGAAGACACCGAAATTATAATCGGACGGGAAGACCGCAGCAGGCAAATTGTTCCAATCCTTCAACAACGAGGCGAAACGCTTAGTCCGGACCGCAGAGGTTTCAACAATGTTAGGGTAGATACTCGCCGTACGTCGAATTGACATAACCTGAAAGCATCTGCGTTAATTAAAATGGACTTCAGATGGATGAGTAACTTTTACCTAGATCATTCTCGAGTGGTTGGGGTGATACTTTCCGAATGCATGAGGATCTGATGGGCAAAGATCGTCACTTAGTGGGTACTTGAAGACAGGCGTCGTCACCAAAGCTGGCCTAAAAATGTGACCATCTGGACCTTGTTCATGACAGGTTGATCAGTGATGACCTGGCATAAAGAGAGGTTGAAAGATATGGAGGCAATTTTTACCCAGCCCTGAGACACCTTAAGCTAAGTTAAAAGAAAACCCGTTTGAAAATCTAGAAAATAAGGGTTATTTCTTAATTCGTGATGATGAGGACCAAGGTCGCTGACATAGTCCGAAGAATCACCAAACTTACGTGGCAGTGGGCAAGGCACGTTGCTCGTAGAACGATGGGGCCGATAGGATCCAGAGTTGCGACCGCGCACCGGAAAACACAGCATTGGAAGGCCTCCCACATGGTGGACCGATGACCTAGTGAGAGTCGCGGAAATGCAATGGATGCGAGACGCACAGGACCGTTCATTGTGGTTACATTTGGAAGAAACCTATGTCCAACAGTGGACGTCCTTCGGCTGAAATGATGATGATGATGATGATGATGATGATGAGGGTATGTTTACCTTACTTGTATCATGATGATAATTGATAATAATTTACTATGACCAGCACACCAATTGAGTATCACACTTTCACCTATTGAAGGAAATTTCTAGTCAATTGCTTCTTATCATTGAAAATTGCAAGAAACATTGATTGATTGGTATTTTATCGACAGGATAGTTGGCGCAGTGGTTGAGCAATTGGCTGCTGCATTGCATGTTGAGGGTTCGATTCCTGTATGGAACAAATATATCTGTTTGGCCTACAGGTTGTGGTTACGGGTCTAGGCTTCTAGTGTTTGTGAACACATTCACAATACAGGAGTAATAAGCCCCATAAGAACATCTAACGGCTGACATTTTCCATGCACATAGAGTTTCGTAATTATCAACTCATATTCCTAATATGCAAATTAGTTATTTGATAGTCCGTCATAACCATCAAGTAAGTACCGTATTTGTGATCTCGTAATTACGTTCTCATGATCGTGAAACTTTATTGGCACGTCAAATGTCAATCGCGTCATAATATGGTGACATTAACATAGCTAAAAGGTCTTGAAATTATACCTTAATTAGTTTTTTGAATAGATACTTAGGCGAGACGCGACTATGGGACTAACATGCGCCGGCGCGGCCTATCTTTCAATCGGAGTCTGGTTTCCACACTTAGCCCTGTGCGGACCATTGTGTGTGCAACCAGCCCACCTCTCTTCAAAGACTTATTAGGTCTCCCAGGTTTTTCAGGGCATCTGTAAGGGAATTCAGGGATCCTAGGTTTCGTATAAGTGTATCAGAGTGATCACCAGTACAGTCAACAAGCACATGCGCAATGTTTTCCTCCTTCTCCAAGTATGCCTTGCATAGGGGACTGTCTGTGATGAATATTGCATTGAGGTGTTTATTCATTGTGCAGTGTCCGTTGATCCGTCTATTGAGCTGCCAGTATGTGCACGTGTTATGTACATAATGACGAATGTCATTATGTATGACATAGTTAAATCACGAATTTTAATATTTCACGAATATTATTTGTTGTATTTTATACACGGGTAACATTTATGATTCTCAAATCCAATTTAGAAGTACCTACCAAGGCAAATAGGTATTGTTGTGTGTACAAATTTAAAACGCTTAACTTATAAAAAGACGTTTTGGTGATAATCCTGTAAATTATTACTTAATTATTGGTGATCATTGAGATTTTCTTGCATTTTATATTACTACTTTAATGTAATAAGTTGTTTGAGTCGATTAGTACAGTACTGTCAGTTAGTCAGTACTGTATTTATGTTGTGAAATAAGAACTAAGAAATACAAATCGAGTGTTGTGAAATTGTTATTAAAAGCCCATAAAATAAATTAAAATTATGATAATTTGTGTTTGGTGGAAAATGGCGATATATTGTGTTTGACGTTTAAGTAGTGTCAAACCCCAACCGGTCTATACTTTATAGTATAAAAAGGGTATATTCCTCACTAGGAATATCCACGGTCTATCGCTGGATCACAAATGCCAATTCCACTGAATGGGCACTTGTGATCCAGCGATAGACCGTTACTGTCCACCAAAGCTCATGTAAGTTATTTAATATGATACCATAATTATTTTCAATAGTTGTATTGATTCTGTGTCATACTGTGGCTTTGTTTCTAATTATGCTAAATGATATTAGATAATACTTATTGACATTATTTGCCTTACTATTATGAAATGGCCCAAGACATAGAACATAGAATTACCTGTTGATGTTATTGTGATATACCATAATTAATGATATTGTAAAATGTATCTATAAAATACTATATTTGAGATACCATGGAGTTTCTTGGCCGTTCTTCTCCATGAGGGCCTAGTTTCCGAACTGAAAATTAAGTGACAAGCCTAATCGAAATAAATACTTAGTCTTGTCTTTCTGTGCTTTTCTTCATAAAACCCATTCCCTACACATCAGTCATAGGAATTGTGATACACAGTAAATAACCGTTATCCATCTTGACATCATAGCATGATATGAAGGTAGATATAAATATAAATCAATATAGTTACGAGTACACCTCCAGTCACCCTGCATGATTCTATCACACGCATCATGTGAAGACTGCAAAGTCATAATTATTATCACGCCTCTTCTTCATAAGCTCGAGAGTTTGATCTGACAGCTTCTTGTTCTTATTTGTACGGTGAGTCTTGAAAAACTTAGACCCAACCGTATGGACAATTCCCACGAACCCATCGTTATATTCGTCCACGGAGCTTCCTAGGCGGAGTTCGAGCTGAAAGCTCTTGGAGTTTTGGATCTGTGTGTGTGTATCTCAAAGGTTGATGACGCTGTCTATACGAAAGTTTAGGTACTTAACTTGATCGCTTTTTCTCGTTTACTAATCATATTTATTAAATAATAATAATAGTTTATTTCAGTAAAATACACATAGAAAATTCAATTGATACAAACAGTTTTGGCAAAATTAAATCATAAGTGGTAAATACAGAAAAGGAGTTTCTTTGGTACCTGAACCAATGAAAAACATTGTATCACAGGCACCAGCATCTTTCATAATAAAGAATAACTTTAGCTTTAAAACAGTCCAAAAACGATTTACACAATGACATTACAGTAAAAATTTAAGACAAAGAATAAATATAATTATGCAATAATTTCAAAAACCATTTAATAAATATTATTGAATAAATAATATTTTTGAGAATCATATTTCACTTACTTATTTTTATACCTATTTTTGTATAAAATCTAAATTTCAAGCTTTCAATAACTCGTCGCTTCGAAAGCGACCGGCGGCCAAGCTGAACGCAAGCCAGAGGGTCATGGCCATCCGGATGGTGCGGGGATACCGCACGATTTCCCGCGAAGCAACGAGCTTCCTTGCTAGCCAACCACCGTGGGATTTGGAGGCAAAAGACCTTGCACGCATGCACGATCTGCGCATGGAGATGCAACGCCGGGGTGAAACTCCGCTGCCGCGCCAAGTCGCGGCATGGCGGAAAGACTTCCGGCGGGATCTCATGGTGGAATGGCGACAGCGACTGTCGCAACCCAGTGCTGGGCACGCCATAATTATGGCGATAAGTCTCCTCTTTTAGGAGTGGCTGGAAAGACCTCACGGCGTCCTTACCTACCGCATGACGCAGGTCCTCACCGGACATGGTAAGTTCGGGAGGTTCCTGCACCGGATTCGTGCAGAAGAGACGCCCGGGTGCCACCATTTTGTAGACCGCCTGGAGGACACTGTGGAGCATACGGTAGAGGTGTGCCCTGCTTGGGCAGAGCACCGCCGTATCCTCGTGGGGGCGATCGGCGGCAGCGATCTCTCGCGCCGGGCCTTGGTACAGGCCATGGTCCGAGAGATCGCTGCATCAGTGAGGAGGAGTGGCAGGCGGTTGCCTCCTTCTGCGAAGAAGTAATGCTAGCAAAGGAGGCGGCCGATCGCATGAGGCAACGATCCTCACGCCCCAACCGCCGCCGCGATTCCGATCCCGATTTCCGGCCACCGTAGGCGCGGGCTTGCGAACGGCGAGCAATGGGTGGCTCGCCGTCCGATCGTCCGGTAACTGTCCGGACCGAGCCCAAGTCGTCGACGGCGCGTAGTGTTCCACGCACGCCTCAGGGAGATGTCAGCAACCGTAGGGGCCCAGCAGGATCGAGGCCTACTGGGGCCATGGGTGATGCGAAAGTGATCCCCGGGGCCCTGGAAAAATGGCAAAGAAAGTGGGTTTTTAGTCAGTAAAAGTCTGACACTATCTCCCGCTCCGCCCAAGAGCGGGGGATGTCATTAAATGATTTTGCCACCCGAAAAAAAAAAGCTTTCAATAACTATGCGAACATAAGTTCACAGTTAATATGCAACTCACAACACTTACCTCCTGTAATGTACTATAATGGCTTCATTTAGCGATGAATTCTTAATTTCGCACTACCCGGCAATTTCCTGCCCTCAGCAATGTAGGTAATTTCATTAAAGTGCCACTACACACAAATAGACATACATGTCTGTAATTTTCTACACTTAGCTCTTATACGATTATATGAAGTAGTTTGAATATGAAAGATTTCTGTTTATGTAGGTAATATGGCTCCGAAACGTGGTCGCTTACAATGGGCCTCATCAGAAGACTTAAAGTCACCCAAAGGGCAATGGAAAGGGCTATGCTCGGAGTTTCCTTGCGTGATCGAATCAGGAATGAGGATATCCGCAGGAGAACCAAGGTTACCGACATAGCACGAAGAATCGCCAAACTAAAGTGGCAATGGGCAGGGCACATTGCTCGCAGAACAAAAGGCCGTTGGGGCCGAAAGGTTCTGGAATGGCGGCCACGTACCGGAAGACTTAGCGTTAGAAGGCCTCCTACAAGGTGGACCGATGACTTGGTAACGGTTGCGGGAGTCCGATGGATGCGAGACGCACAGGACCGTTCATTGTGGCGACACTTGGGGAAGGCCTATGTCTAGCAGTGGACGTCTTTCGGCTGAAATGATGATGATGATGATGAGAATATATTTTTAAAATATTTTTTTCTAAAATTGAATACAGCCGACTACAAAAAAACACACACAAGAAATTCCAAATTAACTTTTTTATTTTCCTAACTAAAATATGGCGTCAAAAAAATCCTTCGCATCGTTGTCGACTGGAAGTGTGTCCAAAAGACTGGTGGCATTGCAACGTTTTAAGTACGCTAATGTTTAATCTCTGACCGAGGTAAAAACCGGACCTTGGGTCACGCGAAGCGTCAACTAGATTTTGGTTTAACTTAAATTTTGGTTTTTATTCTTAATTTTTAAACACCGTTCTTTCGTTCCGCTCTAGCTCCAATGGCACCCTGAGGGCATTCGCGCAGAGGTTCGATTGTCAGTACCTGAACCATTGCAGTATGGTTCACTTACTGAACAATCGGAATCTACACATACAAACACATACACAAACCACATATACACACATATACACATATACGTACACACACACACACACCACACACACACACACACACACACACCACACCACACATTACGTGTCTGAATATTATGTGCATGTGGTCTTTGTAATTGTATATGTTTTTGTTGTTATTTTATTGTGTGTGTGCTATGATCCTGTGATGGTCGAAATAAACGTATTATTATTATTATTTACTTAGTTTTACCCTTTTTAGTTATCGTACCCCATAACTACTAGTAGGATCCAACCCCAGGTGTATTAGTATGAACTGTACACATGTACCGTACTAGCGTGATGTGCACAATAAACAGGCATGCAATTGCAGTAGTCCCGAAAGATTTGCTATCATTTATTAAAGAGTTCGATGGTCTATTTCCGAAGTTTGTCATCAGATTAAAAAAAATATATATTGAAAATAATTAATCGGTGAATATACATAAAAATGCATATAATCGAACATCATGTTCTCCTTTTTTGATGTTGTTTTTGAATTTACCTACTTCATATGTCAATGGGCCTCTAAATGTAAAGCAAAATTTTATTAGTATTACACAAATCAAATAACAAATAGTAAAAAGACAGAAAAAGATGGCTGTAACTAAAAGTACAATATTTTCAAACAATGGAAATACTGCATAATAGGTAATTATAAAACAATGAAAAGGACACTTCACAACTGTATGTACGAGTATGTCGCAGTTGTGAAATATCCTTTTCCAAACTTTCAAAGAAAAAAACATAATTATATTTTTATTAAGAAAAAAAAAACAGCAATAAACGACTAATAAATAACTTGGCAAACTCGCAATAACTTAGAACAGTACAACAAAACATAATTAAAACCGTTATTAAGTGTAATAAAAACGAGTTATTAAATTATTCAAGAATCCTGTCGTAAATTTTGTCTTTATCTAGTCACGAGAAATGGTTGTATCATGGTTTTATTGTAAGTGATGTAACTTGTGTTTATACAAATAAACTATAGATACACATAGACATTGTTCAGACTAAACGTATTGTCGGCCACTGACTGTGAGCGCACGTTACGCAGTTTATCGCTTTTCCATTATATTATACTAGCTTTTGCCCGCGACTTTATCCGCGTAGAAGTCGAAAAGGTTTCTATTAGGTTTTTTGATTGATTTTGTTTTATTATAATCAGTAGATCTTGTCCAGTGCAGAGAGCAGTGGTGGCCGAGTGATAATGGCCCCGACTTACGGAGTTGTAGGTCGCGGGTTCAAACCCAACCAGGCGCATTACTTTGTGTAATTTATTTCATCACCACTGCTCTCAAAACGGTGAAGGAAAACATCGTGAGGAAACCGGCATGTCCTAGAACCAAAAATTCGAAGACATGTGACATCCTCCAACCCGCACTGGGCCCGCGTGGTGGATTACGGCCCATTCCCTCTCCTAGAGAGAAGGCCTGAGTCCCAACAGTGGGAACATTATAAGGCCGACTATGCTATGCTAGATCTTGCCCGCTACTTCGTTTGCGTAAAAGTTGGAAATATTTGTTAGTCTAAGTACATTAGAAGCTGTTTTAGGTGCGTCACGCTATTATAAGTAAGAGTGGAACTACTGGGTGAAAATACTGGGTCTTATAATATTATCAATGGAAATGTAGTAGGTTCTATTATCTTCTGGAGATTTACCCAGAATTATTTGTTATTGATTTTGAGTACACTACTATTTCTAGCCGCCAATATTGCCCTTTGACACATCCACTGGTAGTCTTAATTTAGTATTTAGACTACGTCTGGGTAGACTTTGGAGATTAGGTCAATTCATACCAATCACGATCAATTTCGATTTCGTTTTTACAATAAGGTGCTTTCCCGTCTTCTATTAAAAGTAACTTTGAAGGTCAATTTGTATCTACTACGTCTGCTCAAATGTGTAGGTACTTATATTAGTAGAGAGTTTAATGGGGTGAACGAATTTCCATAGCGGAAAAGTTTTTATGCAAGACTTCGCAATGTCAGCTCTAGTTCCCCTAACTATCACTGGCAATGTTTGGCGAAAATCACCAGCAAACTCGAAAGTGATTCCACCCATGATTTTATTGCAGCTTCTTATGTCCCTAAGGACCCTTAGAGACATAAGAAGGACCGAACGATTCCCACGTAGAGCCTCCGGTAGGAGGCGTCTGGACCCCCTAGGTTGGGCAGGAGCCGCTTGAGGGCAGCCCCAGTCCGATTCAGTTTGGGAGCCAGACGTCGGAAGTGCTCCTCGAAATTCCACCTGCTGTCGAGAACGAGTCCCAGGTACTTCATCGTCGACCCGACGCCGATGTGAACTCCTCCTACCGTTAGTTGGGAACCCAATGGTGGCGCGTTCCGTGGGCCGGCCGTGAAAGTATATGGCCTCAGACTTGTGCAAACTTTTTGGCCAACGAATCAGCATTGCCATTCAACGTGGCAATGCGGCCAGCAATCTGGGCACTGTCAATTCCTGTTGACAGCGACATGGCTGATTTTTTTTGAAGGCCAGTGATTTATTTTTATACGCCTTTGTACATACCATTATTTTCAGTTTGTATATATCTCATCAAGTTATATTCTTTTTCTTCTTTTTCTTTTTGAATCGATGGTAAACTCGTTAAACGGTTTGAGCCCAGTAGGTGGTTACGCTAACTGCAGCATCGGTGGCACTCATTAAATGCTCAAAGGGGCAGGTGTATAGTCACTTGGGGTACTCCAACGTGTGGCTCATGTTCTGATAGATATCCGACGGGTTTATAAAACCCCATTTCGCCAAGTTATGTTTGCAGCGGCAAATCTTCAGTTAAAAATGCTATAGTATTACAGCAATGAAATGTTTCAATAGAGAATCTAATCAGTACTGATTAATATCCTATTGAAACATTTTCAAGTAAAAGTTTTTATTGTTAGGTACTTTATATATAGAGCAATAGAGAATTTAATTTAGTTTTAAATATAATCAACAATTTGTTAACGCTTTCCACATGTCTAAAGTTATTTTGTATAAAGAAAGCTATACAAAACTTATCTATGCACGGACAATTTAACATAATAACTTCCATTACTACCTAATTCATTTACATTTATTAAAATTCTATACAAAACCTTCTAACATTAATCAAGCTTCTGTTGAAATTATCACTTTTGCTTACAACGTTTCAATAAAAAGGTAAATTATCCAATTAAACTAAACAATTAAAAAAAAAACAGCGTATAATTATAAAATTCAACTGCAATAATTATAAGGGAAAATTAAGCTATTAGCTGGGGAAACAAGCTGGCGTTAATTTATACAGCTTAGCTTAACAATGCAAGCCCACATTTTGGTATCAAGGTTCAAGACAATTATGAGGGGAAAGTCGAGAGCATACTGAGCATACGCTACAAGACAGCCATGACGTATTTGGGGCGTACTTGTTGCACGAACCAAGATAAATGCTTGTTATATTTTTGCCAAATATTCTGCAACGAAATTCTACCAGTCAAATCGCAGTAAATTATTATTAGAGAGTACAGGCACTATATACTGAACGTCGAGATGCAATTAAGGCATAAATTTAAAGACACTTAAAATTATATTGCTAACTAAATTGCCAGATTACACCTCTCTTTAACAAGGGTACTTTGACCAACCTATACTTTCCCAACTGTTAAACCTTATTTTACTTAATTGTATCTTACAGCTTGCAAGTAGCAGCAGTAAATAAAATCGTTCACAAGAAAATAATTAATTTAAAAATCATGGTAATTTCGCAAACTATGTTCAAGTTACGACGAATTCAATTAAGGCTAACAATCTTTTTGATTGATAAACTAATTAAGCAGATGTAAACCGTTATGCAATTTGCCGTGGCGTAGGCTAAATATAATTTCGCCAACACTCGTTGTCTGAGCAACTAATTATAATCGTATAATTATATAAATTTACGTCGTTCAAAATTATGAAGAAATCTACGATAGGCGCCTTTTTATGGAGGAAATTAACCGACAGTGACGGGACAGGGGCCATTATTTTATAAACGACGTATGTTTACGAGGCATACTTTAACTTCATGCTCCTTTTATTTTACGAGGTGGGTTGTACTTCGTGTTACTGAAACTATGTGAAGCAAGCTTAAGCCGGGTCCGATTGCATTATGTGGCGATAGAGTGAGCCCATGTAGCTCTGTAGACTTAGATACCGTGAAAAACATCACTGGGTTGTGGGATTCGCAGGCTTGCGGACGGCGAGCAATGGGTAGCTCGCCGTGCGACCGTCCGGTAACTGTCCAGACCGAGCCCAAGTCGTCGCCAGCGCGTAGTGTTCCACGCGCGCCTCAAAGAGATGTCAGCAACCGTAGATGGGCCTCTAAGGCAGGGTCGAAGCCTACTGGGGCCATGGGTGATGCGGAAAAGAACCCCAGGGCCCTGCAACGAGGGCAAAGAAGGAACAGGAGTGGGTTTTAGTCAGTAAAAGTCTGACACGAAAGGGCAGGAGATTTCATTGGATGATTTCCCACCTTAAAAAAAATGGTTGTGGGATTGCTCGAAAGAGGCTCTGAAACGCAAAGAGCAACTGAAGGGATTTAAGTGGATTTCATCATCATTATTCATCATCATTTCAGCCGAAAGACGTCTACTGTTGGACATAGTGTCGCCACAACGAACGGTCCTGTGCGTCTCGCAGCCAGCGGATTCTTACGAATCTCACCAGGTCATCTGTCCACATTGTGGAAGGCCTTCCAACGCTGCGTCTTCCGGTACGCGATCACCATTCCAGAACCTTTCAGCCACATCGACCATCTGTTCTGCGAAAAATGTGCCCTGCCCACCGCGACCGCCACTTAAATACATTTAGTTAGTACAAATCTAACACTCCACCCGGAGCGGGAAAAGGTATTGGCTAATTTTTCACTCTAAAAAAAATACCAACACAAAATTATTATTGTATTATTCAAAATGTGTTAAATTGATAAGAACCTATAGATGGTCTACATGCAACAGAATGTGTTGTTATTACAACCAATACGCTCCATGCAGAGCAAACATGTACATGTTTATTATTTTTTACCATTTTAAAAGTATTTAAAATACGTGCCAGCGTCCCTATTCACCCGTATGGCATTCACGCATAATCCCCTAGGAAACCTCGTGAATACCATGAGCATCATCATAACAGTCGGTAATTATCTGATAAACTAGGGACTTTATAGGGCAATATGTAACCATTACGCCGTATATTCAGGGTGAGAAATAATTAGACTTAATTCATTATAAGGCACTTGATCGTTAGTCAATTCGGTAGCCCGTCGTAATGGGCTATTTGTGTAAAGAATAAATTATGGCCATTTAAAAAACTGTCATTGCTGACACTAATTGACAAGTTGATTTATTATAGTAATGACATTAGAGGTAGTTCTATCGTAATTGTTGGAGTATGTATCAGCTGCTTGTTAGTTAGAGTAAATTGGAGGAATTATCGTAGTTTTTTGTGGCCATCGATCATTTTTGATCCACCCTATAGATAGATACCTTCTTATCAGTATGCAGCTCCCAAGTAGCGCCATCACGACCAAGCTGTTCTACTTTTGATAGTATTGACACCTGTCCATTTGCCCAGGGACTCCAGACAATTATCTTTGCTGATACACCGACATCGTATCCATTCAAGAATTCATCTGCTATTAGTATTTTTAATTGAAGAGGTGTGTTTTTTTTAATTATAATTCACAAAACTGATGTACAATCACACAACCAAAAGAGTAAATCGCAAAAAGAAATAACTGATTGACACCTACTAGATGTGAATCTTACATCATATATAAAAAATAGCCACTTATTATTAAAAAATTATGAACATAAACTTAAAGTACAAAATCTTCATGATAAGAAGAAAAATAAAAAAACATTAATTATAAACAAATTTTAGTTATAGTATTAAATCTCTGAGTTTAGTTTTTACTAAGGCTACAGAACCAGTAAAGACGTCAACTTCACCACGAGTTGGCAAAAGAAAGTATGAGGCATTTGGGAGAAAAATTACCTGTGTAGAAAAGAATATTAGTGATACATTGTTAGAACAGTCATGGCCTAGCTGTAACAGCCTCAACTTATGAATTTAGGTCACGGGTTCAATTCTAGCCAGGTGCAATATTTTGTGTAATTTATTTCATCACCACTGCTCTCAAAACGATGAAGAAAAACATCGTGAGGAAACCGGTATATCCTAGATCCAAAAATTTGAGACATGTTACATCTACCAATCCGCCCTGGACCCGCTTGGTAGATTATGACCCATTCTCTCTCATAGAGAGGAGGTCTGAGTCCTAACAGTGGGAACATTACAAGGGTGATTATGCTTAATACATTTTTGTATCCAACTTATAAGCAGTCATTTTCAAGTGATGACAAAAGATCACCAAATTCAAACCGCATATAAATCAAGATCGTGACCAGTGACGTATGTACTTTAAATAAAAAGACTACTTCCAAAGTGACTCTTCGAATCAAATTTACGACATGACAACATAAAATTATATGCCCGCCAATACTTCAAAGTTGTCACCTCTGAATTAGAATGTCGCCAAAATAGAACGTTAAAGTGCAGGCGTTGTGTTCTCAACCCCAATGGCATTATGCGACGTTTACGTGACTTCGCATAAATCAGATGAGTATAAGAAACAATGCAGAATAAAACATCGAACGTGAGTCCAGTTTGTGAGTGAAATGTTCCGTATAAGTTAAAAGAAGAGAGAGAGATATCTAACTAAAGATGACAATTATAAATGTATCACTACATCCTTGACAACACATATGAAATATACCGTTAAAGTAAGACTAGGAACCATGAGAAAAATTCTAACAAATATTATGAAAAACTCTTGCAGAATAAAAGTACCAATATATTCTATCCCGGTTTCAATAATACTTTTTAAATGATATAAACTAGTGCTTGAATGCGATCCTACCTGATGGTAAGCAATGATGCAATCGACGATGGTGAATCGCACTAGTTTATTTAGAGCCTATTCACGTCAATAACGTGCGAGTAAGGGTGAATATTCGTCGTACTTTAGGTTGTTCGATGGTATATATCTGGAATCAAGTTATGTAATTCCTGCGCACACTCTCCTAAATGCATCCTGTAAAATACTGAAAGGCGGGCTACGCTACGCTTGTGCCAGGCTCCAGGCGAATCTGGATGTGGTTTCTGGACACTTGTAAAATTGTTTAAAAGATACTGTTAAGGAAGATTTGAAACCAATTTGGTTTTAATCATATGAAACTACACCTACAAAAAATCTCACTATAGAACCTATAACACCAAAACGCCAATTTCCTCTCCGAAGCCTATATTTCAAACCACATAAACTAACCTACAACGTTCACCCTTTTCAATTACGGAACCTTAAAAAAACAATGCAAAATGGCGACGGTCGGCCGTTTGTTTAACTGCAAATGGAGTTCGCGCTTCGCCGTATGCACATATTAATTTTATTGCCAGCTCAGACGAATACTGATTGCGGGGTGCCAGGTTTTTTGATGTCCTTGCCTTTTGTAAAAGGTGTATGTCTTGTTGGAGATTTATGTCGTGATAAACATGCTCATTGGAGTGAAAGTATTCGGGGTTGAGGCTGTTGAAGTTTTTGCTTGCATCGTGCCACCAGTTTAACTTTTGGGGAAAATTAATTCGGTCCGGACTAAGCGTTTCGCCTCGTCGTTTATACCGCGAACATCGAGGGACTGGAACAACTTGCCTGCTGCGGTCTTCCCGTCCGATTATAATTTAGGTGTCTTCAAGGCTAGAGTGAATAGGCTCTTAATAAACTAGTGCACCTCACCATCAACGATTGCTTCACTACTTATCATCAGGTGGGATCGCAGTCAAGCATTAGTTTATAACATTTAAAAAAAAATTGCCAACTCAGTTGAGCATTTTTTAACGTAGGTATATTCTTTCAAAGTGCATTACCACATTTTGACAGCACGATTGGCGCAGTGGTTGAGCAATTGGCTGCTCCGTTGCGGGTCGCAGTTTTGATTCACGGAATAAAATAATATTTGTTCGGACTTTTTTTTTTTTTTTTTTTTCGGTGCTACAGATATTATGTTCCTGGTCTGGGTGTTTTGTGTATGTGAGTTTACATGTTTACACACCTCCGAAACAGGAGCAATTCTTAGTGTGGGGCAACGTCTTAAAAAAAATGACCGATTCAATGAATATCAATAATGAATTCAGATTATCCACAGAGTTCTAGGTAGCCTGTGGTTGCCAATGTGCCCACTAAACAAACAAAATAACTCATACTTAATTACCAAGCATCTAAAATGTCCTCATTATGATGACATAGTATGTCCGTTTCTGTCTATTTCATTGACTTCCAGGTTCATTAAATTAAATCAAGACTCGCCGCAATAGTTCCAGCGCAAATCCGCTTCAGCTTTAAAATTTTTAATAGCGCCATCTATCGCTCGCGGCCGGCAAAACGTCACACACATCATGTGCACGCGCACTCATCAATTATACGTACAAAACGAACAACTTAGAGGCACAAACTAGATTTACAGAAGGTCTGATACTGAAAACACTACACAAGAACTTACTCTCAAAAAAGTTTTACTTCAATCGTAATGAAAGAGTTTTAAATAAATGTAGTTGTATATAGCGTTCTATCAAACATTCTTTTCATTTGTTTCAGGATCTATTTCTTGTTCAATTTCTTGTATTGTTCAAAGTGGTTCTTCTGCAGTATTTAATGGCAAGTTATGTACAAAACGAATAGCGTCCAACTGCTGTGGCCGCGTGATTTACTGCAGCCCAAACGACTGCACAACACTGTTGAACTAAATGAAGACTGCACACTTGATGGAAAGGAAATGGCTGTAGCAGCTTTTGGTTTTAGGGCTGAAAATAAAAGCGGAATGAACTGTCTAAAAACAAACGTTACAAATTATAGCACAAATTAGCTTAAAATAAACTATAAACAACAAATCGATTAACATTCAAAACGAGCGAGCTAATTTGTAAGAAATTGGCAGTAGTGTCATCAAAGCGTTAATGTTTTCCAATTGGCGATTTGAACCAACTGTTTGACTTTATTAGTGTAGATATATATGTAGACAGTTTATTAATTTATGTACCTATTGTATAATTGTATGATATTTATGGTTTATTAGTATATCTTTTCTTGTACCTATTCGCCTTTTCTCTCTCTTTTATTGCACCTACTACTATTTATCTCTGCATCACCCTAAGGTTGACTGGTAGAAAATGCCTAAGGCATTAAGTCCGCCGCTGTACTTTTGTGCATAAAGTGTTTAATAAATAATAAATAAATAAAACAAACGTTACAAATTATAGCGCGAATTAACTTAAAACTTAACTTTAACTTAAACTTAAAAAACGCTGGCTGGAAACAATTAATCGATATGAACTCATGTTGTCACAGTTTGGTATTAAAATTTTTGAAGATATTTAAACAAATTTAAGTTAAACAAAAAATACAACTTACTTTAAAAAAATATAAAAGATTATCTATACAAAATATTTTTATATAACTTTTATAGTACCTATAAAGCTTAACTTTATAGGTACTATAAAAGTTAAAAAAAATGTTTTATTGTAGTTCCTGAAATATGTAGTTCGATTTACTAACACGTTATTTTGGTTTTAATTTTGTCAACTACAGCTCCTCTTTTTTATATTCACTATCAAATCGCCATTCCGATATTCAAACGTGTAGCATGGATCAAGTACATGATTCTGGACCATCTAAGGATGGAAATTTTGGTCAGCGTTATCCAAATAAATAAAAAATCTTTACTTTAGAGAGCAAACAGTTGCTTTAAATTTTATTTACTTTGTGTTTTATGTGTATGTGTGTTTTATACAAAAAATTAAGTTAAAGAAATGTCATTGTGAAATTGGTGATTAGGGTTTTTTTTTTTTAGGTGGGAAATCATCTAATGTCTGCCGCCATAACGTGTCAGACTTTTACTGAAAAAAAAACTCTTTGCTGTTCCTTCTTTGCCTTCGTTCCAGGGCCCTGGGGTTCTCTTTCGCATCACCCATGGCCCCAGTAGGTTTCGACCCTGCTGGGCCCCTACGGTTTGCTGACATCACAAACACACACTACGCGCCGTCGCATCGACGACTTGGGCTTGGTCCAGACGGTTACCGGACGGTCGGACGGCGAGCTACCCATTGCTCGACGTTCGAAAGCCTTCGCCCACGGTGGCTGGAAATCAGGATCAGCACAATAGTGATACCCGGGCGTTTCTTCTGCACGAATCCGGTGCAGGAACCTCCCGAACTTACCATGTCCGGTGAGGACTTACGTCATGTAGAAGGTAAGGACGCCGTGATGTCTTTCCAGCCACTCCTCATAGAGGGGACTTACTTGCTTGCCCAGAGGTTGATAAGGGTAACCATTTTATACAGTAAAAAAAAACGCCGACGATAAATTCCACCATTGGGAAGTATAGAACTATGTACTGGATTCAAGTTTTGTGCACCGATGCCTTCTTCTTCTTAGCGTGTCGATAGCAAAACCAGATAAATTCCTCGCCTGACCCAGTATTCGGCCATGGCAATGCCATCCGCTGATGCTGTCATTACGTCCCTACATGTACAATTAATAGGACACGGTCGTGATGCAGGACGGAAAGTGGGTCAAGGTCTGTGGAGAGACCCCCGCACAAACACTGAAGATCGGAACCGTCCGAGAACCTCTATCTGTGGAGATTGCCTTTGCTGCGCCCAACTTGGGTGCGAAGTTAGTTTATGTCTAAGATACTGTGTATATATAATATGTACATTATAAAGATACCATCGAATTCACTTCCCCACTCCGTTATAACTTATTAGTTTGTAGCTCAAATCTTATCCGATGAAACTACTATCTAGTATGGAAGTAATAAACTTAGTC
The DNA here is from genome assembly GCA_905147345.3 of Mythimna impura. Classification (NCBI taxonomy): domain Eukaryota; kingdom Metazoa; phylum Arthropoda; class Insecta; order Lepidoptera; family Noctuidae; genus Mythimna; species Mythimna impura. The sequence continues at coordinate 1,961,784 of LR990344.1, forward strand.
TTAGGATTCACGCTGTTCTATATATGCGTAAATAAGTTAATTATATTCGCAAAGTGCCGACTGAAGCGAACTTTATGTGATTTGTTGCTAAATTTCTAAACTGACTTAGTGATGAACCGGTGTTGTGGTATGATACGTCGACAGTTTCGAAAGACGTGTAATCGTCATGTCCCTGGCTCTCAACATCATCATCTCATCCTCCTACACTTCATCATCTTCCGCCATCATTTCAGTTTATTTGTTAATGGTACAGGAAATCTTCGTCTTCTTCACTCGTCGACGCATGTTTCATAACAATTTAATGAAGAACTTGATCTGTGCATAGTGTTTACAGGTCACTTTCTTCCAAGATACTGTTGACAATTGCATTAGCACAATAATGATTCGATTCACTTCGATTCCCTTTTTGATGCCCTATTGAAATACTTTCATCCAAGTGTAAAATACTCATGGGAAGATACATTTGCAGCAGTTCAGATTAATGATTCAAATAGAAAACAAGAGTAGGATGAGACCGATCATATTCACGATAACACGACTGAAGCACAGTTAGAAGGGTGAGGTATCATAACTCACAATACACATAAACGATGTTACTAGTAATAAATTTATCATCATAGTGCATTTGGAGCTAGATGCATTTAAATAACGAACGTCTGGAGTTTGTGAAAACAAACAAAAGTAGCAATCTACTTAAAAACGTATAAACAGTCAGACGTTTACGTCATGCTATTCACATGTTTTATAAAACATATTTGTTTTATTGTAACGTATTATCATTTTTAACTACAAATCAGTCATCAGCATCTTAGAATACATTTTATTTATTAGATACTCTCTCTAATTCTCGAAAATGCATTTCCGTCATAAAAATATCGTCCACATTTCAAACGTCGCCATTAAACATTTAAAAAGCTCAACACAGTCTACCATCTTCTTAACAGTAGGACATTAAAGTTAATAATCACACCACATCAATCGTCGGTTCAAAGAAAACCGTTGCAATTGGCCTTTGAGTCTTCGCTCATTAGCGCCGCGGCTGACACATCAAAGAACGTCACGTCACTTGTCACATACGTCGCTTGTCGGGCCTTGTCACCATACGTCAACTGTCACATGTGACAGCCCCTGTATGATTTATAGACGAACTGATTATTCTGCCGTTTTTTATTTTTTTTTTTTTGGTCTTCTTTACTTTTTGTCACAACAAAAGCTGTCAGTCATGGTTGTGTCGTGACTTGAATCGATATTGAGATGTATTGAAATGCCAGTACAATGCTTTTCTTATAGGTGATGAATATTGCGTTCAATGTGTGTTGTATTTGAGAGACGTTTAAGGCATTTTTATTTATTGCATCGTAATTACTTAAATTTTTCATAGCATTGCTTTCAATCCGATTCTAAAGTTTGATTAGAAATATAAGTAAACATTGAATTTAAACAAGAACATCGACAAGCTTCCCCGACGTTGTGCATCACTAACAGCGTTCAGACATAAATTACTTCAGAAGTGATTTACTCGCGCCATACAAATCGCCGTCGACTAGTCGTTGCGGCCCGTCTCCGCCTGTCTGTGCCGTTCAAAGGCCCTGACTGACAGGTGTGAATGATGGTTGACTAGACGCACGTAGACTGACAATCGCAATCACCAAAGAGCTCCACCGTTTTCTTTGAAGATAATAGTTTTGTTTTTGGTACATTGAAAACCGTTTATTTTTCTTGCGCTGCTAACAAAACATTAGTAAGTAGTTTCGAGAAATAATGCAATACTTTTTCGATTCAATGCAAATTGTTTTTTTGCTGAAAAATTATACCTACGTCTGCTGCTTCGTGATTTTAAAATGTTCTTAAAACATTTCAACGGCGAAACCATTTCAAGCGTTTTAAACCTCTAACGTTCGGCGTCTTTTTTATCGTGGCCTCTTGACGAGCCTGTCAGGAACATAACTCGCAAAATAAAACACGTGCGGAGTGGCAGCCACAAATCACATTTTTTAATCGAACTCACGTCTCTGTGCAGCGACAAACGCAGACCACATATTAAAAAAGCCTTAAACCCTTCTACATAAAGTTTAGAATCGTGTAAATAATGGGTGACTTAAAGTTTGCTGCATTTCAGTGTGCAGTCACGTCGCGCCGCGCGGAATGCTATCGACATCCGCTAAACTATCGACGTTGGCACAACACTAATTGCTCTTTTTGTGCGCCCCGTTTCTCACAATGATTTACGTAATGCTCCTACAAAGAGCGTAATCGTATCATTAATGCTTTAAAATGACTTTAACGGCCCATTCTAATGATTTAGATTGATTACAGCAGCGAAGAATAAAAGTTATTCATAAGTAACGTCATATATCAATGAGTCCACTGTGTATGCCTCACGTCATAGTGAATTGTTATTTGTTCGGAGTAACGACATTTATGAAAGATTAGATTTATTCGGTACGTAAATAACGTAGATAAAAATAAATCAGATATTTGATTGGAAAATAAAGGGCTATTGAAAAAGAAACATGGTTGTGTGGAGCCAACAAGCATTGAGTATACTTAATGATGACTAATGCTTTGTTCTTTCTTTGTATGTTTCTACCAGTATTTACTATTCTGTAACACACACAAACACAAACTTTAACAAAGTTTTTAAAACTATGGTCAAGGATCACTGCTTCTCATCTGGAACGTCATAAAGTATAGATTTCTCTGCATTCATATAATATTACAGATATATATTGTTTGTATTACATATATATTTTATTAGTTATGTAGTATATATATAAGTAAATAGTATACTACATGCTGCATGCGTATCTTTTCTCCTTCTCTGTCAAATCCATCAAAAAGTTTTCAGTAAAAAATCGTTCTTAGCGATAAGACCGCCCATTGTTTCACTGTATTAATTGTAAGCTCTTACTGTATTTTTTATGGTGTACATTAAAGAGCATATTATTATCTATCTATTCATGAAAAAATAAATTATTGTTTCCTATTTGTTTATGTACTTACTCGTAAAATTTGAAAGGTAGGTACTTACATGTTAAAACACTGTAATCGCGTTAACAACGCAAAATGTCAAACAGTTCGTGCCTAAAATGAGCATAGCGTGCTAATGTGAACGGACCTTAATACTAGTGCCGTCAGTAGCACATCTAAAAACTGTCGATAAAATATCTGAATTTAAATAGTCGTGGACAAGATGCATTTGTCATGTAATCGGCAGGATAGGTAGCTCCATTAAAAATATATTCCTCCGGCGGCTCGGTATAATTAAGATAACAAGTGAGCATAGATTATAGGAATTACGACGTGCGGTTATCTGTGACAGGGAATGGCGGGAAGCGATTTTCATTTGTAATTAGCGGCGCCGTTGAGATAAGGCTTAACTTGTATTTTGAGTACGTCAATATCTTTTATCGTTTGGTAGAGTGAAGATGTGACTTGTGATTTAGTTGCCCAGGTAAGGAAGCTGTTTAAGTGTCGTTTCTTGCTTCAGTGTTGATAAGACAAGACGCTAAGATTAAATTGTTTAGCAGATACGCTTTTAATATTGTAAGTGCTATGCTTCTTTCACAATGATAATAAATGTATTGGAAGAAATAAAATGAATAAGTAGTATAACATAGACTTCTTTCAAGTTGATATAACAGCAATTAGTTAACTTGCAAAATACAAAAATTGCAAAAACTATTTTAAAGGTATGCGAAAAAGAGTGCTGTCCAGCAAACCCCCATTGAAAAGGAAGGATCCTCTGACTAGACGGGTGTTTTATCTGATCCGGGCAACTGCCCGGTAAATGATTTCATATTGTTGCCCAGACCAGATAAAATACATGTCTGATCGCACACTATAGTGTTACATTATAAAATACCTGTCTGATCGCAAACTATAGTGTTACCTTATAAAATACCTGTCTGATCGCACACTATAGCGTTACCTCATAAAATATCGGTCTGATTGCACACTATAGTGTTACATTATAAAATACCTGTCTGATCGCACACTATAGCGTTACCTCATAAAATATCGGTCTGATTGCACACTATAGTGTTACATTATAAAATACCTGTCTGATCGCACACTATAGTGTTACATTATAAAATACCTGTCTGATCGCAAACTATAGTGTTACATTATAAAATACCTGTCTGATCGCACACTATAGTGTTACATTATAAAATACCTGTCTGATCGCACACTATAGTGTTACATTATAAAATACCTGTCTGATCGCACACTATAGTGTTACATTATAAAATACCTGTCTGATCGCACACTATAGTGTTACCTTATAAAATACCTGTCTGATCGCACACTATAGTGTTACATTATAAAATACCTGTCTGATCGCACACTATAGTGTTACCTTATAAAATACCTGAATGATCGCACACTATAGTGTTACATTACAAAATACCTGTCTGATCGCACACTATAGTGTTACATTATAAAATACCTGAATGATCGCACACTATAGTGTTACATTATAAAATACCTGAATGATCGCACACTATAGTGTTACATTATAAACGAAGGCAAATGACATGCAATTTTATCAATTTCGCATTCATCCTGTTTTTTTTTTATTCAAAATTTAACTTTAAGCTTTTTTGTATGTTTTAGTTTATATTATTCTCATTAATCCGTTCGCATGTTTGTTACTTATTGCAGTTACAATGATCTTTAGCCATAGAATACTGTAAAATACTAGTCTGTAAAATACTTTACAGCAGCGATAGCTGCTAGTTACCTATTAAAAATACAAAGGTAACATAAAACTCAAAAGAACTACAATAAATTCCTTAAGAAGTTCAACTCATTTTTGTCGATATTGAACACCAATCACTAACGTACCAATTTAAGGTAAACGGCCCAATGACACTTCGGACATGTGATCTCGATTCGCTTAAATAGCAGCAAATTGGCTCGTTGTCGTAATATTGATACTAAATATTGATAAAGTAAATTATATTGACACGCCAGTGTATGGTACACGGTAAATATCCATCAAGGTAATTAGTCCAGACCAGTGATGTGTGAGGAATAATTATGAACTGGTATTAGAAGGTGCTAATTTATTTTAATTATACATGTGTAGATTGACATAATGTGTACATAATTTGGACATGACATATAAAGTTGATTGATATACCTACTCTATTTATTTATTTTTCCTAACTTAGGTTGTTTCCAGGTCACACATATACACGATGTCTTTGACAATGACGCACAAACGAAAACCACGGATCCAGTACGTGATTCTGGACCCCCCAGTGGTTGAATTTTTCGTCGGCTTAATATATGGTTTTAATTTCAACTCGATACTTCCGCGCGTTCTCGAAATAAAGGGTCTTGACAGAAAGACAGACAAACGGTCAACAAAGTGATCCTATAAGGGTTCCGTTTTTTCCTTTTGAAATACGGAAACCTAAAAAAAAAACATTTATAAAGAGAGACTAGACATCTAAGGAGCTATAATACACTAAAAAATTGCTGAGCAGTCCTTTTCACTTTCGATAAGTTAATAGTTACTCGATCCTAGCTACTCGATGAAAATTGCTCTCTTGCATGTAGTCCATAGCAACTGTCAACATTTCCAAGTTCTAAATAAAGCACTCTAATAAGACGTCTTCTAAGAAATCTAGACTATTAACTCCAAACCTTGGCACCAAACGACTCCAATTTGCCAGCGGTTATCCAGTCACATATCGGCGGACTTTACAACTGTTACTGGGGGATAAATTGGTAACTTTATGTCGACACCCGTTATCCTCCGACTAAGCTTCACAAACTAAGATAGAGTTAGATTGGATTGAGGACAAGTTGATTAGGCGGATAAGACACAGGTACTGTTATAGTTCTTGTTGTAAAATACTGGATCACTATCGCCGTTGTTGCAGATAAAATGGGTGGTGTATTGGTTCAAATATTTGTTGGAAAGGCAATCTACTTAGAGGGTGCTGTTGTATCTACGTTGTCAGTTTTATATTGTTATCAAATAGTGATTGTACTTTGTTTTATTCTTAAAATGTTTAATAATGTCTATTTGTTCATCTACAGTTCTTTTCAAATGTTGACGTTTAAAAAAGTAGGATCGTAATATATGTAGATCTGAGATGAAGCTGCACACAAGGAAAATGAATATGAAACCCGTGATCTTAGAACGTAAGGGTAACTGAAAGAACAACGCGTGATTTTAGTAAGTAAAAGTTAGACATGGATAAATTTTCCGCTCCGCCATAGAGCGTAAGAAGTCATTAGATGATTTCCCATCTAAAAAAAGGTAAAATCGACATGACAACAATTTAGTAAAGCGTTGTTGACTTTAGTTAGATGTCTGATTATATTAAAGGTGACAAACTAAAGATATTGTAAAAAACAAAATTAAATTTGCAGTCATATCAACCGATAAGCTTCATAGGATGCAATTCCACTGGGGCCATAGATTGACTCTGGGGCCATGGGTTGACTTCCGAAAGGGAAACCCGTCATCCTGGAATGCAAAGGGCAAAGAAGAAACATAGGTGTGGTTTTAGTCAGTAAAAGACCCTCCAGCTCCACCCCTAACACGCACTCCCACTCCAACCTAGAGCTAGAGAAGGCATTAGATGATTTTCCACTTGAAAAAAAAGGTTGCAATTCCAGCACTGGGGACTTTCAGTTTAATATTAATATTTAACAAAATGTATGTCACAATTTGCGGAATCTCCGCTAAAGTAAAAACTGATTCATCTCACGCTCCGACCACACAACAATAAAATTCTTCTCAAGCACAAACAATAACTTTCAAAAAATCTCTTCAACTTTTTTAACGAATTCAATACCTTCACCGAAACTTGTAAATGTAATTATCACACAATACCTGTTGGTTAATACATTACTCGTTAAAAAACGGTAACAGTCGATAATATTAATTAATTTTATCGGTCCACCGTTGCACAACACACATCGTCGCCCGGACTTGTCCCAGTTAAGGTGACATGTTAAAGATTTATTTAATACATTTTTACGTAATAAATTCACGGCAGTGAATGTAATTATTATGTGAGAAACGGAAACTGCAATTAGTGGTATGTTTACCGGTAAAAGTGTCGGTGTTTTTTGCTAAATAGTGTGACTACAGTAAGGATAATTATGATGACTCAGACCTGGCTTGAGAAACAAAGTCTAGAGTGTGAAATCTGATTATTTTTTGAGATATCTCGAATATTTTACTTAGTGATGGATTGTAAGATTTGTAATGCTAATTATACAGTAATTGCGAAAACAATGAACGTTCTCTGGTGATTCAACTGTTTTATAAAAATACTAGCTACTGCAATAAAGTTTATTCTATTCTATTCTATTCTATTCTATTCTATTCTATTCTATTCTATTCTATTCTATTCTATTCTATTCTATTCTATTCTATTCTATTCTATTCTATTCTATTCTATTCTATTCTATTCTATTCTATTCTATTCTATTCTATTCTATTCTATTCTATTCTATTCTATTCTATTCTATTCTATTCTATTCTATTCTATTCTATTCTATTCTATTCTATTCTATTCTATTCTATTCTATTCTATTCTATTCTATTCTATTCTATTCTATTCTATTCTATTCTATTCTACTGCTAGCGGCTTTGTCCGCTTGAATGTTGGTTAATTCGGACACGAAGTCGAAGCCAGATAATAAGTAGCCTATGTCCTTTCTTGATGTTCAAGGTTACTCCGCACTAAATTTCACCAAAATCAGTTCTGCAGTTTATCCGTGAAAGCATAACAGATAGATAGACAGACTTACTTTCACATTTATAATGTTAGTTTGGATTTGGATTATTTCCTACCGAAGTTGAACTAAGATAGTTCAACTTCTCTGCTCGACAAGATTTTGGCAAATAACACATCATTTGATTTAACGGGATGTTACAAATTACGCTATGAAATTCAAGAATTAAAATTAAAAAAAAATACCAGATAGATATGTATGAGCCCTGGTCCATAAAAAAAAACTTTCTACCACCCCAGGGTGGACTCTATTGTTGCTAGATTTATGTTATTAGATTAATACTCATCAAAACTTTATCCCAGTTTGAGAGTATTTCGATGTCATTTAATTAAGAGATACACTTCATCTATATTTTTTTTTAAACTGTGCTTGATGACTAAGACATTGCTTATTCAATTTCGTTCCTATGTTTTTTAAGTTAACTTTTGCGTTTCAGGGCCACAATAACTGTTTGAAATTATGGCGCAACCCACCTAAAATACGACTGGCACTTTTTCTTGTACAATAAAAATGATTTATTGCCTTTAACTGGTCTGAGTTTACAAGAATATATGAATGATACATCCGGCTTTGGGTATGTTTAGACTGAATTCTCCCTCTTGATAACCAGAAGTTAATACCGGTAATGTTTATTAACTATTGAAATGATTATTTAAAGCGCGGTTTTTTCTGTAGTTATAAATCTATTGTGCATAAGCCAGTACAGAGTATGTTCACAGTAGTAACCCTTGACTAGTTTTATTTGATACGTTCCTATTGCAAACATAACAACTTCTTTCTCAGACAACCGTGGTTATTTTGTTACGTCAGGTAATTCTGCAGACCTAAGTACTTTGAAACTGTACTCGTCTGCTATTAGGATTATGGACTACATATGGTTTAAGATAGTCCTACAGTATTGATTCTCTGTCGTTGATCCTCTCCACAAAAGCAGCAATATTAACATTATCAGTGATAGTCAAAAACATTCGTAATAGCCGCGACATTTCTAGAATTATTTTTCATGTGAGATAGTCCTATTAAAAAAAAACTTGTCTGAACAGATAGAGCTAAATTTATGTACGTACTAAATAATGCATATCAGAGTGAAACTAGACATATAAAGTACGCTAACAACTAATACAATAGTGAAAATAGTTTACCCATACAGTGACTTTCATATTTACGTAACTGAACGTTTGTAAGTTTGCAGATATTTTAGAGACTAAAAACATTCAATAAATAATAATAGTCAAATAGTTATAAATTAAAATAATAGTTAATATTTAATATATTTTATTTTTTATTTATTAATAGTTAGATAAAATTTGTCAAAAAAAAAAAAACTGCATGACGACACTGCAACGCCATTAGACATCTGACTGTGCAATATTACGATGTAATTCATGTAAGTACGTGATGTTGAGAGTGGGTCCTAAGATACTTCCCTGAGGCACCCCACAGGCAATCGGTTAACTATCATTAATACTTTCCCCTATTTTGATAAACTGACCAGACAAGTAGCTGCTGGAACATGCCAAGGACAATGATTATCCATTATAAAAATTCAAAAGGGTGCAATTGAGTACTCGTAACGAACTGTATGGTTAATGTTCCCTTACTCAACATTCAATAGCATAAGATTAGTTAATTCGAAAATTAAAAATATTTCTACAGTTAATAATGGTGTATTTATTACTTGCCCATGTTACCTGGACGAAAAAAACATAATATTTTTTTTATCTAGGTAACATAGTTGTATATGTACAGGAATCTAGAAAATTGATCGAATGACTTTTTTTGGCCCTGGAACGCAAAAAGCAGCTGAAGGAACGCGGGTGAGGTTTGTCAGTAAGAGTCTGACTCTCCCTCTTGCTCTATTTATAGCGGAAAAATTTTCTTGACCTTTTCTTAACTCACAAAAAAATAATACTAATCTACAACAGCTCTAGAAAACATGTCAATTTGATACAATAAGCCATTTAATATTCAAACGCTAAAATGAATGCTGAATATTTGATAAGTACTGGACGCATGTCAGTGTCTAGATTATCATGCCTAATTAATTACATGAATTATTTTACTATACAATAGTTGTTTATTACTGAAATTATTAGTTTGATTTACACTGGACTTGGCAGATTTTATCCGATTAAATAGTTTTATGGTACAGCGTTTTTAACTACCTCTTTTATGACCAAATCTGGTGCATTTTTTAAAAATTTATTGAGGTGGGAAATCTTTAAAAGACTTCTTCCAATCAAAGATGGGGCGAGAGGGCTTGTCCGCTTTTACTAACTTTTAAAACCACGTTTGTCCTTCAGTTGCCATTTGCGTTCTAGGATTACGGAATACGGGTTTCCTTTTCAGAAATTCGGATCCAGCATGAGGGTTATACATTAATTGAAAAATCTAAAAATTGAAGTATGCAGGAAGTAGTAAGTTACATAACTTAGAGAGTTGAACCCACTTGTCGGTCCTAGGCATCAACACAAGTCAATAATAGCTACTTATAATAACTATTCGGGAGACGGATTGTGGGTACACGAACGACTTATTGTATGTTCTTTGCACCGAAAATGTTAAACAGGTAGGTACGTAATCAATATTGTTAATCACCGTCACTAGTGGAAACTAGATAAACATGACACCTACATGGAGATGTGCCATGCTTATCTAATCGAAATTCATGTTCAGTGGTATTAGTTTTATTAATGCGTGAAAACGCCCTGAAACAACATTATAACTCGTATTTTAATGTAACAAGAAAAAGAGACAGGTCCCAGTGTTGTGATGGTTCAGTGATTAAAGCACTTGCTACCCATGGTTGCGAGTAGGTACGAAACTGGGCAAGTACCAAAGTGAATTGTTCAATTTATATGTAAAGAGCAGTGGTGGCCGAGTGGTAACGGCCCCGACTTATGAGTTGTAGATCGCGGGTCCACACCCAGCGTGGCGTATTACTTTGTGTAATTTATTTTTATCAACACTGCTCACAAAACGGTGAAGGAAAACATCGTGAGGAAACCGGCATGTCCTATAACCAAAAATTCGAAGACATGTGACATCCACCAATCCGCACTGGTCCCGCGTGGTGGATTACGGCCCATTCTCTCTCCTAGAGAGGAGGCCTGAGTCCCAACAACACATAAGTGGAGTGGGAACATTATAAGGCTGATTAAGCTATTTATCTATACATATGTATAAAAGGAGAAACTGACTGACTGACATATCAACGCACAGCCGAAACTACAGGACCTAGTAGTGTGAAATCTTGCACAAGGTTTCCTTTTATGACGTTTGCTAGCACTAAGAAAGGATTTCCCAAAATTCGGCCCCTATTGTTTTGTATGGAGAAAGCGACTTTCACGCGGACGAAACCGCTGGCAGACGCTAGTGGTATATATGTAAGTACTTTTCTAAGTTTATCTAGAACATTACTGACACCTCTTGCCTCGGGAAGCACGTAAAGCCGTTGATCCAGGTTGTCACTCGTAGATCTTTGAGAGTTGTTACAGATGTCAGACGCAAGATTGTCTGACCATCAGTCTATCCAAGTAGTATCGTCAGTCGCTCTATGTAAAACACAGCCCCCCTAGCCAAGTCACAAACGATAAACGTAAACTCTCAGTAGTCTTTAATAGATTTTCAACTTTATGTTATTGGATATAAAGTTGAAAATCTATTGAAGATTACATAGTGTTTTCGTTCGTTCCGGTCGCTAACGCTCAGTAGTCTTTAATAGATTTTCAACTTTATGCTCTTAGGTATAAAGTTGAAAATCTATTGGAGATTACTAAGCGTTCACGTTTATCGTTTGAAACTTGGCTAGGGGGGCAGGTATCAACCGCATCCGGTTAGATTGGAAGATGATGATGATGACAAAGAGACAGGCCTCAAGACTAGAATGAAACAGAAGACAAAATTCTATTTTTTAAATATTGTCACGTTGATCTTTTGCCTACATCTCGATCTTGACCATACAAAAAGCAATCCATCACTGTCATACAAATGAACCAATTAAAATGCGCCGCGTGTATGAATTTGAATGGCGTTTACTTCCGCGATTCAATGATAATGAATATTCCAATGATTTAGATCTTGATCGACTGCTTCTAGATACAGTGTACTAATAACAATGTTGGAATTATTTATGACTTGTTGGCTTCTAAATAGGTTGACAGTTATTGGTTTCGGCATGAATGAAACAATGCCGAAGCGACTTCCATTTTAGATTTATCAAAGTTACTGTTTCCGATTTTACTAGGACGAAAGCGTAGAGCTTCAGTAACATTTTTTCATAGCTTGATACTATCCCATTACGGTTCACTCACAGTTTGAATGTAGACATAAACATTCTGACTTTCGCATCTTGCCACCGTGCGTTAATCAAGTTCCATTGAGACCATTTTGTACACACCTACTAATATTTTTGTCGCAATGGAAATGAGTAAAGTCGAAAATATAGAATTGGAAAAAAAAATATCTTTTCACAATAGAAAGAAAGAAAGAAAGAAAACATTTATTTGAGACTCGCACAGGACAAACAACAATAAAAAGTAACTACTTAATCTATAAATACTTAACTTAAAAATAATAGAAAAAACAATATTAAAACATAAAAATAAAAGACCTGTGCGAGGCCAAAAAGGCTCCTATCTCAGCATATGCTGCGACATTTAACTAAAAAGTAAATAACGCAGCGCTGGTATTCTGATAGGGCCTGGTGATGCCACGGACACACTCACGGAACACAGAAATTTTACTAAACATATAGACAAATCAATGAAACTACTAAAAATAGCTCACTGATGAGGATTCCAAAATGCTGAGCCAGAATATAGCTTCAAATATGCTCTAGGCCAGGGATGGTGAACCTTTATTGGTAACTACCTAATGTGGCAAAGACGTGCTGCCAAAATCTCTTGACTAGGAGATTTAGTTTAACAAGTCTGTTAAAAATAAATATATATACATTGTTTTATGCTACCCTGAATTCTTACACATATCGCATTAATTACTATTAAAAAAATATATTGTGGTTTCTGCTGTTGCAAATGTCTAAAAATTTTACATTGGCGTACTTGGATTATTTTGTCTCATGCCACCACAACTGGCTCGCGGGTCACAGGTTCGTCCCTTTTTACTTTAGGTGGAGCGAGGAGTGTAAAACTTTTACTGACGAAAATCTATCTGTGTTCTTTCAATTACCCTTTCATGGTAACTCTTTCGAACTATCTCGCCGCCCAAGGCTCGCCACACCTGCTCTAAGCTCTCGCCCAAAGCCACAACGACATACATATCTTATCACCAGCCATAACCCAACTTTCTGAACATACTGTTAGACGTATAAGCAATAAAATACTGCCCATAAAACACTATCATTATCTCTTATAACCTGACGTCACGACCCCTCATCATTCACCATCACTTATTCAGTAATACCCCATAACACATGCTCAACATGATGAAGACCAAGATATAACACGCATCATCCATCACTTCCAAAATGGAGGAAGTTTCTCCGTCTTATTATAAACTGCACGTGATTTAGTATCGATATAGCAATATTTTATCGATATTTATGAGCATCACTAGGAACACATTTGGGGCGTACATAAAGTAGATGTTTAGTGTTGTACTTTGGTGTAATATTTATATTTTCAGTAGCCGTTTTTTAGGTTGTGTTGACAGATAGAAATGTTTGAATTTAAATAAAAGTTGTTTTTTAAAAGAAAACGTGTTTTTGAGTCATTATTTAAATTAAAATGTGGTGCATCTGTACCTATATGAAAAACATTTTTAAACATAATTTATGTAAACCATCCATTGAAGGCTTTTTCTAATAAGAAAAAAAAATTCTGTTTCTGGTGCTACTTTGTTTGTTTGTGCCCTACACAAACATATAAAAACTAACATTACATAGAAAAAAAGAAATCCTTTTTCAATTTAGTTAAAAATGTTTTTATTTCACATATGCCTACATATGCACTTATAAAACGTCAGAAGCCAGCGAGCGCACGGTTCCAATTGGTCGTTTTCTATGGAGAAGAACTGGCAAGAAATTCTATGGTATAATAAATCCATGGGTCCTAAAACTTATATCTGTGCGAGGCCTAAAAGGCGCTTGACTACCTTCAGCGGCATTTTTGGCGCATTGTTTGAGCGATTGACTGCTGCGCTGCATGTCGCGAGTTCAATCCCCACACAAAAAAAATATTTGTATAGCCTACCGATAGGTGTTCCGGATCTGGGTGTCTTAGCATAACAAAGTCAAGTCAAAGTCAAAAAGTTTTTATTTCACATAGGCCTACATGGGCACTTATAAAACGTCAGAAGCTAGTGCACGGTTCCAAATTGGTCGTTTCCTATGGAGAAGAACAGGCAAGAAACTCCATGGTTACTCTTTTAAAAAAGTGGTTGCTTACAATATTTTCATATTACAGTATTAATAGACATTATGTAAGAACAGTGTAGACCAGTCGATATTGTACCCAAAAGCACAATAAAAATAATCATATTAAAAAAAAAGTGAGTCGTAATAGAAGTAACCTAAGAGCTTAGCATAATCAGCCTTTTAATGTTCCCACTGCTGGGACTCAGGCCTCCTCTCTAGGAGAGGGAATGGGCAGTAATCCACCACGCGGGCCCAGTGCGGGTTGGTGAATGTCACATGTCTTCGAATTTTTTGGTTCTAGGACATGTCGGTTTCCTCACGATGTATTCCTTCACTGTGGTGTCTTGTTTATGTGACTTTACATGTTCGTGAACGTACCCACGATACGGGAGTAATTCCTAGTGTGGGGTGACGTTATTTCTTAATACATAAAAAAAACTAACGAAACAAACAACACCACCAAGCTTTTGGAGTATCATAAAGATACTCCAAAAACTCCAACCACCATAACCATCACAGGCCATTTCCCGCCACAATTCAATAAATCTTCAACCCACAAACAAGGTAACAACCTACTGAATATATCATCGAATAATAACAGGGATACACTGGCAATTAATAAAACTGACATACCTGATTATACTTGAAGTCGGTAGCAAGAAGCGGACTTTTGAAGTCGGTAGTTCGGTAGCAAGAAGCTGCTGATGTGTCGAGTATGGTTATCGCGACAAGACAGTCATATGGACGTGTCGTAAGTCGTAAGATGGTTACCGGAGTGCGAATATGGTTAGTGCGGTGCGGTTTTTTTTTTCCACAAGAATTGTACAAATTTTATGAAGTCCAGTTCATCGAGTATTAGTTTGGTTATGATCATGAATTCGTTGTTTGAGTTAGTTTTTCTACTAACAATAAATTTTGTCAATTTGATTGATACCGTTTATAAGTTCATAGATTATTTAAAAAAAAAATTGTAGTACATATCTGTGTAGAATTAAGATGCTTGGTAATTTTTTTCGTATGATAATAATTTGGACGTCAGTCATTGTCCTCTACAGTACATGTGCAAGCTTTCCACTATTCCCTTTGATAGTGAAGACTGTGCCATGATCAAACGTAATGATTGATTATGCAGGTACAATCTTTAAATAAACATTTGTTCAACAAACACTGGCAAAAGTCACAAATCTAAATCCATTTGAACACGTCACCACCCAAACAAGACACCGCCTACCTCGCATTACAATTCAATCGCTAAAAATCAATAAAGAAATACTGACTACTGACATCAAACATGCCGCATCCACCGGACGCAACACGCCACTCCCGCGCATCGTAAATCAAGATCGAGGCGATAACAAGCGACCACTCATAAAAGCAACTACGGGAACGATTTTACGATTCATAATTGTACTTTATTAAATGACCGCCACTTGCATTTTAATGGAAGAATTTTGAGCAATAAAAGTTTGTTGGGTGACATAGAGTAGATGGCTATAGAGGCGACGGTGTCGGCTTCAGCAGTATAGGCAACATGTTCTCTTATTACTGAATTATGGAGGTCAGAAAAGCAGTCACTCCATTTAAAACCATGGTATTCAGCTTCATCCGGTTACACTGGAAGTACCCGTAACTATCGAATGTAAGCCATATATATATATTTTAAATACAGTTGAAAATATGCTAGGCAGATTGATTGAGTATAGTATGTACCCGTCATAGTCATTGATGGATACAGTAAATTGAGAACGTCAAAACGCTAGCTATGAAAGATGTCATCAGGAAAGTTTTATAGGAAAAGCTTGAAAAAGTTAAGACAAGTATTTATAAAAGGAACGAGGAAGAAATATCTTTAAATAATATCATAAATACAATAAAAAGAAAACTCTTAAGAGACGAAATAATCGAATGAAATCAAAACATTTTATTTTATTTTATTGTTGATAGGTTTCCGCTTGACCACTATCTCACCTGATGGAAAGCGACGATGGGGTCGACGATGGGGCGCGCTTACCTAGAAGTAACCTATTCACTCTTGACTTAAAGACTCCCGGGTTGTAGCCATCAGGAAACACAGATTCCAGCAAGGAATTCCACTCCTTAGCTGTACGCACAATAAATGTGTTCCCAAAAAGTTTTGTGCGTATAAGTGGGATGTCAACCATGTACCGGTGGCGCAACGCCGTACGCCTGGTGGTCCGATGATGGAACGAGCTAGGCGGAATTAGGTCATGCAATTCTGACGCACACTCTCCGAAATGCAACCGGTAGAAAACCGACAGGCTAGCAACTCGGCGTCGATGCTCAAGACTTTGAAGCCTCGACTCGACGAGTGCATCATTGCCAATGATCCTCCTGGCTCGCCTCTCAATTGCCTCAAGTGCATCAAGCTGGTATCAGGCAGATCCGTCCCAGAGATCTGTACTCCATACACGATCGAACTTGCGCTTGATAAAGTTTGAGCAGCTGTTCCGGCGTGAAGTACTGTCTGACCCTCGCGAGGATTCCCAGCTTTTTACATCTAGTTATGAATAACTCTTGAAAGAACGAAATTTAAAATATCTTAAAATTCATATTATATTAAAATCACTTTCCCAGTTCCTGTCCAAACCAGGGCTCTAGTCTTCACCATTCAAAATCAAATATTCCTATTTAGCCCAGACAATCCATGATGGGAATACCAATATCCTAATGTCAAAAGTATTAAAGATATGATTTATGAATGAATGGGTATATTAGTCATGCCTGCATAAAGTTATAATGGAGAATGATTTATTACAATGTGCATAAGTTATGCGTGTGCTTGTGTCATTTTGTGTGACTGGACGTAAGTAATGACAGGTAATATAATCAACCATCAGTTGCGATAGCCCTAGCTTAGGTATGAATAAACAATTGCAGAAGTATATACCTTTGTCTTATTAAACCTTAACAAATGCTTTTATGTATCACTCAAAATTGTAATTCATTGATTACTTTCTGTAAGAGAAAAGGAAAAAAAAGCAATGTATTTACGCAATCTCAAAACTTACAATCATAATTATTGTATAGAGAGAATATGCATCACATCAGCGCAAAACAGCCGAACATTCAGCATAAAGCCATGGCCACAGCATTGGTATTCAGCGTGGGTTTTGCTTCTGAATGCAATCACTGGCATCGTAAATGATAATAATTTATCGTCTTCATCATAAATTCTGCCGAAAGTCGCTATATAAATCGAACCAGTTCTTTTCCATAGGTGAACCATTTCATTAGTTCATTTTATGGGAGGCCTTCAAATGCAGAGTCTACTGGAACACACTCGTCGTTTTTTAATCTTTCAGCTTCAACAACGACATCTTCTGCAAGTAATGTGCAAGTGATTTAATAATATTTTTTTTATTTTTTTATTAATGATAGGCGCGCGTTTGACCACCATCTCACCTGATGGTAAGCGATGATGTGGTCGACGATGCAGCACGCTTGCCTAGAAGTAGCCTATTCACTCTTGACTTAAGACCCCTAAGTTGTAGCTATCAGGAAACACAGACTCCGGCAAGGAATTCCACTCATAATGTAAATATTATTTTCAAACAATGTATGTATACTGTGCAACGATAACAAATACAATAAACTCATGTGCGGATGTGATAGTCATCAAATAGCACCTGTTTAGATCGTCTAATTACATATAGTAAGATGTGAAAACTTCAATGCTCATGTTCATTTTGGGGAACTAACGCGTTATGGTGTTGTACCTTTAGAATCACTGATTAAGATAATTATTATCTAATTTATCTTTTAAAAAGGAAAGTGGAAATACGATCTATTGAATAGGGAAAAAAATATGTAAACATTATTTATGTTTTTTTTAAATGTGTTCATCTAATATAAATAAAATATAAAAGTAGAAACTGACTGACTTATACATCTAAACTACTGGAACTAATTTGTATGGAGAAACCTATCTCAACGCGGGTGAAGCCACTGATAGAACCTACTCATTCACGAAGTTTTATAACTTCAAAATTTAAAGGTAAAAAGAGAGGTCTGATACATGCTTTTGCTGTGAAAAATGGCGTTTCCACGAGAGGGACAGATGTATTTTTTATTGTTTGTTATTAGTTGTTATTTCGTCTGTTTTGTTCATATTTTCTTTGTTAATGTTCCATTTTCGGATAACTTCATCATAAATATCATTGTCATTTCACCGAAAGACATCCACTCTTGGACCCCCAAGTGTCACCATAACGACCAGTCCTGTGCGTCTCGGATACCCGCGTCCTCACCGTATTTTCGGATAACTTATTTATTGATAAACTAGTTTTACAATGTGGAGACGACGATATGACTAGAAATGAAAACACTGGCAACATTAGGTTCTACTTTGATCCATCCACAGATTCGAAGCCACCAACTACATCGAACAGCTTCAAAAGTCACTTTTTTCTTTTGTTTACATTTAGTAGTTATTTTTTGTGTGTGCAAGTTTCAACATACTTCTATGAATTATTTTTGCCAGTGTTTCCATTTATCATTGTATGGTCATCTTCACATCGCATAGTAAATATTTTTGTATTGCTTATTCTACCTACCGTCCCGTCTGGCCAAAGATCACCGCCACCTCAACAGACAGTTAACCGCCGCCGTCTATTTACAGCGGCTAATTAAATTATAAATCTTTCACGACGCCTTTCACGAGATGCCAGTGAGAAGGAATAAACTAAGAGATGATAGTACCACTTTAGAAATGTTGGACTGGTGATTGGTGGATGTAGGATAAAGGTATTTTTAATGGAGGATAAGTAGCGTTTAAAGTTGCGACGTATGTGTCATTGTGAGTGGAACAGCTGAAGACAGTTATAATGTGAGCTTTGGAATTCTTTTTCAATCTCTAAATGGATTTGGTTCTGGACGCAATGCATACTGCATTATGTTGTTACTGTATACGGTTATAAAGACTTTGTTTCAATTTTGCAGTTTTCTTTGTTTTATTTCTTGCTTATTTTTTAGAAAATAAACGGATCTTCGATTATTTATCTGGATTCCGAGGTTAGAGAGATGACGGAATTATTTTGACTCTTCAAAAGACTTGTCAAATGATAAATGATATTTATTTTAAAAATATGTTTAAAAATACATTTACACGTTATTTTTTTCGTTAGTTTAAAAGGTTTAGCTAGGAAACACCGACCTCATCTAGAGGTCGGTGTTTCCTAGCTAAATATCCAGAAAAAAAAAAAACACCGAAACAAACTCACAAGTCAAAATCTCAAACATGTAATGGTCAAATCATATGAACGCTTTGGAGGTAAGTGGAACAGAGAGTAAAGTCCCGCAAACCTCCGTTGAAAAGGGAGGATCCTCCGGCCAGACGGGTGTTATGTCTGGTGGGCAGCTGCCCGATAGACGATTTCGGGCTGTTCTATATGTTCTAATCGCGCGGAGAACTTTGATTGCTCGATGCAGGATTAGTTCTTATGTGACGTCCTAGATTTCACTACAACGCCATGCAGATTACTCTCTGAGATGGTATTTTGAGGAAAGAACCATACAGATTTAAGTGGACCTGTCCAGTCAGTGCAAGCATTTGTCAGTATTCGTGTAGCTCAACTCAGGACTACTAAGGAGTTCAAAGACTTGACGAACAAAAATAGCAAAAAAAATAGAAAAGTGAAAGGAAGTAAAGGAGGCCTTTAACCTAAACTACTAAACCAGTACAGACTCAAAATGCAATCCACCCCTAAAAATCATAACGATAATTCCATTTTAACTTCCTTAGTTCTTGAGCCTCGCTCTTTTACTCCCTCTTTAGAACAAAGCTCAATATAGTGGCATGGTTCAAACGTACAAACCCGTAACTAACGAACAGTAATTAATTTCTAGACAGCCAAAGATAACAATCATAAAGTCTAGAGTCTAGACAAATTTTCCTGGACTGCCATTTATAATTAAAATAATCTAAATTAATAATCTCTTAAATTAGCTTTAGGGCCAAGTTTTCATTCTTGATTTATACTCAGGCTGTAACGTATAACTCAGGAAAACTTAGTTGTTTATTACCTACTTTTCTTGAAGGGATATTTTTTAGGCAGGCATCTATGAGAGTGGAGTGGGCCTGGGGATGGGCCTCATTAGAAGGTTTAAAGTCACCCAAAGGGTAATGGAAAAGGCTATGCTCGAAGTTTCCTTGCGTGATCACATCAGAAATAAAGATATCCGCAGGAGAGCCATGGTTACAGACATAGCCTGAAAAAATGCCAAACTTAAGTGGTAGTGGGCAGGGTATATTCTTAGTAGAACAAATGGTCGATGGGAAAGACTGACACAACTCGAAGAATCGGTTTCGATTCCGGTACCGAACAAATATTTGATTGGCTTACAGACGGTTGGTCTGGATCTGGGTGTCTTAAGCCTACTGTCCACGCTTCAAAATACGCCAGGCAGCTAGAGTATTACAGCATACTAAACCCTGTCCTCCAGGCGCATTACACGCGAACGTTTTTTTTTTAATCGTTATAAACTAGTGCTTGACTGCGATCCGACCTGATGATAAGAAGTGATGCAATCGTTGATGGTGAGGCGCACTAGTTTATTAAGGGCCTATTCACTCTAGCCTTGAACACTAACGCACTAGTTTATTATAATAAAACCGAATACTTGTTCTGCGATTTCGGTGGTCTTTCCAGTCCTGTGCCCTTAGCTCTCGCTGGAACGCCCATACTAATCTGCTCTCACTTTTGGTACGAGTACCTCAAGTAACTAGTCCAAGGAGATAGCGAGGTAGACCGAGACGTAACACATCGGATCAACTCAGGATGGTTGTAAGAGCGATAGGTCACTGGAACAACTAGTGACCTACGGAAGCCTCTCAAGTTGAAAGGTAAAATTTATAAGACTTGTCATACTAAAAAAGAATGAACTAACTTAGCATAGATACATAATTATACACTTAAAACAAAAACTTCTAACTATTTTTTTTCTTCTTTTCTTTGGCCACTGAACCAATGTCGACTGCGGCTAAATATCATTATATCTTAATAAAGCGTCAAAAAAATCCTTCGCATCACTGTCGTTTATTATTATTATTATTATTATTTTTTATTCTTGATAGGTTCGCGCTTGACCGCTAACTCACCTGATGGAAAGCGACGATGCGGTCGACGATGGAGCGCGCTTACCTAGAAGTAACCTATTCACTCTTGACTTAAAGATTCCCGGGTTGTAGCCATCAGGAAAAACAGATTCCGGCAAGGAATTCCACTCCTTAGCTGTACGCACTATGAATGTGTTCCCAAAACGTTTTGTGCGTATAGGTGGGATGTCCACCATGTACCGGTGGCGCATTGCCGTACGCCTGGTGGTCCGATGATGGAACGGGCTAGGCGGAATTAGGTTATGCAATTCCGACGCACACTCCCCGAAATGCAACCGGTAGAAAACCGACAGGCTAGCAACTCTGCGTCGATGTAAGGATGGGGCATTTTTTTAATTTAAAATACTCATTGTTTGTTATCTCAGTTAAAATTGGTACTGCTATACAATAATGACTTTGATATACGATTCCACGAGATAGAAAGTACAGCTAGCTACCACATTTTTGATGAGATATAACACTTTTAGACTTAACAATCCGGTACGAACGGACATTAAATCTAATGCTGAAACTACATTTAATAGCAAACACTACCTCGTTTTATATGCGTTAAGAAGATAATCATAATATAGCAGTCATTTGCATTAATTATATTCAACAGTAACCATTATCATGGCACTTCTTTTAGTTAATTAAAAACAGTGTTTATGTAAGTAGGATTGTGTGTTGAAATGTAACTTCCGATAGTTATGCTGTTAAATAACAACTGTACATTTGTATGCAGATTTGGAAACGGAAATTAAATGAGTAGGTATCGGTGGTAATGAGTGGGTGGGTAGGTATGGTAGGTGGGTAGGTAGGGGTCTTGAATTTATTTATATATTTATAGTTAACCAGTGTGTATCAGTGGGGATAAATATTTCCGGGATAAAACCTATCTTATGTCATATATCTACTTGGTCTATCCGCATACGTCCGTAAGTGAATCTCTAACAAGCAAACTGAAATAAATATTATAAACACCAAGAAAAGATTGCATTAACAAGCAAAATACATTGAGGGATATTTAAAAAAAAATTACTACAACCCTAAAACGCACAGGCCAACTGAAAAAAACATTGAGTTAGTCAGTAAAATTCTAATACTCCCTCTCGTTCCAACAGACTGGGAAGAATCATTTGACAATTTCTTTAGAAGTTATCAACTTTTTAAATCAGGCTAAATATACTTTAACCCAACTAGAGTAAATTCAAATTACATCCCCCTGTATACGCACAATTGAGACATAAAAAGTAACCACCAACCAAACAAAATAACTGTATTATTCATTATAACATTAAAAACGTTATCTGCCGACCCCGTAAAAGTTAACAGCCGTGGTAATACATTGTTATTTCGTAAGTGAAGGAAGTTAATAATAAATTGTGTATAAATAAATCATAGTTATTTGCTATCTCGCGATCTTGCGCACGCGCGGGTTGTAACTGTAATAAATTACGTCACGCTGTCACGCTGGTGGAGCCTCGGGGTAGGCAGAGATGTGTGGAGCACTTGCAGATGAAGGATGGCAAGATTATCTTACATTATCTTACGTGGAACGTATAATACGAAACATTACGCGTAGACTTGTTTAAAAAGCCGATCAGTACCAACTGGAGCTACGTCATCATCATCATCACCACCAAGTAACATGGGACAAGGGCAGGAACACAAACTTTTTTTTTCCATTCTATTCTGCCACCCGTCACACTATCACTAACTCCTTTTTCTATCATATCACTTCTCACACAATCCATCCATCTTTCCTTTGGTATAGATGGAAAGGAAGACTTTCCATCCATACGGCACCGTCAATAACAAAAATTTAAATAACCTTTTCTTAGGGGTTCCCTTTTTTACAGCTGTAACAATAAATTATCAAACCAGCACTATTGGCTTGGGGATGACCCAAATCAAAGGAGTATGAAATCAGATTTCATAAATTCATCTTGCACCCGTTTTATTGGTAAGTGGAGTGGAATTTCCTGCCGGAGTCTGTGTTTCCTGATTGCTACCACCTGGGAATCTTTAAGATAAGAGTGAATAGGTTGTTTCTAGGTAAACGCGCCATCGTTGACCACATCGTCGCTTTCCACCAGGTGAGATAGCGGTCAAGCGCAAACATAATATCAACAATTATAATTTTCTTGCTTCATAGGATAGGCCTTATCTAACAGTGGACTGTAAATGCTTTAGTAGAAATAAAGTTCTCCGTATCAAACTAGGATAACACTTTGAAACACTTTGTTTTTACTGTAGTCTCTAAAAGCCAGTTTACACTCTTTGGTAATCAAACTTAGAGCACAGAAACAGCTGTGCCCGCTACCGGTGTCTCCGTACAGATAAAGTGTTGATGAAGCTATAAATAAATTTATCGCTTAGTTTGCATTAATTGGTAAAAATGATTTATCTAACAACTCTTACGAAGTGGGATTGGCTTTATTGCTATCTAAATTAACACGATATTGCTGCAATTAGGCAATAAATAGCGTCGAAATTGCTCCAGTGTTGAGCAAAACTTGTCATTTTATTAGGCTTTAAAAGCTATCTAAGACTATCTTTATTGGATCTATCTACTTTTGTGTCTGATTTTGTCTAGCATTGACAGTAAAAACGCTGGTTAAAGATTTGAGAATCATATCCTAAAATTAATGTACAAAGGTACTAACTTCTGCCAGAGGATTTACTGACGTGTAGTAGAAAATATATACCAATGTCACTCAGTGATAAAGGAGCAGTCTCTTGGTGAAAGCATTTTTAAAATAGGTCCAATAGTGTTTGAGTTTGTACTCGTACAAACAATAATTAAATTTTTTCCTCTTTATAATTAAAATATTGTAAAGGGGTATGGAATACAATAAACTCTTATTTTGTGTTAGTTCTCCATCTCTTTTCTTCCATACGCATAAGAATTCGGTGTCACTAAAAAACTTCGTCGGCCATGATCAAGACAAGTACGAAAAACATAAATCTTGATATTCTTCCTTAAATTTCTCTATCAAACCATTTAGAAAACCGTAAGACCACCATAGAACTTCCATTTCGAAACACAAATCCCAATTCACACCAATCTATTCCTACATACCTTCCACTTATCACTAAATCAGATAGAGAGCCCAAATGAAGTGCAGAGATAGGCCACAGCCTACCAATCCATTACCGGTAAAGAAACCCGACACACAACAAACTGGGCAAGCGAACAAATTGCAACCACTAGCAATTAGCCAGGGAAGTAGTTCTAACGGCTTGCCTGTAGTTACTTCTGTACAGTGGGTTAAGTCGGAATGAATGATACGAGTGTCATAGAAAGTAGAAATGGATAGAAATTTAATCAAGTGGCTCTCAAAAACTTCTAATCAGCATCTAGTTAACGAGTCAGAGTATTGTGTATTAAGTTAGTTTAATAATGCTTTCAGGGTGCTGATGGGACTGCCTCGCTATTGCAGTGCTTCAGCAATGTTTGCCGACGCACAAGTGGATAGCTACCATTCATCTTCCACGACATAATCCGTAAGCGAGCAGCATCGCTGATGCGCAGGGTGAGAAATAGGTTCAACAGTTACCTGAAGTTAATTGCCAGTAAACTAATCCATCAATGAGTGCATCACTGCTTACCATCAGGTGGGATCGCAGTCAAGCACAAATATATATTATAATTTTAGAAAAAAAAGTCCTCTATGGAAGCAATGGATACTTATCCATCTTAAATAAGTTTTTCTCATGTATTAAAGTACTAACTTTTATTCCTCAGTTTCTTTTTTATGTATTTACTAATATATGGACCAATCCGCACTGGGCCCGCGTGGTGGATTACGGCCCATTCCCTCTCCTAGTGAGAGGAGGCCTGAGTCCCAGCAGTGGGAACATTAAAAGGCTGATTATGCCAATATATGGACACAACTAGTCTAAAATAAAATAAAAATTGAATTTAATTTTTTGTGATTGATTGGTAGAGTAACTGTGGCCCTAAAAGGCAACTGAACAACTGACTTAGTTAGTAAAAGCCTGACACTCCCTCTCGCTCCACCCAGAGCGGGAGGAACTTTTTGATGATTTCTTATTTAAAAAGAGGAGGTGAAAAAAGTAATAATGACCGTTGACATTAAGGTGAAAGCTACGAGCCCGAGCGTGGCCATATATTCTCGCTAGATAGCACTGAACCCAACATTTTTAGTTTATTTTTTTATCAATGCATTGAGATTATTGATGGTGTATGTGTCAACAACATTAGTTATGCAGATGACATGGTGCTGCTCAGTGCCTCTGTTTGTGGCCTAAGGAAACTTATGGGTGTATGTGAGAGGTATGCTAGTGCTCATGGCCTAGTGTACAATGTGAAAAAGAGTGTTGTGATGGTGTTTGGGGCTGGTGGAAAGTGTCCAGTTAAGGTACCTCCGTTAAAGATTAATGGTGTGCCTTTGTCGAGAGTGGACTCATTTAAGTACCTTGGGCATATCCTGACTGCTAGCCTTAGGGACGATGACGACATTGAGAGAGAGCGGAGGGCACTGTCGGTCAGAGCGAACATGATTGCCCGCAGGTTTAAGCGTGCTTCTACGGAGGTTAAGAAAACACTTTTTAGAACCTTCTGTTCATCCTTCTACACCTGTAGCCTGTGGGTACGTTTTACGCAAAAATCGTACAGTGCCCTTCGCGTGCAGTATAATAATGCTTTCAGGGTGTTGATGGGGCTGCCTCGCTTCTGTAGCGCATCAGGGATGTTTGCGGAAATGCGAGTTGATTGCTTTTATGCATTAATGCGTAAAAGATGTGCATCCCTGGTGCGCAGGGTGCGAGCCAGTCCCAGCGGCATCTTGGGCATGATTGCTGACAGACTGGACTGCTGTATTTTAAATCGTTGCTCCAGTATCTCTGCTGGGGTGCTGAAGCAATGATTGTTTTATTGTGAGTGTGTATGTAATTTTTTAGTTGTATTTGTATCACTAACATAGTTGTAAGTTTGTTTTGTTTTTTTTTTTACTAACACAAAATGAGTCTTGTTGCTCGAAATAAAGTATATTATTATTATTAAGCCTAGACAATCTTATTTGCGAAAATTGAATATTCTACTTTATTAAACACTATCCCCGCCCGCGGCGTCGCTCGCAGACATAAAATATAATTTATGTCACTCAGGAATAAAGCAGCTTTCTATCGGTGAAAAAATATTACCAATCGGACCAGCACCTTCGGAGATTACCACCTTCAAACAAAAAAAAAAACAAAATTTACCTCTTTAAAATATTAGTATAGATAGTCCAATTATTGCTTTAAAAACCATTCAATTCTGACCGGACATGTTTTCAACTATATAGTGCAAAGTTCCCCATTTCTTCTTACCAATGTCTATAGCTTTTAACCTACAAAGTACAAGGTATACTACTCTTACTCGGTGGTCTTTTTAACTTTAATATGTTACGACTTGTCCATTAGCTCATAAATCCCCAACAATTTGTTTTGTAGCTCCATTGACCTTATTCGTTTGATATTCATAAACTTAACAGATAAATTGTCAAGTCATTTGGTCGCTGCGGCCTCCTAACCTCTGTCATCGCCATTAAAATTTATGATGTCAACTTGCAAATCGTAAATTGCGCCATATTGTTTAGTGTTAACTGTTATAGCGATTTCAGTGACTGTTATTTTATAATCTACTGCCTCTATTTAAATTAATGCGTAAAATATTTTGTCCTGCGGCTAAAATGCAATGATGCATAGCTTTAAATAATGCGGTACGAACAAATTACTTTCATTAATAATTCATCCGCTAAAACCTTTCAAAATAAATAAATATATCCTCAATCATTTGCATCACAGAATACCGCAAACAGAATTCAATGTAAATTGAATTTTTGCCCTACTGTTAATCGTATCCTGTGGCGATCTCGTGATCAGGGCCCGTTCGTCGCAGCATTAGCATATCGGAATTATTCCATTACAGCGTTAATAATTTAAAAATAATACGCCGCCGGCGCACGCGACCTAAAGTTATGGGCCCCTGGAGATGCGGTTGCGAAACGAAATATCGACCAATCAAAACCAACCTTTATCTTGAAGTGTGTAAAGTTTATTTTGATCTGTACTCGTGTGCGTAAATTTCAGTGGTGCTAAACATTTTATTATGTTAATAGGCAGACAATATGAGTGAAGATTATTTGTGTTATAATTTATTGTTATGCATTCTGTTGCGTGGTGTACTAAATTCAAACATAATGTTCTGTGAAATCTTTAGATTTTCGAAGCGATATAATATCTTAAATGGGTTTGGTCCGGTAACGCTGTGCGGTTCACTTTTACAGAGAGTAACCCAGTTTAAATATCTGGGCCACATTGTTACCGAAGACCTGAAAGACAACTTAGATATGGAAAGGGAGCGCAGGGCATTGGCTGTGCGGGGAAATATGATGGCTCGAAGGTTTGCTGGTTGCTCAGTACCAGTAAAAATTACTCTGTTCAAGGCTTACTGCCAAACATTTTACACTAGCAGCCTTTGGGCTAATCATACCCAAAAGGCAAATAATGCCCTGCGAGTACAATACAACAATACCTTCAGGGTGCTGTTGAGGCTTCCACCCTATTGTAGTGCGTCAGGTATGTTCGCCGATGCGCATACTGACGACTATTTCGCAATAATGCGTAAGAAGGTGGCGTCGATGACGCGCAGAGTGGGGGAAAGCACCAACAGTATCCTGAGAGTGTTTGCTGAAAGGCTGGATGGGCCTACCATGGATAGGTTTATCGAGCTTCATGTATTACATGGGGCTCGATGAAACTATCTGTGTTTCGATATGTTTTCCAAGTGTTTACTAACGTAGTTTATAAGATAATTTATATACTAACACAATGTGGGCCTATGTAGTCTGTGAATAAAAGATTTTTTTTTTTTTTTTTTTGATGTAATCTTATGTATAACAAACGTGCCTTTAGAATATTACATCAAGAGATGTATGTATTTCGCAACTGATGAATTATTTATTAAGTATTTTGTATTAACCTATGTAATTGTTATCACTGACCAAGCCATTTTGTAATTCATTAAACATTCACTTATAATAGTTTGATGACCATTTGTGTCAATTTTTTGAGTCATATAGCGTCACTTACATTTTAATTCAGTATTAAGAGCCTATAAAGTAGTCTTTTACGGTCGTACGTGACTACAAGAAGTGCCGAAACACCTTGCCTTACTCATTGTATGGATACCGCTCGTACAACGTCCTGGCACCTCATTGGTTAAAAACGCAATCGAAACAAAGAAAAGACAAGTTTATTGTAAGTCACGCTTATAATATTGCCATTTGGATGCGAAGAACAAACTGACATGGCGCAGAATCACTTTGACATAAGAACATTAGTAATACCGACCTTGTTTTATATATGAATGGCCGGTATGTTATTTTAGAATTAATTTTCAGTCCAAAACATTACATACAAATAAATGTAAAATCAAATTTATTAAACATGATTCACTCGGCTTTATGAATTTTAAAAGATATTTGACAGTTACGCTAAAAAGATTATCAATTCGGCAACCCTAATATTTATACAGACACACATGACACGATACACTGCACGATTGACAGACTAAAAAGTAAAGTAAAAATAAAACAAAATGAAATTCACACAGTTCATCAAAATTTCATGCGTCGCATAACACATCATAGAGGTGAGCTTTGCATAGCTAGAGGATGACAGGAGGATGACACTGGGGGTCGGCGGATGGTAGGAGGATGGATGGTGGGGAGAAACAAACGGTTCAATAAATCAGCCACGTACGCCGCTTGCAGGTGTTACGCCACTACACGATGAAATATTACAGCTGAGATTAATATTTTAAATATTACAGATGGGACAGGATGGAACTGTGGAATACTGGTTGGAAGTAAATGGGGAAAGTTTTTGTGCTATTCTCTGTTTCAATGCAAAAATGACAGAAAGATTGATATAGCAACTATACAACATCGTTTTTAGTATAATTATGCGAAACCTGAATATAGTTTATTCAGAATCAGTAACTGAATCGATTCCAATAATTATTACATGATGTTTTTTTTTTAATATTCAACAAAGGTCACAAGTTGGACACCATCGACACTAAGTACAATACAGGTCATAGCGCACAGCTGGGTGCGGGAGCAAAACAACCCCTCAGTCGCTCGGATGGCCCGGTGACTATGTATTTGTTCGAACAATCAGCTAGCATAACAAGCTTATAACTTTGTGATTTTTCATTATACAGTAATGAAATTTTGCACGTAGATTCTTTGCATAAAAATACTAGACACGTGTTTCGGGTTTCGTATGTACTAAAACTCCTCCTCTTTGCGTCGTACTCCTCAATGCTGAAGGTCGTGACCTCTCTGCTTCATCACTTTCATTCGAACGATATTCTTCCATCTGCTTCTGTCTCTAGCGGTGTGAAGGGCATTGTATAGCGGAGAGTCAAGAGCGGTGCGGATCTGGTCAGATCAACGTATTGGGCTGCGTCCACGAAGAGGAGGGATGAAACGCATGTTACTAGAAGAGTTATGAGTATACATTGTGGATGGATGGAGAGTGAGAAGGAGGCCAAAGAAAAGATGGCTGGATTATTCGAGAATTGATGTGAAAGAAAAGGGAGTTAGTGACAGCATGACACAAACTAACACGGGACAAGGGCATGAAGATAATCAAAGTCTAGTAAATACATTTTAAACTATTCTAGTTATCAAAACATATTCTGAAAATAGTTTTGAAACAATTTCCTGTGTTTTTATTTTCATCCCACAATTTTTTAAAGTTTTTTATTATTTTATTGAAAGTTTTTTAGTGTTCCCGTTGCCATATCTACATAACCACCCCACTTAATCATTGCCAGAAATATTGCCACTGTCAGTCGACCGCCTAATAATTGGGACGCCAGTTTTACCAGAATTTATAACTTAATCATGTGTTGGAAGTTACAAGTAGCCGTTTTTTATCGCATTAATCTTATTTTAATTGGACACCGTATAAATTAACAGATAGATTATTACTTTTGATGTAATACCGAATAGAATTTCTTGAATCTTGATTGTACGGAGGATGATAATGATAAAGTGGTTTTAATTATTTTTATACTGGCAGCTAATATAATAAAAGTTCTTTTTTTATGATTCTGGCTCGAATTACTTATATTGTTAGCACTTCCAATTAAGGTTTATAATTATGAACGTAATAGTATTTCAACATGTTGAGTTATATAAATTTTATTTCATCAACGGATAGAGGATCTCACAGACAGGAACAACGTGTCAACGTGAGACATACGATTATGAATATTTTTTTTAATATCAAGCAACAGACTACGACAAGTATACTGAATTGATTAGTAGATTGGCATTGATCTTATACATTAGGATGATTTGTATAATTTCGAGCGAAAATATTATATATACTATTATAATATTGAGGTGTTTATGAAATGTAGAAACCTACTATGAGCACTTTTACTGACGAAATGTACAAATACATTGTCCTGACTCTTTCGTTGGATATAAAGACCACTCCTCGCAGTCCAATCTCAGCTAGTAGCACAATAATTTAATGCCTATTATTATCTTATAATATTTCATGCTTGTACAGACTTCCGTCATCTGCTACTAATGACATAAATTAATATTATTCTAAGACTATAAATTACATTCTAACAATAATCAATTAGTAATGAGATGTAAATCTTGTTGTTATATTCCATGCGGAAATGTTATGAGGAAAAATAGGTGAAATCATTTAAATAATAGATGCCTTTACGAAATGGAATGGCGTAATTCTCAAAATTATTTTGCTGTTTATTATCCTTTCCCACGTATTAATCAAAATGTCACATTAGTAGGTACTAAGAATAAAATCACCCTTTTTACGGAGGTTTCATCATCATCATAAACAAATATCTTCCGTTTCGTTTAGTTATAGATGTTTCCTTAGAAAACGTTCACAGTTTCACAATCATCTTTTTAATATCCCTGGAAACCTTTCATCAACGCAAAAATATTAACAAACACATAAATAATTTATTTAAAAGAAAACATTTCCTCATTCTGACATCTTTATTGCTATGACAACATTTTTTTTTTTATAATGTATTTTTCTATAATAATTTAGCGATCACATTCAAACGTTCGCTTGGCTATAAATCTGAGCAAATTTAGGGTGATAATTTATTTTATGGGTCGAAAGACCAGCTTTTATTTTTATTCTAGTGACTATGACTCAGTCTCGGCAATAAAAATCATAATTCAGGGTTGTCACGGTGCCAATTTCGTGATATGCCATTATGTTTTGACAAAACACGTTATAAATTTGTGTAGTCGGGAGGAAGGAAGCATTGATAGCTTCCTGTAGTTTGTTTTATTTGTGTTAAAACTTTTTGATGGTGATTTAACGCTGTCGTTTATATGTTTTATGGTGAAAAGTTCTGAAGCTTTTTTTCTCAAAGGCTTTTTCACTAAATTTTCGCTTTTCTTTTGAGGATTAGTCACTTTTAAAAACGATATCCTAACAAATAAACTCAATTCAGTTTATTAAATATCAAATTTAAAAAAAAAACACATTTATTACATTTCTTTTCTTTTTGAGTTGGGAAATCATCCAATGACTTCTCGCACTCTAGGGTGATGCGAAAGGGCGTGTCAGATATTACTGACTAAAAGCTTACCTGTGTCCTTCAATGTCCCTTTGCGTTCTAGGACGGCGGATTTCCTCCATTATTTAGAGATAATGTGCGAAAATTTGTTTGTTAACCGACTTCAAAAAAAAGGAGGAGGTTATCAATTCGGTTGTATTTTTTTTTTTTTTTTTTTTATCATCATTATTTTTTTTTTTTTTTTTATGTTTGTTACCTCAGAACTCCGTCGTTTATGGACCGATTTGCAAAATTTTTTTTTCCCTTTATAGGATATGCTTCCAGATTGGTCCCATTTTTTTCAAAATCCAGTTCTGATGATGGAATCCATGAGGAATCGAGGGAACTCCTCAAAAATTATAGGCAACCCTATGGTAATTTTAGTATTTTCATCAAGAACTTAAGCATTTACAGTCAAAAAGTAACATTTGATGAAGTGGAACTGATGAAGAAGACCAGAAATGGTCAACGGAACTTCATACTCAAATAGATATCACATTGAAGATATAGTTAAGCGACTATGACAATACAAATAAATGAATGATTCTGAATAGTTACGTTGAAAATGGTATCATCGAAGTGATCTGATGATGATGATGGAGCCGGAAGGTAGGCACTGGAACTCCGTAATTAATCAATGTAACCTAGCCGTGTTTGGACTCATTAGAATTGTCATGAGATGCACTTTGGCTATAAGGTACTATCGAACTGATCTGATGATGGAGCCGGAAGGTAGGCACAGGAACTCCGTAATTAATCAATGTATCCTAGCCGTGTTTGGGCTTATTAGAATTGTCGTGAGATGCTCTTTGGCTATAAGGTACTATCGAACTGATCTGATGATGGAGCCGGAAGGAGGAAGGTAGGCACAGCAACTTTATAATAAAACAATGTAACCTAGCAGTATTTGGGTTAATTGGAATTGTCATTAGAAATAGGCACTCTGTTTATAAGTGTATCGCAACTAAAAAGTGTGAAATAAAAACTTTTTAGAAAAAAAAAATAACCGACTTCACTAAAAAAAACACTAAAAGGATCAAAATAACTTTAATTTCGGAAGTCGGTGTTAAATAAGAAACAAACAATACCGAGAAACACCGACATCCGAAATTAAAGTTATTTTGATCCTTTTAGTGTTTTTTTTAGTGAAGTCGGTTATTTTTTTTTTCTAAAAAGTTTTTTTTCGCTTCCACACCTAAATTGTTGAACCAATTGATACATGATAGATTAGACCTTGAAAACGGACATAACAATATCGACATGCCTGACCTGCAAGGAATAACATTGTACCTCAATTTTGAGTTACAATTTTATTCTGAACTGCATAAAATACAAAAGTTAAATTACCTAAAACTGAGTTACAATCCTTGTAGGTGTTGACACATTTTATTCGGGGCTACAATCCCTTGGTATATTAGTTTTTTTTTCATTACTTTTATTCTATCGTACCTCAAGATCAGTTTTTTGACTTATGTCAATGTCTTTATTTTGAAATCGGTTAATATATATATAATATTTTTAATTTAACGTTCAATACTTTCTATTTACACTAATTACAAACATAACACTTGTCTAAAAATATTAATATATGATATCATGAATTGTAAACATGGTCTCTTAGTTTAACTGATTCTATATTCTTTTAGAAAATATTCGTCTTTCATGGAACCAAAAATACTGGCAGGAACTACTTATACCGTAAAGCTGAGTCCGGATAATAATATAAAATCAGTGAATAGTTAAATACTAGTCCACAAAGCTATTGAAAATCTAGTACTTTATTCTAAAAGCACCGTCGTCACTATAAATTAAAATAAAAAACTTCAAACAGAGAAAAACGTTGAGGAAATCCTTAATTGCTTTGGTCAGTTCTAAATTGCGTTTTTATGACAATACATTTATTTTATGAATGAGAGATTCGATTAAAGTTGGAAACTACGCCAAAGCATTCAATTCTAGTATGTCGTATTAAAAATGAAAAGCAGACCAATATCTCTAGTCGAACCAAACGATCAAAAAGATTTCTCCAAAACACAATGATTCATCGAATCCTTTCACTAATTACATAAAAAATAATCAAAATAACCCATAACCAATAATTATTGGCAATATGAAATCGATAAAAAATAATACGACCAATATAATTTATGTTTTATTATATTTTATAATACATTCGACATCGATACATATCAAATTTCAATACTAAATTATACGATTGGTTAATTTGCGTATAAATCCAAAAATGTTAAATCAATTCGATTTTTGGACGATCGTAAAAATATATTTTATTTTCTGAGAATAGCTATAAAAGTCAATATTATTAATTAACATTATACGAAACTGTAGATATTTACTACGCGATAAACAAAAAAAGTTAAAACGTCAATTAAATTGTCTGTGGTTCTCAACAAATTAGCGGCAAGATGGATTGGCGCGTTATAAAATTGTTTATTGTTAGTTGTAATAGCTATGTTGCGATATTACACACCTACAGAATTTATTTCGTAATAAACAATTTCGTAATAAAACATTGTTGCTGGTTTTTTAACTTTTTTACGTACACCGATGACCTGGAGAGGGTCGATGGATGCGAGAGGCACTAACCGGTGGCGACACTTGTCTTCTGGCTGAAATTATGTCCTTTTATATAGTTTACGTACATCGCATCACCGACAGCTATTTGTTACAAAGGTTTAAGCTTTTTTTAATGATTATAATCTAGTACTTGACTGCGATCCCACCTGATGGTAAGCAGTGATGCAATTGTTGATGGTGAATCGCACATATTTATTAAGAGTCTATTCACTCTAGCCTTGAAGATACCCAAATTATAATCGGACGGGAAGACCGTTTCAGGCGAATTGTTCCAATCTATCGTTGTATGCAGTCTATACGACGTGGCGAAACGCTTAGTCTGGACCGTAAAGGTGTTAACAACGTAAGGGTGGAGTACGTCGGGTTATCCGATGGTAAAAAGGCAATGTCGAAACAGTGTACAGTATCAATTTCAAAACCTTTGCATCACAAAACGATTCATATCTAAGTATAATTATAGTCTTTTGTACTTCTGTTTTAGAAAAAAGATAAACAGGTACTGATGCCACGTCTATTCTGACACCTCCTCGCCAAGAATTAATTAACAGCTCTCGGATATTTCTTCATACGTAATTAATTACTATTACACGCCTTCGAACTCATAAAAACATTCACAATAGCTTTTGAAAGAACTGACCACGTTACCACATGCAGTTGTTATAAACTTTATGGATCTGCAAACATTGGTCATTTTGCTTTGTGGCAAGTGTGTTGGTAATGTGGTTTTCTTAAAAAGAGGTATACGATGGCTATTCATCATTTGTATAACAACTGGGCATAAATAACAGATTTTGGACGGTTTATTCCTTTTAGTTAAATTTAGTTTGTTGCTTTTAAATAAGAATTTCCATGTAGTTTTGGATTTGAAGATTTTATCTTGACGAAAACGAAGTTTTAATAATTAAGTTTTATTTTCTGAAATGCAGAATATTTTAAATTAATCCTCAAAAACTCATATTGCATAATTTAATCACTAAACAGATTAAGAATGTTGTTCATATGCTCGGTCATTTCTACAATGACATTCGTCACACTTTGAAAATTATTACTACAACCATTAAGCTGCTAGACGATCATTAATTTAAGACGTTTTTTATTTCATTTTAATAATACATACGTCCAGCAGCCACACGCCACGACTTACTGACGATTTGGACAGTGTCCGAATAGATAATTATATTTTTATTTCATTTTTTTTTCACTGACTATTCGGACACACTTAAACAGTGTGTGTTTGTGTGTGTATAGTCAAATAATGAAAAGCAATGGAAATGGAAAGGGCTATGCTCGGAGTCTCCTTGCGTGATCGAATCAGAAATGAAGATTTCCGCAGGAGAACCAAGGTTGCCGACATAGCGCGAAGAATCGCCAAACTAAAGTGGCAATGGGCAGGGCACATTGCTCGCAGAACGGATGGCCGTTGGGGCCGAAAGGTTCTGGAGTGGCGACCGCGTACCGGAAAACGCAGTGTCGGAAGGCCCCCTACAAGGTGGACCGATGACCTGGTGAAGGTTGCGGGAATCCGATGGATGCGAGACGCACAGGATCGTTCGTTGTGGCGACGTTTGGGGGAGGTCTATGTCCAGCAGTGGACGTCTATCGGCTGAAATGATGAGTCAAATAAATAGTTTTAAAATATAATATATGGAGAAAAAAAAACGTTACCAAAACTATTTCAGTCTGGGTTTAAGGTAATACTGGTAGGTGGTACTTCTGGTAATATATTTCTTTATATTATATTTTAAGACTGTTTTTTTTTATTTGACTGTACTAAATCGTCAGTAAAAAAATATTGAAAATAAAATGTGTCAATTCGGACACTGTCCGAATCGCCAGTAACTCACACGCACGGTATACCTCGGCATAGATGAGACAAGACAAACTTGACGCCTAGCGCAAAATAGAGAGCATCGGAACAAAGAATGTAGACCTAAACTGGATTATATGTCTTCATTAAAAGCTTATAACAAACAGAAACATCAACCTTTTGCCAAAACATACACAAATTATAGCAAACAACCTAATAAAAATCAAAGTCAAACTGTCAAAATCCACACACTTGAACTCATAAAATAAATCAAGCCAGGCAGGTGCAAAGCGGAGTGTACCATTAAGCTAATTCAAACCTTCTACCGATAACAAGCTTATATTACACCAATTAACAGCCATTTTACATTTGATTTTATTGTGGCATAATTAGACTCGCCGAAGGTTTAAAACCACTGGTTTTATGTCATCTAGTTAGAAGCGATATAAAAGTTATGAGTTAACAAGTCGTAATTCTAAGGTAGGCAAGGCTAGAATTAGCTGGGGATTGGATTGTATTTTAATAATGTGTAGTGTCTGTTTGAGTAAACAGAAAGGATTTATTCAGGGACAAAATAAATAAACACAGGTAGCGCAATGAGAAAATGAAATCGTAAAAAAATAAGGAGAAAGACATAAAAAATTCTATAAAAGATTGTTTGAGAAACACAAGGTGCTACATAATGTTAAAATGTTACTAATAAGGAATATGCATGCATTTTTTTCATTTTCTTAATTAAATAATTTCTAGCTTTAATAAATGAATATAAAAGAACATTTAAAATATCTTTATCAACAACCAACTCATATAAAAAAGGGAAGTCCAACGCGGTCTTTGACATCGAAGTTCATCACACCTATTATACTGCTCGGGACTGATTGGCAAAATTGGGCTACGTGGTCCATCCTTTACTTTAAGGGATCATCGACCTCTATACGTTTCCTCAGTGCAGTGTATTTACCGGCAAAACTCTTACATGATAAGAGCTAGCAAAGCATACACCACAATGTGTGTAAGTGTTGATGATCTAGATCTATTCTCCACCAGCATCACTAAACTTAAGAAAATTATATGTACTAGATTTTTCGAAGATCAGTCAATAATATTATACCTATTTACTTGCACCGAGCGTCTTTACTTCTTTCTTTTTTGAAGAAAAAAACGTGTTGCGCCGACCCCAAATAAGATGGTACAAGGGCAGGAGGATGATGATGATATTGATAAACTGGTTAAATGATAAATATTATTTTTTTCATGCGTATTCCCAACATCATGCGTATTACGAACAACATAAAATATCATTCCACTTCAGGGCAAAACCCTTCCCCAATAATTTCCAGCTCATTTTAGGTACCTAGTGTGACTTTTTTTTTTTAGCTCTTAGGTACCGCCATGTTCTGTTTGGTAGACATGATTGTATCACAGAAAGAAGAATGCTATACTAGGTATACAATATTGAAGTATATATTTCACGAAGATACACTTTGTTTCTGTGTATGGAAGCTATTTTTGTGACATCGGGCGAACCTTCACACACATCCAAAATCAATACGCCGTGGTGACATAGAACAACGGTTACCTACTAATCATAGAAGAGAAAACGAATAAAGACTATTATAAAGAGCATTTTTGTTTTAATTTTGCTTACACTAGGAATGTATGTGTATGCACTCATCATTTCAGCCGAAAGACGTCCACTGCTGGACATAGGCCTCCCCCAAGCGTCTCCACAACGACCGATCCTGTGCGTCTCGCATCCATCGCACTCCCGCGACTCTCACCAGGTCGTCGGTCCACCTTGTGGGAGGCCTTCCAACGCTGCGCCTTCCGGTGCGCGGTGGCCACTCTAGAACCTTTCGGCCCCATCGACCATCCGTTCTACGAGCAATGTGCCCTGCCCACTGCCACTTTAGTTTGGCGATTCTTCGGGCTATGTCGGCGACCTTGGTTCTCCTGCGGATATCTTCATTTTTTATGCGATCACGCAAGGAAACTCCGAGCATAGCCCTTTCCATTGCCCTTTGGGTGACTGTAAGTGTTCTGATGAGGCCCATTGTAAGCGACCATGTTTCAGATGCACTCACAAACATTTAAACCCACAAACACGACACCCAGACTCGCAACAATTGCCTCTAGGTCATACAAACATTTGATCCGTGCAAGAATCAAACCTACGACACGCAACTCTGCAGCCAGTCACTCAACCACTGCTCCAATCGGCCATCAACATAAATTATTCGTTTCTCAAACCCATTTATCACAATTCTAAAAATCCGTGTTCAAAACCGTAATTACAGTACCTGTTTTAAATTTTATGAAAATAAAATCTTAATGTGAAATTGTGTGTTTGTTTGTGCATGATACCATCACTAATCACCTCAGCACACACTCTGTATAATTCCTTCGGACATTATCGAACGCAAAACAAATCGGATGGCAAAAAACAACGGCCTGTATAATTGATGGTTGCATGCACAACTCGTGTGTTTAATTACTAGGTTCTGCACTGGGTTTTGCTCGGCAAACATTGTGGTAAAAAATCGGGGAAAAAGTAGAGGCTTGTTTGTTTTTTTTTTGTTCGTTAGAGTGTCAACATGACATGCGTTTACGCAATTCTAGAACTCCTTTTGTTGCTAGTATTGAGATATTTAATACACATTACAAGAGCAGTCATGGATTAAACAGTTGTACTTTTAAGTTGCTAGGAAACGGTTTAATTTATTAAAAGAATGATATTAAATGAAAATGCATGCATTTTTATTATCTAGATTACTTTAATTTCGTAAGTCGGTGTCAAAAAACGAAGAAACAAAATCTGAAACACCAACTTTCGAAATTAAAATTATTTTGCATATTTTAGTTCTTTATCTGATATTGTTTTTTTTTAATTATTGTTTACAACGTTTCTTTACATTTTCTGTTATACATTATTCTATACCTATTCATTTCTTCTTTTCTTATTCTTTCAAGCAAAACATCTTTGCATACGAATGAATTATAAAAACATCTATTTCTTCAATAATTCAACTGTTTGTATCGAAACGAATGCGTCGATTGAAATTATGTTATCAATTCGATTGCATACAACACGTACATAGTTATGTAAATAGCATGCAAAATAGTATTTGTTGCATATTTACAATAAGATATTACACATATTAATATGTAATTGTGTGCTTGTCAGAAAATATCAAGGCATAGTGTATAGGCTTCTAATAAACTAGTGGTGAGATCGCAGTCAAGCACTAGTTTATATTATGTAAACAAAAAACTTGCAAATATTCATTCATAAGTTTATCATCAATTTTATTGTTTAAAAATTATTAATGAAATAATATTTGTAAAATATATTTGTTGACTAATGTAAACACAAATGGCTTTGCTCTTGTAGCCGCTTTCACAGAAACGTAGCATATTTTCGGATAACAATAGCTTTATATCACTTCCAGTCAATGAATTTTCATAATCAGATCATGATTCCAATATAGGAAAGAGGCGGGGCTATACAGGCCTTATAGCAATATTCTTTTCTTATACCGGATTCATGATAATTTTCTGACGTCATAGTAAAGCCCTTGTTTTTTAGAAATCACCTTTTACAAACCTGTGAACAAATTAGGTAAGATGGTCGTCAAACGCAAGCCTATCATAAATAAATAAAAAATAACTGGTTTCGCTTAAAAACAGTTAGAAGCAAATACTATTTTTTAACGTGGAGCAACACTGTGATTATTCATTCGAGGGTGCATTCACAAACATAAATATTAATGTACATGCAAAAGATACCTTTTTTTTTGTTTTTTGGAGATGGGAAAATCATCCAATGACATTCCCCACTCTTGGGTGGTGCGGGAGGGACTAAAAACCCACTCCTGTTCCTTCGTTGCCTTTCATACCAGGGCCCCGGAAGCGTATCATCATCCCATCGGAAGCAAACCCTTGGCCCCAGTAGGTTTCGACCCTCGGTAAGTCCCCTCTTTGAGGAGTGGCTGGAAAGGCAACACGGCGTCCTTACCTTCCGCATGACGCAGGTCCTTACCGGACATGGTAAGTTCGGGAGGTTCCTGCACCGGATTCGTGCGGAAGAAACGCCCGGGTGTCACCATTGTGTGGACCACCCGGAGGACACGGTGGAGCACACGGTGGAGGTGTGTCCCGCTTGGGCAGAGCAACGCCGTGTCCTCATGGGGGCGATCGGCGGCGGCGATTTCTCACGCCGGGCTTTGGTACAGGTCATGGTCCGGAGCGAGGAGGAGTGGCAGGCGGTCGCCTCCTTCTGCGAAGCAGTAATGCTAGCGAAGGAGGCGGCCGATCGCGTGAGGCAACGGTGCTCACGCCCCAATCGCCGCCGGGATTCCGATCCCGATTTCCGGCCATTGTAGGCGCAGGCTTGCGGACGGCGAGCAATGGGTGGCTCGCCGTCCGACCGTCCGGTAACCGTCCGGACCAAGCCCAAGTCGTCGACGGCGCGTGCTGTTCCACGCGCGCCTCAAGGAGATGTCAGCAACTGTAGGGGCCTAGCAGGGTCGAAGCCTACTGGGGCCAAGGGTCTGATTCTGAAAGGAAGACTCGGCCCTGGTACGAAAGGCAACGAAGGAACAGGAGTGGGTTTTTAGTCAGTAAAAGTCTGACATTATCTCCCGCCCCGCCCAAGGGAGGGGGATGTCATAAGATGATTTTCCCACCGAAAAAAAAAAGTAGGCTTCGACCCTGCTGGGCCCCTACGGTTTGCTGACATCTCCTTGAGGCGCGCGTGGAACACTACGCGCCGTCGACGACTTGGGTTCGGTCCGGACGGTTACCAAACAGTCGGACGGCGAGCTACCCATTGCTCGTCGTCCGCAAACCCACAAGATACCTAAGCCCAGAACAACTATCTGTACGCCATACAAGTATTGCTTTCGTGAGAGAATCGGACTCATGACACGCAGAGCACTAGCCAATCGTCACAAGATAAGTGATGGTTTATTTATTTATTTTTATTTATTTATTTAACAATTTATGTACACACAATAATAAATACAAGAAAAGAAGAAGGAAACAGAAGAATAGTACAAAGGTGATGCTTATTTCTAAAGAAATCTCTTCCAGCATACCTGCGAAAGGAGAGTTGGAGAAAATAGAGATGTAGACACTGTGTGTAGAAGTAAAAGGAAAATTGGTACATACAAAATACATATAACATCCAAAAAATAAAATAAAAAAAAAAGATATACTATTATAATTATATACACATAATAAAATAAATATCACAAAAATACATAATAAATAATATAATAAAATAATACATACTAATATGCAACTATGACGAAATAGAAAGATAGTGTTCTTTCACTCTTCTTTTAAAAACTGCAATAGTTTGGCAGCCCCTAATGTCAGGTGGTAGTGAATTCCACAACCGTACCGCGTGCGCAGTGAAGGAGTAGGAATAGAAATCGGTGGAGTGGGGAGGGGATTTTAGGAGATTCTTTAGATGCGATCTGCAAGGTGCATCAGAAGGACGTGAGTAGGAAAAGCGTTCCCGCAAATAGGAGGGCGTTTTAGGGTTATGAAGGATGTTAAATAGCAGACATAATATCCGAGAGTTCCTGCGAAGTCGAATAGGGAGCCACTTGAGTATCTTGCGAAAGCCTGAGACATGATCATACTTTTTAAGATTGAAAACAAAACGAATACAAATATTTTGCAAACGCTCAAGTTTATTTAAAAGCTCCTCGGTGACATCCAAATAACAGGCATCAGCGTAGTCAATGATGGGCTGAATGAGTGTTTGAGCGAGGGAAATTTTGGTTTTCAAGGGCAAAAAACTCTGAAGGCATTTTAAGGAATGGAATGTGTAGTGCACTTTGCGACTGACTTCAGCGACATGGGCAGTCCACGATAAGTACGAGTCTATGATAACCCCCAGATTTTTAGCCGTCTTCGCGTAATCAATTTGAACTCCATTCAACCAGAGCGGAGACAGCGTCGCAACATCAAGCTTGTTCCGCATAAACCTGCCCCCGATGACCAAAGCCTGGGATTTCTTGGGGTTTATTTGCAGCCCAAAGGACCGCGACCACTCCCCAATTAGCTCCAGGTCACTGTTCACAGCGGACACGGCGGCTTCAGCATCTTCACCACGAAAGTGATGATAAAGCTGCAAGTCGTCGGCATAGAGATGGAAGTTAGAGGAAATTACTCTAGTGACAGAGTTAATAAAAATAGAAAAGAGAAGAGGAGAGAGAACGCCACCCTGAGGCACACCCGCAGTAAGACAACACCAATCCGATGAAGACTCATCGAGGCGTACCCGCTGCGAGCGGCCATAAAGATAGGAATCAAACCATCTAACACTGGAG
The DNA here is from genome assembly GCA_905147345.3 of Mythimna impura. NCBI lineage: Eukaryota > Metazoa > Arthropoda > Insecta > Lepidoptera > Noctuidae > Mythimna > Mythimna impura. The sequence continues at coordinate 2,004,426 of LR990344.1, forward strand.
GAGGAGAAGTTTAGGGATTTAAGGATTCCAAGAAGGATATCGAAGTCAACAGAGTTGAAGGCACTGCTGAAATCAAGAAGAACAAGTAACGTGAGAGATTTGTGGTCCATAGCCCAGCGGATGTCATCAGTAACCTTTAAAAGAGCTGTGACAGTGCTGTGACCAGGCCGGAAACCGGATTGGAAAGGGCTAAGAAGATGATTACTAGAAAGAAAGAGAGAGAGTTGCTGATGGACAATGTGCTCAAGAACTTTAGAAAGATACGGAAGGATAGAAATTGGTCTGAAATCGGTCACAGAGGCCGGGTTAGGGATTTTGGGTAACGGGATAATATGGGCTTGTTTCCAAGCATCGGGAACCGCGCACGAAAACAAGGAAAAGTTAAAAATGTGGGTTAAGACGGGAAGTATTGCGGGAAGAATAGGAGAAATCATTCTTGAGCACACGTTATCATTACCTACAGCGGAAGAGGAGATGGCTTTAATAGATTTTTTGACATCCTTTTCACTTACAGGACTAAATTCGAAAGAGGAACACTGAGGCAATGGCAAACCTGACAACATATTTAAGGTAGCTGATTTGACGTGTGGATCTATAGTGACAGGAGGAAGAGAGAAATGTTTATTTAGAGCACACACGTCAGTATCTTTGCTAGAGATGACAGGGGACTTACCAATACCTACAGTTTTCAGAAACTTCCAAACTTCGGAGGAGTTCCGGTTGTCAAGAGAATTATGGAAGTAGCGTCTCTTTGCATCTCTACACATACGACTGCAGCGATTACGCAGCTCCTTAAACAAACCCTGGTTGCGCTCGGAAGGACAGCGCTTCAACCTCCTTTTGGCTTGGTCTCTACTTGCCATCGCATCCTTAATGGCGGGAGTGAGCCAGGGAGCCGGAGCATACCTAACTTTAACTCGACGAATAGGGGCATATCGATCGTAAAGATTTAGTATCTTACTGTTAAAAATATTAACCATATCGTCGACAGAGGAACTATGGAAAACATCAGTCCAGTCAGTGCCAGCAGCATCACGCAACAATGCCTCCAGATCCATGCCCTTGTAGTTCCGAAGATGAATGTATTGTGGCTTACGCTTAGGAGGGCGAATCTTGTAAGACATGAATATTAGATCGTGATAGGAAAAGCAAGCGGTAAGCTGGCCGTGGACAGATACGTTATTAGGATTGGAAACAATCATAAGATCTAAAAGAGAAGGGGAGCAGTTCGGAAAATGATGAGTAGCAGAGAGAGGCAGAATACTGAGGTTAAAAGAAGATGTGAGAGATTGAAGTTTATGGGTACGAGCGTCATTCTTAAGGAGGCATGTGTTAAAATCACCCATCAAGACTACGTGGTCATAAGTAGGACAGAAATTGTTTAGAAGTGTATCGAGAGAATCAAAGTAATCAATAGTGAGGTTAGGACTGTACATTACACCAAGGAACATTTTCACATGATGCAAGGAAATCTCTAAGAAAAGATGCTCCGCTGACCCCGAAAAGGAAGATGGTGATGCACTGATAATTTTGTAAGGAATACCAGCACGCAAATACATAGCAACACCACCACCGCCCTTCCCCGTTCTATCATTACGAATGAGAACAAAGCCAGGGAGGGAATAGTGAACCGAAAGAAGAGAAGGTTTCAGAAAAGACTCTGAGATAAGTAAAGCATCTAAATGTGCACAGTTAATGGATGCCAGAAGATCAGAGTAATGGCGAGGAACACTCTGGGCATTGATGTGCGCTATATTAAGGTTGTTGGGATAGTGAGAAAACAGAGAGGAAATCTGATCACCAAGATTCAAAGGAGAGGAATTATCACTCGCAGCACTAAGGAAGCTGCTAGAAGAGGAAGAACAGGAGAAGAAGTCATCATTAAAATCACCATCGCGCATATTATGCAAAAATACTATATAATAAAATAATAATAATATATACTTAAACAAATAATATTAATAGAAATAAAAATAGAAATTAAGATAATTACTATATACGCCTAACTAATAAAACCACCCGAACGCTGTTGTTGGAAGAGATTTTAACAACAAAATATATAGATACTCAAAAAGGTACAAACACAAACTTGCTAAATCAAATGAATAAGTAAGGCTAGCGAGAATAACATCTACAATAATGAAGCACGGTACAACAAAACGTAAAATATTATGATCTGACAGATGCACTGACCTCTATATAATACGCTGGACTGGCTATGCCATACAAAATGACAGCTATTTGCTGTGCCGATTCAAAGCGCCCCCAGTGAGAGTTCTGAGAACTAATAAGATTGCAAATGGCCGTTGTTTGTTGTTTAAAGCTAGGCGTCTCTGCGGAATAAAAAGTTTTCTAAAGTATTTACTGTGATTGTGATATAAATTAAAGTGTTATAATATTGACAGTGATTATAACATAGCTTGTATTGTTCGTCCAACATGAAATCGTGCGTGTATTGTAAAACACGATACGAAAAAGGCAGTGGTGTCACTTTTCACAAGTAAGTGTATCTAAAACATAAATACTTATTAGAAAACCACTTAAAGCAGTGTATTTTTACAATAATAAACGTAAACTGTTCGAGTTTACGGGATTTTACGAACATTTTTATAAACAATAACTTTTGTTAGGGATGTCAAAATTCATATCGATACTTTCGAATATTAAGATACTAAACAGTAATGTTTATCATCATTGTTAAAATAATAATACGCAAATTATTATGATCTCTAATAATAGCAAAACACTTCAAGGTTTATTATTATTAGAGTCAATAACAAATAATTTAACACCTATGATTCATAATTCTCATGTGTTGTATAAAATTATAGATTATATATTATTTATAATTTTTTACCCATACCTACTATAATTTTCTTTTAATTACAGGTTCCCCTCCGATTACACTCTCAAACTTTGGTTAAAAAATATGAAGGTTGTTATCTCTGTTCTAAACACTTCACGGATGGATGTTTCATAAAACATCAGTCACGGACTACATTGAAAAAATGCAGTATCCCCACAATATTTCTTGGTGAGTGTACATTCATAATAATACCTATATAAATACTTTGTCGGTATCTAAGAAATATTATTGATTATCTAAATAAAATAAAACTTATGTTTTTCTCAGAAACTGATTCGTCCTTGTTACAAACTGAGATGTTTAAAGACGCTGACCAACCAACGGGATACCAATGCCAGAGCGAAATTGAAATGAACTTGGATAAAAATTCACCTTTAGTACCGGTGCAAGTCGGGTTACCAAATTATGATTGCAAATATATGGAAGTTAATCCAAAAGAAATGTTGCCATGTGAAGCCCTTGCAGGTAAGTTATTTAAAAATAAAACAAAATTTCTAAAATACTGAACATGGTTTACTGATGTACTAATTTGGCGACTAACAGTGGGTAAATACTAATACTAAACAATGTTTTATTTTGTTGTTCATATCGCATGTTCTTTGCGTATCGGAAAACGTAGAATTGGATTGATGACCTGGTGAGAATTACTAGCATGCGATGTGGCGACGCAATGTGTCCAACAGTGGACGTCTTTCGGTTAAAATGATGATGATGACATACCTTTCCAAATTATTTTCAATGGTATTTTCACTATCTAATCATCTTTCTTTGAATAAGTAATGAAATATTATTTCTTGTTACAGTTCCAAGCACAAGTTACAACACAAGCAACTGTAGTACACCAAAGACATCTAGAACTTTAGCGGAAATCTGTTCTAGTGTAAAATTAGATCACCGCTATGAGAACACCCCAAAATCTTCCAAAATTAAATTGGAAAGGGTCAAAAGAGCCTTGAAAATGTCACAAGCCCGAATTAAAGTATTGTCTCAAAATGTGAAACGTATGAAAATTACCGTGTCTACTTTAAGATCTGTAATTGCTGATTTAAAAAAAAGAAAACTGGTATGTGATGATTGTGTATATATGTTAAATCAGTACGACGATTTTAAACCACAACTTTTTAAAAGAATGACCAAAAATTTAAAACATGCTAAGTATGCTCCAGAATTGAGATCATTTGCCATTACTCTACATTTTTATTCGCCAAAGGCATATGCATATGTGCGTAATAAATTTAATTTGGCTTTGCCGCATCCTCGTGTTATACGCTCATGGTATAGTTCAATTGATGCCAATCCAGGTTTCTCTGTTGAAAGTTTCAATGCATTGCGACTTAAAAGTGAACTAGCAAAACAAAAAGGGGAAAAACTTATATGTGCATTAATAATTGACGAAATGAGCTTAAAAAAGAGTTGCACTCGCAGTCGTGACGGAGTGACTCGTGGCCATATCGATTTGGGTATAGATTCTGAGAGCAACGATTTACCTGAATGTAAAGATGCGTTGGTATTTATGGTCGTGCCTTTAAATAGTTATTGGAAATTGCCCATAGCTTATTTTTTTATTAATAGTTTGACTTCAGAAACCAAAAGTGCTCTAATTAAACAGGCCTTAATTCGGTTGCATGACGTATCTGTGGAGATATGCTCCTTAACTTTAGATGGACCACCTGAACATTTTTCTGCAGTAGCTAAATTAGGGGCAGAGCTTCAAATAGGAACAGCAGCAAAACCATATTTTTGTCATCCCGTAGATAAAGAACACAAAGTGCATGTTATTTTTGACCCATGTCATATGTTAAAAAACATAAGAAATTGTTTGGGTGATCTAAAAGTTTTAAAAGATGACAGAGGTGATTTAATTAAATGGGTATATGTCGAGAATTTGGCAAAATTGCAAGAAACTGAAGGCCTAAGATTAGGAAACAAATTGAAAAACTTGCATATAAATTATAAAAAAATGATTATGAAAGTTTACCTTGCGGCTCAAACTCTCAGTAGCAGTGTAGCAGACTCGATTGAGTTTTGTGATAAAATTTTAAATCTCCCTGAGTTTAGTGGTTCCGCAGCTACGGTCAGGTTCATAAGAGCCGTGGATAGAATCTTTGATTTTTTAAATGTACGGAATCCTTGGGGTCGAGGATTTAAAAGTCCTTTACGAGTAAGTAATGAAAACAGGTGGCGGACAAAAGTTCTTGACGAAATTAGGTATCTGAGTCAAATCAAACTGATGGATAATACCTTGGCAGTAAAATCACGCCGTAAGGCGGGTTTTTTAGGATTCTACAACGCAGTAATTTCTGTTATGAATATATTTGATATTTATGTGAAGTCAGACAGACCTGAATTAAAGTATCTTCTAACATATAAGATGAGCCAGGATCATCTAGAATTGTTTTTTTGTGCCATTCGTAGCCGTGGGGGTTGGTGCCCAAACCCAACAGCTGCACAATTTGTCAATGCATATAAACAGTTATTAATCCATCACGAAATAAAAACTTCTACCGGCAACGTTCAGGACAATAATGTATCCATATTAACTAATTCTAGTGCAAAGCGTGCTAAAATAAATAAATTTAATGTTGACGATTTTACGAATGCTGAAAATATGCGTACTACGAAGAAATACCGCCTTGACGACGATGACCCATCCTCGTTACAAACCGAGTTAGGTGAATTTTTACATATATTTTGGGCAATACCCGACTCTAATATTAATGAGACTTCCAAACAATGCATTGGTTATATTGCAGGTTTTGTAATACGATCGATTCGAAAAAAAATTAAATGTGATGAATGTTTAATGGCCTGTGAAGCTGTACCACAAGATGCAATGTCAAATAGGAGAAATGGGGTAGCACTTATTATCCAAAAGCAGAGAGGTGGTTTAACTGTGCCCTCTGTGAGTGTAGTCAATATTTGTTTTATGGTGGAATCATTATTCCGACAAGCATGTAAATATAATAAGAATAAACCACCTATAGAGTTGAATTTTCCTGCAGTACTAACTGCAAAGGTAATGAGGAACCTCTTAACAAAAACAAATGAACTGTTTCCTGAGCTAGACGATCATTTTAGAGATAGTTATGTCTCAGACAATTTTCACAGTCATTTAAATATTCTTTTAAAAGAAATAATAACTAAATATATAGACATCCGTTTGTTCGCAGAAACAAAAAAATATTCTTTATTAATAACTGGAGAGAAGGTTAGACATTTTTTGACTCGGCAAATAATATGGGCTCGACAGTAAGTTTTAATTTAATAAAATATGTGATTTGAGAATGCTTTTTTATTTCCCTGCCCCCCCCCCCACCCCTGCGGTAATTAAGTTGTTACAAGTAAATTACCGTAATTACAGACCTAATAAAAAGTTATTGTGTCTCGTACCACATGGCGACATGCGGTATCTGACTAGTAATAAGATAACCCTTCCTATAAAGAGTGCACGATAAGATAATTAGAGCTACATAATTTACTATTTTACAGAATTTTATTATTTATTGATCCGATAGTTAACTTTTATCCGTTTAAGGAGAACAAGGAAGAGGTCAACTTATTATGAATTACAGTCCATAAACAGTACTATATACTGCTATTTCAAATTATGTTTTATATGTAAAATATTTGTTTATTATGACTGTCTAGTCTATAGGTCATTGGTTTAGTTAGGCACTCAACTAGTGTAGACATATCTTTTTATCTGTGTTTTAGTTACATTTAACAAAATATATGCCTTTATTACTTGTTTTAAATTAATTATCTATAATTTTAGTAAATCTTAACGTATTTTATGTTATAAAACGTATTCCGCGTTTTAAAAACATATTACGTATAAGAGACAACAGGAATATTACATGTTAATAATTACCTAAACCAATTTATAGAAAATTGTAACAAAAAAAGCGTTGGTAATTTTCTATCATTGTGGTCGATATCAGAGAAGTTTTTATCGATAACAAACCATTTGTTGCGCATCACTAGTATTAGTTCCATTCCCCCTCACTGCTGCCGTCAGCACCAAAATGGCGATTTTCAAATAGGCACAATAAATTGATAGCGGTAGCCAGTCCAGCGTATTATATAGAGGTCAGTGGACAGATGTCAAATGTCATGTCAGACAACAAAACTAAAAAAAAAGAAAACAAAATTAATAGATCTACCGACAGATGTTGATATAAAAAATATAATTACAAATTGAGCAAAACTGTGGAATTCTTGGGTACAAGTGAAAGAAAGCAAAGTGTACCTACAACGTTAACTACAATAAAACAGTCAATATGAATCCTGGCCGACCATGGGTAGTCTAGGACAGAAAACTTAGCGGCGGGCTTTCCTCAGAACTTTTCCTTTAGGGGTTGCTGCAATAGGCAATGGAGCCCCACCTGCTGACGAGGATGAAGCAGCAGGCCCGTGGTCGATCGAAGTAGCAGCGCCGGCGGCGATGGGGAATAGCGCGATTAGAGATTGAAGCTCACCCATTGTTGTTATCTTCCGGCGAGACTTGTCAGGCGTTAAAATAACAATCTTTCCCTCAGCAGACCAGCAGCTATTGATGTTGAAGTGCTTGCGTGCGGCCATAAATACCTGATGGCGTGATTTAGTCAGAAATTCCGATATAGTGATCCCGCTACCCTTGAGTGTCGTTTTAGCGTCCCAGACCAACCGACGATGCTCCATTTTGTCAAAACGCACCAACACAGGTCTGGTTTTATCTTGGGGGGAACCAAGTCTGTGGCACACATTAAGGTACTCCAGTTTGAAGTCTCCGATATGCAGCTGCTTAGAGATTATATGTAGCACAGTGTCACTCATCTTTTCACATGGTTTTTGTTTAAAGTAAAATTCCTTTAAAAACCATGATTTCTTGATAAATGGGCGCCAATGTAACGTTTTGGAAACGTTAAGAGAGATAAATAAAAATTATGTTCCTCGTGAGGTTGAACAAAAACTAATTTATTAATATAGTATAACTTCCGCTATAGCAGTAGGTGACACAAAAAGACCCGGAAGTAGAGGAGACTCGTAGATTTTTTTCCCTAATTGATATATGGCCGTTTACATACGGCAACAAAATGCCTACTATTTTTAAACCTACTACTAATATTTTCCAAAAAAATTATCATAATTTGGTGTCAAAACATCGTGATCATAACCATTAGTGAAACTCATAGAAAACATATAATAAACATATTTCATGAGTTTATTATTTAATGTCTTCATAAATAATGACCAAGCAAGGTTGCTCCCACGCATTCGTTATAATATAGTTTCATTTGTAGGGTTCAGTAAAAAACTATGAAATATTGTTTCGAATCTTAATCGTGTATGATTCACTATTTTTTTGATAAATAATTTATGGTATAAATAGAAATCAAAGTAGATACCTAGATAAACTTTTATTTAGGAAACCTTGACTACTGCTAGAGCTGCTGTGGTCCAATGCTTTCACATTGGTCTATTCTTGAGAGTGCATCTGGGTTTGTGCATATACTTATAAATTATGTAACATATACTATCTTGTTTAGCAAATCTCCTTTGAAATTGACTACCGTGATTGAAGTTCAGTTTTGTGTTTTTTTTTTATATATCTTTACAAAACTAGATACACTTCTTCTTCTTTTCGATTCGATGGTAAACTCGTCAAACTGTTTGGGCCCAATATGTGGCTACATTAATAGCGGCATTGGTGGCGCTCATCAAATCCTCCAAAGTGCAGGTACCAGATACGCTTCTACATAATTATATAACCATGCAGTTTTGTCAATGGTTTATAAAAAGTGACATTCTTTATAGACAAAATTCCAATAATTCACAATTATAATACGATTTCGATTACATACAAAAACAAGAACACAAAACACAATCATAATAAGTATGAAGTTTTAAGTATGATAGCCAGTAGAGTGAACTGCCTGTACATGAATCGTTGTATTAGTGCTCACATGAGTATTGATACCTCGATTCATGGGTCGGGCAGGGGTCGAGTAGATTAAGGTTGTATTACTAACACTAGTTTTAAGTTTTTTATACTACTAAGAAATTGGATCAAAGTTATATTTAATAAACGTTTATTATTATTATTATAATGACCACTGCCAATTATAATTACAAGCATTTAGCTTAAGCTCAGCGAGCTATACGGAACTCATTTCAACGAAGTTCTACAGATTGGCAAGTATAACTCAGCAACATTTTTATGAGTCTTCTGTGGAACCATATTATATGTCTATAGTTTTATGTGACTGTAGTTTACTACTGCTTGATTGTTTGTTCAAAATCATTGTGATGACAGGTGCTGGGGTATTTTCTAGTTTCAATAGTTTGATTTTGACTGGCCTGCTGGTCAAGTGGTTAGTAGCCCTGCCTGCTATGCCGGAGGTTGTGGGTTCGTAAAAACCTATAAAAACCCTGCGCATTGAAAATAATAATTACTTTGAAAAGTGTACATACGTACTAATACATTTTATTAAGTTTATTTGTTTGATTCCCCTCCTAAACTTCCTGTCATATATTTAATCAACAGTTTTTTATAAATTTCTGTTTCATTTGTATTTGGGTCCAAATGGGCTAATACAGATTAACAATCTCTAGTACCCAAGCTAAAATTCAATACTTTATTGCGGTACATAATGTTACATAGTTAGTATGTCGTTTAAAAGATTCAGTTATGGGGGTCTGTCGGGCACAGCAAAGTATGTTTTATAGGAGAGAGAGGATGAATATAATTTAGTGAAAGATATTAGTCAAAATTTATTAATTACTGTACTTTTATCCAATTTATTATTGAAAAATGACTACTTACATATATAAATATTTTAGTAATAAGACAATATAATTTAATACAATTAATAAGTTTTGGAGAGCAGTGGTGGCCGAGTGGTAACAGCCCCGACTTACGAGTTGTAGGTCGCGGGTTCAAACCCAGCCATTACTTTGTGTAATTTATTTCATCACCACTGCTCTCAAAACGGTGAAGGAAAACATCGTGAGGAAACCGGCATGTCCTAGAATCAAAAAATTCGAAGACATGTGACATCCACCAACCCGCACTGGGCCCGCGTGGTGGATTACGGCCCATTCCCTCTCCTAGAGAGGAGGCCTGAGTCCCAGCAGTGGGAACATTAAAAGGCTGATTATGCTATGCTTATGCTAATAAGTTTTGAGTTTAGTTAAATAAATTCTATGTATTATGTCATTAAAGTAGTAATTATTTTAGTAACTAGTTGATATAATTTGTTATATATATAATTTATTGATGTCAAAGTATATAAATAGTAAATAATACATACACTCTCCTTACATACACCCTTACACACCTGGAGGGTTGTGTAAGGGTGCACTCCACACCCTCACTACATACACACTACACACCACGCACTACTTTAAGCTAGGATAAGTAAACATTGTAATGTTTAAGATATGGAACTACTCCTGTTCTTATGTTTCTGGAGGTGGGCGTTGATAGCTGCGTCTCAGTTTCATACTATTGCAGCTATCATCGTACATAAATAAATTATTACATTTATTTCTAGTTTCAAATAAAGATTTATTATTATTATTATAAATATGTATAGTATTTATAAATTTATTTAGTTTTTATACAATTATTTATACAATACACTACAATTATTATTAAATTAAACTTGCCATGACAATTATTATGTACCTCTACAATTAGCCATGATGTTAGCTACTAAATATTTTCTATCTTACATTGGGTGTGAAAAGAAACCAGCGCTAGTTAGATGTATTGCTATTTGGTTTCCAGGTAAACCTACGGAACCTTACATAGCATTAAGAACACGTAATGACCAATACAATGTCATACAGCTGTTCTTTAGTCACCACAAAGTCTTTCATAAACAATGAGATGCAATTGTTCTTCTCAAACGAGGTGATCATCAGTTAGCTAAGCTTAAGGACTAGTAAGTTCACTCAGAAACGCTAAGCCAATACAAATGTATGATGATGATAACGAAGATAAGTCAGGTGTTGTCTGAAAAATGTTTGATTGACGTCCACTGTTAGACATAGGCCTCCCCCAAATGTCACCATAACGACTGGTCCTACGCGTCTTGCATCCATCGGACTTCCACTACTCTCACCAGGTCATCGGTCCACGTTATGGGAGGCCTTCCAACACCGCGTCTACCGGTACGTGGTCGCCGCTCTAGAACCTTTCGATCTCTTGACTATCTGTTCTGCGAGTACTATACCCTACCCATTGCCACTTAAGTTTGGGTTATGATGGTAATCTTGGTTCTCTTGCGAATATCTTCATTCTTGATGCGATCACGCAAGGAATCTCCTAACATAGCCCTTTCCATTGCCCTTTGGGTGACTTTAAGCCTTCATTCTGAGTAACCTATAACATATGGCTCTGAAATCTGGTCCCAGGCAAAACCAAATCAAAATTAAATAATAAAATAAATTCTTTAAACAGAATGTTTGCCATGATGCAATCGTCCGGCCATATGTAAACTACTGTATTCGTGTCAGAGAACTAAGTACATACATTTACATATGAATCGTATGTATTAATACATTGGCAATTGACACCCGTCTTAAATCACATGTTATAAGACCCGTTTCTATTAGCAAAGAGTAGGTGAGGCAGATGGGACGACTTTTATGCCTATAACATGTTGTGCCCCGGTGCGGTAAAGATGAGAAAGAAGAGTTTGGTGGTAAATATTTCGTTTAAATAGTCTTTAAATATGCTTGAAAGTAACTGTAGTGAATACATTTTGTTCCCTTTTATGCATAATTAAGAATAAAATAAAGTTAACAATTTTATTGTGAAGCATTGGTCTAGGTTAATACGGCGAAAAATTTTCCTGCGAAAGGAATTAACCGTTGATCATAAGTAGGTATCAGTGCGTCAAAAATTGTGAAATAATCATCATAAACTTAGGTAAAAGTAAGCAATTAAAATAGCTAAACTATTGTTATTGTAAACTAAACTATAAAATGAGCAGTCACAACCATGAAAAATAAAAAATAAATTACATAACGGAAAGTACAGTCTGCTGCAATAATCTTTGACAGAAATAAGAAACATAAAACAGCAACACCCGAGGCGGATCATAAATTTAACTGCCGTTTTCTAAAATTAATAACGCATAATTCTAATATAAAACCTTAATGAGTGGCGAATAAAGCGATAAACGGCTAATTTACGATCTGACCGGCCAATAAAAACTTAGCGATAAGTAATCTTAGAAATGGAAATCAATTACTTTGTTTACGTCCAGTTTGTGGCGACTGATGGGATTTTTTTTATTTAGTTTCTTTTTTGTTTAATATAATCTCTTTTATTGTGAGTTGTTTTTTTTTTTATGGGATTAATTCACGCCTGTCTTTTACTGGATGGATTTGAATATTTTAGTGTGATATAGATTGAATATTGGTCATCAGAATCAAGTTTTTTTTATGGATTTTATATAGTCAAGTCAAGAAGTTTTTGTTCGTAGTGGACTTGATACGTATTATTTCTTACGTGGAGGGAAGCAAATGCAAGTAGGTACACAATATTCCCCCTACTATTATACAGTTTTTTTTTTAATGTCTACTTTTAATAATAACCAGCAGACAACAAAATATCATACCCATTAGATTCAACAAAATTAAAATAGTATGCAATTAAGATTTTGTAGGACACGATAAAAATTAACATAATCATATTACTTTACATTAAATTACGAAAATATTTAAATTAAATGTGTAAAATAATAATTATATTAGTTAATTACTTTTATATTTACTTGACCATATGAGAATGCAGGAATACAGCGATACCGTTGCTCCATCAAGACTACCGGTATTTGTTAATGACCTTATTATATTTTAATGACATTTGTAATGGGTACTACTGGCACGAAAGCTCTGTATTTTAATTATTTTACACTGTGTTAACTTATAAATGTACATTTTAAGCACCATCATAAAATGCTTGTATATTTACTTCTAAGCCTTTCTTAGCAGCCTCTTAAAATCCAAACAGAAATCACATTTACAAACAAAGTAACCGAACATAACACATTCATAAAATTGCAACCTCATGCAATTTTATATCCAAAAATAACTTATAAAACCTCTATACAGCAGAATTAAATTGTCGGCATCGGGAAAAATAACGTTAATTTGCACAAAAATACAAGTAACATATTTAACGGCGGTATTTAAAATTTTACGACGATGCAATAAGTGTAAAATTCACATAACATGTTTTTAACACCAGCATCGTATACGTTTCTCGATATAAAATCGGCGATCCCGATTTCGTATCGATTAAATCGAGTTTTTACGATATCTAGATAGATAAGATAATGTCAAGTCGGCGTGCATTATTTTTAATGTACTTTAAATGCGTTGATAGTGTAATTTGGTAGCTGACTGTACACGACCTCGGATATAAAGGACTTTTTATGTTAAGTGCGAATGAAATAGCTTTAAAATGTTAAACAGGTTTTGTTTTTAATTTATTTGGCTTTAAATGTATTTTATAGACTGCAGTAAAACATTAAAAAAATAAATGTATCGAATTTCAGACGTATTTTATTCGGCTATTACTCGTATTACTACTACACCACGAAGCCATGTTGAAATCAATTTAAATGAAATTCATAACTTAAAAATCGGGCCTTGTTGATTGAACGGCACCCCAACACCCGTGCCTCGGAAACCAAATAAAGCCTAACGTAAAGCCAGTTGGTCTTGGTAGTCCACATCTACACGATAGCTACAACCTAGAGGTCTTTAAGTTAAGAGTGATAAGATTACTTCTAGGCAAGCGTGCTCCATCGTCGGCCACATCATCGCTTATCATCAGGTGACATAGTGGTCAAACGCGAGTAAAAAAAATTAAAATTAAAAAAAGGTCATTCGTAGACCTTTGACAGTCGTTATATGTAGTCAGACGCCAGAAAGCCTGTTCATCAGTCTATCCAAGGACTATCATGTTGCCCAGTAACTGGGTTGTGAAGGTTATATCTAGACGCGGCGGCCAAAAGCACTTAAGTCAATTTTAGCTCAAAATTTGAAAAAGTCACATCACCCATGTTTATGTATTATCCGTTGACTGGAATAAGCACGTAAGTCAACGTCGCTCCATTCAGTCGTAATAGTCGACTGTACTATAAAACTTAAGTCGTATCAACAAATCAAGCGGCGACATAAACCACTTAAGTTGACTTAAGTTTTTTTTCCCGGCATGACAACTCTTATACCGACTGACTTATGTAACTTGGTAACAGTGATCCGTTTTTGTTGGCGATAATATTTTCAAGTATCTACCCTCACTTAACTCTCTTTTTTGAAGTTCTTGATAAAAAGTTGACGAACGTTATGGGTGAAGTAAAATTAAATACGTATTCCCTCATTAGTGTTTTGGTGTGACGGTCGTAGTGGTGTTGTGCATTAACCGTATTTATAATGGATTCAAGAGCCAGAAAATTAGTAAATCTCGCCTTAAATAATGAGAATAAAGGTAAGTTTTTAATATTTTCCTTTCATTTTTATGCAATATGCAAAACAAATGTATGTTGACACAATTACAACCCATAATAACAAAAAAATTTCATTTCACTTTTTTACAGGCGATGAAGACCCATTTACTAATCCGCAACCAAGTACATCTGGAACTCAAAAACAAATTACTCCTGATGAAGCTGCTTTTGACTATTCTAGTGACGATTCTGTTGCTGATCCTACCTACTCTCCAGATAACCCTAGTTTGCTTACACAACATGAAGATGAGATGGACACCACTGTTTATGATGCTTCAGTAGATGTCCAGCTAGCACCACAAAATAAAATACCTGAAAGTCTTGAAGATACGTCATTACAACAACAAAACAAACCAGTGCCCTGTAGAAGAAGGAAGAAAGATAACAAAATAAAAAGAAACTTAGGCCAATCCTATCAAACAGCTTCTGGAAAAATTATCGGCAAACGTCAAATGAAGGAACTACCTAATTGTCGAAATAAGTGTCGTCAAAAAATAAGTGATGAGCAACGAGCTATAATTCACAAAGAGGTTTGGAATCTTGGGTCTTATGATTTAAGGGCAGCGTTCATTTCATCTTTGATTACCATTCGAGAGAAAAAAACCGAGCGTCGTCGGGTCGAAGATCCTAGTTTACAAAAAACTAGACAGTGGACTTATACGTATCATTTTAACGTCAATAGTGAAAAAATATCAGTTTGTCAAGGCTGCTTTCTAAAAACCCTATCAATAAGTGACAATTTTGTAAAACTAATCGGTTTGAAGAAACGCGGCACTTCGAGTGGAATTATACCAACAGACAAACGTGGAAAGAATACACCAGCAAACAAACATTCCGAACAAAAAATTCTAGAGGTGATTAATCATATCAATTCGTTTCCGCTATATGAAAGTCATTACACTAGACGTAGAAGCACCCGCAAATATTTACCATCGCATTTGACTATATCGAAAATGTATTCTCTTTATTCAGAATCACATGAAAATCCTGTGAGTGATAAGATATACCGCAAAGAATTTCATAAATTAAACTTAAGTTTCAAAAAACCAAAAGTGGACACTTGTCACACATGCGACTTGTTTAAAATGAAATTAAATATTGCTACGGACGAGATCACAAAATTAGCCCTTGAAAAAGAACGCGACTCTCATCTGCTAGCCGCTGATATGGCGTACAAAGAGAAGCAGTGTGATAAAAATGTCGCAATTACAAATAACAAAATCAAATGCCTGACTTTTGACCTACAGCAATGCTTGCCAACCCCAGCTTTACAATCATCTGTAGCCTTTTATAAAAGACAACTTTGGACCTTCAACCTTACAATTCATGACAACGCGACTGGAATGTCAACGCACCACATGTGGCATGAGGGTATTTCGGGTCGCGGTGCTAATCAAATAGCCTCTTGTTTGTTTGCATATTTACGAGAACAACCGGAAGAAATCTCAGAAGTGATTTTGTACTCTGACACTTGTGGAGGACAAAACAAGAACACTCACGTGGCTGCAATGTTCACATACTTGTTGATTAGAAAACCTTCAATGAAGGTAATACATCATAAGTTTATGATACCTGGTCATACACATATGGAGGTTGACTTGGACCATGCAATTATTGAAAAAAAAAAGAAAAAAACCGAAATACAAATTTATCACCCCCACGATTGGATGCAGTTAGTAAGATCGAGTAGCAAAAAATTTACCGTTAGAGAAATGCGACAAAATGATTTCTTTGATTTCGCTAGCCTATTGAAAGGTCCTTTAGTAGCCCGAAAAAAAGACGATGACGGAAATATTTTCAAGTGGCATGATGTGAAGTGGCTGAGTTATGACTCTGAGTACGGCGTCATAAAATACAAAACATCTCTTTCTAGAGAAGAATCATTTAAAAGTATTAATTTCAAACGGAACACGCGGCGTGATAAGGAATTTAATTTGATGCAGATTACTGACAAGCCAGTACCAATAAGTGTAGAAAAAAAACGTGATATAATATCACTTTTGTCTTTAATACCAGAATGTTTCCATAATTTTTACCAAAATTTAGTAACCACTGACGATACCAAGGATGTTGATCCAGATATACGAGATTCTGAAGAGAGTGTCTGTTAGTTTTTGACTTTATTGCATGCATTATATTATAAAAAATTTAATTAATAATCGTAATTATTCATGCTTTGTTTTAAAATCATAAAATAAAATAAATAAGCCAAGTAATTATAGTACGTTAATAAACACTTAAGTCACAATTTCTTGATGTTCAAAGAAACTTAAGTCAGATATTTCAGTAAATAATAAATAAAGCCTAAATAGCCATACTCTGATATGTAACTAGATTATAATTGTGTAATAATAAATAATAAAAACAATAACTGTAGTACATTTTTTTCATACCAATCGAATTAAACCGTCTCCTGTAAAATTTTTGCATGCAAAAAGAATTGACTTAAGTACTTATGGCTTCCGAGTCTAGATATAGCCACTCATGCATCATCATCTTCCTGCCCTTGTCCCATCTTATTTGGGGTCGGCGCAACACGTTTTTTTCTTCCATTCTATCCTGTCAACCGTCATGCTATCACTAACTTCCTTTTCTTTCATATCACTGTTCACACAATAGCCAGTCATGCACTCTATGTAAAACATGAGTATTCAGCCGCATGTGTTTAGATTGGAAGCCGACTTGAAGCTTGTTGAGAAAATGCTAAGGAGATGAGGATGATGTTGATTGAATGGATATAGATTATAGCTATTTGTATTGGTTCTTTAATAGTGGTATAGCTAGTAAACATGGGCACGCCACAATTATGGCGGTAAGGTGAGGACGCCATGTTGCCCGTCCAGCCACTCTTTAGAGAAGGGTCTCTAAAGAGTGGCTGGACGGGCAACATGGCGTCCTCACCTTCCGCATGCCGCAGGTCCTCTCCGGACATGGCAAGTTCGGGATGTTCCTGCATCAAGTCTGACACGCCCTCCCGCACCGCCCAGAGCGAGAGAAGTCATTGGATGATTTCCATTAGAAAAAAAAAAACAGGCAGTAATCACTTTCATGTATTCTTTATGCTCGCTAAGCTTAAGGACTGCGTCAGTTGTGATGCACTAGAACACCGCTGCCATCGTAGTTACTAATAAAAAAACTGGGCAAGTGTTAGTCAGACTCGCGCACTGAGGGTTCCGTACAATCTTCAATTCCCGATTGGAGTCTCGAAGATTTTTCCGAATTTCAATTTTTTTTTGTGACGTATCATCATCATCATTTCAGACATAGGCCTCCCCCAAGTGTCGCCACGATGAACGGTCCTGTGCGTGTCGCATCCATCGGACTCCCGCAACCCGTTGTGACGTATGTGACAATAAATTTACAGTTTTCAGAGTTATTCCTATACTTGTGCTATAAGACCTTGCTTTGTGCCAAATTTCAGGATTTTGGATCAACGGAAAGTACCCTATGAATTTTGATTCCTTTGAGAGTATTGAAATATGCGTTTTTTGCGACATAAGCGGCCGTATTTTTTTTATTCCTTAACTTAGAAGTTTGATTTTTTCACAGCTTTAAGCATTGTACTATTGACTAATTATTAACGTATTATTGACATTCTATTATTAACTTATTTTTGACATTGTTTACCACTGAATGAATTTACAAATTGAATGGTTTATATTTTTATTGTCTATTTTAATCATTTGAAAATAAGTCAAATATTTGTTTTTGTTTTTTTTTTTTAATTATTTCTTAATTTAATTCTAATATAAAAATTTTGCATGCCTCACGGTAGAATGTATTGGATCCTTCTCTTACTTAACACCATATTTTTGTACCTGCATTCATAGCAAATAAATTATTTCATTTCATTTCATTTCATTTCATTTCATTTCATTTCGTTTCGTTTCATTTCATTTCATTTCATTTCATTTCGTTTCGTTTCATTTCATTTCATTTCATTTCATTTCATTTCATTTCATTTCATTATGGGAATCTCAGACCTTAGTATATGGTTTTAATTCCAACTCGATACCTTCACACGTTTCCGAGATAAAGGTTCTTGACAGACAGATAGACAGGCCCACAGACGAATAACAAAGTGATCCTATAAGGGTTCCGTTTTTTTCTTTTCGAGGTACGGAACCCTAAAAATTACCAAATGTTAATGAGAAAATCTCATTTCACAATCTGTTGGGCACGCCACAATTATGGCGGTAAGTCCCCTTTTTGAGGCGTGGTTGGAAAGACCTCACGGCGTTCTCACCTTCCGCATGTCGCAGGTTCTCACCGAACACGGTAAGTTCCTGCACTGGATTCGTGTGGAAGATACGCCCACCGAAGTGTCGCCACTGTGTGGACTACCCGGAGGACACGGTGGAGCACACGGTGGAGGTGTGCCCCGCTTGGGCAGAGCAACACCGTGTCCTCGTAGTGCGAGCGAGGATAGTGCGAGCGAGGAGGAGTGGCAGGCGGTCGCCTCCTTCTGCGAAGCAGTAACGCTAGCAAAGGAGGCGGCCGATCGCGTGAGGCAACGGTCCTCACGCCCCAACCGCCGCCGGGATTCCGATCCCGATTGCCGGCCACCACAGGCGCGGGCTTGCGCCTTCCGACCATCCGGTAACCGTCCGGACCGAGCCCAAGTCGTCGACGGCGCGTACTGTTCCACGCGCGCTTCAGGGAGATGTCAGCAAATCGTAGGGGCCCAGTGGGGTCGAAGCCTACTGGGGCCACGGGTAGTGTGAAAGTGAAACCCGGGGCGAAGGCAAAGAAGGAACAGGAGTGGGTTTTTAGTCAGTAAAAGTCTGACACTTATCTCGCGCTCCGCCCAAGAGCGCGATTTGTCATAAGATGATTTTCCCACCTAATAAAAAAAAATCACAATCTGTGGAATATTGATTAACACTATTACTGCCGATGGAAACCAGAAGGCTGACAACTTGCTACTTGTGATTCGATAAAAAAGTAAGAACACTATAATTTGCTGAGAAAAGTTGTAAAATGTACCGATTTATAGAAAAAAAATTATACGCATTTACTAGAAAATGAATCGCATTCGATATGGACGTGTGCGTATGCTGTGGGAAGCGAGCAGTAAAATGTCGATTCAATTTTTTATGGATAATTTTTTATTTGCTACTAGATGAGTAACAGTTTCAAAGTGTCGATGTAGTCACGATAATGTCCAGAAAATTCACAGAGACGAGCATGCCATGCTTTCACATTCTGTATTCTATAATGAGCATAATCACTGACATCATTGCCTAGTCTTACGTTCGTCGCTGAGTTAAAGAAAAAAACAAAAAATAGTGCTTAGGTATTTTATAAAATATTGCTCGTTAAACTTCAACTTGTCATCTCTCAGTGCCTGGTTGTGATACCAGGGCTTATTCTCATGGGCTGGGGGATGTTCTGGGGAATAACCGTGGCCCTGGAACGCAAAAGACAACTGAAGGAATAACACTAACACACACACAGTCTAACACTCCCTCTCGTTTCATCCATAGTGGAAGGAGTTATTTCATGATTGCTCATTCCAAATTGGCCTACACTGTCCTCTCATACCTAATAGTATTATAATGTAGAAATATTGTAAAAACTATTTTTTTTTTGTTAAAGACTAACTAACCATGGAGTTTGTTGCCGGTGAAACGATCAATTGGAACCGTGCTTCTGACGTTTAATAAGTGCCCATGTGAAATAAATACTATTGAATTTAATTAAAAATAAATGGTGTAATTCTTATATTTTATCCTAATCAGCAATCAGTTGCAGTCTAAGATTCGTTTAACTAAATCAAAACCAACTGAACTAACATACTCGATACAACATTCATACATTTACAACTTGCGTCCGGCATGCAAGCAATGTCGGTACACGCTAATAGTACTAGTAACTAACAGACAGATGGACATAATATGCTGTTTAAGGTATTACTGTTATTGGTTATAGTTAGTCAATGTGCTGCTATCAACGTAAGGAAGAAATGGATGCATTTTTTTGGATTGCTGTTAGTTTAAAAACATTTATAGATTCAAAATATCTGATTAATAAAATTTTATTATCTGTTTAAATTTCATTCTGAAATATGGTCATGAAAATTAATTAGTAAATAATATAACTCCTAGTATTTATCTACACTAATAATATAAAGGGGTAAAGTTTTTTTTTTGTTTGTCAAGTAGGAGGTAATCTCTGAAAGTACTGGTTCGGTTGCTGCTTTATTCCCGAGTGACATAGGCTATATTTTATGTACTAATGTATCTGCTCATGGTATTGTCAAGTATAGGATACTATACTTTTTGACAGCGGTTTCGCCCGCCTGAAAATATGAAATTATCCCATGGGAACATATTCCCGTGATAAAAAAATGTTTTTTATTTTATCTAGCCCTTACTGTCCCACAGCTGTCACAGCTGGGCAAAGCCCTCATCTAAGTCCTTCCACACTTTCTTCTCCCGCGGGAGAAGAAAAAAATCAAAATTTAAAAAAGACTATGTGCCACAGTATAGTCTAATCGTGCGTCAAATATCTAGATCCGTTAAGCCAAGTTCAAGCGTCAAAAAGTAAGAAACATATACACACACAGGCCCAAACTTTCGCCTACATAATATTAGTGTGACTAGGTCACAGTTACAGAAGACGTGTGCTACTGGACATCTTGCCTCATCCATTTATCTATATTAATTTAACCCGTTAAACTTCCAACTTTTTCACAAGTCTCTTCTCTGCCAATACCGGTCAGTCTTCCCGGATGTTGCCTACCATAGAATGCCTCAACAAAAAACTTTTTAAGTTAGAACTACATTGGGAATACGTGGGCCACGTACGCCGATCTGGGCGCGTCGGTCGCCATACATTTTATATGGCAACTAGAATTGTAGAGCTACATTAGATTCACGCCACGCCACGCGACTCGACTCTACGTACAAATCAGGCGTGGCACACGTGTGCGCCGGTCTCATGTAATTCTCGCTTAAGGCCGCTATCCCACTGGCGTTTTACGAGCGTTGGCGCTTCTCCAACGTCTGCGCAGCACCAACGTTGCGCAGACGCGACGTTAACGTCGCGAGTTTCTAGCGGTAAGCGCCAACGTTGAGCAAACGCCACGTTAACGTCGCAAGTTCCTTGCGTACACCTAAAACCGCGACGTTAACGTCGGGTCTGCGCAACGTTGGCGCTGCGCAGACGTTGGAGAAGCGCCAACGCTCGTAAACGCTAGTGCCATAGCGGTCTAAATCTTACATCTTATTTTACAAACCTATTTCATCCAAACAGATTCTGTAAACACAGCATTACTCTTAATAAATTCACATAACTCACTACTTGCACAAAGAAGCGTCCAGCATGTGCGCTATCCAGCAATGTTTGATACTTTTTGCGCCAATTACACATACCGTCGAATGCGCAGCGAAACTCGAGCGTCGCAGGATTTTGCAGAATTTTTATTGGCGATACTTATCCATGTTTGTATGCCTATGAATTGCGGAATGAAAGAAATTAAGTGCATTTCTGTAACGGTACGCAGCTATATGGACATGTTGAGGAGGTAATGATTCCGTCATTCCTAAGGTTTATTTACTTTTAGCACTAGTTACATCTGGTAATGTATTTTTTTTCTTTTTCTTTCCTATAAATTTCGTTATCATAAAGCATTCGTCCAATTCCATTCACTTATGTGTATTTGGTTTTTATTTTTATCTCACGTAGCATTAATAGTTATCAAATTTGTAACAATGTTTGTAGTTATATAAATGAGTATTTTATTTGATGAGTTAGTTTGTATAACATTAAAACTGTACTCCTGTTTTTATTCAATAGTACAAAATCATTTTTTATTTTTGTTATCTTCTTCTACTGTAAAACCTTATGAAAGAATCACAAATTTTACATTTCCTGATATCGGTCTACTAAACAAACACACAGCTGAATTTGTAATGACATCGACAGCTATAAAAATGAATTATTTTTAAGTTAAAGTACGTATGAGCTGTATTTTTCTTTGCACTGTATCATCAATGTCTTAAATCTCTGACAGAAATATTTTATTCAAATGCGTCAATTTCATTAACTATACAAATAAATTTTCATTAATTTTTTTAGTCTTCTTGATCCGTCTACCATAATTTTAATTTCAATCTTGAAAACAGCAAATTGATGCTCATCAAAGTTAATTGTCGGTTTACTCAGCCCTACCCAAAGTCGTGTGGAATCTACCAATCTTTAAGTAGTGGTTCTTATAAGCGCTTCACCATTACTAAATATCTTTCCGTCAGTCTATATTTTTCAATCATAAAACTCCGTTCAGCTAATGCTCAGAAAAAGCCTCTTTCGAGTTACAAAGATTTTATCACCAAGAAATTATACCTCAGTTTAGTTTTATACCCATATACCGAGACCAATTCTGAACCAATTTGTTTTTTCTATAAAAAATGTATGTTTGCCATGCAATTATGAATTAACTTATAAAGTTAGTTCTTGTACAGAAATGGTCAAGTTACACCTTATTAGGTACATCTATAAAAATGTTGATAGCTTGTCGGCAAAACTAAATGGTTATCTATATTTGTTGTGCAGAATTAAATTAATTAATTTTAACTTTTAGCTATTAAATTTATATTTTTTTCTTGACTTTTCATCTATTCTTTATTTGTTTAGTTGAGTTTTATGATCTCACCTTTCTCTTTATTACAATTATTAGGGCAGTTAAAAGTGTGCCTCTTTTTGCCAACAACCTGTCATTTAGCTGTATTGTTAATTTCAGTCAAATTAAATTTTTGAGCTACCTATTTTACCCCACTTTATACCTACGAACACATCTGCTCTAATTACATATTATACCAGCAAGAAATATCCATTTAAAAACGTCATATTATTTTAAAGCCACAATAGATTCCATTCCCCATAATACTCCTGTCTCCCCATCAATTACGTGACATGCACGTGTCAAATAATTCCATTCCACTCATACAGTAATATGCTCCAATTAATATATCCTTATATTATTGACCCATATAATTTTATAGTGGAAAAACAATTTGCTTTTTTCATACTGCCAGAGAGTAAAAACTTACAGAAGACCCACAACGTAAATTCAAAGATGGATATCGCAGATAATTTTTAAAACAGTACACTTGACCGACATTCGATTTTAAATAGGTATTCTTTTTTTCGGCATTCGTTTGTTCTTTCAGTGTCTTTATCGATCTCTCTTTCGACCAGAGTGGAACTTTTGTCTGTCCTAAGGTGTTGTCATCTTATAAAAAGTTATAATGGTGACGTCATAATAGCAACAGCTGCTAGACGGCTTACCGAGCGTAATAACTCAAAAGAATAATTATATAGCAAAGTGTATGAGTGTATGTGTGGTTATAAGGAGTTAGTGCTCAGAATTTTCTAGTAATGCTACTGTGAATTGGCAACTGTGTACCTTAAATATGTAACCGTTATATTGTGGTGGCATATTCTACAGCCATCTTATTTCTATTGAAAACTGGGATTGTGCCACTTTAGAACAGAGCCCAGAAGATCAAACAATTAACTTGATCATCTTAAAAATAAGGTTTCTGGTAAGGGTTGCGGGAATTCGATGGATGCGAGACGCACAGGACCGTTCATTGTGGCAACACTTGGGTGAGAGAGTGTGTCAAACTGTTACTGACTAAAACCTTCTCGTGTTCCTTCAGTTGCCCATTGCGTTCCAAGCCCGCAGTAACTCCCTTACAAAATCCCGTAGTCTATATTTTATTATTTGTGACTCAAAATAAAATAATAGGTTTTTTTTTTTAAAATCACCATCATCATCATCATTTCAGCCGAAAGACGTCCACTGTTGGCCATAGGCCTCCCCTAGTGTCTCCACAACGAGCAGTCATGTGCGTCTCGCATCTAACAGATTCCCGCGACCCTCACTAGGTCATTGATTCACCTTGTGAGAGGCCTACCTAGTCTGCATCTTTCAGTATACAATCTCATCAACCAACTGTTATGTTATGTATCCTACCTACTGCCACTTTTTTTTTGGTTGAGAGGGCGTGTCAGTCGTAACTCACTCCTGTACTTTCTTTGCCATTGTTCTAGGGCCCCGGGGATCTCTTTCACATCACCCATGGCCCCAGTAGGCTTCGACCCTGCTGGGCCTCTATGGTTGCTGACATCTCTTTGAGGCGCGCGTGGAACACTACGCGCCGTCGATGACTTGAGCTCGGTCTGGACAGTTACCGGACTGTCGGACGGCGAGCTACCCATTGCCACCACCACACTTCCTTGCTCCGAACCATGGCCTGTACCAAAGCCCGACGCGATAGATCGCTGCCGTCGATCGCCCCTGCGAAGACACGGCGGTGCTCTGTCCAGGCGGGGCACACCTCTACCATATGCTCCACCGTGTTCTCCGGGCGGTACCTACTGCCACTTAAGTTTGGCAATTCTTCGGGTTATCTTGGTAACCTCTTCTGTAGTTATATTCATTTTTAATTTGATCACTCAAGGAAATCTGAGCACAGCTCTTTCCATTTCCTTTTTCTGATGATGCCTGTTGTGAGCAAACAGGTTTCAAAGCCTTAATTATATCATCGCAGGCAACATGCACTGGTAACAAACTTTTGTCTTGAGACAATGTAATATGTGGGACGAGAACAAACCATGCAGCTTCCTGAACACTGCCTAGCCTAGTCAAATTCCACAGTTGACCTCTTACTCGAAGTTAGACCTACCCAACAGGACTAAATGTAATTGTCTACAACTTCGAGTGTGTAGTCTCCAATCTTCTAATATGTGTTGGTGTTACATGAGAATTTACCATTTTTCTTCTTTTTTTTTTCAAAAATAACAGTGATGAAATCATTGATGGTGAAGAATACTAGTTTATTAAGATCTTCTTTAGTCTCAGCTTTTATTACTATTACGCCAATACATTTCAATGTTACTATGTTGCTAGAATCGTCACAGTGCTGTGCACAATAATATTCACAAGCAATTTTATAATACACTAGTGTTTGCGTTTGGTCTTGCTTCCTTCTTAATTCATCATAAAGGTACAATTATTCAAATTGGCACAGAAATTAAAATACGCTTGGATATGCGTTGTGGAAATATAGCTGTGCTGAAAATAGCACAGATAAAAACTACAAAAAACTTATACTGGGGTTCGCTTACGCTTATTAATTTATTATTATTATTAACTAGCTTTTGCCCGCGTACATATAATATAGGTCTAGGAATTAGGAATAAATCAGCTTATCAGCTTTCTATCGGTGAAAAAATCTTAGCAATCGGACCAGTACTTTCAGAGATTACCTCCTACAAACAAAAAAACAAACTTTACCTCTTTATTATATGAATGAATGAATGAATGAATGATAGTGATGAAGTGAATGAATAATGAATATAATGATGAAGATAGGCTTGCACTTGACCGCTATCTCACCTAAATGGTAAGCAATAAAAAGGTCACGATGGAGCACGCTTGGATATTCACTCTTGACTTAGTCTAGCTTCATCCTCACCATTTCAGCTGAAAGACGTACACTGGTTGGACATAGGCCTCCCCCAAGTGTCGCCACAACGAAAGGCCCTGTGCATCTTGCATCCATTTGATTCCCGCAATTCTCATCAAGTCATCAGTCCACCTTGTGGGAGGTAGCGTAGTTTAAGTTAATCGGATTAATATAGTTTATAAAGAATAGGTAACTTTTCAACTATAGTCTGTGGTTTCTGACAGACAGCTGTAACCTGTGGAACTATAAGTCAAGAGTGAATAGGTCCTACAAGAGACACGCGTGCTTCATCGTCGACCACATCACCGCTTGCCATCAGGTGAGATAGCGGTTACACGTGCACCAATCTAAAAAAACTGGGCAAGAGCGAGTCGGACTCACGCCCTGAGGGTTCCGTATAAACTTACTTATGTAAACAGTTTAATTCCCGAATGGAGCCTCGAAGTCTTTCCCGAATCGCAAGTTTTTTTTTTATTGTGACTTAACTGCAAATTTACAGTTTTCAGATTTATTATACTATACCTGTGCTATAAGACCTTGCTTTATGCCAAATTTTAGGATTCTGGGTCAACGGGAAGTACCCTATGAATTTTGATTTCCTCGAGAGTGTCGAACTATACGTTTTTTGAGACATAAACGGCCGTATCTTTTTTTTTCGTTAACTTGGAAATTTGATTTTTTCACAGCTTCAAGAGACCGCAAAACTTGAGTATATGGTTTTAATTTCCACACGATGACACACACCTTTACGCATTCCTGAGATAAAGGGTTTTGACAGACAGATAGACAGATAGACGGACGGACAACAAAGTGATCCTATAAGGGTTCCGTTTTTTCCTTTTGAGGTACGGAACCCTAAAACCAGCATTATAATTAAGTTAACATACAAAGTATGCCATGAACAAACGCAACCACATAATTAATCATAGGTATTCTTCTTACAATGTAACAAACAAACAGACCTATCTACTATACACACGCACTCTTGCGCAGAAGGCAATTTTTTACACCTAGACATGTTCTTATCACGTTTTCACACTCGCAAAAAGACCATGTGTAACTCATTATACATATTACACTTTATTAGGAATGTAATTATGTAATATTTCTTCTATGTGTGAACGTAGATAAAAAACCGGTCCAGTGTACCATGTGTGGTTCCGTACCATTTTATACAAAATTAAAAGTATCTATCTATATGGTATCTATTTTTACCTATACAAATCACGTTTGTTTTTTGGGAGCCACCTTCATTTCATTTTAATTAATTATTATTGACGTGGATATACATACAACTAAATATTCTGTGAATATTTGACCCGTTTACCTATTGCCGTTATTAATATCCAGCAAAAAACGGGAAAAAAAAACACGTTTGTTATATGGCAGCCCCCCACGTACCTAAATATTTAATTTATTCTATTCTTAATATTTGTTGTTACAACGGCAAAAATATATCATCTGTAAAAATTTCAACTGTCTAACTGTCACTTTTCACGAGATACAGCCTGGTGACAGACAGACGGACAGTGGAGTTGTAGTAATAGGGTCCCGTTTTTACTTTTTGGATACGGAACCCTAAAAATATGTATAGTTTTTACATACATGGAATAATGTACGAGTATGTCCGTTCGTTTATTAATTGTAATTGAATTTGTTACAGTTGCTTGTAATAGATGAACCTTTGCCGTGTTAGGGTGATTGTTTTTTAATTACAATTTGAGTTATTAAAAGATTAAAAGATAAAACATGACCGTGTTAACTTTGTTTGTAAGTGATAGGTTTTCTTTGTAGGATTAGCGTCATTCATTCTTGGGATTGCCCGTCATAATTTTATTATACACAGAGCGTAACAATTGTTTTTTTTTATTTCACTGGGTACACAGTTGTGAAGTACAATTAAGCCAACATTACAAAAATTATTTATTGACTCAAAAGGTTGCTACAATTTATGAAGCTTCAACCCTCGAACTAGGCAGGCCTGTATGTCAAGGAACTAGGTACTGTTCACCCCCATTTATGTTGGTGCCCCATTTTATATTGGTATTCTAAAAAACTAATAGGTACTAAAACTTACTAACTAAATCGTGCTGTGTATAGTGTACGTGTACCTATGTGTGCGTGGATATGTATGATATATTATGTATGTCCACAAATATACACCACTAGTTTTTAATTAGTACAAATAATTAAACGGTTTATTAGAAAAGGTCTTGTTATTATTTAAGTAAAGTCTTAGTAAATACTATTCATAAACGCTAATAGTTTGTTTATATCCCAAAATGTCACTCAATTTATGGAAATATTTTACAGGCCATTGATTACGAATGAAAAACAATGGAAAAACACTGCGCGCAGTATTTTCTAGTAGCAATTGTTATGAATAATTGATTCAATTATGAATTTACCACTAAATCGTGCTGTGTATAGTGTACGTGTATGCGTGCGTGGATATGTATGATATATTATGTATGTCCACAAATATACACCACTAGTTTTTAATTAGTACAAATAATTAAACGGTTTATTAGAAAAGGTCTTGTTATTATTTAAGTAAAGTCTTAGTAAATACTATTCATAAACGCTAATAGTTTGTTTATATCCCAAAATGTCACTCAATTTATGGAAATATTTTACAGGCCATTGATTACGAATGAAAAACAATGGAAAAACACTGCGCGCAGTATTTTCTAGTAGCAATTGTTATGAATAATTGATTCAATTATGAATTTACCAATTATGACAAATTTTCGTGGACGATTTTGAAATTTCGTTTTTTTTTACTTTTGACAACATAATTATGATCAGTAACGGGTACAGAAAGAGATCAATTTTTTTTTTTTTGTATTTTTAGGTTTTTTTTTTTTTAGGTGGGAAAATCATCTTATGACAAATCCCGCTCTTGGGCGGAGCGGGAGATAGTGTCAGACTTTTACTGACTAAAAACCCACTCCTGTTCCTTCGTTGCCTTCGTCCCAGGGCCCTGGGTTTCGTTTTCACACTACCCATGGCCCCAGTAGGCTTCGACCCTGCTGGGCCCCTACGATTTGCTGACATCTCCCTGAGGCGCGCGTGGAACAATACGCGCCGTCGATGACTTGGGCTCGGTCTGGACGGTTACCGGACGGTCAGACGGCGAGCCACCCATTGCTTGCCGTCCGTAAGCCCGCGCCTACGGTGGCCGGAAATCGGGATCGGAATCCCGGTGGCGGTTAGGGCGTGAGGACCGTTGCCTCACGCGATCGGCCGCCTCCTTTGCTATCATTACTTCTTCGCAGAAGAAGACGACCGCCTGCCACTCCTCCTCGCTCCGAACCATGGCCTGTACCAAGGCCCGGCGCGAGAGATCGCCGCCGCCGATCGTCCGCACGAGAACACGGCGTTGCTCTGCCCAAGCGGGGCACACCTCCACCGTGTGCTCCACCGTGTCCTCCGGGCGGTCCACACAGTGGCGACACCCGGGCGTCGCTTCCGCACGAATCCGGTGCAGGAACCGTGTTCGGTGAGAACCTGCGTCATGCGGAAAGTGAGGACGCCGTGAGGTCTTTCCAAACACGCCTCCCGAGGGGTGTAATGTATGGCTTGTAGTTTTTATTATGAACTCTTTAAATAACATGTTTTACGCAAAGTTTTCCAATAAGGAAGTTCATTTTCAAAAAATACCCATGCAAACAATTACAGAAATATAAAACATTGCTCAAACAAAACGACACGCAATAATAATTATTTGCTCAACATAAATATTGTAACTCAAACACTCACAAGTAATTGTTAAAATCAACCAAAAGCCAATATTGGACTCCATTGAAAGAACAAATAATGGGAATTCGTTTTAAACATTAATAAAGATATTATATAGGGTGTCCCAAAATTAACGCAAGATTTGAATTAAATAGAAAAAACAGTTTTTTTTTTGGGTTGCCAACACTGCACTGTACAAATGGCGGCAAATTCAAATCTTGCGTTAATTTTGGGACACTGTATTAGTCGCACATAACAATTTTTAATATTCTTGTTTATCGAAAATAGTAGATAATGTTTGCACGTACTTACATAAACGTAGTCAGCATGTTACGATCGAGAAAAAAACTTTTTCAGTAATAGGTATTCTTCTTCATTTATGAACCAACTTGCTTTTGCCAGCAGCTTTGCCCGCGTGAAATTAGGTTTTTTCATACAAACTTTGGACCCCCCTTGTTTCATTCTTTTAGGAGGTTTTTTTTTTTATAGGTGGGAAAATCATCTTATGACAAATCTCGCTCTTGGGCGGAGCGAGAGATAGTGTCAGACTTTTACTGACTAAAAACCCACTCCTGTTCCTTCGTTGCCTTCGTCCCAGGGCCCCGGTTTCGTTTTCACACTACCCATGGCCCCAGTAGGCTTCGACCCTGCTGGGCCCCTACGATTTGCTGACATCTCCCTGAGGCGCGCGCGGAACAATACGCGCCGTCGACGACTTGGGCTCGGTCCGGATGGTTACCAGACGGTCGGACGGCGGGCCATCCATTGCCCGCCGTCCGCAAGCCCGCGCCTACGGTGGCCGGAAATCAGGATCGGAATCCCGGCGGCGGCTGGGGCGTGAGGACCGTTGCCGTTGCCTCACGCGATCGGCCGCCTCCTTTGCCAGCATTACTGCTTCGCAGAAGGAGGCGACCGCCTGCCACTCCTCCTCGCTCCGGACCATGGCCTGTACCAAGGCCCGGCGCGAGAGATCGCCGCCGCCGATCGCCCCCACGAGGACACGGCGTTGCTCTTCCCAAGCGGGGCACACCTCCACCGTGTGCTCCACCGTGTCCTCCGGGCGGTCCACACAGTGGCGACACCCGGGCGTCGCTTTTGCACGAATCCGGTGCAGGAACCGTGTTCGGTGAGAACCTGCGTCATGCGGAAGGTGAGGACGCCGTGAGGTCTTTCCAACCACGCCTCAAAGAAGGGACTTACCGCCATAATTGTGGCGTGCCCAGCACTGGGTCGCGACAGTCGCTGTCGCCATTTCTTCATGAGATCCCGCCGGAGCTCTGTCCGCCATGCTGCGACTTGTCGCGGCAGCGGAGTTTTGCCCCGGCGTTGCATCTCCATGCGCAGATCGTGCATGTGAGCAAGGCCTGTTGCTACCAGATCCCATGGTGGCTGTCCAGCAAGGAGGCTCGCCGCTTCGCGGGAAATCGTCCGGTATCCTCGCACCATCCGTATGGCCATGACCCTCTGGCATGCGTTCAGCCGGGCCGCCGGCTGCTTCCGCAGCGCCGGCGCCCATATCGGTGCGCCATAAAGGGCCATGGACCGAACGATTCCCGCGTAGAGCCTCCGGCAGGAGGCGTCTGGACCCCCAAGGTTGGGCAGGAGCCGCCCGAGGGCAGCCCCAGTCCGATTTAGTTTGGGAGCCAGACGTCGGAAGTGCTCCTCGAAATCCCATCGGCTGTCGAGAACGAGTCCCAGGTACTTCATCGTTGACCCGACGCCGATGTGGACTCCTCCTACCGTCATTCTTTTAGGAGGTGAATTTTGAAAAATCTTTTTTTGTGCTCGCTTACGTCATAAAAAGAAACCTTGTGCAAAATTTCACGCTCCTAGTCCCAGTAGTTTCGGCTGTGCGTTGAAATGTCAGTCAATCATCTAATGACATCCCCCGCTCATGGGCGTAGTGGTAGGTCTTGTCAAACTTTTACTGACTAAAAACCCACTCCTATTCCTTCTTTGCCATTGTTCCAGGGCCCCGGGGATCTCTTTCAAATCACCCATGGCCCCGATAGGCTTCGACCCTGCTGGGATCCTACGGTACCCGATATATATATATGTAAGATAAGAAGATTTTGAGAGTTCATTGTTTAATTGAATATGGAAATATATCATATGTTTCCAAATTGGTTCTATTTGTATCAAAATCTAGTTCTGGTGTTTTGATCCATGAGAAATTAAGGAAAATTGTAAAATTGAAAACCTTCTCCTTTTTTTGTAGTCGATCATAAATAGTTATGTTTCTATGTTTGCAGTCAGAATATTATAATCACGAAAATTTTAATTACATTTTTTTTATAAGAAAAAAGAAAAGAATGCTTCATCAAATATCTATTCGCGCTTGGGGTGGAGCGAAAGGGAGTGCCAGACTTTTAATGACTAAAGACTATCTTCTTTACATAGCCGCGGTAACTCTTTCAAACAATCCCACAGCCTTGGCAGGCATAGGCCCCAGAGGACACTGTCGATTATGCTGACATCTCTTTAGAGCGCACGTATAACACAATTCACCGTCGCCGTCGACCAGTGCCTGGAGCTTATCAGACGGCGAGCTACCGATTGCTCACCGTCCGCAAGCCTGCACGTAAGGTGGCCAGGAATCGCCCTGCTACTCTCGACGCCCAGAGTATCTTCTGTGGGGAAGGCCACTAACCATAAGCTGCTAATACTTTGTTTAAGAGCCATTGGATTATGCAACGAATTGGCTGACATGCAATCAAAGACAGTTGACTGATAAAGGCTGCCAAAATGATGACACAAAACTTCATAAATCTTTCCGAAACTGTAAACTGTGTATTCAAGTCTTACTGGATGCAGCTAAATAGCAGAATTTCACACGAAACGCTTGGCTATAAAACCTTCACAATCTAGTCACAGAAGAGCATGAATCAACTTGGTAAGACTTTTTCCCTAGTCTTTGCTGCCCCACTGCTGGCCAAAGGCCTCCCCTAAATCCTTTTAGACATTCTTCCCCGTGCCGTCTTAAATCAGTTCTTGTGGTATGCATCTAGATCATCTCACCACCTCTTTCTAGCCCCTCCCCCGAAGGAGCTTTCCATCGGGCAATGATCAATACGCTGGGCAATCATCACCACGCAGTGGGTTCCTGCAGAGACCCACTGCGTGATGATGATTGCCCAGCGATTTCTGGTAAAAGTAAATGTCAGAACTTTGAACTTGATTTTTCAGGAGGCGATAAAGCACAAAGTCGTACATCTACCGCATAAAATACGAATTAATGGTCAATGAGCATCAGGCTAGAACCTCAGAAATAAGGAAAACACCAGGCTATTCATAGATTTACGAAGTAAATAAACCAGAAACGACCCTGCATATAAAATAGCTGAGCGTAGTCGCCGATCAGTGCACACAGTTCGGCAGTAAATTTCTTAGCAAATACACATATACATCAATGTTGCTAATTGACGTTTACAATCTTGCTCTGAATCAATATATCTGTATTGAGGTGAGCGGAACAACTGTTGCTTTGTGTGCAAGATGGGAGATGAAGCGGGCTGGAGATGAGCGACATAAGCACTTTGAGCATTACGTATGCTTACGGTACCTATGTATGTATTATTATTCGCTCTCAACTAAATGTGGAAAGCAGTGGCAGCTTTAGTTCTAGGTTATGCCGGTTTCCTCACCGTTTCGAGGATAGTGATGACTAAATAATAGGTGATAAAACGTAATTTACACAAGCACTTTGCTTTGTGTAAATTATCTATAATATATGCTCTATTCAAAGTTATTCGAAAACACTGACACAAAAACATTGCTGAGGCATCGGAAGTCACTTATATAATAAAACCAACTGACATTGCCGTCTGTTTCTCTAAATTTCAGGAATGTAAATATAAAGTTGTTTGACTGTTTACACATTTGCTAGTGTAGGTTTGCATAAATGACGAAACTGAAACCTAAAGATATTATCTATACACGACTAATTTTTAATTAGTACAAATACTTAAAGGGCTTATTAAAAAAGGTTTTGTTATTATTTAAGTAAAGTCTCAATAAATAATGTTCATAAACACCAAAGTTTGCTTATATCCCAAAATGTCACTCAATTTATGGAAATATTGTAGAGGCGAGAGCAGTGATGACCGAGTGGTAACAGCCCCGACTTACGAGTTGTAGGTCGCGGGTTCAAATCCAGCCAGGCGCATTACTTTGTGTAATTTATTTCATCAAAACTGCTCTCAAAACGTTGAAGGAAAACATCGTGAGGAAACCGGCACGGCCTAGAACCAAACATTCGAAGACATGTGACATCCACCAACCCGCACTGGGCCCGCGTGGTGGATTACGGCCCATTCCCTCTCCTAGAGAGGAGGCCTGAGTCCCAGCAGTGGGAACATTACAAGGCCGACAATGCAATGCAATTGTAGAGGCTATTGATCATGAATGAAAAACAATGGAAAAACAAGTATTTTCTAGGAGAAATTGTTATGAATGATTGAGTCAATTATGAATTTACCAATTATGACAAATGTTCGTGGACAATTTTGGGATTTTGTTTTTTTTACTTTTGCTTCGCAATTTTGATGGGATGAACCTTGATCGTCTTCGAGAGGACGCCAACAATATTGATTGGACGCCTTTGGTTACATCCACTTCCGTCGACGAACAAGTTGAATTCTTGACTTCAACCTTAATTCGGCTTTATGATACTCATGCACCTATTCGAGCTGTGAAAGTCAAACATCTTCCAGCGCCATGGCTGACTGATGACATTAAACTTTTGCTCCGTAAAAAAGCGGCTGCGAAGTTCAAGTTTAAAATTCGGCCCAATGACATTAATAGGGAGAAATACGTCTCTATTAGAAATCTCAGCAACAAGGTGTGTAGAAACGCAAATCGCCAATATATCCACAGTTCTGTTCAAAATGGTGACCCAGCCAAAGTCTGGAATTTCCTCAAAACATTAGGTATCGGGAAAAAGTCTCATGACAAGATTCCTAAAGACTTAGATTTCAACCTACTTAATAGTCATTTTTCTTCCTCGCCCTTATTGGATAGGGCCACTAAAACTGCTACACTAAGTCATCTTTCAAACCTTTCGATACCTAATTATTCTCCTTTTGTCATTAGTCATTTCACTGCATGTGATGTTAGAAGGAGTATTATGTCGATAACATCTAACGCTGTGGGTAGTGACTGTGTCAGTCGTAAGATGATCATTCCCATCCTTGATATCATCCTTCCTGGCATCCTTCACATCCTCAATTTCTCTGTTTCCAGTAAAGTCTTTCCACAAGCCTGGAAAGACGCCCAAGTTATTCCTTTACCTAAAAAATCTCATCCTGCATCCTTCACTGACTATCGTCCCATTTCCATTCTTCCATTCCTTTCCAAAGTCCTCGAAAAGCTTGTCCACCAACAACTAAGCACGTTCCTTAGCAAGCATAATCTTCTCAATCCTTTCCAATCTGGGTTTCGACCAGGACATAGCACTACCTCAGCACTCGTGCATATTACAGACGATATTAGGTCGGGTATGGAGATGGGGAAGTTGACGGTACTTGCTCTACTTGACTTTAGCAATGCTTTCAATACGGTCGACTTCGACATTTTACTCGGCATCTTGTACTCTTTTAACATATCTCCATCGGTAATTGACTGGTTTCATAGTTACCTGTTTGGCCGCCGGCAGCGTATTTGTATTGAAGAATCTTTCTCGTCTTGGTGTGACACCTCTGCCGGTGTGCCGCAGGGTGGCGTTTTATCTCCTCTACTCTTCGCAATTTTTATAAACGCTATCACTCAACGACTAGTTTCTTTCTACCACCTGTATGCTGATGATCTCCAAATTTATGCTCAAGCCCCTATCGGAAAGTTATCTGAGGCCATTGATACTATCAACTTAGACCTGGCTCGAATAGGTGACTGGAGTGCTGAGTTTGGGTTGAAGATCAATCCAACTAAGACGCAAGTGATTGTTATTGGTAGTTCCCGGAATGTGTCTAAAGTAGATTGGTCGAAACTTCCCCAAGTTTTTTTCAATAATACCACTATTCCTTTAAGTTACACTGTGAAGAACTTGGGGATCTATATCGACCGCACTCTTTCCTGGACAAAACAACTGCAGGAAGTCAGTCGTAAGCTATTTGCTTCGGCGGGCTCCCTAAGACGTCTTCGTAATTTTCTTCCCATCACTACTAAAATTGCGTTAGCACAATCTCTTCTTCTTCCAATCCTGGACTATGCTGCTGCCAGCTATCTTGATCTCACCCAAGACCAATTGGATAAGCTTGAGCGACTTCAAAATCTCTGTATAAGGTTCATATTTGGCTTGCGTAAGTATGACCACGTTTCTGAATTTCGTACTAAGCTCAAATGGCTTCCTATTCGCCTTCGCCGGAACGCCCACATACTTTATTTGCTTTATAATGTGCTATTTAATCCTTGTACCCCGTTTTATCTTAAGGAACGCTTTCAGTTTCTCAGTGACACACATAGTAGGTCCTTGAGATCATCGGAAAACCTAAAATTAAGTATTCGCACGCATTCCACTTCTTTCGTTGATAAATCTTTCACAATTCAAGCAGCTCGTTTGTGGAATGCGTTACCCTTAGAAGTGAGGCGTGCCCAAACGCTACCTACGTTTAAAAAAATGGTGAAGGAGCATTACCTTTCACTTTGATTTTTTCTTCTCCTGGCTCAATTATATATTTAATATTTATTAGTATATGTTTTTCTTATATTGTATGTATGTATTTGTGTTATTGTCTTATTAGTATTTTCTGATGTTGTACACTGACAACCCTAAATCCATCTTCTTTCTTTCAGTCCATCCAAAGGTTGTCTGTAAGAAATTGCCCTGTGCGATAAGACCGCCCATTGTACACTTATTTTTAATTATGTTTGTCCTGTATTTTTGTTTATGTGGTGTACAATAAAGAATATAATAAATAAATAAATAACCCTACCGGGATCGCTTTTGACTTATATATCCTCGTTAGGATAGCACTACCTAATTTAATGACAAAAATATTTAGACATTTCGGCTCAATATACTTTTTATAATCATAAAATTACAGCCCAGCGACCTAAAATTATGACATGATATTTGAACGTAATTTTTGGTTTAAACAATCTAAAAAAATATTTACCATGAACATAATTATTATTTCAATATAAGAATTTAGCTTTTTTTTTATTCTTAATAGGTTCGCGCTTGACCGCTAACTCACCTGATGGAAAGCGACGATACGGTCGACGATGGAACGCGCTTACCTAGAAGTAACCTATTCACTCTTGACTTAAAGATTCCCGGGTTGTAGCCATCAGGAAAAACAGATTCCGGCAAGGAATTCCACTCCTTAGCTGTACGCACTATGAATGTGTTCGCAAAACGTTTTGTGCGTATAGGTGGGATGTCCACCATGTACCGGTGGCGCATTGCCGTACGCCTGGTGGTCCGATGATGGAACGGGCTAGGCGGAATTAGGTTATGCAATTCCGACGCACACTCCCCGAAATGCAACCGGTAGAAAACCGACAGGCTAGCAACTCTGCGTCGATGCTCAAGACTTTGAAGCCTCGACTCAACGAGTGCATCATTGCCAATGATCCTCTTGGCTCGCCTCTCAATTGCCTCAAGTGCATCAAGCTGGTATCGGGCAGATCCGTCCCAAAGATGAGAGCAGTACTCCATACACGATCGAACTTGCGCTTGATAAAGTTTGAGCAGCTGTTCCGGCGTGAAGTACTGTCTGACCTTCGCGAGGATTCCCAGCTTTTTTGCTGCCAGTTGAGCCTTTGCTTCGATGTATGGCCCAAAGTTGAGTGTTGACGTCAGCGTAACACCAAGGAGATCAAGATGGTCGGTTATTGGCACGGTTACGCCCCGGAAAGTTGGAGCAGGGCTGAATTGGCTCCTTTTAGCGGAAAATAGACACGCCTGGGTTTTAGCAGCATTGAACTTGACCAAATTGGCATCGCCCCATTCAGAGACTGCCTCCAAGGACAAGTTCAAGCGTTCGACCATAGCCTCTCGGAGAGACTGGATCTGTGACCCACTAGCCTGCGCGCTGGATATGTAACTCTCAGCAACAGTGCTGTCGTCTGCATACCCAAAGGTACCGGGCTTAAGCAGATCATTTATGTGCAGCAAGAACAATGTTGCCGAGAGCACTGACCCCTGAGCACGGACCCCGGCATTAATGGCCATTTGACCGGACGAGCAACCATCGATGACCACTCGGATGGACCGGTCACTCAGGAAATCTGCAATCCAAGCACACAAACCAGCAGGTAATCCGAAAGAAGGAAGCTTACTAATAAGACTTTCGTGCCAGACCCTATCGAAAGCCTTCGAGATATCGAGGGAGACGGCAAGAGCTTCCCCGTGTTTCTCGATGGCCTCACTCCAGATGTGGATGGCATACGCTAGAAGATCACCAGTTGACCGATTTCGGCGAAAGCCGTATTGTCGGTCACTTAGGATGTCATTAGCTTCTAGGTATGCCCGGAGCTTACTGTTGAGTACACGTTCCATTGTCTTACAGAAAATGGACGTTACTGAGATTGGCCTGTAGTTAGCTGGGTCAGCCCGACTACCCTTTTTGGGCACGGGCTGTACGTTAGCTTGCTTCCATGCAATCGGCACTTTTCCAGCCTCAAATGAAAGCCGAAATAGGCGTGTCAGGATCGGAGACAGTTCAGGCGCACACGTTCTTAGAACAATTGCCGGTATCCCGTCTGGACCGCTAGCCTTGTTCACGTCAAGGTTACGCAGCACCCTACGGACGTCCTTCTGATGGATGCGAATATCCGACATACTCGTCTCGCAACCATCAGGATTAACAGGGGGCCGCGCGTCACCAGAATCTAGACGCGAAGATTCCGCGAAGAGAGAGGCAAACAAATTTGCTTTCTCCTCAGCGGTATGGGCCAGCGACCCGTCGGGTTTCAGCAGTGGCGGTAGTGAGGGACGGCAGAAGTTCGATTCAACCGACTTAGCCAGGGACCAAAACGCCTTACTACCAGCAGGGTATGATGCGAGTTTGTTCCCGATGCGGCTAATGTGGTCGAACCGAGACCTCCGCATCACCTTCTTGCAAGACTTGGCAGCTCTGTTGAAGGCTCTCTTCTTCTGACTCACGTCACTCGCCTTATGCATACGAGCGTCGGCCCATGCCTGGTATGCCGTGTGCTTAAGCGCGTTAGCGCGATCACACTCCGCACCAAACCAAGGGCGAGCATGGCCAGACATTGTTACGTCAGAGAATGGAATGTAATACTCCATCCCCCGCCGCAAAACATCTGTCACAGCATCTGCGCACGACGATGGATCATCCGAAGAAAAGCAAGTAGGCTGCCAAGGATAACATGCGAAGAAAGATCGCATGCCATCCCAATCTGCTGACCTATATCGCCAAACCCGCCTGGTGCCTCTAAGGCAGGGATCAGGCGGAGAGTAGACTGATACAGATTTCACCAGACAGTGGTTGGAACTACCTAACGGTGATGATATCGACACTGAATAGCGGTCTGGATCTGTTGTCAGCAGAAGGTCCAAGCAGTTGGCCGTGTGCGAATCAACATCCGGCACCCTCGTAGCTCCCTGGACCAGCTGGGTGAGATTTAACGCTAGCGCAAGCTTTCGCATCTCTCGACCAGCATGGTCTGTGCACCGGTATGGGAAAAGCCACTCCTGGTGGTGGGCATTAAAATCCCCCAGTAACACCAGTTGTGCGGAAGGGTACCTCTGCTGAGCCGCATCCGCCGCCTCACTAAGGTACTGTGTGAGCCTGGTCGTCTCCTGATCACCACTGTGCGAACGGTAGACACAAGCATAGATAATTTTATCCATGCCTGTGTCCACCAGAGCCCAAAGCGTTGAGAACCTGGTATTTTCAAGGTTACGGAGACGCCGATAGCAGATGTCGTCCCTGACGTACAAACACACACCAGCGTGTGGTTTAAAATTGTGCTCCAGGGTAAACCCTGGGTAAGACAGGTACGACACGTCTGACGGACTTCTTATCTGCGTCTCCGAAAGGAAAAAGAGGGAAGGTTTTTCAGTCTCCAGGTGATGATGGACTGCTGCGAGATTTGAGTGCAGACCTCTAATATAAAATAATAAAATAATAATATAGCTAAAAGTATTAAAAAAGAAAAAGGAAGAAAGAAAAAAGTTTTGGGTCACAACTACATGCAACTATTTTTAGTACATTAGGTCGTAATTTATGTCGACCTAAATTTAGGTTTTATACCTTCTGATGTAATATCTGATACGTAAAACTAGTGTAAGAGTTCTGGTACCCATAACGCAAGTCTTCTTTCTTCTGGGCACGCCATAATCATGGCTGTAAGTACCCTCTTTGAGGAGTGGCTGGAAAGACGCTACGACCCTTCCGCATGACGCAGGTTCTCACGGGACATGGTAAGTTCGGGAGGTTTACGCATCGGATTCAACATAACAAGCAGGATATAGATTTGTTCTGTCTCCTGCTAGGCCAATAGGCACAAAGGAACGCTTGTAACTGGAGTAAGCTTTGTTTCCAAACTTTTATTAGTCTATACTGTGTTTCAATAAAGGCCTCCAGCACGACTGTCTCATGGCTCGTTGTGAAGAGAATACCTAAAGCCTACATTATAATAAATCAGTTTCATGGTCTGGAATAATTTGTTCACTCATCACCCACAAAATCTGGAAAGGATTTCCACTCTGATTGGCATCCTGAACTAACAAATATTTAAATAAGCTTGTACTGATACAAGATCCGCTTGATCCGTTACTTCGCACCACCCACCACCATCAAAGTGACACCGGTAAATATTCATAATTCATTTGCAATTAAACGCGTTGCACACACAGCAGCCCACAAATGGCGCAAATGAAGTTGTTTCATTAACTTGATCCCGTTGGCGGGACATTATAATTTACTATTCATTTTAACGTCCATCAGTTTTGTGTTCTGTGGTCATTTGTGAATTAATAGTTGGAAGAACGTGTTGATGGTGGAGGGGTTAGCTTTGAAGTTATACAAGGAATTTTTGTAGCCAAAGTAGTAGAACTCTTTATCAGTGTCGGTATGCCCCTACCGCTTTCTAATCTATATAACCTTTCAAAGCAAAGTTAACTAGTATCTTCTGGGCATGCTCGTTCCATCGTAGAGAGACCTCATTCTTGGCTTTCTAGCTGTGATCAATATTGTTAAAAATACAATTTATTAAAGTAAAAATAAAAAAAATACAACTAAGCTAGATGTTCATATAGGCAAAACCACTGGCGCAAGGTAGTCTTATATGTATAATGCCAGCGTGTGTTGACACACCTCATCTCTCATTCGTCATGGACGCCGAGATAATCTCCCTGAGCTTCACGTCCGGAGACGGGCGTTAAATCTGCGATGCTGTTATGACACCTTAATGCTTGCCGGATCTGCGACCAAAGATCTTATAAACAGACAAGCATGGTATTAATATGAGGTTTTGTACCTAAGTGTAGCGGCATTCATGTCACCATAAAGAAACTGAAAGAGAAAATCCAACATAGTGTTATCAGAGTTCTTCACATAATTGGAACATATACGACACTTCAAAAAACAATTATTGGGCAGTTGCCTGGAGCATACATGACTTCCGTCTAGTCGGAGGATCCTCCTTTTTCAATGGAGGTTTGTGGGACTTTACACCTTGTTCAATATGCGAAACACTGACCTGACTCCGAGCAGACAGGTATTGTGTCTGGCCCGGGCAATTGTTCAATAGCTGTTCTTCCTTTCGCCGAGGAAAACACCGTGAGGTAACCGGCATATCCTTGGACCAAAAATTCAAAGATATGGAATATCCACCAATCCACACTGGGCCTAGTAATAGATGGTAGATAGACAGGTCCAATTCATTTTTTAGTCTTAACCTTTTAGTAACAAATTAAATACTAAACAACACTATTAACTTTTTACAACATTCTCACACCTTCTTTAATTCAGAAATGCATATAATATGCAAATTCTATGTGAATAATGCGATTATGCCTAATCAAGTCACCGTCTTTTATATGCGGTAATAAATTATACGATTATATTAACATTTGGTTCGTTAGGTTGAAAGTGTTTGCAACATTAAAAATCATTCATTATGGACACAACACTCATTTAAATGTTAATTATCAAAACAGTTGTATCCATTATGATATCGATTGATATTTGACGGTAGTTAATATTTTATTTATTTACATAATTTTCGTGTTCATTTTCTATTTTAATGTGGGA
Source organism: Mythimna impura (assembly GCA_905147345.3). NCBI lineage: Eukaryota > Metazoa > Arthropoda > Insecta > Lepidoptera > Noctuidae > Mythimna > Mythimna impura. The sequence continues at coordinate 2,046,244 of LR990344.1, forward strand.
ACGAAAATTAATGTGGAACGTGTTTGTTTAATTAATCTGAAATGGAAATTTTATTGACTATAATATTGTTGACAACCGATAATATTGGTAAATATGCTCTTTAAAATTGACTTGACCTCTTTCATAGAGTAAATACTTTTTAATGACCTGTAAATATATAACGGGTGGCGCAAAAGTAATGTCATAATGTAAATGTGCCTTAAATTTCCTGATGGCGCCAAATTTCACTGTTTTTTAACATTTATATTGTAGAAATATAGACAATTAGTTGTCCACAAGCCACAGAGCGATACATACCTCAAAAACGAGGTATTATTGTTACTGCTAATTTGACAAATTTTCAATCTGTTGTTTTAAGATTTGAATTGGCTGTCCAGATCACCAGATCTATCGGCGCTAGATTACTTTCTTTGGGGCTTTTTGAACCTCCCGTTTACCATAATAAACGAGGAACCTTGTCAAGTTTTGAAAGCTAACATTGAAGACGAAATCGCCAATTTGGAGCCAGATGTATTGCGAGCAACGAGCATTGTGCATCAACTCGGGAGGTAGCCATTGGCGCGCTATATTTTTTTTCAATTAATATCGTTAATTTCGCACTTTCAAGTAAACTTTTCATGAAAACAACATTATTTTTTAATTGCTATATACTAGTGCTTGACTGCGATCCCACCTGATGGCAATCGTTGATGGTGAGGCGCGCTAGTTTATTAAGAGCCTATTCACTCTGGCCTTGAAGACACCTAAATTATAATCGGACGGGAAGACCACAGCAGATTAATTGTTCCAGTCCTTCGATGTACGTGGTATAAACGACGAGGTGAAACGCTAAGTCCGGAACGTAGGGGTTTTAACAACGTAAGGGTGGATACTCGCTGTGCGTCGGGTTGTCCGATGGTAGAAGTGAAATGACGGAATTAAGTCATGCAATTCTCGCGCACACTCTCCAAAATGCATCCTTTTTATTTCTAACTAAATGTAAGCCCATAAATTATGAACTTACTGTTAATACTGAACTTAACAACGTACGAGTACCTATATAAATGAACAAAATACACTCAGCTGTCTAAATTATTCCAGATTGCTGTCATTCGGAAATATCCTCAAAAGACTAGCAGTATTGCCTTTTGAATGGCAATGCTAATTCTTTGGACAAATAAATGAGCCCGCCCTCTGGCCACGCAAAGTGTTGATCAGTTGGTGAGAAAGCATAAAGTATGATTATAACTTTTTAGTTGTCACACTAATATTTTATAATTATAAAGGCGAATGGTTGTGAGTGAGTTATTTGTGTGTTTGTGTGTCGTCACGTTCGAACAGCTAAACGAATTTCGATGAAACTTGTTACACCCGTACACCATGTCCAGGAATAGCACATAGGAAATTTTATCCTCAAAATAGGTTTCCTTGAGATAATTTTACACCATCACGCGGGTGAACCGCTGGTATCAGCTAGTTTTCTATAAAATAGGACCAAACTGGATTCTAAACACATATACTTTGAGAAAATTCAAACTTTAGAAGCTAGGTCTCAAAATATGTATCGTATGGAGCACTTTTTCAATTGACAGATTTCCCTTGAAGACAACCTTTTTTTTAATTTTAAGAAAATTAAAATTGGGTCCATTTAATATGACCCTTCCATCAAAAACGATTTCATAATAAACGTCCCACTCCAACGATCACGACAACGCCACTATCACACCATCTCCAAGATACATCAGACCACAACACAATGACCATTTACAATGACAATCAACGAATAGTTTAAACACTTGATAACAATATTAACATGTAACTAAGAACATGATCAATGTTATCACACGATCTACAAGTATTTACATACAATGTTGATATGTGTGCAGGAAGAGAGATTGTATCTTACAAATGTGGTATGGACGGCAATTATAGCACGAAGGGAAAAATTACGTCATTTTGTGTTTAAAGAAAATGTAATTGTGTGTCATTCCAGTTAAAGAGTGAAGCTTCAGGAGCAGCTAGCATCTTATCTTATCTTATCTTATTGTGGGGCTGGCCCCAGGCCAGAGCACTTCGACCCTTCTGGATCTTTTGTGCTATTCTCCTCCCTTCTACTCAACCCCTAGCCCTCCGTGCACCTTCTTCATGAGTCCCAGTATGGCCTTGATGGGGCTGAGCCTATCCTAGTCCTCTGGTCTTGGAAATGGTTGGCCCAAATACTCTAGTCTTTTGGAGCCTAGTGCTGCACAGTCGCACAGCAAGTGCAGCATATTCTCCTCTGCCTCTCCACAGATCCTGCAAGTCGGGTCGCTTGCTAGCAGCTAGCATAATAATGAGAGTAATATAATCAGCCTTATAATGTTTCCATTGTTTTGACTCAGACCTTCTACCTAGGAGAGGGGAATGAGCCGTGATCTACCACGCGGGCCCAGTGCAGATTGGTGATGTCACATGTCTTCGAATTTTTGGCTCTAGGACATGCCGAAAATACTCTTCAATCCATTAATGACCAATATTCCAAATCTAATACTACATACATAGGTTCTTGACTTAATCCCAAATAAAGTATAACTCATTTGACTACCGCCTCAACCAATAAAATTGATCAATCAAACGATTCATGAAGCGTCCCTAATCTCATCCCTACAATAAAAAAGGTAATCTGAAATCTTAATAAAACTTGTCTTCAATTTTACTAATGTTATATGTGATTGTAAAGTCTGAATGTTTGTCAAGCAATCACTCTTCAACAATAAAATAGGGGCCTCACCATCACGTGTTAAAATGTCAAGCATGCGAGTGGAAAAGAGAGATGGAACTATACACTCTAATAGCTCCATCCCTTTCAACAGTTCAGTTTAGCAGGCCTAGCCAAGTTACGATCTTTTCGTTTCTAACATCTTTCTACAGTCAGTAACGCCTCCGATTCCTTTGTTCTTACCACGTAACTTAACGTTGAGAAGATGTCATTCCCATACATTTCTACTTGCGTTAACGATAATAGATTATAAACTTGGTTAAGCCCTCTGCCCCCCTAGCCAAGTTACAACCGTTTCGTTTCGATTCTCTTTTCGTATATCGCCTCGAGTCGGCCACGCCTACGATTTCTTTGTTCTGACGTCATCTCAATGCTCAGTCACGTGGTCAGAACAAAATAATAGGAGGAGTGGCGGACTCGAGGAGATCAACGAAAAGAGAATCGAAACGAAACGGTTGTAACTTGGCTAGGGGGGCTGGTCGTCAAATGGATCGCGAAGAGTTCGTAGCAGGGCCTCTGTTTTTGATGATGACAGTACTTGTACTATCGCATATTATTTCCAGCATGATTCTATTGTAAGGGATAGACAGAGATATACACGACAAATTCTTGTGCCCGGACCTGGTTCAGACCATGGTTTGGAGCGAGAGGAAATATGAGGCGGTCACCTCCTTTTACAAAGCAGGAATGTAAGCGAAACAGATGACCATAATTGTGAGGGAATGAGGAAGGTAGAAAGCTTGCGGATGACGAGTAATGCGTAGTTCATCCACCCGACCAGTAAGGACCAGGCCAGCAAAACTGACGGGGCCCAGTTGGGCTGATGCCTGCTAGGGCTGCGGGAATGTTTGTTTTAATAACATTAGCCGTGATCCTAGAACGCTAAGGGCAACTTATAAACACAGGTTTCAGTCAGTAAAAGTCTGACACATTATTTTGTTCCAATTTAGAATGTGAGAAGTCATTCGATGACTTACCACTTCAAAGAAAAAATAATGTACACATAATGGCACTGGTATAAAGAATGATAATGATATTTCCTATTTGCAAGATAAATGATATTTATTTTGCAAATTGGTTTTTTAAAAACACTTTTACACTTCAAAATATATGTATGTATGTATGTAAATATGTCCTTAACTAGAAGAATATACGATGCTTTTTGTCCTGGTTGTATGGTAGTTTATGACGATAATCACGCGAGCAAACCACTCGCAAAAGCTAGTATTAAAATATATAAAAAAAACATGTTATATCAAGCGTTAAGCGGGTAATAAATAACGTCCCATTAATATTCAAAAACCGACATAAAAAGTTGACTGCCAATAAATAATGATTGTTATAAATTTATTGACGCGCTCGTTAAAATATGTTTGGTTTTAATTAGCAATCGATTTCGCCAATTTAATTTATGTTAACATTATACGGGTGGAACTGGGACGCAGACGGTGGGTGTGAGTAAGTGTGTATTTGTTATTTTGAAGTAAGAATTTATAATTATTTTTAAAAAGGTATATTCTATTTTCAGAAGAAAATCATTTTCTTTTTACAAAAATAAGAAAAAAAGTTTCTAAAACAATAAATAAATTCTTTTGATTTGAGAGGAGTGAGAGCGGAATGTCAGATTATTTCTGAGCTGACCAAAACCCACTTATGTTTTTTCAGTTGCCCTTTGTGTTCCAGGGTCGCAGTAACTTCTTCGAATAATTCTGCAGCCATTGCGTGACAAAAAAAATCACATTTTATAGACTATTCTTGTTTGAAGTATTTAAAACTTAAAACTGGTGATAATAAAAAGTATTGTTATTAGTAAATTGTAGTAGTTGTAGCATGTACTTTGTTGTCACTCATTGCTCATATTTACTGAACCGGTAACCTTCAGCCATGTATGTTTTTTTTTAGTTTAAGTTTCCCAGTATGTTTTTTCTTTACTATAAAATATATAATGAAATAAAGTGACTAATTTTGAAAGTTGTTTGCAGGTAGGCGGAACAGAGTGTAAAGTCCCGCAAACCTCCGTTGAAAAGGGAGGATCCTCCGACCAGACGGGTCTTATGTCTGGTGGGCAGCTGCCCGATAGATGATTTCGGGCTGTTCTATATGTTCTAATCGCGCGGAGAACTTTGATTGCGCGATGCAGGATTAGTTCTTATGTGACGCCATAGATGTCGCTACAGTTGCAAAAAAAAAATCAAACTATAAAATATAATGTGCATTTCAAAATTCGCAGCTTAGCCCTCATGAATCTCTAAACAAAACCCACTAACCGTAGGAGGTAATGCAAAGTATGGACATTATCATACACATGTTGAATACTAATAATGTCATTCGAATCACGTATGTTAATGATATTGTCATTATATCGATTCTTTTTACGACTGCCTGTGTTTAATCAAAGAATAATTAATCGACTTATAAAGTGTTTTTCGAAGTTAAGGCTATAAATTTTAATTTATGGCGGTATTGGCAAATAATGTGGGTGATTTGTTAGGTAGGTCGTTGATTGGTTTGAAGAACTTGGTTGAGAAGAGAGGGGAGGGGAAAAAATTGTGTAAATATTGGCACCTTATCTAATTTAAGGCTGCAGAAAGAGTTACCGAGGTCCTAAAACGCAAAGAACAACTGAGGGGACACAGGTGCGATAAATACAATTTGTATTAATATATTTGTAATTTGATGATTCCCCAAGATAAAATCTAATTTCAAAGAGAAAAGTAATGTATTTTTATAAATATATAGCAACACGTCTGTCCGTCATCTCCGAATGTTACAGCATTGGAAAGCTTTCCAACGCTGCAGGAGGTGGACCGATGAGCTGGTGAGGGGTCGCAAGAATCTTTGCTGGTCTTTATGGAGACACTTGGGAAAGGCCTATGTCCAGGATTGTACTACTACCGACTGAAATTATGACGACGATGATCAAGTAAATACAGGGTTGTGTACCTTTACCCACATTTCAATAGATATGTCAGAGTTCCATATAAAACGAAGTACTTTGTGTTCGAAATCGAGTTCAAATTCACTGTGATTCAGAGTAATCTTTGATAGCAAAATACAATAACTTATTGCCCCACATGGGAATCAAACCCAGACATAATTCGCCGCAATAAAACTTGCGACCAACGAAACAACAAAGCAATTTATACTCTGATTTGACGAACAAGTTCTTACTTTTTGTCCACAAATGATTTGTTTTTTTTTTTATTTCATAGCGGATTAAATTGCAAGACAATCTCAAGCAGGTCTGTATAAGTCTCTTAACTGATTTATTCCAAACTAGATTTCTCACTTTGCTATAAAATTAATACTTTTATTACTTCCAGTGCAACAAGCACCTACGTTAAATTATTTTCCATTCCATTTCAAAAAAGATTTATAGCGTATTAATTAAAATAAACTGCAGGCCACTATAACGCACCCATTATCGACATAAAAACGTCAAACGTCGAACGTAAAGTGTATCGTACACTCGCGTGCACTCAAAGTCGTGTAAACAAGTTGCGACGCACGATTAATTGCAACGCAGTGTAAAGCACGCACGTTCAATCAACAAGTGATTTGTGTTAAATGTTGTATCAATAAAACTGGTCGGATGTGTAAGTATGTTGTACAGTTGAGGAAAAAAGGTATTGACTTGGATTGTTTTATTTATTTGCGTAGTGGAACTAAGTATTGGTTTCCTCGCACTGTAAAAAGAGGAAAATTGGAATAAATGCTACATTTACAGATATCGAGCTTCTGCCAGCGTGCAACGGCTTCGTCCGCGTGAATGTTGGTTATTGCGGACGCAAAGTCGAAGACAGATAAAAAATAGTCTATGTCCATCTTTGGAGTTTAAACTTCCTTTGTACCACATTTCATCAACATCGGTTCAGTAGTTTATCCCTGAAAACATAACAGATAGACAGAGTTATTTTCACATTTATACTATTAGTATGGATTAAAACCTGCTACAACTTTGCCGACCACGATTAGACTCTTTTTTGCTTTGCTCTTTTCTTTTCTCTTTTCTGTTTTTTTTGTTAACTCGTTTTTCTGCTTTTAATCTTATTAACTTCTTGAGTAGCGTAATTAGAGACACAATAGTAAGACAATGGCGCACGACCGCCGGCGTTCGTGCGGGGATCAACAGCTTACAATAAGATTTAAAGCAGAAAAACAATATTTTTTTTTCTATACAACTTATTAACACTTGTAAATGAAGGATAAATACTCCCCAAACAAAATTTTCTTCCGAGCCCGTATAAACACGTCCACGACCACTGACATTAAAAAAACACAAACACACACACACATTAATTAAATGAACACTGACCATTTATTGTTGGATTATTTGAATGAATGATGCGTAAATGTTGTCATATAGATTACCGACTTGCTTTTATTAGTGCCACTGACAATAAAACCGTTTCTATAAGACAATTATTTAATATTTTTAGGATTTAGGCAATGTTGTACAGTGACGGCAATGTTGTAGCATTTTACCGGTACCTACTTTTATGAATAAAAGATCTAACTTAAATAAAAACTATGTTGATGCATGTCAAAAATTCATTTATCGCTAATAACTGTATGACACAAGCCTTGATTACTCTTTAATCGTCATCAAACACAATAAAACTGGCTATTTTCATATGTCTATTATCGTTAGAACGATGGCAATATCAATAATGTCTTTCATTACATCTTTCCTGTCCCATCATGATAATATATCTACATTGCCTTTAATTATACAATTTTATTCGTCGACTGTACTTTGAAGATTATAAATAATGAATGTTTTTCATATGAATTTCAACTGTATGACTTCAATAGTAAAGTCCAGAATTTATTGTGTGCTATTTGTGATTTATGATAAATGCATGCGGTTGGATGATTTATATTACTTTTTGACATGCGATGTTTTGTCAACAATGACTCTCATTAGGTCAAATTTGACTTGTCACATGCAACGATGTTGGTAAATGTTTGTTTCTTTATTTTATTTCTTTACTTTGTTGCATGCGGAAGTTGTCTTGGATATGTTGTTAGAAAATAATGTTTCTGTAGTCGAATAGAACGTTGCATGACAGTTTGACAGTTGACACATTTGACAGATGAGGAAACGTCAACTGTCAGGTGTTAATTTGCGCTGACTTTTGACAAATAGCTATAAAATTGTTCGTATACTTCACTTCTATTTAAAGTACGCTCCTCAAATAGATGTCAGCAAACCGTAGGGGCCCAACAAGGCCGATTCCCGCTAGAGTCGCGGGCATTTCCTACAAAGCAACGTGTTCATACTACGTAAAGGGCAACTGAAGGACACAGGGGTGGTTTTAGTCAGTATGAGTCTGACACGCCCTTCCGCTCTACCCAGAGCTAGAGAAATCATCCGATTTCTTTTTAAATAAACACTTATTAATAATATTAACAAGAATTAATCAGTAAAAAAGATCTCATCAATTTGATGAACGACATTACATAAAGAATTATTGAAAAGTATGATCCTTTCCAAAATTCGCTTTCAACACATAAAGAAAAAAGCTTTGTCAAACATTTCAATAAAGAACCATAAAATCAAGCATTTAAATTCCAACTTTAAAAATATCAGCGTAAAAACATAACACAATAAGGTAAAAATCCATTGTCCATACCAACAAATAATTCATTCTGCGACCCACTGCCTGCTACGCGATATCGTAGGAAACTCGGAACGACCAGCATGGCATCGATTTATTGATATGTAAATCATTTTAATTGGCGCCTATGGACATTTTTTAGTGTAATTGGCAGCTCGCTCGTTATTCATCTGTTCGATGAGATATGTTGCTGTGGGTGCACACTTGCGACTATTTTGGCGCACTGGTTCTGGTGTATTTTTTGCACTGTCTTTTAAAATGAAAACTACTATCCTGTGCTTCTTGCTATGTGTTTTGAATTGAATTGATAGAATCATCGTAGTGTTGATGTGTTGAATTTGTTTTTCATTATAACATTATAGTATGTATGTATTTATTATTGTATAGTTTTTCTATTTGTTTGATTATTATTAAGATGCACTTACTATGTTGTGTGTGTGCACCATCCTAAAGTCGACTTGTAGAAAATGCCTAAGGCTTTAAGTCCGCCCTAGATATTAGTGCATACAGTTTTAATAAATGAATAATACATATATTATATATATATAAGGTTGCAGGATGTATATATTAATTTAAAACGAGATATACGTGACCTCGTGCTTACTATCATAAGGTTTCTGAAAGGTATTCAATGTCAAGTTGCAGTTGTCTCTTTTTTCAGTTTCTAAACGTGTATTTGATATCATCATTATATTCATTTCAAAAGGAACAGGTCCACTGATAGACAAAAACTTACAATATCAAATACCAACTATGAGATAAGTAATAAGATCTTTATATGGATAGATATAACAATACCTTATTATGCACTAAATTCATAACATAGCGTTTTAAAAATGTTACCAATATTTTGAACTGGTTTGTGAATTTACTCCTTTTTAATCCCTTATAAAATACCTTCCTAAAGTTGGCATGTCCTTTGTATCAACTATTAACGTTCATTTGCGATCAAGTTTCACAACTTTATTTACATTTTGTCGCAAGTGTACTTTTCCACGATCAATATTTCGACGTTTCAAAAGTAGAATTTATGCGAGTAACGGCATTTACAATAACGCGACGTAGCTGTGTCGTTTATTGTCGCATGTCGGACGATCCTCTTTGCATATGAAATATGTCGCGTTTTTGTCGCTAGTGTGCGCTTATTGAAATGTTTGGTAAAAACATGGCGATGTTTTTGTCATATTTTTAAACCTGCCATGCTATTTGCTTCAATTTTCTACAGTGTTTTGCCGCAAAAGTTATGACGTAACGTAGACCCAGTTGCTGGTAAAAAAATTATTCCCTAATGAATATGACAGATTTTTAATCGTCCGTTTTCTACTATGATAGGATGTATGAATTTTCAAATTCAAATCATCACTGGTCTTGTATTTAGTTTTCTTATTTTTTTTTTTAACAAAAAACCAAAAAAAAAACTTTTTTCGTAAGATGGTTAATACAAAAAAAATGTAGCCAACTTTAAAAATGCTGCTGTCATGAAGCCTACACTAACAAAACTCGTGTTTTTAATTAAAAAAACTTGTCCTGTTTCTTAGTGACATCCACAGCCACAAACAATTTAGCAAAATAAACAATATTTCACTTCACGAGTCACACTCCCCCTAATTTTAGCAACAGCACATTAAATAGCCAACGCCAGCCCGATATGGTATCAGGCACAATTAATTACTGTATGCCCAAGCGCATCCTTACGGACGCTTCGCGTGACTATAGCCCATAAACCACAAACGCCATCAGTTTATGGAAGAAGCCAGCCCGCGGCTAATTGTCGCTATTATGGCTATTTCTTGAATTATTTACACCATTATTAATGGTACTAGTAGTTCTATGGCGAGGAATGCTTATGGAGAAAATGGGTGATGATGCAGTTTTGTTTATGTGAAGTGTTTATGTACTTATCTATAGACAAATATTATTATTTGTTTATTGCACATCAAAATAATAAACACAAAGCAATCATAAAATATTTTAATTATTATAACTCGTATTATATATTCACAGATAAGGTTTCCTAATAAAATAAAATTACAAAAATGTTAATATTAACAATTCAATTAAAAATAAAAAATATTTTTAACACCTATGAACTCGTTATTCAATCACAATAGCCAAATAAATCAGTTTAAAATCACAATTTGAATGATCAATTTTGATGTCCGCAGTAAATTTCTTCTAAAAATAATTACATACGCACATGACGTGTAATATAATTATTATTATCAGCTCCTTTATATAAGTTCGGCGTCGTAAATCGTCTATAAACGATCAAGTACAGTACAATTTATTTACGATCACAATTCAGCTCAGTGCATCCAACGTTATCATTCTAATTATCACCTATTTACAAATTACGAGCCAACCTTGCTGCGGACAAGTTTATCTTAAATATGAGTGTCAACGTCCATTAGTGGCATACAATAATAAAAAGATTAAACAGAAGACTAACACACTTTAAAGTTTTGTAGATTGAGATTGCAGTGGTTTAAAATAAAAGTAATTCCATCCTAAAGTAAGACCATTATACAAGCAAGCCAGGTGAAGGTCAAGCATTGTTTGGATTTTATCATTTTTTCGTCGCATAAATGTATAGTGCTTTCAATTCAAAATATATTGTTTCACTATCCCTACATAAACAGTTATGAAACGTCAGAAGCTAGAGCAACGTTCCAATTTCTTAACTATTTCAAACACTTGACCATAACATTAATAGCTTAAGTTAATTTTGAAATTAAAGATTCGATTTCGTGACATTCACAACAATCTTTTAAATAAAGTTACAGGCTGAACTAGGTTCTGCAATATAAAGTTTCCTTTTGTTTGCCTCTTAACTGCATCTTATATTGTACGTAATGGTCGTTCTGCACTATTCTCTATTTCATGAAGTTATTGAATGTATTTATTATACAAATCGTGATAACTTTTCGTGACAGTTAAGTTCAATTTATTTCTAAATCATAAAGTTCGGTCACGTTTTTAGGATAAATCATGTATGTCAAATAAATCTTTGTCATATTTTGAAATGAACGGGATTATCTTAATAGTATTGCTTCAAGAAGTTTCTCAGACATTAATAACGTCTACACCGCTAGTTGCGAAATTTATAATGCTATAAAATATTGATAGATGGTAAAACCTCTATCAATAGATTGCTTATAAAATTTTACATAGTATCCTGCAATCTCCTCCCTTTAGTTTCTGGCAATAAAAAACAAAACACTGAAGCAATAAATGGTAAAACTGCAAATATTAACGAAGGAATCCAATGTGGGTCGATAGTTGCTATAAATGGTGCAACCATTGCTCCTATTTTGGCTCCAGCAGAGCTCAAACCATAGGCCATAGTACGTAATGGTGTAGGGAATAGTTCTGAAACATATACGCACAAAACGCCGAAAGTAGTACAAGTGGCTGCAAAGCCTATGATGCCAAGAATGGTACATCCAGTATGTCCTGGCGGAACAAACATAAGGATTATCATTGTTATACCGATGATAGTAAGAGTTCCAACTGTTGACGCTTTTCTTCCAAAAGTTTTATTCAGCATCATTGCTAGAGGACATGTTGGGATCTGAAAAATAATACAATAATGAGCTTCTCTTTTTCTTTTTCTCACTCTTCATGAGTAAATATAATTTTAATGATTTAATATTTAGAAATGATTAACATTTAAATTTTTGTGAACTAACCTGAATAGACCCCAATAAAATCACAGTGATAAAAACATTTGATCCAATAAAAGTGATGTACTGATTTATGCCAAAATAACATACTCCTGCTGAGATCCAAATAATAACTGAAGATATCGTTTTTAATGCTATGTGTTTCGTTCTGAACAGATCCAAGTATGTTGACTTCCGTATCTCTTTGTCATTGACCATCATTTCATCTAAAGCCATAGCAATATTTTCACGTATAGTTGCTATATTTAATTTGTTCCTGAAAGCAAATTCCATTTTTATAATTATACTCCCCTAACTATATAATGTTTAAGTGTTATATCTAATGCAGTAGTCACGTTGTCTAGTCTTACCTTTTTGCAGCTCTCGTCATAACCTCAAGTGCTTTTTCACCATTCCCTTTAGCCATCAACCATCTAGGTGATTCAGGCAGGCATATAATAAAAACATAAATAAAGACTGATGCCACAGCATATTCCAAAAGGTACATTCTCCAATCGACAGAGAAATAAGCAAACACAGATAATAATGCTTGAGCTAATCCATCAGGAATTATTGCCAGACTACCTGCCGCTTCCCTATGTTGTGGTCCAACGATTTCTATGATAAATACTAAGCTGATTATCATAGTGCCGCCTGAGGCCATGCCTATGAAGAATCTCAAGCTATTGAATATCCAGTAGCTTGGAGAAAATGGCGCAGCTAACATGAATATGATGTTAAGTAAAGATGATATTATTAATCCGATGCGACGACCAAAACTAAAAAATAAACAAAAATATTTAATTAGTCATTAAACCTAAGAACGGATAAAATTAAAATAACACAACAACATGGTATATTATTATGATATACATTATTATTGTTTAATATCTCACTTGATAATAATACTAAGATAATATGAGTGGTCTATCTGAGGCAATGAAGGAACAGGAGTAGGTTTTTTGGCAGTAAAAGTCTGACACTATCTCCCGCTTTGCCCAATAGCGGGGGATGTCATAAGATGATTTTCTCACCAAAAAAAAAATCCTTAACTATAATTAAAAATAATAATAATTACCGGTCTGAAATCCAACCAAACAGTGATACTCCAACCAAAAATCCAAACATCAACATTGACTGCGTAAAACTAGCCTTCCAAGCATTGTCACAAATCAGTCCAAATTCTGAGATCAAAGTCTTTTCAAACACATCTTCAAAATACTTGTATTCTGCACAATTATTGTAACACGTTGAATTTTCTACATTGATTGTAGCATTTTCTTTAAATTTAATGCATACAAATTCTGTAGTAGGAGTCAGGAAGATGATTGATAACATGTTCCATATTGCTGCTGCTCTTACTAGAGCTGCTATAGCACAAACTGTAGCTTGCCATACACCAAATGCACCAATAGATTTGACCACATAATCGTTTTCAAAGTCACTGTCTACCAAGTTTTCCAAGCTGCTTCTTCTTCTTCCACTTTCCATTGTTAACGTTATTGAATCAGCGAAGAGTTCAAAAGCTTTCACATGATTTTTAAAAATATTTGGATTCAATCTTAGAGACATCAATTATTATAGGTTGAAATTTATGGTTATAGTATAATTTTAGAAAATATTTAAATTACAATATAATATATATTAGGTACCTACTAATTTTTGTACACATCAATATTGAATTAAAGATCAGAACTAAATGATGTATTGATGAAAATAATAAGGCATTTTTTTTATCAATAAGCTTTGTTATGACTTAAATAAACTTATCAGCTGTTGATGTAATTGTAGATCAATGAACTGTTTATTATTGTAGGTCATGGATAAAGGTCCCTGCAGTTGTATTTGTTTTGATGACACAATTTCATAATAATGTAATGGATTCATAACGTTCGGAATAGTATTATCCCATTTTATGAGAAAATTATACAAATATGAGTATGACTAAATAATTGCATGTGAGTAATAAAGATAATACGAGTACCATAACAGAGACTTAATTTGAAAAGACTTCTCCCTAATAAGTAGTCGCCATTACCCAATTTATACAACTTAAATGAGTCTTCGTCTTGTGCGACGCGTTTCCATAAATAAACCTCCCAGAACCGCCTTTGTTCGTATCGTTATTTCGGCGGACGGAACCACACGGGTTGCTTGTCCTCGCATTTTTTATCCGACGCCCAGCCCAATTAATCTTCCTTATCGTTCCATCGCCGCCAGTTAAATAATCGCGGCGCAGACGAGTTTAACATAAATTAAGTTTTCCACGACACCTGAGATACCCCCCTTGTGTTAAGAGCCTCGGCTACGTTCCATTTGACTACGAACTGGACAATTTTCAACTTTATGTTGAGGGCACAAGAATTGAATGATCTGTTTCAGAAAGTTTGTTGGTCAGTAATAATGAGGCTTCGTCGAGAGATGTATATCGCAAGCCAGAAAGAAAGGTTAAGTGTGAACATTTGTTTGTTAATGCCCTTGTATAATGGATTCGTGGTTCTTTTTCGTTTGGAATGATAAGTTGGTTTACTTTAATTGATCGATCGCTTGATTTCTTTCGGGTTTTGTAAACGGTGAACGAATTTCTCTTACATGTGGACAGCTCGGATAAGTGAAACGGTAAGGGTTGATTGATGGCATTATTTAGATTTAGTACGTCTGCTGCGCCCGTATCTTTGTTTTGTTTTTATAAATGTTGAATTTGTTTTGACGTCGAGGTTGAAAAATTATCTTGGTCTTCATTACAAACTATTTCTTGCAAAAACAAGATTGAAAACTAGTAGCTGTTTTCTAAGTTAATTTGTCAACGAAACTTATCATTATTATTGTAACCTCTCAAGATAGTAACATTGTTGGGTAAATCAGCCATACATGCCCCAGTTGGTAACATGCCCCACTTGCAAAACTAAGACACACATTTAAAATTACATATACTGTACAATGCAAGTTCATCGTCGTCAAATATACTTACCAGACCGTCTCAAATATGCACCAAAAGCCAATGCAAAATATTAGCATGATAATTTTTTTTTTTTTTCGCCTGAAATGTAACCTAGGTTATAAGTTAGAGGACAATACGAGGAAACAATAGCAAAAAAAAACAAATCTTAAACCGTAACCGAACGAAGATACCTACAGAAGCATTGCTAGTACTTTTTGTCAGGCGTTACCTGTTTTTCTTATATTATGATTATGACGACTTGAGGACTCCAGTTCTTTACAACACTAAACGCCTTCTACCACGTCCTGCGTTATATGCTGAAGCGAGGGACGTAGAATAACTCATTAGAGAAACCGTGTAGTATATTTAACAATGAGAAACTCAAAATATCAAACACAGAGTATTTTTATTTAAGAAAAATAACGCCCGATAGAAAGCAATAGCGATCTACTAAATAGTCTCTAACTTCGTTCGGTTACGGTTGGTAGACATAATTCTTTTTGCTATTGATTTCTCATACAGTCCTTTAAGATATGGTCTAAGTTTCACTTTTAGTGAAAAGAAAAAAAATATGACAAAAGTTTCATTTCCCCTAAATACGTGTCTTAGTTTTGCAAGTGGCCCATTAGCATAAAGGGCATGTATGCCTGGTTTACCATAGCTAATTAATAGCATACTTAATTCATCCTACTTAAACTCATCATTCATCATCATCATTCAGCCGAAAGACGTCCACTATTGGATATAGACCTCCCTCAAGTGTCGCCACTATAAATGGTCCTGTGCGTCTCACCAAACTTCACCATAAATCCTACAAACGGTGTTAATCTGGCCTGTATAAAGCATAATTATTGGCTAAGTTCAACCAGGGTCGCCAAGAGAGCGTCCTTGGTTGTACTGATAATCTCAACTAACGTCAAATTAAAAGCCACGTAAATCTTACTAAGAACAGAGGAGGGGTGGAAACGAGTAATTCAAATAAATTGTCCCCTGAAACTCTTTGTAATGTTTTACTTGTTACTTAGGATATTAGATATCTACTAAGGGTTAGTAACTACGGTTTTGGCACGGCAGCTTAGTGGTCGCAAGCTTTAACGATAATCAGGTCTTGAGTTCGGTTCTCTGGTCAAGTAAAGTATTATTGGGTTTTCTCATCTATTATTTCTTAATAGCACGGTGTCTGGGTTTTCGGTTGATAGCATTAGGATCACCTGCCATGTACCACAACTTAAAAAAACGGCAGGCTGAGACTAGGGCTTCGGAATTTTTCAGAGCAGAAAAAGTTTTAATACGTAGGTACTATTAGATATATCTCTGGCTTACCCTTTGTGGGACACATGCGTAATGTTACTTGTCTTATCATCTTCATCAACAAAAGCGGAGATATCCTTAATCCATCTTCGTTTTAGGAAGCTTACACATCTTTAATGTTTGGGCACGCCACAATCACCACGGTAAGTCCCCTCTTTGAGAAATTTATTTATTTATTAAATGACTGGAGAGACGCCACGGCATCCTCACCTTTTAGTCTTGGGCAGGTCTTCATCGGACATGGCAACTGCGAGAGGTTCCTGTTTCAAATTCAGGCGGAAGAAACGCTTGGGTGTTAAAATTGTGTGGGCCGCCCGGAGAACACGATGGACGGGTGGAGCACCTCTGTGTCCTCGTGGAGGTGATCGGTGGCAGCGACCTCTCACATCCATCCCTGCTTCAGACCATGGTCCGGATTGAAAGGGAATGGCAAGCAATCGCCTCTTTCTATGAAGCTGTAATGCTAACGAAAGAGATGGACGCCACCGTGAGGAAATTGACATCCTCACGCCCCTGCAACCACCACAGGAGATGCCCCCGGCATCGAGAGTTGCAGCGTGATCCCCGGCCACCATAGGCGTGAGCTATCGGACAACGAGCAATGGGTAGCTCGCCATCCAGAAATCCAGAAAGTACCGAGCTCAAGTCATCGACAGCCCCTCAAAGAGATGGCAGCAAAACCGTAGATACCCAGCAGAGCTGATACCTGCTAGGGCAACGGGGAATATTTGAAAGAGATACCGTGTTCCTGGAACGCAAAGGTCAACTGAAGGACATATAGGGGTTTTAGTTAGTAAAAGAATGACATGTTCTCTCGTTTTACCCTAGAGTTGAAGAAGACTTTGGATGATAATTATACAAACTAAAAAAAAAGCCTCTCCAATGTTATCATAATCATTTTCGTCATTCCTTCCTACTTTTCCTTCACCAACTCAAACAGAACTCCTCAAATCACTAAGTATGTCAACAACCGCTACATTCTACTGTCTGTTTACTCAAATAAAACATACGTTTCGAAAATTGGCCAAATCAATTATCGTTATTACTCAGCTATTCCACTCGTGGCTCGGCTGTTTGATATTCCATACCAACGATAGTTATATCAATTTGGTCGTTATTAGCATCCGTATGTTATTTACAAGAGTAGTTGAGAGCTTTTGAAATTTTGATTTCACTTGTGTGGTCGGAGTTGATAATGTGTGAAGCATTGGCTGTGACAAAGTAATGGAAGCAAATTAATCGTAATTGAGTATAGGTTGGCACATCTTAGGGTTGTCAACATTCAGGTAAAAAAATAATTATAATTTTGTTATTGCTCAGTGCTCACAAATTGTTTGACGAACTTTCCCAATGAGTTGTTAACACTTCATAGCATCACACTACAGCATTGTCATACAGCATGGCAATACCACCAGTCTTATGAGTATATTACCAGCCGACAGTGATTTTTTTTAGGTAGGAAATCATCAAATGACTTCTCACGCTCTTTTGTGGAGACTTTTACTGACTAAAAACCACTCCTGTTCCTTATTTGCCTTTGTTCCAGGGCCCCAGGTTACACTTTCACTCAGCCCATGGCACCAGTCGACAGCGATGCGGTGCGATGTTTTTCGACGCCTTATTTTAAGCTTGGTTTTAGTTAGTTCTAGGTTTTTATTTAGTGTATAGATATACAAAAATATTTTTAGTATATGCGAAACCCGAAACACGTGTCTAGTATTTTTATGTAAAGAATCTATGTACACAATTTCATAACTGTACGATGAAAAATCACAAAGTTATAAGCTTGTTATTTTACCTGGTTGTCCACACAAATACATGGTCACTGGGCCATCCGGGTGACTAAGGGGTTGTTTTGCGGCCGCACCCAGCAGTGCGTTGGCGCCTAATGCCTGCTATGATATGCCGTCACCTGTGTTGTATCGGTGGTGTAAAACTTGTGATCTTTTTTAATTATTTTTGGAAAAAAATCTAACATGGAGTAAAAATTATTGGAATTGATTCAGTTACTGATTCTGAACAAACTATATTCAGGTTTCGCATATACTAAAAATAATTTTGTATAACATTATAGTTAAATATTTTTCTTAATATGTAAATTAAATGTATAACTTAAAAATTTATTTATTTAATAAATTTTCTCATTAATTTGATGGCCAAAGGTTAACAAGTTAAATTTTACAAGAATGTGTCTCTATTATCCTAAAGTCTAATGAAATGGAGTTCTCTAACTTATTTTCCTTACACAAACTTATAATTTGATTTGACTCGATTTTCCAAAAGGAGACCAATACAGCAGTGGACGTCTTTCAGCTGAAATGATGATGATGATGAGACCAATCCATTTAGAGAGTATAAATGATTGGTCCTGAGTAATTTATAAGGTTTATTTTAATGTTGAAAATACACGTAATATCACGATTTAGGTTGTCTTAATGTTTAAATTTTAGCAAGAGTCCTTTTAGTTATACTGGAAGTTGAAATAAATGTAAGCAATGTGTAGTGGTAGTATTTCTAAGTAGGTACTTTTAAGACTATTGTAATCGAATATATATAATGGTATGTTATCCCAATAAACGGTCAGTCTTGCAACAGCATTCATTCGATTCATTTCTATCCTATCGCTAATCCTTACATGGCGACCGTGATACCCGAACTCTGCTCGAGTGCGTTCGCGTGTACCAATAAGGACTAAGTTATGTGTTGTTTACATAAGAGATAAGATTTTGAGAACAGTGACTTTTCAATTTAATAAGTTCATAATTAACTTCATCAAGATATGTCATTACTCAGAAAATAGACACAGTATTTCAGAAACTCGTTCCTGAAAGTATAATCGATCTTCAAAAATGGGAGGCACCCACACAAAAGAGGAAGTAGTGATTGACTCACAGAGCGGAGGCTAAAATACGGCTAGTACGCAACAAGTTCAGCAGCACGAAACCACAAATATTTTGCTCACTATCATATGTAGCACATTGTTGTTTGAGAGCAGTGATAGCCAGTGGTAACGGCCCTGACTTACGAGTAATAGGTCGCGAGTCCAAGCCCAACCAGGCACATTACTTTGTATAATTCATTTCATCACCACTGCTCTTAGAACGGTAAAAGAAAACACCGTTCATAATCATTTATTCTGCAAACATAGGTCCGTTACGAAACTGACATGTCCTAGAACCAAAAATTCGAAGACATGTGACATCCACCAACCCGCATTGGGTCCACGTGGTGGATTGAGACCCATTTTTTCACCCCGAAAGGAGGCCTGAGTCCCAGCACTAGGGATATCATAAAGCTGATTATGTATGTATGGGTGTTTTACTATCTTCCTGCCACAGCCAATTTTAGCAGTGGTGTGTGCGTGTGTTGTTTAGTAGCGTTTAGTGATGTCCCATTGGGTGTGTATGTTATTGAAATCACATACATACTCTTCTTTGACCTATTTGACTTCAAAGAACATCTAATTCTAATAATTCACCATCAAAATACTCAAACCGTGCCTCCAACCTCGTTAATCAAAGTGCTAAAACGCAGTTACATTCATAATTAGCATCTCAAGTCGGACAGACGTCAGTTATCATGTTTGATGGTCTGTTTGTCTGTATGTTAGCACATTTCTAGGTGACTGCTGTAACTGGATGCTGTGTGTAATATGTACGTGATTGATTAGTTTATTTTGTTGATTCAAACTCTTGCTAAATAGTACTTAGGTACCTAATTTTTATCGTGATTTGTGGTGGTTAGTATGTCCTAAATATAATGTTCGTTAGTCTAATTTATTAGCGTGTCGTGTGGCTTGAAGATTTGCAGAGTTTATTTCATAACTGTGACGTTCGAACAGTCATTATTTAGGTACTCTTACGTGGCCTGTTATAATAATATTATAATATTTCACAACTATCACACAACGCCTTCTAGTCTCAAGCTAAGCAGAGCTTGTGTTATGAATACTAGACAACTGATAAACATACTTATATATCTCTTAATAGATACATATTATAGATAAATTACACAAAGACACAGAACAAATGATCGTGTTCATCACACAAACATTTGTCCAGGGTGGGAATCGAACCCACAACCTCTGGCATAGCAGTCAGGGTCACTAACCACTAGACCAACAGGCCAGTCAGGTCCAGGTCCTGTTGTACCAAAAGACCAACTTAAGAATATTGCTCAAACTGGGAAACGATCATTCATCTTTCGTCACACTCAAATTACAATAGATAATTTATTGTATACAGCTTGATTAGAAGTTTAGAATACATAAAATTTGTGATATTTTTTGCGCAATCTAATTTCACAGCAATTTCACAGAAAACCTCTACAAACTAGCCAAAAAATCACCATCACTGAAATGCACAGTGGGCACTCAGCAAAAACCAGGTGGGTAAAGAAATAAAAAGCCGGATCGAGTCGTTACGTCGGACGCGAGACGTCGTTACAAACGAGCGGAGATCTGCGATAGCCAGCTGAACTTGTGGGCGGGAGCTGCACACTGTGCAGCGGGAGCTGCGAATGTGGAAAAAATAAAGTAGTTTTGGATAATTACGTTGTTTTTGGTAAAATTCATAATTTTTCTCTTCCTAAAATGACTTATAGTATGTTCTACTCCCGGGATGAAAAGAATCCCTATGTGCTAGTCTAGGAGAGGGTCTACCTGTGTGCTTCATCCATATCTGTAGTGCCATTAGGGTGGGGAGGAGTAAGAGACATACACGCTCACACACATACCTATACACAAACTTTCACCTTTATAATATTAGTGTGACAAAGGCGTAAAGTATTTTTAGGTTATGGCAAAAGATCTGACAAATATAAAGTGGGTTTCTGAATTGAGTATTTTGAGTTAAAAACGCCTACCTTAATTCCAAATTTTGGTTTTCTGGTAAGTAAAAGGTTAAAATAGAGTTTGAGAAATACTTGGAAATCCCCTCCTCCTTGCGTCGTATTCCTCAATACTGAGGGTCGTGACCTCCCTGCTTCATCACATTAATTTTTATGATGTTCCTCCATCTATTCCTGTCTCTGGCGGTGTGAAGGGCTTTGTATACCGTGGAGTCAAGAGCGGTGTTTATCTGGTCGGACCAACGTATCGGGCTGCACCCGTGAGGCCTTTTCCATCTACTTTACCGGTCACGATGAGCCTTTAGAGGTTTCCACCGTCTTTCCTTGTAATGTGACAGAAGTATTGTAGAGTCTTGAGAAGACACTCGGACGACAACCGCGAGGAGATTTTTAGTTCTCGCAGAATGGATACTTGGAAATACTTAACTTCAAATGCTTAAATCAGAAATCATGAGATAATATATTACTTTTTGCTATCATGCAGTAACCCAAGTTGGTATACACGGTTATCGTAATCAACTGGTTGCTTTCTTTCTTAATAAAAAAATAATAACTTACTTTAAGAATTTAAAATATTTATACGCTAGCTAAATAGCCAGTTATTAAGTAAACAGGAAAAAAGTAGGTAATAATTATTGTACAAAACTCCTAAAAATATCACCTATGTCCCCAACTACATCACTTCACTCCACAGTGCACATAGAGTAAAGAGACAATCAGAGGCGGCGAGCGTTAACGTTCCTCTGTAACGATGGCCGGATAATCCCCGCGATCGAGTCGACGATGCCGATCCAATTTACCGGCTACCCGGGTACCCGGCCGATACCCGGTTCGGTTCACGTCGTGTTATTTGAGACAAGTATCCCGATTTATTTTGTGACCGCTTGCGCTGTTATTTTTCAAAGGGAGATTGGAGCTGATAAAATTCAACCCCATATACGAGTGTAGGTAATTCTGTACGTGTATCTGATAGTTACCATAGGGAATATGAATACAATTTTTTTATTTCCTAAATTCAATATTTAATAGCACTCGTAAAAAGAAATATGAAAAAATATATCTTTATCGACAATATTGTTAGAAAGCTTCAAAGCTGCTATTATGAAAGAGAAGTCCGACACGGTCTTTGGCATCAAAAGCCATGACACCTGAACGGCCGCCATAGGAAACGAAGTCTGATATATTATAAGAACTGATATATTTACACTTTTTTTTTAAGTTTTTATTTCACATAGGCCTACATGGGCACTTATAAAACGTCAGAAGCTAGTACACGGTTCCAAATTGGTTGTTTTCTATAGAGAAGATCCGGCAAGAAACTCCATGGTTACTCTTTTAAAAAAAGTGGTTGTTTACAATATTTTCATATTACAGTATTAATAGATATTATGTAAGAACAGTGTAGACCAGTCAATATTGTACCCAAAAGCACAATAAAAATTGATATATGTACCTATAAAGCAGTTCCCTGGACCAAACACAACACCCATTTGGTCTTCTCTTCTATCTTTCCTTTTCTTCAACGGAGATGAGTGCGGTGTATATCCTGTTCCACATGCCTCTAAAAGTGAAACTACGCAGAAAGAAAATTCGTTATTTTGGTCGTATTTGCACTTTCTATTCAAAACTTTTTAATAATAAGACCATTTTAGTACAACGGTTTTAAGTGTTAGTCTTATCTTGATAAAACTGAAACTTAGCGTGTCTAAATACAAACTGTTTTGTTTGTTAGCTCGACAAAACTAACATAAAAGAAAAGATAACAAGTTAGTACACTATTCTTTTACTCCCGAATTACCATGAAAATCAGGTTATTTTAATCTTTAGGTATTTGTCCAAACAATCTGTCTAGACAATAAATAAAACCGACGAAAAACATTTTTCTAAGAATCCATTTGAAAATCACCGTGTAGGTATTTACTCAATAAATTATCGAACTGACTCATATGAGAAGAAACACCAATATGTACAAATAGTAAAAATTATTGATTTAGTAAAAATGTCACGGAACCGAAATACGAGCATTGTGTCGTCGGTATCTTTGTCGCCCTATACGCATTAGCGAGCTAATACTAAAGCGACCAATAGCTTTGCTTCTTTTTCTTCGTGACGTCCGAAACGAGCCGACTGGCCCTGAACGGTTTGTCCAAGTAATTTGAAATTCGATTTTTAGAACATCGTATTGACTGATAGTCCTTCTGGGAAAGTGTGTGAAGCGAGGGCAAACGCGATTTTAACGTGTCCACGCTAAAGGTCGACGTCGGGTGGCGTCGACAAAGAGAAACAAATATTTATTTATTTATGCTGTCGCTCTAATCACTTTTGTAATTCTATGGAAGGGTTTAAATTTTTCATGTTTGCTGCTACCATTTTTGTTGCTTTTGTACGAAATTTGTTGTTAAATATAGAAATTCTGGTGAAGTTTTCCTTCTGTATTCTTAGGATTTCATCAAACAAAGTTTATTTTGTGACACTTCTAGAACTTTATGACGCATCTAACTCTTTTTTTTACAAAGTTACTCATATCTACTTTGATTACAATATTCTCATGTCTGAAGTAAATTAATATCCATGTTGATGAGGGAAATAAAGCAAAAACCAGTATGTCAGCTGCTTGTCACTCTGTATCCTTTAAAAGAGTTATCTGATTGAGTTGAGTCATTATAAAGATTCAGTATAATTTATAATGGCCTAGAAACCTGTTGATACATACACACATAACTGAAAAAATAACATCTGAGAAAAATGCTTCTGGCACTTTACATTTTATGCTTTACAATATAGTTGCATGAACACGCATTAATCGCAAACGAAAAAATTAAAACTTAATCAGCATTCTGAGTAGTCATTATTACTAATTTTATTACTTTTCTGTCTAGTCAATTAGGTGTTCTAATATCTAATTTAGTATGAATTCTAAATACCTAGATAGAATATAATGGGCTTAATATACAGCTAATACTAGGACTGTTAATTAGTAAAGTTATAACCCTAATACTAGCGCTTTGATTTGGTAATATTCAGTCACCATTAACAAAGCCAGAGCCGTCCCTATAAATAACCTAATCAATACATACTGCGTACATAATTCTGAGTAAATACACACTCACAATGTTTGCCAACAACTTAACGCAGAGTTTCTTTTTTGATTAACGTAAGTACACTAAAATGTGTGAGCAAATAAACTCGCCGACCGATAATTTATTAATACGCCTAAACGTGTTGTTTGCACTTCAATTTAACGGCTCAGTACTGACGAATTTCTAAATATTCTTATTCGTCATCACTATTATGACCCTTATATTTGATGCTGGAAAGATGAATTTAGAAGGAATTGTCAATAATAAATGAATATGCAATACGGGCAGATTATAAATGATTTGATTTGCAAATAGATGTAATATTACTAATGTTATTTTGGCACATCAGAATTTCATAACTTTATTTAGAAAGTATGCTTCCCATTATCTCGATGTTTGTCAAAGAGTTTGTTAATGACAAAAGCAAAGCAAAAAACCGTATTGTTTCATACTCCTAAAAATCATAAAACGATTTCATACAAGTTCTTACAAGAATTTCATTTTATTCCCAAGTAAACGATAAAAATAAAAGCAATAAAACTGAGGACCTTAAAGGAGGGAATGAAACTACAGAAATAACATATAAGAGTTCCAAAATCGATTAAACTTAGCCAGTTTCGGAGACAGTCATTTACGGAGATCATAAAATTGAAGATGCCGATGTCACTGTGACCTTATTTGACGGGTTTCAATTCTGTTCAACTTCAACTTGTGAGATCAAAAGTCGTGTCGACACTTAAAATGACATGGACGAAAGGTCTTCAATTGAAATCGTACAATATTTTATTGGCTGTTAAAGCAATGATTGCACTGCTTTGTTGTTTTGATTTATTTGAACGATCCTTTAATGGATATTTTGTATTTGAAACCCTATATGTCTTTAAAGAGTTACCATCATCATTTCAACCGAAAGACATCATCAGCTAGACGTAGCGCTCGCACGTTGTTCTGAGCTACTCGCAATAAGCTAATTGTCATTGACCTTAAAAAGAGTACAAATATCTAGTCTTAGAAGAAGAAACCATGCTGCGCTGACTGCAAATTAATTGAGATAAGAGCGGGATGACGATGACAATGAACTGATGAATAAAATTACAGTTAAATTTAAGTTTATTTTTGCCTCAAAGAAGTGACAAGACATAAGAAAGAAGGAAATGATCACAACAGAAACATCACAAAGCACCAAGTATGTTTTGACCAACACAAACTTCGAAAGAAACAATATCATAGGTCCACAACTACATAAACGTACAAACTTGAAGCCCCTAAACATCCTAAAAAGGCTGACATTCCACCCGAAGTACTTCGCATCGCCACGTGTCGGTGTGACTAGTCGAGACACGTAAAAAGAGTGATCGTGGAGAGGGCAGCACATTCGAACGACATATAACTGGCCACTGGGGAGCCACTGCATTGACCATTCCGAATAAAATACGTTTTTACGACTCCATAGCCGTTTAGGGATGAGCAAAGTTTAGGTGAGGATTTTTGTTTGTTTTGGAGCTTTATTTTGCTAGAAATTTTTAACTATCAAAAAATATTATTTTCCATATATTTTTTTATGCTATATCCACACTGTCTGTAGCATTCAATAACTTCTAAATTGATTTGTAAATGACGCATTTACAAAGTATTTGATTAGTTTAGGCGTGTCCCAATATTATGTACTCGTGTTTTGGTTATTATTTATTTTTTAATTGATATAAACTAGTACTTGACTGCGAACCCACCTGATGGTAAGCAGTGATGCAATCGTTGATGGTGAGGCGCACTAGTTAATTAGCACTCTAGCCTTGAAGACCCTTAAATTATAATCCGACGGGAAAACCGCAGCACGCAAATTATTCCAGTCCTTCGACATCATTGAATTACTCAAACGAACGATATTCACTAGTTTTAAATGAAACATGCAGTCCAATAAATTTACTCAAACGTACTAATATATAACTATAAAGTTTCCAGAACAATTTTTTTATTTTTTTTGCCTAATAAAACTTTGCATTACGTGCCACCCCTAAACACAGGGTGAACTCAGTTATAGATACAACAATATAAAATTTACGGGAACGATGTTGCTGAAAATATTGTCGCAATTTATTGTTCAGATTTCGTGTGTATTCGATTTATCGCTCTCACAGTTGTGTGGCGACGGGAGAGGTGGGAGCGAAGTTCAGTTCACGTTTTTTATAGTGATAGATAAAGAAATGCGTGGAAAGGATATTGTTTCTTCTTCTTTTGTTGAATGGTTTTTGGTTCTTAGTTACTCACAAGCATTAACAGGTAAATCAAGTCTCTTTATGAGATTTGTAAGTTGGTTAAACCATTACGATAAGCAATTATGCCTGTTCGGAGTTTTTTTTTTCGTATTATTGATATAATTTGGTGTGTGATCACTATCTCAACTGATGGTAAGCGACAATGTGCTCGACCACGGAGCACGTTTGTCTACAAGATTATTGCTATCAGGAAACACAGATTCGGGCAGGGAATCGGATGGTAGGAAAAGATGAAACTTAGAAAAACAGAAAGTCATTACAACAACCTGATGATGTCTATCTTAGTGAATGACATGCCGTTCGAATACTTCAATGGCTACATATATTTAGGTAAGTAAATCTCATTAAAAAAAAAAAAAATAGAAATATAGAAAAAATAGACCACTGTAACATATAATATCTTGAGGTAGGGTATCATCAAATGAATTTTCGCTTCAGGGTGGGTTGAGAGGGAGTGTCAGATTTTTACTGATTAAAATCCACCGCGCATTTGACAAGTTGT
Source organism: Mythimna impura (assembly GCA_905147345.3). Classification (NCBI taxonomy): domain Eukaryota; kingdom Metazoa; phylum Arthropoda; class Insecta; order Lepidoptera; family Noctuidae; genus Mythimna; species Mythimna impura. The sequence goes on from LR990344.1 coordinate 2,073,222, forward strand.
CACATTAATTTTGCGACAATTTTATTACTGGAAATTGGAGTTAAAATTTAATTTATTAAGCGATGATGTGACGTGGGTGACGATGGAACACGCTTACCTAAAAATAACCTATTCACTATTGACTTAAAGTTTTTTAGGTAATAGCTATCAGGAAATACAGGCTCTGGCAGGGAATTGCACTCCTTAATTGTACACACAATAAATCTGTTTAAAGTAAACTAAAATTACTTTAAAAATATTAATATCGATATCGAGCACCACACAACACTATGCCAGTCACTTTATTCGGTGTGCAAGTAACAAGGCGTCGGATTTGCACCAGAGTGATACGCTTCACCGAGGAACAGCTCTACACTGATTATTTATCTATATGTATAAAATGAGAAACTGACTGAAAGTCAAAGTCAAAGTCAAAGTCAAATCTTTATTGCAGAACACAATACAATAAGTTATACATTTCTGGATGTCATTTGAATGCTCTAGTTAAGCTGTTGATCCCCGCACGAACGCCGGCGGTCGTGCGCTATTGTCTTACTATTGTGTCTCTAATTACGCTACTCAAGAAGTTAATTGTGTTTTACCAAATTAGGCATGCAAAATTATAGTAAATTCAAAAAAACATTTTGTGAGTAAGGTAAGTACATAATATATGTCAGAGATTGATACTAAATGATAATGTCAACACAGAACAAATACAAAATTTATATAGTCAAATCACAATGTCAACACGAAATAAAAATAAATACAATAAAACGATTCAGTAAAGTAAATCGGACCTAGAAAGAAGCAACCATATCATAATTGTACACATACATTCCTGTCTGAGAGGTATTCACTCACGGTATAGTACGCTTTTTTTATGAGTAAATTGTGCAATTGTTTTTTAAATAAGTCAAAATCGTTGCATTCTAGCAAAGATTTAGGGAGTTTATTGTATACCCGTGGAGCCATTCCCAATAAACTTTTATGAAATATGGCTTTTTTGTGCGGTCTACCGCTTATCTTATGTCTAAGTCGCGCGCTATTATGAGTCCCAAACAAATGAAGATTTTTTTTAACAAATACCGACACCTCATATATGTACAGGCAGGGTACTGTTAATATACGAAGATTCGTAAAATACGGTTTACAGCTTTCCGTGCTTTGAATGCCGCATATTGACCTAACACACCTTTTTTGAGCCCTAAATACCGTGTCCATATTTGTAGAATTACCCCAATATATGATGCCGTAGCGTAACGTAGCTGTAACATACGCATGATACGCTGTAACCAAGGCTTTAAGATTTACCTCCTTAGCCAGATTGCGTAGAGCATATGAATGTTGACTCAGACGTTTACATAGATTGTAAGTGTGAGCTTTCCAAGTCATATCTCTATCTAATTCTAATCCTAAAAAATTTGTAGTACTCGTTTCTGAAATAATTTTGTCTCCATATTTAATGTCAAGTTTTATATTATTTGTCCTTTGCTCAAATGTCATAATTTTAGTCTTGTTAATGTTTATCCTTAAATTATTCACGTCCATCCATTCTATTAATACCTGGAGACAGTGGTTTATCTCTTTCTCGAGTGTCGTCGCATCATTAATGCCACTAAAGACAACCGTGCTATCATCAGCAAACAAAACCATAGGATGATATGTTTCTCTAGGCATGTCATTAATATATATAATAAATAATAAAGAGCCTAGAATACTTCCTTGAGGTACTCCATATTTGTTTTGTCTCTGGCTTGATACATACGAACGCTCGGTTTTTGACTTAATACAGACTTTATCTATCTTCGTAACTTGTTTTCTACGACTGACTGACATATCATCTCACAGCCGAAACTACTGGGACTAGAAGTGTGAAATTTTGCACTAGGCTTCCTTTTCTGATGTAGGCGTGCACTAAGAGAGGAATTTCCAAAATTCAACACACAAACTTTGGACCCCCGTTTCATCCATTTAGGGGGCTAAGGGAATGAAACGGGGGTCCAAAGTTTGTACGGAGAAACATACTTTTACGCGAGCGAAGCCGCTGGCAAAAGCTAGTCGCCCAATATAGAAAATCTTAAGTTTTGAGTAATAATAATTTCTTTGGATTCATGAATAATAAACAATGGTGTAATGTGTACGCTAAGAGCAATGTTCCGGGTCAGTAAAAGTCTGAAATACCCTCTCGCTCCACCCTACGCAGAAGTCAATTAAAAAGCTGTAGTAGCCCAGTGGTAACGGTCTCGCCTTACATATGTGTGGTACATCGTGGGTTTGTACCAAGACTGACGCTTTTTCTGTGTAGTTTATTTTATCACCACCACCACTCTCAATGCGGTGAAGAAAAACATCGTGATAAAGCCAGCATGTCCTACAACCAAAAATTTAAAGACATTTTGTCATCCACCAACCCTCATAGGGTCCTCGTGATAGATTATGGCCCATTCCCTCCCTTAGAGTGGAGGCCTGAGTCCTAGCAATGGGAAAATCACAAGGCTAATTATTATAATATATTATTATGGTTATTATATAGGCAACCGTATACAATACATAAAATAAATGGTAATAATAAATATAGAATAACTAGCTCACGTTCAGAGACCACAGTGCAGGTATCATAGGGTCATTATTTATAGCAAAGTATAAATCGTTCAAAAAGAAATTTAAAATGAATAAATACAGCGAAAAATTCATAGTAACTTTAAAAACAAACAAACAAAATTCAATCTCAGCCCCACCCCAGTTTAAAACGCAATTTAATCCAACGCGACGACGAACTACAACTGAGGAACATTAAAAAAGCACTTGTCATAACCAACCCATAGCAAAAAGAGGAAAAATTCCAAAAACAAAAACCCGTGGATAGCCCCAGGTGTCAGTTTTTAATAAAGGCCCAATCAGTCGGCCGCCGGAAGCGACGTCGGCGGCGCTCTTCCGCGCCGGAAATGGAGCTCGTGTTTGCTAGCGCCCTCTGTCGGCTTCCACCGGAAACGACGGTGTCGCCCCGGGCGCAAGAACCCGACAAAATGAACCTTGCGATACGTTCTCTCATCAGGTAGGGTGACAGTTATTTTGATTTTTTCTAAAATAGAGTATCTGAAAGAAATATAACTCAGTGGTATTATTTTTCTCAAGACCAATTTTAATAAGGAGATTAATTTATTTTATGCATAATAATTTCTTACTTATTTGGCAGTCATGATCATCCATGGTATCACAGAAATTGTCTATCGTACTGTTCTTTTGTGGCCAAAAATTTCCTACTTCCCTACACACACATACACATATATTAAAATTTTGTACATATAGATATCAGCTGTATCTGAAATAGTTGCATTAGTTCATCGTAATTGATTTTAACTATGGTTATAATTTTGTCTAAAATTATTTCACTTTTTAACGTCCATTACATCATAATTTGCCATATTAGAAGCAATTTGTTAAAATAGGAATCGTATGAATGTTCAACAGGAGATTTTTGATATCTTTAAATTGAAAATTTAAAGAAAATTAAGCAATCCATTCATTAAGTAAAGATCCTCAGATGATAATTAACCTAATAATTAAAATAAAAACTTAAAAACCTAAGGAGGAAGTAGTATTTAAAAAAAGAAATAAGAATTGTCTTGGAAAAAACTACAAAAATAAATTTACAAAACAGTATTACGCGATAGACACGACTTATGTTCATTTAATTATTTCTTCTAACTTATAAGGACTATCCCACATTTCCCCACTCACCTGTCCTCCCTACACTCAAGCCGCAATAAACGCGTGCCGTATTAAAACGTTTGAAGCTTGTATTTTGGTTAGCCCGTTTGTTTGGCTGCACCCTTTGATGACGCCAAACTGAATGAATCCCAGTTGTGGTGCCCTGATAAATGCTGGGGTGAAATAGTAAAAAGAGTTATATTGCATTTTAAACCAAGGTTTATGGAGGTAAAAAGTTTTGATACAGACATGTACTTGTATGGTGCCGGCAGCTTTTTTTTAAATTTATTACTTCATATTAATAATAATAATAACCCCTGCCTTTTATCGATGGATATTAATAACATTGTTTAAGCAGGGGCCATAGTCTTAGCATAGTTCCTGGTAACCAGTCCACTTAAGACTCCAAAAACCATAGCCTTATATCTTAGTTTTCCATATGTCGCAATAGTTTCCCACCAACCAGGGGTTGTCCTTGGATGCACTAGCATAGTGCGTACAGGGATAATCACCGGTTTGTACCACTTTCCATTAAAAGCGTCTTAAAGGGCCTCTGCGAGTTTCGGCTCCTCGTACGCCTTCCAAAGGTCCAGGACCTTAGGGTGCTGAGATAAATAAATGTATAAAAATAATAATAAGAACAAACTTGCTCAGGAGAAGGATGTATAATGTAGTAAAGTGCTGGTAGGGATCTTGACCGACCGACCTTCCGGGATTATTCTGATAGCTGTAGTATACTTCTCCACTCCTCAAGCACCTCAGGATATGTTGCCCTCTTGTTGCTACGTCACTTCGTATGCTAGAAACCGTTTTTGGGGCCCATTTATTGAGTGTGCAAGTCACCCCCTGCCTTTTATCGATGGATATTTAAAAGGCAGGCATATATCAGGCATATATATTCAGGCAGGGGCCATAGTCTTAACATAGTTACAGGATACCAGTCCACTTAAGACTCCAAAAAGAATAGCCTTATTATTTTTGTTTTTTATATATCGCAATAGTTTTTCACTAACCGGGATTTGTCCTTGGGTGCACTAGCATAACGCGTACATGGATAATCGTCGGTTGGTATCACGTTCGTTAAAATTAGTTATACGGCCTCTGCGAGTTGGCTTCGGCCCCTTGTACGCCTTCCAAAGGTCTAAAACCTCAGGGTCCTGAGATGTATAAATGCATAAATAATAATATTATTTTTACTACAAGACTTTCAGCACACAAGAGATGGGGAATTACGTAACTAATGGTGTGTCCACACACCGTGTCACCATGTACCGATGGTAGACATCCTACTCATACCCACAAAACGTTTTGGAAACACATTCATCGTGCGTGGAATTCTACTCCTTATTCACTCTTTACTTAAAAACCCAGAAAACCCCCAGGTTGTAGCTTCAACCTGGGGGTTTTTAAGTAAAGAGTGAATAAATTCCTCTAGGCAAACGTAGATCACATCATCGCTTACCATCAGGTGAGATAGTGATCAAACGCAAGCCTATCAACAAGAATCTCAAAATTAGGTTGGCAGTTCATCGAATAAAAAAGTTTTTCTTACGAGTTATTTTTACATAGGTAAATAATGTCTTTGATTGTACTAATGCAGGTCATAGTTTTGGATAATCATAAAAAAAGAACTGTCAGTATTCTGAATGTCCCAGACCTGGGACAATACCCCGCTAACACGTAGCGTGGCGTGATGAATGCGCGTGTCACGCTGGCTGCTGCCGCGATCACTCTCCGCCAACTAGACGAATGCTCGCGTATTTGTCACGCTAGAGTCGCGAGTGACGTGACGAAAAACGGCTGGGAATTTCAGCTTTTTAGTAGCTGCAGGTGCCATTAGTCTCTTTTGAGCTGAAGTTATTGCTCTGTTAACGGTTTTAAGTTTTAGTGGTTCAGGATAAAATCAACTATATAAGTCGTACTTAAAATAACATTATGATACATAACAACTTGAATATTTATTAAAAGGTTGTCCATGGAGTTTCTTTGCGTATTCTTCTTCAATTCTTCTTCATAGAGTTTTACGCTTTGGGATGTGTAATTAGCATCCTTGTTCTAACTAACAGACTTCTTGACAGTTCAGAAGTGTTTTTAAGCTGGTTCTTCTGCATATACTTCGTTTCATAAGTGTGAGTTGTAAAATAGGTTAATGTGAAGTGTGTGTATGTGTGTGTGTGAATTGTAACGTCTCGTAAGCAATAGCTTCCAAGTCTAGAATATTATTGACCATCGATTAGTATAAATTTTTTATGGTCATAGTGACCATAAAAAAATTAACAAGTGGTTTAACAAGTGGGTTAAAAATTAATTTTCGAATGGATCGTAGATGAAGAATGTTTCTTAAAATATGGATTCAAAAGATATTATTTTAACGCAGAATTTAGGTGATCTCCCCTGATTCACAACGATAGTAAATGCCATAGTAACTTCCATAAATATCTAATTGAAAACGGAAAATCAATTATGCCTTACGAAAACGCAACGAGTTTATAGATTGTTAAAGAGAAACTGTCGGTCATAATAAATTTAATTATGATGGACATGCCATATTACGCTAAGGACGTGAGTAGGTATAAATTACAAAATCTATTTGTGTTTAGTACATCATTCTCACCAACATTGATTGTATCGGTATTTATCTTATAAAGGTAAAACTACATAAAAGTTTACAATTCATACACTACCATCTCAGTGGAAATTGCTGACAGTAATGACTTACTAAGTCCCTGAAATTAGTCTAAGCCACTCCGACTTCTTGTCATAAAATTTTTATGCCAATGCGATGTTTTTCCAAAACACCAAAAGAGATTCGACGAAGACACCATATCGACACGAAATGATATTAAAAATCATAAATTATACAATAATAGTTACAGCTTACCCTACACAGCTAATCCTAAATTAATAAATTCAAAATAAAATTATATGCTAACTTTTATAAATATTAAACTCCATATTTAAAGTTCGCCGCTCTCCCCTTTAGTGCTGTCCGAGTGGTATATCGATAAAATATCAATTTGAGAGTCGATACCACCTTAGCACGACATGCTCGTAAAATTTTACAATCTATAAAATGCAAATAGATACCGCATCTGATGATGACACAACGATAATCGGCAATCGTTATACATTCATTAGCATTGAGGATCGCGTATCCACGGTATGTACCGGCGCGGATGTCAATTTAATTGCGTAATAAACTGTTTGTGTGTAGGTGCTGTTAAATAGAATTATATGCTTAGCTTGATGGTATGGCTGTGGGATAGTTATAGAGCCTCTGTAACGTCTGTTGGCAAGTAAGGGCATGGATAGTATTTGATGCTGTTATTAACAAAATTAACTTAGAAGTGACTGAGTCATATAAAGCATCGGGTTTTTAGTAGTATTCTTTCAAATAAATTTAGATTATATTCTAGATTTGGAATGAGTTATATTGCAATAATCTATATTCCCAAGCCTTTTACATATGTCACCTATAGTATCAATATATTTGTTTTTATTTATCTCGGGACCCTGGGGGTCCTAGACCTTTGGAAGGTGTACGAGGAACCAAAACCAACTCGCAGAGGCCATATAGACAGTTTTCATGAATACATACGATACAAATTTATTATTACACCTATCAATTCTCCTGTCTTAATAATCACACTAAACATTTAGTTTACGTGCGACCTTTAAACCCAACATATCAAGATTTTAACGGTGGCAAGCACTGTCAAATAAATATCTGATGCAAGATAGAGATAAGAATTAGATTAACATAGTAATAAACTGGTAAATGAGAAATTTATGTATCAACTAATAAACATTGCTATCACAACTGTGAAAAAGATAAGCAAAGACATCTTATCTGGCAAAGAAATCTATGGCACATCATTAAAGTCAAAGATATTATGGTTATAAAAAAACTAAAATGCACAAAAAATTGGTCTTCGGACTTTCACTTTTTTTTCGGCAACCTTTATTATCTAATCAATGTATCTTAGGCCAACCACAGGTTTCATAGTCTTATTCATAGAAGAACTGAATAATTAAGACAAGTGGTCGTCTCAGAGTCAGATAATTTGGCCATTTGATAGCATCGCGCTTCGTTTTACCGCGCAGCGCTGTTTTCTGGGCTTACATTTGCTGTCGAACATTTTTGAGGACACAATCCGAAAACAATTAAAAATATCAATTAACATCAGCTGCTATTACTGCACGCAAAAGTTAAAAGGGTAATTGGTTCGGCTCTCAACAAATTGAACATATATATAATAATAATATAATATAAAAATATAATATAATTATTATAATAATAATGGTAATTGGTTCGGCTGTCAACAAATTGAACAATCAGTAAGTTAAAATCCTTGTTGCTATAACGACCTTTTAAAGACGTCACTTAGAGTCTTGTCACTGTTACTAAAAATGAAAAGATCTGAATAAGATTTTAAAGGGTTTTTTAGGATAAAAATTGTGAGAAGTTGTGACCCTAATTTTTATGAGCCATAAATAAAATATCTAAAAAAAAATAGAGTGTGGAATTAATTGTATCGATAAATTATGTCGTGTCATTATCTTTTTTATAAAATTTATTATCAGCCGTCTCCTTAATTGTATTTTAAATTATAATGTTAACCTTTAACATTAATATTGTGCTGTAAAAAATGTCGCATAAAATGCTTTTTTGTATATTTATCGGTTTTAGTTTAGTGTGTGTCTAAATATTATTTGATTACAACATGAGATTAGTAAATGTTTTAGTGATGTGAATGATGTTTATTGTTATTTAAGTAAAATTATGGGGTAATAAAACAAAACTGTAAAATACAAAAAATCTTCATGTCACTAAACAAATTTTTCTACGAAGATAATATTAAATAGCTGAGAAAGAGAAATCGTACAAAAGTGAATCAGAGTTAGAATTAAGTATGCAAATGCCGCTCAGCCATAGGTTTCTCCCATTGGTCTTCGAAAGATAATATTTTCCTTGTCCATAGATACACAAGTGAAAGGTAGACATACACTATGTTTTACGTCATTGGAGTGTGATTTGAATTGAATGTTAAACCCCACAAAATGGAAGAATAAAAGCTCCCACAAATAGAGTTATAATTTTTTATTAAAATTATTCTTTCCACACAAAACATTTAAAGAAATGGTCATTGTATTGTCTCGTTGCACTCGTCTGTGAAAGTTTTACAGCCTTAACTTTCTCTAATATAGATAACAATCACCTTCTAGTGCCACTACTTATCAATTGCATTAGAAAATCACTTCCTTAGAACATAAACACAGACATAACCGAACACCTAAATGAAATGTTAGACATTTATCTAAAAGCGACTCACCGTACATTTACCTAGTTGCGTAATGTGGACAAACAAGCGATCAAACAGACAGACGTGTCACGTAAATCGACACGTTTCGTAATTCTAATATACACACCGAATTACACGCTAACATTATTTACAAGACAAGTGTTGGAACAGAGAAAGTCATGGAGACTACTTCAAATATTTCTTTTTTTGTAAAAAATTATGTTTCTTAAGATTTAAAGTTTAAACAGGAATAAAATTTATCTTTGTACGAAAAAAATGCAATTACTTTGGCATATTTTGTTTTAAATTGCAAGAAAAATATTTTAAATACCATGCAACTATTTTGGACGGATAAATAGAAAATTAAGGCGATTTTTTTTAAACAGGTTTTGTGTTGCTTGCATTGTTGCAATGATTAGTCTACGTGATCTTCTTTCAAATAATAGTTGCTAATAATAATTTTGATATCGGCTCCTAATTTGCCCGGATGCGACTAAATAATAGGTAGTATCGATTGCCCACAATATCTAAATCTTGAAAAGACTATTAGTCACACTTAAAAAAAAAAATAGTGCGATGCTTAAATATATTGACTTCATCGTCCGCCCTGTTCCCACAACACCTACCGGCGACAGCACGAATATATTAATATCAATATTTAAATCACCAACCGGTTGTCCCATTAAAACACTATTACAATATTAGCATATTTGATAAACAATCGATAATCGAGTGACAGGGTACAGCACTATTCATTTAGAATGTATATTTGAGCCACACTATTCACATAGAATATATTTAGCGACCTTTTACACTAGGTAATTAATTTCCTGTCAGCTGCAATTAAGGTGATATGTTGAGGTAGAGATTTCGGAGATTATGTAAGGTCCATAAAGTTGTATGATTAATGTAATCTTGTGTCAGTTGAATGTGATATTATAATTATATATCCTGTCAGTTTATTTGTTACAGAATATTAAGATGTTTTGAATAATCTCGTCGGTCACTGACAGGTTTTGGCACTCCAGAGCGACCACGAGCTCCTAATGCAATCCATTTTATGACTGAAACTGAACTATTTAAGCCAAATAGGATGGCTATATAGAATCTAATAATAATAATATAAATTGACCGATTGCTAAAAATTTTTCACAGAAAGCTGCTTTATTCCTGAGTGATATAGGCTATATTTTATGTGCGCGGGCGAAGCTGCGGGCAAAAGCTATTTGATATATTTATTTATTACACATTTCATGGACATAAAGGTACAGAGGCGGACTTAATGCCTTAGGCATTTTCTACCAGTCAATCTTTGGGTGATGCAGAGAAGAATAGTGGTAGGTGCAATAAAAGAGAGAGAGAAAAAAAAGGTTAGGTTAGAAAGATATACAAATGAATCACAGATACAACACAATATAGGTAAATATAATATATACATAATTTAATGAACTAAATAATGATAATAATATAATTCAGCTTACCTACTCATTATATGAGTTTTATAGGTGATCTCCAGGAATTGGCAAACTGAATCACCTTTTTTTTTCATTTTATTTATTAATTATTAATTTAAATTGTGTTGTATCCAATTGCTCAACGTAGCTTTTTATTTCCGCAGTTTCCATCTGTTCCACCGTGGCCTTTGAACACAAAAGGCAATTGAAGGAGAAGGAACACAAGTAGATTTTCGTCTTTAATAGTTTGACATTTCCTCTCACTACTAACCACACAGAGCATGAGGAGTCATTTGAGGACTTCTCACCCAAAAAAAGGGCCGCTGTTTTAGAATTTAGGATAGATATTAATAGACAAATATCAGCAAGAACATTAATAATCTGATCTTAAGAATAGTTTAAGCTCTGTAAAATATAAATAGTTATTATTGCTCGCAAATTATAAAATTAGATTATTGCATTATAAAATCACAATTTGCTGGTAAGTAGGTAAGCTTATAAATTCATGCCATTTGTCTTGGCAATACATTAACAACATGGCCGTTTGCCGCCATTTTCAAATGTATTTCACCGTCAAATTATTTTCAATACACTTAATCTTTATAAATGAGGGTAATATAAACTTTAGTTATCGCCCGTTAGTTTCAAATTAAAAGTTAATCTGGCAATTAATATTTTATGTTCTGTTTGCTACGGGCATTTATACTCTGAACGTACTTAATTTTTTCGCAAATTCAAGGTTTCAATTTTGGCGACTTTTTTTTTTTTTTTTTTTCGGGTGGGAAAATCATCTAATGACATCCCGCGCTCTTGGGCGGAGCGGGAGATAGTGTCAGACTTTTACTGACTAAAAACCCACTCCTGTTCCTTCTTTGCCATTTTTCCAGGGCCCCGGGATCACTTTCGCATCACCCATGGCCCCAGTAGGCCTCGACCCTGCTGGGCCCCTACGGTTGCTGACATCTCCCTGAGGCGCGCGTGGAACACTACGCGCCGTCGACGACTTGGGCTCGGTCCGGACAGTTACCGGACGATCGGACGGCGAGCCACCCATTGCTAGCCGTCCGCAAGCCCGCGCCTACGGTGGCCGGAAATCGGGATCGGAATCCCGGCGGCGGTTGGGGCGTGAGGACCGTTGCCTCACGCGATCGGCCGCCTCCTTTGCTAGCATTACTGCTTCGCAGAAGGAGGCAACCGCCTGCCACTCCTCCTCACTCCGGACCATGGCCTGTACCAAGGCCCGGCGCGAGAGATCGCTGCCGCCGATCGCCCCCACGAGGACACGGCGGTGCTCTGCCCAAGCAGGGCACACCTCTACCGTATGCTCCACTGTGTCCTCCGGGCGGTCCACACAATGGTGGCACCCGGGCGTCTCTTCTGCACGAATCCGGTGCAGGAACCTCCCGAACTTACCATGTCCGGTGAGGACCTGCGTCATGCGGTAGGTAAGGACGCCGTGAGGCCTTTCCAGCCACTCCTCAAAGAGGGGACTTATCGCCATAATTATGGCGTGCCCACAATTTTGGCGACTGGATTTTAAACTGGTTCATCATCACTATATTTCAAATATTTATTGCACTTCATGGTGTAAACAAATCGTTATCATTTCAGCCGAAAGACGTCCACCATAGATCTCCATTAAGTGTTGCGACAACGAACGGTTAGGTTTGCCAAGCGAACCTAGAACAGAAACAATTTATGAGCCATGTTAATATTTTCCATCGGCAACTTGGCATTCAAATCAAATCAAATCGTTTTATTTGTCACAATGCAGGTACAAAGTTCACAAAAGGTGTTAAAAAAAAAAGTAAAAATACTAAAACCCGACTACGACAAAAAAAAACGACGAAACTAAAAGTATGAAACAAGATTTCCAGGATGCTGAAATAAACAAGGTAAATAGAAAAGCCGCAGTCACACATTATAGGTAACAACTAAAACACTTTAATAACGTGTGACTACGGCTTTTCTTTTTACCTTGTTTATTTCAGCATCCTGGAAATCTTGTTTCATACTTTTAGTTTCGTCGTTTTTTTTTGTCGTAGTCGGGTTTTAGTTTTTTTACTTTTTTTTTATTTAAATTATTTTGGTGTTAAATCACTGTGCTTCTATACCATTTGCAAAAGCTAAATTTAAAATTTCTAATTAATAATGGTAAATTAATTTTGGTCCACCAGAGGGCGCCACATTGAATTTTGATGATATATTTTGATAAGTACCAGTGAAGCCCTTTCGAATGATATCAAACACGGTGTATTTATCTTAACATTTTTTTTAACACATGACTTCTTGTCCGCTAGAGGGCGTCACTTTAAATTTGAACAATATTTTGGAAATGTACAAGTAAAGTTCTTTCAAATGATACCAAACACGGCGTATTTATCTCCATTTTTATTTTTTACACATTACTTTTTGTCCGCTAGAGGGCGCCATATCAAGTTTTGTGACTTGTCACGTAACCTATGTTCAGCGGACAATTAAGACGGTTCTAACGATACCTCATACGTCGAGTTCCGATAAGTAGATTAGGACCTATGTGGGAACAGATGAACAAACTCACATACATACATAGCCTGTCAAAATCATAACCCTCCGTAGTCGGGTAAAAATAATAATATTAGTGCTTTGAATTCTACTGGCAAGTATACATATATTATTATTTAGGTTTTATAAATGTCGGTAGGTATAATTAAAACGTCAGCTAATAAATAAAATAAAAATAGTAAACGAAGTCAAAAATTAAAATAGAATTATCAACAGTAAACCTAATTATTCTTCATAAATTCAGTCGTAGAGTAGCTAATAACATAATTTGAACGGTATGTCATTTCACGTTTGGTTTTAATGTTAATATTAGTTATTTCCGTGTGTTGTTGGATTGTGTTGATAGAGGTCTACTGTTAAACATAGACTTCCCACAAGAATGACTCATACTTTATATTTTCACATCCACCAGACTTTCAAGACCATTACTAGGTCTGATAGGTTCATTATCATCATAGCTCCGTAGTTTTTTTCAAACTAGCTTGGGGTCGACTTCCAGTTTAACCGGATGCGGCTGAACATCCGTGTTTTACTTGGAGCGACTGCCTATCAGACAACAAGATGGTCTTTGGATAGACTGATGGTCAGATGTCCTGGCATTTGACTTTGTCTGAGAGGTTCAAAGGCTTAAAATAAAATCAACATCTTATTCGCAAAAACAGGGGTCGGAATTTCTCACAAACGCTGCAAACACTCAAGTCCAATGGTATTTTCTTTCCCACAGTCTGCACCGACTTACTCCACAAACAGCTGACATTGATTCCCTCCCCAGATGACAGGAAGCGATCATGCTATAATAAGCCAATGCAATAAATTAAATATTTATCGCCAACAGCTCATGGCTAAGCGTATTTACTCACACAAGCTGTTTGTAACTAGCTGTAACAAGGAGAGTCGTAATTCCATCAAGTTTTGGACACGTTAAAGAATGAATCAGAAAACTAACTTCGGTTAACTCACGCTTGAAAGCTATTTTATGACAAATGTTGAATATTTCATTAAAGTTGCAGGTGGAGTACCTGCATTAGTTTTAAGTCGTGATTTTTAGTAGCACATTCATCATCATCATCATCATTTTAACCGAAAGACGTTCAGTTGGACATAAGCCTCCCCCAAGTGTTGTCACAACGAACGGTTCTGGGTGTCTCGCATCCATTGGATTCCCGTGACCTTCACCAGGTCATCGGTCTACCTTCCAATGCAGCATCTTCCGGTACACGGCCGCAACGCCCAGTGTCTTTTAGTCCCAACGATCATCCGTTCTGCGAGCAAAGTGCCCTGCCCACTGACACTTAAATTTGGTGTTTCTAGTAGTTAGTATCTTATTGTTCCAAATAAAAATAAACTGCAGAGTATCTGTTGACATTCTTCTTTCGAAATACTACGTGTCTTAAACGTTTGCGATCTGCAACTGCAAAGATTTGGCACTACTTCATGTATTTTTTTTTAATATTCATCGAAGTATTTGTCGACCATCAGCATGCACGGCAGTAGTTTGAAATTAAACCTTCTGACTGCCTGTGTGACATTAACATAACACACGTCTTATAACCTCATTACATATTCAAAGCGTAAACCATTTCAATACAAAACAAATTACCATTTACGACTGTCGATAACAAATAAAAATATTTATTAAATAAGCACGAAACGACAATAAAACGCGAAAATTAAGCTTCAATAACGTTTTAAAGTCGTATAATAATCGTAAATTAAACGTTTACGAGCGTACGATCGTTATGTGACTTCAGACGTTCATATTACCTAGATACTTAATGGACAAGTGGGAACTTAGGGGCTGGCTTATGCCCCGTATATCATAATTGTCGTAAGTGCCTATAAACATTCTTTACGCAGACTTCTCTTATTACTTGTCTCTCGTTTTGTCTTTATAGTTTTATCTTTTGTCATCACGCGATTGTTCGTTAAGTGTATGTTATTCAATTATTTTGTTGCCCAGATCAGACATGTCTCAGAATCCTCTATGTCATCCTCTCTTTTGTTTGAAAAGAGTTTTTTTTACATTTCGTTCATCATACGAAATACATAATTATTTGCCATACTGTTTGAAGCCTGCTTGTTTCTTTTCGATCAAGGGTAATAAGTATCTTTAAAGTTGTAAGATACTTTTACAATCTTTTCGAAGTATGTTTTGTTAAGCAGTGTTAAGGCCATGCCATCATTTAGTAGCTAGCCCAGTTTCTTCACAATCATAAAGAAATAATTTACTACTGAACCCAAACGCGATAGAAATCATCGCATATTCACATTACGTATATATCTAACATCTGGCACACCGACGAAACCCCGCGGCGTCGCTTACCATTATTAGGACATCGATTAACTAATATTCTATATTGGTTTTCAACTATTCATATTCTTGCCTCATTAGCTATAGTGTTGATGTCTTCCGTGAGGTTTTTAAGATGTTTTTGCAGTTCTAAAGTTGGTGACATTTGTATAGAAATTGCTAACTGTTGAATAGAACTCTGCAGGAGGTCTATGCGTTGGCAGGATGTTTAGAAAGCTGCGATTATGAATCTATGTTATAGAATGGCTTTTGTTGGTCATATGTAACCCTCTTTATACCAAGATTGAAAAAATAAAAGGCCTTCCACAGTGGTTCTTACAGAACATATACAACACATATGTATAACAAAACATTAATCAGCCAACCAACAATAATTGAGGCGCACTAGTGTTTAGTATTCCCACTTTGGTTGGAGTGAGAGGTGTCACAGTCACTTTAGCTGATTAAAATTCACTTGTGTTCCATCAGTTGCTTTTGAGTTCCAAGGCTGTGGTAATTTTTTTTTTTTAAATTCTTTATTGCTATATCACATGTGTTACATAAGATCTTAAGAATTTAGTTAAGTGCACATGGACCCTGTCGGGCACAGCAATTACAAACAATACAGGTAGAAGTACAGTTTTAGAGAAAAAAGTTAAAAAAAAAGGAATCGGATATACAACTCAAATCATATGAAATACAACTGTCACCAAAATAGCAAATAAAAATAGTAAATGTCACAAATTCATTAAATGTCAAAATACATTTTTCAATTGTCAGAACTAAATTCATTATAAATGTCAAAATTAATTATTATAAAATGTCAAAATTAATTCGTTACAAATGTCAAAATAAATTCATTACAAATGTCAAAATGAATTCATTACAAATGTCAAAATAAATAAATAAAAAAATTCTTTCGGAAAATCCCGCAGCTGACTGTCGCATCACTTAGATTTATTTTCCTGACTCACACGTCTATTATGGTTTCAAGTATCGTCACTGTTTTTACTTGCCTTTTCCTTTTTTTATAAGCAATTTATGTTACCAGTATCTCAAGTCTTAAGTTACGTCCATATTTTCTACGTTAAAAGTTTTTAACAATAATGTCTTTCATAATTTCAATGTTATAAATTATAATGCTTTGGTAGCAACTGTATCGAGTCAGCCCTTTTAGCAATCTTCCCTGAGGTAGTCAACATTACAATAAAATTTTCCACTTATTGCCCTGGTGTGCAAACACTTGAGATAAAACACTACACCAATTTTACGTCACAATATCCACCAAGAATCAATTTGCAAATAATCAAAACAGCCTCTGAACTTTATTCGAAAAAATTCTGCCAAAAAACGCAAAAGAGTTTAATAAACAGAAGCTCGATATTCATAAACCACCACAGCAAAGTCATATATCCTAAGGGGATAAATGACTTTGCTGTACCAGCCATAAACAAAATATACGACAATAAATCTGGAAACTGATACTTTAGCGAACTGACGACATCTCAGTCCAATACATAACAGAAAGGCTATCGGCTCCTTGCTCATATATTACAGCGAACACTATCTCACATCGACTATGTCAAGATACTTTAGTACCAGATTAAGATAAAACTACACGTTTAAAGATACTCGCTAATATACTGGAATTATAGTCATATTGGTCGTAAAATTGTTGTTACTTGTAAGTGGTGTAGTGACCGCGATTCCAATGAGTTCAGCTTTTCTACATAACATTTAATTGAATGTCCATTATCGATAGTGGAACAGTTAAGTTTTTGCAGTCTTAAAATGCAATCCTGCATTAGGTTAGACTGATTTTATTTTTTATGTAGTTGCTGTGCCTACATAATTATGGTACCTAGTTGTTTAACATTTTTCATCACCATCAATCCCATTTGACGTTGCTTCTTCTTCGTGTTGTCTGTTATCTAGCATTTTATGATACGTATAATATAACTAGCTTCTACCAGCGGTTTTGCCCGTGTGAAAGTAGTTTTCTCCACGGAAATTTTGAACAATACTTTCTTAGCGCATGCATAGTGCATACGTCAATCCGTTCAGTGGTTTCAGTTGTGTGTCGATGGATCACTCAGTTAGTAACAGTTGCCTTTTATATAATTATATGTATAAAGATAATAACATTGATTGTCCGTTTATTGACTGATAAACGTTGAACGTACCACTAAATGATACAATTTAGAATGTTACGAAATGTAATTCTCTAAAACTATACATAATATATGTCAATCGCAATTGCTCCTCGAACTCACAAAAACGCATATATGATGTGTTTTTTTTTTTGGTAGAAAATCATCAAATAATTACTTGCGCTCTGAGTGGAGCGAGAGGGAGTTTCAGACTTATACTGAATAAAACGAAACTGAGTTCCTTCAGTTGCCCTTTGCGTTGCAGAACCGTGATTGTCACAGGTGATATAGCCTAGGCTCGTACTCAATTCAATTAGTATTACAGATTTTGAGATAGTTAGGTTTATCGGTTAAGGTACGCTTCTTGCACTCTCAAACGTAACTTTAGTAAACCGACATCCGATAAAAAGATAACCCGATTAATATTCGCTCACCTTACAAATAATACACATAACAGCTTTTGCTCTTATATGTATTACTTGCAGGGCTAGCATATTAACCGACATATTTTATCGGTAATCGGCCCAAGCAGCTTTGCGAAGCCGATTGAGATAAAAGTACAAGACTTAAAGTACTTTAAGAAGTACAAATGGAGTCACAACTGTACTCGGTTTATGACGATGGTTATTTTATGCGGCCACTTTTTATTGCATGGCAGTGTATGACGTGAGGTGAAGTTCAAATTGTTGGGACACTATATTCGGTATTTTTTATGATTTTTGCAGTTGTATGGCATTTTGATGTCTCTTTAGTAGGTTTTTTTATTGTAATGTTTCTATTTTGTTGGTTTTGTGTCATAGTAGGTCATAAATGCCTAAATGTGATACTTGTCATACACTGGTACAATGGAAATGGTTGAAGGAAATATCGGTTTGATCATGATTGATGACAATGACGACAGATGAGCTACCTACAGATCATGTTAGTGCCAAACAGATTGATCTAGTTAGCATCCCTGGAGCAATGGAAATGTGAGCCACACGGTATTATTAATATACAATAAATTTATTAATATACAATCTATCTCCTTGTAGCAGCATAATAAACTTATTTATTTCTACGGTACCTTTGTTAAGTTGTTTTTTTCTTAAAAATCTTTTAAGTGTTCACCAAAATGCATCAAGCCTATCACTAGTCGTCAACTAGTCCAGAATCAAGGAAACTAGACCCAAGAAAAAAAATTCGCAATTGAATATTATACCGTCAACAAAAAAGTCCAGACACATGAAACATTAATGTCAGCACTTGACAAATGGTCCAGACGCTGCACTCTTTAACGTCACTGTCATGTATAATGCAGACGCTGAATGCCAGACAGATATTATTAGGGTTCCTTAATAAAACAATTGAACTCGGGACTTTTACCGGGTCTAAGCTACCGGCCTGACTGCTTATCCATAGGCCTGACTGTCTGTCACAGCGATTATTTCACCTATCATATCAGATGTTACAGAATACGTGTCACTGTAGATGTTAGTCTCTATCATAGTGAAAAAAAGATTACCAGCTACCAAAAATTGTTAAGAATAGAAATGGAGAGGTAGGCCAAAGAATTTATAGATAGATTGTGTGAGATACAGATAGTCAGATGGTCGAAAAAGACGCAACGGAAGATGAAAACATATTGTGACCCCAAACAACATGGCACAAGGGCAAAATATTATGATGAACTTCTACTAAAACTATTGAATTTTGGTAGTACGGAACTCTTAAAACTCAAGTCCAACTCACGCTTTTTACCCACACGGTACCCAATACCGCCGAAATTTATGGAAATTTTATTGAAAATTTGTACAAAAAAAAATGGTTAAATCAATATATTCGGTGCTAAGATTAATGGCGTTCAAGAACATGTTAAATTCACGAAGCTGATGCAGTTGCTATTTGATATGCTAAAAAGCCATGGCAACAAGTTAGATACATATAAAGTAAGTAACGTCATCCTTACCCGTACATTACTGATGCTGGGTGATAGTGAATGTATGTAGAGACTTAGGAATTGGAGGTGGTGAATTTGAAAATGATTTTAAACTTATAGCAATTTATGGAGAGTACCAAACAATAAAGCATTCAGGGTGTTGATGGGACTGTCCCGGAAATGCATCATATCATTATAACTAACTTATTAATATTGCTTGTGCATTGCTTGACTAACATTATATACAACAAAATTGTTACCAACACAATGAATCTTGTTAGGTAACAATAAAAAAGCAATAATAATAAAAAAAAGTTTTTTTTTGCATTATTACAAGCTTATTTTATTTTTATATTCATATGAGAACTCCACATTGAGTGAAGGACTCCTTTAAGATGCTCTTTTGATCTCGTCTTCCCATCGTATCAGTGGTCTCCTTCTGCCGCTTTTTCTATATCTGACTTTTAAGGCTCGCTACGTGACTTGCACTTTAGTTTTTATGCATAACTCAACACATTAGTTGTTTTTGTTACTGTTTCATTATTCTGTATTTTTATTGTTAGATGTTCATTTGGCGCTTTGTTTTGACTGTAAATTTTCACGTCTAGTATCCGTATGTCAAACCCAGTAGGAGGCTATAGTTCATCATCCTTATTGG
This sequence comes from Mythimna impura, assembly GCA_905147345.3. Lineage (NCBI taxonomy): Eukaryota > Metazoa > Arthropoda > Insecta > Lepidoptera > Noctuidae > Mythimna > Mythimna impura. The sequence continues at coordinate 2,093,229 of LR990344.1, forward strand.
CATAGCATATTACTTTGTTACATTGACCATCAAATTTTGCAAAAATTCAACTGTAACATTCAACTGTTTTTTTTTCTTTAATCTAACGCTACTGATCTCAACAAAAACTAAACCACCATTACTATTTATATGTCACCAGGAAAATAAACCAAGGTTTCCAAAAAAATTGTAAAAAAAGGAGCTCCAATAACAAAAATACAAGAGCAAAACCTTGGGGTTTATTAATGATAATATTATACTCTGGACCGACAGCAGTATCGGATGAAGTATGTTTAATTCATTTGACACCAGAATAGATGTCTCCTGGACAGATGCATGATAAATGGCGACTGTACTGTATTAAATGCAGTTGTCTGCAGCTTGTGATAAGCATAATTTGGTAATTTAATAGTCCAGGTCACGGTGCATAGCAAATAAGTATTTGTCTGTCCGGTAACCTTCATTGGTACATGATATTTGAAATTATATTCGGTTGAAGGAAATATTCGAAGTTTGGAGATTTGTAAGTCTGAAAGACTTGAATTTATTTTATGAAAACCGGAACAGAAAAGTAAAGAGAGAAGAAAAGTAAGAAAGTACGAATAATATTTTGTTGCAAATTTCCCAAAACCATAAAACTTAATGTTGTCATTGTGCATTGTAAAAAAACCGAAAACTAAAGAAAAGTATAATTTGAATAATTATAGTCAGCCAACTACTTCACATGACGCTTTTTCTGATTTTAAACAAAAACCAAATGGAAATGAATAAAAATATTTACAACTTAATTATTCTTTCTGGAAGGAGACCCCACTGTGACAATTGATGCTATCAAATTAAATATTGTTTTCTTTGTGTCATCATTGAATAAAACTTCATATTTATTATGTTGATCTTCCTACGACTTAGACTGATCCAGAATATTAATGTTTTGTATCATAAATTCCACAAAATAATGTCACTTAGTTTACTGGAAATTATTAAATTAATTTTTGATTAAAACTGGTTCTGTCAAGGTCCATCCGTCTCTATATTCAGTATTCTGATGTTTTTGTTACCTAATACTAATTTTAGCTTAGTTTGTGTTACCTATTTTACCGTGGTGTATTGTTCGGTGCTTAAATGTGTAATTTTAATAATTACCTGCCAGTGGATCATCCTAAGTTTGACTACTGCTTTACATCTCATCATCTTCTTCATCCTTTTCACTATCAACATCATTTTCTTCAACAAATCACGAGCCGTCAACATTTAGCAAAAATTCTTACACCATATTTTTTCTGCCAACATCTTTAGCCACGTGATCATCTCGGATTCAACGGCTGTTCATGATGGATGGTCCAGACAGCGTTCTGCAGTTTTTGCTCTGCATAATGTTATCTCCGAGACATCGGGTCACCGCTGCATAATGCAAGAATAAAATCAATTTTGTATTTAATTTTCATGTATCGAAGTGTTTGTAGTTGGGGACGGTAATTTATAACTGTTTTCTGACAGAACTGAGGTTTGTAGGATCTTATTTTTGGTGATACCTATGTTGAAAAGATTATTTGTTTCATTCTGATACAGAATAGAATAAACTTTATTGTACACCAAAATAGTAACAAATCTTTTTACACTAACTTAAATCTATGGGTACAATGGCGGTATTATTGCTGACAGCAATATCTATCAGACAACCTTAGAATAATCCGTAAGAACTTGAAATAAAAAAGGTATAATATTCTGACAAGGATAGTTCATTCTCATAAAACATTAAATACCTCTTACACTCACTTCTAGGATCTAAAAATGTTAGACTTTTTGTACATCCTTACAATTCTTCACGGATTTGTATTCCTTTAGCAAGATGCAATTCGAAGCTCTTTTTACTGCCAAAACTTCAAACATTGTTGTTCAACTGGTCGATACCTACAATTATTTCCACCTCATTACTTCCATACTTCACAAGCCAAACCATCCAAAAACAGACATACCGATCACTGTTTGAACCAAAAACTGGCCTTACTTAATGATCTACCAAGGTGCCCCAGATTTTTTCATCAATTTGATGGATGGCCTCAAGGTGTTCGTTAATTAGTTCGACAATTAGCCCTCCTTCCTTTGTTTGATGAACACCGTGACAGAATTCGGGTTCATTCTCGTACAAAAAACTTTTTTCTTTGTCAACCTTAAGTAATAAAGTATTGTAAGTGAACGAAGAATGGATGGTACGGAATAAAAGCGATTTTATTCAATAAAAAAGCAGTTGGTTTTGATTAAAATGAAAGGTATACTTTTATGAATTCGTTTATTTTTTTCATTCATTTCTGAAAGTCAGCTGCAGGTACAAATTAACAAACTGAAATCATTTCCATAGGTCGTTGAGATTACAAGTTTACACGTGATTTTCAATTTAATAGGAAAGCAGGATCAATAGGATGGATACAGTGATGAGAGTGAACATAATTTTAATAGACTCCTAGGGAGCTTTATGTTTACTTGTTTTGCACCAATGTAGTTACCTTAAGTCGGTAAATGGCACAGACATTTTTCAATGCTTGTTAACTTATTTCTCTTAATTACTTAATTAACTCGTATTATATACTTTCTTTGCATCGTTTTTTTTTTGTCTATATGTTAGACCTTTAAAAAGGTCTGTTTCTCATGTTATTGGTTTATTATTCTGTAAGTAAGTCTTTTGTAAAATAAAATAAATATAGTTAAAGTAAAGCTTTTGGCTATTGATAGTAAGTCATCTTCGCTACATGAACATGCAATACTAAACAGGGGCACCAATGGTAACGCACCGCTTACCCTTTCTGAATAATCTTCATTTTCCGAATTCATAATAAGTATCTAAAACCAATAACACTATTTTGGTTTTCTAATAAGTCTTTGTTCTTTGTAAGTAGTTGCTTGTAAAATTATGTTTTAGTCCGATAAATTATTGTTTTACCTTTATTTTAACTTCAATTTTTTACTTTTACTTGACAAGACATCTAACACCACCATCAGCAAGCTTGTTGCCTGTGCTCATTCCGTTATAGATCACAAACGCGACGCTGCCATAAAAACATAGTTTCACACATGCTATTCACACAGTAATGAACGATAAACACAGGGTGTCATCAGTAAGATTATCTCCTATAAGTACACTGCTAATAATAGATCTTGATGTTACTACTGGAAATATGTTTCTGTGATGAATAGGTGTCAGAGCTCGTCAGAATTAGCACGACTTGAGAGAAAAATGCATGCCAAAGTGAAGTAAAATAATTTTGAATGCAGTTAAGAAATAAATATAATACGATATTACAGAGAGGGTATGAGGAATAGGTTCCCTTAGTGGAAATGGAGGATCCCTCGACCAGACGGATATTAGGTCTGATCCGGCCAACTGCCCGACAGTTGAGTTTGGGCTGTTGTATATTATTATTAGTATTCTAAACGCGCGATGAACTCTAATACAGCGATGCAGGATTTCGAATTTTAGTTCCTACGTTGCGTCACAGATGTCGTTACAAAGGTACCCATGCGAAATAAGCTGCAAAGTTCTGAAAACCAAACAGGTGTAGTATGTTAACTGCTGTATATGATCTAATCGCGTGGAGAACTTTTTTACCTCGATGTAGAATTTGTGTCACGTCAGGTCTTTTTAGTTCGTATGTGGCAGCACAGATGTCGCTACCATATTAAATAAGGTAAAGCGCCACGCAAACCCGCGCCTACGGTGGCCGGTAATCAGGATCGGAATCCCGGCGGCGGTTGGAGCGTGAGGACCGTTGCCTCACGCGATTGGCCGCCTCCTTTGCTAGTATTACTGCTTCGCAAAAGGAGGCGACCGCCTGCCACTTCTCATCGCTCCGCACCATGACCTGCACGCGCGGCCCGGCGCGAGAGATCGCCGCCGCCGATCGCCCACACGAGGACACGGCGTAGTTCATTACCTTCTAGATTCCATCAAAATCGGTACAATAGTTTAACCGTAACAGACAGACAGAATTATGCTTAAATTTATTAGTTATTTTATTTAATTAGTATGGAAGGAAAAGGAACGTTAAACTTAAAAAAAACCATCCAATTTACAAGTTACGACCGTTTCGTTTCGATTCTCTTTCGTCGATCGCCTCGAGTCGGCTACGCCTCCTATTCCTTTGTTCTGACCATGTGACTGAGCGTTGAGATGACGTCAGAACAAAGGAATCGGAAGCGTGGCTGACTCGAGGCGATTGACGAAAGATAATCGAAACGAAACGGTTGTGACTTGGCTAGGGGGCCTGTTTTATAAACACTAAGACACTGCCGCTGCTATCCGTAGGTACTCCTCGCTTTTCTCGATAAAGTTAACTCTACAAACTAGTTCAGCCAAACAAAATCAACTCCTTAACAGAAGCAAACATTTGCTCCCTGAGCGTGCAAATTGCTGCTATATTACATGACTCCTGATAGCGCTAACACGGAGCTGTCTGTCAGTGAAGACGTCTTGATTACTCGCCACTTATTCTCTGCAACAAATATATAATTTAAAAGAAACGACACAGGTGTCTGACTCGTTTTTTATCATTCCTGAGATAGTATCTGAAGATACAAAGTAACACACACATAGTGCATGTTTTTAGTGATACTACTTGTTATTTATTTATTTATAGCCAGCCCGTATTGTCTCACTGCTGGACAATGGCCTCCCTTCATTCTTTCCGACGATCACGATTCCTCATTTTCTCATTCGAATTCTTAAAGAAGACATCCTCACTACTGGTATATTATACAAAATATGCTACACCATAAACTGATCCAATCGACCAAGAATCCCAATTTGGTATTACAGTCACGATTTTGAAGACCACCCTACACAAATGCAGCCAAATTGCCACCTTAAAAGACCTATAACATACCGATAACCATGCAAATTCACTCATGTATGACAGCAAAGCAAATAAGCTAACAACTATGTATTCGAAAACACACCATAACCATTTACCTCTACTAAGAACCGGCGCACAAACTGCGTTTCGTCATACTAAAATGTCGTGTGAAAATCGCGGCTAAAATACTCCACAATGCATAGTAAATCGTTGCAAGACATCGCAACAAGCGATCGGATGAATAATGCAAGTACACGCTTTGAGACGCGGCGATAAATAACGATTATAATTTTATCGTGATCTGCAATAAATCTGCGATTGAATGCTAGTGTGCACGCCGCCTTACCGTCAACAGAATGGTACGTAATTTTCGTTTTTAGTGTCAGTTTTATACGGATGGGGATTTTGTACAACTTAAAAGTAAGTATCTTTTTTGAGAATGTACTTACTTGTATCTTCTATTTTCCATCTTTTTGTATGCATCTGCTTGAGTGTCGATTCTACCGCTTAAGTCTTGGTGTATTTTTTTTAACCATAAGTTGCTCAATATTCGTATGATTAACATCACATGCTAGTAAAGCTAGAACCTTGGAAATCTTGTTTTCTCCTCTTCCTTGCGTCGTTTATTCTCAATGCTGAGGGTCGTGACCTCGACGAATAACTCTTTTCTGGAATATATTTCGCCATGTTGTCCTATCTTCGGCGACGTGGATGGCGTCGCGGACTGTGGTCTCCAGTGTAGCAAGGATTTGGTCTGACCAACATATCGGACTCCTGCCCCTGGGACTTTTCCTTTTCCTGTCAGTAGCAACTTTTCCAGGTTATCACTTCTATTTCTGGCAATATGGCCAAAGAAATCAAAGAATCATCTTTGGCATATGGTAGCGAGCCTCATGGGTGGGTGACTTGAGTTCGACTATTATGGAGTCGTAGGTTCGATGCTCTGTCCAGTGGATTCCGAGCATTTTTCTCCAACACAACATCTTAAAAGCGTCAATCCGGCAACGGTCAGCTTTTTTAAGGGTCCAGGTCTCTGCATCATACAGAAAAATGGAGAATAAGAGTTCGGTGACGAACTTTCTCTTGGTCTTACGCGAGATGTTCGTCTTGGTCCAGACGCAATTCAACTGTGACATGGCGCTCTTTGCCATCCCAATACGTCTTCTTATGTCCTGCTCATATGACCCATTGTTTGTTATGGTAGAGCCCAGGTAGACAAACTCGTCTAGCTGTGTCCAAGTTTTACTCACTTTATCACGAGTTATATCTTAATATTGTAATACAAAGTTGTATGTGGTCTAGTCTTAATTCTATTTCAACTATGATTATTGTATAAGCTTCTATCACACGCACTAATAGTTTGGACTCGACAGCTAACCCAACATATCCACCAGCAAGCTCAACAAAATCTTCCCATCGTAAAACTAGCGCGCATCGTTTTTGCGCAATCGACGTTCAAGATTTACAACGTGACGCGTTTGATTTACGAGTGACAACACTAGTACAATGTGCTTGATAGTTGCTCGTAGAAATGTGATGGGAAAATTAGTGCATAATGATTTGATGGTACTTAGACCTAAGGCTAGATTTATTTATTTATTTATTGAGAAGGCACCTCAACGATTTACTCACTAAACATATACAAAAAAAGACACATATAGTTATAGGCATAGTGAATTCATCACTTTAATAGAGGTGCACAATACTGACAGAAGATTCAACAATTAATTGACATGACAGAAAATGTTAGCTTAAATATATACAAGTTACAGGTCATAATAGCAAAAAACAAAAGCTTGATAGCAAGAAGAAGTGAAATAATGGTGAAGATGTCGGTAATATATTTTGTGAGAATTTGAGGTGGTATTTTGGTTCCTAATCTTAGATAAAGCAATCATACCTAATAAAAATTACAATCGCACGACGTTGTTTTACCGTAATGTAAACTAGAAATAGACTAACACCTTTCCAATAGAGTAGTAGGCAGAACTCAGAACGCCTACTGATACGACCCTTATATAGGTACTCCTTTTGTTTAATTGAAGTTTATACATCTGGACATAAGAAATAATTATGTACATATTCTTATAATATTAACATATTTACCGAAATTAATTTGTGTTTTAATAAATGAATTCGATGCTTTCAAAATGAATCGCAAGTACAGAATTACTAGTTACTTTTGTTTTTTTTTTTCACAGGCTTGTTGGTCTAGTGGTCAGTTGCCCTGAATGCCACGCCGGAGGTTGTGGGTTCGATTCCCACCCAGGACAAATGTTTGTGTGATAAGCACGATCATTTTTTCTGTGTCTGGGTGTAATTTATCTATAATATGTATGTATTTAGAAATATATAAGTATTTATCAGTTGTCTAGTACTCATAACACAAGCTCTACTTACTTTAGGACTAGATGGCGGTGTGTGATAGTTGTGGAATATTATATTATTATTTTTCCAGTTTTACGAACTTGACGCGAACATAGTCGCTGGCAATTGCTAGTGAGTAATAAAAACTAGAAACTCTTAGCTATCTGGCGTATCATTTGGAATTGTTATACGAAATTGAGATGAACAAATCAATAGTCCAAGAAAATGGTGGCGATATCTTAACAGTTCACTGCTAGATGGATTCTATCCAATGGTTTGTGGTTCGATAAGATTAAAGACCACATCCCTTTTTCCCTTTGTATGGATATGTATATTAAAACGTTAGCTCCCAAGATCTACTATGCTCATCTAATATCAATAGCTGGTTTAGATTTATGGCCTGTCTCAGTAGATTTATGACTGACATACAAGATGACATTACGTCATTGGAAATACCTTATTGCATTGCAATTTGATGACACGGAGGCATGTCATCTAACTCTCATGTTGATATGTTGATCATAATAAATTCTCATGTCTATTGGCTGTGCACTTCTCTTTCAACGGCTACAATCATAATGATAGATTTAGCATTATGATGACAGAATTCAAAGTCAACGAAATTGCGACTATGTTTAGGAAGATCAGGTAAACTTATATTGTTTCCAACTACAACTGTACTTCGTTTATGCCACGACAAGTCGGTGGAATGGCGACAGCGACTGTCACAACCCAGTGCTGGGCACGCCATAATTATGGCGGTAAGTACCCTTTTTGAGGAGTGGCTGGAAACTGGAAACAAACACGGCGTCTTCACCTTCCGCATGACGCAGGTTCTCACCGGATAAGAGCTGGATGAGTCTGGAATGACGCACTTGTCATATCCGTACCTACGTAAAATGCGCGCTTTAGATATTGAGCTGCGGACATCAGCCTGACAAACATAAACTATGTACAAACATGCACCTTAGTACATAAGCACCTCTTGATACTTTTATTCAAACCTCCAACTAAAATATTAATAATACTCGAACCAACACTTAATCACGCTATTGAATAGGTAACAACGGTCTGTCTCAATTATATAATTAAACCACAAATCAAAGTGCAACCCGACAAAACTTGCAATTCTAGTATTGCAAGCGTCCATAAATTACATCGTTCTGTTCAAACGATGCCGCGTGTAACGCTAGTATGTTTTAAACCAACAGGCAATTACTTAGGCGTGTCAAACCGTCGATTATAATAATTATCATTACCATACCTTGACAGGACAGTATTTCACTCTTCAATGTCGGTTAATTGCTGAACAACTTTCCTGAATACAGAATGTGGAAACTTTAATTGAGCATTGTGGTGAGCTAAAATGTATGGTATTGGCGATTATTGTTAATGAAGATAGGAATGGTGTAAAGAAGGATGTATTACAGTTCCTGGGGCGTCATTATATAGCTTAAAGCTTTCCTCAACAAATGGGCTATCTAACACTAATAGTTTTTCAATTCGAACTAGTAGCTCCAGAGATACTAGTTGAATTGTTGTAATCATCTTTTTTTTTCAAAATCAAGAGCACAATTTTGTAATAGGTAATTTTTTTTATACGTATTATTAACGAAACATATCATGTTTTTTTTTTTTAAATGCATCCACAGTAACTGTAACCCGAGATAAAACCCCCATGTACGCCACTTAGGTAGTATTAGCATTTTAAAAATAAAAACTGCAATGGCCACCCATGTTTTTCCGTGTTCGGTTTCTTGAGTAAGACAACCTATTCTTGTCTCCTCATTAAGCACACAAATCATCATTCAATCCAAAATAATTATTATCAACGATACATTGAGAAGCAAAGTCAGTAAACAAAAATCAATAAATATTAATAAATGCTAATGATGCTTCTTTTTTTTTTCGGGTGGGAAAATCATCTAATGACATCCCCGGCTCTTGGGCGGAGCGGGAGATAGTGTCAGACTTTTACTGACTAAAAACCCACTCCTGTTCCTTCTTTGCCATTTTTTTTTCCAGGGCCCCGGGGATCTCTTTCGCATCACCCATGGCCCCAGTAGGCTTCGACCCTGCTGGGCCCCTACGGTTGCTGACATCTCCTTGAGGCGCGCGTGGAACACTACGCGCCTTCAACGACTTGGGCTCGTTCCGGACGGTTACCGGACGATCGGACGGCGAGCTACCCATTGCTCATCGTCCGCAAGCCCGCGCCTACGGTGGCCGGAAATCGGGATCGGAATCCCGGCGGCGGTTGGGGCGTGAGGACCGTTGCCTCACGCGATCAGCCGCCTCCTTTGCTAGCATTACTGCTTCGCAGAAGGAGGCAACTGCCTGCCACTCCTCCTCGCTCCGGACCATGGCCTGTACCAAGGCCCGGCGCGAGAGATCGCTGCCACCGATCGCCCCCACGAGGACACGGCGGTGCTCTGTCCAAGCGGGGCACACCTCTACCGTATGCTCCACCGTGTCCTCTAGGATGCTAATGATGCTGAAGTTAGAAATTAAATGCATACCTAAAACATTTAAAAAGTAAATTTCTGGTGCAATAAAGACTTTTGTAACATGTTGTCGCTTAGTCTTTTACCAGTCCCCACGATACAGACACCGCCTAGTTTGGGGGCCATTGTAATAATTCTGTTAAAATACAACTCCTGTTATCGATATGCAATTATGTTATACCTATGTTTAAGAAAATACTTGTAACAATGGTTAAATAAATAAAGTTAAAGTTAAGTCAAGCTGAGGCGAGCTCTTGACACGATCCATTCGACGATCTAAACTGAACTGTTAAAGGGATGCAGTTATATAGAGTGTACAGCTCCATCCCTCTTTATTGCTCGCAGGCCGACATTTTAACATGTCATGGTAAGAGACCTGGTCTGCTTTCAGCTCGACATTGAACTGATAAGATTAGCTAATCAATAATAATAATAATAATAAATCTTTATTGTCATCCATATTTTACAAGATAAACGCATATTAAAAAACTAAACAATTTGGGTACGAATAAATGTTTTCTGGATGTTTGAGTCCTGTTTATTAGCAATGACCTGTAGGATGCTGTTAGTGTTACCCCGGACTCTGCTTAGTAAAGAAGCGAGCCGCTTGCGCACCCTGGCCTCCACAAACATACCGGAAGCACTACAAAACCTGGTTAACCCCAACAACATCCTAAATCCATTGTTATATTGGACACGTAGGGCATTGAGCGATCGCTGCGTATAATTGAACCACAGGCCGCACGTGTATAATGCCAAAAGAGCTCTCTTCTGCCTCCTTTTCTATAGAATTGCTATTCATGAAGTGAATGTGAATCCAATTAATGTAGACGACTACACTTTAATTCCAGCTGAAACAAAATGTATCCTTAACAAGATATTCCGGGCTAATTAGCACTCAAAGAGTTGTCACAACAACTGCAAGTGAACAGGATACAGTTTTTCTGTATCTACAACACTAATGATTGCGTGTGATGTATATTATGGCTTAATAAATAAATAATTAATTAATTAAAAACGCCATATGCTACTGGTTCAATGAATTGTGTTATAACGATCTCTCAACGGTATTATACTTTGTGCGATAAAAAGAAAACAATGTATTGTAGGTACGGTGATGATGATAAATAAGTGTTAACGAGAAATAACTAGACGTGTTGATAGTACAAAGAAAAGGGTGTATAAAGAAAGAAATAAGGCAGGTGTGAAACTATTGGCAACATTAACAAAATATAGACGCTATTCGGGACTTTAACTACTGATATAATAATTAAACTGATATAAAAAATAAAAAATAAGTGTGGCACTCGGGGACTGCCGCGGTAAAGCTATTATATACATAGCATTTTGTATCAACTTATGCAATTATAATTATTTATTTATTTTATTTAAGCAGTATTTCTTTTTCTTTGATATTAATTCAAGTTACACTTTTTAAGCGTGGTGACCGATAAGAAAACAATTTTTTTTCTTTCTTGTTTACTTCATAAATTGCTACAAGTATGTTCAGTTGTTATCATAGAACATTACTATAATCTATTATAATACAAAAAGACTATTTTGTTTGACCGAGATTTGAACTCGAGGCACGATGATAACATAGGTAGAACGCTGTACCAATGCGCCACACAGGTCGTTAACGACTTTTCTAAAATCGGTGTTCGGTCTCTGTCGGCCTTCAAACCACACCTCCGTGCCCGTCGGAGTGGGAAGCGTGAGGTTTTTTTCGTTACGGAATTTCTGGATTCGGTCCCCGCGCTCAAGGCCCTCGATAGAAGCTATGCAATAGCTTAAAATAAAAGATAACAACGCTTGAGTAAGCGTTGAAGTACTCTCCTAATTGCAGTCATTGGGATATAAGACTAGCAGTATTGTCATGTTGAATGGAAATGCAAATTTTTTGGGCAAAGATCGAGCCAGCCCTCTCATCAGGTAAACTGTCAGTGAGGTTGATTACGGTGACGATTAAAATTCATATTAAGAAGAAAAGGCTACAAGCATGTCTAAACTTCGCTAAAATTTTAGTCAATATGACCGAGGCCAACACTGCTAAATGGTAAGAAACTTAACAACCCTAAATCTATTGGGTCTAAGAAGAATTCTTTAATAACTAGCAACTAAGGTAGGTAAGAAAAGTGGAAGGCGAAAAACATCCGCTGTTAAACATTTATGCCTCCACCAAGCATCGCCACAAGAACCGGTCTTGTGTGTCTCGCATTCATCAGATTCCCGCAACCCTTACCAGGCCATCGGCCCACCTTGTGGGAGGCCTTCCAACGCTGCGTCTTCCGGTACCACCTGCCTACTTAAACTAGCAGCAGACGTCAACTTGCCACTAACGGCCTATCGCCTGGAGCTCCGAGTGAAGTATAGCTAAATCCTATTACCTTTTAATCTAAGTGAGTGCATGCGTGTTCAATTTGGCTGTGTGATCAAACCTATTATCTAGGAACTGGAAGATACTTTAATTAAAGGCTTGTGTGTACTAAAGTTTGTTTCTTTTGCTCTCTTTACATTACCCTATCTGGTCATATGTCTGCGCAGGCTGCAAAAGCCTAACCGTTACAGGGTGATAACAGAATCAACATCATTGATGGCATATTTCAAATATAATTCTTGAACTTTAGCTAACTGTTCAACTCCTGCTGTGACAATAAGATATGTATCAATTTCTAGTTATCGTAAACCGAATATCAAAATTATCCAAGAAATAATGTATATTCTATTCTTACTTGCATGATCACGCAAGTTCTCTTTAATTAATATGCTGCAGTAACAAAAGTCGTGCTTAATTAAACGGTTGATATTTTTTCTTTGTCAAAGAAACTTCATAATTCCTCATACACCGCAACACGATATATTCATTAGCACCATCTGTAAGACTAAGGAAATTCCACTTGTCTCGTTATTTAGAACTCATTAATGGCCTATTCACACATGCCAGGGAAGATTGTTGGAACATTTTTTACGCCACCATCACATCAGCAATACGCATAACCCATCTAATCTGTGTCGTCGGTATTTTCTCATAGTTTACGTGTGTATGCTTCAATGATGATTTCTAAGCTTCCGAGAAAGGAATGTTTGTTATTTAGTAGTTTTTATGCTTTAGACTTTTTTTTCATAGATTCTTTGAAATATACTTCTTACGTTGCGTAATGTTGTGTCTATGAGGCATTCATCTTTTGCAGATAATAATGCTATTACGTAAATCATAACTGGAAAAGTATAACAGCACAGCTTACTTTTTATTCTTGACTGGCCTGTTGGTCTAGTGGTTAGTAGCCCTGACTGCTATGCCATAGGTCGTGGGTTCGATTCCCACCCAGGACAAATGTTTGTGTGATGAGCACGATTATTTGTTCTGTGTCTGGGTGTAATTTATCTATAATATGTATGTATTTAGAAATATATAAGTATATTTATCAGTTGTCTAGTACTCATAACACAAGCTCTGCTTAGCTTGAGACTAGACGACGTTGTGTGATAGTTGTGGAATATTATTATATTACATTATTATATTCTGCTTTTTAATGCATCAATTGAATTCTTTTAATGGAAACATAGACCAGAACTTTGACTCAAGCCATTAGTATTATTTCCAAAGAAAATCATGTAGAAATGGTGTACTCCAGAGAACCATCCTGTACCCGATAGCAATCAGACTATAAACTAGAAATAAATCGCATACATTTTAAGTCAAGAATCATGTACAGAGTCCTTTACAACATCCTCTCACAACTCACACAGGTCTTTCCTTATAATACAACTTTAATTAGTTGACAACTACCCGTTTAAGGTAAGCGTCAAAAAATATTCTCTCGTGAATAATTAAAGTCTCATAATACGACGAATAAATACCAACACGTATTTATCTTAATTTCGTTACAAAAAACTACACCTGTTTTCTTATCAATAAAGTTGAATATGGAAAACTAGTTAATGTTGCCAAAGAAGTCAAAAGTTATGTAGTTAGTGTTGTTGAAAAAAATGCACAGTAGGGTGTAAAGATCGCAATTTCTAGGGTTGATAAAACGGGACAAAATAAAGCTCATTAATGAAGGAATACTAATTTAGTGAAAGTTATTAGGAGTGGCTTAATTATTTAATTTTTAGTATACATTCAACTCATAAGTTGACCCAAATCAACTGGTGACTTGTTTAACTACCTACATGAAATAAAATTATGCTTATGGTTTTTCAAATTATCATCAATCAATCATCAAATACGAGGTCTAATGATGAACCTTACAAAACGCCATCTACAAAGCGGTCTATGGAATATAAAAGCTTTAGTTCTTCTTCGGTTACTACGAGATTTACCTTGTCATCTTCCTCAAGCTCTTTTTTATCAATTCAGTTTTCAACCTTACCAATAGCGTTGCAGTATTTTTTTATTTATTAAGTTTAACATCTCACTTTACATACAGATACGAATTGTTTTCTGATTACAGCTGTTAACAAAAACCTGAACACTCCACATCGAAATTGGAAGCTCTGAGAAACTTCTTACCCTATACAAAAAGCTGATTTACTGACGAAGATAAATATTTCCCGACAGATAGTAATTTGTCTGTCTGTACACCCATTAAGTTGACAAACTGTGATCATTTTAATATGTTGATAAAAATTGTTAACTTTTATGTTTAAACTTTTTCTTACAAGCGTGTTTACTTCAACTCCTTTTCTATATGTTAATTCTATAGTAGCTTCTATAAACGGAATTTGCTCATTTGTAAATACTAAAAAGCTGGTGTTTATTTACGGACTTTTAATAATGGTATTAATTTGTGCTTTCTTAGAATCCGCGTGAATACAATTCATTACAGCTTTTGCAATGATCACTCAAGTACAAACAAAGTGTTTTAACATCTGGTTTTACTCCTAAAAGGGTTAGGTATCGAATCTTTTTTATAACTTTCTCTATGTGAGTCATAGTAACTGTTTCCAGTTAAATATTTCTTACCGATTGGAAGTAAAAGTTAAGCATGTTTCACCTTCCACGCGCGCCTCAAGGAGATGTCAGCAACTGTAGGGGCCTAGCAGGGTCGAAGCCTACTGGGGCCAAGGGTCTGATTCTGAAAGGAAGACTCGGCCCTGGTACGAAAGGCAATGAAGGAACAGGAGTGGGTTTTTAGTCAGTAAAAGTCTGACACTATCTCCCGCCCCGCCTAAGGGCGGGGGATGTCATAAGATGATTTTCCCACCGAAAAAAAAAAAAAAAAGCATGTTTCACCAGTATTTCTTTTAAACCCGTAATAATCTCAATTCTGGCCTATATGATAAATTACTCAAACGTAGTAGTAGTATGAACATCAGAAAACGGTGAAGTTGAATCTACCTGAGGCTATCGGCAACAAATATATTCAGGTATCTTTGCAGGTCTGGGTTGCTTATATGAGCATACTAGCTGTTACCCGCGACTTTGTCTGCGTCAAGTTAGTAAAAATGCACAAACGTAATTAATAATTCTGTGCTTGTGATTCGTGCTAAAAACATCTAATTCAAATAACGGAAATTAATTTCAGTAAATATATTATGTAAAATGTATTTCTTATGTCCAGATATATAATTTATTTTATTTATTTGGCTCACCAGTAATAGAATACTCGTTCATGATATACATCAAATAAATTACTTATCATCATCAATAAACAGAAACAGACATGTTGAGGTCGAAGTAGTTGATAAACTGTGGTTCTGCCTACCCCTAAAAGGAAAAGGTGATAGTTTAAGTTTGTTTTTGGTTTATTCTATGATGAAACAACGCTGTATGATTTTAATATGATTGGTTCATTATAATAGACTAAAAGTGTATTAAACCATTGTTTTCTTTTAACAACACTAAATAAATGTTATTTAACGTAGGCTATAAAAAAAGTGGATAAAGTAGTTTTCAAAATGTTAAATGTTGCTAAAATGTATAAAGAGTCTGTACGGATCTTGTTCTGAGGTCAATACCCACAGTTTTTAGTTTCTGCACGTTTTACTTTTAGGAAGAAATTCATCAAATACCTTCCCCCGCTCTGGGTAAAGCGAGAGTTTGTGCCAGACTTTTACAGACTGAAACCGACCTGTGTTCCTTTAATTGCCCTTAGTGTTCTAGAGCTACGGTAACTTGCACGCGGCGGCAAATCTTCCTTCTTTGAGGAAAAGAGAGGAACACAGGTTCACTCTCTTTTCGCCTGACGAAGATCTCTAGGGCCAATGCCTGCTAGAGCTATGAGATTTTTCGAAAGAATTACCTCCCATAAGAATTCGTAATCAAACTATCTTCAGGAACGCAAACCACGTCGGGGCCTCGTGTGAAATATGTCTTCATGGGTTTTTCATGAAATTCTTAATGATCTTAAATTTTTGGAATCTTTGAAATTAGGTACTTGTTCCAAACAGTAGGTTGTGGTCAAGTCCGATGGAGAGACTACTTGAAGTACTGGTAACCTTCACGAACTGCTCAAGAAGCATCTTTCTGTGATTAAGTTCCTACCTATATTTGCTGGTTTTTTGGGGGTCCTTCCGAAACATCTACGTTCGATGAAGACCTGCGTCAGGCGGAAAGAGAGCCTTTTTAGACTTTCCTTAAAGAAGGTATTTGCTGCCGCAATTGTGGCGTGCAAGTTACCATAGCCCTGGAACGCTAAGGGCAAGTAAAGGAACACAGGTGGGTTTCAGTCAGTAAAAGTCTGGTACTACCTCTCGCTTTACCCAGAGCGGGGGAAGGTATTTGATGATTTCTTACCTAAAAGCAAAAGGTGCACACACTAAAAACTGTGGGTTCGACCTCAGTATCAACTCCGTGACTCAGACTATTTATACATTTTGGCAACTGAAAACTACTTTATCCACTTTTTTTTTGATAGCCTACGTTCAATAACATTTATTTAGTGTTGTAAAAAAGATAATTCTACGGTATAATATACTTTTAGTATATCTAATGAACCAATAATTTTAAAATCATACAGCGTTGTTTTATCATAACATAAACCAGAAAGAAACATACATAAAACCCACTCCTGTTCCTTCTTTGCCATTGATCCAGGGCCCCGGGAATCTTTTTTGTATCACCCATGGCCCCAATAGGCTTCGACCTTGCTGGGCCCCTACGGTTGCTGACACCTCCTTGAGGCGCGCGTGGAACACTACGCGCCGTCAACGACTTGGGCTCGGTCCGGACGGTTACCGGACGGACGGACGGTGAGCTACCCATTGCTCGCCATCCACAAGCCCGCGCCTACGGTGGCCGGAAATCGAGATCGGAACCCCTCGGTTCGGATCGGCTGGGTCGCGAGGGTTATTGTCTCGCGCGTGCGGCCGCCTCCTTGCTAGCATTACTGCTTCGCAGAAGGAGGCGACCACGCCCAAGGCCCACCGCGCTTTACACTATTACAAATCTTGTTATGATAAAATGACTGGACCTAACTGCGGTTTATTTTCGTAAATATTTTTGGCATTTACGAAGCAATTAATTAGAATTCAATAATTTTTATAAATAGGTCTAGAAACATTTGCTGATTTCGTGATAACGCCATCTATTGCTGAAAAGTTTAACCTTACCTTTATCACACACTGAGGCTCTACCACGAGCTTATAACGTGATCCATTTTACGACCTAAACCGGACTGTTAAAGGGATGGAGCTATATAGGGTGTATAGCTCCATCACTCTTTTTCGCTCGTACGTCTGACATTTTGACATTATCATGGTAAGGCCCCTGGCCACCTACCGAGCGATAGTTAAATAAATAGTTTGACAAATTTAATTCGTGTGTTTGCTATTCAAAGCCAGATGGCGTCACTGAGTCATAGGATGACAGTTTTTCTAAGACATTTTTTCTGATAGCCGCTCTATTGTATCTCTTTAGATCTCTTTGTAGACGTTTGGATGCATAACCGCTGGATTTCTGTCTTGTATAGTGAAGGTCAGTATAATCTGCCAAACTGCTTCGAAAGTGCTGATGTAGAAACCAGACTGTCGATAAAAATAATAGTAAGAACGCAAAAATATGTAAAAATTTCTTGTTTACAGTAAAATAAAACAAAACTATCACAAAAAATAAACTGAGTTTTGAACCACTATCCCCTTACGTGCCGATCTAATCCAGACACGACTGCACTACGGTGTTCGTTGACTTTTGTGTAAAATAGGTCTTCTTATATAAACGTCATCATTGTCTGCTTAACCCTTTGTCGATGATAGCGTGATGATTTTCATCTTAGATATTAAATTTGTAGCTAAATGAAAAAAAGAAATATTATTTTCGTTTTTCCACTTAGATTTTATTACATGTTTGATTACTTTTTACAAAAATATGGAGTAAAAATGTCTAAGATGTATTAAAAATATGCTAAAAGTCCTATTATTATTGTAATCGAAGTAACATCGCATATTATATACAAAAAAGACAACAAATTACTCACAAAAATTATTACTATAACTGGGGATCGAAGTCACGGCAAATCGTTCAATAACGACATTTTGGAATATTGCTCACCCCCCATAGCAAATAGCGTGATAATTTATAGCCTATGTCCTTTCTCAAGCTCTATTCTATCTTTGTACCAAATTTCAACAAAATTGGTTCAGCGGTATAAGCGTGAAAGCGTAACAGACAGACAGACAGACAGACAGACAGAGTTACTTTCGCATTTATAATATTAGTATGGATTACTATGCATTATAATAAATGTATATTCTTTCATACCCATCGACCGATCGCTTATCATACACTTCTGTCTATCAATATTAATATTATTTAAATTATTCCTTCATAACCTAAAGTGATACTTGACTGAAACATCGCTTATTTTTATCTTCTTTGTGATAAAGCCTGTGGGGCACAATGTGTGATGAACATGACATTTTATTTAGGAATAACGATGATCTATTATGTTTGAAAATTTCTGACATAAATATTTTTGCATTAAATTACCTAGTATAAGAAACTGATGCAAAAATCGATCTGATAATTCAAGATTTAGATATCAAGGTTAAGAATGCGAGAGCATGTGTGAGACTGTAACTAATTGATAAAAATTGAATAGAAAGAACTGTAAAAATAAACTGTAAGTATCCAAAATGAAGAAAAAAAACGTACGAGTATCTGTTAAATAAGCACAGCCACTGAGGGCTTTGTTCTTGCCAACACATTATAAAATTTAGATCATTAACAATTTATTAATCATTATCAAAATAAGTAGGTTTGTCGGCACAATTACTAAATATATCTGTTTTTTTTTCCTTTTTACTGCATACTAATTAGACAAATGGTTAAAAAGTTAATACGAAACTCGCAAGCAATTTTTCACCGAACGCCAAGTTCGTCTAGCATTCTAGCCGAATTAAATGCGAGATTGTCGCAGCTATACAAATGACAGTCAACCGATTCCATCAAAATTTTATGTCTTTAATCTGAACTCTTAAACGGTTAAAGTGTAAACTTTAATACTCCATGAATTTCGTGTTCTCTATTTATGTCATCCAAAATCAGTTCTTAAGTGGTGAGTCTCAAGTAAGGTTACTAAAAGTAAAGCTTCCTCTTCATCACTAAAATAAAATGCTTTTCACTGGTTATGACCGCTTTCTGTCACGTCGACAAACACGTGGATGTTCACTGACGATAATAGTAATATCATGAAGCTCAAGAGTATATTTGTTTATTTGAACGCGCTCTAAATAAGTAAAATAAATCTCAGGAATTACTGGTTCGAATTAAAAATTATTTTAGTGTTGGATAGCCTATTTCTCGAGAATGGCTATATGCTACATAACATTATGCTACAACCCACGGGAGCGGAGCTAATTACTGAATAATTACATCAATAATTGCAAGACAGTTGAATTGTTTGTCTCATCAAGCTTCATTGATTTTCTGATAGTCGCTTCTATTGAATTTGTCTCTTAAAATTTAAACTGACTAATAACATTGTAGTGGGTTTGCAAAAACCTAAGAGATACCAAAGTGTAGCAAAGAGTACAATTAGTAGAAAAAACTGAATGTCACGGAATAAACTACAGTCAGCTGGAATAATGGAACCTGACAATGTATCACATATTATTTGCAATTCATATCTTTACAAACCCTTATTAATAAATATCATACAAGTACCTATTATTAAGACGTTGCACGCCGAATGACAATGTAATTGTTTTTAGCGTTATAGGCAAGAACTTATTCATGAGGCTGCCCTTTCCCACTTTTTGCTCTAAACTATGGTTTATACATGAAACGGACTTTAACTTATGTGAATAATAATTTTTGATGGACTATGAAATGTTATTGCTTCTACGTTAAGCTCCGTAACTAAATGATATTTTATAATAGTCTTTAATCGAACTGCAAGAAGGTTGAGACTGTTTTTATAGGAATTATTTTGCAGATAAGTTTATTTGTATGAGAATTGAATGATAAACTTCAGAGCTGTCAAAGCGATGGGTTACTAACGAGTAAGTATACAATTATTTTAATTAATTAGGTATTGATTAAATTCGTTAAACTTTTTATAATTTGCACATTTACTTATTATTTTTATTTAAATAAAATTAATGTGACTGTTGATCGATGTAATTTTAAAACAATTATAGTTTTATTTTAGTACGATAACAGCCGGCGGCCATTGCCTTTCCTTAAATATTTCCTAAAGCGAGCAATAAAATCTGTATCGGTTTTCATTGGTAAAAATATTAACGACTAGCTTTTGCCCGCGAGGTAGAGAAAATATATAGCCCATATCAGTCAGTGATAAAACAGCATTCAACTGGTAAAAGAATTTTTAAGATCGGTTCAGTAGTTTATGAGTTTATTCGTTACAAACAAAAATACAAACTTACAAATCTTTCCTTTTTAGTATCGATAACTATAGGAGTCGATTCAAGGTAGTTGAATATATCTATGTCCTATATTTAAATTTCTTTTGGATTACCATTAACCCACCTAAAT
Source organism: Mythimna impura (assembly GCA_905147345.3). Classification (NCBI taxonomy): domain Eukaryota; kingdom Metazoa; phylum Arthropoda; class Insecta; order Lepidoptera; family Noctuidae; genus Mythimna; species Mythimna impura. The sequence continues at coordinate 2,113,862 of LR990344.1, forward strand.
AATTTGAATTTTTAGGGTTCCGTACCTCAAAAGGAACAAACGGAACCCTTATAGGATCACTTTGTTGTCCGTCTGTCTGTCTGTCTGTCTGCCTGTCAAGACCCTTTATCTCGGAAACCTGTGAAGTTATCGGGTTGAAATTAAAAATATATACTCAAATTTGCAGTCTCTTGGAGCTGCGAAAAAATCAATTTTCTAAGTTAACGAAAAAAAAAAGATACGGCCGTTTATGTCTCAAAAAACGTATATTTCGACACTCTCGAGAAAATCAAAATTCATAGGGTACTTCCCGTTGACCCAGAATCCTGAAATTTTGCATAAAGCAAGTTCTTATAGCACAGATATAGGAATAAATCTGAAAACTGCAAATTTGTAACAACGTCACAACAAAAAAAAAATTGATTCGGAAAAATCTTTAAGACTCCATTCGGGAATAGAACTGCTTACATAGGTAAGTTTGTACGAAACCCTCAGGGCGCGAGTCCAACTCGCACTTGCCCAGTTTTTTAATTTCAAAACCGCGCTCACATTGCTAAACCCCAACAGCTATATATTTATGCTCTCTTCTATTGATTGACATCGTTTCACAAAATACTTCTGACACATTATGGTAAAATGAAGCACATAAAAATTATCCGCTATTAAAAATTACCATGTAACATTTACCATGGCCTATTAAGGGTAAGCAAAAACGATGACATCTATAAAAGTGGCTTATAGGTGGGAATATGCTGTCAATAACATTTACATCATAAAAAAGTTATGACATCTTCATAACATTTGTTTTATACTTATACATTGTATGACCCTAATATGGTAATTATTTCAGTACGTAATTGTACTCTGTTTCAAATTGAAAAAAAAAATACTGTTAAGAGTGACTTGTTTCATTCATTAGGGTTTCTTTTGCCTTCACAGACGATACGTTGAAAGAATTTTTGATCCAAAATATACATTTATAATTTTAATTAGTTACTAAAGAAAATATGTTTTTTTTTTGTTTGGGGTTATTTTAATTTACTTCGTTGTTATAATTAATTTAGTTTACCGGTATATATTGTTTTGATTACCTATTAATATGCTAGCGTTCTAATGCTATCTCGGTATGGTAATCGAAGATGTGGGCAACGCGGATAGACGGACTATTCACTCTTATTTAAACACCCCTAAGTTGCAGCTATCAGGAAACACATTTAAGGGTATGTGGAACAGAGAGTAAAGCCCCACATACCTCCTTTTGAAAAGGGAGGATCCTCCAACCAAACGGGTGTTATGTCTGGTGGGCTATTGCCCGATAGATGATTTCGGGTTGTTCTGTATGTTCTAATCGCGCGGAGAACTTTGATTGCGCGATGCAGGATTAGTTCTTATGTGACGCCATAGATGTCGCTACATCACTCCCCTCCGGAGATCGGAGATCGATGGTTCTTGATGCTTCTTGATGCGTGCCAGGCCAGTGGTAGGTTGGTTCCAGTGGGTCGGAACCGAATGCCGCATAGTTCTCGGTGAGTCGGAACTGTCTGCGGTGATGCCCCAGTGAGTCGGGGTTGTGCTATCCCAGTGAGTCGGGGTTGTGCTATCCCAGTGAGTCGGGATGATGCCCCAGTGAGTCGGGGTGATGATGTCCCAGTGAGTCGGGATGATGCTGCAGGCTCCAGTGAGTCGGAGTAGTGCTGCTGGCTCCAGTGAGTCGGAGCGGTGCTGTGCGACGTAGTGGCTTGACTGCTGGCGTCGACCAGGAGAGGTTCTTCGTAGCTCTTCATGTGACTGGCCGAAGGTGCAGTGTGCTTCGCCAAGGTCGCTGATGAGGCTGAGGGTGATGACCAGGTATGACCAGGTAGGCATGCTGGTGGTCAGGATACCCTTTAAAGCCGTGGGTGCTGGCTGTATGGCTCGCTGCTTGAAAGCTTGAGGAAGTGATGATGACGTCACGAAGTAGTAGCTGCACGAAGGCTGCGCTGACGTTCTTTGTCGAGGGTCACCAGTTTAAGGGTATGTGGAACAGAGAGTAAAGCCCCACATACCTCCTTTTGAAAAGGGAGGATCCTCCAACCAAACGGGTGTTATGTCTGGTGGGCTATTGCCCGATAGATGATTTCGGGTTGTTCTGTATGTTCTAATCGCGCGGAGAACTTTGATTGCGCGATGCAGGATTAGTTCTTATGTGACGCCATAGATGTCGCTACACACAGAATTAGAGGCAGCTGTATGCACAATAAATGTAGGTATCTGTTCCCAAAACGTTTCGTGCGTGTGTAGGATGTCCACCTTGTAGTGGTAGGTAGTATTGACCCGTGCTCGTGGTTCATCGCCGTACGTTTGGTCGTCCGATGATCGAGCGGGCTGGGTGGAATTCAATTGTGTAACTCTGGCCAGTTGGTCTTGTGTTTATTAGCCCTGACTGCTACACCAGAGGTCGTGAGTTCGATTCTCACCCAAGACAAATGTTTGTATGATGAGCACGATCATTTGTTCTGTGTCTGAGCGTAATTTATCTATACTACATAAAATATGTATTTAGTACTCATAGCACAAGCTCTGCTTAGTTTGGAACTAGATTTCGTTTTGTGTTATATTATATTATTCCGATATATACTTTCCAAAATTAAAACGATAGAAAACCGACAAGCTAGCAGGCAGGTCAGAAATATTAGCTGGTAGTCACGGCAATAAATTTACGACGAGCTATGGTCGTAAACTTGATTTTACTCTCGGTGCATTGATTTTATGAGTGAGGATGTAACTAATAGTCATACATACATTCTCAGTCAACCCAAACAAGCATTAACATATCATATATAAAAACTTAATACTCAAAGTGATTTTTTAAATAAATTAATGCTATATATGTATTATCTTAATGCCATATAAGGTCTCTGACCATGTCACAGGAAAATCTAGAATAGCAAGACTGTGGGTTTAGTCGGTAAGTGTCTGAAACTGCCCAGACTTATGCACGAGGCAGGTTGGGTGTCAATAAGGATTTGTCACTCCTGCCAAAATAAAAACAAGCATTAACGATAACCTTACAATTAACATAAGAACAGGAAAAAAATGCACGGTATTCTTAATATGTAGTTACCATGTCTGTAATATATTTATTTGTTCAACTGGAAACTTCCACTTAATACCAAATAGGGATGCCATAACCAGAAACCATAACAATTATCGGTTTACCGCTAAAGTTTGTAATTACTATGACGTCAAATATTTGTAGCAGGACGCGGTCATTCAGTAATAACCAGGGTTTGGAAATAGATAGAGTTCTTCATGTACTTGCATCGAAATGTTGATATTAATATGGATCTTCCCGGAATTTCTAATGAAAAATCCCGTTTGGCCAACAATATTACAAATGTATAATAAAATAAACCTCACAGATAGTTAAGACAAATAAAACAAAGATAATTAACATACAATTTTTATTTGTATTCTTCATTGAAAAGATCTCTCTACGTCAACTGAGGTGAAGTTAACAAATTTATACACTTTTACAAAAATACCTGTAAATGGTTTATTTGAAACAAATGCTTGGATTATTGATTCTTTCGCATTATTAGTTTTTAGTGTGATGATAGGCTATTTTTGTATTTGCAACAAAGTTATTATTTTTCCGAATCAATCATCATCATCATTCACAGCCTGACTTTGCCCACCACTGGACATAGTAAGCCTTTCTTTTCTTGTACCTATCCCCATGCTCCAGTTCAATCTCTTGTTATACTTGTAACCACGATGGCAAATTGGCAACATAAGTATTATTTCAATACAATTCCCGGGATCATGTCACTTTTCAAGAATGTGTTAAAAAGACTCAACCAAGACTATCGAAGTCAGTTTAACACTATATTGTTAGCAAATAAAATATACAGGGTGGTCTTAAGACCACACAGCGCTATACAAACATAAATAAAAACAATCGACGCACGAGCAAACCCAGGAATTCAGTTTAGTATCACTCAAAATGGCAACGTGGAAATAACCGTCATATAAATTAATAATTAAAAGGAGTGTCGCGAAAAACATGGCGTAATAGTCCGACATTCTTCACAATCAATTTCTTGCCGTTCTCGTGAGGAATGTCAAAACGGCAGCCATGGCTGGCAGCTATCGAGAACTTGCCAATTAAAATGGCATTGTATGCAATTCATTTTTGACTGCTACCTCATAACACCACAAATATATATATAAAGTTATAACTTGAAACCAACTTTGACACTATCACAATATAGCTCAATTTTAATTGCAATAAATACTGGTTCGGCAATAAAAAATATGTAGCTAACAATTCATAAATATTTGTAACATTAATTTGTACGGTGTTTTAAGTTGAGTATTTCGATATTTATATTTAATCATCATCTTCCTGCCCTTGTCCCGTGTTATTTGGGGTCGGCGCAACACGTTTTTTTCTTCCATTCTGCCCTGTCACTCGTCATACTATCACTAACTTCCTTTTCTTTCATATCACTCTTCACACAATCCATCCATCTTTTCTTTGGTCTCCCTCTCCATCTCCATCCATCCACATGTAAATTCATAACTCTTTTAGTAACATGCGTTTCATCTCTCCTCTTCACATGACCATACCAAGACAAACGATTCCCTTTCAACTTTTCAGTCACTGGCGCCACTTTCAAACTTCCCCTAATATACTCATTTCTCACTTTATCCATTCTCGTCACACCACACATCCATCTTAACATTCTCATCTCCGCTACGTGCAATCTTTTTTCATCCGTCTTTTTCACAGCCCAACATTCTGATCCATACAGTATGACAGGCCTTATCACGGACTTGTAGATTTTACCCTTCAACTTGAGGGGCATCCGTGGGTCACAAGTTGTTCCCGTGACCTGTCGCCATTTCATCCATCCTGCGTTGATCCGATGTGTTACGTCCCGGTCTACCTCACCATCCCCTTGGACGATATTTATATTTAATGCGTTCTTTTAATTCAATTAAAGGTGAAGACGGTTTTAACCATATTTCTGATTTTGAAATTGTATTGTAAGAGATGTGTTTGAACTACTGTGTGCGTTAATAAAACTATTGTTATTGGAGTAGAACCGGCAAAAAACTACACAGTTACCCTTTTTTTATATTTACTATATTTCCATATTACAATAATTAGATATAGTAGAAAAGTGTAGACTAGTCAACATTGTACCCAAAAGCACAATAAAAATAATACCAGTTCAAAATGGATCGTAATTGAAAATATATAATCTATGAATCCCGCATTCACATTATAAAAAAGAGGCTACATAAGAAAAAAAATAACTTATCAAAAATGATATATTTAGAACAATAAAACACTAATTATATTGCAAAAAAAAAGAAAAAATATACATTGTAATTAAATTAAAACAAAGATGAAATAGATAGAAAACTGGGCATGTCCTACAGACTGTAAACCCCCTTAAAAATTGATCAAACAAAACAATGTATTAATAATATTTCATGATAATTTTAATGGCATTCTCAATATTTTAACCCTCCAATGGCGATCGAACCTGTAATAACGCGTATCCTGTTCGGACTGATTCAGACGTCCCAACAATGTGAATAACATTATTTCAAAAAATGAACATAGTTTAGTTTCAATAACATTCTATTCTATACTGTTTATTTTTAGAGTCAGTTGGCAATAACGGCACGCTTATATGATCGCTTTGTTGTCTATCTGTCAATATCCTATTTCTCAGGAATGCATGTAGATATTAAGCTGAAATTAATATTAAATACTCAAATCTGCTACTTTTTGAAGCAGTGACAAAATAAAATATACTACTAAGTCGACGCAAACTAAAGACAAGGCTGTTTATGGCACAACTTTTTACACTTGCAAGGCAATTAAAACCTATAGGGGACTTTTCGTTGACCTAGAATCATGAAATTTGGCAAGAAACAATGTGGCACAAGTAGCACAAGAAAACGAAAAAATCTAAAAACCGCAAATTTGTTTCTACATTACAGAATAATTACATTTCTGTGATTCAGTAAATTTTCGATACTCGATTCGGGAATCAAACTATTTACATAGGTAGTGGGTACGTACCTTTGTACGAAACCCTCGTTGCATGAGTTCCACTCTCACTTGACCGCTTTTTAATAGTAAATTATAGTTATTGATATGAATAATTGCCTATCTTAACAAAGTTTGTTCCCTATGTTCTTTGTCAAATATGTATTAGTCGTAAACAACCTACGTACGTCCAAATGGCGCCGTTATTATATCTCTAATATTGTGTCTGAGTTATTACAGGTATAAAAACCACAATTTTTACTGCTTCCCATAAAATCTTCACCTAGGTAACTCATTCTAAGCTACATCAAAAATGCAGTACATCTACAACAACGCCAGATAAAAAGGCCAAGAGAGAGCAATTAAAATTCTCATCGTGGCTACCAAGCGGTTGCATTGTGGCGGATAATCGCCCAGCGTTTTTCAATTAGGCGCGTTTCACGGCGAGAGTAGTTAGCGCCGAGCTTTGTCCACGCCGCCGACAGGGTTGACGCTGTCAAATTAATTTGGGAGGCTGGAATTATTAATTATGGGCGCATGTTTCGGAGGATATAAGATTTAATTAGTAGGCAGGTAGGTATGGAAATTTCGGTCGTTATTGGCGGTGTCTCAAACGGTTCGATGTGGGTTTTAAGATTTTATCTATTTCCCCTTTTTCAGGTACAGTACATGACGTGTGTATACTGTCGCCTTATGAGTTATTAAATTAAACTTGCTGAGTTTCAATTAGCAACTTAAATAAATAGTATTTTTACCAATAAACAATAATATAAAAATGACTTTACACTTTATCTTCAGTGATTCACCGATATAGTTTTTCTATCTCAGCCAGGCAGATTGGATGCTTGTACGTGCACATTGTTACTGAGGTGTAAATAGTGTGTAAGCTATTTTCTGTGACACCGAGCGCTTTGGGTAAGACTTACCCGCCTTCGTGACGTAAAATACCTATACTTACGTAGTTATATTTATATGTCATCCTATTTTAATCATTATTAATCACATTTATTTTTAACCAAATTTAAAAACTGCAGTCTGTTTTGACATCTATTTCCAATTAAAAATCAATCGTGAAGTGTCATAGCACCAGTAGATCGTATCTGTCAGCCCTAACATCGCGGGTGGCTGACGCGTGTTCTTACCATTAAAATGGTTTGACACGTTACGACGGACCAAAGAAATTAGTAGTAACGCCGCCGCCACCCGCCACTTTGAAGGCGTATCGTGTTGCAACCTAATTGTACGTAACTTTGATCTCCCCGGGTATTACCGGGTATTTTTGTAAGTAACACGGTTTGGGTACCGTAAGCGTTTGAGGGTTAGTGGACCGATATTTTAAATGGTAAGAGTTTTTGGCGAGATTTTTTTCCAGTTCAGTAGTAGTTTTAATTGTTCGCAAATTGATTCATAATAGATATTGTGATACCTATAAAATTGGTGTAATTTGATCTCTCAAGTGTCAACACAACTGGACCATATGTTGGCGGACAGAGCTCCGGCGGGGTCTCATGGTGGAATGGCGACAGCGACTATCGCAACCCAGTGCTGGGCACGCCATAATTATGGCGGTAAGTCCCCTCTTTGAGGAGTGGCTGGAAAGGCAACACGGCGTCCTTACCTTCCGCATGACGCAGGTCCTCACCGGACATGGTAAGTTCGGGAGGTTCCTGCACCGGATTCGTGCGGAAGAAACGCCCGGGTGTCACCATTGTGTGGACCACCCGGAGGACACGGTGGAGCACACGGTGGAGGTGTGTCCCGCTTGGACAGAGCAACGCCGTGTCCTCGTGGGGGCTATCGGTGGCGGCGATCTCTCGCGCCGGGCCTTGGTACAGGCCATGGTCCGGAGCGAGGAGGAGTGGCAGGCGGTCGCCTCCTTCTGCGAAGCAGTAATGCTAGCAAAGGAGGCGGCCGATCGCGTGAGGCAACGGTCCTCACGCCCCAATCGCCGCCGGGATTCCGATCCCGATTTCCGGCCATCGTAGGCGCGGGCTTGCGGACGGCGAGCTATGGGTGGCTCGCCTTCCGACCGTCCGGTAACCGTCCGGACCGAGCCCAAGTCGTCGACGGCGCGTGCTGTTCCACGCGCGCCTCAAGGAGATGTCAGCAACTGTAGAGGCCTAGCAGGGTCGAAGCCTACTGGGGCCAAGGGTCTGATTCTGAAAGGAAGACTCGGCCCTGGTACGAAAGGCAATGAAGGAACAGGAGTGGGTTTTTAGTCAGTAAAAGTCTGACACTATCTCCCGCCCCGCCCAAGGGCGGGGGATGTCATAAGATGATTTTCCCACCGAAAAAAAAAAAAAAAACTGGACCATATGTGGGTCTATCAGATTTAAGTCCAATCATACTCAGCTGAGTAGGTACCTGGACCTATTTTGGTGCAGGCGCGAGACACACAATGTTAATTTTTTTTATTGATTTTTTATCTTAAGTGTTTTTATGTTGTTTCTACATTGTGTGTATCTGTGTACGTGTGCCAAATAAAATATTTTTCTTTCTTTCGTTCTTCTTTCTTTACCTTATTTTCTACATGAAGTCACTGCCTATTTGACTTCCCCAGTTCAGCAAAAAAGATGATTCGAATAACTGATCTCTACCAACTAACATCCAAATTAAATCTATCCCTACAGAACCCCGACACAAACTGTAACACTCGCTCTAAACAATTGAAGGTTGATGCGATCCAGTGTTCGTGTAATGTCTCTGTCACTCAGAGGTGACGGTGGATGCGCCGACTCTTTGCATTAAAGCAATCACATGGTGACGGGGCCGAGTGGACCACGTGGGGTAATGTGGGTTGATAAATACATAATGTACTCTCGGGTATTTTGTCACGCTAATGCACGTTTTCTCTAGCACTAGACGACAATCAAATGAATCTTCAAATAAAATCGATATATTCCATTATAATACTAAAAACTCCGTAGGTGCCGTAGGATCCATAGCCCACGGGATTGGAGTAGCCTGAGTAGCCTGGGTAGCCTGAGGCGTAGCTGCCGTAGCCTGAGTACAGCTGTGGCCGAGCCAAGGCCAGGCGAACAGGGCGAACAAGATCATCTGGAAATAGAAAAATGTTTCAAATAACACCTAAGTATATGCGAATTTATTTAAAGAGTAAAGTGTAACCAAGAAGTTTCTTGCCGTTTGGTCTCCATAGGAAACGACCAAAAAAGTTATAAAATAAATGTTATAAATGTTGTTTTCGATTATAAATAAAAACAATGTTTATTTAACACTAACTATTGCCCACGGCTTCATTCACGAACATTGCTCTTCATTTTGGCAATCATAATTATTTTAATATTACAAACAGATACAGTTTGATAATTTAATAAGTACGCTGTGTTACTCCAGGATATGATTTACGTATGTTACGAGTTACCATGGCTCTAATCTTACCTAGAACGCAAAATGCAACTGAAGGAACACTACAGGTGGGTTTTAGCCACTAAAAGTCTGACAAGCCCTCTCACTCCACCCAGAGCGAGAGAAATTATTTGATGATTTCCCATCTCAAAAAAAAATTATCTATCCGTATATCAAATTTTATCGCAATCCGTTCAGCCGTTTATGCATGAAGGAGTAACAAACATATACAAACCCAAATATAAACTAACAACAATTGGCAACAGGAACAATTTGCCTGCTGCGGTCATCCAGTTCGATTAAAATTTTAGTGTCTTCAAGGCTAGAGTTAAGGCTGTTAATGAACTAATGCTTTTCACCATCAACGATTGCATCAGTGCTTACCATCAGGTGCGATCGCAGCCAAGCACTAGTTTATATCATCATTAAAAAAAATGTGTGATAGTACAGTAGTGTAGTAGTAGTCTTACATTAAAAGTCACCATTAATTATAGCTATCTAAAAATATGGAACAGGGTATTGGAAAAATCTTATTTCAACCACTGGAAGTTAGCGAACACTTAAAGAACTACTCTGGCCCCTTATCGGCCAATTTAATACATGATAGTTAAATAGCTCATAACAATCCTCATTACTTTTAACCATCTACACATGTAATAACGAACTACCAATACTTCATAATTAATTGAAGGCTGTTAACTAACACAATAGCATTTCAACAGCACATTAATCAAACTTATCAAGGGCATATGTTCAACATTATTGTACACGAACGTGAAGTTATGTGAATAGAACACGCGAATGTTTTTGGACGATGCAATGCGTTAGTTATGTTATTTATGTTTAAAAGTATATTACATATAGTTACGTAACGCAATAATTTATTTTTATATAAAATGCGCTATTGAGTGTACTGCATATTATAATATTTTCATTCATTTATACGTCATATTATTTTTTATTATTGTTGATAGGTTCACGTTTGACTATTGTCTCACCTGATGGTAAGGCACGATGCGGTCGTCGGAGCATATGTTATTTTTTTCTAGAAAACACTCTTGATTAAAAGACTATCAGAAAATACTGACTCTGGCAAATAGTTCCACTTTTTAGCTGTACGCAAGATGAAAGTATTCCCAATACCTAATGGTGAATTTTGACTGGACAAGTGATTATCTTCTTGACTCGTTTCTCAATCGGCTCAAGCCAATAGCTATTAAATCCATCCCAAGCATGAGAGCAGTAAATATATACATGATTAAACTAGCGCGTAAGCAGCTATTCCGATGTGAAGTACCCACCTTTGCTAGGGTTCTCAACTTTTTGCCAGCTAGTTGAGCTTCATCTTGATGTATGAATCTAAATTGAAGATACCCCAAGAAGCTCAAGATGGGCGGTTATACAAGCACAGTGTTGAAGCTCTGAATGATGCAGCCGGGTAAAATTGGCTTCAGTTAGTGGAAAAAAGACAAGCCTGGGCTTTAGCAACATTGGACTTGATCATTGCCATCGCCCCATTCGGAAACCGTCTTCAAGGACAAGACAGTTCAGACGCTCAACCATATCCTCTCGGAGAGTCCGGAATTGTGACCCATTAGCTCGTGCATGGGACACGTAGGTACCTTTTAGCAACTGCAGTGTTGTCGTTTGCATACCCAAAGATTAAGAAGATTATTCATGTACAGTCAGAAAAATGTTGCAAAAAAAACTCCACCCTTTTTCCTTCTTCCTGACTTTGATAGACTCTCATATCTCCATACTTCTGTACTAAGTATCTCAGAAGACACCTTTTTAGCCATATCATCTTTCACACTGTCTATCTATCATTTTTGTTGATCTTTCCCTACCTTAATAGTCATCGCCATTTCCAATTAAAACTTTCTTCACGATATTTTCTTTACATATTTGTTATGGACCTCTAACAAAGGATAATTAATTTATAATATACACACTACATTCTAATACATTTTTTTTTAGGTTGGAAAATCATCTAATGACATCCCCCGCTCTTACGCGGTGCGTGAGGGCGTGTCAGACTTTTACTGAATAAAAACTCACTCCTGCTCCTTCTTTGCCATTGTTCCTGGGTCCCGAGGATCTCTTTCACATCATCCATGGCCCCAGTAGGCTTTGACCCTGCTGGGCCCCTACGGTTGCTGACATCTCCTTGAGGCGCGCGTGGAACACTACGCGCCATCGACGGCTTGGGCTCGATCCGGACGGTCGGACAGCGAGCTACCCATTGCTCGCCGTCCGCAAGCCCGCGCCTACGGTGGCAGGAAATCGGGATCGGAATCCCGATTCGGCTGGGGCGCGAGGGCCATTGCCTCGCGCATGCGCCTCCTTTGCTAGCATTATTGCTTCGCAGAATGAGGCGACCGCCTGCCACTCCTCCTCACTCCGGAGCATGGCCTGTACCAAGGCCCGGCGCGAAATAAGTTTAATATATTTAAATTAGTGCACTCCCTCAATTACAGGGGGCTTCAGCATTATTTGGAGTTTATAATTAGGAGATTAAACGAACTTACCTGTAAGTGAAGTTCTATCTCAATTATACGAAGCTCCTTGTCCGAGACGGTTTACAGTGTAGTCACGGCCTTTCGTGCCGGCGCCATCCACATATTTAAAGCTATTCCAAAGCAAAAAGCTCTCTGCGTATTCCTGAACGAACCTGTCAACTTCATTTCGTTTAAAGCACATTTCATGAACGACTAGGATAGCTATAGATATTCTAGGGAGGGTAAGGCATAACATTGGGAGGGAGTCCCGTCTCGGACAAGGAGCTTCGTATAATTGAGATAGAACTTCACTTACAGGTAAGTTCGTTTAATCTCCTAATTATACTCTCTCCTTGTCCGAGACGGTTTACAGTGTAGATGTTTAAAGTTAAGTTGTGAATGAAATGCTGTTGTAATTGAAAAAATAATCATTTGTAATTACAAAACATTATAATTATTTTAGTGGATTAAGTAACACAATCGTGTACAAAAAATAATGCTTAGTACTAGGTTCTATTTATAGTATTGCAAACAGCATTACTAAAGGCTAGGGGGTCTTCTGTTACTGGTCTATTATAAAACCTAGCGAAGGTTGAGGATGTGCCTGACCATCCTGCTGTCCTTCTAATGAGATCTATGCTAAGACCCGCCCTACTTGCTGCTGAAGTAGAAGCGTGCCTAGTACTGTGTGCTGTAAACACAGAAGTATCTATACCTGCCTCATTCAATGTCAATTTTATCCATCTACTTATAGATTGAGAAGAGGCACTGTGATATGGTTTTTTGTATGTAATTATTAAATTATCTATTTCTTTTCTAATATTTTTAGTAACACTTAAGTACGACTTTAATGTGTGTACTGGGCAAATTTCTAATTTACTAGAGAAACTTTTTAAATGTAAACAGGGTTGAAGTGAAGTTTTGCTTGATGTTTTAATGTTGTCAGGCACTTTAATTTGTAGGCCATCAGCTAAAAATTTAATATTTTTAATCTTTATTAGTGATAGTGTCTGGACTCTATGTGCTGATGTTAACGCCAAAATTGTAACTAATTTTTTTGTCAGAACATCTAATGATACACTTTCATTTGGGTACTTGGATGCTAGATAATCTAACACCATACCCGGATCCCATATAACATTATATTTTGGGTTAGGAGGCTTCAGTCTGAATACCCCCTTGAAGAATCTTTTCAATCTATCATCTGAGGCAATTTTTGATCCCATTAATATAGAGAGAGCAGATCTAGTGCTATTTAGTGAACCATAAGACATTCCCTTATGGAAGCAGTCACTGAGAAATTTTAGTATAAAAGGTACAGATCCTTCATAAGGTTCAATATTGTAAGTATTACAAAATTTCCACCACAACTTAAAAGAACAGTTGTATTGTTTAATTGTGTTATTTGAAAGGGAATTTAGCATTATCCCAAGAGCGGAGTTTGGAGTTCCACGCCTTACAAATGCTTCGCTGATAGCAGCCCTGCAGCCAGGGTAAGATGCTGATGCATGGGATGTGGTTCTCTGTAAGGGGAAGTCAAAAGAAATTTGTTAGGTGGGAAAATAAGTAAATCTTTGACTAGAAGTGGTTCTATGAGCGGAAACCATGGCTGAGAAGGCCAATAGGGGAAGATTAGAATGCCTACAGCTCTATCTGTTATTATTTTATTGACACATTTTAAGATTAGAGAAAAAGGTGGAAAAGCATAAAAGAAATAAGTTTTCCAGTCCAAAGTGAATGCATCAACAGCTAAAGCTTCTGGGTCTCTCCTCCATGAAACAAATCTTTGACATTTGTTATTTATTCTAGATGCGAATAAGTCAATTTCAGGCTCCCCTAAGGTTTTTCTAATTTTTTCAAAACATGATTGAGATAGCTCCCATTCAATATTTAATTTTCTAGACTCAGTGTCTGCTTCAAAATTGTCTTTAGAGTTAATATATGAAGCAAAAACCCAAATGTTTCTTTTTTCACACCATTGCCAAAGCTCCCTTGTAATGCTATTAAGATGTTTGAACTGAACTCCCCCCATTTTGTTAATATAAGCTACAGCTGTTGTATTATCTACTCTAAGTAATATTTCACAACTTTGAAAATCCTTAGCAAAGCACTGAAGACCTAGAAAAGCAGCTTTCAATTCCAAGTAGTTTATATGAAACTTCAACTCCGTGGAAGACCAAGACCCAGAAGCCTTTTTTCCTTCGCAGACAGCACCCCAGCCAGTACGAGATGCATCAGTATGAATTTCTAATTCAAATGTGTGCTGCTTGATCGTGTTCTTTTTGTGTATGTTTTCTATCCACCACTGTAACTCAGGATAAATATTTTTTAAAAGAGACATTTTTTCATCATAATTTTCATTGGAATCTTGCAATGCTAAGAACTTTTCTCTTTCTATCAACTTTGTGTATACCCAGCCGTAAGGAACAGCAGGACATATAGCAGTTAGGGAACCTAGAAGTTGGGAGAATTCTCTAATTTTACAAACATTTTTTAATTTGAAACTGTGCAACTTGCTAAGAATTGAGACTTGTTTCTCTGTAGGTACAGAAACTGTTAGATCCCTGGAATCTAAGGTGAATCCTAAATAGTCACATGCTTGACTAGGTTTAAAAATACTTTTCTCATAGTTAATGACAAAACCTAAATCCTGAAATAATTTGGATGCTGCGTTAACATTTTGAATGCATGCATTTTTGCTATCATTGATGTATAAACTGTCATCTAAGTAATGTGTCATTATTATATTTTCTTTTTCTCTAAGGTAAGTAACAATTGGTTTCATAATTTTTGTGAATATCAATGGGGCAGTACATAATCCAAAGGGTAAGCAATTGAATTGGTATAGTTTGCCTTCAAAGTTAAATCTAAGATATTTTTTAGAGTGTTCGGAAATGGGAATGGAAAAATAAGCATCTTTTAAATCAATTTTTGCCATATAACTATTTCTTGAAATTAGCTTGCAAGCTGTTCTATAATCTTCTAATTTAAAATGTTGGGTGTTTATGTACTTATTGAGTCCTTTTAAATTAAGTATAAACCTGTAAGTCCCATTTGGTTTAGGTACAACAAAAATTGGAGATACATATTGATTATTTGTGTGTGAACATTCAGAAATTGCACCCAATGCCAGAAGTTTTTCAATTTCTTCTTGAATGATGAGTCTATCTTTTGCTGACCAATTTTGCACATAGGCTTCAATTGGAGGTGGAACAGAGGCAAAGGGTATTTTGTAACCATTAACCCACTGCACGATAATAGGATCGTTTGTAATTTTTTATTTGCAGAGGCGCTGTGTTAGCGCCGTGCACAAAAACCGTAATGAAGTTGACAGGTTCGTTCAGGAATACGCAGAGAGCTTTTTGCTTTGGAATAGCTTTAAATATGTGGATGGCGCCGGCACGAAAGGCCGTGACTACACTGTAAACCGTCTCGGACAAGGAGAGAGTATAATTATAATTTAAAACTAAACTAATTAAAATTTACTACTAAACTAACACAAATATTGATATTTTTTTTTCTCATTCATCCGCATCACATAACCATACCATTTTTCGAGGTGGTTAATCATGAAAATAGCTCCACTCACTCTGGGTGGAGCGAAATGGAATGTCAAAATCTTACTGACTTTAACTCACTTCGAGCCATCCCGCTGCCTTCGCAGGCATCATCCCTAACAGGCCCTATCGCTTAGGAAATTTAAGCCCATATCATGACGAACAATCTCCAAACCACTTTCAGACTTCCTCTACTCATATTTTTTTTCTATTCGTGTAACCTTTTCCACTATACCAAACATAACTGACCTACGGCATTGACCTATTTCAATTGATATGCTTCGTGTTTATATTCGTCACATCAGCTATGCTAGGCTTAGCACACTGTGTTGTGAAGGTCATGGCTCGATTCGATAAAGGTCACCTAGTTTGAGTCCTGTGTTTGTTTAGTAAGTATAAGTCCAGTTTTTTTTTTATAAATAAAAAAACAACATTTTGACATTTCTAAGTTTATAATAAAACTATCTGATGTATGTTATTTTCCTTAAACGTTTTAGTATTAAAGCCATTTTATTAGCTCTACCCAAACAGGCCATAAAACATGAAAACACACCGGATCAAGGCTATTTTTTACGACTAGACCCAAACCCATTTTGAAATTGTGTATAATTAAATAATTTTGCAACCATAATCTAAAATCGATGGTCATAAAAACGATCGTTTTTCATTACAAATCACTAAAACACCGGAAATGGCCATTTGAACCACTTAAAATAAACCGTAACATGGTGTAAAATTAAATGTAAATTATGAATATGAGTTATAGTGATGGGTGCTGGTCGGTAAAATTATCGATAAACCTGATATTTATTAACGACATTTTAAGCTTTGCAATATTCACATTTATATTCTGCTCTTAAAAGCCTCAGACAAAATCAATTTAAACTTTGATATAATTTTCTCAGTTTTCATTGAATTAGATTTAATTGGTTAGAAACATATAGGTTCCGGTTTCTCTTCATTTTCACAAGGCACGAATGTTTTGATAAAATATTATTTAGAAAGGCTGCACTGTCATAAAAACTATATAATTTTAATGACAGCCAAAAGTCAGATCATTATCGATAAAAATCTCCTCCCTACTACACCTAGACCATATTATTAGGCACATTAAACCGTACCATTTAGCTGACCGCATCAAAAGGCTCATATATTCATCCCGTGCCTTTGAGGTACCGGCAGGCGCCACATAATTGATAGTTTTGGGCATCTCATTATAATAATAACAGGCCTCCGGCGTTGAATAAATATTGTATTACTGGCAAATTGACGGAAGAAGCCGTAAAAAAATTTTAGATCCCCTCCAACTGGAAATAGGACGACCGGAGAAAGGTGCTGTCGAGTCGAAAAGACGCTGTCGAAAATTAGAAATGATTTTCGACAGTGGAAAAGTTGAAGCAGTAAAAATGTTCAAGTCTTTTTTATTTAGATCTAGCCTATTTAGTTTTTGATAGTGTCTTATTATAATCCTCATTCATCGTTCTGCCTTTGTCCCATTTTACTTGGGATTAGTAACTCGTTTTTTTTTTTCTACTATTAATAACATTAGGCATTTAGGATGTTTGAATACACATTTTTTGAAAACGAGAATAATTTAGAAAATATTTCTATATCGATGTTTATTTTTACGAATGGGTATTCGATGTCAAATATAGTTTGAGTTGTCATAAAAATTAAGCAAATAAATAGATAAAAATTTACTACAGCTTGCCGAACAAACCATTCGCCAAAATCAACTTCATCGAAATTCGACTCCATCGAAAAACGTTTCGTCGAAAAAAATCCCGCACCCGTTAACCCAGAGCGGCGCTTTTGATGTAGCAGTGTGTTTACACTAACCTAACTGAGAAACAAGTCATTTCGTCGGGCGTCTGAACGAGCCGCCGGCTTTGATCTTGCCGCCACAGTTTTTGCCCCTCTGACTTATTACCGACATGTTTGATGCGTCTCAAACTGCCGGGTTACGCTAACTTTTTGGTAACTGTCGGTAACCGTGAGTCGTGTTTTTGAACGATAATGAGTTAGTGATTTGTTGATGTTGCTGTGACGTGCTTGGAATGCATTTTTTGAAGTAGTTTGCTAGAAAATAAACTGGTAACAAAAGCAATTTGTCGGTCAGCCACTTATGCAGAGAAGTAAATAATAAGTAATACCTACTTACTTCTGAAAAAATCAAGAATATGTGGTTGGTTTAAATTTACACAAATAAGTAAAAAAAACAGTTAACTTTGAATCTACAGGTACTATAACAATATTTATAATTAACTTTATGTTTTTTTTTGTATGCTCTTTTAAGAAATATTTAAAAATGTAATCAAATATGTCAATGATAATAAAATAAACTGAATATATTAGTTTTTTTAATCAATTTTCTATTTTCTTTTAAAGTAAAGAAAATGAATAAATAAACTATAATATTACAAACAGGAAAGGTTTGTATTTTAATTTGTAATAAATAATCTCAAAAGCTTTTGAGATTATTTATTACAAACTCAATTTTAAAAGTTCTTTCACCATTAGATTGCTAGGTACTTTATTAGTGTCTTTAATTATGTCATTCATAGGAACATGCCTAAGGCATTAAGTCCGCCTCTGTACTTTTTGTGTGCATAAAGCATTAAATAAATAAATAAACATGGGCTAAGCCGTTACTAGAAGCTAATATTACTTAAGTACACACGTTCTGCAGAGAATAATAAAATTAATTGGGCCATTACTTCGTAATATCGATTTAACTTATAAATAGCCTACATAATTATAACCTATAGTTGATAAGAAAACGTTTTATTTGCAAATGCAATTAATGTCACAGAACGCCAAAAGAAGGTATTTTTGTGTTGTTGAAATACTTCAAAAAAAATTCGAAATTGATTTTTTCTTTTAATATAAAAATCTATAATATTAATATTTTTATTTAATAGTTATTGAACGTTCAAATCATAACCACAACAATAAACAATAATACTTTTAAATCACCAAAAACTTCACAAATAAAAACTTTTCACGAAAAAAAGCGCTTTAAACTTTCGTATGAAGTCGCTATAAAAACGCTTGCGAGGCGGGCGCCGAAGGCGTGGCCACCGTCGCCCCGCCCTCTGACGTCACGCGGCAACATGGCCGCTTGCACTTTGCAACTGCACGTTTGCGTGAGTGAAGTGAACTTGCTTTGTTTACGAGAGGCAGGAAAGTGAGTGCGTGAGAGCTTTGTAATTATTTTTATGTTTTGATGTTAATGATTTTAGGATGTTTAGAGTGTAATGATGGATAATTGCTTTTGTGTTTTTGATTGAAGGTATACGAGTGATGGTTTTTTTGAAATATTAAGCTAGAACTACATTAGACCGACGCACACGTGTAACACGCTTGATTTGTACGTAGAGTCGCATGGCATGGATCTAATGTAGCTCTGCAAGTCTAGTTGCCATATAAAATGTATGGAGACCGACGCACCCAGATCGGCGTACGTGGCCCACGTGTGCGCAATGTAGTTCTACCTTAAGTCTACTTGATAAGAATTATAAGAGAAATAGAAGTATAAAAATAACACTTTATTTACAGCTCGCATCTAAGCTTCGAGGCTGCCGATCATGGGTCTATTGAGAATTGACAGGACCGCTTGTACTGAAAATAGTTTGGCCTATTTTTAACTGAAAACCTGTACCTAATAATTATTATTTTTTGCTTAAAAATATGTAACCAACAGTTATCCCTTCTCTAGGCTACAGATCGAATAAAAATAAAACCAAGTCACACCATCGTATACCATCAGGTGAGATAGTGGTCAAAAAATAAAAAACAGTTAATTATGAGTCCGACTCGCGCACCAAGCGTTCCACATAAAATCGAGTTTCGAAGATTTTTCCAAATTGTAAAAGGGTCATTATTTTTCGATGTAACAATAACACGATTTTCAGTTTTTCTTGTACCTACTTGTACTATAAGACCTTGCTTTTTACCAAATTTCAAGATTCTAATTCTATTTCCATGCCAGTATCGAAATATGTGTTATAAACGGCCTTATCTTTAGATTGCTTTAACCCAAAAGTTTAATTTTTTCACTGCTCTAAGGGGTAGCAAGCCATACATTTCTAAGAAAAATGGTCTTAACAGTCGAACAGACGGTCAATCCTATGAGGGTTCCGATTTTACCGATCGAGGTAAAGAACCATAAAAATCAAAGAAATAACTCTTAGCTATGAATTTTCCTCTAATACCAGTAATAACAGAGCACCAGCCTCTACTTATCTAACGTGTGGTTAGCAGCAACTATGGTTAGCGTCAATAACCACCTTACCGGGGTCATTACGGGTACCTACAGCAAAATACTCTAGCTTACCGAGTGCTTGCGCTTAATCATATAATTCCTTAGTATTATGGCAGACGATTGAAATCAGGTAAGCACTTAGGAGGGATATGATTTTTAAGAAAAGTTCTCTATGTTTTCTTTAAAGACTCACGCTTGACCACTAACTTTGACTGGCCTGGTGTTCTAGTGATTAGTGGTCCTGACTGCTATACCGGAGGTCGTGGGTTCGCACCCAAGATAAATCAACTTTAGTTTGGTCTTCGTCAGAATTATTATTAAGTCCTAATGATTTGATATTTTTCATAGTAATTGTTAGTTTATAATTTTAGCAATATGTATTTTATTATTATAAATAACTTATTTTTTATTTTATTTTGTCTGTTTGAAGTACCTATCTGTTATTTGTTTATCGTGCAAGCCTACCACAGTGTTGTCTTTTTTAACCCAAAGGTTGACTGGTAAGTAGAGAATGCCTTGTTGCATTAAGTTTGCCTATGTACCACTAACTGTACATGAAGTTTAAATAAATAAATGTTTGTGTGATGATCACAATCATTTGTTCTGTGTCTGTGTGTAATTTATCTATAACTAGCTGACCCGATGAACTTTGTACCCCCTCATAGTAAGGATAACACCATCTACTAGCATTACCAGAACAGCATAGTTCATTTTATAATGATATTTTAATTAGAGATGGCGTTGCATTTGGATTTATTTTTTTCGTGATTTTTTCTCACCGTTCCAACCTTCCCTGGACTATCTCGAATATTTTAAAACCAAAATTAGCCAAATCGGTCCAGCCGTTTTTGAGTTTTAGCGAGACTAACGAACAACTATTGATTTTTATATATTATATAGATGTATGTATTTAGAAATATAAATTATAAGTATGTTTATGTCTAGTACTTATAGCACAATGTATTATTATTATTACCTGATGGAACGCTTGAACGCTTGCTTACGATGAAATACTTGTCGATAGAGCACGAATACCTACAAGTAACCTCTCAACAGAGACCACCAGGTTGTAGCTATCAGGAAACACAGACTCAGAGGCAACTGTATGCACAATCAAAGTGTTTGTGGAATGTCCACCAGGTTTCCGTGGTGCATCGCCGTACGTCTAGTGGTCCGATGATAGAACGGGCTTGACGGAATCAAGTTATGCGATTCCGACGCACACTCTTTGAAATGCAGCCGATAGAAAACTAACAGGCTAGCAACACGTCGTCAATGCTCGTTATTCGATGCTCTGCGTTGCTTGTAAAGAAACAACGAGAACTTCGTAAGTATCTATCTCAAATCTGCGTAGCTTTTTATGATTCTATTCATGTAATTGATTCAGTCTATCCAGATACAGATACATATATTTTGCATGGAGCGATTATATATACTGACCCCTACAACCCAGCAATTAAAGAACACAATACCCTATCTTAAGACTTGTTTTGGTCAATGTTAACCGCAATGCACTGCATGTAGAAGAGATGGTCAATGAGGCCATAGCCCGTAAGGTTTTGGAGTGGAGACCTAGTGGAAAAAGGCCTCCAAGAAGAGAGACTGATGACCTGGTGAGGCTCACGGAAATCCAAAGGATGCGAGACGCACATAACCGGCCGATGTGGCGGCACTTGGGGGAGGCCTGTGTCCAACAGTGAATGTTTTTTCAGCTCAATGACTGCCTAAGATTTTCAAATGACTACCGAGATCATAGATTATCGTGTTTGTCGAGGCAAGAAAGAGTCTTAGCATGTAATGGTTGGTCACCCATCCACAATTCGACCTCGGTGAGTATTGCTTACCATTCAGATCAACTTGAGCGACTTTTATTACGGATTAGGAATTCTTAAACCCTATTCATTTATTATTACTGACTTCAAAGAAAATGTAATATTCTGCAACTGTCAATGACCATCATCATCATCATCACTATTTCAGCCGAAAGACATCCACTGTTAGATAAAAGTGTTGTAACAACGAACGGTCCTGTATCTCGCATCCATAGCATTCCTGCGACCCTCACCAGGTCATCAGTCCACACTGTGGGAGGCCTTCCAACGCTGCGTCTTCCAAAACGCTGTTGCCACTCCAGAAACTCCATTTACTTTCACCGTCAACTGTCAGTGTAGTTTGTTCTAATTTTACAGTATTATGCTAAAGAAGCTTTCTTCGTGCTTTGGCACTAATTATGGGTCACACTATCACCTCGTTTCATAAGAAAGGGCCTACGCTTTAGGAAAAAACCGGACATCGTATATCAATCTACAGCTTTTAAATTATAATTTTATAATCTATCATGACGATTTGACATTGGTCTATTAAAAAATACTTAGTGAGAACCTCACATTGTGTGGATCAAAGGACCGTTTGCCAATTTTGACATAATATAATTACCTACGAGGAAATATCACTCTGTCTGTTAATCATTTCACCGCAAAAGACAAACATAATTCCAATAATATATCTTCACAAAATCCGGTCCTGTCCACCACTCACGATTCGACAGACCCTCAATAACATAATGATCACTCGGCCAACAAGGCGCCAACATTCGGCTTTCGGCTTTCGGCCCGGACCAAATAACATGTAATTTAACCAAACCACAGACAGACAATCACGATGCCATTTCACGTTACCAATTAGAAAAGCTAATTCTTTGCGGCGATCTCCAAATTACAGATGTTGAACGAAAATCGGCCGCTTAATCAGCACTCGCGTGATGTTGGGCCAACCCATTCATCAGGAGTTATTAAGGCGCGAATTTGCCAAATTTTTGTGTCAAACATTTGACGGATGTTCTCGTGAACAATTTGGGCGTTTATGGGTATTGGCGCCATGTTGGTGTTGGCGCCGGAACAAGGTAGTAATTAGTACCTGAGGTCTTTGTGTATTTAAAAAGTAATTTCTGTAACTTCTTGGGTGGTAGGATTTATGAATGAAAGTTGCTTTTTTATGGGTTTTGTGTTTCGTTTTTTTTTTGGAAGTTCATTATGAGTGTAAGCGTCAGTAAAATGATAAGACCATTGTTTGACTAAACAGTCTTTTGACCAGCTTTATGATTGTTGGTACTATCGACCCAACGATGTAAACCATTTTTTGTCTTTTAAATGGATAACACAAGTGTATTGTATTTTTTTTGTATTGAATTATCAGTTTTTAAACAAAAAAAAAAAACTTTTCGCAGGTTTCTCAAAAAATAAAGTTAGCAAGAAAGAAGGTATGACAAGATTACAAGATTAATATTTGACAAATACTACTTTTTGTACATTGTGCATTGCAGCACAATGTAAAAAAGTAAAGATCATAATCGGCTTAGCTGAAAGCTGAACCACTTGTCATTTGCGAGTTACAATACAATTTAATGCTATTGTAGTTTGACAAATCCATCAAACTCATGAATGATGTTTTTTTCCCACATTATTAATCTTTTTTATTTGTTATTGTAATTTATGATAGATCTACTGCATGTTTTGTGGGATAATCCTACACTAACCACTCCATGATATCGTCGCACGCGAACAATAAACTTAATTAAAGTTCAACAGAGACGCGTCTTGTCGCTAACGTCCCTTATTGAACTTTCAAACGCACGCTCGACTTCTATTCAGCCGATCTCACCCGACAACGCCCGAGCGTCTTCAAACCATTTGAATTTCAAACGAAACGACTCTAAAATCAAAAGCGCCGCGCGCTCGTGACTCGCGGTTACCAATCAGCGATTCCAGCGCTTTTTACGGTGACAAGTGTCCAATTATCGTTGATTGAAATAATAATAGAGGTCTCGGGATCGAAGCGCTTGCAGCATTCGAAATTAGGCGTCGAGCGCTGAAGCGGACTTAGGTATGCTTGATTTTTTGCGGCTCTCCACCCATGAAGAGTTCGGAACGCGAAGTTGACATTTTCGGACGTGGCGGCAAGCCTGTCGGCGGTATTGGCGAATATTTCCGACGTGTTTTGTCCTATTATTTATTCGGGCGGCACTTCTTTTACCGCTAAATCGATTCTCGAGAATTTTGGTGACCATAGATGGTGGAATTCGTGAATTTCTCTAGCAGAAACCGTTTCTTTTGTCAATCTTAATCATCCGTTGTCGGGAAAGTTGAGAGATTTATGTGATGCACAATTCTATTGTCTTATTCCGCTTTAAAATATAAGTTGGTTTTAAAAATAAAGTTTATCCTGCAGCGGGTCGCGTCTCTTCAATAGAATTTTAATATAGAATGTCGATCTGAATAAGTGTTTTCTGAATGTTTATTACTTATCCTTATTGTGGATTCGTTTACACAAAATCTTCTCAAAAGGGAGACACGGTCGCTAAATGTATTTACAAATGATCACTCAATAATTGTAAAGGAAAGAAAACTTTGGGAAAGTAAAACTTAATCGAATTTGGATCTCAACAAGATCGTGTTTTCGACAAGCCTGGATAACTATCTACATAGAAAACCGATTCTTTACGTTACCCGCCAATAAACACTCAAAATGAACCTTCTATTACCCACTCATTCATATGCACTCTATACCCAAACAGCCTCGAACCTAACCCTATCAATTCTGTGCCCAAAAACAGTCTCCTACGTCATCAAAATATTCAAATCATCAGCTCAACGATCGCTGCCGTATTGATTGATGCGAATCGTCTCGGTTTATCCGGCGCTGATGCAAATCATTGCATGCATATTTCATGGCGTCTCTGAGCAGTAAATGGAACTCTAATTAGACCGCCCGCATTGTTGGGTTATATTTCTATTGTAAGGAAACTTTATTTTCGTTAATATGATGAATGTGCTAGGTACTTATTGTAAATATGTAGATTTAACCAAACGTAACTGTGCCACTGCTTACCTAGGAGTCTTTATTACCCGGTAAGACCTTAGTCAACCTTAGTCTTCTATACTAGGACAGTTAAAATGAATAGTGCGCTTTTGTAGACTTTCATCATCTTCCTGCTCTTGTCCCGTGTTATTTGGGGATGGCGCAACACGTGTGGTGTTTTAGAGGGCAGGGGGTTCACTGTAGGCAGATTTGTCGATGGGTCTGTAAGTTTCTGGAATGCGACCGCGTATCGGAAGACGCAATGTTGGCAGGTCTCTCACTAGGTAGGCTGATGACCTGGTGAGGGTCACGACAATCCAATGAATGCAAAACGCACGGGACCGATCGATATGGCGACACTTGGGGGAGGCCTATGTCCACCAGTGGACGTATTTCAGCTGAAATGATGATACCTATTTTTTATTTTTGATAGGCTTGCGTTTGATCACTATCTCAGCTGATGTTGAGCGATGATGTAGTTTAAAATGGAGCACGCTTATTTAGAAGTAACCTGTTAACTCTTGACTTATATACCCCTAGGTGGTAGCTATCTGGAAACACAGACTCCGACAAAAAAACTTAAGCAAGTAAGTAAGTAAAAATTTATTTGTTTAAACATGGTGTACATGATACATTGCGTGCAAGATAATGACGAATTTAGATAAGTTCTAGCATGTTCAGCCACATATCGTGGCGTACAAATTTCTACACTTAACTAACTTCCTACACTTTTTGTATAATTTCCAACCTGTTAAAACCAAAAGTCACCGCTAAATGCTTTTTAAAGTTCACCACTTTGACCACGTCGAACTCTTTCAACTGCCCACGAGTGCGAACGACATCAAACGCGCGACTTATGTAGGTGCTGAATGATTGGCAGCATTCGCAGCGCTTTACGAATGAATGTGCCGAATGATTGGCAGCGTTTGCAGCGCTTTATAGATTTCTTTCAGCGCTGCTTGACGGCATGTCAACGTGCCGCCGTGGACGCAAATGGCGCGGGTGTTTTTTAAATGTTTAGAATTTAAGAGAGTATCATATTGTGATGTTGCTTGCAATTTTGGGTCGAGAAAGAACTTTTAAAGCTGTTTAGAAATATGTAGTTATATAGGCAAGACCCTTGGTTGTCCCTTGATGAGCCTTTGGTCGTGATGGCACCTGCTTCTCATGATTGAGAGTTCAAAACCGAACAAGCACCAATGTGAGCTTGCTCGGTTTTGAACTCATATGTATTTTTCTAGATTTATTTAGGACATTACACACCCCATGCATCGTGAAACCGTTGATCCCGGTTGTCATTCGTAGATCTTGGACAGTCGTTACAAATAGTCAGACGCCAGAAAGTCTGACCATCAGTCTATCTAAGCAGTATCGTCTTACCCAGTAACTGGGTAGTGGAGATCAGATAGACAAGTGTGAAGACGCATTTAGTTAGACTGAAAGCCGACCCCAAGTTAGTAGGCTAGGGAGATAATGATAGGCAAGATCCTTTGTTGATTTCAGTAGTAACTTAGTATAATTCAACATTTAAAAAAAAAAAAATTATAAGAAATAAGAAAGATAATTTTACAATCATCGGGATCACACCCATCTATGCGCATTACCTGGCGAAATATATTTCATCACCAGGACTCTATAAACGGTGAAGGCAAACATCGTGAGGAAACCAGGCATGTCTTAGAACAAAAAATCAAAGATATGTAACAACCACCAACCCGTACAAGGCCCACATGGACGATAACAAATAGCACATTCCCTCTCCTAGAGAAGAGATTCAAGTTTCAATAGTGGGAGCATTATCAGGCTGATTGTGTTATGTTAATACCTATTATCTTCGTAGGACTTGCGGATGGCGAGCAATGGGTAGCTCACCGTTCGACCGTCCGGTAACCGTCCGGACCAAGCCCAAGTCGACGACCTGGGCTCGGTCCGGACGGTTACCGGACGGTCGGACGGCGGGCTACCCATTGCTCGTCGTCCGCAAGCCCGCGCCTACGGTGGCCGGAAATCGGGATCGGAATCCCGGCGGCGGTTGGGGCGTGAGGACCGTTGCCTCACGCGATCGGCCGCCTCCTTTGCTAGCATTACTGCTTCGCAGAAGGAGGCGACCGCCTGCCACTCCTCCTCGCTCCGGATCATGGCCTGTACCAAAGCCCGGCGCGAGAGATCGCCGCCACCGATCGCCCCCACGAGGACACGGCGTTGCTCTGCCCAAGTGGGGCACACCTCCACCGTGTGCTCCACCGTGTGCTCCACCATGTCCTCCGGGCGGTCCACACAGTGGCGACACCCGGGCGTCGCTTCCGCACGAATCCGGTGCAGGAACTTCCCGAACTTACCGTGTTCGGTGAGAACCTGCGTCATGCGGAAGGTGAGGACGCCGTGAGGTCTTTCCAACCACGCCTCAAAGAGGGGACTTACCGCCATAAACAGTGTACACTTAAACATTTAAATCACTTGACTATTTTTTGTTAAAGTGTCAAAGACATCGTCTCTAGACAGGTAGTACATAGGATAATATTATTGTCAACATAGACAACTTGACTTCCTTCTCGATCAAATCCATCCAAAGGTTGTTGTTTTTAGCGATAAGGACACCCATTGTTACACCGTGTTAATTTTAAGCTCCTATTGAATTTTTATGGTGTTAGTAAAGAATATAATATTATCTTGGCCAGATCTTAGAAATTGATAACTTCATGAACTGGTCAAGTAAAACTGGCCAGATCGTTTTAAGCCTTAAAGTTTGATGATATGTCAATCTTTGTTGGGCCTACTTTCTTTAGACTTTTTATTATCATAGGAATCCTACTTCAATCATATGGCGAAACGACGATTGACATATCATCAAATGTTAACGTTTAAATGATCTGGCCAATTTTAGTTGGCCATATCATGAAGTATTCAGAGATCTAGCCACGACATATATATATATCTTGAATTTGGAGAT
The DNA here is from genome assembly GCA_905147345.3 of Mythimna impura. Classification (NCBI taxonomy): domain Eukaryota; kingdom Metazoa; phylum Arthropoda; class Insecta; order Lepidoptera; family Noctuidae; genus Mythimna; species Mythimna impura. The sequence goes on from LR990344.1 coordinate 2,141,382, forward strand.
ATTGATTGGTTGGCAAAAAAATCTCATAATTATGTAATGTATAATGTCTGTGAAGTTTTGGTTGATATGAAATTTATTCTGTCGTAATTTTCACTGACGTTAGCTATCGAAACACAACGAAAGATTCACCGCAGTTACGGAAACATCTCTCTCACACAAGTCACAAGACGTTTATAAACGAGCGTCAAACGTTTTTGTCGTCTGACGTCGTGTCATCGCGCCGCTCGACGTGTCCGGCGCGACTTGCCGGCGTTTTTTGCGCGACTACGCGATGCGCATTTATTTGCAAATGGAGACCACTGAAATATTCGTGGAGAACGCGCGTGGAATTATGATGCGTCTGGTATAAGTGGAATTTTGGTGGAAAATGCAATGAATGGGATGGTTTGATGTGTTTTTTTTTCTGAAAGCTGCTAGATAAGGTCATTGTGGTGATATTATTTTATTTTTTAAATATATATTCAAAGACCTGAGAAAGACATTAAAAAGAGTTTTTGTTGATTCTTGATAAAAAAAAAAAAACAGAATATATTGCAATAGAACTCTGAAAAAAGGATACTAAGCCCGTTTCATCGACTTAACGCTTGAGGCATTTAGCTTTTTCTGATGAAACAAACTAACATAATTAAAGAATCATAATTGTATACAATTACAATGTTTTCTCCTACGCCTATCTAAATGATCAATACAATATTAGCCTTAGACTCAATCCATCAATAACGCAAAAACGTTTCAACGTGCGTTTCATTGTGTGCTAAGTGTGCAGCAAACGACCCCTTAAACAACTCCTCAGTACACTGCAAAACCCACCATAATTTAACTAGACAAGATTCAGTTTGGCTTGTATGTGACTGAAATCGTAAGTCAGTTAATGGGCATTAGAATTCAGACTTTCTTACAATAGGTTAAAGTTGATTTTTTTTTGTAGAGGTAGAGTGTGTTAAGATGAATACTCAACATTATCGCACAAAACGTGGTGAGTGAAAAAGTGATATCAATCATATGAGACTATGATAGACAGCTTGTAACGAGAGGACGGTTACGCATAGAAGTTAATATGCGCGACTTTTTGTGATAAAGGCCGTGGGTTCGATGTGTATCGACATACAGGAAACAGGTTGATTTATAGTCTTTTAAAGAAGATTTTTATAGAGAAACTAACCAGGTGGAACGTTTCAAGGTTAACTTGCTTTAGAGTTTCTACAATGTAAAGAAAGTCCTGTTATAATGTGTAAACTAGCCAGCGGCTTCGCCCGCGTCTAAGTAAGTTTCTCCATACAAACTTTGAACCCCTGTTTCATCCCCTTAGAGGGTGAATTTTGAAAAACCCTCTCTTAGTGCTCGCCTACGTCACAAAAAGAAGCTTTGTGCAAAATTTCACGCTCCTAATCCCAGTAGTTTCGGCTGTGCGTTGATATGTGAGTCAGTCAGTTTCTCCTTTTATATATATAGATGACTTGAGTCACCATTATCAATTCACTATGTAACAGATTAGTGTAATGTTGAAAGGGGACTTAACGAGTTTTAATTTGGATTAAGAATTTTATGGGATTGTTTAAAAGAGTTAACATGGACCATGGAACGCAAAAACTGAAAAAACACGGTGGGTTTTAGGCACTAAAAAACTGAGGTTACTTCTCACTAGCACCCAAAATGGGAGCTGATATTTAACGATTTCCCACTTAATAAAAAAAAGGTAACTCCTTACGGCTCCTTTTATTTTACATTAGCTAACTAATTTTGACGCATATACGTGATATTTCACATGGAAAATCTGTAAATTTTTAACCGACTTCAAAAAGGAGGAGGTTCTACGTTCGGCTGAATGTATTTTTTTTTTTTTCTTTTAACTATCTTATATTACACTAAGGTAAAATTAAATCAACCCTTAAAGATAGTGATCTTCCAAACACCCTTACAAAACAACAGACTTACTTTGTAAATCACCCATTAGTGTCTGTCCGTCAGTCACACCTTTTAACTTTAATTTCATCAACACTATCTCACCTGCTCCACCTGTAGCTCTGCTCACCCGTGTTCGAATTAAAGCGTGAAGAGACATCAGCTGTTCACTGCCTCCGGTGGCTGTCAGAGTCGGGTAAAGGAAGTAAGTGAGTTAAAGACTTGTGGAGTCAGTATGAAAATTGACTAGCAGAAGACCCACGGAACTTTTTTTCTTTAATTCAAAAATTAAATTCAAATTCTTTTTATTTCACATAGGGCTACATGGCCACTTGTAAAACATCATAAGCTAGTGTACGGTTCCAAATATGGTCGTTTCCTATGGAGAAGAACCTGCAAGAAACTCCATGGTTAATAATGACTGTTAATAAAATTAGTAGGTTAAGTTTGGTGTTCAAGAAGCTATTCGACATTTTAGTAACTCATGTTAATGTGTAGGCTTCAACACAAACCTGTGATGCGATTTCGTGTCGAATCAATTTAATTGATGTTCCCACTGCTGGGCCCCACCCAAATCTCCTCTCTATGCAATGGAATGAGCCGTAATCAACAACGGGTCCAGTGCAAATTTGTAGATGTTACATAATTATCTTGGATTTTTTTTCTAGGACATGCCGGTTTCCTCACTATATTTTCCTTTACCGTTTTGAGAGCCGTGGTGATGAAATAAATTACACAAAGGCACCCGCGATCTATACCTAATTCGTGAGTCGACTCACGAGTTAGGTTAGGTTGTTAGGCCGTTGCCACTGTGCAAGCACTGTTCACGTCGCTTTCGTCTATAAATTATATTTATTTTGCAAGTAGGTTTTAGAATACACTTTTACTCTTAATTTTTTTCGTTAATTTAATATAGATGAGGACAGTAGCTATCATAAAGTTCACCTTCGGTACACTGTTTATATTGTGATGTACTTTAGTAACTCCGCTGAAGGATATAGCATGTTAATGTTAAATGATTCCTGTAGGCACTGGGCTTATACTCAATACAAGCCCAGTGCCTACCTCAATACAATTGTATACGACACAGGTTATTGATATTGACGTTAAACGATTTTTTTTTGTGCTTGCTTTGTAGGCTAAGACATAATGATAATATTTACTAGCTGATCCACCAAACGTTGTTATGCCATATAAATTATGGAAAAAAAGTAGGGTAGGGGTAAAAGGTAATAGTTTATGACCTATTTTCAGACCTACTAAATGTACACAACAAAAAAATCACAAACATAGGTCAAACAAACTGTTTCAGAGGAATTCGATAACCAACGCTATTATATTTAATACCCTATATTTGCTTGGGTATCGCTTCGGGCTGATGGCCTCTTAACCCTGAAATTCTGATGGGATTTGATCACTGAAAGGTGCTCTGGAGTGACGTCACTTCCACGTGGAGTTACCCAGAAGTAAATAGTGTATAACTATCAAACAAGGGCACGGACGTCATATTCATGGTTTAAATGTAAGGCAGGAGTGTGGTTTTAGTCAGTAGGAGTCTGACATTGCCCAGACTGGCTCATCTGTGAGGCAGCCTGGGCGTCCATGAGGATTTCCCATTCCTGCTGAAAAAAAGCCAACACTGTTTTACAAAAATGATTTTAGTAGGTAGTTTGTTACCACCACAATTCTTTGGGTTTGAAATTGACAAGGGCAGTGTCAAACTGTAAAAACGTACGTACCTATGTGTTAATACTCGTATAACATACATAATATTTGTATGCTAAACTTAATGTGGCAGAACACAAAGACATCTTTATGTTTGTAACACCTAAATTATAGCTGTGTATTCAAATAAAGTTTTTTTAATGTTACTGCATAGTACATGATAATTACGTCCATTTTCAAATTTAAAAACACTCACTCCGGCTATTTTGTTCGATCTATCTCTATCATACCTACCTATTATTTTTATACAGTGATTTAAGCATGTAGCGACATCTATGGCGTCACATAAGAACTAATCCTGCATCTCGCAATCAAAGTTCTCCGCACGATTAGAATATATACGACAGCCCGAAATCATCTAACGGGCAGTTGCCCACCAGACATAACACCCGTCTGGTCGGAGAGGATCCTCCCTTTTCAAGGAAGGTTTGCGGGACTTTACTCTCTGTTCCAGATACCTCCAAAAGCAGATCTCACGTCAATCTCATCTGGCGAACTTTGAAGAAGTCTGTTTACTCTTGTTTTGAAGGTTATATGTGCAGAAAGTTCCAAGCTTTGGCTAGCCTGGCTCATAGACGAGTACTTTCTTAAGGCGAATACTCCAAGATAGCTCATGAAATTCAAATTATCGTAATTTTTTTTTTTAATTTTTCGGGTTGATGTCGTATGTTGATTAAAATATGAACACGTATTTATTTACGGAATCATAATCATTAAAACCATCAATACAACCCGCTTAGCTTGTTTAATCCTATTAAATGAGTTTATCATGAAATAGCCATACAATAGGATATGATCCTATTGAATGAATATTTCATGAAAAACTTAAGAAAATTTGAATTTCGTGGACTATCTATACTCCATCTGTTTAGTTAACTAAATGTAAACAATCTTGACATGTCTTTTAACTAAAAGTTGTCCAAAAATTTTATCTAAAAATATTAGTAATTTGTTCTTTTACCTATACCGATGTTTGGTAATAAACTAAATTTAAATAATCTTTGTATGTCTTTTATACGATATTTTTTTTTTAATAAAAAAAAATATATCAAGATTGTTTACGTTTAATTAACTACCTAAAGAAATGGAGTATAGCCGCTTTCACATTAACTAGCTTTTTTACTTGTTATGCAGGATCATAACAGGAGTTTATTGCCTAAAGGAGAATTGGTTATTAAGGTTTACGATTTCTTGATTAAGATACAGCTGTTAGTTGAGTATTTAAAAGGACATAATTAAGAAAAAATCCAAATTAAAAATTTAATTCCCTACTATGCAAAAATCGATTTTATTACCGTGATTCCAAAAATACCTGTAAGTAATCACTTAAAAATCAGTTACGCACATAAAAACGCGAACGCCAGTAGTTAATTCCCAAAATAATGTGGTCGATATAATTTTTTATCGATAAAAAGTTATCGTCATCGACAAAGCGCCGCCGTTGAAGCATGTGTCGACATATCGATAAAACTGTTCCTTAAATTTAGAAATTTAAGATAACGGCCGGCATTTTTGAGAGCTGTTTTAATTATGAGACTTGAATTTCTCTTTTGAAAGCTCTTTTGTAAGTGTTATCTTTGAGAATTTTTGGGATTTTTAATTGATCTTACTGAATAAGGCGTGTTCGTTAGGGTGACAATCACGCTACATTAATTTCGTAAAAGAAAAAATATTTAACAATTTATTTAACTGTTAAATCTCACTCCTTATATTATTTTCTTTCCAAATGATTATTTATTTTATTATTATACTAGCTCGCGCCCGCGACTTTGTCCGGGTCAGACTCGTAAAACAACACGATGCCATTGAGTCAAAATTTGAAAGATAGAAAGAAAACGAATTTATTTGGCACAACAAAAGGTACACAAACAATAGTTAGGTAAACATGAAACAAAAAAAGAAGCAAAAAATACAATTGTGTACCTTACGGCTGCACCAAAATAGGTCCAGTTCAGCATGACTGCCAGCCAATAGTGCCTGACGCTGGTTCACAAAGAATTTCACAAAGATTTTTTTGTTTGCGTGGATTTCTAATCTAAGTAAGGTACTCCTTATGATATCATCTATGTAAAAGACAGACAAACATATAGACAAAAAATTTTGGTAACTAATATCATTTTATTTGCATTTAGTAAAGAAATGATTTTGATATTACAAACAGACACTTTAATTTTATTAACATGTATAGATTACAGGAGAAGAATGCCGAGAAGGACTTAGGAGAGGCCATTGCCTAGCATTGAGACATCTGTCATATAGTCTTACTATACTAAACTAAACTAGGTAACTAAAAAAAAACTGTATTATTAATTTTTGCCATCATATTTTCTTAGGTTTTGCCCGTATTGTAAGCTATTTTTACGTCGGTATGCAAACTATTTTTATGATACTGAAATTTTATTTTAAGTGTCTAAATTAGTTAATGACTTTTTTAGTGAGTAAATTATCCTTAAACATAGGGGTGAAAATGGCGTGACCTTTATGTTATTAAGTCATTAGCGATGCAGTATATGAGTACTATTAAATTCAATATGATTATAATTTTTGTGGTGGTCATGTTTTAATGATGACAGACATGCACGATCGTTTTGAAACAATATTTGACAGAATTTATTTATCCTTCATAATTTAACATAAGCTTTATCAGCCTTATATTGTTCCCACTGCTGGGACTCAGGCCTCCTCTCTGGGAGAGGGAATGGGCCTGAAATCGCTACAAGGACCCAGTGCGGGTTGGATTAAATAATTTCTCATGTAAAAAAATAGTGCACTTTGATGGATGTCACATGTCTTCTAATTTGTAGTTTCCTCATGATATTTTCTGCCGGTTTCCTCACGCTGCAACGATGTTCCCTTTAACCGCTTTGAGAGGAAGGAACATGGGTGTGATTTTAGTCAGTAAAAGTCTGACACGCCCTCTCACCCCACCCTAGACCGTGAGAAGTCATTAGACGGTTATCCAACTCAAAGAAAAACAAGCCGTTTAAAGGTAGAACTACACTGCGCACACGTGTGCCACACACGCCGATCTGGTCTCGTCGGTCTCCATACATTTTATATGGAAACTAGACTTGTAGAGCTACACTTGATCCACGCCACGCGACGTCGTTCTACGTAAAAATCAGGCGTGTTACACGTGTGCGTCGGTCTAATGTAGTTCTATCTTAATTTATTTAATTACTTTGATTAGCAGAGATCGGAAAAGATAAATTATATTTACCTAAAGTTCATAAATCCAGACATTTCGTCATGTTTATGATTTCGGGATTTTAGAGGAGGTATTATCAACTCTTTTACTTACTTCCTCAAACTTTAGGTAAATATCCTCTACCTCTGGAGCCTTACTATGTCGTGTTAAAATGTAATTCGTGCGAGCGAGAATGAAGGATGGAGCTATACACCCTATATAGCTCCATCCCTTTAACAGTTCACTTTAGGTCGTAAAATGGATCACGTTAAGAGCTCTTTTTAGGTAGGGCCTCAGATGATCATATACGCAATGAATTGATTACATTAAAACATTCAGGTAGCTTATAGACAAGCTAAGCTAGCTACCCGTATAAACATGCAGGTAGCTTATAGACAAGCTGAGCTAGCTACCCGTATAAACATGCAGGTAGCTTATAGACTAACTAAGCTAGCTACCCGTATAAACATGCAGGTAGCTTATAGACTAACTAAGCTAGCTACCCGTATAAACATGCAGGTAGCTTATAGACTAACTAAGCTAGCTACCCGTATAAACATGCAGGTAGCTTATAGACAAGCTATTAAGCTAGCTACCCGTATAAACATGCAGGTAGCTTATAGACAAGCTATTAAGCTAGCTACCCGTATAAACATGCAGGTAGCTTATAGACCAGCTAAGCTAGCTACCCGTATAAACATGCAGGTAGCTTATAGACAAGCTAAGCTAGCTACCCGTATAAACATGCAGGTAGCTTATAGACTAACTAAGCTAGCTACCCGTATAAACATGCAGGTAGCTTATAGACTAACTAAGCTAGCTACCCGTATAAACATGCAGGTAGCTTATAGACAAGCTATTAAGCTAGCTACCCGTATAAACATGCAGGTAGCTTATAGACAAGCTATTAAGCTAGCTACCCGTATAAACATGCAGGTAGCTTATAGACCAGCTAAGCTAGCTACCCGTATAAACATGCAGGTAGCTTATAGACAAGCTAAGCTAGCTACCCGTATAAACATGCAGGTAGCTTATAGACAAGCTAAGCTAACTACCCGTATAAACACGCAGGTAGCTTATAGACAAGCTAAGCTAACTACCCGTATAAACATACAGGTAGCTTATAGAGAAGCTAAGCTAGCTACCCGTATAAACATGCAGGTAGCTTATAGACCAGCTAAACTAGCTACCCGTATAAATCATCTAATTAGAAAACAAGTAATTAACAAAATAAGCCCTTCTAAAATTATATTATTTCATTTTCTACCGACCTTCAGCCATTTTTTAATGTGACCATTCATAACCTCTCATGCATATTAAACACGATAAATAATTCTTGACAGTTAACAAGCAAAATGGCGAGCTTTATTGAACATATAATTACGTATAGTTATAGTGGTTTCTTATTATATCCTGAACATTAATCATGTTATACGTCAAACAAGTGGTAATACTTCTTTTTAACCGACTTTGCGGAACGAAGGTTCACTTGTATTCGCTTATTCATGCCTCGATAAACTCAAAATGTATATTTTTTAATTTACATATCAGGTTTTTTACATAAGTATGTTTTGGGAAGTAATAATTATCATAATTTACCTTTATATTTAAATAATTACTACAATCATGCACAGGTGTCAAACCAATTTGCAAAAGGTGAAAGGTTTTAACAGTAATTATATAAACAGTAATAACAAGACAGCCTTGTATACTAATTACAGCTGGACAAACTTAATAGTTTATATAAATTCAGTTTTTATCAACTTTAATTTCGATATCATGAATCATTGAATACGTGGCTCGTGTTTTAGGAAAGACATAAAAATAAAAAAACAACTTTATTTACACTTAAAGTTTATTTCCTAAGAAAAACTTAAAGTAACATTTCAATAAGCTTTAATTTAAATGCGGAATAAAATAATTACACTAATTTAAAAGCAACTTATCTACATTAGAGGCCATAAAACAATTTTATCATCGTCATCAGCCCGCGTTATTAATGGATCAGTTTCTGAACCTGTCGTGCAATTAGTCACCCTACCAGCAAACCGTGTTTTAATACCAAACGGATGTTTTAGGATTATTTTCGAGCCGTAATTAAGTCGTGTAACGTTAAAATACATTTTTAAAACGCTGTATAAAAACTTTATTTACGACGTTAACATTTAATACCCTTTAATGTCTGCAAAACATTTGTTTACCGTTTATCTTGAAAGCTTTCTGTGGTTTCCTAATTATACTTACAAGACTCAATATTATTTCTTAGTATTTACAAAAGTTATTGTTTCACCAAATAAGCCCACGCGTGACTTGAGAGGTCTTTGTTCTAAGAAAATCTTTTAATCTTAAATCAACTGTATCTCGTCCAAATAGAGTACAAATTAGAATGACAGCCTAAAATAAATACGTTTAATTTTGAAGGAGCGTTCAAATCATAGGTAAAAAGCAAACAGTAGCTGGCCACCCGCGGATTTTTAAAATGTCAATATCGAGTGTTGAGTGTGTAAACACGATTAACTGGACGCGAGTCTCGTTCCGATCATCGATCATACAAAACTATGCTCACCATAGAGTGTTTATGTTGGTTATGGTTAGAGATGGGGTATCCGGATTAGAATTTGTGCTTTTATCGAAAATCTTGTCTTGTTTTATAGTAATTTTCATTGGCATATTTACTGTTTGATAAAAAGAAAAAAACCTTAAAGAGAGCTTTATACAAAAATAACTTAAGCCAGTGGCTAAGCCCGCGTGAAAGTACAAAATATATAGCCTATGTTACTCAGTAATAAAGTAGCATTCTATTAGAGTAGGATTTTTTTAAATCAGTCAGTTCAACAAAAATACTATTACGCCGTACATCTTCGATGAAATCGAGAGTAGCATCAAATAATTAAAACGTATTGCTGAGTGAAACTTCCAGAATGAAAGGACATACCATGGCCTGGCAAGTTCTAGAAAAGTCCACCATAAATTACCTACCACTATTATTATTAGTTAGGGTTAGCCGGTAGATGATAAGGGAATTGGTTCCTTCCGTCGTTAACAACAAAGTCGAAATTCACATCAAACGGTTATTATTAGTTTGTAATAATAAAATATTTATTACCCCGCAATGCGATGAAAATGTTCTAGAGTGGCCTTGAAACGTCAGTATCTAGAATTTTTCTGGCTGCGTGTATAAATACGAGCTCAACTCAAGTGCGATCTAGCTAAGTGAAGTGATTTTATCTATCGACCTAAGCGACAGTGAAACAGGACTCTAGTAAACATTGTGATTTGGTTATCGGCAATTGGATAAATTTATTATTGTTTGTGGTAATAAAGTTCTCTGCTAATAAACCGGCATTTAGTTACTCACGTTCGTAACAATACAAATCTTTTCTCTTTATAATATTAGTATAGATGTAGTAGAATTTTTTTGTAAACTTATTACTTTTATTGAGCAAAATTTTCACAATAGAAATAGGTACCTACTGTTTTATTTTAACCAGTACAAAAGAACAAGTGAATTAATTATAACTCATTTAACTAGAAGCAAAATGAAACGTATCGACGTCTACAACTTCCTGTGTAAGACATCCCATCTCTAATCGCCCCAACAATAGCGCACAATTATTCACTTGCTCTCAACATTACTGTTGGCACAGCAGTGTAAACAAAACACTCGCTACCGTCGAGCGGTCGAGTTGACTCGCTCAAGTGACTGCCGCAGTGTCAACACTCCACGGGATGTTTGACAGTTGAAATTCTGTCGATGTAATAATCTTCTGGGGCTTTAATATGACGCTTTGATGGATAATTGTATCGAGGTAGATTTAATAGTGCCCTCAGGCTTTTCATGGGTTGTTGATTGAACATAAGCTTAATTTTCTTTGTTAAATTATGGCTTATTAATGGTAACTGCTAATAAATAGTCATCGCGATTATATCCCGGGGGCAATCAAAGAATACAGATATTCTATGAAGTCCTTTTTCCGATTATAATTTAGGTTTCTTCAAGGCTAGAGTGAAGGCTTCTAATAAACTAGTGCGCCTCACCATCAACGATTGCACCACTGCTTATCATCAGGTGGGGTCAGTCAAGCACTAGTTTATGTCATTAAAAAAAAAGTATGAATGTATTTGCATTCTAATCATCTATTTTCTTTTAAATATCTTTTTGTCTATTGATTACATAACAATAAACAAAAATAATGTTTTTATTGTCTTTTTTAATCCAAAGATCGGTAAAGAACTGGTGTGATGTAATTTGAGCACAATCAAATAAAAGTAGTTTTCTAGCATGAGTATAGCGTAATCAGCCTTATAACGTTCCCCCTGCTGGGACTCAGACCTCATCTCTAGGAGAGGGAATGGGCCGTAATCTACCACGTGGACGCAGTGCGGACTGATCGATGTCACAAACGTCTTCGATATTTTGGTTCTAGGACATTTTCCTCGCGATATCTTCCTTCACCGTTTGGCGAGCAGTAATGATGAAATAAATTACACAAAGTACCTGGCTGGGTTTCACAACTCGTAAGTCCGGCCCCGTTTCTACTGAGTCACTACTGCTCAAGAAATTTTCTATTCAAAGATATATCTCAATATCCAGAAATAGCTTTCTTTGCGTCACCTCTGCACTCCCTCAACAAAAGACTAATATCTCACTACCTCCACATTGACAGCTCAGATATCGAGTTTCAGAAGAAAATAGAACGCATTACACATACAATAGCCCTTTGACACAAAGCCTAGATCCTTGCGTGAAACCTGTCGTTTAAAATATCTTTTGTGCTTGGAAGTAGGGCGGTACACAAATAGTAATAATACCTTGGTGACATAGTTTGGGATATAGAGCAATTCCGCTATTATTTATTATCAGATGCCTGATGATTTTTTTTGCCGAAAAATGAATGAAAAAGATTACATGTAGCGGAGATAAAAATGATGAGATGGACCTCCATCTCGTCATTTTTAGCTGTAACGAGAATGGGTAAAGTGAGAAAATAGTATATTAACGAAAGTTTGAAAGTAGTGTTAGTGAAATGTTGAAATGAAATCGTTTGTCTTGGTACGATCATGTGAAGAGGAGGAGTGAAATGCATGTTACTAAAAGAGTTATGAGTATACATATGGACGGATGGAGAGAGAGAGGGAGGCCAAAGAAAAGATGGATGGATTGTGTGACGAGTGATATGAAAGAAAAGTGACGGGTGACAGGACAGAATGGAAGAAAAAACTGGTTGCACCGACACCAAGTAACATAGGTAGAACCAAGGGCACGAAGATGATGAGATGTTTTTTTGTAGAGCTACACTAATTAGGTACTTAGGTAACTTTAACGGTAACTTTAAGATGCCAAGTTTCATAGATCAGGATGGAAGAAGAAAGAAGCCTTTGAGATTTCTGAAATACTACGGAAAACCTAGCACCATTGATGCGTAGAGATAGATTCACGTTAGAATTTCTGGATGTGCCGTTGTCACGACATACACCTGTCAATCGAACCAATTCAAGCTCTGAGTTTTAATCACTGAGATTTGTAGCCAAGCATCTGCGTCAGATGGTACCAAGACAATACACTACACAATAATGTGGACCCGGCTTGGTACTTTTACAAAAAACCGGGCAAGTGCGATTCGGACTCGCGCACTGAGGGTTCCGTACAAACTTACCTATGAAAACAGTTCCATTCCCAAATTGAGTTACGAAATTTTTTCCGAATCGCAAAAAGTTTTTGTGATGTAACTACAATTTTACAGTTTTCAGATTTTTTCCTATACTTGTGCTATGAGACCTTGCTTTATACCAAATTCTAGAATTCTAGGTCAATGGGAAGTGCCGTATAAAATATGATTCTCTTGAGAGTGTCAAAATACACGTTTTTTGCGACATAAATGGCGTATCTTTTTTTTTCGTAAACTCAGAATTTTTATTTTTTCCCAGCTTTAAGGAACCGCAAGCCTGAGTATGTGGTTTTAATTTCAACTCGATACATCCATGCGTTCTCAAGATAAAGGGTCTTGACAGACAGACAGACGGACGGACAACAAAGTGATCCTATAAGAGTTCCGTTTTTTCCTTTTGAGGTACGGAACCATAAAAATGAATACAACTGCATCAGAAAATTATGTATTTACAAAAAGTATCTATCTGTTGTTTTTCACTCAACAAATATCAGAAACACAGTGTAATAATTACGTATCTCATCAAGTTAAACACAACAACCAATATATCGACGCCCCCCGCGAATAATCCGGCAATCGTAAAAGTGTAAATGTTCAGGAAAAATAAAAAACCATTTTTCCTTAATAACTCCATTAAACGACAAGTATCAGATACTTTTTATATCGCATATGGAAGATAATTTTTTCAGCTATCTGGTTATTTCAACAAAATTTAAGTAGTCCCAAGGGCTTCGTTATAATTTAGCTGGATGCATTTTACTATATTAGTGTAGGTCAAGCTCTGGTCAGTAATGTCACTTACGATATTGTTCGTGTAAATTTATATATTCGACGGCAACAGTAAAATCTTGTTGCGATATTATTCGAGTAATTTGTTTTGTATACTGAACATTTGTAAAAAGCAATTATTAGGTTATTCGATTGTTTAACAGTAACGTACATTTTATTGTTATGACTATTACTGTTTATTCGAATAGTTTACTTATGTATTATTTGATGATTAATAAAGTATATTTTATGAAATAAAGGACATTCTAGTAAATGAAACAACTTTGGTTAATTTGACAAAACACGATAATTATAGTTGTTACAGTGCAGTGTCTATTTTTTAAATTAACATAAAAAATAGACACTGCACTGAAGACACGACTGTTACACATGAAAATAAAATAAAATATCATGAAAATTATAATAAGGTCCTATTACAGTTAAAAATCTTAATCAGAATCCTCATCGTGACCTGATTCAGTATCACAAAAGCTTAAGTTTCTATAAAATGGTTGATAATGGTGGGGAATTGCTTGGGAGTTACACAGGCTTATGAGATCATTTTACAATGCTTTTTTAATAGGGAGGGACTTGTCGTATGCTGGCTTTAATTCAGTAGTTTCAATTGTTTTGGACACCTGTTTCTGCCGACGCTGTCTACTTCTGCCTGTATCGTAATCCAATTCAATATAATCCTGATCAAAATCATATTTGAAAAGATAACAGTTAGGTTTACTGTATGACACACTAATCTCCATCACATCAGACCATCGTACTTTTTCTCCTGTCTTATCTTGAAGCCATCTTTTGGGTTCAACAAGTTCTTTTATGTTGAGGATTTCAGATTGTTGCATTTCTTTTAGGATATATTTGTCTCCGGAGACTTTAGCGTTCATGGTGACACTATATAGGTCCGGTGTGTACAAAACTTTGTTTTTCAGGGCTCTTTCAATACATGCGTGCATGGAGTCGCCTTCATTTTGGCTATGCCCACCAACAAAAAACCGATGGGTAATGTCAACTCGAAGAGTCATTGCAATGTAAAGATACAATGCAAAAGTGTATCTGTTTTTATTCTGGCCATAACAACCATCAGAGTAAAATATAATTTTGCGTATACCTTTTTCGTGTACGGTCTTGACAAATTGAAACAAGCAACTCCCTATTTCGATGCACCCTTTTCTTCCGATTTGAGCTTGCCAAACGTAACAGAACCCTAGTTTGTTTAGAGCGTCAAAAACTGTAAAATTATAAATCGGGTATTTACGTTTGTAGTGGAAAATTGACACTTCAGACTGTGGTACATTCAAAACTTTTTCTAAATCAAAAATGGCCACAACGGTGTCATCTTTATGTAGTGTTTCTTTTTCTTCTTTTTTAATTTCACGAACCCTTTCTTTCATACTCAAATGTTTCCTGTAATTTTCTTCTAAAGACGCCTTTTCAACGGAGTCAGCTTGCTGATATTTTGAACATAAAGTACACTTATCCTTTTTAGGCTTAAAAAAGGAATAGTTGTAGTTAGTATTACACACTCTTTCATACTGTCGTTTTGAAGCCATGTCAACAATATGTAGATAGCTCTGATTTGTAAACCATGATTTGTAAAGTCGGTACATTTTTGAAATATTAAGAGATTCAGACAAATATTCTCGTTTAGACTCTTTTCTCGTGTAATGCGATTCTACTTTGGGAAATAAATCAATATGATTTCTGATACTGTCTTCTGTATCTAGCTTCATTTGATTCATTTCATCTCTTTTAATTTTTTTCTAAGGCCGTGTAAATCATGCTCAGTAATAGAAAGAGTGTTTAAAAAAAAATACTTTGCATACTTGGATTTCTTCATATTTGAGGGGAAAATAATATTTTAATGTTTGAGATCGGTTACTTTTTCTATTTACGGTTACCCTTTTAACATCATTAGATTTAACATGTCGTGTAATGTATTGCCATTGAAATTCTCGATTGGCAAGTTTATAAAAATTAGTATGTAGGGCTAACCTGTCTTCTGTATTGAATTTTATCCCGCAACCTTTTTTACAGGCACAATTACTTAAAATATTCTTTTTCTCATGACGTTTTTTATTACGAGCACCTTCATATTATGCTAAGGTAGAAAACTATTTACCCGAATAATATCGTAACAATGTTTACTGTCAAATCATATTGATATTTTTTTTCGTAAAGATCTACAACCATATTATTCGTTTAAAATACATTTTAATGAATTTTTATGGAATATACGCGTAGTTTTTCATATCTTCGTAAATAAAGATAGAAAAATTCTGACAAAAAATTACATGGTGTATTTTAACTTCTAGATGCCGAAAAACGCATAACATGAAAAACCCCGTAATAGGTCATTACCGGATTATTCGCGGGGGACGTCGATATCTTCTTATTCTGCTTCTTCTTCTTCTCGAATCGATGGTTATCTTTTCCCTGAAAGTATTTGGGCCCAGTAGGTTTCCACATTTATAGCGGTGTCAGTGACGTTTTTAGGTCCTCCAAAGTGCATTTGAAGGGACACTTTGTGGTGCATGAAATGAGCCTCCCTGAATGGCGTTAATCTCAAATCGTTTCGCGTTTCCAAACGCCCGGCGCACCCTGCCCCCCTAGCCAAGTTACAACTGTTTCGTTTCTCTTCTCTTTTCGTTGATCGTTTCGAGTCGGCCACGCCTCCTATTCCTTTGTTCTGACCACGAGACTGAGCGTTGAGATGACGTCAGAACAAAGGAATTGGAGGCGTGGCCGACTCGAGGTGATCAACGAAAAGAGAATCGATACGAAACGGTTGTAACTTGGCTAGGGGGGTAGGACAGCCAGCACTCGGTAACGCAGAGTCTAGCTGACCAATCCTTTCACAACGATGGTTAATCCAAACCAATATATCTATATCTAGATATATTTATTTAGAACTAACTGCTGTCAATGGTTTCGCTTGCTTAAAAGTAGAAAATGGTCCCAAGAAAAAATAATTCCGGGATAAAAAAAACCTATATGCTATTTCACGATATGCCAATCGTGTGCCAATTTTTATCCAAATCCTTTCTGTCTATCAAGCGTAAAGAAGATACAAACATACACACACTCATTCACAAACTTTCACCGTTATAATATTAGTACGATCAACACCACTCTCTCGAAACATAGCTTCATACCCACCTACATACATGTAACTATAGTTCTCTGATCAAACAAAGACATTCATCCACCGGTGGCCCCTCATTACTTCGACTGCTCGTAAGCAGTAATCAATCATATTTACAATGATGGAGATCCGAATCATCAGTAATTTTAACAGAATTGACGCAAAAACGTCGAAGAAAAAATTAATCATATAGCGAAGTAGGATGGTTGCTAAAGATGGGTTTACATGCCGTATTTATTTAAGCGAGAGAGCAGTGGTGGCCCTGTGTTAACGGTTTCAACTTACGAGTTGTCGATCGCGGGTTCAAACCCAACCAGGTACCTACATTACTTTGTGTAATTTATTTCATCACCACTGCTGTCAAAACGGTGAATGAAAACATCGTGAGGAAACCGGCATATCTTAGAAACAAAAATTCGAAGACATGTGATATCCACTAATCGGTGGCTTATGCCCCATTCCCTCTCCTAGAGAGGTGGCCTGAGTCCCAGCAGTGGGAACATTATAAGGCCGATTATGCTTATGTTTATTTATTTAAGCCAGTTAAAAGATTTGAAGGGATTTGAAGGTGGTGGTTTGGTTTTTTGGTGGACTGATGACCTGGTGAGGGTCGCGGGAATCCGATGATTGCAAGACGCTCAGAACTGGTCATTATGGCGACACTTGGGGGAGGCCTATGTCCAACAGTGGACGTCTTTCGGCTTAAATGATAATGATGATGAAAAGATTTGCTGTGCCTGTTCTATTTCCTTTGTGGTTGGAATCCAAATTGACAAGTTCTAAATTTCAGTTACAGTAGATATTAGATAGGGTAGTTTTATTACAGGATCTCAGTATGTGATTAAAAACTGTTTAGTAAAAATGTGATGGTGGATAACAATCTTAATAATATTATAAAGGCAAAGTTTGTGAGTATACCTATATCTGTGTATGTTTGTTACTTTTTCACGCTCGAATGGCTGAACAGGTTTGGATGAAATGGCACACGGGTAGACCAAGTCCCAAAATGGCACATAGAATACTTTTTATCAATATATCATGGGATTATTTTCAAATTTCTCGGGGGTGAAGCCACTGACAGTAGCTAGTATTAGAATAAAAAAGTAAGGTACAGAAATCTTATGAACTTATCATGAGATTTCTGTACCTTACTTTTTCGTTTCAAACTATGCTACCTTGTTGAAACAGTATAAGTCACTTGATAAACTAAATAAAAGAATATTATCATCACAATGGGCTAGCTGCATCTATATAAGACATACACATTATTGATTAATTTATTTTTGCGGTTCAGTTGGTAGCACACAGAAGTTTTAATATTGAACTCATCTGAGAACACACCGCTCAGTATCGGTACCATGTAACCCAACGTTTCCCAATCACAATGGCGAGGCGGAACAAAGAATCGACCACTTACGAGTTGTTTTTTGATTACCCATTAACCCGACAAACGTTGTAATGGCCACCAAATTGTTGCCCTTGCATTATCCTTTAGCCGCAAGGCAGTCGGCAGAATTGGCCGCTAATTGCACGGTAGGTCGTGGCTTGTGACGCTGTTTGGGATAATCATATCTTAGATCTAATTTAGGTTAGGATTTTGTAATTCTACAGAATTAGTGATATTGTTTTTTCAAAACCTTGCTCTGATACCAGCCAAGACACAACGTCTAGACTGATTTTTTGGATGATCGTGGTCTTCTCATCCTATTATAATGTTGGTGTCTTCAAGGCTGGAGTAAACAGGCTCTTAAAAGACTAGTACACTTGATCATCAATAATCGCATCACTGCTTACCACCTGACGGTAAGCAGTGATGTAATCGTTCATGGTGAAGCGAAGGATTTCTGTCAAGCACTAGTCCAGCAAAAATATACAATATGTATGTATCTTAACCCTTTAACCGCTTGCATCGAATTGGTCCGACGAGTGTTTTCGCATCCTATTCACCAGGGTAGTATGTTTGCGACTCTCGTTTAGCTCTTCAATCCCCATAGATGACAGAAGAGTTGACGAGAGACCAAATACTCCTATTTGGACGTGGATGTGCGACCCTGGTGGAAAAAGTGAGTTTTTGCCGGATATATCCGACGTAAGTGGTAAAAATGTTAATCTAAATAACATATTACACACACACACACAAACACACTCACACACACACACACACACACACATACACACACACACTTATTTATATAAATGTTTGTCCTGTATTATGTTAAGGTGTGCAATAAAGTTATATAATAAAAATAATAATAATATAAGGATGTGGGTACCGTGTTTAGGTTTGAGTTAAGACATACATGGTGGAATCCGTGGAATCGATTAAATATTAGGTTGGTTCAGAGAAGAAGGATAGTCAAATTTCACTTGACTGTTTGAACAAAGATTCATATTGTACGAAAGTAACAAGATTTACTATAATTACTAGGTAGCCGATTGTACAGGACAAACAAGTAATAAGTAATGAGCGAGTGCAGGCTTTCATCAAGGAGTGTAGCAAATACATGTTGCAGATGACGCTGATTGACGGTAGACATGTAGGGCGCCTTCAAATTAGCCACAAAGTGCCGCGTGATGGCTTTGTTATTTCATATAAATAAAAAAAAACGCGCAACTGTAGCGCTGCAGCCACGCTGTCGTCGCGCGGAATTTTTCCGCCAAATTTGAAGGCGCCCTTACTAATATTTTCTTATTATTGACAGGTTCGCGCTTGACTATTCAGCTATCTCACCTGATCGTAAGTGATGATGTGAACGACGGTGGAGCACACTTGCATAGAAGTAACACTACTCACTCTTTACTTAAAGTCAAGATCTTTAAGTCAAGAGTGAGTAGGTACTACCGACCTAGGTACTTACGACTTGGGGTTGTAGCTATCAGAAAACACATACTCCGGTATGGAATTCCACTCCTCAGCTGTACGCATATTGAATGTGTTCCCAAAACGTTTTGTGCGTATGGGTGGGATGTCCACCATGTAACGTGGTTCATCGCCGTACCTCTGTAGGTACATCTTATGTCCTTCATCTCCACTGGCAACAAATTGAATATTTATTTATCATTTGTCACCTGTAGCTTTTTTTTTAGGTGGGAAAATCATCTAATGACAAATCGCGCTCTTGGGCAGAGCGAGAGATAGTGTCAGACTTTTACTGACTAAAAACCCACTCCTGTTCCTTCGTTGCCTTCGTCCCAGGGCCCCGGGTTTCGTTTTCACACTACCCAAAGAAACCAGTAGCGAGAACTTGAAAAGTATGCGATTTAAGTAAATATTTAATACTGGCAACAGTTGCAATTATTTTTCTTAGTTGTTACCGATGGTCACGAAATCGGTGATAACACGAGTTCCACCGATGCTACTGCTATTATGTGTGGAAGTACTTACTCCCAAAGCGTCTGAAGAGTTGTGGAGGATCACAACTGCAGTTTTACTCTTACATAATAAATAAAAGTTGTTCCAAAAGTATATAAGAGGCATAAGATGATGTCACAGTGGTATGGGTGTTGGTCTAGTGATTAGTAGCCCTGCTATACCGGAAATCGTGAGTTCGATTCCCACCCAAGACGAATGTTTGTGTGATGAGCACAATCATTTGTTCTGTGTCTGGGTGTAATTATTTATCAATAATATGTAGGTATGTATTTAGAAACATAAGTATATTTATTACTCATACCACAAACTCCGCTTAGTTTAGGAGTAGATGGCGTTTTGTGAAAGTTGTGGAATATAAAAAAATATTAAATGTTTAGGATAGCCCACCTGTTATTATATTATGATAGCTTAAGTCAATCTCATACAATTTTAGTTTCCAATGGCTTAATATGCAATTTTAGTTAACAATGTCCTTGCCTACGAGGCATGCTTTTTAAGTTTGGTCGTTAACTAGAACCTTATAGTAGTTTTTATTGTTTTTCAAAGTATTCACAACGTAGCTTAATACACTTTTCCATTCGCTCAAACCAGTTATTATAACATTTATTCCACTCTAAAGTGGGGGTGTTCAAAATGGCTGACTTGAAAGCGTCGACTGCTTCTTCACCAGACTGGAACCTTGGACCACGAAGACTTTTCTTAATTTTAGGAAATGTAAAGAAATCGTTAGGGCTTAGGTCAGGACTGTATGGAGGATGGTCAAGTATTTCTACTTTTTCTTGCTTCAAATACTCAATCGTTTGACGAGCGCTGTGTGAGCTTGCGTTGTCGTGGTGCAGGATGATGCGTCGCTTTGAGTTAGATTTTCGAAGTTCACCGATTAGTGGACATGTGATATCCACTAATCGGTGGCTTATGCCCCATTCCCTCTCCTAGAGAGGTGGCCTGAGTCCCAGCAGTGGGAACATTATAAGGCCGATTATGCTTATGTTTATTTATTTAAGCCAGTTAAAAGATTTGAAGGGATTTGAAGGTGGTGGTTTGGTTTTTTAAAGGTGGACCGATGACCTGGTGATGGTCGCGGGAATCCGATGATTGCAAGACGCTCAGAACTGGTCATTATGGCGACACTTGGGGGAGGCCTATGTCCAACAGTGGACGTCTTTCGGCTTAAATGATAATGATGATGAAAAGATTTGCTGTGCCTGTTCTATTTCCTTTGTGGTTGGAATCCAAATTGACAAGTTCTAAATTTCAGTTACAGTAGATATTAGATAGGGTAGTTTTATTACAGGATCTCAGTATGTGATTAAAAACTGTTTAGTAAAAAATGTGATGGTGGATAACAATCTTAATATTATAAAGACAAAGTTTGTGAGTATACCTATATCTGTGTATGTTTGTTACTTAACACGCTCGAATGGCTGAACAGGTTTGGATGAAATGGCACACGGGTAGACCAAGTCCCGAAATGGCACATAGAATACTTTTTATCAATATATCATGGGATTATTTTCAAATTTCTCGGGGGTGAAGCCACTGACAGTAGCTAGTATTAGAATAAAAAAGTAAGGTACAGAAATCTTATGAACTTATCATGAGATTTCTGTACCTTACTTTTTCGTTTCAAACTATGCTACCTTGTTGAAAAAGTATAAGTCACTTGATAAACTAAATACCAGAATAGTATCATCACAATGGGCTAGCTGCATCTATATAAGACATACACATTATTGATTAATTTATTTTTGCGGTTTAGTTGGTAGCACAAAGAAGTTTTAATATTGAACTCATCTGAGAACACACCGCTCAGTATCGGTACCATGTAACCCAACGTTTCCCAATCACAATGGCGAGGCGGAACAAAGAATCGGCCACTTACGAGCTGTTTTTTGATTACCCATTAACCCGACAAACGTTGTAATGGCCACCAAATTGTTGCCCTTGCATTATCCTTTAGCCGCAAGGCAGTCGGCAGAATTGGCCGCTAATTACACGGTAGGTCGTGGCTTGTGACGCTGTTTGGGATAATCATATCTTAGATCTAATTTAGGTTAGGATTTTGTAATTCTACGGAATTAGTGATATTGTTTTTTCAAAACCTTGCTCTGATACCAGCCAAGACACAACGTCTTGACTGTATTTTAGGATGATCGCGGTCTTCTCATCCGGTTATAATGTTGGTATCTTCAAGGCTGGTTCTTAATAGACACAACATCACTGCTTACTTTGCTTGCTTTGTTTGCTTTGACTTGATCATCAACAATTGCATCACTGCTTATCACCTGACAGTAAGCAGTGATGTAATCGTTACCATCAACGATGAAGCGAAGGATCGCTGTCAAGCTCTAGTCCAGCAAAAATATATATCTTAACCCTGAGTACCGTAATTAGAGACACAATAGAAAGACAATGAGCGAGCGAACGCCGGCGTTCGCTTGGAGTTTAATGAATCCGCTTGCGTCCAATTGGTCCGACGAGTGTTTTCGCGTCCTATTCACCAGGGTCGTGTGTTTGCGACTCTCGTTTAGCTTTTCAATCCCCATAGATGACAGAAGAGTTGACGAGAGACCAAATACTCCTATTTGGTCGTGGATGTGCGACCCTGGTGGAAAAAGTGAATTTTTGCCGGATATATCCGACGTAAGTGGTAAAAATGTTAATCTAAATAACATATAACATGCACACACACACACACGCACTCACACACACACACAAACACACACACTCACACACACACACACACACACACTTATTTATATAAATGTTTGTCCTGTATTATGTTAAGGTGTGCAATAAAGTTATATAATAAAAATAATAATAATATAAGGATGTGGGTACCGTGTTTAGGTTTGAGTTAAGACATACATGGTGGAATCCGTGGAATCGATTAAATATTAGGTTGGTTCAGAGAAGAAGGATAGTCAAATTTTACTTGACTGTTTGAACAGAGATTCATATTGTACGAAAGTAACAAGATTTACTATAATTACTAGGTAGCCGATTGTACAGGACAAACAAGTAATAAGTAATGAGCGAGTGCAGGCTTTCATCAAGGAGTGTAGCAAATACATGTTGCAGATGACGCTGATTGACGGTAGACATTTAGGGCGCCTTCAAATTAGCCGCAAAGTGCCGCGTGATGACTTTGTTATTTCATATAAATAAAAAAAACGCGCAACTGTAGCGCTGCAGCCACGCTGTCGTCGCGCGGAATTTTTCCGCCAAATTTGAAGGCGCCCTTACTAATATTTTCTTATTATTGACAGGTTCGCGCTTGACTATTCAGCTATCTCACCTGATCGTAAGTGATGATGTGATCGACGGTGGAGCACACTTGCACAGAAATTAGTAGTATGGAGTTTATGGAGTTTCTTGCCGGTTCTTCTCCATAGCAAACGACCAATTTGGAACCGTGCACTAGCTTCTGACGTTTTATCGGTGATAATACGAGTCCCACCGATGCTACTGCTATTATGTGTGGAAGTACTTACTCCCAAAGCGTCTGAAGAGTTGTGGAGGATCACAACTGCAGTTTTACTCTTACATAATAAATAAAAGTTGTTCCAAAAGCATATAAGAGGCCCAAGATGATGTCACAGTGTATGTATGGGTGTTGTTCTAGTGATTAGTAGCCTTAATATACCGGAAGTCGTGAGTTCGATTCCCACCCAAGACGAATGTTTGTGTAATGAGCACAATCATTTGTTCTGTGTCTGGGTCTAATTTATCAATAATAATTATGTATGTATTTAGAAACCTAAGTATGTTTATTACTCATACCACAAACTCCGCTTCGTTTGGGAGTAGATAGCGTTGTGTGAAAGTTGTGGTATATATAAAAAAAAAAAATGTTTAGGATAGCCCACCTGTTATTATATTATGATAGCTTAAGTCAATCTCATATAATTTTAGTTTCCAATGGCTTAAAATGCAATTTTAGTTAGCAATGTCCTTGTCTACGAGGCATGCCTTTTAACTTTTGTCGTTTGAAGAAAAAAACACAACTAGAACCTTATAAAACTTTTTATTGTTTTTCAAAGTATTCACCACGTAGCTTAATACACTTTTCCATTCGCTCAAACCAGTTATTATAACATTTATTCCACTCTAAAGTGGGGGTGTTCAAAATGGCTGACTTGAAAGCGTCGACTGCTTCTTCACCGGACTGGAACCTTGGACCACGAAGACTTTTCTTAATTTTAGGAAATGTAAAGAAATCGTTAGGGCTTAGGACTGTATGGAGGATGGTCAAGTATTTCTACTTTTTCCTGCTTCAAATACTCAATCGTTTGACGAGCGCTGTGTGAGCTTGCGTTGTCGTGGTGCAGGATGATGCGTCGCTTTGAGTTAGATTTTCGAAGTTCGGCGATGACTTGTGGTAAACAAACTGTGGTATACCACTCTACGTTAACCGTTCTACGATCTTCAAGTGCAATAGTCGCAACATGGCCGGTTTTTCCAACGAACGTGGCCACCATCTTCTTTGAAGTGCTTCGAGAACGAACAACTTTAGTCAGCTTTGGCTCGTCTTGAAAGACCCAGATTGTAGATTGTTGTTTGGAATCAGGATCGTAGGCATAGATCGAAGCTTCGTCACCACTGATGATGTCGTAGATGTGATTTGACTCTCCTCGGTTGAACCTTTGCAGAGTTTACTTACACCATCTGACGCGGGCCGCCTTGTGATCGTCGGAAAGCAGATGCGGTATCCAACGGCAAACTAGCTTTCTCACACCAAGCGCTTCATGCAAGATCTTCTGAATGGTTGTCCCTGAGATGCCTAATAAAGCCTCTATATCTCGGTACGTCACATGACAATCTTCGAGAATTAGTTGTTCTCACAGCAATGATGTTATCCTTAGTGAAGGCGGATTTTGGGCGTCCTTCGTGAGATTTGTCACTAACACTAGTATGTCCACGCTGGAACTCTAAATACCAGCGTTCGACAGTCCACAAACATGGGGCTTCATCACTGAACACAGATGTTAGCTCTTCAAAACACTGAAGCCGTGTCAGGCCTCTTCTAAAGTTGTAGAAAATTATTGCACGAACATTTTCCTTAGAAAGATTCATTTTCGTACGTAACCTGACAAATTCAAATCGACGCTGTGACTAAACAATAACATTAATCCTAATACTTTCAACTGTTTTGAGATTCAAAATTTGAGATTCGAAAGAAAAAAAAAGAAAACACATTCGAATATAGAACAGTTCCAAATTCAAAATTGCCGGGAAATATGGATACTCCATTCGGGAATCGAACTATTTGCATAGATTAGTTTGTACGGACCCTTCAGTGCGCGAGTCCGACTCGCACTTGGCCAGATTTTTTCAAAGGGAAGGCCTCTGTATTAACAGTGCAAGGAGTGCAACCTCTCAACCTCTCACTTACCAGTCCTCACCTCCACAGCTGTGCTATAGCCGCATCACTTGAACATTTATTTCAGCCGAACCTCTGGCGGTCTCCTATCTGTTCATGATACAGTACAGAATCAATGACGTCATTTTTTGCCCCACTTAACCCTCAAGTGGCTCTGAAAGGCGCCTTGTATCACTGATAGACGATTGCACGTTTCCTGCGCGCGCGCAGTCTTTGATCTTCAAGTGTTTCGCTTTACGTATAAGACAAGATGTTTGGATATATGTTAATGTTCGTGTTTATTGTTTTGTAAGAGTTTTAGTGGGCTTTTAATAGTGGAGTTTTTTAGTTCTTCGTTCGATGCTCAGTTAAATTTATTGCCTCTTTTAAGCAAGCAGCCACGGCACTTTGACATGAACTCATTAACTTTGGAGATAAAAGAATGAGAGAATTAGCATCAATTTCAGTCAAGCACTTTAACAGAGTGTCAGTGTATGAGGTTTTTTGCACATTCTTCTGCATATAGATGCTACGCCTTGGAACGTGCAATTAATATCATTTTTCTGACTGACTGAATTCTTGACAATTCAAAAATGCCTGTAAATGGTTTATTTGAAACAAATGCTTTGATTCTTGAATTATTGGGAAAAAAATTATATGCATACTTATTTTTTTTTTTTATTAAGGCTAGGCGACCCCGCCTAGGCTAGGCTCGCATTTGACCAGTAACTCACCTGATGGTAAGCGATAATGTGGTTGACGGTGGAACACGCACGTTGTAGCTATAAGGAATCGCAGACTCTGGCAGAGAATTTCACTATTTAGCTGTACGCACAATAAATGTGTTTCCAAAACGTTTTGTAGGTACGTAAGGTGGGATGTCCACCAATTTGAATTAATAATGCATAAAATTGGTACAAAGTTCAAACTCTGTAAACTTTGTACCAATTTTGAAAGAATTAATCAATTCTAAGCAAGTGTGTTCTATTGTCGGCAACATCATCGCTTACCATCAGAGGAAATAGTGGTCAAACGCGAGCCTATACATAATTAAAAAACAAAAACTAATAACGCCTGTAGCAGTCCTTGTGTAGATCAAAAACCATTTTTTTATGAAATTAATAACGAAGTATCTCAAAATATAGTCAAAATCTTATTTCTATTTAAATGGAACATATCAAGATCTACTTATAATCGTTGTCGGGGCACGTGCGTTCGTTAGCGCACTATAAATCGAAGTAATCCGACGTCGCATAAATCGCGTCTTTGATCCGACGCGCAGGAGTTGAACCGAACGTCCTGTTTGTGCTAATATTGGTACAGTAGCACAACGCGCTTCAGCTTGGGAATTAGTGTGGCTTTCAAAAATTTTAGAGCTTGGGTTTTTATATTTATCAGCATTGCAGTATAGTAATTTCTTTTTGAAATAAGCAGTACCTTTGTACAAATTTTTATAATAAGATATCTTCTTCTGTATATTTGTGTGTACATAAATAATAAAATAAATAAATATAGTTCAGGCTAACCATTATTATTATATTTCATATTATTACATTGATTGTATTGTCCTACTGTTTAAAATAAAAAATCTCCGACCCGTCAATGACTTGGGCTCGGTCTGGACGGGAACCAGACGGTCGGACAGCGAGCTATACATAGAGCGACTGCCTTTCTAACCTTTACAACCCAGTAACTGGGTAACATGATACACGCGGACCGAATTTTTGAGCTTCTGAGTACCAGTAAAGACGTACTTTCCGAGGCACGGAAGCCTCTAAGAAAGAAGAAGAAAAAAATACAAATACGAGTATATATTTATTTGGCGATTTCTCTCGCGACTTGCAGCGTAGCAACCAATCACATCTCCCAACCACAGCACCAGTAGTTTCTTTAAAGAAGTGGATTGCTATTCATGAAAATCAAAAAGATCTCTAAGTCACGCGGGACCCGCTCAGACTGATGCTTGCCCGGGCTACGAGATCGTTCCACAGAAACGTTACGGCCCTGGATCGCTAAAGGCAATTGTAGGTACTTACACAGGTCGGTTTCGGTCAACCCACTTTTGACACTCTTTAGGTCAATCAACTATCAACAATTAAAAAAAAAAACTGGGCAAGTGCGAGTCGGACTCGCGCACTGGGAGACCGTACGAACTACAATTCCCGATTTTTCCGTGTGCAAAAAAGTATTTTATTTTTGTGACGTGGGTAACAAAAAATTTACTGTTTTTAGATTTATTCCTATACCTATGCTATAAGACCTTGCTTTAAGCAAAATTTAAGGATTCCGGGTCAAGGGGGTAGGGTAATTCCCTATGAATTTTGATTCCTTTGAAAGCATCGAAATATACGTTTTTTGCAACTTAAACGGCCGTATCTTTTTATTTGTTAACTTAGAAGTTTGATTTTTTCACAAGATTTTTTCTTGAAGCTGTGAAAAATCAAACGATGAAAGTAGATTATAAAATAAAGAAAATGCTACGAGGTACAATAAAAACTCGTTTGAAAGAAAAGTCTGGTATTTAATGTGTCAGTGCAAACTTCGTTATCCATAATTTTGTCATCTGATAATTTCTTATATTTTACAATACCATGTTTTGAAGTGTTGGAAATTTATTTGGTGCTTGCATGATTAAAAAAAAAATTATGATAATTTTAATTATTCAGCACAATGCAAATCAACTCTATTTATTCAGATATACACCAATAATTTTAATTAGTAGGTACAAACACATAATAAAGGGCTTATTAGAAAAGTTCTCGTTATTATTTAAGTAAAGTCTCAATAAATAATATTAAGAGTTTGTTTAAATGCCAAAATGTCACTCAATTTATGGAATTATTGTTGTGAAAAAAACGTGTTGCGCCGACCCCAATTAAGATGGGACAAGGGCAGGAAGATGATGATGATGATGATTGTACAGGATTGTTTATGAATGAAAAACAATGGAAAAACACTGAGCGTAGTATTTTCTTAAATTTTTGATTAAATTATTATAATAAATTATAAAATAATTGATTAAATTATGAATTTACCAATTATGAGAAATTTTCGTGGACAATTTTGGGATTTAGTTTTTTTTTACTTTTGACTACACAAATATGATCAGTTACGGGTATGGATAGAGCCCCATTTTTTGCACTAATTAAAAAATACGGGTCTATAAAGTTTTAAGCAATATTAGAAAACTGACTTTCGAAGACTCTTCCAGATAATCTTAGTATTTTTCTCTATAAATTTCTTTTTCTGCTTCTTTCTGAGCTTTTTCTTCTTCCAGATCCTTCTTTAATGTACAGCATAATCTGAAACAAAAAAAAGCAGTCAGCACATTAGTAAAACCTAAATGTAAAATTACGATAACATCTCATGGTGAAATCAAAATGACGTCTTGTGAAAAAGTGGCCAATAATGCAACCTAGTATGAAAAAAATCATCAAAAAGAGACATGCTAACGCTGAGTCTTCTATTGAACGTTATTGGTATACTCAGCCTCTGGCTCTAGAGTTTACAGAGTTTTTTTAAACTACAAGAATAAAGAAAGGACAGAGGATAAGCATTGCCATACAGCGTGGCAATGCCGCCAGTCTTTTGGGCACATTACCAGTCGAGAGCAATGTGGAAGAGTTTTTTCCATATTTTAGTTTTAGTTAGTTGTAATTGGTGTAGGGTTTTTATTATTATTTATTCTATTTTATTGTAATTATAGTTAGTATTTTTAAATGTAAATAAAAATGGCGTCATTATGACTTTCCAATGGTCAACCACAGACACTCTCCTGTAGTGACTACACTCCTGTAGTGATATGTATGTATTTCGAAATATATTCGTATGTTTATCAGTTGTTACTCATAGTACACCCTCTGCTTAAGCTGTTGATCCCCGCAATAACGCCGGCGTTAACACGCCATTGTCTTTCTATTGTGTCTCTAATTACGCTACTCAAAAAGTTAATTTGGGAATAGATAACTAAAGGAACCATTTGAAAAATCACATCTGTATTTATACTGCAACAAGAGTTTCTTGACTAAGCAGACATCAAGGACAATAATGGAAGGCTTTTGGCTCCACGCTTTATTCTGAAGAGATATCCTAACTTGCTTTTCAATTTGACAATTTAAGAGTTAGTATGAATAAAAATCTTAATAGAAAACCTTATTTCATTGTCAAAAGAGGTTGATGTCAATTACCTTAAAGAGAGGAAGTAAAAAATCTCGACGAGACTCAAGAACGAGAAACCTAGAAACAAGCCCAATAGACCACCGCAATTGGCAAGGAAGTCGATCAGACCAAACAGCTCCGACCGACGCCACGACATGAACCTTGGCTGCTTGAAGTACATCTCAAGCTTGGAGAAGTTAACCCTGGAAAAGAGAATAATACTATAGCCGGTATTATAGATTACTTAGTATAAAAAAAAAACAATAAATATGTATGAGTGTGTATAAAAAGAGAATAGATGAAGCCCAGTATTTGATCCATCTTGATTGATATATCTTACGGTTGTAAGTTATGATAGGATATTCTTTATTTGTGTAAATTTTGTATACATACAAGAGCATGCAAGAAGTTGAGATTGATTATTATTTGATTCCAGTCATGTTTAACCGTAATTATCGGCGAACAAATATTTCGATAACATTAAAAAATAAAATTAAAAACACAAAAAAATTACATAAAATCCCACTTACAAAATTTATAACTTAGAGATCTTATAAATTCGAATTTATTTTTATATTATCATGTCAACATTCTAAATTAAGCACGCTAAATTAAGTTAAAGTTAGGTTTAGATGGTTCTGCTAAATTATTTATTTTTATTACCGGTCAGTACTGTATTACATGTTTTTAGGTTACTCTTTTAAAAAACCACAACCATGTTGTTTCTTGCCGGTTCTTCTCCATAGAAAACGACCAATTTGGAACCGTGTACTAACCTCTGACTTTTTATAAGTGCCCATGTAGGTCTATGTGAAATATATATTTCTATGTGAATATTGTAAATTTTGAATTTTTTAACATGGTTGCTCAATTCTTACCCTTTGAACTGGTCTTCATAATTTAAAGCTTTATAGTAGGTTTCCATTAACCGCTTAAGATTAAAATCAGTTTTTAATATTTCAGCATCATAGTCCATAGTATTACAAGCTGGTAGGCAATGGCATCTGTTGCCATCTTTAGCTAATTCCTGGTATTGCATTATTCCTGGAATATAAAAAAACTGTAATCACAGAATAAAGAATGAAAGATAAATAATACTTTAGGTAACATACTTCTTGCTTCTTTTATACATTCATCATCTATCTGGGTACAAATTCTGCTACTGCTGTCGTCTGAAATCAAAGTAAAGAATTTAGTCAACTACAAGAGTATACTGGAAGTATTGAAGATATAATCGATTCTTGTCCCAAACACTTATGTAAAAAAATACAAATTTTTCACCCAGATAAGTGCTGCAGCTCAACCAGTCTTGACAAGTTAAAAGTAGAAGTAAAAATTACTTACCTGGCATGTGGAATGAGGTACAATTACAGTATCGATCAGTAACATTGGACAGGCATTCAATTCTACAGTTGCTCGCTGTATAAATTTTAAAATATTTGAGGTATCGCTCGTCAGAGAAATAACATTGACGTCTAAAACAAAAAGTAGAATAAATTACATGACAAAGAATAAAATTCCTAATGGTCAAAAATCGGAATAATCTGAAAACTTACACTTCTGGGTCATAACCCCTCAAACTCTCTGATGTATTGAGCACGCTGAAACTGAGTGCCATTGAGGACACCTGATTGTTTAAGACAGCATAGTAGTAGAGTGAAGCCTGAGGCAAATCAGTTGGATGCTGGATGTATACCTGAAATTGATGATAATAAAACAATGGCAGACCGAAGGTCGATTTCTGGTCGAAATCGAAAGGCCAATTAATTGGATATCGCCATAACCTTCGGCTGATGCTGACGATCTAACAAACCTAAGAAAATTTGTTTAAAATTAGCCAATTAATTATATCAACAAAAATGATTATGAAATTGCAATTAAAATGATTTATTTCGTTTGCTGGTTCAATTGCCAGACCGCTTACTAAGAACCGTAAAGAAAACTTGGGACCTATCCAGGTTCTTTTGAAGTTACTTTGTTAAAATAGTTAAACAGTAATCTTTACTTTGAAACCGGAATTGAGACCATTACAGAGAGGGTCGCGTTCTTCGTGGCTATGTTGCAATACCACCTCAATATCAGGACTGTCACCATTTTCCTGAAACAATCAATATGTAAAAAAAATAATGATTAACTGCCAAACTATAGCGGAACTACCTTTTTTGCAGTCTAGCTTTCGTAGCCTTTCCCATAGAATAAAAATTTATAGTATTTATATAATTTAGAGATAAAAATATTATCAATATGTATCCTACCATACCTTTTATCAGTAAAAGTAATCGGATCTATACTTATAGAGATTACCTACCTATTACATTAATTTGTAAAAGGTAGGCAATCTCTCTCTCGTAATAATATTATTTTAAACAAACAGTTAGACATACCTAGTACCTATATCACATGCTTGGTTTTTAGATTATAACAACCGAATCTGGAGGAAAATAAATAAGCAGCTGTGGTAGACGGACGGACCGCAAGATAAATGAATTCGCTTCGTAATTCTAAACACGGCAAAGCAAGGCACCTAGTGCAGATTTAAAATAATTAAGCATTGGTTTATTTTTAAGGAATTATCCAAATGCCTAGTTGACACTTTGCATGACCAAAGGGCTGGCTTTTACCTCGGAAAGAGATTAAATATTGCCATACAACGTGGCAATGCCACCAATGTTATGAGCATATCTCCAGTCGACAGCGATGCGAAGGAATTTTTTGAAACCATATTTTAGCTAAGAGTTTTGTCTTTTTAATTATTATTTTTTATTTTTTTATTAATGATAGGCTCGTGTTTGACCACCAATTAGCTTTTTTTTCTTGTTTTAGTATTTAATTAGTTACAAAATAAAGAATAAAATGTTGTAAAAAACTTACCATTCCACGAGCTGGATAAGTGTCGCTATAATTTTTATCTATTTCTTCTACTGTTTCATCGTTTACTTCTTTAGAAATAACATACGTATATCCGTGTTCTACAGTCCAATGTTTACTAGCTTTTTTTGTGTACAAGTATTCATAGTCTCTCTGCAATCTAAAAAATTGACGAATGATGAATATACGGACGGAAGACTTAATTAATAATAGCGGTATCGTCTTTTTTTTTTGAAACTCATTAAACTTTTTGGGCTCAGTAAATAGCTACGTTAACTGCAGCATCGGTGGCACTCATTAAGTCCTCCAAAGTGCAGATGTATGCCCACTTGGGGTACTCCAACGTGTGGTTCATTCTGATCATGGGCATCGCACACACATTGAGTATCAGTAAAGTCATTTTCATTTAGTGAAGTAAGTTACAAAATCAAAAGAGAAATTTCAAGCCCACATAAACCACAAACCGCTAAATACTCAATGAATTAAAATCATCGATCACCAGAAACAGAATTGTGTTCTAAACATATACTCTTTTCTTCTTCCTGTCCTTATCCCATATTACTTGGTGTCGGCGCAACAAGTTTTTTCTTCCAGTCTGTCCTATTACCCGTCACACTATCACGGACTCCCTTTTCTTCCACTCTCCTCTCCATTTATCTACATGTATACTCAGAACTTTTTTAGTAACATGCGTTTCATCCCTCCTCTTCACACATATACTCTCTACCAGTTATTATACATGCATTCTCTATTAGTCAACCCTGGGTTAAAATGACTACACTGACCCTGTTTTTCAAAATAATATTTTCTTTATTATGCTCTTGCTGTATGCTCTTCACCACCAAATATTGACTAGTAGAAAATGCATTATTGCATTAGGTCCATATTTGTGTTGCATGAACATTATTTAGATAAGTAACATGAAAAAAATTACGTCAGTATAAAGCAATAACTGTTGAGTGAAACTGAGATATTGTAAAGCTAACTGTGAAAATGAAATATCAAACTAAAATTTTAAAAGTTCTAAATATACAAATACAGATAATTTACTTTCTTTTACAAATTAAGTACTACATTTAGTGGTTGAAGTGACCTTTTAGACAAAAATTGCCTGTGTTAGGGTACCTCGCTCTTTCGAAGCTTAAAGTTACGTGGTGTACCAGCAATTTTGAATCTTAAAATCTTAAGAATTGTAGTAGTTTTACAAAAAGAAAAGTTATGCCAAATTAAGAATAGATAAAAATTAACAAAAGCAAAAGTTAAAATTAACAAATTATAATGATGTATTACTTCCTTTGTCTAAAGATCTCCTTAGCAGCAAGGGAATTCATATTGTAGCATAATCCTTCGCTGGTTAAAACCTTACTAAACAAGCTTTTACAATTTTCTAAATATTTTCCATTAATAAAACATGCATAAAATACATCTTCGTAGTTCGGAGCTACCTGTAAGCAAATCAGAAACTTGTTAAAATGAAATCAGTAATAGACAAAAGACGAGTTGAGCTCAAGGCAAGCTGTTGCTGGCAATATGTCGTGGCCAGATCTTAGAATTGATCATGTCATGATATGGCCAACTAAAACTGGCCAGCCCCCCTAGCCAAGTTACTACCGTTTCGTGTAGAATTCCGTTCTCCAATCGGTAACGCCTCGGTGTCAGCAATTGTAGAAAACGATAAGTTGGTAGCCATGTTGACGCGCCTGAGTCGGCCGCTCGTTCTACAATGTCGTTCTACAATAACAAAGGATGTAGCGTTGAACATTATAGAAACGATAATAGTTCATTCTATTATTTTGAACGATGTGAACTTGGCTACGAATTTTCTATTCGTTTGTTCTGACCACGTGACTTAACGTTGAGATGATGTCATTCCCATACATTTGATCAGTTTTCGACTAGCGTTAATGATTGCAGATTATCAACTTGGCTAGGGGTGCTGATCGTTTAAACGTTAACGTTTGATGACATGTCAATTCTCGTTTGGCCATATCTATCTAAAAAGTAGGCAAACGAGGATTGACATATCATCAAACTTTAACGTTTAAAACGATCTGGCCAGTTTTACTTGGCCATTTCATGAAGTGATCATTTTCTAAGATCTGGCCACGACATATATATTCTAATCGCGCGGTGAACTCTAATACCGTAAAACGGGGTGAATTCTATTCACCCCGTTTTACGGCGCAGGGGTGAATAGAAACAAAACTTTGGTTTGGTTTTTTCACGTTGATACCATATTATTGGCTTCTAACTAAGCATCGACTTTTTAGAATAACAATAGGTACATTAATAAATTGACATAGTTAAAAGCTGCAAAAAAAAATTAAATATCGTGAAAATACCCTTTGAAGTTTTGTTTCTATTTACCCCTGAGTTTCTTTTCACCCCATTTGACTGTACTACGATACAGGATTTCGCAACTTAGTTCCTATGTGGTATTATAAAGATCGCTACTGTATAAGGAGGTCTAAAGATTAAAACAGTAAACCGTCACTTTCTGTACATTTAGTTTTTATGATTATGTATTTGGAGGTAAGCGGAACAGAGTGTAAAGTCCCGCAAACCTCCGTTGAAAAGGGAGGATCCTCCAGCCAGACGGGTATTATGTCTGGAGGACAACTGCCCGATAGATGATTTCGGACTTGTTCTATATGTTCTAATCGCGTGGAGAACTTTAATTGCGCTATGCAGGATTAGTTCTTACGTGACGCCATAGATGTGGCTACATCACTACCCTCCGGAGATCAGAGATCGATGGTTTTTGATGCGTGCCAGAATAGTGGTAGGTTGGTTCCAGTGGGTCGGAACCGAATGCCGCATAGTTCTCGGTGAGTCGGAACTGTCTGCGGTGATGCCCCAGTGAGTCGGGGTGTAGCTGTCCCAGTGAGTCGGGATGATGCCCCAGTATGTCGGGGTGATGATATCCCAGTGAGTCGGGATGATCCTGCAGGCTCCAGTGAGTCGGAGTAGTGCTGCTGGCTCCAGTGAGTCGAAACGGTGCTGTGCGACGTAGGGCTTGACTGTTGACGTCGACCAAGAGAGGTTCTTGCTTGCTTAGCCAAGGTCGCTGATGAGGCTGAGGGTGATGACCACGTATGACCAGGTAGGCATGCTGGTGGTCAGGATACCCTTTATAGCCGTGGGTGCTGGCTGTATGGCTCGCTGCTCCAAAGCTTGAGGAAGTCATGATGACGTCACTAAGTAGTGGCTGCACGAAGGCTGCACTGACGTTCATTGTCGAGGGTCAACAGTTTGGGGGTAAGCGGAACAGAGAGTAAAGTTCCGCAAACCTCCGTTGAAAAGGGAGGATCCTCCAGCCAGACGGGTATTATGTCTGGAGGGCAACTGCCCGTTAGATGATTTTGGACTTGTTCTATAGGTTCTAATCGCGCGGAGAACTTTAATTGCACGATGCAGGATTAGTTCTTATGTGACGCCATAGATGTCGCTACACGTAAATTAAATATACCAAACATTTAATATTGATGATGATGATAACTGTTAATATCCATATCGTAATATCCATGTTCTACAACGAAGTAGCCACGACCTTTTTTTTTAGGTGGGAAAATCATCTAAAGACATCCCCCACTCTTGGGGGAGCGAGAGGGTGTGTCAGACTTTTACTGACTAAAAACCCACTCCTGTTCCTTCGTTGCCTTTCATACCAGGGCCGAGTCTTCCTTTCAGAAGCAGGCCCTTGGCCCCAGGAGATTTCGACCATGCTGGGCCCCTACGGTTTGCTGACATCTCCTTGAGCGTCTATAATAATAGATATAATGATTTAAATAATTTCATTAGTTTTTCGGCATTTTTATGGTCATTTTTTATTTTATTTCATTATCATCATCATTTCAGCCGAAAGACGTTCAGGTATCGCCACAACGGCCGGTCCTGTGCGTCTTGCGTCCATCGAATTCCCGTAATTTTATTTTAATTTTATTGCATTTTTATTTATTGACTACTTTAATATATTTTATTTATTGATCATTTTAAGGTCCTAAGATAATTTTATAAGTTATTTTTATTGTAAGTATACTGAAGTTTAATTTTAATTTGGAGTACTGCCTAATAACATTTAAGTGCTTGAGCTCAATAAATCCTAATTAATTGTAATATCTATCGTATTTATAATAATTATATATTTAAGAACGAGCATGCCATTAAGTGTAAGTAACAACAGACTCTGTGAGCAAAAAGTTGTCTGTTAAAGCATTTAATGAATTATAATTATTGTTATTAAAATATGAGTATAATCTTACCTCTAAAATATGTTCGACGAAAGAAGAATTCGTATGATTACTTGGAAAACTTATTTCATGTAATTTTAAAGGAATGGGAAAGTCGCAAATTTTCGAGATACTGGCAAACTTAGCCATTCTTGCTATCATTCTGAAAAAAAAGCATATAAAAAATCAGCATTTAAAATAACCACTTTTAACTAACATGTGCAATAGTTTCAACGGAATTCATTATAATTATGTTAAACAAATGTTTTCTGAAAGTGATAGTGTAGACGACGATGTTATGGACGATGTTTACATTGCTGTTGCAAATATGGAATGATACTAGGTTTTATCATCATCATCATTTCAGCCGAAAGACGTCCACTGTAGGAAATAGGCCTCCCCCAAGTGTCGCTACAATGAAAGGTCCTGTGCGTCTCGCATCCATCGGATTCTCGCAACCCTTACCAGGTCATCGGCCCTCCTTGTAGGAGCCCTTCCAACGCTACATCTTCCGGTACGTGGTCGCCATTCCAGAACCTTTCGGCCCCAATGGTCATCCGTTTTGCGAGCAATGTGCCCTGCCCATTGCCACTTAAGTTTGACGATTCTTCGTGCTTTGTCGGTAAATTGGGGTTTACCATGAGATTATTTTTTTAACCCTCTACCAGATAGAGGGACATTATTTATTTATTGAACTGTTCATGTATTTTATTGTAAAAAACAAAAACAAAAGACGAGAAGAAGAAAACAGAAAAATAGGTACAAAGGTGATACTTATTACCTATGGAAATTTCCTAGCATACTTGCGAAAGCAGAGTTGGAAAAAATAGAGATATAGATACCGTGTGTGTTGATATGTGTATCTGTGAATATGTCGAAGCCATTTTACTGAACTACTGTGATGTCCTCATAGAAGATTTTTTTTTAGAAAATATACATTTTATGAAAAATACATAACATGGAAGCAAACTTACTAATTATTAATATTATATAAAACTTACGTATCATTAATGATAGTATTATTTAATATATGTTCCCGCACGAATGAATCCATTACGAATTTTTCTCTAGTAAAGTTGTACACAGACTGTTTACATTTTGACTGCGGACATATTGTGACTGAAGGAAATGGCATCTGCGGAAAAAAGATTACAATTTATTTAAGCATTTTAACCTGGTGGAGGTTGCAAAAATCTGCTAGAACTGAAAACCAAAACTAACTGTTTAAGCGATACTTGGTTGAGTCTTATGTCTAGCAGAGTTTTGGAAAAAATATTTATAAAAGTACACAGGTGGACTTAATGCCTTAGGCATTTTTTACCAGTCAACCCAAAGGTTGAAAGGTGATGCAGAAAAAAATAGTGGTAGGTGCAATAAAAGAGAAAAAATAGCAAATACAAGAAAAGGTATACTAATAAACCATAAAAAACAATACACTTATGCAATCTACAATTGGGAACCATTAGCGCTGTGATGATATGATACCAACTTCTTACGAACATGCTCGTGATTCGTGAACTTGTTTGAATATTAATCGGTTTTATTTATAATGATATGAAGCTATACCTCATTGACCGACACTAGCTGCTCACTGACGGTGACGATGACTGGACTGGTCTGCCATTTGTGCCACACTTTACTGATCAAGAAGAGGCACATGGACACGCTAGCTACGAATGTTATGAACCAGAAGATTCTGAAAAGCAATTGAAAAACAGTTACGATCATTTAACTACCTATGTATATAAAAATGAATAGCTGTTCGTTAGTCTCGCTAAAACTCGAGAACGGCTGGACCGATTTGGCTTATTTTATTTTTGAAATATTCGTGATAGTGCAGGTAAGGTTTAAACGGTGAGAAAAAAATGGAAAAATGCACGAAAAAAAAATCCAAATACAACGCCATGTCTAATTAAAATGTCATTATAAAATGAATTATGCTGTTCTGGTAATGACAGTAGATGGCGTTATCCATATCCATTACTATTAGGCGGTACGAAGTTCGCCGCGTCAGCTAGTCACTGATATTTATCATTCTAGCATTTCGCCTCGTTGTTTATAACGCGTAGCATAATAGCATAGCATAATCAGCCTTATAATGTTCCCACTGTTGGGACTCAGGCCTTCTCTCTAAAGAAGGGTACGGGCCGTAATCCACCACGCGGGCCCAGTGCGGATTAGTGTATATCACATGTCTTCGAAATTTTGGTCCTAGGACATGCCGGTCTCCTCATGATGTTTTCCTTCACCGTTTTGAGAGCAGTGGTGATGAAAATAAATTACACAAAGCAATGCGCCTGGCTGGGTTTGAACCCGCGACCTGCAACTCATAAGTCGGGGCCGTTACCACTCGGCCACCACTGCTTGCGTACATCACGCGTACATCGAAGGATTGGAACAATTTGCCTGCAGCGTTCTTCCCGTCCAATTATATAAAATTTAGATGTCTTCAATGGCGCTTAATAAACTAATGCGATTCAAGCAACGATTGTATCACTGCTTACCATCAGGTGGGATCGCAGTCAAGCACTAGTTAATATTATAAAAAAAAACACAACTTGAAATGTTAACCACGGTGGGTTGATGTAATAAAGCTGCGGGTTCCTGATAAAAATATAAATAACATAGTATAGTCAGCCTTATAAAGTTCTCACTGCTGGGACTCAGACTTCCTTTCTCTGTTAAGGAATGGGTAGTAATCGTGGGTCTAGTACAGGCTAGTGGATGTAATATGGCTTAGATTTTTTGATTCTAGGACAAGCCGGTTTCGTTACGATATTTTCCGTCATCGGTTTGAAAGCAGTGGCGCTTAAACAAAATACAAAAAATAAAACGCCTGGATTTGACAATTGCAGTATGATTCCCGTCGGGCTTATGGACGCCAAGCTACAGATTTTTTTTAGGTGGGAAATCATCTAATGACATCTCCCGCCCTTGGGCAGGGCGGGAGGGCGTGACAGACTTTTACTGACTAAAACCCAATCCTGTTCCTTCTTTGTCTTCGTTCAAAGATTTCAGTCAGTAAAAGTCTGGCACACCCTCTCGCTCCACCCAAATCGGAAAAAATTATTTGATTGTTTCCCACCTAAAAACAGGCTCCAAACACATATAAAAAAAAATTGCTGCAATATTGTGTTAATTGCGTCGTGTCAATTTCATAAATATTGTTCCCAAAACTATAAAGCACACAATTAAGATAGCAGCTCAAATGACTGAAATACCAATATTATTTTTTAGGGGGGAGGGAGGTGAAAAACCTTCGCCTTCCTTTTTCGCTGAATTGGACCTTTTTTGGCGCCAGCATGAGACACATGATGTTAATATTTCGGTTTTCTAAGTTTCAACATGTTTTTCTACATTGTGTGTATCTATGTATGTGCGCCAAATAAAATATTTTTCTTTCTTTCTTTATCTTTTCTTTCTTTCTTTTCAAATATATGGTCTCACTCTGGGTGGAGCGTGAATTTTAGTAACTAAAACCCGTCTCGGTTCATTTAGTTGCCCTTTGCGATCCAGGTTTGCATTCACTCTATTAAATAATCTGGTAACCTGGTGTTCGTCATCCATCACCATCTTCTCACAGAGAAAAGACATGTCTCCCATCAGTGATATGTTTATAGGCTGACTACAATTGTGTCCATTACTTACATAAAATTATATGTCCATTAATTACTACTTACTTTTCAATTAAAGTTAGCCCTGTCCTAGTCACGTATGGAAGACCGTGCAGTGTCGTATTGTTGGCATAGTCATACATCAGTTCCTTCACCAACAGTTTCTGGCGTTTTCTTCTTGCTTTCTTACGAATACAAATATCGCCGTATACATTGGTTACGACAACCACTTCGTTTTCTTCGCTGGAAAGTTTGAGGAGTTATTTTTCATATTATAATGTAACATCATCGTCATCAGCTTTTCATCCCTCCTCTTCACATGACCATACCAAAACAACGACTGTCTTTCAACGTCAAACTCAACTTTGATAATTCTTACGACATTTGATTTGTATTAATCCATCGGAAAATGTTGGAAATAAAAAAGAACTTTGAATAACCTAACATCAATGCCAGTAACTGCATCAGACGGTTTGAAAAGTGATTTGATTAGAACTTTATTATTTTTTCTCGTAGTCGTGTTT
The DNA here is from genome assembly GCA_905147345.3 of Mythimna impura. Lineage (NCBI taxonomy): Eukaryota > Metazoa > Arthropoda > Insecta > Lepidoptera > Noctuidae > Mythimna > Mythimna impura. The sequence goes on from LR990344.1 coordinate 2,181,915, forward strand.
TTTAGAGCACATAATAATGACGAATCCTCAGAACCACATTCTATTTTCAGTAAAGAATTAACTAATAACAATCACTAGGATTACCATTATATATTACAGCCCTTATTCCAATTTTTTAACGGTCGTCACCACATATCTTCTATCATAATATCTATTTGCCGTAATCTCAGAAATGACTTCTATTCTAGCCAAATTAATAACTATAATATAGAAGTAAAAGTATGAAGGACATCTTTAAGAGGACTACAGAGCTAATCACGAGTTTTATAATGCACAAAAGTAAATGATCCACTACAATAAACACAATAAAAATGTATGTTAATCTTCAGAATAAATGCTAGATAGACAGTGTATTACAAAACATAATTCAGCTAATTTAATATGATAGAAAAAAATCTCGAAGACGCCTCAAAAATTATTTTATCGATTAAAAAGCGGGCTAACGATTCGGGCTAAGATTATTTTACAAGCAACATTTTACCATTATAGTGTTTTAGTTTTATAATTAAATCTGTAGAATTTTATTAAATCGCTTAATGCTTCCTATTTTACAAACTTTGTGTCTTTGATCATCTCTTTCTTTTATATGCAGTCCGAGAGCGACTGGGCTTTAGGTCTTGTAGCTTTTTTTACATAACATTTAACTAATATTTACTTACTCCATTTCTGCCAAATCCCACTTTTCTTGTGTCCTTCCACCAATACACTGCTTTTGCAACTGAAGAAAAATTCGTATGTGAAACAATTACTACGTAAATAATTAGGTTAATGGTTTGCGACCGCATTGAACCTGAGGGACTCTTCAATAATTTATCAGTTTATTAGATCAAATGTAATTAGACTGGAACTTTATAGTGATGTTGTTTGCTCGATTATGATTGGAAAAAAAATAGGAATGTTTATTTATCTCCAACAAATTACAACATTATATTAGGTTTTTAGTTAACAGGTAGTTTGGCAAGAAATAGATTGTAATTTGTAGGAGATTTGGAGGTTTTTTAACGAAATTAAAAAAATTAAACATTTAAACATATAAATAATAGTAGTCCACCGGCATCGGCTTCTAAGAGAGAAATCTCCTAAAAATACGAACCGTGTCCAAAAGTACTGCTTTCTGGATCAAGCCCTTGATCCAACTGCCCAACGTGAGCCTCAGATGTTGGTCAAGGCTCTTAGCAATTAAGTCATTGGCCATCACGACTATCGGCACAATGACTGCTGTATCTACTTCCTACATGTCGACGAGGAAAAACAATGAGTATCTCATTTTTATTATTTTTAATCATTTTATCTTGAGCTTGCACTCATATAAGGATTATTAACAATATTTACCCAAAAACTATGTTAGTAGCTATAAAATTCCAATTCAATACATTCTTTTTCATTCAGCTCATTCCTGAATGAGCTGAATGTTCCAAAATATTCCAATCTAAAGTAATAAATTCAAACAAACATGTCAAAAAACAAAAAAAAAAAACAAATTAAATACCATTGCCATGAATTCATCACACCACATCACTAGCAGTATAATCCCCTTCTATTAGTTACTAATATTTTAGCTAATTACATTGATATAATAACAGTGTGACCATGGTATTTAATATCCGGTTCATCACTTTCTCAATAGGCCTACATCATGATATCATGATTAACAAGTGTTAGAAATAATTATGTAATTAGAAACCCAATTATTTTTCCTTTAGTGGTTAAGTCGTAAAAAAAATATTAAGCGTTACATCTTTATTAGATCATAATAAAGTGGTCACAACAGACATATCTTTTCATACGGACGGGACCCAATAGGGAAAATTGAAAGAGTTTTCGTGTAACGGTAACTAAAGGAACACAGGTGAGTTTTATTCAGTAAAAGTCTGACCCGCTCTACCTAGAGCAGGAGAGGATGATTAATCACGAATAAATTAATCAATCAAAAACCAAAAAAGAATCATTTGCAGGCACATTAATTGAACTGTCGAAATGTCGGTTAGTCAAAAAAGTGAAGCTAATTTCACGTTGCAAAGCGTAGATCTCTATGGAGAAGAACATGCAAGAAACTCCATGAAAACTCTTTAAAATCATGTTATTTCTTGTCGACATAAGTATTTTCTTCTGCTGTTACTGTTTATTTTTCAAGTGATCTTGAACTTACCTATTTGAAAGGAATACACGAGTTCACAAATCTTTGGCTCATTATCTAAGCATGAAATAACAACCTTTATTTTCCAGCTAATTAAAAAACAGTACCTGATTATATAAACGCATGATAAACCTATTAGTCATGGTGACATTTTTTGTGATTCCCGACGAATGAAAGATAAACAGACCATGGAAAGACTGACGAACGACGCCGAGACGCCGTCACTGTATCCCATAAAAAACATTGACAAGATTTATTTCTTATTCAATTTAAAATCTTTCGAACAAAGCGGGATGTATAAAATGTAGAGGAAAGTTTGAAGTGTGGTCACGTGCTGACTTGGAAGAGTCACTTTCTTTGTTTTTTGCTTCTGAACAAGAATTGATGATAAAATTATTCGATTATCAACGATTTCCTGTTTTATTTCAGGCTATACTTTCCTACTGCTTGTAAAAGGCCTCCACCAACTTCGTCCAGGGTCTTTTCTCAAGCCACCACGAACCAGCCCTTGCGGTAGGCATCTAGGTTATCTCGCCACGTCGACCTCAGCGGCCTTGTGCATTCTCAAGTACCCACTTGTGCAGACTCTTGCCCAACGGTCAATGTTTTCGATACGGCGATCAATTTCTTCTACTGTCTGTTTTCGCAAGAAACTAACTGGCCCAAGTACTTAGTTATTCTACACATCCACATAATTTATGTCTTGCCCGTCTACATCGACCCTATGTTTAGTACTGTTGGTCACACTTTTAATTTTGGACTGATTCATCGATCCGGTTGCTCCAACAATATTATTATTGTATTCTTATTCTTTATTATAATTACATATATTTTTATACAGACAATAAAGATAGGACAGTTAATGTACTAGGCGAGCTTAACCTTGTGGGTTAAGCTGGGTTTTCTTAGGTACAGCAAACCGTATGAATTAAAAATAAATTTTACATTTGAGGAACGTTAAATGTACAACAAAAATATAATAATAAGAAATCTTAAAACAATCTTCTATATTCTTAATTATACTTACACAAAATTTTGCAAACCATTTTAATCATGACAGCTGATTAACCTACCCAGGGGAGTTTTTTATTATTTATATAAACCAGTGCTTGACTGCGATCCCACCTGATGGTAAGCAGTGATGCAGTTAACCCACAAATGGGTTTTCTTTCACCAAAACTTACATTAATGAAGTCCTTCCTAGAAAGGATTTTAGACAAGAAATCAACAACATTCCTACTCAACTTCTGATGTGAGTTATCATGAATGTTAGAGATCGCTTTGAAGAGTACCAGAGACGCGAAGGAGGATATTTGAATAATGGTATTTTCAAGAAATAATTTTCCTGTCTTCAGTTTCTGATTATAAATATATTTATTATTTTTGTGTGCATCTACAAAAGTGATTTAAATTAATATTATTATTTGAATTAATATTATTTATTTATGAACAAGCTAGCTAACGTAGTTTTGAAGTTATCGTCGTTTTAGTAAGATGGGGCGAAATGTCCCCCCAAGAGGTCGCGAACGGGGACAGATAGGGCGTTAGCGCCGCGGGAGCGTCCGACAGTTCGGGGGATAACTAAATGAAGCTATGGAAGTAAGGTAGGTAATATGTGATTTAACATTACTTTTATACAGTTTATAACACAGGTTTATAGTCAATTATAATATATATAATATATATTCGTTGGTAATAATGAATAATGATTCTACCGTCAGGATAACATATTTATTTCCCTTATTTTTAAACTAAATCAATTTTCTTTGAAAAGTGTTCAATATGGAATTTAGTACATGTGGAATCCTGGAGAAGTACTGGCCTGATGATACGTTAGTGAGCGTACGTGACTCACCGCCACGTCGATCCTTTGATGACGACCACTCCACCGCGCACACGTTGTTAGAAAGTAACAGATTCTGAACTAATTATACTAATTTTATTATACAACTTTTCTGCTGCTGTCTTCCCGTCCGATTATAATTTGGGTGTCATCAAGGCTACAGTGAATAGGCTCTTAATAAACTAGTGCGCCTCACCATCAACGATTGCATCACTATTTACCATCAGGTGGGATCACAAAATAAAAAATAAAAAAAACTCTATTAGTGTAATTGTTCCAAGGCTTTCCGATGTAAAATAACCCATCCACGATCAGGTCACGGGTTCAAACCTAGTCAGGCGCATTACTTTGTGCATTTTAATTCATAACTACTGCTCTCAAAACGGTGAAGGAAAACATCGTGAAGAAACCGCTATGTCCGTGGATGTCACATGTCTTGAATCAAAAATTCGAAGACATGTGACATCCACCAATTCGTACCGGCCCACGTGGTGGATTACCGCCCATTCCGTCTCCTAGAGAGGAGGCCTGAGTCCCAGCAATGGGGATATAATAAGACTGATTATGGTATCTCGCTCTAGGTGGATTGAGAGGGAGTGTCAGATTTTTTATTGACGGAGACCAACCTGTGTCTTCTTTCTTTTTCAGTTGGTCTTTGCGTTCCAAAGCCACAGTAATTCTGTCGATCAACCCTACGTCCTAGGCAGGTAATCATATTATACTAAGTTACCTCTGTCATTAATTGATTTCTCACACTTTATGTAACTAGAACACTATGGTAAACCACATCATTATACAGTTTACTTGAAGTTGTCAACGTTATTGAGTACTTCCTGCACTATTTGATCTATTACACGACCGATTAATTCATAATATTAGTTCCATATACTTACAAAATTATATTCTGCAACTGCAAAATAAGTAACATCTGCAAAAATCGTTCTTATTCCTATGAAATAGGGTCAAGAAGGTAAGTTGTTTGCGGTAAATATATGTTGGTATTGCACTTATATGTAGGACACAGCTGTGTTTTAATTTGACAGCTTATGATATGTTAAGTTGTGAATGATTGTTTGGAACACGATTGTAAGGTTAAATTACTATGAAGTTTGTATGTGGTAAACTAATGAATAAGTTTTATCTAAGATATTTAATGTGTAATAAAGGTAACCAATGAAAAAATAATTCTCATTTATAGCATCTTTAGGTTTTTTTTCTCGCTCGAGCCGGAGTGGCAAACTTTTATGACTTTTTCAACCTATCCCGCAGACTTAGAAATGTAATCAGAATCACCATGTTTAGTAGCAAATGGAAAGGATGTCATTGCATTTGTCAAGAAAGAAGACAAGGCTCTAAGAGTGGCTTTTTCTTCTTTAATGCTATTCAATGCTGAAAAGTCAATACATTATGCCTTTATTCGTATCACAAAAACTAATTATTCTGCCACCAGTTATCAAATTTTGAGGGTAGAAAAAGGCTTGCCAAGTTTTGCGTGACATCGTAATCTCGAAAGAGGTGTAGCGAAATCTATGGCGTCTAATAAAACTAATCCTGCATCGCACAATTAATGTTCTCCGAGCGATTTGAATATATAGAACAGCCCGAAATCATCTGCCGGGCAGTTGCCCACCAGACAGCACCTGACTGGTCGGAGGATCCTCCCTTTTCAACGCAGGTTTGCAGGATTTTCCTCTCTGTTCCACATACCTCCAAAGAGGCATGATCTACCCCGTATTTATAGTTCCTCTAACATCATCTAGGAGCTACACAACACCAAATTCGCCTTCTACATCATCTTCCTGCCCTTGTCCCGTGTTATTTGGGGTCGGCGCAACATGTTTTTTTCTTCCATTCTGCCCTGTCACTCGCCTTCTATATCATATGTTTATCCATCTTTCTTATAGTACCGACTATCAGGAGTGAAAAACAGGTAGGTAATCAAACAATTTTTTGCATCTAATTATCTTGTTTATTTCTAGATGCATTACACTTTGTCGTATTAGTTATATATGTGAATTATTCAATCTGCCGAGCGACTTGACAGCCTTCCAAACTCATGTGACTAATAAAAAATCCTTTTCTTTTTTTTTCTATCCAATTCAAACACCTATTCTATATTTTTATAAACCTTAACCTTTATCTTGCCAGTCTGCAAGTTAATAAGATCAATAGCACATACGATCTTCTTCGATACCAACCAATTTCACAATTTCCATCCACCGAGCCTCCTCCATACAATTCTAAATCTAACTTCATATAGCCAGTATCATTAGTGACAATACATTAGTTTTTATCAGCTAGCATTGTGAGCGGATTGCCGCTGTCACTTTTATCACGGCTGTATCTGAGCTGTCAAAAGTATATCATTTGGACAGTCGGTGACCGGTTGCGGCCGACGTCGATCGTCTGATATACTTTGTGTATGGTTAGCAGAAAATTGTATCGTTACTTTGAAATAAAAATATATGTTGTACAATTTTGGTTTGGTTGTGTATTGTAGATTTTACAGGTCTCATACAATATTAATGTACATATAAAAGATTGATAACTTGTGTCTAATAAATATTCGTATTGTAATTTTTTTTTGTTAAGTAGTTCACGGTAAATATCACAGATGGCAGGTGTAACTTACGCCTACTACGGATAAAAACCTCACTTAGCTTAAATTTGTTTTTACACTTATTAATATTTAGATGTCGTAAAGTATAAGAGAAATACTGGTGATGATTCATTAAATTGCCCTAGGAAACCAACCTGCCTGCAATGCCTTCAAGCGTAACGGACGCTGTCACTCACCTGGAAAATGCCAGAGCCACAGTAACCATAAATGGGTAAACTATTATAATTTTTATGTAACAAGTAATCATTTAGCGATTACTCCCGACTTCTAACATTCAATCAACCAATTTTATCTAACGCAAGATTGAACTTAAGCACACTTATTATGTTTTTTTAATGACACCTTAGACGAAGAGTTATGAGCTCAAAGCCAAACATGGCATGTTGTAATCCCTCTGCATATAATGTATTAAAGTAATTACGGTGTAATTAACCTGTAGTTTTATTACTACGTAATAATCTGATGACTTGTAAGGTGAAATATGAGTGAGAAAATTGCAATAGCACTTGGATTGGCGTCGTATAGTTTATGGACTATAAAACCGAGCAGTAATGGCGAGAAATGATGAAGAATATCGTGAGAACACTGGCTTAAAAACAAGTTGATCTTAATTAACCGAGATAGTGATTATGAATATCATGAATCTGGTCATTGCAGGTTTATCGAAATCTGCAGAAATGGCAGACAATTGATGCGATAATAATTGAATATTGAAAAGATCAAAGATCTTTTCGTATTTTTTTTAATATTGATGTGATAATAATGTTATAATACTAGTTAACGCGACAAACATTGTTCTGCCATGTAAACTATTAAAGAAAAACAATGGAGGGTGGGGATAGGATGGCTAAAAATAACCTACGACCTACTCTTAGACCTAACAAATATACATAACAAAATTTTACCGAAATCGGTCGAGCCGTTTTGGAGGAGTTTGGTAACAAACACTGTGACATGAATTTTTTATAATGTTAGATATAAAAGCCGGACATAATGGTGACACTTGGGGGAGGCCTATGTCCAACAGTGGACGTCTTTCGGCTGAAATTATGATAGTTGTGTTGTGCACACCTACCACAGTGTTGTCTTTTTTAAGTCAAAGGTTGACTGGTAGAGAATGCCTTATTGCATTCAATAAAAATAAAACACTACTTTATTTTTACACTTTCCTTCCAACGGTACTTAAAACCCAATCGGCTACCGGATAAAATTTAACGAATCACCCGCCATCATTTTAATGTTATCGTAATGAATGTTATATACGAGCGCGTTTTATCCAGCTTCAGCTTCTGTCTTACCTCTTTTTACTCCAACGTGTTGGTGTAATTGATTTAGGATCGATATTACTGTAATTTGAACTGGAAGCGTAATGGTTTTAAAATATTGTGTTATTATTCTGGTGATAATAATATTATACAACTATCACACTACGCCGTCTAGTCCCAAGCTAAGCAGAGCTTGTGTTATGAGTACTAGACTAGTGATAAACATACTTATATATTTCTGAATACATACATTATTTTAGATAAATTACACCCAGACACAGAACAATTGATCGTGCTCATCACACAAACATTTGTCCTGGGTGGGAATTGAACCACTAGACCAACGGGCCAGTCTTCCATATTCTAATAGGGTAAATAATAATTATAATATTTATTTAGATCACTAACAAAGGTTATACAGATATATATAACTCAAATCACAGTATTACAACTGACTTACTCACGTGTGCTCCTTTAGTTATAGGCGATCACAGAAAAACAGATTAAGTAAAAACATACACAAGTTTTAAAAAAAGGTTTTTATTAATCAATAATATTGAAATTAAAAAGGGACTCTGATTCATACTCTGTTACACGTATAATTTACACTGTTTAAAAATTACAACTACATATTAAATTACTGATACATAACTAGACTAGTGCTTAAATATGTTAACAATACTAGTATTATTGATATCAGAGCTTTACTTTATCATAGTTTTTTTCATTCTCTGGGTGTTTTAACAAGTTGCACCCTACGATACGGCAAAAATGTCTTAAACATTGCAAGTAACACTATCAACCTGTCCTTATTTTTTAACATTTCTTGTTACCACAGCTCCATGAAAATATCACCCGTCAATTTTCGAATTGACATTGTAGTCACCGCCAAGAGAAACAATCGTAAAATCAAATTCACGGAATAACGTACAAAAAACAGCTGAAAAATGTATCGTGACAAACGAAAGCTTTGTTCTCTCACATGCCATTTCACATTTCACACAAGTTCCCAACAACCATAACTCTAGGACATTTATTACTCCGTATGATTGTCGTATCCAGAATTAATATCACCATTGTCTACAAATGTTTCTCTTTTATTTGCCTCGCTATCTGACCGGTAGCCGCATATCCAAAGCTTGAGTTATCTCGATCTGCCGCCAATCAATCTACATCACGTCACTACTTTAAAAACAAACATAAAATTACAATCACTGAACTCAATTACTATCCTTAAGATGAAGACGATAAGGTTGGAAAATTTAAGATTGGAGGTAAAAGTAAAGTTGTGTCCGCTTCGATCGGTCGTAACAATCGATTTTGATTGACAGATAAAAGAAATCGATGCTTCGCTTTGTTCGTGGATCGATTATTGTGTCTACGTAATTGGATAACGGTAGGTGATGGTGACAGTGCATGGTGATTTGGAGATGCTTTTAAATTCTAATGGGTTTAAGATAAAAAAGTCAATTGCTTTAGCCCAATAGCACGGCTTATAAACCCAGTCGGAGGGACTTTTTGGCAATAATGACTGTCTCACAATAGTTTCAGCTTTTAACTACTTTTTTGTCACTTTTTTTCTTGGATTCTAAAGCAAAGGCACTTCTTTTGTCTTCCAAAAGCGATTCTCTGCTACATTTTTGACATCGATGTCAAAAAGATTCCTGCCAACGTCAAATTCGTCACGTACTTTGACCACTAAACATAAAATTCAGTTTAGAATTTTTGATTGGTTTCTCTTTAGACCTCTTTACACCATCGCAGTCGGCGTTTGATTCACATCCTCGATTATCTTGAATATACACGCCGACAGACCAATTTTCCGTAATAATAACCTTATTATAATCACAAAGTTCCCTTCGTAATACCCTCTGTGGTTTTCATATTAAATTATATGTTACTGTTGCCGCAAGGTACGTCTGTCCGTCCATCCGTCCTTTTTTATTAGTACCCACTTAACCGAGGTTTTCTTTTAGTAATAAATGGTAATAAGCTTTAGTGGCATTGTTCTTGTTCAGTCTTGTTTGTTGCCAGTTTTAAAATCTGGTAATCGGTTTAGTTGAGCCAAATAATCAGCATTGTGGTAAATATTTGATACAACCGTTTTTTTATTATTATCATTTGTAGGCTCACATTTGACCACTATCTTACCTAATGGTAAGCATGTTGTGGTCGCCTTTGAAGCACGCTTACCTAGAAGCTTATTCTATTTACTCTTGACTTAAAGTTTTCCTTGTTGTAGCCATCAGGAAACACCGATTTCGGCAGAGAATCAGTGAAATTCTCTTCCTTAGCAGTACGCACTATTGTTGTTTTCTTAGTATTAATAAGATATCAACCATATACCGGTGGTGCATCGCCGTACATCTAGTGGTCCTCCCCGAACTGTAATCAATAAAAATCCACCAGGTTAGCAACTCGGTGTCGATGCTTAAAGACTGGAGTTTCAACTCGACCCTCTGGTTGAAAAAACGAGCCAAGGGGATTATCGGCAATGATGAGAGTATCATTGCCGATAATCCTAGATCCTTGGCTCGCTTTTCAGTAGACTTAAGCTCAAGCGAGAGCGTTACTCAATGCACTTTTTACTTCTTTTTTAAAAGAAATAACTCTAATCTTATCATCCTCTTTCTTTTGGCCTTATCTGGATTCATTTGGGGACTTTGTTACACGGCTTCGTACATACTTTCCTATGAGTTGTCGCCAGTTAACCTCCCCTTTCAAGCCATTTGACTGACTTGTTGGTCTAGTGGTTAGTGGCCCTGATTACTACGCCGGGGTCGTGACTCCCACCCAAGACAAATGTTTGTGTGATGAGAACGATCCTGTGTTCTGTGTCTGGGTGTAATTTATCAATAATATCTATGTATTTAGAAATATATATATGTAAGTACATTATGTTTATCAGTTGTCTAGTACTCATATCACAAGCTCTGTTTTGGGATTAGAGAGTGTTGTGTGAAAGTTGTGAAATTTTATTATAATATATAGTTTAGAAATAACAAGAATCATAGTTCACCATTAAATTTAAACGGCGTAATAATGAGCTGGTATTCATCAAGTCAATATAAACTTTACGACCTATCATTATGTTATGACCTAAGACAGTTAATATTAAACTGTATTAAACTCCATGTTTTAAGCTATAAATCGTTAAATATCTCACTTAAAGGGTAACGAGCATCAATTTAGTTCCCACATCACCATCAACTTGCTATCAGTTCAAACCTCCATCATTACTTGGCTATTAACTGTAAGCTAGGTAAGTGAGGATCGCGTTTAACTAAAATAGATGTTAATAAGTGCCTACGATACTCGGGTAACGTTGTACGTAAATCGTAAGCAACCCAGTTAAGACTGACAGAGGTGAGCTACTGTGGTGCAAGGTATGAGAGAAAAGCGACTTTGTTTTCGGTTTTAATACTGTCGGTACCAGAAACATACAATCATACGTTCGTGTATTCACTACCTGCCTCTGAAGTGATAGCTATTGTTGACTTGTGTTCATGGCCAATCAGCGGGATTGTGCTAGGGAGTTGGAACCCAAATGGTTACTGAAGAAACACATGTTGATTTTAGTTTTTTGCTCTCTCTCGTTCCACCCAGAGCATGAGAAATTATTTGATGATTTCCCACTTCAACAAATGATATATTCTTTATGAAAAAAATGCTCGATACCCGACTAACCAGTCTTTTTTTTATATATTGCAATTCTTGTACGACACATTACTAATGCTGAGACTTTGGTACCGAAAGTGTCAAAACATTGTAACCGTAAGGTTACATGAATCACACACCATCACACCTCTATTTTATAAAGGGTTTGAACAGAGGTGTACCTCGAAATTTAGTTTTTATAGTCTATTTTAGTTTATTTTTAATATTTTTTAGAGTAGTCTCTACAACTCAATTTAAACTTAGCAATATACTCGTATATATATGATTATTTACCAGCACGATCTACTAACGGATATAACTCTTACCAGTGGACACTTTTAATCCTTAATGCATACATTTTTACAGTCATAAAAAAAACTGCCTTTGGTTTAGACGTCGTATTTGGTGTGGGAAATAATCCAAAGATTTCTCTCGCTCTAGGTTGAAGCGAGAAGGCGTATTAGACTTTGACTGGCTAAAACTACACCTATGTTCTTCCATTTTCCTTTTGCGGTATAGGACTAAAGGGCGGGTAAGGCTGCTTTGATGATTTAATATGCAACTTGTCCACAAACAGAAATTGCGTCGTTCAGATTTTAAAACACAAAGTTAAAGGATGAATTTTGCAGACTTTCTCCTATTAAAAACCGAAAGTAAATAATATTCCTCGCTCTAATCTTATCCTTAGAACCACCACATCGCATACATCACGCGAAACTCCGACGTAAGCGAGTGTAAGTAAGCGCTAACTAACGCAAGGAAGACTTAGACGCGAAATATTTGCACCGTGCAGCACTTAGCGCTCTTATCGCTCGAATAAATCGCTTCAAGCACTTATTTGTTGAAACACCCGGGCACTGTGATTTCGTATGCTTAAGCGCTGATTGAGATATGTTTGCAAAGTTTTTGAAATGGGGTTTTAAGCGATATAATTTAAGGGGTTGAGGATAGTGTCAGGGTTGGTTTATTATTAGAGTAATTAATTTTGCTAAGGGTTGTTGAACTCTCCGTAGTCTCAGCCGGCATGACTAACTATGTCGTCAGTAAACCGAAGATGAATAATGTTCTGGGCTGGAGAGGGCAAAGCATTATCATGCATTATCAGCCTTTTTAATGTTCCCACTGCTGGGACTCAGGCCTCCTCTCTAGGAGAGGGAAAGGGCCGTAATCCACCATGCGGGCCCAGTGCGGGTTGGTGAATGTCACATGTCTTCGAATTTTTGGTTCTAGGACATGCCGGTTTCCTCACGATGTTTTCCTTCACCGTTTTGAGAGCAGTGGTGATGAAATAAATTACACAAAGTAATGCGCCTGGCTGGGTTTGAACCCGCGACCTACAACTCGTAAGTCGGGGCCGTTACCACTCGGCCACCACTGCTCATAGGCAAAGCATTAATGTTAATCATTAATGCTTTGCCCACTCCAGTCCAGAACCTTGAAGACATCCTCCATTGTGGCCGCAGTTCAAATCTGATGGATGCGAGACGCACAGGTCCGTTTGTTGTAGCGTGTGTCTCTCGGCTGAAATGATGATATGGTTGGTAAAACCATGTGAACAGGAGGGAAGAAACGTATGTTACTAAAAGAGTTATGAGTAGGTATACATGTGGATGGATGGAGAAGGAGAGGGAGGCCAAATAAAAGATGGATAGATTGCGTAAGGAGTGATATAAATGAAAAGGGAGTTAGCGTCAAAGCGTCAGGACAGAATGGAAGAAAAAAGACGTGTTTTGCCCCCAAATAAAACGGGACAAAGGCAGGAAGATGATAATAATGATGTTGAACTCTTATGCAGTGTGCAAGACTAGTTTGGCCGGAGGAGACTGCCTCCTGTTGTTAATAAGTTTAGTATCAAGAACATCGGTAAGTGGTGCATTAATTTAGTCAGAATATATCCTCGGTTCAATATAAAAGTCTTCTGTAAAGGACATATTGAGATTGAGTAACAATATTTCCAAATGCTAACAGCCAAACCCAATAGCTAGTCGGTCAGAAGATTTCACGTTATGAATGAGATCTTAGATATACTGATATGAAATTTAACGTTACTTGCATAGACGTTTTTTAGTTGGAATTTCATTGAAGAACTTCTCCCGCTTGTGGTGAAACAAAACAAAGTGTCAGACTAACACTGACTATTATACTACTATTCTTTACGTTCTAGAACTAGTATGAAACTTATGTTAAAATCCTATATTTAAGAAACAAATCAATGAAGTACCTAGCTATGTCCCTACTGGATGGCCGGGTTAGTTTTAATGGGTTAAAAATCCCACATTTTACAGACTTATCCCCAAAGCCAGGACACCTTTATGAAGGTTTCCCAACAAAATTAGAAAGTAAATCACTGACAGACCGATTATTGGGTTCTGCAGTTAGTCTATCTTTAATACAACACAAAATATTAGGAACCTCTTGTTTAGACAAGCGTCTGAACCTATTTACTTTTATCCTAACAAAAAACTCATAACTACACCCAGAAGTCACTAACGAAAATGGATTAGCGTACTCGCCTCCAGTAACTCGCCTCTCGCCCGTTTACTAGGCCATAAAGCTAAAGTATGGCCTCAACGGATTATGAGGCCAAAGTTATGGTAGTTACGGCTTACGAGAACTTACGCCCAATTTATGGGTTGTTGCTCAGTGAAAAAATTATTGGCCTTGGACTAGATATATCAGATGTTTTTTTTGGTAAGTTACTCTTCATCAGCTCAGCTTCAGTCTTTCGACAATTTGTTTGTGAATTACTGTAACTGTGACATTCAGGTCGATTCAATATGCCAATTGCGAAAGTGCGAACATCTTTAATTTAAAATGAGAAACTGACTGACATATCAACGCACAGCCGAAACTGCTGGGACTAAGAGCGTAAAATTTTGCACAAGGTTTCCGATTATGACGTAGGCGAACAGTAAGAAAGCATTTTCCAAAATTCGAACCCTGAGGGGATGGAATTTTGGGTCCAAAGTTTGTATGGAAAACCCACTTTCACGAGAACGAAGCCGCTAACAGAACCTAGTATTTAACAAAGTCTAGGGAACTCTACGTCTGTCTATGTTCACGATAAACTAGAACTACTGACCGGATTTTCATGCAGTTTACACCAAATCACAGTGATTCATGAGGAAGGTTTACCTGTATAAACCCCTATTTTTTAATAAGTACAAAAAGAAATTGGGCTCTATCTGTACCCGTTACTGATTATATTTCTGTAATCAAAAGTAACAAAAACAAAATCCCAAAATTGACCACCAAAAATTTGTCATAATTGGTAAATTCATAATTGAATCAATTATTCATAACAATTGCTACTAGAAAATAGGTACTATGCGCAGTGTTTTTCCATTGTTTTTTATTCATAATCAATAATAGTCTGTACAATATATCCATAAATTGAGTGACATTTTGGACATATAAACCAACGCTAATAACAATATTGTTTTTTGAGACATTACTTAAATAATATTAAGACCTTTTCTAATAAGCCTTTTAAGTATTCATACTAATTAAAAACTAGTGGTGTATATATATACATGCATATTATGTATACAAAATTTAATTCGATAATTTCAAAGACACTCAAGCGAAGCTGGGATGGATCGTTAATTGTTTATAAAATGATAGTCTTATTCACACTTGTGAATAAAGCTTAAAGTCAGTTAACTTACTTAAATTCAGGGTAAAAAACAGTTTTTTACAAATTTCTTTTGGGTATCACAAAGTCGCACAAGAAATGTTTTGTTGTGTCTGTGTACTAATAAAATAACAATAATAATAATAACTGTAAACTGTACACTACTGTACTGTGTACTGTGTGTTATGTGTGTGTGTACTGTGTGTGTGTGTAATAATAATAATAACGGTGTAGTATTTTACTGAACCCTAAAAAATTTAAATCACCAACCCTTTCGGCAAATACATTTTTTTTAAGAATACTTACCATCATAAAAATATTAAAAGTTCATTCACTCTAATGCCAACCCATAAAACTGTCCAGCAAACCCCAAAATGACCCTATAAAACACACTACCCATTAACAGAAATAAAACAGAGACTGCCGGAGTAATGCAGTCGGTGCATCTGCAATATATTCCCGGGTACCCGGGTAGTCTTCGGGTAACGGGTAGCACGGGTATTATTTACGAGCACCTGGGCAATTACATGGGTAATGTGGATCGCTGAAAGTGGGAGCAAGTGAAAAATAGCAGAAACTGTTCGCGACAGGGGGTAATTAGATTTAGTTTCATGTGATTCATATGCTATTTTAAACAATAATACCAACAATTTTCTTTGTTAATGACTCGTTTTTCTCATTAACTTTATGTAAGTGAAGATAGTCATGCCAATATCATGATAATTAAATACTTAATTATTGGCGATATTCTCTGTCATCCTTATCTTCCATATAAAACAAAGTCCCCTACCGCGTCTGTCTGTCTGTTTGCGATAACCTCAAAAACTACTGAACGGATTGTCATACGGTTTTCACCAATAGATAGAATGATTAATGAGAAAGGTAATTTAAAATACATGCATAGTACTGTAAAGGAATACCGTAAATGCCTAAAATTTGCAACAGCTGTGTGAAGTTGGCACTGATTGCTAGTTCACTGTAAAACGCTTAATAATGACTGTTTTCTGTGTCTAGTCATAAAAATAAATAAGTACTGAACGATGAGTCTTCTCTCACGACTAACAACCGTAAAAATAAAATACGCAACCCCGAAACAGAAATAGACGAACAAATGGATAGTTAAACAGAAAAAAAAATAATAGTAAAAAACACAGAACCCACATAAATAATGTTTTATTGGCGCTATCAATAATATTTTATAGCAACATTCAATAACATGTAGAACTCGAGTTACTCAGGCGTATAAAGCAATAATTACTGAACACAGGACGTTAACAAGATTTATGTCTAAACACGTAGCCTCCCCCCTCACTATAAAATTTGCTACATACGTTTATCTCCAGCTTTCTCAATAAACAAACCGGAGAAACGTACGGATAAAGCCGAAAGACTAACATATATCTCGAGGAGCAATAAAATAAATCCGACTTGCCTCCATAATAACATTCAGAGTGGTGAATTATTTTCTAATCCGAACGTCGGGAGGCTAATAGTTCGCACGTGTCGGTCTTTATACTGAGTTACTGGTGAAAACATCCCAAGAAAAACATGAATTTCCACCAGAAGCGAGCCGGTAATGCTCCTTTAATGCGGACACCTTAATAATTGTCAAATAAATTCGGGAGTAAAGCCGCGCTGGAAAAAGCTGCAGTGTTGAACGCGGCTAATGACGTCATAACTTGTGTGATCGCGATCCGACAGCGCTTGAAGCCGCTTTTTATTTTGGGATTCTTGTTATGTATTAGCTTTGGAAGATGTTCGAACGAAACGCTTTAAGCGATGCGTGAGATATGGGTGTCTGTTACAATAATGTTCGGGGGTTTTGTCAGAGTTTAAGGGTGGTGTTAGTCTGAGAACAAATTATCCTTTAAAGAATTTGTCATATTAATCAGAACTGTCATAATATGGTGCTTCTAGATTACTCTGTTTAGATAAGAATATAAACAGTGTACTATAGAAGAATTTATGTTTCACTGGAACGGCGCTAACGTCACATCGTATTAATGCGAAATACATTATTTTTAGACAGCAAAATGGACATCATCTTGCATAATTAGGTACTGAAACTTGGTATTATACTGACTACAAGATCCTAGTCCCTACAGTACCTAATCATCTAGACTGGCTTTAGTTGTCCTTAACTCACAAAGAGACTTGTCTAATTACTGCTCATTCTAATAAAAGGGGTGAATACGAACGGTGGGGTGGATAGAAACAAAATTTTGGTTAGGACTTTCACTCATTTCTCTTAATATTGGTTTCTAGCAAAGCTTCCATTAGTTTTTGTATTAAAATTCAAGAAAACATTGCAGTGCAACTCTTCAAAGTTTTGTTTCTATTCACTCCTGCTTTCCTATTCACCCCGTTTGACTGAATTTATCAGAAACAATAACTTCATTCCTCAAGCCACACAGAAAACAGAATTTAAAAACCAAACAGCAAAGCGAATCAGTCACTACAAAACGGAGCATGTACTCAGGACATAAATACCGAGTCATATTTTCACGCCATTTCAGCTATGCCCCACAAAGAAGCGCGTCTGTTTAGATTAATGTACCTTCATACATTTATACGTGGCTCTTGCGTTCAACAAGCCTGAAGTTTATGAAATATTCACCTTTATACACCATCACGTCCACTCAAAATCCAACCCTATACTTCAAAACATAGGCCTTAATTTTGATTGGATGACGTCGGTATCTTGCATCGTTTAAACCCAGTCACCGTGATGAATATCCCGCAAACTTCCTCCGGTGTCTATCCAAGCACTTTGTGAGATAAAAATGTGGACGACTAAGAACATAGATCTGGTGTAGTGGCGTTTGCAGACAGCCGACAAAAAGTGCTCTCGCTTTAGTGTTTAGGGTGGAGATACACTAGATTTATAGACGAGGATTAAATAATCAAAGATCTCGCCCTCACTTTTCGATTATAATTTAAGAGTATTCAAGGCTAGGGTGAATAGACTCTTAACAAACGCGTGCGTTTCACCATCAACGATTGCATCACTGCTAACCATCAGGTGGGATCGCAGTCAAGCAATAGTCTAAATCATTAAAAAGAAATACTAACATGAGTGATATGATTAAAAGTTAAAATCAGAATCAAAACAAATCAAATCAAAAATATTTTTATTTCACATAGGCCTACATGGGCACTTATAAAACGTCAGAAGCTAGTGCACGGTTCCAAATTGGTCGTTTCCTATGGTGAAGAACTGGCAAGAAACTCCATGGTTACTCTTTTAAAAAAAAATCATATTACAGTATTAATAGATATTATGTAAGGACAGTAGGCCAGCAATATTGTACCCAAAAGCACAATAAAAATAATGATATTTAAAAAAAGTGAGTCGTAATAGGAAGTAATCTAAGAATTCGTGGAGTATACAGTGTTCTCACATTCACATTATAAAAAGAGGCTACTTATATAAAAAAAAACAAGAAAAATATGAATAATTACAACTATCAAAAAATGAGATGTTAACAAAATAAGACATGCATACAGAGCATGAGTTTAGTCGTCGACGCCGCGTACTGTTCCACGCGCCCCTCAAGGAGATGTCAGTAAACCGTAGGGGCCCAGCAGGGTTGAAGCCTACAGGGGCCAAGGGTCTGCTTCTGAAAGGAAGACTCGGCCCTGATGAAAGGCAACGAAGGAACAGGAGTGGGTTTTTAGTCAGTGAAAGTCTGACACGCCTTCTCGCTCTGCCCAAGAGCGGGGGATATCATTGGATGATTTTCCCACCTACAAAAAAAAAGCGCATGAGTTTAGTGCAGTCTTAAATAAGAATTTTCTATAGAATGAAAATTTTCTAAGCGCCCAGTGAGAATGATCGATCTTGCCTTTGAGGTGTTGACATCGCTGTGGCAGAAAAAATAATATCCTTAAGCCAATCTGAATCGGGATTGATCCAATTTATGTCACATATCTAAATAAAAAGATCAGTATATTTCCGAACAAACATGTATACTGTTTTTATATTACATATTGATAAGGTACCGTCATGATTTTTATATCTTTAAATAGTTCCCTAAGAGAATTGTACCTGCGAAGATTATATACCTATGGCTCTGATAGCCCTTTCTAGACTCTATATCTGCAAACATGATATAAAGAAAGTAACTAAAACAGAAATGCATTTGATATTCATAAAATAAAACTACCATGTTACAAGCACATCGAAGAATTAAACAATGTCCCTTCTTACCGACATGAAACAGATTTTTTTGTTTTTCACATCCCACAAATTAGACGAGATTTATCTGAAAGAGAAATGTGCGTGTTGGCACTCCATCCTTTTACTATTCTGAACGTGCAATGCAATAAAAATCCACTGAGCCCAGTAAAGCTTACATCCCTAACGGACCCAATCACACAACACATTCCTGCAATTAATCGATAAAAAAAGCAAAAAAAAAAGCAATAATTTATAAACCCTTCTACGGACATGTATAGAGAATCGATACTTTATTCGATTCTAACGATTTCAATTTTATCTCGATGCGAGCCTATTCGGTACCTGATTCCGAATGGCCGAGTTGATAGTAACGCTCGTTGAATGCAAAAGCGAATAACAACGTTGAGTGTCGCATAGTTCCAATTTGCGACTATAGTTAACGTGATACAACCTTATCGGAGTCAGGGCATTCTATTTTTCAAGAGTCAGGGAAGAGTAGACCTAGAGTGGAAAGGGTAAAGTTGAGATTGGAGTAAAAAAAAATAGTTGCAAGACTTAGGTCGTGAAGTGTTGGGTGGAAATATACGGGAAAACTATCTGAACGTGTATCCAAAGGATTGTCCTGATCCTGAATTTAGCTGCCAAATATACTAATTATTTTTTTCACCAGTCTAATCCAATATTCCATGTAAATGCTAATAATATTTGGTTTGGAGCAAGGTAGTGAATGGGCAGGGCACATTGCTCGCAGGACGGATGGCCGTTAGGGCCGAAAGGTTCTGGAATGGCGACCACATACCGGAAGACGTAGCATTGGAAGGCCTCCTACAAGTTGGACCCATGACTTTGTAACGGTTGTGGGAGTCCAATAGATACGAGACGCACAGGACCGTTCATTGTGGACACTTGGGTGAGGCCTATGTCCAGCAGTGGACGTCTTTCGGCTGAAATGATGATGATGATGAAAGTAGTGAAATGCCAGCTTCAGGATTCTTCGAAACAATCACCATGGCGCTGGAACGAAAAGGACAATTGGACAAACATAGATGCTGGGTTTCTACGTTCTACCCAGAGCGGGAGATACCGTAAGCTCGGGCTTGCGGATGAAGAGCAATGGATAGCTCGTCATCCGGACGTCCTCATAAGAACCGAGCAAAAGTCGTCGACAGCGCGTAGTGTTCCACGCGTGCCTCGAAGAGTCAGCAAAACCGAAGGGACACAGCCGGGCTAATGCCTGCTCAAGCCAAGGGAAAACTTCTGAAAAGGATACTCGTGGAGGACCACTGGTCCAAAAAGAGAGAAGGAGAGAGTGAAACAAAAAGGTGAGAGGAAGAGAGTGTAGAGTTCTAGGAAGAACGCAAATGGCAACTGAAAGAACACGGGTGCTAGGTTTTATTCAGTAAAAATCTGTCACTTGTTCCACCCAGAGCGGGAGAAGTTATTTAATAATTTCCCAGAATCAAATAAAAAGTAGTGAAACGCCAAAATTATTTTGTAAGTGTACTCGTTCTTTGACAAGCACTGTTACAAATCCATTAGTAACTATAGTAGTACAACATTCTCCACAGTCTCCCGTCTGCATTACCTATCCGTGTGTCCTAAACCAAAGGCGATAGTGCTAGAGCAATGACCATTATCGATAAAGATAAAGCCGTGAAGGTGGTTATTAGAACGAATAAGGCTCTATTAAGTTGTTCCAGCGCCGTGGATGTCCATGGATGGCAGTGGATGTCCGACACTATCAGTTTTACGTTTATTGTTGGGTAGGCACGTTTTTATAATGCATGGGAGTCTGTGTTTGGACTTAGCTGTGCATTTGATGTGAAAATAGAGATTTCTTTCTCTATTCATGATGTTGTAATTGCTACAGAAACTTTTGAATTTCCTTTTACCAGTTTAAACTAAAGCAAGAAGAAAATGTATTCAGAAACAGGCCTTTGATTGTCATTCAATGTGGTAATGCTGCCAGTATTCTGGGCATATATTGGGCGACAGCAATGTGGAGGAATACTTCGATACCTGATTAATTTGATTTAGTATAAAATATTATAATTAGTCCTGTGCGTCTCGCATCCATCGGACTCCCGCAACCGTTACCAAGTCATCGGTCCACCTTGTAGGAGGCCTTCCAACGCTACGTCTTCTGGTACGTGGTCGCCATTCCAGAACCTTTCGGCCCCAACGGCCATCTGTTCTGCGAGCAATGTGCCCTGCCCATTCTGTTCGCTGTGGCGACGCTTGGGGGAGGCCTATGTCCAGCAGTGGACGTCTTTCGGCTGAAATGATGATGATGATGATTATAATTAGTTAGTTAATATTTAAGTTTCCTAAGTACACATATTGTTATTTTCTATACGAATTCCCAAAAATAATATTAAAATACACAATAACTAAGAATTCATTTCAACAAAAGCTTTATAAATTCTGAAGATAGATAGTTCAATTGAGTTCAATTTCGAAATAGCCAAACAACTAAAAATAAATAATAATAACTTGACATATAATGTTTTCAGTTAGCACCTAAAAATTTATTATTTTTGTGTCAGCTGATGGACAATATTCCACATAGTTCACACAACGCCTAGATGGCGTCCCAAACTAAACAGAGCTTGTGCTATGAGTACTAAACAACTGATAAACATACTGATATATTTCTAAATACTTCCATATTATAGATAAATCACATTCAGACACAGAACAAAAGATCGTACTCATCACAAAAACATTTTTCTTGGGTAGCAATTGAACCCACGACCTCCGGCATAGCAGTCAGGACCACTGACCACTAGACTAACATGCCAGTCAATAACCGGCAAGAGACCCGACACTCTACAGAATGTGTGTCCATGGATGGAAAGCGCCTCGTTGCGTCAGATAGAAGAAGAGAAGAGCTGGTTTGATACAATGCGGCAGAAGAGTACCAAAAAACATCATCATTTCAGCCGAAAGACATCCATTGTTGGATATTGACCTCCCCAAGTGTCGCCAAAACGATCGGTCCTGTGCCTCAGGCATCCATCGGATTCCTGCGACCTTCACCAGATCATCAGTCCACCTTGAAGAATCGCCAAACTTAAGTAGCAGTGGATAGGGCACATTGCTTGTAGAACAGATATTCAATGGAGACGAAAGGTTCAGGAGTGGCGACCACGTACCGGAAGACGCAGCGTTGGAAGGCCTCCTACCAGAAAACATATGGCTAGACAAATAGTGACAGTGCAACGACCTTTGTATATAATCACCAAATATTATGTACGACAAGTTAAACTCTTAATTTTTACGAATAGTATTATGAACTAGCTTTTGCCCGCAGCTTCGCCCGCTTACTTATAATATAGCCTATGTCATTACATACATACGTGACACGCCCTCCCGCTCCACCCAGAGCGCGAGAAGTCATTTGGATGATTTCCCACCTTAAAAAAAAATGTCATTCGGGAATAAAGCAGCTTTCTATCGGTGAAAAAATTTTAGCAATCGGTCCAGTACTTCCAGAGATTACCTCCTACAAAAAAAAAAACATAAAAACATTAATGTAAATGAACACTTCATGGACAATCTTTATTTTTGTGGCTGCAGAAATACAACTTAGGTATTCTATCACAATAAAGATAGCAGTATACAGTTCTGCCCTTACACAGAAACGTAACCTTGTAGAGTACGATAAAAGATCTAACACGACGGCTACAACAAAATATGTATCAGAACACACATTAACGGAGTTGCCAAACTATCAGATAAACAGAGAATCAGCTCACCGATCTAGTGTATAGGGTTGACATTACATTATTAGTAATAATGAAAAAACTACATCATTTACAATTAAAACTTTGGAACTCTTTTAAGGGGTTCCGTACCTGAAAAGGAAAAAACGGAGCCTTTATAGGATCACTTTGTTGTCCGTCCGTCTGTCTGTCTGTCTGTCAAGACCCTTTATCTCAGGAACGCGTGGAGGTATCGAGTTGAAATTAAAACCGTATACTCTGCGGTCTCTTGAAGCTGTGGAAAAATCAAATTTCTAAATTAACAGAAAAAATACGGCTGTTTATGTCGCAAAAAACGTACATTTCGACACTCAAGGGAATCAAAATTCATAGGGTACTTCCCGTTGATCTAGAATCCTGAAATTTGGCACAAAGCAAGTTCTTATAGCACATGTATAGGAATAAATCTGAAAACAGTATTTATTTTGTTACGTCACAAAAAAACTTCTTTTTTCGATTTGGATTTTTTTTCGCAACTCCATTCGGGAATTTTACATAGGTAAGTTTGTACGAAACCCTCAGTGTGCGAGTCCGACTCGCACTTGCCCAGTTCTTTTTAAATAAAATTGATAGGTTCGCCTTTGACCACTATCTCACCTGATGGTAAGCGACGGTCTGGTCAATGATAGAGCACACTTGCCTAGAAGTAACCTATTCACTGTTGGCTTAGAGACCTCTAGGTTGTAGCTCACTAATATTATAAAGGTTTACATGTAGGTGTGTGTATGTCTGTTACTCCTTCACGGTTAAACAGCAGAATAGATTAGAATGAAATTTCGCACACGGACAGACCATGTCCTGGAATGACACATAGGATACCTTTTTATAGCTAAGTTCCCTTGGGATAAATATCTACATATACGTGGATAAAGCCTCTAACAGAAGCGAGCATAAAATTAATTCTGGTTTACTATTTATTATTAATCAAAAATTAGACAACAAAGCATAGCTTTTGTTTCTTTACAATATGGTCGAAATTGCAATAAAAATCAGCTACACAACTAGTGTGTCCTAATTACTCTATTTAGTTTAACATAATTGGCCAATAAACTAATACATCAAGCTTAGCTAAACAGTTTTCACTAACATCACAATTTGAATTTAGTCCCACCATGCATGAAAACGTACCACGCCACCCAAAAATAATGGCCGAAAACCCATCAGAGTTTTAGTTAAAACAGTTTATTAACTTAGTAGCAGCCCTAATCCGGTTTAAACCAGATACAAGCTCGGGAACGGGGGGAAACGTAGGATTAAACGGACGCCCCAATAACATTTACATAGGAATGGACCTTTACTGGTACACATTTTTACTGACCTTATTCATTCGTGAGTAAATTTTTCACTGTTAAACTACTCCTCTTTATGAGGACTCCTCCTTATTATGGAGCGGTATTTACTATTTAGGTAATGGAATAGAGCATTTTAGGGCCATTTTATTTAGAGATCGTATTTTAAGGATGTTTTAAATTATTACTACTATATGTAGATAGAAAAGTTACCACGCATAGAGTTCAATTTTTTTGCTGTTCCAACTGCACTTTTAGGCCTCTTACTTGAGAAGTCTTTCGAATGAAGCCAGGTAAAATGTTGCACGTAAATGGTATCTCAACAGAATATGAAGAAGAAGCGGAGGTGGAAATTGAGGCGGAGGCAGAAAGGGGGGAAGAAGAAACAATTATTTCTAAACAAGATCAATATTTATATCGATTTATTGATAAATTGAGTTGTAAAAGATCGATTTTCTAAAGATCGATTTTCTAAAGATCGAACTGTTGTTTATCCTGCAAGTACTCAGTCCTAACAATTTTTCAATGAAAATTATTTTTTCATAACAAGCTTTTATAGCGCAGTATATCATCATCATAATCATAATTTCAGTCGAGAAAGTCGTCCACTGTTGGACATAGGCCTCCCCCAAATATCGCTACAATGACCGGTCCTGTGCGTCTCGCATCCATCGGATTCCCACGACCCTCACCAGGTCATCGGTCCACCCTGTGGGAGGCCTTCCAACGCTGCGTCTTCCGGTACGTGGTCGCCATTCCAGAACCTTTCATCCCCATCGACCATCTGTTCTGCGAGCATTGTGCCCTACCCACTGCCACTTAAGTTTGGCGATTCTTCGGGCTATGTCTGTAACCTTGGTTCTCCTGCGGATATCTTCATTTCTGACGCGATCACGCAAGGAAACTCCGAGCATAGCCCTTTCCATTGCCCTTTGAGTGACTTTAAGCCTTCTGATGAGGCCCATTGTAAGCGACCACGTTTTGGAGCCATATTTCATCACTGGCAACACGCACTGGTCATAAACTTTCGTCTTGAGACATTGTGGTATATTGGACGAGAAGACACCGCGCAGCTTGCCGAACGTTGCCCAGCCGAGTCGGATTCGACAATTGACCTCTTTCTCGAAGTTAGACCTACCCAACTGGACCGTCTGTCCCAGGTAAACGTAGTCATCCGAAACTTCGAGTGTAGAGTCTCCGACCTTGATAGGAGTGAAGGAGACCTATATAATTAATACTCATCAAGAACATTCCAAAAAGCTCAAACACAATAGGGTTATCTGAGTTCCTATGGCTACCTTCCGGTTCCATCATCAGATCAGCTCCATACCATAATAATTTTGCATAGTCAATCGGCAACCGGGAAGTGGATCAAATTTAATTTGCAGGATTTGATTACAGACAAACAACCATCGGGACAGATGAAACTAAAATAAAAGCTTGTAAAAAGCACAGTACGTACAGATAATCCTGCAAGGCACATATGTTTCATGACCGTGAGTAATCGGGTGTACGATATTCACATAAAAATTTGCTTGAGGAAAATAGATGCTTATTAATTTATGAAATTCAATTTCAGAAACCGAAACGAATTTCTGAAATTGAATCTCGATTTTAAGATCTATTTAAAAATTTAATTCTGCTATTGATCGATCTCAAATTTAATTCTGCTATTGATCGATCTAAAATTTAATTCTGCTATTGATCGATCTCAAATTTAATTCTGCTATTGATCGATCTCAAAAATTTAATTCTGCTTTTGATCGATCTCAAATTTAATTCTGCTATTGATCGATCTCAATTCGCCATCCCTACTGCCAGCGGTGTCTTGCGCACGCATAGAGTCCAAATTTTTTTACGAAAGCGGTAAATAAAGTTAGCCATCTAACTACTTACAAAACAGTTAACTTGAATCTCGCTTAGTGCATAAACTAGTTGGTTTGTGCATCAGACGAGGTAAAATTATGATTCTTGACACAGCATATAACACATATCCACGTTTCTCTTAAATCCTAATTCAACAAACGCATTTCTCACCGTAAACAAACGTTCATAATCTCAAAATCCCTTCACCATACAGTCCCATATACTTCAACTTCGTTAAAAAGCTCTAATTTGTATGCTAATCATAGATAGTTGGTATAATCCTCCGTGTTTTGAAAGCCGGCTGGTGTAAAATTGCTTCATAATTATGTTACGGTAAATGTTTTGATAGGAAATTACGTATGCTGCCGGGATTTAGTGTGAAATTGATCGGTTTTAGAATTTACTGGGATTTTCTCGTGATGTGTTTGAAGCTTACGGATAGAAATAATGTTTAAACTATTAAGACTTAATTCAAATAAGGTGGGGAAAAAATACAAAAATTCCTTTTCGGACGTCGTCGGCTGCCTTCGTCACTCGTCAAGCGGGGCCGCGGAGCCCACTGATGTCACTGATGCCACTGATGTCACAGTTAACACTGTGCCACCAGTGCTACGCTGGATCGCCACTGCTCACACGGGGCCACTGCTGACAAGATTAGCATACATTAATTGACTCGGCTTGTTTTTGACCAACAGTTCAGTTGAGTTACACCAGTTATGCAACCTAATTACTTTTGTAGTGAATAGACTACACTGATTAGCAGAAAAATGATTGAAAAATATTGCAGACACTTAAGGGGATGCAACTCGCCATACATTTTCACTGTTTTTCATACGACCGTTCTTAAGCGATTATGACGTCATTACTCATTTTTCATCAGATATTTTGGAAACACAGTATCTTGTGGATATTATCTAGGCTTCTATTGAAATCAATGTATAAATTTGTGTAAAATTAATTCAGTAAAGGCCTCTGAAAATCTACTATTTTGCATGAACGTTGACATTTCATAATTTACTCAAAAATTAAAAAGTATAACAATTGAAGTATTGAAAATTTAGTCAAGATTCTAAATGACGACAATTTTTTTTCAAGAAATTTTAAGGGTTTAAAAAAAACACGTATTTCCTGAAACAAGTTTTGTAAAATATTCGAGTAAATCACGGAATTACCGAATGCTAACAGAGTTTTCAGGCATTATTTTTCTTTTTTCGCGTTGCCTTTTCGTCAAACATCGCGTTGGATTGCGTTAGATGAAGTAACCAGCTTTTAAACCATGCTCGATGTTGACGATAGGCGAGTGAAAAAGGACCCTCTTAAATACGTTATGCGCGGTGTATTGTCACCAACGTCACACTAATGTTGTTTAGGTAAGTTTGTGAGTATGTTTGTATGTTTGTTACTTCGATGGAAAGTGATATACAGGGAGACGATGTCCTGGAATAGTACATAGGATACTCTTTATCCCAAGTGGTCCCTTTGAATAATTTTCTACTATCACTCAGGCGAAGCCGATGGCAACTGTTAGCAATAAATTTTTTCATATAACATTAAATTACTATTTCAAAATAAGAGCATCTTCTCCTGCATTCAAATGGCGAAATAACTATAAACAATCAAAATTAATGACATCCTTTATGGCCGCCCAGGTGACTACTAAATTCGACCCAGATTCAAAATCCCGGAATCCCGTGAAATCCCAGCACTAGCCGTACGACCAACACTAACTCACCCGCTTCAATCCCGCACAAATCTCCGGACTAATGCAGGCGGCTAACGTCTGCGATTCCCACATTGCCCTAACTTTGGGGAGCGGAGCTAAACGAGAAAGGAACCAGCTTTAGCGAGGTGAAGAATTGAAAATTCTGTGAAGGCATTTTGAAGAGGTCACTTTTAGATTCACAAGTGTGACGGTGACGGACATGGGAGGAAATACAGAGAGTATTTGAGTTAGGATTTGCGTAACTCTTCAACTGTATGGCATGGTTCGTAGAAGTCAGATAATCCGACACCGACAGGTACAACAATTTCTGTGAAGGTGTCTTAAGTAATACAGAGTGAGGCTGCAGGGTTGTTCGAAAGACATTGTTCGTGACGCAAAAGACAACTGAAGAAACACAGTCAATAAAAGCCGACACAGCTCTCGCTCCACACAAAGAGAGAGAAGTTTTTTGATGATTTTCCACCTCAACAAAAAAGTAGATACGTTCGAAAAATCTTACACCGATATCTTGAAATACAAAATAAACGACCAAAACTAGTACAGATAACTTTTTCGCAATAGTTTCCCACCAACCGGGGGCTGTCCTTGAGTGCACTTGCACAGCGCGTTTAAGAATAATCGTCGATTGGCACCACGTTCCATGAAAAAATGTCTAAGCAGCCTCTGCGAGTTGGCTTCGGCCCCTCGTATAGGCCAAGGGTCCAGGAACTCAGGGTTCTGAAATAAAAGTATTACGAGGAAATTTTAACTCGTCAGCCAGCCTATGAGGTAATATTCTCACCTGCAATGTCGTGTTATGTTTTGGCATCCCAAATGATAACACAGAAAAGAAAAAAGTTCTCAAAAATTACCAGTGCATATTTCAACGTAGTGTAAGTTTTAATTGATTGACTAGTGCATAGAAATGGAGATATGTAACGTATAAGTTAGACCGGAGATTACAAGAGAGAAAATTATTGTGAAGCACATTAAAAAAGGTCTAATTCAGAACTAAAAGTATCACAGAGCATATAAAATATAGGTACCCCAAACCTTTAAACTAAATTATACATCCCGAATTCGCATACAGAGACCTAAACCTCCCCACAACGATTCAGGACAATTTAAAACCAGTTAAGGGCCTCTAGATCCCTTTAATTCAGTGGAGTCCAGATAAATGGGAGCGGTATATTGGCCTACTATTAAAACTATAAATCTCGTGGTCAGCTCTATGAGGTAAGGGGAAATTAAAGGGATCTGGTAAGCCAGTTTGTTCTACCTGATTTGCTGGTTTTCGGGTAAAGCGGGAGTGAATGAATGGTCAGGGGTGCGGAGCGAGTTTCGATAGTGAATTTTGCTTTATTGAGTTGTGTTTGTGTTTTTAACCGACTTCGAAAAGGAAGAGGTTATAATATTGTATGTTCGGCCATTGCCTTAGCCGAATACTGGGCCTGGCAAGGAATTTACTAAAGTAAAAAATAGTTTTGTCATCGACACGCTTATAAATATGCTTCTATTCCAAAGGGTTTCTTTCTTTCACAAGAAATGCAATTCCCTAGAATCAATACTTTGACACCAAGATCTTAATTCCCTGCATCATAAACTAAGCAGACAATATTAGTAGGTAACTCGGAGGTCTCAAATTAACATGGCGGGCCGCAACTGTTACACACAGAATTTAATACGGGCCACATTAAGGGCCGACCGCATTGTCTTCCGCACGGTAGGATATCCAGACGTTCTGGCGGTGTGGAGACCGAAAGGGGTTCAAATTTTCAGAAATGAGCGAGTCTTTGATTGTCTTTGGGTACTATGTTATGTTATTACCTTATGCCAGTATTTCTATCATCTCCTTTTTTTTCTATTTTTTTAAATTTTAAAATAATATACATACAACAAACTAGTGATCCCAACAGATGTTGTCTTGTCCGAAAACTGGCTTTAGGTCATAAAAAAAGTTGGGAACCCGATTGCAGCGCCATCCACTGGCTCCAATTTTAGTTTTAAACAGTCTAGGAGGAAATAATTTTAATAGTCTGATTATTACGAAACCCTAGTATTTGAGCATACAAAAATTTTGCACCAAGAAATCTGTACAAAGAAGAAACCAAACTTACAAATTAAGATACAAGAAGGAACAAAAATCACCATCAATCAAATTCAACAACCTTGTTCATTAGTTAGCAGTAGCAAAAGTAAGAAAGGGTTTTTAAAGTAATTCTAATTTATTTAATTCCATTCTATAGTGAATAGGTTACTTCTAGGCAAGCATGCTCTATTGTGGACCACATCATCACTTACTGTCAGTTAAGATAGCGGTCAAGCGCGAGCCTATCATGTTAAAAAAAAAACTGGTCATACTAGCGCACTGAGGGTTTCATTTAAATCTACCTAGGTAAATAGTTCAATTCCCTAATCAAGTGTCGAAGATAATTGATTTGTGATACAACTGCAAGTCTCCACTCCAGACTTTTTCTATTACTTGTTCTATGACCTTGCTTCTTGGCAAATTTCAAGATTCTAGGTCAACGGGAAGGACTAGTGATAGGTTTTTGATATCTTTGTGAGTGTTAAAATATGAGTCTAAAGGGAGCACAAACGGCTTTATCTTTGGAGTGCTTTAACTTAGCAAGTTTATTTTTTTTACTGCTTGAAGGGGTACCATATTTAATTATTTGGTATTAATTTCAACTTAATACGTAAGTATGCGTTCTTGAAAGTTGAAAAAAAAGGGACTTGACAGACGGACACGAAGTGATTCTATAAGGATTCTGTTTTTGCCGACTGAGATACGAAGCCTTAAAAAAGGAACATAAAAAAAAACACAAAAGAATCTTAAACCACGATTAAAAAGAAGTGTCCAAACTCTGCTACAACGTACTAACTGCCCTTAAATCCACTAAAAGCCCAAATGCCGTCACCAATTTCCCGGCAGCCCAAACAAGACTTATCCGACCTCACCCCAACCGATTCTCACCCCGACCACGACAAATGTACTAATCCTACAAGTTTATCCTTGCGGCCCACTGAAATCTCCGAAACAATGGCTAGCATGTTAACTGCCTCGGGTGACCGCAAGGCTCTGTGCAGATTACTGGGGGACAAAGAGAGAGATATAGCTTCACCGTGGGTTGGAAAGGGATGGCATGCGGTTGCGTGTTAATTAAATTAAACGGGGCTAGCTATGGGTTAATAGCGAGTAATCGCGGTGCGACGCTTGTCTTGTAGATCCTGTGTGCTGTACATGCGGTGTGGTAATTGTTTGGCAGTTCTGATGTGGCGGAATGTTTTGATGGCTCTCGGTTTGTCGTTTAGTGAGGTTGGAGGATTGATTCTGTACTTGTATGGGATTATGGTGTTTTGGAAATGGTTTTCTCGTATGGTTTGAATTTGTGGTGTTCTTAGCCCATGAAATTAAGGCGACGGGCTGAGGGATCTGTCAGCCTCTTATTGACTACAACCACCCCGGTGTTCTCTCGTACACTTGCATTTAAGACTGCGGATACAATGTAACCTACATTATCCCTATTGCCAGCATAAACTTTCTGCATAAGCTTCTGCCATTGACTTCGCCATGCTGAAAGTAGAAAATTATACCAAGGAAACAAACTCCAGGAACAAAAAGTATCTCGTATACTATTTCAAGATATAGTCTACCCGTGTTCTAAATTTTATCCAAATCCGTTCAGCCGTTTGAGAGTAAAGGAGTAACAAACATACACACACACACACCTTAATCTTTCGCCTTTGTAATACTAGTGTGATAATTATATATCTATATCTACCAACAAAAGCAACCTGCTGTGAGTTTAAGCCAGCTGTAAAGATGATATCGATATTTAAAAAAGAAGGAGAATACATTTTTTTTAAATTCACAATATAAAAAAAAAACGAACTTAAAGCAACTCTATTATGCCAACATATAACACCAAATGTTAGCTCACCCATAAAAAAAAACAGTATTTTTAATAAAACATTGCCCTTAAAGCCAGGTCCCATTCAAAATAATATTAAAATTTAATCATATATTCACCACTTTTTACTAGCCCCAACACTATAAATATCGTGGCGCATAAATATTCCACGTCTACCCTCCAAATATGAATTAATCACCGACCTGTCAACAAAGTGAAGTGTCATCGAGCTCGAAAGAGGGCGCTGAGATGTGTTCAAACTTAGGGATTCAAATTCGTGGTGTCATTGAAGAAGAACTACAGTAACACAATGGATATTTCGCAAGCTAATTCTTATAGTTCAAACCTAACTATAACTAGTTTTATTAATTAATATAAACTAGTGCTTGACTGCGATTCCACCATGATAGCAGGCAGTGATGCTATAGTTGGTATTAAATTGAAAACATATGATTCAAAAATAAGGTAACATTTTCAAATACCCTCTTTTTTGAGTTACGTCTCTTTTTGATTATGCATGAGATTAATACTTTTTTATGTTAAAAATTACATCACATCACACTATATTACTATTATCACACTAATATTATAAAGGTATGCAAACTATGTGTGTATGTTTGTTACTCCTTCATGGTTAAACGGCTCAACGGATTTCGATGAAACTTTGTGCACAGGTAGCCCGTGTCCCAGAATAGCACATTGATACTTTTTGTCTCGGGAGTATGTTCCCTTGGGATAATTTTCCACTTTTACTTGGATAAAATCGCTGACAGTCTACCCGTATGTCAAATTTTATGCAAATCCGTTCGGCAGTTCGAGCATAAAAAAACGAAAAGCACACAAACTTTTACCTTTTTACCCGACTACGGAGGGTTATGATTTTGACAGGCTATGTATGTATGTGAGTATGTTCATCTGTTCCCTCATAGCTCCTAATCTACTTATCGGAACTCGACGTATGAGATATCGTTAGAACCGTTTTAATTGTCCGCTAAACATAGGCTACGTGACGTGTCACAAAAATCGATATGGCGCCCTCTAGCGGACAAAAAGTAATGCGTTAAAAATAAAAAAGGAGATAAATACGCCGTGTTTGGTATTATTTGGCTTTTTTTATTTCAGCATCTTGAAAATCTTGTTTCATACTTTTTCAGCGTCTTTTTTTTGTCGTAGTCGGGTTTTAGTTTTTTACTTTTTTTTTTAATGTTAGTGTCAGAGATTCAATGATATTATTTCAAATCAACCATTTACAGGCACTTTTGAAATGTCAAGAAGTCAGTCAGTTAGAAAATAAATGATGCTAATAGCACATTCCAAAGCGAAGATCTCTATGGAGAAGAATGTGCAAGAAACTCCATGGCCACTCTTTTCAATCATGTTATGTATTACAAATATCTCGGTTACATGTTTCTTGTCGCTACTAGCATGTGAGAACAATGTAAATAAAGTAAAAATAAAAACTAAATATAGATATTAAAATAGCAACTGGCAGCTAAGAGATGACCAGTCTCAACTGACAGCACCCGTTCACAGACATGACGCGAACATTAGCATCACTCAGCTCAACCATGTGTGTAATCCAGTAGATGCATTTAAAAAAACTTATTGTAAGAGATAATGCCCTTTTCTGGACTGGCCAGTTGGTCAAGTAGTTAGTGGCCCTGATTTTTATCCTGGCGGTCGTGGGTATGATTCCCACCCAAGAAAAACGTTTGTGAGATGAGCACGATCATTTGTTCTATGGCTGAGTGTAGCTTTATCTATAGTATGTAAGTGTTTAGAAATATATAAGTATGTTTATCAGTTGTCTAGTACTCATAGCACAAGCTCTGTTAGTTTCGGACTAGATGACGTTGTTTGATAGTTGTGGATTATTATACATTCATTTATCTTGGTCCTGGACCTTTGGGAGGCGCACGAGGAGCCAAAACCAACTCGCAGAGGCCCTTTTAGACGCTTTTAATGGAATGTGGTACAAACCAGTGATTATCCCTGTACGCGCTGTGCTAGTGCATCCAAGTTTCATAGTTGTGGATTATTATAATTATTGTCCCATGATAATTTTAGTCTAAAAATCTTGTCCCACTGTTCCTCCCTACTCTGTGCCTCAACCTCACAGTCTGAACGCCACAAGAAAGGAGCGCGAGCAGGGTAATTACCCGGCATACATAATAAAAGCGATGAGTACAATTTTAAGCCAATAAATAACACGTAATACACCCGAAATTATGGTAACACATTTATTACAGTCACGACTTAATGGCTTAGTGTCGTACGTAGTTGTTTCTACCTGCCATGTAGTTAGGTAGGTAGGTGGTAAGTATTATATGGAATGAATCATATAATTAGGGATGCAGTCTGTCAAAAATTAGTGCTTACGTAGCACTTGGGTAGGTCTTTACTTACTCACGTTTAAGCGCCTGACCCTGGATTTGCAATTTGGCCCAAAAATCTTTCTTCTGACACTTATAGTTACTTGATGACAACTAGATGACAGAAACCTGACAGTAAGAGATGGCAGGTCGCAAAAATAATGGTACCGACCACATGATCACTTGTTTACTCGTTTTATATTAAAAGAAGCTGTTCTTTTTAGGGTTCCATACCTCAAAAGGAAAAAACGGAACCCTTATAGGATCACTTTGTTATCCGTCCGTCTGTCTGTCTGTCTGTCAAGACCCTTTATCTCGGGAACGCGTAGAGGTATCGAGTTGAAATTAAAACCATATACTCAAGTCTGCGGTCCCTTGAAGCTGTGAAAAAATCAAACTTGTGAGTTAAGGAAAAAGAAAAATATGGCCGTTTATGTGGAAAAAACGTGTAATTCGACACTCTCATGGGAATCGAAATTCATAGGGTACTTCCCGTTAACCTAGAATCCTGAAATTTGGCATGAAGCAACGTATCATAGCACAAGTATAGGAAAAAATCTGAAAACTTGTAGTGTTAATTTGTAGTTATGTCACAAAAAAAAATTTTTTTGCGATTCAGAAAAATCTTCATATCAATTCGGGAAATGAACTGTTTTCATAGTTAAGTTTGTACGGAATCCTCAGAGCGCGAGTACGACTCGCACTTGCCCGGTTTTTTTCTCTCTATTTTACTTTTACGAGACTTTAGTATTTGCTTTAATTACTGTTAATAGTGAATCAGAAAAGAAGCTATCCGCAGGAGAACTAATTAGGTCGCCGACATAGCACGAAGAATCGCCAAACTTAAGTGGCAATGGGCAGGGCACATTGCTCGCAGAACAGATGGCCGTTGGGGCTGAAAGGTTCTGGAGTGGCGACCGCGTACCAGAAGACGCAGCGTTACAAGGCCTCCTACAATGGACCGATGACCTGGTAAAGGTTACGGGAATCCGATGGATGCGAGACGCACAGGACCGTTCATTGTGGCGATACTTGGGGGAGGCCTATGTCCAACAGTGGACGTCTATCGGCTGAAATGATGAATAATGATGATGATGAATGTTACCACCTATTCGCTAAATATTCTCCAGAGTTTGATGGTCTGTTAATAGTTCGCACGTATTATTTCCATTAATAAAGAGTCGAAGTTGAAGTTTATCATGATCTCCTATAATACTAACGTCACTATTTTTAACCGACTTCAAAAAAGGAGCAGGTTTTTAGTTCGACTGAATTTTTATGTCCTACTTGAGAGATAAACTGTACCAAAAAAAATACGAGCAAATTTTAAAACTAATTCATAAATAAACGCAGCTATTTTGCACGCTTTCTGACTCTTTGTTCGCACCAAAAAGTGTAAACAGCTCTATACAAATCCTTGGTCGCCCTTCATAAAATATGATCGCCCCACCCCACGTCTTGTTTGAGAAATAATGGATTCATTCTATATTCATTTACATAGCTAATAAGATTGGCTCGGAACTGCCTGTGTCGCTGAATTACCCTGTCAAATATAATAATCTTATTGCCCGTGTAAGGGTGGGTACTGATGGAAATTTGAAGTATTGAATTAATGAGTTTAAATCTTGTCGATGTCGTATGGTGTTTTGATGAGCAATTGGATTTGGAATAAAAATGTGATGGAGTAAAATCCACTGCTAAATAACTTTCATGGAGGAGGTAGAAAGACGTCCACCACTGGACATAGGCCACCCCCAAGTATCGCCACAACCATCTTTCCTGTGCGTCTCGCATCCATCGGATTCCTACGTCCCTCACCAGGTCATC
This sequence comes from Mythimna impura, assembly GCA_905147345.3. Lineage (NCBI taxonomy): Eukaryota > Metazoa > Arthropoda > Insecta > Lepidoptera > Noctuidae > Mythimna > Mythimna impura. The sequence goes on from LR990344.1 coordinate 2,217,985, forward strand.
AATCCACCTTTTGGGAGGCCTTCCAAAGCTGCGTCTTCCGGTGCGCGGTCGCCACTCCATTGTAATTTTATTTTCAAGTATTTTCTATTAACCTTGAAGTTCCATATTTTATTTAAATAATACCTCCGTCTCGGCGGGCACCTTAAACCATTGGACCCGGCCGTCATTTTGTAGGACTTTGACAGTTGTTACGGATTTTCAGAAGCTAGAATATCTGACAACAGTCTTACCAAGGTATATCGTTCCTAATTCCTGGATTCTGGAGATCAGTTAGGCAGTTACTCCATGGAAAATGTTTGTATCCAATTATATCCTGCTAAACAGGAAGTCAACCTAAAAATAGTTGTGAAAAGGCTAAGCAGATTGATTAAAATACAAATTCACTTGAAAATACCCATCAGCTGATACTGATTGTCTCTTACTTACGTAATTTTCTGGCTAAAACCATGGCACATGAATTCAACCCAGCTGCTGAATCTGTTCAAAAATTTCCCTCACGCCATAATTTAAAAAGGCCAAGCGATAAAAAAGCCAATTCCACTTAAACAATAATTTAACTTTCATGAGGCAAACGTGTTAATGACCATCCTTTCGCCAAGTGCCAAGATTTCTCAAAAAAAAAAGTCGCAGCTGAACCCGATTTTAGTCATTAATTCTGTGAGAGAGAGACAGCTATATTTCCAGTGTTACGTCTTCTAGTAAGTGACGTGATCCAATTTGAATTTTCTCCTTTCAGATTTTGTTATGTCAAACAGTCGTCTGAATTAGCTTTTTGTCGGGCCGTTTGATGCGGATGAATTGGATACGAAAATAAGGGGTTCCTAATATTGTTACGATTTGACAGATGACGAGTAATGAGGTTATTGACTGTACATTGATTTTTAAGATTTGGGTTGCGAGTGGGAGTACGATGTATTGTTTGAAGTTCGTTGTAGCTCTAGCTAATTATGGGCGAAGATTATTTTTGGTATTCTTAAATTACTTTCTTTTTATCGTTCTTTTCACGGATCTTTTCTTGTTTTAGTTTTTATTTTTTTATTTTTTTTATTATTGATTGGCTCGCTTTTGACTATTATCTCAACTGATGGTAAGCGATGATGTGGCTGAAAATGGAGCATGTTTGTTTAGAAATAACCTATTTTTTAAGTTATCAGGAAACACAGACTCTAGTAGGGAATTCCATTCCTTAGCTATACGCACTATAAATGTGTAATTGCAATTTGACAATATTTAAAATTCTAGACCATGACCACTGGACATGATGCTGAGTGTGCTGCCCTAAGACAGTTTTTGTTTTAATTATTTCATGATGAGCCAGCTCTTAACTTCGATTACGCATAATAGAAAGAAATGGCTGAGATATACTGTCAAATGAGCCCAGAAGATTATGTTTTCACTTTTCCTCGAAAGTGGATGAGATGACAGTTCCACTCTTTAGCAGTAAAATCCGATAATCTAAAAGAAAATTCAAAAATAAATTTAACAAATTAATTAAAAATAATCTATATCTATTCAACGAGATAATTTAATGGAAGTTAATCTCAAGCAACTCTGTTCTATTTTAGAACTACATACACGTACAAATAAAACATTACCATAAATCCTAATACCCACACCCTTCACCGTCACGACAGATGCGCTTTCACATTTTATAATCGATTCAAAACTCGATAAAATTAATCGAGCATCATTTAACACAAAGCGCCGACAAACATCGATATATAAATTAACATTATCCCGGGGCGTATCGATAAAATTGTCGATTGTCGAAAGCTTAACAGAATTGTATGAATTATGTACCTATTCGATTGTAAAGTATTGTTCGATTCAATCGGATTGTAGTTTGACTCTATCGTGTTTATTAAGTTTATGTGGGAAGCTGTTATGTTGAAACGAATGGTTTTGTACTTTTGATATTTTATTGTTAAAATTATTGTTCGAATTTTTAGTTTATTCTTTTGTATCTAGTTTTACTTTTTAGTTTCTTGCATAATCATCAATAAATATTTTGTTTCAAATTAATATCGTGTTTTTAAAATGCTTGTTTAAAATCGTCTCTAATTTCTTCGTAGTTCCTTGGATGCTGAGGATCGCGACTATATGGGACGTGATCAGTGTTGATCGTTCGGTAGCTATATGCTGCCAGCAACAGGCATTACCGGACCCTTTTGCCAGTGTTTACCTTGAGCGCGTTGTTACTCTATCTCTAATAATAGGACTAGTGATACATGTTTAAAACTCTTTATTAGAAAACAACATGAAGTAAACATTTTGCCTAGTGTTTCCCATTGATTCTAACCCATCGTTGGCAGGTTGTTGGCTGCCAAAAATCCTACAGCGATGACTCAAGTCCAAACTATCACTAAGTACTCTGCATATTTCGGCATACTATTGTCCACCATCAAACTAAGGACTTATGCCCACAAAACGTAGTAATAAATACGTCCCTAGCACCCATAACTCAACTTGTGTTCACCACTATGTTTGAATGGTGGTATAAATGGGCATTATACATAAAAGCAATTTTTATTGCCAAATTTGACAGTAGCCCCTCAAGGCTTAGTCATAAGCGCAAGCGGGATTAACGCCAGCAAAGTACCAACTAAGTCTTTAAATTGTTTCTACTTATTAATTATGTTTCTGACTTTTATTTTAAAGCGTTTATTGGGCTTGAATCTCAATTAGGTGCCACTTGAATCCGCAGTGCCACTGTTCCTTTTAGACATTAGTAGATTTAGAAAGAAAGAAAATTGCCACACATTTCTTAATACCTGCACCTCTTGAAATCGAGAATCTACAATGGTATTCACTAAAAAGTACCGAGCTAATGAACATCGTCAAGTCCTAATTTAAAAAAAAACAATGTCTTTGATCTAGCTATGAAATTAGTAAGAAAATAATAGCCAATGGAGGAGTTGAAAAACATATTTCATTTAAGTATGCTCTGTGTGCTGTTTGATATGGAACCTTCAATATTAAGTAGAAGACAGGACAAAGTTAAAATAAAAGGCAAAAAGGTAGCACTGGCCTGGGGGGACTGGCCTGTTGGTCTAGTGGTTAGTGACCCTGAATGCTATGCCGAAGGTCGTGGGTTCGATTCCCACCCAGGACAAATGTTTATGTGATGAGCACGATCATTTGTTCTGTGTCTGGGTGTAATTTATCTATAATATTTATATATTTAAAATTATATAAGTATGTTTATCAGTTGTCTAATACACAAGCTCTGCATAGCTTGGGACTAGACGGCGTTGTGTGATAGTTGTGGAATATTATTATTATTACTTAAGCACTATTGCAATAAGCCCAGTAACTTAAAAAACACATAAAAAATTAAAAAATAAACATAACGAAATACATTACACCTCAGAGTCCGTTTTTAGGGTTCCGTACCTCAAAAGGAAAAACGGATCCCTTATAGGATCACTTTGTTGTCCGTCCGTCTGTCTGTCTGTCTGTGTGTCAAGACCCTTTATCTCGAGAACGCGTGGAGGTATCGAGTTGAAATTAAAACGATATACTCAGGTTTGTAGACTCTTGAAGCTGTAAAAAAATCAATTTTTTAAGTTAACGAGAAAAAAAGACACTTCGGTTTATGTGGCAAAAAACGTACATTTCGTACATACTTCCCGTTAACCCAGAATCCTGAAATTTGGCATAAAGCGAGGTCATATAGCACAAGTATAGGAATAAATCTAAACACTGTAAATTTATTGTTACGTCACAATTTTTTTTTTCGGAAAAATCTTCCGAGTCTCCATTCCGGAATTAAACTATTTACATAGGTAAGTTTGTAAGGAACCCTCAGGGCGCGAGTCCGACTCGTACTTGCCCAGTTTTTCTCAGAAATGCTCACATTGATCTCCAACGCTGTAAGCTTTCTCCTTACACCCCACCTAATATAAGAGGCGTAAAATGCGCCAGCACGTAAAAATATTGGGGATCCCTCGTTATGGGGGCACTTTGTCATCTCACGCTTTATGGGGCCCATGGTCATCGCTATCTGGACTACCATGCAAAATATACGACTAGTTTTAATAGTACTACAATATTTATGGGGTTTGCAAATCGTGCGTTAAGTTTTAACGGTTTCTCGTGAAGGGAGATTATTTAAATCGAGTTTAATTTTATAGGACTGCTTTGATATTTATTGATGTAGGTTTATAGTTTCAGTTGTTTAATTTATTCGAGTAACTCTTTATGTGTAATTTTCAATTTAGTGCTGCGGTTAACTTTAATAAATTTAATTATCAATTTTCTTTTCGTCAGAAATATAAATTGGTTTGTGATAAAAAGCTTTTTTTAGTAAACTGACGTTTAGATTGATTTAGGATTGATTAATTTTAAATTTAAAATGATACCTTGACTTGAATTTGAAACGCAAATTATTTGATCTTTCAGGGGCCTCACCATGATACGTTAAAATGACAGGCGTATGAGCGATAAAGAGAGATGCAGCTTTTTTATATAAACTTTTGCTTGACTGTGATCCCACCAAACAGTGATGCAATCGTTGATGGTGAGGTGCACTAGTTTATTAAGAGCCTATTCACACTAGCCTAGGAATGGATTCTAGGGTTGGCGCTATACACCCTACATAGCTCCATCCCTTTAACAGTTCAGTTTAGGTCGTGTTTTGTTTTTTTTTATTTGTTTATCTCATACATTTTTAACAATTGTTTAACATATTTTTAACTCGCCAAACTTTATAGTTTGATGGCGAGAAACGCTCGTTATACAATTAAAAGCTCGTGTTAAAAGCTCGTGGTCGGGCTTCATCTCTCTTTTGAACTGATTTTGTACCGATTCTACCACACATCACGAATAGCTTATCATTGGCTCAAAATAGGACATCTGCGTCCACTAAACTATCCTTCTACCCATCATTAACAACCCCTTCCCTTCTGTCACTACTTCCAAAAACACTTCAAACACGTCCATTTTTAACTCGATTCGTTTCACGAAATAGTGTGACCATACATCAGAGTACCACCGGACATGTCCCGACACGGTTGCACAATCATTTTTCATTACGCACGATTCATTAACATGTAGGGGACGGCCAATTATGTCCGCACCATCCATCACGACACCCTAGCATTTGATATTTTTACGTCGCAGTAAAATTTTATTGATGGACATTTGAATAAATGTCTGGTCGTTACACGTGGGTTTGGGGGAACTGGATATGCTATTTGTTTTAATTTGATACTTATGTGTTGGCGATAATGTGAATTCTTTTTAGGTCATTCTCGTATATTTTTTGTTTCGACAGTCACGATCAAAGGAGATTAGGAGGGCACAAGAGATATGGACTATCATCTCTTTTCTGTAGTCATCTAAATAACAAGAAAGAAATTATCTTAAGTGGACATAAAATAGGTTGACAGTTAAAGTAGATGGGAAAAAACCCAGAGGCAGGAGTCCTATACGTTCGTCAGATCAAATCCGTATTACACTGGAGACTACAGTCTGCGATGCCATCCACATCGCCGAAGATAGGACAACATGGCGAAACATAATCTACAAAAAAGTTATTTGTCGAGGTCACGAGCCTCAGCATCGAGGTTGCAGCAGCGACGCAAGGAGGAAGGAGGAGAACATAACATATGACAACACAACATCCACTTGAACTCAGCATTGCAATAAAAATCAAGTTAGCAGTCTGAAGAACTTATAAATACGACGAATTATAGGTACCTATATTAAACTTAGTTTAGATCAAGGTTTCCAACCTTTTTTGGGACGACTTTTGACTTTTTATTGGCAGGAGGAATTAGAAGTCTAGAAGAAAATTGAACTATCATCATCATCATCATCATTTCAGCCGAAAGACGTCCACTGCTGGACATAGGCTCCCCCAAGTATCGCCAGAATGAACGGTCCTGTGCGTCTCGCATCATCTATTGAACTATGTTAATCTAAAAAAAAAAAACAATCATTTTTATAATAATATTTATTGATGATCTAAATTTGGTTAAGTCCAATCTGCAAAGCCTGGAGCTTAGGCATAGGGTAGCCAGCCTTTTGGTATTTTACAGGATGCATTTTGGAGAGTGTGCAGGAGAATTGCATGACTTGGTTCCCCCATCACCTTTCTACTATCAGACAACCCGACGTTCGGCGAGTATCTTTACATTATTAACACCTTTACGGTCAGGACTAAGCGTTTTGTCTCGTCGTTTATACCGCTTACATCAAAGGACTGGAACCATTTGCCTGCTGCGGTCTTCAAGTCCGATTATAATTTAGGTGTCTTCAAGGCTAGGCTTCACCGTCAACGTTTGCATCACTGCTTGCCATCAGGTGGGATTGCAGTGAAAAAAAAAAGTAAAACAAATTAAACTTCTTACGGACCATATTTTAGTTCTCACAGACCACCACAGGTTGGGAACCATTGATTTAGATTAGCACAATATGATGAAGTTTTATTTAAAGAAAGAAAACAATAATGAAATCAAACACATTCAATATTCATGAGTGTCACTGATGTCTGATGCAGTGACACTTGGAATAATGACGTCAACCAACTTGAGAGCAACTGTGCAAGGTCTCAGGTTCAGTTCTAAGGTCAAACGATTTATGTTTTCTGAGGTCGGCGCGTAATTACGTCAATTACTTTCTTGTTCTACTGACAGTTCGGATCGTTGGAATCGAGATTGATTGATTTATTATTGTTTATTGTACCGACTATGTCAGCTACTGTCGAGCTGTTATCAGGCTTGTAATCTATGTTTTGTATTATGATTGTTACGAGGTGAATTATTTCTATTGCGATTGTCATTTGTTCCGTTGCGTGTCTTCTTTCGACTGTTGCTTGGCTTGACATTTGACATGCAATTGTTTTTGTATGTTAACAACCCTCTTCTGAGAATTTAACGGCACGTGTGACACTAGCGAAATTGACAAAGGCAGTACATATAAAAAGACATTTTTTTTTGGACATTGGCAGAATAGTCGACATCGGCTCTATTTGCCATCAATAAAAAATAGAATAGAATAGACATTTTTTTTGATAGGCTCGCGTTTGATATCTATCTCACCTGATGGTAAGCGATGATGTGATCGACGATGGAGTACGCTTGCTCAGACATATTCAAGCTTGATTTAAAGATCCCAAAAACGCCTTAGCTGTACACACAATGAATGTGTTACGCTTTTTTACAAATGGTTGGGATGTCGACCAGGTACTGATGGCACAACGCCGTACGTCTAGCGGTGTAAAGATGGAACAGGCGCAACACCGACGCACACTCCCCGAAATGTAAACGATGGTAACCTACAGACTAACAACTCGGCGTCGATGCTTGAGACTTTGGAGTTTTGACTCGACAAATGCATCTTTCCCGATAATTTTTTTGACTCGTTTCTGTATCAAGCTAGAATTTGACAGATCCATACCAAAGATGAGAGCAGTACTGCATCAACGATCGAACTTGCACTTGATAAAGGTTAAACAGCTGTTCAGGCGTGAAGTACCGTCTCACGTTTGCTAGGATCCCGAATTTTTTGGAAGCCGTTTAACTAAATTTAGCTTTAGCCTAAATCGAAAGTGATCATTAATTTACCCACCAAAAAAAACTGAAGATTGTTAGTTAATGACACGCTAACACCTCGGAAAATTCACTCCGTTTAGCGGAAAAAAGATACGCCTGGCTCTTAGCAGCATTAAACTTGACCAAACTGAATATTTTAGGAAAATCTTTCAATTTCTAAACTTTTTCTGAATTCTAAGTAAAATAATAGCAATTATTTTATTCCATGTCATAAATATACTGCTTCTTTGCACTTAGGAATGGGGTGTTACAGACTCGGTGGATACTTGTTGTCAGCCACGCGTTGTAGTGCCTCAAGTGCCCACGCGGAGCACTCTGGAGGACTTAATGAACGCCACCGATTTTGCGATTCACGTAGCTAAAAAAGAAGACAGCAATAATCACCAACCTAGAACTTTCAAAAAAAAACCCATCCACTACAAATCACTGTAACATCTAAAGTGTTATCCATTGCGTTACAAATGCATGTTATTTTATTTTTCATCTGTTATTATCATTATTTATATCGCTCTCGGATTGTGTGACTAATAAATCGTTGCGATTTATTTGCGTTTGCACATGTCCCAGTCCCCGTTGCTATTTGAATGAATTAAATTTGATTTGTGCTTTAGATTAAGTTTATTGCCGATAACTAGTTAAGTGATTTATATCTTTTTGAAAATTATTACAGTATTGCTTAGCAACTTTCTTCCTTGAAAAAATTGATAAATGGTGCAACCTACTTCCTATTCTTACATCTACGTTAGGATATTATCAAGAAAGCATCCTATTAATATTATTAATGTAAAAATCTGGATGCTTGTCAGTTAACCTGTCAGTTTTTGACTGGCCTGTTGTCGTGGGTCGTGGGTTCGATTCCCACCCAGGAAAAATATTTGTGTGATTAGAACAATCATTTGTTCTGTGTGTAATTTATCTATAATATGTATGTATTTAGAAATATTTAAGTATGTTTCCAGCTTTACCCAAAACTATTTTGAAACATTCAATATAAATCATTAGGTGAATTAGCTGCCAAAGAAGAAATAATATTATTAATAATTTTAATCTAATATTTACTTTATTAAGTTGCAGTACATCACAGACTACCCCCCTTATTCTATTTCAAGTTCTTAGAGTCCATCCTAAGGTTGTCTGGTAGATATCGCTATCAGCGATAAGACCGCCTTTGTACCCATAGATTTAAGTTACCTAGAGAAAAAGTTTTGTTACTATTTTGGTGTACAATAAAGTTTATTTTATTTTATTCTAAATCATATAGATTGCCTCTCATCAAAATATTTCTTCACACCGCCACAAACACTCCCGAAGGCCAGCCCACATCACAGCAAAACTTTTAAGTTCATGCATTACAGCAGTGTCCCAATGAAAAATCACTCTCGTCCCCTCACAGTTGCCACTAGATGAATGGCGGCCATTACCCTGGCACGCCACACATATCACCGTGTCTCGATGCCCGCACTCCGCGTCATTTCAATTTATTTACGTATCCACAACTTTGAAGGTATCGTTATAAATGTAAAAAGGAAAAATAAAAGAATAAGAATATTTCTTTTAATTTTTAAGTGTCAAAAAAAAATCTGCTCTTTAAAATTAATCTCTGGATTTGAGGCATATCCACTTTATGCTTTCGCTGTACGAAATTGGTGTAAGTACATGTTTAAGTCTACCTAATTCCGACCTCTGGTTATAATACTGCAATATTATTTGTGACAGTCATGTGATTTGAACTGATATTAAAACTATGAGTTTAAAGCTTGACTACAACTTTTTTCACGATTATTTCGAGAAAGTACCCTTTCTCCATGTTGAAGACCTAAAAACATTGATCGTAAAGAAAATATTGCACTGATTTTATAACGGGTTTTTATTACCATACAAAACATTAGTTCTGAATATCGCAGTACACACACAATAGTTCGTATGTAGCTGAAACTACCCTCATAAAGATGCTAAAAGAATAGCCAAGTTTTATTCGTGAAAGAACTCTCTTCTATATTTATCTGCCCCAATACAATAAAAGCTATTACCGTAATACTAAATTTTCACTACATTTTAAAACGTACGAACTCTTTTCACCAACCATTGCAATAACAGTATTTTTCTTTTCTGTAGTGATGTGCAGTTTTTCTTTTTATCGATATCCAATTTTTTTATCTGCAAGACTTTTTTTACCGGTCAGATTTTTTCCAATATATTTTTGCTTTTTATGAAAACTTGTTTCGATAACTTTTTTGGTACTTTCATAGGTATGGCCAAATTCTGTTAAAACTAATTTAATTGTAATTTTCCAAAAGCCTATTTACATTAACTCATGATCCAATGTCCCAGAAATTAAACTTTGACGACTAACATTAAAAAATGATATATTTCGATGAGACCGTTACAAGTATGATTAATGAACGCACTCGTAATATTATGATTAATGTACTTATACACAGCAATTACGACACGATTAATGTTCACGTTTAATGTATCGTGAATCTGTAAAAAATATTTTGACGTACTGGTGATTATGATAAAATTGTGGATGAAATCATTTGTCATATTTTTTTAGCGTAATTATAAGACACAACATGTTTACTGAAGGACAGCGTTCATAGCATATAATTTATGAAACCAATATGGCGTACATAAATATATAAAATTATATGCCTAAGATAAAATAACAAACAGAAGATGGAGTTGATTTTGGTGAACGATAATTGATATACTCGTTTTTTAAAATTGATATCTTTTATTCTGTCTGATTGACTTCCTGATTTTATTAGTAATTTATTTTATTAGCTTATTTTTTTTTTTGCCTTAATGTACACCATTCTTTTGGAAAAATTAGTGAACACATTTCTTATTGTACTACCTGCAAACCCTGTGATTATGTTTTACAAAATAAACGATTGATTAAGTAACTTTGCAGTTTCTAAAAGTAATAAAAGAAACTTGGAACGTTTAAAAACATATTTTGAGTTTCTTGTGAAAATTCCAATATTATTATGTAATTGATATTAGTTAACAAACGCTTACATAATAATAAACTGTATATTTTAAACATAAATAACTTACTGCTTACAAAACGGGATAGTTATCGGCATAGTATTTAACTAGATACAGCAGCATCTATCGACAATAGATCAACAGTTACCACAACACTATAGCAGTATTTGAATTTGTCGAAGTTTTACGAGCGGCCGCGAACATAATGCGGATGCGAGCGAGACGTATTGAACAACAAAGATCATGCCTTCGGGGATAGAACCTTAAAACCACCAGACGGGAAGAGTGGCAGAAGATCCGAGAGGCAATATATAAGTAAGAATATCACCTGGCGTATTTATTCGGAAGCCTTACTTCATCATCGTTATCATCACTTTAGCCAAAAGACCAAAAAAAAATAAGAAAAAAAATTACAGTCATCAAAGTCTTACTTATTCTTAGAAAATTAAACCAACACCAGTTATTTTTTGCTTGGAATCCACTGGACAGAGCATCGGACCAACGACTCCATAATTGCCGAACTTGAGTTCGGCAATTATGGAGTCGTTAGGTGAGTCTCATGGGTGACTTGAGTCACCCATGAGACTCACCACCATAATTATGCCAAAGAAGATTGATTTCTTTGGCCACATTGCTAGAAAGAGAGGTGATAACCTGGAAAAGTTGCTACTGACAGAAAATGTGGATGGGAAAAGACCCAGGGGCAGGAGTCCGATATGTTGGTGAGACCAAATCCGTGCTACACTGGAGACCACAGTCTGCGACGCCATCCACTTCTCCGAAGATAGGACAACATGGTAAAATATAGTCCACAAGAAAGTTATTCGTCGAGGTCACGACCCTCAGCATTGAGGATAAACGACACAAGGAGGTGGAGCTATTTTTAAAATGTGTCTATAATAGGATTCGGCATTTGTGGGATAACTAGAAAAACTCACCGACAAGAAGCTCTACAATGAATAATAACTTTATTGAAGTAATTAAACCTAAACAAAGTTAAGACTTAGATACATAGGTACATTAAATTTTGAAGGTATCTTCTAATATTAGGAATCTGCCTCCTAAACTAGGAGACCTGTGACTTAAAAGTCAGTGTTCTGCAGTTACATTGGATACGGTTGTTGTAAGCCTAGCCTTAAATAATATAATAAGAATAAGTTTTAATAAATTAAAAATTTAAACTGTGTAAAGTGTGATGTTGTGTGTGGATAAGAGTGCATGTATGTGTGTGTCGGTGAGTCCGTGTGTGTGTAATTGTGTTGTATGTTTAAGACTAGCGTTGGAACGTAAGTCTTCAGTCCGAGAAGAATAGAAGTTAAATCTACGTTACCTATTGTGGTTATTGCTGGCTAGTTTAGTGAAAAGGAAATTGGTAACGAACTTGGAAATCCATCAAAAAACTATCTGCTTGAAAAAGAAGAGCCGTTTCCCAAGTGTGAAAGTACAAAGTTATCGCAAAGAAACTTACTCTCGCGACAAAAAGTGTTCTATACTCACATCATTATCATAATTTTAGTCAAAAGAAGTCTTCTGGTGGACATTATGCCTCCCCAAGTGTTGCCACAACGAATCGTCCTGTGCGACTAACATCCATGGGATTCCCGCGACCCTTACCAGGTCATCGGTCCACCTTGTGGGACGCCTTCTCACGCTGCGTCTTCCGGTACGCAGTCGCCACTCCAGAACCTTTCGGCCCAAAAGACCGTCTGTTCTGCGAGCAATGTGCTCTGCCCAATGCCACTTAAGTTTGTCAATTCTTTGTATCTTCATCCTATTCCAGAATATGTCCTACCTGTGCGTGAAATTTCATCCAAATCCGTTCAGCTATTTAATCGTAAAGGAACAAGAAACACACACATACAAACTCTCGCTTTTATAATATTAGAGTAATACTTCCTTATACGTTGTTAAAAATGATACTTCTGTATTCCCTTCTGTTAGATCTTGGAACAGTTTGAACATAGGGGTGGTGGATTATGAGATTCTTAGTTTAAAGTTTATTACTGTTTTTATGTTTATTTGTTTAAGCTTTTGTATAGGCATTTCGTTCGTTCCCTTTATTTCGTATTATACTTTTACAGACATCTTTTACGTCTATTTTACCGTGGGGAGAAAGAGGTGTGTCTTGCCAAACCAACTAAGAGGAAACACTGTTTTGGAATGCTAAGATGGAAATGTTGTATTATGCAATATTAGGGGAAAGAAACAATACCAATTTTGCGAGCATTTTCTACGTTATAACATAATAAAGCATAAGCATAATCAGCCTTTTAATGTTCCCACTGCTGGGAATCAGGCCACCTCTCTAATAGAGGGAATGGGCCGTAATCCACCACGCGGGTCCAGTGCGTGTTGGTGAATGTCACATGTCTTCGAAAATTTTGGTTCTAGGACATGCCGGTTTCCTCATGATGTTTTCCTTCATCGTTTTGAGAGCAGTAGTGATGAAATAAATTACACAAAGGAATGCGCCTGGCTGGGTTGGAACTCGCAACCTACAACTCGTAAGTCGGAGCCGTTACCACTCGGCCAGCACTGCTCCCACGTTACAACATAAACTCTTTATAACATAAATAATAATAATAAATTTATTTCAGACTGTACAGTATGTCCTTAATTTTGTTAGGATTATAGTGTGTTAGTAACAATAGTGTTTAAGTAAGTTAGTACTGTTAGTTTCTACTATTTACTTATTTTTCTTACTTACGACTGTCGCCACCCAGTCTCTCTGCAAGGGACAGTCCGGTCTGGCAGCAATTATTTTCAAAATGCTATTGTCACTAGCATGCAAGTGCCGTAGTAAGGAAGCTGCTTTGTTACTTATAAAGCTAACACTTGGTACTAGAAAAACTTATTAGAAGTTTCCATCACAAATGGGACGTTCACACAATATTGATGTCTACCTCATCTAAATAAAATATAATAATTAGCTGATTCGTTATTTCAGCTAAAAATTCATACTACTGAGTATAGGTTACTGGCTAACATCGCCTCATTTGCGTGGCTTTCACCTGGTCACTGGTCAGACAGTAATTTAGGTGGAAGTTGGAGTTGGATACGAGACAGATTTTTATTTTCGGTGGGAAAATCATCTTATGACATCCCCCGCTCTTGGGCGGAGCACGAGATGGTGTCAGAATTTTACTGACTAAAACCCTACTTCTGTTCCTTCGTTGCCTTTCGTACCAGGGCAGAGTCTTCCTTTCAGAATCAGACCCTTTGCCCCAGTAGGCTTCGACTCTGGTGGGTCCCTACAGTTGCTGACATCTCCTTGAGGCGCGCGTGGAACAATACGCGCCGTCGACGACTTGGGCTCGGTCCGGGCGGTTACCGGACGGTCAGACGGCGAGCTACCCATTGCTCTCCACAGATCAGGATCGACCGTTGTGGAAACACTTACAGGAGGTCTATGTCTAGCAGTAGATAATGGTTGAAATGATGACATAATTAATGCTGTACCGGTCAATATGATCGTACACGCTGGCAAGCAATAAAAACAGAGAAATAAGCATCCCCTTCTAAAAAAAAAACTAATCAAATAATTTCAAAACTCTAACCGTCGATCAAACAAAGGAGGATGAAAGCAATAAAAAAGAGAAATAAATAACAAAAAATATATCGCTACGCAGCATTACACGCGAATTGAGAGAGTACATTAGTTATTATAACACGACAAAATATGTGTAATAAAAAGTAATTTATCGCGCAAATAAAATATAACAGTGGTTAGGGTGGCAGATGGGGCGAAGTGGGTGAGGGTGGCAGTGATAGCGGATAGCGGATCAACTTCCGACTTCATGGCCACACATCACGAAACCAGCTACGAAGAATTTGCAAAATCTAGTGAATTCCTTTTCCGAAAATTGAGATATGTTTCTAGTCTTAATTTCTGGTTAAGGAATAATATTTTTTTGTATTCGTTCCGCCGGTTGTTGACTTGAAAATATGTTACACTCTAGAACGCAAACATTTTAGTTTCATAAATTAATAACTTCTAAATTTTTATTAAAAAACCGAGCCATTATTTATCTTTAGCCGACTCCACGTCGCAGAGGCAGTCTTATGTTTTATCAATCTACAACAAGATGTTTCTTCAAACTCATTACAAAAAATGAAGTGTTGACCGACAAATGTCTTCCGCAATTTAATTATAGTCCATTTGATTCGTCTCTTGTCGGTTTGTCACTGTACTCAACTCTGCCAAAGACACAAATGATAAAAATCCCGAAATAAAACACTTATGTCGCACATAATGAGCGACAATAACATTTTTCAAGTTGACAAAGATACATTTTGACGACAGCACGTTATTGTCCACCATTTGCCAAATAATCATTCAAGAGTCTACTCTTCATAAATAACGATCATTATTCACAATTTATTGTGCGAAACAGAAGTGTTGCAACAAAAATAAATGATTGTTTTGACTGCTTAAAAATTACAAGGACATTATAATGAGTATGGGTGCGTAGAGATATTGCAGATTGCTTTTTCATCCACACAACATTACATAACACTATCACCCAAAAGGCAATGGAGAGAGCTATGCCGGAATTTTCTTGCGTGATTGGATCAGAAATGAAGATACCAGGTAGGTCAAGCACTAGTTTATATAAATTAAAAAAAATATATATTACAGAACAACCGGGTAAGGTTACGGACATAGAATTGCTAAACTTGAGTGGCAGTGAGCAGGGCACATTGCTCGCAGAAAAAATGGTCGATGGGGCTGAAAGATTCTGGAGTGGCGACCGCCTACCAGCAGACGCAGCGTTGGAAGGCCCACGAGGTGGACCGATACCCTGGTGAGAGTCGCGAGAATTTGATGAATACGAAACGCATAGCACCGGTCATTGTGGCAACACTTGGGGCAGACCTATGTCCAGCAATGGACATCTTTCGGCTGTTATGATGATGATGACAGCTATAGACTAGATTCCACTTTTGTCTTATCATGATTTTTAATAAAAAATAACAAAAATAGCAATACTTATTTTAGTATTTATTTTAGTAGCAAGGCTTAAGCCTTGCTACTAAAATAAGAATAAGCTAGATAATAAGAATAAGAATAAGCAAAGAAAAACTTAAACATTACACCAAAAGATTTTCTTACACTGTCACACTCTTCATAGGGTAAAAACGCCCTTTACCGTCCGCCGTAACTCGACCCCAACTCACGGGGATATATTGACAGAGTCCTCCGCCACTGCTGCTGGGGAAAAATGGCGGTCATTTGTTGGCGTCACCGTTTTGTACTGTTGCCTTCGAGAGGCGAGATAATGGCTGATTTATATGTGCGATTACACTGACGTGACGAGCGCAGTCGGGCGCTTATTGCTCGTGATATTGGATGCTGAATATCCTCACGCTGCGTGGCTATGAGGGGATTATGACGTGGTATTTCGGAAGTGGTGTGGTGAGAGTAGGTTAAATGGGTGATAGTGAATAATGGAATTAGGGTTTTTGTAATAAAGGTCGGTCTACAAAGATACGACGTAAGAATATTTTGCAAAATGATAAACTTGAAGAGAAACAGACTCGTTAATGAAACACCAAATGCAACATTTAAGATTTTTAAACGAGTTAAAAACAAACAAACAATGCGAGCAAACAATGTGTGAAATCTTTCTTTTTTAATTTTACACATTTCATCTCCTCAAAATATCTTAACGTAACAGAAATTATGACCACCATTAAATAAATAATTTAGAGCTCTCAGAAGACATTAACATGAGAAATGTGTTCCGCGGCACAAAAGGTAAAAACATCACTCATGCCACCTCGACGGCACTTTGAGCAACAAAGCCGATCTTTCTGCTCTTTACAAAATGGCTTATGACATATCGCATAACAAGCGTTTATGCCTTACACTCTGTCACAGCGTGGCAAAATCCATTACATCCTAAATCCGAAACTTACAGTATAACAAAAGATTGCACATAAATATTTTAGACTGTGATAAGGTGAGTGTCCCAGTTGTCGGTATATGTATAGGGGAATTCACAGCTGTTATAATAATGAGTATTAATAGGTTCACCACATAAATAACACGGCACAAAGAGCTTAGGGCCGCGGGACATAAAGCCGATACTTCAAAACCATTAGCAAGAGTGTGAGTGCTTGGAATGGGGTGAAATGTGGGTATGTAGGATAGCGTGGAGCAATCCGCGGGTAGAGTACACGTCTGTTTACATGAGATAGTTTATGCCTTGTCACATTGCAAATCATAGTGATTGTTGTTATTTTAGGGGAGTGCCTTTGTATATAATTTGTTTCGTGATTTTAAGCTGTTGATCCCCGCATTAACGCTGGCGTTCAGGCGCCATTGTCTTACTATTGTGTCTCTAATTACGCACTCAAAAGGTTAAGAGCAAGAACTCACACTGGGATTTTCCTGTATCATGGGATTATCAAGCTAGAATAATTTACATAAATCATAAAACAAATGTATATTGTAGTACAACGAGCCTAAGATTGAAAGATCTATTTTTTAGTAGAGAATAGAGAAAAGCTTATTAAAGTTTGTTTTGGCCATATGTATGAAAAATAATTAAAATATCAGTTGCATTTCCAGTGTTTCAAATTAACAAACAAATACTGGAAGAAATTCAGGTAATATTTTATACTATATACTGGCTGCCATTTTGCACACGTGATAATAGAAAATCATCCCAAAAGAACATACTTCTGAGATAAAAAGTATTCCCATAAAGAACGTGAAGAAGTAACATACTCGTACAAATAAACACACTCACAAATTTTCGCCTTTATAACATTAGTGTGATGTGATTTCATTGAAAAACATGAAGCTAGATAATAATAATTTTACTAAGACACTGCATGACGTTAAGCACAACATTAAAAAAAAACATCATAGATACATGTGTATACCTTCATATTTTTCGATATAATGTTGCTATTACAATAATAGAAATACTAGAAATAATTTGAACGATAACCAGACACAATGCCGTTCCCAATCCATTTATAATCCACTTAAACAATTTAATAAAACTCATCAACATGCCTTCAAATAGCTTTGAATTCAATTGGCCCTGTTAAGGCAAAATAACGTGAATGTTCACATACATGAATAATAAAACGGCTAATGTCTTACTAACACCTTATAATATTCCTATTTATGCATTCTTCTAAGAAACATTGTTTAACTTCACGCATCATGAATTTGTGAACTACTAGCCTTCACTGTTGGCTTTGCTTGTGGATAAACTAATTAATATTGTCGGGATGGGGACGCAATGAAAGGCTTTATATTAGTTATAGACTATTATTATATTGTTTAAGCACTTTCATACACATTTTCAATAAAAACCCGTCTCGACTTTTGTATGACGTCTCCCTATCTATTGATTGAACATCAATCAAACCTAAACTTTTTATAACATAAACCTTAAAAGTATAACATGCCAGTTTGCAAGTTAATAATAACTGTGATCTCCATAGGCGTCACAATATCAAGGAAACATAATATTATTGAGATAAAAAGTAAGTAATGACATCCAGGCTATGATCCAATCGACCAAGTGGTATTAAAATCTGTACCGTCATTGGGTTTCTAATGATTAACAAACCATCAATCGTCACAATGGACCTCATCAGAAGGTTTAAAATCACCTAAAAGACAATGGAAAGGGCTATACTTGGAAATTGTTTGCGTGATCGAATCAGGAATGATCATATCCGCAGAAGAACGGAGGTTCAACAGACAAAGCCCAAAGAATTGCCAAAATTTTTATAAGTGGGAATAAGCAAGGCATATTGCACGTAGAACCGATGATCGATGAGGTTCAAAAGTTCTGAAGTGGTGACCACGTACCGGATGATGCAGTAGTTGAATGTGGACCGATGACCTGGTGCGGTGTGAATCCGAGGACCGGTGTTTAGGGTGACACTTAGGGAGGCCTATATCCAGCAGCAGCAAATGGAGATAACGAGTCGTCTAAACAGCAAAACAGACAGACGTTTATAACACTAGAAGCAGTCATATGAAGGTAATTGTATAAGTGAATCATACAGAGACTTGATTATCATCACAACTTGTGATTACGCTTTTCAAATTGCTTCACTTATGTTATGTAGAACATGAAAATGTGGCACTGATTGTGGGAAAAAATTGGCTGAAAATAGGTTACGTAAATTACAATAAATGTAATGAAGTTTACAGCGTGAAAATAATAATGTTAGGCTAAGTTTTCTACGTGAACCTGGCAAATTAATTTATTATCTACGTTCTTGTTTAAAACTAAATCAACGTTCCTCAAGTTATAGGGTAAAATCTAAAAGTCCGTGATAAAACCTATCATACTGTATAGATCAGAATATTGGACTGTGAAAAAAATGGATGACAAAAGATTGCATGTAGTACAGATGACAATGTTAAGATGGATGTGTGGTGTGACGAGAATTGATAAAATAAGAAATGAGTACATTAGAGAAAGTTTGAAAGTGATGCCAGTAACTGAAAAGTTGAAAGGGAATCGTTTGTCTTCGTATGGCCACGTGAAAAAGAGGGATGAAACGCATGTTACTAAAATAGTTATGAGTATACATGTGAATGGATGGAGAGGGAGAAGGAGGCTAAAGAAAAGATGGATGGATTGTGTGAGGAGTGATAATAATATGAAAGAAAAGGGAGTTGGTGAAAGGGTGACGCTTGAAAAAAAAACGGGTTGTACTGAACCCAAATAACACAGGACATGGACAGGAAAATGATGGTGTTGTTGTTTAAAACTGAATAGGTTAAATAAGTACCTATTCGAAATCGTATAAAACTAAATTCTGCGCGGGAATTGCATGACTTGATTCCGCCATCTCCTTTCTACCATCAGACAACCCGACGTACGGCGAGTATCCACCCTTACGTTGTTGAAACTTCAACGGTCCGGACTAAGCGTTTCGCTTCGTCGTTTATACCGCGTACATCGAAGGACTGGAACAATTTGCCTGCTGCGGTATTCCCGTCCAACTATAATTTAGGTGTCTTCAAGGCTAGAGTGAATAGGCTCTTAATAAACTAGTGCGCCTCACCATCAATGATTGCATCGCTGCTTACCATCAGGTGGGATCGCAGTCAAGCACTGGTTTATATGAATTAAAAAAAAAAACCTTTTTCTCAACTTTGTTGGGGTCGATATCCAGTCAAATCGAATGCTGGTGAACACCAGTATTTTACGTGGAGCGACTACTTTTCTGACCTTCACAACTTAGTAACTAGGTAACACGATACCCCTTGATAAGACTGATGGCTGATACCCCGGCTTCTTGATATCCGTAACAACTGTCAAAGATCTACAAATGAAACCCAAAATAAACGGTTTAGAGTGGTTTCCGAGGCACAGAAGAATCTATCTATATCTTGAATCTTAAACTGGTCACCCATCCACAGACAGACCTTAGCAAGCATTGCTTTTACCTTGGGAATCGACCTCTGTGGCTGTTATTACTAAGCCATGAGGTAAAAACCCAAAATTAAAAAGCAATAATCGTTAAAACAAGAATTAATGTAACGCAAAAAGGCCACAAAATAAAGTAAATTAAAGTGCTACACATTGAATAGACATCTTTATAAAACAATTGGGTATCAAGTATAAAGCAATTAAGTTCAAGTTAATTGACCATAAAGGTACCAACATAAAAATAATTAGTTACAGTAAATCCAATTGGAGCAGAACTCAAATGGGAAAAATTTCAATAAGTACTCATGCAACAGTACATGAACAACTACAGCAATATGGTCACTGAGAAAAATGAAATCTATAAGGAAAGTACCAAAATAAAGAAATTCTTGAGTGTGAAGGTGAACTAGTCAACAGCAATTTCAGCGATATGAAAAGGATGTACACCTGAAGTGGTCCACGAAAGATCTAATTCTTCTTCTCTGACAAATCCTTCCAAAGGTTGTCTGTAAAAAATCGCTTTTAGCGATAAGACCGCCCATTGTGACACCCTATTAATTTTAAGTTCTTAGTGTAATTTTATTATTGGTGTACAATAAAGAATATATCTATCTATCTAATTATATACGAACAGGAAAGTATGGAGGAAGGGAGGAGGTCAGCCTACATGCAGCAGTGGGTGGAACAATGTAAAGAGAAGGCTTTTCATTTATTGTTATCACGATGATGATGCTTGGTGGAGACAGGCCTAGAAAGAAATCTTTCTGCCTAAACAATGATAATTTTGAAAACTTGTACAGACAATATATCCGCATACCACAGAGGCCTAATAGCATAGATGTAGTCATATATGGAATTATTTGAAAGAAAGCAAAAAGCAACTGAAGGAACATGGGTGAGTTTTAGTCAGCAAATTCTTACACTCCCTGTCACTCCACCTAGAGTGGGAGAAGTTATTGGATGATAAGACAATCTTTTTTTTATTAATGATAGGCTAGCGTTTGACCACCATCTCACCGGATGGTAAGCGATGATGTGGTCGACGATGGAGCACGCTTGGCTAGAAGTAGCCTATTCACTCTTGACTTAAAGACCCCTAAGTTGTAGCTATATCAGGAAACACAGACTCCGGCAAGGAATTCCACTCCTTGGCTGTACGCATAATAAATGTGTTCTCGAAACGTTTTGTGCGTATGGGTGGGATGTCTACCAGGTACCGGTGGCGCAACGCCGTACGTGTGTGTAAAATAGCTTGTTTAATGGTGATTTTGGAAAGATACAATACTAGTACATTTTCATTTTAAAAAATACGAAAAATAAGCTATTTTAGTTAATAAGAGCATTTTATTTTAAATGCAAGTAATGTGACTTTGAATTCGAATCGTTGTAAGGTCGTACTACGGTTCGAATTACATAATTAAACAAGCTATTTTTTAAGTTTGTTGTACAAAACTGCCACATACATTTTTTTTTCACCACTGTAGGTTAAACTTAAGTGATAAGAAAATAGTTCTGTGCAAATTTAAACAAAAAATACTATTTCTTGAAAACATTCTTGTCTTTGATAGAAAAAAGACTTATCAATGAGTAAAGTAACTATTCACGAATAATTTGATGTAAAAAAAGTACTAGAAAAGGATTTTTTCATTACGAGATGATTAAAAATCTGTTTCAAGGTAGAGATTTTTCGGTATTTCGGAAAATTTTGTAAAACTGTAAATCCGTAAGATTTTGCTGAACATATATTGTGTTGTATTGATAGGTAGTGACCCTAGCTATCACCCCCTGCAGTATGTCGTGCTATTTACTGGACACCCTGTATGTGTGCCTTTTGAGCCACATCAATGATTAGCGTTCTGCAGCGCTGTGTTGTGTTTCGAACGTGGTCTGTTAATTTAACACATAGTATGCTGCGCTCCATAGCACGCTGATAGCGTATATTTATTTTTCTCATTGCCTGAGCCTTCTGATGCTAACCATTCAATGGTACTCGTGAATTCAGTTTAGCAATTCAAATTGAAGCAATGAGCAGGTGGTACTTAACGATTTACGAGAATTTAAAAACAATGTTGTGTAAAAAATACCTTTGTAATGTTTAACGCGGAGTCAGATCTTGGAGCTGTTTATTACGAAGTACTTAGTATTGTGAGGATACCGCCCTGTTTTAATGCGTACGTTTTTGATCTGGATTGTATAGATTACTAGCAGCTGCCAGCAGCATCGCCGACGTGGTAGTAGGAATGAATGCCAAAGGAACATACTGCCGAGGTAAAAAGTATACAATGCGTTCCAAATAAGAATAGGATCGATTGACAGGTAGTGACGTCATGTCACACTGTCAAATCGAAGAATTATTATGGTGAGCAAAACAAGAAAACGTTAAAATTTAATTTATTTACGAACTGTGAACGAAAATAGTTTAATCAGAATCCAGTTCTTTAATTTTGCTCATCTCTGAGTTCTTCAATTTCGTCCAATTTCTTGCGATTTGACAGTATGCCGTGACGTCACAACATGGCGTCGATCCTATTCTTATTTGAAACGCATTGTACTGTGTTTGTATTCCAGGACTTCGTCTACCAAATTTAATTGAAATCCCTTAATACGTTTGAGCAACACAAACTTTCACCATAATAATATTAGTGTACTATAGGTACTAGATGTTACTGAGACGTTCATGCTGTTTCTTCGTTCCTGAGAGTGGCAAGTTACAACTCCTGTATTAGTTTGGCATTAACATCTCACACTCCTCACGACCAATCGTAACCGATATCAGCCGATGAGATATTATAGTGCTCAAGTGTGGGCGTAGGCACATGATATGCTCTCTCTGTTCCTATACTTTCATAGTCCGATGAGACGGCAATCCGACACGAGCGAGGAGAGATCAGGCGCAAAACTAACGGTTAGTTCAAAAAATTAGAGTGCTTTGCAGAGTATTTTTTATATTTTCCTATTAATGGCCTCCGATGTATTTTTCTGCCCAAGATTAAGTATTACTAGCTACTTTTATTTTTCAAATAAATGGTATCCATCACTGTCAACTAAACACAAATATTTTTATAAGCAAACAGGATCTAACAAAGCCCATCTAATACATTAATTGAATTTCACATCTGTGATTTATTAATCCCAAACATAAGAGAACGCCTACAGCCACTATTTAGATAATAAATCAATATTAGCTACCGTCAATTTAACCTCAATGACATAACTATTTGTCAGCCCAACTGAGTCAATATTGAACGTATCATAACAAACCTAATACACGCGAAAATGAACCTTATTCTTATGAACAAAACGCTATCTTTAACTGCAATGTGTTATGCTGCAAGGCCGGAAATTTCAAAGACTCAGAGATTTGCAAACACTCTAAGCTTTTACCAATCTTTTGTGCAGTCTAATCAAAGGAAATTAAACTTTAATGCTCAAACATAAAAGCTGTTAAAGTTTTCATAAAAAGTTGGTGTTAACAAGCCATATGGGTGAGGAATAGTAACTACAAAAAGAAGATACGGAACAATTGAATAACAAAAGAGTATTGTGGGCTCGCGACATGCGAATATCTGAATTAGGCAACCGAAGAAGCAAGAGTATTTAGCTGCCATATGAGGATTCCGTTTTTAACTTTTTGAGTAGCGTAATTAGAGACACAATAGAAAGACAATGGCGCGTTAACGCCCGCGTTATTGCGGGGATCAACAGCTTAATGTTACTATAAAATTAATCTACTATGTATTAGACCAGAAAAGTACACATTTTTTTAAGAATTAATAAGATATCAATAACAGCAATACTGGTCGATGTGGCTGTTGTGTGTGTGTGGCCTATCGATGGTGCTGTGACATTAGTGTGTCCATGATACAACAGAAAAATATTAAAATACAACTAGTTTTAGTAAACATAAACGATTCACTTAGAACCAAACAATATCTGAGAATAGCCCCTAAACTTGGCAAGAATGGCGTTCCATACATTCATTCATGCCAAACTTTAAACAAACACTGGCATTGTTATCAATATTGGCTTAGAAACATGAAAAATGGTTGTAGCTAGCTGTTAACAAAATTTAATTTAAAGATACTCACATGAGGTATAAAAAACAAAAATACATAAAACAAGAACCTTATAAATGGACTTGATTGGCATTAAACATGAGCGACGAAAAATATTTCAAAAAGCTTCTATAGAGGAATGAAAAGAATGTCAATTTAATATCTTTGGTGAAAAAGATCATGGAAAGCTATTAGCATTAAAACACAGAATTTTAATTCTTTGCCGGAATCTGTGTTTCCTGATAGCTACAACTTAGGGGTCTTTAAGTCAAGAGTGAATAAGCTACTTCTAGGCAAGTGTGCTCAATCGTCGACCACATCATCGCTTACCATCAGGTGAGATGGTGGTCAAACGCGAGCCTATCATTAATTAAAAAAAAAAAAAAAGAAAGGTAAGAAATGCAAATTTAAAAAAAAGCATTTTTTTGCCAGACCCTCCTAGCATTGAACTGCAAAATCACAACAGCTTTACACTTTAAACATATAAATTGTGTGCAAATCCGTAAATTTATAACACTAGCAACACTGTATCGGTGCCAAATATCGTTATTTATGAGGATTTGTGATGCAATATGTTTGTATTGAATTCGTGCAAGGATTCCAAAGTTTTTTGGGCTTAGACGGCAAAAATATTTGATGTAAAGTAATGTAAACTTGGGATGAAACATTAAATTTATATGTGGACGCCAAATTGCTGGTTAGTTTTATTTATGTAGTTGGAGCTGCCAAATGTCCATATAATTTGGAATTGGAAAGATGAAACCAGCCAGAAGAAAGTTGGAAACAAACTAAGAGACCAACTATGCCCACAGCTGAGGAATTATTTGAACAAGTCATCAAGGCCTTGGAACGCAAAGGGCAACCGAAGGTTTTAGTCAACAAAACAACAAAAAACCAATCTTCGTATTTAAAAACCGTTTAAATTCTGGTCCCAATATCATCTCAGTGACAATTACTCGTAGAAGAAGATTTTACAGTTTGCTGCTGCGATGCGAGTGTTACTCAAAATTGCAAGAATTATCCTTCTCGTGGAAATATTAGTTTCATTTTTAACAACTGTCTCATACTCAACATCAGAATTATTTAATTCCATTACAATTTTTCCTACAATCTCGACATCAATTTGTTTTAAATCAGAACGGAAAACAAAGACATTAAAACGAAAAACAAAGTTGAGAACATTCTGTTGACATGCAAATCCATGCCCAATTTATGTGGCTATAAAATTAATATATACTTCTTCGTAAGTTAGTGTAGGGATGTGACTAGTAGTGTTGTCAGGTGTCCCGATTTGCGCGGGAAGTCCCGATTTTCAAGGGTCTGGTGAGACGTCCCGATTAACCTTTGATCGGGACCCCGAAGATCCCGGTTTTTCACTCTAATTTCTTTAGTCTGTTAGATGGCTAATTAAGACGGGTAAGTGATCATCGCCATGGCCGCTCTCGTCTATCAAAAATGTATGCTTATAAATCTCGTACTTTTGAATAATTGAAAAGAAATCTTAACCCTTCTAAGGTCACCGCCGTGTCCTCGTGGGGGTGATCGGCGGCGGCGATCTCTCACGCTGGGCCTTGGTACATGCCATGGTCCGAAGCGAGGAGGTGGTCGCCTCGTTTTGCGAAGCAGTAATGCTAGCAAAGGAGGAGGCCGCACGTGCACGTGCAAGGAAACGACCGTCATGCCCCAGGGGCGGGCTTATGGCGGGTCGACGGCGCGTACTGTTCCACATGCGCCTCAAGGATTTGTCAGCAAACCGTAGGGGCCCAGCAGGGTCGAAGCCTACCAGGGCCAAGGCTATGCTTCTGAAAGGAAAACTCGGCCCTGGTAGGAAAGGCAACGAAGGAACAGGGGTGGGTTTTTAGTCAGTAAAAGTCTGACACGCCCTCCCGCTTCGCCCAAGTGCGGAGGATGTCATTGGATGATTTTCCCACCTAAAAAAAAAAGAAACCTAAGGTGGAGTGCAATTTTTTCTTTAATTTTACTGCCCTCACTTCCTGACAGGCATAGTTTGTTAATAAATCGAGACCAATTTGGATACCATAATCCCGATTAGTTTCGTCTTTCATCCCGAATTTTAACTTACTGGACCGGGCAACACTAGCTGTGACTCACCGACTGCTATATCTTTGTCACAGTGGCTCATATCTCTCACATTGCTAATGTTGATGCTCTTGCCAGATCCCCTTTTGAGTTAATAGTGACAGAATATTAAGCAGCGAGAGGATGAAATACTTGTGCGGCATATTGACTGCATTTTATGTGAGGTGATAAAGTTTGGTCTGATAATAAACATTTACTATAAACTTCGTGATTTTCTTTAATAGCACGCTTGTGCTTTTTATTGATAATTGAAAAACTATTATGACTTGTTTTTATTTCTCTGTTTTTTATTTAACATGACTTGATACGTGTCTTCATTTTTTTTTCTTCTTGATTATTCAAAAGTGCTTGTAAATGGTTTCATCATCATCATCATGTCAGCCGAAAGACGTCCACTGTTGGACATAGGACTTTGGCTTTGAGCAGGTAACACCTGCTAAAACACTTCAGATTGTTTTTACCATAAAAATAAGTTGTCTTATTTTCCAA
Source organism: Mythimna impura (assembly GCA_905147345.3). Lineage (NCBI taxonomy): Eukaryota > Metazoa > Arthropoda > Insecta > Lepidoptera > Noctuidae > Mythimna > Mythimna impura. Next base: position 2,244,595 of record LR990344.1, read on the forward strand.
TATTCTGTTAAGATGGAGCAGTAAACGAAAGAAAGTGTTGGTACTTAAACAATCTTATGAAGAGGACATAGAAAATAGCGTAGAAATGGTTACAAAAAGAGAGGTCTATCCTCTGTTATAGAAGAAATCAGACTGCGGTTGATGATAATGATAAATAAGGAAAATTTTGACAAATACTTCCAGTGTACACACAATCTGATCGATCAACAAACTAAGTCGGGTCAATGCCAATAGTTTTATATTAAGGACACGGAAAAGAGCGTAGAAATTATCACAAAAAAGAGGTTTATTCTCAGCAATTAAAGTTAGGCTACGTATGATGATAATGATCGATAACAAAAACTGTACAACAACCAGTGTACACATTAGTTAATCAATCAACAAGCACTTCGAAGGACTGGAACAATTTGCCTACTGCGGTCTTCCTGTCCGATTATAATTTAGGTGTCTTCAAGGCTAGAGTGAATGGGCTCTTAATAAACTAGTGCGCCTCACCATCAACGATTGCATCACTTCTTACCATCAAATGTAATCGAAGTCAAGCACTAGTCTATATCATATAAAAAAAGCTCAGTCAGGTGCAATGCCAATAGTCTGCTCTTATCCTTATCAAGTTATTGACGTGTAGACGAGAGTTGACTGACAACAAATATTTGAGAGACAGCGTTAATCTTTCTACGACTTCTGAAAGACTAATGAGAGCAGCTATTAATGCAAGAGATTGTATTGCAGATGGCATTTTGAACGACGGTTGATGAAGAAGTCTGTAAAAGGAGGATAATAAACTCACACACAACATAGTTACGGATATATAAAAATAATACGCAGTATTGGCTGACTTCGAATTCACTTACAATCTTTCAATCTTATCTATATATATAAAAGGAGAAACTGACTGACTGACATATCAATGCACAGCCAAAATTACTGGGTCTAGGAATATAAAATCTTACACGGCTTCCTTTTATGACGTAGGCGAGCACTAAGAGAGGATTTTCCAAACTTCACCACCCAAGGGCATGAAACGGGGGTCCAAAGTTTGTATAGAAAAACCTATTTTCACGCGGGCAAAGCCGCTGGCAGAAGCTAGTTTATGTATATTTATTTTATCTATATAATTATATTTTTTTTATTATTTAGATAACCAACAGCGATACACAAAGTATGTTATGGAGTATGTGCTTTACAGTAATCTATGGCTAATAAGAGGTTTTCCTTTCTAACCGAAACTTAGAAAGAAGACTTTTTGTACCCTTGTTTTATTATTTATTTTTTTTTGTTTACCTGCCATGTTATCTCTCCACCACCCTCGGTTGAGTGGTAGAGAATGTTCAAGGCATTAAGTCCACCTTTGTAGCTTTGTGTTGCATAAAGTTTTATAAATTAAAATAAATCTTTCACAAATGAAAACTACCCATGAAATATGTTTTTTTTTTTGGCTATAAAACTAACTTTTTTATTATATAGAAACTAATCCTAAGTGGTTTGTAACATTTTTGTTTCATAGAGTATTTTGGCATGACACAACTTATTTTTTCCTCTATATTTTTTTCAGAGATATCACAAAAACGGGTAGGCTTTAATTTTATAGAATCCCATCAGATGGGATTGAGACAGCAGTCAAGCACTAGTTTAAATTACTTTAAAAAAAAAATAACACGGTGCTTTCTTAATTTATGTGAAAATCTTTTGAACGCACTGCAAAATTTACACTTAAAACTGCTACCAGATCACAAAACACTTTCTTAAACAATCTTATTTCCAAGATACAGATCAACAAAGACAACACAGACTCCGCTATACTTTTTAGCACAAACAACGAGAGCTCAGAAGGTATCATCAACTTATCTCCCTGAACGAGTCGTTACACGTAGGTAGTACCTGTACCGGGTAAATGGGTCAGCTTTGTGCGCTAAGTTAAAAGGGTTACTACTACTACTTTATTTGCTGGGAAACTTTTGTTGGTTTTGCTCAACTTTTGCTCAAATGGTTTTTTTTTAATAATAATAAATCGTTTATTTGCGTAAATAAGATACAGAAGGTTGACATCATAAGTAAAATTTATCTCTTATTCTGCCTTTAATTTCGATGTGCAAATATAAAACATAGTAGTTTAAATTAAATTAATTATATTGATTAAAATTATGCACTCATTATACAGATTTCCATTCCATTAAAATTAAAAATGGTATTGTTGAATTAATAAATGTCAATATAGCAATGAAAACTAATAAAAATAATAATCACAAATGTCAATAATAATCATGTCAATAATAATCATGTCAATAATACCCATGTCAATTATAATAATCATGTCAAAAATTACAATTTGTAACCTAAAAACTCATGTGCACTATAGAAAAACTTTTCAATTAAAAAATTTTCCGCCCTTGGGCGGACCGAGAGGGCGTGTCAGTCTTTTACTGACTAAAAACCCACTCGTTTGTTCCTTCTTTGCCTTGTGTTTCAGGGCTCTGGGGATTCATTTTCACTTAACTCATGGGTGTAGTACTTAATGACGGTAGTTTCTAGGGTTCCGTACCTTAAAAGGAAAAAAGCGGTACCCTTATAGGATCACTTTCTGTCTCTGTCTGTCTGTCTGTCAAGACCCTTCATCTCGGGAACGCGTGGAGGTATAGAGTTGAAATTAAAACCATATACTCAGGTCTGCGGTCCCTTGAAGATGTGAAAAATCAAACTTGTTAACGAGAAAAAAGATACTGCCGTTTATGTCGAAAAAAAACGTATATTTCGACACTCTCATGGGAATCAAAATTCATAGGGTACTTCCCGTTGACCTAGAATCCTGTTTAGTATGAAGCAATGTCTCATAGCAAAAATATAGGAAAAAATCTTAAAACTGTAAATTTGTAATTACGTCACAAAAAAAAACTTTTTGCGATTCGGAAAAATGTTCGTAACTCAATTCGGGAATTGAACTGTTTTCATAGGTAAGTTTGTACGGAACCCTCAGTGCGCGAGTCCGACTCGCACTTACACGATTTTTTTTTGGAATTGAAGTACATTAGTAGATGTTACAATGTAAAAGGAGTGGAAATCTGGGGTCCTGAAACACAAGCTTAGAGCTTAGCTTAGGCACCGGTATCCTACAATATATTCTTACTGATATACAAAATACTGTTAAAACTGTATGATGTTAACTGTATATTGTAATGAGAAAATAAAATTATTATTATTAAAGAAATGGTGGTTAAGACCAATCTACAAACCCTAGAGCACAGGCAGCTAGCCAGCTTTTCGGTATTCTCTAGGATGAATTTTGGAGAGTGTGTGCGGAAATTACACGATTTGATTCCGCCATAATTTTTCTACCATCAGACTACCCGACGTAAGGCGTGTGTCCACCCGTACATTGTTGACATCTCTACGATCCGGACTAAGCGTTTCACCTCGTCGTTTAAATTACATTGAAGAACTGGAACAATTTTCCTGTATATCATATTGTCATAATAATATTACAAATCCGAAAGTTTGAAAGCATGTCTGTGTATGTTTGTTACTCCTTCATGCTCAAACGGATGAAAGGATTTGGATAAAATTTGGCACACGGGTAGACCACGTCTTGGAATAGAACATAGAATAGTTATATTCCGGGAGAATCTTCCCTTGGGATAATTTTGCACTTTTAAGCGGACAAAAATGCTGGTAGAAGCTACAAAAGTATCACGTAAATCTAAACTTGACAACAATCACCAATCAACTCTCACTAAACAAAATGAAACACAACACGACACCGACAAGATTTCTTTATCACAAACATTAATAGACTCTTAAATCTTAACGACTTCGCGAATAATCGTAAATAACAGATCATCGGATCCTCCGCCTACATTGTCAACTGCCATCAACATACTATAATTTAACGTCATAAAACAACGTTGAACGTTCATAAATCGAACACCCACGAAAATGTCTAGTTAAAATACATTATGAAAGAATAATTGTGCGCGCCTTCAAGGTTAGCTCGATCAATCTTTCACACGTCATTAGGGACGTCGCGTTATGCTCCGGAGTTTGCGTGAAAAGGAACGTATAAAGGTCTTTTTACATTTTGTTCGTGTTTATGGTCAGTTTGAGCGAGTAAGTTTGAATGGTGACACGTGTTCTGACGGCTTGTGCTTTTTTATTATACAACGTTATTGATACCATTCATAGTTTTTTCTCGCTCGTTTTCAAGGAATAGAGATAAATGGTATTTGTGCCCCTTTTCTAGCTAGTAGCACAGAATTGGCAACAGGTTAGTCTATCGTCAACAGAATCCATTAGTCTCACTGTATCTCGGACGATAAATCACAACTTGTATTGCGCGTTGTAATGTACAATTTAATCACTTTTACGACTCAAAGCTTACAGAAGTGCGACTCAAATTGTTGTTTTAATTTCCTATTCATCAAATAAACTGTCATATTTATTAGAATGATTGTTGTTTATGTAATCGCGCATATTTTTCACCATTTAAAGCGTATTTGCCGCCATTTTGTGCTTGGTAAAAACATATTCAGCTTACAAAGCTTCGAGGACAATATTTCATAAGAGATGGCCGAAAAATACACGGTGGTACAATAAATTAAAAACATTTTCAACAACCACCGGTTTGTTTGACCTCCCCGGCCTCCCTACTCTTCTATGAAATGGAACCTAAAGGGATTTTTAAAAGAGGGAGCTGGGGTCTTATGTACTGGTCGCCTCATTACCGTGCTTAGTGAGAACTCGAGAAGAACCATTTTATAATTTTCGCTTTTCCTAACTTAAAGTTTTGAAGTGAACGTAGCCTTTACGGACTGTGAGAATATTATTTATATCTTAAATGAAAGTTGCTATGTTAGGGTACCTTATACAAATTATATTCGTAATAATTTTTCATTTTAGTGACATTTTGTTGAATAACGTGAAGCGTGCAGACTGTTTATCATATTGTGAAGGTTTTTGTAAGTAATTGGGTTAAACATCGCTTTTAATAACAACCATTAATAACAAAAATTTACAGCTGGCTTTCATGTAAGAAATTGCGCCCTTGTTCACAGTCATGAAATGAGGTTAACTTACTTTTCATGGGCAAGCAGAATTTGATATAACTTGTAACAAAAATAATAATTAAATTAATTAACTATAAAAACTTGACATAACTTGCAACAAAAATAATAATTAAATTAATTAACTATATAAAAAAACCGGCCAAGTGCGAGTCGGATTCGAGACGAAGGGCAAAAAAATCACGTTAGCTGTATGCAAGCCTCTTTACATATTTATTTTATTCTGTTTTCAGTATTTATTGTTATAGCGGCCACAGAAATAAATTATCTGCGAAAATTTCAACTGTCTAACTATCACGGTTCATGAGATACAGCCTGTTGACAGACGGACACACAGCCAGACAGACGGACTGCGGAGTCATAGTAATAGGTTCCTGTTTTACCCTTTGGGTACCGAACCCTAAAAATGATCAGTTTCTTAGTATGGCACCATTTAAAACCCATAACTCCCACACGCTCACCCTAATATTAAATCTAACACCAGTTGAAGCACGATCAAAACTTACAACAATAAATCTGGAACGAGCCTTATCGGGGCATTCAATAATCATTTCGGTGGCAATCACGTACAAGCGAGCACAAAAGCTCCTACGAAATACGCCACTACGCCAGTCTCGACTGTAAAGCCCGAATCTTACGAGCAATTACTACGCCAGATAAAACCCATGAAACGCTGCCGTCTGATACGAGAGTTAATCTCGTAGTCTATTGGCTGGGAGCAAATTTTTCTCGACACAGACAATTTGGGGTGCCAGAGTAAAATATTGTGTTTTAACATTGGTTAGAGAGTTTTTTTTGGTCATAATTTTTCTTGGGGCACGGAGTAAGTAGTTTTTGGAGTCAACGGTTTTATATCCTTTTGTGGTTGCGAAATGAAATTGGTCGAGAATTTGGTAGACATAGACACATTAGACACTTCATTTAATAAGTACAAAGAAGTGACAGATTCTTGAGTTTCAGTAGTTTATTCTCATAAAGACAAAAAGAGTCAGTTACATGAGAACACAGGATAATGTAATTAAACTTATTCTAAGATGGTCGATATACCTCATACATTTTCAATTTATTTGGTTTTAAATTTGTTGGTTACGTTCTATGATTTTAATCTCAACTAGCAAGATAGTAACATTGGTAGTGAGGAGATTCAATAATGTGACTTAAAACCGGTTGAAAGAGCGTACATTTCTGATATGAGATGGCAAAATTGTGCTCATGTCGTGACGTGTTTTTGGCAAGACAAGTAAGCTAGGTCAACGAAGATTGCGTTTAGGTATATAGATTCTTCTGAAATTGACATATATATCATTCAATACTAATAAAACTTGAATGATATCGGCCTACCATGATTTCGAGTTTCAGATTGATAGATGTTCTTGGATTAATACAGACAAAGCAATATTTTCGTTATACATTTAATGATAAACTACAATGATTTTGAGTATAAATCTAAAGCAAGGCATCTTTCCTGACTCGACTGACCCGGTGTAAGAATAATATAGTATCTGAAGTGTTCCATGGTGTGTACCTGCTCAGGCGTTGTTAATTTTATTGATTTATTATTGATATTCAATAATGATAATAATTTACAATAATTTCATTAATTAATTTATTAATGTATCAATGTTTCAATAATTTATATAATCTAATGTATTTAATTTAATTTATTTATGTTATAACAATTTTATTTAATTCTATAATGTTGCTACGGGTTAATGAATGCCTGCAATAAACGATAAATAATAATAACAAATCATTTTAATTTACGACAAATTGAACTTCACATAAAGAAATTGTAAAATTTATCAGTACGAATCCATAGTATCGTATTATATTTGGATTCGTACTGACAAACTTTTACCGACAGATTTTTATTTCATGAAAACACCTACAAAAAATTACACAGCTGTTTCAGCGATACATCCCGTCAATACCAAGAGAACCATAAATCATATAAATGACGCTAGTTCAAGTGGTAACGACTGAACCCGAAAAACGTATCAGTGTGCCATCCAAGTGCACTCTCCTCTCTCACGGCTCGTAACCTTACAATTTTACGATCACTTTTATTACTAGACGCTTTCGTGCGCGATTACCCTCCAGAGTGGGTTCTGCTGTTAGGCGCCCTGCAATGTGAACATTCACCCCGCACGCTACACAGACACATCGATGTACAACAGCACCATTGCCGTGTGATACACAGTCTCGCTGCCTAAGATGTTGACAAAACTAGCAATGAATGCGAAATGTTGGGGTCGTACCGATTGGGGTGGGACGCTTGTCAGCAATTACTCCCCTCTCTACCCTCAGTAACATCTGTCAAATATTTGGGCGTGATGATCGATGATGGATTGAAATGGGATAAGCATATAGAGTCTACTGCCAGTAAAGTCAGAAAAACCATTCACCTCTTCAAGTCATTGCGAAACTCTGCTGACTTAGAGACTTTAAAAATGGTCTACTCTGCACTTTGTCAGTCCATCATTGGTTATTGTATTCTGGCTTGGGGTGGATCGGCCAAAACTAAATTCCTCGAGTTGGAGCGTGCACAAAGGGCAGTACTTAAGGTTATGCTAAAAAAGCCCTTTCGCTATCCGACTTATCAGCTTTACACCGAGCTCAAACTTTTAACTGTTAGACAGCTATTTGTACTTAGAACCACTCTCTGGAAACATAACCAAGTACCACCCCCAGACTTAAATAAACGGGGTCAAAGAATAATTTGCCCAACCCCGACTCATAGAACCACCTTCGCTAGAAGGCAGCTGTATGTGTTGAGTTCTCTAGTTTACAAAAATATTAATTCAACCACACAAATAGCAAGGTTAAATAAACATGAAGTGAAGGCTAAGGTGCAGAACATGTTGTATCTCCTGAACTACGCTCAAACTGAGAAACTACTAATCACTCTCTCATAATTCTTAACATTCCATACAAAACGCGCAATACAGTTACTGATATCTTTAGTATGGTGGAAAGCACTTAGATCGTACCCACACAGACTCAGTCTTTCGGCACCATCATTCATACACACACTCACACATACAGACACACACACACACAGACACTCACCCCACACACACTCACACATCATTAACACGATTCTCAGTCACACACACAGAATCAACCACACAGTCATTTTACTTTTAATTTAATTTAGCTTTGAATTCAACCTTTTGCTTTTATTTTGTTAAATTATTTTTTTTACTATGTACCTACCTAATAATATATACTTTAGTGCAATATCAGCTTACCAGCTTTAAAATTCCTATATATGGGTTTATAGTGTCCAAGTAGCAGTAGAACACTGACTCCTAAGACACAGGAAATCCTAGTTTAGGAGTCAGGGTGTCAACTTTAGTGCGCCTTTAATTATTGTAACTTATCTGATATTAAGCATGTTGTAAGGATTTGTGTCAATAAAGTATTATTATTATTATTATTATATTATTACATTTTAATGCGTGTTTTATTATCACGGGCGTCTAATGTACTAGTGCATTAATTTATCACCTCCCCTGTTTACGAGTTACGGCTTGACAATTGAAATGATGGTGTATTCTGTATTCAAAGGAGGCTGACGTTTGACCGACTTACGTTGAGCTCCCGCGCTGGTAGTAACCCTTTGGTTAAAGGCGTGTGGGGGGCGCGCGGTAATGAAACGACGTTTCTAGCTAGTTTGGACATGTCGCACAATCGTTTGGACAGACAAGCGATGGACGTATCAAAGGACTGCCAACTGGAAATGCAGTTGCAGTTTCGATTGAATCGAGAGACGTCTGCGGCATGCCTCTGTGAAGTAAAGGTTGATTGGATCGTGTCTGTACGGCTGATACGCTGGCAATGTTTGGTTTCGGCGAATGGCAGTGAACGTCAGGCTCCCTTAGTTAAAATGTATTGTTTCTTAACGATAGTCGCTTTGTTTGTGCAGTTTATTTGTTCAAATAGAACATTGTTCGTGCTGATGGCAAGACCAGATACGAAGAGAGTCGGGTTTAATGCCTTCGCAAATTGTGAAAATAACTTCAAAGACATAATGGGCTTTTAGAAGCGTCTAGCGTTTCATTATTCAAAGTCCAATAAGCAAGCGGTTTCAGTGCTTATTATTAAAATTGAGTTAGTTTACAAGCCGTCGTTTCTTGAAAAGTGTCATTACCGTCAGCCATTATTTTTTATTTCTTTTTATTCTTGATATGTTCGTGTTTGACCGCTATCTCACCTGATGGAAAGCGACGATGCGGTCGACGATGGAGCGCGCTTACCTAGAAGTAACCTATTCACTCTTGACTTAAAGATTCCCGGGTTGTAGCCATCAGGAAACACTGATTCCGGCAAGGAATTCCACTCCTTAGCTGTGAATAAATAAAACAATGAATGTGTTCCCAAAACGTTTTATGCGTATAGATGGGATGTCCACCATGTACCGGTGGCGCATTGCCGTACGCCTGGTGGTCCGATGATGGAACGGGCTAGGCGGAATTAGGTTATGCAATTCCGACGCACACTCCCCGAAATGCAACCGGTAGAAAACTGACAGGTTAACAACTTGGCGTCGATGCTCAAGACTTTGAAGCCTCGACTCAACGAGTGCATCATTGCCAATGATCCTCCTGGCTTGCCTCTCAATTGCCTCAAGTGCATCAAGCTCCAAGCAGTTGGCCGTGTGCGAATCAACATCCGGCACCCTCGTAGCTCCCTGGACCAGCTGGGTAAGATTTAACGCTAGCGCAAGCTTTCGCTCGACCAGCATGGTCTGTGCACCGGTAAAGTCATCAAGAGTGACTTTACCGGTGCGATGGGCATTAAAATCCCCCAGTAACACCAGTTGTGCGGAAGGGTACCTCTGCTGAGCCGCATTCGCCGCCTCACTAAGGTACTGTGTGAGCCTGGTCGTCTCCTGATCACCACTATGCGAACGGTAGATACAAGCATAGATAATTTTCTCCACGCCTGTGTCCACCAGAGCCCAAAGAGTTGAGAACCTGGAATCTTCAAGGTTGCGGAGACGCCGATAGCAGATGTCGTCCTTGGCGTACAAACACACACCAGTTTGTGGTTTAAAATTGTGCTCCAGGGTAAACCCTGGGTAAGACAGATACGACACGTTTGACGGACTTCTTATCTACGTCTCCGAAAGAAAAAAGAGAGAAGGTTTTTTAGTCTCCAGGTGATGACGGACTGCTGCGAGATTGGAGTGCAGAGCTCTAATATTGCTGAGGTGCACTTTAAATGAAAGGAAGTGCAGCCGCTGTTTAACTTTTATCTTTTGTAACCCTAGCATATTAAGAGTGAGGTAGAAGAGGAGAAGAAAGTGAAATGGAGTCCCATGCTGCTAACAGTCACGCACTGGCAGGACAGCATCATTGGGGTACTACAGGGCAGCCTTTCATGTGTGGTTAGCACATTACTTGGGCCCCCAACTAATTGCGGTCGGCCAGCGGTGCACCGTGCCTCGGATCTCGGACCCTCCGCGACTAGTTACCCGATACGTCACTACCAGCGCGGTTCCCGCTGGTCTGCATACATTATGTCCACCACTTCGACCCAACTCCTCTAAATTGGCTACACTGGCCATCGTACCGGAACACGGCTAGGCCGTTTGGCGCTACGTTTTTGCCCAGGGGGTGGTCACAAGCCGTCGGTCGAAACCTACCACCAGTTAATGTCACCTGATTAGCACCACTCGGGGTCCGCGTGTAGGGCCAGCCAGGCCTCAGCTCCCAAAATTCGTCATTCCCTTTACGTAATATCATGTTGGTACATTTCAATTATGACGTTTAACGTCAGCGTGGAGTATCACCAGTATCATTACTGTGGGCGTCGTGACATCGCCCAGTGACACAATAATGATCGGCTCATGACACGGAGTTGACATGCACGCGATGTCCAACGAACGAAATTTATGTTTTCGAACAAATAATTGATATTTATACGATTGGTAATTTCAATAAATTGCGACTGTATATTTATGGGGTTCGGGATTATAGTGTTAGGTTGAAAGGAAGGCATAAAGTGTGTCGTCCGCTTCCCGCGTGGGTGACATGAGAATGAAATAAAAATTACGTTTGCTGTCAACTCGTTCACTACGTTGAAGTTGTGTCATAACTACAAACTGTCAGGAATGAGGTTAAATTTTATAAAATTATACTGCCTTTAAACAAGTGTTTCAACTTATTAAATTCTCAGTATTTTGTTCGGGTTGGTACTGCGTTGATTAGTGTAAGTACTTACGAGTTTCCTACCTTAACCAATTTTGATCAAAATAATACATACTTACTATGTTACAAGAAAAGTTGCCAATACCCAAAGACACTGGAAAAAAAAGAAACATCACCGTTTAAACATGACGTAACTATAAAAATAAAGTAAGACACAATTGATGAAGTAATTCACAAGATTAGTAATTCAATATCAACCACTCTACCTTGCCATAAATTATCATATAAACGACTATCGTTGAGCTATTAAAGCAGATATTGCATTAAGTATAAAATTATTGCTCGTAAAACATTTTAATGAACTTATGTGCACAATGGTAACGATGCTTGTCTGCCCTTTATAGCTAGAACAAAAGAATGATATATTATTTTTAGTAGTTGTATAGCTTTAATCGCTTTATTAAATGACGTATGTATTTTTTGTAACAGAGCTAAGTAAGAGGAGTTAGATGGACTAGATGTGAAAGGCAAAAAGCAAAACTTTGTACTGTAACTTTGAAGGAACATAACAAGCGGAGTCTTGGTAAAAATGCTATATGCGAATATATAGTTTCTACTAATAAGTAAAATACCTGTTTTATCAAGAATTTATAAAAGGTTAAAATCGTAAGTTCTACACTTAACTGTTTCCATATACATACATCCATTGGTAGCTCCTTAAGACCTTAGGTACAGTAATATTCAATCAGTGATTGTAAAAACAAAGAATGTATAGGATTGAGATGCCACCGAAATATAACGCGGTTTTTCGACTACCCAGTGATGCTATCAGAATCAAACTCAATCCAAGAAGAAGAGGTAAAAATCGAAATTTTCATCAAATCCAATTCACATTTTAATACAAAGAATGCAAAACATGATTTTGAGATCTATTTCTGATGTTCCTTGGTTCATTACCAACACCGAAATCCACGACGAACTAAAAATGAATACTGTGTTGGAGGAAATACAAAAACACTCATAAAAATACCAAGAGAGACTGGAAAGACACCCTATTGATCGAAAAGACTGAAAAGGAAAGACATAACATAGTCCAATTGCTAAAGTGGACTCAGCAACTGATTGGGTAAATGGCTCACTGGAGTCACGCTCATCCCGCCACGAATTCAAACTTCAACACACCTGCTAAAAGTAAAAACTGATTGCAGATTGAGAAAAGAAAAAAAAAAGAAAAAAATCCAATTCACACAAATAAACAAGAAACAGTGCAAAATATTAGAATCCCAGCAACAAGTAAAGCCACGTTTCAAGCTAGTTTCTCTAATAAAACAGAACAAACACTTTTATGATACGCCAAGCGTGCTCACATAACATAAATCATCGTCTGCTCTAATGGATAACCAGATATAAATCTATTTATGCAAAGTTTTCAATGCACATTTCGCATGCTAGATGACTATTTGCGTCATATACGGGGTTATACTTTACATCAACTCTTGGTTCGTTATATGTTCGCTAATTTGATTGAATGAGCATAAAGAATGATATTTTCTGTTTTTTACAATGATGGATGCTACAAACCTTGAGTATTTTTCATGATAAACTGAGTGCTACAGTGATCTATCTACGGAGTATCGAAATAGATTTTGACAGTGATTTATCAAAAATATTTACTGATTTTTCTTATATCTATTAATGTAAAATAGATTAAACTAGGTTCTGCCAGCAGCTTTGCTCACGTAAAAGTAGTAAATGATCCCAAAGGAACATACTCCCGGGATAACAAGTATCCTAGGAGCGTACCTTTCAGCCGTTTCAGCTTGAAGAAGCAATAAAAATACACACACACACACACACACAATACAAACTTTCGCCTTTATAATATTAGTTGATAGCAGACCATATTTATGAATAGAATCTCATCACAATTCGCTATTTTAATGTATTATATTATTATTAATTTGAACATCCCTTCTATCAAGGTGAAGATCTAAAATACTCAAATTTTATTATTCTTCTTTTTGCTTGTTCTGTCCATCAAGCTTTTAAATTTATAACCAAACATCTTTGAATTTCAATGACGCTAGGTTATACATTTAGAAACTTTAACTATAGACATTCATAAAGTGGTAAAGTGATAATTATAATATCCCATTGCTATATCAAATGTAATTTCAATTTTTGCCTTAATAGACACATTATCAACTTCCAAGGAAATGACAAAGCCAAAGTCAAAACCTTTAAATTATTCATCGAAATGATAGCGTTTCCAACTACCAATAGCTGGTAGTAACATTGTATCAATGCAATAACCGTTGATTATCGTCCCTATAATTCAATGGACATTATTGTCTGTACCATGTAATCTAACTTTTATGAAATAATTATTCCTATGGTTGTGGTGTCCTGTCATTGAAACTAATTGAGATTTTATGGAAATGTCCTTTTTTATGCTCTTTTAGACTACTAGTTGGAATTGTATTAGGGTTTTCTGCAGTGCATTAGTTTATAAAATCTGTATTCAAATTATTGTTGGCTGGATATTTTAGTTTGGTGTTAGCATAGTTCTTATATTTATCTTTTATTTTTTTCTGGTTTTTATCCATATTAATTTTATCCACATCATGTAATTTCATTTCAAGTACGTATTAAAGATTATCAAAAGTGACATATGACTGTGAAATTAAATGTAATTGAGTTGAATAAAATATGGGTATTCGTCTATTCTTAGCCATAAACTGCAGGATTTTTATTATTATTATATTATTTATATTTTTTTTAAACGTAAAAGAGCTAAGCAAGTAAATTAATATACCTCTTAAATATAGCGGCAGGCGCCAAAGATGTTAATAGTTCTAATTAACGTAATCTAGCAAGTAGTCGTAATAAATTACCGTAATTACATATTGGCTTATCTTTTAAATGCGAAAGAGGATGAGACTCAGATTAAGAGTAATCTAACTCCATCTACGTTACGAAACATACTTGGAAAATAAATTTTCTAGTGGAACTATCTTACAGGATTTATCACTGATCATTCCATGTCTTCTACCAGTACCTTTTTTTAAGGTGAGAAATCATTTAATGACTTCTCTCGCCCTAGGGTGGAGCGAGAGGGCGTGTCAAACTTTTACTGACTTAAACGATACCTATATTCCTTCAGTTGCATTTTGTGTTCTAGGACCACGAGTATCCCTTACCCTAACAGGCATCGGCCTTGCTGGTCCCTACGGTTATATGTTATGTTATGTCTGAGTATGGTTTCCGCACTTAGTCCTATGCGGACCATTGTACGAGGGCCATGGTGGCCATAACCTTATGTGGGCTTATTCCAACCAGCCTACCTCTCTCCAAAAACAAATTAGGCCTCTCTGGTTTTTCAGGGCATCACTATAAGTGAATTCGGGGATCCTAAGGTTCGTGCGCGTATTTCAGTGACACCTGTGCAGTCTAGGAGCACATGTAAAGAAAGAAAGAAAGAAAAGAAAGAAAAACAATTTCAATTGTCTCCTCCCCCTTCAAGCATGCTTTGCACAGGGGACTGTGATGCCTATTGTGTGGAGGTGCTTGTTCAGTGTGCAGTGTTCGGTGATGGTCCCCGCCACCAGGCGCAGGCTGCCTCTGTCCAGTCTTATGGCCCCTACGGTTTGCTGACTTTTCTTTGAAGTACGCGTGGAACACTACGTGCCGTTGACGACTCGGGCTCGGTCCTTATAGGACGAGCGGACGGCGAGCTCGCCATTGCTCGTCCTCCACAAGCCTACGTCTACGGTGGCCGGAGATCGCTCTGTGATTCCCGACTTATTTAATTCCCTGTAATTTTCTTTGACAAACTTTTTGAAGATAGATATATTTTTGCGACACTTATGCGAAGATGAAAATATATCCAGCTGCCAAAGATCCTAAAGCCAAAAGAGTCTATGACCTACTAAAAGTCAAGTCGGAATAAAATACCTACTTAACGTATGCTCTAAAAACAAACCAGCCACGTAGAAACAAGCTCATGACCCAAGTAATAAAGGACAAAATGATTGACTGACAAATACGACAGTTCGCTTCCACCCCAGTGCCACAATACCCACAGTAGCCCATTATTCAGTCAGTCAACTTTTCCTTTATCCCTCAAATCACCCATTTCAAGTGAAATGATCCCACTCACTGGACCGTCCTCAACAGTTCCACTGAGTTACGTCCACTGTGTTACCGTAGCTTTGTGAGTTATTCGACTAAATATGTCATCGCACTTTGATACCGATGCATTAATAAGGGGCAGGCCTGAGTTATAGCATGTGGAAATAGTGGCTAGGGATGTGCTGTCGCGCGAAAGTCTCGATGATTTAATTTGGCATAATATGTGTGTAATGTGAAAAGGGTGTAAAGGTTTCCAAATTTAAAAGCGAGGTATAGTCGAGTAATGCAAATCACTAGGTACACATTTAAAGAAGTGGTTATTAAAACCTGACCATTAAGTAATTTTAAAATTACTTTTATGTATTACTTGATTGCTATTACGAATGAGAGTTTATTTTTGATAAGATTAGTCAATTCTGATTTATTGACTTGTCACAGAGAATAAATGGGAACAAACAGTTAAATAAATTTGATAGAGGATATTAATTATGATAAAATAGAGCTGCAAAAATATGGGGGAGACCATTGCCCAGCAGTTACCATAAACCATAGGCTAAGCGAAAATATCAGAAAGATTATTTTTTCGTAAAACTTTTCATCAATAAACCATTTGCATCCTAGCGATAGTTAATTATCTTTTTTTATAAAATATCGCAGCATGGCATACTGAGATAGCAGCTTTTTTGGCCTAACACAGATTTTCATAGTGTTAGTATTCGATTCCCAAAAATAGTTATTTTTTTCGTTCTCGAGTCAACAAAATCTACCGACATTTTCTCCTCTCGACACTCCCCCATCCTTGGTCCGCACCTGTCGCTCATAAACCATCAGCATATAAATATAAAACAAATCTGCTGTTCCTTTTATCTCTAAGCGCAACGATAAATTACGACTAAGCCCTTATCCAGCAGTTTGGAGCTTCAGATGGCCCGCTAACAAGTTTCACGATATTTATGGCAAGACTCAACTTTAATTGAGTCGGATGTAATGTATGGATTTTATTAGGTAGGTGTAAAATACGGTTTTTCTAAGTAAAATCTTAATGTTAATTGAAGGTTGAAAGAAAAAACAGTATAAATATCTATACCAACAAATGGTAGTATAACTGCCCAGTGCGGGTTGGTGGATGTCACATGT
The DNA here is from genome assembly GCA_905147345.3 of Mythimna impura. NCBI lineage: Eukaryota > Metazoa > Arthropoda > Insecta > Lepidoptera > Noctuidae > Mythimna > Mythimna impura. The sequence goes on from LR990344.1 coordinate 2,261,072, forward strand.
CTTCGAATTTTTGGTTCTAGGACCTGTCGGTTACATCACGATTTTTTCCTTCACCGTTTTGAGAGCAGTGGGGATGAAATAAATTACACAAAGTAATGCGCCTGGCTGGGTTTGAACCCGCAACCTGCAACTCGTAAGTTGTCGCCGTTACCACACGGCCACCACTGCTCACGTAAAAAAAAATAGATACCTCTAATAGAGTCATGATTTTCCAAAAGTATCTTTACTATTTAGGTACTTAGTATACTAGTCCGGAAATTTAATCCCCAAAGTAGGTCTATCAAGTCCATTTACCATCGTATTACGATGGAAAACGACTTGATCTATACAGCATTTCCAAAGACTATCTCATAACAGTAAAGTAATCGTACACAAATCTCTCTGTATACATATTTACGCAGCAGTCGCTGAAGCAACGCGGCCGCTTGACTAACCATCTACAAAACGATTTGTATCCGTGCGATCGCTCCCACAAAGCTTTGATCACAAACTCGCCCGCTTCACACTAATTAAACCGACTGAGCCGAACAAACGTTACTCGTAATTAAATAACGGCAATAATGAGCTATTATGAAAAGTTTAACCATTTGGAAATAATCACTGAGCACAACACTAGCCAATAATCCGGCAAGTACAAGTTACCAGACAAACGTCTCGTAAACACACGCTAACACGAAAAGCAATTCTCATTCAACGATAGCTTCAACACTAAAATATCATTTTTAAATCCGACGTGGTAATGCGCGCCGCGGGTCCGACGGACCACCTTGTCAGCTAGCGCGTAAATTAACATGAAAACGTCATACAAAGAGTAACCCTTCGCCGCCGCATAATAAACTACTCGGGTCTCCCGGACCCCGCGGCGCGCCCGCGGTGCTGCCTATTCAAACGGCCGGACATTATCGTAAATATTGTGGTATTTATTCAGATTTCGGGCACAAACAATTCAATTCACGCACCGGCTGCTAATTGGGCATAAATCGTCGTAAAAATATTCAATAAGCTTCTCGCATCGATTAATATTTTAAACACTGAATGCCTTCATTTGAATTCGAATTAAGCGGCGCGTAGATAATGCTGTTCGTCGATTTGTCGACGGGCGACCTATTGGAAGGGTTTTTTTTTTGTTCGGTTTTCATTCGACAACAAAAAATAAGCGTAGGTATATCGCTTCGCGGCATGGAACGAATTAATCGACAATTATTCTTGATTAATTTGTTTAGGCCGTCTTAATGCTCGAATATCGTTAAACTCACTCGCACGGAATTAATTATACTGGGTTATTTCAACTATACGAGTTGGTATAATAGAAAAAGTAGGCACGTTATGAATTTCATGCAAAACAGCGATCATTATTCAAGCTAGCGAGATAGCGAAACTGGACCTTAATGGCGGGCCGTTAACATATAAACGAAAAGCATTTACAGTGAAAAAAAGGTAACACGCCAGACGGCAACACGAAAAACGTCAAGTTGAACACTTTATAATAGAAATAATAACGCAACAGCCGCCATGAATTATTGCCCACATTTCATGTTAAATTGTATGTAAATGGCGGGCCGGTGCGACACGGCTCCCACAATAACATAATAATGGTGGATTTGTGACTCACGTCAGGTTGTTAGTGTGTACTTAACCCTTTATCGGGACACGCACGCGGGACGTGAGATCATTACTCGGGTCGCGGCGACCGCTCACAATAGGAATGTACGCGTTAGACCCCGCGTCTTACGAGGGTTAACGTTGAATTTCGTGAACAAGTTACATGTGTGTTTTTCGTCTCGATACCGGTTCCCGATAACACTCATTTGGGTTACAATAGATATATTTTTTATTCAAATTGGACGTGTACGTACACAATGGTAGTTTAAACGCTACTGAACCGATTAAATGTACGATTTATGAACGTGTTACTCAAATAAACAAGCAATGGACTGGTTTTTTAATTGAACTGGTTCAGTTGTTTCGTAGGTATGTTTGTTGTTGTTCGAACAAAATAACGTAAATAAATTGAGAACTTGATGATTTTCTAGTCACCGCGTTGATTATAACCAAGGCAGTGTGGGAATTGAAATAAAAAAGAGGGAACATTTAAAAAAAAAGACGATGATTCTGAAAAATTAAAACACATACCTAACTGAACAATAAATTTTACCTTTTCAGTGTATGAATACAGAACATATTTACAAAAAAAAACATGTTTAATTTTCGGAAACCTGAAGGCCTTTTCTTTTCGATAAATGACTTCACCCACTTTAGAGTGGAGTGAAAGGGCTTGTCAGACTTATACTGACTAATTCCCACTTGTGTTTTTTAGCTAAAATCACCAGCCCCCCTAGCCATGTTAAAATCGTATCGCTCGCGCCGAACGCCTCGAGTAGGCCACGCCTCCGATTCTTTTGTTCTGACCACGTGACTGAGCGTTGAGAAGACGTCAGAACAAAGGAATCGGAGGCGTGGCCTACTCGAGGCGTTCGGCGCGAACGATACGATTGTAACTTGGCTAGGGGGGCAGGGCCTTTACTTCACTACGTGAAAGTTTAGTGGTCTCCGTTAAAAATCGAAAAAACACTAAAATGTTTGTACATTAAGAAGACAGAAAGCTAACATATTTATTTGGCAGTTATAGATACAATAAGTAGAAAATATACCCTATTCATCTGGGCTTGAGACAAAATGTAAACAAAGAAAACAATTTAGATAAGTAAGTACCTTCAGTCAAGTTTTTTCGACATGTTTGAATACATTAATAACAGTCTCCTTTTCTGTTGAATACAGTGGAGTTTTCTTTGCACGCTTTTTCTTCGGCGAATACTAAGAATTCAACGAAAATATCTGAAAGCGGCACTCTCAAATCAACAAGTTGATCGATAGTGAAAAAGATGGCGGATTATGACCCGCCCGATGGCAAAACGTCATACTTTAATGTAAAATGTTTGCAGTATCTGTGGTCTATAATTTAGTAGTATTATACATGGTTTGTTTATCTTTTGTCTCACGGCTCCCTGAATAGGGTATAATTATGTAGAAACTTAAAATAAAAAAATAACATTACGTGCCTCACGGCTGCATCAAATAATATCCAGTAAATATAGCAGTATTGTTCAAAAGAGTTACCATGACCCTCGACCGTAAAGAGCAACTGATGGTACACAGGTTGGTTTTAGTCAGTAAAAGTCTGATACTCCCTCTTGCTTCAGCCAGAGCTGGAGAAGTCATTTGATGATTCCTCATTTGTATAAAATACGAGTCAAAATAAAATACAAAAATGAAATAAAACAGTTTGATTCCTGAATCGATTTTCGAATATTTTTCCGAATTACAAAAGGTAATTATTTTGTGACGTAAGATTTTTTCCTTCACTTATGTTACGAGACCATAATGTTATTTCTTCTGGCCAAATTACACCATAAACGGAGCATAAACGGCCTTATCTTTAGAATTTGTGGACTTGGAAGTTTGATTTTTTCACTGATCCAAAGAGAAGGGGGTAGCAGACGAAACAAGAGTATTTAGTATTAATTTCAGCTTAATACCTCCAGGCATTCCTAAGAAAAAGGGTCTTGACAGACTGACAGACGGACACCAAAGTGATTTTATAAGGGTTTTGTTTTTGCGAACTGAGATACAGGATCCTATATAGACAACGTATTATATTTTTGAGCCGTTTGGGGTTGAGACTCTTGGGCCGTGGGGTCCGAGTGCACATGCGCTTTTTAAAGAATTATCCAAACGGCTAGTTGACACTTCGCGTGACCAAAGGGCTGGCTTTTACCTCGGTCAGAGATTAAGCATTGCCATACAACGTGGCAATGCTGCCAGTCTTTTGGGCACACTTCCAGTCGACAGCGATGCGGAGGAATTTTTTGACGCCATATTTTAGGTAGGAGTTATTGTGTATATATTATGTAATTTTAATTAGTTAAGTGTTTTTATTTTTCTTGTCTTGTCTATATCGTATGATCAAAATAAAATATATGACTACCCATTTCGGTTAACTACGTAGCAGTTATCTGAAGTTGGTTTTCAACTGCAATTTACTTTAGGTGGGCTTTAGTAAAGTTTTACTAGACAAGTCAACACAGACACTGACTCACATATACCTCCATACAAGTCATTGCAATAACCCAAAATCGCATTACGTCCGATCAAAGCTCAGACGATCCGCCTAGTCGTTACTTCAGTGATTTTGTAACAATCGCCGCGGGCTCGGAAATTGCTTCCCGATCCTCGAAACCGCCCCTAGCCTCATGGGATGTAGGGTTTAGGGGATGGAGGGTTAATGATTAAGTTTTATGCTATGGAGGATTATGTGGAGGTTATTTTTAATCGTGTGAGTGTTGTTGGAAATTTTCTTTTTTTTTAACCTTTCGAATACCGTAATTAAAGACACAATAGAAAGACAATGAGAGAGCGAACCCGGCGTTCGCTTGTGGTTTAATTAAATTTATATAAACTAGTGCTTCACTGCAATCCCACCTGATGGTAAGCAGAGATGCAATCGTCGATAGTGAAGCCTTGAAGACACCTAAATTATAATTGGGTTTAAAAAACTGAATTGAAATTGTTCCAGTCCTTCGATGTACGCGGATATGTATCTATTTTTTATTTATATTATGATATTTATTATTACAAAATTCTTAATTTTACTGGTTTTTATTATCCAATATTGATCGAGATGACGGAACTCTTAGCCTAAAGTCTATGTAGAAAATCTATGTATTGGGTTACCATTTTGGAGGTATGTGGAACAGAGAGTAAAATCCTCCGACTAGACGGGTGTTATGTCTGGTGGGCAACTGCCCGCAGATGATTTCGGGCTGCTCTTTAAGTTCAAATCGCGCGGAGAACTTTAATTCACTTTTTTTTTGTTTTTTGATGCAGGATTAGTTCTCATGTGACCCCATAGATGTCGCTACACCGTTGAGGACTCATTTTATAAAGCTCTAGTATGAACTATGAGTTTCAAACTTGGAATTTTAAGATCAAAAGGACTTTATATTTAAGGCATGTGTCCCTATTTCAAAATTTGTTATTCTATTGTTTCTTTTATTTATTTATTTTTACAGAAGGCTTACTGACTAATAAACCAATAATATAAAGATAGTAATATTAACAAATTACTAATTATAAGCCACCACACATAAATAGAAAAAAAAATAGAAAAAAGGAAAGTACATACAAGTAAATTAATTAATTAAGAGAGAAGTTAACTATAATTGAAAAATGTCTGTGCCATTTACAGTCGTAAGGTCGCCACACTACTGTAGAACGAGTTGACATTAAGGTCCCTAGGAAGTATTTTGGGTTTGGTATTTTTTGTAATATTTATATTTATGACCCTTTTTATATGCAATTGAAACCTTTAATGTGGAAATATTGCAATTCAAACGGTCCGTAAAATTTATCAAAATAATTTATATCAATTTGAATTGCCCAGTGACTCCTGACACCCGAAGCATCTCATATGACGATGGCTCGAATGTGAAAATGTCCTCAGACCTAAACCAGGCAGAAAATGAAGACGCCATGTCACCTCGGTTTATTTATTTATTAAAACTTCATGCAACACAAAAGTACAAAAGCGGACTTAATGCCTTTGCTTTGTGGCTTGTTGCCACTCCCCAAAGGCTTGCCTAGTGCTGGGTTGGAACTATGACTGTCTCCATTCTGCCATGAGATCCCACCTGGTCACGACAGCGCTGTTGTTACGCTTCCACGTGCCATTCATATGTGTGTGCTAAGACTATTGCCCCCAAATCCCATGGTGATAGGCGGGCAAGAAGGCTCGCTGCTTTACCCTGCACCTACCGGCTGGCCCCACCATCCGGATAACCAGGGTCGTCCTCTTATGTGAGTTAACTTCGGAGACCCCAAGGTCCCGAGATATCTCAAAAATATTATAAATAACATTTCAGCTCGCTTCTATGTATAGTGGTCTTGTCAAAAATTATCACACAGAGAGACACACATCTTGAAAGACGGATTTCGCAAAACATAAAATAAGTGTATTTTTCCAAGCAAACTAACAAATAGTTGAAGGTCGCTCCGTGGAAATTACTTTCACAACGCGCGGTCTCACGACATGTAATTCCTTTCATATAAACTTCAGTAAATAATTCACTCATTATGTGAGGAAAAACTAGTTGCTTTGCATATTGAACGATTGCAAGAATCAATAGGAAATATCTCAGTTGAATGTGAAGTTTTTCTCGTTTTCCCTAGCAATGGCAGCTTTGTTGTGTTTGAAATTAGTGACAAGACAGAAAATTGTCTTAGTGAGTGATAAAAAGTTAGAAACAATTATGAGAAAGAGTAAAAAAACTTTTTACAAAAAAAATACAACCGACTTCAATGTAAGTAAAAACACTAAAAAGTGCAGAATAACTTTAATTTCGGAAGTCGGTGTTTCTATAATAGTTTTGTCTCTTCGTTATTTAACAATGACTTCCGAAATTAAAATTATTATGCACTTTTTAGTGTTTTTTTTTTACATTTAAGTCGGTTGTATTTTTTTGTAAATAGTTTTTTATTTTACACTTTTTAGTTGTGGTAAAGTTGTGGTAACTAAAAAGTACCCCTCAATCAAACTTAAAGCTATCGCGTATACTTATAAACAAAGCAATTTTACTTGTTACGACAGTTCTGCTGTGATCCTTTGAGGAGTTCCTTTCCATATCTTCGAAGTTCATCATTAGATCATAACAATATTTCTATTGGACCAATGTGGAAGCATAACCTTTCAATCAAAAAAATAATTTTCAAAATCGGTCCACAATTGACCGAGAAATCGGTGAACATACATAAAAAAAAAATACATACAGCCGAACATAGAACTCCACCTTTTTAAAGTCGGTTAAAATATCCGATTTGTACCCTGACGATATCGTCATCATGTTTCTACTTTGGTCCTCTGTTACTTAAAGTCGAAGCAATATGTTTTATTCTTCCTTCAATCTTTTGTCCAGTCAATCGTCAGATCACTGATTCCCTTTTCCTTCATAATCCTTTCTCACTCAATTTATCCATCCTTTCTTTGGCAACGAGTCATGGCCTTGAATGGTTGGTCACAGCTCAGAACCAACTATCGATTAGACAAAAAGCAATGAACATTGCTGTTCTTAATATGTTTCTTCTAGTTTTATCAGCTGATATTTATTTTATCTTTCTGCAAGTATGCCACAGCTTTGATCTTTAAAATTTCTTTGTTTTCACCAACCATTGGATCTAATTTTTATTCCCACAGGCTCTAGTAAACTGACACCTGACTAGTCAAACAGTCACGTCTCAGTTTGATAGCTGCCGCAATGATACCACCAATAAAACGTGCCGTTTTCATTGGTCACCTGATGGCATTTAAAAATATATACTACCTTAGGTGGGCATTTAATTTTAGCCGATAAAGTAGTGCATACGGACATTAACAGACACGAATAGGTATTTGTATAAAAAGTAAAAAGTGACTGGTAGACAGTCAGACAGTTTATGACAATAGTAAAGGTGAAAGTAGCATTAAGCAAAATCGTGCATTTTAAGCTTAATTTTTAGCAGAAACCAACAAACCTCTCACATTGTACAATTCAATAAATTTTCTTTAAAAGAAAGACGACAAGTATTCACGCTTATCAAACCGTGAATACTTGTCAATATCGGCAGGACAGGCACAGTGATCCGTGGAGTACCTATCCTGCCGATTCTTCTTCATAAGAAACGACATATTTGAAGCGGGCTTCTGACGTTAGAAGAGCCATGTAGGCCTGCGAAATAAAATATTTTGAATTGGATGAAAAACATATTCTAGAAGCCAGTACCTGTAAATATGTGATTTTCAATCATTAAAGAAAAAGTTTTTACGAGCCAAGCAACCAAATCTCTGTATATTTGAAAGAACAAAAAAATTGAAAAAACTTTATTTGTGACTTTTTTTTTCGGTGGGAAAATCATCCAATGACATCCCCTGCTCTTAGGCGGAGCGCGAGAGTGTGTCAGACTTTTACTGAATAAAAACCTACTCCTATTCGTTCGTTGCCTTTCATACCAGGGCCGAGTCTTCCTTTCAGAAGCAGAAGACTCTTGGCCCCAGTAGGCTTCGGCTGGACCCCTACGGCTTGCTGACATCTCCTTGAGGCGCGTGTGGCGCGCGCGTAACACACACGCCGTCGACGACTTGGGCTCGGTCCGGATGGTTACCGGACGATCAGACAGCGAGCTACCCATTGCTCGCCGTTCACAAGCTCGCGCCTAGTGACTTTACAGGTAGGTTTTAAAGATAGATAATGTGGATATTCAAAAAAAAAACCGTCACTTCATCATGAATTTCTTCTGCAGCTCTTACCATGCCTTTATATTTTGCCTTAAACTTTTTCCAATGTACATGTTGAAATTGGTTTTTAACTTCCTTAACAAGTTCTTATATTTCAAACCTCTGTCTCAAGAAACTTCTTCAACATCCACCTTCACTCCCCTATCCGTGCCTATGATCAGACGTGGAGGATTAGCGCTATCATTCGTTAGCACAATACCGTAAGGGCAAATATGTGTGTTTGTTTTACTGTTTAATTCTTTGTTACGACCCTTAACACCGCTAAGATGTTGAGATATGAAACGTCGGGGTGTCTGGGAGTATAATGTGTTGTATTTTACGATTATGGGTTGGTAAGTTTTTACTGTTTATAATATTTTACGAAGGGTGTAATAAGTAAGTATTTAAGCTTCTATTCCAAAACAAAACTTGTTTATCTTTTTTTGAAAAAATTCTATTTTGTTTTAAAATAAAAGTGACATAAAAAATATACCTTTTTTTTAAGTTGTAAAATCTAATGACTTCTCAAGTTCCAGAGCGGGGCGGGAGGGCGTGAGCGACTTTTACTGACTAAAAACACACTCCTGTTCCTTCACTGCCTTGCGTTCCAGGACCTTCGGTCGAATTTTCCTTTCGAACCAGTTGAATAAAAATCTGTCAAAATGTGCAAACTGTTATTTTTGCTAAATAGATCACAAAAACACTCTGGGTCGTCGGCTTCAGTATATTTTTATAATAAAACCATTTAATCAAATAAACTGATAAAAGAATCATGTGTGACACAATATAGCAGATTACATCTTCAAACCCTAATCTCTTCAAACCTGATGTCAAAAACGCTCCGGCATTAATTGTAACTGCGATTATACCCCTGCATTAACATAAACATACAAAAAACCTTTATCAGAATTCACACATGCATGTAATCATTGTTCTGTCATCGTTAGCCCGATCGATCACACGCTCGTCGCTAAATTCAGTTTAACACAATAGCACTTAATAACTTCACGCTTCGGTGGGCCTTCATGAATCACACTGCGCTATTCTTATACAAATTAGTTGAATAAAACATTGAAACGACTAAGCGAATATAGTCTCTATTCTAATAATCGTAAAGTTTGAGTTCAATGCTAAAGGACGGTACTATTTTGAAAGCAAAAAAACTGGATCATTTCCTTTTGACAATTGACGCGCTAAAGGGATCCCATCCATCTATGTCGTTTACTACTCAAGGCAGAGGAGGCCTGCCATGGTCGTCGTCGGTAATTGAGTGATTTAAGTCATGTTTTATTTATAAGACGGTGTGATTATTAAATTTTAATTTCTGTTTAAATTGATAAACATTTCTTGGATTTGGAGCGAATAGTTGTGTTTCTGACACCTGTCATTGGATAAGCTGTTTGGGAAATGGGTCCTATTGCCAACGCTTGAGGGTGTTTTGTAAGAAAAATATAAGGACCTCTGCAGTAGATGTCTTTATTCTATGTAAAAGGTTCTATTATTTTTTTCTTGCTGATTGTTTTCTTAATAGTGCCTGTGGCTTTGGTATTGATTTTGATAGCATTAATTACGAGAAAAATAATGGTGACTGTCATGTTTTTTTCCAAGTTATGCTAAATATATTATTAGCGGTTTTCAACTGCTCCAACTCCATATAATTTGCTCAATATACAATCTTTCTTGTCGTCATCAAGTCCTACATATTGTTTTACTTCACAAAAGATATTTTGATTCGCGTACCTTGCCTCCCCATCTGCACTAACGACTGAAAACAGAGCATAACTCATATCATTAACATTGTAATCATGTACCCACCGAGCCATGAAAGTCTATGTTTGCATAAAATATTACACGCATTCAATTCTTCTGATGGATTATACCTCGTTATTTGAATAGGAACAAATGTGTCGTCAGTATGTGTGTTGAAATAGGTAAATTATAGTGACAAAACTGACACTGACTTTTTATAGTATATATACTTGGGTAACATTATAAAATAGAACTGCAAACAAATTTGAACAATGAGATAATGCTTCTCATCGAAGCATTATCCACTTAGGCACTTACCACATCAACCTACAAAACATTTTCACACCATTTCGTTCAGGAACCATTTCGTTCAGGGTTGTAATTATACAAACTATACATATATGTCATCATCATTTCAGCCGAAGGACGTCTACTGTTGGACATAGGCCTCCCCCAAGTGTCACCACAACAAACGGTCCTGTCCGTCTCGCATTCCCGCAACTCTCACCAGGTCATGGGTCCACCTTGTGAGAGGCCTTCAAACGTTGCGTCTTCCGATGCGCGTTCGCCACTCCAGAATGTTTCGGCTCCACTGACCATCCGATACATACATATATGTACTACACATATACATATAGTATTAACTATGTAATTACTAGTAATAAGCCCTTACCTCGGTGATAATTTAACAACTGCTCTCTCGCTACTTATACCACATATTTTACCAGACCTAAAACACCCCAAATTTTGTCCATAATTATGCACAAACAAACTCAAGAAGTTTCAAAACGTCAAACAGACACTTGAAAATTACTCTCACCAAAACAGAACCCCGCGGGCATAGCCGGGCGTATTCATACCATTGCGAAACGTACCAAAGGGGTCATTTCACGTCAAGTCATGAAGCCCAAGGTATTAATTTACGGTATTTCATTGAACGCACCATGTTTTCTTCTGTCGACTTCCTTTGTTGTGACTGACAGTGTAATAACGCATTATACCCTTTTAAATTCATTGTTGTTAAGTTTTTGTATAGTATTATCCATTGCTACTGTTTAAATTCTCAATCGTCATTCTTTTTTTCTTTAGTTATATCTGAATTGTTTGAATCTATATCTTTGGTTGTATCGTTTGTACGGTGGTTGGCTGATTTGTTTTCAACGGAAAGTAATGTGGTTTTCTATTGTGCAACAAAGTTGCACGCCGTTTAGTAATCGATGGCTACAACCACTGAAACCACTTCTTCTCTTCCTGGGGGTGTTCTAGTTTTGTAAGTATATAATTACTTTAATTAAGTTGAAAGGCTTCGGCATTCCCCTGTATGTATGAACAATAATAATTTCTTTGCTCCTATTAAGTGTATCTCTTTTACATAATTAGGTGTAAATTTCATTGCTGTACAGAATGGCGTTCATTTTAAAACTCAGAATTATTAATCGAGACTTGTCATCTTTCTAAAAAATATAGCTTTTTTATCCGAGACAAATAGCGAGTAAGTCCTTCGATGTCCTTTTCCAAAACAATTTATTTGCAGAGAATAAGTTATAATAACATCTGCCTCTACAAATGAGACAATATGACAAACATGGCCATTTGCTACAGAATACTGCTTTCATTTCACTCGCTCATATCTCCCGATGTTAGAATATCGTGGGCAACATTCTGCCCACTTGCTGGGGAACAATTACGTATTTCAAAGTCTATTGCCTTGTCTTTCTTAATATTTTGATTTGACTGTTTCTGATTATGGTATAGACTTAATACTGGCCTTCAAATTCTGGATCTGGCAATGACCAACGAAATATGCCAATTTCATCAATCTATACAATTTTGAAAAATAGTTTTTCCATTAATGAATTGTTTAACGTTTTTTGAACAGTCATCATCGTTTTCAAGAGCAGTGATGTCCCAGTGGTAACGGCCATCACTTTCCTACGAGTTGTAGGTCATGGCTTAAAACCCAGGTAGGTGCTTTACTTCGTGTAATTTATTTCATCCCTACTGCTCTCAAAACGGTAAAGCTAACCGGCTTGTCCTAGAACCAAAAAGTTTTAAATATGTATGTGATATCAATCAGCCTGCACTGAGCCCACGTGGTGGAATACGGCCCATTCTATCTCCTAGAGAGGAGGCCATACATTATAAGGCTGATTATGCTATCATAATTTTTACCTAAAAAAAAACCATAAAGACATAGGACAATAAGCAAGCAAGCATTCTCTCTTTCACATGCAGTGTCCACCTGCGGTACTTACCACGCTGCTTATCCGACAGTATCTATCTCATTCATACAGCTAGTCGTCTGAAATCTTTATTATATAATAGAGTAATTTAAAAAAACGTGTCACACCGACGGAATCGAAAATAGACACTGAGAGTGCCTGATATAACTTTTATATGTAAGTCACATTCTATCACAAAAAAATCCTGTTCTATCTTCTATCCCAACACCTAACAACATCCAAACACGGCAATTTGACACACGCGTTAGTCGCAAGATCCACAATTTCTGCGCAAATATAACGCCATTGTGTCTTTCATTACAAAGTGGGGTCGCGTCTAATATCGCGTGGCGGCCGTGTGTGGCCGGCCTAATTGCTCGTTACATGTTCCAACGTGTTAATAAATATGGATTGAGATTGTCTTATTAATATGTTTTGAGGTTAAAGTGAACGTATAGGAATGGGTTTAGGAGGAAAGGTTTCATAAAATATGTTTGCACTTCCCAACTACCTAACTTTATTAAGACAGACTTCCAACCTACCCGGATGCAACTGAATACCAGTATTTTACATGGAGCGACTGCTATCAGTTGCCCCTGCATTCTAGGACCACGGTTTTCCCTTTTAAAAGTCAACCCATTGCCCCAAGAGACTTCGACCCTGCTGGGCCTACGGTTTTGCATGATATCTCTTTGAGGCGCGCGTAGAACACTACGCGCCGTCAACGACTCGGGCTGAGTCCAGACGGTTACCGGACATCCGAAAGGTAAGCTAGCCATTGCTTGTCGTCCCAAGGCCCACGCCTATTGTAGGGACTGCCTATCTGACATCCACAACCCTCGTGACATTAGTAACCAAGGTAAATACCATTTGGTAAGACTTTTTTTTTTTATTAATGATAGGTTCGCGTTTGACCACTATCACACCTGATGGTAAGCGATGATGTGGTCGACGATGGAACACGCTTGCCTAGAAGTAGCCTATTCACTCTTGACTTAAAGACCCCTAAGTTGTAGCTATCAGGAAACACAGACTCCGGCAAGGAATTCCACTCCTTGGCTGTAGGCATAATAAATGTGTTCTCAAAACGTTTTGTGCGTATGGGTGGGATGTCTACCATGTACCGGTGGCGCAACGCCGTACGTCTAGTGGTCCGATGATGGAACGGACTTGGCGGAATTAGATTGTGTAATTCCAGTGGACACTCCCCGAAATGTAAACGATAGAAAACCGACAGGCTAGCAACTCGGCGGCGATGCCCAAGGCTTTGGAGCTTCGACTCAACAAGTGCATCATTGCCGATGATCCTCTTGGCTCGCCTCTCAATCGACTCTAGCGCATCATGCTGGTATTTGGCAGACCCGTCCCAAAGATGAGAGCAGTACTCCATATACGATCGTACTCGCGCTTACTTAGAAGACTTAGTTTTATCCAAAAAGCAAAATTATACAAGGTATCAAAAAATATTTTGAATAGAAGGAAATTAGAACCCAAAGGATATAAAAATCATTAGAATCATAATTTTTAAACAGGGTTCTTAGTTGAGGGGTTGAGAATACCCAATGAGGGAACGAATGGCCGACGAATAAGAGGTTACGAGAACTAGAGTGAGAAAAACACGGGTCTTGTTGTTAGCCAGTAAAAGATAGACTACTCTGCCATCGCCAGTTTGGGAGACATCCATGAAATATGTAGAATAACTAAAGCTATGCAGCTAAGGAGTGGAATTCCCTGCCGGAATCTATGTTTTCTGATGGCACATATACAACCTGGGAGTATTTAAGCCAAGAGTAAATAGTTGCTCCTTCGACGATCACATCGTCGCTTTCCATCAGATGAGATAATGGTCAAGCGCGAGCCTACAAGTAATAAAAAATAGTCCAATTTCCAAATTGAGTATAGAAAACTTTACCGAATCGCCTAAACGATTTTTTTTTGTGACGTAACTAAAAAATTACGGTTTTCAGGATTTTCCTATACTTGTGCTATGAGACCTTGCTTCATGCCAAATTTCATTCTAGGTCAACGGCAAGTACCTACCCATAGGTTTTGATTTCCTAGTGAGTGACAAAATATGTGTCTAAACGGAGCATAAACGGCCTCTAAGTCATTGCTACTTGGGGTCGCAAACCTGAGTATTTCAGCTTCATAATCTCCACGCGTTCCTCATGAGAAAAGTGGTCTTGACACACGGATGGACGGACTGACGAACAACAAAGTAATAATAATAATAATAGTTTATTTTCAGAAAAATACACATAGAAAATTCAATTGATAAAAACAATTTTGCCAAATAATAATTGGTAAATACAGAAAAGGAGTTTCGTTGGTACCTGTACTAATGAAAAACATTGTATCACAGGCACCAGCATCTTTCATTCTTTTATAATAAAGTGATCCTATAACTTCTTCCGTTTTTGCCGACTTAGATACGGAAACCTAAAAAAAAAGTTATATTTTTGCTTTATAAAACTCTATCGAGCTATAGAACTTTCTGAGATTTATCAAGACCACTAGAGTTACAATTACCAAGCAAATCCAAAAAAACTCCTCCATCACCCTTCACCACCAATTTTCCGCTGACGTCACAACCTTACATCACGCCACTTACATAAGCAGGGGCGGCAGACGTCGGTGTCGGCAGTGACGGGCGATCGGCAGCCGTGGCGGACGCCGGTAATTCTTTATGATTGATTATCTCCTGGCTAATGAGCTTCGCCAGTCTCGGGGTATTGGTGTAAAGAATAAGGTTGTAGCGATAGTAAATAATAAAATAGTTTAATAAACTAAAAAACACGCTTTTAGCACGCACTAAAAATAACAATTGGATGTCCGCCATGTTGGATTTAAGTCACGTGACTATTTTTTTCGTATTCCTGACAGCAAACCCTTTCATTTGATACCCATATCATGGGGGTGCATTTCAAATAGTCTATCCGCCATCTTGGACGTCCGCCATATTAGATTTAAGTCACGTGACTTTTTTTTCGTTTTACTGACAGCAAACCCTTTCATTTGATACCCATATCATGGGGGTGGATTTCAAACAGCCAGTCCGTCATCTTGGGGAGGCCGCCATATTGGATTTGTAATGACGTTTCTTAGCTAGTCATGTATCATCAGAACTTTGAGCGTGTGCAAAGTTTCATCTTAATCGAAGACCGGGAAGTGGGTCAAATTAAGATTCCAAGATTTTCTTACATACATAGTTACACTTACAAGTGAAGCGTTTTGTCACTTTTTTTTTCACTCATCCAATGATTTCTCCCGCTCTCTTCGTGTCTAGACTTTACTGACTAAAACCTACTTCTATGTTCCTTCATCGTTCTAGTACCCCGGGTTTTCCTTTCAGAAGAGAACCCATGGCCCCAGTAGACTTCGACCCTGCTAGGCCCCTACGGTTTTGCTGACAAATCCTTGAGGCGCGCGTGGAACACTACGCGCCGGCAACGAATCGGGCTCGGTCCGGATGGTTACCGGAGTCGTAAAAAGTTTGCTAGTAGGATCTCCGGCTGCATTCAAAATGAGTACTGTGCACCAGTCATTTGCAGGATGACAGTAGTTAAGTGATTGGTTGCTACGCTGCGTGTCATGGACTCGATTCTCACTTGGAACAAAAATATTTGTATGGCCCACAGATAGTTCTACATCTCTCATCCAACTCTCCTGTCGCAGGTCTGCTGGAAGGAGTTGGACCTTTGTAGGTACAGCTTATTTCAAACGACATGACATTACAAACACAAGCACAAGCTCTTCTATCTGCTTTTGTTCTTTTTATTTTGTGTTCAAGTGTTTGTGTGTACATAAATAAATAAATAGTTGGTCCGGGTCTGAGTGTCTTGTGTATGTAAGTTTTGTGTTAGTAAACGCACTCACGATATAGGAGTGATTCCTAGTGTGGGACAAAAATTGTATCTTGTTTACATATGTTAAGCAACTGATAGATCTATGCAGAATGAAAAGAAAAAAAATAAACTAACTTCAAAAACGACTAATTACTAATAACGTGATAAACTTGACAAATAATAAAAAGAAAATTATTGCCAAGACTCACTCGATATCCGTGACTCACACAAAGGCATCGAAAAACTTATAAGAGATTTCTGAGGCTAGGCTTTTCTTCGGCCAACGAATCAGCATTGCTATCCAACGTGGCTATGCTGCCAGCGTTCTGGGCACTTTTCCCATTGATATCGATGTGGATGAATTTTTTGATGCCCAATAATTTCTTTTTCTACCCGTTTGTAAATATTACTATTATTAGTTTGTATAAATTCCTATTTAGTTATTAATATTTAATAGTTTTGATGTTCGTTAGCGTACCTAATTGAGATAAAACTGAGTCAAAAAAAAGCAAGAGATTTCTTAATCTCTTGAGTTTGACAACAACAAGCTTCTAAGCAAGCGTGCTCCATCGGCGACCACGTCATCGCTTTCCATTTGGCAAGGTAGCATCCAAGTGTGAGTCTATAAACAGTAAAAAAAACAACCAAAATCTAAACACAGACAGATAAAAACTACTAAAAAGACTGATTATAAATTGTCTAAAATCGCTGTCACTACTCGTTTGCGTCCGTCCCATTATGAATTATGATCGCTTTCCTCCACAATAAGTGCATAAATAGGGGCCGGCTGATGGCCCGGTATACATCACGGCCATCCATCATCCGCGCTGTGCCAATGTCAATATTTTACCTACATCTTTTTGTATTGGAAGAAATCTCGCTGGTACGAAAACTCAGTTACTAGGCGTTTAGGGAAAATAATAAATAATAATCATTATTGATATCTTGAAGTCGAGACTACGACGAATCAATAATGAGACGAGTCTCAGCATAGTCTTCTTATTCTCCTAGAAGTTGTTAGTACTGTTATGCAAATTGGATTCGTGCTTTTGGTTGTGTTCTTATCTGCTATCATCATCATCATCATCATTTCAGCCGATAGACGTCCACTGTTGGACATAGGCCTCCCCCAAATGTCGCCATAATGACCGGTCCTGTGCGTCTCGCATCCATCGGATTCCCGCGACCCTCACCAGGTCATCGGTCCACCTTGTGGGAGGCCTTCCAACGTTGCGTCTTCCGGTACGTGGTCGCCAATTCGCACTTCCAGAACCTTTCATCCCCATCGACCACCTGTTCTGCGAGCAATGTGCCCTGCCCACTGCCACTTAAGTTTAGCGCTTCTTCAGGCTATATCTATAACCTTGGGTCTCCTGCGGATATCTTCATATCGTCTTATCTGCTAAGTCCACGTTTATTGCTCTTATTGCCTCAAAAATTGCATTAAAGGTAGCCCACGTTCAGGCTATGGTCCTGAGCAAGAAGGAATAGTATGTGGTCTACTCCTTCTGCGAAACAGCAATGCTAGCGAAGGAGACGGCCGCAAGAGTATGGGAACGGACTTCCTTACGCCCCAGCCTCCACAAAACGAGATGCCACGGAAGTCGGGAGACGCAAAGCGTTCTCCGGCCACCATAGGTGTGGGCTTGCGAACGGCGAGCAATAGGTAGCTCGCCATCCATCTGTCCAATAAAGACCTGAGTCGTCGACGGCAACCCTTAGGGGCCCAGCAGGACCGATGCCCGCTAATGCCACGGAAGCTGCAAAGGGTAACTGCAGGAATATAGGTGGGTTCTTGTGTATTGACTTGCCACGCTCCACCCTAAAGTGAGAGAAGTCTTGAGACCTCCAGAAAAACCCCAAAGGAATATACTTTACGGAAAAAAAGCAGCCTTTACCCAAATTCAGGTCACGATTCAAATCATATCAGGCATTGAGGTGATTGGTTAGTAAACTTTTTTTTTTTGTAAGAAATATTTCAGCGCCCATTCAGGGTCATATTCCCACATTTCACTCACATCTTGCTTACAAAATCTTTACTTTACCGCTAAAATCTTCTCTTTACCTTACACATATTACGTGCAAGATGAGTCTATAACAAATAAATACAACTAACACTACTTATAAACACATAGTACAGTGCTGAACATCTTGTTCGCGCGATGCACTTGCGTCGACGGAAGTCACACGGTCGCTTTCAGATCTGTTACAGAAATAGACGACAGAATTGGACAGAATTGGCGAAAACAGAGCGTCATTGTTTACTGGTATACTTTATGTTTTAGGATTCCGTACCTCCAAAGGACAAAACGGAACCCTTATAGGATCACTTTGTTGTCCGTCCGTTTGTCTGTCTGTCTGTCAAGACCCTTTATTTCGGGAACGCGTGGAGGTATCGAGTTGAAATTAAAACTATATACTCAAGTCAGTGGTCTCCTGAAACTGAGAAAAAATAAAACTTCTAAGTTAATGAAAAAAAAAAAGCGGCCGTTTATATCGCATAAAACGTATATTTCTACACTCTCAAGGAAATAAAAATTCATAGAGTACTTCCCGTTGACCTAGTACCCTGAAATTTGGCATGAAGCAAGGTCTTGTGGCACAAGTATAGGAATAAATCTGAAAACTGAAAATTTGTAGATACGTCACAAAAAAAAATCGGAAAAATCTTTGAGATTCGATTCGGGAATTGAACTATTTACACAAGTTAGTTTGTACGGAACCCTCAGTGTGCGAGTCCGGCTCGCACTTGCCCAGTTTTTTTTTATCATGACGTCATTTCTAAGTTTATCTATTAATAGCTTCTGCCAGCAGCTTCGTGAAAGTAGTTTTCTCCATACAAACTTTAGAACCCCGTTTCATCCCTTTATGGGGCGAATATAGTTTGTTCAGAATCAGTAACTAAATGGATTCCAATAGTTTTTACACCATGTTATATTTTTTCCCAAAAATATTTAAAAAGGCTACAAGTTGGACACCACCGACATTAAGTACAACACAGGTCACGGCAGATCATAGCGGGCATTGCGCCAGCAAACAGCTGGGTGCAAGAGCAAAACAACCCCTCAGTCGCCTGGATGGCTCGACTACGTATTATTGCTGACATAACAAGCTTATAACTTTGTGATTTTTCATGATACAGTTATGAAATTTTGTAGATAAAAATATGTGTATACGTGTTTCGGGTTTCGCATATACTAAACCTTATGTTGTATATATATATTGACACGCGTACCTCGGAAAGCTCGTAAAACCGTTGGCCCCGGTTGTCATTCGTAGATTTTTGATCATCGTTACAGGTAGTTAGACGCCAGAAAGTCTGATCAAAGATTCAAAGCATTTTATTTCAAATAAACCATTTATAGGCACTTTTGAAATGTCATGAAGTCAGTCAGTCAGAAAAAAGAATGATGCTAATTGCACATTCCAAAGCGTAGATCTCTATGGAGAAGAATGTGCAAGAAACTCCATGGACACTCTTTTCAATCATGTTTTGTAATTACAAATATCTCTGTTACATGTTTCTTGTCGCTATCATGTGAGAACAATGTAAATAAAGTAAAAATAAAAACTAAATATAGATATTAAAATAGCAACTGGCAGCTAAGAGATGACCAATCTCAACTGACAGCGCCCGTTCACGAACATGACGCTAATATTAGCACCACTCAGCTCAACCATTTTGAAGGGAGCCGAATGATCCAACACATGCGACTGGCCTGTTGGTCTAGTGGTTAGTGACCCTGACTGCTATGCCGGAGGTCGAGGGTTCGATTCCCACCCAGGACAAATGTTTGTGTGATGAGCACGATCATTAGTTTTATGTCTGGGTATAGCTTTATCTGTAATATGTATGTATTTAGAAATATATAGTATGTTTATCAGTTGTCTAGTACCCATAACACAAGCTCTGCTTGGCTTGGGACTAGACGGCGTTATGTGATAGTACTGTTGTGGAATATTATTTATTTATTATTTACATGCGCCACCATCAGTGAGACATTTGAGTGAGCATGACAAACTCAATCTATCCAAGAATCATCAATCTATCCAAGAAGAATCGTG
Organism: Mythimna impura; assembly: GCA_905147345.3. NCBI lineage: Eukaryota > Metazoa > Arthropoda > Insecta > Lepidoptera > Noctuidae > Mythimna > Mythimna impura. The sequence goes on from LR990344.1 coordinate 2,281,255, forward strand.
TTGCCCAGCAAACTGTGTTGTGGAGGTCTAATACGCAATCGCTCCATGTAAAACTTGGGTATTCCTCCGGTCAGTCTGGAAGCCGATCCCAAGCTAGTTGGAAAAAAAGTCTAGACAGATGATGACGTCTCATGATTTCATTTTCTGTCCAGTCTGTAATATCTTGCTGGCATAATTTTCCAGTAAGGTCCGTTTTTGTTCCAACTTCAACGTTGACATATGTAACTGTAATTTTATCTTCTATTTACACATACCAGGAAATCCTCGTCAAAACGGATAATCTTGTCATTCACTGTCTTTTTTTTAGGTGGGAAATCATACAATGACATCTCTCGCCCTTGGTTGGGGCCGGAGGGCGTGTCAGAGTTTTACTGAGTAAAATCCACTCCTAATTCCTTCGTTGCCTTTCATTCCAGGACTGGGTTTTCCTTTCAGAAGCGAGCCCATGACCCCAGAAGGCTTTGACCCTGCTGGGCCCCTACGGTTTGCTGACATCTCCTTGAGGCGCGGAACACTACGCGTTGTGGACGACTTGGGCTCGGTCCGGATGGTTACCGGACGGTCGGACAACAAGCCCTCACCTACGGTGGCTGGAAATCGGGATCGTAATCCCAGCGGCTGGGGCGTGAGGGCCGTTCCCTAGCGCGTGCGCGTGCGGCCGCCTCCTTGCTAGCATTACTGCTTCGCATAGTCATTTACTGTCTGCCTTTGTGAACATTTCATCTTAAAAAGCGACACGTAATAATTATAATTAATTTGGTATTTTTAAGTCATAATAACTCCTTAACTCGTGTCTAAAACAAAAGAAAAACCACAATTCTACTCTCAAAACTGAAGCTTAAACATTTTACACAATGAAACTATTTCCATTTTGATTCGGTCTCCTCTCGACCCTTCTAACTCTACCTTCCAGCGCTTCAAGCAAGTCGGCCACTAAGTGCTTGTCGGATGCGGCGACATATACAGCGCTGTATTTGCTTGACGATCAGATACTACGTGTTATATTTGTTAGTATGAAATGTGTCAGCGGCGACTTTCGTTTGTTTATTGGACTTCAATTATTCGATGGTGTTTATATGACAGGTTATTGGTTGACAAGTTGTCAATGTATGGTGTTATGAATTGGCGAGTTGGGGCTGCTGTAAATTTTAGTGGGACAGTTCTTAACCAGGAGTTATTGAGGAGGAAATGCAATATATCTCGTTGAATCGTTGAAAGTGAAGGTATAGTTTTTTAAACCCAAAGGTTGACTTGTAAGAAATGCCTTGTTGCATTAATTCCACCTAGATAATAGGTGTTTACCTATGAAATTGCCGTTTGTAGTGTGTGTTAGTGACTTGGAATTATAAGTTCAAATAAACTTTACATTAAAGGTAAATTATTCTTTTTTTCGAAATTAGATATTTATTGGTTTCTTTGTGTTTTGTATTTTCTGTAATATCGCTGTATTTATAACCATTTTTGAATGAAATCTAAGAAAACTCGCATTATTTTATAATATGAATTCTACCGTGGAAACAAGGTGAACAAAACTTTTTTTTTATTAGCTTTTAAAAGCTAATAAAAAAAAAGTTTTGTTTGTAATAAATAATGCGAGTTTTCTTAGATTTCATTAAAAAATGGTTATAAATACAGCGATATTACAGAAAATACAAAACACAAAGAAACCAATAATTACGGTCCGGACTAAGCATTTCGCTTCGTCGTTTATACCGCGTACATCGAAGGACTGGAACAATTTGCCTGCTGCGGTCTTCCCGTCCAACTATAATTTAGGTGTATTCAAGGCTAGAGTGAATAGGCTCTTAATAAACTAGTGCGCCTCACCATCAATGATTGCATCTCTACTTACCATCAGGTGGGATCGCAGTCAAGCACTGGTTTATATGAATTAAAAAAAATTAAAAAATTACCTAATTTCGAAAAAAGAATAACGTAACTTTAACATAAAGTTTATTTGAACTTATAATTCCAAGTCAATCCAAAGATATATAACACTTCAAAGCAACCCGTTTTAAAAAACGACAATTTCATATGTAAAGACCTAATATCATTACCGCACATGGAGTTTAAATGCAGACAAGTTTCTTTTAGATATTTACAGACAGGTTTTATCGATGATGCAAAAAGAAGAAGACCTTTGATTCTTCAGTTTCCCTTTGCAGTCCAAGGCCAGGGTCCAACTCTTTCTAACAATCCCATTAATTACAGGACAGCTTATAATAACAGGGAGTTTATCTCTATCTCTTCTACATACTAATATCATAAGGGCGAAAGTTTATGAGTGTATGGATGTTTATTTCTTCGTCACGCTCAAACAGCAAATCGGATTATGATGAAACTTGGCACAAGGGTAGATTATATCTTGGAAGACCACATAAGATACTTTTTTATCCCGGGAATATATTTCTTTAGGGTAGTCAGCTAGGAAACACCGGCCAGTTTAAAATGACGTAAAAAAAAATTTGACGTGCAAAAAGTGTTTTTTTAAACCTATTTGCAAAATAAATATCATTTATCATTTCTACTATCAGGCGAACAGTATAGTAATAGAACAGTGGTGTTCGAGTGGTAACGGCCCCGACTTACGAGTTGTAAGTCGCCGGTTCACACCCAGCCGGGCGCATTAACTTGTGTAATTGTTACTTTGTGTACCTTGTGCATTGTGTAATTTATTTCATCACCACAGCTCTCAATACGATGAAGGAAAACATCGTGAGGAAACCGGCATGTCCTAGAACCAAATATTCGAAGACATGTGATATTCGTCAACCCACACTGGGCCCGCGTGGTGGATTACGGCCCATTCCCGCTCCTAGAGAGGAGGCCTGAGTCCCAGCTGTGGATACATTAAAAGGCTGATTTTGCTATTAGGTATGCTATGATAGGCGAGCGAAGCCGCTGGCAACAGCTAGGTCCTTTTTAAAAACAAAATACAAATAAAATCATATTCGTGCAAGACCAAATTGAAAGTACCCCATAAATTCAATTTAAAACTATTAAAATCTCTCATACCACCATGCTATTAACATGACCATTGTGGTCGTAAAGGGGTGGACAAAGTCATTGGTCTCGGATTGAATTTAAATGTATCTTTTAGGAATAGAGTTTTGGACTATTTATGCAAAGATAAAAGGCCCGTTTTGAGATCTGTCAAAACGAATACTTAAATACGCAAAAAGAATACTCGCAATATATTCCATCATATTATTTAAAGCGCCAAAAAAAAATTATGTATTCCTTTAAAACACTTTATTTCATTAATTATAATTTTATTGTTTCTTTCAGTTTCGTTCCAAGTTACATTCTAGAGTATTTAAATGTCAAAACGGGCCTTTTATTTTTTAACGAGTTTACTGTTATCTTATTTGTACTTAGATTTCCCTACATCACTGACTAGTACAATTATGTTCAAATTAGCTTCTACCAGCGGTTTCACCTGCGTGAAACTAGAAAATAATTTTAGTCTACAATATAGCCTATTTTACTTAGTGATAAGGTAGCATTCGACTAGTGAAAAAATTTATAAAATCGGTCCAGTTAATTTTGTGTTTATTCATTACAAACCGAAATCTATATAATATTCATCATCATCATCATCATCATTTCAGCCGATAGACGTCTACTGCTGGACATAGGCCTCCCGCAAATGTCGCATCCATCGGATTCCCGCAACCTTCACCAGGTCATCGGTCCACCTTATACCTTTTGGCCCCAATGGCCATCTGCCATATAATATTAGTATAGATTAATCTAAAGGCAGTTGGCAAGAGGAAGCGCGGGCCCACGAAAGACGGAAGGAAAGGCCACAGAGTCAACAGGCCAGTCAAAATTCTTATCCTATGTTAGTACCTACAAAAAACGATAATATACATTCCACAAATGCCTTTACAAACGGGCTATCTTGCTTTCCAGTCACAACACATAGACTACTGTTGGGGCTGCCACAGAGTCTGTTCAGCAATGAGGCCGCTTGAAACTCCTGTCAACAAAACACTGAAAAATCTTCTACTTTTCCTCACTCAAAATCCAACTGTTCTACATAACAAAACCCTCAGAAACCTCGTTAAAACAAACGTATGCAAATTCTAGTTATGTTATCGTTCTTATCTGGCTCGAGTCTTGGGGATTAGCTGGGCTCTCCGGGGCTGGCTCAAGTCTGCTCAGACGCAGCGATGCCAAAACTAATCTTCAGCTGAGATTAGTGAACAGATTGTGTAATGCATTCAAAGTGTTATGTTAACGTTTTAATGCCAACGGTTTGATGTTTCTGGGCTGCAACTGCAAGTGTACTTTTTAAGGTAAGACACAACGGGTCTCACACTAATTTTCTGGAACTGTTACTTGGAAATCCTTCTGTCTTGTAGCGAATTTTGAGATTAAGTAGCACAATACACCTGCTGTCTAGACTTTGAAATGGAGCATGGATTTTGTAAACTAATTTAAAGCTAAAAGATTTTTTTTAAATTTTATTAGCGATCCCGACAGATGTTGTCCTGTCTTAAAACTTGGTTCCCGTTAGAAAAAAAAATTAAATCCCGATTGCAGCACCACCTACCGGGTTCTATAGTACCTATTTTCAAATCAACCACGGATCCACTCAAATATACACACAAAATTACATTCAAATCGTGCCAGCAGTTTAGGAGGAGTTACAAACACACGTTTACTTGAGTAACTACAACGTTAACTTGAGGCCCTGATCTACTGAACTAAATTTCCTAAAACATAAAAATAAATGAAAAGTGATCTTGAAGCCTTTTTGCTGAATGTCAGATCTGGAAAACTAAATTTACTAAAACACAAAAATAAGTGAAACTGACAGCTGGGTTACATCACGTTAATTGATATCCTGCTTAAACATTATAACTACAAAATTATACTCATCCAATTAAGAGTTAATATTTAAGTACTCAAAAATTTAAAAACACACAGACTTCAGTTTAAAACAATTAAGTTTAAATAACATCTTTTATTTTGATGCTCGCTGCATAAGCTTGGAATAAGACTCATTAATTCCTGGTGTATCTAATGAGAGACATTACGTAGCTCAATCGTGACACATCAAGTCATGACATAAACTGGTCCGTCACGGTTCGGGCACGGTCGGGAACAGTCGGGCTCTGTCGTTTGTCGGCGCGAGTGATCCTGTCACGGCCGCCATGACATGAACCAAATGGTGATGACGTGGTGTTTCTGATGGAAGGGCTGATTTACTGGAAGCTAGGTTATTGTGACAGATTTGGACACACAATAAATCTAGTATAGAGGTTCAAATGTCATTATAATTGGACCTAACGAAGTGTAGACTTCAAAAGATTTCATTTTGAATTTCAAAATTAATGTACCTACATGTGATAAAAACCCGGAATTAGTTATACTAATAGAAAATGTTTGAATAGATGGTAATAAAGAAGTCGTCGCATAAAGATTGTAATTACCTACTAATTCACGAAAATAAAACAATTCACACTTCTATTGTTATTTTAATTACTACAAAGATAAGTTTTAATCTAATGATGCTAAATTAGACACACTTAGATATTATTTTAGCGTAAATCCTAATAATTAGATTAAATTCTTACTAAGCGTATAATGGAGCAGTTGTGGCCGAGTGGTAACGGCCCGACTTACGAGTTAGGTTGCGGGTTCAAACCCAGCCAGGCGCATTACTTTGTGTACCTAATTTATTTCATCACCACTGCTCTCAAAACGGTGAAGGAAAATATCGTGAGAAAACCAGTACGTCCTAGAACCAAAAATTCGAAGACATGTGACATCCACCAACCGGCACTGGGCCTGCGTGGTGAGGCCTGAGTCCCAACAGTAGGAACATTATAAGGCCGACTGTGTAAAATAAAAATAACCTAAAATGTGAAATTTCTAAGTACTTGCTTACCTACTCATTCATTCCTAATCGTCTCTTTTACATTAATAATACTCTTTTCTAAAAAACCCACAAAAAGTGCTTGAACATAAAACTATGCTCATAATATGCAAGATAAGCAGTATTAACACGCTTTTGTCAGAAACCAGCGAAAGTATAATTTTAGTACCCACAGTAAAACTATATAAGATTAGAAAAGATTACAGAAATTGCGATGACTGAGCCATTTGTTTATGAAAAGTAAACAATGAGAAAGCGTTTTCACAATCGTAAAACCAGTGGGTGGTCCTCACCCGTACGACTTGAGGGTTAAAAGTAAACTCACGCCTTACCTGAGAGAGCAATAGCATCAGGAATTTTAATATCTCTCCAACAGAGCTATAAAATTAACATGATGAGGATGTTTCTACAAAAGAAAGTGATAACAAATGTGACGAATTTTCTCAAACACACATAAATTCACATTTACTTATAATATAATACGACGTTTAATAATACGAAAACAGCCCATAAAACAGTCATAATACAAACCAAATAACAAAACGCAGCAACAAATCGTTCAGAAAAATCTCTTGACCCACATTAAGCTACAAAGGTCCGCCTACGTGGAGACGACACTAAAACTAAATTATTACTAAGCCGCCGTTTACCAGCTTCGCAGCTATTCAATTTCCCATGCTATGCATCTCAGTCGTCGCATCCACTCCTTTGACTGCGCGATGCATATTTTATATAATCCTTTCATCAAAACGTCGAGTTCGCGGAAAACGCTTTTAGTAATTCTCGCGAGCGAGCGAGAAGGAAGCCGCTGACAAACGGGGTGTCAAACAGCGGTGGGGATAAGACGCCAAAGCTCCCGCAGAGCACACAGAATGCAAAAATGGCGAGGCGACTAGTGACAAGGTGTCAGGAGGGGGGCACGTCACACCGCGAACCTCAGTTCTGAGCCGTCCGCCGCGGCAGCCGCACGTCTCCTTCCGCTCCGTACACTCGCGTACTAGTGACTTGTGTATCATGTGCTGACACCAAGCCTTGGATTTTGTGAAGTGATATTGTTTTGTGTTGTGGATTGAATATATTTTTTAAGCTGGAAAAGGATATTGGACTGTGGAGCAACATGCTCACGTCAAGCAATCAGTATTTGCGACCGGATTACCTGTCACCGCTTCCGACAACGGTAAGTTTGATTGATGATGACAAACTCGTGTTTTCTTATCCTTGCGCTTGCGTTAGGTATAATTTACTTTACATTAGCGTTGCTGGAAAGTTATGGCTGAAGGAAAAGGGAATTATCGTTGGATGTATTGTCTGTTTCGCAACACGGATGTTATGTGACAGATAGTCTATAAACTATTTTTTAAGGACGATAGAATTTTTGAAAAAGCTTCCATGGGTATGTATGAATTTTTTAAAATTACTCATTAATGTAAAAATATTAATAAAAAGGCAAATCTAAATAGTAATAGAATATTAATATTTTAAAGAGCGTTTATTTATCTATACTATAATGCGAAAAAATAATTCATAAATAAATACAGTGAAAGCTACAATAGGTATTTTTTTAGAATACATAAAAATGAAACGATAAATAAACGGAGTCTGAAAAAAAAAAAAAAAATAAAGAAACAATAACGAGATAATGGATATGAAACAAGCTTTTGAACTGAACATAAAAAAATCAATTCTTTCGCCGCATCAATCAACAAAAACAAATATCACTCAAACTCATTGAGCCGAAACTTTTGGAAATGACGGATTCATTTTAAGTGTACCTTCCAACGGAATAATCTAACGTACCTAAAATACCTTCTAACGTAGATATAAGAATTACTAACAAATATTGTGGACCAAATGTTATCTTATTAATAAATTATTATTATTTTAATAATCATTCCGTGAAAAGGCTTTACGGGGATTTCAACGATTAGGTACGTATGAAAAATATCGTGACAAAAGACAATTTTTTTTTTTAATAATTTTAATACTGACTGTTGATACAGAAAAAAAATCTAAAAGAAAATTTAAAGAAACTGAGGGATAATAATAACTGATAACGAACAAACAGAACGTATGTTAGAAGAAATAGGATCCTTAATAAACTTAGAAGGGATACAAAAACAACGCAGAAATAGAAAAAAATGGATCAAATGCAGAACATTTTAAATAGATGAAAACATAATAATGTAATGCTATTAGCCTTTCGAATACCGTAATTAGAGACACAATAAGTCTATAATTACGGTATTCAAAAGGTTAAATTATATATACTCATAATTCTTTATATATTGCGAAGCTAATAAGTTTGATATTTTATTGACAAAGGAATATGTTAATATTAATATAGCAGCAAACTAAATTTCATCAAGTTTGTTAATAGTAAACTTCCGGAAAGCGAACGTAATATTACGAAATTGATTTAGTGGTATTTAAAATCGGCAACCTAGTTTAAGATGTTTTTCAGTAATATTTCAGTCACATTCTTGTTAATAATTTTAGAAATTATTCCCACTACTTTATGAGAAAGAAAATCTTTAGAGCTTTGCTTCCATGACAGACAAAAGCCATTAGCTTTTCACTATATTTAAAATTACTAGTAACATATATTTTAACTACCGCTCGTCCATTTTGAAAGACGTCTCGTAATTACAACATTAAAACAACAATCGTCTACCAAGCGCTAACAAACAAGCAATTAGTATTTCGAACAAGACTCTAATAAGATTCGTATCGTCGCTAAAATAAACTTTGAAAACAACGTGAGTAAAACAGAAAACATATTCTTGACACATAGCAACGGCTGAGCGGCGGCAATAGACGTGACAACACGCCACAAGTTCAGGCGTGCCGCAAATTCAGCGGCACAAATTGCCCTTTTCACTGCGAGATTACATCATGCGGGAGCCGAGTGAAATGTCAAGCGAAGCCGACGGCTGCCAGACGCGCGGATAATGGCGCGTCGGCCGCGTGATTGGACGCCCACCTCCCCCCACAGCACCCCCGCGGTCCCTTTGTACGCCCGTCACTCGCAACCTCGACCCGACGTTTCATTTCATAAACTGCCTCTCTTTGTTGCAGCTCGACGCGAAAAAGAGCCCGCTGGCGCTACTAGCGCAGACCTGCAGCGCTATTGGCGCGGACTCGCCCAACCCCAAGCTGATCTCCGCCGCAGAGAAAGCAAGCAAGAAGTACGATGAGAAAACTCATATACCAGACAACAAGCCTAGCTTTAAGCCTTACGAATCGTGCCTAACAGCGAGAGAAAAGACTAGAACACCTGACGACAGAGGGTCTGTCAACGCTTCGTCAAAGACTCCGCTCTCGTCGAAGGGCAGTGCGTCCACCACACCAGTACAGGCGCGCTGCGCCAGCAACCAGAGCTCCTCGTCTCAGAGGACTCCTCCACCTGCTCACAGGAAAACACCCTCAGAGAAGTCAGAAGAGAGGTCCAGCCCCTTGCACGGCTCCCCCGTACCGGCCAAATCTAACTCAGACTCAATCAGCATCTCGTCTGCATCAAAGTTACCGTTCACGCCCACCTCTCTATCGTCCAGTGCCGACACCAAAGAACATTCGAGCTTCAAGCCCAACGTACCTGTATCATCTTCTGCCTTCCTTGGCGGATTGCATCATAGCGGATTTCCTTTATCAATGGACCTAATGACCAGTAGCTTGATGGCTGCACAACACCATGCTTTAAAGAATGGACTAAATCCGTACTTCGCGTACGCTAGAATGAAGGCACCGGGAAGTGATTTAGGAATTTGTAGAGATCCTTACTGCACGGGATGCTCTCTTAGCTCACATTTGCTCAAATCCGCCGTATGCCCGGCGGGATGCGCTCAATGCGATCACGCCAAAACTCCATTTCCTATACCGACTAATCATCCCGCAGCGGCGGCATATGCTCACGCGCAGTTAGCTGCTTTGGCAGCCGCTTCACAGCTGCCTTATGTATGCAGTTGGATGGCAGGAGACTCTGCGTACTGTGGCAAGAGATTCGCTACATCAGACGAGCTGTTGCAGCACCTGCGATCACACACGGCGAGCGGCGAGTCGAGCCCGAGCCTGTCGATGCTGAGCGCCACACACCCGCTGCTGCAGCGCACGTACCCCACGCCGCCGCTGTCGCCGCTAACGCCGCGCTTCCACCCGTACTCCAAGCCGTCGCACCTGGTGTCGTCGCCGCCGCTACCGTTCCCGCTGCCCCCACACCCATCGCTGGCTGCGTACTTCCCGCCGTACCCTCTGTTCGGACCGCGGCCGCTGCACCCTTGAGGACCGTCGGCGCTCCACGGAAACAAGAAGGGGGGCGCCGACCGCTAACGCCCATGCCAAAAGGACATTCGGAACCGGAGTCTGTGTACATATAAGTTAGTGTGCTTCGGGTTTCTAGTCGGCTCATATCATCGACGGAAGTGTTTGCCCCCGCCTGGGGGTCGCGACAGCTGTGATCTCTAACTCGTAATCATTATAAATTAGTGCACCGAGCGCTTCGTCGTAACCGCGTGCGCGGAATTTAATTTTCTAGTTAGACTAACGAAATTTTTATGTACCAAATCTATAGATTGTAATTTAAATTGATTTTGTAATTTAAGTTGTTGCAATTAATTAGTGAGGGTTGTTAATTGTGTTTGTATTTTTTTAAGTGGATGTTTAATGATTTGGCGAGCATTGATCTATCACATATCTTGGTAAATGTGCGTTGTGACTGAACGTTTCTCGTAGACGCATGGTAGTCCCACTAAATTAATGTTACAGATAACATGTTACCGCAACTATTCCTCATTTATATTTATATAATTGCTACTTTCAGTTTTCAAATTGATAAGATCTTAGATGAATCTCACGAATACACTTTACTTTAAAATTTACATTCTAATGCTTGCAAAACTGGCACGTTATATTTTTATGTGTAACTATAAATTAATGTTTACATAGTACACTGTCAGAATGTTAAGTAATGACACAAATGATAATAGAGTGAAAGTGGAATGCGTGTACAACATTCATAATAAAGTAATGGACACTGTAATACTTGCAACTGATAACTGTTGAAATAAAAATTTGTTGTTATAAAGGGCATAAAGCGAAAAAAAATATACGTAAATATTTAATTTGAAACTGCAGACTTTGATTTATTTAACCCAAACAATAGGTCAAAACACTGATTGTAAATCAAGTGTCATTGTTCGAATTCAATATGGTTTGCATCATAGTAAATATATGAGTCTTCATTCTTCCGTAAGTCCAGGTACACATTTAACTCTGTATTTCTTGATTTTAATAATTTTTGAGAACTGTTCGCTATGTTTTATAAACATCGGCAGATTGATAAATTATATTCATTATGCAAATAGGTTTAAAAAAAATCACTTTAACTCGTCAATTTTTTTGTTAATTTAAACTAGATGCGCCCGGTGTTTCCCCTAGCTGACTACCCAGAGAAGAAACATCGAAACAAACTCAGGGGCCAAAGTCTTTTTTAAAGTCCATACAGCAAACATGTAATGGTCAAATCATATGAGAACCATGCAGATAAGTGTCTGAGATGGTCTTTTGAGGAAAGAACCACAAGATTTGAGTGGACCTGTCCAGTCAGTGCAAGCATTTATCAGTATTCATACAGCTCAACTCAGGACTACTAAGGAGCTCAACGACTTGACGAACAATACCAAAGAAAGGACACTTGGATAGGCCGCAGAAAATATGTACTCAAATTGCTAGACATACGACGACTTATTTCCAAGTTATAAATTCATCTTTAAAGTGTCCTATATTTCTCTTCTTTTTCATTGCAGTTCTAAATAATTTTATTATTATTCACAAAGTTGCAAAGAGAAAGAACTTATGAATATTTAAACACCGCTGTGTGAGAAAATCTTTTAACTTTATTTTATTTCTTGCAACTTTAATTTATCGCCTCATTGGTAGTCGGCAAACTCGAAAGCTGAAATCCACATTCAGATTATTAGGTCAGATAAAAACAATATTGGACGACAGTAGTGTTTATTTCTATACTAATATTTGACTGGAAGACGCAGCGTTGGAAGGCCTCTCGAAGGAATCCGATGAATGCGAGATGCACCGGACCGCTCGTTGTTGTGACACTTGGGGGAGGTCTATGTCCAACAGTGGACGTCTTTCTACGGACATGATGACGAAAATGATAATTATAAATATAAATATAACTCGTGACTATCTATTACGCTTTCACGGTTATACTACTGAACTCCTTCCAAATTTGATACAGAGTTAGCTCGAATCAAGGACATGGGCTACTTTTTATTTGGCTTTGACATCGACTTCGTATCCGTAATAACTAACATTCACGGTGCCGAAGCCACTTTCAGAAGTTTGTATATTATACTTTAAGTACTTAATTATGAAAAAAGAAATAAGAGATGTTACTCAAAAGCTCTTTAGTTTTCTTGTGTACTTAATACAAGATTAGGTACTCAATCTTAACTAAATTAATGATAACAAAAACAAAAGTAAAGATTATTTTAATTTTCTAATTTATCATCATCATCATCATTTCAGCCGAAAGACGTCCACTGCTGGACATAGGCCTCCCCCAAGCGTCGCCACAGCGAACGGTCCTGTGCGTCTCGCATCCATCGGACCCCCGCAAGCTAATTTATAAATAATCATAATCAACTTCATCATGTTCATATTTCTGGGACTCAGGCCTTTTCTCCAGGAGAGAGAATGGGCCGTAAATCACCACTCGGGCCCAGTGTGGATTGGCGGATGTCACATGTTTTTGAATTTTTGATTCTAGAAGCATGTTTCTACACGATATTTTCCTTTTTAGTTTTCGAGAGCAGTTTATACCGTCCGGACTAAGCGTTTCACCTCGTCGGCGTCGTTTATACCGCGTATATCGAAGTACTGAAACAATTTGCCTGCTGCAGCCTTCCCGTCCTTAATAAACTAGTGCGCTTCACCACCAAAGATTGGATCACTGTTTACCATCAGGTGGGATCGCAGACAAGCACTAGCTTATGTCATTTAAAAGAAAGTGGAGATGAAATAAATTGTACAAAGTAATACAGCTGGCTGGGTAAACATACAACTCGTAAAGCCGACAAAATCTAAAGTAGTTTTTAATAAAAAAAATACTAAAAATTGCTTGACTAGCATCATCAAGACAAGAAGATTAATAGTAATACAGCTAAGAAAAAGAAGAAGATCAACGACTACCCACACACATGATGCAACAGAACGAATAAACGATTATTTTTCAGAAGGCATGACTCAAACGTCATTTGTAATTAGGACTGGTGCGGCTTCCACTACAATAAATTATAAGCAATTTATCTGTCTGTCTGTCGCCATACATCACGAACTGTGCAGCATTTACCAGCGTTGAAATATTATGACCAATGCGCTCGGTGGACGCACCATTTGTTAGCCGAGCGAGTCAAGCATTATCTTTAAATGCTACATTATAAACGTGTGAAATGATTTTCAGGTTGCAAGTTATTTCGAGGATTTTAAACATTTGCAATTTTATATTCGATTATTCTGGGAATTAGGTACGAAAAAATCCAGACAAGTGCGAGTTGGGTTCACGTACCAAGGGTTCCGTACCAACTTACTTTATAAATAGTTCAATTCCCGAATAAGTATCGAGAATTTTTCCGAAGTGCAAAAAAGTAATTATTTTGTTACCTAACTACAAATTTACTGATTTTAGACTTTTTCTTTGTGCTATAAGACCTAACTTTCTGCCAAATTTCAGGATTCTAGGTCAATAGGTCTCAGACAGGCTTTGATTTCATTGCAAGCGTAAAAATATGCACTATAAACAGAGCATAAGCGGCCTTATCTTTAGATTGACTTAGAAATTTGACTTTTTTACTGCTCCAATGAGTAGCGGAAAGGGTTGTATTAAATAATAATTTCAGCTGAAATACTTACATGCGTTCTTGAGAAAAAAGTCTTGACAGACGGAAAAAAAGTAGTCGTATAAAGGTTCCGTTTTTGCGGACTAAGGAACCCTAAAAAATAAAGTAATTTAGTTACATTTTCTATAAATTAAAATACAGTGACATGGATTTAACGAACTACCGGTTAAACATACAGTGACCAGCGTAATTAAAATAATTAAAGAAGTTTCTAACACTAAATCAAATTAACATCCTATTTAGCAACACAAAATTAAATTATAAATTATAATAACACAGTAAACGCCGTTACAGGCGAAACATAAAATGAATTAAATAAAAATTATAATAACGCCATTCATTTTATTATAAATAATGACGGTTACAAAACAATGTTAGTATGTATTTATGTATACATATGTATAATAAAACTTTATAGTTTCCTGCTGATTTCAAAATATATTATATGCCGAGAAGTATTATATTGAAATACAAAAAACATATATTTAAAGTATAATTCTCGCATTATTATATTCATTAATGTCATAAACGAGTATAATATGTCTTTGTTTCATTCATTTTATTGTGTTCAACAGTCAGTTTTAAATTTTGAAGAAAAACTTTGTTTTTTTTTGTTTAAAAAGCAGGTCATGACTTCGTGTACTGTTGAAAACAATTTGGTTTTCTGAGAGCAATTTATTTAGTGTCAGCTTTAATAGTTTATTCTTTTCTACGAATGTCGAAGCTATTAATTCAATGGCTTCCAATTTGTCGATCTGTGGAACTCGGAATTCTTTTCTTTTTACTCGGTATACTGAAACAATTTTTTCTACTTAACATTCAGGATAGTTAATCATGTCCCTAGCCTTTTCCCAACTGGCTTGGGGTCGGCTTCCAGCCTGACCAGATGCGGCTGAATACTTGTGTTTAACATGGAGCGACTGTCTTTCAGACTTCCACAACCCAGTTATTGGACAACACGATACTCCTTGAATAGACTGATGGTCAGACTTTGTAGCATCTGACTACCTGTAACGATTGTCAAAGATCTACGAATGACCACCAGGACCAATGGCTTTACATGCTTTACACGGGGTGTCTGTAATATCCTAGATAAACTTACAAAAGTATATAATATGAATTGAAAATTTTAAATTAAAAATACATTCATTCATAAAACCATTTTATTTATTTATTTTATTTATTTATTTAATCAATTAATTACAACGGTTAAACAACCAATTACAGTAACTAAACAAAAACTTTTAAGTTATAAACAACATGTACTTTCATCAATTCCTCTCACAGTACTTCTGACATACCAATAAAATCATCTTCCATTCATCCGCAAACAGATCGTTTGTTGGATGAGAATCCAAGAGATCATTTAGTGCAGCCAAAATGCGAGGTATTGGA
The DNA here is from genome assembly GCA_905147345.3 of Mythimna impura. Lineage (NCBI taxonomy): Eukaryota > Metazoa > Arthropoda > Insecta > Lepidoptera > Noctuidae > Mythimna > Mythimna impura. The sequence continues at coordinate 2,296,447 of LR990344.1, forward strand.
GACTGCGCACGGGCAACAGTGCGACACTGAGGCACAGCAAACATTCTGTGCTTTTTGCCGCGGCAGTAATTGTCCGGGACAAAGAAACGCGCTAGCACAGTAAGCAGATCAGGCGCGTCAATAGTGCCACGGAGCGTCTTGCAGGCTATGGTGAGCTGATCTCGCGCTCGTCTTACCTCTAGTGAGTTATATCATCTACAACTAAAAACACGCGGTATCTTCTCGTCCAACATACCACAGTGTCTCAAGACGAAAGTCTATGACCAGCTGGGTTACCATGACGTTCAAAGTAAGATTGTTTTATTCTTATTCCATTGTGGGTAAGAGATGGCGCTAGACAACCTGTATAGCTCTATCTCTTACCCACATTGAAATAAGAATGAACCAGTGCGTGTTGCCAGTGATAACATATGGTTCAACATATGGTAACCCTTAACCAGCTATTTTTTGTGTAAACATATTTCTAAAGATCAAAGCCGTTTGAAAAGAGGAAGGAAAACAAGCGAAAAAATATCATAATGTTAAATATTTTTTATAGACAAAAGTATTAATCGTATGAAAAAATCATATGTTGATAATGTTGTACATGAATCTATAATAAACATGTATTTTTTTCAAACCTATTAACCAAGCCGTCACCGAGGAGTAGATTTCAGAAAGTCACAACTGTTTTATGACACTGCTCGGGCGCTAGGGCCTTAACGCAATCGACACGTTATGACATGACATTCAGCGCTCCGATTGGTCCGCTGCAAGCTCTCAACCAATCAGAGTCAAACGTTTCGATAGCGTTAACAAAAGAACAACTCGTACTCAGCGCACTGAAAATTCACAGCAGTATTTATTACTGGGTATTACAAACCATGCCAAAGAAAACCCACATACTAATACATAAATCTGTAGAACTTCCGCCAATCACATCACTCACCTTAGAGTTACGAGGCAGACTCACAATACATCTCGCCAGATATTGAATTAATAAGATGTTGAAACTCTGCGTTCATTATACACGTATCATTTATCTATAATTATATATTAAAGCGAAATACCACTCACTGATTAGTCACGAAATCTCAGAAACTATAACATCTGCAAACTTGAAATTTGGCAGGTAGGTTCCTTATAGGGTGTAGACATCCGCTAAGAACGGTTTTCTCAAAATTCAAGAAGGGGATGAAAGGGGGTCCAAAGTTTATATGGAGAAACCGACTTTCACGCGGGCGAAGCCGCTGGCAGAAGCTAGTTTATTATAATTTTAGTAAGAAAAAGGATTTGGAAACGTAACAAACTTAAATACTACTGATCGGATTATCATGCAGTTTTCACTAATATATAAAGTGATTCATAAGAAAGACATAGGTATATAATACATGGATATTATAGTAGAAAAAAATCGTGAATTTAAATTATTTGTTACACCCGTACGAAGCTGAGGCGAATCACGGCTATGACTAAAAGGCTCTTACATAATGCAGCACATAATAATTGAAGCAGTAATGCTAGCGAAGGAAGTGGCCGCACGTGTGATGAAACGGCCCTCACGTCGATTTCCAGCCACCGTAGTTGTAGACTTGCGGAGTTTGCGAACTCATTGCTCGTTGCAATGAGTAGCTCGCCGTTCGGCCGTCCGGTAACTGTCCGGACCGAGCTCGAATCGTCGATCGCACGTAGTTTTCCACGCGCGCCTCAAAGAGATGTCAGCAAACCGTAGGGGCCCAGCAGGGTCGAAACCTACTAGGGCGATGGGTTGTACGAAAGAGAACCCCGGGCCCGGAACGAAGGTAAAGAAGGAATAGGAGTGGGTTTTAGTCAGTAAAAGTCTGACACGCCCTCTCGCTCCACCCAAAGAAGGATTTCCCACCTAAAAAAAACCACATAATAATCTAACAATTATCATGCTATGAACCACTAAACTATTCAGTTCCAATAACTACAAATCCTATGACATCGAAATCCGATTACTCGCTTGCAAATCAAAAGCCATAAAGCGAAACGGATACCAACAAACATTAGCATAGCCATCAATTTGTCATACAATTTAATATTAAAGTGAATATACATGTTTCATTTTAATAAATTAATTAGATTTCTAGCGACGCTCTGGCTCCACAACGGATGTCTTCGGTCATTTATTTATGAACATTTTGAGTTCTTGTGAAACGATTTTGTCATTATTCTATCTTTGTGGTTTGGAAATATGGGTTTTCGTGGTAAAAGATGTAGATTCACACCTGGAAAATGTTATTTTAGATAGATTTTTTTCTTTCCCCATTATTAGGAGTCAGGTCTCCTCACTTATCGGCGCCAGGATATTCTATCCAGGGTTGTCGGCTCTGACAATTGGGCTAACTTAAAGTCTCTCTCAATTCTGGACCACCAGGTTTAACATAGATATCTAACGATAAAGCATCATCTATAAAAAACTGTTCTTAACTGCAACTGCTGTCTGTAACCGCATATACACAGTGAGTCAGCGAGGTGATGTCTGTTCTTTCTAAGTATAGGGTAGGGTTGGGGATCTTAGCAAAGGTGTGACGGTACTTCACGCTGGAACAGCTGCTCAACCTTTATCAAGCGCAAGTTCGATCGTGTATAGAGTACTACTCTCCTCTTTGGGGTGGGTCTGCCAAATATCAGCTTGATGCCTTGGAGTCGATTTAGAAGCGAGCCAAGAGGATCATCGGTGATGATGTACTTGTCGAATCAAACTTCAAAGTCCGTCCTGTTAGTTTTCTATCATTTACATTTCGGGGAGTGTCCGTTGGAATTGCACAATTTAATTCCACCAACTCCACCCATACGTACAAAGCGTTTTGGGAACACGTTTATAATACATACAGCTAAAGAGTAGAATTCCCTGCCGGGCTCTGTGTTTCCTGATAGCTACAACCTATGGGTCTTTAAGTCAAGAGTGAATAGGTTACTTCTAGACAAGCGTGCTCCATCGTCGGCCACATCATCGCTTACCATCAGGAGAGATAGTGGTCAAACGCGAGCAACTGAAGGAACACAGGTGGGTTTTAGTCAGTAAAAGTCTGATACTGTCTCTTGCTGCACCTTGAGCGACAGAAGTTATTTGATGATTTCCCACCGGGAAAAAGGTACGAGTACTACGGTTGGCAGCGTCATAGTCTAAATTATTAGCATAGTCGGCCTTATAATGTTCCCACTGTTGGGACTCAGGCCTCCTCTCTTGGAGAGGGAATGGGCCGTAATCCACCACGCGGGCCCAGTGCGTGTTGGTGGATGTCACATGTCTTCGAATTTTTGGTTCTAGGACATGCCGGTTTCCTCACGATGTTTTCCTTCACCGTTTTGAGATCAGTGGTGATGAAATAAACAACACATAGAAATGCGCCTGACTGGGTTTGAATCCACGACCACGACTTGTAAGTCGGGACCACAACCACTGGGCCACCGCTGCTTTAAACAAATCTAAATTAAAACTCTAAATTATTAAATAAACATTTTTCTTTCTTTCTTTTCTTTCTTACTTATTAATTATGGTAACAGTTTGTGTGCCCGAGTGTGCCTGACGTGTCGGGTTGTCGTAATGTCACTAATGTCTTAGTCGATTGTTCCTGCCCGGCTGCCGGCCGCTTTGTCGTGTTTGTACATCGCTTCATTACTACCTAACAAACCGCATACTTTGAAATTCCTGACATACGATGGAAAAGGAAGTGTTTTAAAAGAAATACGTGGTAATGTGTTGGTTGCAATGTAAATAATTAGTAATACTTTGATGAAGCGGTCTAGAATTCTATATTATGTATATTTTTATATAGGAGGAGAAACTGATTTACTGACATTATTATTTATTTATTCTTGATAGGTTCGCGCTTGACCGCTATCTCACCTGATGGAAAGCGACGATGCGGTCGACGATGGAGCGCGCTTATCTAGAAGTAACCAATTCACTCTCGACTTAAAGATTCCCGGGTTGTAGCCATCAGGAAAAACAGATTGTGACATAACAATGCACAGCCGAATCTACTGGGATTAGAGTCGTGAAATTTTGCACAAGGGTTCTTTTTATAACGTAGGCACTAAGAAAATATTTTTCAAAATTCAGCCCCTAAGGAACAGAGGTCTAGAATTTGTATGGAGAAACCTATAGTCACGAAGGCGAAGCCGCGGGCAGAAGCTAGTTACCTATACACCAAGTAAAGCAAATCGTTTCTTTCTTAAAGCCCTTTGAATTTATTTAATTATTCTCATGACAGGATGCAACTAGGTAGCAGACTTGAGTTGTGTTTGAGAAGTGGCTGGAAAAGTGCTACGGCGTCCTCACCTTCTGCAAGACGCAGGTCCTCATCGGACATAGTAAGTTTGGGAGGTTCCTGCTCCTGATTCACGCGGAAAAATCGCCCGGGTGTCACCATTGTGCATGCCACCCGGAGGACACGTGGATGACACGATGGAGGGAGGAGTGTCTTTTTCTGACTAAAACACATACTTTCTCATTCACGTTCCAAGCATGGTGATTTTTTCGAACAATACTGCAGAAAAAAAGGATTTTTGAAGCTTTCAAAATGTTGTGAACTGATAATTACTCTCAACCTTTAAGGGTTCTGAAAAAGATAATTTCTTTTATTGTTTTTGACAATTGTCATCGTAGAAAGAATTTTATTGCTCCGTCTACCCTCTCTCCGGTCAGACTGGAAGTTGTTCTCAAGTCATCTGATTTTTTTTCTTTAATACATTTTAGGTTACCGACATAACACGAAGAATCGCCAAACATAAGTGGCAATGGGCAGGGCACATTGCTCGCAGATCAGACGGCCGTTGAGGCCGAAAGGTTCTGGAATGGCGACCACGTACCGGAAGATGTAGCGTTGGAAGGCCTCCTACAAGGTGGACCGATGACCTTTTAAGGGTTGTGGAAATCCGATGGATGCGAGACGCACAGGACCGTTCATTGTGGCGACACTTAGGGGAGGCCTATGTCCAATAATGGATGTCTTTCGGCTGAAATGATGATGATGATGATGATGAATACATTTTCTGCTTTATAAAACCAATATGTCGTATTTTCATTTGTATTTGCTGTTCCTGTTGATATGGCAGACATTTTATATCGTTTATTCAATTGTATATACACATTATTTATATATTTTTAACAAATAAAAAATAAATAAAAATACAAATAACAGTAGATATTATTATTAGCGTCAAAAATGTTTAGTATACCCTAATTGTAAAAAAATAGCACGAGTACCTTTTAGGGTACCTACTTTTATACCTCGGCACACAGGAGGTTGATATATTGACCTTCACAAAATATTGACGCTGCAATAAACACCCTGTACAGTCATTAACACAAATGGACCCTTAAATTATAACTTAATTACTATTTCATTTTAATTAAAAGAAAATAATTAACTCTGTTCACCTTATCGAACATTTAATATGTCAACTTTTTTATGAGTTACCGGGTAAATATTTTATGATAAGGAAATGTACTAATGTACTGACGTGGGATCGAACCCGGAACCTTGGTTAGCAGGTGTAGTACAGTCAATGGGGTCAACCTGTACTATAGACTTATTTACATACTACATATCATTTAAACTACGCCCCGTCGCTTTTGATAGATCGCAGGTAAGAAAAGAGGGACAGCAAATTAATTTGTTGGTTGAAGGTTTTTTGTTAACGGTACTGGTAAGGTGTGAATGTTAAATGCAGTTTTTGGTGCCGTTGTTATAGAGATAAACCGTTTAATTACAGTTAGTTACATAAAAAAACAGTGGTGGCCGAGTGGGAGCAGTGGTGGCCGAATGGTATCAGCCCCGACTTACGAGTTGTAGGTTGCAGGTTCAAACCCAGCCAGGCGCATTACTTTGTGTAATTTATTTCATCACTACTGTTCTCAAAACGGCGAAGGAAAACATCGTGAGGAAACCGGCATGTCCAAGAACTAAAAATTCGAAGATATTGACATCCACCAACCCGCAGTGGGCCTACGTGGTGGATTATGGCCCATTCCCTCTCCTAGAGAGGAGGCCTGAGTCCCAACAATGGGAACATTATAAGGCCGACTATGCTATGCTACATAAAAAAGGCCAAAAACTGTGCAAATTGAGTTTTATTGGAAAAACTAGGTAGGTATTTAAAGATTTGGCAGCGCGATTGATCGAAATAGTCTCCACGGCAATAAATAAAGGGCAACTGAAGAGACACAGGTGAATTTTAGTCAGTTAAAGTCTTATTCTCCCTCTCGCTCCACCCAGAGCGTGAGGAGATATTTGATGGCTTCCCGACTCCAAAAAAAATATGTTTGAAGATTAAAACGCCAGATGGGGAAGTTTATGATATATATTATAATCAATTTTCTTAAATATTAAAACCACTTCACTCTGTAGTGCCAAAACTTAATTATAGTAAGTAGTTATATAGTTAAACATAATTTAGTTTCTCCGTCATCGGCATCTCAAGTATGCTTTTCGAATTTCAAAAATGAAATACAAAATGTCTTGGAACGTTCCAAATGATCTAATTTAACTGCCGCTAAAAGCTGTAATTTATATTAAAAATGCCGTTGTGCAGACGTTCAGCTAATTTCCGTTGCAGACCGTACCACTCATTCCTATACGTGTCGTTTACGGCACGGCAGTGTTGATACACGCGGCGGTTCAAAGGCGCCGACCGCTTTGATCTCACCGCTCACCCGACGCCATGACACTTTGTACACTCGAGTAAAAAAGTGCAAAAACATTTTTAAATGTTAATTTTTATTGACGTGAAAATTATTGGCAATAATGTCAGAGTAATTAGCGTTTACGTAGTTGGTGACGGTAATTACTTTAGTTGATGACGAAACATTTAAATGTCGGGTGTTTCGTTAAAAAATAATTTACGGTAGTTTTGAAAATTAATGTGGAGTAATATTTTACGGAGTACCATGGAGCTGCCTAATTGAAATGAAAATTAAGTGGTCTCATTTCACTCTAGTTCAGTCATTAAGAATAAATGTTATTTAACGATAGCAAAAAGGAAACCTACTAAACTATATTTTTATGTCAGCCTACATGATACACGATATTCTTATAAATTTCATGAACAAGGTTCTACAGTTTGTTACAAAGAATTTATTTATTTTTGTTACATTATTGTATGAGGTAATTTTTTCTGTACTAAATGAATAAAAATAAATTACAACCCACATATTCCAAGTACAAATTTGTTGGGCACGCCACAATTATGGCGGTAAGTCCCCTCTTTGAGGCATGGTTGGAAAGACCTCACCGGCGTTCTCACCTTCCGCATGACGCAGGTTCTCACCGAACACGGTAAGTTCGGGAAGTTCCTGCACCAGATTCGTGCGAAAGCGACGCCCGGGTGTCGCCACTGTGTGGACCGCCCGGAGGACACGGTGGAGCACACGGTGGAGGTGTGCCCCGCTTGGGCAGAGCAACACCGTGTCCTCGTGGGGGCGATCGGCGGCGGCGATCTCTCGCGCCGGGTCTTGGTACAGGCCATGGTCCGGAGCGAGAAGGAGTGGCAGGTGGTCGCCTCCTTCTGCGAAGCAGTAATGCTAGCAAAGGAGGCGGCCGATCGCGTGAGGCAACGGCCCTCACGCCCCAACCGCCACCGGGATTCCGATCCCGATTTCCGGCCACCGTAAAGCGCGGGCTTGCGGACGGCGAGCGATGGGTAGCCCGCCGTCCGACCGTTCGGTTACCGTTCGGTATAGGGTAGTGTGAAAGTGAAACCGGGGGCCCTGGGACGAAAGCAAAGAAGGAACAGGAGTGGGTTTTTAGTCAGTAAAAGTCTGACACTATCTCCCGCTCCACCCAAGAGCGAGATTTTTCATAAGATGATTTTACTACCCAATAAAAAAAAGTACTCATTTGTAAAACTGTCAGTTTGTCGGGTTTATCCTGTCAGTCATACCAACATGATGCAAGAAACAAGAAACACCAACCTAAAGGAAATTATCTGGTCCGGTTACCGTTCGGACCGAACCCAAGTCGTCGAGGGTGCGTACTGATCCACGCGCGCCTCAGGGAGATGTCAGCAAATCGGAGGGGCCCAGCAAGGTCGAAGCCTACTCGGGCCACGGGTAGTGTGAAAGTGAAACCCGGGGCCCTGGGACGAAGGCAAAGAAGGAACAGGAGTGGGTTTTTAGTCAGTAAAAGTCTGACACTATCTCCCGCTCCGCCCAAGAGCGAGATTTTTCATAAGATGATTTTACTACCCAATAAAAAAAAAGTACACATTTGTAAAACTGTCAGTTTGTCGGGTTTATCCTGTCAGTCATACCAACATGATGCAAGAAACAAGAAACACCAACCTAAAGGAAATTATCTGGTGTTACATTCGCTAGAGGCCGAGTAACAGCTCGTTACCTGATAATAGCGCTCATTAATAGCACAATACCTGTGGATTGTTTGGATATGGTAGCCAGATCTTAGAAAAAGACCACTTCATGATAATATGGCCAAGTAAAACTGGCCAGGTGGGTTACCATGACGTTCAAAATAAGATTGTTTAATTCTTATTTCTGTGTGGGTAAGAGACAGAGCTATACAGGTTGTCTAGCGCCATCTCTAACCCACAATGGAATAGGAATAAAACAATCTTACTTTAAACGTCATGGTAACCCCCCAGGTCGTTTTAAACGTTAAAGTTTGATGATATGTCAATCCTCGTTTAGTCTACGAGCTTTCTTTCCACTCCTTAGCCGTATGCACGATAAATGTGTTCGCAAAACGCTTTGTACAAGTAATGGGTACCTCGCCGTCCGGACCGAGCCCAAGTCGTCGACAGTGCGTAGTTTTCCACGTGTACCAGGGCCAAAGCCCACTGAGGCCATGGAATTACTTTCGAAAGGGAAACCCAGGGTCCTGGACGCAAAGGCAAAGTTCCTTCTTTGCCTTTCCTTTCCAGGATCCCGGGTTTCCCCACATAGGTGTGGTTTTAGTCGGTAAAATCTGATATCGGGAATATCAGACTTTTACTGACTAAAACCACACCTATCTACCTTCCACGGGTAGTATGAAAGTGAAGCCCCGGGGCCCTGGGACGAAGGCAAAGAAGGAACAGGAGTGGTTTTTTTAGTCAGTAAAAGTCTGACACTATTTTCGCTCCGCCCAAGAGCGGGATTTGTCATAAGATGATTTTCCCACCAAAAAAAACCTATCTACCTTAGACTGGGAGAAGTCATTGGATAATATCCTATCTTAAAAAAGAAGCATAATTATAGTTCACATTAATCTTCCCGAAACATTAGCAAATCTAGCCAATAAAATAAAACACCTTGTCACTCTTCAACAAGCGCAGGAGCGGTCATCGCACCGACCGCGTCTATGATTGCATCCGTACCAACGAAGACATCAATCTTTAAGCTGACCTCGCATCGTATAGTCTTCCCTTACAATTAAGGGTCAGCTTACATTGGAAATGTAGCTTGAGTCGCGACAAAGTACCCACAACGACATAATATCAAACTAGATCCAATATAAGCTAACCTAGGATTGTATATCCTTTCTTAACAATGATAGGTCAGTTTACACTTGCTGTTGAACTTGAGATTATTCTAGTATAAGATGATCTCGCATGGTGTTGACTTTCTGTTCAAAGCATGGCCTGCTTACACTGGTACTAAGCTCGAGTTGGTGACGGCAAATTGAGGCTGTCTAGCTCATGCTCCACTGGTTTCAAGGTATAAAATTGACGACTTGTCGTCTTAGGTGTAAATGATTTTGATGTATTGTGAAGAATGTGTTTTGTCGTGGTTATTTGTGATTTAGTAGGTGGAGACTTTTGTGAAGATAATCTGATTGATGAAGAGAATAATGGTCTACAATTATTTCTGGGAGAGTTCTTTGTCCAGGAAAATAATATTCTAGCAGCAAGTTCCTGAGACATATTACTGCCCTCCTAGCCAAGTTGCATCCGTTTCGTTTCGATTCTCTTTTCGTTGATCGCCTCGAGTCAGCCACGCCTCCGATTCCTTTGTTCTGACGTCATCTCAACGCTCAGTCACGTGGTCAGAACAAAGGAATAGGAGGCGTGGCCAACTCGAGGCGATCAACGAAAAGAGAATCGAAACGAAACGGTTGTAACTTGGCTAGGGGGGCTGTTATCATTACAGCCGAAAGGTATCCACTGCCTACTGAACATAGGCGTTCCCTAAGGACTGGTCCATCGATCGGCCCTGGGTGTCTCGCATACAACGGATTCCAATTGAAGGTACGCTTCATTAGGTCTTGTAGGAGGCCTGACGCGACGTCTGGTCTCGCTGTATGACATCTAAAAGAAAGGACGTAAAGAAGAGAGAGAGAGAGAAAAGAGATGTAAAAGACGTTGAGATTATAACGAAGTTCTGCTATGAAGTACCTACCCAGTTTCTGATAAGGATATATTTCTCATCTGTGATATTAATGTTAGAACTTTCTCATTGGTAACTTGGGTACTTTCAAGTATAGGCTACTTGTAGTAGGCTTTGCATAATTACCAAAAAAAATAACAACGCTCTCTTCGCCAGTACACCGATTTACATTACATAAAGATATCCAATTTTTTTTCCATGAAACGTGAGTAGTATGGTGGTATCCGAGGTACAGTCAAAGTCAATAATCTGAAGTGGTAAAGCAATGGGCAGATAAGCATCGTACAGTCGAGTGGAAGAGTGATTAACGTACCCCCGCCACTTTGAAGCCGCTGCGCGTTGTCAGCTCAGATTAACGTCCGCTACTGAACTCGCGTCTAGTTTTTCATCATCTTTTTTATTTTTTTTATTTATCCTTTTTGTGAGCGATGTTACTTCGGTGTTCGGTGGAACAAATTGTTATTTACTTAGTTTTGCTTTGTTCTTGTTTTCGGAAGCGATTCGAGATGAAAAATGTTCTTGGAATGAATCTGTGCGATTTCTTATTGTGTTGCCTGTTAAGTTGGTGATTGGTTTGGTGGAACAGGTGGTAAATATTTGTTTCTATACCAAGGGAACTATGACTGTATTTTTATTGTAATTACTTATTTTCTAGCTGTCATGAGGTCGAATAATAGCAGTAACTAAGTCACTGTAGGTACTATACAAAACATGAAGAGGCAAAACCAAGGTTAACATAGCACGAAGAATCGCCAAACTTTAGTGGCAGTGGGTAGAGCACATTGCTTGCAGAACCGATGGTCGATGAAGCCGAAAGGTTTTGGAGTGGCGTCCGGAACACGCAGCGTTGGAAGATTTCCCACAATGTGGACCGATGACTTGTTGAGGGTCATGAGAATCCAATGGATCCGATTTGATGAGTGCCACCGATGCTGCTATTAATGTAGCCACCTATTGGGCCCAAACAGTTTGACGAGTTTACCATCGAAACGAAAAGAAGAAGAATGGATGCGAGATGCAAAGGACCGCTTATTGTGGCGACACTTAGAGGTGGCATATATCTAGTAGTGGTTGTCTTTTGGCTGAAGTAATACATGAAAAAACTGTTATTCAGATTTCTCTAACACTGTAATTCCGATTTCCTTATCTTCACTGTGATTGGTAGACTCTCAGTCTTCTGGCCAGCCTATTATGACTGCCGTTGTCATTTTTACAGTAGTACAACAGGTATACAATTTCAGTTTCATCAAATCACTGATTAGCTTTTTGATTTTGCTTTTATACAAATGTGAAAGTATGTATGTAAGTTCCTACTTCCATCTCATTCATGTATCTGAATTATTTAGGGCCTGTTTAGTTAGCAAAATACAGCATTTTAATTCGAATCTGCTAAACAGTTCAGATTTTTTATTATAATAAAAAGTATCTCTCAGAGTCTCAGCCAAACTTAAATACCTTATAGCCAGAGTGTATCTCATGACAATGAATCCCAAACACGGTTAATTACAGAGTGCCTAACTTCAGGCTTCATCATCAGATCAGTTCGATGTATTCTCCCTCTTCTTTCAGTCAGTCATCGACTACCCTTATTAATAAAGCAATTTTAATTTTTACGATGGTTCTGCTGTGATCCTATGAGGAGTTCTGTTCCATATCTTCGAAGTTCATGATCAAATCATAACAATATTTCTATGGGACCATCTCGGAAGCATAACCTTTCAATCGAAAAAAAAATTTTAAATCGGTCCACAATTGACCGAGAAATCGGTGAACATACATAAAAAAAAATACATTCAACCGAACATCCTCCTTTTTGAAGTCGGTTAAAAACCTACACAAATTGAAAACTTACGAAGTGACCTGATGCTGTTGCATTAGTGGCATTTATTTTAGTTTAATCACCAACTGTATTTCTGCTTAAAAAATGACTTTTTTGATTTTTTTAGTTCTTTCTTGCAATCAGTTAGTTCAAAATTTATATCCCCCATACATCGCTAGAATGATATTACCGTACAAATACCAGTTAAAGTACTCATCATAAATACTTAACCAAAAAAATAATAAAAACACAAACCCTTCACGGCACTCTGTTTTCTCACCCAAAATAAACATATCAATTTATACCGAGGAAAGTCAAACAATTTTAATTTAATGTGTTAAAGAAAAAATAATGTTCTCGAGAGTTTGATGTGTAAACATTTTGGACGTTAAAATCCATTAGATGAAGTTTGGCTTTAATGTTCTGAGACAGATTGACAAACAAGTGGTGGCCATTGGGGACGAGAGGGAGGGGGAGAGGGGAGGGGGGAACACGGCACGCTTTTTAAGTTTCGGAAGGAAAATGCGAATCAGACTTAATTATTATTAAACTAATATTACAAAAGAGAAAGTTTGTATAAAAATAATATTCCACAACTTTCACACAATTCCATCTAGCCCAAAACTAAGCAGAGCTTGTGCTATGAGTATCTACAGACAACTAATAAACATATTTATATATTTCTAATACATATATTAGATAAATTACACCCAGACATAGAAAAAATGATCGTGTTCATCACACAAACATTTGTCTTGGGTGGGAATCGAACCCACGACCTCCGGCATAGCAGTCAGGACCACTGACTACTGGACCAATAGGCTAGTATTGACTAGCATATGTGTGGGTGCATGTGTGTATGTTTGTTACTCTTTCAAACTCAAACGGCTGAACAGATTTGCTACACAGATAGATAGATTTGATCACGTGGGCGAAGCCTCTGGCAGAAGCTACTGAAATAACGACTGCTTTTCTTCTTTTTTTATGTATTTAAAGGTTAAGTAGTTACTTTTATTTTATTCTTTTCTTTCTTTTCTTTCTTTTCTTTCTTTTCTTCCTTTTCTTTCTTTTCTTTCTTTTCTTTCTTTTCTTTCTTTTCTTTCTTTTCTTTCTTTTCTTTCTTTTCTTTCTTTTCTTTCTTTTCTTTCTTTTCTTTCTTTTCTTTCTTTTCTTTCTTTTCTTTCTTTCCTTTCTTTCTTTTCTTTCTTTTCTTTTTTTCTTTCTTTTCTTTCTTTTCTTTCTTTTCTTTCTTTTCTTTCTTTTCTTTTTTTCTTTCTTTCTTTTCTTTCTTTTCTTTCTTTTCTTTCTTTTCTTTCTTTTCTTTCTTTTCTTTCTTTTCTTTCTTTTCTTTCTTTTCTTTCTTTTCTTTCTTTTCTTTCTTTTCTTTCTTTTCTTTCTTTTCTTTCTTTTCTTTCTTTTCTTTCTTTTCTTTCTTTTCTTTCTTTTCTTTCTTTTCTTTCTTTTCTTTCTATTCGTTAAAAACTGGCTACTATAGCGATTAAAAGTGACCACAGGGCATTCCAGACAGAGATTTTCCAAGAAACCGGCTCTAATCTATTCAAACAAACTAGCCTCGAAAGATATTGTCATACTGCTGTGTATATCTCTTTCCCCTTTTTCACACAATTCTGTTTTCTGTAAATATAGTGCGACAGTATACTCCGGTTCTGTTTATTAATTTGCGATGAAGCACTCGTCGATTTAAAACTCCTAAGTTTTGATCATCGACGCCAAAGTTGCCGGTTTTGTATCGTTTACATTTGGAGACTGTGCATCCAAATTGCACAATTTAACTCCGCTAAGCTTATCCCGTCATCAGATCACCAAGCGTACAGCGTTGCGCTATCGGTATATCGTGTACATCCCATCCATACATACTAATCTTTTAAATGGGAACACATTTATTGTGCGTAAGTACAGCTGGTGTGGTATAGTAGAATTCCCTGCCGGAGTCTGTGTTTCCTGACAGCAAGGGGTATTTAAATCAAGAGTGAATAGGTTATTTTTAGGCAAGCGTGCTCCATCGTCGACCACAACATCGTTTATCATCAGGTGAGATTGTGGTCAAAAGCGGGCCTATCAAAAAATAAAAATCTTAATTCTTTATTGTCCACCAGTGTCCATCATAACAAGTTTTAACATACAGTGGTAAACTGAAAGTTGGGTTTCTTCCTAGCAAACCATTGAGTTTAAAACACCACTTCTAACAGATACCTAAGCAAATTGAAGACTATCAAAAAGAGCTATTCAGAATCTACACTAGATATCAAAAAAGCTTCTCAATTCTCTCATCATTTATTTTCATATGAAGTTAAAAACTGAAAGTTACAATATAACGTGTTTTTTCACTCTATATTTAGAATCATCAGCGTCACTTGTAAGAACGTCTACTGATTGATATTGACAGTCAGCCTTTTTGACAGCCACGTCTTTGACAACTAAACTCTTTGACAGCCAAGTCTTAATGTCACTGTCTTTAATTTTATTATTTGTTCAAGTGTTTTTACTAAATGTGGTGCATAGAGCAAACCGTTTGAGACACTTTTTATAATATAACAGAAATTTTTATTTTACATAAACATTTATTATCTTGTCCACAAATGTTTCCATATTTTACGGTCTACCAATTAAGTTATTCAAACTCAAACTCAAGCGTAATAGCCTTTTAATGTTCCCACTGCTGGGACTCAGGCCTCCTCTCTGTAGGAGAGGGAATAGGCCGTTATCCACCACGCGGACCCAGTGTGGATTGGTGAATGTCACACGTCTTTGGATTTTTAGTTCTAGGACATGCCGGTTTCCTCACGGTGTTTTCCTTCACCTCAAACTCAAAATTATTTTATTTCACATAGGGTCAGTGGGTCGTCTTAGGGGCGGATCACTCACTATAATATCATCCCTTGGACCTAGAATGCTGAAATTTCGCACAAAGGTTCTTTTTATAATGTATGTAAAGAATAAGAGCGTGCTCCATCGTCGGCCACATCATCGCTAACCATCAGGGGAGATAGTAATCAAACGCGAGCCTATACATAATAAAAAAATAATATTTTTCCAAAACTGGTAAAACAGATGGTCGATGGGGACGAAAGGTTTTGGAGTGGCGACCACGTACTGGAAGACGCAGCGTAAGAAGGCCTCCCATAAGGTGGACCGATGAACTAGTGAAGGTCACGGGAATCCGATGGATGCGAGTCGCACAGGATCGGTCGTTATGGCGACACTTGGGGAGGCCTATGTCCAGTAGTGAACGTCTTATGGCTGAAATGATAGTGATGATGATTACCAAAATTCACCTCCTGAAACAGGGGTCCTTCCACCTAACTTTGTATCCTAAAACCTACTTTACAATATAACATCTTTAAACACCAATAATTTCTTCAAACCATTCCTTTCCTTTCGGCTTCTTTTATTCAAGACCACCTACAAATTCTCTACACAGATAACTGCTAACTACACTATTACTTTCACAAAAAAGCCGAGTGACGTCACCGGAAGCCGGCGTCGCCATAAACATCCCCTGTTTACGAGTTCACCCCTTCTGATAACGGCATTGTGTCTGATAGTCTATGGCAGGATCGTGACGTACTTCCTGTGCAGTCGGAAGAGGTAATATGTCAAGGTAGACAGAGTGCTGGCGAAAGGAGTTTGTTTTTTTTTTCTATAAAGCCGGGTATTCATTAGGCAACATTTGTTGATAAACACTGTTTTTAAACAGTTTATAAACAGTGTTTCATCATCGCTGGAAACAGTTTTTAAACAAAAGTGATGAAACATTGTTTAAGAAACATGTTGCCGTGTTCCCCACTTCAAATGGAGAGCAAGACGAAACATCTAGTTTATAAGCAAAAGTCAACAGATGTGTTTTGCACAAGTTTATAAACATGGACTTAGTGTGGTCCAACAAAATGATTTCGATGCTTACAGATTTTTATTAACAGCATCATGTAATTTGATCACATGTTGAACATTTGGTGAAATTCTGAAAACACCCATCAAATCCACGAAGGTCATGAAATACGTGACTTCTATTGAAGAGATAGTTTCGAATCCACCACCATTTCGTCTTTTTAGGGTTCCCTACATCAAAAGGAATAAATGGAACTCTTATAGGATCACTTTGTTGTCCGTCTGTCTATCTGTCTGTCAAGACCCTTTATATTGGGAACGCGTAGAGGTATCGAGTTGAAATTAAAACCATATACTCAAGTCTTTTGAAGTTGAGAAAAAATCAAACTTCTGAGTTAACGAAAAAAAAGATACGGCTTTTATGTCGCAAAAAACGTGCTTTTCGACACTCTCAAGGGAATCAAAATTCATAGGGTACTTCCCGTTGACCTGGAATCCTGAAATTTAGCATGAAGCAAGGTCTCACAATACAAATATAGTCAAAAAATCTGAAAACTGTAATTTTTTTAGTTACGTCACAAAAAAAAATATTTTTTAATTCGGAAATATCTTCGTAACTCAATTCGGGAATTGAACTGTTTTCATAGGTAAGTGTGTACGGAACCCTCAGGGCGCGAGTCCGACTCGCACTTGCCCGGTATTTTTTCTAGTAGCACTCTTATGAATTATTATGTAATCAGCTCAGAGCATTACAAACTCCTCGGGGGACATCCTAGCAACAACTGACAATAGTGTCGTAAACAGTTTGTCATTAAATGTTGCCTAATGAAGTAATGAATACGCGGCTTTAAGAAGGTTAAAATTCAATCTAAAAAAACAAAAGCCAACGTAAAATTTATCTATACCTAATCTAAATTGACTGACTGACATATCAACGCACAGCCCAAACTACTGGGACTAGGAGCGTAAAATTTTGCACAAAGCTTTCTTTTAAGACGTAGGCGAGCACTAAGAGAGGATTTCTCAAAATTCACCCTCTACGGTCATGGTGAAATGGTGGTCCAAAGTTTGTATGGAGAAAACTATTTCCAAGCGGGCGAAGCCGCTGGCAGAACTAGTATGTATATATTCAGAAATATATAAGTATGTTTATCAGTTGTCTAGTACTCATACCATAAGCTCTGCTTAGGATTAGATGGCGTTGTGTGAAAGTTGTGGAAAAAAAAATCCTCTTTACATCGATCTTTACAGGCCTTAAAACCTAATGCGACAGTGCAGCCAACAACTATACTTAAACCTAAACATACATTTATAATAAAATCTAAAAAAAATATCCCATGGGAACATATTCCCTGGATTAAAAATATGTGCTATTCCAGGACATAGGATACTTTTATGGTCTTCCCGTGCACCATATTTCATCTAAATCCCTTCAGTTGATCAAGTGTGAAAAAGTAACAAACATACACTCTCAAACTTTCGCCTTTATAATATTATAGGGAGAAAATAAATGCGAAAGTAAATCGTCGTTCTGTTTGTCACCTCTTCACGTGTTAACGGCTAAACGAATTTGGATGAAACTTGGTACACGGGTAGGCCATTCTGTAATCATCATCATCATCATATCAGTCGAAAGACGTCCACTGTTGGACATGGGCTTCCCCCAAATGTCACCTCAATGAACGGTTCCGTAGGTCTCGCATCCATCGGATTCCCGCAACCCTTACCAGGTTACCGGTCCACCTTGTAGGAGGCCTAGCATAACTGTGCCTTCCGGTACGCGATCGCCACTCCAGAAACATTCGACCCCAACGGCTATCTGTTCTGCGAACAATGTGCCCTGCCAATTGCCACTTAAGTTTGCCGATTCTTCGTGCTATGTCGGCAACCTTGGTTCTCCTGCGGATATCTTCATTCCTGATTTAATCACGCAAGGAAACTCCGAGCATAGCACTTTCCATTGCCCTTTGGGTGTCATTAAGCCTTCTGATTCAGGATTAGGACTAAGTATTTGATTAGATTTATATCCCGGGATATGTTCCCTTGGGATACTTTTTTGACATTAACGCGCGCGTATCCGTTGGCAGTAAGTAATGCTTACTGCAGAGTTATTTTGACCTCTAAATGACCTCCTACCCTCCGCACCTCAAACAGGTTCCAGCAAAACTGAAGAAGTCCAGTAGGGCCGTTGCCTTCCAGGACTGTGAGAACGTGTGAAAGAGTTACCGTGGCCCAAAAACACAAAGAGCCGATGAAGAAATATAGGTGTGTTTTAATCTTTAAAAGTTTGACACGCCCTCTCGCTTCACTCCACCCCAGTGGGAGAATTCTTGATTTCTCACCTCATAAAACAACATTCCTGTGTTTTTAATACAAATGAGTAGCACAATTGTATGAATCTAGTAAATAGAGGCACTTAATATTGGCTTAAAGACACCTGCGTATGTAGGTAAAGAAATCACGTCAACCTACTTGTAAGAAACAAGTAAAATAGATTCAACTTAAAAAAAATAGCAATTCTTCAAATTTATTTTTACCTGGGATACTAGCATGACTTGATTTTACAAGTAAAAACGATTGTTTCTATGTCAATTAGTCGAGTAACAAAAATTACTTGATATATAATATATATTAAGTCATTTTTAATATTAATTAAATAATTATGATCTCAAATTTTACTCCTACATATTATGTAGGAGTAAAAGTAAGTATTTGAGATCATAATCAATTACTTTAATCTTCAAAGTCTTAACAATAAATTATCAAAGATTATTACCTAAAAATATGAACAGACAAGATAATCCGGTTCTAAGTTTCAAATACAAATAATTATCGCCTTCGAAATTTAAAACAGATGCGTTCTCTTTGTTAAATCTGTTAAATATAGCAAGTCACAGAGTAGCTAAGAAAACAAACAGCGCGTTGGTTAACCGTTATTTTGAAGCATAAATTCGTCTAGTAGTTAATAAGCTAGGCTCTTAATTGGTGTCGTAAATATTGTATGTAAAACAAACAAGTTGTCCGTCTGTGGATCATTGGCGAGGATTATGTGCGGCCAAATGTGCAGAAGTGCCACATTTTTATGCCAACACAGTTGTAATAAACAAATAAAACTTCTGCAATTTATGTTCTTTATTGTACACGAATGCAAGTTAGTATTTCTTTTATGTTACAGCCAGTACTCCAGGAAAGTCTAAAGATGTGGGTTATTAGTAAATATTGCAGGTTATGTTTATATTACAAAGTGCGAGGTTGCCAAGTTGCTTGGTTTACTTTGAAAACTCTTTATAAAAAAAAAAACAAGTATCTTTTACCGTGATGTGTTAATTACATATTTTATCTGTCGAATTAATATTTAGGTATAAAATCAATTATAATTGAATTAAGAACTATTTTTCTTGTGTTTCTCGGTATTATTTGTATCTTATTTAACACCGACTTCCGAAATTAAAGTTTTTTTTTTTAAATCAAATCGGTTATTTTTTTTTTGTAAAAAGTTTTTTATTTCACACTTTTTAGTTGCGATACACTTATAAACAGAGTGCCTATTTCTCATGATAATTCCAGTTAACCCAAACACTGCTAGGTTACATTGTTTTATTATGAAGTTCCTGTGTCTACCTTCCCCCTTCCGGCTCCATCATCAGATCATTTCGATAGTACCTTATAGCCAAAGTGCATCTCATGACAATTCTAATAAGCCCAAACACGGCTAGAATACATTGATTAATTACGGATTTCCTGCGCCTACCTTCCGGCTCCATCATCAGATCAATTCGATAGTACCTTACAGCCAAAGTGCATCTCATGACAATTCTAATAAGTCCAAACACGGCTAGGTTTCATTGATTAATTACGGAGTTCCAGTGCCTACCTTCCGTCTCCATCATCATCATCATCAGATCACTTCGATGATACCATTTTCAACGTAACTATTCAGAACTATTCATTTATTTGTATTGTCATAGTCGCTTAACTATCTTCATTGTGATATCTATGTGAGTATGAAGTTCCGTTGACCATTTCTGGTCTTCTTCGTCAGTTCCACTTCATCAAATGTTACTTTTTGACTGTAAATGGTTAAGTTCTCGATGAAAATACTAAAATCACTATATGGTTGCCTATAATATTTGAGGAGTTCTCTCGATTTCGTCAAGATTCCATCATCAGATCCCGACTTGGTGACTATGGGACCATTTGGAAAATATACCCTTTCCAACAAAATAAGACTTTTTCAAATCAGTTGGCAAGCGACGAAGTTATGCGTGAACAAACATAAAAAAAAATAGAAACATCCGAATTGAGAACCTCCTCCTTTTTTAGAAGTCGGTTAATAAAAAGTGATTCTGGCCTCCCACTTATTTTCACTTATTCAAGATGATTTTTCAAAGTGGACTTTTAGTATCCTCGACAGAAGTCACTAGTAAAGAATTATTCTTCCATTTTTTACTAAAAAATGACTTATCCGCACAATTATCTACTCTGTCTCTGGCTAGACGTCTGTATCCTCGGACCGTATGATTGAATATGTGTTCTTTCATCGGTAATCCTGTAAATAAGTACATAACAGTTCTATCAATTTCAATGTCATCAGACAAAGTTCAAGGAATATCAGAAATATCTTTAGAAAAAAACTATTATCTATATTTACTTACCTAATAATATTGGACGTCAGCTCCAGTTTTCACAATAATCGTGTCTTGAATTAAATTAATGCCATCTAAAATCAATAAATAATGTGCATTACGTAATTTTTTTCATATTATAAGTTAAGCCTCGATCACAGGCGCAGGGTAGCCAGCCTTTCGGTATTCTACAGGTTGCATTTTGGAGAGTGTGCGCGGGAATTGCATGACTTGATTCCGCCATCTCCTTTCTACCATCGGACAACCCGACGTACGGCGAGTATCCGTTGTCGAAACTTCAACGGTCCGGACCATACGGACTAAGCGTTTCGCTTCGTCGTTTATACCGCGTACATCGAAGGACTGGAACAATTTGCCTGCTGCGATCTTCCCGTCCAACTATAATTTAGGTGTCTTCAAGGCTAGAGTGAATAGGCTCTTAATAAACAAGTGCGCCTCACCATCAATGATTGCATCACTGCTTACCATCAGGTGGGATCCCAGTCAAGCACTAGATTATATCAATTTAAAAAAAAAAGTTTGGAAACTTGGCGCCACCTTTGAAAGCCAAAAAAAATTGCTGTCATAACACAATTTAATTTAACCAAATAATGTTTTTATAAATTAATTTGATTGGCAGTTGTTTCTTTTCAAAGTAATGTCAAAGTGACAGACAGACATACAAATATACATCAGAGAAGTAGTCTAATGGAATTTTCATAGATGAAACTTTGTTTAAAAGAAATCAGTTTCGTACATAAAATATAAACATCGTAAATTACTTTCAATGTCAAATTATGCTAAGCATTGATGTTTCTTAAAATGTTAAACTTTGGGGTTCTTTAAGAAAGCTAAGAATTTTTATGTGATCCTTTTATCGTCACTGTAATTTATCATTATAATAGTTTTATCAAAGAACAAAGCCTGAAATGACTTATTCTGTGGGTATATTGAACTACAATAATAATAAGCAATGGACCCTGTTCCCGATACCAGGATACTGTTTCTCATTGAAATATTTAAAATTATAATTTTCACATATAGTATGTATTCAAATGAAAGATAAGAAACAAAATTTAAAGAAAAGTACCAACCAGTTTACAGAATTTAACTATATAATAAGTTTTCATTACTTACTAAAGTTTTAAAATGGTTTCAAGAACTGTCTCAAAAATATTGTCAACAAATAGACTATAGAATAATACCTTATTGTTTCCAGCAGATCAACTGCTTACCATCAGGTGGGATCGCAGTCAAGTACTGGTTTATATCAATTAAAAAAAAAAAAACTTCAAAACAATTGAACGTCTTTTTTTTCTGTGGGAAAATCATCCAATGACATCCTCCGCTCTTGGGCGGACCGTGAGATTGTGTCAGACTTTTACTAACTAATAACCCACTCCTGTTTCTTATTTGCCTTCGTTTCAGGGCTCCGGGGTTCTCTTTCGCATCACCCATGGCCCCAATAGGCTTCGACCCTGCTTGGCCCCTACGGTTTTGCTGACATCTCCTTGACGATGTCTTTTGGCGAGGTCCAAAGTCTTGGCGGTGCACGGTGTCTTTGGACATCGCCTAAAAAATCGAACGTCTGGGTTTAACTTAGGAAAGCACCAAAACCAGAAACACGATGTTCCCACACACGATCCCCATTAGAACCCTCCCCACAAAGCGCAACACACCTAAAACACTAACACACAACATAAATTATTATAAAGAAACCGTAAACCATTATTTTTACTCCCGTTTACGTTTCCACCGAAACATATTTCGTTATAACACGACTGTAAAACTAATATTTTACGAGAGCCCGTAACTCTTCGACGATGGTTTATTGCAATTTACAATGTTTCCATTGACTCCGCTATATATCTACTGGTTATTCATAAATCTGTGAGAGAATTGTGTTTACGTACATCAGCTGACCGTATATCAAATGTCTATTTTCATTCGGCTATCAACATACGGATTTTTCAACTGCTTATTGTGCCAAAGATTAAGGTTAGGTACACAGATGCGTCGTTAATGTTTCATTACTTTTGCTGGTTTATAAATTAGCCAGGAATTTAGTGTTTTCTGTTTTGGCTGCGCGTTTTCCCACACATAATTAAACTGGGATTTATTAGATTGGTGTTTCTTTGCGTTTTTACATAATGCGTGGATCTTTATTGTATAAACTGTGCATCTTAAAGCAGTTTTTTTACATTGGTTCTGAAACGCGAAAGATTGGAGGCGCTTTCATCATAATTTGGTACAAGATAGACAGTAAAATCAGACGTCCTTAATTTATTGCACTCTGATTAACTGACCCAGATATACAAACAGACCTCTCCAAGAACGATTTAAAACTTCACGAAATATAACTCCTTACTCCAATTTTATAAAATTGGAATAAGGAGTCCAGTTACTGACTAACGGCGACGACGGTGACGGCGGTTGGCTGTGGTGTTGTTAGTAACTGAAGTTATCTTTCAACGTATTCATTCCCAACTCCTAAATAATTGCTAGCTTCTGTGTCAAAAGTATCCTCTGGATTAATCCTGATCCAGTTTTGGCTGCCTGTCTGCCACGTTATATTCGAATTAGTTTAGACATTAAGGCGTGGTTGAAAAAAAAAACAAGACATTTTTATTGATAAAATTAATATAATAGGGAATATGCATGATGAAAAAAATATTAAATATTTGTTAACTAACCAGTTTATACCACCAATTGTGAAAACAATATCAAAATAATAATTTTAAGCCAATATCTGGTTCTCTCGCCAAGACACCCGCCGCTTTATAGGAGCCGTACGAGTGTCCATGGCCTTTGACGTCAATGTCGGATTTCTTTTTCATAATAGCAGCTTTGAAACTTTATTGTTGATGAAGATATTTTTTACCAGAACTAAAAACTATTTATTAAATTTGACTTCACCCCAAGTAAGGAACGTCGCATCTCCACCATTCCCTGTATAATCACGTAAAAAGTCTCAAGTAGCCGTGCCGTACGTATAAATCGTGCGACTATCTCGATCACAGCTCGTACGTAAGGCGGACGGTAGCCGCGCGTTATCGTGCGATCACGACGATATTTACACTCACAACCGACGATTACTATCGACACTATTTGTTGTGCGTCTTATTGGGGGACACACTGAGAGGAACCTTTTTATTGTGGAGTGTTTGATCATTTAATTTTTTCATTCACAGTGTTCTATAGTTGCGAGAACCGTGTGGTTTTAGTCAGTAAAAGTAAACAAACAGTCAAACTTTTGATTATGATGTAAAAGTCCACATAACAGAGGACATCCTTGAGCAATTTGATGCCACGGTAGGCGCTTGATTGGCTGCTGCGCTATCTGTCGCCGGTTCGATTCCCGCACGAAACAATTATTTCTATTGCCTATAGATAAATGTCTCGCTATCCGAACATCCGGTAACCGTCCGGACCAAGCCCAAGTCGTCGACGGTGCGTACTGTTCTACGCGCGCCTCAAGGAGATGTCAGCAAACCGTAGGGGCCTAGCAGGTTCGAAGCCTACTGGGGCCAAGGGTCTGCTTCTGAAAGGAAGACTCGGCCCTGGTACGAAAGGCAACGAAGGAACAGGAGTGGGTTTATAGTCAGTAAAAGTCTGACACACCCTCCCGCCCCGTCCAAAAACGAGGGATGTCATTGGATGATTTTCCCACCGAAAAAAAAAACCTAATAAGTATGAATATACAACAAATCGAGTCAAAAAAGTACACAGAGCTAATTAGTAAGTCCACATCCGCTAAAACAGCAGTAACAGTAAACGTACGCACGAGTGATGGATTGCAGTCATCAGAACATAATTTATGTCCCGCAGTAAACCCACAAGCAGCCTGGAATGACAATCAGTCCATTAATCTTATCTCATGCATCATCAAGATTAGCATTGAACCAGCAGAGAATTTAACATCGGTTTTCCTTGACTTACATTTTATAGAAATAATACGAATTGTTTAAATTATATATTATAGCACTTGTAAATTAGATTTTATCAGTATGGCTCAATGTATAATGCAATATTGTGTGCCGACAGTATTGAAGTAAAACCAATACTTAACACTGTTAGTTTGCATTTACACTCAAGAAAGTAAAACTTGAAGTAAAATTACGTTTTTCGAATACACAATTGTTTCTGTTTCGTCATAAGAAAGAAAAAGCAAATATCTAATATTACTCCGAAAGAGGCACAGTCACCTAATAAAATCTATATATTATTTTTAAATAATATAACTAACGCTTCACTGCGATCCCACCTGATGTTAAGCAACGATGCAATCGATAACGGTAAGGCGCACTAGTTTATTAAGAGCCTATTCAGTCTAGCCTTGAAGATACCTGAATAAAATTATAATCGGACGGGAAGAACACAGCAGACAAAATGTTCCAATCCTTTGATGTAAATACGCGGTATAAACGACGAATCGAAGCGCTTAGTCCAGACAGTTGAGATGTAAACCGATGTAAAGATGGACACTCACCGTACGTCAGGAATCCAGTCATAGATAAATTTAGTTTAAAAAAATATATGTATTAAAAAAAAAACTTGAACTTTTAAGCACACACAATCAGACTACAAAACACACACATATTATTAGTCAGTGGGTGGAAATATAAGTCTCAGTGTGCCCCCAACCTTTCTTAAAACACCTGAGGTGTCGAGTTACACGACAAAACTTGTATAGTTTTCGAGTTTTTAATGGTGAGAGAATGATCCTGATACGATCACATACATCGAATAATTTGATCGATAAATGGAGGAGGCCGCGTTGACACACTCATTTTCACTTTGAATAAGTATAAAATTTAAATAAGTATTTTTATTAGGAATAAAATTGTTATCTAAGAATATTCTGAGCGTAATAAATTGTTCGTTTCGCAATAAAAATTTAATCTGATTCGAAAGCGTGTGAAGTGGTATGGATTGGTGGTTTTAAATGCTTGTATTAATTCTTGTATTAAATCATTTTAGTAATTAAATACGATTAATCTCAAATACAGGAAACAAGCTAATCGGTTATCATATAAATCTTCTATAAGTATACAAAAATCAACAAACGCGAATAATGCTAGAACTACACTGCGCACACGTGTGCCACACACACCGATCTGGGCGCGTCGGTCTCCATACATTTTATATGGAAACTAGACTTGTAGAGCTACACTTGATCTACGCCACGCGACATCGTTCTACGTACAAATCAGGCCTGTTACACGTGTGCGTCGATCTAATATAGTTCTTGCTTAAGGCTTACAAAAAAAAATATATATAATAAATATTGGTCCTTTAAGGCGGAATGTTGGCATGTCAAATGATGTAATGATGGTGATATTTTTTCTAAAGAAACTTCAATATAAACAATTTAATGTTATCACGAAAGCAAAGTGTATTATTTTTTATTAGGAACTTCTCCCTCTCTGAGTGTAGGGAGAAGAAGTGTCAAACGTTTACAGACTACATCCCACCCGTGTTCCTACAGTTGCCCTTTGCGTTCCAGAGCAATGTGTATTCTTCACACGTTGAGTCTTTTGATGACAATTGCTATAACAACTGTCGTCAAAGTAAAACAAACGCAGCACGAAACATTTTTTTCAACTAACAACAATAAAAATAAATTGACGCTCAACGAGAACTTAATCGTTCCCCACTATAATACAAAACAAATTCATAAAAATAAAAATGTCAACGCTCACCACACAAAAACTGGCTTCAAATCAAATGGAAATTATATAGAACGTCATCTATGCGCACAGTATCGCGCTTTTTATGAGCAAAACATCGACTACGCTACTTATCATTACCACAATGTAATGACTAATAAAATTACCTTTTAGACAATTTTAGACTTTAACACAATGTATTAAGTTTTCATTGTTGGGTATTCATCAAGCAACCTATTTTAGTTTTTCTGTATATTTTAACAAATATAAGTTTTCAGATAAGCCAATGTAAAACCAGCCTTATACGTCGGGCCATAAAGTCCGCTGATAGAACGCGGGATGTAAACGTAAAATGGCGTACATATAAAGGGGATCTGACACGATCATATAAAACGGTGGATATGAGCGTATAAAAATTCTTGAAGCGACGGTCTATCGTCATTACATTTGTCAAGTGTCGAGCGGTAGCGCGGTGGGCACAATTTAAATGATAATTATAACGTGACGGGCGCAGGCGGCCGCATTCTGGAGGCGGGGCCCCACTGTCGGCGGGAACGGGTTAAATATAGTGCTGGAGAAAGGAAAAGTATTTAATTGGCTGTAAATGACAAGGGGTTGTAACGCGGAAGTCATAACGGGGGTTAATTATCAGGTATCGGTGATGCTACCTTGTATTTATGGCCCTTAATTGTGTAATAATGAAATGCTAAATGTCGTCGCAGTATGTTAAAGATTCTGACTAAGTGTAACTTCACTTGTGTTCTTGGAATAAAAACCGCATATACTTAAATAAAAAAACAAAGGAAATAATTAAAAAAAAATTATACTAAAAATGTAGTTTACAATCTTAAATTTCACTGGTTTTAAATTTATGAGGTATTCCACTTTAGGCACCCGCTAAAATGGCACCCGAGTGAATGGCACCTGAGGTATTCCACTTTGGGCACCCATTGATATTTTTCTCAGGTGCCCAAAGTGGAATACATTTTTATTTAAAATTTTATTCCACTTATGGCACCTACGGATTATTAGCTACTAGTGTTGGGACGTTGTTTTATTATTTTATTATTTTAGGATGTAAAAAATAAACTTACTGTAATAAAAAAAATACTGTAAAAAATAAAATAGTATGATTAGGTAAGCACCATCTATCTAATTCATCTAAACTATTTCCACTCAATCCTTCTTAGTTAAGTAAACAAAAATCGAACAATGTCGCTTACTATAGCCGCGTGAGCTGCAGAGGCGACAACAGGGGGCGGGAATGCTCCTGCGCTGCTACCAGTGAATATGTAGCCAATTTTGTGACTTTATCGCTAAACATGACGACTTTTGCTTAAGTCGTAGCGACAAAAAAAAAATTTTCAAGTAAAAGTTTAAGTATAGAGTAGGTAGGTACATTCGTTCTTGTATATTCCTGGATCATCGATGACAAAAATTAGTTTTATTAGTGCTAATTGAGAGTTTATTACACAGGAGGTCTACTCTCTTTCTTCGCAACTAATATTCGTAAACCAACGATATTCAAAAAGAGTCAGAATCATTAATGAACCTACTCTATTAAATTGTTTACTCCCACAAAAGTTCAGTACTTAAATTTCAACACTACCAATGACTCAAGAGTAACAAAACACTGATTATACAAACATTACTTACTAGTGTATTGGTGTCGATAATTTATTAATGTTTATAATGTTTATTGCAGTGGATACAATATTGAATTATAATTAACTTTGAAGAAGCAGTTATAAAAGGAATATTGTCTGTATTTCCCAAACTAATAGTAAAAGGGTGCTACTTTCATTTCAAAAAAAGCTATAAAAAGGAAGGGGACGGAACTTGGGCTCAACAAAAATAGCATTCATAGGAAACATGTTGCTTTGTGCGCTGTGCTACCATACTTGCCTCCAGTTACATTAGATGAGGCATGGTTTTATATTATGAGTGAGAGTCCCCACGATATGAACGTAACAAATTTCAATGCCTACATGGTAACACAGTGGATTGACCAAAGATTTTGGTCAAACAAATGGAATTGTTATGGTCAGGTCCATAAAGCTATTAATAAAAATGGTAGCAAAAATCTGGCACAGATTTTAAGAGTTCTTCTAGAAAAATCCAAGAATTACTCTGAAATCCGCGGAAAAATAGAAAAATCAAAAAATCTAAAATATGCGGAACATAGGAACAATTTAATAAACCATGTAATAGAAGAGTATAGATGTGGATTAATTTTCCTTGGACACTGTATGGAAAAGCTGCGTTTTTAATAAAATAGGCATTGACATCATATATTCACATGTAAGTTATGCGCTGACCTTCAAAAATTATATACATACCAGTGATTCATAATCTATTTTTAGTATATTATATTTTAAAATGTCTATAGTGCGTAAGAAATAATTCAAGACTGATTTTACAATAACAGTGTCAATAATTGATTATTGATTGTGTCATATTAAAAAAAAAGACATTAAGATAGTAAAGTTAATTTAGAAGAGAAATATTCGTAAATAAACCTCTTTTGGGTTTATTCAGAAAAAGCTGATTATGAAATAATAAATGTGTAAATATAGTTTGATTAAGGAAACTGATTGTGATATCATAATTATTAAAAACATAAAGAAGTTATATATTAATAATGTTATTAAACAGTTTACTGATTTTAATCTTTGTTTTTTTTACGTCCTTAAAAATAAACGTCCCAACACTAGTAGCTACTAACCCGTAGGTGCCTTAAGTGGAATAAAATTTGAAATAAAAATGTATTCCAATTTGGGCACCTGAGAAAAATATCAATGGGTGCCCAAAGTGGAATACCTCAGGTGCCATTCACTCGGGTGCCATTTTAACGGGTGCCCAAAGTGGAATACCTCAAATTTATTACGTTACACTACTTCTCCATTACGTTTGAACTACTATTGGCAAAGACAGCTAATGAACCCATTATAAAACACAACGCCCATTGGTGTTAAAAACTGGGCAAGTGCGAGTCGGACTCGCGCACTGAGGGTTCCGCACAAACTTGAAAGGTAAATTGCGGTTTACGATTTATGACGTATTAAAAAAAATACTTACTATATCTCGTTCCAACCAATTTTCGGTGGAAGTTTGCATGGTAATCTACATCATATATTTTTTTAGTTTTATCATTCTCTTATTTTAGAAGTTACAGGGGGGGGGGGCACATTTTAATACTTTGAAAGTGTCTCTCGCGCAAACTATTCAGTTTAGAAAAAAATGATATTAGAAACCTAATATCATTTTTGAAGACCTATCCATAGATACCCCACACGTAAGGGCTTGAAGAAAAAAAATTTGAGTTTCAGTTATAAATATGGGGAACCCCCAAAATTAATAGTTTTTTTTTTTGTATTTTTGTGTGAAAATCTTAATGCGGTTCACAGAATACATCTACTTACCAAGTTTCAACAGTATAGTTCTTATAGTTTCGGAAAAAAGTGGTTGTGACATATGGACGGACAGACAGACACATGACAAATATATAAGGGTTCCGTTTTTTGCCATTTGGCTACGGAACCCTAAAAACGGAAACGTAACTAACCGAACACTCGAATAACTTTAAAAAGTTTAAGCAAAAACACAGTAACTGAATTCAACCAAATCCTAGCCCAAGTTTCATGAATTCACCAACCGAAAACCATTTATTGGTTTTTCTGAAAACTTACAGACTAATAATAAATATTATCTACATTTATATGAAAAGATACATTGAACTCTAAACAAAGTGACTTTCTATTAGGGATTACAATTGATAAAAGTGTAATATGTTTAAGGGTAGATATTTAGCGTGTGTCAATCATTCCACACACAGGTATATATTAAACTGTTTTGTTAATCTTCATCGCTAAATATACTCTCTCGCTACTCGCCTTCACTCAGACCACACCCCACTGACGGATAAGGATATATTTATGTGCAACATATTTTTTTCAAAAATATTTACGTTTGTTCGTGTATAGACGTCTGTGCGTGTCATGATATACATACATACACACAAACAGTCAGTTTTTATATCAAACGCATGTTATGTCAGTGTAATACTGCATGTTTCATGGCGCATTTCTCGAATTGTTTTACTGTGTTCGCACTCAAAGTATAAGAAGTATTTTATTGAATTCATAAATATTATTGAGCTATGGTTATCAGATAATGTTTTGAAATAAAATAACTTAGTGTTTAATTTATTTTTCCTTTAAATCGTTATGGTCTTTGTGTTCCTGTTTAAAAATGAAATGTAGTACAGTTCCCAGTAAAATCGTTTGATCTATGCTACACCTACCACCAGTATCTATGAGATCTTAAAAGTATATTTACATGCATAATTGCCAAGTGTCCTAAGGGTATGCCAAGAGCTATGGAGCGCAATATTCTGGGTGTAAAAAGAATAAACCGAATACGGAATAACCCGCTGCGCTCTAAAACGGTTATATTAGACGTGGGCAAAAAGGCTGCCAGGCTCAAAGGGGATTAAACGGGTTACGTCAGCCGCATGCAGAGTGACCGTTGGGCAAGTGTCGCCACGTAGGTAGTGGGTTGGAAAGCGCCATCGAGGCCGACCTAAGAAGAAGTGATGAGATAATCTAGACGCGTACCACGAAGACTGGTTTGAGATGGTACCGGAGAAGAATGTCTGGAATGACTTGGAGGAGGCCTCTGCCCAGCAATGGGACAGTAATGGCTAGGATAAAAAAGTGTCACAGAACCTACTTACAAGCAAATATTTGAAGCGTTCTTCGCGAACAGAAGAGTTTTGTTTGATCCAGCGTAAAATTTGGGTGATTCTTCGAAACCGAGAGAACGTCTCATTCGTCTGGCCCAGTTTTTTTCTACAATTCGATATTTATATTTGCATATTAGTTTTCCTCGAACTAAATGTATCAAAGGCACTCATTTGCGCCCCGTGGCTTACGACACAAAATAGATAGGTACGAAAACTATGCCAGATGAATGAGAAACTCTCTCGGCTTCAAAGAACCACTCAGTTATCATTACACTGAAAACCTTAATGTAATTTAAAAATACAGATTACAATCACTGGAATAACTCCTAGTAACGGAGAACATGATCCATGAAGCTTCTATTTAAAGAAACAAAATTTTCATAGCATAGCATAATCAGTCGTATAATGCCTCTGCTGGAACTCAGGCCTCCTCTCTAGAAGAGGGAATGAACCGTGAGCTGTAATCCACCAGTGCGGGTTGGTAGATGTCACATGTCTCGGAATTTTTGATCCTAGGACATGCTGGTTTCTTCACGATGTTTTCCTTCACCGTTTTGAAAGCTGTGTTGATGAAATAAATTACACAAAGTATTGCGCCTGGCTAAATTTGAACACGCGGGGCTGTTACCACTGCGCTACTACTACTCACAACAAAATATTCACCACCAACACAACCACACTTCAAAATCAGAATCTTTTCCAATCCATTTTCCATCGCAGAGTTGCAAGTAACTAGATCAAGTGTATCATGCACCTTTCAATCCGACGTCAGCGGGTGACAGCGCAGAATGGATGGCAGGAAAAAGCCTGACGATCCAAATTGCATACAGATAGTCCCAAATGTCGTTAGCTACGTGTATGTGCAGCTCACGAAGCAATTTCTCTGACGATTTCGAAGCCCTTTTGCTATGACTGTCTATACGATGACAATGGGTATGTGGTAAAGCTTGCTAACTTAATAATATTAAGCAATTGATTTCAGTAATTGTAAAAACTAATCGCAACTCTTTCGACCCATCTTCATATACTTTCAGTACCTTGGTTCACTTATCTAGATATATTCAACATTATTTTTAGTAAGTATATGCGAAACCTGAATATAGTTTGTTCAGAATCAGCAACTGAATCGATTCCAATAATTTTTACACCATGTTACGAGTATATTTTCTCTCAAAAATATTTAAAAAAGGTCAGAAATTGAACACCACCTGCACTAAGTACAACACAGGTTACGACAGATCATAGCGGGCATTAGGCGCCAGCACACAACCCACCAATTTTCCACAGAAACATTTTCATCATTCTATCGGCCGTACACGAACAATCATCTAAATTCGGCCTGGTCAAAAGAACCTGTGGAGGTCGCACGTCACAATAAATCATAGCCCACACAAATCTTTCAGGCGCAGCCCTACGTGTAATTGGTATTGGCTGCGAACAGGCGGAGACATATCAATTAAAATAGCGCGGCGCTCAAACATGTCGGCCACCGCATGTCGAGGTAGGATGCCAAGAAGACGTAGATGCGGCACTTTTAGACAAGAATAATTTAAGGGATTATTTTTTGTGTTGTTTTAAAAAGAAACTCGTTTCATTTATAGGCATGGTTTTCAGAATAGATACTCGTGCTTTGCCGCGATAAAATATTTTTAAGGGTCGTCGGCTCAGTGCAAGAACTCATTAACTGATAAAAAATACAAAAGTTTGACTTTATACAATTTTAGTTAATTAAAGTGGCTTTATTCATAGTTTTGTATTTATCAGTTAATAAGTTCTTGCAGTAAGGTGATGTACTCTATATTTTGCTTACTTTTTCTTGGCTTCGCTTCCACGGCCTATTCTAGAGAAACCAACCACTCAGCAACATAAGTATTTACAGCTTGTCTAAGTTATAACATCTAATAAATTGAATTGTAGATATTTTCATTGCAGAAAATTATTCGGAGATTTTTGATGGAAGTTTATTGAAGTGGCTTCTTAGTTATAAATATTTTAAGAAGGAAGAAGTTGACATACATCATCTTTTATTACCAGAGGTCAGCTGATGTCGATTCATTAAAGAGTCGTATCTTGCTCTTTAATAATAATAATAATTGTTAATTGCTCACCACTAAAACAAATTAAAATATATAAAGAAACTTTATTTAGAAATACTCGATACAAAGCAATATTTTCTAATGTATTGCAGTATTATAACGTGGTGGTTGTGATATGCGCCAAACAGTTATGACCTTTGAATTTGGTGGTAACCTGTATCTCAAGGGGCAGAGTCTTTGTTCCATGCATTTCTATGGGGCTAAATTCACCATATTTTTAATCCTTCATCACTTTTTTTTTATCAATCCTCAAAAATATTACCACATCCAAAAACCCCAAAGAATCAACATCTTTGTCGCAACACCGCGATATATGAGCGCCATTCTCCATTTAAGGAAGGTTTTACATTTATACATATTCCGGCAATAAAGCCTTTGGGGACCTAATGGCATGTTCTGACTGTTTATATGATAATATCGTAGCTCCACGCTCACCCAGTTGAGAGCGGACAGATGATAATAGGACCTATTTTCTTAAGTGTTTATTTTTTTTCTGGTATTTCTTTGGTTGGTGTGAGGTTTTAAAAACATATCTATGGTAATGTTAGTCCTATAACGTGAAGAAACTAATTAAAATGCTCTTGGCATACATCTAATATGTAAAAATCTCGTGTCACCGTGTTTGTTATCGTACTCCTCCGAAACTGTTGGACCGATTTTTTAGAAATTTTTTTGAATAAATTGAATGGCATAAAAACGTTTGCCAGGTCAGCTAGTAATTATATAATATGTAGATTTCTATGACAACTTTAGGCGCAGTATTGCAAAACCATGCTAATTATAACACACTAAATTATAAAGGGAGAAGAGGTGGCGAGACGACCTAGACGCCTACCACAAGGAGTGGTTCGAGGTGGCTCAAGAAAAGAATACCTGGATGAAGTTGGGGGAGGCCTTTGCCCGGCAGTGGGACAATATAGGCTATTAAAAAGGCTATTATAAATTTAAATACTATGTGTGTTTGTTAATTACTCCTTCACGCCCAAACGCCTGAATGAATTTGGATGAATTTTGGCACACGGGTAGACCATGTCTTGGTATAAGACAAAGGATGCTTTTTATTACAAGAGTCCATTCTCTTGGGATAATTTTTAACTATCACGCGGGCGACGCTAGCGAAGACTAAACCTATATATATAAAAGCGAAACACCACTCACTGATTAATCACGAAATCTCAGAAACTATAATACCTACAAACTTAA
Organism: Mythimna impura; assembly: GCA_905147345.3. Classification (NCBI taxonomy): domain Eukaryota; kingdom Metazoa; phylum Arthropoda; class Insecta; order Lepidoptera; family Noctuidae; genus Mythimna; species Mythimna impura. Next base: position 2,330,785 of record LR990344.1, read on the forward strand.
AATTTGGTAGGTTCCTTATAGGGTGTAGACATCCACTAAGAATGGATTTTACGAAACTCTACCCCAATTAAATACTTAATCTAAATAACATTTGCGAGAGACTGGTGCCCGAATTATATAAAGAATACCTGTGTTACGGGTCACCAGGCCCCTTAAGACATACAGGTATACAATTAGACGTTCTTTCGGGCCATAAAGCAGACAATAAACTAGGTGATATAAAATCTTTAACCTTTTCACTGGCACAGTGCAAAAGGCAAAAAAAAAATGTGTCCAGCATGCAACGGTTACGATTACATGACAGATTAAAGAATGAAATCGTAGCTTGCTGAGACCACGCTTTTGCTTTTCACAAGCTTTTCTTTAGTTGGACCTTTCCCGATGTTTGTCTATAATCAAATCTTGCAAATTAAATTTGATCCACTTCCCGGTTACCGATTGAGCTGAAATTTTGCATGCATGTGTAAATCAGATCACATTGCAAAATTATTATGACATGGAGCTGATCTGATAATGGAACTCGAAGGTAGCCTGCAGGCCTAGCCAAGTTACAACCGTTTCGTTTCGATTCTCTTTCGTCGATCGCCACGAGTCGGCCACGCCTCCGATTCCTTTGTTCTGACCACGTGACTGAACGTTGAGATGACGGCGATCGACGAAAGAGAATCGAAACGAAACGGTTGTAACTTGACTAGGAGGGCTGGTGGCCATGGGAACTCGGTAATTGAACAACACAATCCCATCGAGTTTGGGCTCGTATGATGCGTCTTGACGAGTACTTCGGTGCTAGATGGTAACCAGGGTCTGATGATGGAGCTGGAAGATGGCCAGAACTCTGTAATAAACGCAATAAGATAACCCTATCGTATTTGAGCTTTTTGGAATGGTCTTGATGAGTATTAATTATATAGGTATATACCGCGCAATAAAAGCCTGCTATGAAAAAAATATTTTCATTGAAAACTTGTTTTATATAGCTGTCAAGAGGCTAAAGCCCCGATGTCTGATTTAAACATTTGAAATTGAATATTTCTCAAACTTTAGCCTAAAAACCTGTCAAAATTTGGCAGTTAAGTAGGGTTTGAGACATTCTTGACCCAAAATAATTCAGAACCCCGCCCTAAGTAATCTAGGCAATGATTTACACCCTCCGCAAATGGTACTCTTAGAATCCTTTAAGAATATTTTAACTAGTCTAGCACTATTCAATAAAAACAAATACCTTTAACACAATTATGTACATGGTTATGTAATTAAATACACAGATAAAACTTAGTTAAGTACATATTTTAAGTGCACAGCGATCGTTAAATAACTGGGTGATAAATAACTGACATAATTCTCGTAATTATTTATAGTAGTTGCTGTTTACACTTAATTGTTAACAACTATTTCTTACTGAGAAATAATCACGTTTATATTATATTGATTCCGCAATTTTTTAATTGGTTTGCCTGCGTAACGTAATGTTGTAAATACACATATTTGCTACTAATCTGAATGTTCAAGTGACAATTTCTTGGAAATGTCATTATAAATTGAATTATAAAAATACATACATTAATTATTATTGTATGACTTGAAATTTATATTAATGCTGTGCACACTTGTACCTAAATGACAAATTCACTCTAGATTTTAAGTTTGATTGTTGTATATAAAAATGTACTAGTGAATAAGTCGTTGGGGTGCCATAAATAAATAAATAAATAAGTATATATTTGTATATATGACGTTGTCTTGCCTGAAAGCTGGCTTTTCGTCACAAAAAGAATTGAGTACCCAATTACAGCGCCACCTACCAGGCTAAGTTGTATTTTCAAACCATGCAGAGACCTTGGGCAGAGCAACGCCGTGTCCTCGTGAGGGCGATCGGCGGCGACGATCTCTCGCGCCGGGCCGCGCGTACAGGCCATGGTGCGGAGCGAGGAGGAGTGGCAGGCGGTCGCCTCCGCGTGCGAAGCTGTAGGTACTGCTAGCTAAGAAGGCGGCCGATCGCGTGAGGCAACGGTCCTCACGCCCTTACCGCCGCCGGGAGTCCGATCCCAATTTCCGGCCATCGTAGGCGCGGGCTTGCGGACGGCGAGCAATGGGTGGCTCGCCGTCCGACCGTCTGGTAACCGTCCGGACCGAGCCCAAGTCGTCGACGGCGCGTATTGTTCCACGCGCGCCTCATGGAGATGTCAGCCAATCGTAGGGGCCCAGCAGGGTCGAAGCCTACTGGGGCCGTGGGTAGTGTGAAAACGAAACCCCGGGGCCCTGGGACGAAGGCAACGAAGGAACAGGGTTGTGGGTTTTTAGTCAGTAAAAGTCTGACACTATCTCTCGCCCCGCCCAAGAGCGGGATTTGTCATTAGATGATTTTCCCACCTAAAAAAAAGAAAGAAAAAAACCATGCAGAGACCTATTAAAATATACACACAACTTTTCATTCAAATAGGTCAAGCCATTAAGGAGGAATTACGTGACAAATACACGTACTGCGGTATTATACATACAACATTAGTTTTAGTACCTATATGCGAAACCCGAAACATGTGTATTTTTATGTAAAGAATCTCTGTACATAATTTCATAACTGTATCATGAAAAATCACAAAGTTATAAGCTTGTTATGTTACCTGACTGTTCGCACAAATACATAGTCATCGGGCCACCCAGGGGTGCGCTGGCGCCTAATGCCCGCAATGACCTGCCGTGACCTGTGACCTTTTTTAAATATTTTTGGAAAAAAAATTAACTTGGTGTAAAAATAATTGGAATCGATTCAGTTACTGATTCTGAACAAACTATTTTCAGGTTTCACTTAAATTAAAAATAATGTTATATATAATTCTTCTGTCCGTGTGTTTGTCACCTATCTCCACCCAAACGGCTTGACAGATATGGATGAAACTTTGTGTGTATATTTGAATGGGTCCCCTGATGGTTGTTGGTTGGATGAAAATAAAATTGGACCCAGTAGGTGGCGCTGCGATCGGGTTTTCATTAATTGTTATAACGAAAAGCCAGCTTTCAACCAGGACAACGTCTGTCGGGACTGCTAGTATTTATATACTCGTATGTCACAGGAAAAATAGAATTTAAGATTGTAAAATATCTCATAAAATTTAAACTATTTTTTCGACATAAGAATGAGAATGTCTTTATTGTGGGCATAGGTTATATACAGATGTTAAAACTTAATAATAAATTATAGTTCCATTATGTCCTGCCAAATAGGCAAACAATAATTACAGATTATTATTCAATCATTTAAGAAATCCTGGATCGTGTAGTAAGCCTTATCAATTAAAAAGTTACGGAGTTTATATTACACACACGTTTGTGTTTTTAGGACACGGTTATGTTGGAAAGTAATGAATATGGTTTTTTTTTTTACCGGTGGGAAAATCATCTAATGACAAATCTCGCTCTTGGGCGGAGCGCGAGATAGTGTCAGACTTTTACTGACTAAAAACCCACTCCTGTTCCTTCGTTGCCTTCGTCCCAGGGCCCCGGGTTTCGTTTTCACACTACCCATGGCCTCAGTAGGCTTCGACCCTGCTGGGCCCCTACGATTTGCTGACATCTCCCTGAGGCACGCGTGGAACAATACGCGCCGTCTACGACTTGGGCTCGGTCCGGACGGTTACCGGACGGTCAAACGGCGAACCACCCATTGCTCGCCGTCCGCAAGCCCGCGCCTACGGTGGCCGGAAATCGGGATCGGAATCCCGGCGGCGATTAGGGCGTGAGGACCGTTGCCTCACGAGATCGGCGGCCTCCTTTGCTAGCATAACTGCTTTGCAGAAGGAGGCGACCGCCTGCCACTCCTCCTCGCTCCGGACCATGGCCTCTACCATGGCCCGGCGCGACAGATCGCCGCCGCCGATACGGCGTTGCTCTACCCAAGTAGGACACACCTCCACCATGTGCTCCACCGTGTCCTCCGGGCGTTCCACACAGTGGCGACACCCGGGCGTCGCTTCCGCATGAATCCGGTGCAGGAACTTCCCGAACTTACCGTGTTCGGTGAGAACCTGCGCCATGCAGAATGTGAGGACGCCGTGAGGTCTTTCCAACCACGCCTCAAAGAGGGGACTTACCGCCATAATTGTGGCGTGCCCTAATGAATATGGATGCAATTTATCGTATGAAAAACGACTTTTTCATAATATATCGAGAAATTATAATCTAATAAAGATTTATCAAACATACGGATTCTGCAATTTTTCGGTAAAATTTATTTAACTTTACGGTATGGTAAATAGGAGATAGTAGCGAATCGGAAAAGTGACAGTACGAGAAATTGGCCACAGCGAGGACGTACATCATATTCTGTTGGAGTGTGAGCGGGGTGAACACCTCAGGAGAAATCTGTTTAGCACTCTAAATATGTTTGAAATCGGTATTTGCAACAGTGTCTTAGCTAAGCCTATGTCAGACGAGGCAAGAGTTCTATATAAAATATATTACAATCATTTAAAATATGTTAAAATCCAAAAATTTGGCTATGATGGAGCGACATAGTCAATATTGTTACAAAGCTCCTTATTAAAGATCAAAAAAAAAACTCAACACCTGTAGCTTACTTTCAGCAATTATTCCAGCCAGTATTATCTTAACAATGACATACACATAAATCTATAACAATATATATATAAATTAATAGCTGTTCGTTAGTCTCGCTAAAACTCAAAAACGGCTGGACCGATTTGACTAATTATGGTCTTCAAATATTCGAGATAGTCCAGGGAAGGTTTAAACGGTAAGAAAAAATGGAAAAACTTACGGGAAAAAAATCAAAATAACGCCATCTCTAATTAAAATGTCAATTTAAAATTAATTAAGCTGGTTCTGATAATGCCTGTAGATGACGTTATCCTTTGACAGTTTAGCTAAAATGTATCTAAATTAATTGATTAGGCGGTACGAAGTTCGCCGGGTCAACTAGTCATTATATAAAATACTGAAACAAAACATACCAATCAATATCAAAACATTGGATGTTTCGTAATAAAACCATGTCATTGTAAATAGGTTTATTAGTCCAACATTTTTATGATAGTAGTTAGTGTTGAATATTTTTATGGACTCGTAACAATTGAACTTTATTATCGCTGTGAATTAATGGGATATTACGATTCCAGTACATTATGTTTTGTTTGTTGGTAGTAACTCAGCTAGCGTATTGACCGTTTAAATACATAGATGGCTTGCCGCTACAGCCGTCTTTGACATAATTTTTTTTCATAGAAGAAACCCAGAAGCTTCTGAAGAGACATTGACTATCAGCTTCAGACGTTTTATAACTGCACTGCACTGCTAATATAGGCCTATGTGAAATAAATAATTTTGAGTTTTGTTTTCTGCTCGGAAAATCATCTAATGACATCCCCCGCTCTTGGGCGGAGCGAGAGATAGTGTCAGACTTTTACTGACTAAAAACCCACTCCTGTTCCTTCTTTGCCATTTTTTCCAGGGCCCCGGGGGTCACTTTCGCATCACCCATGGCCCCAGTAGGCCTCGACCCTGCTGGGCCCCTACGGTTGCTGACATCTCCTTTGAGTTACAGTTTGAAACGTCCCGTGGAAAATCGAAAAAAAAAACATATTGGTTTTGACTTCTACACTTTGAGTGCTAAATAACCAGTTTCAAGTTTTAAAAATGTTTAGTTTTTATAGTCTCTTTGAGTTACTTAGACTTCTAATAAAATGCGCATGTGACACGTTCATGTTTTTGCAGTAATTCAGCCTTCAAGGCAAACTTCATACCTACTACAATAAAATTCTGAGCTTAATTTTACCAAAAGAGCCCATGTTTCAATGACACTACATTATTGTCCAGTTATATTGAAACTTAAGATATAAAACTACACCAATTTTACATTACGTTTTTCAGTAGGAATAATTTTACGAATAATGGAAACAGCTACTGAACTTCATCTGAAAAATCCCATCAAAAACCTTTTACATAATTTTATTATTAGCAGATTCTTAATTCCAATTATCTATAGAGAATTTAAATTTAGAGTCTGTATAATTATAAGTGTGGCACTAGTTGTATCTTTATGCCAATTTCGGGTTACGTATCAGTTAGTAGAGTGTTCAGATATTTTTTTATTCACGTTTGTAATAAATTACCAGTAAATTAGTAAATTTAAAACCCACATAACCGATGAAGCAATGGAATTGTATATTTACGATGTCACCCTTTGATGTGGTCGTAAAAATTGCTAGCGATTACCACTGAGGATAGGCAGTAAGCCAAGTCTCGCTGCCATGCAACCTTTAGATTCCCTAATTAATGACGCTTGTCAATTAACACGTCATTTTAATCATTAAGATCTGTCAGCAAGCGTGATATGGTTTAATTGTGTCATGACAGTTCTGAGAAGTGTGATTGTCGACCAACATTAAGTTTTATTATTGTCATGCTATGAACTTTTATAGTAGGTAAAAACTGTGTGTGTATTATTGTATAATCTTTTTTTTTATTAGGGATAGGCTCGCGTTTAACCATTATCTCGCCTGATGGTAAGCGATGATGTGGCCGAAGATGGAGCACGCTTGCCTAGAAGTAACCTATTCACTCTTGACTTGCACAATTTAACTCCGCTAAGCTTATCCCGTCATCGGACTAACAAGCGTACAGCGATGCGCTTCCGGTATATCGTGTACATCCCATCCATACATACTAATCTTTTAAATGGGAACACATTTATTGTGCGTAAGTACAGCTGGTGTGGTACAGTGGAATTCCCTGCCGGAGTCTGTGTTTTCTGACAGCTAGGGGTATTTAAATCAAGAGTGAATAGGTTATTTCTAGGCAAGCGTGCTCCATCGTCGACCACAACATTGCTTATCATCAGGTGAGATTGTGGTCAAAAGCGAGCCTATCAAAAAACGCTTGCCTAGAAGTAACCTATTCACCATTGATTTAAAGACCCCTACATTGTCAGGAAACACAGACTCTGGCAGGCAGGGAATTCTACTCTTTAACTGCACGCTTAATAAACGTGTTCCTAAAGTATACATAAAGGTGGGATATCCACCATGTACCGGATGTAGTCTCTAGAAATCTTCTGCTTTCTTCCCTGGTCCTTTATTTGAAGTCGGATCTCCTTACTTACCTACGCCAAGCGGCTGTGTCTTGGGTTTGACAACCCAATTAGGCTTGCTTGAGGATCTCTCTATTTGACCACTAGGTCGACGGCAGTTTAATAATACAGATATGTAATGAGAATAGTAATTGAAGTTATTTTGAATTAAGCTGTTGATCCCCGCACGAACGCCGGCGTTAGTGCGCCATTGTCTTACTATTGTGTCTCTAATTACGCTACTCCAAAAGTTAACATGAAAAGAGTTGCAGCCCCCCTAGCCAAGTTACAATCGTTCCGTTTGCGTCGAACGCCTCGAGTACGCCTCCGATTCCTTTGTTCTGACCACGTGACTGAGCGTTGTGATGACGTCAGAACAAAGGAATCGGAGGCGTGGCCTACTCGAGGCGTTCGGCGCAAACGAAACGATCGTAACTTAGCTAGGGGGGCTGGTTTTATTATGACACCAACGATTCAAATTTTGGTTGTTACGATTGCAATTTCGACATCGCATGATGTGAATGCGGATTATTAGAAGGCCGCATCCGTGGATGCGGATGCGAATAACCCGATTTTTTTTAAATATTTCAATTTTAAGTAAGGTGAAAACGTCAAATTTGCTCAATCGAAATTGAACTTTGCACTTGACATGTAGTAAAAAATTGTTTGAGGATTATTACTCACGTTTTCGTGCAAACGAAACTCCTCTGGGTGCATTAATTTCAGGTGATTTTTCAAAGAAGTAGTAGTGCGTCCCTTGCGCGAGTAACTTTTATTGCAAATACACTCCGACTTCTCGGGACCATTATGTGTTTTTCAGTTATTGGTAGCGACATTTTTATATGATTTTGCACTTAATATTTACGTCCGAATATTGTAAAAACTTTGATAAACAGAGTAAACAAACACTAAAGAATTCACAGTGACAATGACGTCGTTAAGCAAAACAGAACCTGTAGAATCTTGTCACCAATGCTTCCTACGGATCAGTTTCAGTAAGCAAACGATGATAGCAAATAACAAATAGCAAAATCACGCGCCCCACGCGCCTCTCTGTAGCCGCCCACTTTCTTTACATGTCATTACCACAGCTATGAATCCGCATCCATTAAAAATCTACATTAAATTGATGCGGATGCGAACACGAATGAAGATATCAGAATTGATACGAATACTCCGCATTTGTGGATGCGGATGCGAATATCCGTAACACCCCTAATTCAAATTAATATAAGATGCTACGCTTTCCTTTTGAAATAACCTTGTAACTCGAGACCGAACCTTACCTCTGGCTACTCAATAAGGCCTATTATCTCTTGTCAATTCTGTTCCACATACATACAAGCTTAGATTTTTAATCCGTCAAACAACTCATTCATTTTTCCTCAACGTAAGTCATAAAAACTCATCCAACGCATCGCCAGCGCAGCTTTCACAATAAATCAACGGTTGTAAATTTCAATTTTATTCGACAATTAAACAGGCGGGCTTTCTCGCCGGCAGTAAATATGCGTAAATACGCATAAATACGCGTAAATACTCGTAAATACGCATTATCGTTAAACCGTCACTGTTGTTGTAAATCTAACTGAATGGCAACGCCGCCGTCTTGCCAGAGAGTAGGGGAATGGGGGTAGGTTTGTGCCTATACAGTGGTCGCATCAGGGAGGATGGTGTATGTGATTACATACACAATATGCTTTGCTTGTTGAAGATAAGTTCGGAACAGACAAAGAGAGTGAAATTTTTAAAAAACAATGTTTATAATAAGAACGGTAGTAAAATTAAGTTAATTGTAATATTAAGAATTTAGATGATTTTCCAGTATAATTGCTTAAAGCCTCAAATAGAAGTCAAAATGTCCCCCAATACGATGCAACAAATTGTTCAAAAACCATGTCCCGCGTCACGTAAATGAATTATAAAATGTTGGGGAACAAATTGCGGGACACTGGGCAACGTTGCAGCGTCACGTAGATTGAGCTTTGCGCGTCAAGTTGGAGGACATTTTGTCCCCTAATGTATCTGAGGCTTGAGGAAGCTTTAATTATTATTTCAAAATATATTTTTTAGTTTGCAGCTCAGTTTGCCCTAACACAACGAACCGAAGCCGCGGCAGAGCACGAAGGAGATGGCGGGACGACCTGGATGTGTCCTTGAGAATTGGATTGTGAAAGCAAGGAATTGTGATCGTTGGAAAGAATGGAGGAAGGTCTTTGCCCAGCAATAGGGCAATACAGGATAGTAATTTTCTATACATATAAATAAAATTAAAATGTTTATTTATAATAGTAGAATTTCATTATTGTACTAAAAGCATTTACAAAAGTATATTCGTCGATACCCATGTATATCGTATATACCACATCAAAAAAAATTGTCTTTATGTCGGTCTGTCTGTCTTTTTGTTTCGGCTTATCCCCGAAACAGCTGGACCGATTTTGACGGGACTATCACTGGTAGATAGCTGATATTATAAGGAGTAACTTAGGCTACTTTCATCTTAGAAAAAGAATAAGGGTTCCGAGCAAAAAAACTTCTTGAATTTGTTACTAAAAGTATTGTGCTGTTTTACAAGTTGGACGCGGACAAAGTCCGGGCACCAGCTAGTTATATATATAAGTTTGCAGTTAGTAATTTCGTCGCAAATCAAGCTCATGGAACCTATATAAATCAACATGTTTACTCATTCAAATACTCGTTACTATTTTACGTCTTATTAACTACCAACAAAACATTACGAACAGTTTATGAAAAGAAAAACACACAACAGATTACTTTTACGCTATTCTGGAAATTCAAGAAAAACTGTAAAACGTATCAGCTGCTAACACGCTCGTAGTCGCTCGAAGTCGTAAAACTACCGACGACTGATAGTAAGGACTTTATGTAAAAGAAATTAATTTACTAGAAGACAGGTAGAAAAATAGTAAATTGAAACTAGTTGAAAAACTATACTTCATTTTAAAAAAAATGTCCAAATACTTATATATTAATACCAGCTTCTGCCAGCGGCTTCTCCATACAAACTTTGGACCCCCGTTTCATCCCCTTAGGGGGTGAATTTCGGAAAATCCGTTCTTAGCGGATGTCTACACCCTATAAGGATACTACCTGCCAAATTTTAAGTTTGTAGGTGTTATAGTTTCTGAGATTTCGTGATTAATCAGTGAGTGGTATTTCGCTTTTATACATATAGATTAGTAGCTTCTAACAGCGGCTCCGCCCGCGTAAATGTAGGTTTTTCCATACAAACTTAGGGCTCCCGTTTCATCTCATTAGGGGATGAATTTTGGAAAATCCTTTCTACTAAGAAAGGAGAGGAGCACTAGCTCGCCTACGTCATAAAAGGAAACCTTGTGCAAAAATGCACGCTCCTAGTCCCAGTAGTTTCGGCTGTGCGTTGATATATCAGTCAGTCAGTTTCTCCTTTTATATATATAGATAAAGATGAATACTTTTTTTTTTTAATGTTTGTAATGATCTTGGGGTTTTTCCTTTTTTTCAGCTGCTAAATAGTAGTTGGCAATACTTGGTCCCGGAGGCCTATGTCTAACAGTGGCGGTCTTTCGGCTGAAATGACGATGATGATAATGAACCACTAGTTTGCGTTGAGCTCCTTAGTTGTCCTGATACTGTGCGTCTCGCATCCATCGGTTTCCAGATCATCGGTCCACCTTGCGGAAGACCTTCCACTTCTGCGTCTTTCGGCACGACGATTGGCGATTTCTCGGGTTATGTCGACCACTGCTTTATATTAAAAAAAAACTATTTTAATGCTCATTCTTCGACAATTAATGAACTTAAAAGTGTTCAGAAATCGCCTTAACGCAATAAACTGGCTATCAACGTATATAAATAAGTATCCAAAATTATTGCCACACGCGACACCACTAATCTATGTTTCACAGTAGCAATACACTCTATAGTTTGTAGCTAAAGGTAAGACAGCATAAATTGCTCTATCGGGGTCTACACACCAATACGTTACCGACAGATATCAAATACTTCAGGCATTACATTCATTTCGAACGCCAGAACTGATAATATTCTGATATCGATACTATTCGAGTTTAAACTCGAATAAATTGTGACAGAATGAGAACGATTCGATACTGGAGGGGTATCAGTTTCAGTGTTATTATTTTCAAGTCTTGTAACTTATGTTGTACTTCTGGTTGGATAAATTTTGTCAAAGTTATTTCTTGACCGTAAGCTAGTTAAAATCCATCTGACACCAATATCAGGAATGGGTATTGTGTTACTCAGTTACTGGGCTGTGGAGGTCAGACAGATAATTGCTCCATGTAAAATATTGGTACATAGATTTAAGTTTATGTATACGTTGTGTTACTTTTTTGGAGTACAATAAAGTTTATTCTATTCTATTCTATTCTATTCTATTCTATTCTATTCTATTCTATTCTATTCTATTCTATTCTATTCTATTCTATTCTATTCTATTCTATTCTATTCTATTCTATTCTATTCTATTCTATTCTATTCTATTCTATTCTATTCTATTCTATTCTATTCTATTCTATTCTATTCTATTCTATTCTATTCTATTCTATTCTATTCTATTCTATTCTATTCTATTCTATTCTATTCTATTCTATTCTATTCTATTCTATTCTATTCTATTCTATTCTACTCAGCCAACCCCAGTATAGTTGAGAACGAGTAAGCAGATTGTTTGATCCACTGTCACCATCCGATGATATTTCGTCCTATCATCAGTCGTGCTATGAGTTACTATTCTTCAATACCATTCCTAACATAATCCACCCATCTTATTTTTAGCCTTACTTCCTCTTTATCTAGGAAAACATTAAATGTACAACAAAGACCCAGTTTCTTATCCTCTATTTTCTTTGTGGGTTGATGCCTTACCTTATACTACTCCTAAAAACACGTAAAACAATCAAAAAGAAGGTCTCATACCCTTCATAATTTTATTCTTTGCAACATCAAATCATAATAGTCCCTTCACATTGACTTTCATGACTGCGTAGCACAGGGTTGTAGCTTTAACTTTTTGTCTTTCAACAAGAATCGAGTTACAATGTTTTTCTCATAAATTATAGATGTGCAAGCGCATAAAATCGGTTATCTAATGGTCAACCTCATGCTCAGAACTACGGTAAACCCGTTCCATGTAATTTATTAGACATAACTTGACATACTGATTTATGTCCCTAGTTTAATTTGTGATATTATTTTGTGTCGTGAATACGAAATTATAATGTCTCGTAAATGTTGTGTCTTACATTTTGTTCGCTGATTTACATTGTAATATTATAATTTGTAAGGGAAATGGGTTAGTTTGTGTCTTGTATAGGATATTAACTTTAATGTTCGCATCTTAAGTAATGTGCATTGTAATGTAGGACATAAAATGTGTCGGCAGCTTGTCACCTTCTAAATGATATAAGAAATAATGAGACAGAGGAGTTTTTATACCCAATTATTTTTAACAACTGTTCTTTCCCGTACTTGTAATTTCACTTTTAGTCTTTTAAAAAGGATTCTAGCCACAGACTATTGCCACTTCAGCTAAGATGGCCCAAAAATATAATCTGATAATGTTTTCGTTTTTAATAATTTCATCACTTTTGGTTAGGTAGACAATCACCCTAAATAAAATACTCGTATTTAGCTGCATTTGGTTAGACTACAAGTCAACTAAAATAAGCCAAGCAGAGGATGTTGGTAATTTTCAATTTTTTTTTTAATGTCAGAGCGGGAAACATAGGCTCGCGCATAGGAGTAGGTACAATAAAATAGACTTCGCAGAGTCTTTGCTATTTTCTATTTCGACCAACTTCTTTCAATCTTTCTACTATTTTTATTGTAATTGTCTGGTTCTATGTTGACTGTTCCATATATGCGAAAATATGGTAAAAAAATTAAATTAAAAAGTCCCCGTATTGGCGATGTGTTTGTCTCCAAAAGAAACGAATAATTAGAATCGTGCACTAGCTTCTGATGTTTTATAACTGCCCATGTAGGCAAAAGTTAAATAAAATGTTAATTATAAAAAAATAAACTGAATATTTTTTAAGTTTTGATTAGGTTATCAAGAAAAAAAATGTACAAGAAGTTGTAAATGAAGAAACAAAGAGCATAGTCATAATACACTCAATTTAATCCTTAGCCACTAACCGTTTTAACGATAAGAATGTAACCAAAAGAAAATAAATACATTTACCATATAAAATACGTTTCCCGAACACATCGAGCGTTTGTCGTATCTCCTACGTTATAATTTAATTTAAAGTAAGGGAAATGAGCGATTACTGAGTTACATTAACTTACAATGTCTCAATTAAATGTACATTTTTGCAGGATAATGTAATGCATGTGACAAACACTGAGAAATAACTGTTAATACATTGTGAGTAAAAAAATAAATATGTTGCGTGGATGTGATGGTAAAAAGTGAGTGTAGATTCGAGTACAAGCTGTCTCTTTGCAATGTTTTGCTATATTCAGCATACCTCTGACAATCAAAATAGCTACTGTACTATAAAAATAATACTAAATAAAATATAAACACATTTCGCTTGTCCCGTTTAATAAGGTTTTTTTTTTTGTTGGGATAATCGCCCAATGACATCCCTCGCTCTTGGGCGGCGCGCGAGGGTGTGTCAGACTTTTACTGACTAAAAACCCACTCCTGTTCCTTCGTTGTCTTTCATACCAGGGCCAAGTATTCCTTTCAGAATCAGACCTTTGGCCCCAGTAGGCTTCGACCATGCTGGGCCCCTACGGTTCTGATTCTGACATCTCCTTGAAGCGCGCGTGGTACACCACGCGCCGTCGACGACTTAAGCTTGGTCCGGACGGTTACAGGACGGTCGGACGCCGAGCTACCCATTGTTCACCGTCTGCAAACCCGCGCCTACGGTGACCGGAAATCGGGATTGGAATCCCGGCGGCTGGGGCGCGAGGGCCATTACCTCGCACTTGCACGTGCGGCCTCCTCCTTTGCTAGCATTACTGCTTCGCAGCAGTTTAATAAGGGTTATTTTCATAAACCAGGCATTTACTAGTTAGTCTTTTTTAACCCAAAGGTTGATTGGTAGAGGTAAGAGTAAGGTTCTGTTGAAAAAAGTCCAGTGTCAGACAACTGCTGCATATGCTTAATGTGCATGTCTGGCATTATGCTTAATTAGATGTATTTGGTGTAGTCGTGAGACACACAATGTTGTTGTTTTTTTTACATAAATTTCTACATGTTTGTTTCTTCATTGTGTGTGTCTGTATGCTAAATAAACATGTTTTCTTTCTTTCTTTCCTTGATGCATTAAATCCACCTGTGTACTACTATTGTACATAAAGTTTAAATATATAAAAAAATATTCAGGTAACATGCAATTCAGAAATTTCTGATGGCAAAATACAGTAAAAATTCTCAATCTGACAAACGAGACTTGGATCTCTTGCTCAGAGATGCTGGTTTGTTCAACAGAGTTACCTACCGCAGCCCTGGAACGCAAAACGCAATTACTGAAGGAACACAGGTGGTTTCAGTCAGTATAATTCTGACACTTCCTCTCGCTGCACGCAGAGCAGGAGAAGTAATTTCATTTCCACCTCAAAGAAAAAGAATGTCTTGAAACGTTTGCAGTAGTTATTGTGTAAATCTGTTAAACATTTAAACTATTTGACACCTTTTTTCAAGTTGTCAATCATCAAAATACTTCTCCCGCTTGGGTGGAACGAGAAAAAGGGTCAGATTTTTACTGACTAAAACCTACTTATGTTCTTTCAGTTGCTAAAAGGCAGCTCAACGCAAAGGCATTCCAGGGTCGCCATTACTCTCTCGAACCATTCCGCAGCCTAAACTACATATTTAACACCTGTATTTATTTTAAGTTTTTCCAAATGTATGTCATGGCACTGAAATTTTAAGAAGCCGTGGTAACTTACCACAGCTCCTGTGGTTTGGAATAGGTGTCAGAAATATAATATTCGTGTAAATTAATTAAGATTTCGTAAGGTTCTGGAATGGCGACCACGTGCCGAAAGACGTAGCGTTGGAAGGCCTCCTACAAGGTGGACCGATGACCTGGCAAGGGTTGCGGGAATCCGATGGATGCGAGACACACAGGACCGTTCATTGTGGCGACACTTGGGGGAGGCCTATGTCCAACAGTGGACATCTTTCGGCTGAAATGATGATGATGATGATGATGAAGTTTTGATTTACCAAAATCATTAAGTAGATAAGCTTTCATTTTGAAATGGAGAAGTAAACTACATATTAACACGATGTCCGGATACTAGAATATCTCTTCAAGTCATTGAAAATAATGCAGAATTTTATGTCGAGGTGGACCGCGGCCAAGGTGTTGTGACGATCTGATCATGCTCGCGGAGCAAACTTGACGAGAGATCACCCAAGGCTGAGAGGTTTGGAAGGAGAAGATCATAAATTTAAAAAGCAAGACTTGATAAAAACTCATGGTGTTCCTACACACGTAATCCAAATTGTACGTATCAATACCCTCAGTGCTCAAGTTAGTGCCATTAGAAACATGACTAGACAAGATGGTCGTAAATTTCGAGGCAGTTGTCGGTTCGATTACAAGTCTATTTGAAATGGCTAGTTGATAACATTGTTACATACTTCAAAAATAATTATGTTAGTTGGTAAATGTTTAACATTACATAGCTTGTGTGTATTCAATGGTTAAAGGAACTTTATTTACCATGTATTAAAGCCCTCTTTAAGTTTACAGATATTTTTGGTAAAGAAGCTCCTTTATTAGCAATATTTATTTATTTAATTCTTTATGCACACATAAGTACAGAGGCGAATTCAATCTTAAGGCATTTTCTACCAGTCAACCTTTGGGTGATGCAGAGACAAATTGTGGTAGGTGCAATATTAAGCTTTACATATCTCTCCAGCGTTTGATAGTCTATTAACAAGTTTGCACGTGTTATTGGCAAAATTGTGGTATCTTTTCCGCAAATGCTATTAATGAAGAGTTGAAGTTGAAGTTGAATATTTGACATCTTAGGTGTTTGCCATAGCACACATACATTTTATATGTACATTTAGACAGAATATTCAACATGCAATCTTGCACTAAAAAACAATTAATACTTCTAGAAATTACTGCCACAGCAGCTACAAAAACCACATATTAACTATACAGCAGCAGCAGCAGCTTTATGCTTTTACAGCAGAAAAAGCTGTAAAAGGTACAATACCAGCAAACTAGAAACGATGACATCTCCGAGTGGTCCCTGCATATTCTCATTGTCCAACTCGTTGATCTACAAAGGTGACTGACACTGAGCCCTCGTTATAGAAGCACATTTTTTGCAAAACGCAACACGTAGTGTTTATCTTATTAGTTTGAGCACATGTGGCATATGTAAACATTGTTATGGAACGCTTTGGTACAGGACAAGCGATAAATTTCGAGAAGATTCCAATTTTTGTTCAAACATGTCTCACTCGGCTATCTGTACGAGTTTCAAAACTCAAGGGTTCGTTAAATCAATAGTAAAGAAATCCGCAGGAAAACCAAAGTTAACGACATAGCCTAAAAATTGTCATCTTAAGTGGCAGTGGGGCAGGCCACATTGCTCACAGAACCGATGGTCTATGGGACCGGAAGGTTCTGGAGTAGCGACCACGTACCAGAGGATGCAATAGCAATTGTTTTGGAACAACATAATAGTAAAAATTATAAAAATGAAAGAGTGTATTGCTACCCAACCCGCCAATCTAAGAAAAAGAAACTCCAGGTTCCTAAGGTGAATAATTACTACGGTAAGCGTGCGAGACGGTGGATTGCACCTACGCTTATTAATGAGTTACCTGATGAATTAATAAATCGAGCCAAAAATAGAAACCAATTAAAAAATGTTCTAATGAAACATTATCTGTCTATGTGTCCATAGTTGCTGCGGTATGTTGGTCTCAGATAGTGTTGTGGTGCTGCATCTGTTTACCTCACAACGAGTACCTACCTACAAATTTGGGGGGTGACCGGATGTGGTCTTAGTAATAAGCGAAATCCACGAGAATGTACTGCCGACAAACTGCTATGCAGTTTGGCAGATGTTAAAAATGATTTTTGATGTAACAAATTAATAAAATAAATTAAAAAAAAAAAAAAAAAAAAAAAAAATGCAGCGTTAGAACGCCTCCCACAAGATGGATCGATAACATGGTGAGGGTAGCAAGATTTCAATGGATGCGAGACGCATGCGGGCATTGCGACGACACTTGGGGAAAGCTAGTGTCCAGCAGTGGACGTCTTTCGGCTAAAATGTAGATGCATTAGCACGAAAGTAATTCATGTCATGTAACGAACGAATGAAGATAAATATCAAATGTAGGTTTTTCCACATTTACAGCACCTGTTAACACAACGACAGTATTGTTCTCATTAATTTATTTATTTTAACACTTCCTCGTTGACACTAGCGGCCATTATTCATTATAATGGAGAGGCGTCTGTCCAATATATTTACTAGGACTACTGCATGTATATTTACGATGTAGTATATTAATATAGTAGTTTTTTCCCGCAGCGTTGCTCCGACCGTCCGGTAACCGCCCGGACCTTTTTTTTTTTTTTTTTTTTGTTGCCGGGGTGGAAAATCCTCATGGATGGCCCACCTACGCGGGCCACCTCAAGCCGGGGGGAGTGTGAGGTGTCCTTCCCCCGCGACGTCCAATAGAGGCGCGCGTGGAACACTACGCGCTGCCACCTCGGGTCTTGCTGGATGGGGGACGGCGGACGACCCCGAGTCCGCCGTCCCTCCGGACCTCTTTATGGGGGCTGGAAGAGGGCGTTGTCTGCCCTCCGCCGACGCCCGGTTCGCCTGCTGCGGCACGGGAGAGTGGCCACGGCCTCCCTCTCCCTCTCCGCAGCCTCCTTCTGCGAAATTACGTCTTCACAGAAGGAGATCACCGCATCCCACGACTCGGCGCCCCCGACCATCGAACGAACGACGGCCGGCAGCGACAGGTCGGGGCCCACTTCAGATACAAGGGCACGGCGCTGCTCCTCCCATGCGGCACACTCTGCCAGTGTGTGTTGCGCCGTGTCCTCCCGACAGTCGGTGCAGTGATGGCACCGAGCGTCCGGCTCCCTGTTTATGCGACACAAGTACTTCCCGAAGCAGCCATGCCCCGAGAGCACCTGAGTCGCCCTAAACGACAGGGAGCCGTGTTTCCTCCCGAGCCATTCGTCGAGCACTGGTCGGATCGCATCGACGGTGGCGAGGCCGGCGGTAGGGCGCAGAAGCCTGTCCCGCCATTCCGCCACCATGACCTCGTGGAGCTGAGACCGACGCAGCTCGACCTCGCGCTGCATCGGTTCACCACCCCGCGTCCTCATCTCCTCGCGCCACCGGTACAGTGAGGCGAGGACTCTCGCCTGCAGTTCCCAGGGCGGAGATCCGGCCAGTGCACAACCCGCCTCGTAGGAGATCGTGCGATACCCCCTGATAGCCCTAACGGCCATCGCCCTCTGCGGTAACCGCCCGGACCTAGCCCAAGTCGTCGACGGCGCGTAGTGTTCCACGCGTGCCTCAAGGAGATGTCAGCAACCGTAGGGGCCCAGCAGGGTCGAAGCCTACTGGGGCCATGGGTGATCCGAAAGAGATCCCCGGGGCCCTGGAACAATGGCAAATAAGGAACAGGAGTGGGGTTTTAGTCAGTAAAAGTATGACACGCGCTCTCGCACCGCCCAAGAGCGGGGGATGTCATTAGATGATTTTCCAACCCAAAACTAGTGATTATTCCAGAATCGTGGGTACGTTTAAAACATGTAAATGTTATCGGCCAAACTAGATTTTCGGATGAACTAGTTTCGCCTAGGCCTAATCCGCGGTGTTAGTCCAAGAGCGAGCGACGCGAGATCGGAATTTTAGGGCACCCTGACACGGACAGGTTAGGTTAGAAGGCTAAGGCGGGTGCGGAGCGAAGCGGAGCTCCCGCCTAAACCTTCGTGGTTAAATTTTTTTTATAACAAACCAGAAATGCGTGTAGGGAGAACTGGCTTGGCCTAGGCGAAACTAGTTTATCCTAAAATCTAGTTTGGCCGGTAACATTAACATAAATACTCGTACAATAAAACACCTAGATCCGGAACAAACATCTCTGTAGGCCATACAAATATTTATTCCGTGCGGGAATCAAACCCGTGGCACGCAGCGCAGCCACCAATCTCTCAACCACTGCGCCAACCATACCGTCATTAGCACACCTCAATAAAGCCCTCACCAAAAAACTCATGAGACTGGACAGAGGCAGCCTGCTCCTGGTGGCGGGGACCATCACCAGACACTGCACACTGAACAAGCACCTCCACACAATAGGCATCACAGACAGTCCTGTGCAGAGCATGCTTGGAGGGGGAGGAGACAATTGCACATGTGCTCCTAGACTGCAAAGGTGTCACTGAAATACGCACACGAACCTTAGGATCCCCGAATTCACTTAGTGATGCCCTGAAAAACCTGAGAGGCCTAATCTGTTTTTGAAGAGAGGTGGGCTGGTTGTAATAAGCCCACCTAAGGTTATGGTCGCCATGGTAAACGAATAATGGTCCATATAGGACTAAGTGCGGAAACCATACTCAGACATAACATAACATAACCGTCAGTAGCAGCCCAGAGCCAAGACTTCTGCTCAGTTCATGGCAACAGACTTGCAGTCTCCCACATGGCACTTGAACATAACGGAAAACACGAAGATGTACTATAGTACATACCACCTTACCTAACCTTGTACCTTATAGGTAGCAAAATCCGATGTATGCAACTATTTTGCCATCATTTTGATTTAAGACATATAGTCCCTTGAATATCTGGCCGGATAGAGCCCCGCTGACCTTTACATCCATTTTCTTTTCGAAATATTGATTGATTTACATAATATGTATATTTTTAGCATAACATAGCATAGTCGGCCTTATAATGTTCCCACTTCTGGGACTCAGGCCTCCTCTCTACGAGAGGGAATGGGCTGTAATCCACCACGCGGGCCCAGTGCGGGTTGGTGGATGTCACATGTCTTCGAATTTTTGGTTCTAGGACATGCCGGTTTCCTCACGATGTTTTCCTTCATTGTTTTGAGATAAATTACACAAAGTAATGCGCCTGGCTGGGTTTAAACCCGCAACCTACGACTCGTAAGTCGGAGCCGTTACCACTCGGCCACCACCGCTCTCGTATGTACATTCTTAAGAACACTTAACCGGATTTTTTTTTGCGTACACATATTTCTAAAGATCAAAGCCGTTTGAAAGAAGTAGGGAAAACAAGCGAAAAAATATCATGTCGTTAAATTTTTTTTGGCAAAAGTATTAGTTTGATGATAACGTTGTACGTGAATCTATAATAATCATATCTAAACGGACGTGTCCTGGTCAATCACCAGCAAACAGGTAAATGAAAAAATAAATGAATGGATTAGTAACAGATGTTATCCATAAAAATTTCAAAGCATCGTCATCTTCCTGCCCTTGTCCCGTTTTATTTTGGTTCGGCGCAACACGTTTTTTTCTTCCATTCTGTCCTGTCACTCGTCACGCTATCACTAACTCCCTTTTCTTTCATATCACGTCTCACAAAATCCATCCATTTTTCTTTGTCCTCCCTCTGCCTCTCCATCCATCCACATGTAAACTCATAACTCTTTTAGCAACATGCGTTTCATCCCTCCTCTTCACATGATCATACCAAGACAAACGATTCCCTTTCAAGTTTTCAGTCACTGACGCCACTTTCAAACTTCCCCTAATATACTCATTTCTCACTTTATCCATTCTCGTCACACTACACTTCCATCTGAACATTCTCATCTCCTATGTTATGAATTAATACTTCTATAAATTACCATTGATAAACGGAAAAACATATTTTTTTACATTATTAGTAAAAAATAAGCAATAAATATATTAAATTATAATGTTTAAATGTAGGAGACGTCACACAGTTTGCTTATAAATTTTTACAGTTGGTGAAAATTTATGGAATGGTCACGCCTTGAAGTGATGTTTACGGTGTTAGCAAATATGCATTGTTCCAAGTTGGCATTGTAAAGCAACATGTTGAGAAAAAGTGTTTACAGAACAATTTTAAGAGGTTATGAAATTTTATTTTATGCGTAGTTAATTTACAAACAAGATCAATGAATTATTTTCCTGGATCTTCTTAGTACGCTGTTGCCCATCGTCTCAATAGTTAGCTGGCTTACTCTGAGGATAATCATTCTACTGTCTTATTTTCTAGTCCTAGTGAAAGTCGAAAATTATCCCAAGAGAATATACTTCCCTATATTCCAGTCCAGGACATGGTCTAGTTGTCTGCCAAGTTTTTTTCAAATCTTTTCAACTACTGGAACGTGAAGAAATACCTAACATACACTCAAACACACATATAAACACTATCGTCTTTGTAACATCATTGTGATGTGGTCAGCATAGCATGTTTTTGTCGTCCATGCATCTTTACAGTTAATAGTTAATGCCTTTCACAAATACCCAAGTGATGTAAAATGTATATTTCTACTTCCAAAGAAATGTTATAGAATAAATCCTTTTTATTGAATTACTAGCTGCCACCCGCGGCTTCATAGCATAGTATAATGTTCCCACAGCTGGGACTCAGGCCGTCTCTCTAGGAGAGGTTTACATTTTCACCTGCCGTCTCTCTAGGTCTGCGCCTTCACCCGTGTTAAATTAGCATTTCTTACCTTTATTAGTTACTTACCACGTCTTCGCCCGCGCGAAGGTATATAATTGTCTCATAGCATAGTCGGCCTTATAATGTTCTCACTGTTGGGACTCAGGCCTTCTCTCTAGGAGAGGGAATGGGCTGTAATCCACCACGCGGGCCCAGTGCGGGTTGGTGGATGTCACATATCTTCGAATTTTTGGTTCTAGGACAGGCCGGTTTCCTCACGATGTTTTCCTTCAACGTTTTGAGAGCAGTGGTGATGAAATAAATTACCCAAAGTAATGCGCCTGGCTGGGTTTGAACCCGCGACCTACAACTCGTAAGTCGGGGCCGTTACCATTCGGCCACCACTGCTCTATAATAATATAATTGTCTCAAGGAAACATATTCCTAGGACCTAGTATTCTATGTACTATTTCAGGACACAGTCCATCCGCGTGCCAAATGTCATCCAAATCTGTCATCCATCCGCTCGAACGTGGAGAAGTGACAAACATAGACACTCACAAACCTTCACCTTTATAATATTAAATTAGTGTAATGTATCATGTTAATTATGACCTATCAAAACCTTAAACTCTCCAAGACTCCAACAACAGAAAACCAAAACTGAACCAGCACATTGTTCCAGCATTCACCAACAACGAATCTACACTGATCTGCGACATCTACATCCACACATTCGCCACCCAGCTCACCCATCTGGCCCCGTCATATCCCATACAAACGCTATCCCATTACGCAGGTGTCACCCGGCGAATCACCCACATTGTCCATTGATCCCCCTGGGGGGGCGTCGCGGGGTTCAATGCAAACTTGGAGTAACAAGCGTCTTAGCTTCGAGACGGGGTTCCGAAGTATGGAAACGGCTAACGTAGAAATTTTTCTAGCGTAGTATCAGTATTTGTACCTACATTTTAGAAGTAGTACTCGTAAGAGTGTAAGGCATTCCTAAGGATGCGTGTCCACTAACGTTAAGCTGGGCGAAGTCGAACGGAGTGGGCGCGTCAGCGGAAACAGTGTGAGTGGAGCGGAGCGGTTCTTAGCAGACTTTAAAAAAATATATATGTTACTGTTAGAATACGGAATACGTTAATATACGCATTTACTAGGTAATCTGCAAATTACCGGGTAAAATCCGTTAAAGTGTGAAATTTTACTTAAACTAGCAGATATATCCACTTTACCTAGTTAATCTGCCTATTAACGGATACTATATCATTAAATCGCGGAAAATAGTGAGCAGTATTGCAGGATATGGTCTAGCCGTGTGCCAAATTTCATCCAAATCCGTCCAGTCGTTTGAGCGTGAAGAAGTAACAAACATACACACATTCCCAAACTTGCGCCTTTATAACATTACTGTGATTACTTGTTGATGTTTCCTAAAAAATCATTTATTTATTTATTTAAACTTCATGTACAGTAGTGGTACATAGGCGGACTTAATGCAACAAGGCAATAAATTTCCCAATAAATCCTCAAAAACTAAAGCCGTGTCCACACTAAGCAACGTGCGACGCTTGTTAGAAGTGCAGTAACAAGTGACGGCTGTCGCCGGCAGCGCAGTCGCTCTGACATCTGTAGCGTCGATAGCCTGATTGAGTTCTGTTGTTACCAGTGTTTAGCAACACTATACTAAGTCCGTGTCCTGCGCATGCGTGGCGCGGCGCTTGTTAAAGCTGCAGTAACAAGTGACGGCAGCACAGTCGCTCACATCTGTAGCGTCGATAGCCTGATTGAGTTCTGTTGTTACCAGTGTTTAGCAACACTATACTAAGTCCGTGTCCTGCGCATGCGTGGCGGGGCGTTTGTTAGAGCTGCAGTAACAAGTGACGGCAGCGCAGTCGCTTTGATGTCTGTAGCGTCGATAGCTTGATTGAGATCAGTTGTTACCAGCGTCTAGCAACATTATACTAAGTCCAATGTTTTTTGAGAGTTGAAATTCACAAAGAATTATTTCTCCCTCTCTGGGTATCAGACCTATCTATAGAATATAATCATTAAAACTATTTATAGCCAGCGCACACCTCATGACAATCATCATCATCAGTTCGATGATACCATTTTCACCCCCATAATTTTGTTTTTTGTTTCGTCAATCTTAATCGAGATAACTGTGTTTTTGAGAATTTTCTTTAGGCATATGTGGTTTTTTTTCATCAGTTCCTCTTCGTCAACTATTTATATAATATTTTCTTCCAAGAATTCCATCATCAGAACTAGATTTTGATAAAAATGGGAACACTTTGAAAGTGCGTCAATCAAATAAAAAAGATTTTTCCCAAATCTGTTCATAAAATACGGAGGTCTCTGAAGTAACATAACAAAAATATAAAAAAAAAACGAATCAATATCCTCCCCCATTTTTTGAAGTCAGTCAAAAACCACTCTCTTTCACCCAAGTAATACCAACTCGTAGATTCTGGTTCTTAGCATCATAAATCCTTTCAGTAATCACTTCACCGCGTAAAACTATCAGCAACACTCCTCTCAACAAAATTATCATTTAATCCGCCCACGAAATGTGTAATAAAAGCCGAAAACAAACTCGACAATTTTATTTAACTTTCAAAGACGTGAGACGCGTTTTCAGTTAACAAGTCGATAAATTAGTTGGGAACAGGGCCCGCACTAACTCAATCGACAGACAATCGTTGCTTGCGATATTTTTGTCGTCGCGATCGTAAAGATGTCAGGACTTCGGGTCACTTCGGGACTCTTCGGGAGCGCTCGCCGCGACATTGCGCGTTTTTGTGACGCCTCGCGACAGCCGACAGATGTGACAGCGAACTAATGGTCGTGGCTGACGCTGGTATTTAGTTTGCGAGTGCTAAATGTAAGGAATTCTTCTTGGTGGTTCATTTAGAGGAGGCTGTTTAAAGTTTTTTTTGGGGTAAGTGACAGATATTGAATAAGGCGGGGATAAGAAATATTAGTATTGAATAGCACATAAATGACGGCTTAAGTTATCAATAAAACCTGTATACCAACCATAATTTAACGTTGTTTTAGTTGGCGATACCCACTTTAGTGTTAAAAAATAACAATCTATTTTTGCATCCAGTACGCTTGCACTTTTGTATGTATATAAGGTCGTGGCCAGATCTTAGAACTAATCATTTCATGATATGGCCAACCATTTCATAAAATAGTGGTATAGAACTTTACTCACTTTTTTTTTAGGTGGGAAATCATCCAATGACATCTAATCTACGCTCTTGGGCGGAGCGAGAGGGCGTGTCAGACTTGTACTGACTAAAACCCACTCCTAGTTCCTTCGTTGCCTTGCATTCCAGAGCCGGGTTTTCCTTTCAGAAGCGAACCCATGGCCCCAGTAGGCTTCGACCCTGCTGGGCCCCTACGGTTTGCTGAAATCTCCTTGTATCGCGCGTGGAACACTACGCGCCGTCGACAATTTAGGCTCGATCCGGACGGACGGTTACCGGACGGTCGGACGGTGAGGTACCCATTGCTCGCCTTCCGCAAGCCCTCGCCTACAGTGGCCGGAAATCGGGATCGGGATCCCGGTGGCTGGGGTGTGAGAGCTGGCCGTCTCCTTTGCTAGCATTACTGCTTCGCAAAAGGAGGCGGCCTGGTGCCACCCGGGCGATTCTTCCACACGAATCCGGTGCAGGAACCTCCCGAACTTACCATGTCTGGTGAGAACCTGCGTCATGGAAGGTGAGGACGCCGTGAGGTCTTTCCAGCCACTCCTCAAAGCAGGGACTTACCGTAATTTTTAGAACTTTGCCCGCTGGCCACATCATGATATGGGCAAGCCAAATCAATTAACACTGCGATTAACGATATGAACAGCTTAACGCTCGATTATTTCATGATATGGTCAAACATGGTTGATCATATCGTAAAATAGTTATGTTGTCCACCGGTAGAGGTGCTGATATCGCTTTGTTTTGGTGGCAAACGTCTTTTACTAAAAGCGAATAATAATTTTAAAATGGAAGACAAAAGTATAATTAAATATAATTACTACAAATGATAATTAGTAGTAGTAGTAGTATTTACCTGTTCCTCAATTTATTCCTGTTTTCTCCTGCAAAACATACTTTCGTTCCACCAAAAATATTAATTATGCACTAAAACATGCTATTCTGGGAGGTTTAAACAAAAATAACCACACGAAGGGGATGATCTCCTTCTAACTTAATCTGTCCCAGTCGGGGTACCCTAAGTCTTTTAATAATTGTAAAAGTCAATTAATATTTGGTGTAGGTACAATTAGTATTTTTTGTAAAGAATAAGATTTTTCATGCACAGCTAAAAAATTAGAATGCAGAAATTTTAATTTTAAACTTATGTTTGTGCTTACAAGAGCATTACATAAGTTCCTACTTTATTCAGACCTATTATATCATAGAAATCCTACATTAATAATGTGGCTAAACGTGGATTCACTTATCATCAAATGTTAACGTTTAAACGATCTGGCTAGTTTTAGTTGGACACATCATGAAATGGTTGTATTTCATGATAAGGGCGGTCACATCATGAAGTGATCAATTTTAAGATTTTTGACATTTATACCAAAATAAATGGACCGGTGACCTAAAGAGAGTCGCAGAAATTTGATGGATGCGAGACGCATTGAACTGCTCGTTGTGGCGGCACTCCGGGGTGGCCTATGTCCAGCATCCGGGGCACTGGAAGTACCAACATACACAAAGCCCCTGACACAATTTTGTGGGGAAAAACCGGGGTGTTTTTAATCAGTATAAATCTGACAGCTACTGGGGGCCCACACCAGGATGGAAGACAACCATGAGGATTTTCTTCTCGAAAAAAAAGGCCTATCTCTAGCAAAGGATATCACCCGGCTGAAACGATAACGATACAAACATTTTTTATAATACTAACATCTGAAAACATCTAAATATGACAGCCCCATCCCACGTCAACAACTTGGCAGCCTTAAAACAAAATAATGCGTCTTATCATACATACTAATGGTGCCAAATGCACCATTCACCGAATCAGACGCAACATTCACATCAGAATTATTTCCTTCCAAGATTCATATATAAAAAACTTTTCGCTGACACCCCAACACCACATTGTATGCCTCCCACCATTTAGTACAGCCCCACCAAACGAATTCTAAAAGTGGGGCCATAAAAAACGCGAACTACCAAAAGTGGCGTCGTTTGCCGCTAAATTACGTTATTTTGTCTACTAAAAAAAGAATTGTAGCGGCAAGTTCGTCACAAATCGTCGCTTGCCTTAACGTTTGGTTCTTAGTAATCGTTGTGCTACACGCTTTAGCGAATGACTCCCATAAATATCATTGATGTATGTTTATAGCTATCGTGTGTAAGCTGCGAAGGGTTTAAGAGGTGAGCGAGAGAGGGGCGTTTTAATGATGCAAAAAAAATGAGGGGATGCTAGCTGACTCATGCTATATTGAGTCAGTTTTCAAACAAATTTCTCTTTTAGGAAAGATAAAACCGGATAAGTATTCCAAAGTTACAATTAAAATTCTTTCTTTCCTTTATAAGTTGATACCTTAAAAAAAATGATAATAGATAGACATAAATCTAATTCAAATGACTTTTTCTTAAGCAAAATAAACCATCTTTAAAATTTTATGTTTATCATAAGCCACGCAGAATGTACCTAAATGGGACAATCATTCAAACGATGTTCTGACACATAACTTTATCTCGTGCTTTAGCACAGTTTTTCAATTCACATCCTCCGAAAGTCTGAGAACCCTGTCTTACTATAAGTTGCTGGTTGTGTAGGTCTAATATACACGCGCTACATGTGAAATAAAAAGACAATAAAGCACACGAAAAATGTACGTAGTTCAAATAACTTTGTTAAATGTTATTTTTTTATTATTTAAGTTGTGCAAACGGCCAAAGCTATGAAGGAGCAGAGTCCCCTAACTCAGGCGTTATCATGCTTAAAAGCAGGCTACAATCAGAAACTAATCTAAACTAGTTCTTATAAAAATAAACATTTTGTTTTATCGTTTATTTCAGGTATTAATTAACCCTTAGTAGTATTATGGAATTAAATAAAATTGTCATAACATAATAAATAAATTAAATTAAATATATTAGATTATATAAATTATTGAAACATTGATAAAATTATTGATAAATTATTGAATTACATTAATAAATTAATGAATACAATTATTGTAAATTATTATCATTAGCATTAATAAATCAATAAAATAAAACCCTGGTATTCAGCTCCAACCGGTTAGATTGAAAGTTAGAATAAGAATAGGCAGATATTGAACTCGCTTCCGCTTAAACCTTGTACCTACCTCCCAGTACAGTCGTAGCAAACATTCGCGCCGACTTACAAAATAAACACTAATATATTTTGTAGGTAATTGTATTAAATGTGACTTTATTGTTCCGTCGCTGGCTCCACTGTATTTTTGATGTAGCATTCTGTTGTACTGTATTACTTTTAGTAGAATGGGTGGTTTAAATTAGAATTAGAATGAATTTGGGGATAGTGAGAACTTTTATGTATTGGTTCACATACCAGCCGAATACCAGCTTGATGCACTAGATCAATTAAGAAACGAGCCAAGAAGGTCATCGGCAATTATACACTTGAGGATGTCAAACTCCAAAGTCTTAAGCATCGACGCCGAGTTGCTAGCCTGTCGGTTTACATTTCGGGGATTGTGCATTGGAATTGCACAATAATTTAATTCCGCCAAGTCCGTTCCATCATCGGACCACTAGACGTACGGCGTTGCGCCACCGGTACATGGTGGACATCCCACCCATACGTACAAAGCGTTTTGGGAACACATTTATTGTGCGTACAACTAAGGATAGATAAATAGATATACTCTTTATTGTTATGCACCATAAATATAATTACAGTAGGAGCTAAAAATTAATAGGGTGTCACAATGGGCGGTCATATTGCTAAAAGCGATTTTTTACAGACAACCTTTGGATGGATTTGAGAGAGAAAGGAGAAAAGAGGAGGAGGAGGTTGAGGAGTGGAATTTCCTGCCGGAGTCTGTTTTTATTGATAGCTATAACCTGGTGGTCTTTAAATCAAGAGTAAATAGATTACATCTAGGCAAGCGTGCTCCATCGTCGACCATATCATCGCTTACCATGGTGAGATAGAGGTCAAACGCGAGTCTATCCATAATAAAAAAAAAGTTAAATTAAGGCTTGAAATATATCAGCTTAGATATTCTACAAAGCACAATTAACGGGGCTGCTAGTCTTAGAGCCGACCCCTGTCAAGGCTTCAGGATCGTTTGAGAGAGTCACGAGGCTATGGAATGTAAAGGTTAACAGAAAGAACAGGGGTGGGTTTTAGTTAGTCAAGGTCTGACACTCTCTCTTGCTCTATTCAGAGCGAAAGAAGTTATTTGATGATTGGCTGCCTCCAAAAAAAAAAAAAAAACATGAAAATACCTTTAAGACTAACATGCATCACTATTACATTATTTTGTTAGTAAATATGATTTAGAACTATGTTACTAACACTTCACTTCGCACAATAATGTCTTGGTGCTGTCCTGCCGCGGAAGCGACAGAACAGGAACACCAAAAAAAAAAAAAAAAACGCCCTGCGGCCAAAAGTCTACTTCCATAACAAGGTGCAGAAAACAGTTCGGTACTCGCACCACGAACGTCTTAAAATTTACCTTCCGTTGCGGCTCCAGCAACAGCACCCAGTACTTCAACTTTTGGCGTACATTTTCGACAACTGGCGCACTTTTTCATGCTGAAAAATGGATCTTATAGATTTTTTTTTTTTAATTCTATCTCATCTGATGGAAAGCGACGATGCGGTCGACGATGGAGCGCGCTTACCTAGAAGTAACCTATTCACTCTTGACTTAAAAATTCCCGGGTTGTAGCCATCAGGAAACAGATTCCGGCAAGGAATTCCACTCCAAAAGTACAAAAAATATGGTTAATGCGGGGATCAACAGCTTAAACAGTTTCGTACAATCAAAAATAAATCTTGATTTGTCAATCTTGACAACACAATTGGCACAGTAGGTGTGCGACTAGCTACTGCGCCACGTATCGCGGTTTCGATTCCCGTACCGAACAAATTATTTGCAAGGCCTACAGATAGTGGTTTTGGGTCTGGGTGTCTTGTGGTTGCGACTTTACATATTTGTGAACGCAAGGGAAAGGTCCATTATCATCATTTCAAGCGAAAGACGTCCACTGTTGGACATAGGCCTCCCCCAAGTGTCGCCATAACGACCGGTCTTCTTACATAATATCTATTAATACTGTATATGGAAATATTGTAACATCAACCACTTTTTTTAAAAGAGTAACCATGGAGTTTCTTGCCGGTTAGCTTCTGAAGTTTTATAAGTAACCATGTATGCCTATGTGAAATAAAAATATTTTGAATTTCGGTCCTGTGCGTCTCGCATCCATTGGATTCCTGCGACCTTCACCAACTCATCAGTCCACCTTGTGGGAGGCCTTCCAACACTGCGTCTTCTGGTAGATACGTGTGGTCGCTACTCTAGAACCTTTCGGCCCTATTTACCATCAGTTCTGCGAGCAATGTGCCCTGCCCACTGCCACTTAAGTTTGGCAATTCTTTGGGCTATATCGTTAACCTCATAACCGAGCGAGGTAATAAAAAAAACATCTAGTTATCAGAGCACACAGCCCACCAATTACCATACATAGAGATTTTACCTACCATCAAACCAAAACTGCGTGACCAACAACTATTAGGCATTACAATTT
Organism: Mythimna impura; assembly: GCA_905147345.3. Lineage (NCBI taxonomy): Eukaryota > Metazoa > Arthropoda > Insecta > Lepidoptera > Noctuidae > Mythimna > Mythimna impura. The sequence continues at coordinate 2,361,322 of LR990344.1, forward strand.
TACAAACACGGTAACTGCATCAACAGAGTTGCAAATTACGTTCACGAAGACAGTTATTATGTTACGGCTAATAGCTATTCATACTTTTTGCTCTTACACCGAATAATTTACCTTTTTATAGGCACATTTATCAAGAAGTTTATCAGCAATTTCCATATTGCGAAAACATGGTACAGCCATAACATTGTCTATCTAAGATCGCATTCTTTGCATACGTCACGCTTACAGCCCATATTGGATGAAAGTATTTTGGTATAAATATGGTAATGGAATTGCATAACATGGTAGGTTTTTTTGTTTATAGATAACTTCAAATTCTATTTCTCGTCGTTTAAACCTAACGGCTACTTAATGAGTAGTAGCTGCTAGGAAGATGTAGTTACAAGCTTTTTAAGAGATCCGTACCAAAAGAGTAAAAACGGGACCTTATTACTAAGACTCCAATGTCCGCCTGTCTGTTGTATAGATGATAGGGAACCCTTCGTGCGCGAATCCGACTGCTCCTGACTAGTTTTTTTTTTTTTTTAATTTACCCGCACTAGGAATTACTCTTGTATCGTGGGTGAAAGAAAGAAAGAAAGAAAAACTGTTTATTCGCGCGAAATGACGCAATCTACGTGCGTCACAAACATGTATATTTACATATACAAGACACGCGCGGGCTTGCGGACGGCGAGCAATGGGTGGCTCGCCGTCCGACCGTCCGGTAACCGTCCGGACCGAGCCCAAGTCGTCGACGGCGCGTATTGTTCCACGCGCACCTCAGGGGGATGTCAGCAAATCGTTGGGGCCCAGCAGAGTCGAAGCCTACTGGGGCCATGGGTAGTGTGAAAACGAAACTCGGGGCCCTGGGACGAAGGCAACGAAGGAACAGGAGTGAATTTTTAGTCAGTAAAAGTCTGACACTATCTCTCGCTCCGCCCAAGAGCGGGATTTGTCATTAGATGATTTCCCACCTAAAAATATATATATATATAAGACACCAAGACCCGATAGACTATCTGTACAAATATTTGTTTCGTGTGGGAATGGCACTCGTGCCACGCAACAACCAGCCCCCCTAGCCAAATTACAGCCGTTTCGTTTTGATTCTCTTTTGGTAGATCACCTCGAGTCGGCCACGCCTTCTATTCCTTTGTTTTGACCTTATATCTATAGTCTTATTTATCAGAATCCAGAAACTTCTAATAAGCTCTAAGTATAATATGTATTTTTATATGATTTTATTTAGATATAGTCTATTTTAACTTTTGTGACTTATTTATAGACACTGTGTCTACATCTCTCATCTAACTCTTCTGTCACAGGTTTGCTGGAAGAAATTTCGTTTAAAATAAGCAGTACCTTTGTCAGTGCTCTTCTACCTGTATTTGTTCTTATCGATTTCAAGTGTTTGTATGTACATAAATAAATAAAATAGTAGTTATGATTGGCTTTTCACTGGTTTTCGTCTGCTTAACTAGACTTATAAAAAAACATACATTCAGCCGAACATAGCACCTCCTCCTTTTTGAAGTCGGTTAAAAATGTTCTTCTTCGAGTTCAAAAACATTCCTAATTGAAGCTAGTTCTATTTTCAAATTTAATGTTTGTTACCAAAGCCACAAGCTTACATTTCAATATCCATTCACATGTATCTTTGCAGCCAGTACGCCACGCACCAACGTCATACATCAAACGCTTCAAGCAAATATCATTAGCCGTTCTGCGCTGACAGCCGCTCTGCCGAGCCCCATTGATCAAAGTCGTGAGCATTATGAATGTCCTGTCAAATGCTAATGAAAAATTTAATAGAAAAACTTTGACGAAGTCAGCGCGCGGTGACAGTTTAAAATTTAATATTCTGAAAGTGAACGAAGTTGGAGGGTTAAGTCTGTGTTATAGATTATTATGGTATCTTTGAAGTCTGGCTTCAGTGTTGGGTGTGAGCTATTTTTGGGTAAAAAGCTTGAAAGAAGAATAATGGCCGAAACTGTCTCGTCTGATGGATGGATCTTTAGTTATTTGTTATTGAACTCATTAGAGCAATGACTTGCTAAGTCGCTGGTTTTGTGACTAATTAAGTTGGTAATCTGTGCTTAAAAACTTCTTACAATTTTAATATTTAGGAAAACGATCATCTGATTTCTTAAATCTCTTAAAGAAATCGTCTACGAGATATCTCGTAGATGTAGTTTTTTTTTAGATGCCACATACGAGATATATTGAAGGAAATGTGGCCGTAGATGACCTCAAATGGAAGTATTAATATTGCTGGTACCTAAGTACGAGATTTTTCGTATAGGCTGACGATATGTGTCAGCCTATACGAGATATCTCGTGGCTATTGAATCCCAACTACGAGATATAAGAAAGAAAGAAAGAAAGAAACATGTTTATTCTGCCCAAATAGACGCACAATAAAATATATAGTAAAAAATATAGCAAACTGTCGGGCCATGTGCAAACCGAGCATAACTCTGCTGCACTATAGACACACAATAATATATAATTATATAAACACAGTTGATTGATGTCTACATAGTCTGTGGTTGTCTACACAAAACACAGTCTGATCAGTGTATAATCTATGGTCTGATCTTACAGCTTAGTCTGTGGTTGTCCATTGTCATCCATCTCGTAGATGTGTTTTTTTTTTTGATGCAACATACTAGATATATTGAAGAAAATGTGGCCGTAGATGACCTCAAATGGAAGTAGTAAGCTGTTGATCCCCGCACGAACGCCGGCTTTCGTGCGCCATTGTCTTACTATTGTGTCTCTAATTACACTACTCAACGAGTTAATATTGCTGGTACCTAAGTACGAGATTTCTCGTATAGGCTGACGATGTGTGGTTCGAATTAAATTTGACTTTTTGAAATTCTGGCATTCAATGTGTTAAACTCTTGTGCATTTACCGTGTGTTGCTCCAAATCAATTGCTTTATAAATAAACCAGAATAAAAACGGCTTCTTAGGTACTCGGCCAACTACATAAACAACATCCCTTTCTAAACCAATTTAATGTCGGAGCCACAAAGCAAACAACACAGATACAGTGATACATTCACTCCGTTCATTCTGAATGAGTTACGAGCAACTTGAACGAAGGCATCAATCAGGGCCCTGCGCAATTATATGACTGGGAGAAGCAACATCAATAAATTGTAGCGTATCAGAGAACGAACGATTTGTGCGAGATCCAGCTCATTACCGCTTGTTTGAGAGGTGAAGGAACATCGTCATAATAAATGGAGATATGACTGATTTAGAGGAGAGTTTGTGTGGAGATATTATGAGTAGTTAACGTTGAGTTATTTACCTCTCTAGAATAGCTGTTAATTTCTATTTACGAATGTTATTTGTTGTGAATTCCTTTCGTCAACTGGCTGTTCAGAGTCTCATTAAACAATTGTTTAACGAATTTATTATTAAGGCGATATTTTGTATGTATGTATTAACATACTCCATTATACTCAAACGGTTGAACGGGATTAGCGTTTGTTTTTAGGGTTCCGTACCTCAATAGGAAAAAACGGAACCCTTATAGGATCACTTTGTTGGTCGTCCGTCTGTCTGGCAAGAGCTATTATCTCGGAAACGCGTGGAGGTATCGAATTGAACTTAAAACCATATACTCAAGTCTGTGGTCCCTTGAAGGTGTGAAAAATCAAACTTCTGAGTTAACGAAAAAAAGATACAGCCTTATAAGTCGCATAAAATGTGTATTTCGACACTCGCAAGGAAATCAAAATTCATAGGGTACTTTCCGTTGATCTAGAATCCTAAAGTTTGGGATAAAGCAAGGTCTCATAGAACAAGTATAGGAAAACAACTGAAATCTTTTTAGTTACGTCACAAAAAATAAACTTTTTTTGCTATTCGGAAAAATCTTCGTAACTAATATCGGGAATTGAACTGTTTTCATAGGTAAGTTTGTACGGAACCCTCAGTGCGCGAGTCCAACTCGTACTTGCCCAGTTTTTATTGATAGGCTCACGCTGATATTTTATCAGCGGGAGCCTATATTTTGTATTTACTTTTATCCCGGGAGTATTAAAACTGTATGCACTGCAAGAAACATTGTAGGTACAAAGATGGACTTAATGCCATAGACATTTTCTACCAGTTGAACTTAGGGTAATAATAGAAACTTACCATGTTGATATGTCATGATAAAAACCATTTCCTTTCATTTTAAAACTGGCCCTGTTTCCCCAGGGTTCCTCGGATTTTCTTAGCTTTTAACTACAAGCATTTGGCATGATTTTTTACCGTTTCAAGTTCTGTGAACATTCATTCAAATGCCAAATTATGTCAAATACAAACTACGGAACTTTATGTGGACTACGGAACCCAAAAGTTGTACAATGATTTCTGCAACAATGAACATACAATTAAATATTAAAACGAAATAATTTCTGGAACACAAACACTGATAAATAAATAATTATTACACAATGGCAAAACAATGAAATCAGAAATAAATATTACATTATTAATATTAAAAATCGCTAATAAATTAATAACTTTATTGCCGTTAATTTATTATATGATACCGAGGCCTCGGCACTTTATTAATTTATTGAAGTTTATCGGAATTGATACTATTATAATAATCTACAAACATTTATTATTAATACTACCTAGTTTAAGTTGGCATACAACAGGACATTATATTTACATAACTACCTATATTCTCGAACTGCAGGCAAGCTAAAAATGCAATGATAGAAACCTTACCAGTAACCTTCTGCGTCTGGACAGAGGTAGCCTGCGCCTAGTGGCGGGGACCATCACCGGGCACTGCTCACTGAATAAACATTTCTTCACAGTGAATACCTCGAATAGTCCTCTGTGCAGAGCATGCATGAAATCGGAGTTAACTGTCGCGCACGTGCTCCTCAAGTGTACAAGCCGTCAGTGATATAAGAACACGAACCATGGGAGCACCGAATTCACTCATAACCGCCCTGGGCAAACTGAAAGGACTCATCTGCTTTTGGAGAGAGGTAGGCTGGTTGGAGTGAAGGCCGCCATGGCTCACGCACAATGGTCCACCGAGGAATATATGCGGAAACCAGTTCACAAAAATAAACATACTACCTTTGTTCAGAAATTCAATAAGCTGCTTTTTACCCCACTGTGCCATTATTATTTTTATATACAGCTTTCTATTAGCCAATATTATTTGATTCGAAGTTCAGTTGCCTTGATAATCTTCTTACGTGACGAAAGTAATATAAGTAAAGTCGGTTCAGAATCCAGGTACAAGTTTGACGTTCTCAATAGCATTCATCTGTTCCCGTAACGAGCAGGCAACAGGACCTGTAGGAAACGATATTAAGTGTCCCATCGTCTGTAGAGAACCACTGTATTTGTGCTCCAGGATAGAGTCATCTATGACATATCTTCATCTGAACTGAAAAGGTTATACATGAAGTGTGATTCCTCTGGTTCCTAAACTAGTGTTAACTGTATCACTGGGACCAGTGTTATGAAGTTTGCCTTGCTTCGCCAAAAGTCCGGACTCTGTTTGAAGACTTCCAGGTTAGCCGAATCCACTCATCCATGGATTGGAGATTTTCAGCAGTGTCGTTTCGCCTGCTATATACGGCTTGGATTAACCAAACGTAAAAATTACCTCTTCTCGAACACATGTTTGTAGTTTGGAGCATAGAAAATAAAACAATAACTATATTAGTATAAGAATCTCATTTTCTTAGTATTCTGAAACACAAAAAGCCATGACCTACAATTATATCGACGCTTGAAAGGCAAAATGTATGAACGACCATTTCACAAATTGTTCAATAAATGGATTTGAAATTCTACTTTTCACAAAAAAAATCATAGTAAATTAACTAATAGAGCATTTTTGTTGATACTCAGAACAGTTATTATTTAATATATTTGTTATTTAATTGCTGTGTCAAAACAAAATTATAAGACCTTTTTGACAGATTTTCAGGAGATAATACAAGGCTGTGAATAATCTTGGTTAGGTAAAATTGACTTAACTCACAATATTAACATTAGAGGTCCTGTAAAAAATGTTTTAACGATCGAATAGCTACATACAACCTACAACTAAAGTGTCTTACGTTCTTTTCGGTAAACTTTTATAATCCAATAAAATGTTTCATCAAGCCAGGTTGTTCAACCATGGAAAACCAAAATATCTAATCTTACTCATATAACTGAGTTCCGTCTAGAATAAAGGTATTATATCCCAATATTATTATATTTTTAGCGATAAGTAAAAAATTAAATAAAAAATAAAGAAGAATAATAAATTTAATTACTTTACAAAATAGCACAAAAACATAAAACTTGTTTATAATTAAAAAAATATAAAACAAAACAAAACTAAACAAATTATAATTATGTACTTTTATAACTAAACAATAAAACTACTTGAGATCAATCAATCCTATGAAACATAAACTGACGTAGAAAACGATTAAATATTATAGTTTATAATTATAAGATTATAACTCAATAGATCACAAACTATGCGTCGACTCTGTAGAAAGAAACGATTGAATAGAAAGTAAAGCCATTTAAAAAATTATCGAATAAAAAAATTATCCGCAGTGTTCAATTGAGAAATGGAATGGAATAAAATCAGGAAAAAAAATTTTTTTTTTTTTGAAATACCGTACCACAAAAGTATTTTGTACCTTCCTAACTTCAATCGTCGACGTCTTCTACACGACGTCTTTCGCGTTGCAACTAGTGTTACCAGGCGCCCCGATTTGCGCGGGACATCCCGATTTTTAGGGGTCTAGGGACGCGTCCCGATTAGCACCTGATCGGGACGCTAAATGTACCGATAAATAAAAAAAATATTAAAGTCATTATATTATTACAATAAAACTACCTGTATCGCATTCGCATCACTATGTCAAGTGCGTTACAAATGACACACGACGCATCACTGGCTAGTTGTCTCTCGGTCTTCGTCCGTCACACGTGACTATAATGTCTTCTGCTTTACTCCACATAATTATAAGTAATCTGTGACTCAATCGATCTTAGTTCATCCTTTCCATTCATATGCAGTAAAATTTAACCAACAATACTAATTTTACTATAAAAATATTTGAACTTTTAAAACAGCGGTAATCATTTATAACATTTTTTTTTCGTTTTTGTCTTTATTAACACGCGTCAGCTTACGGTGGAAGTGTGCCCTACTTGGGCGGAGCACCGCCGTGTCCTCGTGGCGGCGTTTGGTAGCGGTTCGGTATAGCGCCGGGTCCTGGTTCTGGCCATGGTCCGGAGCGAGAGGGTATAGCAAGCGGTCGTCTTCTTCTGCGAAAATGAGTTGACCTCAACCGTGAATCAACGGATACCGTCACGCCCCAGTCGTCACAGAAGATGTCCCGGGCGTCGAGTGTCGCACTTCGATTTCCGGCTACAGTAGGCAAGGGTTTGCAAGCGACGAGCAATGGGTAGCTTGATGTTCACCCATCCAATTAAGACCAGGCCCGAGTCGATGGCGCGTCGTGTTGCACATTCTCCTCAAAGAGATACCCTCACATAGATGCAGAGGTCCAGTAGGGCCGATGCCTGCTAGGGCTGCGGGAATGTTTGAAATAGTGAACGTGGCCCTGGAACGCAAAGAGCGACTGAAGAAGTTTGGGTTTTAGTTAGTAAAAGTCTGACACGCCCTCTCGTTCCACTCTAGAGCATTAGAAGGAATTGGATGATTTACCTCCTCAAAAAAAAATCATAATTAAAAATAAAATTACCCCGATTTAAAACCCTCAATCCCGATTGGTTTTAACATCCATCCCGATTTTTATCCAATCGGACTTGGCAACACTAGTTGCAAGTTTGCAAATTAAGGCCAGGTTTTACTACTTTTGAACTTTTTTGAACCTCTGAAAATCCACAAATATAAAAGAAAACACCATGAAAAATTATTTTATTAAAATTGATCATATTACCAACTACTGGGTAAAAATCAAAACATGATATAAATTAGTTGGCTCGATAAAAAAATCACGAATGTGTATATCTACCAGATTGCGTCACGGAAATATTTGTAATTTCCACAAAAATAATAAAAATTGTTTTTTAAAAGGGTCTGGTAAAAACAAAAATCTTGAACAGTTACTATGGTTTCTACACTAATATTAAAAAGAGGTAAAGTTTTTTTTATAGGAGGTAATCTCTGAAAGTACTGGTCCGATTGCAAAAATATTTTCACCGATAGAAAGGTGCTTTATTCTTGAGTGACATATATTTTTTGTAGTTTTTTATAAAACATAAAATCGCTGTTACGGGGCCGCGAAGTCAACACGAGACGGATCTCGTGTTGATTTGTAGCCACTGGCCCGCAACCGTCTCTTAAAGTACTCCTCATGATATCTACGTGGGATAGCAAAGGTTTTATAAAGCTTTACCAAATCAGCATATTTTTGTTTAGGAATAGGAAGTTTGTTTTTATACAAATTATCTCCTGGACGAGTGTTCTTACCAATAATTTCAACTTTTACCGTAGCTGCTGTGTCATCCATGCTGTATTTTAAATAAATATTATCTGAATCCTTTATTTTAAATGTAACAATTCTAAGTTTACTGATTTTGCCAACAAGATGTTATTAAAGTATTTATCGGACATAGAATCCCAAGCCTTAAAATCTTGGTGACACATTATCTCTACATTGTAGAGTTTTGAATTTTTCCTGGTCATTCAAATATGAAGGATCAACTGAGCGTTGCGTGGTTGACTGAAGCACCCACGCAACGCTCAGACCATACACGCAGCGGTTCGCGCGTATAAAATGCGCTCCTTGAGTACAGCTTATCCACCACTTTTTCAACCAATAAAGATTTTTTACGTAGGTTTAACTCATTAACACAAAAAACTTTGCTTCAATTAAAGTATCTTAAATGCTAACGGTTGGTCAAAACCGTTTCAGGTAAAAATGTATGATCGACCAACTTGTTATTAAACATTGACGACAAAATGCGCTTAACGTCCGAGTGATTGTAATTCGCAGAAAGGTAAAATGATTTAACGGACAATAGTCAAAAAATTATACACAGATAAATTGTTTTATTTCCAAAATTGGAAAAAGTGACCAACTTGTAAAACGTTTTATTGATTAAAAAAAATGAAAAGTGATTTGGTAAAGTGTTTTAATTTCAAATCTATATTATAACAAAAAAGGCAAAATGAATTATGGCCGATTTTCAAACGTTATGTACGGTTTATGAAACAAATGTCGAAAATGGTTGGATTTAAAACAAAATACAATGCGAAAATTACTGAAATCACCGTTGTATTAACGACCATAAAAGTGCTCGGATTTGTCTGAAACCTAGACCATTCGAAAGAGAAAAATCTGCCGATTCCAACGATATAAATAACTCAATTTTGACCAAAGTGGTCGTTCATACATTTTGCCTTTCAAGCGTCGATATGCAGCTGCGCGGGTAGAGAGTTTGTCAGACGCTATAGAGGACGTAAACCGGGATTTGGATGCTATCAAGGATTGGTCTGACAGGTTTGGGGTGTCCGTAAACCCCTCAAAGTGTCAGGCCATTATTATTGGTAGCTCGCGCATGATGGGTAAAGTGGTGGTTAACTCTCTTCCTCCAATTGTTTTTAATGGTGCCGTCATCCCCATCAGTCCTAGCGTTAAAGATCTCGGTTTGCATCTTGACTCGACGCTTGGCTGGCAAAGTCAAGTTTCAAGTGTCTGCCAAAGAGTCAACGGGACTTTGCGGTATCTGTATCGTCTGAGGAACTTTTTGCCTGCGAAAACGAAGACAATGCTTGTGCAGACTTTAATTTTTCCTGTAATCGACCATGGTGACGTGTGCTACTTTGACCTGAATGCGGTGTAGCTAGACAAGCTTGACAGGCTCCTCAACAACTGCATCCGGTTTGTATTTAACTTAAGAAAATATGACCATATTTCTAGTTATTGATCCGAGCTCAAATGGTTGCCCATTCGCCAGAGAAGAGGTTTGCGCGCACTGACTACACTTTTCTCTCTGCTCAACTCTCCCACCCCTCCTTCTTATCTCATATCACACTTTCAATATCTATCTTCTTCCCATGCTAAGAATCTACGTTCTTCTAACAATCTTCTACTGCTTTGTCCTTCTCATACTTCTGACTTTGTTCATTCTTCCTTTCATATACAGTCCATACTTCTGTGGAATGCGCTTCCTCTTGACATCAGGACGGCCACCAGTCAATATGCATTTAAGCGGAAATTGCGGCTTTATTTTCTATACAAATAGCGGAGTAGTCTCAAAAATCCTTTCATTATTCCTTATATAAATAATATATATTTTTGCATATATATATGTAGGTTTATATTATATTAAATATTTGTGTATGTTTATTTTATGTATTTATACATTTGATCCCTTGTTTTCGTATTATTCTTTTCTTCTTTTTTTTTATGCACCTACCATGTTTTCTCTTCACTACCCTTGGTTGACTGGTAGAGAATGCCTAAGGCATTAAGTCCGCCTTTGTACCTTTATGTTGCATGAAGTTTTAATAAATAAATAAATAAATAAAAAGGCTACAGAAAAACAGTCTCAAGGAAAACGATAAACAATTAACTATTGAACAAACAGAACGAACTAATGCTTCAGCGAAAACTTTTTCGCCACACAGTCTGACAATATAGTCACTTATATTCATTACTCAACCTGATCCTACACGAGACTCAAATTGAAAACTAATAAAAAAGTTCCACCTAAACCTGAGCAACAGTCCACTGATACTCAATAGGTCACAAACCCAATTGACTCCACAATTGGAGCAACACATTGACCTATTAACACAAAAAGGTAATCTTCATCAGCAGCGGTTGAAACTCAACAGATTGTTCATAGAACATCTATTGTTTCAATTGGTATTGACTGCGACATCGCTGGCTAGTTATTCATACTCGTATGTTGCGCAATTACTCATAGGAACGTAGATCTATGAAGAAGACAGAATTGTGAATAAAGTGGTTGTGGAGACTAGGGGATAAGGAGGGATAGGATGATCGAACTTTAAAGCGAGACGTAGGTAGCGATAGAACTTATGTGAATCGTAACTAATTTATTTATTTATTTATTTATTCAGATAACAATGATTAGTAACAATTTAAAACTTAAAATCTAGGTATGTTAGTAGGTACAAAATACAATCATAACATACATTTTATTTTACAATTTAATTGAATAATAAAAAATAAAAATAAAAAATTGAATAATTGAAAAGTTTAAAATTAAATAATTTAAAATTTAATATAATAAAATTTAATAATTGAATAATTACATAATTTAAAATTTAATAAAATAAAATTGAATAATTTAAAATTTATAATAAAATAGAATAATTTAAAATTTATTTAAAATTTATAATAAAATTGAATAATTTAAAATTTAATAATTTAACAATTCCAACAATTTCCATAATTTTGTAATTCCATAATTTTATCTTTATTTCACCGCCCCAACAACAATGCTTACCCAGAGCGAGTGCATCGGACACTGATATTTATTAGATATAATCCTCAGAATGCTGTTGCTGCTGACGCGTACTCTGCCTAATAGTGACGATGACGACACACGCTTGCGTCGTATTGCGTAAAAGTCATCCGTACGCGCTTCTGCAAACATTGCGGACGCACCGCAGAACCTCGGCAACCGCAACAACATTCTGAAGATGTTATTATACTGCACTCGCAGAGCGCTGTATGCCCTCTGGGTATAATTAACCCACAGGCTGCTCGTGTAGAAAGATTGACAATATGCTTTAAATAACGCTAACTTGACTTCAGCTGAACAACGAGCAAACCTACGAACCAACATATTACCCCGGACAGCCAGCGCCCTGCGTTCACGTTCAATATCTTCATTGTCCTTGAGATCATCGGTGATAATATGCCCTAGATATTTAAATTTTTTCACTCTAGCGAGAGGAGAACCGTTCAAATGAATGGGTGGAGGTTCATGTGGGGTATTATCACCGGATCACTAATGGTTTTTCTGACTTTATATGACTGTGTGCCCTATAAAAGCTCAGTAATTTACACGATAGTTTTAAGAAAGTACCTCTGTATATGTTTTTTATTAGTAGCGCCAATCCCGGTTTGAAATATCCATTGCCGCTCTTACAATGCATTCCAAATAAGAATAGGTCATACTGTCAAATCGAAGAATTATTATGGTGAACAAAACAATAAATTTTTTAAATTTAATTTATGTACGAACTGTGAACGAAAAAAGTTTAATCAGAATCCACTTCTTCAATTTTACTTATCTCTTAGTTCTTTGACTGTATGACGTGACGTCACAACATGGCAATCAATCCTATTCTTATTTGGAACGCATTGTACTTGGAGGCTCGCAGGAGCATTATATGTTCGCAATACATAGGAATCAAAATTTCCCCTTAACGAAATTTATTTATTAAAACTTTATGCACTAATAATTCTAAGTTTGTATGCTCATTTTGTTCAGATACAACATCAATTAAACTTTTAGTAGGGTCTAACAAAAATTCCATTTCTCGTACTACCCTTTTCTCCTACAGATTATAATTTGCATCTTCAAAGGATTCGATTAGGGAGAGAGATTGGACACCATTTACTCGTAATCCTATTCAAATGACCACGCCAGTGAGTACGAATTTAACACCAATGGTATTTACACAATACTTGTAAGACGACATTTCAACACAAGTTAAAGGTAAACAGCGGATGACTTGACGGCTTGTCACTAGTGTATGTATAACTAATGTGATCTTTGATCTAACACGTTTTTACTGTCATTGGGTCGGCAGGGAACATCGAATGGAATTAATTAGTAATTTTAAACAGGTATTTATTTTCTTTTCTGGTTGAAATTTAATAGAAATAGAGGTGACATCACGTTGAAAAAAATACTGGCTATACTCAGTGTAAGTAAGAAGTGGGGACGAAAACAACACAATGTTTCTGCTGTACAGCAATAACTATCATGCATTTATTGGTTAAGAGCAAGAGAAGAAGACATAATTATGGTGAACGAAATTTAAGGTAAAAGTAATAACTTTTTATTTATTTTTTTGAAATTGCACCCTTAAATTTCTTTCACCATAATACCAATAACTAACTACCCGAGAATGTTTTATTAGAGATCATTTAAATTCTTGACTCATGTTGAACAATAAATGACAAAAAAAACGATAACAATTACTTTCTATTTAAACCCAAAATCAGAATCTATTCATCAAACGAAAAACAATTAGCTCCTTTCATAGCTCCGCGCTATCTATTGACAGTTCACAATAAAATGTCATAAATCAAAGATGGCTGCCCAACATGGCGGCTGACAGTTATCGCGTGTACGCCCGAACATTAAACTCATTGATATTTATTACTCAATCGTTGCGTTCTATCGAACAATATGATTTATTGTTAATAGATTCCACGTTTATTGTTAGTTTTATTTGTTTTGTTATGTTTATTTTATGTGTTGATTTGTTAATTGTGTATGTTTGTTATCGGTTCCGTGTTGGCCGTTCTAGTTTTGTGTTGGTATTCCGGTTTAATCATAATAAAGTTAGTTCCTTGTGGTCTCTTGTTACAAATAGGGTAACTACTTTAGTGCCAGTCTCTTTCTATGTACTTACGAATGATACGACTTCGTTTTTCTTTTTTGTCTGAGATCTTTCTTGACCACTGCTGAAACTTCGATTTTGCTTAGATTCCAATGGTAAATACCGAAACAAGAGGTACTAAACAAACTGATATTGTATCAACAAAAGTTCTTCGTAAAACTGTCACGATAACCATTCATCTATCTAAATGTGGCGGCTAAAAGAACTTCAGTCAATTATTGGTCAAAATCTGATAGTCACAGTAGTCATATTTATATGTGATCTACTGGTTGGAATAAGCACGAATTCAAAGACGCTTTATTTGATCGCAATATTTGCTTGTACCAAATTTCTATGTTTAAACTGCACAACAAGCAAGCAAGACAAGTAACACTTAAATTGGCTTAAGTAATTATTCTCGCCTTACTACAATTTTTTTCTGTTTCATACCTCGTATGTTAGCTGTCTTTACGTATTACGTCTTTTTAAGTGTATTTTCCTTCCATGTCTAGATATGCACCCGAAGTACCACTTATTCAATTACAAACATTTTGTACTTTCAACAGTTGTTATGATATAATACCACAAGCATACTAAAGAAAGTTGTAGAGCCCGCTGTTCAACCGTGATACAGTCACCAAAATTGTCAGTAAAAGAGTAGTAGAAAACGACTTCCAACATGCGCTAGATTCAATACAATATAGCTCCATAACTATTCCATAAAGCGCGTAAACTATCGTCACTATACGAGAAAATGGCAACACTCACTTATTTTCTCCTAAATCAATAATACATCCGCACAAAGAGAGCTCCTCAGTCCTCATCGAGTCATAACATAATGCAATTCAAACAGCAGTCGTCACGAAGCGTAAAGGGCGTTTATTTAACTTATTGTTATGGCGACATATAAACACGCGTGGGGTGAGGCCTTAGTAGAGGCGGAGAGCGGAAAAGATAGATGAATTCATTTATTTGTAAAAAAAGAATTAATGGAATGCGCGTGTGGCCGCTTGCCCAGAAAGAAATGGTAAGATGAATCGGATGCACAGCATGAGACTAATTTGAAAACGGTTCAGGACAAGTATAAGGACTTGATCAAGTAGAGGGAGAGCAATGCCTAGTGAAAAAAAAAGATGTAAAACAGATCTGAATTAGGATGAGACTGGCAGTGGGTGAAGTCAGACTAGAGATGATAATGCTTGAGAGACTGTACGTGAAACTTGGACCCGAGACCCGCGGAAAATCTAATACTGATTAAGCAGCTTTTTCCTATGCCGCTGAGTTTCATTATGTCTACCATGATCTTCAACGAAATAGAAACCCAACGTAACCCACATTACATAATAGCTTATTCCCCAAATTCAAATTCACAAACGAGCAATCATTAAGCCGGCCCGCGGCCCAAATACCCGCCACCAAAAAGCATTAACAGAAAAAAAAGGATAACAGTAAAAAAAATGAAATTATTTCGCAAATAACAGACACACCGCTCCCACAAAATGCGAATTGCTACCCCTCTTAAAATATACCGTGTAATGGTGCCGCTGTAAAAGTCAATACACGAGAGTTGAGTGGTCATAAGATTTTATGCGACCCATTACCCTCGAGTAAGCGGCGCGTAAATTCTTATAACTCGAGTAAGTATTCAAAATATGAAAGACGCCGAGCGAGACGGCCGTTCCAACGTAGCCGTTTGAGATACCGGAATGCGCCAGTGTGAAAGGCCCGTATTGTGTGTTAGTTTAGATAGGGAATGTTTAGTGCTTAATGTGTTGTACAGAAGGATGTTTTCTTGAGAATTTGTTTGGATAAATGTTGTAGGAATGGTTGTAAAGTTTACGTTGTGAGGCATGGAGGATTTGAATAGAAATGAGCAGAACTGAGGGCTCTAACCTTATTTGACCTGCCATGAAAAGTATCGTCCAATAAAATAGGGTATTATGCCTATTTTTCGTAGTGTCTCCATTCGATCTTATAAGGCTAACAAACTACTAAAAAAAACACGAAATTTTTATTCAGTCGACAAGTGCTATTTAAACATGCTTTCAAATTTTATATTTTCGCGCGTAATTTGACGAAAACACTAAACGATATGTAACTTTAATTTTTAACTGTGATGAACTGACGTTCATCAGTTGACCCACGGGTAGTATGAAAGTGAAACCCGGGGCCCTGGGACGAAGGCAAAGAAGGAAAAGGATTGGGTTTTTAGTCAGTAAAAGTCTGACACACCCTTTTGCTCGGCCCAAGAGCGCCGCGAGATGTCGTTGGACAATTTTCCCACCTGAAAAAAAAATCAGTTGACAATTTTTATTTTACATAACCCTATGACATAATATCATGACGGCTACTGTTTTGCTTATTAAAAAACAGACAAGAAAAATGGAAAACTTTTTTATTTTATGAACTAAAATTAACATTTATCTTCTGCTTATTGCCTAAGTTATTTATTTCTTTATTGCACACCTTAACTTATTACAGGACATACATTTATAAAATATTGTGTACAATAGGCGGTCTTATCGCACAGGGCAATTTCTACCAGACAACCTTTGGATGGACTGAAACGATAGGAAAAGATTTGGGGCTGTCAGTGTACAACAACATAAATAATGTACAAAAAAATAAAAGATAATAAAAATACAATAAAATATATATACTTACATATAATACATACCTATTTAGGTACATTACCAAATAATAAACTAATAAATATTAAAATATACGAGGTATAGAGAAAGGAGAAGAAAAATTAAAGTGATAGGTTATCTCAATTTTATACTTTTAGATTTTTTCTCATACGCAATAAAATACCTTAATCAGAAATAAGGACTAATCTCTAGGTTTTCGAAGTTCCAATTCCATTAGTCGCTGGCTACAAAAGTGAAGAGCTAGTAAACGTCGCTACGAATTCGGCCAAGGCTTTCTAAACGCCACAAAAATCAGGACACCTGTCATTTACGACTTCAGTAAGAAAATTTGACGACGAAATTTCAGGTTTTTCTCAAATTACTCTCAACACTCATCCAACGTTCAACCAAAACAAAAAATAATACAATCCCTAATGAAATTAACACCATCCAAATGACAGGGCGCACACTGTCCCGCGGAAAAAAAAGCAAGTAAAATAATATTGGTCCCGGTGCAGCCGCTTGCTCGCAAATTGCCCGGTGAACGGCGACCTGTCGGTTGTCAGTTGTCAGTTGTCAGCGCTGTCGGGATGTCAGAGCTGTCAGACAGCCAACACCCAGTGGAAACCGTCACCGCGGATTTACATAAAAGAGGTAAGTGACAATTAAAAAAGCTTGTCGTGCTGTGTGTCGGTAATTTTAATTTGAATTCCGTTGCGTCATTTCCCGTTAGTGTGAGTGTTGATTTAAATGTGGTGGAGTGGGTTAGTGATTTAAAGAAGTGGATTTAAAACCACTTCTTGAAAAAAAAAGATGAGGTTGATAGGAAAGACCAGAAGCTTAAGCTGTTGATACCCGCATTAACGCCGGCGTTCACGCGCCATTGTCTTACTATTGTGTCTCTAATTACGCACTCAAAAGGTTAAGGCGTAAAACATACTTATAAATGTCATTAGTGCTTTTTGCCAGTAAATTAATAATGCCTTTTTTGTGTTATTTCTTTTTTGTTAAAAACTTTACTTGTGTATAATAAAACATAGTTTCAAAGAAAATTAATTAAATTCTATAAAACGTTTTTTTTATTTCAAAACTTTTAAAGTGTTATTCGAACCTCGGCTGCAGGTTGCAGATGTAGGCAGCACATGTGGTGGCTGCACGAAGCCAGCTGCAGCTGCATAACTGGTTTTCTATGTAGTAGCATGGATTTTTGTGAAAACCATTCTGAACGTGGTTGCGGCCGCTCGTGCTGCCGAGCTTCGGCTGCGAGTGCTGCCGCGAACTGCAGCCACAGCCGATCGCAGACCAGTAATGCTGCGGCCGCAAGTCTATGCGCACGTAGTAATGTCACTCTAACCTGTGTAGACAAGTCCAAAATAATCTCTACTCGGAGCCGATAGCGCTCATATTGGATTGAATGGTAGACTTGCGACTGGCAGCACGTGCAGCTAGCCTCGGAATCACTCCCTGCTGTAGATGTAGGCTACGGCTGCGTGCAGTGGCGTAACTATAGGGTGGCAAGGCTGACAAAAAGCCACGGGCCCCTGGCCTGATGGGGCCCCCGGTCTAAGAGGTCTTGAGCTCAGAAGAAGTAAATATACAAATTCAAGTTAATTATTAAGATTTATTATACGTATTCATAAGAAAAGGATCAATTTCCCGTGGTATTTTGCCAGCTTTACCAACTTATTAAATACACCACCGGGAAGCCCACCTTCAGAGACGAAATATTAAAGCCCTCGTGTATTAGAGAACTTGCCGATTTATTATTAATAAAGAATATTTTATACCTGTACTTTAGTGATTTATCCAAATTAAATTCCAAAGTTGACGATTTTTCTGGGGTCCCATCCAATGACACATACACACATAACGCGTCTAATCTACATACCAAAAAAGCTCTCAAAAAAACTTAGTCTAGACGATACCCTTAAAAGCAACATTATTCAAAACAGAGAACCACATAATAACCACTCACCAATGAGTAACGACAGCATAAAAAGAATTAACCCCCCACTCACCATAAAAAAGCGTATATTGAATATTACAGTGTATGTACATAAAATTTATCAGGCCGCCTCCATTTCTTAGCCATAAACGCGGCCCGGTATCCTATCGCGATGATAGTCTATTAATACCGCTGATATCGCGACGTTAATGTAACCCGGTATTAACCCCAGCGCGCCAACTCTGTAAGGGTTAACATACACGGACCACTTTGAAACGATATTAGAAGGAATGGCGCTGTTCGAGAGTGGTAAATTTGGATGAAATAGCGTCATAGTACCTTACTACACATTGCTGTCGATTTGGATGAAAGTCGTAATGCGTGATATGTAGTGAAATGAAGTTTTCTTACACACCACATAATGATGACAGGCAAAGGGTTTTTCTTAGAAAACATGGGCGTGTATAAAGAGGTGGTTTTGGGGGTCTGGATTCTCAAATCATCTTTCCATTAACCTTTCGAATACCGTAATTAGAGACACAATAGAAAGACAATGATAGAGCGAATGCCGGCGTTTGCTTGGGGTTTGCTTGGGGTTTAATGAATTAAAATCAACAAATCTTTTCTAACAATTCTTTCAAAATAAATGAAATCTTTTCTAACAATTCTTACTAAATAAAGAGAATATTTTCCAACTTTCTCTCAAAATAAATATTTTTTTTAGTCTGGAATCCCTTTGGAATATTTTTCCAAAAAATACAACTTAGATACTTCTTAATCAAAAACACAAAAATTGACAAAATAACTTTTAATTTGGAAGACGTTTTAAAATAATGAAGAAAAAAACAGGAAAGTTTTTTTTACGCTTTGTCATTTTAAAATTTTCTCCCCAAAGTGGAAATCGAGCTAAACGTGAGCTCAAACTTACTTTCCAACCGACTTCAAAAAAGGGAAGACATTCATAATTCGATTGTATTTTTTTATGTTTCTTACCTCAGAACTCCGTCATTTATAGATTTTTTTTTACTTGTGTTCCAGATTTGTTTATTTTTTTTCAGAATCCAGTTCTGATGATGGGATACATGAGGAATTATGGGAACTCTTCAGATATTATAGGCAACCATATATAGTGATTTTAGTATTTTCATCGAGAATGCATGATATGTAGATTATAGGTACCTACTCTGGCTATATGTGTATCAGAACTAAAAAGGTTGAAATAAAAAAAAAACTTTTTACATTTCAATAGCGTAGGCGTAGATCAATCTCATTATGTTGAATTTATGAAAATTATTATCGCTGATATATGAATATAATTTTGTCACGTCCCTTAGGACTTCTAAATTATTCATTATAACACTGACAATGATAGAATTATTTGTTATTTGCGACTAGTTTCCGCCAGCGGTTTCGACTGTTAGTAATTAGGTTTCTCCATACAAACTTTGGACCCTCGTTTCTGCCCCGTAAGCTGTTGATCACCGCATTAACGCCGGCGTTCACGCGCCATTGTCTTACTGTTGTGTCTCTAATTACGCACTCAAAAGGTTATGGGGTGAAATTTGAAAAATCTTTGTATACATCATATAAGGCACCTCTGTGCAAAATTTTAGTGTTCTAGGTCCAAGGGATGGGCGTTGATGAGTCAATGAGAGAGTCAGGCTTCGCCTTTTATACATACTCGCAACTCTAGCTGGCTTCGACCCTACTGGGCCTCGTCAGTTTTGCTGACATCTTTTTGAAGCGCGATTGGATCCTTATAAGACGGTGAGCTACCCATTGGTCGTCGTCCGCAAGCCCACGCTTATGTTGGCTGTTTATATACAGATTAATTAGTTATGATTCATCAATACAACTTCTTTTACAAACTACACTGCTTAAGAACGTATGGGTCTGCAGGACTGCAGTTGATTCGGTCTCTCTCTGTGTGTGTGTGGTGTGTGTGTATGTGTGTTCGTGTGTGTGTATGTGTGTATGTGTGTGTGTGTTGTGTGTCTGTCCTCCTGTACCTGTGTGTAACCTGTCGATGTACATCGACGACCATGGTGTCGCTGGTAAGCGGTCCGTGTGTGTCAACCCTTATACTTCCACTTACGACTTTCCGCCGCAAACGGGTGCACTGTAATTGTTTAGGGTTACTTTATGTTATAGCCGTAATAAGTTTGGGCTATTTAATAGTATGGGGTTATGAAGTAGCTTGTTTCTGGCCCTGTGGGTTTAGAACGTCATTAGGATGTGTTGATAAAATATGCCTTGATTTTGTGGTACCGTAGTGTCTGAGTGCTCTTGGTTCTTGGAATATGTAATTGTGAAATATTTTCAAAGTGTGAAGGCGAGTACTTTTAAGATTAGTACTTTTATGACGTTTAAATATTGTATTCATTTCTTTTCATTATAAAAATCATGAAATTTTCGTCGCAGTTTTGTAAGATTTAAAATCTGTAGCTAACCGATCATGCCTCTAAACTGTGTATTGCTATTTGTTTAGCTGCCTCGTTGGTCTTATAGTGGCACGCGCGACTGTTGAGCGTGGGGTCTTGGGTTCGTTTTCCGGGTCGGACAAAAATTGTTAAGAATTACTCTTTTGTACAGTCTGGAAGTAAATTATGTGACACTCTTGTGCCTCATCTGATCGTGGTCCTGCGCTTGGTCACTCTCTGGTCGTATCAGATTGCCATCCCATCGTACTATGAGAGTAAATGAACAAATAGTGAAACTGTGTGTGTGTTCTTATAAGAATCGACTGCGTACTTCGCTTATTTTGTTGAGATTGGCCACCGTGATCAAAATGCAGTTGAAATAGTACATTTTGATACAAGTAGAGATTTGTCATTGCAACCGTGGCGGAATTTGCTCGAGCCGCAGGCGAGAGTGTTCTGGAGCCGAGTGCTGCAGTGACATATCACGTGTGAAACGAAGTTTTTTAAAACATTAACGAACATTTAAATTAAACGGGGGTTGACGCGCGACTCGTGGGGTTCGCTTAGCGCCTAGCTTGATTCGATAAATGTAATAAATTGTGGCGGGGGCGAGCGAGCGCACTTTTTCGCACTAGTGTGAAAAACAGCATATTGCATGCCTAATAGCGGTTGGGATAAGAGCGTGTTTTCAAGTTAGTGTATTGAAAACATTATTTTTATATTTGTTGCTTGTGTTATTAATTTTCAGAATTTAGGAGCAGGTCTTCACTAGCTATGCAGAGAGGTCCCTCAAAATAGCAGTCTTCAGTTTATGAGTTTCAAATTGAGCCTTTCACCCGTTTCCAGCCAAGTCGCTGGAAACATAACAGTTTCCCTTTTTGTGCATATAAAATAAAAGTTGAGTGGCGCTCGGTGAGCCAGAATGGCTGACTTATTGGGCCGCGCTTTGCCACGCCGGGAGCTTTGACACTTTTATTTTAGTCTTTGTTTGTATACGGATTAATTTGTGTCAAATGGTTAGTATTTGGTGCAGAAGACATGTTGCAGCGACGTCGACGATGTGTTAGTTAGTTAGTTGGCTGTTATAGAGAAATGGAAGGATTTATTTTTTCTTTCAAGTGGGCATTTAATCAATAAAATAAAAATTATTGATTAATTATCAGACAGAGTCCATAGTAGGTACCATTATCTGAACACAAATATATTAAAATCAACATTGAAACAAGTTAAAAATGACTAAAATTAAAATCACATTTTAAATCAGAATAAAAATAAATTATCAAAACAAAATTAAAATCATAATAAATAAATCAAAACCAAAATTATAATCACAATAAATAAATTAAAATCAAAATTAAAACTATAATATTTCTCATTATTAAAAATGTATAACAGGGACATTGTATTTTAGACATGTGGTAGTGGTTTTCGTGTTTGACAAGTATCTCATGCTATGCAGAAACTTTATCACTAACTACATAAAAAAATGTACTGATCGCAAAACTTAAAAAAGTTCTGATTTCTGTGGGTTTATCTAAAAAGATATGTTGTGGTTAATCTTGAACACTAAAAGCAGAATATATGTTACTTTGATAGTAGATTCTTAATAAAATATTCTAAGATTTGATATAAATCACAACTTAAAGCTAACTCATTTTAAGCCAGCAATCACATGAAAATTTGCTTAATATAGGCATCTATAGAAAAAAATTGCAAAGCTTGAAAAAAAAAATATCTTCATTTATATTATGATTGTGTTTTTGGAATGATTTATTTTAATTTAATTTATTTTTTTGTAAACTAATTCACTAATTTAATGCATTTGAATATTATACTAACGTAGTTTTAAGTTTCAGTCACTAACATAATATGGACATTGAAATTAGTCTGTTTTTTTTTATTTTACTTTTTTATTTATATTTTTTTTATTTATAAAGATCGGAGTTGGACACCTTTTAGTTTAAAAGAACTACCCTACATTACTGCAACCCGGAAAATTGAGTGAACCCCGCGAGAATAACCAAACATTTTATTTCCTCCCCGACAGATGGCATTGCCGTGCATTTTAATATTTAATTTCTAATTTCAGGCGAGTAAAGTCGCGGATAACTGCTAGTTTTACATAAATTATACGAACAAATCTTCGTCAAGGGTACGAGAGAAGAGAAGGGTGAAAAACAATGGAATGTTTTTTTTTGACCTACATTTTATTGGACGTGAAATATGTGTTTTGACTTCCCATAGAGCAGTCATACTCAGACTATGCTCCGCGGAACCCTAGGGCTCCGCAAAGCCTCTTTGCGGTCTCCATGTGAATACTGGTTATAATGAAGAAGAAAGTATAAAGACCAGTAGGGCCTCAAGTCTGCTATTACAATAGTGTCAGAATGGTCAATCATTGATTTCATAATTGTTGATTTTGACAAGTTTGGTAATCTACTAATGCTCAACCACTGACACTTTATTGAAAGAAGTGGCATAGAATGGTAATCTCGTATATATTGACCAATAAATATCTGACGTATGCGGTAATCTGCTAAAATTTTGGCAGTTCCTTTGATCAGTGACCTACCATTAGAACATCATTGTGCAGTCATTGCTTTTATTAAGCTCGGTATTGTCATTCTACCACAACTTTAGTACGAGACCATTGACCGATCAATGATCGATCATTATGAATTAGCAGATTACAAACTTTTAGCAAAATGACAATGGGATCGTGTTGGAATGACGAATTTGTAAAAATAGCAGACTTGGGCCCCTGGTGTCTTTAGACTTTTTTCCTTATTATTTCTATTGTTGTTTAATTGTTAAAAAAAATAAAAAGCAGTGTCATACCTCACATTAGATTTTACGATCGTTCGTTCTAATAACCTTAAGTTTGAACTTTGCCTAGCATTACTGCTTCGCAGAAGGAGGCAACCGGCGTCCATTCCTCCTCGCCCCGGACCATGCCCAGGGTCCTGTAACAGGGTCCGACGCAAAAAGCGAGAAGGAGTTGGTATCAAACATTCACTGTCTAAAACCCACCCATTTTGGGTTTCTTTTTATATTCCAGAAACGCAGAAACTGTTTCGAATAATCCCGCAGCCCATTCCTATTTACCCTAAACGTGCTTCCATTTATTACAATCATAACGATAAAACTTGTCGCTTTATAACAACGTATCGTAGCCAAATAAAGCAATAAAAGAAAATAACGAGAAGGAAACTAAGTAATTCCTATGTTGTTAATAAATAAGTTTTCTAACCGAGCTGGCAATAAAATTATACGTGAATGTATTAGATGTTTATCAACGTGCACTGAGGGAATAGGGTCAATATGACGTTCTCAGGCGATGGGACTCAACTTATGTACGTTTATAAGCTCCTATAATTTTCTAGTCAAATGCTTAGCCATTATCTGTTACGTCATGGATTAGATTCATAATGTTGTTCCAGATATTTCTCTATAAATGTTAGCTGTTGGAGTTGGATTAAATTGTTGTAATAATTGACAGAATGATTGGTGATTATGAATTTATTTTCATCCTTTGATTTAGTCTACATAAGTAAGTGTCGTGATGGCACCCGCCTCTCATGCATACCTAGGGTTATGCATAGGTTGCGGGTTCGAAACAGGGCAAGTACCAATATGAATTTTTCAATTCATATGTAAGTACTTTTCTAAGTTTATCTGGATCGTTTCGCTTCGTCGTTTATACCACGTATTTCGAAGGACTGGAACAATTTGCCTGCAGCGGTCTTCCCGTCCAACTATAATTTAGATGTCTTCAAGGCTAGAGTGAATAAGCTTTTAGTAAACTAGTACGCCACACTATAAATGATTGCATCACTGCTTGATGATGATGAGATCGCAGTCAAGCACTGGTTTAAATCAATTTAAAAAAAAAAACATTACTGGCAACCCGTTCTTCGGAAAGCACTTAAAGCCGTTCATCCTGGTTGTCATCCGTAAGTCTTTGATAGTTGATACAGGTAGTCAGACGACATAAAGTCTGACCTTCCAGTCTATCCAAGGAGTATCGCGTTGCCCAAATGCCCAGTAACTGGGTTGTGTAGCTCTGATAAGCAATCGCTCCATGTAAAACAGGGGTGTTCAGCCGCATCCAGTTAGACTGGAAGCCGACTCCAATCTAGATAGGAAGAAGGCTATGTAGATGATGGCTTAGTCGTTACGACTGAGGCGAGAGACCATCAAAAATAAGCTACCCCGAACATCAAATTCCTATACATACAATTACTTACTTACTATACATCAATGGTGTATTAACGTGTCCACGCCGTGCACGCATCTTTACAGCAAAGATAGGCTATATTAAAGCACATGATCGCAACCTGTAGTTGCACTGATAACAGAAACCAGTCAGCGTAGCCAAAATCTGCCAGGGTGGACGTCACGCGCGCCTCAGGGAGCTGTCAGCAAATCGTAGGGGCCCAGCAGAGTCGCAGCCTACTGGGGCCATGGGTAGTGTGAAAACGAAACCCGTGGCCCTGGGACGAAGGCAACGAAGGAACAAGAGTGGGTTTTTAGTCAGTAAAAATCTGACACTATCTCCCGCTCCGCCCAAGAGCAGGATTTGTCATTAGATGGTTTTCACAACTAAAAAAAAAAGGGTGGACGTAACAATTTATCTCTAATATTTAAAATTCTTTTGTCACAGCGTTTGTTATCGAACTCCTGCGAACCCGCTTGACGTGTGTATTTGCTAGGTTTGACTTATTATGTTAAATACTTAGGTATGTACCTGGACAACAAGCTTAAATAGAGGAAGCATATCTTTACCAATCGCCTGGCAATGAGACAACAGGTCCAAAAAATGTATTGGATGCTGAACAGAAAGTCACAGCTATCACTGACAAACAAACTGCTACTCTATAAAGCCATACTGAAACCCATATGGTGTTATGGATTACAGTTATAGACAAATCAGCCAACTCTAACGTTGAGATCCTACAAAGGTTTCAGTCGAAAATGCTACGAATGATTGCAAATGCACCTTGCTATATAACCAATGGAAGATTGCACCACGACCTCAATATGAAAACAGATAAGCAAGAAATAAAAACCAGAATGGAATATTATAGATCAAGGATCACACACCACCCCAATGTACTTGCGAAACAGTTAATGAGCGACCCAATCATGCCACGAAGGCTAAAACGGAAAACCCCACAGGACCTATTATTGTAAACTGTGATTGAGATAAAGCGGACTTGTCATTGGACATGTACCGCGCAAGCCTGATTTATACAAATACCAAACTATTACTGAATATCGTTTGGATAGATTGCAATCATCATCATCATTTCAGCCGAAAGACGTCCACTGTTGGACATAGGCCACTCCAAGTGTCGCCACAATGAACGGTCCTGTGTGTCTCGCATCCAGCGGATTTCCGCAACCTTTACCAAGTCATCGGTCCACTTTGTAGGAGGCCTTCCAACGCTGCGTCTTCTTGTACGCGGTCGCCACTCCAGAACCTTTCGGCCCCAACGACCATCCGTTCTGCGAGCAATGTGCCCTGCCCATTGCCACTTAAGTTTGGCGATTCTTCGTGCTATGTCGGCAACCTTGGTTCTCCTATGGATATCTTCATTTCTGATTCGATCACTTAAGGAAACTCCAAGCATAGCCCTTTCCACTGTCCTTTGTGTGACTTTAAGCCTTCTGATGAAGCCCATTGTGAGCGACCACGTTTTGGAATCATATGGCATCACTGGCAACACGCACTGGTCATAGACTTTCTTCTTGAGACACTGTGGATGTGTTGTATATTGCAATATAAAAATAAAATAAAATAAAAATACTTATTATGTGGTCTGGTTATTTTTTACTCCCCTACCCCTACTCCCCATTATTTTCTTTGTTAATTTAAATGGCAGAATAACATTTGTCGAATCAGCTAGTACCAGCTAATGGTTACGCCCAACCTTTATTAAAAGTAAAAAACAAAACCACCATCTACTGTATTAACAGCATCGGTGGTTATTCCCAATATATACTTAAGTTTTAAACTTTTTAACAGAACAACAATCCTTCACCAACCATAGTGCGTCAAAACTCAAAATCTCTGGACAAAACGACCACATCGATACAGTAAAACATTTCGTAAATTGTACACGCAGAACGTCACTTGTCCGCTGCGACAGCACACTGGGTCCTGATTGACAGCGCTGACCACTGGCTGATTAATGTACGCACATTGAATGCATACGAAAACGCAGTTTTTTATTGACATTTGTTTGTAAGGGAATTGTGGGTGTGCAAAACGTGGTCAGGTTTGGCATGAGTGTGACAGAAGAGGAAAGTCTATGTGAAATCAGCAGAATTTTTTCAATGATTTTTGTTCATATCATAAAAAGTATGTGTGTGAAGTGTATACTAAATATGCACAGTGACACATTTGATACACCTTTCTTCTCTTCTTTATACACACTAGGTACAGTTTACATTTCTTCTAAAAACTCCTTTCGCAGGTCTGCTGGAAATAAAAATCCATAAAAATAAGCAGTTCCTTTGTACTCAATATTTATAAAGATAGCAAATGTAATGGATGTTGAATCTTTTGTTTTTTATGTATTTAATCTTCATGCAACTTCAGGTACAAAGGCGGACTTAATTCCTTAGGCATTCTTTACCAGTCAACCTAGGGTGGTGAAGCGGAAATATGTTATGTGCATACAATTTTAAGCTAATTATTTTATATGGATGATTTCTAATATGGGTTTTTACCTGAAATAAATGATATTTTTTTTATAAAAAAATAATAATATTTAGGAAACAAAGATTGCAAAAGTATTTGTAATTAAACAAAACAAACATATTTAATATTATACTAGCTTTTGCCAGCGGCTTCGCCCACACTTCTCCTAACAAGCTTTGAACCCCCGTTTCATCCCCTTAAAACCAATCAAAGCTCATAAATTCTGCGGTTTATCTTTACATTATTCTTCTGACACCAAAACAATAATTCATCAATACTTATTCCAAACAGATCCATATCAAATCTGAAAATGAAATCACAAAACACACTCCAAACTTAAACTGCATGTAATCCCTACTCCTAAGAATACATCATAAACATGACTTAGCTACTTGCCCACAAAAGTAACGTTTTGACCAGTCATTCAACAGTGGGACATTATTCAAGCCCACTAATCCTTTGCGCTCTGACGGGCTGACGGTCTATGGTAGACCGTGTCAGGCGTCATTTTTCATTCTTTGTGTAAACGTCTCTCGGCACGCCCTTTCACATAAATTATTTATTATTTGCAGCTTGATTTGTATGAGCTTTTGTCACTGATGTGTTCTCATTGTTAGTTTTTAGATTTGAGTTGGTTGTACACAAGTTTTGAAGTGCATGATGACATTAAGGTTTTTCTCCGCTTTTTTCTTTTAATAGCTTATCTTATTTCCATCTTGTATTCTATGAAACGAAATGTTTGAGTTCATTTAATCAAAACTAACGAATTTTTTTCATGAATTTGAATGAATAAGTTATGTATTTGCCTCTGAAGCAACAAACAAAGCTATTAAATAGCAAAACACTAGAAATTCTTACATAGGTATAACTTAAATCTGAACACAATATCATACTAAAGTTACACTCGCTATTATTACAATATATACGTATCATATTTTTAAATATGTAATATACTTGTAAAAATACATGTTTTTCACAATATTATCTAAAGTCTATTTATACAGCTTTGCAACGATATTTCAAGTCACATCAGTCAAGCGTCCACTAAAGAAAAACAATGAGACTATAAGCCGTTTTACTGTTTATTTAAAATTCTACTAAAATATTCCACGAACCAACAAAACCTCGCACATATGTTTTGTAAAGCTGAAAGGAGATAAACTTTTACAACCTAGTTTCCTATAAAAATCACATGCAAATGTCTACTACGTAGTAAAAACGCAATTTTTTGCTTGATAAAATTTTATGGTCAATGGGAAGTTGGCGCCGGCGTTATGTCAAGCATCAGGTTACTGACAAATTGCAAGGACTTTTTTTTTCAAAATGTTTTGGCCAAGAGCTCTCGTCACCTGCCCATGGGGTGCCCAAAGGACAGAAGCAAGAAGTGTTTGTCAACGTAAAGATTTATTCGGACCAGTTTTTTTTACTTGCAATTTTCGCCAGCTGCCCAATGTGTATCCTGGAGAAGATAAGTATTTCAGAAGAAAAAAAAAAAACTTCACAACGATTGAAAGGAAGTAATAAATATTGTATACCCGATGGGCTTGCGCTTAACTAAATTATTGCACAAGTGCCTGACAGAAATTAATGTTTCTTTTTGCTTGCTGATAGTGCCGGATAAGGACAATCCACATGACTCAATGAAGTATTTGTTTTCAAGTATTTGTGGCTACTGCTGAAAAACTTGAATGACCAAATTTTAAGGAGTGCCGCAATGCTCTGTCTTGGGTCCACTTTAGTTTTAAAAACAGACTGTTCTGAACTATTTGAAGGAAGCATTAAGGATGCAAAGGAAATATGACCCTATCAAACCAAACGTCATTGTTAATGCATCCTGTCATTGCCATTTTGCATCCACGTTGAAGACATTAAAAGATTACCTACGCCATATTTACGAGCAACAGCTTTGAATCTTGATACAAGACAAACATGAGTGATGCGTGATGAATCTCGGTTTCCTCTGGATTACCAACATTTGAAGACACCTTACCATACATGTGCGGACTGGTGGAACTTTAAGAGGAGGTAGTAAGGGTGAGATTTGCGTTACTAGGGGTGCTGTATGTTGGTCCTGCGGTGTTAGTTTTGCGTACAAAGGCGCAATTTGTGCGGTAGTTAGAGAGACCGACGCGATATTTCAGTTGGGTGTTTGTTCAGGCCGTTTGTTGCTTGTTAGCGGGTTCAGGATGCGACGATTTTGGGTGTTAACTCGTTGTTTTGACAAGCCGAAGTTTGACTTTGAATTTTATGTGGGATTTCGGGGGATTGTGGTTGGTAAATGTGGTGCTAAACGTTTGGATGCCAAACACAAATAATGGATTAGTATTTGAGACATTATTTACAAAGAAATTGACGGAATAATTATTGAGATTCTAATATGTGTATCTAAATACTAACTTCTGCCAACGGCTTCGCCCGTGTGAAAGTAGATTTCTCCATACAAACTTTGGACCCCCGTTTCATCACCCTAGGGAGTGAATTTTGGAAAATCCTTTCTTGTTCTTTGTATGCATCTTAAAAGTAACTTTCGCGGAAAATTTCTGCGTTCTAGGTTTAATGATTTAAGCTGGGCGTTGATGAATCAGTGATTCACTTAACAATAAATGATAAGTGAAAATTATGATTCTTTGGGTAACCTAGGAATATCCAAAGAAGAACCGATTAGCATCCTGACGTATACAAATAAAAATGTAAGCCATAAGAGCTTTTCGCCGTTTACATATCTCGGATCTTACTTTGAATCATGAGGGTATTTAAAAGCTTAATTTTAAATTGCAATGCAAATTAAAGTCATGACTTAAAACTGGTTTAAAAGCCAAGTGCCTTCAAAACTAAAGTGGTTTCTTCCTTTGCTTGAGGAAGTAATAAATTTCATGCCACGGTGCTCTTGCGCACGCAAAGCCAATGTTTGCCCAATGTGTCATTTAATGGGGATTTTATGGAGGAAACGTGCAAAAAACGTCATAGATAGACACATTACGGTGTCGTGTTTTCATGTACTTTTTGCGTGTAAATGTGGTAATTTTTTTCCCTTATCGTGAGCTGTTTTATGACGACATGAAATGTGTTTTTGTGTTATAATTTTAGTATGCATATTAATGTAGTTGTTGGCCGGTAAGTAGATGTTGGCTTGATTAAATAGAACAAGCGTTACTTGTGCTGTTGTGTTACCAGTTATGAATTTATTGTTGAATTTCTATCGAGCACTGGACATAAAAACACATTTTTATTACAAAGATAAACCATTGTCCTTGGCTGACCTATTTGTAAATTTAAAGTTTTCTTTGTTCTTCTTAAGTACCTTACTTACCTTCATCTAATTATCTTGCTTTATTAGTTTCTCTTCTGCGCACACCATCTTGAACGACTAACATTACTACCTTCTGGTTCTCATCATCATTATTATCATCATCATTACTGCCTGCCTTTATTCCTATTTATTCGAGGTCATAGCAATATGTCCTCATCAACCATAAATCTGTATTTGCCGTCATATCAGTTACTATTGATAGGACTTCATTTTCAGCTATTCTGTCTTTCACAGAATCCATTCATCGTTAAGAATACAACTTCTTACCGATATCGACTTAATATTATACTTATGTTTAACAAAAAGTAGTAATAATTATTAAATAAATTTGTTGTAAATCATATAGTTCTTTTGATCCAGATTCATACCCTAAACTATCTTTATTCTCCGATCCACATACTCATACCATGATATCCAATGTCCACATAAGTTTTCAGTCACCTGTGTTACTTCAGACTTCCTAAGCTCTTTTTGTTCTATCTATGTTTGTCTTGCTAATATATATTTCTAAATATATAATTTCCAATCCATAACCCAGCCACCGGCTCGTTCATCTGTATAACATGAGCCGTTTGATACCCGCCGTCGATCTGCGATTCCACGGCTCCTAGGAACGGAAACCGTCGAGAATATTCAGGACTGACTCCCCCCGCGGGGTAAGCTGTAGAACAAAAATATTTAGCGGTTGTCTTAAAATTTTGGATACCTTTAAGTTTCCTGTCTCCAACTGCATCATTAGTCTAATGGCTGCAAGTGCTATTGCTGAGCTTGCGTTCGTTTTCCGGGTCGGGCAAAATTATTTTTGGATTTTCCATCTTGAATTTATTGTTAGCAGCCCGGAGTATAGATATTTCGAGCCTACATATCTATAAAGATTTGATTTGTACATACATATGTATATTTTTTTCTAGTGAGAAATCATCTAATAACTCCAACCGCTCTGGGCGGCACAAGAGGGAGTGTCAGATTTTTACTGACTAAAATCGACTTTGGAATGTAGACTTTCGAAAAAAAATTACAATAAATAAACCAATTCGGGAAAAACCTATAAAATCGTCGACCAAACCAACTGTTGAACACAAACGCTAAACCTTCAGCACTACCCACGTCTCACATTAAATTTTCAGGACAAAATTGAGTTGTCAATAAACAGGCACATTATCATACGAACATTTGTAAGGTCATATGAATCGTTGGTTAATTCGCCCGGCGACCGACCACAAGGAGCGGAAACGAGGTGAATAAATCAAGTTTAACTCTACCCGGGGGAGTGCGGTACGGTCTGCAGAAACATTTACATAAATTAAATAATACTTTTAATAATATTATTTTACTTTAATTATATTTATTATATATCACTGATAATTAAATGAAAATAGGCATGCGGACGAAGTCACTGGCAAAAGGTAGTTTTTTTTTTTTATAATGTGGAAATTTCGTTTTCTTTGAAGTAGATGACCGTTGACCCGGTGAGGGTCGCGGAACTTCGATGGATGCGAGACGCAAAGGTCCGTTCATTGTAGCGACACTTGGGGGGCCTATGTCCAACAGTGGACATCTTTCGGCTGAATTGATGATGATGAAGTACCTAGATGAAATTAATTTGATGTGAATTGGTAAAGTATTATTTCACAACCTTGATTCTTGTTATTATTTGTTTAAGGGTGAAAAATTATTAAATAACTTCTCCCGCTCTGGGTGGAACTAGAGGGAGTGTCAGACTTTTAGAGAGTAGAACCGACTTGTGTTCCTTCAGGTACCTTTAGCGTTCCTGGTCCACGGTGACTCTTGCAAACAACTTCACAGTCCAACCTTGATCCTAGTCACGGTAGTATTATTAACGTCTTTACGGCAAAATCTTGATTTCCAATGATAATTATTATTAAGCCGATTGATACTATATAGAGAACTAGCAACACTGTTTCAATCTGGTGTACGTTGCTTTGAAAGGCTTGAAATAGTTATAATAATGTAAAGAGAAGACTTTGTTTTAGTCATCATTATCTTCCTGCCCTTGTCCCGTCTTATTTCGGGTCGGCGCAACACGTTTTTTCTTCCATTCTATCCTGTCAACCGTCATGCTATCACTTACTTCCTTTTCTTTCATATCACTGTTCACGCAATCCATCCATCTTTTCTTTGACCTCCCTCTCCCTCTCCACCCAATCACACGTATACTCATAACTCTTCTAATAACATGCGTTTCATCTCTCCTCTTTACATGACCATACCAAGACAAACGATTCCCCTTCAACTATTCAGTCACTGGCGCCACTTTCAAACTTCCAATAATATACTCATTTCTCACGTTATCCATTATCGTCACACCACACATCCATCTTAACATTCTCGTCTTCACTACATGCAATCTTTTTTCATCCGTCTTTTTCACAGCCCAACATTCTGATCCATACAGTATGACAGGTCTTATCACGGACTAGACTTTGTTTTAATGTTTAACAGTATTTCATTGTTTCAAAGAATGTTCTGCTATTGCATCACTTTCTAAGTCCCCCTTGACCCTTCAAGGCTCTGAAAAGGCTTAAAATAAAGTATTGTTATTGTATGTAGCCTATACTGTCCCACTGCTGGGCAAAGATCTCCCTCCATTCCTTTAATTGTTCCCGACTCTGAGCCACCTCCTGCCAATTCCTAAACTTATTAAGTTTATAAATTACCAAACACGCCCCACCCAAAAACTATCTATAATGACATAAACCCCCTACAAGTTTAGTTGCTAACCGTACTCATATTCATTAGTCGTCCCATTAATTATTTTTTGTTGAGCCCTCGACTGTCGGCTGTCAGCGTTTACAGTTTCATTTAAATTGAC
Organism: Mythimna impura; assembly: GCA_905147345.3. Classification (NCBI taxonomy): domain Eukaryota; kingdom Metazoa; phylum Arthropoda; class Insecta; order Lepidoptera; family Noctuidae; genus Mythimna; species Mythimna impura. The sequence continues at coordinate 2,394,759 of LR990344.1, forward strand.
AACGATGACTGTCAGACATCATGGACTGCGCAGTGTCATTCAGACCGGCCAGTAAAGCTTGACATGTGAAGGTGGCGCTGCTTGCTATGACAGCTGTCAAAATGTAGAACATTTTCGGTTTGTTTCAAATTTTATCACGTGTCTAGATTAAATGGGATGGATGTATGTTGACCATTTCTGTTTAATGTGTCAGTGACGCAAGTGGGGCATGCGAATTAGTGGGATGGAAATGGGCTGTGGTAATTTTTTATTTATTTAATTCTTCTGTAAATTAGTACTTAGTTAGGGTTCCGTACCTAAGTCGGTAAAAATAAAATCCTTATAGGATCACTTTGCTGTCCTTCCGTCACGATCCTTTTTGTCAAGAACGCGCGAAGGTATGAAGCTGAAATTGATATCAAATACTCCTTTAAGCAGTGACAAAACCAAACTTCTAAGTCGACACAATCTAAGGCCTAAACGGCCTTATCTATTTATTTATATATTATACTTTACAATTTTTGTGCACTTGTGCACGCGTATTGTGCACTAATAGTACAGTTTGAGCCTTAAACTTAAAATATACAATTGGCGGACATATCGCATTCTGCGATCTCTTCCAGGCAACCCGGTATGGACCAAAATTGCCTGGTCACAAAATGGGGTTGCACTTGGTGCATTTCAAAACTAAGTAAAACAATAAAAAAAAAAACAAAGTACACAACACTAAAATAGATACATAAATACATACTTACACACTAAATATACCTATACGTAAGAAGACAAGTGACGACTATAATTACTATTGTTAAAAACAATAACATACTTATCTTTAGATAAGGCCTTTTAGGCCTTTATTTTGATACTCGCTAGGAAATCAAAACCTATAGGGTACTTCCCGTCGTACAATCTTGAAATTTCACATGAATCAAGGTAAAAGTCTGAAAACTGTTTACGACACAAGATATATAAGATTATAAGTAAGTTTGTGCGGAACCCTTGGTGCGTGGGTCCGACTCGCACTTGATCGGTATTTTTATTCAGTCTATAATGTCCTAACTGCTGAATAACAGTTTATCCCTTAACTTTTCTCTCTTTAAATTCCTGATTAACCCCAGGTATGATGTTGAAATCATCCCTACAGCTTATTAAATCATCAAAAAATCATTAAATTCAACAATTATTATTAGTAGTATAGTATAGTCGGCCTTATAATGTTCCCACTGTTGGGACTTAGGCCTCCTCTCTAGGAGAGGGAATGGACCGTAATCCACCACGCGGGCCCAGTGCGGGTTGGTGGATGTCACATGTCTACGAATTTTTGGTTCTAAGACATGCCGGTTTCCTCATAATTTATTTTTCTTCACCGTTTTGAGAGCAGTGGTGATGAAATAAATTACTACACTACTAAATTATTAGTGGTGATGAATTATTATTAGCACTATTATTATATCTAGCCTATACAGTCACACTGGAGCGCAGTATCCTGGGTGTTCGAATTTCCGACCGCGTAAGGAACAAAATGCTGCACGCCAAAACTAAGATAAAAGATGTTTCCTGAAAAGCGGTAACTCTGAAGTTGAAATTGGGCCGGACATGGCTGCCGCATGTCGGAGGAGCGGTGGACTAAAAGAGCCACTTATTGGGTCTCATTAAACGCAAGGCGAAATCGCGGCAGACCAAGGCGAAGGTGGAGAGATGAGCTAGATAACTACCGGAGGGCTGGCCCGCAATGGCTGAGAACAGACGTGTGTGGAAAAGGGAGTGAGAGGCCTTCGCTCAGCAGTGGGACATAAATGGGCTAAACTGTCACACTACTAATCAAAGGCCTTCCTCTATTCTTTCCATTGTTCCCGGCTCTGACCCACTTCTTACCAATTCCTAAGGAAGACGTCTAAGTTGTCCCACCATCTCCTTATTGGTCTGCCACGACCTCGTCATGCGATTTAAGGGCACCGACTTTATGTTTTACTGGCCCACCGTTCGATCGACATGCGGCTGACATGTCCAGCCCAGTTCTACTCAAACTAGGCAGCCTTCTGAACTACGTTCAAAAATTACATTAAGAAATTTTCATGATACTCTAAGAAGTTGTTATACTGAAATATATGTATGTGTAATAATTCATCACTCTAGATGGTCAACCAATAAAAACATAGATGAAACCGGGAGGCACAAAGGAGAATGTCAAACAACAGATAATTTTCATGGCCGGCTGTAGCATTGTGTCGGTCGAACGAATATTCAACAAGAGAAAATATCAAACTATGCGTCCGATATTTCAGCAACAAAAAAAAAAATAATAGGCACAAAAAAAATCCACAGACGACATCAAATATCAAAAGCATGAGCGACTGCACATTTTTCACTAACTGGCGAAATATTGATCGAGTAGGGCGACCATGGCTAGGTTGCGTCTCCTGGGACAACCCGGGACGTGCTCGAATCCCGGGATCGCGGGACCGGGACGAACCCGGGATAATTGTTACCTCATTGCTGACAAGCCGTTTGTCTTGTCTTCCACATTGTTAATGGATTGGTGATTTGTTGTGGGCTAATTGTGGAACGGTACTCGTTTGTTTTTGGAGAGACTTTGATAGTGTTGTGGAGTAAATATCAATGGTTTGCTGTCTTTTCTGGCTGTCAGTGTTTCAAGAATAATTATGTATGTTCCTATGTTTATTCAAAAGACGTTCAAAATGACAGTAGAATTGAACAGATTAGAATATACTTTATTGTACACTATAGGCAAAATTCAAGATCTGTATTATTGTTTTTGATAATTACAATCCGATTAGGCAGAACGGTAATGGTCGAGATATCTGTTTGTTATATTGTATTTCCTTCCTCATGTAGTTCCTTTAGGCATGTAAATCAAGAACCTCTTTCTTTTCTTGAAGCCGGTTAAAAAATGCTTTTTGTATCTGTCACTGTTTCTACACGACTTATTCGTAAAAAATTACTGGCAATAGACGGGGAGATAGTAGTTAATGCACACTATCTCTTAGTATCGACCAAACAACCGAACATACAAAACCCCCACTAAGCCAAGACCTCCCAAATAAACCCATGAAACACTCTTAAGAAAACTCACATTCAATTTCCTCAAAATATTTCCTCACTGACAGACAGACAATACGACCACCACACTGCGCCCATAAAACAAGACATCACCCCACTACACGCTCCATTTGACGCCAACACGCAATAAAAACATAATTTACGACTCCTTACATTCAAAATAAACAATCCCGAACTCTAAAATATGTAACAAATTGTTAATAAGAGTATTAATACACTAGTTCTTAAATAACTTGACAATAACACAGTATTTCCACACGTGTGCGCTATTAGATGTGGCCAACACTTTTATTTATAGTAGAACACGTAGTAAATTAACTGCTTTATAGCCGTAAGACAATTTTTCAAGATGTCCATTATCCGTTGCTTCTGTTTTGTTAAGAATATTGGGATTACAGCAGCGGTTCTCAATTCATTTCCTTTTTTTTCCGTGTTAACTTTTTAATGGATTTTAAATCAAGACGTACCTAGTGAAGATTAAACTCTTCATCAACATATCCCTTGCCTTTTTCCTAACTAGTTTGGGGTCAGTTTCCAGGCTAACCGAATGCGGATGAATACCCGTGTTTTACTGCCTATCAGACCTCCATAACCTTGGGTTATGGAAGTCTAATAGGCAGTCGCAGCAGTGACTGTACTGGGCAACACGATACTCCTTGGATTGACTTAAGGTTCCTTTCGAACCTCGGCTGCAGGCTGCGGCTACAGGCTGCTAATGAAGGTAGCACATGCATGACACGCAGCCGTTGCCTGCATCCGCAGCCGGAAGTGATTCCGAGACTGGCTGCACGTGCTGCCAGTCGCAAATTTCTGGTCAGCGATCGGCCGCGGCTGCAGGTCGCAACAGGACTCGCAGCCGGAGCTTGGCAGCACGTGCGACCGCAGCCGCGTTCGGAATGGTTTTCACACAAATCCATACTACTACATAAAAAACCAGTCGTGCAGCTGCATCTGACTTCGTGCAGCCTGCATCCGCAACCTGTAGCCGAGGTTCGAATGGCACCTTGATGGTCAGACTTTCTGGCGTCTGAATACCTGAAACGACTTTCAAATATCTGCCAATATAACCGACACCAACCGCGTTACGTGTTCTCCGAGGTACGGGGTCTCAGTAATATCCTTAATAAACTTAGAAAAGTTAAAATCTTATTATTTAATTATTTACTAAGATAAAACCAGCAGCTTCTGTCTACAACGCTTTTCAGGTATAAGTAACAATTATCCTAAATCGTACACAGTCACTTATTTCAGGTTGGGCATAATGCTCCTTCATTATCAGAACAAAGATTCAAAGATTCAAAGCATTTTATTTCAAATAAACCATTTATAGGCACTTTTGAAATGTCAAGAAAAAGTCAGTCAGTCAGAAAAAATTATGCTAATTGCACATTCCAAAGCGTAGATTTCTATGAAGAAGAATGTGCAAGAAACTTCATGGACACTCTTTTCAATCATGTTTTGCAATTACAAATATCTCTGTTACATGTTTCTTGTCGCTATCATGTGAGAACAATGTAAATAAAGTAAAAATTAAAACTAAATATAGATATTAAAATAGCAACTGGCAGCTAAGAGATGACCAGTCTCAAATGACAGCGCCCATTCACGGACATGACGCGAATATTAGCACCACTCAGCTCAACCATTTTGAAGGGAACCGAATGATCCAACACACGAGCCACCATCATTGAGACATTTGAGTGAGCATGACAAACTCTCAACTGCCATGCTCATTTATCTCAAACAAGTCCAATAGTAACCTAAAAACCATAAAATAGCTCCATGGTACTCACATCTACAAACTTTGAAAAAAAAATGCTTCTACATTATACAATACTAACTACAATAATATTTTACAATGATTGACATCACAAATAAACAACACTAACAGTTAATAAACATTTTTAACAATTATTAACTTTACAAGGTTGTTAGAATCTTGAGCAAAATCTAAAACCAAAATAGCTTTCAGAATAAACCTAGAACAGCCATCAATCATTCATATTTTAGCAGCAGTAAAAACAATCCATCACGGTTTAACTACACACAATAATTATTTTAAACTAAAAGTTTCTTTTTTCGAGGATATTAAATTGAGCCTTGAGAAATACAAAACGCAACAGTTTGACAATCACAGAATCAAATCTTACGACAATCTTGGCAAACCAGCTAATGTGAGCTCAGTAAAATAACACTTATCGATTCACAACCGTTTTATAACTGCGCAAATGCGAGATATTTTCACACTAAACTATTCATCCGATGAATTTAAGTGATCCAAATATACTTCTGATGTGTTTAACAGATGATGGCAATTAGTAAATTTGTGTGTATCCGTCGATGTGTAATTCTTTCGACGTGCGAATATAATCAATTTTAATTTGTGTCATCCTCAATTATTATCTTATTCGTGAAACGCGTTAAATAACAGTTTTTGCTAATTACTGTTATTTTGGGTAGATGTCTCACACGTTATTTTAAATCTTCGTTTATTGACATCGTAGTTATTAATTTATATTAAGCCATTCAGACTATAATTGTTGTCCGCAGCCAGTAAATATCGACATACTACATAATTTCCACACGATGCTGTCATGACTTATAACTGTGTTACTTCACACTAAAGCTTTTTCTCAAACAGGATATATTCTAATCCTATTTTCTATCAACGTTATCATATCCCTTTTTGATAATTTATACCCTATTAATTTTACCATGCTATTTTTGGGTGGGAAATTATCAAATAACTTCTCCCTCTCTAGGTGGAGAGCGATAAGGACTGTCGGTCTTTTACTGACTCACCCACCTTTTACTAACCCACCAGTGTTTCTTCAGTGGCTTTTTGCGTTCCAGGATTACGGAGACTCTTCAGAACAACCCTGCAGTCCAATCCTGATCATAGTCACAATAGTATTAATTACGTCAGTACGGCAACATTATGCAAATGTCAATGTCATTCATCTAAATCATAAGAAATAGCTATCCAGCTTAAGCTATATAGCTTATATCAGCCCTTTTGGCAATTACACTCTGTCACGTTTACTAAGCTCATGGACCTACGGTACGAAAACCTTAAACAGAAACTTGTTATGGGAAATTTCTACTTGCATCTTCCATAATAAAACCAGTCTCCGTTCAAACCTTATCAGTTACCTCAGCCTCATGATTCACACCATTTCCATCCCATTTTTCACTTTCCCTTTCCATAATTATTTCCTCTCAAGTTATTATCTTATCCGAACCATCAACATGACATCTAACCTCGCCCCCTCCGACGGTAAAATGTGTATAGCAATTAAGAAGTTGAAAAAACGAAAGCAATGTCGCCGACCATCATCGCATGGGGGCCCGAGATCAGAAATAATACTTACTTAAGGGATTAGGATATCGTATAGAGCTGTTTGTGTGGTGTTTTATTTTCATTTTGCTGTGTCAACCAGTGAAATATCTTGAGATTTTTTTGTTGTGAACTGTTGTTATAATCACACTAACATTATAAAGGCGAAAATGCGAAAACGAACAAACATACATACACACAGTTTGTTCGTTTGTTACTTCTTAGTGTTACTTAGTGTATGTATGTTTGTTACTTCTTCACGCTCGAACAGCTGAACGAATATGGATGAAATTTGACACACGTGTAAACCATATGCTAGAATAGCACATAGGTTATTTTTATTCCCGGAATATGTTCCCTTGAGAAAAAAATCTACTTTCACTCGGGCGAAACCGCTAGCACCAGCCAGAAAAATTTTATGGGCTTTGTAAAAATACATTGCACAGTTTTGTTTGTCAATCCATTCTAAACGATTCTTTATTATGATATCTGACTTTAAAGAGTGAGGACTCAAAATGTTATTTAAATATTATTCTTCTTTATTGCACATTAATTTTTGATAAATAATCGCATGTGAGGAGCCATGTCACAAGTTTTAATAAGCATTATCTAAATACTGCTACAATTCATTAATCATACTTCTCATAAAAGCTCTTGAACTTTTGAGAATTCTAATTTAATTTAACTCATTATTCAAACAAATTTATTACCCATGACGATTTAAAAGACACGTCCCAACATCCCATTACCTACTTCTAAATGAAATATGGAGTTACGTTAAAAATTCAGCTACAATATTTTAAATTCGCGGACAACAACAGGTGCAAGTTGTACAAAAAGCGAAAAAATCATAAAAAAGATACGTCACAATATACAGAACTGTGAAATAAACATCTCTATATAAATGCGTAGTGTTGTGCCGTGACATATCGACAAACAGATGGCCGGCCGTCGCGGCCGTCACAACATCGGCTAATTTATGCGCTCCTTAACGCCCGTCCCACCTATTAGTTGCACGCAGTATATTTCATGCGGCCGTGTAGGGTGACAATTATTGCTGTCGTTTATACAATGCGTTTTATAACAGTTGTAGGCATATTTCGTTGGTGATAGGCAGTTAGGGAGTTTTCTTTTTATTGCTTGTCGTAAATTTAGACGAGTGGTTTTTGGTTAATTAAAAATTGGCCAGTTTATGTTTATTACCGAAAGATTAGGTATTCAAGTTTTATAGAGTTGTGTTTAAAAAAACTCGGCAATGTTCGTGTTTTATGTCCAGGAATGTTCCATACCTAAATATCATGCTGAGTAATAAACTTTATGTAAAACGTTGATACTATGTCTTGAGATAGGATAGGTGGGAATGCATCTGTGTCATACACAATTTCATATTTACAAAATAAAGTTTAAAGACACTCTTGAAGAATGTGCAACAAAATCTTAACGCTGTGTTAGTCCTTCCATTAAAACGTGGCGACACTACACACTGTAAGTATCCCCAGCCGAGTTTAAAGCTGCTTTTTATTTCTGGAACGCATCGCGACTAACAGCTCAACGGCTTTCATCTTGTAAACTTTATTAATCGACATGACTCCCGGACACATGTGCCTCATCACTATGGCATTTTACGAACTAAAAACTGTCGACTTCATTGAAATGTTTACTTTACATTGACGCATTTGTGTAGAGTTTTATTTAAATAGATGATACGGAAACAGTAATGAATGTGAGTGGATGAAATAGCAGCGTCATTCATTTGACAACACGGACAAATTATCGTGTAGAATGTTTATGTTAGCGGCTTTTGTTCGTAGCAGCGGGCAATCAGTCATGTTCATTCAAAAATGAGGTTGAAAAGCCATTGTTGCGGCCTCGCGAACGTCTCTGTGTATAATGATCCATATAATACGTTCTGTAAGGATGAAAGTGTGTTATTATTCATGGGAATAAGTCACTGTCGTGTGTAATAAGGCGGTTGCAACGGATATTTTAATGTGTGTCGAGGGAATTAGAAGCTGCGTTAGTGGTGCCATAAATTTTGGGGATAGGCTCATATTTTTCACGTGTTGTACGGTGTGCTGGGATTGCTGAGAACGTGTGATGTTTGCTTTGAAAACTGTGGGTTAATGAGAGAACATAAATTAGAAATTATCATAATATTTATTTTTGTTTTTAGACTATTTGTTTTTGTGGAATTGTTAAAAATAGGAGCAGTCAACATCTAACTCCGCAACAAAAGCCGACAACACGTTCATGAACTTTCTATCAATGGCATCACCCGCCGAGTAAAAAACATATGCCTCTGTCACTCAGTGATAAAGCACTATTCCACTGGTGATTTTTTTTTTAAATTTGAGTATATTCATTACTTCATTATTTATTTATTTATTATTATTAGTATCGCCAACATTACAGGCACTGCGAATTCACAGGTTGATTTTATAACACTATTCAAGTGCTGCAACACTTAGAGACAATCACTACATTAGCACAAAACATTTGATTTTAAAACACATAAGATTAGTAAATTAATTTTCATTGTATAACATGTTAAGGAGAAAAATAATAATCAGAATTATATCAGTAATAATAACACAAAAACACAGAACAAGAAATAAAATGGGAATTGATAATTACATTACAAACTAAAATATAAATATTCTAATCTCTCTTTTTTGTTCGTAATAATATAGATTACTTACTGCCGCCAGTGGTGTCGCCTACGTGATAGTAGAAATTAGTCCCAAGAAACACACCCCCGGGATAAAATGTATCCTTTAAGCGATTCCAGCAGATCTATTCTCTAAGAAAACCGCCTTGAGCGCAGCGCTGGCCGCAGCGTCGGAATCCAAATACGTTACATAGGATTAACAATACAATGGACCTATACATTGTATTGTTAATCCTATGTACATATTTGGATTTTGTCGCTACGGCCAGCCCTGAGCTCAAGGCTGTTTTCTTAGAGAATATCACGATAGGATATGGTCTACCCGTGTGCCAAAGATCCAAATCCGTTCAGCTGTTCGAGCTTGAAGAAGTAACAAACATACCCATAAACCTTCGCCTTCATAATATTACGTGTGATTGATTATTATAGAAGTATACATTTTAGCAGTCGCTCCAAAAAACATTCTTGGTTTCAAAATTCTAATAGAACATTTTTATCTGAGTTCACTAAAGACAAACCCGAACTGCTGACAACACCATACTCCATTGAACTAAAAGGATAAACAAAATCAGATCAAAGAAACGCACCTTACAAAACCAGGCCAATCTGTATATACAAAAGGCAAAGTCCTGACTCACTCACTGAGTCGTCAATAATAATAATAATAATAAAGCTGAGAAAGAGAAACAAATCAAATATCTCGAATTAGCACACGAGGTTGTCGACATGTGGATGGACTCGGCTGTCATTGTGCCGATTGTGGTTACCGCAAATGGCCTTATAGCCAAAAGCCTCGACGACCATCTGTCGAAGCTGTCGTTGCGCGGCTGGATCAAGGGCCTAATACAGAAGGCAGTACTCCTTGATAGGGCTCTCATTGTAAGGAGGTTCCTGTCTTTGGACCCTGCTTCCGAACCCAGCGGATTACTATTTTTATATTTTAAATTTTTTTATATGTATTTTAAGAAATAATTAAAAATTTATTAAATATGTAAAGAAAATAAATAAAGGATAATAATAATTGTTTATTGATCAAAAAGGGTACAGATGATAAGAAAAAACAAAACATAAAGCACTAACAAGCAAGATATACAAGGTTAAGTAACCACATTATATGGGGGAATATATCGATGGAAATATAATATATGATACATCTGTTTACAAATTACGTTTCCATGACTCTTAAACTAGGGTATATTAGGGTATGTTAAGAGATTGTGAACGTAAAAAAAATACCTAGCTCAATCCCTTGAACCTAGAACGCATATACAAAGAATAAGAAAGATTTTTTTCAAAATTCACTCTCTAAGGGAATAGAAGTTGTACGGAGAAAGCTACTTTCACGCAGGGAAAGCTGCTGGCAGAAGCTAATATCGTACCCTTATTGCAAAAACCAACTATCTGCAATTTTTACCCAAATTAAAGATAAATCCATTCATCCATTCGTCACATCAAGATGAATCTACAGGTAAAACCGGTTTTTAGCTACGACACTTATTTACAAAGATAGCTTCTGTAAAAAGTAAACAACCTAAAAATTTGATTAAATATAATAGCAATAATACAAAAATGTTGGTGCATTTAGTTGGTTTTTGCAATAAGGGTGCGATATCTAATAAAACCGATGCTTTTAATTGACATGCGTCCAGTGTGAACAGGCCAGTGTCATTGTAGAAAACATTTGTAGTTCTAATCCAATAGTCTGCTTCCTTAAACAACACCTAGCATCGGACAATGTCATAATGAAATCTGCAACTACGGAACAATGCAAATATGGATGGTCCTAATTCACAAATCAACCGAGGGCAGGTTTGACCATGAATACAATTTGACTTTGAATGCCCCGAATCTACGAATACCAAGAGAATATCCTCTAACTAATTTATTTAAAAACCACTACATTGATCATACTAAGACTATCAAAATATAATACTAACAACATTTTGTTGTTACACAACAATAATTTCTGAAAGCTACATTACTATCGGTTACCATATCCAGTCACAAAATATAGTACGAATTCAAAATAATTATTAAAAAAAAAGAAGACTTTAACAGAGGAAGTCAGTTAACACCAATATCCTAATTCCAAACATCGCTAACCAAGACATAATAATTGAGATTCTCCTGCCCCAAACACGCAGGCACGAAATCACAATGAAAATCTCCAGCTAGAACTCAACTATCACAACACACATCGAACAACAGGGTAAACAAACAGCGATCAAAGGAGCTCCTAATAGAATCGAGTTAGCATCTGGCGCAGACACCGACGTGTCCCTAATTGACAGTAATCAATTTCGCGTGGACCGCTTTCAATATTCTCTCATCTAAGATTTTTCTCGTTTCTCGTTCGTTTTTATATCGGCCTCTCGTCTCGTGAATTTATCGCTCAATTAGTCTTGTTTAATAGCCGCCTGCTCCGCTGATGTCTGCTTCTAGCGCCTTTCAGGGCTGCCCTAAATCGAAGGAACTTATTTTATGAGCTTTTTGGGATTTATTTTTAGAGTTCTGACGCCATTCACAAAGGCATGCGTCAATAACACACCTTTACAAAGGACAAAATACACAAAGGTGTAATGAAATACTCATAAGATATTTTTAATAAGCTCCTGAATTAATACAGAACAGGTGAATTCGATTGGTAAACTAATTATAAATGCAAATAATTGTCATAATTAAAAGGTCGCTTTACCCACAAATGACAACCTTGTCAGTACGATTGACGCAAGACAAAAGTTCATATAAATATTGAGTACAGAAAACTTAATTAAGAAGTTACCAGAACACGCAGCCTTCAGACTTCAAACAGAAATAAACTCCATTAATATGCGTGTCAGTAGCCAACTGCAGAAACTGTCAATCTATCCTGGACAAGTAAACGTAAAAACAAATGACATTCTCAACCAAACACAGAACATTTACAATTTCACTTAAGAAGTTGATAAAAGAAACAGTCTGTCGCGACGCCTGACCTCTTAACTGACAGACTGACGGACACTCTGACAGTGTGACAGCTGACAGATAGACAAAAGTGACGAACAGACGAGCGCGCAGTCGCACAAGTTATGCACTTGCTATTGTAGTTTTTGCTTTAGAATGTCAATTGAAATGAATGAAATATGGCGCGGCATTCTGTCTTGGAGTATTCTTTGCATAAGCTAGTAACAGACGCATTTGGATAGCATCCATTAATATTATAGATTTCACAAAAGTAGATTTGGGTAAAATTGCATCTTGAGTGATACTGTCCTTTCTGTCAGCTTTGAATAACAAAGAAAATATAAGATATAGCTAGTAAAGATATAGTTTCGGAAGGTTACAGATACAAATCAACTTTCTGAAAACTAAAGTACTTTGAGGAAGTGGCCGAAGTAGTAGGCAGAGTTCAGAAGAGTACAAAGCCAAAACTCTTTTTTCGAATCGCAACTACCCAAAACCTTCTCACACCTAAAAAACCAAACTTTTGAGGTTACAACCAGCCCTGACGGCTTGAAAGACGCAGAGAAATGGGATTAAATTAATTGTCGCATCAGTCACGAGGGCGTCGGGGTGTTTTTTATTAGTCGAGTGAGCCCCGTCCCCCGCTGCCTCACCCCTCCCCGCGCCCGCGCGCACAGAGTAAATCACGCGGAACCATGGACGTGGGAAATGATGGAAGTGCTGAATTTCATTTCATTTCGTGGAAGTCAAATTGTATGTAAGTACCTACCGGTGATTTTGCGAGATTTGTTATGCTTGATTAGTTTTGTGGCTTCTAGAGGAAGTCGTCGTCTGTTTGCTTAGACAAAATTGCTGGAAGTTCTTAATGTTATAGGTACATTAAATGTGAATATATTAATAACTTGTTTTAGTATTTCTAAATTAAGTTATGTGATTAATTTATTATGGTTGTTCAAAACTAGAATGAAACATGGATTTGCAATAAAAGTTTTACAAAACAATAATTTGTTTCTTATTATAAGTTAGCATAATATGCATAATCAGCCTTTTAATGCTCCCACTACTGGGACTTAGGCATACTCTCTAGGAGAGGAAATAGGCTGTAATCCACCACGCGAGCCCAATGTTGGTTTGTGGATGTCACAAATCTTCAAATTTTTAGGACATGCTCGTTTCCTCACGATGTTTTCCTTCACCGTTTTGAGAGCAGTAGTGATAAAATAAATTTCCCAAAGTAATGCGCCTGGCTGGGTTTGAAGGCACGACCTACAACTCATACAATTCTGGGCCGTTACGACTGAACTACCACTGTTCCATTACTACTGCATTATAAGTTAGGAAAAAACTTACAGGTTGCATTTTGGAGTGTGCGCGAGAATTGTATGACTTGATTCCGCCATCTCCTTTCTACCATTGGACAACCCGACGTACGGCGAGTATCCACCCTTACGTTGTTGAAACTTCAACGGTCCGGACTAAGCGTTTCGCTTCTTCGTTTTTACCGCGTACATCGAAGGACTGGAACAATTTTCCTGCTGCGGTCTTCCCGTCCAACTATAATTTAGATGTCTTCAAGGCTAGAGTAAATAGGCTCTTAATAAACTAATGCGCCTCAACATCAATAATTGCATCACGGCTTACCATCAGGTGGGATCGCAGTCAAGCACTGGTTTATATGAATTAAAAAAAAATGGAAATACCTACTCAATATCAACAAATAGGTACAATGTACCACATCCACTCAACCTCATTCGCTCCTCCCCACTGGCGCGCCCAACCGATTTGTTCGTGCTTTGATCTTCGGCGCGATTTATCGACATTATTTTTAACGCCGATACCCATCACTACGGCTCGAGTGATAGACTCGGCACTGAACTTATTGCCAACGTATTATTTACAAGTAAATTGGGTTTTGTATAAAGCTTTCCTATTTGTGTATGTAATTATGGAAATGTGTTTTTTTTTTTTTGTATTGTATGATAATGAGGTGACTATGCAAGTAGTCCTTGAAATACAATCATACTTAAACTACGGGACAGCTTTTAATGTTATACAAAGCACAGGTCCGATCGTGTGTGGAGTACTGCAGCCACTTACGGGCTGATGCTGCAAAATGCCATCTATCAGCTTTGGACTCGGTGGAAAGGCGTGCGAAGAGGCTAATTGGTGACCCAGATTTGGTTAAGTCCAGTATTCAAAGCCTTGATCACAGGCGTAGGGTAGCCAGCCTTTCGGTGTTTCACAGGTTGTATTGTAGTTGTAGTTACAGTCTATATGCGTAGCCGCAAACAACCCTGATGCACTACAATGCCATGACAACCCCATCAGTTTTCTGGAAGTCAGTTTTTTGAGTTATTACCTACATATAAAAATATAAATGTTTCCTCTTTATAACATGTATTAGTATAAATATCGAAGACTAAATGACCATGACGTAGTGACAAAAACCATAACAGTAGATGCCATTGGTCAATAGCGTACACTCTTGTTCACTGACTCATCATCCGCTTCCTGCAATTGTATCGTGTCACTTAGAATCAGCGCAACACGTTTATTTCTTCCATTCTGTTCTGTCACCCGACACACTAACTCCCTTTCCTTTCTTAACACTCATCACACAATCCATTAGTCTTTTCTTTGGCCTCCCTCTCTCTCTCCGTCCATCCACATATTTACTCATAACTCTTTCTACTTTCGCAACCAGAGACCCTACCACAAGCTCTTAATGCGATTTACTTCACGACCCAAACTGAACTGTTAAAGAGATGGAGCTAATCCACCCTGACATTTTAACACGTCATTGTAGGCCCTTGACTCATAACCGGAACCAAAAACCGTATTCATACAAAGTTATGGCCGGAAGCAACTACTCCCCAATATCTATGCAGATTAACATATATATCAATACATAACTCAACAATACCATAAACTCACTACAATATTCTCACAGTGACATCAAAGTTATAGTATCGTAAATATCGTTTAGAGTTGTTGTGGTCGTCATCGATGACTGTAATGTACCATCAGTAGAGATTGAAGGATTGATGTTTTTTGCCTTTTTAAGAAAAAAGGATAAAAATGGAACCCTTATAGGATCACTTTGCTGTCCGTCTGTCTGTTTGTCAAGACCCTTCATCTCGGGAACGCGTAGGTACTAAGTTGAAATTAAAACAATATACTCAAGTCTACGGTCCCTTGAAGCTGTGAAAAATCAATATTCTGAGTTGATGAAAAAAAAAGATACGGCCGTTCATGTCGCAAAAAACGTGTATTTCGACACTCTCAAGGGAATCAAAATTCATAGGTTACTTCCCGTTGACCTAGAATCCTGAAATTTGGCATGAAGCAAGGTCTCATAACACAAGTATAGGAAAAAATCTGAAAACTGTAAATTTGTAGTTACGTCACAAAAAAAAAATCATTTTTTGCGATTCGAAAAAATCTTCGTAACTCAATTCGGGAATTGAACTGTTTTCATAGGTAAGTTTGTACGAAAACCTCAGTGCGCGAGTCTGACTCGCACTTGCCCAGTTTTATTTTGATTTTTTCCTTAATACGTTATTGATATTTTGTGGAGGAAGTACGTTTAAGGGTCGTGAGAATTATGAGCTGCTGCCAGAAGTTTCCCCATATCCATACTCCAAGGATATAAAGTATACTATGTGCTATTCCAAGAAATGTTCAATCCCTAAATTTCACCGAAATCCGTTCTAGAATAAGTAATAAACATACACACTTACAAACTTTCGCCTCTATAACATTAGTGCGATCTCAATGCAAAGGCCAGAAGGACAAAAATATAAAATTTTAGTTTAAATTAATTGCACACATCATAATCAGCCTAGTAATATTCTCACTGCTGGGACTTAGGCTTCTTCTTTAGGAAAGGGTATGAGCATTATAAGCAATCCATAACACGAGCCCGGTGCGAGTTGGTGGTCCACATCGTAAATTGCACACACGGTTGCTAAAATGACATTTGGTCACCCAAAAACAGGGTTATCCATGTTGCAATGTTGTCACTACCTATCTCATTATCATTCTTCTGTTTTACTTCGAAACGAAGGATTCCAACTCCTTTAGATTAATACCAACTTCTGTCAGTGGCTACGGTTTCAATTCCTTAGCGTGTGAACTTTGGAAAATCCTCTCTTAGTGCTCATCTACGTCAAAAAGGAAACCTTGTGCTAAATTTCATACTCCTAATCCTAATAGTGTTGGTTGTGTGTTGAAATGTCAGTCAGACAATTTCTCCTTCTTCTGCCAGCGGCTTCGCCCGCTTGGTTTCTCCATACAAATTTCCAACCCCCGTTTTACCCCCTTAGGGGTGGAGTTTCGTGAAATCCGTTCTTAGCGGATGTTTACACCCTATAAGGAACCTACCTGCCAAATTTTAAGTTTGTAGGAGTTTGGGAGATTTCGTGATTAATCAGTGAGTGGTATTTCGCTTTTATATATATAATATAAATGCATAACGGAGCATCGGGCGTATGTATGGATGCTATAGTAGTAGAGGTTTAGTGCTTTTATTTTACACTTTTTTGTAGTTTAATTGATTTGTTTATATGTTTAGTATATTTTATTTTATTATCTATATTATCTTATTAATTTGTCTCTGTGTTCCGTGAGTGTGTCCGTGGCATCACCAGGCCCTATCAGAATACCAGCGCTGCGTTATTTTACTTCGCGCCGAAACTGAAATGCAATTCTATTATTGTTCACATAATGTAGTAATATTTTCATTACGGGTCAAAGGATTCGCAAGTTTAGATATATATAAAAAAATACAATCAATGTATCCTGGCAACACCATCGCGTCTAGATGTCACTTATTTTTTTTGCGGTAAAAGTTTCGCATGGAAAAAACTTTATCCTATCTAATTATTCATTTAAGATACATGGAATAGTATTTTTTAAGCAATTTAACAAAATCCCAAGTGATACATCTTATTATTCATTTATAATACATGAAATAGTTCCTTCTTTAGCAAAATAACAAAATTTCAAGTGATAACCTATAAAGTGTATTGTGCAATAACGAATTTCAGTGTCGAATTTAAGCCTTGAATCTACAATCACACAGGATGAAGAACCGATATCCAGCAAAAGCCAAAGCAATAAGTGATCATAGCGAGTACTGCATCTCAGACTTACGAGTCGAAACTTTGCTCATCTTCAATCAGGGTACGAGATACCATTAGCGAAGTTGTTTTTGCACGCTAACTGATTGGAAGCTGCCAGACTGGTACGTGATGCTCTTAGCGGCTTATTCTACGTTGCTAGTCTGAAAAGGCCCCTGAAACCTGTCATCGAGGACGCGATCCTCATCGGGCAATGGCGGAGGCACTAAGTGATCATAGCGAGTGCTGTTTTTCGGACTTGCGAGTCCGAGGCCTTGTTCAATCTTCAATCAGGGTACGAGATACCATTGGCGACGTTAATTTTTACGCGCCAACTGATTGTAAGCTACCAGACTAGTACGCGATACTCTTGGCTTCGTTACTCTACGTTGCTAATCTGGTATGCATCTGTTATAGCAGGTGAGTCCCATTCATTTATAATCCAAAGAACAAAAATGGCAAAAAGACTAAGTTCGACGTGCTCCACTTTATCAGTGCCTATAAAGGTCACGAGAAGGCCAAGTTCATACTACCCATCTGTGTATTATTAATTCGTGTAAAAACAGTACACCACCTATGTGTAGATCGCTACAAAACATTCAAACTCCTTTAGTGAATACGAGATATTCCAAACCACCATAAGGTGGCAAGTTATACTGCCTAATATGTAAATTATAAACTTTCCAAAGTAATGCTAAAGAATACGAGATATTCCAAACTGTCATAAGTTAATCCAATGTACCTAGCCGGATTGCCGGTAGATACCCACCTGTGTCCAGTTGTTGGACTAGAAGCCAACCCAAAACCATGGGAGAAGGCAAGGCAGAATTATTGACACCCTCACCGGCTACAATGCTGGTGGAAAATACTGCCATAGTGCGAGCATAACGGTGGCCGATTATCAAACCTATTTTTTGCTGAGTTAAATAGTAAAGACCTATTCAATAGAAATATTATTATTTCCTTATGGTTATGTTGTACACTGACCTGCAATATATTCAAAATAATAAAAACAAAAACAAACCATGGAACACGAGATGTTCACAATGATATATATCTAAGCACTAAGTGACATGAATACTTCATCAACAATTTACAAATGATATGTTCACTTATAGCAACAAATATCAGTAAGTGTTGATTATGATATGACTCCATGTAATAATATCTATGGAAAATCTTGATATAATTTAAACGGATTAAATTCATAGGTACAGCATATCATTCCACATCCTCAGTATTTAAGCTTATAGTAAAAACCTTGCTCAAAGAGCATGTAAGCTAACTTTTAAGGAACCAAAACCTAAGGAAATCGCAGGTTAAGTCCTCTGCTGATACCAGCAGTCCTGAATAAAATTATAAGGTTCTAAAGTTTCAATACCAGAATTACAGGAACTCCTCACAGGCTCGAAGAACCCGTGCACCAGCACCTTGGAATACTTGATGTATGACACCAATGCCACAATTGGTGTGGCCACCCGCTGGGCTGAGCGGTTTGAGGAAGCTACCATTGATTTTAAGAAGAAGTAACTTCTCACTGTTGAAAGCAGAAGGGAATAATATTGACGGGCAAAACCACCAGCCCTACTTACTTATAATCACCCCAAGGGAGTAAGTCAGCAATAAACTTATAATGATATACAACAACTAAATAATGAAATATGTGCTGATATATTTGTAAATAGTTGTTAGAACAAAATGGTATGAGGTATCTACCTTACTCGTACTTAATGTCTAAATCACTCAATAAACTAAAAATTCAATATAAATGAATGTCAAATTACACAAACCGTGTACGCCTGCTATTGACATAATTGCACAGAACTAAACCTAAATTCAAATCTTTTGTAAAAACTTACCTGGTTGGTGCTCCTAATAAATGAATAAACAGGGAAATCTTTGTTGTAACAAAACAGAAATAACAAGATTCAGATTTAATTTGATCTGCACTGGTATAACATTTCCAGTAGCAATTGTCTTATATTGACAATATTTTCTGTGTTCAAAGCAAATATTGTATGGAGGGAAATTGCCTTATTATAGGGAATACCTAGGAACAAGCTTCCCATGACTAGACAACTGGCCTTGTCATGGAAACATTACTTCTGATGCATTTGGCACATAAGAGCTCTCATGCCACGGGACACAAAAAGTGTGCACCAAAGCAACTTGTTTCACAAAGGACTCACTTCTATGACAATCAAAAAATCTCACTGCGCTTAATAGAAAAATTACTTTGCAGTATACATGACTCCTGAACTTAAAAATTTAACATAAAAGTAGACAACTATCTACCACTTGGTAAAGAAATGTAATGTTAGATTTTATGTTAGATCATTCAGACATTCCCAAAACATGCATGGCATACCCACCAATTTTGGAACAGGGATGGTTTGCTGAACACAGTTTAATATCATGCCTATAAGCCTATATGTACCTATCCTATAAGTCATATGGTGAAATTATGGCTTCTCTCTACTTTGTTAGGTTGTCACTGTCAAACAGTGTCAGAAATGCAATAGACAACTTTGTCTACGGTGCAGCTAAAACCCGGTCCACACATGACCTACAGTAAAACTAGTCTTCTCTTTGGCTGATACTTTTAAATTTATTTCATGTTTATCCAGGTAGAATAAACATATCTTATCTCCTCTTTATTCTCTAAAATAGCTAAGTGGGACTGAATGTTCAAAATACACTTACTTAATTGAGGCAATGAATTACCCCATTTGAATTACTAGTATCATCAAAACTATAAGTACTTAACTTACCAATACAAAAGTAAAATTGCATTGAAACAAAAAGGGGGGGGGGGGTGTATGCTGGGGACCAACTAGTGCAACAGGTCCTCGTGAAAAGTCAGTGACCATACAACTTCTCTAGGTATCTAGTCCCTAGCAGGAAGTTCATTCCATCGACATGACATAAACCCCTCCCTCAAGAAACAAAGTTTCTCGTTACATATAACATAAACTGTGACACAAAAATACTACTATAATGACAGAGAAAGACAATCGCATTAACTTCCATTTCGGGAGGCACAAAAAAAATGACATAAAATGGTCTTCATAAGTATAAAATAATTGTATTTACATATATTTAGATAGACCCATATGCATATACATACAGGTATATACAAGTATACACATACATGCTGAAATAAACGTTAGTATACTAGCTGTATCATGCAGTAGAGAGAAAAAAAAAAAAAAAAAAAAAAAAAAAAAAAAAAAAATTGTAATAATAATAATATTAATAATAATAATAATTTAATATAATAAAATATAATTTATATGTTATGTTAAATGAACAAACGGAATAATAATAATAAAATCGATAAGCTAGACTTCCATACCAGTCACCTACAATGTCAACACAAATATAACTTAGATGTGAATAGATACTTATCGTTTGAAACGAAAATGATGAATGTGATAATATATAATGCATGTACCTAATTGCATTGCCTAATGCAAGGCTAATTATATGATGCATGTAATGTAATTACATTACCCCCAGTGACATTTAAAACATCACTATGGTATGATAAAAACAACTAATGAGATTATTCTGCTTCAATAGATTTCAACAAATTGTCTTTGTGTTAAGTGGGAACAGCAGTATTATAAAACCAAAGTAACTTTGTCTGATTACATTTAGTAATAATGACCTTGTACTATAGCCGACATCAACGGCTAGGTACAGGGGCGCTGGCTTTTAGAAAACCCCATGGGTGCTCATGCTCATTTGATGGACTCGAAAAAGTGGCGAAGTGTGAGAAGAAAAATGCACACTGATCAACCGACAAATAAATAAATGTCCTACTTACATACTGCGTACCTAATTACTAATTATGTTCGATAAAAATATAAAATGAAATCATTTTATAAAAATGAAACTAGTTTTTAGTATCAAGAAATATTATAATGTAACCGTAACCTAAAAGGCGATTACTTATCTGTTTCTTGATGTCTATTCTCAGGGGTGCTCGGCACCCACTGTTTATTTCTCATAATCGGCGCCCCTGGCTAGGTACATATAACGATGATGTACAAATAACCAAGTAAGTACTAAAATATACTGAGAGTAATGATATAATATTTCTAAAATAAGCTAGTAAGTCATAAGTGACTTTCATTAAGAATAATCCAATTAATTACAATACACGTCTCACACCGTGGTATTATAACTGCCCCTGTTGAAGATAACATGCTTCTCATCTAAATCAGTTGCCTATCAATGAATCAAATATATTTTTACAATACGAGAATACTTGTCACACAATACTTTAAAAAAAAAAATGAACGGATAGTCTAGTCAACACCTTGGGACACTCCCAGCAAGAACGTATGACTGTAGCGACAAAAAAACCTTAGGGAAAACTGAAATCAACTCATATCTTACTATAAAAAGAAACCGCACTTGAGTTGATAGTACCAGTACTAACAATAGCGTAACAATTAATTATTGCAGCAAACTCTAAACATCTACATTATGTGAACAATAATAGAATTGCATTTCAGTTTCGGCGCGAAGTAAAATTGGGAATCAAACGAGCTTACCTGTTAAGCGAAGTCTTGATTCTAATTTTATGAGCGCCGAAACTGAAATGCAATCACCCACCCACCACTAGTTAATAGCCCCAAAGCTGCAATAATTAACCTACCTAACTCACAGTTATCCTTACAGGAAAATAGTGAATGTAAGTATGCGGTAACAAGTCTGTCCAAAAGACAGCTTGTTCCTTGTCCTATAATCTCTAAAGTAAGTGACATCTAGACGCGATGGTGTTGCCAGGATACATTGATTGTATTTTTTTATATATATCTAAACTTGCGAATCCTTTGACCCGTAATGAAAATATTACTACATTATGTGAACAATAATAGAATTGCATTTCAGTTTCGGCGCTCATAAAATTAGAATCAAGACTTCGCTTAACAGGTAAGCTCGTTTGATTCCCAATTTTTACTTTTTAGTTTCAAATCGCAGCATATGCTGAGATAGGAGCCTTTTTGGCCTCGCACAGGTCTTTTATTTCTATTTTCTAATATTGTTTTTTCTATTATTTTTAAGTTAAGTATTTATAGATTAAGTAGTTACTTTTTATTTTATTGTTGTTTGTCCTGTGCGAGTCTCAAATAAATGTTTTCTTTCTTTCTTTCTTTCTATATATAGATTAATGTTTGTATTAAAGAACCTACTTTCACGCGGGCAAAACCACTGGTAGAAACTAGTCTTATAAACATTTCTTCTCTAAAACTGTTCACCTCAACCCACTTACCGACCCGATCAGCTGATACATCCAATAAATCCCTTCTTCAAGACCATCGCAACTAAACAGACGTCAATATTCCTCGCACAGTGATCACACGATTGCAAAACACGTGTACCAATCTCGAAGGACCAGCCATCTTGTAACAACATGCTATCATTTTCCGTTCCCATTGCAAACGATCGTATATAACCACCTCACGCAGTGATTTGCAGCTTAACTAGTGAGACATACGGGCTGGAGGGATGTGCGAAGATGCTTTTGCTTGGCTTTTCTGTCCTTTTTTTACGTGGGTTATCATCGAATAGCTTCTCCAGCTTCGAAAGGGAGTGTCAGACTTTTACTGACTACAACCCACAGTATTCCTTCAATTGCCCTTCTTGCGAAAGCTGCGCTAACCCCTTCGAATAATCCTTCGGCCCGGTTTGGTCCTTAGTGGATGAACGGACTACGAGCTACCCATTGATCACCGTCCGCAAGCCATCGCCTAAAGTGGCCGGGAATCGTTTTGCGAATCACTTTGCCCGCGCTCGGGGCCTGAGCGTGAAGTTTCTTTATTTTCTCACGATTTTACAGATATTCTCTACTTAGTAGAAAACAAAATCCCTTTCTGTGTCTGTCTGTCTATTTATCCCCTAACTGTTCCTAAATAACGCAACGTATTTTGGTACGCCTTTTGCTAATAAAAAGAATGCCAAACGAAGGTTTGTACATAAAAGCCCCCGTACGAAACCATGTTGCTAGTTCCTTATAAGAGTTTCACAGGAATTGATAAGACCAGCCAATAAATACTGATCAAATCAAGAGATGATGTACCTAGGAAAGCAAACCGGCCGCTTGAGCTTTAGGTCGACCGATTAAAAAAACAATGCTTCTGCACCAGTTATAGCAACAATTCAAACGTAAACAAAAGTTATAAATAATATTCTTTCTTGTCTTTGCTTGCCTATTGTTCTAATGATGGCAATTACAAGTCGAAATTAATATTTTGAACCTGATTTATTGTTTGCATTGCTTCTCGAGACGAGAACTTGGATAACACATAGGTATATATTTTACTGCGCAACTCACTTAAGCTTAGACTTCAAGGGAAATGCAACCAAAGTTTATTTTGCTGCTTAATTATAATCTCAAACACAATCCCAATCTACTTCTAATTTTAAAAATTACTTTTTTATTAGTACCTATGTAAAATTCAGTGGGGTTTTTTTCCTAGATTGCTTGCCAGGCACTGGCGCTATTAGAGCTCATACAACGTTATACGACTATACAAAATAGTAATCACTTCAAAAAACTTTCGACATAAATCTCAATGATAGACGGCGTAACGTAACTCCTACAGCATGTTTACTACAAGACATTTAGTATTTTTCCACTGCCTTCAATTTAAAGTTTACCCATTTAGATTCAGTGAAGTCGTCACTCTGTCCATCCGTATGTCTCGTCCGTTTTCATCAAGAGCCAGTCAAATAAACTAAAGAAACGGGCTTCGCATATAAAGGGCTGGCATGTCACAGCTATGCCTAATGAACTATTTGAATGTAGGCCTTATTGGCCGCGGATAAATAAAGAAATAAATGTGAAGTACGCGTCGTGCGCTCGCGCAAGCTAATCTGCTGTTTAAGACCGTATTTATAGTGTGGGCTGTGATTGTTGGATATTGAGTAACTTTTTTAGAAGTTTTTTTTTGCTAAATAAGAAATTGAAACAAACTTCAAAACGTTACTTATATGCTATTCATAAGTAATTAATATTTAAATTATACTATTGCACAGTACTATTAAAAAACAACCACACAGTTATTGACTGAATTTTAGCCCTGAAATAAAAGAACATCACCTAAAAATAATAAACCTATACATACATGGATTAATAAAAAATACACTATAACAGACCATAACATAATAAAAAAACACTTTCATTAAAATAATAGACATAGTTCCCAATAAATATATTTTTATTTAAAACTTAACATCACTTGGCAGTCTGAACTGACAAGTTGCTGTCGACACAAATTGGTATGACTAAGTCAACAAGTCGATCCAGGGATGAGATCCGATGACAGATGCAGGTCACTAAGTAAAATGTTTAAATGGGGAACCGGTTTCATGTCGTTTATTTTCAAAATACTTTGCTAGATTTTAGCACGTGAGTTATGATAAAATATAAATATACATAGCAATAGAGTGCCGTTGTATGATGAAACTTATGATTTATGTTGCTTTTATACAGTTATTATCTCTTACAGTTTTTAATAGCCTCGCTTCGCTAAAGACCACTTAAAGTCACGTACGTGATCCTAACACCTCCGTTAACGCTGAGGTACTCAGTGCCGGCATTACCAAAAGCACTCCAAACTACTATCCATCTCCTAAAACAAAGAATCGTAAAACACACAACTCCTTGAAAAATAAAAATAAAGCAACCGCCAGACTTTTCAGGCGACAGAAATTGCAACAGACAGGCTGCACTATGAATAGACCGCGTTGCGAGAAGTGGGCTTCACGTTTGATTGAATGTGAAAATTATACGACCGGTCGCGGCGACGACGCGCCCGTGTGGAGTGCTCTTTATATTACCAAGTTTTCCCATAGGAATAGTCAGGAATCGCACCATGTTTGAATGTCAAATTAACATGTTTGAGAATATTTTAAGATATTAATGTTTCTAGATAAATACTGGGAATGTAAATCGCGAAACTATTGTGAAAGTTTAACGCTTTCTATTGTCTACGTGATGGATTATAATATAATATTTCACAACTTTCACACAACGTCATCTAGTCCCAAACTAAGCAGAGCTTGTGGTATGAGTACCTACTAGTACTCAAAGCAGTTGTCTAGACAACTGCTGTCTGGGCTGGCACCACTACCTTTATTTACTCACGTATCGCAATATTTGGCCAAGTCATAATAATTTATAGCTAAAATAATAGGCAATGATTGAGAAAATATGTTGTTATTAGTCAATGACTTACCACGACAATAAAATGATAAATTACTGTCTAGACCACACGTGAGTTATGTCCTATACATGGTGCTATACATGTCATATTCATAAAACCCTTTTATACGACTTCACGTATAGACACTGTCAATCTAAAAACTGATAGTTTTTATTCGGGTTGTAAAATAAAACAATAAAGAATCCTCTCATAGCCATGTAGACTGCTCTTACAACCCTTTCAGCGCCAAAAATGGTCCTTCGTGACCGGCTAAGTACTATTGGATCAAGACCCTTGGCACAACATCGTAACATTCTTAATCCAACAAAGGACAAGTATAGATTTTTTGAAACTTTTCATTCTTTTCATCAACTAGCTTATCAGAAATTACGTCAAAATATTTTAATTTCCATATTTAGGATTCCTTTTTTTTTAATTATTTTGTCACATTGTGCTCACACACAGCCAGGATTTTTGTAATTCTCAAAATGATTTAAAAGAGGGTCTATAGTGTTTCTCGCACGTGTTCGTCTCCATAGAGATCTACGCTTTGAAATGTGCAATTTCAAAGCAAAATGCAAGCTTCTGTTTTTTGACTGTCTGACTTCTTGACAATTCTAAAGTATTTTTTAAATGGTTTATTGGAAACTTGCGACCGAACCACCCCACCTTCGCACGAGTGTTAGAAATCTATCCTAAGGCATTAAGTCCGCCGCTGTACGTTTGTGCATAAAGTATTTAATAAATAAATAAATCTTTGAAATTCTCGACTTTTCTCTACTATTATAATATGCCTGCCCATGAAATTGGCGTTTTTTAAAAACGGTTTACTTAGCCGTCAGTCTAAAGATTTGTCACAGTGACAAATCTTCGGACTGACTTGGAATAAAAAGCTTAAATAAACTTTATATTAAAAGTACGTTATTGTTTATAGGTACATACAGAAAATACGAAATATAAAGAAACCAATAAATACCAAATTACAAAGAAAGAATAACATACCTTCAATACAAAGTACTTATAATTCTAAGTCAATCTAAAGATATCACAGTTCAAAGTATCCCGTTTTAAAAAACGACAATTTCCAATAGATCTAAAAATAATGACTTCAAGACTTCAATCCCTTCTGCCTGCCAATTCCAAGAAACCACAACACGAAAAACTAACCACCTGATCGCCCACCAATCCCACGGCAGCAATCGGCGGCATAACTAAACCTGTAACTGGAAACTAACGAATAAATACAAGGCGGCTGTTACAATAAACGAGCGATGTCTCGCTTTATGTCCGATGTTAAATCCGTTGATTTTAACTGCAGTTTTATGGACTACTCGTGTTGATTCGGCGTCAAGTTACATGGGGCCGGACGCACTGGGCGATTGTTTAGCTTCTTGGGTTTTAAAATAAGCCAGGACTTTTGATTGTTCAAAACAATCATCATGGCCCTGGAATACAAAGGTGGGTTTTATTCAGTAAAAAACTGATAGTCCTTCTCACTATATCTAGAGCGTTAAAAGTTATTTGATGATTTCCCAAACTTAAAAAAAAATTGGGCTATAGACAATAGTTGGTATTGGGTAGGGCACAAAGCTCACAAAACAGATGGTCGATGGAACCAAAAGGTTTTGGTGTGGCGACCGTACACCGAAAGACGCAGCGTCGGAATACTTACTCAAATAATGGGTCTTCCAACAAAAAAAATATGCCAGTGAAGCTACACTAATATCGTTACTATACCGACAAGATAGACAGCTCCTTCTTAAAAAAAATCTTAAACGAGTAGCTTTATAATTAGGAACTTAAAACAATCACTCCGTGTGTGCAATCAAATCGGTCGCTAACAATAAAACCCCCGCGGCCGGCGCGCGCGCAGGCGCGTTTTATCGACGCATAAACCCGTCACTGCGGACGCAACGCGCTAATTTATTTTATTGTCATTTAAAACTTTAATTTACGGATGTTTACTAATGTGTGTGCCTCGACGAGTGTCCGTCTGTCCTTGTGGGCTTTAGTGCTAGTTCAATTTGAGGAAGTCTAGGAATTTCAGGTCTTCATTGTTAAATGTTAGGTAATCGTCATTGTAATAAAATGTTAGGGAATTAAGCTTTTTGTTGAGCGCAAGATTTCAAATGTAATATGATGGCATCAACAGGCAATTGTTTTTTGAAGGCTGACAAGACATATTAACGCCATAAAATAACAGTCTATGGACTGTTTTATATTTGTAATACATTTCCATGGGGTTTCTTGCACATTCTTTTCCATAGAGATCTACGCTTTGGAATGTGCAATTAACATCCTTTTTCTGACTGACCGAATTTATCACAATTCAAAAGTTTCCGTAAATGGTTTATTTTAAATTAATACTTTGATCGCCACATGTACAAATATACCCAGTGTTAATTTATTTCTCACACTAGATTTGCCTCTCTATGCATTAAGCAACTCAGACACTTCGAAAAACGTATTGCCCAATAAATTCACCCGAAAACTATCTCTTAGCACTCAGCGTTTCTTATCAGAAGTGTAAACCCCAGACCACCATCACACATCACGAACTCCACACATACTCGTAAAAACAAGCATATCTCAAGAATTAATCCGAGCCATAATTCAAAGACGTAAAATTTCGCTTCAAACTGCACATTTAAAAGTAATAAAATCAGTGAGATCTGAGAAGTAATAAAGCGTTCAAGTACAGAAGATTGTGAACATAACATACATATCTTTATCGCTGGCGTCGCTCGTTCATTACACGCTGTAAAATATATTGGGACTGAGTTCTTAACGCAAATTGACGCGACATCTAGTTTTGGTGTGAGGAAATTAAAGAGTTGGCTGTGTAATCAGTTTGTTTTAATTATTGGTTGGTTTGAAATAGATAAAGTTTAAGTCGATCAGTTCATTGAAATACAAAACGTATAGCAAGGCCAGCCGAAGAGTAGTAATATCTAATTAGTAAAAATACAATATCAAATTAATCTGAACAGCACTTTTTGAATGTCAAAAATAACAAATGAAAGAATTCCACCCCTTACTTCAGAAGATTAGAAGGGAGGTTTTTACTTTTTCCACTTTTTATTCATACCGATCTTGTAATTGTTATCTAATAGTAAGTCCAATAATGAGATCCATGTCTTTGAATAAACCAAAAATAGAAGAAAAATAATATTAAATACAAAGGAAAACTTTACATTTGAAGAGCCGGCTTGAACTTAGTTGAACAATATAAAATCGTCGAAAATTATCTTACCCACCTTCCTCAACAAACTCTGAAACTGGAACTCGTCGATCCTATCCGATTAAAACAGCAAGATAACAATCATTATTACCAACTGTTACAAGAATCGAGTCCTATCTCCTAACGGGCCTATTACACAATGTTTCTCAACGGGACGGATAATCAGCCTGTTTCCATTCGGGCCGGGTCTTAGGGGCCCAATAATCGAGTGGGCAACTCGTAGGAACTACGTTTTGTGAATTTTTACTGACGGACCTCGTGGCCTGCCGGCAGGTTGTCGATAGAGGTTTGGTTCGCTGTTTACTGAGGTACAATGAATATTGATTGCTTGCATCCTTATTAGGATAGAAATTTTCCACAGGATAGGAAGGTTGCATAAGTTGTTGATCGTCAAATTTTGTGGTGAGATCTATATAGGATATATTTGTTCGGATAAATGGTTACGACGCCCAGTTCGTCTATAGCGTCCCTGTTTCAATTGAAGTTCACAAATGGTGTAAATCACATGTCATATTCATCATGTATGCTGTTTTTCAAAATCTTGATGTGACCATTGAGTTTTGTCTCACACTATGAATTACTCATGTATCGTGGGTGCGTTTGCAAATATTTAAACTCACCTACATAACACAAGCCGCCGGGATTCCGATCTCGATTACCGGCCACCGTAGGCGCGGGCTTGCGGACGGCGAGCAATGGGTGGCTCGCCGTCCGATCGTCCGGTAACTGTCCGGACCGAGCCCAAGTCGTCGACGGAGCGTAGTGTTCCACGCGCGCCTCAAGGAGATGTCAGCAACCGTAGGGGCCCAGCAGGGTGGAGGCCTACTGGGGCCATGGGTGATGCGAAAGTGACCCCCGGGGCCCTGGAAAAAATAGCAAAGAAGGACCAGGAGTGGGTTTTTAGTCAGTAAAAGTCTGATACTATCTCTCGCTCCGCCCAAGAGCGGGGGATGTCATTAGATGATTTTCCCACCCGAAAAAAAAAACCTACATAACACAAAACAAGAAAAGAAAGAAGAAATTAAGAAATTAATATTAAGAAATTGCCCTGTACGATAAAACCGCCCATTGTACACTTATTTTTAATTATGTTTGTCCTTATTTTTGTTTATGTGGTGTACAATAAAGAATATAATAAATAATAATAAATAAATAACACCCAGACCCAGTAAAACTTTCGGTAGGCTATACAAATACTCCATGTTCCGTGTGGGATTCGAACCCACAACACGCAGGGCAGCAGCCAATCATTCAACCACTGCCACAACCGAGCCGTTTTTCCACATCTTGCCATGAACGAAGTTGAATTAGATTTCAATTATGATGACCACAGGACCATTGAGT
This sequence comes from Mythimna impura, assembly GCA_905147345.3. Lineage (NCBI taxonomy): Eukaryota > Metazoa > Arthropoda > Insecta > Lepidoptera > Noctuidae > Mythimna > Mythimna impura. Next base: position 2,424,691 of record LR990344.1, read on the forward strand.
ATAATAATCAAAAGAAAGAAACCATCACAAAGACTGACGTCACATTTACTGCTGCTAAAAAACAATAAACTTTTCGTGATATAACTCGCAATTACATGCATCCATTCAATTTAAAGATTTATAACCACTAACAGGATACCACGACTTCGATCAATGATATATAGCGGTTGTTTCCGATGTCCCAAATAGCAGCACTACCTGCCTAAAATAACAATCAAAATAACATTAGCTAATTAACAAGCGTAGTTTAAAAACTGCCCATATAATTTATAATTGCGATCCTACGATCCGTTGTCCGTCGTGAATACGAATCGTCGACCACCGGCCGTGGGTTGACACCGTGAATGCTAAGTACATGTTTTTTGCGTCACCTACAGCGATGTCCGTCCGTGATTGCAATTTATTTTCGTTTGCATCAGGGTTAGGTGGTCGGTGCATTTTTAGAGCTTAATTATATTGAAGAGGATATAGTCAAGACTGCAAATGAAGAAATCTCAGTCTTCAACGATGATTCTGGAAGCATGTGTGGATATTTTTAAGAGGAAGATTAATAAATACTCATATATATACCTAAATTCATTTATTAAATGCTTTATGCACCCAAAAGTACAGAAACGGATTTAATGCATTTTCTACCAGTCAACATTTGAGTGATGCAGAGAAAAAATAGTAGTAGGTGCAATACAAGAGAGTGAAAAGGCGATTACAGGAATAAAAATCCTAATAAACCATAGATATAATACAATAAATCTACGTTCATTTATGACAGTAACCCATGATTTTAAAGGTCAAATCTCGAGTACTCGAGTATTTACTCAAATCACTATAGTTTTCAAACAAACAAAATCAGCACAATACAAATTAATTCCTCATCATCTTTACCCAACACAAGTTTAAATGAATGACGACTGTTCATCTAATAATGACAGTTTCACATCTTTCGTCATTCAAGGACCACACACAAATCATGATCATAACAGAGACCATAATAATTAAAGTCTCACTAACGACTGAAGTACTTTACGACACGTAAGGCTGCAAACATTATTCGAAGATTTATGAGGGGCACGCGAAGATCACGGTATTAATTCGACTGACAGTAGATTGACGTAGATCTACAGCGCAGATAGGAAGATTTCTAGCTAGTAACATATTTGAATAAGACCTCGCCAAGCTGTAAGGCATTGCCAAGATGTTGTGAAAGTTACTGCTAGAGCCAATAATCAGATTGCAAAAGGTAAACATATTATAAGGCCAGATGGCGTTTGGGAATTTTATTATGAATTCAGAATAATAAAAAGGATATGATAACATTGTGAAGAGTAAAGCAAAAACGGTAAAAAATTTAAACTATATGATTAAATCACATGGAAAATTGAATTGACAAAAAAAGAATAATAGGAAGTCACTAAGCGATATACTAGAACCAAATTCAAGTTAACGGTACATTTTAGTGTCATATTAAAGAAATGTCATTGCACATTATCACATCTACCACATGTTACCAAAAGATATGGTGATGGATATTAAAAGGTCTAAAAGAATGTCCTATTATTTCCGACAGTATTAAATGAATTGAATTGAATTTTATTGTAATTTATCATAATTGTGTAAATTGTAATCTGTAGTGTCTTAATATGGGAATAATTTCCTGATAAATAAATGGTTAATAATAATTATCCAGGATTCTTCGGAAGCACAACCTTAATCCAGGCACCGCCATACTCAATGAAGACCACATACGAACGGAAGAGATACCAATCATAGCCTGCTGGCGGCTCCAGGGACCTCATTGTGGGAAATACGTGTTGATAATCCAAGATCGTGTATGAAAATTATGAATGAGATTGATGAAGATAACATTCTTTGGTTTATTATGTTCATGATAAATCATAGCAAACAGTTTACGTACATATTATAATGTTATGTATGGGTAAAGAATATAAGAAATTGCTCGATTCTGTTCAATTAATTCTTGAATTTAGTTAAATTTTATTTGAACGATTAATTTTTCGTGATCTTGCTTCCACGAGCTTTACAATTTTGATTTTCAAAATTTAACAAAATCTACACATATTTTATAGCTTTTTTATCAGTTACCATAGATAATAACTATATTTCTCAAACCACTGAAATAGATGCTGCCAATCCACTATCAATAATAAATACTAGTGTCGAACGCCCACAAAATCCATAGGGTGGTCCTCCGCACAGAGTGCAAATCAAAAACATTCACAATATGATAGCATACGCTGCGTAGCATAAATCACGTGTAAAACAATGGGTATAGATACCGGCGATGCTATAAAGATGGCTGATAAAGTGATCGTCCGCCCCCCACCGGCGGTCGCTTCCATCAATCATTATAATAGATGTGGTGTATCCTGCGACGAGGGTAAAGGATTGGTCGGTGTTCATTGAAGAGTTTATTGTTCTTTCTTGGTGGGAAGTGTCGATGTGTAGTATGTTAGTTAGCAAGTGTAATTACTTACCACTTGTACAATCAGTTTGGTTAACAGATGTTACTTATTTGTTGACAACCTCTGAGAAAGTGCCCTGAATAATTTGTGCTATTGGCTATATCATGTAATATGTATGTGGAGATAGATGATGATGGCCGTATTTAAGTGATTCATTTATTTTGACTGGCCTGTTGGTCTAGTGGTTAGTGGCCCTGACTGCTATGCCGGAGGTCGTGGGTTCGATTCCCACCCAGGACAAATGTTTGTGTGATGAGCACGATCATTTGTTCTGTGTCTGGGTGTAATTTATCTATAATATGTATATATTTAGAAATATTTAAGTATGTTTATCAGTTGTCTAGTACTCATAACACAAGCTCTGCTTAGCTTGAGACTAGACGGCGTTGTGTGATAGTTGTCTGAATATTATATTATATTATTATTATTTAAGTACTAGCTTCTGCAAGCGGTTTCGCCTGCATGAAAGTCGAAAATTATATCAAACAAAATTGACAGAAGGAAACATTCTCCCCGCATAAGAAGTATCTTACGTGGTATTCCAGTATATAATCTAGCCGTGTGCTTTTCATTCAAATCCATTTAGCCGTCCAAGTATGAAAAAGTAACATACATACAAACACACTCAATATATTTATAATGAGGATATGGAACATACGCTCCGGATGCAAAGCTGGACCATATCCTATTCATAATAGGAAGGAGCAGAGAAGAGTGGAAGAATGGAATGAAGGTCTTTGGTCTGTGTGTATGAAACAATAGGCTCATAATAATATAATGTTCTATTCTAGTATATGGTCTACCCATGTAGTTTCATCTAAATGCGTCTAGAAATTTGAGCATGACGAAGACACTCAAAAACTCCTTCATAATAGTCTGATTCTGACAATTTAAATAAAGGGTAAAATCGTTCTAAAACCGTCAATGGACTTTATCCAACGAAATCTACTTACAATATAACCACTATTACCTTAAATCTCTTCTCGAATAAGATACCGTCAAATAAACCAAATAGCAGGTCTTATCGTGGTAACTACAGGTCTGGTAGCAACTGCATCACGTTTCTCATGAAATACAGTTGAGATAGATATTTTTACCCCGACTGGCCGCGGGCGCTGACAGAGATCGTCACTTCGTGAACAATTTAGATTAGGATTTGAGACGGTGATTTTCTTGTTGGACTTTTGAGATCAGAATTGCAACGGAGTTAGGAATTCTTGTTTTTTATCTTAACCTGTTGTTGTTAAAATGTTTAAATCGTATAACATACTTTTAAGGTGGGAAATCAATGTTACCTAGTTTCTAATAATTATACCATTATATTTTATATAGAATATTACAGGAGATGGACAGATTATATACAGGATAAACGATATACAGATTACATTGTTAATACAAGACATTTTTAAAGTCAAAAAAGGATGATTGATAGAAAATTGCTAAGGTATTAAGTCTGCTTCTGCACTTTTGTTTTAAGTACATAATGCATTAAATAAATAAATAAAAAACAGCAAAGAAAAAATGATTGAAATGGTTTCAATAATGTGTTAATTCTATAGCATACCAAACCATTTCATTCATAATTAAGAAACATCGTAAACATACATATGATGCTATGGCCATCATCGTCATTGATGTCTTTAAATATGATCACTATCAAGAACATAAAAGTTTCACAAACGGAACTCGCCATTTGTAAGCCGACAAACATCACACAGCACCTAAGTGACACATTAAATTCTGCAACAAATACAATCCGATTCAATTTAGCATATCTGTGGTCAAAGGCGCCGCCCCCTCTCGGCACTGACCCCCGGATCAAAGGACCCGACGGTCAATGAAATGATTGTGCTCCTCTTAACTTGCGATGGCACAAGTGTAATTTTTAAACTTTGAGGAGGATGTTTTGCACGTCGTTTGTTATTGAGGAGGGTGTGGGAGGGAAGGGAGGGGTGATGATAAATTAAGGAGAGCGGCAGAATTGAGGAGTCATCATCATCATCATCATTTCAGCCGAAAGACGTCCACTGCTGGACATAGGCCTCCCCCAAGCGTCGCCACAACGAACGGTCCTGTGCGTCTCGCATCCATCGGACTCCCGCAATCGTTACCAAGTCATCGGTCCACCTTGTAGGAGGCCTTCCAACGCTACGTCTTCCGGTACGTGGTCGCCATTCCAGAACCTTTCGGCCCCAACGGCCATCTGTTCTGCGAGCAATGTGCCCTGCCCATTGCCACTTTAGTTTGGCGATTCTTCGTGCTATGTCGGCAACCTTGGTTCTCCTGCGGATATCCTCATTCCTGATTCGATCACGCAAGGAAACTCCGAGCATAGCCCTCTCCATTGCCCTTTGGGTGACTTTAAGCCTTCTAATGAGGCCCATTGTAAGCGACCACGTTTCGGAGCCATATGTCATCACTGGCAACACGCACTGGTCATAGACTTTCGTCTTGAGACACTGTGGTATATTGGACGAGAAGACACCGCGCAGCTTCCCGAACGCTGCCCAGCCGAGTCGGATTCGACGATTGATCTCTTTCTCGAAGTTAGACCTTCCCAACTGGACCGTCTGTCCCAGGTAAACGTATTCGTCTACAACTTCGAGTGTAGAGTCCCCGACCTTGATAGGAGTGGGTGCTACATGGCTGTTTACCATGACTTTGGTTTTGTCCATGTTCATTTTAAGTCCCACTCTTTCGGAAGCTCTACTGAGGTCACCAAGCATTATACTGAGCTCCTCCGTAGTCTCAGCCATGACTACTATGTCGTCGGCAAACCGAAGGTGAGGCGGATTGAGGAGTAAATACATAATATCTTTATACACCCATTATCAAGACAGCATACCATCAAAAGGTTTTGTAATCTTGTGAAATGGCTTGTTTTAATATACTATACATTTTAATTCAATTCGAGAAAGTTTGTCATTCCAACCGAGGTAGAATTCACCCGAACCGAAGGGTGTTATAGAACCAAGTGCTGCAGTGAATTTCCACGTGTATCAAACGACGTTTTTCAATATACTTACAAAGTGATAAATAAACGGGGGTTGGCCGGCGACTCGTGGGAAAGGTCGCTTAGCGCCCAACCTGATACGATACATACAATAAATTGTAGCGGGGAGAGCTTACGCACTTTTCCACACTAGGGAGGAAAATAGTAAATTGCGTGACTAAAAATGGTATAAAAGCGGGTTTTCAAGTAAGTGTATTGAAAAATATTATCACGCCTTTACATATTCCTTGAAGATTAACAAAAACCAATGGTTGTTTATCTCTCGTACACCAAAATTTCACCAATTTATGTTTACGTCCCTAGAAGCACTAGGGACGTAATATAAATTGGTGAAATTTTGCGGGAGCAAGCCTCTTGCCGATCCAAGGGCCCTAGTCTGCTATTTTTATAAATTCGTCATTCCAACACGATTCCATTGTCATTTTATTAAAAGTTCGTAATCTGTTAATTCATAATGGCCGATCATTGATCGATCAGTAGTCTCGTAATAGAATTGTGGTAGGAGCTGTCTTGTAACGAATTAAAAGCAATGACTGCACAGTGACGTTCTAATAGTAGGTCGATCAAAGGAACTATCAAAATTTTAGCAGATTACCTCATACGTCAGACATTCATTTGGCATTACGTACGAGATTACCATTCTGTGCCATTTCTGTCAATGGAGTGCCAGTGGTTGATCATTCGAAAGTCATAATGACGCCATTATATTAGTAGATTACCAAACTTGTCAAAATCAACAATTATGAAATCAATGATAGACCATTCTGACAATATTGTAATACTGACACTCCATTGAAAGAAGTGGTATAGGATGGTAATCTCGTAAATATTGACAAATGAATGTCTGACTGACGTATGCGGTAATATGCTAAAATTTTGACAGTTCAGTCAGTATTATTCAGTTTGTATCCTATTAAACTATAATATTTATTTATAAAGATGTATATATTTGAATTATATCTTTGTTTATTCTCAACAGATTTGTCTATAAAATTCATGAATTCTCAAAAACTTCATCATACTCTTAAAGGTGACTAAAAGCCCATAGGACTGGTAGTAAAATAGATAACACCCTTATGAGTGGCCCATCCGACCCCATGATCTGCGGCTCATCCCTTGCCGGGTCGGATACCGATGACCCCAGATTATTGGGAACGTTAATACAAATCACTTAAAACGTTTTATCAGTAACTTGGGCTTTATCTGCTTTGGGTTTTTATAGCGTTTGAAGTGTCATGAGTATTTTATATTTCAAATATGATGGGATTGGTGACTAGTTTAAACACGTTTTTACTAAAAAGGTAACCCAAGCCTTTAGTTGTTACTACCTTCTGACAGCAGGCTATGCCCGCGTTAAAGTCCCTAATGGTACTGGTAATGGTGGTGGTAATGGTGTGGGTAGATGTACCCTTGGGATAAACCGAGGGTATATCTATCTTCTTCGTAAAGGAGAAACTGACTGACTGACATATCAACGCATAGCCGAAACTACTGCGACTAGGAGCATGAAATTTTCCACAAGGTTTCGTGTAGACGAGCTCTAAGAGACGATTTTCCAAAATTCACTCCCTAAGGGGATGAAACGGGGGTCCAAAGTTTGTATGGAGAAACATACTTTCATTTGAGCGAAGCCGCCGGCAGAAGCTAGTGATCTATCTACAGTTAATATCATTTTTATGATATTAGTAAAATTTGTTTTATTGTTTGTAGGAGGTAATCTCTGAAAGTACTGGTCCGATTGCGAAAACTTTTTCACCGATAGTAAGCTGGTTTATTCCTGAGTGACATAGGCTATATTTTATGTGTGTGGGCGAAACCGCGGGCAAAAGCTAGTATTCTATATATATAAAAGAAAGTCGTGTTAGTTACACTATTTATAACTCAAGAACGGCTGAACCGATTTGGCTGAAAGTTGGTGGGGAGGTAGCTTAGAACCAGGACACGGACATAGGATACTTTTTTTTTAGTAGGTTAGAGTAGGGTAGAGTAGGGTAGAGTAGGGTAGAGTAAGGTAGAGTAGGATAGAGTTGGGTAGAGTAGGATATAGTAGTCAGTTGACGAGAGCGAAGCCGCGGGCAAAAGCTAGTTCTATAATAAATAAAAAAATCCACAACTTTCACACGACGCCATTTAGTGCCAAACTAAGCAGAGCTTATGCTTTAGTAACTGATAAACATACTTAAATATTTCTAAATACATACATATCATAGACAACCTTTTGCCCGTGATTCGCCTGCGTAAATAATATATAGCCTATGTTACTAAGGAATAAAGCAGGTTTCTATCGGTGAAATAGCAATCGGATCAGTACTTTCAGAGATTACTCTAACAAACATAAAAACAAACTTTACCTCTTTATAATATTAGTGTAGATAAATTACACCCAGATACCGAACAAGTAATCGAGCTCATCACGTCTTGGGTGGGAATCGAACACATGACCTCCGACATAGCATTCAGGGCCACTAACCACTAGACCGGACTGGGAAGCTGCGCGGTATCATCTCGTCCAATATACCACAGTGTCTCAAGACGAAAGTCTATGACCAGTGCGTGTTGCCAGTGATGACATATGGCTCCGAAACATGGTGGCTTACAATGGGCCTCATCAGAAGACTTAAAGTCACCCAAAGGGTAATGGAAAGGGCTATGCTCTGAGTTTCCTTGCGTGATCGAATCAGGAATGAGGATATCCGCAGGAGAACCAAGGTTACCGACATAGCACGAAGAATCGCCAAACTAAAGTGGCAATGGGCAGGGCACATTGCTCACAGAACAGATGGCCGTTGGGGCCGAAAGGTACCGGAAGACGTAGCGTTGGAAGGCCTCCTACAAGGTGGACTGATGACTTGGTAACGGTTGCGGGAGTTCGATGGATGCGAGACGCAAAGGACCGTTCATTGTGGCGGCACTTAGAGGAGGCCTATGTCCAGCAGTGGACGTCTTTCGGCTGAAATGATGATGATGATGATGAACCACTAGACCAACAGGCCAGTCAAATACTCGCACACTCTTGGGATAATAACATCAGTATAATATAGCACATAGGTGTGCTATTCCAGGATATGGTCTGCCATCTACACTAATATTATAAAGAGGTAGTTTACTTTTTGTTTGTAGAAGGTAGTCTCTAAAAGTACTGGTCTGATTGCGAATTTTTTTTCACCGATAGAAAGCTGCTTTATTCTTGAGTGAAAAGCTCTTTGTTATGTACGCGGGCGAAGTTGCGGGCAAAAGCTAGTATACCATAAACCAGCCAAATCCATTTAACTATTTGAACGTTACACAGCCACTCACATACACTAATAAACTTTTGCCTTATTTCTATTATTCCCGGTATCATTTCTTTATCTTTCGCATAAGTTCTTGTCGATTCTCAAGTAAAACAAAAGTCGAGTCAAAGTCGTCTCACAATTTCCTACGTAGTCTGCTCCAGCTATGTCTTGTGATATCAAGACTAAAATTGTTTTTTACGGTCCCCCACTCGTTTGGCATACACCAGACATGTCTAGCCCAGTTCCAATTAAATCGAGCCTCGTAAATTAATAGAAATACGAACATCATCTTACAGAAAACTACTGCTATATTACAGAAAATATAAAACACAAAGAAACCAATAAATACCTAATTTCAAAAGAAGAATAACATACCTTTAATATAAAATAAAAAAAAAAATTTAATAAAATAAAATAAATTAAAATAAATTTATTTGAACTTATGATTCCAAGTCAATCCAATGATATAACACTTCAAAGCAACCCGTTTTAAAAATCTCCAATTTCATAGGTAAAGACCTATTAGATACTCGTAGCTGACTTCCACGTATATCGATTTATTCGTATAAAGTAGTTATGACGTGGACGTATCAAAGCAGTACAATTATGCGATCGATGGCCGTTTACCTGGAAATAATTATACTAGGAATGACATGAAACCGTTTAGTAATGAAAGCATATTATTTCTTTTCATATTTGATGACTCTTTCTTCAGTCAGTTAAAATACTTTTAAAATATTAATTTTTCACTTTGCATACAGCTAAGGAATAGAATTCCCTGCAGGAGTCTGTGTTTTCTGAGTTCGGTTCCGACCGCCGCAACGGGTGGACGTGTGTAGTTTGTTTGTGGAGTTTGCTATCGGAGTTTTTTGTGATTGGCTGTACTCAATTATTTTCGATTCCTTGTTCCACTTTAAGTGTTCTAATACATTGAATACACCCACCGGGCGGTCCTAGAGAGAGACACAAGCATCTTTGACAGTTTCGTGCATTTGCGTGGTCAGGGACTGATAACTGATTGGGTGAGATTTGAACTCGGGACCGCGGCGAGCGGCGAAGGACGGGTCGAGCGTTAATCCATTGCGCCACTGTGAAAGTACCAGCGCGCGACGAAATAGCGGACCGGAACGTGAGACTGACCCGACTGACGCCGGACCCTGTGCTACGGCGGCGGCTACGACGTGCTACGGAGACGCTACGAATATTGCATCTGCTACGCCAGTTAACCTGTGAGCTCGGACTAACAAAACAACTCTGCAGAGTTGGACCATGCTGATATTCACTTAATACCTGTATATAAACAAAGTATGAGTACTTTACAGCGTACTCCGCCGAAATCACAAAATAACACCCTGAGTCAAACGCAGTCAGAACCTAATGAAAATGTAACGAATAGGGCTAAACGGCCCAGATCGGAACCATCACCGAAAAAAGACCCTCCGTTAAGCCAACAAGATCGTAAGATAAGTGATTTGCTCGACACCTGGAAAAAAGACCAGGAGTCTCGAATGGAGAAATTTTTAGAAGAACAAACCACTCTTATTGCAAAACTGGTGGCTGACATAAGTGAAATTAAGTCTCAGAATGTCAAGATACAGCAATCGAATATAGAAATCCGCAAAACAAGTACAGAGATAGAAAGGTCCATGTCTTACATTAATCAATCATTTGAAGAATTAAAGAAAGAAGTGGAAGATTTAAAGAAGGAGCGACATACACAACGAAACTATATAGCAGCACTCGAAAAAAAGATAACGGATCTTCAGCATAAGTCACGCTCGGCCGGGATAGAAATAATAAACATCCCGCAGACGGACGATGAGTTACCAACCGGGCTGTTAAAAACTGTCTGTAGTATTGGCAAGACAGTCGGCACGCATATAACCGATTCTGAAATTCGGGACGTTTACCGGCTCCCGGGTAAACACACATCGACATCGATCTCACGCCCAATTATAGTGGAGTTTGCTAGAGTTCAAACTAAGCAGAACCTGCTCTCGGCTATCCGGTCGTACAATAAGGGTAAGAGCTCTAAGGAGAACAAATTGAATACAGAACTGATTGGGGTACCAGGGAAGCGCCTACCGGTATTCGTAACAGAACAACTGTCTACTTCTTCCAAAAAACTGTTCTACTTAGCGCGGCAATTTGCGAAAAATAACCAGTACGCGTTCTGTTGGACAAGTAATGGAAACATTTTCCTACGTAAACGAACGGGGGATAAGCAGCTACTTATAAAATCTGAAGAATGTCTTCATGATCTCATCAACACTTCAATATGACTAGATAATTCAGTTTTAAAAATGATAATGCATGTATTAATACTTATTTTCTTATTTTTTAATTATGTAATTTTAGTTATTAACCCACACATGAACACACAATCTAAACAGATAACACAAAAAGCACATTCTTTAAAAAAAACACATTCACACACTCTTCATTGGAAAAATACTCACATTAAAGCGTGTTATAATAACATTTACATAGATTCCAACTCTCCTTCAATACTTCATATTATTCCTGATATTCCACTGTTTTGTAGTATAATTTCACCTCTTAATGGCTACTATAAATACTATTAGCAATGAACTTGATATCATTCAATTAGGGAACTCCTATAATTGTGATCCAGGGGATTGCCTCAAGTACATCAACATATCCGATTCCAACATAAACCTATTACATGTAAACATACGCAGTGTAAATAAAAACTTCGATCATCTTCAAGCTCTGCTACATCTCACAAAAATCAATTTCGACATTGTTATTTTGACGGAATGCTGGCTCAGTAAAGTCGTTAACCTACCCGTTTTAAATGGATTTGAGGGTTACTCGACAGCTATCAATGTTAATCAAAACGATGGAGTCATAATTTACGTGAAACAAGGTTTGCAGGCATCTGTGTGGGAACCGAATTTTGAGGGTGGGAACTGTCTAGTTTGTCAAATCGACAAAAAGTTAGCTGTACTCGCCGTCTATCGTTCCCCTTCCCTCAACTCAAAAGAACAATTTAATGACTTCTCAGCAAGCATTGGAAAAATCTATGACAAAATATCCAACTGTACTAGCATAGTTCTAGTAGGCGATCTAAATATCGATATAAGCCCGAATAATAGAACTGACCGGAGCTTTGAATATCTTACGATAAATGCCTCTTATGGACTTATGCCAACACACCTGTTCCCTACCCGACTAGAGCGCTGCATAGATCACTTCCTCTTAAAGTCAAACCTTATTCCCACCACACTTGTCCTTGAGTCACATGTCACAGACCACAAACCTATCGTTTTATCCATAGCTAACGTTGCCCCACCACGGAAAATTTGTCCGATGACTAGCCGTCTTGATTACGAAGCCATTTTCCTAGAGCTGAAAGACACCGATTTCACTGAAATTTACCTAATAGATGATATAAACGCTTGTATGAACAAATTCATAAGTATTATTAAAACTATTATATCAAAACACACTAAACTAGTTAAAATACCAAGACATAAAAGGATTATAAAGCCTTGGATCACTCCTGGGCTTCTAAGATGTATTAAAAATCGGGATAAAATGCACATTAAAACAAAAAAGGCACCAAATAATATAATCCTAAAAATTACGTACACACGTTATAGGAACTTTTGCAATAATCTGCTTCGCAAATTAAAAATAGCATATGAAAAAGCCGAGTTGGAAAAAGCCAAAAATAATCCTAAAGCTATGTGGAAGACAATAAAAGAAATCACGAACACACGAAAGGCAAATGTCAGTCCTTTGGAGCTACTCAGTACAGTACGAGATGACCCTAAAGCATCAATAAACGATGTAAATCTCTATTTTAGTAGCGTGGGAAAAAACTTGGCTGCAAAAATCACTATGCAGGCACATACACCTATCACGACAATGGATCCTAATCCTCCGGCACCAATCCAAGACGACTCTCTAAATACCCCGGTCGACTCTCTCGCATTGCTGGCCGTTGATACGGAAGAAGTAGAATCTGTCATACTCCAACTACGTGACGATTGTGCAGTGGGTTGGGACGGAATATCATCTTCACTTCTAAAAAGAAGCCGTCATGCATTGGTCCCACCTTTAACTTACCTCTGCAACCGTTGCTTCGAAACAGGTGTATTTCCGGACGCTCTTAAAAAGGCGATAATACACCCTATTTACAAGGGTGGGAGCAGAAACTGTGTTAACAATTATAGACCGATATCTGTCCTGTCTGCTCTCTCAAAAATTTTTGAAAAGCTCTTAAATAAAAGGTTGAGGAGCTTTCTAGACAAACATAAAATTATTGCTGAGAACCAGTACGGATTCCGACAAGGAGTGTCGACTGAAGATGCCGTGCTGGATCTCACGCAACAGGTAGCTAAAAAGCTAGATAATAAATCAAAATGTCTGGCTATTTTCTTGGATCTTGCCAAAGCATTCGACACAGTTTCTGTTCCCAAACTTATCGCCAAACTGGAACTTATTGGTGTACGTGGAATACCGCTTGAGATTTTCAAAAGTTATCTCGACAATCGTAAACAACTTGTCAAAATTGACACGTACTACAGCGATGAGGAACCGGTAACTTATGGCGTCCCTCAAGGAAGCATCCTTGGACCAACGCTCTTCCAAATTTATGTGAATGATCTGTGCAGATTGAGTCTCACTAACTGTAACATCTATGCGTATGCTGACGATACCGCGATTCTCGTTCACGGACCTACGTGGAATAAGGTCAAGGCTACTGCAGAGAAAGCTTTGTTCAAGGTAATGAATTGGCTTAAACTAAACCTCCTCACACTCAACTTGAACAAAACATCATTCATTCCATTCTCAATCCGCAGTAATACGGCACCTTCTCATACTTTCTCTGTAGTAGCTCATTCATGCTCAGATTTACTCGGCGATTGTGTCTGCCCAGCACTAACTAGAGCTGACAGCGCTAAGTATCTTGGAGTACAGATCGATAGCGGACTGAGATGGGACAAACAGACCGAAGCCATCACCACAAGAACAATGCGTCTTATCCATATATTTAAGTCCCTTAGAGACTCAGCTAGCCGAGACACACTGAAGATGGTATATTTTGCGCTGTGTCAATCGGTTCTAGGATACTGCATAACTGCATGGGGAGGCGCTACAAAAACCAGTGTTCTGAGGGTTGAAAGAGCGCAGAGGGCCATACTCAAAGTCCTCTGTAAAAAGCCCTACATGCACGCAACTACAGAACTGTACTCCGAATGTGGGGTTCTTACCGTACGGCAACTCTTTGTGCTCCGATCTATCCTTAGAACACATGTCGGTCTGCCTCCACCAAAGCCAAATAAGAGAGTAAATCTCCTTCCAAGAACCCAACACAAATCCGCTTTCGCAAAACACCAATTCTACATACTAGGTACACACATATACCATAAAGTTGACAAACAATTACATATTTTAAAATTAAACTTACACAAAGTGAAATCCATAGTAACAGAGTGGCTGCTACAAAAGGACTATACCTACACTGAATCTTTGCTCACATTCATCACGTAATAAATACATTTGCTCACCTATTACCACATACTTACACTACTACTGCTCACAATCATACGCTCTTATTACGCACCCATTAACCCAATCATACATTATAAGTGCTCACAATACGCGCTCATATTACCCACTCATAAACACACATGCTACACACCCACACTACACATGCCTAACACACACACCCTACTTACAATTTATAACATGTCAATAAATAAACAAAAAAAAAAAAAAAAAGCAGATAAATAAGAATCAATTCAGTACCGTTCACTTGTTGTCTTAAATCATATTTTATTCTAACGAATTAACTAGCCGAACACTGTCTCTTAGAATACAGGTTTATCCTAGTTTAAGAGGCAGGGTTATAAACTGATTTGTACAGGTTTACCAACAACTGTTTTATGTAATAAGTGTGTACTATCTGTATTTTTCTGTGAATAAACATTATTATATTTTATTTATCTCAGGACCCTGAGGTCCTGGACCTTTGGGAGGCGTACGAGGAGCCGAAGCCAACTCGCAGAGGCCCTTTAGATAATTATAAAGGAACATGATATCAACCGACGATTATCCCTGTACGCGCTATGCTAGTGCACCCAAGGACAACCCCCGGTTATTGAAAAACTGTTGCGACATATGGAGAACAAAGATAATAGGGCTATGGTTTTTGGAGTCTTAAGTGGACTGGTAACATGGAACTATGTCAAGACTATGGCCCCTGCCTGAACAACGTTATTATTATTATTATTATTATTTTCTCATAGTTGCTTTATAACCTTATAAAGGCAATGGAAAGGGCTATGCTCGGAGTTTCCTTGCGTGATCACATCAGAAATGTAGATATCCACAGGAGTACCAAGGTTAGTCCTTGCACACATGCACGATCTGCGCAAAGAGATGCAACGCCGGGGCGAAACTCCGCTGCCGCGACAAGTCGCAGCATGGCGGAAAGAGCTCCGGCGGGTTCTCATGGAGAAATGGCGACAACGACTGTCGCGACCCAGTGCTGAGCACGCCACAATTATGGCGGTAAGTCCCCTCTTTGAGGCGTGGTTGGAAAGAGCTCACGGCGTCCTCACCTTCCGCCTGACGCAGGTTCTCACCGAACACGGTAAGTTCGGGAAGTTCCTGCACCGGATTCGTGCGGAAGCGACGCCCGGGTGTCGCCACTGTGTGGAACGCCCGGAGGACACGGTGGAGCACACGGTGGAGGTGTGCCCAGCTTGGGCAGAGCAACGCCGTGTCCTCGTGGGGGCGATCGGCGGCGGCGATCTCTCGCGCCGGGCCTTGGTACAGGCCATGGTCCGGAGCGAGGAGGAGTGGCAGGCGGTCGCCTCCTTCTGCGAAGCAGTAATGCTAGCAAAGGAGGCGGCCGATCGCGTGAGGCAACGGTCTTCACGCCCCAACCGCCGCCGGGATTCCGATCCTGATTTCCGGCCACCGTAGACGCGAGCTTGCGGACGGCGAGCAATGGGTAGCCTGCCGTCCAACCGTCCGGTAACCGTCCGGACCGAGCCCAAGTCGTCGACGGTGCGTATTGTTCCACGCGCGCCTCAGGGAGATGTCAGTTAATCGTAGGGGCCCAGCAGGGTCGAAGCCTACTGGGGCCATGGGTAGTGTGAAAACAAAACCCGGGGCCCTGGGACGAAGGCAACGAAGGTACAGGAGTGGGTTTTTAGTCAGTAAAAGTCTGACACTATCTCGCGCTCCGCCCAAGAGCGAGATTTGTCATAAGATGATTTTCCCACCAAAAAAAAAAGAAAAAAAGGAGTACCAAGGTTACCGACATATCTCGAAGAATCGCCAAACTTAAGTGGCAAAGGGCAGGGGCCCACATTGCACGCAGAACAGATAGTCGATGGGGACGAAAGGTTCTGGAATGGCGACCGCGTACAGGAAGGCGTAGCGTTGGAAGGCCTCCTACAAGGTGGACCGATGACTTGGTCAGGGTCGCGGGAATCCGATTGACGTTGTGGCGACGCTTGGGGGAGGCCTATATCCAACAATGGACGTCTTTCGGCTGAAATGATGATGATGGTGACTATAACCTGGGTTGGCTAGCCTCGCTTGCCATGGTCATGGTTATAGATTAAACGCGAGTATAAATAACAAAAAGGAATTCATAATAATTGGGTCAACCAACTGCAGTACCATATCTGCGATTAAATTTAACATCTATATTTCCAAGATAATTACAAATGTAAAACCAATAATTTCAGAATTCTTAATCTCGATACTTAAGTTAACGATGATTCACTACAAAAATTACACAGAATATCTTTAAAAAATGATACCCAATATAATATGCATGGTAGTGTAACATGTAATTTGAACCAATTTGGCTTCGCTCCATTATATAATCATGTCTACGAAAGACGTATTTTGGGTGTACTTAACATTTTCGTTATTATTTACGTAATTTTACGACTTATGATTAATTTTTGACGTTAAATATATTGGCCTGTCATTATTCAATTCTCTTGAATGAATTTATATGAAAAATGGTAGTACATAAAATTGGATAGTTGTGTATCTTTTAGAATATTTAAAAGACGGCTTAAAATTTCTCAGCTTTTTATCAGTATGCATTTACTGCTTATCTACACCATCTTTCTCCCACAGTATCAATCGCGTGTTAAAACGAAGAAGATTTTAATAATATGTTAAATTATCACAAAAAAGTAAATGAAAGACGATTTATAATTTTGTTGTCCTTGTAAAGACGAATTCTTAATTTATTCAAGAATTGATTTATCACTTTAAGTTTAAATTACAAACAGTTGGCATAAACCCGCCTCTTTTTCTACTTATATCTTAACATTAATATTATTATTTTCGATTTCTTCATTATAAGCTATAGAAGAACGTTCTTAAATACGTTCATCATCATTTCCATAGTTTTCACACATACCCTTGAGTACATTTTGCATCACTGTATAGTCTAATAACTCACTGACATCCTCATTATCATTTTGAACCCATTTATGCTACACCCCTGCTATTAACGCTATTATTCATCCACAGTATCACGCAATTTCCGCCCTTTTGTTTCTGGCAACAAAAGACAAATTACCGCAGCAATGAAAGGTAGTACTGCAAATATAAGGGATGATATCCATCGTGGCTGTATATTGGCTACAAAAGGAGCAATCATTGCTCCTAATTTTGAAATAGATGAGCTTAGAGAAAAGCCCATATTTCTTATTGGTGTCGGGTATAGTTCAATTACGTATAAGTAAATGACGCAAAAGACAACAAAAGTAGACAGAACTCCAATCACGCCGAATATAGGTGATACCCAGATTCCGTTGGGAATCACGAGTAGTATGATCATTGCCACTCCGATGATGACCAAGGAACCAATCAAGGTAGCTCTCCTTCCGTATACTTTTACAATAACTGTCACTAATGGTGATATTGGCATCTGAAATCAACATTTTACAGCAGCTTATTATTTTGTGGCTACATTTTCATTTTTTTTATATAAAAATGTTGATATGTTTATATAATAATAAAAAAATTATAGTGATACTACTAATACAATGAATCTCATAACGTAATATGATTTATTATTTGTTAAGAAATACTGTTATCTTAAAAAAAAGGAACCAACCAACCAACACTCGGTTTTACCAGATTTTTACAAATTTTCCTGCGAATATAATCCGCAATAAAGTTGTTTTATGTCTAGCAGATTGTAATGATTGTCTGTGTTTTGGCGATATATGACTCCAATTACATTTATATAGTTACTTGTTTTAATAAAAGTTAATAAATCAAACATCTAAGCTAACCAATATATTTGATCGAAAATCCAATAGAATGTTAAATGAACTTGGAAAAAACACATCGACAGCATGCACTTCCTATGACATTTAATAAATACAAAAGTCACACCTATCCATTACGTTAAAGCAGCTAACGACAATTCAACTGACCTGTAGAACTCCAATAACAGCCGCAATGATGAATATATTCGATCCGAGTACCATGTTGTATTGATTGATACCAAAATAACATACCCCCGCCACAAACCACACGATGCATGATGACATCGTTATCATAGATAGTCGCTTTGTCTTGAATAAGTCACAGTAGTTCAGGTGTTGAGGTTTGTTCGAGTTTAGTTTTAGCTCTTGGAGACTATTTCTGACGTTGTCCTTTATGTTGGTGGTGTTAAGCTTGTTACTGGAAAAAAGTTACATTTACTTTTTTGTATATCTAATAAAGTTGTGAGACAAGTATTTAAGATTTATATGAATCAACCA
The DNA here is from genome assembly GCA_905147345.3 of Mythimna impura. Classification (NCBI taxonomy): domain Eukaryota; kingdom Metazoa; phylum Arthropoda; class Insecta; order Lepidoptera; family Noctuidae; genus Mythimna; species Mythimna impura. The sequence continues at coordinate 2,443,244 of LR990344.1, forward strand.
AAACTTTCATGTACTGGACTACTGTCAATCTTTGCAATATTCACTGTGAGTGTTTTACGATAAATAATAAATTCGTTATTTATTATGTCATAGATATAATAAGCGATACTAACAATTTAGCAGCTTTAGTCATTAGCTCAATGGTTTTGTCAGCTTTACCGTTCGCCATCAACCATCTTGGTGTCTCCGGCACAAAGAATAACAACACTAATATACCCGCAGATATACCACCAAATTCCAATAAATATACTCTCCACGATTTGGCTAAATACGCAAAACCTGAAAGTGTAGCTAAGGCTATTGAATCAGGAAAAATAGATAAGGGGCCAGCTAATTCTCTATGTTGAGGTCCTACTACTTCTAAAATATAAACTGAAGTTATTGACATAATCCCTCCACTGGCTAAGCCAACAAAGAACCTTAGACTAGTGAAGGACCAGTAGTTTGGAGCAAACGCTGTGCTTATAGTGAATACGACGTCGATGAAAGCAGATAGGATCAAAGCTTTGCTGCGACCAAACCTGAAATTAAAAAGAAACATTATGTGAACTGACACACAAAAATATGAACAGTATTTATTACAATAGATTTAAAGATTAGTAAGTATGTACAATTACCAAATGCCTATATACAGCTACCTTTGCCTATGTTTCCAAAAAAGTTGAGCCTTAAAGAAAAATGTTTTTTAAAGTCTTAATGAATTTGTGTCACATATCGACGAAGGAAAGTAATGTCAACATTTATATTGAAATGAATTAAATATTTTGCACAATACATTTAAAAGTAGAATTAAAATTGACGACATTTATGTTCAGATCGTACTACTTTTTACATCTATTGTAGCAAATAAATTATTATGATTATGAACAACATTTATTGTTATACATGTCTATACGAGCTTATAGGGACTTTAATTTTCGTCTTGACTATTTTAAAATGTATGTTTATCTCGTTTAATAAATTGATATACTTACGAAGAACCCTAAGGTAAATCTCACCTGTCAGAAATCCAACCAAATGCAGCAATACCGGCCACTAATGCAAACATGAGAACCATTTGCGTGAAACTTGCCATCCAAGCCCTATCGCAAATTAAATCAAAGTTTGATATAAAACTCTGTTCAAAAACATTTTTATCAAACTCATATTCTATACAGTCATTGTAACATGTTGAATTTTCAATTAGCATCGTAGCATTACTATTTAATCTTTTACAAACAAATTTGGTAGCTGGTGTTAGGAATAATATTGATAGGATATTCCACATAGCAATCAGTCTTCCCAAAGCTACAACTGTTACAGCTATAGCCTGCCATCTTCCAAATGCACCCATTGACTTGACTACATAATCATCTTCAAAGTTTTCTTTTACATCTGTTTCTTCTTGTTTTTGTTCAACTTTATAGCTGTCGTGAAAAATATTAAACTTCATATTGTCAGCAACCGGCTTGGCTCTGAAAATAACATTGAAATATTGTCTGTTATACTGTAAAAATATTTTGACATTGTAATAATATAATTAGGTTGCAACACTTTATTATTATGATCACGACTAGACTATTTGTCATACTATGTTGAGTCGTAAAAATTAATATGCCTTGGCATTATGATGCCAAGTCATATTTGTCGTGAGATTAAATGAACGTTTTTCTCTACAAGCACGATCATTAGGATAGTAAATATTTGGCAGTAACGTTACTTTTAATACGGTATTAAAATGTCTATGACACTAATTTATTGCGTCCATTATAGGCATGATGTCATTTGTATCGTCGTAGGGTAGGTTAAGTACAAATTTTACAAGTAATTAGTAAAGCCTTAGATTAGAACAGGAACCATTTGAAAATTCTATTACTCCGAAAAAAACTACTAATTAGAATTAAATTCATAGTTTTTCACAGATCTATTAATAATATAACATTTTGGGGTGCAGAAATATGTACCTCAAAATAATGTATATTGTCTTTCTTTCTAAATAATCATACTGAAGCAACAGCATATGCATAATAATCTACAAACAAAGAACTACCAACACCTACCCATCCCAAGATTGGAAACCCGATAGCACTTTAAAAATAAGTCTTCAGAATTCATACGAGGCTTAAAACGTTCCTCGTTAAGTTAAACATGTCGGAGGCATATATAATAACACATCGGTGGCTGCAAGCCTGTAATTTGAGGCACTTTCGAGTCACTCAATCAGGTAAACGCCGAGTGAAGCCGTTACTTAAAGCCCGACACTCGAAACGTTATATAATTCCATGTAATTGTGTTGAAAACTTTTTGAAAACAAAAGTGTATTGTGACGAAATGGAAGTGGTCTGTAATTTCAACGTGAGGGGTTATTGAATTCTGAGCGCTAGCTTTGTCAATTTAAAAGTAATGTGTGTGGAATTAGAGGCCGCTAAGTGCGGTTGCCGGTTTATTTTTGGTTTTCGTGGGTTTTGTTCCTTCATGTGTTATTGTTTGTTACAGCTGTTTGTCGTTTGCAAGCTGTTGCTTGCGTGTTAGTTAATTACCACCTTCAATATTTGTACAACTTCTTCCAATGAATTTACCCAATACATGCTCAGGTAATCACACTTATACTGTTCGTATAATTATCATTATCATCTTCTTCCTGGCCAATTTATTTAGGGTCGGCGCAGCATATCTTCTTATAAGAAGACATTAAAATCAGAAATGTCCAGTTCTATGTCATTGAATTCATAGATTCCTGATTAAAAATCACTGAATGTAACAAGCTAGAACTAAACAGTATAACCGAAGCCAATTCTCAATCACCCATCTAAGCAAATACCTTTCACATAATAACCAATCCTCTTTCCGTGTTACGAAACTATCCAAAAGACTGACCACACAAACGCGAGCCCCCTTCATCATCAGCGGCAATACTGGCAGACCTTTCAGCCTAACTAATGGTTATCGCGTATAATGTGCAGCCTAACCGCAGCGCTGGACGCGAGATGAGTAATCGAGGAACTTGATAGAGGTGGGAAGAGAATCGATACGAGCGGGTTTAGTTTATGTGGTAATGATATAAGAAAAATAGCCATTGTCCATAACCATTTTTTGTGCAGACATTATAATGATTTTGGATTGGATATACAATACTGCACATAGGCAAACAAGTCAACAGAAGATTTTAAAAGTACAAAGTTATTACGATTATTAAGAGAGTCAGCGTAAGCTACAATGGTATTATTTTTATTGTTACAATATTAGTAAATACAACCTAGGGGTCTTTAAGTCAAGAGTGAATAGGTTACTTCTAGGCAAGCGTGCTCCATCGTCGGCCACATCATCGCTTACTATCAGGTGAGATGGTGGTCAAACGCGAGCCTTTCAATAAAAATAAAAAAAAAACGATTTGCGGTCCTGGTTCTTCTAAATATATGGGATATTGCTAATTATAAAGGATTTTTATATCTTTAAGACTTTGTAGATATCTTCCATATTAAACTATACTTAAGTTAAAACTAAACTATTAGGAATTCATAGAATAACCATGTAAATTCGGAACCCTTCATCTTGGCGTGGGAAAAACTTCCAAGGGAGTGTCAGACTATTACTGACTAAAACCTGGGTCTGTTCCTTCAATTATCCTTTACGTTCCAGGGCATATCTTTCCAACAATAGATTATAGACACTGACAACTCTTGAACGCAGTTAAGTTGTGTTGATCGGGTTCAACTTCATAGATAAAATTCGCCTTCAAACGAGTTTTATCGATTATATTGATCTATCAATCTAAAAATCGATACTCTTCTGCAACTAAACCACCTCTATACCCAGCCACTTACAGCCACAGATTTATAGCCCCCCGGAGCCCCAGTCACCGGTCATTACCATGATCGGACACGCCGTCACGTCACTCCTTAATATCGGGCCGGGGCAAATTGATGGGAATGCCTCCGATTTGCTTTGCCCGTAAAGTGGACTGTTTGTGGGCTAACCGCTCGTTAACTTGCAGCACTCATTTTGTTGGGTGGTTTTGGAATTTGATCGTGAGGTTCTTGTTTTGAGGTTTGAAGACTTTTACGGTCTAACAGTTGGTTAGGTCGATGTCAGAAATATAGCCCTCAAATACCTATACATCATGAACTAATAGTTTTAACCCCTCGAGCGCTGATTGTAATTTGCGTGCTTAATTGTCGTTTTGTACAAACGGGTGTATGAACCAACAATTATATTGAATATATTTTGAAATTTATAATGAATTTAGTTCTGACAATTGAAAGAATGTATTTTGACATTTAATGAAATTATGACATTTACAATTTTTATCGACTATGTTATTGACACATACACACACAGACCCATTTCATTGGGTATTCCATTTAATTTGAGTTGAAGGTGCAGAAAACCTCAAACGGCGTAAATATAATAACCTCTTCGGAGGTTATATATTTGAGCCGTTTGGGGATGAAAGTGTTGAAACACTAGGGCCATGGGGTCCGAGCGCTCATCGAGTTGTTCGAGATAAAACAGCTGGTCGACTCTTCGCGTGACCAGAGGGCTGGACTTTTCTTCGGTCAACGAATCAGCATTGCCATCCAGCGTGGCAATGCTGCCAGCGTTCTGGGCACTTTTCCCATTGACATCGATGTGGACGAATTTTTTGATGCCCTATGAATTATTTCTACCCGTTTGTACATATTATTATTTTCAGTTTGTTTATATACTTATTAAGTTATAATATTTAATAGTTAAGATGGATATAGTATAAATTAATAAAACTTAGCACAGCAGTTTAAAAAAAATTTGAGTTGTATATCCGATTTTTTTTCTAATTATAACTTTGTTCTCTTAAAATTGTACTTCTACCTACTTACTTTTATGAAATTGCTGTATCTTTATGAAAATAGTTAAACAAGTGCACATGGACCGACAGGGTCCATGTGCACTTGTTTAACTATTTTTAAGATCTTATTTAACACATGTGGTATAGCAATAAAGAATGGATTCTTTTTAAAATTCAAATTAAAACGTATTTTTTTTTTCAATACAATTATTTATTTACAATTATATATTTATTTTAATATATTAAATATTATAAAGTATTAAATTGAATTGAAATTTATTCGGCCGAAAATGTTGATCTCTATATATTCGTTTTTCCTAGAAAAATCCAGAAAACGTTGTTGTTTTATTTCTTTTTTAATTTTTTTGGTGATTTTGCGTAAAAACGCGCAATAACGTAATAATAATACCACATACGATATATATAATATCCGGCTTCGGAAATTGTCGACTGATCACAAACTGATCGCAAGTAATGCGATTAACTATTGAAAATTCATTCAATATTATTACAAAAGCTTTTCTTGAGATGGGAAATCATCAAATGTCTTCTACCGCTCTAGGGTGGGCGTATCAGACTTTTACTGACTAAACCCACCTTATGTTCCTTTTTCCCTTTGCGTTCTAGGGCCACGGTAAATCTTTCATACGTTCCAAGTTCCAATTGAAACCCTAGCAAGCATTCACGACGGTAAGTCCCCTCTTTGATAGCTTACCGTCCGGCCGTCCGGTAATTAGCCGGACCGAGCCCAGTCGTCAACAGCGCGTAGTTATCCTCGCGCTCCTCAAAGAACTGTCAGCAAACTGTAGGGGCCCAGCAGGGCCGATGCCCACTAGCTAAGACCGCGGGGAATTTCTGAAAAGGAAACCCGTAGTCCTAGAACGCAAAGGGCAACTAAAAGACACAGGTGTGGTTTTAGTCAGTAAAATTCTGACACAAAGAACGAGAAAAATCATTGGATAATTTCCAAACTTAAAAAACCCCTAGCAAGCATTGGCTCTGTGTCCCTTCACAACAGCTTCTTTATAGTAGCTATGATCCGTTTAGTATTTTTCTCGCAAATCAACATTTTGATTTGATACATTTCATTTCAGATACTATACTGTATACCTAGCTTTTACAGGTAGGTATCTACTATTATAAAAAAAAAAAACAAATCGTAGTTTTAACAACAGCCAATCAATAAATATTCCTAATTTAAATACAAATCCGTTCAAAATTAAAATCTACAATTGTATAGACACATTCACATTTATCTCTGAGAACGATTTTTTTTTTTAATTTACTCGGTGAAGTGGCGAAGCAAACGGCGAGAATTCTTCGTCTCGTCCGTCGTAAATATTTCAGAGAAGAGTTTTTAATCAGTCGTCAAGCGATTTACAAATTAAACAGGGGCCGTGTTATGAAGAAATATCGCAAGCTGTGAGTGTGTATTTCCATTAGCTATAGAAATATCGTCTCGATAAAAATATTATGGGATTGTTAACATCAAAGCTTTATGAGACTTCTGAACCAGAGCTCCCATGAGTGATGAAAACAATATAGGTACCTACGTCTTGCGGACCCTTTGCAGTTTGACTATATTTAAATATTGGCAGACTTTTCCATCACAGCTAGTATTGTATAGTTCATGCCCAATCGATGGAAGAAGAACGATTTTAGCACTAAAATAATGTCGAACTTAGACTTCTTAAAATAATAGGAGCTTGGTAGTACTAGTTATAGATCGAAAGCTCAAGAGAGATTCTTTGCCATAGTGAGTAGTCTAATACAATATTAGACTGTCAGATAGTGTGACAGTCCGCCAGAAAAATTATAGCGAATCTGCAAAAAAATGACTACATTAATGCAAATCTCGTTTCGTACGTACAGTGAAAACCAACGCGAAATAAGAAATATCGTCGGCGGAGGATCCCCGCAAAAAGCTCGCAAATTTCGTCATCAATTATCATTATTAGGGAGCGAAGCAACGGAGACGGCGGTAATTGAGTTTTATAAATGGTGTCGGCTGGCGGCGACGTGACTGTCATAAATAGTCACGTGACAACTCGCGACCCTGAAATAAGCGCGCTCGATTTTTGAATATGAGTTCTGCTCTTTTGTTTTCTTCTTTATCGTGCGTATGTCGTGGCCAGATCGTAGAAATTGATCATGATATGGCCAACTAAAACAAGCCATATCGTTTAAACGATAACATAATTGATATGTCAATCCTCGTTTGGACATAATATCATTGATGTAGGATTTTTATGATAATAAAAGGTCTAAAGAAAGTAGGCCGAATGTAGATTGAAATATCATCAAACTTTAACGCTAGCCGACCTGGCCAGTTTTACTTGGCCATATCATGAAGTGATCAATTCAAAAAAATTCAAATCAAATATAACTCATAACGATTAAATAGTTCATGCACAAAGGCGAGCTTAAGTCAAGTTTTCTCCAAGAAAACACTGGGTAATAAAGAGAGATCAAATCACATAAAATCAAATCAAAGCATGTATTACAAATAATTTACCAACGGGTCCAAAGGTTTATTTGAAACTAGCTTCTGCCAGCGGCTTCGCCCGCGTCAAAGTAGGTTTCTCCATACAAACTTTGGACTCCCGTTTCATCACCTTAGCCGGTGAATTTTGGAAAAATCCTCTCTTAGTGCTCGCCCACGTCATAAAAGGAAACCTTGTGCAAAATTTCACGTTACTAGTCCCAGTAGTTTCGGCTATGCGTTGATATGAGTCAGTCAGTTTCTCCTTTTTTAAACATATATAGATAAAACATTTGTAGGTACTTTTGAAAGGTGAAGAAGTTGGTCAGTAAGAAAAATTAAGCTCATTCCAAAGAATAGATCTCTATGGAGAGGAACGTGCAAAAAAAACTCCATCTTTGTTTTGCTTATTCTGCTGTCTATTGTCATAGACGATCACGCGACGAGTCGAACTTGAACGATTCCAGCTTTATTTTTCAATAAGAATTCTCTTTTGTTTTTATTTGAAAAAGGAATTTTCAAATTTTGTTTTTTCTTTATTTAGTTTGTTGTTTGTTATCATAAAACGGTTTTATTTATCTATGATTAGGACAAAGCCATTTCTTTAATGTGGCAGAGCACACCAGCATAACCTGGATTTAGCGCTGTTTATTCCAAAGGGGAAGTCTCTTTTGTCTTGATTTTTAAGAATTGGTATGTGGTCACTGATAGGCAGACCTTCGTAATAAGGAGTGTTTTTTAAGCACAGTACACAGTACTGTGCTTAAAAAACACTCCTTATTACAATTTGACCCAAAACTGCATATGGATAAGTGGCGGAAGGGTAGGGTATGCCAAACACAAACTGTTAGAACAGCGCACTCCCATAATTTCTTCCTCTTTCTTGGACCTGACTTATATAATAAGCTAAATCAAACCCTCAGTATCTATCCAATGACTTATTACAAATGAAAAACCTCAGTAACCAAATATCTTAAAGGTTTGGACTATAGGGGTACCGAGGACTTGTTGATACCGTTAAGTTGACTCGCCAATCTCATTCAATAAAACATTGTTCCCCTCAGCCTTTCTACTCTTTGATCATTGCGCATTATACCCGCTACTATTTATATTCGCTCCACAAGCACAATACACATACATAATCTTATTCCCTTCTACTCAAGCACCATTTCACTCCACAAGCTTAACACACCAGCACAATCATAAATATTTCCTTCTCGCACTCCCTAGTTGCTCAAAAAATCTTTTCTATTTTCCTAAATATTTTAACTCCTTTTGTTTTTATTTTTCGTATTTTTGTTTTTATCGATTTAAACTTTGAATAACATCTCTAAATTGCTGTGAAACAATGTTTAGTTTATAGGTACCAAAGTTGTGTGGCTGCGGGAGAGACCTGGTTCTTATGGAAACCTAATTTAGGCACCAGTCTCTCACTTAGTTGAACTTCGGTGTGCAAATTGTAAAGTGTTAGCAAGTGTTAGTACACGTCTTTTGCGTTATTTGAAATCTAATGGACGCCACTGACCCTACTTTTGTTGCAGGTAGAAATTATCTAAAAAATTAACCATTGAAGAAAAGACTTCTCTTTCGCCCGTGGTAGGTCCACGGGCGCCTGTCATCCATGACCAGTACTATCAACATAACAATTCAATGTACAGAAATCTTTCTCCAAAATTAAAACAGGAAGTATTGTTTACAAACCCGTGAGATGAAAGATAAAGACTTTAAAACGGTCACTAATTAGCGGACGAAGATATTTCCTTCATTCCGCCATTTTGATTTTTAGGGTTCCGTATCTAAGTCGACAAAAACGGAACCCTTATAAGATCTCTTTGTTTTCCGTCGGTCAAGACCCTTTTTCTTACGAACGCGTGGAGGTATAAAGCTGAAATTAATATCAGATACTGACTGCTACCCAAAGCAGCATTGAAAAAATCTTACTTCTAAGTGTACGCAATCTAAAGATAAGGCCTTTTATACTCCGTTTTTAGACGCGAGTCTAATTCGAATTCGAGAATTGAATTATTTACAACTACATAGGTAAGTTTGTACGGAACCTCGGTGCGCAGGTACAACTCACACTGTCTTAGCCGGTTTTTTTCTGTATGTGTTGCTTTTCTTAATGCGTGGTGTTGATTGATGTGTTGTGGAAATTAAAAGATGATTGGTAATGTATGGTGTCCATTAACTAGTTTTTTTTTTTAAAGAAATTGTGATGTTCAGATTCTTTGTCAAACACATCAGGTTGTGGGTTGTCAATCATTTTATGCTGGAAATTGTTGAAGTAATCGTTTACCGTTTAATTATAAAATGGGGCACAATGATAATAAAATATTTTAACTATTTAAAAGAGCACTTATCAGCCTGAACTAGGTTGAATGGCTACTGGTATTAAAATTATACATCTAAAATTAAGTTTATAGGGTGCAATCAATTGGGCATGCCACTATCGCGACGTTAAGTCCCCTCTCTGAGGAATAGTTATAGAGTAGCCATGACGTCCTCACTTTCCGCCTGACGCAGGTCCTCATCGGACACGACTGTTTCGAGAGTTACGTGTGTCGGATTCGGTGGGATGAAACGCTTGGGTATCGCAATTTTGCGGATCGCTTGGAGGACACGGTGCAACATACGGTAGAAGTCTGCTGGGCGGAGTACGGAAGGTGATTGGGGGCGGCAACCTCTCACGTCCGGCCCTGGCTCAGACCATGGTCTCGGGCGAGAGGGAATGGGGAGCAGTCGCCTTCTTCTGCGAAGCAGTAATTCGAGTGAAGGAGATGGCCGAAATCGTGTGGAAACGGACATCCTCACACCCCAGCCTCTGCCACAGGAGATAGTACCCCAAGCGTCGAGAGTCGCAGGGTGATTCTCAGCAACCGTAAGTGCGGGTTTACGAAAGACGAACAATGGGTAGCTCGCCGTCCGACCGTTACTTAAGGACCGAGCCCGAATTATCGACGGCGCGTAGTGTTTCATGCAGAGCAGAGCAGTGGTGGCTGAGTGGTAACGGCCCCGGCTTACGAGTTGTAAGTCGCGGGTTCATACCCAGCCAGGCGTATTACTTTGTGTAATTTATTTTCATCACCACTGATCTCAAAACGGTGAAGGAAAATATCGTGAGGCATCGGCATGTCCTAGAACCAAAAATTCGAAGACATGTGATATTCACCAATCCGCACTGGGCCCGCGTGGTGCATTACAGCCCACTTCCTCTCCTAGAGAGGAGGCATGAGTCCCAGCAGTGGGAACATTATAAGTCTGATTATGCACCATAGTCCTGAATAGCAACTGAGGCTCACACGTTGGTTTTAATCACTAAAAGTCTGACACGTCTTCTTACTCCACCCTAGGGATTGATGAAGTCATTTGATGATTTCCAACCTCAAATAAAAGTGCAATCAGTTGCCAAGGTTTTGAGATTGTTCGAAAGAGTCATTGTGACCCTAGAACGTAAAAAACAACTGAAGGAACATGGCTGGGTTTTAGTCAGTAAAGTATGATGCTTTCTCTTTTGCTCCACCCATTCATCATCATCATTTCAGCCAAAAGACGTCCACTGTTGGACATAGTCCTCCCCCAAGTGTCACCATAACCACCGGTCTTGTGCGTCTCGCATCCATCGGATTCCCGCGACCCTCACCAGGTCATCGGTCTAACTTGTGGGAGACCTTCCAACGCTGCGTCTTCCAGTACATGGTCGCCACTCCAGAACCTTTCGTCCCCATCAGTCAGATGACCATCTGTTCTGCGAGCCGACTATGTGCCTTGCGCACTGGCACTTAAGTTTGGCGATTCTTCGAGCTAAGTCAGTAACCTTGGTTCTCCTTCAGATATCTTCATTTCCCATTCACCCGGAGGGTAAGGCTGAGTAGACAAGTATCAATCGAGTGTTTAACTTTTTATCACCTCATTCATATAGATAATGTCTTAAAAATGTCTTAAAATCCGCAGTCAAGTTTCCTTTACTAGAATTTCCTGTTACTAAAATTACACCCATCTTAATAATGAAAACATATCGCTACATCGAGGTACAGTCATAATAATTAGCATTGTAAACAAAGTCATTTCACTTCAGTATCGCTGTACTGATTGGTCGTAACTCCTGCACTTCCGAGACAATACTCTTTGAAATCTTCCTACAGCATTATGTCCATTGATCAGGAAGTTTGGTAAATTTAGGATGTGGTGCTTTGACAGAAAATTATATGTTTACTAGCTGTCCCTCGCGTCTTCAGCTATTGGCTAATCATTCGCGATTATCAAACTTTTACTAAGCAATATGAAATGTCAATGTATTCTTCAAAGGTTCATTCAAGTTATGCCATAATGACCCGTCTTGAACGTTTCGCATCCATCGCTTTACCGCAATCCTCACCAAGTCTTCGGTCAACCTTCTGAAGTTTCTGTATGCGGTCGCCACGTCAGAACCCTTCTACCTCTTAGATCATCTATTCTGCGAACAATGTAGCCTGTTCAGAGTCTTCTGGTCGGTTGTTAATACTACGGATATCTTCATTTCTGATTCGATCAAGCAAGAAAATTCCTAGCATAGCCTTCTTTATTGCAATAAAAGTGAAGAATTTTTTGGTAATGTACGAGTAATTGACGTAGATTTTTTTTTATGACCAAAAATTTATTTCGTCCGCTAGTCTATATTCTGTGAGGCACCACATCCATCTCTTATCTCTTAACACTCCTAGGTCCAAGTTATCAGTGGTCACGTCTATCATACACAATAACCGTTAATTCTAACAGTCGCTACAATAACGTTAATATTTACTGCGATATAACTGCTAAACGGTCTCTCAAGGTGTCTGCACCGATAGTGATGTGTTCGTAAATATCTTGTATGGCAGACAGTTGTGTGACTGTGTGTGTGTGATTTATTTTATGAAGTGAGACTGATTGTCTGAGAATTATTTTATGACTGGGCGTTGATAAAATAGTCTTCATATTGTGTTTGCGAGGGAAATCTTAATAAGACGGGCCAGTCTGACGATGTCAGACTTAGATATATTTTTCTCTCTTTACTCAACATTTTTTTTGTGCTGGGAAATGATCAAATAACTTCTCCTGCTCTGGGTGGAGTAAAAGGGAGTATCAGTCTTTTATTGACTAAAACCCACCTGTGTTCTTTCAGTTGCCCTTTGCGCTCCAGAGCCACGGAGATTCTTTAATAAAAAAAACTGCAACCTAACATAACACTGTATCTTGTTTTATAAATCATCTATTTAGGATTTTCGTGTTATACTCCAAAGATTGATAACGTAAAGGGTCCTATTGATGATGATTTTTTAGAGGACAATACCATAAATTTTAATAATTACTTACAAAGAGATAAAAATGCACACCCAGAACATTAACAAAAGTTACGCCATCTGCTAAAGAAGAAAAACATATCAATAAACAACTCACATTTATCAACAAAACAGAACATAACTCGACTCTCAAGAAATAAAAGAAAATCCTTATTAATTCTTCGTCTCGACAAATTATGAACCAAAACAAAAATAAAAGAATAACTAACGACCATCTGTAACTCAAAGGCTAATTAAAATAACGATGCTTCAAAACGATATGACAATGAATAACTGTGTTGTAATGATTTGAAATTCAGTTTTTAACAAAGATCTTCACTTAAGTTTGTATCTGAATAATGACAGTAAAGTTAGCTTACATGTTTGTGAATGCACCCACAATTTAGGAGTAATCTATAGTGTTTTACATGTTTGTAAATATACTCACGATTTAGGAGTAATCTATAGTGTTTTACATGTTTGTGATTGCACCCCCGATTTAGGAGTAATCTATAGTGTTTTACATGTTTGTGAATGCACCCCCGATTTAGGAGTAATCTATAGTGTTTTACATGTTTGTGAATATACTCACGATTTAGGAGTAATCTATAGTGTTTTAAATGTTTGTGAATACACCCACGATATAGGAGTAATCTATAGTGTTTTACATATTTGTGAATGAACGCACGATTTAGGAGTAATCTATAGTGTTTTACATGTTTGTAAATGCACCCACGATTTAGGAGTAATCTATAGTGTATTTTATAACTTGTTTTTTAAATAAAACTTCATATAAATTTGGTTGGTACCCAAAATATAGACATGTTTTAAAAGGATTTTTTAAGACATGAACTACAGAAAGATAAACCCGAGCATCTTATACATAGATTAAACTAACTTCTGCTAACGGCTTCGGCCGCATAAATGTGGAAAATGATCCCAAAACTATTTATTTCTGTTCCAAGACTTGGCCTACCCGTATGCCAAATTATTTCCAAAGATACTTAGTCATTTAAGCATGAAAAAGTAGCAACCATATACATACATACAAATTTACGCCTTTAAAATATTAGCATAAAAAATAAAATAAATAAATATATAAAATACATTATTTTTAAAATATTGATATGATAATAATTTCGTAAAACTAGACTAGATAATAATCTACGAATATTTTTTTAAACTCTAATTAACATCGTCAGAATTAAACATAAACTTCTCACCACCACACCGCAGAACATTCCCGTTTTTCATTCAAAATTAATTCTTAAAGGGCGCTATTTGTTACACTCCAAGATAAAGAACATCTAAGAAAAACGCCGGGGAGGCATCTCCTCTAATAGCTTAACTTTTCATCTCGCTAACAAATTAACAAGCGGCATCTCTTAATGCAAATACAACGTGATTAATAACACCAGTTTTTTTTTTCAACGTTATTAATAATAGCAGTTATTTTTAACAGCTATTTTTTAGCGGCGTGGAATATTTTTTACCAGCTGTTGCGTCCAATTGTAAAGTTTGAAGTGAGAAGAGGGATGGGTGTATCAGTCATTGTCATTGTCGATGTGGAAAATAAGCAAAAGGAGTTTTTTTTATTATTGATAGGCTCGCACTTGACCACTATTTCACCAGATGGAAAGCGACGATGTGGTCAACGATGGAGCACGTTTGCCTAGAAGTATTCACTCTTGACTTAACGATTAGCTGTCAGGATCTGACTCCGGCAGGGTTTCGTGAAAATCAAGTTTTACACATTGAATGCCAACTACAAGATTTATGTCGTAGATGATTTCTTCTCAGATGCCACTTACTCATAAAAACAAAAACTCGTGGTATCTTACTACGAGTGTCTCGTAGATGCCTCTAATGAACATTTTAATATTGCTGGTATCTAAGTACGAAATATCTAGTAGACTATGTATGACGTTTATGGGCACTGTTAGTTAATTAATAATGACGCGAGCTAAGACATTTCTCGTATAGACTGATAATGTTTGGTGGGAACCGAATTTGTTTCCTTAAAATTCTTGGCATTCAATGTGTTATGATTTTCATATATCAATTCGTCTTGCTATCTCTTACATTAATTTATACATTCGACAAAAATTCAGTCCTAGAAAAGTTTTCACTTAATTGCTACCTATATTTTCTTTAGTTCTCTTACAACCCATAGATATTATCAATACGAAGCATGTAAAACAAAGTCGCTTTCTTCGTCTGTCTCGTAGGTTTATTCGCTAATCCTTCGTAAACCAAGCAACGGATTTTGAAGTAGGTATAGCATAGCATAATAATCAGCCTTATAATGTACCCACTGCTGGGACTCAGACCTGTACCTCTAGGAGAAGGAATGGGGTCGTAATCCACCTCGCGGGCCCATTGATGGATGTAACATGTCTTCGAATTTTTGGTTCTAGGAGATACCGTTTTCAACACGATGTTTTTCTTCACCGTTGTGAGACAATTGGTGATGAAATAAATTACATAAAGTAATGCGCCTGGCTGGGATTGAACCAGCGATTTTACAACTCATAAGTCGGCGCCATTACTACTGGGCAACAACTGCTTTAATGATAGATGATGATGATTATGTATGTATATTCAAAGAAGTAGATAATAATAGATATTCTAAATTGTATTGTATATTTACAATAGTATTGTGTTTTGACATTAGGTACCTTGACATTGAATTGCTTAACTAGCTTTTTCTCGTGGTTTCACCCGCATACTAAACATATAGCCTATGTCACTGAGGAATAAAGCAGCTTTCTATCGGTGTAAAAATTTTCGCAATCGGACCAGTACTATCAGAGATTACCTCCTACAAACAAAATAACAAACTTTACCTATTTATAATATTAGTGTAGATTAACTTGTATTATGGAATACTTTAAAATTGTTTTTTGTTGTCCAGGCATATTTTATTTGAGTATTGAGACTTAGCTGGCTTGATTGTTAATTTCTCACAAACATTTATACGCCCTCTGGCATAACACAACGCTTTCTTTATTACCTTCTTGCACCGTTATTATTGTACCAATGTATAACGAATGAATAAATAACATTATGACTAATGTTAATTTATGATTGTAACATCATTAACAAAGTCGGCATAGACATAAATAAACACAACGTAACGTATGTACGGATTAATTGTTTCCTTCTGTTCCAAAAACTTATTACAAAACAATTCTTATCAAAACTGAATACCCTATTTTTATATTCCACACACAATTTAGTAATAAACAGATAAGGGGCACAAAAAAATACTTTATTATGCTGGCCAACACCATAAATCATAGCGCAATGATAGTACGTTCACACTCCATGTCATAACTGTCGATGATAAAACACTTGATTTATTGCATAGAAAATATTGATAAAAATATTCAATGATTTATGAGAGGAAACTGGGGTTTTATTGTTGGGGTCTGATTAACTGTTACATTAACGTATGCTGAAGAAATAATACAGATAGGCAACATTACAAGTTCTCAGTTTCAAGGTTCTGGAGTGACGACTACCAGAAGACAAATCGAAAACGTTCTGCTCCATGGGTTGTCCGAAAGGGAACCCCGAGGTCGTGGGACGCAAGATAAAAAAGAAACATAGGATTGGGTTTTAGTAAGTAAAATTCTGACACGACCCTCCCACCCCGCCCTTGAGCGGGAGAAGTAATTGAATGATTTCCCACCTAAAAAAAAACATTCTGGTAAGGGTCGCTTGACACATGTCACTAAAGCATAAGACGAGTCAGTGTTCAGCAGTGATGATGACGATGAAGTAAAGACTTATTTCAAAACTTGCAAGTGATTTTGGCACAAAAGTAAAATTTCACATAATCTGACACTAGGTATATTTAAATACCAGGGATCAATGTAAAATGATGCAGGAATATCTTGATCATCATGCTCTTATGGGACATGGACACAAGTTAGGACGAATTTCACAAATGAAAGTGAACGCACCCAAAAAATTCATCCTCAGCCTTATTTTTTTTCAAAACCCGTATCTTTATTCAGATTCAGATTTATTTATATGTAAACATAGGTTACAGACACACATGAGTGTGCGATGTTACATTTTTGTTGGTTCTCTATGCTTTGCCATTAGGCGTACAAATGTTAGTATTCATTTAATATATTTTATTATTTATTTCACAAAATTTAAAAATTATTGAAAGCGCTACAATGTTGGATAGATCAGAACAATATTCTTCTGACAATTCATAGTACATGAAGCTCAACCTTCAACCGTTCAGGTAATATATATTTTTATCAGGTATATATATATTTATCAGGAATACTTTCCTCAACATCCAAAACCAAACCAAGAATGATACCAGCTATATATGACTATGTATAATAAAGACTATACGGCCGATGAACAAATTGGTAATTGCAATGGAACTCGACGCCCATCCTTTGGAACCTGCCCCTAATGATAGACACAAAGAAAAGGGCTGTCACAATCAGCCACTCGTCTTTGTTGGAAACTAGGTAATAATAGGTTACTTGTTAATAAAAATCCTGCTAATTGCTGACAGGATGGGCGACCATTACTGCAAAGATGGACGGCCAATAGACGGAAGCGGCTGTCTTTCGATGACATGCTAAATACATGCTGGTTGTCAGCCATAATAATACAGAATATAAGTTTGATTGAAAGGAAAATATAAGGGTTAGCATATTACGTCACGGTAGGTGATCAGGAACGCCTTGAAACCGTTATTAGTGTTTGTTGAGAATTCTTTGGCAAGCGCGATGGTCTTTAAGACTTGTGTTTTTGATCAAGAAATTAGTCTCTTGCAATAAAGTCAAGCTGATTAAACTTGGGCCCTAGACACAGTAAAAGTCTATTGGTGATTGGGTTTGCTGACGGTGAATAATGGGAAGCTCATCGTCCGATAAGGACTTGGCCCGAGTCGAAGGTGCGTTGTGTTCCACGCGCATCCTGCTGATACCTGCCAGGGCTGAGAGGATCATTCAAAGGTCACCACGGCCCTAGAGCGTAAATGACAACTGAAGGATTACTCTCTTTCTCCACCCAGAATGGGAGAAGTTGTTTGGTGATTTCCCATTCTCAAAAAGAAGTCTGTCGGCAATAATCGTGATTGTCGAAATGCCATCATTTTTGGAATTGGTCACGTGATATTTTCTAAAGTTTCCGCAAACGTTTTTGCTATTAGAAAACCACATTTGTCTAGTTAAAGGCTACGGCCTAATCTTTCGTTGCGCACAAATCGCACGCTCGTTTCACCTATTATACGACTGTACGATACGAAATTGCGATTCATCTATCAGGCACATCACACTGGTGTATCTTACTTGAATAATAACAATCACTCTGAAGCGTTTTTTACATCGAACTCCTTCGAAAGACCTTGACCGATTGTTATGAAAATTGTGTATATTTGGTAGGTCTAAAAATAGGTCGTATGCTATTTTTTATCCTGCCACCCTACCCCTATTTTTTTTATAATTTATATGACAGATCAAAGTTTTAAGTTGGATTTCATAACCATAGATACTCGCTTATACAGTCAACGTAAACAAGCCCTAAAGAAGCAAACCGCTCTTTGTAAATACCTCTTCAATGCAACGATATCCTGCCAGCAACCACTTATTTAGTAGCTCCTATAAATGATTACATGTAGTTCCTAAATTATAGACCCAGTAACTGGACGGATGGACAGGACTGGACATAGCAATGTCATAACACTGTGATATTATGGTTGTCAGGTGCTGTGATTACTACTGACATCCTTATGTAACCGTTTCTTGGAAACGACTTGAGGATGTCATTTGCTTTTAACACTAAGTAGTACTTTAAGCACTCGTATAGTCAAGTTTTGTGCGATAACTTGGGTCTATTTAGTGCTACACAACTCGAGATTTCCGAGCTATTTCGAAAAAGTTTCGTAATCGTTGAAGTATGTATATAAGGAAAGAGACCCAGAAGAAATGTTCACATTGTGTTATGGGCAGGAAACCCTTGTCCAATGTTAGGGCTCCCACACAAAACTGCCATACGATGCGATGCGGCTTTGCATCGCAGAAATCTATGATGAGATTTCATACGGTAAAGCGATGTCTGTACAATGTGCAATGCGAATCAATTCGCTTACAATGCTTCGTGCGAACTCGCAGATTTTTACGATGCGACGGCGACGTCACGACGCAGTTTTGTTTTTGTTACTTGTCACAACAGTGTCTTCTTATATTTCCCTGATCAACCACTCTTTTCTTTGGCCTGCCTCTCCATGCCCACACCAAGACAAACGATTCCCTACTTTGTTTTTTTTTCTTTCAGTAATATTCGTCTTTTATGTCGGAAACATTGTGTGATCTAAAGAGATATTTTCTGGGGCCGAACCCAGAAAATATCAGGTGATGACACAAATATTGCCCTATACATATGCGATGCAGGATTTTATTTTTTTTAGTTTCTATGTAGCGCTATAGATATCGCTGCAATTTAAAAGATCAAAACAATTACCTAGTAAATATACATACAAACAAATAAATAAATACTTACCTCGGTCAGAGATTAAACATTGCCATACAACGTGCCAATACCGTCAGCCCTTTGGGTACACTTACAGTCGACAGCGATGCGGATGGAGTAGGAGTTTTAGGGCCTTTAGTGTATAGGTACCTATTTAATTAGTTAAGTGTTTTTATTTTTCTTGTTTTAGTATTTAATAATAAAAAAACAGTACCTAAATATATATGATGATCCTTCTGTACATGTCCCATGTTACTTTGTGGTCGCGGTATCATCTGTTGATCTCACAAATTCATCAAACCAAGACCTTCCTACTTCCTACCTTCATCACTCGCAAAAACCCGTAAATCCCCAAAAAAAGCATAAAATAAATTCAGGCACATTCATCGAGTTTATTTGGCGGCCATAACTCAGTAATATCGCCAAAGACTGCTCCATTTAACGTGACTTACGGCGCGTGGCGACAGATTTCATAAAAATAGTCGGCCAACTGTGATTCAGATGTTTTATTACTAATGATATCATGGAGCTTAGCGAGGAAGGTGGATTGGAAGATATTACGAGACATGGTTAAGGTTTTAAAGAGCATCGTATTGGATGAAATGTGTATGTTCGATAAGTCTTTTAAATTGTCTTTTGAATTATGCTCGCCTTTGTACATTAAATTATCGAATCACTTAAGTTTTGGTGTACAATAAATTTTAGTTACGAATTGATAGATTGATAAATAAAACAATTATTTGTTGCAACATAAAACACACACCACAGCACAATGAAATCTTAAATAAACTAAGCACGTATCTACACAAAAACAACAAAAAAAAAGAATAAAGAAAACAAATAAAAATAATAATAACAATGAAAATAAATACACAAAAAAAAAATTTTACGTAATAATAGTGGCTATGTAAACGCAGGTATACTGAAAAAAAATCAAACAAAAAAGAATTGGCGTCGAATACGGAACAAGTTTCGGAGGTCTTTCAGTAATAACTCGGAAAATAGAAACGGAAGAAGAAGATCTTTTTTTCCATTAATAGGTACTATACCAAAAATAAGGTAGATTACACCTCTGTTTAACCAGCGAAAATCCTTAAAACAAATAAAAAGGCACTTACAAAAATTTAAAAAAATTGTTTAAAACTTTTGAAAGGGTCGATTTAGCTGTTTTTGAAAGATATAAACCATTTTGTTTTTCTCGAAATTAAGAATAGGTTTGCAAATATCTCGCTGTGAAACTGTTGGCACATCTATTAAGGTTCTTCCTAATTTATTTTGTGTAATTCAGTGTGGTGTATTTTTAAAAATTTTGAAAACTGTATCCTCTAGATCAACCATGACTTTATACAAATTATTTTATCTACTACAGAAATTAACCTAAATTGAATGGTAAACATAGACACGTTTAAAGTCAAGATATTGCGCAAACAAAGTTCCGAGGTCTTGTTATCTGCGAGATTGATTGAAAGAGTAACCGTGGCCCTGAAACGAAGGAACACAGCTTGGTATTTAGTCAGTAAGTCTTACGATGGAGCATACGGTACAGGTGTGCCCCACTTGGCCAGAGTTCCACCATGTCCTCGTGGGGGCGATTGGTGGCAACGACCTCTCACGCCGAGCCCTTGTACAGGTCATGGTCCTGGGTGAGGAGGATTAACAGGCTGTCGCCTCTTTCTGTGAAGCAGAAGTGAAGGAGGTGGATGCACGCGTGAGGAACGGCACTAACGCCCCAGCCGCCAGCATCCCGACCCCGATTTCCAGCCACCGTAGGCGTGGACTTGCGGACGGCGAGTAATGGGTAGCTCGCCGTCCGGCCGTCTGGTACCTAACCGTCCAGACCGAGGCCAAGTCGTTGACGGCGCGTAGTATTCCACGCGCGCGTCAAGTAGATGTCAGCAAAACCGTAGGGACCCAGCACGGTCGAAGCCTACTGGGACCTTGGGTTCGCTTCTGAAAGGAAAACCCACCCTGGGTTTTCCTGGAATGCAAGGCAACGAAGGAACATAGGATTGAGTTTTAGCCAGTAAAAGTCTGACACGTATAGAGCGCGAGCAGTCATTGGATGATTTCAAACCTAAAAAAAGTCTAAAAGTGTCTTTCCATCCAGAGAGGAGACCTTTTATAATTTCTCAAGTAAAAAAGAGGTCATGTTATAAAATAGACTGCATTTTCAGATAATGAATAAATTCATTTCTTTTTTAATTTATTGGTAGTCAGTGCAGCATTTCTTCTCATACACTTTTCTTCTCTATTATCCGTCACCATCATCTTCCTGTCCTTGTCCCGTGTTATTTGGAGTCGGTGCAACACGTTTTTTTCCAGACACCCGTCACGCTATTACTAACTCCCTTATCTTTCATATCACTCCTTACACAATCCATCCATCTTAATTTTTAGCCCTCCATCATACCATCTCTCCTCTCACGCAATCCGTCCATTTTTTGGTAGACGATCTTCCTGTACCCCTAATACTAACCAAGACTTAGATAAATATAAGCAATAATCCCGTAACTATACTCAATGAAAGACAGTATAAAAATAATGGAATCAGAACAAAGTAATAACAAGTGTGTCAGAAGTGGTCCACAGTCTAAAATATTACGCTCAAAAGCCGCAGCATAACCGCAGCTCCACAATAACTAAACCATGGATTATGAAAATGAGGATATGTCATGAGAATAGTTATTAATATTTTTCCAAAGTTAGCTCAGCTACATAATCATTTTGATTAGTACCCTTTCACAAAAATACACAAATGAACTTCATTATGCTTGTGTTGTGGGCACGTTTGAAAGAGTTACCTTGGCTCTAGAACGCAAAGGGCAAATGAAGGAACGTAGGTGTGTTTTAATCAGTACAAGTGTAACACTCCCTTTCGTTCCAGCCTAGAGCGGGAGAAGCCATTTAGTAAATGCTTGCAGCGTTAAAGTTCCCGAAATATAAAATTCATAGTTTTCTCAAAGGGCGAAGAACCCGTAATGCACAAAATTGGTGCCCTGAAATCGCGTGATGGAGTCACAGCAGACCACAAAAGAGATCAAGAGACAACTTAGATGTCTTCTTGAGGAATTGGTAAGAAGTAGCCCAGATCCAAGAACAACTGAAGGAATGAAGAAAGGCGTTTGTCCAAAAGTGAGACAGTACAGGCTTTATATATACATAGCAGATGCCTTATTGCAAAAACCAACTATCTGCAATTTTTTTACCCAAATTAAGTTAAATATAGCTATCGATTCGTCTCATCAAGACAAATCTACAGGTAAAACCAGTTATTAGCTAAGACACTTATTTACAAAGATAGCTTCGGCAAAAAGTAAATTACCTACAGATTTGATCGAATATAATAATAATAATATAATATAATACTACAAAAATGTTGGTGCATATGCATTTAGTTGGTTTTTGCATTAAGAGTAAGATATGCCATATCATAATTATGCATAAATATTGAACATTTCATTGAAAGAGAACAATGTAAAAAACGCTTCAACAACACTTCTCTAAGAACCAAATCAATAAATGTCCCAAGATCAAGGCCACTACAAGAAACCGCCCTCATTCTCACACGCAAAAACGACAATTTCCACAACACATCTACCCATTCTTTAATCTACAAACAGCAATGTATCACCGCAGCCTTAACTTTTATGAAAGCCGCCCCACAGCGGTATATCACGTTAAATGGGCCAGCTTTTTGTCGTTACCTTGTAACTTATGGCCGCCAAAGTGTTGCTGCAACAGGACCTGCTAGCTCGGGTATAAGGACCCTGGAGCCGTGCCAGGGTGCTCTTGGGTAATGGTAGTATGGTTGGATCATTAAGATGTTTTTTTAGGTCTACTGGTTTGATGCTGTGTTTAATTTGAAGGGTTCTACTTATATCGTAAATGGAAAGTGTGTTTGTGTTTTTGACCTTCTTTTACGTAGAAACGAATTGGCGAATAGTCAGGGTTCCGTACCTCAAAAGGATAAAACGGAACCCTTATAGGATCACTTTGTTGTCCATACCACACCTCTTACAGTTTTCAAAATTTCTAAAAATATACCGCACTGAATTACACAAAAATAAAAATGAAGAACCTAATAACATTTTTTTTTTTTAATTCATTGCGGTGTATTTTCAGAAATTTGTGTTAGAAAGTGCCTTTTTAGATGTTTCTTAAGGACTCTCCTCTTAAGATGAATTTCCAAAAAGATAATAAGCATATAATTATAACTTACCATACATAAAGACAAGACTATTCCTCACAAAATTAAAAATTATACTAACACGCCGTAGAAAATACAAAGAATAAAAGAACCGCAAATGCTTATAATTGTTCTAATCCCTCTTAGACTTTTACACTTGTAACACAGATAACCAATAACATTGAACTATTCTATACTACATAAATGAGTCATTAATTAGCGAATATTTGACACAGTTAATGCCACTATCGCGGTTTTGTGGTACTTTTAAACACTTACCCAAATTAGCGTTTAAATTCAAGGATTGTTTGAAATTAGCTGCTTTTTTTGTAGTTGGGAAAATCATTCAATGACATCCCCCGCTCTTGGGTGGAGCACGAGGGCGTGTCAGACTTTTACTGACTAAAAATCCACTCCTGTTCCTTCTTTGCCTTTCATACCAGTGCCAAGTTTTTCTTTTAGAAGCAAACCCTTGGCCCCAGTAGGCTTCGACCCTGCTGGGCCCCAACGGTTTGCTGACATCTCCTTGAAGCGCACGTGGAACAGTACGCACCGTCGACAATTTGGGCTCGGTCCGGACAGTTACCGGACCGTCGGACGGCGAGCTATCCATTGCTCGCCGTCTGCAAGCCCGCAACTATGGTGGACGGAAATCGGAATGGGGATCCCGGCAGCTGGGGCGTGAGGGTCGTTCCGTCGCGCGTGCACGTGCGGCCTTCTCCTTTGCTAGCATTACAACTTCGCAGAATGAGACGAGCGCCTGCCACTCCTCCTCGGAAACTAGCTGCTAGCAGCGGCTTCGCCCACATGAAAGCGGAAAATTTTGCCCAGGATAAAAGTATTCTATGAGCTATTCCAGGACGTGATCTACCAATGTACATAATTTCATCAAAATCCGTTTAACCATTCAAGCGCGAAGAAGTAACAAAGATGCAAACAAAATTTCGCTTTTATAATAAAATCCGGGCAAGTGCAAGTCGGACTCGCGCACTTAAGATTCCGTACAAACTTACCTATGAAAACAGTTCCATTCCCGAATTGAGTTACGAAGATTTTTCCGAATCGCAACAAAACTGTTTTTTGGGACATAACTACAAATTTACAGTTTTCATATTTTTGCCTATACTTATACTATAAGACCTTGCTTCATGGCAAGTTTCAGGATTCTAGGTCAACGGGAAGGACCCTATGAATTTTGATTCCCTTGAGAGTGTCGAAATTTACATCTTATGCGACATAAACGGCTGTAACTTTTTTTTCATTAACTCAGAATTTTCTCAGATTCTTGTCAGTTTTTTTCACAGCTTCAAGGGACCGCAGACCTGCGTATATGGTTTCAATTTCAACTAGATACCTTCAAGCGTTCCCGAGATAAAGGGTCTTGACAGAGAGACAGACAGACAACAAAGTGATCATCCTATAAGGGTTTCGTTTTTTCATTTTGAGGTACGAGACCCTAAAAATAGCTTTATTTTCTTTCTTCAGTTTTGTTCCGTAAACTAAAGTTTATCTATTATTTAACTGTAGTGGGGTTTTGGTAGCCTAATTTTTAATAATTATTTATTTAGTGCAAGGACCGCTAGACAGCGATAAAAGCCTCCTCCAGTCGTTTCCACGTTGATCTTTCTCGGGCTACTCTGCTTCATGTTATTCCTGCTGTTTTTGTGACGTCGTCACTCTATCTCTTTTGTGGTCTGCTTTTTCTGCGCTCTCTGCTCATAAAAAAGGACAATCATACTCGTCTGCTGTTTTTCTGTCTGCTGGAAGAAATTTCTTCGGAAATAAGCAGTACTAATGTCTATTATGTATTATCTTTTCATGTTTTTTTGTGTACATGAATATTAAATAAATACACAAATAAATAGACTAGGGTTTTTAATATTAGAGTGATAATAAGAGCATAAGAAGAAATGAAAAGAAATAATAAAGTTAGATTTACATATTTGCACTAATTATGCGTCATAATAAACTCAAACAAAGGAAAAATATGTCAATTAATAAAAGAGGAGAAGTGCTGATCCATCCTAGACATTCGACATAACCTATTGGACAGGGTATTATTGCAGCAAGAGATATAAGGATGACGATGGTTACCATGTACTCAAATCAACTGCCGTCCAACTCTAGCTACGTAACTCCACAATACCAAGTTCCCTAGTCTTTTCCCAAATAGCTTGGGGTCAGCAGTCTAACCGTATGCGACCTCCACAACCTAGTTACTGAGCAATATGATATTCCTTAGATAGAGTGATGGTCAGTTTTTCTGGCGTCTACTACCAGACTACCTGTAATGACTGTCCAAGATCTACGAATGAAAAACGGGACTAAAGGCTTCTCGTTCTCTCCGAGGCACGTGGTGTCAGTAATGTTATAGATAAACTTAGAAAAGCGCATGACATACGAATTGAAAAATTCACATTGGTACTTGCAACCTCATGCAAGAGCGGTGTCTTAACCACAGAGCCATCATGGCACTCTCTAATTACTCATAATAACCATAAAACACATGGTTGTATTCTGTTGATAACCAGGTCCAGGCCATTCTTTTAATACCCAACATTAATCAAAATAATAGCGATACCAAGATAAACCCCATAAGCAAGTACATCCATTATCCATTACGCTGAACGCAAACCGCAGATTCGGCACAGAAAACAATTTGTAACAAAAACATAGCTGTTATGTGAACACTTAATTAAAACGCAAATTGGCGACCGCGCACCGGCCTGCGAGGGTCTCTAGTGAGGGGACAAGGTGATCCCTCTGATCAGTTATCGATATTAATTATATTAACAAAGATGGTCCTGGAACAGGAACCTCTAACAGAATATCTTTAGCGTGATCCAAGTATGGCAAGTTGAATGTTAACGCTAGGTAATTTTAAGTAATCAGTTATCGCGCAAAAAAAAGTAGTCTATAAATAACATAGTGATAAAATACCTTTTATACATATGTATTAGTTTATTATTTTGTAAGATTATTTGTGTATTTTTTCTATGAGCCCTTAGTTGCCTGATAATAAAGGATTATTATTATTATTAATACCAAAAATGAGAGTTGCTATTTGACACAAATAAGATCACTGTCCTTCAAACAAGGAAACAATCCTATATCTTGAAGAACAGATTAGTGGAAAGTTATTTATTAGGTAAGTTACTAATGCTTTCGATATGGATCCTTTTAGTGTCCAAAAAAAAAAAACATTCATTCATAATCAGAAGCCAAAACATGTGACACCAGTCTTGCGTAGCCTCTGTGTGTATACCACTTATTGAGTTGTAGAAATCGAATAGTGTTGAAAGATAATCTTATTAAAAAGGGAAAATGATAAAGTATGAAATTTATTTTAATATAGGACCAAACTGATAAGAGATAACTGATCTAAGATGACAACAATAAAGTAAAGAGTACAGAACAACAGATTTTTTGTAAGTAAGTAGATCTAATAAGTATCATATACAACAAATAGGCAGTCGCTTCATACTGGAACCTACTCAGCTACAATCGGCTAGACTTAAAAATAAACCCCACATAGTTGGGAAACTGCTAGGTAGATTAATATAATATGTAATAATATTCCACAATTTTCACACAACGCTATCTAGTACCAAACTAAGCAGAGCTTGTGTTATAAATTTATGTTTATGAATATATTTCTAAATATTCTAGATAAAAATTACGCCCAGACACAGAACGAATGATCGTGCTCATCACACAAATATTTGTTTTGGGTAGGAATCGAACCCACGACCTCCGGCATAGCAGTCAGGGTCACTAACCACTAGACCAGCAGGCCACTTAATCTCGAAATCTATCGATATCCATCCATTTCATGACACATCCCTGCAGCATCCCGGTTTTGCATAATAAACGTGAGATATTAGCATAAAATCACTCGGCGGAGTCGCCTCTAACCACGCTCCTATTTGACTTGCAAAGAATTGCCCCCGGCATCACATCGATTGGTTTTCATTGCAAATTAGCTGCAATCCTGTAAACTGTGGCGACAGGAGGTGGCAAGTTTTATGAAGCGTGTGGTAAAACAGAGAGTGGCATAAATTAATGTAAGGTTTTTTGTTTTTTTTTTTTAGGTAGGAAATCATCCAATGACATCTGCCCTTGGGGGAGCGGGAGGGCGTGTCAAACTTTTACTGACTAAAACTCACTCCTAGTTCCTTCGTTAACTTTCATTCCAGGGCCGGGTTTTCTTTTCAGAAGCGAACCCTTGGCCCCAGAAGGCTTCGACCCTGCTGGGCCCCTTCGGTTTGTTAACATTTCCTGAGGTGCGCGTGAAAAAATACGTGTCCTCAACGACTTGGGCTCGGTCCGGACGGTTACCGGACGGTGTGACGGCGAGCTACCCATTGCTCACCGTCCGCAAGCCCGCGCCTACGGTGGCCGGAAATTGGGATCGGAATCCCGGCGGCTGGGGCGTGAGGGCCATTCCCTCGCGCCTCCTTTGCTAGCATTACTGCTTCGTTTCAGCTGTGCGTTGATATGTCAGTCAGTCAGTTTCTAATTTTATTATATACATAGATGACATTCTGAACGTCCTGACAATGATGTTCTAAGAATTTGGGGAAAAAAAATTAAATGGTCTATGGTAATGAAAGTGGAAAGTTTAGATTACTTAGTTAGAAAGCAAAGATTTGTAAATATAGATTTACCTAGAGCAATGCAAGTGGAATACTTAGAATACTTTGAAAGAAATGATTTGTAAATAAACACAACCTCCTCCTTTTTAAAGTCGATTAAAAATGTAGAACAAGCGATGCTTTCTGTGTAGGTAATATTTGTCATCAGCAATTTTTTTGTTATTTTTACGTGTTTTTTCAACTGCCAGGAGCCACTGCCCTTTGCGTCCCAAGTCCTCGGTGACCTTTCGCCTTTGAGTTCCCGAGCCGCGGTGACGACTTCACTTTTGCGTTCCAGGCCCGAAGTGACTATTTCGCCGTTGCGTTCTAGGATCGAGGTGACTATTAAGCTAGAACTACATTAGACCGACGCACACGTGTAACACGCCTGCTTTGTACGTAGAACGATGTCGCGTGGCGTTGCGTGGCGTGGATCAAGTGTAGCTCTACAAGTCTAGTTTCCATGTAAAATGTATGGAGACCGACGCGCCCAGATCGGCGTGTGTGGCACACGTGTGCGCAGTGTAGTTCTGACAATACGCCTTTGCACTGGGAACCTTGTATAGACAAAGTAGGTAAAAAGAGACAAGGTCAAGTCGGAGCAAATTAAACATGAAATCGAATTAGGCATGCCCAAAAACAGAAGCTTCTTTTTGCAGTCTCTTAAAATTAAGGTTCTTCCATACATGCAAAAACACTTTAATCATAGCTAGTTCTTCAGCCACCTATCCATCAAATCGGCGCCACGGAACATTGCACTCTAACCTACATACAACCTATAATTTCTTTCTTTTTTCCTCGTCGTCGCAACTACCCGTAGTTATTTCTAAACGGCATAATTAAAATGGGTCTAAATAACATGCCAGTAACCGCTAAACGCCGGTTATACTCCTAATTTGTACCTAGAACGATAAAACGGCTCGTTTTTATAATTTTTGATCGATTCTTTTATGTTTTTTCTCGTGTTCTGAATGATTGAGGCCAATCAGAGGCAGTAACTGTTCATCATTGAGGTTTTCTGTTTTAATATTTATGGAAATAATTTGGTATTGATATAATAGTTGTTTGATTGACGTTTGGTAAATATAGGGTTGTTATTTTTAAGTGTGGTGCCTGTTGTAAAAATGATAGCTTTCAGGACTATTTTGTTTTCTTTATCCTGAATCTATGTGTACGTTTTCGTGTACCCAGTTTTTTAATTTGTGTAAAAAAAATAGGCCCCTTAAAAATAAAGTTCTCAATGTTATATCCTTACTCTTTGTTTCCTTTTCTCACAGAGAGAAGACCCGTGTCTCAGCTGTAGGGAGACAACAGACCAAAAACTTGCCTATCATAGGTACTAATATTATAAAGGCAAAAGCTTGTGAGTATGTGTGTATTTGTTACTGCTACACGCTCACGGCGGAAAGGATTTAGCTGATACTTGATACCCAGGTAGATCATGTCCTGGAATTGTACATGAGATTCATTTTATCCCGGGGGTATGTTCCCTTGCTCAATTTGTGATACGGGCGCGTCGTGGTGTTTCCACTTTATATAAATGTATTTGACACCTTATTTTTTTTAAATATAATTTAATTTTCCTTTTTTTAATTTATAATTCATATGTATTTTTTATTTCCTTTTTCTATCCAAATCTTTTTGTGCACTGCACCGTTCCGTCTTTATGTCGACATCGCCACCGGCCCACGCTGAAAACCAGCGCTGTGAACCCATCGCATTATGCGTGAGGCCGCAGCTTTATGCTGAGCGTTCGGCCGTTTTGCGCGGATGTGACGCATATCTTCCCTATCAATTGATTATGTTTGTTAGCTAGTTTTAAGATTACGTCATTTCACGTGATTAAACTATTTTTCTTTCTTCTTTCCTTGGGACTATTTTCTATTTTCACGCAAAAATCAAAATTCCACTTCCAATATAGATGTCGACGCTCAACAATTCTATTGTTATCTCCCATCAAACATCTGCTCTAATCTCACAAAGCCAATTTAACCTGGCATCAATCCCACTTCAGTCAACTCATATTTCCATCCAATTCAACAGCAATAACAAAGGACTTAGTAACGCCCTCAAACATGCGACTTGTATTACAAATGGCATAATGCTGCCAATAGCAGAGAACTCAAAAGAACTTTGAGTGTTGCGACTGCCGAACAAAGGGACTGGATGCCGATATTTGGACAATGTCGGCTTGTGAATGGGATTGTGTTCCTGTGGGGAGCGATGGAGATGGAATATAGCAAAGCTTTACGTTTATTAGGGTATATTCTTTACGAATCTATTTAAATGATTTAAACTGTTTTTATTTTAGTGGTAGGTATATTCCTTTTTTACGTGTAAACGTGTCAATGTTCTGAAAAGTATTTCCCTGTTCATTTTTAGGGTTCAGTGCCTCAAAATAAAAAACGGAACCCTTATAGGATCACTTTGTTGTCCGTCCATCTGTCTGTCTGTCAAGACCCTTTATCTCGGGAACGCGTGGAGGTATCGAGTTGAAATTAAAACCACATACTCAGGTCTGTGGTTTCTTGAAGCAAATTTCTGAGTTAACGAAAAAAAAGTTAAAAAGAAAGATACGGCCGTTTATGTCGCAAAAAACTTGACAAACTTCCCGTTGACTTAGAATCCTGAAATTTGGCATGAAGCAAGGTCTCATAACACAAGTATAGGAAAAAATCTGAAAACTGGAAATTTGTTGTTACGTCACAAAAAAAAAACTTTTTATGCGTTTCGGAAAAATCTTCGTAACTCAATTCGGGAATTGAACTGTTTTCATAGGTAAGTTTGTACAGAACCCTCAGTGCGCGAGTCCGACTCGCACTTGCCCTGTTTTTATGTTATGGGTTGTGTATAGTGTATTTTTTTTATTGATATAAACCAGTGCTTGACTGCGATCCCACCTGATGGTAAGCAAAGATGCAAACCTTGTTAGTGACTAAATGACTGCGCTCTTTTTAACCACGTCATGACCTATTCTCGTACATAGCATAGCATAGCATAATCAGCCTTTTAATGTTCCCACTGCTGGGACTCAGGCCTCCTCTCTCTAGGAGAGGGAATGGGCCGTAATCCACCACGCGGGCCCATTGCGGATTGGTGAATATCACATATCTTCGAATTTTTGGTTCTAGGACATGCCGGTTTCCTCACGATGTTTTCCTTCACCGTTTTGAGAGCAGTATTCTCGTACACTAAAATATATTTTCTACATTAAGTTGTTTGCTTTTTCATGCATTTTGTGCATTTTGACATCTTACTTAGCTGTACACGTGCGTATTTAATAAGTGTAATGGCTTTATTGTCTACAGACTTTAGACTTTAGTTTAATAAATTCTCATGAAACAAAGTGGAATGGATGATAGTTGCGCTAAACGAGACGATAGAGTGAAATTGATGATTGTGCCATTATAACGCAAGTTTGATCATAAATGGACCTAATTTATTTCAGACCAGCTGCATACACGGTCTTGCTGAAGTATTAGATCAAGTATGAAACTTATTACTAACCTACTGAAGAATGTGATCAGACCTAGCTCGGTATTGAAACCCTGAAAATTAAAAAAAAAAACAAGAACGGTGATGCTCAATACCGAATTTAAAAACGGAGATAACAATATATTTAAATTCTTATTTTCATTCCCTTGAGAGTGTCTAAATATACGTATTTTTTTCGTTAACTCAGAAGTCTGATTTTTTCACAGCTTCAAGAGACTGTAGACTTGAGTATATGGTTTTAATTTCAACTCCATTACTCTACGCGTTTCCGAGATGAAGGGTATTGACAGACAGACAGACAGACGGACAACAAAGTGATCCTATGAGGGTTTCGTTTTTTTCTTTTTGCGCTACGAAACCCTAAAAATGCGTTTTTTTTAATACTTGTCATAAACAGCACAGACATGAAAGAAAAAAGGGACATGAAGAGTTACTAATCCATCAAAGGCACGCGAAAGTTTGTAAGTGTGTATATATGTGTGTTACTTCTTCGCACTCCATTGGTTGGAGTGATTTCGGTGAAACTTGGCACACTGGTAGACATGTCTTGAAATAACACATAGGATACTTCACCCAGGGAGTATGTTCTTTTGGGAGAATTTCCTACTGTCGAGAAATCAAAGTCGTTGGCAGCAGCCACTAGCTGCTTCAATGAATACGTAACTAACTCTGTCTGTCTGATTATTACGTTTCCGTACCCACGCCGCTGAACCAGTTCTGATGAATAACCTTGGAAAGGGTATAAGATACGTTTTATTTCTTGATTATGTTACCCTGGTATAATTTTCGAATGTCGTGCGAGCGTAATAACTGACAGAAGCTAAAGTAATAATTAAAGTCATCAGCAAGCAAATTACTTTAATAAAGACATACGTTTCAACCACGGAAGGTGCAAATGGGCAAAAACATAAGTTAATCTTGATTAATCCAAACAAAATATTTGATTCCAAAGTCCCGACGGAAGGTCATCCATTTCTGTTGATTTACACATTGCGTGACGATAATAAATATGATTAAGGCTACCTTTTTAATGTTAAAACTACATCAGAAAATTGTATAATTTGACAAGAACCCCTAAAAGTTGTGTTATTTAAATGAAGGGTATCATGATTATATGAAAATGGGCTTTGCTCGCAAACTATTTGAAGAATTATAGCTATTCTATATTTCGGAGAACAGCAGACTATGATAGACATGGCGGGATGTATTTCTTAAAAATTGGAAAGAAGAAGCAAGAAATGGAGGAAGGCAGAACCAGCAGTGAGATAATAATAATAATGGGTACTCCCTTTCTTCTCCTAAAATTGTTTGTCCGAAAATCATTATCCATAACACGTTTGCTATAAACTTCAGTAACCATAATGTTCAAAATCCCGAAATTTTGTTTAACATAATTATTTTTAGTTCTAAAAGTATTCTGTCATAATATCGAGTACTATAATAATTGAATCTCCTAATTTTACATGACCTAAAGTCATATATCCTAAGTTTTGTGTTAAATAATGTGTACTATTCCGAATGTTCATTTATAATATTTTTTTAGTCCTAAAACATTTGCTAAAAATTAGATTTTAGTGACAGAAACGAATCGCTGTAAATCCGACTCCACGCAGTCTTGTTTGCCCTACCCCTAGAGTGTAATTTAAAATCGCGTAGGCGCGGAGGGGCGAGGCGGCCCGCGAGTTGAGGAGCAGGTGGTTGTAACACTCGCCGCCGCGGCTGAGGCTGAGCAAGCCGAAGCTGCGGAGGTGAGCGTTACAACCACCTGCTCCTCAACTCGCGTGGGATCGCCGGAGCCCCGCAGCGCCGGAGCCGTGACAGAAACCATGCCTGCTGCATGTTGCATGCTTGCTTGCATGCTGCATGCATGCTGCATGCTTGCTTGCATGCTGCATGCTTGCTTGCTTGCTTGCTGCATGCTTGCTTGCATTCTGCATGCTTGCTTGCATGCTGCACGCTTACTTGCATGCTGCATGCTTGCTTACTTACAAAAACCACATGTTCACAATCAACTGCTTTATTGAGTACATGTATAATATATTTATTTATGTATAATTTGTTCTAAGAATATTATTATTATATATAAACATTACATAATTTGAATTTAGGACTTATAACTTTTATTGAAAACGGTTTTATGTCTTTTGTATATTATTGATTGTAATATATATGACAAACGGATTTAGGACATATTATATTTAGGGATTTCAATTTTATGGCATGTGATATTATGTGATTTTAAATTCGGGTAAGTTATCATTCGGACAAATGATGATTAGGACAAAAAAAGTTATGGCACTTTAAATTATTGATAAAAAATTTAGGTGACACAATAGAGAACCTAATAATGTTTTGGGTAGTACTGTCGCCAATTATACTTTGAACTAACCTATCCTAACTAACAATGATGAAATAAAGGAAAAATCCCAGCAATATCCAAGAAATAACAAACCAGAAATATGTTTTTGCTACTCTCACATTGTGCCTACTCATTTAATTATTTATGATTTTTACACGCACACAAAGACTTAATTGCAAGAAGAAGAAATGACGGAAAATTTGAAAATGAAGATAGAACAACATTTTGAGCATTAAACAAATCAACATCCTTTTTAGCAACAAAAATAACGCTGCACACATAGTATAGAATAGCTACCGCACTCCATACACCACATACCCTAAAAAAGTACCCAGAAGTTCATATTTGTGTAACACCCAAACAATAAGCCTACTTCATATTGGCTGCTAAACACCCTATTATGTGACCACCCTCTATAAACACAATGTGACGTCATTCGACCCATCCATTGTCACTCATCACAGATTACTTGACAAGGCATTTATTCTCCAAAAACCAACTTAAAATTTTCACGTTGTAAACTCATTGCCACAGAAAATTCAACTTTATAACGTAACAGCTGGTTGACTATATCATCTCTCGTTGATTTTTGTGGTGGTAACAGTAAGTTGGTTCTGTCGCAAACCCGCGGACAGCCAGTGATGGATATGTGATCCGAATTCTCAAATTACGTGTTTACAAATACGATTTTCCTACTTTTAATAAGCTTCGGGTAAAATAGGGATGTTTTTTCTACTATTCTTCTTATAGATACTTGTGCAATTACATTTTTGGTGAATTTCGTGTCAATTTGAAAGGCAGATTGACATGTTATCTGAGGAGAATGGGATTTGAGTTTAGTGGAAATGTGACGGATGTGAAAGCTGTCTTTGTTAAAAATGCTTTGAACAAATCTGTGGTTTCGCGACAATATGATGTCGGTGCAGACTGTTTCGAGTATACTTTTAGAAGGTTCTGCCTTATATTTTGAATAGAAATGTGATTACAATACTCAAAACTCCTTTGAAAAAAAACTAAATGTTAAAATTAAAAAAAAAAAAAACAGTTTTTAGTAAGTAGTAGTTAGCAGTAGTTGTTAGTTTTTAAAGTAGGAGGCTATCACACGAAGCGAATAGGATTTAGAACATGATTGTTTTTTTGTTTATTGAATAATTGTTTGTACCGATGAGGGGATAATCAGTTTGTGAGTTAACCCTCTATAATACAAATCACGAAAACAAAAACGAAGCTAAAATATATTCATGTCAACAATATTATAACATTTTTTGTATGTGAGTTCACAAATTTGTGAACACACCTACTTATGTTACAGGAATAATTTCTAGCATAGGCCAACGTATTATAAAAGAAAAAACCTGTAAACATTTTTTCTACACATTTAAATTTTAAAGATTCAAAGCATTTTATTTCAAATAAACCATTTACACTTTTAAAATATCAAGAAGTCAGTCAGTCAGAAAAAAAATTATGCTAATTGCACATTCCAAAGCGTAGATCTCTATGGAGAAGAATGTGCAAGAAACTCCATGGACACTCTTTTCAATCATGTTATGTATTACAAATATCTCGGTTACATGTTTCTGGTCGCTTCTATCATGTGAGAATTGTTCTCAATAAAATAAAAACTAAGTATAGATATTAAAATAACAACTGGCAGCTAAGAGATGACCAGTCTCAACTGACAGCACCCGTTCACGGACATGACGCGAATATTAGCACTCAGCTCAACCGAATTATATATTAATAATTATATAAATAAATTATAATATATTCAAATAACGTACTATACAAGTTTTATTTATTCTTTTGCGAGGTACTAAAACACATAGTTCAGTAAATGTTCGTGAGTTATGTTCTTTTATTAATTACAACATTTATATTCCTTTCATGACGACTTTTAATACCATAATAACTTATTATGTGACATGCAACCTTTTGTACTCTGTGCCTAACAAAAGAGAAGCGAAAACAAGCTGTGTGATGCTCAAAAAATTTTAATAATTAGGGTTATTAAAAAAACATTTTACGATTTCGAGAGACCATACGGTATGTCTTTATTGCCGTGGAAGGTTACCCTACATTCCACGTACCCTTTAGTGTGGAATGCTCCTTATGTTGATACTCTTGCGACAATCTTCCTAACTCGTGTAAAAAAAAAAAACATTTTTTTGCGATTCAGAAAAATCTTCGTAACTCAATTCGGGAATTGAACTGTTTTCGTAAGTAAGTTTATACGAAACCCTCAGTGCGCGAGTCCCACTCGCACTTGCCTGTTTTTTTTTTATTTAAGTGTATGAATATGCAGTTATCGTTAGTTAATTATGTTTTTAAATATTTTTATTCCATGCCACATGATAAAAATAATAATTAAAAAAAGTAAAATTAAAAGAATACATAGTCAAGTTTAATATAAATATTTAATTTAATATTTAAATTTCATAATAATGTACATAATATTACGTTAAGATATAATAAATTAAAATATAAGTTTAAATCTGAGTGGTATATGAAATCTTGGAATAATAGTATATGTTTTGCTAAAACCACCAAGATAAATTAAAAAAAGTATTGTATAGCATCACGATAGCTTCACATAGCTCCCGGACAACCGTATTAACAACTTCTACGCCACAAAAACAAAAACGCGTCAATGAAAAAATATATCACGTTTATAAATTAGTGTGATTACATCAGTTGCGGGTTAAGATCGGAACCGATAACCAAACAAGCGTATTTTGTGACGTGCAACCCTAGTTTTGCAATCACTCGAACATTTTTCATTGAATTTTTGAACTTATCACGTAATAAATAAGGTAGATGTTCCGTTTTTGGGAGAACCGAAACCAAGGTTGTCAACTCAGTAACAATAACAAAGTCTGGTACACGTCAGTGAGCTGTCAAGCGGCATTCAGCCGCGTAATTATCGCTCGTCAACGGCGAAAAGATTTCTTTGACAATACATGGCATTGTGAGACAGCCCTAATCCTTTTTGAAAAGAGGGTGTTGTATTTATGTAGAGATGTTGGGTTCAATTTTTGTTAAAAGAAAAATCCGGTTGTGCAATAATGTTTTATTCAATTTTGTGTTGATATTATCATTAGGATAATCTTTTTCTGGTTACTGAACTGAAATATAATTTACAAGCACTTTGAAAGCGACTTCGTTTGCAAGAATTTTTTTTTTTTAAAACTTCACAGTCATTTATTTTGATTGGAATTTATGACAAGTTTCTAGTTTATTAACCCAAGAACTAAGAATCACATACAATCTTTATAACAGGGGTTTCTAAATTGTTCTATTATAAATTATAAACGGGAGAGCTGTGATGGCCGAGTGGTAACGGCCCCGACTTACGAGTTGTAGGTCGTGGGTTCAAACCCAGCCAGGCGCATTACTTTCTGTAATTTATTTCAACACCACTGCTCTCAAAACAGTAAACATCGTGAGAAAAGCGGCATGTCCTAGAACCAAAAATTCGAAGACATGTGACATTCACCAACCCGCAATGGGCCCTCCGGTAACCGTCCGGACCGAGCCCAAGTCGTCGACGGCGCGTGCTGTTCCACGCGCGCCTCAAGGAGATGTCAGCAACTGTAGGGGCCTAGCAGGGTCGAAGCCTACTGGGGCCAAGGGTCTGATTCTGAAAGGAAGACTCGGCCCTGGTACGAAAGGCAACGAAGGAACAGGAGTGGGTTTTTAGTCAGTAAAAGTCTGACACTATCTCCCGCCCCGCCCAAGGGCGGGGGATGTCATAAGATGATTTTCCCACCGAAAAAAAAAAAAAAAAAAAAAACCGCAATGGGCCCGCGTGGTGGATTACTACGGCCCATTCCCTCTCCTAGAGAGGAGGCTTAAGTCCCAGCAGTGGGAACATTATAAGGCTGATTATGCTATACTATTATTATTCTAAATTGTTTTATTAGGGGTAGTTTTGATAACAAATAAAAACAACCTTTATTACATTTACTGATACTATTTTAGCAGAAATGGTAACCTACTACCTATTTTGCATACAAACAAAATTCCTTCTTTTCACCTCTTAAAGGTTGAATTGAATTTCCAAAAACCCCTTCTTAATGCTCTGCTCGCCTATGTAATAAAACAAAGTGATCAACCCGATCACAGATAGACTTCTGCAGAACTCGATAAGCACACAAGGATGAAGATATAGATATAATGAAACGACTCGATATGATACTTCAACCGTGTAATTGAGGTCATTTTTGCGTAACAAAATTTTACCCTAGTTAATCGGCGGAGAATCTTAACAGCGCGATTCAGAATTTGGCGCTCAACTAACAGCACCATCTATCGGCATAAATATTAACAATTTACTCAAACACAAAGCCTTCTGTGAATTTAGCATTTTTGAAACTACTGGTAGTTTCAGTTGTGCGTTGATAATATGTTAGTCACTCAGTTTCTCCTTTTATATTGTGTAATATAAATTTTAACCTTATATTTTTCATTGTGCAATATGTACAAAAAATCGTGTTTATAGGTGAGTTATGACCTAGGGGGAAACAAATGCATAAAACTTCAACCCCTTCATCAGAGTAGGACTTGTGAAGCTCTCAGCGTGTCAAGTGTTTAATGCTACCTCTAAGAGCTTGCAGTCCTTACGTACCCTTACATGTACTTACCCCTTGACGTCACGAGGTTTTGAGGCTTTCATTTTGATTAATTGTAGGGTTTTAGAAAATTTACTCAAGTGTAACAAATTCTTATTCTGCGAGAATAAAAAGAGGAAAATTTACAAGAGAATTTTCTTGTTTTAACTACTCGAGGTCGAAATAAATATTGACACATTGCAATTTCAATGTATCTGATTGGTCGTGATGGCCCAGTGGTTAAGGCTCCGCCAATCATGTATAAGGATACGGGTTCGAAACCGATCAAGTACCAATGCGAATTTTGCCAATTATATGTGCTTTTCTAAGTTTATCTATGACATTACACCCCGTGACTCGGAACGCACTAAAGCAATTAGAACCGGTTGTTATTCTTAGATCTTTGATAGTCGGTCCAGGTCGCCAGAAAGGCTGACCGTCAGCCTATCCAAGATATCATGTTGCCCAGTAGATAACTGGGTTGTTGTGGAAGTCTGATAGGCCAGTCGCTCCAAGTAAAACACGAGTAGCCGCATGCGGTTATACTGGAAGCCGACCCCAAACTAGATGAGAAAAGGGTAGGAAGGTGATTCATAAAATTTCAATTGCAGAGTTTTGAGCAGACGACGATTGTTATTTCCTTAACTGTTAACTCGGTTACTTCTCTTCGTTTTTATTTATGATTGGTTACGTTTTGTATCTTCACTTTAACATATATGTTTTTATTTTATTCTTAAAAAGCTCGCACTTGACTACTCCACCTGAAGTTAAGCGATGATGTGGCCGACGATGGAGCACGCTTGCCTTATTCGTAGCCTTGCCTTGAAGTATTCAACCCACTCTTGACCTAAAGACCCCTAGTATGCGGTAGACTTGTAATCAAACAACTTCTGCATATCAAAATTTTCCGTATTTTCAAGTTAAATCAATTTCCTTTAAAAAGTTAATCGACACGAACCGCCTCAAAATTTTGCTGAAGTGAGCTTACGTGACTCACCACCACGCCGCTCCTTTGATGACTACCACTCCACCGGGTACATGGATGTTAGAAAGTATCAGATTCTGAAATAATTGTGTTCTATATATGTAATTACTGCCAAGAGTTCCGATGTGAGGATAAATCCTACTAATATTATAAACGTAAAAGTTTGTGTGTAGTTATGGCTGTTTGTTACTCTTTCACGCAAAAACATAGGATACTTTTTATCCTGAGATTATGTTCCTTTAGGATAATATTCTGCTATCACGTGGATGCAGAACCAGCTAATAAATAAATATATTCTCAAAGTCACCAACTAAACAGACCTATTACCCAGTATTTAGAGCTGCCCCAAGCCCCCAACCCCAAAAACCACAAACAACAAATAATACGACATTTCCTGCCATTTCACACAAACGTGTTTGAAGTACCGAGATGTTATCACTCTGTAATGTCTCTGTAACATAATAGACCACGGTTTTTACTCGGTAACTGCTGAGCCGACAATGGACGGATTAGAAGGCCTTGGAATTAGCGATGGTCATAGGCGGCAGATGCTAAACGTACTTGTTACTGAATGTAAATATGCTCCATTTGCAATAAGATTAGCCATTTAATTCATTAACGCTCAGGCGGTAGCCGGCGCCCGCAAGCCATTGTCTTACTATTGTGTCTCTAATTACGCACGTCAAAAGGTTAAACAAACGTTTTTTACTGTACATTTAACAGATTTTGACATCTATTCCGAAGAAATAAGGATGGCATTAAAAGCAAAAATGTGGTTACAATACCAACTATTTACTGCAGTCGCCATTTGTCATGTCACCAACACAATAAAGGTCAAAATCGGTTGACTGGATAGTAAAAAATGTTTTGTGTTAAATAGGTAATCTTATGCGAATAGACTATTAATATCCATTAGAAAAAGTGCAAGCTTTCTTTTTATAAGTAAGTAGGAAAAGGATTAGTCCCTATTCAAAGTGGCAATATCTTCAGGTAAAGATTAGCAGCAACAATGATTTGTGGAGAACGCTAGTCACTTCAATGGTTTTTGCGAAATGCATAAATAAAATGTTTTTTTTCTATAAACGTGAGAAAGAGTTAAAAAGAACTCGTAAATACTAATAAATATGTATAACTAGCCTCTGCCAGTGGCTTGGCCTGCGTGTATGCTGAAAATTGTCACAAGAGAACATACTCCCAGGATAAAAGCTTTATGTGCTGTTCCAGGACATGGTCAGCCAATATACGAAGTTTTTTCGAAATCCGCTCAGCCATCCGAGAGTGAAGAAGTAACAAACATACTCGCACAAACAACATACTTTTGCATTTATATTATTAGTGCGATTATCACAAACTTCAGCCAGCCAATAAAAATAATCCCAAGGAACCATACTTCCAGAATAAAAATAATCCCAAGGAAACATACTCCCAGGATAAAAATAATCTCAAGGAAACATACTCCCAGGATAAAAATAATCCCAAGGAAACATACTTCCAGAATAAAAATAATCCCAAGGAAACATACTCCCAGGATAAAAATAATCTCAAGGAAACATACTCCCAGGATAAAAATAATCCCAAGGAAACATACTCCCAGGATAAAAATAATCTCAAGGAAACATACTCCCAGGATAAAAATAATCCCAAGGAAACATACTTCCAGAATAAAAATAATCCCAAGGAAACATACTCCCAGGATAAAAATAATCTCAAGGAAACATACTCCCAGGATAAAAATAATCCCAAGGAAACATACTCCCAGGATAAAAATAATCTCAAGGAAACATACTCCCAGGATAAAAATAATCCCAAGGAAACATACTCCCAGGATAAAAATGATCCCAAGGAAATATACTCCCAGGATAAAAATAATTCCACAGAAACATACTCCCAGGATAAAAATCCTTCGTATTGTATGTGCTATTCCAGGTGGTCTACTTTTGTACCAAATTTCATCCAAATCCGAGCAGCCGTTTGAGCGCGAAAAAGTATCAAACATACACAATCACACTTATAAATCGCATTTATAATAGTGTGCTAGTGCACCATGATGTCCAATTATATGGCGATAAAAAGAAAAAAAAAACGATTTTTAGTTCCGATTTTTTTAACAACAAATCCGAGTTTTCTTAACAAACCGCGCTACTAGTAATATTTTGTCACGAGCCCCGCTTGTTATAGATCCCCACACAGCTTCTAATTCCCTACATCATTGTGATCGTCACGTGACTGCTCTGAAATAATGTGCTAATCCAATTTACTATCAACTGAACCATCTGATAGCTGATGCGTGAAATTGATTTCTGACAAAGACTACATTTTATTTGTGAAGCAAAAGAAGTGTAACGATACTCGTATTTTCTGTCAGTACATTTTTCTACGAGAATTAAGTATCCATTTTTTATTTTGATTGCAGTTAAATTGGGGTGACAACTTTGGTAAGTTAAATGTAGATTAAGATGAAAAGTGGGCGCTTTCAGGTTTTGATTCATTCATTGTGCGTGGACTAAGGAGTGAAATTCCCTACCGGATTCTGTGTTTCCTGACAGCTACAAACTTTCTTGATAGCTACAACCAGATAAGTCAAGATTGAATAGGTTACTTCTAGGCAAGCGTGCTGCATCGTCGACCGCATCGTCACTTTTCTTGAGGTGAGATAGAGTTCAAGCGCAAGCTCATTAATAATTTTAAAAAATTGAGTCATGCTAAACCGGTGAGTCGTGAAGAAAAACACATAAATAATACATGGCAAAACACTGCAAGTTTTTCTGCACTAAGTTATTGAAAGAAGTGTACCATTAATAGCCACGAGCAACAGTGAAAAGATTGCAATAAACATAAAATAATAAAAACTTTACCCTCTGTGTGGCGGTCAGGAAATTACAATAATAAAGTCATTTCAAGTCATAATATGCGAGTAATAGAAACTAGACACCAAAATAACATCATATTGCACATAAATCAGTCTACAAAGCTTGTCCATTACAACACGTATACAAAAACAAAACGATTTCCTAATACGAATGCTTCATAATCAGCACTTCGGAATTCAATTCCTATACAGCAAAACCCATCTGAAGAGCGTGATTCTATGTTCGTTGCCCCACAAAAACATACGATCACATAGCCTTGCAAATAAAGTACCATTAAGTACCAATTAAGAGGGGAACCGCATGCAAAGTGCCACAAACTATATGGTAATACTGCATACAAGATCACATCCATCTTTACTGACAGCCTGGCAGACTGATGGTATATATTTGCTATAAATTATGTATAATTACCATTATTTATTGCTTGGTTCTGCCTGTGGCTTTGTCTGCTTTTGATATTCTATGACTATAAATAAGCATCAGTCTAAAAAGCTTGGAAATAACCCTTAGAATGTCTCAGCCTTTGGACGATTCGATTTTTATGTTACCTACTGACAGAGAAGTAAAAATTTAATATAGCATAGCATAGCATAGTCGGCCTTATAATGTTCCCACTGTTGGGACTCAGGCCTCCTCTCTAGGAGAGGGAATGGGCCGTAATCCACCACGCGGGCCCAGTGCGGGTTGGTGGATGTCACATGTCTTCGAATTTTTGGTTCTAGGACATGCCGGTTTCCTCACGATGTTTTCCTTCACCGTTTTGAGAGCAGTGGTGATGAAATAAATTACACAAAGTAATGCGCCTGGCTGGGTTTGAACCCGCGACCTACAACTCCGTAAGTCGGGGCTGTTACCGCTCGGCCACCATTGCTCTTCAAATTTAATGCGCAACTGGAATTTCCACGGAAAAACAATTATTGAAAGAGGAAGGTCTATATGAAAAGTTTTTTTTTTTAACTATTCAGTAAAAATCAAGAGGAAAAGTTTTGTTACAAATTCTCATTGTCGCCTCGCCACCTATGAACTAAAATTCAAAATACTGCATCACGGTATCAGTGTTCTGCGCACAACTAGATTACATACAACAGTCCGAATTGAACTATTGACCAGTTGCTTGGATCACAACACCTGGGAGCCAAGTCTGCTATTCTTATAAATTCGTCATTCCAACACGATTCCATTGTCATTTTGCCAAAAGTTCGTAATCTGCTAATTCATAATGATCGATCATTGATCGTTCAATGGTCTCGTAATAGAGTTTTGGTAGAATGACAATATCGAGCTTATTAAAAGCAATGACTGCACAATGACTTTCTAATGGTAGTCACTGATCAAAGGAAATGTCAAAATTTTAGCAGATTATCGCATACGGCAGACATTCATTTGTCAATATTGTACGAGATTACCATTCTATGCCATTTATTGTAATAGCAGACTTGAGGCCCTGGGCCTCAAGTCTCACTGAGCAGTCATTGCTTTTAATTTGTTACAAGACAGCTCGTACCACAATTCTATTACGAGACCACTGATCGATCAATGATCGATCATTATGAATTTAGCAGACTACGAATTTTTAGCAACTGTTCGGTTGGAAGATCCTTCCTTTTCACGGGAGGTATGTGGGCCTTTACACCCTGTTCCACATACTTCTAAACTGGTGACCCTCGCCACGTCAGCACAGCCTTCATGCGGCTACTAATCATGACCTGATCATACTCTAAAACATGATAACATTTATGAAGAGACAGACAGGCCCTGCATTTGAATTTATGTTAAGCTGGTTAGGATAACCATTATTTTCCATTACAACGTATCCTTTGTTTTACATCGCTGTGCAAAGGCAAACGTTTTTGTGACATTTATTTTATGTTTATTTTATTCTCTTAGAAAGCCGATATTAGAGAAAACTTTATATTATCTTTATATTGGTTGTGTGTGGTCCTGAAAGAGATGCAAAGTG
Organism: Mythimna impura; assembly: GCA_905147345.3. Taxonomy (NCBI): domain Eukaryota; kingdom Metazoa; phylum Arthropoda; class Insecta; order Lepidoptera; family Noctuidae; genus Mythimna; species Mythimna impura. The sequence continues at coordinate 2,487,433 of LR990344.1, forward strand.
AAATAGAATGTGTGTTGAACAATTGGGGTGCTGATCAGGTTTCTATTAGCTGTGGAACCTTGTTCTAGTTGTTGTGTTTGGTTTCCTTGTGTAGCAACAACACAACAACGTAGTAGATACTTAACTTACCTTTATATTCACACAGCATTATCAGCCTTTTAATGTTCCCACTGCTGGGACTCAGGCCTCCTCTCTAGGAGAGGAATTGGGATGAACTCATCCACCAAGCGGCGCGGGCCCAGTTGGATTGGTGGATGTCATGTCTTTGAATTTTTAGTTTTAGGACATGCCGGTTTCCTCAGGAAAATTTCCTTTACCGTTTTGAGAGCAGTATTGATGAAATAAATTACACAATGTAATGCTGGGTGGGTTTGAACCCGCGACCTACAACTCGTAATTCGGGTCCATTTCCACTACTTACCTTATATATTCACTGACATTTGTTACATGAATATTTTTATCTAAATCTAACAGAAGGTAATTGAGATGTTTTTTCTTTGACGGTGTGAAATCATCAAATAACTTCTCCTACTCTGAGTGCCACGACGGGCAGCTTGATGACGAGCTACCCATGGCTCGCCGTCTGTGAACCCGCGCTTACGGTAGCTGGTATTCGCCCTGCGACTCCCGACTGCGATAGCTTGCTGTTTGTATTTATGGGAGATCGGGATTAACTTTACATTTTTAGGCTAACAACAATCAGCAAATCATCACCTTTGATAGTGATGTTGATAGCCTTTTTTTGAAATGAGAAATCATTAAATAACTTCCCCCACTGTCGGTGAAGCGAGATAGACACTGACTAAAACCCACCCGTGTTCCTTTAGTGGCCCATTGTGTTCCAGGGGTGCGACTCGTTCAAACCCCTCAAACAATCCCGCAGCCCAGGCAATTGATTCGTCTCAATTTTATCGAAAATTGCATAGCTACTCGTCATCATCATCATCATTACCATTTCAGCCGAAAGACATCCACTGTTAGACATAGGCCTCCCCCAAGTGTCACCACAACCAACAGTCCTGTGCGTCTTGCATCCATCGTATTTCCGTGACTCTCACCAGGTCATCGGTCTGCCTTGTGGGAAGCCTTCCTACGCTGCATCTTCCGATGCGCGGTCGCCACTCCAGAACCTTTCGGCCTCACCGACCATCGATTCTGCCAGCAACATGCCCTGCCCACTGCCTCTTAAGTTTGACGATAGCAATAAGATGGCATAGCTACTCATAAAATATAAATTACTTTTTTATTTGTCATACTCCACTACCAATCCAACACCCCCACCACTATCTATAACCCAGTCCATATCAACTGGAGCACTATAATTTAAGTCAGCACACCTCACTATTAAAACTCAATTATCGACATGACACAGTCGTCAAAGCTACCATAATTACTCGATAGAAACGAAGCCGTTCCTTTTGTCACTAATTACTAACGAATTATTACTACAAATTGTATGAACGATAGATACTGTTAGACATACAGAAGATGAGGTGTCGTAAGATTTAACTGAAGATTTTGATTTCACGCTAAACCCGCACTTGATCTCATTCACCAAACCTGAAGCAAAAGCAATAGATGAGGTCTACGATAGAACGAACAAGCCCGAAGATACGAAGATAAAGGCTGATGAGATACAAGTGGAATACATCAGGATTAAGTACAGTGAATACGAGGTACCATTTAATTTTAACTTTTGGAGTAGCGTAATTAGAGACACAATAGTAAGACAATGGCGCACGAACGCCGGCGTTCGTGCGGGGATCAACAGCTTAAACGAACGAGGCTTCAAAGTTTCTTCACAGTGAAACACAAGTTGTTTTACTAATAAAATTTGAAGTCATTATCGTTTACAACTGACCTCATCAGAAGGCTTAAAGTCACCCAAACGGCAACGGCTATGCTCGAAGTTGCTTTGCCCGATCACGAGCCGACCGCAGGAGAACCGACATTACCAACATAGCCCGAAGAATCGCCAAACTTAAGTGGTAGTAGGCAGAGCACATTGCTCGCAGAACAGATGGTCGAAAGGTTCTGAAATGGTAACTACGTACCGGAAGACGCAGTGTAAGGAGGCCTCCTAAAAGGTGGACCGACGACCTGTTGAGAATCGTGGGAAACCGATGGGTGCGAGACGCACAGGACCGGTCATCCTGGGCAACTTGGGAAGGCTTATGTCCAACCGTGGATGTCTTTCGGCTAAAGTAATGATTCGAAATCCTCATCAGTAATCTTCTAGTCCAAAGAGACGCAGCTGAAAACTAATAATTCACATGGAGCGACTGTCTATCAGAACACTACATCGCAATTACTATTTAATACGATACCCTTTGGACACACTGGTTGTTCCATTTTCCCGTAACGACTATCATACTCGTAGATCTACTGAACACTAAAAATAAAGACTGCTAAATTTGAATACACCTTACGTAAAACACTGTAGAATACCCGGGGCCAACAAATCAATATTACAAGTCCCGATTTAGAAATCTACATAATTGACAGAACAATATGACTGATCGCTTGAAACCCACAATTTCTTAGTACCGCTAGTTAAAGGTAATTTTCTAGTTATTATGTCTCAATTAACTATAATCAAAGGTGACGGTGCTTTACAAAGGTAGTTGTCATTATTTATTAAAGTTTTAATTATTACTGTGAAAGGCTGGAATCGGACTACGATACGGCGATTTATTTATCAAAGACGATAAATCCACATAATTGTAATGTCTAATGGAGACAAGACAAGACTTTTTTTTGTCATCATCATCATTCGTCATTTCATGTGAAAGACGTCGACTGCTGGACACAGACCGCCCCCAAGTGTCGCCATAACGACCTGTCCTGTGCGTCTCGCATTCATCGGATTCCCGCTATTCTCACCAGGGTATCGATCTACCTTACGGTAGGCCTTCCAACGCTACACCTTCCAATACAGTCGTAGAACCATTTTTTGTACAACAATAAATTTACAGTCCCCATAACTCACAACGTAACATTTAAGCATACTTAAAAAGCATTATAATAAAAGTATACTCGCCTTAAAAGTGATAGCGACGCGATAAACGTCAAGTTATTGCTTTTTCTTTTTAGTAGGCGCTGAAAATATTGCTAAGTGAATTTTAACAGGCGTTATCATCCTCATGTTTATGCGCAATATAGAATGTCGCTTGAATATTATTTAGTGAAGCTTTTATGACACTATAGTAAAGATAGAAACGTAGGTCTTATAAATGTTAGCTAGGATTAACCTAATCTAATCTTTAAAATACAATTCGTCAAAACACAAACTCAAAGTAGACTGATGTACTAGAATATCTCTACAAACCATCAAAACTTCAGGCCACGAAAACTGTCCAATTCACAAGGCTCTCTCAGAGGCGGGCCATTTCATCAGGTAATAAAACACTCGCAGAGGTTACTTTTCAGGGTGAGTTATAGGGTTAGGTCGCCGGGGCAGGGTTGGGGTCGGCCATACATCACCCGGGGTGGAACGAGGATTACTCCGACATAGACTTTGGCTTGTTAATGCCCGCTAAAGTTTTCCTTTACGTGATTTTTAGCGAGTTTTTTTTTACCGTTTTTTTTGTGGTCGAAGTTTGTAAGTTGGTGAAGTTGTGTCGTATTTTTAAAGCCCGCTACAACGTGTAAGTTGATTTTAATTAAAGTCTTGTTTTTTATTTAGTGGGATATTGCGACGTTCAAGGATCAGAATTTGAACCGGGAACTTTTAAGGTGACGTAATATATTAGCAACTTGCAATTGTTTTAAGATGATGCTTTGCCAAACCCTATTTCTTGTTACAATTCACCCATACTTACACTGGTTTACATATATCTCAAAATAAAAACTTTTCCTTGTTTTTAACAGCACGAGTTCGGCATGTTTACCCCCCCCTCCCCCCCTCTACTGTGATCTTTTTTTTTATATTAATGATAGGCTAGCGTTTGACCACCATCTCACCTGATGGTAAGCGATGATGTGGTCGACGATGGAGCACGCTTGCCTAGAAGTAACCTATTCACTCTTGACTTAAAGACCCCTAAGTCGTAGCTATCTGGAAACACAGACTCCGGCAGGGAATTCCACTCCTTGGCTGTACGCATAATAAATGTGTCTGATCTCTCTCAATCACTCAATGGTTTGCTTTAAGAAAACTCAACTTTGAGTTAAGCTCGCCTATGTACATGAACTCTGTTATCCACATATTTTGTAACTTATCATGGTGTACTTACAATAAAGAATGTTTGCCGATGCAAACGTCGACAGTTTTTCGGGCATTATGCGCAAAAGGGGTGCCTCTTTGCTATGCCGAGTACGCGCCAGCCCCAGCGCTATTCTCAGAACGCTGGCTGACAGTTGGGACTCTTCGATCTTGGGGCGATGGATACGACTGCACGCAGTCAAATAGACATTCCCCAGTTTCGGTGTGCCTCACGCAGCATAGATTTTTTTTTTTTTTTTTTTAATTGATATAAACCAGCGCTTGACTGCGATGCCACCTGATGGTAAGCTGTGATGCAATCATTGATGGTGAGGCGCACTAGTTTATTAAGAGCCTATTCACTCTAGCCTTGAAGACACCTAAATTATAGTTGGACGGGAAGATCGCAGCAGGCAAATTGTTCCAGTCCTTCGATGTACGCGGTATAAACGACGAAGCGAAACGCTTAGTCCGGACCGTTGAAGTTTCAATAAGCATTTATTCTCAATGTTACTAACACTATTTCTAAATTTAAATTGTCACTAACAAAATATGGCAACTTTTATTATTATTAACACAGAGCTACAAAACAGACAAACCACCTCTATACCTGCTTACCCTCCAGAGCATATTCTACTGATAAAATAAAAGAGAAACAACAAAGAAACGTCGCAGTTAACAGCCCGACTGAATATTCATAAAGATAAAAGTGAATTTATGCGATCATAAAGACCGGGAACGAATGATAAAGACTGGGACCGGGAACGAATGAGAAAGAAACTAGAAACTTGTGCTGGAATACCGCCCTATTTTTTTGTGCTATAGTTTTTTTTCATGAAGTCAAAACTTTTCCTGTTTGGTGGAAAAAGTTTACCTGTACTGAAAAGTAACCTACATTACGTCGTGGTCAAAAAACGTTGTTCTTTTGTTTTTTAAGAAGTTTTCAGTGTGCTTTTATACGGGTTAAAAGGGTCCTTTTCCACTTGCCTATCGTCAACTTTGAGCATGGTTTAAAAACTTGTTGCTTCATCTAGCGCAATCCAACGCGATGTTTGATGAAGAGGCAATGCAAAAAAAAGAGATAACGCCTGAAAACTCTGTTGGCATTCGATAATTCCGTAATTTATTCAATATTTCACAAAACTTATTCCAGGAAATACGTGTTTTTTTTAAACCCTTAAAAGTTTTTCAGAAAAATTGTCGTCATTCAGAATCTCGATTAAATGTGCAAGGCTTCTATCGATGTAAGATGTTATTATATGAGTACATTATGGAGAGTCAAAGTTTACGTAAAATAGATGATTTTCAGAGGTCTTTACTAGATTATTTTACACAAATTTATATTTTAATTTCTCTAGAAGCCTAGATAATATCCACAAGATAGCTATGTACCAAAAATATCTAGAGAAAAATGTGTAATAACATCATAATCAGAAAGTGTACCTTGAAAAGGACGCTCTTAATACGTTACTACCACTACATTACTCCCCCTACCACGTCAGTCTGTATGTACGTGGATAACTCAAACTACTAAATGAATTTCCATAAGGTTTTAATAAATGATCGGAGTGAATCATGGGGAAGGTTTAAGTGTATAAATCATGCATATTATAGCAGAGAAAACTCGGAAATTTCAAAGATTTCTAACACCTCTCTGAAGCTGGGGCGGGCTCCAGTAGTATGTATATACTTTAGAATTACATAACCCAGAAGAAACAGAATCTTCAAATGAAAGCATTTCTCTTTATTTTTAGGGTTCCGTACCGCAAAAGGAAAAAACGGAACCCTTATAGGATCACTTTATTGTCGGTCTGTCTGTCTGTCTGTCAAGACCCTTTATATCGGGAATGGGTGGAGGTATCGAGTTGAAATTAAAACCACACAGGTATTCAGGTCTGCGGGCCCTTGAAGCTGGGAAAAAATCAAACTTCTAAGTTAACGAAAAAAAGTTACGGTCGATTCTAACTTACGAAAAAAAAAAGATTCGAAAAAAGATTTGTCGCAAAAAACGTGTATTTCGACACTCTCAAGGGAATCAAAATTGATAGGGTACTTTCCGTTGACCTAGAATCCTGAAATTTAGCATGAAGCAAGGTCTCATAGCACAAAGCATAGGAAAAAATCTGAAAACTGTAAATTTGTAGTTACATTACAACACAAAAAAAAAGTCTTCGTAACTCAATTCGAGAATTGAACTGGTTTCATAGGTAGATAAGTTTGTACGGAACCATCAGTGCGCGAATCCGACTCGCACTTGCCCGGTTTTTTTTTATATTAATAGACTCGCGTTTGACCACTATCTCGCCTATCGGTAAGCGATTGGTCGACGATGGACCCTAGAAATCATTTTTATCTTCATGAATCACTCTGTCTATTGGTGAGAACTGCATGAAAATCCATTCAGTAGTTTTTGAGTATTTCCTGCTCATACAGGCAGACCGACGCCGTGAGGAACTTTTTTTGGACTGGCCTGTTGGTCTAGTGGTTAGTGACCCTGACTGCCGGAGGTCGTGGGTTCGATTCCCACCCAGGACAAATGTTTGTGTGATGAGCACAATTATTTGTTCTGTGTCTGGGTATAATTTATCTATAAACTGTATGAATTTAGAAATATATAAGTATGTTTATCAGTTGTTTAGTACCCATAACACAAGCTCTGCTTAGCTTGGGACTAGACGGCATTATGTGATAGTTGTGGAATATTATTATATTATTATTATTATTATTTTATAATTGGTATGTAAGGATGGCAAGCGTTTATAATAAAATGGCCCAACTTAAATAAACTTCTTCTACATTTTGAGAATATCCCTTATCCCAATAACCGTTCATGGACTGCGCATCGGGGTGTCTATGTCCAAGATCTGTCCGTTAGACAATTAATTCTGCATAGAACAGAATGTATCTGCCGGATCTCATCCCATCCCTCGGGTGCTGTAAAGGCGTCCTACCTAGTACTACTCTGTTGGATAGGAAGGCATCTCACTAATTGTTTACTGAAAACATGCGGAGATTCTGATTTCCCTGAGGGTTGCACAGCTGAGGTCGAACGGTTTTTAAACTAATATAAAATTGTTCGAAAGTCAGCGGAGATTGGATCTTTTGCATAATTGTGTGGTCTTTAGTTCAAACCTAGCCGGGCTCATTACTTTGTGTAATATATTTCGTCACCACTGCTCTTAGAACGATGAAGGAAAACATCGTGAGGAAACTGACATGTCCTAGGCTCAAAAATTCGAAAGCGACATCCACCAACACGCACTATGACAGCGTGGTAGGTTACGCGGCCTATTCCCTCTCTTAGGCCTGAGTCCCAGCAGGAAGCACATTATATGAATAATTATGCTATTAATATAATTATAATTATTCTATTAATGTAATTATAATTGCACTTATCACTTGATCTACTGCAGGAAAGATGGCTTTTTCTCATCCAGAAAAACAACGAGCACTGAACACAACACCAGATAGACAATTGCTTCATGAAAAATACTAGTATTTCATTCGGTTAAACTGTAAACTTATCCCAACAAAACGTATGGAAAAGACGAGCCTAATTTTAAAATTAATTGTTGGAAAAAGTCTTGATCCTATATCCTTAAAAAAGTTGACAGTGACAATTTTTTGCAATCGGGTTTTTTGACACTCTGTTTTTTTTATTTCATACATTCAAGCGATCAATACTTTTAAAATTGCTTCCTCGAGAGACATGACTATGTCACGAAAAAAAAAAAAACTTTAAAAACATTATTTGGCGCCGAAAATCCGGCATTATATATTTTTTTTATAATTTTGATGAAAGCAGTGTCACTCTCACAACTAAGACGAATCTAACAACACCTCTCAAACTATACATACTCGAAGTTCAACAGGCCGTTTAGGCTGTAGGGCGAGTCATAGAAACATACATACAAACACTCTAAAAACAACCCTCCTGGTAAAGTCAGGTAATAAAAAGCAAAACCATCGTGACTTAACGTGAATTAAAACCACGTCACACCTAATCCACGTCCCAATTACTTACAAGAAAACCCAAGAATCGAAAAAAAAAACAAAAGCTCCAAACTACGATACGTCACAAAAAGCGGAGAGGCACATTACGCATGAAAAATTCATGCTGTTACAGAGATTAGCAAGACAATCCCCCACTTGTAGGGGGTGAGGATATACAGGCAAGGTGTCAAGAGGAGAATGAATTTGTCAGCGAGTGATTCCTAGCGTCCCTCCCTGCGATATATCACCCGGCCGGGTAGCATGGTACAATGTGCGAGCACCCTTAATAATGTATGCGATTTAATATTTAGAAAGGTTTGTTCTTTTTTTGATTTGTGTTTTGTAACCTTGTTTGTCAGTTGGTTGAATGTCTTTAAGAGGGCCCTTTTCCACTCGCCTATCGTCAAAATCGAAGTTTGTTGCTTCATCTAACGCAATCCAACGCGATGTTTGATGAAGAGGCAATACGAAAAAAGAGAGATAACGCCTGAAAACTCTTTGGCATTGGGTAATTCCGTGATTTACTCGGATATTTCACAAAACTTGTTCCAGGAAAAACGTTTTTTTTTTAAACCCTTAAAATTTTTTCAGAAATATTTCGTCATTCAAAATATCGAGTAAATTTGCAAAGCTTCTATGGATGTACTTTTTTATATTTTTAATATATGAGCACATTATGTAGGGCCAAAGTTCACGTAAAATAGCAGATTTTTAGAGGTTTTACACAAATTTATGTTTTGATTTCTATAGAAGCCTAGATAATATCCCCAAGCCTGGATAATATCCCTAAGATAGCTGTGTATCCATTTTGGATACACTATCTAGAGAAAGATGTGTAATAAAATAACATCATAATCACGTAAGAGAGGTTATATGAAAATGTACCTCGAGTTGGCCGCTCTTAAGGGTTTGTTGGGATATGTAGATGTGTATGTTTTAAGAACCAGCCTAGTGAACAGTTTTCTTCTCTTATTTGTCTACGACCCAGTTTCCGATGCCAGAAAAATTACTACTATATCATCATTATCATTTCAACCGAAAGACGTCCACTGTTGGACATAGGCCTCCCCCAAGTGTCGCCTTAACGACCGGTCCTGTGCGTCTCGCATCCAACGGATTCTCGCGACCCTCTCCCTTCAGGTCATCGGTCCACCTTGTGGGAGGCCTTCCAACGCTGCGTCTTCCGGTACGTGGTCACCACGCCAGAATCTTTCATCCCTTCTACTTTATGATTAATCCAAATTCCTTGCATAACTATTCTGCCTTACTAAGCCAAAAAGAGCTATCCCAAATTTTTAAGTCAAGACCCTGAACGCGTGGAGGTATCAAGTTGAAATTAAAACCATATGCTCAAGTCTGCGATCCCTTGAAGCTGTGAAAAAAATCAAAAATCAGAAAAAATCAGAGTTAATTAAAAAAATGATACGGCCGTATATGTAGCAAAAAAAACCGTATATTTCTTTGTACTTGCTTCATGATTTCGACACTCTCAAGGGAATCAAAATTCATAGGGTATTTCCCGTTGACCCAGAATCCTGAAATTCGGCATGAAGCAAGGTCTCATAGCACAAGTATAGGAAAAAGTCTGAAAACTGTTAATTTGTTGTTACGTCACGGAAAAATCGCAACTCAATTCGGGAATTGAACTGTTTTTATAGGTAAGTTTGTACGGAGCCCTCAATCGTGAGTCCGACTCGCAATTGCCCGGTTTTTTCTCTCGAAACTCACTTTCATTAATTTAATAGGGCAGTATTGATTTCTTTCAAACATATTTTTATTGTGTCACATTTAACATTCGCCATTTAACCCTTTCATCGCTTACTAACTACACCAAGAACTAACACTCTTTAACGTGTACAAAAGTACCCCTTTATTTCCGGTATCCCCGGATCCTGTACCCCATTTTCACGAGGCGTCCGTCTGATTTATAGTACGATGAACAACTTCCTTCATAAAATACGGCCAGCCCGCTGACACATCGCGTACACCCTTGTTTTTCCACTGAATACTTATTTTTATTTGTACCTACCCACTTGACATTTTTTTGACAGTTGCTGTATAGTTAACGGACTGATGGAATGACAACTGGGTGTTTGGTTGTCCACAAATGGATGTATGCTACTCAAAAGCCATCTGTGTACTATTCTTTTTTTTTTAATTGTTATAGACTAGTGCTCCCACCTGATGGTAAGTAGTGATACAATCGTTCGCACTAGTTTATTAAGAGCCTATTCACTCTTCACTCTAGCCTTGAAGACACCTAAATTATAATCAGACGGGAAGACCGCAGCAGACAAGTTGTTCCAGTCCCTAGATGTTCGCGGTATAAACGACGAGGCGAAACGCTTGGTCCGGACCGTAGAAGTTTCAACACCGTAAGGGTGGATACTTGCCGTTCGTCGGGTTGTCCGATGATAGAAATGAGATAGTGGAATCAAGTCATGCAATTCCTGCGCACACTTTCCAAAATGCATCCTTTAAAACACCGAAAGGCTGGCTACCCTACGCCTGTGCTCAAGGCTTTGTAGATTGGACTTAACCAGATCTGGGTCACCAATTAGCCTCTTTGCATACCTTATTCTATAAGTACCTCATCGTAAAGACTAGGGCTAAGGGTATGTTCGAAAGACTTACCATGACCCTGGAACACAAAGAGAAACTGAAGGAACAAGTGTGAGTTTTAGTCAGTAAAACTCTGCCAAGCCCTCTCGCTTCACTCGGAGAGGGAGAAGCTATTTAATCGAGTTTTCCTACTCAAAGACCTTATATCGTTACGGTTTTTCTTAACGATTTAAGGTCTTTTTACATAACATGGGTAGGATGAGAGCAGGACAAAAATATGCATCTTTAAGATGAAAGAAAAGGATAGGTAGCTACATTGTATGAATCTGACAGCTGTCACCGCACCATCCTAGAGCAATTATAGTGTAGTTGAGCTGAAGCGAGCTGTCAGGTGAAATGACGGATTACTGCGTGTTCACTTATGGGTGGGTCCCCGGAAACATTCTTACAAAACGGGATAGACCTTGAAAATGCCGTTTTTAAATAGCCTCAAAACATTTATAGAGATTTTTTTAAATTTAATTAATCATTCATTCCGACTCTAACTGGAAACTGCATTAAAACTCACTAAAACTCAAGCCAAGAGCCAAATCCAAGATGAGGAACGGTTCATTTACATTACCACCAAAAACAGCCAAAGTAAAGAGGAAATTGTAGCCATTTGTCATAATAAAAAAGTAAAACCGTAAAAGTTTAACGCAATAAAAAAGTATTTTTAATTACTTTTTCTTATTTACCTTGCTCGTGGTTCACAAGACAAACTCTTGTAATAAAAGGTAAGTATGAAAAACGGTAATTTTAATAATTATATTTGATAGCTCACACTGTTCATCTTTGCTTAACAGAGTGTACTAAGATAGCTTTTTTTACGTGGGATATCATGTAATAATTTCTACCTCTCTGGGTGGAGCGAGAGGGATTTTCAGACTTTTACTGACTAAATCCACAGTGTTCCTTCAGTTAGCCTTTTTTCTGAGAGCTGCGGTAAATCCTTAGAACAATCCGTAGTCCTGGCAGGCGTCGGCTTTAACTGGCTTTAACTGACTTAAATTGGTGACATCTCTTTGAGGCGCACGTGGATCATAACGCGCCGTCGACCCGGTCTTGGTCCTTACCCGACGGCCAGACGGTGAGCTACCCACGGCTCGCCGTCTGCAAACCTTCGCCCACGGTGGCCGGCAGTCGTCCTGCAACTCCAGGTCCATAACTTGCTGTTTCTGTTTATGAAAGATCGCGACTATGAAGATACCTTTACATTTTTAGGCTAAAAATCAGTCTATCATCAAAGTTGGTAGTGATTTATTTGTTTATTTTAGTATAGCAAAATAGCCATTAAAACTAAAATACGTGATGTTTATAGCGACAATCCTGCGGCCCAATGTTGGTAGCCTGAGTTAGGTAAACCTCTTTGGTTATTCGAAAACCCTTACCTTAGAGTGGGGATCCTCACATCGTTTTCACCATGGAGTGAAAAAGACGTGAGAATACAAAATTCACTACATGTACTCGATAAAAAATATAAGGAACTGTAAACTATTGGTTTACTCAGTCAAACGCTCCAATAAAAACTATCAGGAAATCGTCCGGATAAATCGCGAGCCATCGAGCTTACAACGCGTCATTTCTCTCAAAATATATGGTACGAATAAAAACCAGTGAAATCTTTAGAGAGTCCACATTTTTTCCGTCAGAGGGCTCGTAAATCTTCTCGACAGCGGTGGAAAGGACCGACGCGGCGCGAGGGGGTTGAAGAATGTCGGGCGGGGCGCCATCCGTCACCTCGCAGAATCACCTTCACGACAAATACGTGTTAGTTAGATGTGCGATACTTTTTTACTGTCTGTCTCTGTACTTATTGTATAAGAGGCTGTTAAGAACTTTGAAGGCTGTATTATTTTCTAGGGTACGCTAAGGTTAGCTTACGTACTTACTTTACGTATATAAATCACTAGCTTTTGCCCGCGGCTTCGCTCGCGTTAAGTATTATTATTAATTGACTTCGATGATTCGACTGGCCTGTTGGTCTAGTGGTTAGTGGCCCTGACTGCTATGCCGGAGGTCGTGGGTTCGATTCCCACCCAGGACAAATGTTTGTGTGATGAGCACGATCATTTGTTCTGTGTCTGGGTGTAATTTATCTATAATATGTATGTATTTAGAAATATATATGTATGTTTATCAGTTGTCTAGTACTCATAACACAAGCTCCGCTTAGCTTGAGACTAGACGGCGTTGTGTGATAGTTGTGGAATATTATTATTATTATTATTTAATTAGGTATATTTTTTGCGGCACAAACTTTCATCCCCTATTTTATCCCCTTGGGGGTAGAATTTATCAAAATCCTTTCTTAGGGGATGCCTACGTCATAACATCTACCTGCATACCAAATTTCAGCCCGATCCCTCCAGTGGTTTGGGCTGTGCGTTGATAGATCACTATGTCAGTCAGTCACCTTTGAGTTTTATATATTTAGATTTCAATGATAAAATGCTGCAGTGTCCAAGTGTCTTAAAAATAGCAATTGATAACACTTCATCATCACTATTTCAGCCGAAAGTCAAGACGTCCACTGTTGGACGTAGGTTTCCCCCAAGTTTGATTTATTTTTTGATCATATCGAATCTTCAGGGTTACACACCAATATTATAAAGGCAACTAAGTGTGTGTTTGTTACTGCTTCACACTCTATTATGGCGGTAAGTCTCCTCATTGAGGAGTGGCTAGAAAGACGTCACGGCGTCCTCACCTTCCGCACGACGCAGGTCCTCACCAGACATGGTAAGTTCGGGAGGTTCCTGCACCTGATTCGTGCCGAAGAAACGCCTAGGTGTCACCATTGTGTGGACCGCCCGGAGGACACGGTGGAGCAAGAAGAGGTGTACCCCGCTTGGGCAGAGCACCGCCGTGTCCTCGTGGAGGCGAATGCCCAAGACATTAAGTCCGTCGCTGTAAATACTGGCTTAGTAAATTGGTAAGTGGATAACTTGCAAGTTTTGTGCCGTCTTGATGGCAGTACCTACACGTAAGCTCTGGTACAGCATCTTAGTTGCAACGGTTCTAGTCAGTGTTGATCTAGTGATCTAACGCAATAATCCGAGTACCCATCTGGATTATAACCTTGCTGAACGTAGGGAAGTATTCGCTCACATCTACGTAGGTATGTTAGTTCTATTTGGCGAATTAGATGGGTTTTGAGGCAATTATTTGACTAATTTCATTATAGTGAAAATGTCCGTTTTCCGCGAATACCATTTCTTCTAATTACACTAAAAACCATATAAACTAAAAGGTCGACCTTAGCGCCATCTAGCGAGAAAACATAAAGCTAAAATTTGCAAATCTTTTTGGTCATAATCGTTAATGCTCCAAGATAAACAATCACGTGCTTTTACATAAATTGGACAATCTGTAGAACAATTTTTGGACATTTTCTGTGAAAACGCGTAGTCATATTGTTAGAACCATCTGTCTATGGGTAGGTACTTTTAGAATTAATTGCAATAGGCACTGCAAATAACCTCAAGCTTTATGACCTAGGGTTTTTGCTAATTAAAGAAGAAAAAAACGGTGTGTGCTTAAAACCACGCGACAGAAATGAAAACTTCAACAAGATGAGGATATCAATACAAAATCGTAATCGGGCAAGGTCGGCCGATCTTACCCGAACGAGCGTTACATAGCTGAGCGTGACGACGCTTATAAAAAGAAAGAAAGACAGAAAAGAAAGAAAAATAATTTATTTAGTACATCACAAGGTTTAGGTAGCAAAATAAAGTTGTGTACCTCACGGCTGCACCAAAATAGGTCCAGTTCAACATGAATGCCAGACAACTAGTGCCTGACGCTGGTTTTTAACTGAACCTGTGGTTGTAACGCAATGGACGTAAAATAGTTTTGGGTTTTTTCTGTGTGTCTAAACCAGTTTTCACTTCAAAAACAGTGTATTTTCCAGGCCGTTTAGATTGTCTAAACAATTTAGGTCTCCCACTGCCAAAACACTCCCTACAAAATATGACGCAGTCCCACCATCATATTCCACACCAATACATCACAGCATACTGCATTAGCAACGCTAAGCCAGCGCTCTTAATCGGGCGCAATCGTATATTTCTTGATTAAGAGATCGTAAAAACGTCGTCCTGCTCTGATATATGGGCTCTGAGCAGGAGAGGAGATTAGCCGACGGTTTGCGGACTCTGGAAGTGATGTACGATGATTGATACGCTTTGCCTGGTGGGGGATGGCTTATTAAGTTGATTGTTTACGGGTCTCACTTCGATGTGGGGGTGGTGGATTGTGTTACTATTAACATTACGCTTGTGAATCCTCTTGCTGTGTATGGTGTATTAGGGGTATAGGTGAAGATCTATAAACAGACTCCCAGACTATCAATAAGAACGTGAATCGTAATTGAAACAAAATAACCATGATAATTTTCTTAATTCAAAATTTTCTTCGGAGAATTCGAATTTAGAATGTGCTAATAATATAATAATAATATAATAATATTCCACAACTATCACACAACGCCGTCTAGTCCCAAGCTAAGCAGAGCTTGTGTTATGGGTACTAGACAACTGATAAACATACTTATATATTTCTAAATCCATACATATATAGATAAATTACACCCAGACACAGAACAAATGATCGTGCTCATCACACAAATATTTGTCCTGGGTGGGAATCGAACCCACGACCTCCGGCATAGCAGTCAGGGCCACTAACCACTAGACCAACAGGCCTGTCAAATAATCAGTATTATAATTTTATAAGCATTTAGAAGTGAGTTAGTTTTATAAATTAGACTGAATATAGATAAAATAGGCATCGAAAAAATTATAAAATGGATGAAAGCCTAAAGCACAAGGCCTTGACGTTATTGAAATAGACCATTTTTGAACTATCAAAACCCTTGCTATTATTTAACTAAATACTTAGCATATCTTAATTTTTCTTATCCAGCAATACCGTCCCCTGCTGGCCATTGACTTCTCCCAAATGCCACCGCATCCAGCTTATTTCTATAAATTTTTACTTCATTTCTTTTCAAACTATCAAGATAAAATAATATTGTTTCTTTACAAAATGCATAAAATTCTTCTGAAAAACTTCACAGCCACTAGTGCGGCCGTCGCAAAGATAAACAAATATGAATTAGGAGTCGGCTGCTCGGTAGGACGTCGCAGCGGTCGTTCGCAGCTAATAAAACAGATAAGAGTGAGATAATTTACATTTCAACGATAAACTATCTTCGCTACAACCAGCCGAAATGAGCCATCCCGACGCTGCGAGTACTACAATTTAGAGTTCTTTTTTGGTGGTCTAATTTATAAGTAGTAGCAGAGTTATTTTATTCGAAGTATTCTAAGTTTGAATAACTTACTAAGACATAAAGATATCTGCAGAAGAACCAAGATTACCAATATAGCCCGAAGAATAGAAAATTAAAAACCAAAATGAGCAGGGCACATTTCTCGCAGAACAGATGATCGATGGGGCCGAAAGGTTCTGGAATGGCGATCGCGTCCGAAAGACGTAGCGTTGAAAGGCCTCCCACAAGGTGGACCGATGACCTGGTGAGGGTCGTGGGAATCCGGTAGATGCGAGACGCACAGGACCGTTTGTGGTAGCACTTGGGTGAGGCCTATGTCCAACAGTGGACGTCTTCCGGCTGAAATGATGATGATGATTCTAAGTTTGTCTTTACGACTCATTTCTCAAGATGTCGAGAACTTTTACAAAATAAAGTACAGTCACCAACAATCATTTCACTGCATGTTATGCATACAACATGCATAGGCTTAGGTTACCTAGGTTGCCTTAGGTATAAATCTAAAAATTCAATCATCCCTTAGATAATTGTTTATAAAAGATACCACGAAATTCAAATGCTAACGAGAACGCAATGAGATTAGATTTTATTCGTAAACTAGAATAGAATAATACATAGTACCATCAAGATTTAAAAACTGCAAGAGATTTCAAGCCTTTTAGTTTAGGCTAGTTTCCGTGACGCTACATAAGTCGAAAGCGGCGTATTTATAATTGAACTTATACCAATATGGCAGCTGTTTATTTATTTATTTAACAATTTATGTACACACAATAATAAAAGAAAAGAAGAAGGAAACAAAAGAATAGTACAAAGGTGATGCTTATTTCTAAAGAAATCTCTTCCAGCATACCTGTGAAAGGAGAGTTGGAGAAAATAGAGATGTAGGCACTGCTGCTGGCTGTTGTGAAGATTCGAGATGCAGGAATAGTCAAAAGCAATAAAATAAATAAAATTTTCACATTTTCTATTCAAAAAATATGTGTACGACAATTGGTTCTAAATGACCTATTTGACGGTAATTAACAACCATTTTTGGTATACTTATTTCTTGAATAGCAGAAGTTAAGTTAGATAGAAAATGTGATATATTTATTTATTTTACTTATTAAAATACAGTGACAGACTAAGACAATCAGCACAGTACAGTACATAAATCTTAAGTCCAATTATTAGTGTACACAAAATTCAATGTTTAATATGCTTCATTAGTCTACTATATCTATATCTTATTACTCGTGAATGTACACAAGCTCTCTCCTCACTCTTAAATAACTTTTTAAAAATCGCTTCAGCTTATGGCTCGCACCACCCAGCTAGTTACAATATTTCACAGCAAACGGACATTTTTATAGGTATTTAGCGAAAACGTCGTTCCAGCGGACCAATTTGCAACTTGTTTGCGTCGCCAATAAATTGTCGCCTACATTTCCTAAATTACGCCGTTATTCCTGACGCATTGTATGAGTAGTAGGAGGTACGCGTGAATTATTATAAAACATGTTATAGGGTTAATAAACGTTTGAATTTGGTGCGACGGGTTTGGTCTGACCCGTACCAAAGTCGAGCAAGTCTCAGCGTAAGTTTGGTCCGTCGTACCAAATTCGAGCGAAGAAGTAGAAACTCAAAAATAGGTGGTGGTGGTGGTGGTGCGTAGGTGGTGGTGGTGGTATTGATAGGCTCGCTTTTGACCACTATCTCACCTCATGGGAATTGATGATGTGGCCGACGATGGAGCACTTTTGCCTAGAAGTAACCTATTCACTCTTGTCTTGAAGACCCCTAGGTTATAGCTATCAGGAAACAGACTCCGGCAGGGAATTCCACTCCTTAGCTGTACGCACAATGAATGTGTTCCCAAAATATTTTGTGTTAATACTAATAACGCTGAGTCACGCTCGACCTTGTTACGGACGGACTACGACTTTGGTACGATGAACCAAAACCGTCGTACCAATTTAGAGCGTGTGTTAACACTGTTATGATTATTATTTTCAAGGTTTTTTTTCTTTTTTCAAAAGCTTGACAGATGTGGCTATAGTTTCACTGTCATTCGGTTAGTTTAGATTACAAAAAGGGAACCATGCCCATTTCAGGTTCTATAGATGCGACGTAGGAATAAGACAAAGAGTTTTCACGGAGCAGTTTTTCTATGAAAACGTGTTGTAGCATCGTCGCGCTGTCATGTCATCGAGCCTTTAGTCGCTGACATAATCACAGTTTTTCTTATCATTACTACTTTAACAGAATAGCCATATTAGGTACAAGAGGAATCGGTTAAATAATGCACAAATAGATAGAGAAAACCTTCACTCGTTGCAACACAAAAAAACTAAGAACTTGCACAAAAACAAACAATAAAAATTGATAATGGAACGATCACAAAAAAAAGTGACAATTATGCAGTGAGTAGAATTACAGAGTCACAGTGCGGTGTGCATCTCAATGTTGCACCAAATGGTAGCCTAGCTCAGCTCAGTCAAATATTTTTTATGTTAACTAAACGTTTGTAGTTACTACTCGTTTAACCCTTGCAATTGACTTTGTTTATGTAACTGTAACATTTTAATAAGCTTAAATCATTGTGTAAAGGGTGTTATGCTCACTTCTCAATTTTAAGCCTGACACTATACGTGAGGACTTCTAATTGGCTTGCTGTCGTCTATGTTTGTTTTTATTTTTAGTTTGTTTCAGCTGTAAGCTCTCCAAGCTGTAATAAATAAATAAATATACCTGACGCAAGCAGAGCGTAAGAACAATATCCCAGAAGATCCTATATCGATTGTATTATAAAAGTGTCTTCGAAAAATATTTCAAAGTGACCTTTTTACATCACCAAGCGCCTTAAAATATTTTAAAACACCCACCTAAATATTGTTTTAAAATTTTAAATTCATGCTTTATTCCCTTGAGTTCTGTTGTAACTGACACTGTAATATAAAAGACCCAACGAAGCCCCTTCAAGCTCTCACATAAACGCGATATCTCTCAAAGGGAACCGAAGATGACGAAAAAAAAAACTATTTTGTACATCAAAAATTCTAAAAGAATAGACATAAAATATGTCACTTCATCATATATGAAGTGATATTTTCTGATACAAAAACCAATTTTATTTAAGCTATTTTGAGACGATTGCCAAGCGATTTTTAAACCTATTGTTGAAATGTTAGAGGTTATGTTTTCTCAAGTAAAGGTAAGTTGTTAGTGATATTTTGATGTCACAAAGAATATTGGAGACGATACATGATTGAATTTGATTTGAATTTATTATCTTGAGCCTTCGACATGCTGTTTGTTGTAAAAAGTATTCAATACGTCTCGGTTTATTCTAAGAATATTGGTGCGACAATGGATTTACTTGAGTTTAGCTTTGATGTTGTTGTCAGAGAAAGTACCTTTATTGAGATGTTGACGACCTACAAGATACGTTACGCGTGAATTTTTAGGGTTCCATACTTGAAATGCCAACGGGCCTTATTACTAAGCCATTGCTGTCCGTCCGTCTGTCAGCAGCAATGACTATATAATAATAATAATAAATTCATTTATTTCAGGCTTGGAATACCCATAGTTATTATTAGTTACTATATTATATTATATTATATTACAATTACAATACAATTTAAAAAAAGTTAAAATTAAAATTAATAATAATAATGCAAAGTCAGATACAGTTTAATAGTTAATACAATGTCAGATCTAGATAAATAAATAACAAAATGTCAGATTCAGTTCGATAAATAATAAAATGTCAGTTTCGGTTCATTAAAAATAAAAAGGTCAAATAAATAAATGGATAACAGATTTCAGTTTACAATAATAAAATACTCAGATGACATATTATAAAGTGTTTCGAAAATATATATACTTCTCTTTGGTCAGCAGGCTGTATTTCATTAACCGTTAGAGGTAGAGAATTAATTTTTTCACAGAATGTGTATTTCTATTTTTGCTACAACAACAAATAACTTTTACTTTTAGCTTTTAAAAGTTAAAGGGGGTTCCCGTATAAGAAACGTTATTTTGTTGGCGTTTCTTACTCGATTTCAATATTTATTTATTTATTTAATCTTCATGCAACTAGTGGCTGATATGATAAACATTATACCTTTTTATGTATATTTGGCACATCTGATAAACATTATACCGGAGGTTGATCGTAAACAGCTCCAATAAAAGTCACACAAGTTTTTTTAAAGCATCTTGCTAGCATGACACGTTAAGAGCTGAGCGGCGAGGTATCGAGTGCCGGCGTATCCCCGAGGGAGCTCATAATGCGATATTGCCAAAAAATATGATGACAGCTTCCAAACGAGGCAGTCGCACTGGGAATACCTCTAACGAGTTAGTGGCTTTGAACTAAAAATTCAGAATTTTAAAGTATTTTTAAACAGTATGGGAATGATGAAGCAGTATCACCGGCCCCGACTTACAAGTTGTAGGTATGAAAACAACCAGGTATATCACTTTGTGTAATTTATATCATCACCACTGCTCTCAAAACGGTGAAGGAAAATATCGTGAAGAAATCGGCATGTCCTAGAATAAGAAAATTAGAAGACATGTAACATCCACCAACTTGGGCCCGCGTGGTGCATTACAGCCCATCCCTTGGGAAGAGGCCTGAGTCTCAGCAGTGGGAACATTAAAAGGCTGATTATATTACATGTTATGTTAGTATTTTTTAATTAATAATTTTCAAATAAAATAATGGTTACACTCGTAAAGTTATGCTAGAACATGTTGTATTCATTGAAAAATTAACCCCAATTCCTTCCCGACATTCTTGTCCCATGCAGTCTTGAGTTACATCGAAGGACTGGAACAATTTGCCTGCTGAGGTCTTTCCATCCGATTATATTATAGATTTGTCTTCAAGGCTAGAGTGAATAGGCTCTTAATAAACTAGTGCGCCTCACCATCAACGACTGCATCACTGCTTACCATCAGGAGGGATCGCAGTCAAGCACTAGTTTATATAAAATTAAATATATATATATGTTTGTAATATTTTTATACATATATAATGTTTTATTTTTATTGATAAGCTTGGTCTCACCTGATGGTTAGTGTTGCTGTGCCCGACGATCAAGCATGTTAGCCTAGAAGTAACCTTAATCATGTAAATTTGTCGAAAAATTAATGTGAACGAACGCTGATAAAGTCTCTGTTTTGATTCCTGTCTTTCTAGAATTTAAAATATTACTATGCATTTAATATTATATACTAATTAGTAATATATTTATTATGTTTATTTTCATAGTATTAACTTAAAGATGAGAAGATTAAATTTATTAAAATGTTATTAATGAAAGTCCTGCCCTATACGGTGTTAACTTTATTATGAGTGTACCAAAAAATACTACTACTACACCTTCCACAATGAAATATTAAAAAAGAAATTTCAGTACACAATTTTTGTATAAACATTACAAAACCTTCCCTAACACTAAAGCAAAACGATAATTAACAACATTAAAGGGTTCTCACTGCCACAATACCTCGCACAACAAAAAAACATCACGTTTCCAGCACCCGCCGACAGACGGCGCTGCGGAAGACTTTACTACTTCCTGTGACAAGATGGCCAAGCGTTCAGAGCAGCCGGAAACTGCGGCGAGAGAGCCCAAAAACACGATAAAACTACCCTCACCCAACAACCTCCATACCACAACCCTTCAATCAAAAACCTACCTTAACTTGTACAAAATGAAGTTCACCACCATTTGCAGAGCCTTTGTAGCTACTCCTTTTTAAAATAACAAAGGAAAGCAATAAGTAAGAACGTTCCTGTCAAGTGCGATCGCTTATTTCCCGCATTGAATATGATGTAAGTTTTCCGGAGTGGAGATAACGTGTAATGGTATCGCTTGCCCTTTCATAGGGCTTGCTTTGTTGCTTCATGGACACTGGCTGGTGGCTAAAATCGGGGCGACAGGTAATGCTGCTCTGGAATGTTTGAAAGTGTGATCGTCCCCAGAACGCAAAGAGCAACTGAAGGACACAGTTGGGTTTTAAGGCAGTAAAAATCTGACACACCCTCCCATTCTACTCTAAGGGTGTTTTTAATATCGTGCGGTTTTGATCACTCATGCGGGATTGCTCCGCACTCGTAACCCCCGCAAATGTTCATTTCATACAAGTTTTTTTTTATTGGATTTTTATTGTATTTTTTGGAATTATTACGTATTGATTGAAGCTAATTATTTTATATGGATGATTTCTAACATGGGTTTTTACCTGAAATAAATGAATTTTATTTATTTATTGTAATGCGTAGAATACGCAAGCGAGACGCATTTTTTTGCATTGTGATATTTTCTGCATGCGGGACAAACCCGCATGCGTGATGAAATCCGCACGATATAAAAAATACCAAGCCGGAGAAGTCATAAAGGTAAAGGTGCTCCTGCTTTGAATTAGCGTAGGTATGAACGGGGTATTTGAGTTCTGGTACCATGAATAATTTTAAACAAAAAGTGTGTAATGTGAATTTTTATAAATGAAACGCCACCTGGGGCCTTACTATGACACGTGTTAAAATGTCAAACGTACGAGCGAGAAAAAGGGATGGAGCTATACACCCTATATAGCTCCATCCCTTAAACAGTTCAGTTCAGGTCGTAAAATGGATCGCGTTAAGAGCTCGTGGTAGGGCCTCAGTAGTCACCAGTTCGGTAAAAGGTCCTCTTTGTACGGTGTACGTACATGGGAAAATAACTTGATTATTGAATTAGTTAAATTAGCCGAATGTAGGCTCATGTAAGTGCACTTTGAACGCGACCTACATTCGGAGATGCATTGACATAGACAGAGCAACGATTGCATTCATTTATGTAAATTATTTTACTTTAGTGTTCAATTAGACGTGGTTTGAGTCGGACAACTTGGATTTTTTATTTAGACTCTTCCCGATAAGCACTCAGTGACATTTCTGCATTTATTACACTTACATTTGCATTGCATTGACATCATATTTATGTAAGGATTGCACCCTACACTCTTCTTGAGTAAAAATGACGTTGACGTCAATTTTACCAATACGCCCCCCCGACGGCGCGACCTTTGCTAACGCGGCGTCCTAAGTTGGTTTCAACTCGACTGTGGTTGTTGAATTAAACGCAATGGGGTAGCTTTGTCCTACGTGCGCGCGAAGTGGCCGCTTCAGCAGCCATTAATATAAAACAAGTTACTGTTCAGCAAGAGTTCGCACGAAAATATAAAACAAACTAATCACGTCCGCTTCGCTTCGCTCGTCAAGCACCGCACCCACGTACGGGTGGTCAAGCCACTGCAATAGAATGTTAAAGTTGTGTTACTTTTTTGGTGTACAATAAAGTTTATTCTATTCTATTCTATACATTTTTAGTTCCGTTCGTGCCGGATTGCTTCTCGTTCTCGTTCGTACTGAATCGTGCCTAGACATGACGTCCCAGAACTGCCACCTGGTGCACAAAAGCATAATCCGCCTTATAATGTTCCCACTACTAGGTTGCAGGCCTCCTCTATAGGAGAAGGAATAGGCCGTAATCCACCACGCGGGCCCAGTGCGGATTGGTTGAGGTCACATATTTTCAAATTTTTGATTCTATACCGGTTTCCTCACGATGTTTTTTTTTTTTATATTGATATAAACCAGTATATGTTTTCCTTCACCATTTCGAGAGCAGTGGTAATGGAATAAATTACACAAAGTAATGTGCCTGGCTGGATTTGTAATAATTTTTAACCCTTTCAGTAACCCTTTTAGTCTTTCTTAAATCATTCAAATCTTTTAAATTCAAATTGGTGTAGTACGCATCTGGTCTAATCTTATCTGTAAAATCCCTTGGAAATTAAACAGGAACAGTCCATGACCAACTAGAAAAATGAATTATAAAGTAGGTTATAAAGAAACTTACCACATTAACAAGTGCATTGAAAGGTTTATTTTAAATTAATTTATCAAAATTCACAATGTCTAAAGACTTTTACTTTCAAAAGTGGAAAGAGGGTTTGAAACATCTGAAAGAATTAGTTGATAAAGATATTCAGTATCAGGTATGTTCTTTGGTTAACACGAGCGTAGAAAATAAATAATCATTATGACAGTAGATTTTATTATAGCACCCTACTTTCATTTAAATGTTGAAATTGATTGGCAATGCATTAAACATTGTTAAATTATCATTATTATAATCCTAAACGTAACTTCACCAACGTCTTGCCATAAGCCTCTCTCAAAGTTCCTATGTCCGACGCGTCTAGGTTCAATCCATAATTGTCAAGTATATTTATAATAGCAACCTTTCCTAACATCGTGGTTACAGGTAGCAAAAGCCCACGACCCGACACTACCGCAAGCAGTTCGCAGATTGACTTCAATCTTGGGAGAGTACATACTTATCTACAATGAACTCATAGAATGTTTCCATCAGAACCTACAAGTACAGAAGACTGCGTATTATGACAAAGTGGTCAAAGCTGTAGTTTCTAGGTCAGTATGGTATGGAACTGATTCTATTGCTAAATCAGTGTCTACGCTGAATTAAAAATATTTGTCAGAGGCAAAATTAAAAAAAAAAGCTTGCTTTTCCTTGAAGTTGTTTTTCTGTGGAAGATAATGTTTACCAATAAAGTGGAATTTTCATTGTTGAAACCACGAGTTGTTAACGCAATCCATTTTACGACCTAAATTGAACTGTTGAAGGGATGGAGCCATGTAGGGTGTATAGTTTCATCCCTCTTCTTCAACATGCCATGGTAAGGCCTACCAAACAATTTTACATCTTTATAATTTACTTTTAGATTTTATATTGATTAGATTCATAATTGGCCGATGATTAACTTTACAGAATACTAGAACTTAAAGCTGAACTAGAAAAGTTAGAAGGTAGTCGCTTTCAATTCATTGGTCATGGCTTGACCCAAGTCCATCACACGACATGTGACATTGAAATGACTGCCATACCAGCGGGACCAGGAAGACCAGAGCATATACAGGCTGAACTTGATGACATATTAGCTAGAGTAAAGGAAAACAAAACAACTCTAGTTACTATAGGTAAAACAGGAGTTGAATGAACTGCATTAAAAATAGATATCAACGACATTAAAACAAATATAAACTTTGGAATCGATTTCAGCCGAAGAAGATGAAAAATCAATTGAAACATTAGAGAAATGGGATTCAAAATTAAATATAGAAGACACGCCGCAGGAAAAAATAGTTGAAATACCAGAAGAAAAACGCAAGACACAAGAATATTTAGCTTTAATTATGGCACATGAAAAGTCTAGGTACCATGTAGATACATTTTAGATATAATCATTAAACAAAATATTAACAAAACATGTCAGAATTCGTGAGCCTTCGGTCAACCAAGCCCGAGTTGACAATCCTTTATGTTCTACGCGCGCGCCTCAAAGAGATGTTAGCAAAATGGACGGGCCCACTAGAGCCGATGCATGCTACGCCGTGGGATTGCTCGAAAAAGTTAGAAAGAAGTTAGAACGAAAGAGGAGAGAAAGTCTGGTACTCCCTCTGGCAAAAAAATAATCAGGCAAAAAGTTAATAAAGCAAAATTTAAAACTTTTTAATCAATAAACAATTGCTTCTAATTACAGACAAGTGGCCCGGTCAGTAAGACATAGCAAACTTCAGCGAGAGACCTGGGAGAAGGAACTGAAAGGTCTTTTAGCTCCTCCAGCTAAATATGAGGTTAGAGTAAGAAGTGCCGAACTTATACGCAAAGTTTTCAGGTAATACGTTTAATCATTCTAAACAAATACTAAAACTAAACCACAAATATAAGCAAAAACAGAGTTACTTTCTGCGTAGGTACAACTGTTCGTTTATCCGCTAACTCCTCAACCATGAGAATTTAGATTAGATTATTTAGATTTCCTAAAGGGATTTTAATAGATACCGTTTTCACAAACAGAAATGACGATATACAAGGAACGCTTCTGTCTATAATATTCACCCGAGCGGAGCCGGGGCGTTTCGCTAGTTTAGTAATAAAACAAACAACGACTGTCACAGGCAGTTCTAATTATAATCTTTACATTTCAGGGCATATTTTGAATTAAAACGAGAACGCATAAAAAACTGCAAACGAGACCAACTTTTGGGAATAAATATTTGTGATACAAAAAATTTAGATACGCAAAGAGTAAAAGTAGAAGAGGTATGTCTACGCAACTTTATATATATGCTAGCTGCTGGCAGCGACTTCGCCTGCGTGATATTAGAAAATTATCCTAAAGGAACATGCTCCCGGAACAAAAAGTAACGATAGTAGACGTCCAAACAAAAAAAAAATATTTTATTGAAAAAAAAAAATTAATGTAAAAAATTCGACAAAATAACATACTCTCACTATAAAGTGTCCTATGTGCTATTCCAGGACATAGTCTACCCGTGTGCCTAATTTCATCCAAATCCGGTTAGCCGTTCGAGCGTTAAGAAGTAACAAACAAACATACACCCACACGTTCACCAACTTCTAGCTTTATAATGTTAGTTTGAGGGTCAGATGTGAATTAGGATGATTCGTTACTTCACTAGTACACATGTACTCAACATGTGTACTAGTGAAGTAACGAATGTTAGATTTCTCACATTCGCGATTGCGAATGCGAATATTCAAATTCAATATTCACGAATGCGAATGCGATACAGGTTTGACATTTCGTGTCAGCCAAGTTTAAACTGAACATAACAGGGCCGTTACAGACTGACTGAACGAAGCTTATCACATTAAGTTCATTCGAAAAGATTTGTTATGATTTGAGGTTAACATGTTGTTTCACAATTTGTGACACTGCAAATGTGAAATGCAAAGTTGTGTGATATAAAAATATTAAAATAATTATAAAATTATATCACTTGTATTGCCATACTATATCCATTCAATATTATTTCCTTTATGTTTGTCAGAAACAATCGCCAAACATTCGCAAATATCTTGCGTATACGAATATACGAACAAAAAATGTGCGAATATTCGCGGATGCGAATATTCGTTACAACACTAATGTTTACTGCCATACAAATTTTTCTCCCCCGATCTTAATATCATTTGTTCTTGATAGATGCTTGAAGATCGCTCTAAATTACACCGAGAATACGAAAAAGAATGGCTCACACACCGTGACGATGTAAAACAAGAGTTTCTTAATAATAAAAGAGCTCAACTTCGTGATGAATTTCGTGATCAAATCAGGGAGTGGTTTATCGAATGGTAAAGCAAAAGCTATTATTTATCCTGCAGCTTAAGCCATTAAGGCTGAGGATTCGTTATAAGATGAAATGTCTAGCAAAGTGCGACTGCTAAGCGTAAGGTTCGAAGTTCAATTTCCGGGTCAGGCATAATGTTATTCAGTTTTTTCATTAGGAATTTTTCAGTACAAGCCCAAAGTTTGGGAATCCTGTGCTACCCCCGTTTGGCTTGCGGACGGCGAGCAATGGGTAGCTCGCCGTCCGACTGTCCGGTAACCGTCCGGACCGAGCCCAAGTTGTCGACGGCGCGTAGTGTTCCACGCGCGCCTCAAGGAGATGTCAGCAAAACCATAGGGGCCCAGCAGGGTCGAAGCCTACTGGGGCCATGGGTGATGCGAAAGGGAACATCGGGGCCCTGGAACGAAGGCAAAGAAAAAACAAGAGAGGGTTTTTAGTCAGTAAAAGTCTGACACTATCTCACGCTCCGCCCAAGAGCGAGGGATGTCATAAGATGATTTTCCCAACGAGAAAAAAAAACCCCCCGTGAATCAAACCGTTGCGTTGGTGCTGCACCTGATCTCTCTCTAATCGTGTTGGATTGCCATCCCACCGGACAATGAGAGAGATAATGCACTTGTATTTGCGCACGTAATTGACTACGAAAATAACAGAAAAAATACTTTAAATTTAATTTTGAAAGGTTCTTTTTAGGTCAGAAATTATTTGGGAAATTCAAGGAAGTCCTAATCATCATCATCATCATCATCATCATTTCAGCCGAAAGACGTCCACTGTTGGACATAGGCTTCCCCCAAGTGTCGCCACAATGAACGGTCCTGTGCGTCTCGCATTCATCGGATTCTCGCAACCCTTACCAGGTCATCGGTCCACTTTGTAGGAGGCCTTCCAACGCTACGTCTTCCGGAACGTGGTCCTAATATACTAATTCTTATTTCCAGGTTTGAATCGGTTCAATTTTTCCACGACATCCCTAAAGTGGGTTCTGCACCAATCTTTAGAGGTGAAGTTCCCTGGCCTTATGAATGGTTAGAAGAAAATAAAGCTCTCTTAGCTAAAAATGAGGCCGACAGCAAAAAAAATCCTCAGGACGTGAGTAATTACGATTGAATTTTTTTTTTTTTTTTTGATAAACCTTGCAGAATAAGAAAATTCTCCTCATTGAATCGCTTAAAAGACGGTAATAACAATAAAAAGACTATATTCACAGCTCGAATTCGAGAAAAAAGAAGCGAAAAGGCAAGAAATGTTACTAAAAAGGGAAGAACAAATGAAACTAAAGGCAGAAGCACAATTACTAAAGAAAATGATGAAAAACCCAACGATGCATCCTGGATATTATTTTCCACTTTCAAAACAATCTGACCAACTTTTGGAGGTGAGAAATAAGTCCCTAACAAATTGAGGTTTGAGATAGTTTTTCTCATAAGAATTACATAAATTCAATTACGTGAGAATATTGAAACTAGACATAAATGAATTCGTAATAAGTTTATTACAAAACTAGGTAGATACAACTATAACATGTTTTGAGGGTAAATAAACAAATATATATAAATCATATGGACAAAACTTTATTCGATACACTGGTTACAACTATCAAAGCTAATACAACAATCAAAGATCAACCATTGACAAATTTTCTTTTTTTCAGGTAATAGAATATTATGACAAATCTTGGGATTTTTATGACAAATCAGAAGCGTTGGACGTGAAAGCAAAATATGTTCATAGAATTGATGTAGAAGACGCAATAATGGAAGTCAAACTAGAAGTCCTACAAGAAGCTGACGAAGATATGCGGTAAATAATACAAAACGATGTTAAAATAAGCCACACATTCATAAAACTAATTCAATAAGTATTTATTTATTTAATTATAGACAAGAACTTCACCAGTTAAAACAAGCTTTGAAAAAAGACTACGAAGCAAATGAAGAAGAAATGCCAGTTAATCTTATGAAACCAATTAAAGGTGAAAGAAAGAAAAAGAAAGTAAAGACTGATTTAAGCAAACAAGCATGCGAAATGATAGAGGTAAACTAATTGAGGTAGCATTTGTGTTAAAGAGCTCACATTTGAATATCGGGAACATTTCTGATATTATTTAACTACTTTTACTTAAAATTAAACTTTGTCCGACTCGAGGATTTAGTCCTGTATCGTTGCAAATATGTAAACTTCCACATACAAAGACATCCAGACACGGAACAATTATCTATAGATCATACAAATATTATCGCAGCAGCCAATCACTTAACTACTACGCCAACCGCGCATATATTATCCGCAGGGCAGTTTTGTGGCGAACTGTTGGGCATTAGCGACCCCACGGACCCGATCTCCCGGGAGAATTCTTGTTCTTCATCTCCGGCTTGCCTTTATTGGCCGGCCGTAGTGAACACTGACGAGGAACAGAGCTCCCACCTCTCTCTTGCCTTTATTGGCTGGCTTGAATGGAGATTCGCAAGAGCAAACGCGCTCGGGAGAAGGATGTATAATCCAGTAAGGTGCTGGTAGGGATCTTGACCATACTTCCGGGATTGTCCTGATAGCCGTGGTATACCTCTCCACTCCTTAAGCACCTCAGGATATGTTGCCCTCTTGTTGCTACGTCAGTTCGTGCTAGCGACCGTTTATGGGGGCCCATTTATTGAGTGTGCAAGTCACCCCCTGCCTTTTGTCGATGGATATTAATAACATTGTTTAGGCAGGGGCCATAGTCTTAACATAGTTCCTGGTAACCAGTCCACTTAAGACTCCAAAAATCATAGCCTTATATCTTAGTTTTCCATATGTCGCAATAGTTTCCCACCAACCGGGGATTGTCCTTGGATGCACTAGCATAGTGCGTACAGGGATAATCACCGGTTCGTACCACTTTCCTTTAAAAGCGTCTAAAAGGGCCTCTGCGAGTTAGTTTCGGCTCCTCATACGCCTTCCAAAGGTCCAGGACCTTAGGGTGCTGAGATAAATAAATGTATAAAAATAATAATTAATATGTATATTGAATGAATAAAGGAAATAATAATAATAATTTATTTATTTCTCCTCACAATGTTTTGTTTATAGCTAAAACGGTACAATTACTCAGTCTAGTATGTGTTACATATGTGAGGAGCTGGTGTCCGTGAAAGGCGTGGACTGTATTTGCGTAAACAACATTTTGATCCAAGGAATAGGTAACTGATTAAAATTCCAAGTAGAATATAAAGATGATCCTGCAGACAATTTCTCTCTCCGTCAGGATTTGGCCCAGCAAGGTTTCATAGTAGAATATCCTAGAAAAAAAATTGAAGACTTTATTGGAGATGCTAATTTTGGAGGAGAAGATCTACGTAGCCAGATATTGTAAGTAAATGTTACTACAGGTCTCAATGGGAATTCATCTTTCTGACATGATGAAAATACACTTGGCAAAGAAATGGATTCCTTTGTTTGCAGAAGAAATATAATTTTTGCAAACTTCTCTTTAAATAAGGAAGGAAATTAAAAGTTTATATTAAACATGCTTCTACCAGCGGCTTCGCCCACGTGAAAGTAGGTTTCATTATACAAATATTGGACCCAGGTTCACCCTCAGGGGCTAAATTTTGGGAAATCCTATATTCTTTGTATGCATCACAAAAGGAACCTCTGTGCAAAATTTCAGCGTTCTAGGTCCAAGGGTTTGGGCTGGGCGTTGATGAGTCCGTGAGAGTCCAGAGATGTGTGTATGCTACGTTGCTATGGATGCATTTGATATCCACTAATCATATTCATTGGTGCTTCGCACTGGTGGAAACGGATTCAACTAAGATATGTTTTTTATATGGATGCGTGCTACCTGCCTACTGCTATGGATGCGTGCTATGGATGGTCGCCAGTGGTGTAGCTATGTACCGCTTCCCTACTATAGATACATTGCTTAGTTCGAGCTACACATCTTCCTCGCGCAGCAACTTTGCGGCGGTACATCTTAACAGCACATCTTACTCGCACCGCTACATAGCTTAGTATCAGTGGAAATCACATAGTTTCATAGCATAGCTATTACATCCTTGCAGCAGAGCTGCATAGCACATCTCTGGTGGAAAGCAGCCTTAGCCTTTTATATAACAGATACTTGAATTCAATGTGCTACTCATTCATTTCCTCACCTTTGTTTGCTTTAGGCCTGCATTCCCATTCAACTTTGAAATACGAGCATATTGGTGGGAGCGATGTCGCGAAGTCTGCCTTGGCTTCCATAGAATACTAGTGGTTGGTCCCAAAATTAGTGGAAAGACGACACTAGTCCAAGCTTTGGCTTCTATCAATGGTTCGTACCTAACTGTCTTTTATTTCATAAGAAATATTGTACCACTTTTTTATCACTTTATGGTTCCATATCTTATGAACATAGCACCATTGTTAAGATAATTATATAAACTATATGTATATAATAATATATAACCTTAATAAATTATAATCTATTGGTCAATTGACTTTCACAAGTTTGCAATTTAACTAACAAATATTTGATAGATAGAGACTATCTAGAAACCACAAAAATGACAGATAGAATCCGCGAAAGGTTATAATGGCCAGAAATAGAATGACTCCAATATGAAACATGGAATAAAATAATATATTTATTTTAACAAAAAAGCAATCACATTATAAAATTATAAAACTATGAACATATAAAGCTTATTACAAGGTGACAAATATATTATAAGCTTTGGCTTCCATCAAATAATTATTGAGTAATTGAAAAAAAATATATTTTAAAAAGGTCTGTTGTAATATATAATCTTAATTAATTTATATATGTATTTTAAGTGGACGTAGCTGTAAAAGTGTTATAATAATAATATAATTTATAATTAATAATGAACAAGTACAGTATTCCCCGTAGGAGTCAGTGAATCTCCGTAACAAGCAAAGCCATATTTATAGTAAATCGGGACGGTTCAATAATAAGCAAAACTAATTTATTTAAGAACCAAAGAAAATTAAGATACGATATTGCACTGAAGCCACATAATTAATTAAGAGAATGACGATTATTCTGATTACAGACGCAGTTTTGTTTGAATTGGACCCCTACAAAGTACAAGGGGATATGCAATCGCCGGAATTCTTGAAACGTTTGGCACACATGCTGGTTATATGTGCCAGAGCCTTGCAACCGTCAGTCATACATATCAGACATGTTCAGAAACTGTTCTATGCAAAGGTATATTTACAATTACATATTATTTGATATCTTTACGCATATACGTAATACGAAAGACATCCGACAAGTCTCAAAACCAAAAACATCATCTTCCTACCCTTGTCCCTTGTTATTTGGGGTCGGCGCAACACGTTGTTTTCTTCCATTCTGTCCTATCACTCGTCACGCTATCACTAACTCCCTTTTCTTTCATATCACTTTTCATACAATCCGTCCGTCTTTTCTTTAGCCTCCCTCTCCCTCTCCATCCATCCACATGTTTACTCATAATTCTTTTAGTAATATGCGTTTCATCCCTCCTCTTCACATGACCATACCCAAGATAAACGCGTCCCTTTCAACTTTAAACTAAAATCGAAGATGAAAATAGCTGTTATGTGCTCTAGTGAGCTCACTCTTTTTCCTAGACCGGAAGCCTGTATCCCAGTGGTGGTTATAATCTGATTACATATGGTTCACATGATATAAAGAACTAATATATTTTAGTCTTCTCATTGCAGATACCACCAGAAGAAGCAGAAATGAATCTGCCTCTCTTGAAAACTTTCTTTGTTCAGAAGTTGTTCAAAAAAATAAAGAAAACTGATAAAATAACAGTTGTAGGTAATGATTCTTCAATATTAAGGATTTGTTAGCATTAGTGACGGGGTCCGCTAGGGCCGATGCCTCCCAGGGCTGCGGGATTGTACGAAAGAGTTACCGCGGCTCTGAAACTTAATAAACAACTGTAGTAACATGGGTTGTTTTTAATCATGATATTGAAAAAAAAGGTAATGATTCTAAAGATCTCATTTCTCTAACTACGGTCAATTAAGACCACATGAAATGAATGATCACATGAAATTTTGTAATGCCTCACTAGAAGTTCGCTGAATAATTAGCTTACAATCAATCTTGCCTGAACGGTGAATAGTAGTGCAATCCTTTAAGTTCGTAATATCAAGTGGCCGATCTGCAGCGTGCTACCGCAGTGCTCCCTATCGCCGGTGGATCCCGTTAACTCCTAATTAACGTCCAGGGGCCCAAGTCTGCTATTTTTATAAATTCGTCATTCCAACACGATCCCATTGTCATTTTGCTAAAAGTTCGTAATCTGCTAATTCATAATGATCGATCATTGATTGGTCAATGGTCTCGTAATAGAGTTGTGGTAGAATGACAATATCGAGCTTATTAAAAGCAATGACTGCAAAATGTCGTTCTAATGGTAGGTCACTGATCAAAGGAACTGTCAAAATTTTAGCAGATTACCGCATACGTCAGACATTCATTTGTAATTATGTACGAGATTACCATTCTATGCCATTTCTTTCAATGGAGTGTCAGTGGTTGACTATTGGTAAGTCATAATGACGCCATTATATTAGTAGATTACGAAACTTGTCAAAATCAACAAATTATGAAGTCAATGATAGACCATTCTGACACAATTGTAATAGCAGACTTGAGGCCCAGGTTAGTGTTTATGCTTTTTCTAACATTGAAGTTCACAGGGTTTCATCTAGGCTAGCATTTGGGAAATGCAGTGGCTTCTCCAGCGAGAAAGTGTATTTGTAGATATTACTAATAAAATCCTACCTTGAATGTAAAACTTGTTTTGCTCACAGGCACGTGCACAGATCCATGGTTGGCAAAAGCCAGTACATTGCTGAAACAGTTTCCCGAAGTACTTCTTCTGCCTGACTGCACATACTCTCTGGTCGTGCAGATGTTGAAGGAATGGGTCGTTAAGTTAGTGTCTTACATAATTATATCGAGCTTGCTTCATTCATTATAAAACCTATGGTCTTCCTTTTTGTACCATCCTAAACTACCCGCTAAGGAAAAAGCGCGACAACAGCAATACAAGTAACTTCTGAAGCTGCCTGAGTTCATATAATTTGTTAGATGAAATGCTAATATCATCTTTTTTTTTTGTTTGCTTTCCTAGTCTGTGTGAGTCTCAGGTCAAATATTACCGGAGAACTTTTTTAGGTGTTTTTTTTCATCGGACCACCAGAAGTACGGTGATGCGCTATTGGTACCTACATGGTGGACATCTCACGCTTACGCACAACACATTCTTGAGTCAAGAGTAAATCTAGGTAATCTAGGCGAGCGTGTTCCACCGTCGTCCACATCGTCACTTACCATCAAATGAGATAGCGGTCAATCGCGAGCCTGTCAATAATAATAAAAAACCGGGCAAGTCCAAGTCGGGCTCGCGCACTGAGGGTTCCGTACAAACTTATCTATGAAAACAGTTCAATTCTCGGATTGAGTTACGAAGATTTTTCCGAATTGCAAAAAAATTTGTTTTTTTTTGGTGACTTGACTATGAATTTACAGTTTTCAGATTTTATCCCTATACTTTTTTTTTTTTTTTTAATTGATATAAACCAGTGCTTGACTGCGATCCCACCTGATGGTAAGCAGTGATGCAATCATTGATGGTGAGGCGCACTAGTTTATTAAGAGCCTATTCACTCTAGCCTTGAAGGCACCTAAATTATAGTTGGACGGGAAGACCGCAGCAGGCAAATTGTTCCAGTCCTTCGATGTACGCGGAATAAACGACGAAGCGAAACGCTTAGTCCGGACCGTTGAAGTTTCAACAACGTAAGGGTGGATACTCGCCGTACGTCGGGTTGTCCGATGGTAGAAATGAGATGGCGGAATCAAGTCATGCAATTCCCGCGCACACTCTCCAAAATGCAACCTGTAGAATACCGATAGGCTGGCTACCCTGCGCCTGTGCTCGAGGCTTTGTAGATTGGACTTAACCAAATCTGGATCCCCAATTAGCCTCTTCGCACGCCTTTCCACTGAGTCCAAAGCTGCTAGATGGCATTTTGCAGCACCAGCCAATATGTGACTGCAGTACTCCACACACGATCGGACCTGTGCTTTGTATAACATTAGAAGTTGTCCCAGTGTGAAGTACCGTCGGACCTTTGCAAGAACGCCTAGTTTTCTAGCAGCTACCTTGGCTGTGGACTCAATGAACTGCCCAAAATTTAGGTCTGAGGAAATTTCAACTCCCAAGAGCTGAAGGCGGTCGGTGCACTCCAGGGATACATTTCGAAAAGCAGGAGCCAAGATGAACGGGCTCCTTTTGGCGGTGAACAGACACGCTTGTGTTTTGGTGGCGTTGAATTCTACCAGATTGGTTTCGCCCCACTTGGAGACTGCCTGAAGTGAGACATTCGTACGCTCTACCATAGCCTCTCGTTCGGACCGGATTAGTTCCTTACTAGCCCGAGCACCTGGAAGGTATCTCTCTACAACTGTGCTATCATCTGCATACCCATATATACCGGGCATCAGCAGATCGTTAATATGAAGCAGAAAAAGAGTTGCAGAGAGAACTGACCCCTGAGGAACTCCGGCATTAGTGGTCATAGGCTCTGATGAGCATCCATCGACAACAACTCGGAGAGACCGTTCACTCAGGAAGTCTTTTACCCAGTTAATCAGACCAGGGGAAATGCCGTACGCTGGAAGCTTACTCAGAAGGCTGGCGTGCCATACCCTGTCGAAGGCCTTCGAGACGTCTAAGGAGACAGCAATCGCTTCTCCATTCTTCTCAAGGGCCTCGCCCCACATGTGAGTGGTATACACTAGTAGGTCCCCAGTAGACCGATTGTGGCGAAACCCGTACTGTCGGTCACTGAGGAGATCGTTACCTTCCAGGTATGCCATGAGGCGCGAGTTCAATACACGCTCCATAAACTTGCAGAGTATGGAGGTTATTGAAATCGGCCGATAGTTGGCAGGATCGGTACGACTGCCCTTTTTGGGCACGGGTTGCACGTTGGCAAGCTTCCAGGACTTGGGCACTATACCAGTCCTAAATGAGAGGCGGTACAAGCGCGTCAATACAGGAGACAACTCGGGCGCACATGCCTTGAGAACTATTGCTGGTATACCATCTGGTCCACTAGCTTTATTCACGTCTAGACGACACAGTGCTCTCAAAACTTCTTTATTTCTTATGCGAACCTCAGGCATCGAGGTGTTGCAGTGAGGTAGAGTCGGTGGAGTAGCACTGCTAGTATCAAGACGAGAATTATGGGCGAAGAGAGATGCAAATAGACCTGCTTTCTCTCTCGCCGAGTGAGCCAGTGTTCCATCAGGTTTAACCAGCGGAGGCAATGTGGGCCTACAGAAGTTCGCTTCGACCGACTTGGCAAGGGACCAGAATGCTCTGCTTCCGGATGGCTGTGCAGAGAGCTTTGTGCCAATATGGGTAATTCGGTCGAACCGAGCCTTCTACAGTGCTTTTTTGTAGGACTTGGCAGCACGGTTGAAAGCTCTCTTCTTTGAGCTCAAATCCGGAGCTTTGCGGTCACGAGCGTCAACCCAGGCGAGAAACGCCGAATGCTTACGCTCTTCAGCTTGAACGCAATCGGCGTTGAACCATGGGTGAGCTGAGCCTCCGATGGGTACGTCACTATAAGGGATGAAAAACTCCATAGCTTGACGTATCACATCGGATATAGCATCCGCACAGCTTGACGGACTCTCAGAAGAGAAGCAGACCCGCTGCCAAGGATAAGATGCAAAGAAATGCCGCATCTCATCCCAATCTGCTGACCTGTAACGCCACATTCGCCGTTCACCGCGTGAGTCGCAGTCAGGTGGGGAGAAGGACGAAACAGACTTCACCAGACAGTGATCTGAAGTTCCAAGTGGTGAAGAAACTGTTACGATACATCTGTCCGGATCGGTGGTCAGCAGAAGGTCCAGACAATTGGCAGTATGACCAACTACATCAGGCACCCTAGTCGCTTGCTTGACCAGCTGGGAAAGGCCCATCGATATTGCAAAGTTTCGCGCTTCTCTCCCAGCGTGGTCGGTCCTCTGGTATGGGAACAACCAGTCTTGGTGGCAGGCGTTAAAGTCCCCCAGAGCGACGAGCTGCGCATCAGGGTGCCGATGCAGAGCCTTATCGGCAGCCTCACTGAGGTGGTTGAACAACCGAGTCGCCTCCTGATCACCGCTGTGCGAACGGTAGACACAGGCATAAACAATTTTGTCCATACCAGTGTCCACCAACAGCCATAGTGTAGATAAGTTAGGGTCTTCAAGGTGACGGAGACGCTGGCAGCAGATGTCATTACGGACGTACACACAGACCCCGGCACGCTGCAGGAAATGATGCTCCAGTGAGTATCCCGGGTAGTTTAGGTACGCCGTATCTGACGGACATCTAATTTGGGTCTCCGTCAAGAAAAGCAAGTGTGGCTTGTCAGTCTCAAGATGGTGGTGGACCGCAACGAGATTGGAGTGCAGCCCTCTAATATTTGAGAACTGCACTTGAAATGAGAGGACGTGCATCCGCTGTTGACACTTGCCTTTCTTTTTAACTTTCATTATTTTTTTGTGGAGTGAATAGGAGAGATAAAAGATGGCAGTTGAGCGAGGTGATGCGACGTTGAACCCAACAACACAACTAGAGTTGCTGTGCCAATGGAGGGTTGTTCTGGAGACTGCGGGGACGCCCGAACCCCCCCAGGGATCGCCATCGGGTCCTCTCTTCCGGTCGCCAACCGGCACGATGGGGCCACCCTGGGATTTTTCGCAGTTGGCGGGGCAGCCTTTCGTGTGTGGCTGGCACACTACTTGGGCCCCCAACTACCTACGGTCGGCCAGCGGAGCACCGTGCTTTGGATCCCGCTACCCTCCACGATCAAACATCCGACACAACAACAGCTGGCGCATCATACCCGGTATACGTCGCAACACAACTGCTCAGACCCATCTTCCACCATACGGCTTCACCAGACATCACGCCGGAACACGACGGATCGCTTGGCGGCATGGCTTTGTCTGACGGGTGGTAACCTTTAAGCCGGCAGCCGATGCTATGGCCTACCACCGTCTTTAATGCTCGTTTAGCACTACCCAGGGGATACGTGTAGGGTGTTCAGAACTAAGTAAATCCTACGGACGCAAGCAGTTCATCCCCCAAAAACTTGTGCTATAAGAGCTTGCTTCATGCCAAATTTCAGGATTCTAAGGCAACGGGAAGTACCCTATGAATTCTGATTCCCTTGGGAGTGTCGAAATACACGTTTTTTGCGACATAAACGGCCGTATCTTTGTTTTTCGTTAACTCAGATATTTGATTTTTTTAGCTTTTACAGACCGCAGACCTGAGTATAATTATGGTTGGTTTTAATTTCAACTCGATACGGAGGTATTCCCGAGGTAAAGGATCTTAACAGACAGACGGACAACAAAGTGATCCTATAATAATAATAATAATAATCGTTTATTTGCTTAGAAGGATAAGGGTTCCGGTTTTTTCCTTTTGAGGGACGGAACCCTAAAAAGATCATAATCATTTTTTTTATTGTTCAGTAGCCCTTACTGTACTAGGCATGCCTTTTAAGTTCTGTCGTTTCCATATTTCCCGGCAATTTTGAATTTGGAACTGTTCTATATTCGAATGTGTTTAAATTTTGAATCTCAAAACAGTTGAAAGTATTAGGATTAATGCTATTGTTTAGTCACAGCGTCGATTGGAATCTGTCAGGTTACGTACGAAAATTAATCTTTCTAAGGAAAATGTTCGTGCAATAATTTTCTACAACTTTAGAAGAGGCCTGACACGGCTTCAGTGTTTTGAAGAGCTAACATCTGTGTTCAGTGATAAAGCCCCATGTCTGCGGACTGTTGAACACTGGCATTTATAATTCCAGCGTGGACATACTAGTGTTAGTGACAAATCTGGCGAAGGACGTCCAAAATCCGCCTTCACTGAAGACTACTGAAGATAACATAATTGCTTTGAGACAACTAATTCTCGAAGATCGTCATGTGACGTATCGAGAGATAGAGGCTCTATTAGGCATCTCAGGGACAACTATTCAGAAGATCTTGCATGAAGCGCTTAGTATGAGAAAGCTAGTTTGCCGTTGGATACCGCATCTGCTTTCCGACGATCACAAGGCGGCCCGCGTCAGATGGTGTAAGAAAACTCTGCAAAGGTTCAACCGAGGAGAGTCAAATCACGTCTACGACATCATCAGTGGTGACGAATCTTGGATCTATGCCTACGATCCTGATTCCAAACAACAATCTACAATCTGGGTCTTTCAAGACGAGCCAAAGCCGACTAAAGTTGTTCGTTCTCGAAGCACTTCAAAGAAGATGGTGGCCACGTTCGTTGGAAAAACCTGCCATGTTGCGACTATAGCAGAACGGTTAACGCAGAGTGGTATTACCACAGTTTGTATATCACAAGTCATCGCCAAACTTCGAAAATCTAACTCAAAGTGACGCATCATCCTGCACCACGACAACGCAAGCTCACACAGCGCTCGTCAAACGATTGAGTATTTGAAGCAGGAAAAAGTAAAAATTCTTGACCATCCTCCATATAGTCCTGACCTAAGCCCTAACGATTTCTTTACATTTCCTAAAATTAAGAAAAGTCTTCTTGTTCAAGGGTTCCAGTCCGGTGAAGAAGCAGTCGACGCTTTCAAGTCAGCCATTTTGAACACCCCCACTTTAGAGTGGAATAAATGTTATAATAACTGGTTTGAGTGAATAGAAAAGTATATTAAGCTACGTGGCGAATACTTTGAAAAACAATAAAAAGTACTACAAGGTTCTAGTTGTGTTTTTTTCTTTAAACGACAAAACTTAAAAGGCATGCCTCGTATGGCAAGAACATCACCATATTGCATAATAATTTAGAGTATGTGCGTTTTCAAGTGTTCCATCAGTTGAAGTTCTTACCTGTGTTAGTTACCCAGACATTATTTATCAGAATCTAATAAAATATGATTTATAAGAACCTAATATCTTTTTTCAGGCACCAAGTCATACCTGCAAGCTTCAACGTATCCAACTTGGCTTACGTGCTGCATGGATACAGCTTTGGATATCTGAAAGACGTGCTGGAAAGGTTCATGTCGGCTGAGAGGATTCTAAAGTAAGGACTTTTATTTTTGTAAAAAGCTCGCAACAGACAACAAAGTGATCCTATAAGGGTTCCGTTTTTTCCTTTTGAGGTACAGAACCCTAAAAACAATAGTTGACATATATGTCAATGTCATATATTATGCATTGTTATTGCAACGAGTCGAGAGTAAGAACGGTAAAATCAAACATTCAACCACTAGACGAACAGAAAGAGAAAAGAAAGAAAAAATGTAAACGTAAATTCAACAACTATCTAATCATTTTTATCTTGTTCTCCAGAATAGCTGCCTATGGTCTCTTACCTGTAGAGGTGTATGATTTTATATTAGAAGATAACAAGGAATCTAAACTAGTGAGTTCGTAACTGTTTTTAGATGATATTATTATATTGTTACATTTGCACCAGAAACAAAGCCTCGAGCACAGGCGTAGGGTAGCCAGCCTATCGGTATTTTACAGATTGCATTTTGGAGAGTGTGCGCGGGAATTGCATGACTTGATTCCATCTCCTTTCTACCATCGGACAACCCGACGTACGGCGAGTATCCACCCTTACGTTGTTGAAACTTCAACGGTCCGGACTAAGCGTTTCGCTTCGTCGTTTATACCGCGTACATTGAAGGACTGGAACAATTTGCCTGCTGCGGTCTTCCCGTCCAACTATAATCTCCTTTCTACCATCGGACAACCCGACGTACGGCGAGTATCCACCCTTACGTTGTTGAAACTTCAACGGTCCGGACTAAGCGTTTCGCTTCGTCGTTTATACCGCGTACATCGAAGGACTGGAACAATTTGCCTGCTGCGGTCTTCCCGTCCAACTATAATTTAGGTGTCTTCAAGGCTAGAGTGAATAGGTTCTTAATAAACTAGTGCGCCTCACCATCAATGATTGCATCGCTGCTTACCATCAGGTGGGATCGCAGTCAAGCACTGGTTTATAAGAATTTAAAAAAAAAACTTTATTAAGGTCTTTAAGGATACCGAATCACCTTTATGAAACCACTAGCTTCTGCCAGCCGGCTTTACCCGCAGGAAAGTAGAAAATATATGCTTATGTCACTCACACACCACTGTGTGTGTTTTTTGAATTTATTGATTACAAACAAAACTGTACCTAAATCATTCCTCTTTGTAATCTTCATATAATTATAATTCTTCTGTACATGTGTTTACCTAACTCTTCCCCGCTTGACCGATTTTGATGAAATTTTGTGTGTATATTAGAGTCCTTTCGATGATTTGAAAATACAATTAATCCCGGGATGTGGCGCTGCAATCGGGTTCTCAATTTTTTATTCTGACGAAAATCTAGCTTACGGACAGGTCCACATCGGTCGAGACAGCTAGTATTAGGTCTAATAATATTAATAAAATAGCTTTATTTATTCCACAAAAAATAAATTACGTTATGGGTTGCCAATTATTAATTAGTAAATATTGAATCATTTTATAATAAGATAATTGAAATAATAATTATATAATCATGCATGTTTAATTTGTGGACCCCTCAAGGTAAAAGCCTTCTCCAAAGAATTCCATTTTTTCCTGTTTTTGGCGGTAGGCATCCAGTGCCTTCCTACGTAGGCCACAATCTCGTCTTGCCACCGGGCGCACGGGCGAACTCTCTTTCTAACGCCAAACGATCCTTTCCATTTCGTGATGTTGATTGTCCATCGACTGTCATCATATCTCACCACATGATCAGCCCACCTCCATTTTAGACTTTGAGAGAAATGTACAGCATCTTTTATCTTGGTTACCTTCCGAATTAGGAAGAGTCTTAGTAGGTATAGATAGGTATTATAGATTATCCCCACATATTAAAAACTTTACTTCTCCATTTCAAAAATCTATTAACTTTGTACAGGAATACGACCAATATCTCCAATGGTACACAGAGAAAACAAGTGCGGGTATAAAAGAGATGCAGCATCTGAAAGAGCAG
Organism: Mythimna impura; assembly: GCA_905147345.3. Taxonomy (NCBI): domain Eukaryota; kingdom Metazoa; phylum Arthropoda; class Insecta; order Lepidoptera; family Noctuidae; genus Mythimna; species Mythimna impura. The sequence continues at coordinate 2,529,816 of LR990344.1, forward strand.
AGAGAGTTCAAGGCTGCGGTCGAGAAGTTTGAAGAAAAGAACAAGAAGAAGAGGAAGGCAAAGTCAGCTCCGGCCAGCACTGCCACTAGTTCCACTAAGCTGAAATAAAGTCTTGAAAAAAAAAAGATTTTTGCTTTTTGGGTTTCGTTCCTCAAAAGGAAAAAACGGAACCTTTATAGGATCACTTGGTTGTCCGTCCGTCTGTCTCAGTCTGTCTGTCTGTCAAGACCCTTTATCTCGGGAACGCGTGAATATACTCAGGTCTGCGGTCCCTTGAAGCTGCAAATAAATCAAACTTCTGAGTTAACGAAAAAAAGGTACGGCCGTTTATGTCGCAAAAAACGTATATTTCGACATTCTCAAAGGAATCAAGCTTCATAGGGTACTTCCCGTTGACTTAGAATCCTAAAATTTGGCATGAGGCAAGGTCTCATAGCACAAATATAAGAAAAATTCTGAAAACTGTTTTGTTCCTAGTTACGTCACAATTTTGTTTTTTGCTATTCGGAAAAATCTTCGTAACTCAATTCGAAAATTGAACTGTTTTCATAGGTATGTTTGTACGGAACCCTCAGTGTGCGAGTCCGACTCGCACTTGGCCGGTTTTGAATTTTTTTTTTTTAATTATTATTGACTAGCTTCTGCCAGCGGCTTCGTCCACGTAAATGTTGATGAAAGCGGACACGAAGTCGAAGACAGATAAAAAGTAGCATATGTCAGTCATTGAAAGAAAGAAAGAAAGAAAAAGAAAGAAAAACTTGTTATTTGCTGGGAAAGGCGCAAATGCGATTCAAGCTGGTTGGTTCAGTAGTTTAACCGTGAAAGCGTAACAGACAGACATACAGTAACTTTCACTTTTATTTTTTTGGTTTTTATACTAATGTATGGATAGGCTCGCGCTTGACCACTATCTATCGGGTGAGATAGTGGTCTTACCATCAGGTAAGCGACGCTGGAAAGACCTCACGGCGTCCTCGCCTTCCGCATGATGCATGTTCTCACCGAGCATAGTCAGTTCGGGAAGTTCCTGCACTGGATTCGTGCGAAATTAACGCCCGGGTGTCACCTCTGTGTGGACCTCCCAGAGGACACGGTGGAGCATACAGAAGAGGTGTGCCCCGCTTGGGCAGAGCACCGCCGTGTCCTCGTGGGGGCGATCGGTGGCAACGATCTCTCGCACCAGGCCTTGGTACAGGCCATGGTCCGAAGCGAGGAGGAGTGGCAAGCGGTCGCCTCCTTCTGCGAAGCAGTAATGCTAGCAAAGGAGGCCGCACGTGCACGCGCGAAGGAGCGGCCCTCACGCGCCAGCCGTCGGGATCCCGATCCCAATTTCTCTCCACCGTAGGCGCGGGCTTACGTACGGCGAGCAATGGGTAGCTCGCCGTCCAACCGGCGGTAACCGTCCAGACCGAGCCCAAGTCGTCGACGGCGCGTACTGTTCCAAGTGTGCCTCAAGGTGATGTCAGCAAACCGTAGGGGCCCAGCAGAGTCGAAGCCTACTGGGGCCAAGGGTTTGTTTCTGAAAGGAAAACTCGGCCCTGGTATGAAAGAAAACGAAGGAACAGGAGTGGGTTTTTAGTCAGTAAAAGTCTAACACACCGTCTAGTTCCGCCCAAGAGCGGGTGATATCATTGGTAGATTTTCCCACCTAAAAAATAAAAAATATCAGGTAAGCGATGATGTGGTCGATGATGGAGCACGTGTCTCTAGAAGTAACCTATCACTCCTGACTTAAAGACCCCTAGGTTACAGCTTTTACATAACAAAATTTTGACTATGAATGTGGAGTGCGGTATGGCGAAAACGATGAATGAAGTCCGGTACAATGTGAAGGATTTAGAAAGAAGGTGACTGCTAAGATGTCGACTAAAGAGAAGTGTGGAAGATCTAGACATATTTTTCGCAAAAAGAAATAAACGAAGATTATTATATTGTACCGACTCCAAATAAGTTAATATTGTTCACAGAAACGACGTAGTTCAACTGCAAAAGTTGTTACGTTGATCCATTCAATAATAAATAATCTGTTAAACTTATCAATAAACAAAATCTTCATAGTAAGCTTCAGCAAACACTCCAAGGATTTCAAGAATTGATCACAACCGACGCCGACGTCGCGTCAACGTAGCCATTTGCTACGGCGTAGTAGCACACATCTGTCAATTTGCTACGCACTGTGTTGCTACGAATCTAGTTGCTACGCGGAAAGAATGTTTCAACGTCTTTCATGGGACCTTACTTATACAGTAAATTAAATAAAACTCTCAAAATTTTAAAACTAAGAAAAAAAAACTCTAAAGTACTCTCCCTTTGGCTACTCAATTTGGATTATGAAAAAACAGAGAACGTCTTAAAAATAATGTCATAAAAAAAGTAAAACAAATTAATATCAATAAACGCACAGGTATACGAGTAAGTATTATTTACGTTGATCGGCCTCTCAGAAACAACCACTCTTACCCTTTTCACATGCACTCACACACTCTCACCTACAACACTACACTCACTACACTTCCCACGACATTCACTACACCACACTCTACCCAAACTACTGAAATTTTGTTAAACATATATAGTTTAGTTACCTAAAACTATTGTGTTGTTACTGTACCTTCTGAATATGGATTGAAAGAGATTGGACCCCACAACACAGGGAATCCTAGTGTGGGGTTCAGGGCTTCATCTACGTTTGTAAAAATTTAATGAGACAATATTTTTTTTATGACAAGGCTTCGAATAACTCGCCAAACGATACGACGCACATCTAATCATAGATAGCTTCACCATTCCCCATAAACAACAATTCAAATCACCATAAAAAACCATGAGAGCACACACCCAATCCACACAACATTCATAACATAACGCCAAATTAAAAACATCACTAAGCTAGCAATTTGGCGTAAAATAAACACGATTTTTATTCTGCGTAGCAGAGATAAGAGCTGGCTGCAAATAAAGGGGATGCTGTCGATATGGAGGGCCCGATGTTTATCTTAACATAACGTGGTCGGACGAACGCTGACGACGCGGATTTTATTTCTTTATTGCACAAAAATGCTAACTTTCACTGTGAGAGTAGGGTGACCATGATGGAGGGAAGACTTTATAGGAACAGGTTGTAGATATTCGAATTTTAAGCATTCTGGTAATAAGTTTCTTTTTTGAGGTGACAAGTCATCTAATGACTTCTTTCGCTTTAGCTTGGAGTGAGAAGGCAACTCTGACTTTTACTGACTAAAACCCACCTGTATCCTTCAGTTACACTATAGTTAGCAGTTCAAGTACGCTAGCGTTCCAGTACCACTATCCCTTTCAGAAGTTCACCTCGGGCCTAGCGAGCATCAGCTCTGCTGGGCCCCTACGGTTTTGCTGACGTTTTTTTGAGGCACTTGGAACACTACGCGCCGTCAACAACTCAGGCTCGGTCCTCACCGGAAGGCCGAACGGTGAGCTACCCATTGCTCGTCGTCCAGAAGCGTCGCGGATCTGGTAATAAGTGTGTTACGGAGTTGTATGAATGTTTTAATCTACAAATAAAAGAGAAATGAAGGGGTTCTTGCGTGTCAGTCTATGAAGTAAAAACAGATGACACGCTGACTTGCCTTAGGTGTTCCTCTGTGTATCACTACAGGGAGATTGGTCAGGGCTATACTTGATGTTACCCTGCGTAATTGAATCTAAAATAAAAAATTCCGCAGGTCACCCAACGGTAATTGATATAACCCGTGCAACATCAAAGGGGCAGCGGGCAGATCGCATTGCTCGCATAACGTATGGCCGTTGGAGCTAAAAGGTTCTAGAGTCTTGAGTGCTACTACTATAATCCATAAAGCTTTTTGGTTCATTCAACGCAATATGTTTTTTTATTTTTATTTATTGCACTCATGGTGTGAATAGATGTCACATTATTGTATTGTCTCAAACATGGACCCTGATAGAGCACAGCAACATTTATATTGTTAATATTGCATGCATTATACAAATTAATTAATACAACAAACATTACATACAAATTATTACAATTTCATACATTAATTATTATACTAAGTCATTTGATATTATAATTATGCCATACATCATTACGTTAAATTATTAATTTTACAATTATTTTCATTATTATATTCAAAGTCAAAGTCAAAGTTTTTTATTTCACATAGGCCTACATGGGCACTATAAAACTTATATTGTTAGTTGTTTGTTTATTTATTTCAATAGTTTATCCTCCAAAAATTCTTTGACACTATAATAACATTTTTCTAAAAGCTTCAGTCTATGTTTGAAAATAAGTACATAATGTTATTGTAGACCATATACTATCGGGTAGCCGGTTATAAATTTGAATGCTTCGGTATTCTGGACTTTTTTTATACATTTTAGTTTGATAAAAAGGCAACGCAAGAAAAGGGAGATAACACCTGAACGTCCTGTTATTATTCGGTATTTCCGTCATCCACTAGAAAAAAAAAAAAATTATATAAATATAATATTGCACAACTTATTTTTTCAGAATCTTGACTAAATGTGCAATGTTTATAAGCAGTGGTGGCCGAGTGGTAACGGCCCCAACTTACGAGTTGTAGGTCGCGGGTTCAAACCCAGACAGGCGCATTACTTTGTGTAATTTATTTCATCACCATTGCTCTCAAAACGGTGAAGGAAAACATCGTGAGGAAACCGGCATGTCCTAGAACCAAAAATTCGAAGACATGTGACATTCACCAATCCGCACTTGGCCCGCGTGGTGGATTACGGCCCATTCCTTCTCCTAGAGAGAGGAGGCCTGAGTCCCAGCAGTGGGAATATTAAAAGGCTGATTATGCATGCTTATGTGCAATGTTTCTGGACCAATTTTACCTACACAAATTTATGATTTAATTTCAATAGAAACCTAGACAATATCCACAAGATATCGGTTTCCAAAATATCTAGAGAAAGATATTGTGTAATAACGTCATAATCATTTAAGAGCGGTTGTATGAATCTCGGCTTGGACGCTCATTAACACAGCAGGACCGGTCGATGTAGCAACGCGCTCGTGGAGGACTATGTTCAGAAGTAGACTGGTGTCTTTTAGCTGAAATAATAATAATAATAATAATATTCCACAACTATCACACAACGCCGTCTAGTCCCAAGCTAGGCAGAGCTTGTGTTATGGGTACTAGACAACTGATAAACATACTTATATATTTCTAAATACATACATATACAACGTGTAACGGAATAAACGCAAGACCTCAGACACCCCAATTAGAAAATTAAATTATAGAACTAAAGAAACATCTGTAATTCGATTTACCTAAAGAACGCTATGTTTTTTTTATAAAATAGTTGTCCTAGCTGGACGCATAATGTTTGAGCATACTACTGTATCCCTACGCACACACTCATAGCGCACACTCGTGCGCGTGCCTACGTAACATGTAGGTAGGAATAGAAAGCAATGCATGTAAGCTTAGGTATGTATCTTTACGTTTAATGGCCGAATATTACGTACCTAGCTGATATTAGTAAGTTGTGATATTACCCTATTAATTATTGTTGCCAGCCTTTGCCCAGCTGTGGGACAGTATAGGCTAAATAAAAAAAATAAAAAAATATTGTTAGTTGCCTAACTAGTAAAATAATGATTTCATCTTTCCATCACACTTACAGGCTTTTTTTATGGTGGGAAAAATCATCTAATGACGAATCCCGCTCTTGGGCGGAGTGAGAGACAGTGTCAGACTCTTACTGACTAAACGACCCACCCCGTTCCAACGTTGCCTTTCGCACTGGGTCCAGGCCTTCTTTTCAGAAAAAGAACCCGGGCCCCAGCTGGCTTCGACCCTATTACAGGGTCCCTACGTTATTCGGACAACTCCTTGAGGCGCGCGGGAACAGTGCGTGCCGTCGACGACTGGGCTTGGTCCGGAATCTTACCAGACGACCGAACGGCGAACTACCCATTGCTCGCCGTCCGCACACTTACTACTACAGGCTTTGAACTTCGAATAATTCAGTTCAACTACGGATAGCTAAGAAAGTATTTTTAAATTGAGCAACCTTTCATCCCACTGCGATTTATCAGTACGGCAATACCTAAAGTCAGACATGTCACGCGTCTTTTAACCGATTTCGCGATATTACCACCTACTCGTCAGTGTGTTTACATTTTTAGGGTTCCGTACCAAGAGGATAAAATTGTCCCTGTTGTTAAGACTTCGCTGTTGCCGCTATAAAAAGAAATACTAAAAACGGAATAAAATTAATATTTAAATGGGTTATTCATACAACAAACGTGAATTTTTGGCGGTTTTTTGTCGATAATGGTACGGAATCCTTCGTGCGCGAGTCCAACTCGCACTTGGGCGGTTTTATTATTACGTAGGTATAAAACATATTCAGTGTTTAAAAGATTTCAATCATTTATGTATTTACAGTAGTAAAATCGTATTACGAAGGTACATACCTGAGCTATTTACACTAAATACTTCTTCTTCGTCCTCTTTTTAAAAGATTTTCAAAATGTCCACCACCTTGCTCGATACACATTATTGCACGTTTTCTTAAGTTAATTTTTAATTTGTTAAGCACTTCAGTTTCACTTTTCACTTTAACAAACGCGAGTTCAATTTTATGTTTGAGGGCATTTATACTGGTTGCTTCGTTTACATACACTAGCGATTTTATTCGACCCCACAAAAAAAAGTCCAACGGTGTTAGATCGGCAGATCTGTGAGGCCACGGTATAGGTCCTCCACGTCCAATCCAACGAGAGCCATACTCCGCATCAAGATGCCGTCGAACGTTCCACGTGAAATGCGCGGGAGCTCCACCATGTTGGTAAAACACGGGTCGTCGTAACAACGAGAGAGGGACCTCCTCCAATAACTGGGGCAATATCTCTTGCAAGAAGTGTAGGTAGGTATCTCCAGTCAACCTCGGTAAAAACACAGGGCCGAGTATGTGTGTACCTACAACTCCCGCCCACACGTTCACGGAGAACCTGTGCTGAAATGAGTCTACACGACATGCATGTGGATTTTCGTGCCTCCACAAATGCATGTTATGTTGGTTGTAAATACCAACTCGTGTGAAGGTGCTCTCGTCCGTCCAGATGATGTTTCGTTGCCAGTTTTCCAACAACCATCTACAAAATTGCAGTCGTGGCAAGTAGTCAGTCGGCATTAGCTCCTGACAACGTCGTAGATGGAAGGGGTGTTCGCCATCAGCACGTAACGTTCTCCACACGTACATGTGGCTGCAGTCAAACAACGGCGCTGCTTCCCTCGTGCTGCTCTCTGGATGTTCATCGAAATAATCGAGAATGTTTTCCTGCAAACGAGTAGAGCGCACATTCGTCCCTCTATCCAAGGCCGTGTTAGGACGAAACGTACCGAAGTCCCTCAGGCGCTGAGTTGCACCTAGCATTGTCCTGGCGCTCACTCTGGTACCATGTCGTTCATTGAAGACTCGACACGCTAACTCCACATTATCGTCGCAATGAGCCAGTGTCCTCACCATCTCAGTGTACTGGATATTGCTGTACCGGAAAGCCATCGCGCGCGTAAACAAATAAGTAACAGAAACAACAACAAAATTGCGTAATTCACTTGTCGGTTGCCGGCGAATGACTAATTTGGCGGCACGTGCGGCCAGCGCTCAGCAAAAATGCTGGGGCTCGTATAAAATAGAGCCTCAGCGCTGATTTTCAGCACCAGCCGTCGTCGACGGAGAGACGTTGATCGGCCAGCAAGTATTACACAATATTATACTTATAATTACTGAACAAACAAATAAAAAATAACAATATACTATTACAATACATAAAGAGGTACAAAAATAAAAATAAAACAAAAAATAAAACATCAAAATAACAGTTAGTAGACCTTTTATACTCTACACTTCACGAATGATTTTTCCCAGCAAAAAATACTTGAACCGTGGTCACCCTACCATCCACCCTTTTAATATTCAAGCGGTGTATTTGGAATTAATTTCAGTCGTTTAAATATTTTCTGGGGCGACCGCAGCGGCCAGTAATTATTGTTTGAACATCACTTCTAGTTAGCTGATGTTTACTTTCAGGTTTTTGCCAACTTTTTATTATAGTAGGTAGCCTATTGAATATTAAATATATAGTATGGGTGCAAAACCATTAATTATTGAAGTAATTTTAAATTTTTTTGAGCGCTATTTGTACAAACTCCTTTATGAAAAACCGCGAAGTTAAAAGTTTAATGCCTAAGTAGTCACACAGTTATGACCCTATTTTCTAAAAGCATTACTCAGCTACTATGATCATTGACAACACTGAATCCATAATTAAACGTTGCCTCACACTAGGAATTACTTCCTGTATCGTATTGTACTTATACTGTTCTGTACCTATATCACTTTGTACGCATATATATGCATATATATATATATATTTATTTATTTATTTATTTATTTATTTATTTATTTATTTAATTCCCATATAAAAAAAAAACTGATTTTCATCCGTAACTACAATGCGTTCCAAATAAGAATAGGATCGACGCCATGTTGTGACGTCACGTCATACTGTCAAATCGCAAGAAAATGGGCAAAATTGAAGAACTCGGAGATGCGCAAAATTTAAGAACTGGATTCTGATTAAACTATTTTCGTTCACAGTTCGTAAATAAATTAAATTTTAAAATTTTCTTGTTTTGCTCACCATAATAATTCTTCGATTTGACAGTATGACGTGACGTGTCAATCGATCCTATTCTTATTTGGAACGCATTGTACACTCTCAAGGTTCAGTTGAAAACCAGCGTTAGGCAACTGCTACGTCTAGTTGTCTGGCATTCTGCTGAACTGGACCTATTTGGAGTAGCCGTGAGACATATTGTTATTGTTAATTTTATTTCACATTTTTTTATGTTTAATTTTAGTTTGTAAATCAATTACTTGTTGATTCATGAATCATAGTGTGCCCAATAAACATATTTTCTTCTCCTTTCTATCGTGGATGCGTTCACACACTAGTGAACTCACAGTACCAACACAAGACACCCGGACCCGGAACAACTATATGAAGACCATGTACAAATATTTGTTCGGTTCAGGAATCGAATCCCGTAATAATCTTTATAGTGCGCTTAGTTTCCCATTCTAAAAAAAAAATAAACTGGGCAAGTGCGAGTCGGACTCGCGCACTGAGGGTACCGTACTAACTTACCAATGAAAACAGTTCAAAGATTTTTTTTTGTGACGTAGGTATTTAAAGCGCGTCGCCTTTCGCTTAGCGTTTCGCCTCGTCGTTTATACCGCGTACATCGAGGGACTGGAACAACTTGCCTGCTGCGGTCTTCCCGTCCGATTATAATTTAGGTGTCTTCAAGGCTAGAGTGAATAGGCTCTTAATAACGCCTCACCATCGACGATTGCATCACTACTTACCATCAGGTGGGATCTAGGTCAAGCCCTAGTTTATAACAAAGTATTTTTTTGTGACGTAGGTAACAACAAATTTACTGTTTTCAGATTTATTCCTATACCTGTGCTATAAGACCTTGCTTTATCCCAAATTTCAGGGATTCTGGGTCAATGGGAAAAAAAATACCCTACGACTTGATTTCTTTGAGTATCGAAATATATGTTTTTTGCGACATGAAACGGCCGTACCTTTTTTATGGTTTTCGTTAACTTATAGGCTTTAATTTCAACTCGATACATTCACGAGTTCCCGAGATAAAAGGTCTTGACAGACAGATGACAGAAGTGGTCCTATAAGGGTTCCGTTTTTCCTTTTGAGGTAGGGAACCCTAAAAAAACAATAGCTATAGTGTCAATTCAATAATTTATTTCATATTCATTACAAAATAGGTGAACATTATTATTAATCACAAACAGTCAGTCTTTTAGTATTTATAAATATCCAAAGCTATAATTTATTTATATTAGTCAGTCATTTTATATCAACTCAAACTTGTTAAATTGGTAAAGTCCACGACTCTAGTGGAATTCAAATCTTAATATGTAGAGTTTGTTCATGTGTAAGAGATAATCTCTGAAAATACTGCTTGTAAAACTAACTCTCTCTATTAGAAAGATGCACTATTGCTGAATGGTTTCATGTCCCCACGATACAGACGGTTTTTACGCGGACGTAGTCGGGGGCATAAAGGCCTACGCAGACGACGGACTTTTCTTCGCGGAGGAAAAAATACGCTCCGCGACTAAAAAGTCCGCCGCGGATTTACCGCGAACTCAACGCAGACGGTGTGCGTGCTTATCGTCGTGCATACCGACGTCACTCTCGAGCGCACAACGCGGACTAAAGTCCGTCATGTGCGTTGCTTCGCCTAGTCACACGAGTTCTATATTTTTCAGGGACTCCCCGTACTTTTATCCGGTCCGCTCTCTGCATGTCCTCGGTTATTCGGGGGACTTTTAATCCCTCGTTTGCGTTACTCGATACTATTGTAAGCGATCTATTTTAGCAGAAAAAAAAGTTCGCGGACAAAAATCCGTCGTCCACGCAGGCCTTAAGTCACGTCTACCTTACGGTAGTAAAGTTTTTAAATAGCTTACTTAATTTACTTATACTGCTGTTGAATAAGATTTCTAACGAAATCAATCAGGTTATCTGTAAAAAGTCGCTTTTAGCGATAAGACCGTCCATCGTTACACCCTATTAATTTTAAGCTTTTACTGTATTTTATGATGTACAATAAAGAGTATATCACAATCAATGTCGTAGGTGTCACAGTTCCGCGGGAATGTTTGAAAGAATGCTGTAAAGCTATTGTGAGAATCCTGATACCCATAACACAAGTTAAATCTTTCCTTGGATACCAGAATTCCTTACAAATACTACTACTAACATACTATTTCTATTATCTAATGTGTCTTTGTTTTTTATGTTGTTTGTAACTGTTGGCTTGTACAAAATGTTACAGTCCAATAAATAGTTTATCTCAGGACCCTACGTACGAGGGGCCGAAGCCAACTCGCAGAAGCCCTTTAGATAATTTGTCCCCCCGCCTGGTGGGACACTATTGCGACTTATGGGAAACTAAGGCAATAGGGCTATGGTTTTTGGAGTTTTAAGCGGACTGGTAACCTGGAACTATGTTAAAACTATGGCCCCTGCCTGAACAATTTTATTACTATCCATCAATAAATTATTATTATTAAAAAATTACGGTGGCCCTAGAACGCAAAGGGCAACTGAAGGTCGTAGGTGGGTTTAAGTTAGTAAAAGTCCACCATAGAGCGGACAAGTCATTTGATGATATTATTGTAAAAAAAAAAACAAGAAGTGTAACAAATTACTACTCGAGACTAAAAACCTCAACATTTTAAAATAATATTATTATTTTTAAACTTCTTGAAACCAAATAAGTATTTTTGAACACTGAAAATGATTTCAGACACATTTTATTTTAGTGTTTTACTATATTTGTAACTATTGTTTATAGTAATTATAATATATTTATAGTGTCTGGTGTCTGCGAACTTGGTTCAAGAAATTTATTATTGTTATTATTTTGGAGGTTTTTAAAACACTTTTGTAATTATTGTTATAAAAACAGGATTATAATGTCTATGTAGTTTTAAAATAATTATTTGTTAGTAGTGTCATTTTCGATTAGCGTTTAAGTAGATTACATATAGGGTGACTGGTAATTAGTGTACGATACTTAAACACGTGATTATGCTCATGATAACCAACAAATTTTACTATGGGAACAAACCTGAAATCGCGACAAAAATATCAGCTGTTCAGTACATTTATGTTTGCCTAATGTACTGAACAGCTGATATTTTTTTCGCGATTTCGGCTTTGCTCCCATAATAAAAATTGTTTGTTATCATGAGCACAATCACGTGTTTAAGTATCGTACACTAATTACCAGTCACCCTATATATGATCGTACATATATTATTTAAATGAGTAACTTTGATAAGGTGTATCCACGTAAAATCCTCGCTACTGGTACCAGTTACTCGTCCAAGTTAACCATTGGAACGGTAAAAAACTAGCGTCCACTAACAGACTTACTAGATGCTCAAAATCTATTTAACATCAACTTTTTTTTTCCTTTGTTCCAAATTTTGTTATGAAAGCTTTTTTTTTCAGTTGCCCTTTACGGCTTTTCAGCCTCTCACAGATTTTAATTTTTTTTTTCATATATATTTTTAATTTTTATACGATTTGAGGCACGAATACAATATTACCGGCTGGTAGAATCTAATATTCATCAGAAAAAAAAAACTTGTGCAACATTTCGTTGCCCATTATAAATCGAAGCTCGGGCCACATTACTGTGTTATGTCGTGTCGTGGTATCTTCCGACGTAGTTGATTGGCTACAAAACTCGTGATATGACGTAGGCCTCAACAGATTCGTTAAATTACGCAGCGTTTTACGTAGGCAACGTGATTGCAGTTCTGAAGCGATTCGATGCAGTTTTTGCAGACTTTCTCCGTGTGTGCGCGCGAAGTCACCGGTTTAGTCTCCATTTATATAAAAAACAAGCATTGCACCACAAAAGTTCACGCGAAAATATCAAACCAACAGATCGCGATCGCTTCGCTCGTCGCCGCACCACACCCACGTGTGGATGGTCACGTAGGTCACCAACAGAGTATCTACAGTTTGTTCGATTCGCACCGCACCGCTTGACGATCGCGTTAAATCACCTACGTAGAACATTGTGTTAGTGTTTTGCGCACCACAACACTCCCCGACACAGTGATGTGATCCTAGCTTTAATACTCCCTAATAATCCTACACTGCGCGTTACACTTGGCGAAGCGATGCGGCCTTTTAGAGACGGCCATGGCTTCGATGTCCAGCGCCTTCAGGTCGTCACGCTGGTCAGCGCCGGCGCGCACGGCGGGCAGGTCTTGCTTGCTGATGACGCCGGCCTGCAGGTAGCCCAGCAGCTGCGGCACGTGCTCCGAGATCATCTTCGCTCGCTCTTTAGATACTTCCTCGCGCCTGGAATGGAATTAGATTGTTGTGTTAAAGCAAAATGTTCTTCTCAACTATAATCCTCTCAACGGAATTTCGATCGAGGTGGCCAATCTTAACAGAAATTGGCTAAGTTCACAGAGGATATTATAGTGCACCAATAAGCGCGTTGCACTCACTGTTCCTCTTTACTGTCAGAAGAGATTCCAACCACAATTGCTGGATTGGATTCCTAGATCGGGTATTAATATTGAATAGGCTTTTAATAATAAAAAAAAAATCTTTCAAGAATCCAACCACAGAATCAGTTTTCTACGAACTCATCAATGTGAGCGAAATCGCTAAAATAACTGTCCAAATGTGAATAAACAGTAAACTCTGCCTGATGTTACGTAATTAAAAAATATTTCGTTTTAACGTACATAACGTTTTGGGACCTCATCTCATCGTATCATCATTCATCAAAGTAGAATTCCCTGCCAGTCTCTGTTTATTGATAGCGGATTGTTTCGTTTCAAATTCAATGACTGTTTAAATTAAGTCTTAGTGAATATTGTTATGTAAAATTAGATAGGTATGTGGAATCATTGAAACAGACGCAATCACGGTAAAATAGAGTTGAGAATTTTACTGTAGTGTTTCCTACCTCAGTAAAGTTTGCCGAGAAAGTTAACTTGATACATTTGTTACCAAATACTACAGAAAACAGAGAGATTGAATACAATTTATCGAAAAATAATGCGTTAAATTGTAATCAGCATGTTACGGTTTAATCTTTCGACAGTTTACAATCTCGCGAGATAGATTATAATCTAACGGTATTTACAATTTTACTGTGACATATAGACGGTTTTTTCTTCTATTCTGTCCTTTCACCCGTCACGCTATTAGTAACTCCCTTTTCTTTCGTATCACCCTCCACAAAATCCACCCATATTTTCTATAGCCTCCCTCTCCTCCTCCATCCATCCACATTTCAGGCGCATTCTAACCAAAACAGAAATGTCTATCTACTGAAGCACTCACCACTTCCTGTCGTACTCATAGACTTGCACGGCACGGTTCTCCTCCTTCTCATGCTCGATCTTCCTCCGGCGCGCGTTCTCCTGTATCTGCTGCAGCAACTCTTGCGTGTACAGCTTCCCTTTCTCTTTCTTCTGTTGCTGCTTCTCACGTTCTTTGGCTAGATCCTCCGCTAGTTTGGCTTCGGTCTAAAAAGGGTTAATGCTTATTATGTAGATTTGTTGATCAGATGTTTTAATGTTTGTTGCCTTTTATTTTAAACCTTTAACCGCTTACGTTAGATTAATACGACAAATATTTTCGTTAAATCGTATCACGCGACACTCTTCGAGCTTCATTGCCTCAGCGCTGTTCTGTAGGTCGCCATAGTTGACTCTGAAGGTTTTTTTTTTAAGCGTGAATACCAACAACATGCCATGCCATGTTGTCAGCCCCAACAACATCCTGCAGACAATAGCGGACAGGTGGGACAGTCCCACACTGGAGCATTGGGTACGCCTGCATGCCCCTGTGGCGTATAATTCATAAAAAATTGTTTCCGGTAGCTATAAGTACTAACACTAGTTTTTAAGTTCTGTGTATACTAACCAACTATGGACTTTATTATTTATTTATATATACTTTATTGCATACCAAAATTACAAATTTGTCTTGTTTTGATTGTTTGTTGTTTGTCTTTGTCCGAAATATAAGATTTTTTTTTTTATACACCTCCAATCGCTTCTCCCTTCCTCTAGAGTGGATCGAGAGAGCGTGTCCAGACTTTTACTGTCTAAAACCAACCTGTGTCCTTCAGTTGTCCTTTGTGTTCTAGGGCCACAGTTGTGGTATGCTGTGCCCCTTCAGTTTAGCTGACATGACGTGGAGGCGCCTCCAGTGTCCAGTGGGACAGTTCGCGGCGTGGACTCCTGGTCGTCACCGGCCGGACGACGCACTGGAACCTGTATTTCAAACTGATACCAAAAAAACAAAACGTACCTCCTTCCTGAACTGCGCTTCAAGATCCTTTCGACTTTGTTCGGCCCTCTTGTGTTCAGACATCTGCGTCGCGAGAGCATCCATGGTTTCCTTCCTCACTCTCTCTGCCTTCCTCTTGTCCGCGAGGTCGTCTTGGTGGTTTTTCTCCAAGTATTCTTGCTCTTGGAGGAGTTTTATCATGTCTAATCGTTCTTGGCGAGCGGCCTGTGGATTGATTAAGTATTAATTACTTTAACCGCTACCGTCAGATTGGTCCGTCCGACGAGTATTTTCGTGTCCTATTCGCCAGGGTCGTGTGTTTGCGACTAGGTACTCCATCTCGTTTAGCTCTTCAATCTCTATAGGTGACAGAAGAGCTGACGAGATGGAATGTCACACCCTGGTGGAATAAACGCGATTGTGTTTGTCAGATATATTATTTAGTTTTTAAATAATGTTTAATATACTTGTGACCAAATACACGTGCTAGACACAAGTCAACCAACAACCTATGACTGGGGATCGCAACTGTCTCTTTTAAACACAGGTTACCTCGTAACCTATCTAGAAAAACAGTACTGCACCCACTAACTAGTATAAATAAACTTGTGGCTGTGTAACCCAAGAATGTACCTAAGCTAGTTCTAAAGGACAATGCCGGATTTAGTATGGGAAGTGGCGTCTTTTTTTTTCGGGCGGCCATCGATTAAACCTTGTTTTTTAATTACAGAATAATGTAATAAACCAAACTTACTATGGCATGTATACCTCTAAACTAAGTCCGAACTGAGTTACAAGAGATAGAAGTTGGCTGATTTTATTTATTAGATTTATAGGATATTTTGTCTTTTAAGCTCAAGGTATGTGAGAAATTGTAACATTGCATTGCATTTTACTATTACTTATTTTTCTTCAAAAAAGAAATAGTACCAAACTCGTTTCACACAGGATTGTGAAGTTGGCGAGGACGCCCTTAGGCCGCCACCGTCGTCCGCGTCGCCTGCTGACTTCGAAACCGAGGCCTAACAGGTTAATAATAATAGATTAAAACACAATTACAAAGAAACTATTTTTTTGCAACTTCTCACTTAGCTTGTGTTTATAAAACAAAAATGGCCTACGTATAAAGCTAATAAATACTAGCCAACTTCAAGCTCCCGTAACTCAGTTCGGACTGAGTTTAGAGATATACCTGCCATAGTAAGTTTGGTTTATTATACTATTTTGTATTTAAAAAAAAAGGTATGGTTGATAGCCGCTCGAAAAAAAAAAGACGCCATTTTCCGACATTGGCTTTTATCCATTTTATATATCCGACATAGGTAGGACAGTTAAAAGATTAATAGGTGTACAAGCATAGCATACGATTCGAAAGTATAAAGCTGAAAACAAACTGAACCCACGTACGCTACGCATTAAGACATCTAGACTTGAATTTGCTAGAAGAAAACTCATCTAGGGTTGGACACAGAACAAATGATCGTGCTCAACACACAAACATTTGCCCTGGGTGGGAATCGAACCCACGACCTCCGGCGTAGCAGTCAGGGCCACTGACCACTAGACCAATAGGTTAGTCCAATAAACTAAGTATTCCATATTATCCACATGGCCACTAGAGGGCGCCAAGGTAGCACACGGGCGCTCCGAAGGCTAGAGCAGCCTTAGTAACATGCGTTTTATCCCTCCTTTTTACGTGACCATACCAAGATAAGTAATCAACTTTTCAGTAACTGGCGTTACTTTCAATCTTCCTCTAATATACTAATTTTCGTCACACCACACCTCCATCTCAATAAAAAAAAAAACCGGGCAAGTGCGAGTCGGACTCGCGCACCGAGGGTTCCGTACAAACTTACCTATGAAAACAGTTCAATTCCCGAATTGAGTTACAAAGATTTTTTCGAATCGCAAAAAAATGATTTTTTTTGTGACGTAACTTCAAATTTACAGTTTTCTAATTTTTTCCTATACTTGTGCTACGAGACCTTGCTTCATGCCAAAATTTCAGGATTCTAGGTCAACAGAAAGTACCCTATGAATTTTGATTCCCTTGACAGTGTCGAAATACACGTTTTCTTGCGACAAACGGTCGTATCTTTTTTTTTTGTTAACTCAGAAGTTAGATTTTTTCACAGCTTCAAGGGACCGCAGACTTGAGTATATAGTTTTAATTTCAACTCGATACCTTCACGAGTTCCCAAGATAAAAGGTCTTGACAGACAGACAGACGGACGGACAACAAAGTGATCCTACAGGGGTTCCGGTTTTTCCTTTTGAGGTAAGGAACCCTAAAAGAGGGTCGACTATTAATGAATAATTTCTTTACCTCGTCTGCTAATATTTTAGCAGACATCTTTTCATTGATCTCTTCCTTTATCTTCATTTTTCGCTCCCTTTCTGCTACACTGTAAAACACAACAACCAGTATTGAAATAACATACTTTTTTCTTATCATCGATTGTGAGACGTAACAGAAAGCACCAGAACTTTGAACTGAATACATTAGACGCACACGTGGACCGCGCCTGCTTTGTACGTAGAACGACGTCGCTCTACAAGTCTAGTTTCCATATGAAATGTATGGAGACCGACGCGCCCACATCGGCGTGTGTGGCACACGTGTGTGAAGTGTAGTTAAATGTATGGAGACCGACGCGCCCACATCGGCGTGTGTGGCACACGTGTGTGAAGTGTAGTTAAATGTATGGAGACCGACGCGCCCACATCGGCGTGTGTGGCACACGTGTGTGAAGTGTAGTTAAATGTATGGAGACCGACGCGCCCACATCGGCGTGTGTGGCACACGTGTGCGCAGTGTAGTTAAATGTATGGAGACCGACGCGCCCACATCGGCGTGTGTGGCACACGTGTGCGCAGTGTAGTTAAATGTATGGAGACCGACGCGCCCACATCGGCGTGTGTGGCACACGTGTGCGCAGTGTAGTTAAATGTATGGAGACCGACGCGCCCACATCGGCGTGTGTGGCACACGTGTGCGCAGTGTAGTTAAATGTATGGAGACCGACGCGCCCACATCGGCGTGTGTGGCACACGTGTGCGCAGTGTAGTTAAATGTATGGAGACCGACGCGCCCACATCGGCGTGTGTGGCACACGTGTGCGCAGTGTAGTTAAATGTATGGAGACCGACGCGCCCACATCGGCGTGTGTGGCACACGTGTGCGCAGTGTAGTTAAATGTATGGAGACCGACGCGCCCACATCGGCGTGTGTGGCACACGTGTGCGCAGTGTAGTTAAATGTATGGAGACCGACGCGCCCACATCGGCGTGTGTGGCACACGTGTGTGCAGTGTAGTTCTCTCATTTTCGTAAACGAGATTTCCGAGGCACATAATTATGACGTAGGAGTAAACCATCCACTGTCGGACCCTCAGCAAGCGCTGTTTAATTTCATGCAACACAAAATCGTCATATTTAAAAATTGTATAATGAACTCACTAATATTAGAATGGCGAAAGTATGTGAGTGTGTGTGGTTACATACACGGGTAGACCTGAAATAGCACATAGGATACATTTTATTCCAGGAGTATGTTCCATGGGGACAATTTTCTACTTTATCACAAATGAAGCCACTGGATAATCTACACTAATATTATAAAGAGGTGAAGTTTGTTTTTTTGTTTGTAGGAGGTAATCTCTGAAAGTCTGGTATATAGTATAGTATAGTCGGCCTTATAATGTTCCCACTGTTGGGACTCAAGCCTCCTCTGTAGGAGAGGGAATAGGCCGTAATCCACCACGCGGGCCCAGTGCGGGTTGGTGGATGTCACATGTCTTCAAATTTTTGGTTCTAGGACATGCCGGTTTCCTTACGATGTTTTCCTTCACCGTTTTGAGAGATGTGGTGATGAAATAATTTACACAAATTTTTCACTGCTGCTTCACTGCACAAGCTGCTTTATTCCTGAGTGACTGACAGTCTTGTCTCACGACTGTCCTCTACATTACAACTACACCAAGAACAATAAACTCACATGGTGGAGCTCCTATCCGCCATCTGCTTGCACTGTTCCTCGATCTGCCGCTCCTCGATGATGACCATCTGCTTCTGCTTCTCCTTGTCTCACGACTGTCCTCTACATTACAACTACACCAAGAACAATAAACTCACATGGTGGAGCTCCTATCCGCCATCTGCTTGCACTGTTCCTCGATCTGCCGCTCCTCGATGATGACCATCTGCTTCTGCTTCTCCTTGTCTCACGACTGTCCTCTACATTACAACTTCACCAAGAACAATAAACTCACATGGTGGAGCTCCTATCCGCCATCTGCTTGCACTGTTCCTCGATCTGCCGCTCCTCGATGATGACCATCTGCTTCTGCTTCTCCTTGTCTCACGACTGTCCTCTACATTACAACTTCACCAAGAACAATAAACTCACATGGTGGAGCTCCTATCCGCCATCTGCTTGCACTGTTCCTCGATCTGCCGCTCCTCGATGATGACCATCTGCTTCTGCTTCTCCTTGTCTCACGAGTTTCTTCTACATTACAACTTCACCAAGAACAATAAACTCACATGGTGGAGCTCCTATCCGCCATCTGCTTGCACTGTTCCTCGATCTGCCGCTCCTCGATGATGACCATCTGCTTCTGCTTCTCCTTGTCTCACGAGTTTCTTCTACATTACAACTTCACCAAGAACAATAAACTCACATGGTGGAGCTCCTATCCGCCATCTGCTTGCACTGTTCCTCGATCTGCCGCTCCTCGATGATGACCATCTGCTTCTGCTTCTCCTTGTCACACGAGTTTCTTCTACATTACAACTTCACCAAGAACAATAAACTCACATGGTGGAGCTCCTATCCACCATCTGCTTGCACTGTTCCTCGATCTGCCGCTCCTCGATGATGACCATCTGCTTCTGCTTCTCCTTGTCACACGAGTTTCTTCTACATTACAACTTCACCAAGAACAATAAACTCACATGGTGGAGCTCCTATCCGCCATCTGCTTGCACTGTTCCTCGATCTGCCGCTCCTCGATGATGACCATCTGCTTCTGCTTCTCCTTGTCTCACGACTGTCCTCTACATTACAACTTCACCAAGAACAATAAACTCACATGGTGGAGCTCCTATCCGCCATCTGCTTGCACTGTTCCTCGATCTGCCACTCCTCGATGATGACCATCTGCTTCTGCTTCTCCTTGTCTCACGACTGTCCTCTACAATACAACTTCACCAAGAACAATAAACTCACATGGTGGAGCTCCTATCCGCCATCTGCTTGCACTGTTCCTCGATCTGCCGCTCCTCGATGATGACCATCTGCTTCTGCTTCTCCTTGTCTCACGACTGTCCTCTACAATACAACTTCACCAAGAACAATAAACTCACATGGTGGAGCTCCTATCCGCCATCTGCTTGCACTGTTCCTCGATCTGCCGCTCCTCGATGATGACCATCTGCTTCTGCTTCTCCTTGTCTCACGACTGTCCTCTACATTACAACTTCACCAAGAACAATAAACTCACATGGTGGAGCTCCTATCCGCCATCTGCTTGCACTGTTCCTCGATCTGCCGCTCCTCGATGATGACCATCTGCTTCTCCTTGTCTCACGACTGTCCTCTACATTACAACTTCACCAAGAACAATAAACTCACATGGTGGAGCTCCTATCCGCCATTTTCTTGCACTGTTCCTCGATCTGCCGCTCCTCGATGATGACCATCTGCTTCTGCTTCTCCTTGTCTCACGACTGTCCTCTACATTACAACTTCACCAAGAACAATAAACTCACATGGTGGAGCTCCTATC
Organism: Mythimna impura; assembly: GCA_905147345.3. Lineage (NCBI taxonomy): Eukaryota > Metazoa > Arthropoda > Insecta > Lepidoptera > Noctuidae > Mythimna > Mythimna impura. Next base: position 2,550,525 of record LR990344.1, read on the forward strand.
CGCCATTTTCTTGCACTGTTCCTCGATCTGCCGCTCCTCGATGATGACCATCTGCTTCTGCTTCTCCTTGTCTCACGACTGTCCTCTACATTACAACTTCACCAAGAACAATAAACTCACATGGTGGAGCTCCTATCCGCCATTTTCTTGCACTGTTCCTCGATCTGCCGCTCCTCGATGATGACCATCTGCTTCTGCTTCTCCTTGTCTCACGACTGTCCTCTACATTACAACTTCACCAAGAACAATAAACTCACATGGTGGAGCTCCTATCCGCCATTTTCTTGCACTGTTCCTCGATCTGCCGCTCCTCGATGATGACCATCTGCTTCTGCTTCTCCTTGTCTCACGACTGTCCTCTACATTACAACTTCACCAAGAACAATAAACTCACATGGTGGAGCTCCTATCCGCCATCTTCTTGCACTGTTCCTCGATCTGCCGCTCCTCGATGATGACCATCTGCTTCTGCTTCTCCTTCCACGCCTCGCGCGCCTGCATGAAGGTCTTCATCTCATGGCGCATCTTGTCCGTCTGGTCGCGCTTCTGTTTTAGTTCTCTGGAAAATAGTAGAAGAGAATTTTAAAGAAGAGAGCAAAGCATTCTGGCAAGGTTATTCAAGGTTATTTGAAAAAAATCCATCGTGCCTTCATATGTGTTATTACGTAACACACTAAATCACAGTTAAGTTCAGAAAATATATTGGCAAATAAATGATTTCTATTTCTTTTTTTGTAATTCGTTTGTTCGAAGTTCACCACACAGTTGAATTTACAAAAACGAAGCATTTTTTAATCTTTAATCTATACATAAAATAAAATTGCAATGGTTGTTTGTAATATCAACATATTTTTTTTTTACTGAAAGCATACGAAAGTATATTCAATACTTACCCAAAATAAAAATGCATTTTTTTTTTATTTTTGTGTCGGTTTGTGTTCCATCTAATTTTTGAAACGGCTGGACCGATTTTGACGGAAATTTTAACTTGTAGATAGCTGATGTTATATGGAGTAAACTACTTTTATTTTAGAGAAATAATTTGAGTTTCAGCCAGAAGTAGCTAAAGACAGAAAGGAATGGAATAACGGAAGGGAGGCCTTTGCCCTGCAGTGGGACACAACGCGCTCATAATAATAATAATTTGAGTATCATTAAAAAAAAAAACTTGTTGATACAGTAACCAAATGACATTGTGCTGTCAATCAGGCTAGTTTATCAAAGGCACTCCAACAGCTTGTTTACAGAAAAATCTACATTATGTGTTCAGAAGATGGTCCCGTGTAAACAAATCAACAAGAGGCATAGACATCATAGCGATCGAATGCGTAAATTAGATTTTACCTGTGCCAATTATTGTACAATATTTTACACAAAACAAAAAATAACACTAAAAAGAAATCTAAGCAAAATATTGGTTTGAGGAAGAGTGGGGGTAAAATATATCTTCCTCCTGGAGGTGGGCGTTAATAGCTGCGACACAGTTCCTAACTACTGTAGCTATTTTCGTACGCAAACAATTTGTAATTTTTTTTTCTGTTCCAATAAAAGATTATTATTATTATTATCTCGCTATCTCTTTTGAGCACACGTAACCTAATGGCGATGACGTCACATTTCAGTATGTGTATGCTTTTTTTTTAGTTTATACACTACTGTAAATTCATTTTATTTTGAACATACGATATAACAAGAAAAATAATTAAAATTACATAATATATACACAATAACTCCTACCTAAAATATGGCTTCAAAAAATTCCTGTGCTTCAAAAAAGTGTGCCTAAAAGACTGGCGGCATTGCCACGTTGTATGGCAATGCTTAATCTCTGTCCGAGGTAAAAGCCAGCCCTTTGGTCACCCGAAGTGTCAACTAGCCGTTTGGATAATTCTTTAAAAAGCGCATGAGCACTCGGACCCCACGGCCCAAGTCTCAACCCCAAACGGCTCAAAAATATAACTACCGACGAGGTTGTTATATGTTGTTTAAATTGTGCATGCTTATTCTGTTATTTGACAGTTTCAACTTCCATCAGATTTGAAAGTTTTCTAAGTTGATTAATATTGAACGAATTTTAAAATTTCTTTCTATTTACGATTTTGACTAAAGTTACTTTTTGATACACACAATAAAAAAAAATGAGTCAAGTGCTCAATTTGTGAGGTATAAAAAAAGTACTTGCAACAATCACGCACTTCATATCCTCATCGGACATGGTCCGCATAATATCCTCGAGCATCTTCTTCTCGATCAGGCTGTCTTCGTACTGGCACTGCTTCTGCAGCTGCCTGTTCACGAGCTGCTGCTGTAAATCCTTGCAGTACTGCGTCGTGCGTTCCATCTTCTCTTTCTCCGCACATTCTGCGGCTGATTTGTCGTCATAAAGAGAGTGGAGGACGATGTTGTTGGCGCGCATGTCTTCGGCCTGGAAGGTTATGTATTGTTATTGTTTAATTATTATTGGCTGGAGAAAGCAAAAGACAATTAAAAACAAAGAAGGGGCCATTTGGCTTTTCCCAGCAACAGCACGATTATTTTATGTATAACTATACTCCATTCGCAATAACATTAGACCTATAAACAAATCTTTTTCAATACTCCATTCAAACAATTTTGACTTCTATTCCATGGACATAAGGATGGTATTAAAAAAAATAAAAAACTCTTTAAAAAAAAATACAACTTATTTTTTTTGCACTTTTCAGTGTTTTTTTTTTACATTGAAGTTGGTTGTATTTTTTTTTTTGGAAAAAGTTTTTTATTTTACTCTTTTTAGTTATGGTACCACCACTAAAAATACCCCTCAGCCAAACTTAAATACCTTATAGCCAGAGTGCATGATCAGATTATTACAATATTCGGAGGCAAAACCTTTCAATAAAAAATAAAAAATAAAATTAATCGGTCCACAATTGACCGAGAAATCAGTGAACATACATAAAAAAAAATGTACGAATGTAGATAACTTTTATACATTAAAATTGTGTGTAACTTGGCATATTACTTAGGCTTTGTGTCATCGCAATCGGTTGACTATATCCAAAGATATACGACATTCATTGTCTGTTAGGCGGTACGAAATTCGCCCGGTCTGCTAGTAATAACAAGGTGCACATTAGAATGGAACAAAGTATGGATGATGCTGATGATTGATAACAACAGACAAAAATATGCAGGTTCTTACTCCCCATTTGCACCCCTGGTATCAATATGATAACTGGAGCATTAGTAATTATGAGACTCATATTGAGATTTGAATTGAATAAGTTGCATTACATTTTTTATGTTATAATAATAATAATAAATAATTAATTGTATTAAGGTGAATGTGTGTGTGTCACTTTTCTACAATCCGCAGGGCAGTTTTGTGGCGAACTGTTGGGCATTAGCGACCCCACGGACCCGATCTCCCGGGAAAATTCTTGTTCTTCATCTCCGGCTTGCCTTTATTGGCCGGCCGTAGTGAACACTGACGAGGAACAGAGCTCCCACCTCTCTCTTGCCTTTATTGGCTGGCTTGAGTGGAGATTCGCAAGAGCAAACATGCTCGGGAGAAGGATGTATAATCCAGTAAGGTTCTTGTATAATCCAGTAAGGGATCTTGACCGTACTTCCGGGATTGTCCTGATAGCCGTGGTATACCTCTCCACTCCTTAAGCACCTCAGGATATGTTGCCCTCTTGTTGCTACGTCACTTTGTGCTAGCGACCGTTTATGGGGGCCCATTTATTGAGTGTGCAAGTCACCCCCTGCCTTTTGTCGATGGATATTAAAAACATTGTTTAGGCAGGGGCCATAGTCTTAACATATTTCCTGGTAACCAGTCCACTTAAGACTCCAAAAACCATAGCCTTATATCTTAGTTTTCCATATGTCGCAATAGTTTCCCACCAACCGGGGGTTGTCCTTGGATGCACTAGCATAGTGCGTACAGGGATAATCACCGGTTCGTACCACTTTCCATTAAAAGCGTCTAAAAGGGCCTCTGCGAGTTGGTTTCGGCTCCTCGTACGCCTTCCAAAGGTCCAGGACCTTAGGGTGCTGAGATAAATAAATGTATAAAAATAATAATAAATAATTAATTGTATTCTGTTAATTAATTGCCTTATATTTTATTTTAATTGTATGTTATATTAATTTTTAATTTTTATTATATTGACTAAGTTATTTTCATTTTTTTAATGTTATGAATTGGAATTGTATGAATTAAACCATTATTGTAATTTATATTTTTGACTACACTATCGCATTGGATTGGTCTGTAATGATAGCTGTATGTATGTCTAATAATAAATAAAAAATAAAATAAAAATTAATAAAATTTGATAAACATAGAAAAATTACGTAATTAATCATACCTTGTCCTGCAGTCTCTTATATTCATTATGCAATATTTGTTGCTGTAAATCCCTGCTGACATAACCAGCTTGCAGCTTCTTGGACAGTTCCTTAAGGCTGGGATCTCGTTCTCTCAAGTAGTGTCTTCGGAGCAGTTTGCAGACCTCCTCGCGCCGCACCTTTGCTATTTCTATGCCCAATTTCGTTTCTTTTTCGGCTCTGGCGTTTACAATAGCTGCGTGGTCAGTTCTCTAAATTAAAAAAAAAACTAGTGAGAATTTGTTTTATATATGTACCTTACCCATCACACAATCCACCCTGATTGTATGATGGGTAAGGTACATGTATCATTGCAGCTACAGGAAAATGCTCTTAGAAGACTGTCTTTAGTACACAGATTTAAAAAAAAAAATGGCCAGGAAGAAAATGGATGATTTTAACCAAACCTCAGTCACTTCAATGAACTCTTGGCTTGCTTACACATTCAGTTTTAAAGTTGTGGTATTTATTACTCAAACAACATTCAATCTGCCTACCTTTTCCCTACTATTTTGGAGTCAGCTTCCAATTTAAACAGATGCAAGCGATAGCCTATTAAACCTCATAAATCATTTATTTATTTGCAAACATGGGTGAAAATTTATATTGAAATTTTGTTTTTAATATAATAAAGTTCTTCATGTTCAACCATCACATAGGTATGCAAATAATGAAAGTAGGTACAAGATAAAAAAAAAATTATGTTGGCCTTGTCTGTTACAGTAATTATGAAATTATTATAGTAATATTTAAATGTCAAAATTAGATTAAAAAATCAATACAAAATCAAATGTCAAAATAAAATAAAATAATAAATAAATAAATAAATGTCAAAATAAAATTAAAAAATTAAAAAAAAAATATGTCAAAAAAAATAAAAAATCAAAAAAAATTACAAATATAAATGAAATTAACTAAAAAAATAAAATAAACTAAAAAAATCGTGTAGTTTTTATTTTAAATTGATCCATATTTTTAATTTCGATTATGTGTTCAGGTAGCTTATTGTAGATTTTGGGTGCCATACCAAGATTTTTTTATTAAAAATAATTAAAAAATTAAAAATTACTTTTTTATTAGGTACATGTGGTATTGTGCATATTTTATTTTTGCGGCATAAACTCTGAGTGATTGTATAGGTTTATATTTGTCTTAACATAGCTTGCAACTTCATATATTATGTAAAGACAGGGAAGTGTAAGTACTTAGTTTTTTTTTTTTAGTTGGGAAATTCATCAAATGACAAATCGCGCTCTTGGGCGGAGCGTGAGATATTGTCAGACTTTTACTGACTAAAAACCCACTCCTGTTCCTTCTTTGCCTTCGTCCCAGGGCCCCGGGTTTCACTTTCACACTACCCGTGGCCTCAGTAGGCTTCGACCCTGCTGGACCCTTTGGACGATTTGCTGACATCTCCCTGAGGTGCGCGTGGAACAATACGCGCCATCGACGACTTGGGCTCGGTCCGGACGGTTACCGGACTGTCGGACGGCGGGCTACCCATTGCTTGCCGTCAGCAAGCCCGCGCCTACGATGGCCGGAAATCGTGATCGGAATCCCAGCGGCGGTTGGGGCATGAGGACCATTGCCTCATGCGATCGGCCGCCTCCTTTGCTAGCTTTACTGCTTCGCAGAAGGAGGCCACTGCCTGCCACTCCTCGCTTCGGACCATGGCCTGTACCAAGGCCCGGCGCGAGAGATCGCCGCCGCCGATCGCCCCTACGAGGACACGGCGTTGCACTGCCCAAGCGGGGCACACCTCCACCGTGTGCTCCGGGTGGTCCACACAGTGGCGACACCCGGGCGTCGCTTCCGCACGAATCCGGTGCAGGAACTTCCCGAACTTACCGTGTTCGGTGAGAACCTGCGTCATGCGGAAGGTGAGGACGCCGTGAGGTCTTTCCAACCACGCCTCAAAGATAGGACTTACCGCCATAATTGTGGCGTGCCCAGCACTGGGTCGCGACAATCGCTGTCGCCATTTCACCATGAGATCTCGCCGGAGCTCTGTCCGCCATGCTGCGACTTGTCGCGGCAGCGGAATTTCGCCCCGGCGTTGCTTCTCCAATCGCAGATCGTGCATGCGTGCAAGGACTGTTGCCTCCAGATCCCATGGTGGCTGGCCAGCAAGGCTCGCCGCTTCGCGGGAAATCGTCCGGTATCCCCGCACTATCCGTATGGTCATGACCCTCTGGCACGCGTTCAGACGGGCCGCCGGCTGCTTCCGCAACGCCGGCGGCCACACCGGTGCGCCATAAAGGGCCATGGACCGATAAACCGACCGGCTGTGTAGCGACATCTATGGCGTCACATAAGAACTAATCCTGCATCGCGCAATCAAAGTTCTCCGCGCGATTAAAACATATAGAACAGCCCGAAATCATCTATCGGGCAATAGCCCACCAGACATAACACCCGTCTGGCTGGAGGATCCTCCCTTTTCAACGGAGGTATGTGGGGCTTTACTCTCTGTTCCACATACTCCTAAACTGGTGACCCTCGACAAAGAACGTCAGCGCAGCCTTCGTGCAGCTACTACTTCGTGACGTCATCATCACTTCCTCAAGCTTTCCAGCAGCGAGCCATACAGCCAGCACCCACGGCTTTAAAAGGGTATCCTGACCACCAGCATGCCTACCTGGTCATACTTGGTCATCACCCTCAGCCTCATCAGCGACCTTGGCGAAGCACACTGCACCTTCGGCCAGTCACATGAAGAGCAATGAAGAACCTCTCCTGGTCGACGCCTGCAATCAAGCCCTACGTCGCACAGCACCGCTCCGACTCACTGGAGCCAGCAGCACTACTCCGACTCACTGGAGCCTGCAGCATCATCCCGACTCACTGGGACATCATCACCCCGACTCACTGGGGCATCATCCCGACTCACTGGGATAACACAACCCCGACTCACTGGGGCATCACCGCAGACAGTTCCGACTCACCGAGAACTATGCGGCATTCGGTTCCGGCCCACTGGAACCAACCTACCACTGGCCTGGCACGCATCAAGAAGCATCAAGAACCATCGATCTCCGATCTCCGGAGGGGAGTGATGTAGCGACATCTATGGCGTCACATAAGAACTAATCCTGCATCGCGCAATCAAAGTTCTCCGCGCGATTAGAACATATAGAACAGCCCGAAATCATCTATCGGGCAATAGCCCACCAGACATAACACCCGTCTGGTTGGAGGATCCTCCCTTTTCAACGGAGGTATGTGGGGCTTTACTCTCTGTTCCGCATACCTCCAAAGCTGTATAAATACCAGATTAACCCCCCGCGTCTCACTTCATACCACCAAAGAAACCCGATATTTTACTTCTGCGCAAGTAGAAGTCAGCGCTCAAGATCCATGCCGGGATCTGTAATGGAGAGTGAAATGTGTTTGCAACCTCTCGATGTTAGAAGATTTTGGCTTGGGTGCAGATATTGGTTGCAAACAGCTTCACTCCCTAATAGTACAAAAGACCTAATAGGTGAACTTGCTAGCTTAAAGGGAAACTGGAGAGGGAAAAATGAACCAGTTTTGATAGAGGTACACATGCAATTAGTTGATAAGGGTAATAATAATAAATCCGCAGGGCAGTTTTGTGGCGAACTGTTGGGCATTAGCGACCCCACGGACCCGATCTCCCGGGAGAATTCTTGTTCTTCACCTCCGGCTTGCCTTTATTGGCCGGCCGTAGTGAACACTGACGAGGAACAGAGCTCCCACCTCTCTCTTGCCTTTATTGGCTGGCTTGAGTGGAGATTTATTTATTTATTTATTTATTTATTTATTTACAAGCACTTGTACAACGTTACGGAGCAAGTCCAACGTGTTGTAAAGTAGAAACTTACAAACTAAAAAATTACATTAAGTAAAAACCATAATATCACATTGAAGAATAAAAAGAAAATACATATACATTACCACTAAAATAATAAATATCCCAAAAAACAAATGAAACAATGTTTTCTTATTTTTTTAGATTCGCAAGAGCAAACGTGCTCGGGAGAAGGATGTATAATCCAGTAAGGTGCTGGTAGGGATCTTGACCATACTTCCGGGATTGTCCTGATAGCCGTGGTATACGTCTCCACTCCTTAAGCACCTCAGGATATGTTGCCCTCTTGTTGCTACGTCACTTCGTGCTAGCGACCGTTTATGGGGGCCCATTTATTGAGTGTGCAAGTCACCCCCTGCCTTTTGTCGATGGAAATTAATAACATTGTTTAGGCAGAAGCCATAGTCTTAACATAGTTCCTGGTAACCAGTCCACTTAAGACTCCAAAAACCATAGCCTTATATCTTAGTTTTCCATATGTCGCAATAGTTTCCCACCAACCGGGGGTTGTCCTCGGATGCACTAGCATAGTGCGTACAGGGATAATCACCGGTTTGTACCACTTTCCATTAAAAGCATCTAAAAGGGCCTCTGCGAGTTGGTTTCGGCTCCTCGTACGCCTTCCAAAGGTCCAGGACCTTAGGGTGCTGAGATAAATAAATGTATAAAAATCAGCCCCCAAGATGTGGCCCGTGCAGTCCGTCCGTTGCCTAATTGGAAATCTCCAGGGCCGGACGGACTGCACAACTTTTGGATAAAGTGGCTTCAAAGATCGCACGCTCGTTTGGCATCTCAGTATCAGACCGCCTTGGAGTCTGGCTCGCTACCCGAGTTTCTTACAACAGGAGTTACCCACCTGCTCCACAAATCTGGTAGCACCGCGGAACCCAAAAACTATAGACCGATTACGTGTTTGCCGACAGTCTATAAGGTTCTTACATCCATTTTGAGAGCAAAGATTAACCACCATGTAGATAATAACGCTATAATGTCTGCCTCTCAAAATGGATGTAGGAATGGGTCCCGCGGTACTAAGGAGCTACTCCTCATCGATATGGCCATTAGCCAACAGGTTCGGCGTTCCCGAAAGGATCTGTCGACATGTTGGATAGACTATAAGAAGGCCTACGACTCAGTTCCTCATACATGGCTCATGAGGGTGCTAGAATTATACAAAATTGATGCAACATTACGCACCTTCTTGATGTCATGTATGAGGCAATGGAGGACGGTCCTTCGCTATCCAGGATGTCGACATATCCAGAGGAACAGCGAACCGGTAAGGATCGAGCGAGGTATATTCCAGGGTGACAGTTTGAGTCCGCTTTGGTTCTGCCTGGCCTTGAATCCTCTAAGCACACTGCTGGAGAATTCAGGCCTAGGCTATCGGTTGAAGAGAGATGGTCAGGTTATATCTCACCTCCTCTACATGGATGACTTGAAACTTTTTGCCCCCAACAATCTGCAACTGATGGAGCTACTGAAGGTAACTGAAACCTTCAGTAGTGCCATCAGGATGGAGTTTGGTGTGGATAAATGTGCAGTCATGCATGTAAAGAGAGGGGAGATTGTGGAATCCGTGGGTACCCAACTCTCGGATTCCATAAACTTGAGATCTCTCTTTCCAACCGAAACCTATAAGTATTTGGGTATGTCGGAAGCGTTAGGCATCAACGCTACTGACATGAAGCAAACGTTGAGGGAGCGTTTCTTTGGACGCCTGAAGAAGGTATTCAATAGCCTTCTTTCAGGTGGAAACAAGGTGCGCGCCTTCAACGGTTGGGTCATGCCGGTATTGATGTACTCTTTCGGCGTACTCAAATGGACTCAAACGGAACTTGATGCCCTGGATAGGCGGGTCCGTACACTGCTGACTGCATACCGAATGCATCATCCACGATCGTCGGTCATGAGACTGTATATCCCGCGGAAGTGTGGGGGTCGAGGCTTTTTAAATGCTAAGACCCTGCACAATCGCGAGGTATGCAGTCTCAGGGAATATTTCCTAACCGCCGACGTGGGTATGCATCGTGATGTAGTGGCAGTGGACAAGGGACTCACCCCGCTCTCCTTGGCAAACGAGAGCTGGCGCAAACCTGTAGTGCTTGACACTAACGATCGCAGGGAAGTATGGCAGAGTAAGGAACTCCACGGACGCTTTTTCCGGGCCCTTCATGGGCCCGATGTAGATCAACTAGCGTCCGTAGCCTGGCTGCGCGTCGGTGACCTCTTTGGGGAAACCGAAGGTTTTGTCTGTGCAATTATGGACGAAGTTATCATGACGAATAACTACCGGAGATTTATTGTGAAGGACGGCACGGCTGACATCTGTCGGGCATGTCACCGACCGGGTGAATCAATCCGCCACATTATCTCTGGTTGTTCTCGTCTAGCTAACGGGGAATACTTGCATAGACACAACCTTGTAGCCAGGATTATCCATCAGCAACTTGCTCTGAATTACTCTCTTGTGGAATCGGAGGTGCCATACTACAGGTATGTGCCCGACCCAGTTCTCGATAATGGCGATATCACGCTGTACTGGGACCGGTCCATCATCACTGACAGGACTATTGTAGCCAATAAGCCTGATATAGTGGTGGTGGACCGAAGAGAGAGGCGTACAATGATTGTTGACATATCCGTTCCGCATGACGAGAACCTCGTGAAAGCCGAGAAAGACAAACAAATCAAGTATATTGATTTGGCTCGCGAGGTTGTCGACATGTGGGATGTAGACTCGGCGATCATTGTACCGATAGTCGTGTCAGCCAATGGCTTAATAGCCAAGAGCCTCGACCAACACCTTAGGAGGCTCGCGTTAGGCGGCTGGATCAAGGGCTTGATCCAGAAAGCGGTACTCCTGGACACGGCTCGTATTGTCAGGAGGTTCCTTTCTCTGGAGCCCTGACCGCCGGTAGCTTGGACCCTGTTCCCGATACCGGTGGGTCACTGTTTTTTATATTTTTAAATGTTTTTTTATTTATTTTATTGAAATATTTAAAAATATAATTTATATGTTACAAAATGAATAAACGGAATAATAATAATATATTAGAGACCATCCGATTGTTTTTGTTGGTATTTATAAGAGTGACCAATTGGAGATGTTTATGTTAGACACATGGATTTCAAATATAAATGTCAGATCCTATATTCATAATACATGTGACAGTATGGATAGACCTAAGCGAAGGTACAATATTATGGAGCTACGTCACAGGGTGTTGGCTGAGACTCGTGACAAATACCATGTATATTATAAATTATATACAGATGGATCAAGGGGCACAAGGGGGGTAGGTGCAGCATTCCTAGACCCACAAAGGAAAATACATATGCAACTTAGGTTGCATGAGGACGTCTTTGTGATGAGGGCCGAGCTTACGGCGATCACAGAGGCATTATCTTATGCCAGTAGTGTAAGGGAACCAAAGATAGTAATATTATCAGATTCCAGAAGCGCTCTACAGCACTTGGCTCGGTGTGTCTCGGGTATCCGAGGTATTCCAATAGCCTATGAAGCCTTGTTTCTAGTTCACAGATTGCAGCAAGAAAATATTTGTGTTGAGTTTCATTGGATACCCTCCCATGTTGGCTTGCTTGAGAATGAGATTGTGGATCAGCTGGCAGGGAATGCAGTGGATGATGGTGTGGATGTACTGAATCAGCCCTATGATTGGGAGATTATCCCAGAGGCTAGAAGAGTGTGTAGAAAAAAATGGAAGAAGTTGTTTAGAGAGTACTCACAAACTAAGGGTGCTTGGTACTATACCATGCAGGACACACCAGGGTCAGTGCCTTGGTTTGAATGTGCCAGCCTCTCCAGGGAGACATTGGTTACTGCTCTCAGGTTGCGGGCTGGCCATGTTCCACTGAACAAATTTTACCATTTAATGGGTGTTAAATCATCGCCACTGTGTGATACATGTCAGGTGCCCGAAGATATCATTCATGTGATGGTGGAATGTGACCAGTATCGCAAACTGAGGAGGACCCTGTTACCAAATATTGATCTCCACAATGGTGGAATCAATATGATTTTGAACCAGCCAATGTCTGAAGAAGCACAGAGTATTTACAAGTTCCTAAAACAATGTATGAAAGAGAGAAATGATAGAAAGAGGCAGAGAATATGAGTATAGAGTGAGGAACTATATTTCAAGATGTTGAGTAGGGTATAGAGTAGAGTAATGGGTGGCTTGAAGTCTACTATCGCAGCTTGCAAGATGCCCATTATACTACAATAGGATTGATCCCATGAGGCTGGCATAGTCACCCAGAGTGCACTGAAGCCTCTAAATACTAGATAGAAAAAAAAAAAAACTTATAATTCCAAGTCAGTCCAAAGATATATTCACTTCAAAGCACCTGTTTTAAAAAACGGCAATTTCATACTTAAACCCCTATAAAAGTACAAAGGCGGACTTAATGCCTTAGGCATTCTCTAACAGTCAACCTAGGGTGGTGAAGAGAAAATATGGCAGGTGCATAAGAAATATAAAAGATTATTAAGAAAATAAGGGTTCATAAGTTTGTATAATACAAAATAAACATACACATAATATAATTGAATATAATATATAAATATTAATTTCACACTGCACCAGGACCACTAGCCCACAAAATTACGCCACTGGCCATGGGACGAGGAAATTTAACTTACTTCCTGAAAATTCTTTTCCATCTCAGCTTCTCGGTGTATGAGCGCCAGACACCGGTTCATCCGGCCATCCTCCATGCGGCTATCCAGCCATTGGATGTCCAGAGCTCGCTGGTACGTCTTCAACTCCTTATCACGTTTTTCAGTAACAGCATTACGCTGCAGCTCGGTCTTTGGCTCCTGAAAACAAACAGAATTGTTTATCAACTGCAACCATTTTTTGCAAATACTAATAGAAAGTAATTGTTAATACCATGACTTCGTAGGAAATAAGTAGAATTCAAAGTAAATAATGAAATCGCAAGCAATAAAAATAAATCTTCCGATTAATAAATGAAAGCAAGCGTAAAATTCGGCGATTCCCAGTATTCAAACGAAATTTGTTTTTTTTTGTTCTAAGTGACAACTGAAGTCACTGTCAATGTCAATTTCTCAGAATGTGGCCAGTACAATATTGGGCCAAACAAAGTAAAACTTATTTATTTTATTCTTAATTTTGGTAAATAATATAATTAATAAAATTCTTTACTTTTCCTCACAATAATAACTTATTCTAGGTTTTACATAAGTCCCGTTTTTACCCGACCGGTTATGATTTTGACAGGCTATGTATGTATGTGATTATGTTCATCTTTTCCCTCAAAGCTCCTAATCTACCAATCGGAACTCGACATATGAGGTATCGTTAGAACCGTCTTCATTGTCCGCTGAACATAGGCTAAGAAAGAAAGAAAGAAAGAAAGAAAACATTTATTTGAGACTCGCACAGGACAAACAACAATAAAATAAAAAGTAACTAGGTACCTAATCTATAAATACTTAACTTAAAAATAATAGAAAAAACAATATTAAAAAATAACAATAAAAGACCTGTGCGAGGCCAAAAAGGCTCCTATCTCAGCATATGCTGCGATATTTAACTAAAAAGTAAAAATAACGCAGCGCTGGTATTCTGATAGGGCCTGGTGATGCCACGGACACACTCGCGGAACACAGAAACAAATAAGATAATATATATAACAAAATAATAAAATAAAATATACTAAACATATAGACAAATCAATTAAACTACTAAAAAAGTGTAGAATAAAAGCACTATTTAACCATTCATACATACGCCCGACGCTCCGTTATGCATTTATACGTGTCACAAAACTCGATATGGCGCCCTCTAGCGGACACAAAGTATGTGTTAAAAAATAAAAATGGAGATAAATACGCCGTGTTTGGTATCATTTGAAAGGGCTACACTTGTACATTTCGAAAATATTGCTCAAATTTAAAGTGACGCCCTCTAGCGGACAAAAAGTCATGTGTTAAGTTTAACACCAAAATTGTTTAAATAAAAATAAAGTAAAAAAACTAAAACCCGACTACGACAAAAAAAAAACGACGCTGAAAAAAACTTTTTAGAAAAAAAAAATAACCGACTTCACTAAAAAAAAACACTAAAAGGATCAAAATAACTTTAATTTCGGAAGTCGGTGTTTCTCGGTATTGTTTGTTTCTTATTTAACACCGACTTCCAAAATTAAAGTTATTTTGATCCTTTTAGTGTTTTTTTTTAGTGAAGTCGGTTATTTTTTTTTCTAAAAAGTTTTTATTTCACACTTTTTAGTTGCGATACACTTATAAACAGAGTACCTATTTCTCATGACAATTCCAATTAACCCAAATACTGCTAGGTTACATTGTTTTATTATAAAGTTCCTGTGTCTACCTTCCTCCTTCCGGCTCCATCATCAGATCAGTTCGATAGTACCTTATAGCCAAAGAGCATCTCACGACAATTCTAATAAGCCCAAACACGGCTAGGATACATTGATTAATTACGGAGTTCCTGTGCCTACCTTCCGGCTCCATCATCAGATCAGTTCGATAGTACCTTATAGCCAAAGTGCATCTCATCACAATTCTAATAAGTCCAAACACGGCTAGGTTACATTGATTAATTACGGAGTTCCAGTGCCTACCTTCCGGCTCCATCATCATCATCAGATCACTTCGATGATACCATTTTCAACGTAACTATTCAGAATCATTCATTTATTTGTATTGTCATAGTCGCTTAACTATGTATGTAGCTTCATTATATATAGCTTCATATGTGTATAGCTTCATTGTAATATCTATTTGTGTATGAAGTTCCGTTGACCATTTCTGGTCTTCTTCATCAGTTCCACTTCATCAAATGTTACTTTTTGACTGTAAATGCTTAAGTTCTTGATGAAAATACTAAAATTACCATAGGGTTGCCTATAATTTTTGAGGAGTTCCCTCGATTCCTCATGGATTCCATCATCAGAACTGGATTTTGAATAAAATGGAACCTATCTGGAAGCATATCCTATAAAAGGAAAAAAAAATTTTGCAAATCGGTCCATAAACGACGGAGTTCTGAGGTAACAAACATAAAAAAAAAAAAAAATGATGTTAAAAAAAATAAAAATAAAATACAACCGAATTGATAACCTCCTCCTTTTTTTGAAGTCGGTTAAAAAGTATGAAACAAGATTTTCATACTTCGAACAGAACAAAAAGAAAAACCGTAGTCACACGTTATTAAAGTGTTTCGGTTGGTACCTTTAACGTGTGACTGCGGCTTTTCTTTTTGTTCTGTTCGAAGTATGAAAATCTTGTTTCATACTTTTTCAGCGTCGTTTTTTTTTTGTCGTAGTCGGGTTTTAGTTTTTTTACTTTATTTTTTTATAATTAACAACGTGAGGAGCTGGTGTTTGAATTAGGCATAAAATGCCTGTATTACAAATCACTAGGTCCCCACACCACGGAAGAACAGAGTAAATGAATTTACCATTGAAAATAAAATTAAAGTTGAGATCGAATCTTGAAATCTAAAGTCTTTACAGCCAACCAAGACATGATGACATGTTAGATATCACTTACAATACGGCCGACGTACAGGGCCTATTACATTACTCGATATTCAGATAGTCTTAGTCGAGGTCGCCTAGTGTAATAAGGGTTAGACCGGTCTTAGTCGGAACAAAAAATAAGACAGTCTGAATATCGTGTGCTGAATATCGCGTAGTGTAATAGGCCCTGAAGACAGTCTGAATATCGCGTAGTGTAATAGGCCCTTAAGACAGTCTGAATATCGCGTAGTGTAATAGGCCCTTTACTTGGCGAGCCTGAACATAGGCTCTGTAAACTTTAAGGGCCTATTACACCATTCGATATTCAGACAGTGTTAGTCTATGATTCGACATATCGCGTAGTGTATTAAGAGTTAGACCGGTCTTACTCGGAACAAAAAATAAGACAGTCTGAATATCGTGTGCTGAATATCGCGTAGTGTAATAGGCCCTTTAGCGCATGTACACTCGTAAAAAAAACTGTTATTGACACATACTTTTTTGCGTGATCGAATCAGGAATGAGGATATCCGCAGGAGAACCAAGGTTACCGACATAGCACGAAGAATCACCAAACTTAAGTGGCATTGGGCAGGGCACATTGCTCGCAGAACGGATGGCCGTTGGGGCCGAAAGGTTCTGGAATGGTGACCACGTACCGAAAAACGTAGCGTTGGAAGGCCTCCTACAAGGTGCACCGATGACCTGGTTGTCGGGACGCCCGGGTATAATCTTAGTAATCTATACCTGTCTGCATTATAGACATAAAGAGGTGAGTGAGATGTAACTCAGATTATCCCGGAGGCCCCGTGGTTATAAGGATTAATTAATCTCATACCTGGATTCTTCTTTGGGTATATCTTATCGCTGGTTATGAAGAGTTCTGCTCCGCTATTATCCGTCTTAATTATCTCCTTCCACCACCTGTGGGTTATATCCACATGAGTATTTTAGGTACCCCGGCAACCGCAGAGAAACAACCGTCTCAGTCCTCTGCACACCCTTTTCCGTTATAACTGTAAATGACAAACACATATATATATCTCAGTTACATCCTTACATAATCTTGTCCCTACCCTCTCACTAGAGGATCAAGAGGACCAATCGTAATCTCAAGGAGTCTATCGAACCCAGCGCTGACCGCCAGGACCATTATACGATCAAACTCAATGACATAAGTCTAACCCAGCCACTCTGGTTAAACTACAACCTGATGATAGTCTCAATGAATCCATCGAACCTAGCACTGCTTGCCAGGACCATTATACGATCGAACTCATTAAGATGGATCCAATCCAACCACTCTGATTAGATCCCTCACACTCATAATCAACATAAACACTTACCCAAACCTCAATCTCCTTGAGGATCATTATATGGGATTTATTCTTACAACCTGGTGATCACCTAGAATTCCACACCTAACTATTCAGCCAGGATCATTATGTGGGAATCGTTCCTGTAACTTTATCGGAGATCTGTACGCAACTCAAGTCCTTGCCAAGAGTTCGTCCCAGACTGTAAAAACGGATGGTGTGAGAACTTAACAGAGACGCCTTCCTCTCCAAGCCCCACGAATACCCAAAATACTCAACTTAAATGAAGCGTCGACCGTAGATACACTGGACACCTGCTAGATGCCTCACTGGAAATCTCGCCCCGATGTAAGTACACTGATACCCAAGACGCGACTTGTTCCAACGCGTTTTTCAGGCTCGCTTCGCCGTTACGAGACTATAGACTAAACTAGAATGACAATCTCTATTGCATTCCTTCTGAGTGTTGCCACGTAAAAGTGACAGATATTCTCACCTACGTTACTTACTCGTGTTCATCACGACACTGGTAAGGGTTGCGGGAATTCGATGGATGCGAGACGCACAGGACCATTCATTGTGGCGACACTTGAGGGAGGCATATGTCCAACAGTGGACGTCTTTCGGCTGAAATGATGTTGATGATGATTTTTTTAAGCCAAAATACAAATAAAAATTTATTAATACAGGGACCAAGTACAAATAAAATAAACATTAATACACTTTGAGACACAAAGCTTTAAAGATAACATAAGAATTATAGAAACAAACTTAACACTGCACAAAAAACTTAACAATATAATAATAACAACCAACGAAAACTTTTGTCATCGCCTGTCCTCAAGATAGAGATAGCGACATGAAAATGACACCAATGCTAATGTGTGAGCTTTATTTTATTTTTATTATATTATGTACGAAGCTTTACGAAGTTACCAAAGACGGATGTCCAACACGCGTGTTGGAGGATGTTGTTTAATCGATTTTTTCAAATCGATTGAAATTAACTTATAAAAATGTATTTATATTAAATTTTCTATGGAGGTTTAAAATATTCTCAAACAGTCGTTATTTTAGTAGTCGTTTATAAGTAACTGATATTTAACTAAATCATTTCTTGCAACCAAGAAAATAAAATTTTATTAGTTTTCTTTTTTTTATTAAAGTCGTAATCTCGTTTACTAACGTCAACATTCACTATGTTTTAAAATCTATTTCGTTCAATATCTCATATAAACAAAAATTAATAAATTCCAAATCGATAAAAATCGATTGCGATATTTGATTTAATAAAGGGTCGATTGTGTTTGTTACATAGATACAATCGCTAGCCTAGACTACTAGGCACGACTAGCACTTCGCACGTCGCCTCATGCCACCATTTGGTTCATAAAAGGGCCTATTACACTACTCGATATTCAGACAGTCTTAGTCGATGTCGCGTAGTGTAATAAGGGTTAGACCGGTGTTACTCGGAACAAAAAATAAGACAGTCTGAATATAGTGTGCTGAATATCGCGTAGTGTAATAGGCCCTTTAAAAAACGTTCGTGCGCAGCCTTCTGCACTAAGTTTGGGTTCGCCAAGATACGTCGGCCGTATTGTACTTTAGTTGATTTCACAAAGCAGAAGTTAGGCTAGTACGGTGGCGATAGTAAACTTTTTGATATCGAGGTGCATTGCGACTTGTGGTTCATTTTAATAAAAAATTGAAACTTTTTATCATTTTAATAATTTTATTATTCGTTCTGTAGTCTTACCATTCATATTCGTATGCGAATTCAAGAAACCGTAGACGTACGAAGAAATCGTTAGATCTGGAAACACTGGTGCTTATGTCACATCGCTTTGACTTTTGTTTTATTTTTCTCAGCTTCGGAATGCAAACAGCCATTTATTAGCGTGTATTCTCTAAAATAATTAATGTTATTGTCACTGTGTCCTAGTTTTTTTCTTAATCTATGTTGTCCCACCCACGGTTTTAGAACAGATCTATAATATTCTTGTCTGCCATCTATTAGCGCGCGACTTTACTTACTACAGATTGCCAGATTTATCAAAAATCCGCTAGATGGCAATGTAACAAATTCACGATAAATACAAGTTTAAATAAGTTTAGAAAAATAAGTTGTTATTTTCCCATAAAAAAACTAGCTTCACTTTTTTAGCACAAATAACAAAACATAGTAAATGAGCTTTTGCACTGTGCATGTGCTAGACCTTTGCGAAAGTTCAAGTATACTAGCGTCATCTATTGATCTCATTACAAACTAACAGCGGCAACTTACACTGCAAATCGTTTACCACGAGGCGCTAGGGTGACAATTTTCTCTCATTCGCGACAGTACAATACGGCGATAGCACGCATTTGGATTTTGACGTGTGACAGCAAACAGCTGCAGCTAGATTCGGTTGCAGATTGATAGTGTATCGAAATAAAGACGTTTTGTAATGAAACAGTGATTGAAATGGCTGAAAGTAAAGGTGCGTTGATCGCGAAAACAGTGCAAAAACATGCCGGACGTGCGAAGGAAAAGGTATTTATTGTTTTATTCACCTTTCGTGGAAAGAGTGATGTTAGTAGGTGATGGTGATTTTTTATGTATTTAGCTGCTGATGTGATGTGAAAGTACGTTTTTGAGAAGATCGGCGCCACGCCAGGGCAGGTTTCTTGCGACTAGACCGTAAGACGATTTCCTTATGCATCAAATTTCACCTGTTGCTTGTCTGATAGGCGTTGTAAGAAACACCTGTGTTTTTCCTCCCGATATTTGTTTACGTACGTAGTAAGTGCACACGTATCGTGTTGTATCAGGCGGTATCGTCGCAGAGCTGCAATTTTATCATTTCCAGGGCATTTAATTTTCTATTTATAGTTGTGAGCAGACGTGATAATTTTGGATTGGAACAGTTAGTTCACTAGGATACGACAAGTTCAGTTTGCGAACTAGCGTAGCACTCGATTGGTGCACATTAATTTAATAAACCCATTTATTACACAAGACAGTTCTAGGGAATTGGCACCATTTTAAAAATAACACAGTGTGTTGGGAGCGGACCGAGACAGCCGATCTGTCGTGCTGGTTTCGCAAAAATAATGTGGATATTTCAACTCATCTATTTTTATGTGGACTGTCTTGCTGTGACTGTGGATCTGTGAATTAGAATTGTTACTATTGGCTTGAAACCATTCTGTAACATTAAGAATAGTTTAATTTTATTTAAAGAATGTCATATTGACATTAAAATAATTTTACTTTATTTTTTTTTTATTATACAATATGTTGGTTATTTATTTTTATCATAATATAATTTAAATTCAAATTGTTATGTAGACTTTATATTTAATTTAATAAAATATTATTATTTTTCCAACATATAGAAAATACAGTTTCCAATTTGCTCACACTATCTTTTTATATCCACTTTCATTTTGCAATACCTGATCCATAAACTTTACCTACTCACCTAGAAAAAAAACTTGATTTGCATACCATAGATGTGAGAGTCGGTTATTGACCCAGTCTGGCAGATGGCCCAGCAGCATCATCAACTACTATGAAATTATTGGCAACAATTAGTATTTGCTTGAGTAAAGGAAAAAAAATATATAAAGTCTCATTGATAAAATAATATTATAAGTTATGAAAATGAGCTCAGTAAAAAATATATGGTTTTAGAGAAATGAGAAATTTTGAATATTTTATGAAATTGACGAACTGGTTATTTCAGTGTCAAGTTTTGTAGCTATTGAGTTTTGTATAATTATATTGTATTCAGTATTGTATATTTATATTCTTTTATTTTTTCAATTTATTATTCATGAATATACTTACTTCATACAGCATTCTGTACAGGATATATTCATTTTTTTTTCCATTTAATTTGTTACTAGAGAGACTAAACTAGGCTTGAGGTAATCAAGCCTAGTTTTCTCCAACCAATCTCTTACAAATGCCTCTAAAAGTCACCACACCAGTACTGTATAAAACAGTATAAAAATATTTGTGTTTATTAACAAAGATTTTAAGTAACAAATTGAATTAATTACATTATTTAATTTATCTCACTTCATTCAACTAAATATGCTTATTAACTCTAATTATATCTGCAGAGCAGTATAATTTATTGCTCCTAACACAATATCTGGCTCTACATACATTTTTGTTGATTAAAATAATCATGTTCTAAAGTTAACAGCTTGATAGACTGTTCAGCTCTCATTATCTATTCATGAATGTTCATGATTTGACACATTAACTGATTACCTAGTTTATGAATGTTTGATGAAATGCAAATTTCTAAAATTTGCTTTACAAGCGGTAGACCTAGTTTCCTACACTCAACCAACTAGACAAAAATATATATGAAACTTAATGGTTTTGTCAGAAATAATATAATTAGTACAAGTAATAACTCAAATACCTACAAAATTGTGTGCGGAGTACTGCAGTCACATATGGGTTGGTGCTGCAAAATGCCATCTAGCAGCTTTGGATTTAGTGGAAAGGCGTGCGAAGAGGCTAATTGGGGATCTAGATTTGGTTAAGTCCAATCTACGAAGCCTCGAGCACAGGCGCAGGGTAGCCAGCCTATCGGTATTTAACAGGTTGCATTTTGGAAAGTGTGCGCGAGAATTGCATGACTTGATTCCGCCATCTCCTTTCTACCATCGGACAACCCGACGTACGGCGAGTATTCACCCTTACGTTGTTGAAACTTCAACGGTCCGGACCAAGCGTTTCGCTTCGTCGTTTATACCGCATACATTGAAGGACTGGAACAATTTGCCTGCTGCGGTCTTCCCGTCCAACTATAATTTAGGTGTCTTCAAGGCTAGAGGGAATAGGCTCTTAATAAACTAGTGCGTCTCACCATCAATGATTGCATCACTGCTTACCATAAGGTGGGATCGCAGTCAAGCACTGGTTTAAATCAATAAAAAAAAAACACTTATCATAGTTAAGTCCCATGGTTTTTAGGGTTCCGTACCTCAAAAGGAAAAAAGAGACCCTTATAGGATCACTTTGTTGTCTGTCCGTCTGTCTGTCTGTGTGGACCCTTTATCTCGGAAACACGTGGAGGTATCGAGTTGAAATTAAAACCTATACTCAAATCTGCGGTCCCTTAAAGTTGTGAAAAATCAAGCTTCTAAGTTAGCGTTTATTTTATGTCACAAAAAACCTATATTTCGACACTCTTAAGGGAATCAAAATTCATAGACTACTTCCCGTTGACCCAGAATCCTGATATTTGGCATAAAACAAGATCTTCTAGCACAAATATTGGAATAGATCTGATAACAGTAAATTTGTTGTTACGTCACAAAAAAAAATTGCGATTCGGAAAAATCTTCGAGACTATTTGGGAATTGAACTATTTACATAGATAGGTAAGTTTTAGTGATGCAACGGAAGTGTCTTAACGGAAGCAGAAACGGAACCAGATGTCAAAAGTAAATCTTAGCGGATGCGGAAGCGGAAGTGTTAATAATATGATCTTACTACAGCACTCGAAATTAAACAGAGGCAAATTAGGTACCTACCTATATTTAATAAAAAGTAATTTGGCCACTTTTACACCTTTGAGTCTGTTTCGGTGTTCTTCATATATTAAACCAGCTCCGCTAAATAATTGCTCACTGGCTTCTGGGGGAGCTGATAAGTATTGGCGAACTATTGGCAACAGAAGAACAAAACAAAGAACAAACATACGAAAAAACAGAACCACAGAAGATTTACGCGCTTACGCTAAACGTCACGAGGCGCGGTGATGTGCAGAATGAAACAAAAAATGAAAATATATTATTATCAATGAAAGTCGCTGCGACACGTTTATTTACCCCCCGCCACCTCCTCGCCTTTTCCGTCGTGACCAGTCGTTTACGAGCCCCCTACTCCCGCGCTCCTCTTTGTATTCATAGGTTAAGTGTTCTGTTACTTACAAAGTTTGCAGAACCAGAAATGGAAACAGAAGTGGAAAAGGCTTGCGGAACTTCTGCAGAAGCGGAAGCAGAGTTCTGTTGCAACACTAGTAAGTTTGTACGGAACCCTCAGTGGGCGTGTCCGACTCGCACTTGCCCAGTTTTTTTTTTATTAGCCTAATTTATGTCCACTGCCGAGCAAAAGTCCTTTAACCATATCTCTCTGCCTTTCGCGATCTCTGGTCAAGGCTGAGTCAAGGGCTACTTTTATTCTGGAAAAGCGCAAGATTGGCATACGATATGCGTGAACATATTATTTAAGTAGAAATGCTGTTATTACTTACGATAATTATGTTCTAAATAAAATAAGGTTCATCATATAAACACTATGTTCTAAATATGGGTCACGGACTAAAAACAGCAGACTGCAGACACATAATAAAACCTGATAACGAGTTAATGTAATAATAATTAAAGTTTTCAATTAAATGAATGGCAATAAACAATAACCTCCGCGAAATTAATTATTACTCAATCACGGTAGGTAATAACTTAGTCATGCTTATGGAGTCGTAAGTAAAAAGTTCATTGAACCCAAACTTTCGTATGTAGGTACCTCTAGGTCGGTGGGGCATGACTTATGGGAATGTCGGACTAATGAAAACCCCTGATGACGTCATTTGAATACTAATAATTTACCCTCCCTGGTCAATGAAAAGGTGAACGAACTTAAGCTAACAAACAATTTCTAAAGTCGAATAGGTACCTACCTAGGTAGGTACAATAAATATGGTTGTAAGGGTTCTTGAACTTTTTATTCTAAAGATCCTCTTGTAACCTACGTAAAAATTTGTCCGTCATTTTCGGGAATTTTCATCAAAAAAATTAACCCGGGCGGATTCGTTATTTGATAATATCACGTATTAATAACGGGTATCTATCCTACTACATTTGTGTGACGAATTATCAACAAAAGTCGTTTCAAAGAGTGACGACGTACGGCAAGTGTCCACCCTTACATTGTTGACAGCTCTACGGTCCGGACTAAGCGTTACGCGTCGTCGTTTATTATACCGCGTACATCGAAGGACTGGAACAATTTGCCTGCTGCGGTCTTCCTGTCCAATTATATTTAGGTGTCTTCAAGGCTAGAGTGGGTCTTAATAAACTAGTGCGCTTCACCACTCCACTTTAAACGATTGCATCACTGCTTACCTTCAGGTGGGATCGCAGCAAGCACTAGATTATGAAATTAAAAAAAAAACTAGTCCGGCCAGCAAATTTGCTCTAACCTAATCTGGTAATAACCAGATTAACTGAATGCCGCATCACGCCGAAGTGACTGCTTGAGCCTCTACAGTGCGAATAGATGAACGATCGATCTTCATTTAGCACAGAATACTTATAATTTCCATCCAGTTTTTGGCTTGGAACAGAACTTGTCGGAAGTGCACTTGCTTCAAACGACGGAGCTTGAGTGCGCTTGAATCACCGGTGGCCATGCGAGTGGCATCAAGATGGCATTCGAATGGTCTTGAGATGAGCATGCTTGTGAATTGAACAGGTTGCTAAACGTACTCACATGAGCTACGTCAGATGCTTGGGAAGGATCAAATTCCGAAGATTACAGCTGGACAGCGATCTAAGCCATGTCTGAATGCCGCATCACGCCGAAGTGACTGCTTGAGCCTCTACAGTGCGAATAGATGAACGATCGATCTTCATTTAGCACAGAATACTTATAATTTCCATCCAGTTTTTGGCTTGGAACAGAACTTGTCGGAAGTGCACTTGCGTCAAACGACGGAGCTTGAGTGCGCTTGAATCACCGGTGGCCATGCGAGTGGCATCAAGATGGCATTCGAATGGTCTTGAGATGAGCATGCTTGTGAATTGAACAGGTTGCTAAACGTACTCACATGAGCTACGTCAGATGCTTGGGAAGGATCAAATTCCGAAGATTACAGCTGGACAGCGATCTAAGCCATGTCTGAATGCCGCATCACGCCGAAGTGACTGCTTGAGCCTCTACAGTGCGAATAGATGAACGATCGATCTTCATTTAGCACAGAATACTTATAATTTCCATCCAGTTTTTGGCTTGGAACAGAACTTGTCGGAAGTGCACTTGCGTCAAACGACGGAGCTTGAGTGCGCTTGAATCACCGGTGGCCATGCGAGTGGCATCAAGATGGCATTCGAATGGTCTTGAGATGAGCATGCTTGTGAATTGAACAGGTTGCTAAACGTACTCACATGAGCTACGTCAGATGCTTGGGAAGGATCAAATTCCGAAGATTACAGCTGGACAGCGATCTAAGCCATGTCTTTTATTTCTCACTGAACTGTATATGAGCGAAGATAGTGTGAAAGAAATCTATACTTATAACATTAAAACTGAAGAGTTTATCTGGTTGATCGCGCTAATCTCAGGAATTACTAATTGGAATTGAAAAATTATTAGGCTTGCATAGCACATTTACCCAAGCAAGCAGTACCTTTGTGCTCTTCTGTCTGCTTTTGTTATTTTCATTTTTAAGTGTTTGTGTGTACATAAATAAATAATAATAATAAATAAATTTACCTATCAATGAAGGCTATAATCACGCTACGACCGATTGGAGCGGAGCGTTAACAGGATGTGGGTGAAACCGGGTGACAGTATACCATACACCACAAGTCAGGGAGGAAAATATTTGCCTCGGCTAAGGCCACCTGCAGTGCTAATGCCTTAGATGAAGACGCTGATTAGCTAATCATAGATGATTATCTAAGTCAATCATAAACCGTAAGTAACAATTTGAACGAAGTCTCCCAAAATACTCACAAACCAACAATGCGTCTTTCCGTAATATCAAATAATATTCCAGAAATTTCCTTAAAGCTGCCAAACCTTTCGCTTTATTGGCCATCACAGCATAATATTCCTGTTATATAAACGGTAATTTACAAATTAACGGTGGAACACCAGCCACGCAGCCACACAAAACGCGTAAAACGTGACCCAAAGGTATTCGACAATCTGGACATTTTACACTATCAACCGGTTTTGTTCGACCCTTTTTACTTCGTTCTCGGCTTCACAAAGATCAGTGCGCACTTGATGTGTGTTCGAACCTTTTTAGATTGGATCCCTTTCTGAAACAATCAAAGATTCTTCCGTTCTTTGATTAGAAATATGTTTGTCAATTCATTAGCATATATAAAGGCAGATCCAATCTGAAGTTCCTATGTTTGAATCCCTATTTTTAATTTAGACAACTTATCAATAATGTTGCGTAATTTGTATGTCAGATGTTAATTTTAAACAGTTCATTTATTTACGATATGAATCACCTGATCTTAAATCTACCGATCAAAGAGCTAAAATTGTTCAGTGGTTCTGCAATAAAACTAAAATTAATGTAATAATCTCAGATAATGAGGCATTTAGTTTTCTTTTTCAATGATACTTGTTAAGCTGGAATTGGATCACCCTTTACAATGTAGAAATCATCTAACATTTATAATGACTACAGCATACAATGATTTAGTTCTCACGTAATGATCATATATCAAACAAACTAGTTTACCTTTGGGGAAAAATTCTGGTTGTACAACATTTATACCATGATTTTACCAATTTTATAGAAAATAGTAGTTATTTCTAGTAGATAATTGGAAGCTGCGCCCGAGCTCCTTAAGTCACTAAACCTGTAAATAACTGACCTGACACCTCACACATTTCCCTCAGCTTTCTCTTTTTCGAAAACAAAATTCTGACCCAGCAAGACTACAAAAACTGTACGATATTGAGTAAGGCACCTGCCATGATAAAATGCGATTTGTCTTCTCGCTTTAATAACTGCTAGTCATTAAACCTATAATCTATCACGTTACGCACGCCACTGAGATAACAACTATATTATGTCAGATTTATATAATCTGGCGGGATTTTCCAACTCTGGCGTCAGATTTAAGGGTCACTGATTTATAAAAATAGGTTGGATATCCGATGGTATTAAACGAATCCGTGTCGAAGGTAGGGCCGATTGTAGCCCTAAATGTCAGCTAAATAGAGTCATTGTGCGGGCTCACGGCTGCAATTATATAATTTCAATTCAATAGCATTTGAAGTCGATCAACGATGAGGAAGTTTTAAATGACGAATTAATTCGTAAAAATGAACCCCTTTCGGTCTTAATGTAAAAATCGGATTTGTAAATAACAGTCAGTAAAAATATAATTATGTATTTAGAAGTTGTTGAAACTAATACTTAAGTGGACATAGATGAGTCTAGTTGAATTGTAGGACAAAAAAAAACGATTAAAGACTCCTGGTTTTCTATAAATAGACGAAGATGTACTGTTAAAGAATTTGCAAATTGCGTCATCAATGTTGTCAATCGTCAAAAAACCAGCAAGCCACGACGACTATGCACCTATACACGTCAGTCTAAAAAGTTTTTTGCCGTCTGAACGAAAAAAGCCAAAAGGCAACTAGGCATTCTGTCATGGACATGGACTAACAATGGGCGCGAAATTGGCAATTTTCATGTTATGCCAGACCGTTATACCGAAAACGTAGACATGAGAGAAATAGGCGATAGACGTAGGGCTGGAATGTATTGAATTTATTTTAAAGTGATCAATAAGATGAACTTCACGTCGGTGACCCCAAGTGTGAACTAAGCTTATGATTTCATCTAATTAATCGTCTGTCAGCGCGCTGCAAAAACGTTTGGGAATGTCAGATTGTTTTAAAAGATCTGGAGTTTGAATAGGTTTGTTTTCATTAGATTTTGTTTCAATGTTATTAATTAGATGCTTTAAGTAGTTGTAGTTTAAAGATTTCAAATATTATAGTGTATTGCATATTTATTATTCTAAATGCTCATTTGTGAAGCTACACCGGAAAGCACGATAACGTTATAATAAAATACTTACGATACATATATTCTGAATCTTAAGCGAACATTCTTCGTTTCTCGATCATAGTTTCTTGAGCATATTTTATTATTACAGTTTCTTTATCTAGTAGTTAAACAGCTAGTAAGTCCCCACTGTCTTTATCTTCACACAAAGCCAATCAAGTCATGAGAAAGTTTCTACCATCATCATCTATTCAAGCATTCCGCTTGCAAACATCAGGAGGAAGTCGCAAACCCTTTACTATTCCAATAACTTGAAACATATCATGCAAAATCATCTTTACTTCCTCCGTATCCTTTATTGCATCGACATAGGGACACAATTCGTGGATACTACCAAGTAAGCATGTTTTGCAAAGGTCGATACGTGACAATGCTTAATGCTAACAGTTGGGTTAACTGTGAACTTTGCAGTCGTCATGGGAACTTTGAACGCCAGCCGACGCCCACAACTCATAGTCTGTCTGCTAGAGACATTTCTGTATGTCTGTTGGAATATAAACGAGTGAGAGTTATGAAAGATAACATCAATTAGGCAATACTTGTTCTGTGGAGGCGAGATTTTCTTTTTTGCTGTAAATCTTCCTCAATATATGTACGTAGGCATATGAGACGAACTATTGAGTGCGTTGTATTATTATCGGTATCGTCCGTCAAACAAAGAAAATTTTCCTGTTACGTTATTTTAGTATCACAGTAAAAATTATCCTTCAAACTAAACCTCACAAATATTTCAAATATTCAATTTCGTTTTCAACCGCAGCCAAATAGCTTCTGATAAGTTTGGACCGTTACCAAATAATGTCGTGTTGAAAGTGACCATTCTAATAGTTGTATTCTAATATTTGTAATGCAAATCCAAACCTAAACAGCTTGTGTATGGTCAATTTCAGCTTTGTCAAGATGAAGAACTTTCTATGGCCCCGATGCAAACGAGACGCGACTGTCAATCGTTGTACAAATACTTCACATATGGTAATTTAAACGCTTCAGGTTGCAATTCATATGCTCAAAAGAATTTTCTAATGTGTACCTACTGTGTCTTTTGTCTTGCATCTTGCGACTTGCGGCTACCCGGTGTGATTGGTCGGGTCATTTTTTGTTTGGTCAACAAACTTATCTAAAGTCATTATGTGCAGATTGTAAGCTGTAAATCAAGGCCAAACAATGTTATATTACTATGCTGTTATGTTATGAAGAACAGATGTTTGGGAAACAATTCTAATATGGTGTATATTTGGATGACCTAGTTACATAGATCATCTCAATGGTGTTACGTCCGATGAAATTGTTTCACTCTCGTTTTTTATTTGTGTTTTAGATTTATTTCTATTACTGAGCTGACCTTCGTTTATTGCAAAAATAAAATAGTATACCCATTTTTCAATTGCAATTGTGAGACATGTGATACCTTTTATAGATTCATGGTCAAAAAACAGGAAATGTGACAGTGAAATCATTATGCGCTAAAGTAACACCAATTATTACATGTCCGAAGTGCTTGTTAGTATCTTCTTGAGAATCAAAACACATATCCGTTAGAACCGAAGGTTTCCATATATTTCTTCTCCATAGAGATCTACACTTTCGAATGTGCAATTAGCTTCATCTTTCTGACAGAATTCTTGATAAAATAATCAAATTTACCTTTGGTTGAAATAAATGCTTTAATTTTGAAAAGAAAACTCTTGTTTACTTTTCAACAAAACAAAAAGAAGACGACATTCCGAGGGTCTACGGTGATGGTGACATCATTGTAAATCCGATTTCGCCGAGTTTTTACATTAGCATATTAATTCGTCACCAAACTGTAGGTGTTCTCCTTGATGTGACTGCACCCACATAGGCACTGCGTCTATCCCACGCTCCGCCTACCAACAGCAACCACTTTCGTTTAATCACATTGCTTAATACTCAGATTTATGTGGGGAAAACGACTTGCCATAAATTCATCTACTATTCCAGCTTTTGTACTATCACATTGGAAAGCGAGGTTTATGGCATAGAATTCTTGTTCTGTATCTTTTTGTATAATCTCAGTAAATCGCTCATAGTCATTGTTATTTTAAAATCTGCAAGGTTATCTTAACCGCACACATATTATCAGCAAAATTGTCAAGTCCTCTTCAATGTTGCTCTTCAATCGTGTTCTTTTAGAAAAAAATAAGTAAAACATCACGTGTATCGTGCTTACTTTAGCCCTAAAGTTGTAGCTTGGCTGATAGAAATTATGTCTATTTCGTTATGAGGTCTGACTCATCCAAGAATCTAATATTTTTTTTATAGTTTTCACGTACCGAGAGATATAGATTCATAATTGTTATGAAGATAAACGAGAATTCGCACATTGTGTATTTAAAACCTGCCAAGAAAATCTCAGCCAGATGACTAATGTGTAGGCCGATAAAAATTTGCCACATGTGATAGTGCTCTGTTATAATTATGAACTAAATAAATTCCTATCTGACGTGAAATATTGAATTGCAACAATACACATTTAGCCTGAAAAAGTCAATCGATATACCCCCAATTTTGATTGGTAACTTTCAATCGAATCCAATATGTGGTTACGAAACAACGAAATACCGCAATCGATTTCATCGACCACAATATAAAATGCCGTGTTAAAAAGCTATGGCACATATTTCACCACTGTCACCCACTTCCTATGGTTGTTGCCAATTGTTACACTAGTAATAGGATCGATATATAAATGAATGCCTTTCAATCTATTAATAAAGGGACTAAAGGTAACAAGTATTGGAGTTCCCCGTCCATGACACGGATGATCTGAGACTCCATTGATTCTCCAGTGACATTTGTTACTCAATTTATTTTTAGAGGCCGTTTTAAGATTAGAACTCTGCTAAAAAAAACTGTGGATATAGAAGCATGGTCCTTGAAAGAATGTTATTGTACGTAAATTCAGGGTGAGACAACACTTAAAATGCCCTAACAAGAAAATATGTAATACAAGGAAAATAACGTTGAACTGAATCAAGCAGTTCTTATGTAACAATTACTATCGGTTAACTCCAATGTGTTACTTCTAACGACTGAACTATAAGTTCATTCTGAAACTGGGGCACTAGAAGATCAGTTTGCATAATCAAGTTAATGCTTAGGCTCAAGGCTATGGCGATCTAAAAGGTTCTTGTCGCACGTAGTGGAAACTTTAAAGGTTGAATTTGGAAGCAAACTGTTGAGAGGTCAAGTAAAGAGTATGAGGATAAAGAATTAGAAGCGAGAGACAATAAGTGTAAAATCAAAATACGTATTTTCTAGTTTAAAAAGCATGAATAATTAACTTAACATTATGATTATTTCAGAAATACTTATGTAACTTCAAGCCGTGGGAATGTCTCGTGAACTTCTAAACTAGAATCGGAAGAACCGAAATTGTATAGTAGGTTAAAATCAAAAATAATATCTGTTGCTATAGTGATAATGGCCAATGAGAAACTGTATGACTCACCATCACATTAGATAATTTTAGATCTAACACATTAAAGTTGAAGATTTAAATGACCTGGAAATAGTCGCAATGTTTTATTACTTAAGGAAATTAGTTGTATCTTTCTGTATGTAGGTTTATGTGTCCTTGCATTCTGGTCATGTTAAAAGAACCTAGAGCGGGTGTTTCTGCAGTGTCAATGCTGCTTATTGCAAAAGAAAGAAATCTTGCAGAAGAACAGGTGTCTCGAGTATCAAGACCCAAACAAATTGATGGTTTGCTTCAATGGGTCTTTATAAACAAGTACACACTCACTTTTACTTCCGAATCATACTAGCCATATTAATATGTCCGTAGAGATACCTTGGTCACCTTTGGAGAGCACATTCCTTAGATTTGATCGTGACGTGACACTTTACTGTTAATCAATATGCATTCCTCCCACTGTATTTCTTCAGAATGTCAATGTAATAACTTTTGATCAAAATCATTTACGACACATCTTGCAAAGATGTATTAGAATCCTGAAGTCTGAGTGGAATGGGCACGCCATAATTATGGCGGTAAGTCCCCTCTTTGAGGCGTGGCTGGAAAGACCTCACGGCGTCCTTAACTTCCGCATGACGCAGGTTCTTACCGGACATGGTAAGTTCGGGAGGTTCCTACACCGGATTCGTGCGGAAGAAACGCCCGGGTGTCACTATTGTGTGGACCGCCCGGAGGACACGGTGGAGGTGTCCCCGCTTGGGCAGAGCAACACCGTGTCCTCGTGGGGGCGATCGGCGGCGGCGATCTCTCGCGCCGGGCCTTGCTACAGGCCATGGTCCGGAGCGAGGAGGAGTGGCAAGCAGTAATGCTAGCAAAGGAGGCGGCCGATCGCGTGAGACAACGGTCCTCACGCCCCAACCGATCCTGATTTCCGGCCACCGTAGGCGCGAGCTTGCGGTCGGCGAGCAATGGGTAACTCGCCGTCCTACCGTCCCGTAACCGTTCGGACCGAGCCCAAGTCGTCGACGGCGCGTACTGTTCCACGCACGCCTCAAGGAGATGTCAGCAACTGTAGGAGCCCAGCAGGGTCGAAGCCTACTGGGGAAAAGGGTCTGATTCTGAAAGGAAGACTCGGCCCTGGTACGTAAGGCAACGAAGGAACA
This sequence comes from Mythimna impura, assembly GCA_905147345.3. NCBI lineage: Eukaryota > Metazoa > Arthropoda > Insecta > Lepidoptera > Noctuidae > Mythimna > Mythimna impura. Next base: position 2,583,023 of record LR990344.1, read on the forward strand.
GGAGTGGGTTTTTAGTCAGTAAAAGTCTGACACTATCTGAGGAGCTCCGCCCAAGAGCGGGGGATGTCATAAGATAATTTACCCACCAAAAAAAAAAGTCTGAGTGGAATTTTTTGAAACAGTTCTCCTGTCATAATGGTGGTACCTTGCTAAAAGACATACGGTAATTAATACGTCGATTGAACATCGCGATTGTCAAGGAAAATAAACAACAAGACATCATGTTTATAACTTGGTGAACATCACTGATCGTTTGATGGTTCTCACAAGACATACGAGCGTGGAATGGACCATTATGTATGCTGATGATTTTCTCCAAGAAACTATTCATAATATATTTTTATATACTTTGGTCACACAGAACCCTAAGCCTAAGTTGCGAATGAAGAACAGTATAAAGAGATGTAGATATATGTACGTACATGGTAGGATATAGCTAGATTATCGAACGGCCGAGTTAATTAAACTGGAATCCCTGTCCGTCCTATTCCAATAGAGTACCAATCTACTTGGCTCTTGGATTAGTATTCGATTTTATCAGCCGTCCTTTTATTGTGATTGCAACAAAATGATACTGATTTGATTAGTTCAAGCAAAATAGCCGTTTGTCTGAATTTTCAAGGGAACAAATATCCCAAATACAGCTCTTCTAAATACTTGGTCAATAGGATTGTTATTATAATCAGCTTTTACACTTCACTGTTAATATCAGTATCTACGCCGTTTATCAACTTATGATACGTTGATAAATGGTTTACGGTTCGAATCCGTCTAATTTAGACGACATAAATCTATATCCCATATCCAATCTTCCATCTTTTCCCATATCATTGTCAACAATCCCAATATTTTGTTCGCACGGTGGGCTGCGCTGAATTCCGATCCGGCATGGCAGTCGGACGCTTGTTTTTGCGTCCACGCACTTTCTTCTCTTACTTGTACTTTCTCAAGTCGGCACGTAGCCTCAGGTGCGTGTTTGTGGTAACACTGAATTCGCGAAGCGGTATTTGTGTGGACATTTTCAACGATACGACCTACTGAGGTTGCATCGTTCGGTGTTTTGTGTTCCTTAGTTGGATTCTTCTGATGTTGACAGTTTCGCATTTCGTTAAGTTGGCATTTCCTATTGCTTGATTTCTATTTCTTATTACTGTTATAGATATAGCTCATTATTGTTGAAGATATGACTATAAAGTAAATCGTATGCCTAGCGTGTTGATTTTTAAACATTTCTAGACTGTTGAGGCATTTGAGTGGAATCTAGTGATGAATGTCGTAATTTTGCATGCCTGACCCTTTGTTAATGATTTCTCGCCTTGTCTCTGTATTTTAATTACGACTGTAGATATTGTGCAGATGATAATAATTTAAGTACTCAAATACCTTGACTGTGTGCAGTATCGTTCTTTTGGTTTTGTCTAGAATCGATATCAGTATTTTAGATCATAATATTCTTTATTGCGTATTTTTTATATTTTATATTATTGTTCTCAGGTATGACCTCAAAGTAATCTTCATCTTGATAAGGCGTAAGTACTGTGCGAAAAATTGTCGTAGGTATTGTAACCTGAAACGTGATTGAAGATTTCCTCATGTAATGTTGGCCTTCCATTTCATAGAAACTAATATTGATGTTGAACACTGATGATGTTTAGCCAGACATTGCTTCGAGGATCAACAGGAAAGTGAGCATTACGTCATATCCAACAATAAACCTCACTTTTCCTGCAATTTTAGAATAAGTTATATGGAACAAAACAGTTTTCAGATTACGTATTTTAAAGTGTTTACTTGTAAGACGTACCTTAGTATCTTAGCTCACATACATTTTCCTTGTCATTTTATCAGATAACAGTGACATCTCAATGAGACGATCTTTTCCATCACAAGGTTGTACGTAAAAACTTAACTAATTACAAAAACTACTGCGATCTTCCTCTGCTGATATTTTCGCACGGTCGTGACCAGATTTCCTTGTGGTAATAAGTAAGATAGTTATCAAATCAAAACAACAATTATTGTGAATATAATATTTGCTGGCTATAAAAATGCGTGGTGAAGTTATTGAATCCTACGCGATTTGAAATACTGCGGTCGCACCTACGTCTAATATCATTAATATATTCTAAATTGACGTTAAATACCAGTCTAGCAGTGACTTACGGCTATTTACGTTTCTGATAATGACTTATTTTGGTTCGGCGCCTATCAAATATTTCATTATGATCCTCTTAAAAATTGAGTGATCCCTTCGACAGAATGATATCTCAGTCTGTAATAAATGTTATCAATACGTGTATCAGTCAATATCACAAAAATATTGTATAGATAAAGGTAGTTCGATGATTCATTCGGACGCAGTTGTTTAGAAAGAAATTCTCGTCACCTACGAATAAATTTCCAAACACTTGAAAAAGAAAGCTTCCTCTGATAGAATAGATGAATGCACACATTGAAGATCTGGTTATGGATCTAGACATAGCGGATCTACAAGTGAGATGACTAAACAAATGACAGCTCTTAATGCTCGTGCTCTGACCTCTGACCTCAGACATAAGATTAGCGGTAAGCGGCTGTACCCGTATCCTAAGCGGTTCTCAGACAAATTGCTCGTACATTTTTTGACGTAGAAGTTACGTCGTAACGATATTATGTAACTCATTTTTAGGGTTCCGTACCTCAAAAGGAAAAAAACGGAACCCTTATAGGATCTTCACTTTGTTGTCGTCTGTCTGTCAAGACCCTTTATCTCGGGAACGCGTGAAGGTATCTCATCATCATCATCAAAAAACGTATATTTCAACACTTTCAAGGGAATCAAAATTCATAGGGTAGGTACTTCCCGTAGACTTACCTACTGAAAATTTGCCATGAAGCAAGGTCTCATAGCACAAGTATAGGGAAAAATCTGAAAACTGTAAATTTGTAGTTACGTCACAAAAAAAACTCTTTTTTGCGATTCGGAAAAATCTTCGTAACTCAATTCGGGGATTGAACTGTATTCATAGGTAAGTTTGTATGGAACCCTCAGTGTGCGTGTCCGACTGGCACTTGCCCGGTTTTTTGAAACATTATCTATCTAATCCCGTTTAGTATCATTAACTATTATCACTGTATGTCGGGCTGCTGTCCGCAACTCCACGTCTAAAGCGCATGTTTTACGTACAAGCAGCACTCTACTAATCTGGGACTTTATGTTTTCATCGTTTTTCTTCATCCTACTTGCAATATAGTAAAAGTATAAACGGTTTTCGTTTCTATGCTTCTTTTTTTCCTATGGCGTTTCTATGTTTCCTATGGCTTTGTCTTAATGTATGGAACATGAGTAAATGCCATTGTTTCTTTTTCCTTAAGAACCACTTGTTTGACATTTGGCATAATTATGTTACCAAAAACAAGACACATTTAGAACCGATAGATGCTAAATCTTACTCTTTTTTATCCATTCTAGTTTCGTTTTCAGTCTGTCTTTGATTATGTATAACACTAAGAAACTGCCACAAAAAGCAAGGCTGCAGAGCATTGCGTGTGCGATCAGCTAAATATTTACCTACATCATGTATTTGCACATTGCTGCTCGTACAGATATCGGTATCTCTTGTTATCATACCATTTGTTGATCTGCGTCTGTTTTACCTTTTTCAATATTATTATGCTTGGGCGTTTCGCTGTGTTCGTATTTCATATCGCTATATTCATTCAACTTATTTTATTCGTTATGTATTGACTCAGCATATAGGTCTAAAAACGATCATTACCATTTCGTTGTATTTCTGTACACCGAACGCAGGAAACACGGGCAGTATTAATATTTAATTATTCAGACTATTTTTCTGGCGTTTATTGCTTTTTATTTCAACGTTAATGTCGATCATTCTCTTTTTATTGACGCCTTGTGGAAAAATCCAAGAAAACAAAACGCCCAATGATTACATATTTCCGTCGGTTTCTTGATGAATTAGTATGTCCTCATACTGTGAATACAACTTACTGTTTTTGGAGAAGGTCCAAAAACGTTCGCGTTAGTCAGGGTCCACGGGTGAACGGCCTGAATTCCCACGCATTGCCAAAACGACACTAAATGTTAACTTACATGGCGTCTGCAGAAACCCTTCCCCAAGCCTGATCTTTTATGGGCATTATTACTAAGACTGGCTCAGGATCAAGGTCCCTACGTGTCGATATATCTACGTGACTCGATTCTAAATCCTCCATAACAACATTTTCTACTTTTTACATCGTGTCCCATCGATGGTATAAATGCTTTAACGTACTTAATTCAATCGCTACATGTGTAGCATATTCTAGTATATTCTGTCTCCTTTTGCTAAGCACTATATTAGGCTGTGTCCTTTTTTGTCACTGTTTATATTATGCCAGGAGCTGTCTAATTTTGATGATGATTATAATATTTTATTCGTTGTCTGCTAGACAATCCCAATGAAATGATTATGGCTATGAGTATAATAATTGTATTTACAGATATCCTATCGTTTGAGCTGTTTTACAATTACCAAGAACTTACCAAGTTAGTGATTGCGAACTAATTTTCTTGTCATAACCATTGCGTTTATCATTTTAAAGGAATTCATTTTTACTTGAAATAAAGCAGACACTTCTACTTTTAATATGTCAATGGCAATTATCGAATAAGTAAAATTGTAAAGTTTCGTCATTTATATCTTAACTGGTCAAAATGTTCGTGTCTCGTTCACGCGTGTCCTCACCTCCTAATAAAGCGATCACGATAGTTCCACTGACTAAAAAGGCCACAGTATCGGGTAACTCTTAGCTACCATGTGCTAATACCTTACGAAATCTTGCTTCTGAATATTTAAATAAAACCTTATAAACTTCTCGCTCCCATTTTGTAGTTTATCAATAGAATTCATATTCCTAAGGAATTTATGAGTTCCCTTCTGTTTCAATGGCTTTAACATGCGTGAGCTTGCCTCATTTAAAGTCACGAAGCTTCCGCTATATCTCTCCTTCCTAATTGGCGTCTACAGCATCGAAACAATTACTGAACATATAAAAACATCTAGTATATCACAGATTTATAAGTTGTCTCCATTCATTAGTCTCGACGATACGTAACATTTTATTATTTAGTCAGATTTTTATTTATACAACCCAAACTCCTCAGATTAAAATATGATTTCCCGAGAAATACGTCATAGAGTAGATGTCAGGCAGTATTTAAACTAGCACTGTGTTAAAAAATCATCAAACGGAGATTAATTTTCCAACACACACTTTTATATTTGATATGTTTATCTGCAACACTTTTCGGAGTGATTCAAGCTGTACCGTCGCTTTCTTTAATCAAACACTCCGCATGAAGTTCAAGTGACGTCAAAATAACCAATACATCAACCTAATGGAGTCCGTCTAATGGCTGTCTAAATATAAACACCAGATCAGTACCCGCAAGGTCATTTGTATCTTTTATCTCGATACCTTTTGTACATTGAGTTACAATAGGGACATACAAAATCGGCCATTCGTCTTCCGGAAGCTCCGTTGTGACGTATTGAGTTCATCGTCAACCAAAAATTACGTAAGGACCGGCGCAGACGCAACTTATATCCGTCCCACGATCAGCGTCCCGACCTATATCCACAAACAGTTCAGAGTAAAAGGCACCTAAATACTTACGTGTAAGATTGAAAATTGCGATAAGGCGACGATTGAGTTAGGACATTTAAGAGTGGTTTCGCGTATGGACGGCCGCCAGGCCAGGCCGTGGAGTGACTATTCCCGTCTGTGTCCGATGGATTCTGTGTCCGATGGCATGCGAACTTCTTTTTGGCACGTGCCATTCATTTCTGGCGCCGTTTTATTGTCTATCGATGTCGCTGGACCTTTAAAAATTGAACTTAAATTTTGTTACTATTTTGTTGTAGAATAAAGTTTATTAAATACAGCTATTCTATTCTGAACCTTATTGTTTTGTAATTTGTTTGAACAGATTAGCTCACCGTATCCACTGTTCCACGTGCCTTGATTGTCATGCAGCAAAGTAATTAATAGCTCATTGTAATGTTTAGACGGTGCAACAAGTGTAACACGATCGTTATGCGTCATTAATTGAATTCTGTTGGCGCTAAAGCACTGCTCATTAATATTTAGTCTGGATTTCTATGGGCATGTGTATGCGCATATGTGGCAGCTATTTTTGTTGACAACAATAAATAATGTTAATATGTTCTGTATAAAATCAATAAAGGTGACTGGTGACATCATCTCAGTTTTTTTGTCCAAGACCAAGTTTGCTCGTATGTTATTCAAGTTCCTGATGCTACTTAATAGTTACGCACGACAATCAATTCAATATTATGTTTCTAATAGGTCCTGAGCCATTAAAGGAGAGCTATCTTTCACAAGATAAACGAGTTTATTGATATTGCTTTAGCTTGTTGAACAAAAAGCGCACCGTGGAACCTGTCTATGTTAAAGTCAACACGGCGCTTGCTGTTACCGAACAAGTTTTGTACCATTTGTGTACACTTACATACATAATGCGTTTTCCAATGCATTCTATACGATCCGATCGGTGGAATCCGGTCTCGATAGCTACACGCCTTATGAATTACATGCTCAATTAAATCCGTTTGGTGTCTTCGTTGTTCTTGCTTCGAAAATTAATAATATTCAATACTTTATTGCGAATTGACTTCTCTACGTCTTTAGCCTCAATGTCTTGTATCAAAGATGATACTAAACGTCCGATCTCGAAGGCTTTATGACGACCCTCGTCTATTTTATGTTAACACGAAGCGTCAGCATTGCAATATAACTCTTAAAACCGTGTCCTACTTTCGTCATGTTATTTCATTTCGCTAACCGTAAAGTTGGGAATTATGAAAAACATACAGATGTTAATCTCTTTGAAATTATTTGGTTTAACATTCAGAACGTTTTATTAATACATACAGTTGAAATGAACTTGTGAGATTCCAAACACTTTTAAATTTTTTTAGATTATGAAGAAGTTGTTGATTATTGATTAAAGAAGATAAATCTCAATTACTTCATTATGTAATTTATTATAATAATAAAGGTATCTAATCCAATGAGCATGACGGTAAAGCGATGGTAAACGAAAATGAAAACAAGGTCGTCACAGACGCTGCATATTTGGACTATCGCTGCTCTAATAGCACTAATCTGATCAACTTGCTCCGAAATCATATTATATTTCCATAGTAATACGAGATTATAAACAGTATCAGCTAATTTGAATTTTCATGAGCAAGTTGTGAGAGTTGCTCAGGGAAGTTAATTTGTGTTGTCTATGGGCTAGCTAGACGTATAAAATTATTTAAAGACTTGTTTGGATGTGTGTGTCTTTACAGTCGTTTCCTTTATGGATTAAAAAGAGCGTTAAATTGTGTGGTCTTCGTTACAAATAGATGACTGCATCACACCGTTTTTAGATAAACAGAAAGACATAACCATAGAAAGTAAGTTCTGCGACACTAAATATACCGATGATGCTTCTTGCAGTAACATCAGATCAACGAATCTGTTGTCTACATATTTGTGGTTTGTTTCAATGTCAACCTGCTATAACCCAACCCATGATTTGTTAAATCTAACAGCTTATTCGCTATAACCCTTGGTATTCATCCTCGTAAAACTCAAATCGGGATCGTAACATATAATTTTAATAGTCGTATAAAGACGGCACATTTAGGTTGACGTTTTCGCTTGTAGTTTTATAAGAGAAATGAGGTCAAGATTAGATTTGGCTGCAGATATTTTTATGTAACAGCCTTCGGTTCTTCCACAGGGCCATTACGTTTGTTCGTATAATTTATGAATGATTGTCAGCGAAGTTTTGTTGGAACTTTATCAGCCAAGTCATTGACTTATTGAAACGATACAATCGGTTATTATACAATTTTATCAATTACATATAAAAGTTTATTGTCATCAATGTAAAAATTGTTTATTGTACGATTGCTTTTACGGATGCTTTTATCTTTCACTTTGGTAGCAGTGCGTGTCGAACAAATATATTCTCACACACACATTTAGTTTGAATATTTTATCGCCCACTACCAGTTTTTTCAAAGTTGAGTTGAATAAAAGTAAACAAAACACTACTATTTCGACTTTCATTCTCATGTCGCAAAAATAACACTGTTTACTCAAGATTGTTTTAAATTTTCGCAACGCGTTGTCTGTTTAGTTGGAATGCGGCGAGTGAACGTCCAAAGAGTCGAGCCTGAGGCATCCCCGGAGCGTTGCCTTTGCCTCGCTCAGCTATGCGCCAAATGTCATGGTGGCAAAAGCGTGATACCCCGCCTACGGAGATGACGAAACTGCGTTGTTAAATTCAATTTTCACACAACATGCGTACATTTCGATTCCGATTGTTTAATTTATACCCGCGTCAGTTGAGATAATATTTGCAGCTTGTAAGCCATTAGCTTCATTTTATAATCAATGTTGCGTCCTTGTCTTGTGTGTTTAGCTGATACCGCACACGGCCCGTATGTTCTGTGGATTTAAAACTTCCCAAGACCATCTCTTCATAATCTTTCTAGGAATGTTGTTTCAAGTCCAAAGTTATCGTGTTCCTAATTGCTCGAACCATCAATATTACATTTCTCTAGTTGCTTGGAAAGCCAGATGTTGCTATGTGTGGATGTTGTTAAACTGGCCGGTCCGCCCTGTCCCTTTTCTTTTTGCGTAAAATTTGTTCCGTGTATATTGCCGTCTCCGTCTAGTGCCCCCACCCTCGCGTCCACCTGCGCCGGAGTCGCGACACACATCTTCCGTCCATTGCTTTCTATTTTCGCCTGTCGCACTCGATTTGTTTTTAGTATATGTGAATCTTATACCTATGAGATTATTTTTAATTGCTAGAGCTTCGTAAACCTGCGTTTTTGTGGTACTTTGTTTCATTTTGCATGCCTATTGTCATTTATCTCCTCTTTTGTTTGATGAGTGCATTGATTACAGTGTACTGATAAATTAATAAAGCTATTGTTCTTTATCCTGCAGTAGCTTATCATATTTGTTGGTGTTATCAGAAATGTTTTGTTGATTCTTATCAGAGATTGACTATCGCTGAAATATTTTTTGCTACATAAAACTTAATCAGCAATTCAGACCCTGTTCCTCTTCGATGACTACTTTGTTTAGAAGTTTTGTAGAGTGCATAGTGTGTGCAATGGCATCCTTGACCACAGTTATCAGTAATTGCTAAATTGAAGATGATAATAGAGCAGGGAGGCAGGCAGGTAGCCAATCTTCTAAGAACAGTCCACTTCCTCTTGTTCATCCCAATGTTTTCCAAGCCTCTCATCAGGATGTACTTTGTCGTTCGCTAATAACTGAGCGGATAACCAGTTCCTTAATTATGGTAGACTAGATTATACCAGCGACTTCGTCCGCGTGAAAGTTGGAATTTACCTCAAAGGAACATCAGTCCCGGAATAAAAATTAAGTATCCTAAGTACTATTTCAGGACATGTCTCTAGCCCATCTCATCATAAATCCGTAGATTTTAATGAAATTTGGCAATCCCATGTTCAGTTGTTTGAGCGCGAAAGAATACAAACACACAGACACACACACATGCATAGAAACTTTTGCCTTTATCATATTAGTGTGATTCTAGGTTAGTTATCGAAATTCTCTCTCATTAGAGAAATTAAGCTTTCTCTCCAATAAGGTTAACGTCACGTGCTTTCTCATCTCTAAGTCATTGGGATGGCTTCTTCAAATCAGGATCCATGGTTACAAAATCCCATTTGACTTACTTAACATCCACGTCAACAATAACCCGTCGCTCCGCTATTCATACGCAACCTACATCAATGAGAAACAGCTTAGCACTGAATTAATTTGTGAGCGTCATTGTGCTGGTCGCGTATTGACAAACTTTGCTTGTACTTCACAGGTGACTAGCCATACAGGTCGTTCGGAATAAGGGTATATTACGACATGTTTATTGGAGCGCATTTCATCTGAACAATTTAGCTATAGACTTTTTGTCTACCGTCATGGGTATCTTTCTTTTTGTGTTGTGGAGAACTAGGTTTGTGCAATGAAAGGAATACTATTATACAACGACGGTAGTGGTGTTACTTTTGGTGCTCACAATTTTCATGAAAACATTTTCTACATACAGACAGTGTTCATAGTTTCTAGCCTAATGAGTAGTTATCTTGATCAGTTTTGTAGTTGTTGTAGAAGCAAAGCTGACTTACTTCTTTATGATTTCCTAGCTCTTAGTGTATCATCATTTTCCTGTCCTTGTCCTCTTGCTTGATGTGGGTGCAACACATTTTCTTCTTTCATTCTCCCGTTACGTTACCATTCACTCCTTCTTACTCTGGCGCCTTATTATCTTGGATATTTCTTTTCAAAACTTTTACTTCTCTGATCTTGAAAGTAGGTTTTTAGACCAAGTTGTTTCAGTTCACGCAACCAAACGTGATTGAAGGCATTACATATTATTTTATCGTTTGTTTCGTACGGCGATGTTGCATTGTGTTTGGAAATATGTTGCACTCCCCATTTCCTGTAACGTGTAACGCTATTACATTAATATTCATATTTCCTCGAAATTGCAGTATTTGTGCTTTTAGGTTTTCTTGTATTGTATGTAGGTCGTTTATTTCAAGGATTTTTCTAGAAGGCATTGAGTGTAAGCCTAAATTTACTTCTATTATTGATATTGTTGGCTTGCATCATCCGCTACTGGGCAAAGGTTTGGAAATTACTTCTAGCTTTTACCACCACGACCGCGACGGCGACGCTTTCTGGCTGTGTGAGTTATCTTTTTTATTATTATCATTGGTAGGCTTTTTTTTCGTGGGAAAATCATCGAATGACATACTCTTGGGCGGAGCGGGAGCGTGTGTCAGACTTTTTACTGACTAAAAACCCCGCTCCTGTTCCTTCGTTGCCTTTCATACCAGGGCCGAGTCTTCCTTTCAGAAGCAGACCCGTGGCCCCAGTAGGCTTCGACCCTGCTGGGCCCCTACGGTTTGCTGACATCATTATTGGTAGACTAGCGTTTGACCATTATCTCACCTGATGGTAAGCGATAATTTCCACAGAATGAGCAGGGTTAGCAAGTAGGTATTCTTTTTTAATGAAACTGTCCCCAAGGAAACAGTCTATAAATAAATATAATCTACTTAACCGTCTAGGCAGTGTTCCATTCAAATAAATTGTGCGCTCCTCTATTCCCCAGATGCCCTTCACGGCGTAATTAAACCCATCGCAGCTCTATTTCTGATGAATAGAATAAAATGTTCAGTTGTGTTCAATGTGCCGTGCTCTGTTATTCTAGATCACAGTTTTAACACATTTCTGATCAAAGTTAACTTTCGCGATAACTATGTGGCTTAAGATTTTTAAGACTTGTCCAAAGAGTCCTTATATACTAATAACTAGCTTCTGCCAGCGGCTTCTCCTGCGTATGTAGATAAAAGCTTCGAAATGTCAAACAAACTAATCTACATATTTAAAGTCTACATGCTAATGTTTGTTGCTATATCGAACATCGTTGCTATCCTGAACGAGAAGATACCACCACAGCTGCCACTGCTGGTTATAGATTTTTGGACTCCATAGGGTTCCCATTGCTGCTTTTATCTAAGCATAGGTAAGATTTGTCTTGTAAAGTAGTATTATAGACTAGTCACACTAATCTCCGACATTACAGTATATCTCCTGCTCTTAAAATGATTAAATCTTTTAAATTTCCTCTGGAATTCCAACAATTTTTAATTTTCAAGGAATTTCTGTGAAAGTTTCCAATTTCTCAATGTAACGTAAGAAAATGGTCTTTGAATTCAAAACTAGGTCAAGCTTTACAGATACCGTGTCGCGGATCACGGTAAATGTTATCCGGGATACAAAGCTGACAATATACGCCGAACACTTGTTAATGCAAGCCTCGTGATCTGTCAGTCCTCAATAGTATTCAGCGTCAACAATGAGCTCAAAATAGCCGTCACTGGACATGTCGATCTAGTTTACTGAAGCTATGAGTGTATTCTTGAGTTGACGGGTGAAGAACGTTGCAACGTAGAAGTAATGGTCTCTATTTCCGAGCAATATAGCTCAGATTGAGATGAGTCAGCAATAAGTATTAAAATTCGTGCTATTTTAGATACTTCCAAATTAATTTGCAACTCGTCAATAACCTTATACAACAAAGTGTTTTATTATGTGCTTCTGGGCTATCACGCCATAAACGAATTAACTTTTAATATGTTGAGCATAAAAGGCTGAATTTTAAGTCATAAAATACCACATAAAAGAAACATCTCACTTCGCCGCCGATACCAGGAACTGTTTACCCATAAAAATAATCCTGCCAAACTTGATACTCATATGGAGGAGAAATCGCTGAATGAAAAAATTGCAGAGCACAAATATTGCATAACGCATTGACGGGTTTTCGCACTGGCCAACGTTTTTAAAATGAACTTGTTGAACTTGACTGTGAAAGTCAAGAACGTAATAAGCGCGTTGGCTGATCAGCATTTGTATCAGGGTCACATGTTTTTGCATCACCATTGGTCGTGTCCACATTTTGTATCGAGGCCTCCTTGTTTTCTACAAAGTAGCATGTTAATGTAAGTGCCACTTATCCTTTCTTAGGCTCCGGGTTTTAGGTCAAAACACAGCAAAAGGCAAACGTGTTTAGAAAATAGCCGGCCGATCATTATGAACGAACTAAGAAAAGAATTTGCCTAGAAAATCGATGTCAGACGATAAACTTTCTATGTAGAGCCTAGGCTTAGGAATTGTGAGCATGCAGTAACTTCCCTGTGAAGAGAGAACACTAAGCACAGCGAACACTTGTTACAGACCGGAAAACACTGGAAAGATAACGTTTTAAGCAATTTAATGTCCTTACCGAATGAACGGGAATGTGTGCAATGTCGATTAGAATATCCAAATACCTTTTATAAATTCAAGACAGTGTACAAAAAACTACTTGAATGAATTTGTATAATAAATTGCCTGCGCAATATATGAATAGCTATAGCTAGATTAACACTACCATTCATATTATCACAACATAAAATAATGCTTTCGAATGTGAGTTTGCCAAAATTTCAGATAGACTTGGCTTCAACATGCTTCTACTTTATCCACAAGCTGTTACAGTAGTTGATAAAATTGTTACTATCGTTTTCTGTGTTGTTCACTGTATCGTCGGATATTGCATTTGTAGGGATGCGTTAACGTAAGCCATCTAGTATCTTATTGCACCTTGCCTCTAGTCTGTTGTAACGGACACATTATATATTATTAGCACTTACTTTTAAATTTAATTCTTCGATTACTTCTGCTTAATCCGCATAGTTATTGACAGGTGCAGTTTTAAGAGGTATTTTATTTCTTTTGACTAAACATACTATTAACTGCACGCTCATCAATTCTATTTACAACGTTAACTGTACATCGACATTTATGTTACTTGAGACGAAGTTTCATGTAAGTTTAATGGAATTTCATCATTTGACAATTTACGAGGCGTATGTAATTTTCGGAGACGGGCATACCTAAAGATCAAAATATGAAGTATCTAAACTGTAAATAGAAACACGGAACGTTTCCTATCGTAAGAAGCGACTAAGTAAAGGATTATATCAGAAGCTGGAGTGGCAATATCCGCTCGTGCACTAATAACATTATGCCACAGTACGGAATAGTAAGCACCACGACTTCGGTCACTAATACGATTGAGATTGTGAGACATGGCGATTAGAGTATGACCTGCAGTACTGTATCCACACTAGACTAGGTCAGTATTTAGTAGTCTTTCGTTCATTCTTTTACTTGATAGTAAGGGAAGTAGATATTACTTTTTTATTTCTGTGCTGTGCTTTTCTGTTTCACTTTATCGCGAAATCCAAAATAGTTGAACTATTTCTCTGGGACTCGTCGAGCTTCATTGTCGCTGTTTATTCTGACTTTCAGAAGGTACTGTGATTCGGAATGGAATGGTGGCTTTTACTAAAAATAAAACAATATCCAATCTCAATTTCATAACCACAAACTTACTAAATTATCTAGAACTGAAATATTTTTCCTTAAGTTATTATTTCTAAATAACACATATGTTTCATAAAAAATACCGGGAAGTTAATGCGGTGAATAGCTCGTTATGCTACTGGTAATTATTATTTATCAAAATAATTTCATATTGTTATGTAATTGCGTCTATTGGTTGTTGTTGGTCGTAAAATTAATCAGTGTTTTCCACATTTACACGGCACTGCGTAGGCTATGCTAGTTTCTATTCACTATTAGACAGCTTAGTTTAATGTTGTTTTGTCTATCATCTGTAAATGTTGTATTGAATATGAAAAGGCAGTTTTCGTGTATGTCTAATGGTAATCCGTTTTTTTATTCTTATTGATAGGCTCGCTTTTGACCACTATCTCACCTAATGGTAAGCGATTATGTGGTCGACGATGGAGCACGCTTGCCTAGTAGTAACCTATCCACTCTTGACTTAAAGACCCCTAGATTGTAGCTATCAGGAAGCACAGACTCCGGCAGGGATTTCCACTCCTTAGCTGTACGTGCAATACCTAAATGTGTTTGTGTATGGGTGGGATGTCTACCATGTACCGGTTGCACATCGCCGTACGTCTAGTGGTTCGATGATGGATCGGCCTTGGCGGATTTAAATTGTGCAATTCCAATGCACACTCCCAGAAATGTAAACTATTGATAACCGACAGACTAGCAACTCGCCGTCGAGACTTTGAAGGTTCGACTTTTTTTTTTTTTTTTTATTATTGATAGGCTCGCGTTTGACCACCATCTCACCTGATGGTAAGCGATGATGTGGCCGACGATGGAGCACGCTTGCCTAGAAGTAACCTATTCACTCTTGACTTAAAGACCCCTAGGTTGTAGCTATCAGGGAACACAGACTCGGGCAGGGAATTCCACTCCTTAGCTGTACGCATTATGAATGTGTTCCCAAAACGCTTTGTACGTATGGGTGGGATGTCCACCATGTACCGATGGCGCAACGCCGTACGTCTAGTGGTCCGATGATGGAACGGACTTGGTGGAATTAAATTGTGCAATTCCAACGCACACTCCCCGAAGTGTAATCGATAGAAAACCGACAGGCCAGCAACTCGGCGTCGATGCTCAAGGCTTTGGAGTTTTGAATCGACAAGTGCATCATCACCGATGATTCTCTTGGCTCGCTTCTCAATCGACTCCAGAGCATCAAGCTGGTATTTGGCAGACCCATCCCAAAGATGAGAGCAGTATTCCATACACGATCGAACTTGCGCTTGATAAAGTTTGAGCAGCTGTTCCGGCGTGAAGTACTGTCTCACCTTGGCTAAGATCCCCAATTTTTTGGCAGCCTGTTGAGCTTTAGCCTCGATAAAAGAGCCGAAATTGAGGGTAGATGACAACGTTACCCCAAGAAGCTCAAGGTCACTGGTTATCGGCACGGTTACACCTCGGAATGATGGAGCCGGGTGGAATTGGCTCCGTTTGGCGGAAAAAAGACACGCCTGGGTTTTAGCAGCATTGAACTTGACCAGATTGGCATCGCCCCAGTCGGATACTGCCTTCAAGGAAAAGTTCAAGCGTTCAACCATAGCCTCTCGGAAAGACTGGATCTGTGACCCACTAGCACGTGCATCGGACACGTTTCTCTCAGCAACAGTGCTATCGTCTGCATACCCAAAGGTACCGGGTTTAAGAAGGTCGTTTATGTGCAGCAAGAACAGTGTTGCCGAGAGTACCGACCCCTGAGGGACCCCGGCATTAATTTCCATTTGACCGGACGAGCAGCCATCAATAACCACTCGGATGGATCGCCCCCTCAAGAAGTCTGCGATCCAGTCACACAGACCAGTGGGCAGACCGAAGGAAGGAAGCTTAGCAATAAGGCTATCATGCCAGACCCTGTCAAAGGCCTTCGAGATATCAAGGGAGACTGCAAGTGCTTCCCCATGCTTCTCGATGGCCTCGATCCAGATGTGAATGGCATACGCTAGAAGATCCCCAGTTGACCGATTTCGGCGAAAGCCGTATTGACGATCACTGAGGATGTCATTAGCTTCTAGGTATGCCAGGAGCTTATTATTGATCACTCGTTCCATACTCTTGCAGAGAATGGACGTTACCGAGATAGGTCTGTAATTAGCAGGGTCAGCCCGACTACCCTTCTTGGGCACGGGTTGCACGTTAGCTTGCTTCCAAGCCATCGGTACTTTTCCAGCCTCAAACGAAAGACGAAATAAGCGTGTCAGGATCGGAGACAGTTCAGGCGCACAAGTTTTTAAAACAATTGCCGGTATCCCGTCGGGACCACTGGCTTTGTTCACGTCAAGGTTACGTAGCACCCTACGGACGTCCTTCTGATGGATGCGTATGTCTGCCATAGTCGTCTCGCATCGCTCAGGAAAGGCAGGGGGCCGCGCGTTACCGGAATCAAGACGTGAAGATTCCGCAAAAAGAGAGGCAAATAGATTTGCTTTCTCCTCAGCGGTGTGGGCCAGCGACCCATCGGGTTTCAGTAGTGGTGGTAGTGAGGGACGGCAGAAGTTCGATTCAACAGATTTAGCCAGGGACTCGATAAGTGTATCAATGCGGATGATTTTCTTGGATCGATTCTCAATTTACTCTAGCGCCCCAAGCTGGTATTCGGCAGATCCATCCCAAAGATGAGAGCAGTACTCCATACACGATCGAACTTGAACTTGGTAAAAGGTAAGCAGCTGTTCCGGTGTAAAGTACTGTCTCGCCTTAGCTAAGATCCCCAATTTTTTGGCAACCAGTTGAGCTTTTGGCTCAATGCATGTGCCGAAATTGAAGGTAGATGACAACGTTACCCTAAGAAGTTCAAGATGGTCGGTTATCAACACGGCCACACCTCGAAAAAATGGAACCGGGTGATATTGGCTCCGTTTAACTATTTACACTTTAACTTTCTATTACACTTTAACCATAGATATCCGTGACTTTAACATTGCCAGACCTTTGATCTAGATAAAAAGTATTGCTCCCGAGGGACAACTTATAGGGGAAAAACAACTAATACAACTAATATTACATAATTGAATCCAACTTTATCTGATTTATTTACCTCTATTGCATCGATATAGAGAGCGGCCTCGTCGCCACCGTCCTTGGGACTGCCTCCACTTAGTGCACTGATTTTATTACACTGCTACTGTGCACAATCACAAATATCATTAACTTGCAAATTAACAACGTTTACACGAGTAAAAAGTTATAAATAAAGCCCCTAATGTACGCTCATCTGAAACGTCAAATCGTTTGTTTATAAATCAATGAGTTATGTTGATTGGAATTTATGATCAATGCAAAGGCGTATCCTCTGTGAGATTGTAGTAGAAATATTGTCGAAATCTACATTAACAACGGCATCATAGTTCACTTGTTCTTGTTCAATCTCATCATCATCCAATGTGTCATTCGAATTTATTAGCTCTTAGAATTTTCTGTGTGCTTGATTATCCGTTACATTTAGCGCAGTTCTCTTATGATTTTATTTATTTACAGTCCAAACAACAGACCGCCCTACAGATAGATATGAAATGACCATATTTAAAAAACAAAATCCATTAAAACTATATACAAACAAACTTATCACCCCCATTTTTAGAAACAGCAAGCTGCAATCTTGTATTCTCGCATTTTCGGATCAGTATGCAACTAAAGTACAAGATTCAATAAGAATTTGAATGAAATTGCATCGGAATGAAGGTCACCCGACTGCTTACGGCATCCTACTGCAGGTGAATGGCCGGCTGGCGCAGGAGTCGCTACAATATCTATATCCAGAAATGGCTATGCTGCTTGATTGGCTCAGATAGGACTAGATACTTTGTTCGAATGTACCAGTGTTAAATCTAAAATATTTGAGAATCATAAATCTATCTATATTCAAGGTGCGCTATAAAATTCCGAAATTATATTTATAGTGAGATTAAAAGGTTTCTATTAACTCGCTTTGTTATCACTTTGATACTGGTAGGTGTAATACTTTTGATAGTCAGTACTAGCACAAATATTTTGCTTCAGATACAAAAGCTTGTCACTACCATAATTAATACCCACTTCATCACATCCTACTGAGCTTGTAACCATTATGCAATTGTATTAACCCCTAAGCCGCTATGTTTATGCAAAACACTCTTCCGAGTAGTAATTTTGCGCTCATCGTAACTGTTCAACCCGTTAGGACATTGCATTTATCCACATGAATGAATTGTACTGTGGTGCCGTATACCAACAATACAAAGCTATAATGCGTCCTGTTTGAAGTGTTAATAGCCATATACCGCCAAGGAGACAGACGTTAGTAGGTATTCTCGTCAAGATAAGGCATACTTCTCGCTGTTAAAATTGAATACATTACGGAATGTCCAACAAACATTTTCCAATCTATTGCCGGTCTTTTACAACATTGCGGTACCAACATCATCGTCCATATAATATACAGTTGAGTTTTGCTAATTGCAGTATAGTAGGAGAGTTAGCGAACCATCCGACTAACCTGTTTCCCTCAAACGGGGCATTTTACGTAAGATAGCGAAAAAATGTCATGTTCTTGATTTTGTTCATAATTGGGTTAATTGTACATTTTTATTTCTATGGGACTTCAATAAATGTTTATCATTATTATTTTTCTAGCCTACTTACCAATTTATGCGACTTCGAAGATTTGTCAAAATGATTTTGCAAAAGCTATTGATACAGTTAAACAACTAGGTTGTATAATAAGTACTTAAATAGTGTTTATTTGAGAATATTAGTGTTTTTTCTTAGAATTCATAATAAATTGAATTTGGATTTGTTTTCGTTTAGTAGACCAGAATTTTACATTAAAAATCATTTGTTACCATTTTCGTATTTTTTATTTTTATCTGCTATAAGGTAGCTCCACTAGGTCTTAGTTTATTACAGCAACCAAACCTGACATCTTGTCGATGATCTCTATTGTGTCTTTATTTTGTGATCTGCTTTTGGCAAATTACTATAAAAATTGGATCTAAGTACAGATCCACCAGTGTGCATTTGTTTTGACACGGTTAACATTTTCTTTAAACTCTAGTTGTGGGCCTCCTGTCCCTGATCCTTATCATCTTCATTCATTGTTGATCCAAGCCTGTTAGATGTGTTCATCATAACAATAAACAATACAAATGAAAAGTGATATGGCAGAATTAAAAGGTCGTTGGGGCTGGCCCAGCACACAAGTACATTGTGTATACTAAATTACATACAATTAACACACCCATAGCTTGCAAGGTCGACCGGTCCATGCATCACACGTTTAGATATGAATGCAACTGAATAAGGCAAAATCTTAGTACTTATTGCATTTTAACTTTTTCTAAGTTTGCGAAGAAGTAAGGAGCTGACAAATCTTTTGATTTTATCATTGTAACAACTATATGTATATTAAATTGTGTTGAGTGTGGTACCTGATCCTGATCTGCAAGAGTGATTTGTTTCCAAACAGTACGTAAAACTACAAATCAAGTCTAATCTTTTGCGTCTTAACTTTGCTATACGACTTGTTTCAGACCATCTGACTCATTTGTTTGTCTTTTATCTTAGCTTAATATCTCAGAAATAGTTACATCACGATGACAGAAAACAAGCAAATCAGATGTACTTACTGCATTAGCGCATACATAACCATTATTACAAATGTGTGCGTGAGCTGGCGACCCAATTGTTTGTTACTACGCAATGTAATGTTACGTCCACCTGTGTGTGTGAGCCAATGACATCCTTAGCTTCTATGTGTAAGTGTGTAATGTACATTAATGTGGCGCTACCAGTCTCAAATATTTCGGGAATATTGGATTTGTTACTGATCTGACCAATATAAGAGTGGGTCATGGTTGTCATGTAATCTGCAAATAGGCCAACATTAGGCATGACTAATGGATAATTGACAGTAAAACAACATAATTTTCTCGTCCGTTATCATCGTTACCATGTCGAATCTACGTAAGACGAACAATTCCTGAGTTATTTCACTCTCAGCATTTGAATTTATTATTTAATTGTTTTAGTTGGCTCTGTGTTCCAACATAATTTCGTCAACAATTAATATAATTTACAACTTACTCAACGCAGGCTAAACGAACAGTACCGTACCAGTACCTACTACATATTACTTTAATTTGGAGGTTCCCTGAACAGATTATGAGTGTTATGTATGACGCGTAACAAATTAGTAGGTCAGTGATCCTTCGTAACGTCACATTTCTCTTCATAATTTATTGTTGTAAATATTACTACGAAACATAGTCTTTCTACTAACATGTCATATGACTTATACTAACAAAAGGAGTAGCAATTTTTTTACCCGTTCGATTACAAACCCCACTATCTTTCATTCCAACACTAATCTCTAACAGCACTCAATCTCTAATTAATTGAATAGTTAATTAGAGCCGAGGCTGCCGTCAAAGCTTTTTAAATTTTAAATTCCAAATCCGTTTATAGTTCCTATCTGCGTTCCATAATGTTGATGGATGGGACCTTGCAAAATTCCTCTCTAACTATTTCAAAAATCACTGTCTCTCCAGAGTGCGCCTACAAAACGTTTGATCCATGCTCCAAATATCAAACGGGAACACTTTACAGCCAGTCCAGTGCTTGACGAGTACCAAAAACTCGGAACATTGCCAATGTTACAATTTTTTCAGCCATGCCTTCTTGTTTATTGGGTTTGGGTATCGTTTCGTATGTTTAATTACTTTAAATGTTAGATATAGTATATTGAATTTCTGATATTGACTCGGTTGTCAGCTACTTTTTTTGTAAATTTATTATTGTTATGCTCGCGTTTGCTCGCGTAACACTATCTTACCTAATTGTTAGCGATGATGTGGGCGACGTTGGTGCATGCTTGCCTGGAAGAAATAACCTATTCCCTCACTCACTCTTGACTTAACGACCGTCATATTGTAGCTATCCCGGTGTATTATACCATAGCACAGTGTATTATTTTACCTAAGTTGCGGACATGTCTGGTTTATGTGTCTATACGATAGGTGTAGGTTTGATAAGTGTTCAACAAAAATACCGACCCTATAATTATCTATATTTATTGAGTTATTTTATTTGTGAGAGTTGAATGACCTTTAGCATAGCATAGTCGGCCTTACAATGTTCCCACTGTTGGGACTCAGGCCTCCTCTCTAGGAGAGGGAATGGGCCGTAATCCACCACGCGGGCCGGGTTGGTGAATGTCACATGTCTTCGAATTTTTGGTTCTAGGACATGCCGGTTTCCTCACGATGTTTTCCTTCACCGTTTTGAGAGCAGTGGTGTTGAAATAAATTACACAAAGTAATACGCCTGGCTGGGTTTGAACCCGCAACCTACAACTCGTAAGTCGGGGCCGTTACCACTCGGCTACCACTGCTCTATGACCTTTAGAAAAATTAAATTTAATTATGATTCCAAAACTAGTAAACTTATTAATTTTATTTGTTACAAAAATAAAGTAACAGCTCATTATCTACTAGTATAAAAAAAAATAGCTTTGTAGCTTTCATATTTTAAGAAATATGGGCTTTTCCCCGATTTCAACAAAACATTTTTATAAATTAAGTGGTACTGTTGTAGCATGTTATTTTTAATAAATAACATGCGCAATAATATTGTTGAGTATGTACTAAAATATCATACACGACAATTGCCTTATATAGGAGATACAGCGTTTCTAAGTAATTATGACTTTTCTATGGAAATAGGGTTGTCAACTAGACGTAAGAAAAAAAAAGTTCTAGTTGTTTACGAAGTACAGTCAATAGACCTATAATTCAATTTGTTTAGTTATTTTAAAAAAGAAAGTGAATAATGTTGATGTATTTTATATGAAATATGTTTTAAAAAATGTGAAATACGTTTCGTAACATCAGATCGTTGTTTTTATCATTTAGATGTTCTAAAATTATAGATAATTGATTGATTAGTGCATGCATTTTTTAAAACTAGCCGTCCCCCGCGGTTTCAATTGCGTCTATGGTTGAAAAATTTTAAAGAGTAAAACTACACTAACAAAGTTTTGTATCAGAAAACATAAAACATATAAAGATTGGAGAGAGACCTGCAGTGGGACAATACGGGTTAGTTATAATAATAATAATATAATAATGGGCAACTTACAAAACGTCTGAATTTAGTGCACGGTTACGAGAAGAAACTCGTAAACTTTAAAAAAAATATTAATTTTACAATATTAATAGGTATGAGAGGACAATGTAGACCAGTCAACATTGTACCCTAAATCACAAAAAAATATTAAGTATAAATAAAAAATTGGAATCAATATCTCTAGTATAATGCGACATCTGGTTTTTTATGATGATACTTATTAGTATAATAAATCATAGAAATTAAAAACACATGCGACCATGTAATAATTATTCAGAAAAAAACTTGAAATCACTGAAAACATTTTTTGAGGTCTGTAAAATCTTGATCAAAAAATAATTTGGGGATTTATAGATATTAGGTTCTTTTGGTGAATTCCTATCATACTACAAAACATTTAATTTAAAAAAGAAAACACAAGAAGAGAAGATATTTTTTTTTGGTTTCTATGAACTATCTCCGATTTTCTATGTGTCTAGAAAAATATCATAAATGAAGGCACGAGTTTTATTAGAGTTTTCTTTGAAATGTATCTTAATGAAAAGCAAAATTTTTATATTAAACTAAAAAACCTCTTAGTTGACAACCCTAACCTGAAACTTAAAAAATCAATATCTCAAGTATAAGGCGTCTGACGCATCTGAAATTTATAATGAAGATACTTATTAGTATAACAAATATATAGTACTTAAAAACTTATGCTACAACGTAGTAATTTGCCAGAAAAAAAATAAAAACGAAATCACTGAAAAAAAATTTTTGTGGTCTGTAAAAGGTTGATCAAACTAGTATTCGTAGATTTATAGGTTCTTTTGGTGAATTCCTATCATACTATAAAACATTTAATGTAAAAGAAACACCAGGAAAGGAGATACAAAGTTTTTTTGGTTTCTATGGACTTTTCTCGATTTTCTCAATATCTCGTAAACTATGATAGAGATGGAGTCACAAGAGTTTTAATAAGAGTTTTCTTTAAAATGAATCTTTCCGAAAAGCATATAAAATGGGCATGTCCGCAACTCAGGTGAAATAACACACTGTGCATAGTTACAAATTTATTGAATAATTGTTTGTTTGTACATTATTTAGTACAACGCTCTGTCTATCGTAATCCATATAAACCACAACACCCACTGTTGTGTGTGTTGTGGTTTATACGCTATTTACTACTTTAGTTTTACGCATCTATAAATCTATAAATATTATTTATAATGTTAATAACAATTTGGCGTCAATGCAAAACTTTCTCCTATGACTAACCAATTATATTATTGAAAGAGTATTAAGTAATCAATCTACTAAGCTTTTTATTTTTTCTATAAATGAGAACTTGGCAAAACTTTCCTATTATATCTTGGACAATGTCTTTGCACATTTGCATTTTGAAGTGCTTTCAAAATCTTATTTTAAATTCTTAATGTAAGCTTCTAAAATTTCCATGGTTCTGAATGAATGCTGTATATTAAAATTATCTTCAAAAGATAAGAGATACTGTGGCTAATCCCATCGTCTATGCACATAAAATTTCTAAAGACCCTATGCCTCTATTTCTCTTATGTACATACGTTATGTTACTTGCATGTATCATATATTATATTTTATGCTTCGGCATGTCGTCAGCAATCAATAAAATCTAAATTAATTACGGGTTAACGATCTACTTACATGTAATGGACACAAAAAAATGATTTTCTCATCTATTGATAACCAGCAAACTCGAAGTAACCAAAGTTTTAAATACCTACAAAATGGGCCATAATCATGGCGGTAAGTCCCCTCTTTGAGGAGTGGCTGGAAAGGCGTCACGGCGTCCTCACCTTCCGCATGACGCAGGTCCTCAACGGAAATGGAAAGTTCAGGAGGTTCCTGTATCGGTTTCAGACGGAAGAAACGCCCGGGTGTCACCATTGTGTGAATCGCCCGTTGACAACTGAATTGCGTGTCAGTAAAAGTCTGAAGCGCCCTCCCGCCCCACCCAAAGCGAGATCATCTTTGGATGATTTCCGACCTTAAAAAAACATACCTATAAAAAAATTTAAGATAACAGTTGAATCTAGGAAACAACTAAATTCATTGATATGGAAACAGGTTTCATTCTACTAAATGACACGACAATTGTTAGTTTACCACGTGTAACCGTTCGAAAGATTTCCGATGTAATGACTTCACCCACTAGTAGGTATACGAGTATATGCCCGTTACACAAACAACGGTCTAAAATAAATAGCTAGCAGCAAACGTGACCAATGGCCGACTAGGTTTCATAACAAGGGCTAGATATTTCTAGATCATAGGATACAAGTGTACCAACGGTAAACCGCAAACAGTTGTAAAGGAAGCCTTGATGTTGAAAGCAAATGAATTGAAGAAAAACAGACTTGAGACTTGTATTGGAACTTGTTGATACAAAAGTAGTATGGAATTAACGCAGTTTTCTATTAAGTTTTTAATTAATTTTAATCTTTGCTGTTACTCTCAATGAAAGCGGTTTAATAAATAATGACGAATTAGAAAATGAAATCCATAAAGGCGGCTTAGCTGCAGCAGATTTTGATAAATTAGCCAATGTAGCCAAAATACACAGTTAAATGTACAAGGCTCACGATTTACATAGATAATTGGACTTCGTTGGTTCAAATTCAATATACTAACCTCTATAAGAGAGAAAGTCCAGCTCAATATTTCTAAAAGCATAGCATGTAAAGCCTAGTTAAAGTTTAAAACAAAATGTGGCTTATTTAAAAGGTTCTCCATGTTTTGCAGAACCATTTGAAAAACATGCAGGTGAATTAAACAAAGCAATGATGTTTCGTATATCTGACAGTGGAACGAACGACCTGCCCATTGTTAGCCTGACAATACAGCCATCAGTCAAGTCTTGAAGGATCTTTCAGATAGTTTGACCGTTGTGCCTATTGTAACGAAATCATTTGATGGTATGAACTCCCTGCATATGGGTGCAAGAAAGGCTGGCTGTACGTATTAGTCAATGATTGTCTTAAACAATATAGTTGATGTTATAACAGACAAGTGAATGGTTTGCCACTCCTTGATTTATCAACAAACGTTTCACTTTATCAACGGATGCCAATGTTATTGCCAAACGTGACGAGCATTTAACGAAAGGCAATGACTTTGACTTTATAATTTTGAGGTCAATGCTAGGGAATCCGTCAATTATAATAAAAATGTAATATTCATTAGATGAATTCAAATCGGAGCTCAGAAAGGTAGCAGTAATACGGAAATGAATGCGGAGAATGTTATCTATTTACCGCGTTATGTTACCGCGGTCTGGCACAAGTTTAACTTTATTAAAGATAACGTCTAACTGTCCAAATTTTTTCACACATTATGGCAATTTGACACATCTGACGTCCACTGTCACACTTAATTTTGTTATAAATTGTGAGCCGGTGACTTACCTAAAGAACCCTAAATAAATTTCATGGTACAATTTTTTTTTAATTGATATAAACTAGTGCTTGACTGCGATACCACCTGATAGTAAGCAGTGATGCAATCGTTGATAGCGAGATGATCAAAACGCAGAAGAACAAACAAACAGTTACAAATCAGATGAAAATAATGCCATAGAAGTAATCGTTCAGTTTCCGACGGTACATAGCCTCATTCATCGTAACAGCGAGTACTTCATAGGCCGCTACGTTCATCTGAGGTTTTTATTGCATGATTGTCGTCGCTTGTCATCTTGGGAACACCAATTACAATGTTACCTCGACCGTGGCGTATTCAGTTAACCTTTGCACGGATAACTGCCGTGTTATTTGCAAATACTTCTTTACGGGAATCCTCATCATGAATGCATAGTATGCCATTGAAGTCTTTGAAAAGGTTCGATCTTACTGTCTAGAAATTCCAAAGTTTGAGCGTCGTTCATAACCATGAACACTTCTCTTATTTTTATAAGAGATAGAAAAGATACAGATGTCTTGCATGCCAACGAAATTTTCACTGCTAAATGTACAACTTGTTAATGTTGAACTTGTTTATTGCATTATATCGATTTAAAATTACAATAGGTCACATTAGAACTCTTTCAGGTATTTATTAAGCTCAGCTGCAGTCTATTAAGCACAGTTAGTTTACTTTACGTATTTCCATAATATCATGTCAGCCGAAGTTGATTAAATTTTCAAATTGCAGAAGAGAGCAATTCGGATAATTTATAAAATGGGTCCTCGTGAACAAGGAACATGTTCAAAGAAATCGATATACTGACACTACTATCATTTCGGAAATATTTTTTTAAGGGATATATTCATAATAAAAATACGCGCACATAAATCAAGATGAGCTAAGACAAGCTAGTCATTCCTCATAAACAGCATATGTTTTTACTACAAGTTGCCAAAGTCGGTAACATAACAACTTAGCGAGAGAAAGTTATTCACCCACATCAAACATGCCTACAAAAAAGCATATCAGAGACTATGTTGAAGACAAGCTGGTTTCGAATGACTCCAGCACATGTGGCTTCCTTGGTATCTCTTAAATGGCGTTTTTGGAAAAGACCATTTCAAACCGTGCACTAGCTTCTGATGTTTTATATGTGCCTATGTGGGCCTACATACATATATGCAGTGGGATTTTTATGGCATCTAGCTAAAACTTCTAGAAATAATAAATGCCGTGTGAAATCAATGATTTGGCCCCAAAACCCACTCGCTTTTCCCTTTCTAAAGCAATTCTGTACATACCTACTTTATATACATATATGAACATTATTGGATAGTACTTTGACTTTTCCCTAATTTCGCTCAGTAATGAGAGACGTAGTTTCCTTGTTTAATTTTAAACACCACGCACGTTCGTATGCAGCTTCGTATTTGTTTATGTTTTCAGCTTTTATTTATTATCAAATATCATTTATGTCCAATTTGTTTATTCGATGTAGCGTTTGAAGGCGAGCCAGAAATCCCTCGTTGTAGCAAATTAGCGAATGATATGATATCTAACAAGTTCCAATACAAGCAGCCAATCCGTCTAATGCTTTTGTCTGGATTTTGAAGTCGGCTTGAAACTGCATTAGATCATTCACTATTTTAAAGTCGACAAGATTAACATGTATTGCAAGAGCACATAATAATCTCCGATCAAGTAGTTTATTGGTTATAAAAAAATGTTTATAATTGGAGTGACTCAACACACCAGTTTCAACTCTGAAACAAAATCATTTGCATAAAATCAATAGATATAAAATTGCACAAAATTGTTGAAGTTTCTCCGTACACCTGTTGCTAAACATGGACTACAGTTAAAATGGAGATTAGATACTTGATGCTAAAATGGAAACTAGTATAGGCTTGTTTCAAGTCCAACATAATGAAGGAGAGAAAGCAGAAACTATGAATGATAAGAAGTAAATACGAGGCATTCCAAATATCATTGCAAATCACACAAATACACGAAAGATGAATGAACTTCATATTTATGCGAATGAATAAAATATCCGCTTTTACATATCATCATAACATCGAAGTAAAAGTAAATGGTAATATTCTAGTCAAACATGTTCTGCTACAATCAAATCTCACATATTTTCGAGGCCGAATGTCTGTCTAAAATATGATAAAAAAAAAGAAATAAAAAAAATCTTAACGACAGCGTAAACCAAATACGTAAGAAACATAAATCTGGTAAATCCAAATAAACTATGAACAGCGCCGGATTTCCCTTAGTATCTAAAGCTAAAAGTACATGGCTGGCTGGTAACCGTTAGAACGTATACATAGATATGACTATAGAAAACATTACGAAACAAGAAATAATGTTTACTACACCAACAATATAGTTTCTAGTGAAAATGTTAAAATAAATAAGTTAGGCGAACAAACAAAGCGGACTTATCGACGACGCCTATTTTTAGTCAGCACATGTTTGACGGGGCAAGCTGAGTGCAGTACCTATACGAGTATGTTCATACATATTCATTATGTCTGTCGTCCGACCGTCTAGCAGTTTCGTTAGTCAAAAGTTCATTACAATTACTTATTTTTCTTGAAACTGCAATTATAATTTTAGTATTAATTGAATGGTTACAATGAAGTTTTGCTTTGGAATATTATTTACTTGTGTTTCTATCCTAGTGTGTATCACTTTCTAAATGTTTATACATATATTATAATAATCTTTATTTCTTTTATTTAGCACTTAGAATTCCAGAGTTAAAACTTGACATCCAGTACCAAGAGAAAAATAAAATGAATAAAGGACAGTAAAAATCGAAATCGAAATTAGTTAGTGCAGCGGAAGTCGAGGCGACGGATCCAATTAGTAAGAAACCGAACAAGTCATAAATAAAAGAAAGAGATCATATGACGATGACTGAAATTGTGTGGCCGTCATTTTTTAAATTTATTTGACTGACTAATGAGAAAATTGTTGAGTATAAAAGTGATTTACACTAGCTCGCAATATGCTCTGCATGTATTGAATGTTGATAAACTTGTGACGAAACAAATGTGTAATATAACAGAGCGCACAAAAATAAACACAACAAGAAGAAAATAGAAAACGATGTATTAAGGTCATGGGAAATTGAGAATCTAAAAACTCAGTTAAACTAAGCTCAATATTTGATTTACAATCAAATACTTAAATTTGACAGCCCGTTACTTACAACTTGTTTGTGTATGCGCTTAGAGAAACCGATGCTGAACGTCAGATGAGAATCTGAATAGAATTTATGTGAAAGGGTTATTTCTCCTTTAGTTTTAATATTATTGTTCCCTGGACAGCGTTTAATAGACCCGAGAGATGAGGCTGTAATTGTTTTGATATTCATGAACGGTTTTATTATGATGCTGACATATAGATAGTCATTGCGGGATATCCGTTGATTATAGTCTCTCTTCATAACCGATCTTGGCTAATACCAAGAAAGTTTTCAAATATTTAATAAAGGACACATTTTAATATAAGCACACATTATTACCCATATGAATACTCAAAATAAGGGAGTGTAGATCAAAATACAGCATTCCTACTCTTTATTAGTGTAATATTTCACAAGCCCTAGTTTAGGATACTAAAAAAATATCAAGTCCATCGATGCAGAACGCTTCGGAAATCGCACCAGTTTCCTGGAAGGTGCCAATCTTGATTAGGTGCTGTTGCAACTGGTAATGTTATGATTTACGACCAATCTTCATTGTTTCACGGTGTTTTACTGTAAGTGTATTTATATTTTCATGCTCAATATTATAATTACTAGTAGGACTGGCTGAGTCGCTATCAAAACATAGAATTTTTCATGCTTGCTTTCATATGCAATAGTATCGTGCATAGCTTACAAATTACAATTATTCACAATGGAACAATAACTAATTTTCATTTATTGGATGAGGACCGGCACGTTAGCTTGCATCGTGAAGAAAACCTCATTATAACGCCATTGAAGTTTACTATCCTTTGTTTTTGTTGCTTTTGTAAATTAGTCCTACTTTTCTTCCGCAGCTTCCATTAAATCCACGATAAATGTTTTGGTTTGTTGATTGTAAACTACAGATTCTACTTAATTACTTACTGATCAATTGATTTCTTCTTTACACGCTTTTTGCTTCCCGACAATTGTAGTTCAGTATGTCGTCACACGGTGATTCAGTTTTCTTCTGGAACAAAAAGTGAATAACTATCATAAACGTCGATAACGGGTTCAGTATTACAATCGTTTTGATTAGTTGATGACCTACCGTTTACCAGAGTATTTGTAGGTACCTGTTCTCCTTAATAGTTTACGCAGCTAAAAGTACATGCTGTGTCATTCTGCGTCTTGGCTTGTCAAAATGATAATTAAAAACGTTTTCTATTACGTTTAACCTACTATTAATTACCATTGGTGTATGTCTATCTTCCCTTTATGCCTACTGCTACATCTCCCAATTTCAATGAATTATAATCAGTTAATTGATCTGCTAAATTCCTATAGTAGAATTATTTTAATACTAGCTTCTCCCAGCGGCTTCGCTCGCGTTAAATTAGAAAATTATTCTCAGGAAACATACACACATAAAAAGTATAATAAATGCCATTCCAGGACTTGGTCTCCCCGGGTGACAAATTTTATCCAAATACTAGCTTCTGCCAGCAGCTTTGCCCGCGTGAAAGTAACTTTCTCCATACAAATTTTTGGAACTCCATTTTACCCGCTTAGGGGCGGAGTTTCGTAAAATCCTTAGCGGCTGTCTACACCCTATAAGAAAACTACCTGCCAAATTTCAAGTTTGTAGGGGTTATCATTTTAGCCGAAAAACGTCTACTGTTGGACATAGGCCTCCCCCAAGTGTGGCCACGATGACCGGTCCTGTGCGTCTCGCATCCATCGGATTCCCGCGACCCTCACCAGTTTATCGGTCCACCTTGTGGGAGGCCTTCCAACGCTGCGTTTTCCGGTACGTGGTCGCCATTCCAGAATCTTTCGTACTCATCGACCATCTGTTCTGCGAGCAATGTGCCCTGCCCACTGCCACTTAAGTTTGGCGATTCTTTGGGCTATGTCTGTAACCTTGGTTCTGCGTATATCTTCATTTCTGATGTGATCACGCAAGGAAAGTCCGAGCATAACCCTTTCCATTGCCCTTTGAGTGACTTTAAGCCTTCTGATGAGGCCCAATGTAAACGACCACGTTTCGGAGATATAGGTAGGTGTTTCTAAGATTTCGTGATAACTCAGTGAGTGGTATTTCGCTTATAGATTTAGCCATTCGAGCATGAAGAAGTAACAAACATAAACACTTACAATCTTTTGCCTTTGTAATATTAGTGTAATATGAAAGGTTGGCCAAAGAGTAACGTCTAAATTAATGTTGCAAATCGAATTTCAATTTCTATTAGTGTATGTAATTAATGAGGAATACCTACCGTAAAACATCCGTGTAGACCTTCCTTATTGAAAGTGCAATTCAATTAAAGCTAACAATGATAGAGGCTGAAAATTAAAAGACAATAGTAATTAAATAATGAATTACTAAATCTCTTTCGTGTTTGTTTTTTTAGGTGGAAATCATCCAATGACTTCTCACGCCCTTGGGCGGAGCGAGAGGGCGTGACAGACTTTTACTGACTAAAACCCACTCTTCTGTTCCTTCGTTGCTTTGCATTCCAGGTTTTCCTTTCAGAAGCGAACCCATGGCCCCAGTAGGCTTCGACCCTGCTGGGCCCCTACGGTTTTGCTGACATCCTGAGGCGCCGTCGACGAGTTGGGTTCGATCCGGACAGTTACTGAACGGTAGGACGGCAAGCCCGTGGCTGGAAATTGGGATCGGAATCCTGGCAGCTGGGGCGTGAGGGCTGATCCTTCGCGCGTTCGGTCGCCTCCTTTGCTAGCATTACTGCTTCGCAGAAGGAGGCGACCACCTGCCATTCCTCCTCGCACCGGACTATGGCCTATACCAAGGCCCGGCGCGAGAAATCGTTGCCGCAAATCTCTTTCGCGGTGATTAATCAATTAACAGAAAACATGACAATGACAGTAACAATGACAATCCTTATTCCAATAATGACAAAGTGCAAAATAAAGAAGAAAACTCGTTAATATTCGCTGCATATAAACAATGATTGTAATTAGAGGCCTCGGTCAAAGACAATCGAAAACGAAAGGAAGCGGCCACGGATGTGACGTCACACGAGACATTATGAACGACGGTCGTAACCGAGGTAACAACCGTTTACACCTGATTGTCACTTCCGAAAATGTTGTGTGGAGTTCTTAATCTGTGACTAGCTAGAGATCTAGATAGAAATGCACATCTTGGTTTCAATGGCTCAACTGTATGGCTAGTTCTACCTGTTGCTTGAATAGTTCAAAGGGTTCTCCTCTTTAGACTATCCCTTTTTTTTAAGATGGGAAATCGTCCAATCACTTCTCGGAGGCTGGAACGGAAAGGACGGTGTATCAGACTAAATAGAAACCTCATCTATGTTCCTTTTTTGCCTTGCGTTCAGGACCCCGGGGTTCCCTTTCGGACTACCATGATTGGACCATCCGACGTATGATTGCAATTTTCAATTACTCTTGATGCTCTGTTATTAAATATCGAGAGGAAGGCCACCCTATATATGCTCGTAACTTCAAAAAGTTTCAAAGATTTAACGTGAGTATTTATTATAAACATAAATTTTCAAATATACGTTTTAAGCTGTTGATCCCCGCATTAACGCCGGCGTTCACGCGCCATTGTCTTACTATTGTGTCTCTAATTACGCACTCAAAAGGTTAAACTCTTCGAAAAAAAGTCAGTAGTTTATACGAAATCTTTAGTTACTCTTACAATATACAACTTCGTTCATACAACAAATTCATTTGGAACCCTATTAAACTTTATTTTGGTAAATCAAAAATATAATTAATGAGCTTATTACGCTTCACTGACTTCATGGTGTGGCGTTCATTACGCCGCCGGAACAATGCGAGTGGTGGCCGGTCGATGACATTATACGCGTTTGGTATGTCCAATGGATTATCAGTTATGCTTATGAGTCGCGGCTGGCATTTGTAAGGACCTGTTCTATTGCTTGTTAGGACAAAAGATTATGATTTCCAGATGACGAATATTCCATCGTTCCATTTTCTTCTATTAGCAGCTTCGCTTGCTTAAAAGTAGAAAATTATCCCAAGGTATAAAATCCCAAGGAAACATACTCTCAGTATAAAAGGACCTTATTAGCACATCTTGTTCTATCTGTATACTAAGTTTCATCGAAATCCGTTCACATGTACGAGCGTGAAGAAGTAACAAATATAAGTACACTCACAAACTTTCGTCTTTATAATATTAGTGTGATGTTTCTAGCAAACAATACGACAATAATATTATGTTCTACCTTTTAATTGCGTTATTCCTTCTAAAATTTCTCTGCTGCAGCATATAGTCAAGAGTTGTACCTGGGGACAGGCTCGGCGACTATTTCACATAAATTGGTATACCTCTGCTAAGCCTTCTAGGAATTGTGGCGTAATGTTCATGTTAAGCTCTTCCTTATCTAATAATATATGCCACTGAATCCGCTTCAATTTCAAAGTTAAATATAGTTCCAAGTTACGCAAGTTCAGATGAGATTCCATTACTCTAATTAAATTCTATTCGTATTCTCTGAAACAAGTTATAAACTTGGGCAGTACTGGGAAAGTATTCCATGAAATGGATCAATAGGACTATCCTGAAATACATTGAACTAACTTATATGGACTTCAAGATAATACACAAAATAAAACTATAATAAAATTAATATTCCTCGATCGAACTTTAACAACGACGGAACTAAATTCATTTAAAAAAATCTGACTGCTATCAATAAATTCTGCAAGCTTACGAAACACATCTAAATTACAAGACCCATTTTTAAAATCTGATGATCTTCCAACTGCTTATTGGACTAACATAAATGCAATTCACAGTAATTATAAACTACCGAAAGCAGACAGTAATTACTGCAAGCTTACGAAAAACAAATTCAATGTGCTAAATCCATTAGTAAAATATAATGATGTTCCAACAGCCTATTGAGCTAACATAAATGCACCTCACAATAATTATAAACTACCGAAAGAAGGCAATAATTTCTGCAAGCTTACGAAAAACAAATGCAATGCGCAAAATCCATTAGTGAAATCTGGTGGTCTTCTATCAGCCTTGCAATACGCAACATCAAAGCATATCACTGTGTGTGTGCACAGGTGCGAAGTGTGAATGTTTTGCAAACAATGCTGTAATGACTACTGAAGACAAGGTTACTGAATGACTGATATTGATACATGCTACAATGAATTTAATGTATGAAGTCTTCTTAAAATGTAATGTTGATGTCTTTGAGAATAGTTTATTACTTGATTTGAGAATTGAATGAATTGTTCTCAGCGTAGAAACTGATAATGAGTAGACATGTAGACGGAGATCATAAACAAGAATAATTACTTTCTTTTGACAGCCCTTTCTAAAATTAACTTACTGCTTTCATTTTTACGGCTCGTTCTCAGGCCCATATTAAGAAGTCTTCATCCGAATATAAAAGGTACATTCAAGTTTTATCAGGTCGATAATTTGACATTAATTTTCAGTAATATCAAGTTAAGACTTGACATTACTGAAAACTGGCAATGTTTTATAAAAGTATAGGTATGCCTTTTGAAATACTGTTCAAATTGAAATATTATTTTTATCAACATACAAACGTTCAACTACTTTATAAGCTTCGTTACCCAATTTCCCCGCAATTGACATATGCCTGACGTCATTCAGAGTAAATACATATAAAACAGACCAACCAGCCATGTTTAGCTTATTTCACGGTCCTCAAACATGGCGTCACAATAAGAGCAAACATTTAATTAGTT
The DNA here is from genome assembly GCA_905147345.3 of Mythimna impura. NCBI lineage: Eukaryota > Metazoa > Arthropoda > Insecta > Lepidoptera > Noctuidae > Mythimna > Mythimna impura. The sequence goes on from LR990344.1 coordinate 2,617,554, forward strand.
AATGATAAGCTGAATAGTTCTAATGTGGGTGTGACAACTATCACTTTTTGCTGCCTATGTGTCGCATTAGCATATTATAGTACCTTTTAATTAGGTAATAACTGGTTATTAGGACTTGTGTCATGAATAGTAAGTTGATAGGTAATGGCATCATTGACAATAGTTCTACCTAGTTACCTGTTCTTTTGTTTCTTATATTTGAGAAAAAAACCTACAGAATTTTATCTAGTGTCGATCATCGTAGTCATCATCTATAATCTCACCTTTGTGTTAATTTGTTAAGAGTCAACATTTCTGCGTCTTCCATACCTACTTCTCAGTATTCACTTCTTTCTAGTTAAATCTTCTCTCATACAGTCAGTATACCGTTTCTTTGATCTGTTGATCCCTAATAACTATCTGGATTTGTAAACTATCCTTCTTAATCTACTGCTTCTACCATAAATTTTTGCATCTAGAAACAGAATCTAACAATTAAACTGCACTAACCTGTTCCTATATAGGTACCCATAAAACAAACTATTACAGACCATTAGGTGCACCACAGGAACAAAGCAATAAAGTTGGAATGGTAATAGATTAAATAATAATTGTTGCACTCATTCCTGCGGTGTACTAAACCTAGATATCCTTGCGCTAACCAGTGTAGGGTTACGTGGTATGATGAAATCGGTGAAATATATTTGTGTTCAACTGGATATTGTTGCAGGACAGTCTCCCACAAAACACTTATTTGCATAAATCAATCATATCGTCAGCCTAGACTGAAGTGAGTGTTGACATACTCAGACAGTTTTTAGTGAAAAATCTATAGAACATTAAACTTACGAGTTTACTTTTGATGACTGTAACTCGCAAAATGATCTGCATATTTCTATTTAAATTGTCAGCTAATATAGCGGATTGTGTGGCTCTGTCTCGCACACGAGTCCCAATATTGTGTTGAGAGATGGGGGTTCTGCGCAGACTTGATAAATAAATAATTTTCCCTACTTTTTATTATTATTTTTTTGGGTGCGTCTCATATCATATAAAGTTATTTGGTATATTTTCATTTCAATAACATTCACAAGATATAATAAACGTGAGATATACCAACATATAGAATTTATATACTCTAAAACTTATTTCGTATAACTTTATTGAATATAAAGTTTATTTCATCGAAAATCATTAGGTCTATCGTTTAAAATATATAATTGTCGCAGCTGTATCGTTTAACACACTGTTAGTATTACAAGTTGGCGCGGCGTATTGAAAAACGTTACTGTGATATAATGCGGCTGCGGAGCCTCGTGGCTGGATTAGGTCAGGTTAGAATAGTGACCATTAAAACGCGATGGCGAACGAACGAAGCGATCATGTGGGTTAGGTTAGGTTAGAATAGTGACCATTAAAGCGTAAAGGCGAGCGAGCGAAGCGAGCGTGCGGCGGCAGCGGCCGCCGAGCGCCAGATTCCCTTCTAATGTTAGTGAATTAAACTGTTTTAATAGGTTCGTTTGTACGGAACCCTCAGTGAACGAGTCTGACTCGCACTTGCCCAGTGTTTTTTTTTTTATAAATAAATACGAAACATGAGTTCATAATTCGAAAATTAATTTTCTTTTTTCTTTGCTCACAGCTCCTTCAAAACCTGGGCAAAGTAGACCGGACCCTCGACGACATATTCGAAGAGCACCTGCAGAACTTCAACAGGCAACACCAGCAGGCTACCAGGCTACAGAAGGAGTTTAACAACTACATAAGATGTATACGAGGTGAGGACCCTTTATTTAGTTACGCAAAGAAACATGAAAAGATGGAAACAAAGGTATTGCTTCTCCCTTTTTCAGATTTACGAAAACCAATACATTTCAATCGTACTCTTTGAATTTATTAGTGATAACTGATCTTTGGCTTTCCATACATTTTGACATTTGACGACCTAAACTGAACTGTAAAAGGGATGAAGCTATATAGCGCGTATAGCTCCATCCCTCTTTCTCGCTCGCACACCTGACATTTAAACAGGCCATGTTAAGGCCCCAAATCACAAATGAGTGTCCTACATATTTGGTTTGCCTAGAATACTCGCCCCTCCCTTGGTTGATTGGTAGAGAATACCTAAGGTATTAAGTCCGCCTTTGTTGCATGAAGTTTTAATAAATAAATACTTCCTTTTCGCTCCTCCCTTCCTCAGTACTCATGATATCTTCGTTCATCAGTGCTGTTTTACCATTCCGACGCATATTTTTCTACTTTGGATGAAACGGCTACTTACACGAACGAGTTTTCTATTTGGGGCAATCTAAAATACCGATCAAGTCTCAGCGGTTGCGCTCGGAAAGATTTTAAAATTGTCGTCATGTGCGAAACTGGACGGCCAGTTTTCTCATAATACTTAGCAGTTAGTTTGACCTGAGAGGCAGGACGTGGCTGATCATTTCATCTCCACATCCTTTGTACCATTGTATGGACACAAAGAACCATCATTCAAGTTACAAAGTAGTCTTCCTGGTACTCCGGTTATAGACTTTCGCTAAATTGCGTCAATCCGATCAAAGGAATGATGAGTAACTAACATTCGGATGTGCTGAGATTCTTGAACTCCTTCTGGGTGTGTGCCAAGTGTTTGCACATTTGCTACGACAAACAGTTCGCAGCTTGTAATTAGGTCTAGAGTAGTGAAAAAATACTGGACGAGTTGTATTGAAAAATGCGGGGAAATCTCTGAAGATAGAAATGACTCAGACATTTTTTATAACTATAAATGATGATCATCATTATTAAAAGACATCTCTACACAGTCAAAGGCTTTATTAAAATCGAACGAACCGTAGACCTTGCCTTACTCTGTATCTTCATACAGGCCTAGAACTCTACATAATATTTTATCAAATTTAATTTTATGTCTTTTACCTTCGCCAGCGGTGCAAACAGCATCCAAGACGTTAATGGAGGCGATCACGGAGGTGTACGAAAGCAGCTGGTCCGGCCACGACCTGTTGTACGTGCAGGCTCAGAACCTCGAGATGCTGTGGCAGGACTTCTCGCACAAGCTCGGCGACCAAGTGCTCATACCGCTCAACACGTACACCAACCAATTTCCTGAAGTCAGGGTGAGTTTGAAGATGGATCAGTGGAGTTCTTGTTTCATGAGGCTCTTCTTTCTGTGGTAGTAATGGAATCGTTTTAATATTCCAAACTAGCCAGCAGATTCGCCTGCGTGAAAGTTGAAAATTATTCCCAAGGAACTCCCGAAGCGAAAAGTATGCTTTATTCCAGCACATAGGCTACTCGAGTACCAAGTGAAGAGGTAACAGGCGAACAGACACGAGTTATTTTCTCATTTGTGATATTATTAGTATGGATGTGTAAATCTGTAGATTTGGATGTTTTATAATCAATCACGGGTTATCGGCTAAACAGATTTGGATAGAACTTGGCTCACGTAGATATCGTCATGTCCTGGATAAAAAACACAAGATAGTGGATAGTATGTTTTGAGGTTTTTTTTCCGTTCTCTAAGGTTGATTACTAAGATTTGTTCGATGCAGATTAGTGCCTGAGATAGTCTTTTGAGGAAAGAACCACACAGATATGAGTGGACCTGTCCAATCAGTGCAAGCATTTGTCCGTATTCGTGCAGCTCAACTCAAGACTACTAAGGGACTTAATATAAGATCTTCAAAATATGTTCAATAAGAACTGTTTTGTTAACGTTAATGATAGTTGAAGCAGAAACTTCGAAATATACGACATAATAAATCCCAAATTCGTTCCGCGCAGTAGTTATTTAGCGCTGTAGCCATCGACTTTCCATTACCCTGATTACACCATCAGTAAATTACGAATATGCGAGATTGGTTGACCTAATCACTACTTCCACTATTTAAATCATGCAGCGGATTTAGGACCAGATAATTAACCCATAAATAATGTGATGATGAGTTAAATGATTTGGGTGAATCATATTAATGTTTTTATTAACCTTTTAATTATTTTAATTGGGTCTAAACGAGGTTAATTACACATGAGTTTAATACTCGAATAGTTTTACCATAATTATACCACAAATCAAAATAATCTTTATTTTGATTCTTGCCTGTAATTAATAATATTATAATGATATTTACAGAAAAAGATCGAGAAACGTGGTCGCAAGTTGGTAGACTACGACGGTCAAAGGCATAGTTTCCAGAATCTGCAGTCGAACACTACGAAAAGAAGGGATGACGTTAAGGTAACATGACCATATACATTTCTTACTTATAAACATTCAATTTTGACAGCATAAGTCACTGACTCCTGGAAACCGTCAAGCTACAAACAACAGTTTTTGTAGCTTGATGGTTGACGGGAGCATTAGAAGAATAAATCGAGTGGAAATGCTCCGACCAAGTAACATTAGATAAAGGCTGTGATGGCTATGAAATGAATTATGTGCGAACATTGGTCAACAAAAACATAGACAGAATAGCATTCAGGAAGGATTGTGTCTACTACTGGATGTATAGGATTTCTACGTAAGCATCGTCAAAACGACATGTGCTGCACTTCTCTAATTCAACGGATTTCTGCGACCTCCACCTGGTCAAAGCAGAACAATGTATGACTAGCTAGCATTGTTGGTACTTTCCACTTCTGAAACAAAAAATCTAATTATATTCACCATTCTACAAACGTATTATGTTCATCTTCCAGGTGACCAAAGGCCGAGAACAGCTAGAAGAAGCCAAGCGCACATACGAGGTCCTGAACTCCGAACTCCACGACGAACTGCCCGCACTCTACGACTCCCGCGTCCTATTCTACGTTAACAATCTGCAAACACTCTTCTCGGCCGAACAACTGTTCCATTCTGAAAGTAATAAGGTGAGGAACTTGGTACGAACAAGATATTTTCTACTTCGTTTGTCTTTTCCCTGATAATTAATCCCTAAACCTGCTGTAGCTTTCATCTTCCGATTAGTTTAGGACCTAAAATAGTACCATGTGGTACGCCAAATATCATTTGAAAACAGTTGTAAGGGAGATGTACTTGGCACTTGTGCTTAGCGAGAAGTTATGCTTCTAATACGAATAAGAATTTCCTACTAAACTGTCAGTACCTGTTCTCGTTTGCAAAGGTTATAAAACCCTCCCTTCCTAACTTTGATGCGGGTGTTCGAAATCAATTGCCTTTGACGAATTTAAGGAAACTCTGTTTCTTAAGCAACAGATTATATCTAAATGAACGCCGATGATTGGTATCATCTGTTATTTCATTGATATCGTTATAACTGTCTCTTATTACTTCTGGTTTCTAGTTTCTGTATTTCCTTTTTTATTTTGGTATTGGTTCTCTCAGTGTGACTTACATAGTGATGTAACCAAAGGGTTATAGGTTTTGTCGTTTATTTGCTGTTTATATTGTTTTAATAAAACAATGTTTTTGAATCCCAATTCCAGGTATTTGGCGAACTGGAAGCGATAACGGACAAGCTAGCCACGGACTGCCAGCGCGGCTCGTACAGCAAGAAGGCAAACAATTTAAGCATCAACATGAACAACATCTCCCCGGCCTCCTCGCCCAACGCGACCCTCAACACGCACAACGGAAAGCCTGCTTCACCCACCGATACTGTACAGAGTAAGTTGGGGACATGTGCTCGTGGGGCCTGGGAATGTAGGGCTACAGGGAATTGGGTTCTACTGTCTGTAAAGTACCAAAATGAATTAAAAGAATTAAATATTCTGTGTGTTGAAAATGTAAGGACCGGCTAGTTGGGAACTTAGTATAGTAGAGTAGATAGTGCAAGGAATGTAATGGCCTAAGGCATTAAGTCCGTCTTTGTTTAATGTTTTTTAACTAGTGCATAGTTTCAATAAAGAAATAATAATGGAGGGATTTCCGGTTCATCATTTCAGTCGATAGACTTCCACTGCTGGACATAGGCCTCCCCCTCCCCGAACGGTCCTGTGCGTCTCGCATCCATCGGATTCCCGCAACCTTCACCAGGTCATCGGTCCACCTTGGGCCTTCCAACACTGCGTCTTCCGGTACGCGGTCGCCACTCCAGAACCTTTCTGCCCCAACGGCCATCCGTTCTGCGAGCAATGTGCCCTGCCCATTGCCACTTAAGTTTGGCGATTCTTCGTGCTATGTCGGCAACATTGATTCTCCTGCGGATATCTTCATTTCTGATTCGATCACGCAAGGAAACTCCGAGCATAGCCCTTTCCATTGCCCTTTGGGTGACTTTGAGCCTTCTGATGAGGCCCATTGTGAGCGACCACATTTCGGAGCCATATGTCATCACTAGCAAGATGCACTGGTGATAGACTTTCGTCTTGAGACACTGTGGTATATTGACATATTGATTGATTTCCGGTTGACAAATGTATAAATAATACAAATTGATTTTGTATTATTTACTTATTAATCGGAAATCCTAGAACAGAAATTAAAGTAGTGAAATTAATGAGAGATGTGATATTATTTTTTTAATAAGTACTTAAACAAAATTTAATGGGTTAAAAATGCGGACAGTACAACTCAAATGATAATTTTTTGTATATTTTCAATTTTAAATAAAAAATAAGCCTCGAAACTATGGTTTTGTTTTTGTGTTGTGTTCGACTAAATAATTGGATTGAAATGTTTTGAGTGATTGCTTTCTAAAAATAATCTGACTATGAAATAATTTTAGCTTTTAGCATTTATTCTAATTAATTGAGAGATGATCGAGTTATAAAATTATTCAGATCAAGTAAAGATATTTTGATTAGACAGAATTGGTTTAAGAAAAATATTTCGAAGAGATTCAATTTTTTTTTTTTTCTTAAATAATTATTTTTTAGAAACTTCGTCATTTCTCAATACCATATTAACAGATAATCGATCTCATAATTAATTTACTTTGTCACTTGCTCGATAAAAAAACAATTAAGTATGTCGTTAACGAGGCAGTTAGATGGTTTAAACCCAAATAATTTTTTTAATAACCGAGACTTGTCATAAACATAAAGTAATTAAGAGGTCGAGTATAGCAGCATGTTCTGAGTGTCCGTGTGCGTGTGTGTAGCGCCCCCCTCCCCCGCGCTCAACGGCTCGTCCCCGTCCCCGTCGCCGCCGCCCGTTGCGCCCGCCACCGAAGCGCCCCCCGGCGCCGCGCCCCCCTCCCGCAGCGAGTCGCGCACGGAGAGCCGCAACGAGCCCTCTCCGCTCGCCAAAACTGAAGCCCCCACGCCGCCCGCCAAGAGAGAAGATAAAGCGCCTGCGTCACCGCTCACCAACAACAATGTAGAAAAGGAACTCGGCGACAAGAAGGTGGAGGAACTGTACGATATACCCGTCGGTGAGTATGCCGCCCTGGTACTTTTAGACGCGCGAGAACACATGGATTTACTTCAAAATGTAGCTGTCGACGATCCTCTTCAACTATTTCTGCGATCTTCACACGGTTTATGGCTTCCTAGTACTTTTAATTTGGAGGTGATGAACTGTGGAGTCGGCAAGCTTTTAAATTTTGATCCTGAAATTCAGATTGACTGTTCAGCTATTTCATCGCACTCTTCAAGGGTTTGACATCCTAGTATTTCTTAATAAGTATATGTGACAAATCAAGCTTTTGGCCAGAAATTCAGTAAGAACTCTTACAGCAGGTCATTTCTTCCAACTACACATGATTTCTGGAAACCTAGTTCTTTTAATAAGGTAATGAATCTTCAAATACATAAAAATGGTGAGTAAAAGGGGAGAATGTATCAGATAGATGGTACTAATTTTAATGTCGTGGTAGATAGACGCATGGCTAAACCTATTTTTATAATAGCTACTCAAATGCAAATTTGTATTTTTAATTCAATCACATTAAATATTGTAATATGCAGCAAAACGCCCCCACTGTATTAAAAAGTTAAAAGTCACTATGCCACAGCAAAACAAATTCAAAAGTTCATTAGCCACAGTGCAACTTTACTCAGTAGCCCAACACGATGTTATTAGCAAAATGTCGCACAACCACTGTTCAGTAGACAAATAGAAAGTCACAATTCTCTCAGGGTCGCCAGTCCCGCCGGAGAAGTCAAATAGTAACACAGAGGAAAAGAGACAAGTAGATGTAGAACCAAAGGACGAGAAAGGGAAGCAGAATGACAGTGACAACAAGACCGACGAGGTTTACGACATACCTATAGGTAAGTGATGGGTCTGGAGAAAGTATAAACGAAGAAGTAGGATGTAGAAATTAAAAACTATAACTACCCGCAATAAAACAAAAAAAATGTATCAGGCAAACACTTCATTTACGTAAAAATCTACTAGCAATAAAATGAAACAGTCGTTTCGTACATTTTTGTTGATAAAATGTAGAAACAACAGACCTTTAAAGGTTATTTAAAATAACTTACGTTTCCTTCGTTTATATTTCATAGATACGCTAACAGACCTTGTTCATAAGGCCTGTTCACACTAAAGCATATAACAGGCATATATTAAAACGAATCCAATTTGAAATTATTAAACATATTGAATACTAATTAAAATGATTCAATAAATCTCGCAACACTTTGTAAATATGATTTTTCGTGTTATTTTAACTTATTTTCGCATGTTATTTGGTTTTATTCAAAAGTCAAACACATAAATAAGAGTAAAATTTGAGTGAAACAGTGGTGTGAATGGGTCTTCTTAAATCTTAGTAAATAAAGCACATCGGTGGGGGACCTAACAGCTCATCGCTTTTATCGTAAGTTATATAAAATAACAAAACTTTACTTATTTATAATAAATATTTTTTTGGTCGACGGATAAATATTGTTCTTTTTATTCAATTGGAGGTTATATAGTTGTTTCATTTTAGTATGGCTTAAGCAGTTATTGCTACTTTTTTAAATTTATTTCTTGACCATGGATACAAAGTCCTTCAGTTGGAATAATAGAGATTACATGTTCTGAATAGTTAATTTATTTACCATTAGAATATCAAAACGACTCTCTCGGCAAACTTCGCTGAGGTACACTACAATATAATTCTCAGCTCCATTTTTACTAAGATCGCATCTGTTTTAATGATTCGACATATTGTCCAGTTGCGCAAACACTTGAGATACAAAACTACGCCAATTTTAAATCACAATATCCACGGGACTCCATTACATTTTCGAGTCATCAAATGAGCATGAGCACCCATGAGGTTTTCTAAAAGCCGGCGCCCCTGAATATTAGTGTGTTTTATCTACACATTCTACACAAACTTTACCTCTTTAAATAAAGTAAAGAGGTAAAAGAACAAAGAGATAAATTTTGCAAGTTTATTTGTAGGAATTAATCTCTTGAAACTACTGAACAGATTTCGGTAATTCTTTTACCAGTTAGCTAGTAAAAAAGTTACATTATTCCTGACTGACATAGGATATATTTGACGCCCAACAAAATGGGCGCAGCATTGCTATTCTGAAAAGTTTATTTGCAAAATCACTTCTGAATCCGCAGTGAAATCATGGTGAAATTAAAGTTTCGTATTCTGAAATGGAGTGAATTCGACACTGGCGCCACCGAGTGATGATCAAAGTGAGAGGAACTAAAACGGTTGAGTATTTTGACATTTATCTACAAATTTGTCAATAGGATTTGGTATTCTGAAATACAATTCGCTGATGATTTGTGAAATGATTTTTGAAATGATTTACCATTTACAGAATAGCACGGCTGGTCAGCTAGTCTAGACGTATTAATTCAGAGTGTCAATGACCGATATTGCCATACTAAAACGCAACAACTGTAGAAGAAAATAAGATAATAATAAGTTTATTTATATACAATATTTTAGAAAACTGCTTTTTTAATATATATTGGTATGTATGATAATAATAATGCTATATTCTTATTTATATTCACTATAGGTTTACCAGCTGATTATAAACGTATGTAAATATTTATATAATACGTATGGCTTTCTCTTTTTAATTTGTGTGCAAGAGATTTCGCTTTTTAGTTGTTTTACGCGTGTATTTGTTTTAACCAATATTAAAAACTTACTTACTTTTTTATTTAAAATATTATATATGCAGTAGTTTGTTTACCGTGGGAAAAGATCATGTTACATACAGAAATAAAGGAAGTGTCTTCTATACAAATCTCAGATTTAAATGATTTGTTGTTTAAACTTTAAATTACTTTACTCACATTATCATTCAGTTGCATCATGCTCATTTGGTTAGGATTTCCAAGCTAACCGAATACGCATGATGCAACTGAAACACTGGAGTGGGCTTCCGCCGCTTGTATTAAATAATATTTTTTTTTCTATTTTTAAATGCTTTTTTTAAGAAATATTTTAAAATGTGAACAATATGATAAGAAAACAAAGGAAATAATAATAAAATTTATTTTTCTTATCACAAATGTAATTAAATAAATTGTGTTTGTAGTTCTAACTGGCTGAGGATATACTAGGGCCAAAATAAAAAACAGATATTCCAAATAATATTGGAATTTTTAACAGACCGAAATGAACAGGTTTTGAACATCAATAATGGCCCTCCTAGTTCCACTTCCAGCCACCAACTCAGATAACTTTGTGGTTACTTACTTTTTCACATTACACCAAAAACCAAAAATCCAATTCCCATGGTAAACATTCCAACACTAACCCCCAAAATAAGGCAGCCGCCCATCACAACGTAGTGTGCCCCCCTGACACCGTAGTGTGCCCCCCAGGGGCCACGCTGGCGGGGCTGCCGCCGGGCACGCTGTACCGCGTGCGCGCCACGTACCGCTACACGCGCGAGGACTCCGACGAGCTCAGCTTCGACGTGGGCGAGGTCATCCGCGTCGTGGAGTACGACGATCCAGATGAACAGGTAGTTAGTACCTCTTTGATGAACCTTTTACATATAACCACACACCAAAAAGACACAACTGTGGGGCACATGTTATGAAAGACTTTTGTCTAGACTGGACATGTGTGCCGCATGCTGATCGAGCAATGGGCCAGTAAGAGCTCACACATACACTAGCGGCAGGTTGCCAACGGCAGAGTTAACAGCAGCCGTCGACCTATAACAACACTTGCTGTTGAGTGTTGCATCCACCATTTTTTCAGTCGACTGCAAATTACTCAAGAATGTGCATGTAAAATGAGTTCTAGTGACGAAATTGATTTCAACATCATTGGTTGACAAAGTAAAAGCAATAACAATCCTTCTTCTTCGGAATCCATTGATGCTGGCTGCCGTTGATCTTCAAAGTTAGAATGTCGACGGCTGCAGTTACCTCTACCGTTTATATTGCGGCAGACCAAGAAGGAGTTGGCTGAACGACTTAGATGTCTTCCTTAGGAATTGGCAAGAAATTGGTCAGAACCGGAACAATGAAAAGAATGGAGGCCTTTGCCCAGCAATGCGACAATATAGGCTAGATATAATAATAATAATAAAATGTCTAGCATAGGGTGATGGGCTACGGATGATGGTGATAAGAAAGAAAGAAATTGGGTTTTTTTGACAGTTGAGTTGACTTCAACTGACAGCTCTAAGTACAATCGGCAAAATAAATTAGTATGCAGGTAGTGAGGAAATTAACTATTTTTTATTATTTTTTATTTTTTATTAGGTTTCCGTAGGATAACGGGACCCTATTGCTATCACTCCACTGCCCATCTGTCTGTCACCAGGCTGTATCTCATGAACCGTGGTAGCTAGATAGTTGAAATTTTCACAGATAATGTATTTCTGTTGCCGCTACAACAACAAATACTAATAACAGAATAAAATAAATATTTAAGTGGGTCAAACGTAATTATTTTGCCGTTTTATGCTACGAACGGTACGGAGCCCTTCGTGCGCGATTCCGACTCGCACTTGGCCGGCTTTTTTTTCCTACCTTTTGACATGCGTAATTAGAGACACAATAGTAAGACAATGGCTTGCGGGCGCCGGCTACCGCCTGAGCGTTAATGAATTAATTCGTTTCTTTTTTACTTCGACACTGATTCAAATTACTTATCAAGCTTAAAACCTTATCTAAAGCAAAACTTTTCAAAAATTTCAGGAGGAAGGTTGGCTGATGGGCATCAAAGAATCAACCAATGAAAAGGGAATGTTCCCCGCGAACTTCACGCGGCCAATATGAAGCGAGGCGCACACAGCAGAGTGAGTGACCTAACTCGATAGCCTAGGTACCGTAACAACCGATTTTTACTACGAACTTTCTTCTACCGTATAATTTTGATTAATTTTACGTTAACGTTTCAAAAAAACTATGTTTATAACTTTAGTCTAGTTGTTGAATGTTAATAGATTATATATTATTTATTATTTTTTGTGTTGTATTACAACGAATTATGATAAATCGTAACCGTTTAACAGCGTTTGTATATACAGTGTATGAGTAACTTCGTATCATTATTTAGTCACTGCTCGGTGTAGGGTGGAAATATTATTTGACTTATTGATTATTCCATGTCACATTTGTAGTAGGAAACATCGCTTAGAATGTAAAGAATCAGTCACTTTAACAAAAACATCTCCTATATGATTGCGGTAATCAAAATCGTTATGACGTAATGTTGCAACCGCGCGTGACTCTTGAATTTAAACCTTGTGGCTATAAGTCACATGTTTTAGTTCGTGATCGCATCAAATATATCATCACACGTTAAAAATCGTGAATCAAGTGTGTTTCCTACTCCTCGATTTTTCTCCAATATTTATGACAATAATCTTAAACGATTATGAAATTGTATAATAATTAAAATCGAAATTGCTCATGTGTAACAAATAAATATTTTACATTATAAAGTGACCTTAAATTTTATTGAATAAATGAAAATTATTGACGAACAATTCGAATAAGTATTTCAAGTTATCAAAATATGTATTCAGTATTATTTATTACGTATCGATTTTTATAATTACATTATTCTGGTCCACTTTTTTTCTTTTTAGATATAATATTATCTTCTTGTATTGTATTTACGAGTTTAAAAATTAACGCTTCCTCGAAATAAGGTAAAGCAAAACAGCTGCTTTACAATTTCTTTTAAATTATGAGATTATACGATATTAAGCCTTTACAGCATTTTAATGCTGCTTTTATACCATCACTTCGCCTTTCAATCTCTTATTACATTTCCGACGACGCATTTTATTTCAATTTTTGATTGCATTTTCAAAGCGAGGTCTTAACACATAATCATTATATAAAAAAGGTTAAGTTTTAATGTATATAAAATTGATTTTAGATTTTTTTTGTTGACCCCATATTATCATATTGTTAATATAACATAGGGACTAAATCAATCGAATATTATAGCTTTTGAATAAACAACATTTTCTGTTTAAGTAGGTTTATATATTCTGTTAAATTTAACTGTATTAGAACCAGATACTAACTGTAATATAGAGCTTATGAATAACGTCAGAATATTTTTTAACTGAAGGTGTTTATGAATAACAAACGAATTTGAACGTTGCCACATATTATAAATGACAGACGCTCAAATTTGTAACAAAAATATAGTTGATGTCTCGACAATTATATCATAATGCTATAAATTATTTATTTATTTATTTACACCTTCAGATTGAAAATAACATTGAAATTATAGCAGACTTTATGTGCCCAGATCAAACATTGATATTAACGCCAGTGTCAAATGAGGTGCTTTGAAAGTGTACATAATTATATATTTTAATCTCATATTTTTAGAATAAGATGGTTTGAATTGTGTTCCATTTTTAAAATCAACTTCCCAGAATGTTTCCTGTTGCCAACATTATAAATAATAGTTAGGCAACACTGACGATTAAAATATTTTATCATTTTAACTTTTGTGAGAAAAGGAAGCTCGATACGCCGTGCTTCTTGCGTGTGGAATTATGAAAAATATGTAAACTAGTTTAATTTAACAATGTTTATAATGACGGGCCACTTTAACATATTGCCAGCAAATTATAGCTGCTCAAAGAATGTAGCTCCGCCTTTTATCAATCATTAGAACAATCAACTTTTATACAAATTTTTGAAAGACCTATTGACATTATCAGATTTTAATATCAATTTTAACGATCGACTGAAGTTTTTGTAGGCAAGTGTTGAAATGTTGCGATATTGTGTAGGAGTACAATCCGACATGTTGAAAGTTGTGGCTTTATCGTCAGTGCCATGCAATGTCCATATGTAATGTTAATTTATAAGTTTGTTAGGACTTGTACAGTTTTTACAAGTGGAAAATAAAATATTTCGAAAATGTTTGGTTTTTATTTCACTAAGATCCAGTAAACCGTGGCCATCAATAGTCTAATTTACACACGTCTAATAACATCACACCCACTACTACAGAGAAATACAGTAATACAGCAAAACGTTTCATGAATCTGAAAATGCATCTGATTTTTATAGTACACCCGTGTTACGGATGCTGCCTCACTGCTAGGTAAAGATCTCCCTCCATCCGCTCTATTAATCTTCGCTATTTTTCGCTTTAGCAAGACTGGATTTCGGACCCATCCAAAGAACGGATTTTTTTATTAATATTCAAATTAGGTTGAAGAAGTTAATCTCGACATAGATATGGCACAAAACCTGTGCTCATTGGAAAATGAAGACAAGAAGGGCCAAATAAATTCAATAAGGTCTAGCCAGAAGAAGAAGAAAAATGAGCAAAACCCCTATCATCATTATAATACAAGGCGACCCTGTCCTTCGGGTCCACAGCTCGTTCGTCTTATAAGAATAGGAATATTTTATTTATGCATTTAAACATGGTTCATTTAAAGTGAAAACTGCGTGTCCGAACGTGACCTCGTCGCTAGATTGCGCTGAACTCCAAATTTTTCGTTTATTTTTTTTTTAGTGTACGTTGGAATTGCACAATTTAATTCCACCAAGTCCGTTCCATCATCGAACCACTAGACGTACGGGCGGCGTTGCGGACGCGAATTGTGGACATACCACCCATACGTACAAAGCGTTTTAAGAATACTTTCATTATGCGTACAGTTAAGGAGTGGAATTCCCTGTCGAAGTCTGTGTTTCCTGATAGCTACGACCTGGGGGTCTTTAAATCAAAAGTGAATAGGTTACTTCTAGGAAAGCGTGCTTCATTGTCGGCCACATTATCGCTTACCATCATGTGAGATAGTGGTCAATAATAAAATTTGAAAAAGTTTATGTTGTTTCTAACTCATAATTTTATATTACATGAACAGTCAGAACTAGGTGAATCTTGAGACAATAATTTGATTAAGTTCAATAAAATGGAATGTCTATTAGCAAATTATAATTTTCTTGAATTATTAATGCTCCCACAAAAACAAAATAAACTAAAAATCTTGAGTTCAGTTCAGCGCCAACTAGCGAGAATATGGCCACGCTCGATACTGTAACTTTCAGGTCTTATCTTAAAAATACCCATTTACTGGCTTATTATTATTTATTTATCTATTTATTGAGTAGGCACCTCAACGACTTACTCACTAAAACACACATAAAAGAAAAAAGAAACAACATTTATAGTGAATTCGTCACTTACAGAGGTGCACAGTACTGACAAAAAAGAAAAACTTAACAATTAAATTAGTAAGTACAAGCTTAAATATACAGGGTGACTGGCAATTAGTGTACGATACTTAAACACGTGATTGTCCTCATGATAACAAACAATTTTTATTATGGGAGTAAAGCCGAAATCGCGAAAAAATATCAGCTGTTCAGTACATTAGGCAAACATAAATGTACTAAACAGCTGATTTTTTTTTCGCGATTTCAGGTTTGTTCCCATAGTAAAAGTTGTTGGTTATCATGAGCACAATCACGTGTTTAAGTATCGTACACTAATTGCCAGTCACCCTATATACAAGGACATAAGTGAGCTATTAAACAAATATTTTAGCAAATGTGGAACTTGCGGTACATATATTAAAGACATATGTATTAAACCCTCTTTTGAGGCACATGAATGATGCTTTGGAGAGTAGCAAAGTTGTAACATGTTGCGACTGATCGGATATTATCATTGGTATGCAGATAGAAACCCTTAATATTTTGCCTGCTCACCAATCTCTTTGGTGTGTTTACCTGTCAAAAGATCTTATAAAAAATCGGGTAACATTTTTATTTATTCTAAAAAACAAAAACGCATCAAAAATTTAACAAACCCCGGACCCAAGATTTCGCGACTTCGTTCGAATAGAGGAATAGAGTTTAACAACATTTCTCTCCTATTTTGGGGCAATCACGTAAACAAATATGTTATTCACTCAGGCCAATAAAAAAGTAATTCATTTCGGAAGAGATTGTAGAGTCGTTGATTTTGGAGATGTTTAGTTACTTTCATTTTTGGGATAGGTATCAAATTTCTGAACGAAAGGCTAAATGTCAGACGCGATACGTTCCACGCAAGGTTGTGGATGGTTTGACATTACATGAAAATCAATAATAGTTGAAGAATGCGAAATGAAACGTAATTTTATGATTGATTGATGTTCTCAATTTTGGACTCTATAAAAACTGCGGGAATTTTGTGTGAATGAAAAACATGGTGTTTAGTTTGAAATATGTGTTAAAAATGTGCCGGAATATAATTCGAGTGTTCCGGTAGCCAACTGGCGATGTTGTTGACTGACGAAGTAAGAAATCAAGCAATAATATGAAACGTCGTATGCACAGTGGATTTATTTGTTTTATATTCAGTGTTTTCAAAATCGTTTAATTATTTACAGGAACTTGAACTTCAATAATATCCTGAAAAATCTGTAAAGTAAGTAATTATTTATATTACAGTCCTTTAAAAAAACTAGGGAATATTCGTACACATTGATCACGGGCGGGTCTATAATCTATTGTTTTATTTTTGCCTACTTTTTTTTTGTTGTTGTTTATGTTTACTTTTTTTTATTACTCACAGGGTTTTCGGCCAATGTAATCATTCAGCGCGTAAGCGAAATGGCAGTGAAGGCATGTCCTATAGTAAGTTATTATGATTTATTTTTGTTTTACTTCCATTTTTAATTTTTGATTAGTTAATGTTTTCTAAATAGTCATTAAAACTAAAAAGTTTTGGTACCAGAAACAAAACTTGCAATACTTATAGATTCCACGCTCCAGCATGAACTACAGGGTAACTGTCAAACATAACTTATATTTTTGGAAAGTGGGTTTTGAAAATATTAATATTGCTAAGTATATCAAAGACTGGTTCATTTATGACTATTAAAAAAAAAATAAATAAAAATAAATTGTTAAGTACCTCACCTGATTTTCAATTTATGAATAGAATATTAGCAGCTCAGACGAATAAAAATAGCAGTGAAAACAATATAAAAATAGGTTGAAAAAAAAGATATATAGCAATTTATACAACATTATTTTTAGTATATGCGAAACGAGTCAGTTACCGATTCTGAACAAACTATATTCAGTAGTTTGTTCAGAATTAGTAACTGAATCGATTCCAATAATTTTTACAACATGTTACTTATATTTTTTTCCAAAAATAAAATACACCACCGACACTAAGTACAACACAGGTCACGACAGGTCATTACGGGCATTAAGTGTCAGCGCACAGCTGGATGTGGGAGCAAAACAACCCCTCAGTCGCCTGGATGGCCCAGTGACTATGTATTTGTGCGGTCAACCAGGTAACATAACAAGCTTATAACTTTGTGATTTTTCATGGTACAGTTATATTCTTTACATAAAAATAGGTACTAGACATGTGTTTCGGGTTTCGCATTATATACTAAAACCAATGTTGTATATATAAAAATGAACCCCTATTTCAGCTATTTCTCCTGGTCACGTTATAACTTAAAAATGGCTGGACCAAATTTTAATATCTAATTCTTTTTATATTTTGTTTACCAGCATACAGGGAAGGTTGTATAAAAAAATACATAATTAGGGTAGGGTAGGTAGGTAGGGTAAGTAGGTGGGTAGGTAGGTAAGGTAGAGTAGGGTAGGTAGAGAGTATGGTGGCGTAGAATGGGGCAGAGTTGGCTAGAGTAGGGTAGGGTGGGGTAGAGTTGGGTAGAGCAGAATAGAGTAGTCAGTTGACGGGAGCGCTGCCGTGGGCAAAAGCTAGTTTTAAATAAATATCTGTCTCTTATATTAGAATGCCTTTTTTTTAGAGAAGTCCGATATGTCTGTTACACCCGTATAGGTGCCACAGACCATGTTGGACTTCTCTTTCATAATAGCAGCTTTAAAGCTTTATAACTTTGTTGTTGATGAAGATATTTATTTTTTTCCTCTTTGTTTACCAGAGCTAAAAAGTATTTAATTGAGCAAATAAAAAATATGCATGCTTATTCCCAAATTAATGTGTTATTAGGGTAAGTAAATGTAAAAAAAAAGAATAAATATAAAATAAAAAATACCCGGCTAAATAATAACTTTATGTAAAAACTGAAAAGAAAAAAATAAATTCAGTCCAGTAGTGTAGACACCAATTCAATTGCATTAATTTACACACATAAAATAACTAGTAATATGCTAGATCCGACTTCCGTCATCCGTGAATCTCCATGTCGGAGAAGATTATTGCCGTACCAAAGTAGCCGGACTATTATTTGTATGAACGCTCACGCACTGTGTCTGTACCGAATCCGAGCTACGTATGAGCAGAGAGCGAGGCTGGGTATTGAAAAAACTTTTCCACTCAGAATTCTTTACTTCTTCTGCGTCTTTCGTACGTTTTTTTTTTTTTTATTAATGGTAGGCTCACGTTTGACCACCATCTCACCTGATGGTAAGCGATGAATACGTACGTACAATAGCATTGCCAGTAGTTGAGGCCGACTGAAAGGACTGATTTCATTATCAAGGACGAGAACACTCTGCTGTGGGTGGCTCCACATAAAATGACGTTTACCAATGAGTAGCCCCTAATTGTGGCCCCTAATTTCCTTGGGTTTGGATCAAAGATCGGACTAAGCAAATTCAGTCACTTAGGGCGGAATTCACCAAAGAAACTAATCGCGTTTTGACAAGTGACACTAGTGACAGCGGCTAAACGCGATTATGCGAGCCAAACGTTAAAACGCGATTAGTTTTATTGGTGAATTCCGCCCTTAGTCAACCTTCCGAATACGTAATAAAAAAATTAAAAATTAATTTAATTCGGACAACAGTGATCCATATTTCGTATTACAAACAGCTTAAAATATTCTATCACCACTCTATCACTATGTAATCACGCATTAGAGATCGGAGGTAGTGCAAAAAGCCTTATCCGAATTCGGTCCGAAATTTCTAGATCAATATTTTCACGGACTGGGTTAGGACAAGTTTTGACTGAAAATATTTTTATTGTGATCGTATGTACAGAATGCTAGAATGAGTGGAGTAACCTGTAAAGAACATCCATCATATAGTATTGTATGTATACTTATATAGTAGTGTAACATCCATCATATTATGATAAGCCCATAGTATTCACTATGGGCCTCTTAACGTAAAAAATTGAAGGTTGCGGTAACATGTTACGATTTTATGCGCCTATAGCTTCGCATAATTGATACGGTCGTAGCTACCCTGCTAGCAAGTAAAGAATACCATACAGTACAATGGGATATATCGCACCTTCGGTAGAACAAGGGCACAATTGTCAAAAATTGCAAAAATGAGTTAAGTATACAGAAATGCCTTAAAAATAAACTATACGCCTAAAAAGGATATAGTATATAGTTTATATCATGCAAAGAAGAAAAACTTTCGAGCAATATTAACAGAGCAAGACCTCACTGAATGCAATAAATATCTTAAAATAGCTCTCCTGTAAAATAGCAAAAACTGCAATTATGCCCTTGTTCTACCGAAGGTGCGATATGACCACAGTTAGATTAACAACTTTTGGTGCTAATCTACTTAGTATTGAAATTTCAACTGTGCACTTTGATTGGGCATCCATTTAGGTGCTACATAATTAATGAAAACGGACAGTTTCTTTGATCAAACTACAAAAAAAAAACCACATTGTGTCATATTGCCCCATATATTCTGCACTAGGTACACAATCTAAGCCAAGTCAAAGTTACTAGCATGGGCGGTTGTGCCAACACTTCTAGCTAAAGTTGTCTATTCAAACAAGTTGTTGAGTTTTAGCAAACAACTTTATATCTGCGCTGTTAGACTTTCATATATTCAAGCTGCCGTGTGGAATACTTAGTTTGTATGAAGTCAGGTTTCTATAGATTGTGACGTTGTACAAGTACATACTGCATCGATCGAAGATCATTTATTTAGATATATGTATACCTGTAGTGTTTGTACTTGTCTCGAGTGCACGGGCAGTGACAGTTGACAGTTGCATGCCATCGGTTGGCAGAGACGCTCGTGTTGACCTTAGCTGCTGGTGACGTAACGAGCCAATGTGTTTACCTCCTGTGCTAGCGGTACCCTTAGCGTTTCTCGCTCTCATACTTTTACGATTACTTGCGATACACGGACTAGATTTTTTTTTACGAACTCCGCGTGGAACTTAGTTTCTCCATACAAACTACGGACCCCTGTTTCCCCGTACAGAGTGAATTTCTGAAAATTTTTCTTATTCTTTGTACATACATCATAAAACGAACCATGCAAAATTTGATTTCTAAATCCAAGGGTTTGGACTGGGCGTTGATGAGTCAGTGAGTGAGTGAGTTAGGACTTTGTCTTTTACATAAACAGATATAATGAGGCTTACTATTTTTCATAACTAACAATGTGTTACCATTTAACAAATAAAACATATTGTTAACTGCGAGGTAGGCTTTTTCTTCTGGCTCCGATCACAAAACGTATAAAACTGGACAAGCAAAATACCTTTAATCTGCATCTCCAAAAGATCATATTTTATTTAGGGGATGATTTTTCAATAATTATATAACGTTTACCTGTAAAATGAATGTTGCCGTTAGAAAGTCGATAAAAGTCATCTTATTATTGAAAAGTCGGCCCAGTGTGAAATGGGCATACAAGCATAAAAACCATCTTCAAGTGACTTATTGAAAGTTAACCGAGAAAGATTTTTTAGTTTATTGGTGGTAGAAACTTGAGATGGATAAACGTGAGATGCTCGTCCTTTTGTTTGCGTTTTTGCCCTAACATACAGATAGAAAGACAGAGTTACTTTCTTAAAAAATGATAAATTGATTCAGGCCATCTTTATACTTGCGGCATTATCGTCCTGCAACGCGCCACGCGTCCTTTCTAAACTACTCAGTTGAAGAGGGATGGAGCTATACAACTTATATAGCTCCATCCCTTTTGCAGTTCAGTTTAAGTCGTCAAAAGGATCTCTGATCATACTTGCTTGAAAAATTGCAAGCTCGGTTAAACGCGCTAAGGGTGGTACAATTCCACTTTCATATTTAAAGACTTAGGTAGATTAGATATTAACAACTGTTTAGTTCATCATCATCATCATTTCAGCCGAAAGGCGTCCACTGTTGGACATAGGCCTCCCCTAAGCGTCTCTACAACGACCGATCCTGTGCGTCTCGCATCCACCGCATTCCCGCGACTCTCACCAGGTCTTCGGTCCACCTTGTGGGAGGCCTTCCAACGCTGCGTTTTCTGGTGCGCGGTCGGCACTCTAGAACCTTTCGTCCCCATCGACCATCCGTTCTACGAGCAATGTGCCCTGCCCACTGCCACTTTAGTTTGGCGATTCTTCGGGCTATGTCGGCGACCTTGGTTCTCCTGCGGATATCTTCATTCCTTATGCGATCACGCAAGGAAACTCCAAGCATAGCCCTTTCCATTGTTTAGTTCAGTTTCTGATATTTACCGACACCTCAAAATTGATGTGAGATGTTGATCTTATACTTCGATAAAAATGACGTCGAATGTGGGCACGGCTTAAAGAGGACTATAGCGCCTAAAGTGCGGTCACTCTCGGACTGCATACAACAGAAAGAGATGCACAAAGACACAATGCTTGCAAATATGAAGCATTTTAGCGATTTAGATTGCATGTAAATTGGTCTGGTTTTTAATCAATAAAAGTCATTTTTGGAGGCATTTTCGTGATTTTTTCTGTCATACTCAATTAGCTGTATCATGTTTTGAACACACTATTTAGCATTTATACTGAAGAATAACATATGTTTTTCTGATTCTGTTTATTGCAGTGGATCATATACTTTGGCGCATTATAAATCTCGCGATTAGCGATATTGTAGTCCCCATAAAACGTTGCAAACAGTTAGAAAGCACTATATTTACTATGTGCTACCTTATTCTATTACCCGAGCTTCCAGACATATACCATATACACACCTATACATATGGTTATGTGTATGGTAGGTAGGTTAACCTAACCACTATACAGGGGGATTGCTTTTCCATCATCTTTCTCTTGCTATTGTTCAAATTTATTTGGGATCGGCGCGTCGCGAAACATATAGGGTGACTGGCAATTAGTGTACGATACTTAAACACGTGATTGTGCTAATGATAACAAACAATTTTTATTATGGGAGCAACGCCGAAATCGCGAAAAAAATATCAGCTGTTCAGTACATTAGGCAAACATAAATGTAGTGAACAGCTGTTTTTTTTTCCCGATTTCAGGTTTGTTCCCATAGTAAAAGTTGTTGGTTATCATGAGCACAATCACGTGTTTAAGTATCGTACACTAATTACCAGTCACCCTATATAGCAGGAGGCGGGCTACTTTTATATAAGAGGCACATTGATACAGAAGACAGATTCATACAAGAGGCAAAATGACACAAGACGTACAATGAAACAAAAAACACATTGATGCATCTTTATCTTTACATAACATAAAAGATAGTCGCTTTCCGCGTCAGTCTGTTTATTCGCTTACTTCTCCTAAACCACGCAACTGACGCAATGAATTTGGATGCGATTTTTACTAATAGGTAGAGCAATAAACGTGTAATATGTATATAATTTGCATCCGTGCGAAGTCTCAGCGGATGCAAATTTAGTCTAGTCAGAAATAATTTCTAATCAATACTAATATTATAAAGCTGAAGAGTTTGTGTTTAGTTGACTGTGCTAATCTCAGAAATGACTGGTACGAATTGAAAATAATTTTATTTTAGTGTTAGATAACCCATTTATCGCAACAGGCTTCTTCACGCTACGACCAATAGGAGCGGAGCAGCAATCAAAGACGCGGGTGAATCCGCGGGGAGCTAATCTGTTACAAGTACTTGAGACGCAATAACGCTAAAACATGTCTATATAGGTACTTGCCTAAGTGCGGTAGTTGTAACCGCACTCTCATTAAGTTAGCCTGTGGCGTTTGGTGAGAGCTAACTCATGTGTTTCGATTGCGATCGATTAGAAAAATACGTTGTATTTAAACATGTGTCAGTGAGTTTCTGTGCACTGTTACAAATATTTCTACATACCTTCCATACCAGAAAACAACATAAGAATTAATAAAAGGTTTTTTCTTTTTCTTTATTATATTTTTTTACTTAAGTAATATTCTTAATCATTTTTAAGCTATAAGAAATCTGTATCAATCTGCCCCACTTCCCACCTCTTGTTCTTCTTTACTTCTTTGTTTCTCAATGAATCTTTTATTATATATAAAAAAAAATCTAAGTTACTACATAAGTTTCTACTTTGAAAAATATTGTGATTGATCATTACGACATAATGTATAAAAAAGTTTTTCTCAATCTGTGGCTCCGAAAGTCGATCATTAGTTCTTTATTAGTGATCGATGGGTCTGAAGGACTTTTATATTTTTTATAGAATAAACAGAATCGAATGGCATCAAAAAAGGATTTTTTTTTAATCTGAACTTACAGCTTTTTTTTTAAATTGATATGCAATCGTTGATGGTGAGGTGCACTAATTTATTAAGAGCCACTCTAGCCTTGAAGAGACCCAAATTATAATCGGACGGGAAAACCGCAGCAGGCAAATTGTTCCAGTCCTTCGATGTACGCGGTATAAACGACGAGGCGAAAGGCTTGGTCCGGATCGTAGAGGTTTCAACAACGTAAGGGTGGATACTCGCCGTTCGTCGGGTTTTCCGATGGTAGAAGTGAGATGGTGGAATCAAGTCATGCAATTCCTGCGCACACTCTCCAAAATGCATCCTGTAAAACACCGAAAGGCTTGCTATCCTACGCCTGTGCTCAAGGCTTTGTAGATTGGACTTGGTTAGTTTTGATTAAAAAAATTTTTCGTCAGCTTCAAGTTTTCTTTCGCGTGTTTTTTCCAGGTTAAAATAGTTACTGGCCCGTCTCAAAAATCCACCCTGTATTCTCCATCTAGTCCACTTATGTTATGTAATGCAGAGTGCATTAGACACCCAGCAACATGACGTTAATTAGCAATTTCAGCGGCGACCCGTAAACCACCCGTTACCCGGGCTTATAACCCGTTATTGTGTATTCTCTCACAAATATGTACCTATATGATGCATGTTTCATAATCCGAATATGAGTCTATGTGCAACAGTGGATGTCTAAAAAATCATGGAGTATAATTATAATGAAGTATGGTTCTATTTATTTTTTTCAGTTTCACTTTAACCTTTATTTCTCGGTTGGAAAAGAACTCCTACCACAGAGTCTTTCCAGACACTCTTTCTTTGCGCCCCGCCTCGAACCGGCCTTCGGGGTGCGCGTCCGAATAATCTCGTCTTTCCTCGAATACCCGCTCTTATCCCTACTGCTTTTAGGCACGCAATTTACTTTTTTCCGCACTAGTGCAGAAAAGTACGCGAACTCTACCATAGTTTTTTTTTATCAGGCTGAGCGCCTAGCGGCCCCCACGAGTCGCCGGTCAACTTCCGTTTATTTATTTCTTCCTAAGTGTACCTATTGATAAACGTCATTTGACACACGTGAAAAGTCACTGGAGCACTCGGCTCCATAACACCCTCGCATGAGGGCTCGGGGAAATTCCGCCTCAACCGTTACGACTCTTCATTTGTATTAAAATGTACTATTTTTGTTTCTCTATCTCTCGGCTGGAAAAGGACTCCCCTATATATTTCCACACACTACCTGCGCCCCGCCTCGAACCAGCCTTCGGTTTGCGCGTCCAGCTCATCTCGCCTTTCCTATATTAAAATAAATTACCATGTCTTTTCATTTCGTTTCTAAAAAATGGGCTTTCGTTTTCGGTTACGAAAACATAAATTTGCTAAAATTAACAAAAGTTTGGGGAAAAGCAAAATAAATTGAACAGCGTGGTTGGAACAAAAGAAAGCACTTGTTTGTCTTCACTCCTTACTAAACAAATCCATTCCCTTTGCAGAAATTCGTCGCTGAAAGTCCGAAATGTCAAGCAAATGCCAACAGTATGATTACTTCTTTTGTTTGCCTCTACCTGAGTACCAGGTGCGAAGGACATTATTTTCACTGTCTTGGTTCGTTGCACTCTTCAAATGACTGCCTTTATGCCTGCCCCGAGTCTGGATACGTGCTAAATCTTTTCATTGTGGTCCTTGGTGTGGGGAGAGACGGCATTATTGGGTCTGTGAACTTTTGTTTCTTGCTTTATATTGTGGATTGTAGATTTTCATTGTCCACTGCTCAAACTTAATTTTGAAATTGTATGCCACAAAAGTATTTATTTTTTAAGAATTAAAATCGATTATCTTCGTTATTATTGTAGTCTTTTCTACAGCGTTTAGGCGTTTCTTTTTTAGATTATAGGGTTTATTCCTTGAACTTTATAGTATGTTTTTTGTATAAAATTAAAACCGCCTATCGCCTTCACAGCCATCCTAATGTCATTTGAGTTAAAAAAAATAAAAAATAATAATAAATTGCTTTTATTTGGGGCAACATAAGAAACATTTTTGTTAGTAGGTACTCACCTTAGATTAAGAATAGCAGATAATATATTTTTAAGTGACGTAAAATTAATAAAATTTATTCTTCGGTAATCAAAATGTTCAATACGCACGCAGTCGTATTTGAACACTTTGTCACACAATTAAACATTGTTTTATTACGAAAATGTATTTGATCCGCTGTTAATCCTATTAGTTAGTCATTATAATAAATACCTTAATGTTTTTATTAGCGCAAGACAAAACGTTACATTTGTTTGTACATAGATAAAGGTGCTGGTGATTACAATATTCTAATGTAGCTAATAATGAACCTTACATTACTCAGAAAACGTTACAATATTGTTTTCAATACACTTACTCGAAAACCCGCTCTTATCCCACCGCTTTTAGGCACGCAATAGACTGTTTTCCGTACTAGTGCAGAAAAGTGCGCGTGCTCTCCCCGCCATAATTTTATTACATTGATCGTATCAGGCTGGGCGCGCGTTGACCGCCACGGGTCACCGGTCAACCCCCTTTTATTCATTTCTTCGGTGTATTGAAAAAAGTCGTTTGACACACGTGCAAATTTGTCACTACAGCCCTCGGCTCCATAATACACTCGCCTACGGTTCTTGCGAATTCCGCCTCGGTCGCAATGACAAACTTTCTGCACTTGTATCAAAATGTAGGTTGTGTAATTGTACCGGCGAAGACTTACTTATTTATCATTAACTGGGACGAACATTTCTAGTTTTCCTCATAATATCTATAATTTTCTTCGCTAAGTATTCCATAGTTGCCTCAGTGCCTCTATTCGAGTTGTTGCTCAATTTAGCAACCATCGAGCAGTCATCTAGAATACATAAACAACTGAAGTCAAAGTAGCCCCAACTAAGTTTGCTCAAATTGTTTATTTTCATTTTGAAGCAGAAGTTATGAATCAGTGTTCAATTAAAAGCCTTTGTCTTGGTTTATTTTCATAGGTACTAAAGTTATGCTGGTTTCGCTCAATTGCCTTGTTGTAGGAACCATTTTAACAGGATAAAAGTTAAAAAAAAAAATGGGTTCCGTACCTCAAAAGGAAAAACGGAACTCTTATAGGATCGTTTTGTTGTCCGTCTACTAACTGTCTGTCTGGCTGTCAAGACCCTTTGTTTCAGGAACGCATGGAGGTATCGAGAAATCAAAGGAGAGGTCAAAAATGGACTATTATTCCGAAGAAATTGGAACACCAATGTGTTATACCTTATAAAAAAGCTTATTTATTACGCTACTCGATCATGATTAAATATGAATTTTTCAGCCCTCCGTTTTTGTGAAAAGCTGAAAAATGTTTTAGTAAAAACAAAACGCATATTTTTTTGATTATTTGTTCATACGCAATAGAATTATTTAAAATGTAGTTAAAATTGCCGTATCTATTAAATACCTTAAGTTTTTATTATGATTTCAAAATTGAATGCCATTTTATGAAATAAAGACATAACATAAGTATTATCATGATAATGCAATATCAAAACGTGTCGAAAGAAGATCAAATCCGTAAATGTCAGATTGACATTTTGTCAAATTGACGTCTGACGTTGAAATAAACACACACAGATACACTATACGTCATTGAGATACACACACTGATACAAAGTTATACTGTCACGTCAATTATCACAGAGTTGCTAACCCTATAAAATGATTTATAGTGATACGAGTTTATATCTTTTCCACTTAACTTAAAAAAAAACGGAGGACTGAAAAATGTTATTTGAAGCACAAAAAAATCAAGATAATTACTCTTTTTCAGCCTGTTTATGTCAGATTGCTGTTCAATTTTTTGATTATTTTTAGCCCAAGCTTCATACATTTTTTGAACGTCTCCTTTCTGAGTTAACGAAAAAAAAGATACGGCCATTTATTTCGACACTCAAGGGAATCAAAATTCATAGCGTACTTCCTGTTGACCTAGAATCCTGTTCAGCATTAAGCAAGGTCTCATAGCACAAGTAAATTAATTATAATTCTGAAAACTGTAAATTGCTCAGCAGGGTCGAAGTTTACTGGGGCCATGGGTTGTGCGAAAGAGGACCCCAAGGCCCTGAAACGAAGGCAAAGAAGAAACATAGAAGTGGGTTTTAGTCAGTAAAAGTCTGACACGCCCTCTCGCTCCACTCTAGAGCAGGAGAAGTCAATGGATGATTTCCCGTATATTTACTACAAGAATAGACCATGTCCTGGAATAGGCCATAGGATATTTTATTCTGGGAGTACCTATATTCCCTTGTTTCTTCGAATTACATGCAAACAAAGCCACTGGAAGAAGCAAGAAGTACCTAGTTCTATAAATCTGCCTACCTAGGTATATTTTCACATGGATTTAAAAAGTACGTAATTGAATTATAGAGATACTCCGATAGCTGCTGTCTTTGGTGAATATTATGGTGGCAACAAAAAAGTATCAATCGTTTTTTGAATTGTGACGTCAGATTTCACTGAGAAAAGGGAATTTAGAATCAAACCACTTTATCAATAAATGTACAAAAATTAAATATTAACAGTGAAAATAATATAAAAATTTTAGAAAAACAAACGAGATATAATAATTTTAGAGAAAATAATATATCTGTCTCTCTTAACAAATCGCGGTATTCTATGGCAGCCTTATGGGCGTGATGAACTTTGACGTCAAAGACCACGTCAGACTTCTCTTTCTTATTAGCAACTTTGAAGCTTTATAACTTATTTAATTTAGAAAATAAAAAAAAATGTTATTCATATGTTCGCACTTCTGTGTAACGACAAATAAATAACATTACTGGGGAATCTTTACGGTTATATCCGTAGTACTAACATTTATATATTGTCAGTTTATGAAAAGAGCAAATAGTAAAATTGTAACCAATTTGTCAGTTATTGTGTCATAGCGTGGTCATAGCCGTAACTATGTCCAAGATCAAGTCAATATTGATCTGTCCTGTTATTTATAGCAACACGGATAACGGAATTGGAAAATTCACGTTGCAAAACTTTTAGTAGAATGGAAATACGGAATGTACATGTATAATTTCCATGACTCTTGGAGAAACTGACTGACATTATCAGCGCACATATGGAAATTTTTGCACAAGGTTTTATTTATTTATTTATTTATAATAAGCACACCTTACAGCCACTTACAATTCAAATAAACTTACATCTAAAATTGGCATTTCAGTAACCATGCAAATAACAGGTATGCATGACATTTACCAAATGAACATTAGAGACAAACAGAATAAAAAGTGTGTCCAGAATACCTAAATCTAGAACACTACAAAGACAAAACACACAAAGACGTACATTGTTCGCACTGTTTATATAGGCAGCGTCTGTATGAAGCGAAACTCATGGAGAAGACATCGATAGGGTAATCCATCAAGTTGGACCTTTCATTATAAAGCCTTGCCATACGTGTAAGAGGACTATTAAAAGTGATATTTAAGGTGGATGTAGGCAATTGAAAAATTCGATGATGTCGTTTGCTGCGTTGGCTAGCCCTGAAGTTAAAATAATTAACCAACTCCGCATCTATGGAACCATTTATAATTTTATGTAGTAGAAGTAAGTCAGAATGGATCCGCCTTTCTTTTAAGCTAACCATCTTATAGTGCCTTAACCTATCGTTGTAATCTGGTATAGCTTTTCGGATCCCATTCTTCATACACAGATACCTAACAAAACGGGCCTGAACAGATTCAACATTATTACGAGTAGATAGTATAGGTTGAGTAATAGGAAGACAAAATAGAGGAACAATACTCCAAGGAGCTTCTTACCAGTGCGTTATAGAGAAGAATAATGCTAAATGTTTCTTTTTAAAACGTAAGCGAGCACTAAGAGAGGATTTTCCAAAATTCACCCCTTAGGCAATGAAACGGGGGTTCAAAGTTTGTATGCAGAAACCTATTTTCACGCGAGCGAAGCCGCTGATAGAAGCTAGTAATTTTATAACCCATGACAATGAAATCTATCAAAAGTATTTTTACTAAACTCTCCATCATTGTCAGTACCTATGTTTTAAAACAGTTATTTTAGGAGCAGTTTTTGAACCTTTTCTTTCGCAAAAGCAAATCAGCAAACTTTCCGTGACTTCATCTACATAATGCTTAATAATGGCATAACAAAACAATAGTAACAACAACAAACAACTCAATCAAAACAGTTTAACCGTAATAAGAAATATAATAGTTTTCAATCTTGCTGTCGGTGGGCGAGCATTTCCCTGGAGTTTTCAAATCAGTTTCAATTTGTAACTCTGCGAGAGGCAGAATGGAACGATACGTTGGTCTATGTACTCTACGTTAGTCTTTGTTGAGCGGGCGTGAGGAAAACCCGTCATTCCCGCCATTGCTCGCGCGCGTTCCCGCGGTTTCCGTGATAAATAAACCGCGTAATATTATTTAGATATTGGATTTTCTCTCTCTGTTAGAAAACTGGTTTTGTTTATTGCGACGTGCTCTTTTGGATTAAATTTTAGTGTTGTGATTCAGTGTTTTTGATAAATACAAGTAAGTATTGATTTTTTTTGTTAGAAATTAGATTGTTACCGCAGCTTCGCTCCTGTGGCTTATCACACTCATTTTCCGGGATAAAAAGGTTATGTATGGCATTCAGCGACAGTAAAGCTTTCTAGCTAATGAACAATATTATTGTAACCGGATCTGTACTTTCAGACCGTTTACTTTTGTTTTTTTCTTTAAAAAACACCTGATGATGCAGTCGCCAAATAAATACACTTCTGGACACATCTATTGGCCCACCTTGTATTTTCAGTTTCGTTTGGTCCTAGCTAAAATTTTATATTAGGTCGATCAAAAAGTTTTTATGCAGTTTTTAACCTGGTACATTCACAATTTCATTCAATAGTCTTTTTTTGAATTTCGAACACAGAATTTAAAGAAACAAAAGACAATTTGGAGCCTGTTTGTTGATATCAAACAATCGAATACTAAGAAAACTTGGTTTCATTGGTTTACTTGGATTTAATTCTTGAATAAGTGATTGATATCTTTGGTTTTGCAACAAACATTACTTATTCTTAACATTAAGGTGAGGTTCTATCAATAATCTATGGATACTTCACCTGAAGTCGCCGCCCAAGCTGTGGCACTTATTCAGGCCGGACACAGCCAAAGAAACGTGAGTGCTCAACTTAATTTTAGTCGATCTGTGGTCCGAAATGTTTATCGGAGGTACCTAGAGACTGGCGGCTTTGTTCGTCGCCAAGGAAGGCCACGATCTCGGGTCACAACTGAAAGGCAGGATCGATTCATCGTGACGACCAGCTTGAGAAATCGTCACCTTACCTCCATTGAGATACAAAACCAACTTCTCGACTTCCACGGAGTATCTGTGAGCGCTCGAACTGTTCGGAGAAGGTTAAAAGAACGCGATATGGTACCTCACAAGCCAGCTAATGGGCCCAAACTAACGCGAGCCCACCGAACAGCGCGCCTTCATTTCGCACGCAGTCATTTAAATTGGACACAGCAAGATTGGAGCCGTGTACTCTTTTCTGATGAGTCTAAAATTGTGTTACATGGCAATGATGGAAGGAAGAAGGTCTACCGACGTAAGGGAGAGCGTTTCGCACAATGCTGCTTTGAAGAGAGGGTTGCTTATGGCGGTGGCTCATGGACTGTCTGGGGCGGTATATCCGCGAGCGGCAAAACTCAACTTGAGGTTGTTACAGGACCACGGCTGCCAACATTAAATGCTGAAAGGTACATTCGTGAGTGCTTAGAACCTCACGTGATACCATACGCGGACTATGTGGGCCGAAATTTCCTTTTTATGCATGATAATGCAAGAGCCCATGCGGCCGGCATCGTCAGGGAATATCTTCGGGATGTGAACATCACAGTTGTGGACTGGCCAGCCAGAAGCCCAGACATGAACCCCATTGAGCACATGTGGGACGAGCTAAAAAGACGTGTTAGGGCTCGTCAGCCAGTTGCCCAGACGATGCAGGAGTTGAAAACTGCCATAGAAGAGGAATGGGAGTTGATCCCTCAAAATTTCATAGAGCGGTTGATAAACTCTATGCCTAATCGTATGAGAGCTGTGGTAGATGCCCATGGAGGCAACACGCGTTATTAAATTAAACCTTTATTTGATAAAACATGTTTTTTATTCAAAAATCAATTGCCTTTAACAAGGCGCATATCCGACTTGTTAGGCGTAGCTCCATGTCGTATGGTATTCTGAATTCAAATTTAAAACAATACGATCGAAAAAGATGGTAAAATGTATCAGGTTTAAAACTGCATCAACAGTTTTTGTTCAATCTAGCAATCATATTTCGGTAGGGGCCATCGAAACCTAAACTCTAAGGTGGGCCAATAGATGTGTCCAGAAGTGTATATATTTTTTTTACAAACACAATTTAATTTCATTTTTACAGGTAAATTATATTACTTAGTTTTGAGTGAGAATTATAAAAAAGTGCTGTAAATCGAAAATAAAAGTACAAAAATATTTTCATAGATAATGTTATTATAGAATAATTATAAGTTCGAGTTTTTTTGTAGGAATGTAGTGATAGCATGACTAGTGACAGGGCAGCATGGAAGAAAAAAACGTGTTGCGCCGACCCCAAATAACACGGGACAAGGGCAGGAAGATGATGATGATTAAGTTCGATTTTAATAGTCAATTCGTTACTTTCCTCAACTCCGCGACAGGCAAGTTTATTAATTGATAGCTCCAATATTCCATGATCCAGCAAAAGCTACCGAACCATTCAATTTCCTAATTGGGACCACAAAGTTTATCTCTGTCCATTCCAGGTTGTCTGAAAGAGATCGCGGAAAGCGATAGGGGTAATTTGTGTGTTTTTTTTTTTAATTTAAGGCTTCAATGGTGTCATTTATTATCTTGGTGTACATATAAATACTAAATACTTTATTGTACACCAAGATAATAAATATGATAGTTACTAATATTATAAAGCTGAAGAGTTTGTATGCTTGTTTGAACGCGCTAATCTCGGAAACTACTGGTTCGAATAGGAAAATTTCTTTTAGTTTCGGATAGCCGATTTTTCGAGGAAGGCTATGTAAAATCACGCTACGACCAATAGGAGCGGAGCAGTAACTAAAGACGCGCGCGGGGGAAAGCTAGTATATAAATATAAGTTTAACTGGGCCAATTTTTTTTTTTTTTAGGTGGGAAAATCATCTAATGACAAATCTTGCTCTTGGGCGGAGCGAGAGATAGTGTCAGACTTTTACTGACTAAAAACCCACTCCTGTTCCTTCGTTGCCTTCGTCCCAGGGCCCCGGGTTTCGTTTTCACACTACCCATGGCCCCAGTAGGCTTCGACCCTGCTGGGCCCCTACGATTTGCTGACATCTCCCTGAGGCGCGCGTGGAACAATACGCGCCGTCGACGACTGGCCACATAGGTATACAATACGTTTCAAGTAAGAAGAATAGGAACGTCAATGACCTCTATCTATCGAATGTTACTTGCAAAGTACGGTTTACGGCAAAGAAAATTTATTTCTTATTTTCATTGTTGGCAACAATTCGCCTTCTTCCAATTGTCATTACTCAGACACTTCACACAGTGATGCAGAGATGAGCAGAATTGAAGAACTAAATTCAGATTAAACTTTTTTCGTTCAAGATTCGTAATTTAAAAAATATCTTGATTTGTTCACCCTACCTTACTCGATTTGACAGCTATGACGTCACATCATGACGCTATGTCGATCTTAACCTTTTGACGTGCGTAATTAGAGACACAATAGTAAGACAATGGCTTGCGGACGCCGGCTACCGCCTGAGCGTTAATTCAAATTAATTCATTAATGAATTAATTCATTAACGCTCAGGCGGTAGCCGGCGCCCGCAAGCCATTGTCTTACTATTGTGTCTCTAATTGCGCACGTCAAAAGGTAGGGCCTATTACACTACGCGATATTCAGCACACGATATTCAGACTGTCTTATTTTTTGTTCCGAGTAAGACCGGTCTAACTCTTATTACACTACGCGATATGTCGAATCATAGACTAAAACTGTCTGAATATCGAATGGTGTTTTAGGCCCTTTATTCTTATTTAAATCGCATAGTATAGTCCAAACGTCCGAATATCAGATAGCTGTACATCCGGAATGGCTCCGTATTCCCCACCTGAGCACCCACGGGCCCAAATTCCGGACGTCTGTGGCCACCTCAAATAAATCAATAAGATTTCGTGCTTCCGAAATCCGGCCTGGAAGTACTAGGAACGTTAGGATGTATGTACATATTAAATGTGTTAAGCATGGTTATTGCTTCATTGTCTATTAGTATCTACAGGTGATAAAGAGCATACATTATTTTGTTTAGATATTTTATTAGCTTTAGCGGTTTTTCCCGCGTGAATGTAGCATTTTTTTTTTTATTATTGATAGGCTCGCGTTTGACCACTATCTCACCTGATGGTAAGCGATAATGTGGCCGACGATGGAGCACGCTTGCCTAGAAGTAACCTATTCACTCTTGACTTAAAGACCCCTAGGTTGTAGCTATCACGGAACACAGACTCCGGCAGGGAATTCCACTCCTTAGCTGTACGCATTATGAATGTGTTCCCAAAACGCTTTGTACGTATGGGTGGGATGTCCACCATGTACCGATGGCGCAACGCCGTACGTCTAGTGGTCCGATGATGGAACGGACTTGGTGGAAAATATTCCAAAGAAACATACTCCCAGGGTAAAAATAACTAAGGGATATCATATGTGCTATTCCATGATATTCTCTACTCCCTGGGGCCATGGGTTTGTTTCTGAAATGAAAATCCGGCCCTGGAATGCAAGGCAACGAAGCAACTAGGAGTGGGTTTTAGTCGGTAAAAGTCTGACACGCTCTCCCGGTCCGCCCAAGGGCGGGAGATGTCATTAGATGATTTCCCACCTAAAAAAAAAGACATTGTCTACCCTTGTGCCGAATTACTTCCAAATCCGTTCAACTGTTTCAACTTAAATGTATAACTACATACAAACTTTCGCCTTTATAATAGTAGCTGCTGCCAGCGGCTTCGCCCGCGTAATAGTAGAAAACTATCCAAAAGTAACATACTTCCGGGATAAAAAGTATACTATGTGTTATTTCAGGACATGGAAAATCCCTGTGGGATAGGACACGCGGGACAAACTACGAGAAAAAGCTTGTCATCTATAAGTAACTATTAGTACAAAATCTGTTTGTCCTAGAAACTGTCTAAACATAAAACAAATCATTATTTAAAGACTCAGCTGTCAGCGTTGTGGTTTCATCCCGTTGTGTAGCAAATGAAATTTAAAAAATGAATGTTGATAGGATTGGTTGGAAATTAGTCTTAACTGAGAAAAATGAAACTTACTACGCTAGGCGAGTCGACTTCTCACAGATCAACCGTGTGATCAATGAGGTGGTCGTCTGCTTCGGGCAGAATAAACAATAAGTATGTTCTTTTTTTCTTCTTTCTTTCTGCTTAATCGGACTTGCTTCAATAATATTATAGCCTAGTTGAAGGTTTATTAGACTTTTAAAAAAAAAAACTTCTGGGGTACGGACACAGATAAGTATGTCAAATATCTGTGGGTATGGACCTCGGCTTAGGGCGTCGCTGGGGGAGGACAGTAAAGAGATGGGCTGGATCGAACATCGATTATTATTTTGGCGATATATATAGATCTATTCTGTAAATACTACGATGAAGTGTGCTGTCATTCCACTTAGATGCTCCAAGGTAGCCCTCGAAATTAAAATATTCGTGATATTTTTGCATTTTGCAGGCTATTCAATAGGGTGAGACGAACTGTGACGGTTATATTGTTGATTTTATAATTATTATAATTAATTAAGTAATTACGTATTACGGCCGACAATAATATAATGAACATACAACTTGACTAACCTTCAAAATAAAAATAAAAACTTAAGAAAATCTGATTTTTCCGGTATGTTACGTTGCTATGGATGCATTTGGTATCCACCAATCATATTCATTAGTGCATATAGCTTAGCAGTGGTGGAAGCGGGTTCAACTAAGCTATGTTTTTATATGGATATGGATGGATGCATGCTGTAGATAGTAGCGATTTTTTTTTTTTTTTTAATTTGATGTAAACCAGTGCTTGACTGCGATCCCACCTGATGGTAAGCAGTGATGCAATCATTGATGGTGAGGCGCACTAGTTTATTAAGAGCCTATTAACTCTAGCCTTGAAGGCACCTAAATTATAGTTGGACGGGAAGACCGCAGCAGGCAAATTGTTCCAGTCTTTTGATGTACGCGGTATAAACGACGAAGCGAAACGCTTAGTCCGGACCGTTGAAGTTTCAACAACGTAAGGGTGGATACTCGCCGTACGTCGGGTTGTCCGATGGTAGAAATGAGATGGCGGAATCAAGTCATGCAATTCCCGCGCACACTCTCCAAAATGCAACCTGTAGAATACCGATAGGCTGGCTACCCTGCGCCTGTGCTCGAGGCTTTGTAGTTTGGACTTAACCAAATCTGGATCCCCAATTAGCCTCTTCGCACGCCTTTCCACTGAGTGCGATTGGTGTAGCTATGTGCAAAACAGTGTACTACAGTATATAGACGCACATTTGTCACCGAAAGCACAGCAGAGTTACCTCGCGGCTGCGCATCTGCATAGCATATCTTACTCGCTCCGCTACATAGCTTAGCATCAGCACAGGCGTCAGTGGAAACGGTCACATAGTCTCATAGCTTAGCTTTCACGTATTCGCAGCATAGCACATCTCTGGAGAAAAAGCAGCTTTCTGCTAGGGATTGAAAACTCACTTTATATTCAACTTGGTTCTAATAAAATTGATGCCAATTTGGTCAAGTTCAATGCTGCTAAAACCCAGGCGTGTCTTTTTTCCGCTAAAAGGAGCCAATTCAGCCCTGCTCCAACTTTCCGGGGCGTAACCGTGCCAATAACCGACCATCTTGATCTCCTTGGTGTTACGCTGACGTCAACACTCAACTTTGGGCCATACATCAAAGCAAAGGCTCAACTGGCAGCAAAAAAGCTGGGAATCCTCGCGAAGGTCAGACAGTACTTCACGCCGGTACAGCTGCTCAAACTTTATCAAGCGCAAGTTCGATCGTGTATGGAGTACTGCTCTCATCTTTGGGACGCATCTGCCCGATACCAGCTTGATGCACTTGAGGCAATTGAGAGGCGAGCCAAGAGGATCATTGGCAATGATGCACTCGTTGAGTCGAGGCTTCAAAGTCTTGAGCATCGACGCAGAGTTGCTAGCCTGTCGGTTTTCTACCGGTTGCATTTCGGGGAGTGTGCGTCGGAATTGCATAACCTAATTCCGCCTAGCCCGTTCCATCATCGGACCACCAGGCGTACGGCAATGCGCCACCGGTACATGGTGGACATCCCACCTATACGCACAAAACGTTTTGCGAACACATTCATAGTGCGTACAGCTAAGGAGTGGAATTCCTTGCCGGAATCTGTTTTTCCTGATGGCTACAACCCGGGAATCTTTAAGTCAAGAGTGAATAGGTTACTTCTAGGTAAGCGCGTTCCATCGTCGACCGCATCGTCGCTTTCCATCAGGTGAGTTAGCGGTCAAGCGCGAACCTATCAAGAACAAAAAAAAAAAAAAAAATAGCGCTGGAAACGAACTTAGAGCTTCAAACGTGCTCGACTCATCTTGACTTTGACTGGCCTGTTGGTCTAGTGGTTAGTGGCCCTGACTGCTATGCCGGAGGTCGTGGGTTCGATTCCCACCCAGGACAAATGTTTGTGTGATGAGCACGATCATTTGTTCTGTGTCTGGGTGTAATTTATCTATATATGTATGTATTTAGAAATATGTAAGTATGTTTATCAGTTGTCTAGTACCCATAACACAAGCTCTGCTTAGCTTGGGACTAGATGGCGTTGTGTGATAGTTGTGGAATATTATTATTATTATTATTAAAAGCAGCTTTCTACTAGGGATTGAAAACTCACTTGATATTCAACTTGGTTCTAATAAAATAGCGCTGAAAACGAACATAGAGCTTCAAACGTGCTCAACTCATCTTGAATAAACACAGCTTTATCCTTATTTCGACAAACAAATTAACCTATCTTGAAAATAAACCTACGATTAATAGCCCTGATGTAAAAACTGCTGTTAGGCAAAGTTTTACATAAATGATGCATCGCTTTGTCCATGACATTGTCGAGATCTCGTTGTGGTGTAATAGGTACTTCATAATTATGTTTACAAATACTATTAGACATTTTAAAATTAACAATTTAATCTCTTGTCCCCTTGAAAAATAATGTTAATGTCTTTACGCTAGAAATGTTATTTTATGGCTTTTATTTATTTATTTATCTCAGGACCCTGGGATCCTGGACCTTTGGAAGGCGTATGATTGCCGAAACCAACTCGCTCTTAGACAGTTTTAATTTATTTTATGGTTATTATTAAAATATAATTATTTATCAACTTTAAATTAGATAGTAATAATTATATTATTATTTATATACTTTTTTAAATTTGCGTGATGGAATGAACGACATCCCCCTTTGTCACACTTTATGGTACTGATCGGTCGTTGATAAAGAAGAACATCCCATGTATAAGTTCTAGCTTATACCTGCGGCTTCCTCTGGCCTATCAACACTTTGGAACCATTCAGTAATTCGAAATAAACATAATGCTCCAAGATAACCTGCAAAATTCAAATTTTCTTAAGGGGTATAGTCCCTTGAACATCTGGCCGGAGTTATATTATAGTATAGTCGGCCTTATAATGTTCCCACTGTTGGGACTCAGGCCTCCTCTCTATGAGAGGGAATGGGCCGTAATCCACCACGTGGGCCCAGTGCGTGTTGGTGGATGTCACATGTCTTCGAATTTTTGATTCTAGGACATGCCGGTTTCCTCACGATGTTTTCCTTCACTCTGGCCGGAGTTAAATACACACAAACTTGTACTGCCGGCCGCCTGCGCCCGCATAGAGCCACACTAAACTTTAAAATAATTTTCTTTGCGAAATATTGATTGATTTACATATGCTATGTATATTCTGAAGAACACTTAACCAGCAATTTTTCGTGTAAACATAGGGTAGAGAAAACAAGCGAGAAAATGTCGTAGTTTTTTTTTTTTTTTGCAAAAGTATTAGTCAAACGAATAAATCATATGTTGATAATGTTCTACATGAATTTATAATAAACATATATTTTTTCAAACCTATTGACCTAGCTGTTACCGAGGAGTAGGTTTCACAAAGTCACTGTTTTATGGCACTGCTCGGGAGCTAGGGCCTTAATAAAGTTTTTTGCATACATTGCTAGACAAAATATCTTAGCGATAGAGAATTCGATGTTTTAAATTGTTGTTGTTGTTAAAATGTCACATGGTTACTACCATTCGTCGTTCATATTGCAATTAGTTCTATGTCAAAAATGACAAGTTTACAGGAGAGTAAAAAAACAACATACTTGAAAAAAATCTTATATGACACCAAAATGTTTTTTAACTAATGTTTCCTAACTATTGTGTTCTATTAAAAATGCATATTGAAAATTTCAAAAATAATTATGTTTTGTTAGTTGACATAGAATTTTTTTTGACATTGAACAAATTGCAATATGAACGACGCATTTATTGTTTACTTTTCACAATCGTTGTCGCTGGTAGAAATTGAGTTCGTCATTCAGTTAGTGATGGCACGGTTGGCGCAGTGGCTGAGTGATTGTCTGCTGCGCTGCTTGTTGCGACTTTGATTCCCGCATGGTACAAATATTTGTCAGATCTACAGATATAACAACATAAAAAGATAATAAAATACACATACATATAATACATAAATACTCGTAGGTATATTACCAAATAATAAACTAATAAATATTAAAATATACGACAGCGAAAGGAGAAGAAAAATTAAAGTGATAGGTAATGCTCCTTCACCATCTTTTTGAAAGTCGGTAGCGTTTGGGTTGGTTGTTTTCTACAAAATGTGACTCCGACTAACTCAGGTTGAAGTCTTGTGTGAAAGTATTTCCATTTCCAAGTGCGTTACAGTTTAACTTTCTCCAGTCATGCTTAGCGAACGTTTAATAAGGAATTTATTCGCATTATTTGTTTCTGTGACCTTGCTGTTCTATTTAGATCTGATTACGAGACCGGAAACAAGGTCACAGAGAACTAGGAGAAGTTCAGTATGACACTAATATTATAAATGTGAAAGTTTGTGAGTTTGTATGTTTGTTAAAATGTTCTGAAATAGCACATAGGATATCCCCCCTCCGTTTTATACCGAGAGTAGGTTCTCTTGGAACTATTTTCTACTTTCACGCGGGCGAAAATCTCACACAAACTTATACCCTATTCATCTGGACTTGAGACAAAATGTAAACAAAGAAAACAACGTAGGTACCGTCGGCCAAGTTTCTTCGACGTGTTTGAATACATTAATAACAGTCCTTTTCTGTTGAATGCATTGGCGTTTTCTTTGCACGCTTTTTCTTTGGCGAATAATAAGTATTCGACGAAAATATCTGAAAGCGGCACTCTCGTATCAACAAGTTGATCGATTGTGAAAAAGATGGCGGATTATAACCTGCCCGATGACAAAACGTCAAATTTTAATGCAAAATGTTTGCAGTGTCTGTGGTCTATAATTTAGTAGTATTATACACCGTGTAATTGACAGGTTGGCAAAAACTGAAACAGTAGCTTCATGACCATGATTATGACTGAAAAACGTTGGAATTTTCTTCAGGAAAATTGTCGAATTTTCCGACCGTTTTTCAACTAGATTTGTGTTCTATTTATTTGTTACAACAAAATCCAGCCCAAAAACACAATTTTAGTGAAAAAAAAGCAAAAAACTTAAATTCGGCAATGTAATCGTAAAAGAAAATTCATACAACTCGCGGGGAATCAGCTGTTAGCCGTAAAAGTTTACTGAACTCCGTAGTACCTACGACAGACAGAGACAGCATACCGCTCGCTCGCTCGCTCCTTTTGTGTGGTGCACGGGTCGTGCGGCTTTGACGCGCCGACGCGGCGACGCTGCTAGGGTTGTACCGCGTACGGAATTTAATACTTGTAATTCTATTTTCTTTATGTAAAATGCTTTAATAATAATTAGATACTCAGGAGTATGATTACTTTACCTATTATTTCTTAATTCCAAAAACCTTATTTTAAATTGTTTGCTTTAGACAATTTAGTGGGACATAAAACATAAAAACAATGTGTCAATATTGCCAGATTCACATTCTACCTGTCAATCCCTGAGCGAAAGCCGGCGTTCGCGCGTGTAGTTACGAAAAGCTTTGCTTATTTTCGATTTTTACATACTATAATGAAAACTTCTTATTTACGTTCTTGAATAAATACCCTATAAAAAAAAAACTTAATTTATAATCTATGCGAACGCCGACGTTTGCTTAGTGTTTAGAAAATGCGCAAAATCGCGCGCATGCTGCTAGGGGATTGACAGGTACTAGGTTTAAACTTGGAAGCAGAACCATGAGTAAAAGTTACAAAAGATAGCGGTTAATAACAATGTTTATCATACGATTACGATACGATTATTTTTCAATACCTAGTTCTTCATCTTTATCTCAATCGCAGGCCGACCACTGTAACTACTGCGCCATGGGCACCTCGACTAACGTACTTACTATTACCGAAATAAAAATGTTTAATTTCATACCATGTGGGCAGCCCTAATTGCTACACGTGTCACACACACTCTCAAAGGTGTGCCGACAAACGAAACCATTAGCCGAGGCGCTTTGCCGCCATTTAATTCAGTTTGCCGCGATTGCTGGTCAATGCTGGTGCGTTCTGGACGTCTATTTCGTTTTCTTTCAACTGTCGAGAGTTCGGGACTGTGTATTGCGTTCAGTTGAGTTGTGTTTTTGTGTTGTGTGGTATCGTCATGAATCGGCGTAATGAAACGTTTAGTGCTCGCGAATATGGCCAGATGTTAATGTGCTTGGGTGAAGCTAGAGGAAACGCGTCGTTGGCATTAAGGCTCTATGTTCAAAGACACCCAAATGAACGACATCCAGCTAATAGTCGTACTATCACAAGGGCATATCAACGTGTTTTAGAAAATTTACCTATTGTGCCGCGTCAGGAAGGTTCTGGAAGGACAATCCGTGCTCGTTCTGAGCAGGCGATTTTAGATGTTGTCCGTCGAAATCCGCGTTTGGGA
Source organism: Mythimna impura (assembly GCA_905147345.3). Classification (NCBI taxonomy): domain Eukaryota; kingdom Metazoa; phylum Arthropoda; class Insecta; order Lepidoptera; family Noctuidae; genus Mythimna; species Mythimna impura. Next base: position 2,659,505 of record LR990344.1, read on the forward strand.
ACCCGTACTACTGCAAAACTTGTAAGGCGTAATAACGGACCCCGTGTTTCACATCGTTGAACCAAAAACTCAATGAGGATGTGACAATGATGCCTCGTCTCCATGCCGAAACCCTGCGTAGAGCACAACTGTGCGTGCAGCTCGAAGGCAACCACTTTGAGCCATGCCTTATACGACCCGAGAGACTTTAATTTAGGTAAGTGACTATTTTAATTTTTGATAGGTTTTGAATTCGTGTTAAAAATTTTTGATAGGTGTGTTTGTGTGTGTAGTGTACTATGTATTTATTCCAAACTGGTACTTCGGGACGTGGACCTTACGTCCCGAAGTACCTACCTATTAGTATGAATGAACAATGCGCGAGGTACAGGGTCGCGCGCGTATCGATATATTCGTTATACATTGCGTAGCCGAAATAAAATTGAAAATTGAAAAACGTTCACCTATCATTTCCGGGAAAATATTTCACTATCAAAATATTAACAATACCAGTCTGAATTCATACTTTTCGTTTTTGCCAACCTGTCAATTACACGCTGTATATGGTTTGTTTACCTTTTGTCTCACGGCTCCCTGAATAGTGTATAGGTATTGTGAGTTCAGATTTTTTAGTATACCTGCAGGACTAAAAGGCAGGATCGTGAAAAAAGATATTCCTGTCTAGTATTGGTCACATTGTAGGTAATAAATAATATCACTTTAGACCGGGCGCGGGAAGGAGTTGAGTGTTCAAAATATGAGGACTGCATTCTGTGCACAGTTTTGAACTCGGAAAAGCATGCAGATTGTAATTCTGGATATTGCCAGGAGGTTTATTGGTACTTTTTTTCACAGCTTCAAGGGACCTCAGGCCTGAGTATATGGTTTTATAATTTGAATTTTGGAGATAAAGGGTCTTGACAGACAGACAGATGGACAATAAAGTGATCCTATAAGGGTTTCGTTTTTTCCTTTTGAGGTACGGAACCCTAAAAAAGAAAAAGATGAATCATTAAAATTATCCAATGGAAACAATGCTTTGTTTACAATTGTTTTATAAATGATGTGCAATGCTTATCATTTGACTGATAACAAGTTAAAGGTCTTTGTCATTCGAACATTGTAGGTATTGCAGTTTGCAACCACGGCCATTATGAAATTAATCAATCCTTCCTTCCAGTCTAACTGTATGTAGCTGAGTACCAGGAGACTTACCATGACTTGTTAAAGTGACAGTCGTGCGAGCGAGAAAGGGGGATGGAGCTATACACCCTATATAGCTCCATCCCTTACAGCCCCCCTAGCCAAGTTACGTCGAACGCCTCGAGTATACCACGCCTCAGATTCCTTTGTTCTGACCACGTGACTGAGCTTTGAGATGACGTCAGAACAAAGGAATTGGAGGCGTGGCCTACTCGAGGCATTCGATGCAAGAGAATCGAAACGAAACGGTCGTAACTTGGCTAGGGGGGCAGTTCAGTTTAGGTCATAAAATGGATTGCAATTCGTGGTAGCACTGCATTTTACATCGTGCGATTGCTTATCCTACGTCCACAACCCAGTGACCACGGTACTCCTTGACAAAACGTGTCGGATCCATTTACTTATTCTTGTATATTTTGACCGCCATTATGTAAAGTGACACACAAAAGACGAGTTATATCTTCTTAGTAACAGCATCCGCTAGGGGTTCAAATAAGTCTAAAAATTGCTTGCATATTCAGCAGCAGGCTTTTTTCTGGGATTTACGTTCGTACTCTGTGGCTTTTCACGTTAGCTAAATTATTTTGCAGAATATTGTTAAAAGTAGGTACAATCAAGTAGCTAAAAGTTAACTTGAGTACATACAAAAGTATGTTTTTTTTAATGAAAATTTGCCCCACAGATACTAAGGGCAGAAATCACCAATAAAACTAATCGCGTTTAAACGTTTGGCTCGCATAATCGAGTTTAGCCGCTGTCACTAGTGTCACTTGTAAAAATACAACAATAGAAAAATATAGACAAGTGACACTAGTGACAGCGGCTAAACGCGATTATGCGAGCCAAACGTTAAAACGCGATTAGTTTTATTGGTGAATTCTGCCCTAAGAATTACTTCTGCATCGTGGGTGCGTTCACAAACATTTAAACTCACGTAGCACTAGAGACAACGACATTCAGACCGCAACAACTGTTTATCTGTAAGCCATACAAATTTATTTTGTACCCCTTTGCGGGGCGGGAGATAGTGTCAGACTTTTACTGACTAAAAACCCACTCCTGTTCCTTCGTTGCCTTGCGTACCAGGGCCGAGTCTTCCTTTCAGAATCAGACCCTTGGCCCCAGTAGGCTTCGACCTTGCTAGGCCCCTACAGTTGCTGACATCTCCTTGAGGCGCGCGTGGAACAGCACGCGCCGTCGACGATTTGGGCTCGGTCCGGACGGTTACCGGACGGTCGGACGGCGAGCCACCCATTGCTCGCCGATTTTGTATCCCTTGGGAATCAAGCTCGCGACCCGCAGCGCAGCAGCCAATCGCTCAACCACTAACCCAACCGTGTCGTCAGTTAAAATGATATTGCTTTTAGTTTTTCATTTGTATACTTATGAAGTACTGTCACGCTGGGTGCGCAATGAAAGGCTTTCTTTTGTTTTATAGACTTATTATATAGTATTAAAGCACTTTCATAATTATATATTTTTTATGTAAAATATGTCTTGACTCTTTTACATGACGTCTTCCATCTTATTGATTGAACATCAATCATCACTAAACTTCTTATAACATAAACCTTTAAAGTCTAACATGCCAGTTTTGCAAGTTAATAATAGTTGTGACCTTCATAGTCGTCACAGTACATACTAAACTCGTTAAAAAATAAAAGTCTGTTTTGACATTTGAGAAAAATCCCTAGAATGTAACTTGGAACGAAACTGAAAGAAATAATAATTAGGGGTCCGGTGTAGTAGCAGCAGCAACTACACCGGTCAAGCCGCTAGGTAGTCAAAATACCAATGTCAAAACGGGCCTTTTATTTTTTGACAACTTTAATCTAATTCTCAATCTGATTGGCCTGTCGGTCTAGTGGTTAGTGGTCCTGACTGCTAAGCCGGAGGTTGTGGGTTCGATTCCCACCCAGGACAAATGTTTGTGTGATGAGCACGATCATTTGCTCTGTGTCTGGGTGTAATTTATCTATAGTATGTATGTATTTAGAAATATATAAGTAAGTTTATCAGTTGTCTAGTACTCATACCACAAGCTCTGCTTAGTTTGGGACTAGATAGCATTGTGTGAAAATTGTGGAATATGTGGAATATAATAATTATTCTTCAGAAATGAAAACAATCGAAAAATTAATATTAATTAAACGAGTAACAATCGAATCATAATCATTCATAAAGGAGCAAAGGTGATTCTGCCTATTTGTTTGTTTATGTTTGTAATTATATTTTATGACAAACAATTAAAATCAAAAATTATGTAAATTCCTTAAAAAACTTAATTAAAACAAGCTTAAAATAAATCCGCCTACATCGCGTCGGTATTAAAAGGTTCTGATTACCTTGGTAGCTGCACAAACATTGTTCATATCAACTTTTGTCATAAATTGGACAGATGTCTGACGAAATTGAGTTATGTGACAGTTGATACCCAAGAGGATTAACTTTTTTTGTGTCATGGTGTAAGCGAATACTTTTTCAGTTATGTAGGGAATCCAATACCGCAAGCTCGGGATCCCGCACCATTTTTGCGGGATCACGCACCAGCGGGATTAAACTTTTTCTAAGAAAAATGGGTTTAGACGACGCGCCGTTCTGATTACCTATTAGTTAGACCCAGCACAGCTTCATTAACATGTGATTTAACTATTTTCTACAAAACTCGTGACTTTTCTGTAGAATTTTTACCTATGGAAAATAATGTTGTTTTAAATTTCTTAGCTTACGGCTTAATTTTTGAAATTCTCTTTTGTTATGCAAGTCCTAAATCGGAAGTGGAAAGGAACGTAATCAATGTCAGTTCATGTTCTCTATCCTCCTAAATCCGAGAGATGAAACGTTAAATATTTTATTTTATCATTCCTGATTATTTATACTTCTGTTAAATTCGATTGCATTTTGCGGTTCAGAGTGGCACTGTGACCTGCAATTGCAAAATAACTTAAAAAACTTTAATTTCGCGGGCTACCTTTGAGCATCCACCTTAAAATAAATGAAAATATTACAAATTTCCAATACCGCGGATCCCCCGGGATTCGCGGGATTGGAATATTTGCTGACCTCGATTGATGCGGGATCATACCATGACATATTAAGTACTCTATGAAGAGTTGCATTGCATAGGTATGTGCAGGCATTACGATTGTGGATATTTTGATCGTGCTGTTACTGTATATATATCTATTAATGTGGTAGACATCCCACCTATACGCACAAAACGTTTTAGGAACAGATTTATTGTGCGTATAGTTAGGGAGTGGAATTCCCTGCCGGAGTCTGTTTTCTGATAGCTACAACCTTTAAGTCAAGAGTGAATAGGTTGCTTCTAGGCGAGCATGCTCCATCATGATTGCATCACTGCTTACCATCAGGTGGGATCGCAGTCAAGCGCTGGTTTATATCAATTAAAAAAAAAAAAAAAAATCAACGACCACATCGTTGTTTTCCATTAGGTGAGATAGTAGACAAGCGCGACCCAACAAAAGCTCGACTGGTAGAAAATGCCTAAGGCATTAAGTCCGCCTTTGTACTATGTTTAGTGCATAAAGTTTTAATTAAATAAATAAAACCAAAAAAAATATATATATTTCCATCAGAACTTGTTGGTAGGTTGTTTTCTTTTTAGTTAATCCAATGACTTCTACCACTCTAAGACGATTATATTATTATAGTAGGTAGGTTTTACATATTTTCGATGTAGGAAAATCATAATAAAACTTGATTGGGCATCCATAACACTTAACCTACCGGTTTAAGTAAGTGTTAGTTGCTGGCATTTAAACCGGTAAGGACGTCCATCAAGACTTGATCTAGACTAATTCACTTAAAATAAGTTATAACACTTATTTTCGACCAGTGGCGGTTAAGTCTAATTCCGCCAAGTCCGTTCCATCATCGGACCACTAGACGTACGGCGTTACGCCACCGGTACATGGTAGACATCCCACCCATACGCACAAAACGTTTTGAGAACACATTTATTATGCGTACAACCAAGAAGTGGAATTCCTTGCCGGAGTCTGTGTTTCCTGATAGCTACAACTTAGGGGTCTTTAAGTCAAGAGTGAATAGGGTACTTCTAGGCAAGCGTGCTCCATCGTCGACCACATCATCGCTTACCATCAGGTGAGATGGTGGTCAAACGCTAGCCTATCATTAATAATAAAAAAAACGATTTTATCTTTCACTCCGTTTGTAATGCACAGTATTGTAGGAAACTTAGATCTCAATTAAAGGTCCTACCACGGAATCTTAACGCGATCTATTTTACGACCTGCGGGGCTATTGCGTAACTCTGTTGACAGTTCAAGCACGGTAATATTATCTATACAGTATTCCAACTTCATACAAACGATCGAAACGCGAGCTATACCTACGCGCCTCGATCTCGAGGTGCGCTCGGGATGCAGACAGTCGCGTCTGTGCCGCGCGATTTTTTCAATAAAAATAAGTTCAAGTACATATTTATATATTTAATATGACGAGTAGGATATATTGTGCTGTTTTTGATTGCATGAATTCTTCATTTAAAACCAAACATATAAATTGTAAAGTAGCTGCAGGTATCTAAATAATCCATACTAATATTATAAATGCGAAAGTAACTCTGTCTGTCTGTCTGTCTGTCTGTCTGTCTGTTACGCTTTCACGCTTATACCGCTGAACCAATTTGGATGAAATTTGGTACAAAGATAGAATAGAGCTTGAGAAAGGACATAGGCTATAAATTATCACGCTATTTGCTATGGGGGGTGAGCAATATTCCAAAATGTCGGTATTCAACGATTTGCCGTGACTTCGATCCCCAGTTATAGTAATAATTTTTGTGAGTATTTTGTCGTCTTTTTTGTATATAATATGCGATGGTACTTCGATTACAATAATAATAGAACTTTTAGCATATTTTTAACACATCTTAGACATTTTTACTCCATATTTTTGTAAAAAGTAATCAAACATGTAATAAAATCTAAGTGGAAAAACGAAAATAATATTTCTTTTTTTCATTTAGCTACAAATTTAATATCTGAGATGAAAATCATCACGCTATCATCGACAAAGGGTTAAGCAGACAATGATGACGTTTATATAAGAACACCTATTTTACACAAAAGTCAACGAACACCGTAGTGCAGTCGAGTCTGGATTAGATCGGCACGTAAGGGGATAGTGGTTCAAAACTCAGTTTCTTTTTTGTGATAGTTTTGTTTTATTTTACTGTAAACAAGAAATTTTTACATATTTTTGCGTTCTTACTATTATTTTTATCGACAGTCTGGTTTCTACATCAGCACTTTCGAAGCAGTTTGGCAGATTATACTGACCTTCACTATATATGACAGAAATCCAGCGGTTATGCATTCAAACGTCTACAAAGAGATTTAAAGAGATACAATAGAGCGGCTATCAGAAAAAATGTCTTAGAAAAACTGTCATCCTATGCCTCAGTGACGCCATCTGGCTTTGAATAGCAAACACACGAATCAAATTTGTCAAACTATTTATTTAACTATCACTCGGTAGGTGGCCAGGGGCCTTACCATGATAATGTCAAAATGTCAGACGTACGAACGAAAAAGAGTGATGGAGCTATACACCCTATATAGCTCCATCCCTTTAACGGTCCGGTTTAGGTCGTAAAATGGATCACGTTATGAGCTCGTGGTAGAGCCTCAGTGTGTGATAAAGGTAAGGTTAAGCTTTTCAGCAATAGATGGCGTTATCACGAAATCAGCAAATGTTTCTAGACCTATTTATAAAAATTATTGAATTCTAATTAATTGCTTCGTAAATGCTAAAAAGATTTACGAAAATAAACCGCAGTTAGGTCCAGTCATTTTATCATAACAAGATTTGTAATAGCGTAAAGCGCGGTGGGCCTTGGGCGCGGTCGCCTCCTTCTGCGAAGCAGTAATGCTAGCAAAGGAGGCGGCCGCACGCGCGAGACAATAACCCTCGCGACCCAGCCGATCCGAACCGAGGGGTTCCGATCCCGATTTCCGGCCACCGTAGGCGCGGGCTTGTGGACGGCGAGCAATGGGTAGCTCATCGTCCGACCGTCCTGTAACCGTCCGGACCGAGCCCAAGTCGTTGACGGCGCGTAGTGTTCCACGCGCGCCTCAAGGAGGTGTCAGCAACTGTAGGGGCCCAGCAAGGTCGAAGCCTATTGGGGCCATGGGTGATACGAAAGAGATTCCCGGGGCCCTGCAACAATGGCAAAGAAGGAACAGGAGTGGGTTTTATGTATGTTTCTTTCTGGTTTATGTTATGATAAAACAACGCTGTATAAAATTATTGGTTCATTAGATATACCAAAAGTATATTATACCGTAGAATTATCTTTTTTACAACACTAAATAAATGTTATTTAACGTAGGCTATCAAAAAAAAAGTGGATAAAGTAGTTTTCAGTTGCCAAAATGTATAAATAGTGTGAGTCACGGAGTTGATACTGAGGTCGATACCCACAGTTTTTAGTGTGTGCACCTTTTGCTTTTAGGTAGGAAATCATCAAATACCTTCCCCCGCTCTGGGTAAAGCGAGAGGTAGTACCAGACTTTTACTGACTGAAACCCACCTGTGTCCCTTTAGTTGCCCTTAGCGTTCCAGGGCTATGGTAACTTGCACGCCACAATTGCGGCAGCAAATACCTTCTTTGAGGAAAGTCTAAAAAGGCTCTCTTTCCGCCTGACGCAGGTCTTCATCGAACGTAGATGTTTCGGAAGGACCCCCAAAAAACCAGCAAATATAGGTAGGTACTTAATCACAGAAAGATGCTTCTTGAGCAGTTTGTGAAGGTTACCAGTACTTTAAGTAGTCTCTCCCTCGGACTTGACCACAACCTACTGTTTGGAACAAGTACCTAATTTCAAAGATTCTAAAAATTGAAGACCATTAAGAATTTCATGAAAAACCCATGAAGACATATTTCACACAAGGCCCCGACGTGGTTTGCGTTCCTGAAGATAGTTTGATTACGTATGATGTATCCTACATTACTTGCAGCTTTAAGTCGACAACTGGACGTTACCTCCTTAAGAGTGGTCAGTGAGTGGTGATCAACACTGGGACAACATTCTGACGGATGCCAGAGTCAGTCACAGCCCCAATTGGTTGCGACATTTGTTCGCTGTCATTTTTTAGTTTTGTGGAGTCACAAACACGGAGTAATGAGGGGGTATTAGGGTGTTTCGAGAGGTTTCTGTTTCAAATTCGACGTGATGTAAGTCAACATCAAACTGCAACAATTTTTTCACAAATTCTTTATAAGTACAGTTGTGGAGCAAGATGACATCGTAGGTTACTCTGTAGTATTTTAATAATCGCTACCAGCAGTGGACTATCAGTGCACGTTATCCAGCTGAAGATGAGCTGAAGCCGATTATGCTCCTTCGAAATTCACCTCCGCCAAAGTTGCATATCGGACCCGGCTAAAAGTCTGCAGAGAAATATCATCGAGGCAAATTCTTCTTTCGAAAAATCTCATAGCTCTAGCAGGCATTGGCCCTAGATATCTTCGTCAGGCGAAAAGAGAGGACGCTGTGGTGTCTTTAGAAAGACACAACAGCGTCCTCTCTTTTCCTCAAAGAAGGAAGATTTGCTGCCGCGTGCAAGTTACCGTAACTCTAGAACACTAAGGGCAATAAAAGGAACACAGGTCGGTTTCAGTCTGTAAAAGTCTGACACAAACTCTCGCTTTACCCAGACCGGGGGAAGGTATTTGATGATTTTCTTCCTAAAAGTAAAACGTGCAGACACTAACAACTGTGGGTATTGACCTCAGAACAAGATCCGTACAGACTCTTTATACATTTTGGCAACATTTAACATTTTGAAAACTACTTTATCCACTTTTTTTTATAGCCTACGTTAAATAACATTTATTTAGTGTTGTTAAAATAAAACATCGGTTTAATACACTTTTAGTCTATTATAATGAACCAATCATATTAAAATCATACAGCGTTCTTTCATCATAGAATAAACCAAAAACAAACTTAAACTATCACCTTTTCCTTTTAGGGGTAGGCAGAACCATAGTTTATCAACTACTTCGACCTTAACATGTCTGCTTCTGTTTATTAATGATGATAAGTAATTTATTTGATGTATATCATGAACGAGTATTCTATTACTGGTGAGCCAATTAAATAAAATAAATTATATATCTGGACATAAAAAATACATTTTACATAATATATTTACTGAAATTAATTTCCGTTATTTGAATTAGATGTTTTTAGCACGAATCACAAGCACAGAATTATTAATTACGTTTGTGCATTTTTACTAAGTTGACGCAGACAAAGTCGCGGGTAACAGCTAGTAATGTATAACCAAGTAAAAAATATTCCTTTTTCTCCACCTTGTCCATGTTTCCCAAAACAATTTTTAATTAAGCTTTAGAATGCGGATTTTTGTACTTTAAAATTTAATAATAAAGCATTTCGTAGGTACGTCTCAGTCGAGGCGCAAATATTTTTCGGTCGCAAATATTGAACACTTCCTATTCAATTCACAAAGTATTTTATTTGTTTATATAAAAAAAGTATATTTACAATCACAAAACTAAATGGAAACACAAAGTAGGCAAATGTAATTAAAATGCTGGAGGCGGGTAGCCATAGTGCGGGCAGCCCTATCGCATGTTTACGAACCGCGCGGCTGTAGGCATTTATTTCTAAGATACGGCCGAGTTACAATACTGTATAGATAATATTACCGTGGTTCAAGTGATGATCACTTGTTAACAATGTACATCATTGAACTGCCAAACAGCTAGTTTCGTATTGCCTATCTTCAGTGACCAGTGACGTCATTAGCCACTGGTCTTATTCTGTGCCACTGGTGCCTTTGATAGCCACCGTAACACGTTCTATTCATGTACGGTTTCCGCACTTAGTCCTGTGTGGACCATTGTACGTGGGCCATAGCGGCCACAACCTTAGGTGGGCTTATTCCAACCAGCCCACCTCTCTCCAAAAACAGATAAGGCCTCTTAGGTTTTTCAGGGCATCAATAAGGGAGTTCGGGGATCCTAAGGTTCGTGTGCGTATTTCAGTGACACCTGTGCAGTCCAGGAGCACATGTGCAATTGTCTCCTCCCCCTCCAAACATGCTCTGCACAAGGGACTGTCTGTGATGCCTATCGTGTGAAGGTGTTTATTCAGTGTGCAGTGTCCGGTGATGGTCCCCGTCACCAGGCGCAGGCCGCCTCTGTCCAGTCTTATGAGTTTTTTGGTGAGGGCTTTATTGAGATGTGGTAGGGCCTCCTTGGCCTGCCTGCATCCCGGTGTCGAGGACCACCAGCGTTCTGCTTGTATATGCGTGTGTTCACGTAGCCAACTACGCAGCTGACCAAAGGGGACCGGCACAATTGGTTCGGGCCCGAAGGCCATCGCTCCAGATCCTCTCCTGGCCAGTTCGTCCGCCGCGTCGTTGCCCAGTGAGCCGCTATGTCCTTTAATCCACTGTAGTGTCACCGTGTTGCGTTTCGGCACTGTGACACTTTCCAGTGCTGAGTGGCATTCTTGTATAATTTTCGAGGTGGTATAGTTTTTGCCTAGGGATTGTATGACTGAAGCACTATCGGAGAGTATCCGAATGTGTGTGTCCGTTACATTCCTAGTTTCTATGGCGTGGGCCGCTAGGATTATACCAACACATTCCGCCTGGTAGACGGTGTTGAATTCTCCTAGCGTTCTGGATATTCTGATATTGAGGTCGTTGGAGAAGACTCCAACTCCCGTGCCAGCATCTGTCTTTGATCCATCCGTGTAGACTCTCAGTTCAGCTGGGCCTGAGTAGTCGTGCTCTTCTTCTGTTAGTTGAATATTGAAATTCTTTTGGAAATGATACGCCTTTGGAGCTTTGTCGGTAGGTGCTGCCATCATAGGCTGTCGTTTGATGGCGTCTTCCATTATGCGTATGTGTTTGATTCTGGAATCTTTACTCAGGGTGCCCGATGCGCTGAGCCTGAAGGCCGCTGAGGCTGCCTCCTCCTGCACTATTAGATGCAGTGGGGGCAGTCCCAGCATCGCTTGCAGGGCAGCCGTGGGTGTGGTTCTCATGCTGCTAGTGATCGCTACGCAAGCGAGTCGTTGCAGTTTTTCAAGATCTTTTTGTGCTGTGCTCAGTTCGGTCCTGGGCCACCAAACTAGGGAGCCATATGTGATTATTGGTCTAATAACAGAGGTGTAAAGCCAGTGAGTGATCCTTGGGGCTATGCCCCAGCTGCGGCCTAACATGCGCTTACACTGCCACATAGATATACTGGCTTTTTTGGTGATGTACTCAGTATGTTTTGCCCAATTCAGCTGTTTGTCCAGGTAGACGCCCAGGTACTTGACTTCAGTTGACAGGCTAAGGGTAGTTCCAAAGAAACGTGGTAGCTGTAGTGCTGCCAATTTCCTTTTTTTGGTGAAAAGTACTAATTCAGTTTTAGTGGGGTTCACAGTCAGTTGGTGTTCCTTACACCAGTCCTCTACTATTTTCAAGGCCTGTCGCATAAGGTTGCATAGTGTATTTTCGTGAGTGCCATTTATTATAATGGTTATATCGTCGGCATATCCTACGGCGAAGTAACCTTTGGTGTTAAGTCTTTTAACTAAATCATCTGCAACTAAGTTCCATAGTAAAGGCGAGAGGACACCCCCTTGGGGACAACCCTTCGACACCATGGCCCTTGTAGTGTTATTTATATTTGCTTGTACTGCTCTAAGTCTGAGCATATTTGTGATCCAGCCACTCAAGGTCGGGTCAACACCGTGACTTTCGAGTGCTGTGCTGATGCTTCGGAACATAGTCTTATCGAAAGCTCCTTCGATGTCTATGAAGACTGCTAACGAAGAGCCTTTGTGATTTATAGCGCATTCAATCTTTGAGATCACGCTATGTAGTGCAGATTCTGTTGATTTACCTGTTGAGTAGGCATGTTGCTGCTTGTGGAGCGGTCTCTCCAAGAGAGGTCCGTCCCGGATATATCTGTCGCAAAGCCTTTCCAGGGTTTTCAGTAGGAAGGATGTCAAGCTTATGGGCCTGTACGCCTTGGGTTGTGTATAGTCAGTTTTGCCGGGTTTCGGGATGAAAATAACTTTCACCTCACGCCATGTGTGTGGTACATATCTGTGTGCTATGCAGGCACGGTATATCACCAGCAGCCACTGCACTAAGGAGTGTTCTCCCCACTGCAGTAGCGCCGGAAAGACACCGTCTAGTCCTGGTGACTTGTACGGTTGGAAGGTCCTGATGGCCCATTTAATTCGGTCTTCTGTCACTATGTTATGTGCTCTGGACCAGTCAAGATCCGTTGGGGTCTGTTCCGGTGCGCTCGACCACGTCCTGTCCTCAAGTAGGTTGCAGTCCGGGAAATGCGTTTCCAGTAGGACCTTACTGGTCTCATGGTCTGTTAGTGTGTAGCTGTTGTCTGGTTTTTTCAGCGCACCAAGGGTACGTTCCTGGTCAATTGACAGGATTTTCCTGACCCGTGCTGCTTCAGTGTTGGATTCAATGCTTTCGCAGAAATTGCGCCAGGCGGAGTTCCTGGCGGTCCTAACTGCTTTCTTATATCTGTATTGAGTTTCTTTGTATTGTTCCCAGTCCTCTGGAAGTCTTGAGTTTTTGGCTCTGTTAAATTGTTTGCGTAATGTATTTCTGAGTTTGCCAAGCTCTGCGTTCCACCAGGGGTTTCCTTTTCCCTTGATGTGTGGGGAGTTTAGTTGACAGTTTGTGTGGTATGCTTTGATTATGTTGTCTGTGAGTTTTGTCACGGCGTTAACCAATTCTACGGAGTCAGTTATTTGATTTACGGGTCTTTGTTCCCTGGCTAGTAGGGAAGTTAAGTGGTGTTTATATTCAGGTACATTTGTACGGCGAGGATTGCGCCGTGGTTCTGGGTTTTTTGTAATGGCTGCCAGAGAGAAACATATTCTTCTGTGGTCAGAGCAAGAGGGTTCATTTGATACGCGCCAGTTAGAGATTAAGTTTGTCGCGTTTTCTGTAGCTAAAGTCAGGTCTATGATCGTTTGTCCGCGGACCGTGACCCAAGTGGGTTCCGTGCCTCGGTTCACGATGTTAAGGTTAGTGGAGAATAAGTATGTGGATAGTGACTCACCCCTGGTGTTTGATACTTCACTACCCCATAGTGGGTGATGCGCGTTTGAGTCGGTGCAGATGATCAGGTCCAGGTTGGCGTTTTCGCAGTGTTGAACCAGATCAGTCAGTTCTTTTGGTGGGCAGCTTTCGTCGTCGCCAGGCATGTAGGACGAGGCTAGTACTAGATTCGGGGTATCATTACCAATCTGGAGCCTGATTGCTGTCAGGTCTCTGGAACAGAATTGGGTTAGTGGTGTGATCGGTATATCTTGGGGTATGTAAATGCAAGTTCGAGGTTTATCTATATTATATGTATTTGATATCAGTTTACCTCCAATGTTTCCAAGTCCGCATATCTTGTCATTTCTGACCCACGGCTCTTGGATCATTGCTATGGTTCGGGGATTGGTCTCCAGCACCCTGCGTAAAGTAGCTGTGGCAGTTTGACTGTGCTGAAGGTTGGTCTGGATGATCGGGATTGGGTTTGGTGTGGTCGACGACGGCGTCGGAATGGAGTTAGGAAGAGGTGGAGCCATCGGAAAGTGTTTCTCCCTCCTCCATCCTTCGCCAGTCGTCAGTGGGTGAGGACGCCAACAGCTGCGCCGTCCATCCGGGGGATGCAGGTGCCTTATCGGCATCGGCGTCAGCCATGGCTGCTCGGGCCATTTCTTCCTCGAGCGTGTCCATGTCCTTGTCGGTGTCATTTGTCTCCGTCTTGGTCAATTCAGTGCTGTCTTCAGTTTTGGGATGGGTCTGGGGGTAGAAGCGAACGTATATCGAACCCAGAAGGTACGATATACGTCGCTCCCGACCCAAGACCTTGTCAACTTCATCGGTGGGTATACCCAGGGTCAGATATGTCCCAAAGTTATCCCCACCGACTTTGGTTGCCCTGTATAGCGACCACCTCCCAATGTCGTACCAAGCATTCTGACGGATCAGAAGGCTCTGGAGCAGCGCAATGTCCCCATTGAACCTGGGAACAAAGAGCGCCGCTCGGACACGGGTCGGCACGTCGGACTGTCTCATGACTGTCAGTGTCTGGTCGGTGTTAGGGAGTTTCAGCAACGGTGTGTTCAGTGTCAACCAAGTCAGGGCATTGTCGTCCTCACACCACATCTGCACGGTGCCGTCCGTCACCCGAGGGTAACCTCGGAAGGCCGGGAGTGGTTTCGTGGGGTCTGACATGATCAGGAGTTTTTCTAGTTCCGATTTGACGTAAGTCGCCTCGTCACTCGTCAGGTCTCTCGAGGGGGGAGGGCAGCAGATCGCTACGGCCAACCGCGCCGGAATATCCTTCGTGGCCCGCGCGTATGTTCTCTGCTCCCCTTGAGCGGTCTGGGTCCTCACCCGTTTCGGATCCCCCTGCAGTGCGCTCGGTGAGGCCGAGTCGTCCGGGCGATCTCTCTTCGCCGCCCCTGAGCCGCTTGGCCCAGGTTGTGGCTTAGAGGTACCCGGCGTAGTGCGCCCAGTTGGGATCCGAAACTGGCGATTAGTCCCAGCCCGTTTCCCCCTCTTCTTCATGTGCTGTCTGTCAGTTCGGTCCTGGGTCTGGTCAGTGGTTTCGGCGGATTCCGCTGCCAGCGAAGGCTTTTCGCGTCGGGTGACCCCGTCGCGTACTTGCCCCCGCTCGCGTGTTTCCGCGTCCGGCCTTTTTCCGTGTTGGGTTTCCCCTTCACGTACTGCGGGCTGGTCGCGTACTCCGGCAGTTTCCGCGTCCGGCCTTTTTCCGCGCTGGGCGAACCCTTCGCGTAATTCGGGCTGGTCGCGTATTCCTGCTGAGCTAGCCACCTGCACATCGCGCTGGCCGAGGCCTGCGCGGATCTTGCGCATGCGGTTGCTCAACTCCCTCTCCCTAATACGGATTTTTTCGCGCTTAGAGGAAAGCAAGCGTACTTCGTCCGCTGGGATTGGGGTGAACCCACCTGAGCCATCAACTTTTCCCGAACCTAGTTCTGGGTCAGCGTCTCTCAGTCTAGCCTCGGTCTTCGCGCGCTGTCGTGCTAATGCACGCAGTTCGTCACCGAGGCTGGTCAGTTGGGCTTTGTCCGTGTCGTTGTCAGGGTTATGCGTTACGCTGTTCCTAACGATGCTCTGTTGCCAGGCACTCGTGGACGGTAAGCTCAGTGTCGGTCTGATCGGTGCTTGCGCACCAGTCATGTCAGGGTCAGTAGGCGCAAAAATAGCGTCCGGTGTAGTCGGCTCTGGCGCTGTAGAGATAGCAGCCTGGTCTGTGCGGGGTAGGGGCGCTGTCGAAACAGCAGCCTGGTCTGTGCGGGTTAAGGGCGCTGTCGAGACAGCAGCCTGGTCTGTGCAGGATAGTGGCGCTGAGGCAGCAGCCGGTCGCGCTGAAGGCGCGACCTCAAAAAGCAGAGAGGTGCCCCCTCCCAGAATACGATGGGGGCTGACCGACGAGTCGGCATGGGATTCCCCGGCTTGGCCGGGACCCACCTGGGTAGTTTTTTTGTCTACCTGCTTTTTCATTTTTTTTTGAAGAGTTGGTGGGCTTTTTTGGAACCGAGGTTGCCCGTCCTCTGGATCGATAGGATGGCGGGATGAAAGGAGGGAGTGAGTTTGGGGTATAGGAAGACGGGAAAATAGGGGGTATCGGGTTACCCCTAGCCTGGGATTTGGCTTCGGGGAACTTCTCTTGTCCGGAGCCTCACCCGAGGCACTCCGGAAGGGGATCAACCTCAAGCAGTCAGGAAGCGGTCCCCAAGCCGGAGCTGGGCTATCCGCAACCTGCCCACCCGCTCGGTTGCATGAGAAGAAGTGCCTGGCGGTCCGTGACGGCCCGCCATGTTGGTACGTGTACCGCCATGTCAGGTCGCCACAGCCAGCCCCGAGACACGTTTTGAGACCGTAACACGTTTTGACAGATGTTATTGTATCGATACTTTTAAAATTGCGATTGTGTAAGCTTTTGAAGCGATAAAATTTTAGAGTGGTCATAATAGGCACCGTAAATTTTTATAATTCACCACATTTCCACCGCAGTTTGTTAGTCACTTGTGTGATACGTAATACCAATTTTATGAAATTGTCAGTTGACAACTAAGTTTAGTGTGCAACGAATGCTAGTTGTCAACTGTTATTGAAAAAGTTAGCCAATAGCCCCCCTGAAGTGAACTGTTAAAGGGATGGAGGGATGGGTGTATAGCTCCATCGGTCCATCCTTCTTTCTCGCTTGCACGCCTGACATTCAAACACATCATAGCTGCGTATTATGGAATATGCATGAAAAAATATTTGTTATATCTATCCAGTGTATCAATAAACATACAAAAATAGAATTCTAATTAATAATAATAATATTCCACAACTATCACACAACGCTGTCTAGTCCCAAGCTAAGCAGACCTTGTGTTATGAGTACTAGACAACTGATAAACATAGGTACTTATATATTTTTAAATACATACATATTTTATATATTTTTGACATTATAATTAATACTGTACTTACGACATTATTTTATATCGCTTGTAATTATATTTGTAACTGTTTGACACCTTATTTGAATATTATCCAATAACTCAAAATTCTATCTCGTTTTTTCTTTATTCTTTATTATATGTTATTTGCGTGCATATTGTACCTGGATTCAACACAATGCAAATTGTTTTATGAATAAATAAATGAAATGAAATATTATAGATAAATTACACCCAGACACAGAACAAATAATCGTGCTCATCACACAAACATTTGTCCTGGGTGGGAATCGAACCCACGACCTCCGGCATAGCAGTCAGGACCACTAACCACTAGACCAACAGGTCAGTCAAATTGTGAAAACAATATCAAAATTGGTATAAAAGCAAACAAGATATAACAATTTTAAACAAATATATCTGTCTCTCTGGCCAAGACGCCGTTTTCTATGGCGGCCGTGGGGGTGTCATGGCCTTTGACATCAAAGACCATATCGGACTTCTTTTATTAGCATCTTTGAAGTTATTTATCTGCGTTGTTGTTGTTGATAAAGATATTTTATTTCATGTTTGTTTACCACTGCCAGTGACCATGTTTATTTCCTATTGATTTATCACCAGAGGAATTATTTTATTTTTAATTTAATTTTATTTTAAAGAGCAGATTTTTTTATGACAGTGTCAGAAATATAGCAGAAAAATTTCTTCCTGCAAGAAGTGTATAAAGAAGAATGTTCATATTTGACCTGACTGTGTATAGAAATGAAATAAATCTTAAAATATAGCTTATTGAATTGTATATTAATTACGCTTATCACAATGTTAAAAGAAACGCAGGAAAAAAAGATATTTTTACATTTATTTAAGCTAATTCTAAACGTATTGTCATATTTTGAACGCATCCAAACCATCAATTCTTTAAAACGTTCCATTTTACAAATTGCTGGTTGACCATATTTAACTTTGTTCCTTAGTTTTATACTTATTTTACGTTTAATTCGACCAGTAACTATTTTTTTATTAGTAATGGGATAAAGTAAACAATTGAAAAATAACACAATAATTGAATTAAATTAATCATTCAGTGTTTCATTGAGTGTGCGCAAGTGAAATGGATTTTTTTGACATTTGACAGTTCTGTGATTTGCATCGGCGCAGTCCTTTGTTGTTGCGCTCGCGTCTCGTTGTGTACTGTGCCATTTTGTACATATGTGTTTCTTCTTATTACGACCCTATTTACCGCCCCTGGACCCCGATATCTTCCTCATCTGACGACCTTTGCTTACCATACCTGATACCGTTGTAAATCCGTTCTGTTGACAATGCCGCCATCAGCAACAAGTCGACGTATACTTTGCATAAACTGCAATGTCTGCATAAATACGTTTCGACGTTATCTCGTTCATGAGCTGAATACAAGAGTTATTTCATTACTTAGCGAGTGGATATCACCAGTAATCGTAAGTATTTTATGCTCATTACCTATTTTTAATCTAAAAATCATATTATGTATAAGAATTACACAAAGATCTTAAACAATGTGTAACATAACACATACAACTGTTTGAAAAATGTGTTTATACAATGATTATTTACAATAATCTTAGTTTTGAACCTGTTGTTTATTGTTATGTGGAACTATTTCTTCAACATAACCTCCTGGTAATGAGCTATTGAATATTTTGTAATCAAAAGAAGTTTATATTGAGTTTCCTGTTTCAGATTACTGAGGAAGATTACATTTGTGAACCTTGTAATGAACTCCTCATGAGAACAGTAACAAGCTTCCGGGTCATCTCAACCAGGACGTAGACAAGTGTGCAGTATTTGTGGACGGTCTACACTTAATCGTCAGAGCCATGCTATTGTTATTGACAATCCTTCAGAAGAGCAAAGACAGATTAATGCTGTTATACAAACAAGAATTGCACCACGTCAGGTATTTATGTTTCTATATTGTTTATTATAATATATCTTCTGGATATCAATAATTATACCTGATAGTGATGGATCTACTATGCTGTAACACTTTTCACCATAAAAAAATAATTATGTAGGTACATAATTATAATACTTTTAACATGAAAATAATAGGTACGTAATATTATTGTTTTTTTGACCTTGAATGTAGTGACATGTCTTTTTATCCTTTAAAAATAATACCAATGATACCTGATATTAATTCAATGTTTTCTTTAATAGATATCATCATCTGATAAAATATGCCATGCATGCTGGATGAGCTGCAAGCGTGCTGCCACACGTATTGAGCATGCTGATGATGCCCGTGGAGTTTCTACTACTGAAGAAGTTGAAGTTGAAACAGGTGACTCTGAGCCATACACTGCTGAACAAGTTCATGAAAGTCTTGAAGTGCCTTCTGTTGCATCAAGTGAAATGACAATGGAAAATTATAGACGGGCAGCAAATACTGCTTCTCACTGCCTTTTTCCTCAATGCACTAATATTAATCTGCACAATTTGTCAGATTCATTTAGGGCTACAATATTCAGTACATATAAATATTATATCCCTGTGCACAGCCGTGTTTGTACAGAACATAGACTGAGTAACCAGTGGAGCAATCTCTATGATTCGAGTAATAGCATTAGAACATTTACTTTACAACAAGTGGAACATATTTTTTCATTTGTCAATGCTTTCAAGCCTTACCTTAACTTCACAAATGTAGAAGGTATCCAAGAAATTGAAGATAACATATTTTTCTTTTGGACTGGAAGGTCTAAACAAGATTTTTTCACTCTTATTAATGAAGTTCCTCGCATACAAGGAATGCACAATGGCCTTTTGGGATTAGCTGCATTATTAATCAAAATGAGGACCGGTGAATCAGATGTTCGCTTGGCTACATTATTGGATGTACCACGTAGTACATTAGAAAGGCTAATGAACAAAAGCAGGGAAATCCTGGTTCAAGATTTTGTACCTATGCACCTGGGTATTACTCACATATCGAGAGAAAGTCTAATGGATCATAATCTGACAATACCAAATGGTATATACAATGAAAACTTCACAAATGCTATTATTATTTGTGACGGTACATACATAAATATAAATAAAAGTTCCAATTACTCCTTCCAAAAGGATACATATTCATTACATAAGTATAAAAATCTATTAAAGCCATTTTTATTTGTGGCATGTGATGGTTACATCCTCGATTGTTTCGGTCCATACAAGGCTACCACATCCGATGCCGATATAATGATTTCCCTCTTTGATTATGAAAACGCTCCTCTTAGATTATATTTTCAAGAAAACGATGTGTTCATATTGGATAGGGGATTCCGTGATTCCATAAGAATGCTGGAAGGTTGCAATTACCGGCCATACATGCCTGAATCTCTATTAGAAGGCGAACACCAACTAACAACACAGCAGGCCAACCGGAGCCGCTGTGTAACAATATGTCGTTGGGTAGTTGAGGCAGTAAATGGACACTTTAAAAGGGACTTTAAGCTCCTGAGGCAAGACTATTTTAATAAATCAGTCCTGAACATGATGCAGAATTTTCAAATAGCTGCCAGTTTACTAAACAGATTTGGTGTTCGTTTTCAGGATAGAAATGATGCTAATGAAATAGTGACAATTATTAGAGAGAGAATTAATTTTGAAAATAATTTAGCCAGATTAGTTGAACAACTAAACATGAATAGAAGATCAACTGCTTTTCAGAGTATTACTGCTGACCGAGATAATTTATTTTTGTTTCCTAGATTAAGTTATAGTGAATTAATATTATTTGCTCTAGGTACTTACCAAATAAGACAAGCAAGGTCATATTATGGAGAACATATAAGATTTCACGGATCATATCGAATAGAAGTATGTATGGATACACAAGACTTTTCTCAATATAATCTTAGAGGAAGTGGTGATAAAACTCTAATAAGAGGAAAAATCAAGTCCAGGCACATTTCAAGAAAACAATATTATGTTTATATTTTAGTAGAAAATAATGTGTCTGGCAGAAACGGGATAGTTGAATATTGTTGCAATTGTTTGGTAGGTCGACGAACCATTGGATGTTGCGCTCACGTGATGACGGTAGTGTGGTACCTTGGATGGGCTAGGTACGAAAACAATATATCTGCTCCAGCAGAATTTCTGGATGACGTAGTTGTAAGAGATTTGGATGAAAATGATGAATATCAATAAACTATTCCACTGTAACATAGTGTTTTATTTATTTTCCCCGTTTCATTCAACAGGTATGTAGGTTGGTAAATAAGTGATCATTTTTGAAAACATGAATTAAGTTAGGCATTTTAGAGCTAGGTATATATAGAAACTATCTGACTAGATAAGGTGTCGTTTTTATAGGTACTAAAAATAAAATATACGTTAGTAAGTACTTATGAGAAGGTACCTGCTACTATTTTGTACTGCTGTGTTATTATCCATTAGAACGCCACTGGGAAGTTATATAATATACTGTAATGTTATATTATACCTACTGGGAAGATAAATAAATTAATCTAGTTAGTATACAAGGTGCAGTTTTGAAGCTGCAAAAAATTTCAGGAGGTAATTATGTTAGTGATTCTCGACCCGAATCAATAATAAAATGAGTAGGTATTTTTTTTTATTTTTTAAAAATCGGTACGTGTGAACTACCTTTTTTAAAACGCGGCCAGTCTGATACTCGTCTTATAACCGCGCTTTCACACACACAAACACGCAAACAATAATTTCATTGATCCAAAGCAACTACTATCCCCCGCACAACCCCCTCTCTCCCAATAGCCACACCCCCGCGGCCATCGATCAATCGATTTAGTGATTTAGTGTGATTGATGTCGCCGGCGTGTGCATACGCTTGCAATATCCGCCCCGCAGGTGCGCCTTCAGTTTACGGTTGCGATATCTATCTAGTGATAAAGATGACGGACCAATACTCCAATGTAGAGTTGGTAGAGATGGTCCGCTTGTATGCTATCAGTGGAGACAGCGTATCTCGAGCTATCGAAATGTTTATTGAACTATTCCCCAATCGGCAACGTCCATCTCAAAGGGTAATGCTGGCTGCTACGCAGAGACTCCGTGAGTTTCGGCAATTCGACGTTCCCCGGCATGCTGACGGTCGCGGCAACGAAGGCCTGCCTGTCGCCTTGCAGGAAGATATCCTGCAATACTTCCAGCGAGAGCCACGGGCCAGCACGCGGGATGCTGGTCGACGGTTTGGAGTGCACCATTCCACTGTGTGGCGGCTACTGAATAAAGAACTGCAGCATCCGTTTCATTACTGCAAAGTACAGGACCTCCACGAAGCCGATAACGCCGCGCGAGTTACATTTTGTCGCTGGTTGCTGGAACACCAAGACGCCAACATCCTGTGGACGGACGAGTGTTTATTTACTCGAGTTGGCGTCTACAATGTTCATAACGAACACTGGTGGGCTCACCGCGAACATAACCCGCGCGTGACTAAGCGGCACTCGTTCCAAGTCAGGTTCAGCCTAAATGTGTGGGCTGGCATAATAGGGGACCAACTGCTTGGACCTTATTTTATCGACGGTCACCTCACCAGTGCCACATACCTGGAGCTGTTGCAACACGTCGTCGAGGAGATGTTGGACGAGGTTCCCCTGTCACTTCATCACAACTTTTTCTACCAGCAGGACGGTGCACCTCCTCACTACGGTCGGCAAGTACGTGAGTACTTAAGTGAAAGGTTTGGCACACACTGGATTGGCCGCGGTGGTCCAGTGGCTTGGCCTCCGCGTTCTCCGGATCTCACACCCCTTGACTTTTATTTGTGGGGAGATTTAAAAAGACTAGTGTACACAGAGGAAATCACCAGTGCTACACAATTACGTGAAAAGGTGATCAGTGCTTTCGACACTTTAAAAACGAATGTGTTTGTGCTACGTAAATTAAAAGAAAATCAGCAACGTCGTGCTAGATTGTGCCTGGAGTGTGAAGGTGGAAACTTTGAACAATACCTCCAGATAACATAAGTAGGTAATTTATTTATTTTATTTGTACATAGACAATCATTTGTAAAAAAGTTGTTAGCCGAATCAATTTGATTAGTGTACTTAAATAAGTTGATTTAAAATTTTTAACTACGCCAAAAATACCTACCTATCAGGCAAGATTCAATCACTTAAAAACCCTAACACATAAGTAGGTACCTACTAAACTAGCACAAATTATCTTGAGGTATTTTTGTCGGTCCTCAGCCCGTTAAAAAGTAGGAAGGAAAATTTCATATCAACCAACTTAATCCCTTATAAACGAAATTATTAGGTACGAAAAATTGACCTTGGGAATGAATTTACCTACAGCGCGACTGCCGAGTGCCTACATGCCGCTCGTACCTAAACACCGCGCGCGCGCGGCGCGTTTGATAAACGGAGCGGGAGGACATAGTCAACAACCTACATACAACATACCAACATTAGTGCGTCTCAATCACGGTCTCAGTAATAAAGCAAAACTATGGTTCAAAGTTCAAAGTTGTGCAGCAGGGACGCGAATATTGCTTACGTGATCATGTAAGGTTTATTGATCTCGGCCTAACAATTTTATTCATCAGCTGATAGGTAACTAAGACGTCAACGTGAACTTTTCTTTTAAAAGATTTTCGCATTGCATTGTAGTGATGCTTAAAAATGAGTTATTAATTAGCGAAATTTAAGACAATAATGTACATTATTAAATGATTATCGAATTCGAACTACATCTAAGGCTAAATTATTTCGTAGAATAAGTGGGCGGAGCCTCGTACAGGTTGATGCACTTACACACACAGTGACATGACGTGCGATAAATCGCAACGGGTGATTCTGTGTTTTTTTAAAAGTTTATTTAGAGGATTATTCTGAAAAACACTTAAAATTAGGAAAATAAAATAACAAGTATTATTGATTATTGACCAGGTATCGTATTTTTATATGATTATTTATGAGTTTTATTACAACCTCTTGAAATTTTGTGCAGTTTCAAAACTGCACCTTGTATACCTAGGTATACTTAATTAAATTAAAAGCAATTATTAGTGTGATAACAATGTACTTATTTAACCACAAATTGTACAAATTATGTGGTGTTAGCCAGCAGGTAGGTAGGTAACCAAATGTTAGTCTTAGAAAATAAATAATTTGTAAGTAAGTACTGGAGAATGCAGTTTTCAACTCGACACTCATTTTATAGTGACAATCATGGAGTCTTAGCATTGACTTAGCCAGGGGCAGATAGTTTCAAGGAATTAACTGAGTAAAAAAGATGTTTTAGACCATAGTTAGCTAAATATTCCTATTTAAGAGTAAACTACGAGCGTTATTAATTATTTCATGCACGTTTGTTTCATTAATTCTGGTGACGGCAAATCCTAACCTAAAAAGAAACATTCATATTTTTTGAACTTCGTGGCGTTTAAATTGCCGAAATGACTATTAGACATTACTTTCTAAACTTACGGGAAGTATTTCTACTATATCTTATAACTATACATATATACTTTCATCATCAGGTTTTTAAATGTATGGAAGGTGGGCATTGTTCTTTGTTAACCTCACCGTACGTGACGTAGAAAGATCTTTTTCAATGAAAAATACTAATAAAAATTGTATGTTATTTATCTTTGTTTTATTTGTCTTATCTATCTCTGAGGTTTTTTTACTATTTATTTGTAATATTGTTGGCCACACGGGATTTTTTTGATTAGCAATCCCAGGAAGATCCATATTAATAACAACATTTTGATGTATGTACATGAATAACTCTACCTCATTCCAACCTCTGTTTATCACTAACATAACATAATCAGCCTTATAATGTTCCCACTTGATTTAGTTAGTTAGGTATCTAATTGTCTAAACAAATGGAACAAAAGTAAAGTCAAGTGGTACCTAGGTACTCGTAGGTACTTGGATATTGTCAATATTGTAATATAACTTTGTTGATTTCGGCCACAAAATTACCTATCTATTTTATGATTCAGCTATGCGTTCGTAGGATATTTTTAAAAGATGATAGGTAGGTAGTTCACGATTAGTAATATTGTGAACACGATTATTTAAAAAACATTACAGCCGGCCGCCGCGCCAGCAAAAAATTACGAACCTAATAGTGAAAAATGATGATACGAAAAGGAACACGAATCGTCCTCGTATCTATAAACTGCAACAATAACCTACCTGATAAACCTATAATAATTATCATATAATAGCAAGAAATAAGAGCCACTTTACGAGTGTTGAAAATGTTATAATTACTTACCTTTCGGGATCCTTTGGAAGAGTAAACAATGAAAAGTCCACATTTTTGTTGTTATTCATGCACCCATATGCTATGCAGTATCTATTGGCTTTTTGCGTGCCCATATTTATAATAAAACCTCTGTAGAAATGCGAAAATATTTTTTGTTAGCGCGCGTCAAGCGGCATGCGGCAGTTCGAACACGCGTGTGACACTCAACTGAACTAGCCTTATAAAAGAGGCCCCGAGACGTAGGTATAAATTCAAGCCTACAGTAAGAAGTGCGCCAGGCCTGCCACTACTGGAACTCAGGCCTCCTCTCTGGGAATGGCAAAGACAATGGGAATGACAGGGAATGGGTCGTAATCTACGCGGGCCCAGTGCGGGTTGGTGGATGGATATAACATGTCTTCGAATTTTTGGTTCTAGGACATGCCGGTTTCCTTGCGATGTTTTCCTTCACCGTTTTGAGAGCAGTGGTGATGAAATAAATTTACACAAAGTAATGCGGCTGGCTGAGTTTGAATCCGCAACTTAATACTCGTAAGTCGGGGCCATTTACCGCTAGGCCACCTATGCTCTTTATCACCTATCAGAATATTTTTAGTTAATTACAGAAATATTCCAATTTATACCGATGTGGTCATTAGGGTGAATAAGTAAGAATCTACCTATTAAATGCTCGTAATGATCGGTTAACCCGTAGAATGCTAAAAATCTTCAATTAAAATTGAAAACTAATTAATTATGTATTCTGGTCGGTCAAGTCAATTCTATAAGGTTCGTAATGAATGTTGGTATGCAAAAAGTATTTTACTGATATTTTGTGACGCATGACGTGTTTCTATTTACTTTTTGAATTGATATAAATTTTATGTAATCACTCTTCTGGCCAGCGGCTTCACCAGCAGTTAAGTCATAAGTCATTTAATTTCATAACAATGGAACATAAAAAAACTTTTTACAAAAAAAAATACAACAGACTTCAAAGTAAAAAAAAAACACTGAAAAGTGCAAAATAACTTTAATTTCGGAAGTCGGTGTTTCTATAATAGTTTTGTCTCTTCGTTATTTAACACCGACTTAAAGTTATTTTGCACTTTTCAGTGTTTTTTTTTTTACTTTGAAGTCGGTTGTATTTTTTTTTGTAAAAAGCTTTTTATTTTACACTTTTTAGTTATGGTACCACCACTAAAAAGTACCCCTCAACCAAACTTAAATACCTTATAGCCAGAGTGCATCTCATGACAATTCTAATAATCCCAAACATGGTTAGATTACATTAATTTATTACAGAGTTCCGGTAACCTAACCTAACCTAACCTAACCTAACTTCAGGCTTCATCATTAGATCAGTTCGATATATTCCCCCTCTACTTTTAGTCAGTCATCGACTACACGTATAAACAAAGCAATTTTACTTGTTACGACGGTTCTGCTGTGATCCTATGAGGAGTTCTGTTCCATATCTTCGAAGTTCATGATCAGATCATAACAATATTTCTATGGGACCAACTCGGAAGCATAACCTTTCAATAAAAAAAAAAAAATTTCAAAATCGGTCCACAATTGACCGAGAAATCGGTGAACATACATAAAAAATAAAAATAAAAAACATACATTCAACCGAACATATAACCTCCTCCTTTTTGAAGTCGGTTAAAAAGGAAGTTAGTGATAGCATGACGGTTGACAGGATAGAATGGAAAAAAAAAAACGTGTTGCGCCGACCCCAAATAAGATGGGACAAGGGCAGGAAGATGATGATGATGGAACATTGTGTTGAAAATGAAATATAAAAAATAAACATTAAAAATTAAACAATTGCAGTAATAGTCAAAGTCGAAGTATGAACGTCGGAAGTTTTCCTGATGTTGTTGAAATCTCTACGGACTGGACTAAGCGTTTCGCCTCGTCGTTTATATTATACCGCGTACATCGAAGGACTGGAACAATTTGCCTGCTGCGGTCTCGTCCGATTATAATTTAGGTGTCTTAGGGTAGAGTGAATAGGCTCTTTTAATAAACTAGTGCGCCTCAACATTAACTTTTGCATCACTGCTTACCATTGGGTGAGATCGCAGTCAAGCACTAGTTTATATGAACAAAAAAAACAGTTCTTTGCCGAAAGATGTCCACATAGTCCTCCCCCAAGTGTCGTCATAACAAACGGTCTTGTGCGTCTTGCATTCATCAGATTCCCGCTCACCAGGACATCGTGTTTCAATGCGCCATCGCCACTCCAGAACCTCAAGAACTGATGGTTGATGGGGCCGTAACCCGTGGACTTTCTGTTCTGCGAGCAATGTGCCCTGCCCACTAAACTATCACTTAAGTTTGGCGATTCTTTGGGCTATATTGGCACCCTTGATTCTTCTGCGGATATCTTCATTCCTGATGCGATCACGCTAGAAAATTCCGAGGCATAGCCCTTTCCAATTCCCTGCCTTCTGATCAATGGCATCATAATTCTCCTCCACCGAGGTCATTCTTTTTGTGTGTTCACCAGCATACAGGGAAGGTAGGTAGGTAGTTAGGGTAGGTAGGTAAGTAGCGTAGGGTAGGTAGGGTAGAGTAGGATAGATTAGGGTAGAGTGGAATAGAGTAGTCAGTTGACTGGAGCGAAGCCGGGCGGGCAAAAGCTAGTATTAAAATTTATGTGGAAATGGATTCAAACATACATAACATGCAACGAGTCACTAATACTAATACTATTTACTTACTTACTAGTTTTAATATTTACACAACTATCACACAACGCCGGCTAATCCCAAGCTAAGCAGAGCTTGTGTTATGGGTACTAGACAACTGATAAACATATTTATATATATAGATAAATTACACCCAGACACAGAACAAATGATCGTGCTCATCACACAAACATTTGTCCTGGGTGGGAATCGAACCTACGACCTCCGGCATAGCAGTCAGGGCCACTGACTAATAGAGTGATAGCCAGGCCAGACCAAGTGTCCATCATGCATCTATCATTAAAAAAATTACTGTCCAATTATTATTTTTCTCTTTTTTCTATATTATCCGAATCTATATAGACTTAAATTAACTGGCGTAACTCCTTAAACATAATTTATATTTAATAGAATATCTAAAAATGACAAAACCAAAAATCTCAAGTAACGTAATTACATTAAAACGCAAACTTATTCAGCAGGTATTCACCCCGCTGTTAGATCTATTAGTTAAAATAATATAAGTTTGGAATTACACTAATATTATAAAACGGAAAGTGTGTTTTTGTTTGTTACTTTTCCACGCTCAAACGGCTGAACAGGCTTCAATGAAACTTGCTACACGAGTACATCATATTCTGGAATAGCACTGATACTTTTTATCACACTGATAATATATTTATGGGTTATTTTTTAGGGTTCCGTACCTCAAAAGGAAAAACGGAACCCTTATAGGATCACTTTGTTGTCCGTCTATCTGTCTGTCTGTCTGTCAAGACCCTTTATCTCGGGAACGCGTGGAGGTATCGAGTTGATATTAAAACCATATACTCAGGTCTACGGTCCCTCGAAGCTGTGAAAAAATCAAACTTCTGAGATAACGAAAAAAAAAGATACGGCCTGAAGGGATGATGGAAGGAAAAAACGTATATTTCGACACTCTCAAGGAAATCAAAATTTATAGGGTACTTCCCGTTGACCTAGAATCCTGAAATTTGGCATGAAGCAAGGTCTCGTAGAACAAGTCTAGGAAAAAATCTGAAAACTGTAAATTTGTAATTACGTCACAAAAAAAAAACATTTTTGCGATTCGGAAAAATCTTCGTAACTCAATTCGGGAATTGAAAACTGTTTTCATAGATAAGTTTATACGGAACCCTCAGTGCGCGAGTCCGACTCGTACTTGCCCGTTTTTTTTATTATAACGCGGGCGAAGCCGCTGGGGGCACCAAGTTATTTAATATTTTTCTTTCAAATTCATAAATATCAAACATCGTTTATTGTTTGGTATGAACTCTATATATTATCCCACAAGTAAGTACTAAAACTGATAAGAATATCACTCAAAATGAGCTCCTTGCTTTTTGGCAGCCGTGCTAATGAGCCTTAAAGCTGTCTTCAGCAGTTAAATGGGTCATGAAAGATTAAAATGCCTCAGATAAGGGATAAATGAAACCATTGCAGTTGGGTGCATAATGCGATTAACTTCTGTAAAGACGTTTGTAGCCCCACATAGGAACTAAAAAGTTCAAAATCCTGCATCACGCAATTAGATTTCAACATATACTACAGCCCGATATTATCTATCGAGCAGTTGCCCAGATCAGCCCGTAGCCAAGTTACAACCGTTTCGTTTCGATTCTCCTATCGTCGATCGCCTCTAGTCGGCCACGCCTCCGATTCCTTTGTTCTGACGTCATCTCAACACTCAGTCACGTGGTCAGAACAAAGGAATAGGAGGTGTGGCCGACTCGAGGCGATCAACGAAAAGAGAATCGAAACGAAACGGTTGTAACTTGGCTAGGGGGGCTGATATAAAACCCGTCTGGTCGGAAGAACCCTTTGGAATTGAGGTATGTGGGACTTTACACCCTATTCCGCATACTTCCAAACTGAACCAGTACGATACTTGAATGTCTCTAAGTCTACCGCAGCTTGGGCAGTAAGCACCGCTTCCACCCTTTTTTAGGGTTCCGTACCTCAAAAGGAAAAAACGGAAGCCTTATAGGATCACTTTGCTGTCCGTCTGTCTGTCTGTCTGTCAAGACCCTTTATCTCGGGAACTCGTGGAGGTATCGAGTTGAAATTAAAACCAGGTCTGCGGTCCCTTGAAGCTATGAAAAAATCAAACTTCTGAGTTAACAAAAAAAAAAAGATACGGTCGTTTATGTCGCAAAAAACGTATATTTCGACACTCCCAAGGGAATCAAAATTCATAGGGTATTTCTCGTTGATTTAGAATCCTGAAAATTTGGCATGAAGCAAGGTCTCATAGCACGCACAACTATAGGAAAAAATCTGAAAACTGAAAATTTTTAAATCAGTGTAGTGTTCAACTTTAAAAGCCGATACCTAATCTGACCCTATATTCTGGGCACGTCATATTTATGGCGGTAAGTCCCCTCTTTGAGGCGTGGCTGGAAAGACCTCACGGCGTCCTCACCTTCCACATGACGCAGGTCCTCACCGGACATGGTAAGTTCGGGAGGTTCCTGCACCGAATTTGTGCGGAAGAAACGCCCGGGTGTCACCATTGTGTGGACCGCCCGGAGGACACGGTGGAGGTGTGCCCCGCTTCGGCAGAGCAACGCGGTGTCCTCGTGGGGGCGATCTCTCGCGCCGGGCCTTGGTACAGGCCATGGTCCGGAGCGAGGAGGTGTGGCATGCGATCGCCTCCTTCTGTGAAGCAGTAATGCTAGCAAAGGAGGCGGCTGAACGCGTGAGGCAACGGTCCTCACGCCCCAACTGCCGTCGGGATTCCGATCCCGATTTCCGGCCACCGTAAGCGCGGGCTTGCGGACGACGAGCGATGGGTAGCTCGTCGTCCGACCGTCCGGTAACCGTCCAGACCGAGTCCAAGTCGTCGACGGCGCGTACTGTTCCACGCGCGCCTCAAGGAGATGTCAGCAGCAACTGAAGGGACTCAGCAGGGTCGAAGCCTACTGGGGCCAAGGGTCTGATTCTGAAAGGAAGACTCGGCCCTGGTACGAAAGACAACGAAGGAACAGGAGTGGGTTTTTAGTCAGTAAAAGTCTGACATTATCTCCTGCTCCGCCCAAGAGCGGGGGATGTGATAAGATGATTTTCCCACTGAAAAAAAACCCTATATTCCAATTTCAATTTGAAGTCACGTTGTTCTTTTAGCTTTAAGTAGATGTGATGCACATATTATACAGCAGTGCTATAAATTCTTCTTAATTATTTTATTGTACACAAAAAAGAAACTTAATACACAGTCATTTGACAATTCATGTACAAAAGCGAGATGGACTCTACAATAAGTTTTCTCCCAGCAAACCTTTGAGCGACGGAGAGAGATCACATTCGAGGGTAGCTGGATCCTAACCTCGAATGTATCTCTCTACAACATAAACCTACATAAATAAGTCCAAATATATAAAAACATACTAATTAATACCGATATATACAAATATTTTGTTGTGTATGGTGTGTTGTTGTTTTGTATGTTATATTAATTTGTATTTACATCGTCTGTTAACACTTGGTTAAAGTGAGCCGTAGAGTCGTAGCTTCCTGGTAATTATTTTCTCCTAAAACGTGGCAACATTTCAACAAAATAGACAAGCTGGGCCGACGCTTTTAAAAAAAAAATCACTTCCAGTCCAGCCATTTAGCGCAGCGCACTCCCAAATAGTGCCATTAACTTCAGTAGAAATGCAAATAAACTGGCAGGTTTGTGCGGGTCCCTAATTTCCACTCTGCTATACATAGGGTCGAAGTTTGTCCCTCTGTGCACTGCGAAATTGTTTGCAGGAATGCCTTTGTTTCGCCGGGTATCTGCCAAAAGCACAGCACAGATATCGATGCGTTTCGTCGTAGATTCGAATTTCCTTTTGTGTGACGATCACTAGGAGTTTGACATAGCCCTCCCGTATGATATAGGCATCTACCTACCCATAGATTTACAGACAACAAAGGAATCGAAGCTTATATGCTATTACACTAATAAATATAAAGGCGAAACTTTGTGAGTCTGTGCATGTGCGTGTCTGTGTGTTCGTTACTTTTTCACGATCGAACGGATGAACGGATTTTAATGAAATTTGGCGCACGGGGTAAACCATGTCCTGGAATAGCACATAGGATCCTTTTTTATTCCGGGATTATGTTCCCTAGGGACAATTTTTCTACTTTCACTAGTGATAAATATGATTCAATTCGAACCCTCCAGTGACAGAGAAGGCACGAGCATAGAGAGACTTTTGCTATGCAGTGGATTAGAAAGAACCTCAATTATAAACCATTTGTTTACGAGGTTATCGGGTAAAATTATTTGTTTTTGCCTGACGGTCAATCAATAACAGTAACAATTATTGTGCCAACGATTGCTTGCTACGTTAGCCTTTCCCGAAGCATTTTCCACCCTTTGCGGTTTACTCAATCGATTTGTGTTATTAAATATTTATAAACGTGATAATGGCGGGACCAACTCTTGTATCCGAATGATTCTACCACGTATATTTAGTACGTTTTAGTACTATTTTGTACCCTTCGTGAAATTTTTGTACCTCACACGGTGTAAACGGAATTTCACGATATTGTTGGCCCCGCCATTATAACGCGTTATAATGGCGGGACCATGCTTGTACGCCAAAACTACAATGAATTTCATCATTCTGATAAAACTAGTATTTAGTACGCGATTTAGTACCTCCGAAAATCAACAATAAGTGACGAAGATATTATTAGTTTCTTTATAAAATCATTTTTTTTATTTTTGACATTTTCTGCGCCTGAACAATTTGACGACCGAAATACGTCAGGTAAAAAGTTGCAGTTACATTTCGTGCAGGCGCTTTGTTATTATTTATGTATTTTATTTATATTATTACATAACACTATGTTATTAATAAATATTGAGTAGGCCACACAGGAAAATTATTATTGTAGGTTTTAATATCTTTAAATTTTAAGTAAAAATTGTAAAAATCATCAAAAAGTAGGATATACAGATTATGTATAGTAATCACTTTATACAATATATTAAAACGTACAATAATAATTTTCCTGTGTGGCCTAATCAATATTTATTAATAATATAGTGCTATGTAATAATATAAATAAAATAGATAAATAATAATAAAGCGCCTGCACGAAATGTAACTGCAACTTTTTACCTGACGTATTGTTGTTCGTCAAATTGTTCAGGCGCAAAAAATGTCAAAAATAAAAAAATGATTCTATAGAGAAACTAATAATATCTTCGTCACTTATTGTTGATTTTCGGAGGTACTAAATCGCGTACTAAATACTAGTTTTATCAGAATGATGAAATTCGTTATAGTTTTGGCGTACAAGCATGGTCCCGCCATTATAACGCGTTATAATGGCGGGGCCAACAATATCGTGAAATTCCGTTTACACCGTGTGAGGTACAAAAATTTCACGAAGGGTACAAAATAGTACTAAAACGTACTAAATATACGTGGTAGAATCATTCGGATACAAGAGTTGGTCCCGCCATTATCACGTTTATAAATATTTAGATTGCGGAGTAAGTTCCTTCTTGTTTAATTTTAATTCAAGGCTCAATGATAAACGCTATGAAAAGGAGCTATCACATAGATATAGTACATTTTGATACAAGTGGAGAAAGTTTGTCATTGCGACCGAGGTGGAATTTGCCCGAGCCACAGGCGAGGGAGTTATGGAGCCGAGGCAACACACAGGTTGCACTCGTGCTGTAGTGGCAGATTTCCACGAGTATCAAACAACGTTTTTCAATACATTTACGAAGAAATAAATAAACTGGGAGGACACAGCTATCTCTGGAAAACGGTATCCTAATGCGTGGACATAAAATTGTAATTCCAGAGGAATTATGGGAAAAAATCATAGCGGAACTACATAGCTCGCATTTAGGTATAGTTAAAATGAAAAGCGAAGCGCGCTCGCGACTGTGGTTCCCGGGCATCGACGCGGCACTCGAGAGCGCGGCGCGCGCGTGCGCCGTCTGCGCACAGCTGCGCCCGGCGCCGCCGCGCGCCCCGCTCGCACCATGGCCACATCCACCACACGCATTCTATAGGATACATATTGATTTCTTGGGGCCGATGCATGATCGAATGTATCTAATAGTTGTTGACGCTTACTCGAAATGGGTCGAATGTTACACGATGAAGTCCACAATTTCTTCAGACGCAGTGATCGAGCGCTTATACGAATTAATGTCTAGGGTAGGGGTACCGGCGACCATTGTTAGTGATAACGGCACATCATTTACTTCTCAAAAATTTGCTGAGTTTTGCAAAATAAACGGCATTCGTCAAGTATTTTCACCCGTCTACCATCCAAGCAGTAACGGTCAAGTCGAGAGCGCTGTAAAAATAGTAAAAAGGGGAATTAAAAGTATAATACTGTCAAGCCCAGATAAGAAAAATTTGGATAGTAACATTAACAAATTTTTATTTGACTATCGTAACTCGACTCATAGCTCGACAGAACGCACGCCGGCTGAACTTGTATATGGCCGACAACTTAGAAGTAGATTAGATTTGCTAAAGCCAACGCCGACGCCTTCTTTGTCGGAACTTTCATCAACGATAGAACACAAACAATCGTTACAGAGTAAATATTATGGGGGTAAGAAGAGTAACGACTTTGCAACGAATGAAGAAGTTTTAATAAAAAGATTTGAAAATGCAAAGAAGTACTACTGGATTAGAGGAACTATAGTTAATAAAATCGGTAATGTTTTATATAAAGTTTTTGTACCGGAACTGAACTCCTATGTAACTCGTCACAAAAACCAAATAAGGAAACATCATCACAGTATCGCTGTATCAACATGGGATATAGAGAGTTTACCCGATATTCCGGAGCCAGAGGCGGCACCAGTAAGCGCACAACCGCAAAGTACAGACTGCTCATCATCATCATCAAGGGACCAAGCACAAGAGTCTAATGTCAGGGAGGAGGAGACCGGGAGTAACACGGTTGCCAGGGATTACCTGGCACCTACAGACGCACCTCAAGACTCATCTTCTGCGTCTCCAACAATAAGCAAACGCAATCGTCCTAGGGTTAATTATAAGCAGTTTTATTAGCAAGTCAGAGTTAATGTATATTGTAACTATAGGGGGAGGGATGTTATATATGTATAAGTAAGTAAGTGCGGGCTGCGTCCCCACGCTCGCCTGTCTTAATAAACCAGTGCTAAGCGACCTGTCGTTTCAATCACACGTACCGACCCACATACCTTACAACCGGCGACTCGTAGGTCGCTTAGCGCCTAGCCTGATAAGATGATTACAATAAATCGTGGCGGGGGCGAGCTCGTACACTTTTTCGCACTAGTGCGGAAAACAGCAAATTGCTTTCCTAAAAGCGGTAGTGATAGGAGCGGGTTTTCGAGTAGGTAAGTGTAATATAAAATAAATGACGAATCAGACATGCCTCTGAACTTTGAGAATGCTACTTTGAGGCTTCCAAGTTTAATTTAATTCTAGCTGAACCCCCTTCGTTCGCGTCAGACTCGTAAAACAGCACAATGCCATTTGGTCACAATTAGAATAAAATAATAAAAAAACAAAAAGAAGTTTTGTTTTGCACGGGTCCCTAATTCTTTTTCTAAAATAAAAATAGGCTAAGTTACTCCGTATAGCATCAGCTATCAACCAGTGAAAATCAAACCCGTCAAAATCGGTCCAACCGTTTCGGAGATTAGCCGGAACAAACAGACAGACAGTCGAACCGACAGACAGACTTTTTTTTTCTTTTCTTTCTTCTTTATTTCCGACTAAACTTATTTACATGTTATAGAAACTCAATGTGCTCGTGTTGTTCTTTAGTACTAGGAAATCATCGAATAACTTCCCCCGGTTTAGGTAGAGCGACAGGAAGTGACAGACTTTTACTGACTAAATCTCTCGCGTGTTCCTTCAAAGCAGGGTGACACTTTCGAACAATACTGTAACTCTGACAGGAACTAAATACACTCAAAAAAAATCTCTGTCGTGTGACGCGCGTGCGCCCGCTGAACGCAGCGTTGGCCCTTACATCTCATCACTATTGATATCTAAGTAAAACCGTAATGTTTCCCAAACTACCCAGTACTGTACAGTGAATAAACGTCAAGCACTTAGTTTGGCGTTTATTACGTGATATCCACTTTCCGATTTTCCCGAATACCTACTTTCAAAGCACTGCTGATGAAGACATCCGCATGAAATATAAAGTGAATCAATGGAACTGCCAGGGCCAGTTACCTCATAAAAATGAAGTTTGAAATTTAAGGCAATTATGGGTTAAATCGTAGATAGGTAAGTAAGTGAGAATCGAGCAGAAAATTCGCAAAATTTTGTTAGTCTACCTGAATTGAGAAGAACCGCTCCGTGGTTAAAAAATTGCTACATTTATTTGTAAACGATAGATGAACTTTTTCCGGATAGATGTCTACATATCTGAGGACTTCTTTCGAAGGAAGTTCAGTAGCCACTGACAATGATGTTTTAATTACTTATTCGCAAATTGATTTCTAGTGGATATTGTGATTCCACGCGCGCCTCAAGGAGATGTCAGCAACCGTAGGGGCCCAGCAGGGTCGAAGCCTACTGGGGCCATGGGTGATGCGAAAGTGACCCCCGGGGCCCTGGAAAAAATGGCAAAGAAGGAACAGGAGTGGGTTTTTGTCAGTAAAAGTCTGACACTATCTCACGCTCCGCCCAAGAGCGGGGATGTCATTAGATGATTTTCCCGCCCGAAAAAAAAAAAAAAAAAAAGTGGATATTGTGATGTAAAATTAGTGTAGTTTTGTGACTCAAGTGTCTGCACTGCACAACTGGACAATATCTGGAATCATTGAAACAGGCGCGATTTCGGTAAAATAGAGCTGAGAATTTTCTTAGCTATTTCAACGAAGCTTGCTATGGCTTGATATATTTTCTGCCAAATACATATTACAAAAACATTAGAATGTGTTACTTGCGTATTCTAATGGTAAACAAGGTCTCGGTTGCCAGGTCATAAAATCATCTATCTATAGATCTAGTCACTTTATGGGATTCATGGAAAGTCAAAGGATACAATCAATTACAAACTTCTACAGCAATTGTTTTCCAGTCCATCCTTCAACCAATTAGGATCAGATTTCGCTATTCTTGCTTTAACAAATGCTTGTTTTCGATCGACAGCCTTCTTACTATCAAATTGTTTGTCAAATTCTACGTGTTTCGTCAAATTATTTGATAGTATGTAGCTTTCTTTGACACGACGTGTTTGTCGTGTTTGATGAAAATCTTGACTGACGTCGTGTTTGACAAACAAGTTAGAACGTGAACAGCAGTTTGTCAAACAATATATCAGTTGTCTTGGCGTCATGGAGGACGCTATGCCACGTAAACAGTCCAATAGGGTAAAAAATAATAAGCTGGTTAGCATTTCATCTTTGATCCTTGGTTTGATCGTTTAAGCTATTGTTTGATGAAAACGTGAAGTTTGACGAACAAAGAATCATGCTCATTTGTTACCCAAAAAATGCAGAAAAAGTAAACTACAATCGATCCTAAATAATTATGATTACAATTATGATGTTAATTTGAAATCTTCTAAAGGACTCCGTATAAAAATGTAAAAATAGAATTTTTTGTTGATTATATTTCAGTTTATGTGTCATTTATTCTTTTTATTAATGCTTGTTGCTCGGATACAGAGTCTTTTGAGTTATGTCTTCGTAGTATAATTATTATAACTTATTATTATTTCTTGGCAATGTAGATGTTTTACAATCCATTGCAATGATGAGTAACAGTTCGTTCATTTCTCGGAAGATACTTCTTTTCACTGTAAATGGAGTTTTTATTTTAGTAGGGAGCTAACATTATAATAAATATATCGTCTAATAACTTTTGAAGCCGTGTTTTATATGACGTTAAATCTAGATATAAAAAGGCAAATAAAAAGCTATCACCTATACTTATAATAATTCTGTAGAAGTGAAAATTCTGTACATTGAAAACTATCAAAAAAATAAATGGCAGGGGGTGTTACTAGACCGACACCAAACCCAAAAATGTGATAAAAAAAATTTTTGTCTGTTTGTTCAGGCATCACGCAAAAACTACCGGTTCGATTACGATGAAACTTGGTATAATTATTCTTTAATATCCTGGGCACCACACCTGGGTACTTTTTATCCTGGAAAAGTATATACAATAAAAAACAAACTTAATTTTGCGGTTCGATCCCTAGACCCGATTACTGTACACCCGCAAATAATAAGTTTGTCGTAGGTTACGTCACCCGCAGTGGAGTTCACTAAGGGGCGCTGCACACGGCTAAGATACTATATCGCTCGCCATACAATTCAATGGACTATTATTACACACGACGAAGATAATAAATAATCTATATATATAAAAGGAGAAACTGAATGACTGACATATCAACGCACAGCCGAAACTACTGAGACTAGGACCGTGAAATTTTGCACAAGACTTCCTTTTATGATGTAGGTGAGCACTAAGAGAGGATTTTCCAAAATTCACCCCCAAAGGGGATGAAACTGGGGTCCAAAGTTTGTATGGAGAAACCTTTTTATCCGCGGGTGAAGCCGTTGGCAGAAGCTAGTATGACATAAATCTGTATTCTGGGTATTGTGGCTGGGGACTGGGGACTAGCGCTATACAAATATGGGCATTATTCTTTAACCTTTTGAGTGCGTAATTAGAGACACAATAGTAAGACAATGGCGCGTGAACGCCGGCGTGCGGGGATCAACAGCTTAATCGTTTACAGGGCGCTTTACTTTATCGTATTGCATTTCACAATGTAAACTTTAATTTAACTAGGTATTGATCTTTGATACAGAAGAAGGGTCGTGGAGCTCTTTGGACCGGGACTGCGGTCACAACTTCCACCTATAATTTACTTTAGTGTTGTTTTGTGGGACCACAAATAAAATAAATACAGCTTTTTTGGTAACTGTGATTTAATGACTTTTTCTTTTTGGTCCCAAAATACTACTCAAAAAAAATTATAAGTGAAAGTTGGGACCGTGGTCTTGGTCCAAAGAGCCCCACGACCCAGGAAGAAACCCTGCTCGTCATTATGTATGCTAATCTAAAACCAATGCCTATTATGTATTCAACGCGTAATATTTTTATACGCTTCAGAGATTTAGGTAGGTACTAATAAAATAAAGAGGTGCAATTTTTCACACTTATCTCGTCATTATGGCTCCGCTTTATTTGGCGATTGAATTGATTTACGCATTCGCGTGTGCCTACTTCCTGTTTCCGTTTGTTTGCGCTTCAGAGGCCGCACAACGAAGTGTCAATGCCATTATGTTTCCATTGTCAGAACGGGATAGCGCTAATTTACCCTGTATAGCTTTGTCTCTCTCTCACATCGGAATCACGTCATAGTTTTTTTAATATATTATATTCTTATT
Organism: Mythimna impura; assembly: GCA_905147345.3. Classification (NCBI taxonomy): domain Eukaryota; kingdom Metazoa; phylum Arthropoda; class Insecta; order Lepidoptera; family Noctuidae; genus Mythimna; species Mythimna impura. The sequence continues at coordinate 2,698,546 of LR990344.1, forward strand.
TTATTATTGATAGGTTCGCACGCTTGACTACTATCTGTCTCGCCTGATAGTAAGCGATGATGTGGTCGATGGTGGAGCACGCTGTCCTAGACTTAACCTATTCACTCTTGACTTAAAGACCCCCTAGGTTGTAGCTAGGGAATCCAATCCCGCATCAAAATAGTGATCCCGTAAGCATGCGGGATTGAAGTCTGCGATCCCGCGGATACCGCGGGATTTACGGGATTAGGATGTTTTATTTTATTTTAAGGGGGATGTTCAAAAGTGTGAACAGTGGTGGCCGAGTGGTAACGGGGACTTACGAATTGTAGGTCGCGGGTTCGAACCCAGCCAGGCGCATTACTTTGTGTAATTTATTTCATCACCACTGCTCTCAAAACGGTGAAGGAAAACATCGTGAGGAAACCGGCAATGTCCTAGAACCAAAAATTCGAAGACATGTGACATTCACCAACCCGCACTGGGCCCGCGTGGTGGATTACGGTCCATTCCCTCTCCTGGAGAGTTTTTTGCATTTTGCAGGTCAGAGCGGCACTGTGACTTGCAAAATGCAAATTTGAATGAATTTCACAGAAGAATAAATAATAATCAGGAACGATAAAATAAAACATTTTACGTTTTATCTTTCAGATTTAGAAAGATTCTTAGGAGAACGATGACGTTTCTTTCCACTTCCGATTTAAGACTCGCACAAAATAAAATAAGAATTCAAAATATAGGTAAGATAAAAAAATTAAAAGAAAATAATTTTCCATAGGTAGGTACAAATTCTACAGAAAAGTCACGAGTTCCATGGAAAGTTGTTAAGTAACTGGTTAATGGGGCTGTGCTGGCTCTAATAAATAGGGAACTATAGGAACAGTACGCCGACTAAACCATTTTTTATTAGACAAAAATTCAATCCCGCAAGCATGCGGAATTCCGCAGAAGTAATCCCGCATTTCTGATCCCGCAAAAAAGGTGCGGGATGCCGCGCTTGCGAGATTGGATTCCCTAGATGTAGCTATCAAGAAACACAGACTTCGGCGGGGAACTCCACTTCTTTGCTGTAGGTAGTGTAAGCACATTGAATGTGTTTCCAAAACGTTTTATTGTAGGGCTCATGGTTTATTAGATTAATGATAATTGTTGAATAACCTATTACGAGAAATTGTATAAACATAAAAATAATATGTTTATGTCTGTAAAATTTCTAGCACTTTTTCGTAGTGGCATCAGTTACTAAAGTTTTTGGGATCAGTGGACTGATAGCTAAATCCACGAATAAAACGAAGACTGAACGGACGGATTTGGCAAAAAAGAATTTTTTATCAAGAATAATTGCCTCCGTTGCTTGTTCTTTCGTGAAAATAGATCCGCACTTTTTTCCATCTTTAATACTCGTACGAACGAGCCTTTGAATTTTCTCCATATACTTCGTAACATGCACGTCATGTCATCTAGCCATCTGAAAAACAAAGGCTTATGATCAAAGTTAATTCTTGGAAAGAGTTCCACCTACGTCCTCGGGCACCTTTCTAAAGGGGTTTCCTGCTAAATACACCTCGTTATGGTTTTTAGGGTTCCGTACCCAAAGTGTAAAAACGGGGCCCTATTGCTAAAGGCGACTTTACTGTCCATCTATCTGTCACCAAGCTGTATCTCAAGAACCATGATAGCTAGACAGATGAAAACGATTGACGTTGTTGAAGTTTTTTTTTTTTCAGATTTCTGTTGCTTCTATAACAGCAAATACTGAAAACTATAAAATAAATATTTAAGTGGGGCTCCCATAAAACAAACGTGATTTTTTTGCTCAATACTATTGAAGCTTGAAATATTCACAGAATATTTAGTTGTATAATCAGTTTAAAAATAAATAATTAAATTAAAATACAATAAATGATTAAGGGTGGCTCCCATACAACAAACGTGTTTTTTTTTGCTCGATATTAATATTGTTGTACGGAACCCTTCATGTACGAGTCCGACTCGCACTTTGCCAGTTTTAAGATAACACGCTCCACAGCACCCTTAATTACGCTAGATAGCATAATGTTATATTCCAAGCAATTTCCATCCTTATTACCTTGATATATGTGCGCTTATCGTGAAATATAACAGTCCATTTACTGTTTCTTGATGCAGTTATTTATCTGATAGCATGTTATGTGTTTCCATTTCATCAGCCAAGCCTAGATTTCGTTGAACTAGTTTGTGGAAACTATATTTTGCGTTTTTAGGTCAAATAGGTTGGCTATTAGGCTAGAAATGATAATGATTATTATACCTAAGGTAGCTGTTGACCAACGGTTTCAACCTAAATGAAGAAACGGTGAACGCTTCGTAGAAAATGGTCAATAATAAATTACAAAAAAATATGATATAAAGTAAAAAACAACTTTAATTTTGGAAACAACACTACAACAAACAAAAACTAAAATTTGTAGTTTTTGTAAAAAGTTTTAGGTGATTTCAGAGAGAGCTTAGAACGAACGCAACGCATAAATATCCCTCGCAATGTTGGATTGGTCGTAACCAGCTTGCCAGCCGATACCAGACGGTAATTTACGGGAAGTTCAACAATTGGACGCAGTTGTAACGCCTGCAGCAATAGATCATACAGCAGAGCAGCTATTGTTCGCAAAATGCTGTTCCTAATAAAAAGATTGGCAAAGGCACACAATAGACTAGCTGGTATGAAAACCGACAAAAGTATCTTATACTAGACGATTGTATGTAGGGTATGAAGGAGATCTAGAATCGGAAAATGGAATGAAACGGAAAGCCAAGGCAGGATAGTGATTATAGAATCCATTCGCTAGTATAGAAGAGAACAAATTATTTTCTTTGAAGAATTTTACATGTTATGTCACTGAAACATTACAGTAGGTACTAACCCATTGTTCCACAATAGCACTGGATTTACATAAGGTCAAGTTCACATTCTTTATCATACTAATAACCAACTTTGAAAACCACATACCGTTTTCTTGATATTGTATCGAGAATGGATGTATCTATAGAGATTATTTCGATTTTATCTACCCAAGCGTTTTTTTTTATTTGTTGAGGTAGGACATCATCTTATATCTTCTACCGCTCTTGGAAACATTTTTATTTGTCCATTCCGCTTAAAATGCTCTGTGTGAGCCTGTATCCTGAATTTTAATACCCACTATTTTGTCTAGGCGTTTTATCCCCTCAGCTAGGGCTGAGTCTAAAGCAACAAGTGTGATCGATACGATGTCGTCAACCTTCCGTAAGCAGACGGTCATGTTTACCTCCAGGGCGTTCGCCTTTCAAGTTGTCTGATGAAAAAAATGGAGCCCCGAGTCCCGAAGTGTATTAAAGTGTCAAAGGCTTCGGCCTGTTCCGTGTTTCGGGAGTTTTTCCTACGAAACAATTTTTCCAGGGTATGATTTAGATGCTTGCACGGAAAAGGACGGGTTGTTTGTTTTTTCGTGGACAAATGGATTGCTAAATTGACCTTTCATATTTTAGGCAAGATATTTGTTTGTTTGTACAGTCCAATGTAGTTTTTGCAAAACACAAAAGAATCGTCAAAGGTTTTGTCGATTCTGAGTAAAATATTTTTCGTCGTAGGGTTATAATTTTTCTAGCTTTCATTGATATGAATGAATGCAAACGAAATGAATTAAATAAACAAAGAAACAATGGACTTAGATACCGTTAAGCTACTTCAAAAACTGGCGCGGTGCCAGCGAATTATCTGCGTCCATCAGCTAAAGGTCATCCCAAATGTTTCAGGTCAGTGACAAGGCTTATCGTCGACGCCAACGAACATTCAGTTATGGTTAGTTAGGCTACTAACTGCATATACCTATTAGGTTGTTTTAAGTGAAATTATTCCCAATTTCAAAGTCTCACGTGTTATTTACAAAAGGTGGTTGATGAAGTTGTCGAGTCGATGGAAAAGAGGCCATCATCATCTTCCTGCCCTTGTCCCGTGTTATTTGAGGTCGGCGCAACACGTTTTTTTCTTCCATTCTGCCCTGTCACTCGTAATGCTATCACTAACTTCCTTTTCTTTCATATCACTCTTCACACAATCCATCCATCTTTTCTTTGGTCTCCCTCTCCCTCTCCATCCATCCACATGTAAACTCATAACTCTTTTAGTAACATGCGTTTCATCCCTCCTTTTCACATGACCATACCAAGACAAACGATTCCCTTTCAACTTTTCAGTCACTGGCGCCACTTTCAAACTTCCCCTAATATACTCATTTCTCACTTTATCCATTCTCGATGGAAAAGAGGCCGATGTAACAAAATTAAATGAGACTGAAACTGATGAAATCCTTTTGCCATGGCTAATGTTTATGCCAGTAATTGGGAAAGATAGTTAATTAAAGGAATTGAGAGGTCTATGTTCGGTATTTTAACATTGATGAGTTGATACTTATGTTGGCTTGTTCACCGTACTATTTATGTCACAGCGAACTTGCTTAATCCGCCATGAGATGAACTTTGGCTATAAGCTACCGTCGAACTGACCTGTTGATGAAGCCGGAAGGTAGGTACTAGGACTCTAATAAAAATAATGTATCGTAGCCTTGTTTGAGCTTATTGAAATTGTCTTATGATACACAGCTATAAATGATTTGACTGGTAATATTCTGTACGTGCGTATGGCACTATAGAACTTGTACCTATACTATTCAGGTCTAGTTGTGGGAGATACAACAGTTAAAAAGTTCTCTCTATGAAATCATCTACATTAGCTTTAGCAGTGATCGTTTTGTTCAGAGTACCGTGTTCGAAATAAAATCTTCTGTCATAATGAATGTCAATAAAACTTTTTACAAAAAAAAACAAACCGACTTCAAAGTAAAAAAAAAAACACTGAAAAGTGCAAAATAACTTTAATTTCGGAAGTCGGTGTTTCTATAATAGTCTCTTCGTTATTTAACACCGACTTCCGAAATTAAAGTTATTTTGCACTTTTCAGTGTTTTTTTTTTTACTTTGAAGTCGGTTGTATTTTTTTATTTTACACTTTTTAGTTATGGTGTGGTACCATAACTAAAAAGTGTAAAATAAAAAACTTTACACTAAAAAGTACCCCTCAGCCAAACTTAAATACCTTATAGTCAGAGTGCATCTCATGACAATTCTAATAATCCCAAACATGGTTAGATTACATTAATTTATTACAGAATTCCGGTGCCTAACTTCAGGCTTCATCATCAGATCAGTTCCATATATTCCGCCTCTACTTTCAGTCAGTCATCGACTACACGTATAAACAAAGCAATTTTTTTGTTACGAGGGTTCTGCTGTGATCCTATGAGGAGTTCTGTTCCATATCTTCGAAGTTCATGATCAGATCATAACAATATTTCTATGGGACCAACTCGGAAGCATAACCTTTCAATAAAAAAAAAATATTTCAAAATCGGTCCACAATTGACCGAGAAATCGGTGAACATGCATAAAAAAAAACACATTCAACCGAACATATATAACCTCCTCCTTTTTGAAGTCGGTTAAAAAATTACAAATACAGTCCCCTAAAAACGCCCTACTTGTCACCATTTTCTAATGTTTTGACTGGGAAGAAGAAAAAGTGGCACAACAAACTCCCCAGCAATAAAATTTGACTACGACTTTTCTTTTGGTTTCCATCAATTTAGTTACTAGCCCAATCATGACATAGATTACGAAATTGTCTCCATCAAACTACCGGCACAGAACGACAATACGCCTTTGTTACTACCTCAAGATTAGATCAGCAAGAGCCAAGGTATTACAGCTATTGCCGTAAACTATTCAATCTAGGGTAATACCGCCATTATCATTTAGTATCACGTACGTTACCTGCTAGAGGTCGCTGCCAACCTTGGATTTACAATTCGATTATTTGCATTTAGGCTTACCGACCACCTATAGTTGATCTTCTAGCTAGAAAAAAAAAACCTACTAATCTTTCTAATATTAAAAAAGTAAAATTAGTTATGTAAGGATATTTTACCCATAATATCCGCGCGGGTGAAAGGAGAAATCAAAGATCAATAAAGATGGTTCTACTTTACCCAAATTAGTTGGAAACCCACTAGGTTTTCTTAATTAAAAGTTAATTCTTGTAACCTTTGCAGGGTGTTGCGAGACATCCACTTTCATTTGAGCTCTCAGCAGGTTTTTTCTTGATTGACAGTTACTGGCTGCTGTAAATAGCTATGCTATTTTATTGTTATACTATGTTATATGTTTTAAATGCTATTGTATTATGTTTGGCCACTATCACGACTTGAGTCTTGGACAGCTCCTGACGCGTGACGTAGAGACATCTTACCTACCACTTAGTTAACTGCAGGAAGGAACTCAGTGTTGGATGTAGTTTGTAGCAGCTATTTCATCATAATCTTCCTGCCCGCGTCGTCAATTTTTTAATCAAACATTTATTTTTAAGATATGAAACAGTGTTTGTTATCGAACACTTACAAAACGGCTTGACCAATTAGTAATAATTGTTACCATAAAAATATACTAAATAGTAGTAGTAGTTATATTAAATCACTACCTCAAGACGGTCAGCAAATCTCAGTTTGATCATACGTTAACTTCAAAAGCAAGTACGCTTACGGCCAGTCAGACGTATGTGCATGTGCATGCCACATTGTTCTCGGGTCCATTGTGATTGCATTTTGGTGTCTATTTTCGTAGTTTGAATAGGATATACGAGTATTTAGGTGTGGTGTATATGGTGACGATAGTAAATGAAAACACTAGAAATAATCGATCGTCATTATTCAAAAGCAGTTAGATACTCAAGTATCTAGCCGTAGTTAGATACATTGTTGGTGCGACCATTCTGTTGGAATAAACGATGAGTTTATAAAAATAACAATGCAGTTTATACTTACAATAGACAATTGATAGTAATAGCGACTTAAACCTGGAAACCATCTTGTAGATATATCATTTGTTCAAATTGGTCTTTGATGAAAATTGTAAACTTATTTTAAACTTATCTCGAATTCCTTAGTAACTGAAAGAAGTTTAGATGCGGGCCCATAGACTAACTAGTCTTCTATTATTTGGAACTCACTAGGTGATGCCACCGGCTTCGCCCTGTAGGATAATAGAAAATTATGATCATACCATTTTACAATAAAACTGGGCAAGTGCGAGTCGGACTCGTACTTACGTAGTTTTTGTTTTCCGGTATCGAAATATACATTTTTCGCAACATAAACGGCCGTATCTTTTTGTTTCGTTAACTTAAAGTTTTGATTTTTGCACAGCTTCAAATGAATGCAGACCTGAGTATATAGTTTTAATTTCTACTTGATATCTCCACGCGTTCCCGAGATAAACGGCCTTGACAGTCAGACTGACAACAAAGTGATCCTATAAGGGTTCCGTTTTTCCTTTTGACGTGCGGAACTCTAAAAACTGCCTCAGATGTTATGGACATGTTAGCAGGAGACACGAGGAAACCATGTCGTAAAAATTACACTAAATCTGCCAGAACAAAATAAAGGCTGAGGTCGCCCTCCATTGACCTGGTGGTCCAGAATGGAGACAGACCTCAAGTTAACCCATTTACCAGAGCCGACAACCCAGGATAGAATATCCTGGCGCCGATTAGTGAGGAGACCCGACCCCGAATAATAGGAACAGAAGAGGACAAAGAAGCATAGGATCCCAAGGGAACATAACTCCGGAATAAAAAGTATCCTATGTGCTATTCCAGGACATGGCCTATCAGCGTACCAAGTTTCATCGAAAATCTGTTCAGCCGTTCGAGAGTAATGAAGGAACATACACATTCACAAAATTTCGCCACAAAATAGTGCTTTCGTCTTTATTTTTTTTTAAATTACATTTTCTTTTTATGCACCTACCATATTTTCTCTTCACCACCCTAGGTTGACTGGTAGAGAATGTTTAAGGCATTAAGTCTGCCTTTGTACTTTGTGTTGCATGAAGATTAAATGAATGAATGAATATTAGTGTGATTAGGTACAGTACAGCTGTAGCTTTTTTCGCGGCTTCACTTCTGTGCCCAGATACGACCCTGGACTGACTAAAACTTATTTACATGTTTTAACTAGAAATTCAACGTGTACCTTTTTGTTTTTGAGGATCATCAACTTACTTTTCTCGCTCTGAATGGAGCGAGAGGAAGCGTCGGACTTTTACTGACTAAAATCCACTTGTGTTTCTTCAGTTGCCCTTGCGTTTCAGGGACGCGGTAAATGTTTCGAAGAATTCCACAGCCCTGCAAGCAGAAATGACTTTTCTGTTTGCGTTCCCGCCGAACGCTAGGTAAAAAATGTTTGGCAATGACATTACCTGTCACGTGACTTCTCCGGAAGTAATGATAAACACAGAAATCCTCTCTAACCGCCATGAATCCATGATAGATGTGCATTTCGCTCATGTAAACTGTCATCAAGACCATCCTCCATACCAGGGGTGTTAAGGATATGAAATTTCGAATCTGGATACGGGTAAAGAAATAATAATTATTATACCGGTTACCTATACGGATATTTTTTTTTTTTTTTCGGTGGGAAACCATCTTATGACATCCCCCGCCCTTGGGCGGGGCGGGAGATAGTGTCAGACTTTTACTGACTAAAAACCCACTCCTGTTCCTATACGGATATTAGAATTTTAAATACAAATAGTAAGATTTGACTTTTATTTCTAGTCTAGATTTGTTTGTCCGGACTCCACCTTTAAGATGGTCCTACCCCACTCGTCTATTGTCAAACTGAGCATAATTTAAAAGCTTGTTGGTTCATCCGACGCAATCAAACGCAATGTTTGATAAAAAGGCAACGCGAAAAAAGAGAGAAAATACCTGAATGCTCTGTTAGCATTCGGTAATTCCTTCATTCACTCGAATATTTCACAAAACTTTTTTCAGGAAATACGGGTTTTTTTTTTACTGTAAAAGTTTTTGAAAAAAATTTTCGTCATTCAGAATCTTGATTAAATGTGCAAGGTTTTTTTAGATATATTTCCTTTACTTTTTTAATTTATGAGTATATTATATATGATGATGATACATCTAGAGAAATAATTGTAATAACGTCGGTCGTTATCACGTAAGAGCGGTTGTATGAAAAATAGTCAAATTTTATCTCGGGTTGGCCGCTCTTATCCAAAACTATCCGAAACTTATATATATCTGTTTGGGTTATAAATATTCTTTATTTCGGATTTACTATAGTTTCGGTTACGGTTATCATTATGGAGCTGCATAAAATCCGTGCTCCATACTCTCACTATAGCGGGCCTTGTCTCGTATGGTGTTTGTACAAGTACACGTACGGCAACGTCGGTCGTATGTACGTACGTGCCGCATTGTTCTCCGGCTCAATTTGATCGCATAAAGCATATCCGAGGCATTCATTAATTGTGTTGACGGCAATTTGGAGTCTATTTTTGTAGTTTAAATGGAATATATTTGTGTCTATTTTCGTCCTTTGAATAGAATATATTTCCTTTCAATATGGAGGCGACTTACGAAAATGAATGCAAACACTAGAAATAGTCGATCATCATATGGAACAATTTTTAATAGGAGGCCAACTCAGTAATTACTAAACAATTAACTGTTCAGTACCTAGATTGTGTCGTGGTAGCATTAGTGCGTTTTTTTTTAAAATATCGTAGCTTATACTGAGATAGGAGCCTTTTTGGCCTCATACATGTCTTTTTTATTGTTTTAGTTACCTACTTTAGCTTATGATTAGTTTATTTTGTTATTTGTCCAGTACGAATAAACATTTTCTTTCCTTTTTCTAGTTGTTTTTTTTTTCACGATTACGCGATTGTTCCCACAGTAAAAGTAGTTCATAATGGTGAGTTTTGCTAGCATTTTCATTCACTTTTAAATCATCGTCTCCACTTTCTATGGAGAACAGTTATGGTAAGTTTAAAATCTGTATTGTTAGGAGAAAATCTTCTAGAAATGCCTTTAGAAACGGGACTTGCTTTAAAAAGGCTTTTGTGAGTAAAATTCTCACTCATATTTTTCCCGGTTGTGAGATTTTTATTACTCACGTCTTTACACGTGCGTCACGGTTTTCAAGTTCTTAGCTTCGAGAACTGCACCATTACTTATGTAGCTCGAGATCAAACTCCTAGGATTTATACAGCACACTCTTCCTCATGAGTTTTGTTACACAAAGTTCCTCTGTTTTGTTATCTGTAGGTATATAGGGTGACTGGTAATTAGTGTACGATACTTAAACACGTGATTGTGCTCATGATAACCAACAACTTTTACTATGGGAACAAACCTGAAATCGCGAAAAAAAAAATCTGCTGTTCAGTACATTTATGTTTGCCTAATGTACTGAACAGCTGATATTTTTTTCGCGATTTCGGCTTTACTCCCATAATAAAAATTGTTTATTATCATGAGCACAATCACGTGTTTAAGTATCGTACCCTAATTGCCAGTCACCCTATATAAAAGGAGAAACTGACCGACTGACATATCAACGCACAGCTGAAACTACTGGGACTAGGAACGTGAAATTTTGCACAAGGCTTCCTTTTATGACGTAGGCGAGCACTAAGAGAGGATTTTACAAAATTCACCCCCTAAAGGGATGAAACGGGGGTCCAAAGTTTGTACGGAGAAACCTATTTTCAAGCGGGCGAAGCCGCTGGCAGAAGCTAGATAGCAATAAAGTTAAAACTTCAATTCATAGACAAGAAATGTGTCTGAGTTATAATGAATTGGTGATAAACAACGTTATTCATAGGTCTTTCGTGACTCCATTCAATGAAGTTAAATGTGGGTTTTACGCTTGTCGGTTTAAGCCAAAAATAATCTAGCTAGATACGTGACTAGGAATATTGAATTAAAAACAAAATTCAGAATATCTAGGGACTGAGAACTCTTTTATTAGGGTTCCGTGCCTAAAGGGTAAAACGGGACCCTATTACTAAGACTCCGCTGTCCGTCCGTCTGTCTGTCTATCCGTCTGTCACCAGGCTGTATCTCATGAACCGTGGTAGTTAGACAGTTGAAATTTTCACAGATGATGTATTTCTGTTGCCTCTATAACAACAAATACAGAATAAAACAAACATTTAATTAAATTATTTTTATTTATTTTACAATTCATGTACTTACACACTTATAAAACAAAAGGAAAAAAAGACGGAAACAGAAAAATGGTACATAGGTGATGCTTATTTCTACGAAAATCTCTTCCAGCATACCTGCGAAAGGAAAATTGGAAAAAAAGAGATGTAGATACCGTTTAAGTTTGGCTCCCATACAGCAAACGTGATTTTTTGCTACGGACGGTACGGAACCCTTCGAGCGCCAGTCCGACTCGCACTTGGCTGTTTTTTTTTTCAGTGTGCAAAATCGGTATGGCTTTTTGCAGGTACTCGGCACTTCTACCTTCTGATCATTTTCGATAAATCTCTATTTTCGACTGTTTGTAGCCTGGAAGTGCATCGAATCATTGGCTTTTCCAGTTCCATCTAGTTCGACCATTATTATCTTCTAAGTTACTTTTATTCCACCAGCTCTCTGTGCTCTTGCCGGTCTTATGCCTTCGTTCGTGAAGGCCTGCCTAAAGACCTGGAGTAAATATGCTTTGACTGAGTAGGGTGCGGCCTAGATTAGGTAACCACTAAACACAGGTTGTTGTAGCGCAGTGCCCCTACTGGCAAGATTTTTTAAGAAGTAATAGAATATATCTTAGAAGAATATAATTAAGAGAACATTGGAACAATAAAGTGTACCCTTAGTAGTTTTACTTTTTGCGAAACAGCTTTTACCGCAACTTTACAATTTATTTACACACAAGCACTTAAAATTGAAAACATCAAATACTGATAGAAGCGTACAAAGATGCTGTTTATTTCAAACGAAAATTCCTCTAGCAGAACTGCGACAAGATGCGAGTTGGATGAGAGATGTAGATGTCGTGGCCAGATCTTAGATATTTATCACTTCATGATATGGCCAAGTAAAACTGACCGTTTTAAACGTTAAAGTTTTATGATATTATGTCAATCATAGTTTGGTCTACTTTCTTTAGACCTTTTATTATCATAGTCCTGCATCAATAATATGACCAATCGAGGATTGACATCATCAAACGTTGACGTTTCAACGATCTGGGGGGCTATTGGCTAACTTTTTCAATAACAGTTGACAACTAGCATTCGTTGCACACTAAACTTAGTTGTCAACTGACAATTTCATAAAATTGGTATTACGTATCACACAAGTGACTAGCAAACTACGGTGGAAATGTGGTGAATTATAAAAATTTACGGTGCCTATTGCGACCACTTTAAAATTTTATCGACTATTATACAGCTTCAAAAGCTTACACAATCGCAATTTTAAAAGTATCGATACAATAACATCTGTCAAAACTCTGTGTTACGGTGGCTATCAAAGGCACCAGTGGCTAATGACGTCACTGCAGTTGGTCACTGAAGATAGGCAATACGAAACTAGCTGTTTGACAGTTCAATGATGCACATTGTTAACAAGTAATCATCACTTGAACTGTCAACAAAGTTACGCAATAGCCCCGCTGGTGGGCTATACAGGTTGTCTAGCGTCATCTTTTACCCACAATGGAATAAGAGTAAAACAATCTTACTTTAAACGTCATGGTAACCCAGCCCAGCAGTATTAGTTGCCCATATCATGAAGTAATCAATTCTATATCATCTGGCCACGAAATAGACACAGACAGAGTACATAAATAAATTAGAAAAGTTAACATAATCTAAATTAAATTATTTATGACCAAGAAGACAAAAAATATTTCAGTAAAATACTGATTTGGCTGGAAGCATTCAGTTTATTCAAAATAAGTAGAGTATTTTAGGACAAGTACTTTATAGTCTAGAGTACATAATCAGTTGTGTTCGTAGGCTATAAAGTAGGCACTTGTCTCAAAAATAGAGTAGATACAATTAATACTCTATTATTAGAGTGACTCCGGACAAATCAAGTTCGGGAGGTTCTTGTTTCGGATTCAGACTGAAGAAACGCCCTTGTGTCACCGTCACTGTCACCCTTGTGCGGACCGCCCGGAGGACACGGTGGAGCATATGGTGGAAAACTGCCCCGCTTGGGCGGAGCATCGTCGTGTCCTCGTGGAGGCGATCGGCGGCGGCGATCATGATGATTTAGGCTATGATCTGGAAAGAACGAGAGGGAATGGGAAGCGGTCGCCACCTTTTGCGAAGCAGTAATGCGTGAGGGAAAAGACATCCAGTGGGGCCCAAGCCTGTTATGGCTACAGGAACGTTTGAAAGAGTGACCGCGTCCCTAGAACGCAAAGGGTAACATACTAGCATGAAGGATACAGTTGGGTTTAGTCAGTAAAAGTCTAACACTCCCTCTCGCTCTGCCCTAGAACGAGAGAAGTAATTAGATGAAGAAATACTATCCACCTTTTACAGTGTGGGTAGTATTTTTATTTAAACAGACAATCGCTCACTAGCTGTAGTAACTCCGACACTTTTGCTTCTATTATACGTTATCAACTTGTACACTTTTCCCCCACAATATCCCCATAGTAATGACAAGTGTGAGGTGCTTACAAATTGAAAGACACATAAAAGCCAGGTACTCAGGCACATACTCATACATAGTTAACAAGTAATAAACGACACTATGATGTAAGTCTTTGTTTGTGAACTTGACTTGGACAATATTTGCTATTAAGGTCCGACCGAACCTTGTTTTTTTGTCTCGGCCGAGACCGAGACCGAGAACGAGAATAAAATAAATTCTCGGCCGAGACCGAGACCGAGACCGAGACATGGCGCTATAACATTTAGTATGTTAAATCTCGAAATAATACGAAATAGTGCTTGTTTCAGCAATTTTTTATTTTACGTATTCAATACACTTAGAAATCAAAGTCGAACAGAACTATATTTTAACATAAAAAAAGTAATTTTTATTGTGAATATTAAAAACATTTAGTAACACTTAGTAATCAAAATCGAACTGAACTATATTTTAACATAAAAAAAGTATTTTTTTATTGTGAATATTAAAAACACTTCGTAATCAAAATCGAACAGAACTATATTTTAAAACAGAAAAAAAAAATTGAGAATATTAAAAACACTTGGTAACACTTAGTAATCAAAATCAAACAGAACTATATTGTAACATAAAAAAAGTAATTTTTCGGCGTTGCATCCTTTCAAATTATGTCGTCTTTCATCATATAATTGTCCAGCTCTACTGAATAGTTGTTCACTAGCGACACTTGTTGGTGGGGCTGAAAGAAATTTATTAGCTGCTGTCTTAAGAGCTTTATATGGAGATGAATGCCAATATTCAAAAATATTGGCATTTCTTTGAAGTCTGGGCTCCTTAAGAAAGTTATCGAGTGTCAGTTCAAGTACTGTATTTCCGTTTATTTCATTATTCATTAAATCATCCTCTTCAATTGAATCGTGAGCAGCCCATAGATTGGAGTCATTTGAAAAAGGCCTATTATTTATACTTTCGCTTATAGACGAAGTTGATGCAAGTGTCTCCACCGGCTGAGTTTGCACAGTTTTATTAAGAGTTTCAAAAATATTGTGCTTGCCTAAATTAATTTCATTTTCCGTAAGATATTTAGTCTTAAATCTTGGATCAAGAAGGGTTGCTGTAATTAATGGCATATTATTTTTTACGAAAGAAAACCGCTGATTTAGTGCAACTAACAAATTATTTTTCATTCTTTCAGCTTGATTATTTTCTGCATTGAAGTCATCGATTAAACTCTGAGAATTTAATTTTCCATTTAACATTGCCAGTAACGGTATTACTAGTGAAACACAGGACGAGTCGGAGGAGATATCTAAAGTGGCTTGATAAAAGCATTGTAAAATATTGACAACATTTTTTAGGCAACTCCATTCTGCACTGTTGATTTCCTCAATAGCTCCTCTTTCGATACGATATAAATTTATGGCATTTTTTTGTTCATCCAAACGTTCTAGCATCAAATAAGTGCTATTCCAGCGTGTCTCAATGTCTTGGAAAAGGGTATGTTCCGGTAAATTTAATCTTTTTTGAAATGTAATCAAATATCTTCGAGCTTGTTCACTTCTGTGAAAATGTCCAACCACTTTCCGACATTTTTTTATCAATACTTCGACTTCTGGTACGGAAAAAATGGCGTCATGGATAACTAATTGCAAGGTATGAGCAACACAGCCTAAAGAAACGTAATCGCCTACTCGTGTAGCACGTACCATGTTCGCTGCATTGTCTCGTACAGCAAGATGGATTTTCGATTCAATGTTGAATTTCACAATAATTTCTTTAAGTTTCTCGGATATATAATCTCCAGTATGGTCATTTTCTAAAACTGTTGCACCAAGCACTACTTTTAGTCGCTGTTCATTTCGAATGAAATGTGCAGTAAAACTTAACAATGAACAGGTTTTTGTTGGGTTCGACCATATATCAGTAGTAAAACTAACCCAATCAGCCGCTGATAACAATTCCACTACTTTCGCTTGTACCTTCTCATATGTTGCTGGCATTAATTGCGTACGGAAGTATTTTTCCGACTTAATTCTATATTTTTTTGGGCCATTAGGATCAGCAAAATTCAACCGTTTGAATGCTTCTCCCGACACTGTAGTATACGGTTGCATGTCCACTAATATGTAATCCATAATTGTTTTATCAATACGCATAACAATAGGATGGTCATCTGGCCATGGAGCTGTTGATGTATGGATAGTAAGAGCTTTCTCTATAGTAGGTTGAATCTTTTTGTTAATATTGTCATTTATAAACTTAACTTTTGTTTCTGTTTCTCGCTTATTTTCTTCTAATTTCTTCAAAAATTCTTCATTTTCGTAGGAATGATATTTTGATAGATGTAATTTTAACCCTTTGATGGACTGTAATTTAGGTAACGTGCTTCCTAGCGATACTAATTTATTGCATAGCTTACATGATGCCTTATTAGATGGTTGTGTCATAGTTGAATTTCTAACAAAATAATCCCAAATTGGATTAATTTTAGGCATTGTTAATCTGGAACAATAACATTTTCATTTAATTTTTCGTATAATAAACTCTCGAGTGTTGCATGGCACCGAATAGGTACATAAGTATAGGTACATAGGTAAACGCACGATCGACGCGCGACGTGTTTAAAAACTAAGTCTTTAAAAAAGCTGCGCATGTATTTCACATAATTATTAAATAATGCCGATCGACAGGTGTAAATTTGAAATAATGATACCATTCCGCTAATTACAACAACACAACAAGTAAAAAAGGAAGAAATGACACTAGATATCTACTTACCAATTTAAACTCACATAAACCAAACCAATTCAATTCGCACGCAACTTTTTCACTTATCTATTAACAATAATTCTTGTCAAATAACAATCCGTAAATTATGTTTATTTAAATCACTATTCCAAATATTGACAATAAATTGACATACATGTAAAAAACAAATGAGATACGAAAGGTATTTCCCCGACAAGTCAGCGCTTGTTGACGTTAAGCCATTAGCCAATCAGCAATCGTAAACAGAAACGCGACGAACCGACGGATGGGCGAATTAGGTGCAGGTTTGATGTTACTATCAAACCTGCACCTAATTCGCCCATCCGTCGGTAGATGGAGCGATAAGCTCTAAATCTAGGGAAAATAAATGATTTGTTGGACCTCAAGAAGTCTCGGCCATGGCCGGGATTCTCGGCGTAAATCAGGCCGAGAACGAGACCGAGAATCTCGGCCTGATTTTTAGCCGAGAATGATGGAACCGAGACCGAGACCGAGATCTCGGTCGGACCTTATTTGCTATTACCAAGGTTGTACTGTTGCACATGAATTGATGTGAATTGTAATGAATTAGGTAGTCGTTTTTGTCGTAATAAATAGTCTAGAGCGTAATGTGTTTCCAATGCAGATTTCCTATCAAGTATTTTTGACTTTAGAATTCGTTTAAAATCATCAACTTTATTCTACAGGGTAAAATTAGCAAGAAACAATAGCGGACTACTTGAAAGTAAAAGTTGTATGTTTATTCTATTTGTCTGTCTAGACGACGATATCCCTGACACGTGCGGAGTTTCTTCTAAATTTTATTAGACCTAGACTATGCAGATGGGGAATTGTCTTATGATATTTTATCCTGATCTATAACATAATATCTTATATTTACTTCTTCTATGTGTAAATATCAAAGATTATCGTCGTCTGTGCAAATCCGAATCCGCGAGTTCTTCGGGCATATCGCTCGATGGAAGGGAAAGTCGAGGGCAAAAGGTCATGTGGCCGCTCTCCAACACAGTCATCATCATCATCATCATTTCAGCCGAAAGACGTCCACTGCTGGACATAGGCCTCCGCCAAGTGTCGCCACAATGATTGGTCCTGTGCGTCTCGTATCCATCGGACTCCCGCAACCGTTACCAAGTCATCGGTCCACCTTGTAGGAGGCCTTCCAACACAGTATACAGACTTAATTAAATTTGTAGCACACTCCAGCATTAATAACAACTACCAAATCGCCAAACACAGAGTCGTCATTGTGTCGCATCGCATCACGAGAGAAGCGGTGGCGCAAGACTCGACCGAGACATGACCACGACCACTCTGTCAAGGGTGCACGACTAAAAAGAAGATCCTTCATCTTGTAAAATATGTGAAATTAGACTGAACTTCAGAAATCTGACCGCTGTTCCTGCTTCCCATTGAAATGCTTCTTTCATGCGCTAAAGTTTATAAACACGGTCTGAGAAAATGGTGTCGGTCGTGTCTAGGGTAACCATATGTAAATAGAGGGATGCCTGTCTATGGAACCTAAAATGCCTGAATTTTCAGAAAAATGCCTGTCTAAAGCAAAACGCTGTAAGTAATAAGTAAAAGCCAACAGATAATAATGAAGAAGGATATTTAATTTATTACTGATATTTGTCAGAGGACATTATTTTTTTTAATAGTTCTTTCTTTTCTAATATATAAACGTAAAAATCTTCACAAGATACAGTTTTGTAATTTTCCTGTGTAACCAATATTGCTTTCACTGATTCAATTGTCAGCCGATTTCTTTCTTTATTCCACTGGGCGTTAACGAGAGAAAACGTACGTTCTACGTTCGCATTGTGTGCCAAAAAAGAGAACACAAACTGGCAGATTTTCATGAATTCTGTAATGTCACCATTGACTTCTCTACTTTTGAGAAAATTGCACCACTGTGTAGTTAAGCTTTCAGAAAAAAAAATGTTATCTGAACTTCTACAATATTCTTTTAGAACTTCGTATTCGTCAAACCGATTCACGTCGTCAACACTGATATTCAGCTTAGAGAGAAATTCTACAGATCCGAGATGCGCGTGAAATTTGAAAATGAAGAAATTTAAAAATGCCTGTCTCAGACCAATGCCGGCCGCACGCCTGTCTAAATCTTAAAATGCCTGTCAAATGCGGCAAACGCCTGTCATATGGTAACCCTAGTCGTGTCGGACAGTTTACAAAAATTATAATTTTCTAAAACTATAATTTTTAATGCAACTTGTACAATTTTTCACACTTTTCAATTCTGTAGATATATACAGTTCTTAGTCATAAACGGGGAAAAATCCTTCTATTTTAAGTATGTGTTGAGTGGTTGCATCGTAGGTAGATACTTATCCTTATGTAGGATCATATCAAGGACTTAGGTACACATTAGACTATATTCAAAGACCCTACACGAGTATCGCTATTATCCTAACGTCAACAAAAGAGTTTAAACGTTCATTACAGTAAGTACAGTTAAAATTTTTTATCCTAACCTAAAGAATACTTGGTCAAACCATTATTAGAAAGTGGATTCATTACTATTTTAGGGGTTATGCGGAACAGGGAGTAAAGTCATAAAAACCCGCCCCCCGATCTCCGTTGGTGTCATCGATATCCGTGGTTGATGTGTCTGGTCCGGGCGCGGAGACTCTAATAGCGCGATATAGGATTTTTAATTTAAGTTCCTATATGGCGTCTTAGATGTAGCTACACTATGAATTGCAGAATTTATAATTATTTTTGAACAAAATTAAATGAAAACCTAACTAACTAAGTATCCAGAACAGTAAAAATAGAACCGCATTTAGAATAGCTACTTATCTGTAAACTTAAATATCTTACTACTCTTTAAAAGTTTCAAGAGGAGTTAAGTAGTAGACGAACCATCATTTTGCCGGTGACTGTGCAAAATTGAATTGATTGTCACTGGCCACTTTCTAAAAGATAAGTAGATTAGATTCAGAGCATCTATATTATTATTATATAATATATCTAGCCTATGCTGTCCCTGGCACGCCATAATCATGGCGATAGGTCCCCTCTTTGAGAAGTGGCTGGAGAGCCGTCACGGCGTCCTTACCTTCCGCATGACGTAGGTCCTCACTTTACATGGTAAGTTCGGGAGGTTCCTACATTACATTCAGGCGGAAGATACGTCCGGGTGTCACCATTGTGCGAACCGCCCGGAGGACAAGGTGGAGGTCTGCGCCTCTTGGGCGGAGCACCGCCGTATCCTCGTGGAGGCAATTGGTGGCAGCGACCTCTCGCGCCACCTACCCTGCTCTGGTTCAGGCTATGGTCCGGAGCGAAGAGGAATGACAGGCTGTCGCCTCCTTCTGCGAAGCAGTAATGCTAGCGAAGGAGAAGGCCGCACGCGTGAGGGTACGAACATCCTCACGCCCCAGCCGCCAAGACCCCGACCCCGACTACCAGCCACGGTAGACTCGGACTTTGAGCGATGGTTAGCTCGCCGTCCGGCAGTCCGGTAATCAACCAGACCGAGCTCCAGTCGTCGACAGCGCGTAGTGATCCACGCGCTCCTCGAAAGATATGTCAGCAAGCCGTAGGGGCCTAGCAGGGCCGATGCCCGTTAGGACTGCGGAGATTTTCTGAAAAGGAAACCCGTAGTCCTAAAACGCAATAGGCAACGGAAGAACACAGGTGTGGTTTTAGTCGGTAAACTTTTCCTGACTAATACCACACCTGTCTGACTGACACGCCCTCGCGCTCCACCCAAACCGGGAGAAGTCATTGGGTAATTTCCCACCTTAAAAAAAGCCTATACTGTCCCACTGGTGGGCCTCCTTCCATTCCTTTCATTGTTTCCGCCTCTGAGCCACTTCTTGCCAATTCCTAAATAAGTAAGCAACTTCTAAATCGTCCCGCCATTTTTTTTTATCTGCCGCGGCCCCATTGTGTGATTTCATTTTTTTTTACATCAGCCATAAAATTCGTCCTGCACTTTCTACCTATTTCGTGTCCAAATCTAAACCACATACCATTCTCGATGGCCAATAATCTGCCAACGTGACAACTAGACAACGTGACAAGAATGCAAAATATGACATAACCTCAAACCAACAATGAAAACAGTTTGAAAACAAAATTACAAGAGTATTGATAAACATTGCCTTTTGAATCACGATTCATATCACACGGGAATTGAACCGCAATCTATTCGGAACATCGTATAAATTATAATTTTCAATGAGCATTGCAAAATGAAATGATTTCAAGGATCGAATGATACAGAAATTGTTTTGTGAGACCTATTCGAGGTACATAAAATTTCGCTGTATACGTTTGAATATTTCCAGTTAAATGTTAGGTATTCAGACTTCAATAGGTCTTAGAATTAATGATTCAATAACTTCAGTTGGTATGTTCAGTACGGCACAACTTAAATGATTAATTTGGTGCGTTCACAAACATTTTAAAAACCTTAATAAAAACTTTTATTTCAGACCCTACAGATCTATCACATACACATACACGCTTAGGTAAAAAAAAACATAGAATTAATTTAGACAACAAAAAAAAACGATAAATTAAATAAGGTTAAAAAAAAAACAAGCTTTTGATTTAATATCAAAAGTCGAGTTAAAAATTGAATAAATCGTATTACAAAAATAAATAAATTAATTCTCAAAAAGAAGTCGGTAAATTTGGTTTCAAACAAACAAACTCATACACAAGACACCCAGGCCAAGAACATTTATTAAAATGTATGTAAAAGTACCTACAATAAATGTTGGTTCTGGCGAGAATGCAACCCTTGACATGCAGTGCAGGAGGCATTAGCTCAACCACTGCGCCCACTGTGTCATCAAAGTTTTGGAAAATTTGTTTTCCTATTCAGATCAAATAGTCAAATGGAATCTCCAAGTTGTATCGATCTGTAGGTACTTTAATTAGTTAGGTAAGCACTGCTTACGCTTAATCGGGTTGCTCCGGGCCTCGGCTAGACAAGCCTCGCCTAGAAGGCTAAAATTAAAACTCAATTTACCTTAGATTATGTTAATGAGACCCTCGTCTAGCTTATTACACAGAGGCTTCGTAATAACCGACAGAATTAACGATGAAATCCTATAATATATGTATAATCGTCATCACCGCTCTAGATCATTTAGGATGGCTGTAGGTATGTTAGAAAGAGTTACCGCGACCCTGAAACGCGTAGGGTAACTGAAGGAACACATGTGGGTTTTAGTCAATATAAATCTGAAACTCTCTCGCTCGACCCAGAGCGGGAGGAGTTATTTGATCACCTGTCTTCAACATTTCAACCGAAAGACGTCCACTGCTGCTAGCTGGACATAGGCCTCTCCCAAGTGTCGCCGTAACGAATGGTCCTGTGCGTCTCGCATCTATCGGATTCCCGCGACCATCAGGTCATCGGACGGCCTAATGGCAGGCCTTTCAGCGCTGCGTCTTCCGGTGCGGTCGCCACTCCAGAACGTTATGCGAGCAATGTGACTTGCCAAGATTGTTGACATAGCCCAAAGAATAGCCAAACTTAATGGCAGTGGGCAGGGCACTGCCATTAAGTTTGGCTATTCTTTGGGCTATGTCGGCAACCATGGTCACAACATTTGATCACCCTCCAAAAAGAAAAAAGATCACATGTCATGATGGTCGCGGTTGGTGAGACTGGAGAAAGCTACTATCGTGAAATGATGCTGCAGTCGATTTCGGTATTTCTTTTTTCTTAATTTTATTTTCCCCCGTCATTGCGTCACTGAAAACTGAAAACCAGCGCTGGGTCTCAGACACCCAGCAAATGCTGAGTTTGGTTCGGCCACGCTCAACGGCATTCTGTCTTACTTTAGTTTTCTTTTAATTTGTGCTTGTAACCATTTTGCTGTGTCTGTCCTGCATAAAAGTTTTTCTAGTTATAACAATAACACGTCCTACTATTAGAGTTGCTAATATGCAGAGCTAATGAATGATATACTATTTGTTTTCTAATCAATGGACACTTGTGTGACTTATGCTTGCTTAGGAGAAACATCCTCAGTGAGTACTAGACTAACAGGATAAACTATGAACCAAATGTATATGTAAATATATAGACAGCCGGGTCCAATGTCATAAGTTGATGACCGATCATTCTGAAGGTGTACGGAAGTTAACCTATCAAGCCTGTAATGGATGTGACCGTATCAATCTCATTAGCGATTATTATTTTCTCTGAGCGTTAGGCCGTTTTGCGCGGATGTGACGCATATCTTCCCTATCAATTTACAATGTTTGTTTGCTAGTTTTAAGATTGCGTCATTTCGCGCGAATAAACAGTTTTTCTTTCTTTCTTTCTTATTAGAAACGTATAAAGTATATTTATTTGCATGGATGAGTTCTCTATCTCTATCCTCTAAAGTCTGTCCAAAGAGTAACGTGTTGCCCTGTAACTGGGTTGTAGTGGTCTGATACACAGTCGCTCCATGTAAAACATGAGTATTTAGCAGCATCCGGATAGACTGGAAGCTGACCCCAAGCCAGTTGCGAAAAGGTTAGGGAGATGATGATGGATGAGTCCTCTCATTCGTTAAACATCTATCTTACCTAATCTGAGGCCATAATTTTTTATGTATTAGAAATATGAATTCTGAAACTGCTTAAAATTTTCAAAACACGATCAGAGATAATAATAATATTAGAAGCAAGGGTTTAAGAAAAAATTGCAACAAAGTCAGTCACCATTCAAAGTATCTATTTTTTTTAAATTATGAATAGGCTCGCGTTTCACCACTATCTCACTTGATGGAAAGCGATACGCACGTATTTCCTTGATCATTTTTCATGTTATATTTGGTTTTATATCATGTTTTATACAGAGATAACCAATGTTTCCATTTTCATGATATTTTATGATTTTTTATTAATTTTTGTTTATTTTATTTTTCAAATTTATTGTTTCATGCATGTGGTGTTTATGAGTAGGTAAGTGATTGTAGCGCTGAAGTTTAATTTTTAAAACGTGATATGCTGCTGTATTCAGTGTGTAGGTACCTACTCAATCGTTG
The DNA here is from genome assembly GCA_905147345.3 of Mythimna impura. Lineage (NCBI taxonomy): Eukaryota > Metazoa > Arthropoda > Insecta > Lepidoptera > Noctuidae > Mythimna > Mythimna impura. The sequence goes on from LR990344.1 coordinate 2,721,852, forward strand.
GGCTACCTAATATAATAAATAAATAAATAACTTCTGTACCTCGTAGCAGGGTATAATAAATCGCGTAACAAAATCTCCAGCCAAGATATCGACTTTAATAACATCATATTTGGTACAGTCACTGAGCAACTGGTTAAAAATGAATTTTTATGTTTTTCCCTCAGGATGGAGGTAGGAGTCCAGCTGGTGGGTATAATCCTGCGTCTGCTGAACTTCCTGCTGGCGCCGCTGTTCTGGTTCGCCGCACGAGACTCCAGGCGCCTGCCACCGGTCGCTGACCCCGTGCTGCGCAAGAGTGTCGTCGAGTTAGCTGCTGCTGTTAGGAATGGGGAAGTAAGTATGTGAGAGTTAAGGAAGGTCAGCTAAGGAGTGGAATTCGCTGCCGGAGTCCTGTGTTTTCTGGTAGTTACAACTTACAACCTGGGGATCTTTAAGTCAAGAGTGAATAGGTTGCTTATTTATTTTACGTCTAGGCAAACGCGTTCCATCGTCAACCAAATCGTCGCTTTCCATCAGGTGAGACAGAGGACAAGCGCGAACCTATCAACAATAAAAAACCGGGTAAGTGCGAGTCAGACTCGCACATGGAGTGGTTTACATATATGAATTAAAAAAAAAAAATGGAGGGTTCCGTACAAACTTACCTATGAAAACAGTTCAATTCCCGAATTGAGTTACGAAGATTTTTCCGAATAGCAAAAATAGTTTTTTTTTGTGACGTAACTACAAATTTCAGGTCAACGGGAAGGACCCTATGAATTTTGATTCCCTTGAGAGTGGCGAAATATACGTTTTTTGCGACATAAACGGTCGTATCTTTTTTTTTTCGTTAACTTAGGAATTTGATTTTTTCACAGCTTCAAGGGACCGTAGATCTGAGTACCTATATGGTTTTAATTTCAACTCGATACCTCCACGCGTTCTTGAGATAAAGGGACAGACAGACAGACGGACAACAAAGTGATCTTATAGGATCACTTTGAAGATGTGAGTGTTGACGACCTAAACTGAACTGTTAAAGGGATGGATATATAGGGTGTATAGCTTCATCCCTTTCTCGTTCGCACGCTTGACATCTTAACACGTCATAGTAAGGCTTCTGAACACTCACTTGAGCAATTTTCCGAACCAAAACTAATTATCCTATATTCTTCAATTTCTGGTGTCTATCAGACCACTTGGTCTGTTGTTGAAACCTAATCACTCATTTCCAAGCCCTCTGTTTTTGCCGCTGAACACCAATTGACATACTTCGCGCATCCTGACAAAACGCCCATAAAATCGCAACAATGCATCTGACTGCAATTCTGTTTAATTGTGGTCGCAATTGTCAATTATCAGTTGTGCAGTATGGGCAGCCAGCGAACCGTGATGTCAAAAGAACTCCATAATTACCAGTTGAGAAAGTTTTGATTAGATTTGTATTCAACTAATTAATTATTATTTAATGAGGATATTCTCATTGCAGGCCGGATCAGAGAATTAGTGTCCAATTACTAGGATAAGAGACACTCATTTCTCTGTATAAGATAAAGGGTCGTTGTGAAGTAAGGCTTTTCCTTCTACACCCTTTCAGTAGCGTAGCTAGGTGACCGAAATCCCCTGGGGCAAAAAAAGCTGGAGTTCCTTATTTTTACGTGAGAAATCTTCAACTAACTTCTTCTCAGGGTGGAGTGGGTTGAAATGTCAGACTTTTACTGACTAAAACGATTTGCCATGAATAAAGGAGTGTTGCAATCTATTTTATTTGGATTTTGGCCCTTGGGGGGGCCCCGGGGCACTGCCCGCCTAGGCTTTCGGTAGGTACGCCAGTGCACCCTTTGTGGAACACAAAGCGTTATCGACCAGGGCCTTGTACCCTCTTCATTGCCTGTCCTGAGAGACAGGCGCTATCTCCCCCTCCTTCGCTTGCATTACTGCTTTGCAGAAGGAGGTGCCGATCTCGTCTCCCTCCGTAGCATCAGCATGTTCTGGATCAGGGTCGGACGCGAAATTTCGCCGCCGCTGATCGGCTCTACTGTCCTCCGGGCGATCCACATAATACCGAAGCAAAATCCTCCCGAAACAACTGCGTGTCCGACGAGGACTTGCGTCAGGCGAAAAGTTAGAACGTAGTGTCGCCTTTCTAAGTCTACTCCTCAAAGAGGGGACCTATTGCCGCGATTGTGGCACGTAGTAACCAAGCCTTCCTGGCACAAAACAGACGATAGTTGGTAATTAAAAATCGAACCGCGTTTTGCAACAAATTAATAGGAAAAATATTTACATCAATATGAAAACGAATATTTTCATTTCAATTCCGCTAGGGTTATGCTTCACCCAATTACGTATTTATTTTCCAGTCAAATAATTTTCATTCGATATTTTTAATAAAATTGGAGCAACTGAGCTGAATACTGGAATAACATTGGAAAAAATATTGTAATTGGTCAAGTTTTAACGTTAAAACTAGAACCATGTTTTTATGATGCACCTTTGCTGACGTCATTCTAAAAAGTATGTAGGTACTGTGCATGCATACTAGGAATGCAACAGAAGTGGTATTTCGGAACTGGAGTTTTTTGAATTTGGTTTGTCGGAATCGGAACCGGAATTCGAAACAAAATCGGAGTCGGAGGCGGGGCCATAAAAGTCAAATGAAACTACTAAAATTAATAAAAAACACAGATAAGTAAAATGAAGAGCAAACTCACAACATTTCAAATACATAGGCACAGGAGAGGGAGGTTCCCCGCGCGATAAGTATAAACTTGTGTATATAAGTTTAGAACTTACGGAATCGGAATCGAACCTCCGTAACATCCCTGATGCGTATCTACTACTTTCTTAGTAGTATGCTGAGTTCCATCCTTTAGATGTATGCACGATGAATGTGTTCCCAAAACGTTTTGTGCGTATGGGTGACAGAGGCGTAGCGTGGACTAATTTAAACGTGGGCGCAGGTACATCAGCCAGGCCCTTTTCTTTCATAAATTCGAAAACGAGACAGTGACTGTCGCAACCCAGTGTTCGACTACATCGTCGCTTACCATCAAGTGAAATAGTGGTCAAACGCGAGCTTATCAATTATAAAAAAAACCCTCGTTCTTAAAGAGCCCTCGCTTGTGCGTCTCGCATCCATCGGATTCCCGCGACCCTCACGCTACGTCTTCCGGTAGGTACGTGGTCGCCACTCCAGAACCTTTCGTCCCTATCGTCCATCTGTTCTGCGAGCAATGTGCCCTGCCCCTATGTCGGTAACCTTGGTTTTCCTGCGAATATCTTTATTTCTGATGTGATCACGCAAGGAAACTAGCCCTTTCCATTGCTCTTTGAGTGTATTTAAGTCTTCTGATGAGGCCCATTGTAAGCAACCACGTTTCGGAGTCATATGTCATCACTAATTATGTATGTAAAGATAAAGATTATTACAATCATACGGAGTTTGCAATTTTCCGGTGACATATATAAGTAAAACAAAGTGCTACAAATACATCAAAAACCAGAGGCTGTTTACTTGACATCGATATACTGCGTTCTCTGTAACGCCTGATTTGACTACAGATGTAACACCTTGAACTGTAGGCGGCCGATTCAAGGGCTTGTCCTGTAATGTACAAGACTACAACGTACGTTACGATTTATTTTGTTTACTTTCCTGCTGTTACAATTGAAGACAATAATACCTAAGTAACTAGTAAGTATGAAATAATAATAATATTCCACAACTATCACACAAACGCCGTCTAGTCCCAAGCTAAGCAGAGCTTGTGTTATGAGTACTAGACAACTGATAAACATACTTATATATTTCTAAATACATACGTATTATAGATAAATTACACCCGGTCACAGAACAAATGATCGTGCTCATAACAAAAACAATTATCCTGGGTGGGAATCGAACCCACGACCTCCGGCATAGCAGTCAGGACCACTAGTCACTAGACCAACAGGCCAGTAATAACAGAAAAATAAATTATATATCTGGACATAAGATATACATTTTACATAATATATTTACTGAAATTAATTTCCGTTATTTGAATTAGATGTTTTTAGCACGAATCACAAGCACAGAATTATTAATTACGTTTGTGCATTTTTACTAACTTGACGCAGACAAAGTCGCGGGTAACAGCTAGTTATTTTATATCGTCACCGGAAAGCCAATACTACTTAAACGCCATTTTGACCAAAATGAGTTATATATATCGTTGGATTGGATTTTTTTTGCTGCGTCGATTAGTCGGGATTTCGTAATAATCTGAGCATTTTTTTGGCCCTTAAGCACTGCAAAAGTATGGTATTTATCATAATTTTGATATTTTAATAAATACGTAATGCAAGTTATGATTATATTTTAGTCGTTGTCAGTTTAGTATTTTTCTATACTGACATCAGCCACTTTAACTTTGTTCAGCAACTCAAAATACTGTACTTTGAGTCATTGATGTCGCTTTAGTATTTTTTTGCCGACCGTAAATATGAGTTGATATGTAGCTAAGTAAATTTGCTTTACGTAAGAATTGATGAGCATGGCGCGTTAGTATATTTTGTCTTTGCAGTTTTCTGAGAGGGAACGGTTTTAGTAACTTTGCTTTTCATACCTAAGTATTTTAGTGTCTATTTAGAATGTTTTACATTCAATGAAATCGAATAATTATTATATTAAGCATGGATTATTTTACTTGACAAAATATTAATAGTTTGTTTAGCATTTAAATGTGTGAAACACGTACAAAAAATATTCAGTTAAGTCTTTTGAAATAAAATTTTGTTTTCATTACGATTCGTTGAGTACTTATAATTTATATTTCGCGCGCGAGTTGTAGGCGGTTCAGTCGATGAGTCGACCTTGCTTTTGCTTGTAGTCGGATCCCCGCAGCGACAAAAGAGTGACGCGTGTGGAGTTCCCGCAGCAAACAGTTAACAAGTTAGGGGGCTGAGTCACCCGCGTCCGTAGGAAAATACCCATAGCTAGGCCCTACACGTGGTCCCCGGGTGGTGCTAATCAGGTGACATTAACTGGTGGAAGGTTTCGACCGACGGCTTGTGACCACCCACTGGGCATCGTACCGGAACACGGCTAGGCCGTTTGGCGGTACGACTTTGCCTAGTAGCCAATTTAGAGGAGTTGGGTCGAAGTGGCGGTTCTAATGTATGCAGACCAGCCGGACCCGCGCTGGTATTGACGTATCGGGAGACTAGTCGCGGAGGGTAGCGGGATCCGAGGCACGGTGCACCGCTGGCCGACCCCAGTTAGTTGGGGGCCCAAGTAATGTGCTAGCCGCACATGAAAGGCTGCCCCGCCAACTGATAAAAAATCCCGGAATGCACCATCGTTCTGGTTGGCGACCAGATGAGAGGGCCCGATGGTCATTTCCGGGGGGCCTCGGGCGTCCCCGTAGTCTCCAGACTAGTACCCCAATGATGCTGTCCTGCCAGTGCGTGACTGAAGGTTAGCAGCATGGGACTCCATTTCACTTCCTTCTCCTCTCCTACCTCACTCGTAATATGCCAGGGTTGAAAAAGAGAAAAGTAAAACAGCGGCTGCACTCCCTCTCACTTAAAGTGCACCTTAGCAATATTAGAGGTCTGCACTCCAATCTCGCAGCAGTTCATCATCACCTGGAGACTGAAAAACCTTCCCTCTTTTTTCTTTCGGAGACGCAGATAAGAAGTCCGTCAGACGTGTCGTACCTGTCTTACCCAGGGTTTATGCTGGAGCACAGTTTTAAATCACACGCTGGTGTGTGTTTATACGCCAGGGACGACATCTGCTATCGGCGTCTCCGCAACCTTGAAGATTCCAGGTTCTCAACGCTTTGGGCTCTGGTGGACACAGGCATGGATAAAATTATCTATGCTTGTGTCTACCGTTCGCACAGTGGTGATCAAGAGACGACCAGGCTCACACAGTACCTTAGTGAGGCGGCGGATGCGGCTCAGCAGAGGTACCCTTCCGCACAACTAGTGTTACTGGGGGATTTTAACGCCCACCATTAGGAGTGGCTTTTCCCATACCAGTGCACAGATCATGCTGGTCGAGAGACGCGAAAGCTTGCGCTAGCGTTAAATCTCACCCAGCTGGTCCAGGGAGTTACGAGGGTGCCGGATGTTGATTCGCACACGGCCAACTGCTTGGACCTTCTGCTGACAACAGATCCGGACCACTATTCAGTGTCGATATCATCACCGTTAGGTAGTTCCGACCACTGTCTGGTGAAATCTATATCAGTCTACTCTCCGCCCGATCCCTGCCCTAGAGGCACCAGGCGGGTTTGGCGATATAGGTCAGCAGATTGGGATGGCATGCGATCTTTCTTCGCATGTTATCCTTGGCAGCCTACTTGCTTTTCTTCGGATGATCCATCGTCGTGCGCAGATGCTGTGACAGATGTATTGCGGCGGGGGATGGAGTACTATATTCCATTCTCTGACGTAACAATGTCTGACCAGGCTCGCCCTTGGTTTGGTGCGGAGTGTGATCGTGCTAACGCACTTAAGCACACCGCATTCCAGGCATGATGCTCGTATGCACAAGGCGAGTGACGTGAGTCAGAAAAAGAGAGCCTTCAACAGAGCTGCCAAGTCTTCCAAGAAGGTGATGCGGAGGTCTCGGTTCGACCACATTAGCCGTTTCGGGAACAAACTTACTTCATACCCTGCTGGTAGTAAGGCGTTTTGGTCCCTGGCTAAGTCGGTTGAATTGAACTTCTGCCGTCCCTCACTACCGCCACTGCTAAAACCCGACGGGTCAACAACTTGCTTGGTTGTCGCTTGGGTATCGCTTGGGTATCGCTTCGGGCTGGTGGCCTCTAAACCCTGAAATTCTGACGGGATTTATTGCGATCGCTGAAAGGAACTCTGGAGTGACGCCACTTGCACGTGGAGTTGCCCAGAAGCAAATAATGTATAATTACCAAACAAGGGCACGGACGTCATGTCCGTGGTTTAAATGTAAGGTAGGAGTGCGGTTTTAGTCAGTAGGAGTCTGACACTGCCCAGACTGACTCGTCTGTGAGGCAGCTTGGGCGTCCATGAGGATTTCCCACTCCTACCGAAAAAAAAAAAAAAAAAAAAAAAAACCCGACCGGTCGCTGGCCCATACCGCTGAGGAGAAAGCAAACTTGATTGCCTCACTCTTCGCGGAATCTTTGCGTCTAGATCCTGGTGACACGCGGCCCCCTGTTAATCCTGACGGTTGCGAAACGAGTATGTCGGATATTCGCATCCATCAGAAGGACGTTCGTAGGGTGCTGCGTAACCTTGACGTGAACAAGGCTAGCGGTCCAGACGGGATACCGGCAATTGCTCTGAGAACGTGTGCGCCGATTTAGGCTTTCATTTGAGGCTGGAAGAGTGCCGATTGCATGGAAGCAAGCTAACGTACAGCCCGTGCCCAAAATGGGTAGTCGGGCTGATCCAGCTAATTACAGGCCAATCTCAGTAACGTCCATTCTCTGTACGACTATGGAACGTGTACTCAACACTAAGCTCCTGGCATACCTAGAAGCTAATGACATCCTAAGTGACCGACAATACCTACGGCTTTGGCCGAAATCGGTCAACTGGTGATCTTCTAGCGTATGCCATCCACATCTGGAGTGAGACCATCGAGAAACACGGGGAAGCGCTTGCCGTCTTCCTCGATATCTCGAAGGCTTTCGATAGGGTCTGGCACGAAAGCCTTATTAGTAAGCTTCCTTCTTTCGGTTTACCTGCTGGTTTGTGTGCTTGGATTGCAGACTTCCTGAGTGACCGGTCCATCCGAGTGGTCATCGATGGCTGCTCGACCGGTCAAATGGCCATTAATGCCGGGGTCCCTCAGGGGTCAGTGCTCTCGGCAATATTGTTCTTGCTGCACATAAATGATCTGCTTAAGCCCGGTACCTTTGGGTATGCAGACGACAGCACTGTTGCTGAGAGTTACATATCCAGCGCGCAAGCTAGTGGGTCACAGATCTAGTCTCTCCGAGAGGCTATGGTCGAGCGCTTGGACTTGTCCTTGGAGGCAGTCTCTGAATGGGGCGATGCTAATTTGGTCAAGTTCAATGCTGCTAAAACTCAGGCCTGTCTATTTTCCACTAAAAGGAGCCAATTCAGCCCTGCTCCAACTTTCCGGGGCGTAACCGTGCCGATAACAGACCATCTTGATCTTCTTGGTGTCACGCTGACGTCAACTCTCAACTTTGGGCCATATATCGAAGCAAAGGCTCAACTGGCAGCAAAAAAGCTGGGAATGCTCGCGAAGGTCAGACAGTACTTCACGCCGGAACAGCTGCTAAAACTTTATCAAGCGCAAGTTTGATCGTGTATGGAGTACTGCTCTCATCTTTGGGATGGATTTGCCCGATACCAGCTTGATGCACTTGAGGCAATTGAGAGGCGAGCCAGGAGGATCATTGGCAATGATGCACTCGTTGAGTCGAGGCTTCAAAGTCTTGAGCATCGACGCGATATATGATACACAGGTATTCAAAATCTACTAGACCTAATTAATTTGATCTCTTCGAAAATTGCGCCAAACTGTTACCCAATACATAATATTGTATTTAGATTAATAATAAAACTGTGTTGCGTTTATTATTCGTAGGGTGTTGCGTGACTTTTGCTTTATGCAATTAAGTTTTTAAGACTGACAACATTTTTTTTTAATTTTTCATTTAAAGTGATTACTAAGCAAGCTGTATTTATTTATATTTTCCTTTTTCAACCAATATAGTAAAAAGATGCAGTCGAATTCAAATTAGGAATTACAATAGTACCTATTCTCATTTATTTTATTCGCCGCTAGTACCATTGTTAGCACTTACTTATTGTTGTCTATGTCCGATAAGAATAATATATTTAAATTTAAATGATATATCTTTTACATAAGTCTTTTTGGCATAACAATGGTATCAACTTTTAATGCTATACACCGTTTTTCTGTACGGTCCTAAGACATTATTATAACGTTTAAGTACTTTTATCCTGAGACTACATCAACCCGTAATGCGTGTTAGTACTTTTTCCTTTCATACATTTCAAAGGACTTGACTTGTCAGTACTTTTCGACAACCGCACTTAAAAATTATTATGAAGATAAGTACTTTCTCCTTAAGAAGAGTACAGAGCATATGTACTTAAGTGACAGCTATCTCCTGAAATACATTAAATATGCAGAATATCTCGATTCCAGTACGTAGATGATAGTGTCACAATTATTTTTTGCCTTTACTGTATTTCGATTACTAAATTAGAAAAAAAGTTAGACATGGTTTTGTAAAAAAAAAACTTAAAACGTCTCTATTGTAAAATGGCCTTTTGGCGTTTAAGTAGTATTGGCTTTCCGGTGACGATATGTATATCTCTGACTATACTTTGATATATTTAACACAGATCAGCCTTTCTTTATTGATGCTTTTTAATATCTAAGCATTTTTTATGGTCTTACTAGTTAGTACTTTGCCACAGACTTCGTTCGCGAAAATGTTTTTATAAAACTTTAACACTCCTTAAACCGTATTCTGAGGGTAGTTTTGAAAAACAACAGTCTTTTTTTATTTATTTTTATCAGAATGAAGGTGTTCAGGAAAATTAACACCACCAATTGGCGCCACTTAGAGCCGTCAGGTCTTTTTCTTTGAAAACGTATACATGACGTGGACGTCTTACGTTTGACGTTGATGTCTAACTATGTCATTAATATAGCGTTTTGACAGGTGCCTGGACCTGACGCCTCGGGGCTGCCATCTGGTAAACGTCATTTTAGAACCCCCTCATTTTTTACCAAGTTTAAAGTTTATTAACCCAAGGAATAAGATAAACAACCTATTTACACCCCTAAATCGTTTGATAGGGGTAGTTTTGAAAAACGAATAATGAAAACATTTTTAAATATTCTTGAGTTACTGATTATGCTTAGTTTCTAGTTTATGGGACCAAGGAATATAATTTTCAATACAAACAAATTTCCCACTTTCACCCCTTTAAAAGCCGAATTTTAAAAACCCCTTAGTGCTCGCCTATGTCATGAGGGTACCCTTGTACAAAAATTCACGTTCCTAGACCCTGTAGTAGTTCCAGCTGTACCTTGACAAAAAGAATCTACTGTCTGTTCTCTTGGTCTTTCTGTCTCATTTTCTCAACCAATGAGAGTAAAAACTCCAATAATATGTCGTTGATTAGTCCAAACAGCTCTCTTAAAATCAACATCATAATTTTTCCGCAGATAAGCAGCGAGCAACTAGTAACGGTCTTCATAAATCGCGTCAAGGAAGTGAACCCTTACCTTAACGCCGTGGTAGAGGAGCGGTACCGTGCTGCCACTGAGGATGCCAAGAGTATTGACCGACAGATCGAGGAGGCTAAGAAGAATGGCACGCTTGAAGAGCTGGTGAAGGATAAACCTCTGTTTGGCGTGCCATTTACTGTGAAGGAGAGCTGTTCGCTTGCTGGTAAGTGCTTTGTAAGGTTATAGCAAACTTGGGCCCATATTACAAAGTCATGTCCTCTAACTCGACTGTACCTCGAAACCGTTCTTACGAGACCAAATCTTTAAATCTTTAATGTTTTTACCAAAATTCACAAATTTTGGTAAAAACATTAAAGACGGCAAAAAAAAAACCAAAAAAAAATGTTTTATACCTACACCTATCACTCCTATTTCATGTAGGAATCAAAAGACTCATCTATGGGTCCGAGTCTCAACTAGAAATTTCACAAATCGCCTAAAACTTTTCACGAAACACCTATTCAAAAGGGTTACCTGAACTGAGAGGGTTGCATTGATGAGTTTAGTCATTATAATTCAGTAAATGAATGAGTGTTGCGGCCGCCAATCACATTTTAATCAATGTACAAATAGTCACAGACCAGCAAAATTCAAAAAACTAAAGAGTGAAAGCACGAGAACACATTTGCAAAAAGTTGATAGGATAGGATCATCACACTCTTGATTTGTTGGATTAGTTTTTTCCACAATATCATTCTTTATTTGTATGTGTGTATCTAAGTATATATTTATTATTGTTCTTATTTCCTTTCTGTTTGCCTTCTATTACGTCGCATTTGCCATGTTATGTTTCTGCACCACCCTAAGATCGATTGGTAGAAAATGACGAAGGCATTAAACTCGCCATTGTACAGTCGTTAGTACATAGTATTCAATAAATAAGTTTCGCGGGCTACTCTGGAACATCCACGTTAACTTTGGACTCTTCCTCTTCCAGGGCTATCAAATTCAGTGGGATGCCTCGAAAACGCAGGCCGTCGCGCCACCACAGACGGTGGCGTGGTCAGCCTGGTGAAGAAAGCTGGGGCCATCCCACTGCTAGTGTCCAACACTCCAGAGCTGTGCCTAGGATGGGAGACCACGAACCTGCTGAGAGGAACCACCAATAACCCGTACTGCATGAATAGGACGCCCGGAGGATCTTCTGGTGGCGAGGTGAGACGATTTTTATTTAGATATGTTTTTTTTTATTGTAAACGATGGGACGGGCGTAGTCGACGCCCGAGTTGCTAGCCTTTTTTTTTTTAATTGATCTAAACCAGTGCTTGACTGCGATCCCACCTGAAGGTAAGCAGTGACGCAGCCTGTCGGTTTTCTATCGTTTACAATTCGGGGAGTGTGCATTGGAATTGCACAATCTAATTCCACCAAGTCCGTTCCATCATCGGACCACAAGACGTACGGAGTACCCATGCGTACGAAGCGTTTTAGGAACACATTTATTGTGCGTACAGCTAAGGAGTGGGATTCCCTGCCGGCGTCTGTGTTTCCTGATAGGTACAACTTAGGGATCTTTAAGTCAAGAGTGAATAGGTTACTTCCAGGCAAGCGTGCTCCATCGTCGGCCACATCATTGCTTACCATCAGTTGAGATTAGTGGTCAAACGCGAGCCTATCCATAATAAAAAAGGCGAAATAATACCGAGTATAACTTTGATATAAACAAGGACTGACGAGCAGGAACTATGCTTAGGTTTTTTTTTTTGAGGTTGGCAATCATCCAATGACTTCTGCCGGTTCTAGGGTGGGGCGAGAGGATGTGTCAGACTTTAACTGCCCTTTGCGGTCTAGGACCACAGATTTCCTTTTCATAATTAAACTCCCCGTGGTCTTAGCGGGCGTCGGCCCAGCTGGGCCCCTACGGTTTTGCTGACATCTCGTTGAGGCGCGCGTGAAACAATACGCGCCGTCGACGGCTCGGGCTCAGTGCTTACTGGACGGCGAGCTATCTATTGCTCATCGTCAGTAAACATGCGCCTAATACGGTGGCCAGGGATCGCCCTGCTCTCGACAATTACTCCTGTATTGTGGATGCGTTCACAAACATGTTCACTCACATACACAAGACACCCAGACCCAGAACAACTATCTGTACGCCATACAAATGTTTGTTCTGTACGAGAATCAAACCCACAATTCGCAGCGCAGTAGCCATTTGCTCAAACATTGCGCCAACCGTGCCGTATACATTTCAGGTGACTTATTGAAGAAGTTAGTTATCATCCACAGTGCAGTCGCGCATTTTGAACTTCTTCGGCCATGTATCTCGTCGTGGTAATGACTCCATAGAGCGTCTCGTAGTGCAGGGCAAAGTTGAGGGCACCAGGCCACGTGGTAGGTCACCAATGAGATGGACAGACCAGATCAAGGCCGCAACTAAGTGCTCGGTTTATGAATGTACTCGGGAAGCTGCAGTCCGCGATGAATGGCGTCGTGTTACCAAGATGATCACTCATCGTGATTCACATTGATGACCACGACCACTCTGGCAAGAGTGTACCGACTGAGAAGAATTGAAGAAGAATAAAACACAGAGTAAAACAAAGTATCACAGTTGTCAATTTACACTTCGCAACATCGTAGTCGTCCTAACTAATATTTACCGTATCCATTATAATATAATATGCTATTCTTCAATGCATGACGCAATACTTCCATTAAAAAGTATAATGTTTACTATTATGCAAAGCCTTGTGGGCAGAATTCTGTTCATAAAACTGTACTCATGTTTGTTTTGTGTCCATCGTTCAAAGAGATTGAGGCTCTGACGAATCAGCTTAATAATGCTGAGCGTTGTAAAATTTTGGTGAATTGAAGGCATCGTGAGTTGTGCTGCCTTTGCAGCATTCTATTTACCAGTGGTGAAGGAATAATTTTTTGGGTTAATTCGGAGCTTGAACGGTTGTTTTTAGCAGTTTTCGCCAAATAGGTGTTCATTTTTTGGTAAAAGTTGAAATGGCAGAACTATTGTGAGAGTAGTTTTGGTTGCAGTAAAGATATAAGTAGGTTTTCTAAGGGACTAACCATAAATGTCGTCAGACGTTATGGGATTGGGGACTGAAGGAGTTGACCAAGTGTGACATTGGGATTTACAATCGGTGGGAGGATATTTCAAAATCTATATCTAAATATTCAAACGTGTAGTTTTAACTATTAAAACCTTAGTCTAAGATACATTAGATCTACAAAATGTTCCCCAACACGACGCACAACGCTGTCAAATTGTCCAACAACACGTCCCACGTCTTGTGAATGTACCGTAGGGGCCCAGCAGGGCGGATGCCCGCTAGCTAAGACCGCGGAGAATTTCTGAAAGGGAAACCCGTAGTCCTAGAACGCAAAGGGTAATTGAAGGATACAGGCGCGAGAACTCATTTGGATGATTTCCCATCTTAAAAAAAAAACGTCTTGTGAATGTGTTGTAGAATTTTAGGGTACAAGTTACGGGACACTAGGCAACGTTGCAGCGTCACGTAGATTGAGTATTGCTCGTCATGTGGGATGACATTCTGTCCCCTTATGTATCTGAGGCTTGACTAACAACTTGAAAAATATTTTGAACTCTATTTGTGATATTGTTGCATGTATTGTCAAATTGTCCAAACGATTTATTATTTTAATTCTTTAAAATGTGAAATTATAAAGTTTTCATTCGTATGAAGTAATTTTTGAGTAGATGAGTTAGCTTACTCGCCTCTTTAAATGTTTTGGGAGACGATATGTCAAAAAGATTTAATATCTTTATTCTTTACATTGTTTACATCATCAAATTCTCCGAATCACACGACAACAGTCTAAGATTTCTCAACCATCTTGATTCACAATGGACAATGTATCATTTTTTCCAAGAAAAACTTGTGGAAAGGCCGGACTCTCATAATAAAAATTTCACGGAAATTCGCTGTTCAGTTTAGGATGATGTGTACGTCCAGTAGTGTAGTGGATGTCCTTTGGCTAAATGATGGTAATACTCGTAAAATTACACAAGATCACGCCTGTGTTTTCCAAGAAGTTACGCAGAAGGTATCTTCTTCTTTTCGTATCCATAGACTCAGATAAAATTTTCGCTGACCAATATTTGACAACCTGTAATAGGGAGACCAAAGAAAAGATGGATGGATTGTGTGAGAAGTGATATGAAAGAAAAGGGAGTTAGTGAAAGCGTGACGAGTGACAGGACAGAATGGAAGAAAAAAACGTGTTGTGTCGACCCCAAATAAAACGGGACAAGGGCAGGAAGATGATGATTTGGCAACCTGTAGTACAGCGATCGTTACTCTCTTTTAAATCCTGGAAGATGCGGGTGGTTATGTAGGACGGGCAGCTTAGCAGGTACACATTGGTATGAGATGGATCAAGGATGTCGCATTTGACCAGATTGTGCAGCGCCGAACCTGGGTCCACAGTCGACGGGAGATGTTCTGGTGGGCTGATGAAGTGTGGAGGAGTTGGGTTTTTGGCCTCTCAGCACGCATCTCTCGTCTTCCGCACTGTCTTTTAGGCAGAGGTATATAATATACTCCCACATTTCGCCAGTAATATTTAACTCCCATGCCCCATGATAGTAATTAGTAATTCGCGATTCGCAGTCTCCCAACCATTTTTCCTTTTCAATGTTAGTAGTCCAGTCAAGTTAGACCAAAAAATAGGGGTAAGGTTACATTAAGTCGCACCCAGCTGAAAATTGATAGGATTGTTCTAAACACCATCATAAATGAAATCTAAAAAGTCCTCATCGATCCGACACACGCAAAAAAAATAATAGTCGGGGTCACAAAAACGAGTTTTTCGTGATTTTCAGCAAAACGGTAAGTTTTATCATAAAATTAGCTCAGACAAAAATTGTAGATCAGATAATTATCTACAAAAATGTGTCAAACTTTTTTTTTCCTAAGAGCCACCGTTTTTGAGATATGATGATTCAAAAAGTTGAAAGAGGTCATCGTCATAATATGCACCCGTTTTCACGCCACCTTTGAGTTAGTGTACTTAGCTTACTTACGCGTTTTTAGGGTGTCGTACCTCAAAAGGATAAAACGGAACCCTTATAGGCTCACTTTGTTGTCCGTCTGTCTGCCTGTGTCTGTTTGTCAGACTGCCTGTATGTCCGTCTGTCTGTCTCATTTATTCCAAAGTGGGGGTGTTCAAAATGGCTGACTTGAAAGCGTCGACTGCTTCTTCACCGGACTAGAACCTTTGACCACGAAGACTTTTCTTAATTTTAGGAAATGTAAAGAAATCGTTAGGGCTTAGGTCAGGACTGTATTTGAGGATGGTCGAGAATTTCTACTTTTTCCTGCTTCAAATACTGAATCGTTTGACGAGCGCTGTGTGAGCTTGCGTTGTCGCGGTGCAGGATGATGCGTCGCTTTGAGTTAGATTTTCGAAGTTCGGCGATAACTTGTGGTAAACAAACTTTGGTATACCACTCTGCGTTAACCGTTCTACGATCTTCAAGTGCAATAGTCGCAACAAGGCCGGTTTTTCCAACGAACGTGGCCACCATCTTCTTTGAAGTGCTTCGAGAACGAACAACTTTAGTCGGCTTTGGCTCGTCTTGAAAGACCCAGATTGTAGATCGTTGTTTGGAATCAGGATCGTAGGCATAGATCTAAGATTCGTCACCACTGGTGGTGTCGTAGACGTGATTTGACTCTCCTCGGTTGAACCTTTGCAGAGTTTTCTTACACCATCTGACGCGGGCCGCCTTGTGATCGTCGGAAAGCAAATGCGGTATCCAACGGCAAACTAGCTTTCTTACACCAAGCGCTTCATGCAAGATCTTCTGAATGGATGTCCCTGAGATGCCTAATAGAGCCTCTATCTCTCGATACGTCACATGACGATCTTCGAGAATTAGTTGTCTCACAGCAATGATGTTATCTTCAGTGAAGGCAGATTTTGGGCGTCCTTCGCGAGATTTGTCACTAACACTAGTATGTCCACGCTGGAATTCTAAATACCAGAGTTCGACAGTCCGCAGACATGGGGCTTCATCACTGAACACAGATGTTAGGCTCAGTTGAATTTGTAGTCTTATGTGTGATATTGCATTACTGATATTGAGATTTCGTCCTTCATACACTATAATTATTCTAGATTTGTTCACACTAGTCAGCCGAAAAGGGAAGAATGGATAAAAATTCTTCAAGAGGATAGAAGTGAAAACACGTGGCTTTCTACAAAATATTCGTTTATCTGCTCTGCCCCCCTAGCCAAGTTGCAAACAATAAACGTGAACGCTTAGTAATCTCCAATAGATTTTCAACTTTATACCTAAGAGCATAAAGTTGAAAATCTATTAAAGACTACTGAGCGTTAGCGACCGGAACGAAAGAAAGACACTGTGTAATCTTCAATAGATTTTCAACTTTATATCCAATTACATAAAGTTGAAAATCTATTAAAGACTACTGAGAGTTTACGTTTATCGTTTGTGACTTGGCTAGGGGGGCTGCACACTTTCAAGCTGATGATATTTAAGTTGAAAAAGATTTAGAAAAAAGTTTTAGCTGCAAAAAAAGTTATAAAATTACAACAGAAAAACAAATATTTCCGAAAAAAAAAAAAAACTGAATCTTTAACTGGAATTGTTAAACATTTTAAAGATAAATTTACCGTTGTTGTTTGTTTTGTTACTAGATATTAGCGGCGCAGTCCTGATCTTCATTCACTCAGGATAGCTGTTCTTCAGAATGATGATTACAATAAAGAGTTTCAATATTTTACGCGATTTTGAATTCACTTATTTATTAAAGTAGTAGAACGTGGTTTTTGAATTTACACTAACGAAGACTATTATTAAATTTTTAAATAGAGTGTTATTGTAATGAATTTTAGGCAAAAAGCTGTGTCACTTCTGCGGTATAAAAATCTATATGGATAACATGTCATTATACTATGTTGAACGAAACGCGTAAGTGACGCAAAATTCATGGCGCTTAAGACATTTTGGTCGTGAAAAAAGTATCTCTAAAAGCTATCTAGGCGCTGTATGTTTTAATAGTTTTGTTAGACGACATAATGCCTCTAGCGCTGCAGCGAACTTTTGTTTTAACTTTTCAGTATTTTGACAAATAGTTTCCATGAATGTGCTTGTCTATCGCTAGAATATAAGTCGATGCATATAGCTCAAAAACGGTGGCTCTTAGGAAAAAAAGTATTGACACATTTTTCAATTTTTGTCTGAGATAATTTTATGATAAAACTTTTTGCTGAAAATCGCGAAAAACTCGTTTTTGTGACCTTTGACCCCGAGTATTTTTTTTTCCAGATGTCGGATCGATGAGGACTTTTTAGATTTCATTTATGATGGTGTTTGGAACAATCCTACCAATTTTCAGCTGGGTGCGAATTATTGTAACCTTGGATGTTTAAATTGACCGGACTATAGTCATATTTGCGAGTCTATTTGCTAAGTGGTCACTTGTACGTTTGCTAGCTGCGCAAGAGCATTGATCATTGTCCACAGTGACAATGTTTGTTGTTTTACGACTTTGTAGAGCGTCGTTAATGTAGTCTGCATTGTCTTGAATCAAATGTAGCGGTTTTGCTGATGTTTTAAGCGGAAAAATTGAAACGAATAAAAATCGAGATTCTTTTCCTAAAGCCCGCACCACAAAACACTTGCACTGTGTAAAATTGTGTAGCACAAGCAATTTAAGTGCGTCCTTCTGAAAAAATCTGGTATTTTCCGTAAAATTTGGCCCTTCATAATGTAACGTAACGTAACTTCGTAACCTCGCTTAACTGTAGAAATAAAGATTAATAAGTACCTAACTATTTTTTTTTGAAAATACTTAGTTTAGAGTAGAGTTTTTCCTGAAACAAGTTTTGTGAAATATTCGAGTGAATGACGGAATTACCGAATGCCAACAGAGTGTTCAGGTGCTATCTCTTTTTTCGCATTGCCTTTTTATCAAACATTGCATTGAATGGACCAACAAGCTTTTAAATCATGCTCAGGTTGACGATAGTCGGGTTGAGAAGGGCCCTCTTAAAACTTTCCATATCCATTAATCGTTCCAAGATGACGGACAAAGACTGATGTTTTAAAAACATAGAATGATGTTTTTCACTAAATGTTTTTATCGATTATCTGGCGCTTCCACCTGTCTTAACTCTCCATTAAATGAATGAATAATGATTCAAGATTCAAAGCATTTTATTTCAAATAAACCATTTACAGGCACTTTTGAAATGTCAAGCAGTCAGTCAGTCAGAAAATAAAATGATGCTAATTGCACATTCCAAAGCGTAGATCTCTATGGAGAAGAATGTGCAAGACACTCCATGGACACTCTTTTCAATCATGTTTTGTAAATACAAATATCTCTTACTGTATATTTCTTGTCGCTATCATGTGAGAACAATGTAAATAAAGTACTTAAAAATAAAAAACTAAATATAGATATTATAATAGCAACTGGCAGCTAAGAGATGACCAGTCTCAACTGACAGCGCCCGTTCACGACCATGACGCTAATATTAGCACTAGCACCACTCAGCTCAACCATTTTGAAGGGAACCGAATGATCCAACACATACGCCACCATCAGTGAGACATTTGAGTGAGCATGACAAACTCTCAACTGCCATGCTGATTTATGTCAAACAAGTCCAATAGTAACATAAAAAACCATAAAATAGCTCCATGGTACTCACATTTACAACCTTTGAAAAAAAAATGCTTCTACATTATACAATACATATATATTTAACAGTTCCAAAAAAAAAACATTAAAAAATAATAATAATAATTTCCAAACTAATCAATTTGTACACCCCGGTGGTAGTAGAGCTGGACCAGCATTGAGCCAATGCACTAGTGAGATGCAACATCAGTGTTCTTTTCACGTAATAAAAGAAATAGTAGTTGTATCATAAATTAGACATGATCATTATACAGGGTGTTTGGTGCATCGTGTGCCAATTTGAAATGGTCGATGGGAGGGGTCATCTGCTATCCTTTCAGACCCCTAAACACTTCTCATGCCCTGTGGATTTTTTTTCATCGACTTTTTATTGTTTTATGAAAATAAGACCCAAATATTTCATTCAAATACAAATTTTAAAAAATATATAAGTCGTAGACTCGGAATTTTAATTTTATTTAGATGTGTATTGTATTAGAGTACTTTTAAATTTAAAATTAGTGACATTAGTGACACAACTTTGCAAGTAAATTAAAAAAGAACTAGATAGTTCTTTTTTAATTTACTTGCAAAGTTTTTAAATTAAAGCTGTTCATGTTACAACTATTTACATGGCTATAAAAAAAAAACAAAAGCGACAGGAATCTTCCAACTTCCTCTAAAATTCTCCAGTTTATCCTCTTGCTAGTGATGTGCCACATGCCATAAAAATCTTTTGATAACTTTGTGAATTCGCTAGAATTGTGAATCGAGTCACATAAGACTAATAGAATAGAATAGAATAGAATAGAATAAAACTTTACTTTTTACTTTTTCTTTTAACTTTTTACTTTACTTTACTTTTTTTTCTTTTCTTTTAACTTTACTTTTTCTTTTTTTTTACTAATATTCAAAATTAAGATTTAAATATTTTTTTTGCTTAAATTATACCTGAAAAACCTATTAAAAATGTTATCTTACTCTTATAAGGTAAAATCTGTCTCGTATCTCTATTTGTGGGTTTTACTGGATATAAAAAAAAAAAAATTGCATTTTTAACTTTTACTTCATATTTTTTACAAATCCTGCTCAAATTGTTGGCCTCTGTTGTGAATGCAGGCCCGATATCTGTTTCGTGTTTTGACAGTTGTTGTACGAAGTCGTATTTCCTCCCGCCTCTTGGGCGGAGCGGGAGGGCGTGCCAGGCTTTTACTGACTAAAAACTCACAAATGTTCCACGTGCACGTGTGGCGGCCTCCTCCGTTGCATTACTGCTTCGCACGCGGAGGCGACCGCCTGGAGTTGACCCTAAGGTCCTACCGTAGACGGGTTTGTGCCGTATATGAACCCTTAGTTGCGTAACATTGCAGGCGGCGCTGCTGGCGTGCGGCGCGTCCCCGTTCAGCGTGGCGTCCGACATCGCGGGCTCCATCCGCCTGCCGGCCGCCTTCTGCGGGGTCTTCGGACACAAGCCCACGCCTGGTCAGTGAACACTACAACAACAATATGGTACACTTATCTATCACCCCTGTGCTAGATGCTCTCCTTGACTTCTTGTATAAAGTCCTACTGGGACTCAGGCTTTTTCTCTAGGTGAAGGAATGGGCCGTCATCCACCACGCGGGCCTAGTGCAGGCGCAGGGGATGCTCGATGTCACATCACTTCGAAGTTTTTAATTCTAGGATATAACGGTTTCCTCAAGATGTTTTACTTCACCTTTTTGAGAGCAGTGATGATAAAATAAGTACACAAAGTGCCTGCCTTGGTTTGAACTCACGATACTCGTAAATTGGAGCCGTTAACATCGGGCAATAAAAATTAAAATCAGCCAATAAATTCCACATAATTCTGTTCTAGGTGTGATCTCAATAGAAGGACACATCCCAACGCTAAGCGACTCGGCCTTCCCGAAGTTCCTGACCGTGGGCCCCATGACGCGCAAGGCTGAAGACTTGCCGCTCCTCATGAGCATCATGGCCGGACCGGACAACAAGCTGAACTTGAATGAGCCTGTCGATATGAACACTGTTAAGGTAGGAAAATTATTCTTATGGTTGGGGCTATTAACTCTCTCTATAAGTCAAGAGTGAATAGGTTGCTTCTAGGTAAGCGCGCCCCATCGTCGACCGCATCGTCGCTTTCCATCAGGTGAGATAGCGGTCAAGCGCGAACCTATCAAGAATAAAAAAAAAAGGGGCGGCCAGATGGGGATTTTGCGCGAAACTCGAGCGCGTCAGAAAATCATATGGGGAGATACCTTGCACCCTGAAATGTACCCCTACCACATACAAACCATTAATAGAGTGGGGTGCGTTGAGAGCAGCCCGTCAGAAAAAATTGATCCTCGGAAGAACTCGAGAGCGTCAGATTAAGACAAGGTAAGTTAAGTACATGCAGAAAAGTGCATATTTCAATAATCTGACAATTTGAGCGTGGCATAAGCAAATGGGCGAGTCATGAAGTTAGGCTGTAAGGTTCCTGTTAATATTTTGTTGATTAGTGCAATTTTTTTAACGCAGTTTGCTAAGATAATTTTGTTAGGAACGTTAAAAATACGTTACACTTATCGATGATTACATTGCCCCATTAAAACCGTCAGATTATGTTTTTCGTAATCCTGATAGGATACCTTCAAAATAAAATAAAAAATCAATCGCGCTCGAGTATTTCCAGAGGCCTTTTTCTACATTTTTTGAAAAGTTAAGAGCGTGTAAAACTTTTATTGCCACTAAAATGGAAACTTGTACTTGTTGTTTGTTGTTGTAGACTTTTTTTCGTTTTAGAACCTAATCTTCACAATCCAATAGGTTCCCATGACGCTTTAGTAACTGCATATTTACCCATCTCTGCATATCATCCCGGCCTCCCCTACTATTATATTTAGCCAGCGGCTTTGTCCGCATGGTAGTACAAAATTATCTCGTCGACGATATTATAGATAGACGTCCACTGCTAGACATAGGCCTCCCCTAAATGTCGCCACAACGAACGGTCTTGTGCGTCTCGCATCCATCGGATTCCCGCAACCTTCACCAGGTCATTGGCCCACCTTGTAGGGGGCCTTCCAACACTGCGTCTTCCGGTACGCGGCAAGGTGTGTGTGTGTGAGAGTGTTCGTGCGTGTGTGCTTGTGTGCGGGTCTGTGTGTGTGTGGGTGTTTGCCACTTAAGTTTGGCGATTCTTCGTGCTATGTCGGCAACCTTGGTTCTCCTGCGGATATTTTCATTTCTGATTCGATCACGCAAGAAAACTCCGAGCATAGCCCTTTCCATTGCCCTTTGGGTGACTTTGGGCCTTCTGATGAGGCCCATTGTGAGCGTGGTCACGTTTCGGAACCATATGTCATCACTGGCAACACGTACTGGTCATAGACTTTCGTCTTGAGACACTGTGGTATATTGGATGAGAAGCCCGCGCAGCTTCCAAAACGCTGCCCAGCCGAGTCGGATTCGACGGTTGACCTCTTTCTCGAAATTAGATCTACCCAACTGGACTATCTGTCCAAGGTAGACGTAATGGTCCACAACTTCGAGTATAGAGTCTCCAATCATGATAGGAGTGGGTGCTACATGGTTGTTTATCATGACTTTTGTCCATGTTCATTTTAAGACCCACTCTTTCGGAAGCTCTACTGAGGTCATTGAGCATTGTGCTGAGCTCTTCCGTAGTCTCAGCCATGACTACAATGTCGTCGGCAAACCGAAGATGAGTGATGTACTCGCCATTGACATTAATGCCCAATCCACTCCAGTCCAGAACCTTGAAGACATCCTACATTGCGGCCGTGAACAGTTTCGGAGAAATAACGTCTCCCTGCCTCAAACCCCGCTGCAGGAGGATAGGTTTCGAGGTCTGGTCCTGCAATCTGACTGATATAGTGGCGTTTTCGTACAAACACTTCAGCAACTCGATGCACCGATAGTCAATTTGGCACCGTTGGAGAGACTGCAGCACAGCCCAAGTCTCGATCGAATCAAAGGCTTTCTCGTAGTCCACAAACGCTAAGCAGAGAGCCAGATTATACTCCTCGGTCTTCTGTATAACCTGCTGTAGCGTGTGTATGTGGTCTATGGTGCTGAAGCCTTTTCTGAATTCGGCTTGTTCGGGAGGCTGGAAGTCGCCGAACCTGCGCGCGAGACGGTTCGTGATGACTCTGGAAAACAGCTTGTAGACGTGAGGCTCAGAAGTGAGATGGGCCTATAATTCTTGAGTAGGGCCTTGTCGCCCTTCTTAAAGAAGAGTACCACCACACCTCCGCTCCATGCCTGTGGTGTTTTTCCCTCGAATATGACGGAATCAAACAGCTTCTGAAGGGTCTTAAGGATCGGTTTCCCACCCGCCTTCAGGAGTTCGGCTGTAATTCCGTCATCACCCGGTGCCTTGTTGTTATTAAGCTGCTTCAGAGCCATCCTAATCTCGTATAGGCTGACGTCCGGGATATCTTCGGTATAGTGTCGGGTCAACCTAGCTCTTGGGTCGTTTGTGTTTTTGTGTCGTTTTTCGTAGTGGGTTTTGTGATTGACGTGTACAACTGTCCATAAAAAGCTTCGATCTCTCCCAGAAGCTCCGATTTGGCGGATATGACTCTGCCATCTTCGGACTTCAGTTTCGTGAGCTGGCTCTGCCCAATAGACAGATCTCTTGCAAACACCTTAGAGCCCTTATTTCGCTCAATCGCGTCCTTAATTTTTCCAGTATTAAAGTGACGGATATCGCGTTTCACACGTGTGCACGAATCTTCTGAAGACTGCAGAATCATTTCACGCCTTTCCTTCATAAGCTGGAAAGTTCGATATGTGAGCCTCTTGCTCTTATTTGTACGAGTCTTATAGAATTTAGACCCGACCGTATGGACAGTTTCCACGAACCCATCGTTGTATTCGTCCACAGAGCTTCCTAGGCATTCGAAACGATTTTGAAGTTCGAGCTGAAAGCTCTCGGAGTTTTGGATCTGGATCTGTGCAGAACGGAGCGTAGACCTCATCAGTCGAGATCTTTCAAGCTTGACATTGATATTCAATGTGCCTCTTACCATGCGGTGATCACTTCCGGTTTTCACCGCATTGATGACAGAGACATCAATGAATATTTGCTTCTTCGTCGACATGATGAAGTCAATCTCATTTTTTGTTACACCATCAGAGCTTTGCCAGGTCCACTTCCTATGCTCACGCTTTCTGAAGAAGGAGTTCATCATGTAGAGGCCCTCCTTCTCCATAAAGCTGGCCAGTAGGTGTCCCCGGTAGTTCCTACGTCCAAATCCAAATTGCCCCACTCGCAGCTCGTCACCGTCTCGTTAGCCCAGTTTCGCATTAAAGTCCCCCATGACCACGGTGAAGTGAGTCTTATAACTATGCATACATGGTCTCTACTTCGTCATCGGGGTGTGTCGAGGTCGGAGCGTAAACCTGTATGACCTTCAGCGAATATCTTGATGATATTCTGAGTATAAGGTACGCCACCCTGGTCGACACGCTCTCGATCTTCACCACATTGTTCACAAGGGACCTGTGGACGATAAACCCGACACCACCTTGGGACTGCTGGTCCCCCTCCCGAAAATAGAGCAGGTTACCAGATTTTAGGATTATCGTGTCCTCCCCCTGTCTTCGGACTTCGGATAATCCCACAATACTCCATCGTAACCTGCTTAACTCCTCCTCAAGCTCGGCAATCTTCTCATCGGACCGGAGTGTACGCGTGTTGTACGTCGCCAGGTCCAGTCGTCGACGGTTGATCGATCCCGCCCGTAGATTCTTAGCACCCCAGACCCCAGGGCTGCGCCCACGCCCGTCCACGCTAGCACAACCGCTGGACTCGCCGGGCACTTGGGACCTGTTTTTTGTTGCATTATGCATTTGAGGGGGATTGGACCATAACCCGCCACGCTGGTCCAATGCGTGTTGGCGGGTCGCCATAGCCTCGTTCGTTTGTCAGCAGGGTGCACCACGTGCAGGTGAGGTTGGCTTGGGTCCCGATAGGTGTTGATTGGGACCCCGTATACATCCCCCAGTGTACTAAGCTTCATCGAAATCCGTTCTGCCGTTCGAGCGTGAAGAAGTAACAAACAATACACACACACTCTCACAAACTTTCGCCTTTATAATTTGAGTGTGATTAAATGATGTAAGAAACTCGGAAATCACTTACAGCTTTTGGTCCCGGAAACGGGAGTTAACCTTTCGTATGCCGGCTATTAGAGACACAATTAAAAAACATTGTGTCTCGCGTGGATCTACGCTCCCGGCATTCAGACAGTTAAAAGCTAGGAAATCTGGCCGCAGATTTGCTCGGAGTGTTACCCAGATTCTGTTCTGTGGAGGTCAGATAGGCCCTTTTAAAGTGTAAATTGGTATTCAGGCGTATCCAGTTAGACTGAAAATTGACCCCAAAGAATGATGAAATAGGCAAAATAGGCTTTCGATATATTTTATTTTTTTTGTAGGTGGGAAAATCATCCAAAGACGTCGCCCGCACTTGGGCGGAGCGTGAGGGCGTGTCAGTCTTTTACGGACTAAAAACGCACTCCTGTTCCTTCTTTGCCTTCGTCCCAGGGCCGAGTGTTCCTTTCAGAAACAAACCCTTGGCCCCAGTATACTACGACCCTGCTGGGCCCCTACGGTTTGTTGACATCTTCTTGTGGCGCGCGGTCCGGAAGGTTACCGGTCTGTCTACCCATTGCGCCGTCCGCAAGCCCGCGCCTACGGTGGCGGGAAATCGGGATTGGGATCTCGGCGGCGGCAGGGGCGTGAGGGCCGCGCCCTGGCGCGTGCACGTGTGGGTCAGCACGTGTAACATTACTGCTGCACTCGTCAAAGAGGGGACCGCCATAATGATGGCGTTCCCAAGGCTTTCGATATAACGAAGGGGATCATAAAGAGACGCTTATAACACATATACTTGGGTTGCGGATTGTTCTACTAGGGCAACTGAAGGAACACAGGTGAGTTTTAATCAGTAAAATGGCACTCCCTCTCCCAAACTGGTACACACACTTGTGGTTATTTATAAAAATAGGAATATACTGTTTTGTGTGTGGACAGGGGCTTTTCAATGACCATCCAATTTTATTCCTTTACTTTTGAACGTTTATTGGGGTATATACAAAATTAAGTTTAATTGTACCAGTGGTGAACCGACTACCATCAAGTAATTCTTCGTTCTGCCGACTGCCGATGTGGTGGCCGCGGCTCCACGTCGGTCGACTCGAGAATGGAACGTTCTAGTCTTCCTTCGTGACGACAAATCAGCGCTCCGTTTCGGCACCCCTCTCGCTCCCTCTCAGCAGTTGTTGCATGCTGACGTCTCGCTTCCTCCTCTAGCGTGGAGCCTCCGTCTACTCGACGCTAGAGGGTGTCGAGCGCTGCTGGCTCCTCGCTGAAAGATGGCGTCAACAATACTATTTAGGATAAGTCGTGGTATACAAGGTGGACACCAAAAAACATGTTCCTACATTTTGTCAGTTACGCGTACATAAAAAGACTGAGCACCTGATTTTTTTTTCAGATGTTTCAACTATGGAATCACATAGAGACGGTTTATATAATAACTTTTCACCCCTGAAAGATTGCCATTACCTAGGATGGAATATAATAATAAAAGTGACATATGCAAATTTTCATGGATTACTACTAGCTAATATAAGCATAATTATATACCAATAAAAAAAAACTATTATCTCTTTATTTTTTTGTCACATTTTTTAGAATTCTGTTTTGTTTTTGAAGGTTCACTACATGTTCGAAGCGACAGACTCAGTAGCCCTGCTAAAAGTGGACAGCTGCATACGTGATGCTATTCGTAATGCCGTCAAATATTTGGAAAAGGAGTGTGGTTGTACAGTTAGCGAGGTAAGATACTTTATTGGTTGATATTTTTTATTCTTCCAAACTTATTTTCCTTGGACTTATGAGCACGTAAATGTAACGATGCGAAAATAATTTATTTTTTTGTCTATAAAAACACGAAAATAATTCTTTGTTAAAGGAAAATTTGTAAAAATAAATAATAATACATAATTATGGATCTATTATTAATGTGACCTCCTTCACACATCAAAATATCACCTTTTACTTTCACTTAGTTATCTAAACTAATAAAACTTTCGGAAATCATTTTTCTTTTTGCTTACAGGAAAAATTCAAAGATTTAGAAGACTCAGTAGAAATATCGGTGTCCGTATTTTTTTCAATGAAGGACATTCCAAATCTGTTGCAAGATCCCGCCAATCCGAAAGTAAGTGCCGCGAAACGGAACGCTTTCATTTTTTTATAATGTTGCCAAATAATTACAAAAATATCCCACAATTCGGGGTAATTAGAAATTGTACCATGCTACTAGGATCTTTTGGCACTTGAACGACATTATCAGTAAGGCACTACTGGAAAACTTAGAATTGTGTGTGGACCTTATATAAAAAATATAAAATGTTTGTAATAATGATGTTGCGACATTAGTTCGACCATGCGTCAAAATATTCTTGTAGCGCTGTAATCAGATGTTTTGTTTTATTATTATTTGATTTGATTTTGTGATTTTATTTAATTGTTTTATTGGCATCGTGATATTTTTATATGAAATGGCAATGGTGTATTGATTATTATTTTTATTTTCTATATGAAGGCTCTATTTATAAAAATTGTAGCTCAGTTAGATAAGTAATTGATGAATTCTTATTTCGTTCTATTTTTCAGCGCGATAAGAGCTTGATTGTGGAGCTAATAAAATATATGTTTGGCGGTGGTTCGCGATCACTGCAAGGACTGAGCTTCTCTCTTATAAACAGAAGCCACCTGTTCATACCGGACTCGCGGAGAGGTTACTACAACGGAAAAGCGAATCAACTACGTGAACACATGCAGGTAAATATTATTAAAGCGAGGTTATAATTTATTACAAACAGTAAGAAACAAATTACGATGCATTTAGACGCTTTGCTGTTAATGCATTCTTATTATTTATGAAATAGCTAGAAAAGTGCTTCCTTTGACTTGTGTGTCTTTTTCTTTTCGAGTCCACAGTTATCTGTTTAGCTAACTTGTGCCCTGTAGGTGGTCAAGCTAATTGAGGTACTCCAGCTTGTGAGACGGCTCAATAAAACGTTGTTTGCCAAGTTTACCGTCAGGTTTAGGTGACTGTGCGTTAAAACCGTGCACTATAATCTTAGTATTTTTCAACACAATAACTTATTTTATTTTTTGTAGAAAGTCCTAGGTGACAACGGCGTATTGATCTACCCGGTGTTCATCGGTCAGGCGCACCATCACAACGAGGTGTTCTTCAAGGCGTCGGGAGTGATGTACACGATGGCCTTCAACATCCTCGGCATGCCGGCCACCACAGTGCCCATGGGCCTGTATAAAGGACTGCCTGTTGGCGTACAGGTAGGTCTATGAAAAATTAAAAAAAAAAATTGTTAGTAAATTCAGCTTTAGATTTTATCGTAATTGTTATCTATGACCTGAGTTATATTATAATATGTAATGCGAAGACTTGTAACAGTTAAAAGTTAGATTCTTTCCGATTCTGCAGTAGTTACGTAACAGAATGTACCTACCTCGGTATATTATGGCATGGGATTATGATGTAAAACATCTATTGGCGCACGCTGTAACGCCGCCGCTTTTAAAATACCTATATTTTGTCTTTTGTATGTTCAGGTGATAGCAGCGCCAAAACAGGACAGATTATGTTTAGCAGTGGCCAAACAACTGGAAGCCGGCTTTGGCGGCTGGAAACCGCCCCAGTAATACCTACTATACCTAAGTAAAACATACCAAATACGTTTATAAGTTAAACAAACCACATGTATGGCGTGGTTTATCTTTTTTACCAGAAAAAAATATAGGATTGTAAGTGATAGGAATTTACTTTATCTATTTTGTATGTAAACATATGTGATGGTAAAATCTATAAAATTGGTCATATAAATAATCGGGTACTTGACTATTTTTGAAATTGTTATACATACATACCTACCCAAAAAACCTTTTGAAAATTAAAATTTTCTATATTTTTCCCGTTAAACGGAATATGACCCTAAGTGTAAGGATTAGTTAAGAGTGTATTTACAAACATTCTGTCTTGTCTTTTTTTTCTACACTTCAGGGTATATTTTTATTACTTTTAATAAATAAAATAGTCGAGCACCCAATTTTATCTACCTGGTTGTTATTTTGTTTGGTGATGTTAATATTGCATTTGTATGTCGCTGTTTACTGAATTTATTTGTTAATTTTTTATATATTATATAAGTCTGTTCTTAAAAAATAAACAGTATTTTATTGTTTTATTTATTGAAAGCGCATAAACTTTTCGAACTATTGTTATATCTTTAAATTTTTAGGAATGTAATCTAATTACATTATAATTTTATTCATAAAATATTGTACAGTTTCTTTGTATGCTGAAAATTTAAGATATTATAAGCCTAATTAAATACCAAGTATATACGTGGTAATGGATGTTTTAAAGTTATTTTGGATGGGTGCATAGAATTATTTCATAATTTATAAATTGCATTCTAAAACTTAAATATTATTTTAAAACTTATGTTATAGTGCTGTGAATGTAATATTTATGAACATTAGTTACTTAAATTCTTGTAGATTATTGTTCGCACTTCCTTATATTGTAATTGGCTGTAGCGAAACAAATAAATAGATTGGTGCGAGACTCGTTGTTTTATTTATTTTGTTGTTTATTTTATTCATCCTTTCCCTAACAGAATATTTGCTAAATATTGCCGTATAAAATAAAGAAAAATAAAAATATTTAAAGAAAAACAAAAAACACGACTGCGTCGAAACTAATTTTAAAAAATACGTGAAAAAATTAACTTAAATAAAAACTAAAAAGAAACAAACAAGCCCAGTAGTTTAGAATTCTGTTATGTAATACTAAATAACTACACAATTTAAATAGTTTTATAATCGATACACACATAAAACAAACCATACATTCTAATGCAGAACAGAACGACTCACAGTCGGGGCCTCTTGGGAAGATTTGATTGGTAAAATTTGAATGTAGTTATTTAGTATTACATAACAGAATTCTAAACTACTGGGCTTGTTTGTTTCTTTTTAGTTTTTATTTAAGTTAATTTTTTCACGTATTTTTTAAAATTAGTTTCGACGCAGTCGGGTTTTTTGTTTTTCTTTAAATATTTTTATTTTATTTTATACTTTTTAGTTACGATTTATTGACTTCGTTATAAGATGGTAAATTTCGCAATCTAGTAATTTTATTGAAGGAGTTAATATCGTGGGGATTATTAAGTAACTTGCGGTGGTCTAAACTACTGATGATTAGTCCCTCTACAGACCTAACTCGGCTCAAAGCTACATATGCTTGACCTTTAGCAAAAATGCGTGAACTTAAGTCAACCACAGCTCGGTCCAAAAGTCCAAAGTAGTTCCTTGGAGCTTGTGTACAGTTACACCCCAGCACAATATCAATGGCAACATTTTTCGCTCTATTTTACCCTGTCCGCGAAGTGCATCGAATTCTGTCGTCGATGGTTCAATTCTGACTCCTACTCCAAGAACATTGTTTTTAATTGCTTTGTCGTCAAATTCTATATAAACAGCTTGTGGCAATTCTCCGGGTTCCAATTGGTCCCTCCGAAGAGCTGGCCACTCTATTGTCCTTATAACACCCATTGCTCCGTTAACAAGACCATGGGTAACATTCAAATTTCTTCGTAACATAACTCGTGGTCCTAAATCGATTGTTAAATATTTAACGATTCCTCCAGTTTTGTTAGGATCATCAGAAACATATACATCTTTCGGTTTTTGACCATATGTTTTCGATTCTACTGATATATCAACTGCATGTAATTTATACAACCTAGTTAGTTTTTGCCAATATAGTTGTCATCTTTTGATTATGTTCATCGACCTGTCTAGTAGATGGGAAAACTCGAGTGATTTGATTTACAAACGTGCATCCAACTGAACAACGCCATCTATCGAGTTTGGTGGTAAACTTTTTTTTACAAAAAATATTTGTTCTTCATGCTTTTTCACTGTTTTTTTTATTTGTGTATCGTTTATACTTGAAAACTTAAAATAAATTAAATCAATAAGTAAGAAAATTAGCGAGAATGATTGTTTTGTTAAACAACTTTAAATCGTTATATATCCTAAAGTATTATTTAAAATGAAAAATGATAAAAGGAACCTAAAGATGATTTTAAAATACCTATTCAACGACACCCCACTTGACATAGTTCATCGACTTTTTTTTCATTTTGACAATATGGAGTCTGGTTGTAGCTGTGGTGAGTTTTGATTACTGTCATGTCTTTAGTGACACTCGCAAGGTTAAGACGAATCGATTGACGTAAGAATTATCAAAATCGGCCTACGCATTTGGTCTCTAGAACGCGACATAGAAACAAACATACATACATACATAGAATTATAAACACATTACCCTCCTTTGCGTCGCGCAGTCGGGTAAAAAATACATTTACCGGAAACATCAGTTGGCAAAAAGGGGTACTTGCCGACCCTTAGCCCAGTCAAGAGTTTTAGTTTACCCTACTATTAAAAAAAAGAACACTGGCTGTTAGAAACTAAAATCAAAAAGTATTCTAAAGTACAGAACAGCTACTCAAAATTGAATACTCTGTAGGTAAATAATGTAACACTTGTGGCCAATATCTGCCATCCCTTTAGATAGTCTAGCCTTAGTGAGTGACTATGACGTGGCCCAATCAGAATTCTTCAACTTGACCGCACAAAAGCTAAATCTCTCAAACGAAATTATTCTTATCCAGAATAAATTAAAGTCAAGCAAGCAAGGATCATAAAATATACCCTACGTACTCAAGCAAGATTGTTCTTCACAGAGAACTGTTGAACAAGAACTATTATAATTATAATAATCTTGTTGAAAGGCTGGCCACTCTATAAATTACTTCTTTAATTCCGAAGTGGAGAAAGTAAAAATAGGTATCAGTGAGGAAATAATGAGGTTAACAACGTTTAGAATAATTCTAACTAATATTTTTAATCAGGAAAAAAACTAGATTTTCCTGGTATAATATTCTCGCAATTTTTAAAATTTATTTGCAATAAAATTGCCAGAAACCAAAAAATGTATAATTTCTTTGGAATTCAATTAAAATAATTGTAAACATAATTTACTTCCATACTCCATAGAACAGAAGTTTTGAAGAATATAAATGTTTCATCGGTTAGTATGTGCAATGCATAATGAATGCATCAAACAAGGTTATTTCAAGGTTATGTTTACATTACTCACCTTCAAGTGTATTTTGTCATCTTTTATCATCGACAACAAAAATCTTAATACTGATTTGTCAATGTTTAGTAATGTAATGCAATAACACGTTATTACGCAATATTTTGAAACTGTTACTTAGAATGCATAATTTATAGTTTAGTCAGTTTAGTGGTAAATTTAAAATACTTATGGCAACACTAAATAACGACGTTCTTTCGCGGTGCGTGCGACATGACGCGCCGGTGAATTTTATTATAAATTTGACGTAATTCTTCAGTGCATATCTCGAAAATAAGGTGAACTATTACTAATAGTGTTATATAAACAGTGTTCTAGTGAGTGCATGTGTAAATAACCTGTAATATTGTGCTTGCAGACTTCACAATGGCCGATCAAGTCGATTCAATGTCAGATGCGGAGCTGCGAACGAAACTAGCCGAGCATGGGTTCCCTATAATGCCTATTACGGCGTCCACAAGGAAGTTGCTGGTGAAAAAGTTAAAATTAGTATTAGATAACAAAAGTAAACCTAGAACTAGCGTTGATAACAAAGCCGACACAAGGCGGACGCTCGCACGCTACTCAAGCGGCGAGGAGTCCGATTTGGACACAACTACGAATGCTAAAGAGAAACGTGGCCGCCGGGCGACGACCGGCGGGGCTATGTTGCCCCCCGCAGCAAACAAAACACGTCGCCCGCCTGTTAAGAAAGGTTCTCCCGCTAAACGGGACTCCGACAAAGGGTCTGAGTCTGACGAAGAAAAGCCTGGCCCGGTAAGGACACGTGAAGAAGTGGAAACAGTGACCACACGTACTATTAAACGCACGTACGCGGCGAATGACCCCGACGACTATGAGACTGGTTCTGATAGCGACGTAGATGGCGATAAGAAGACTTCGAGTCCGTTCAGGAGCAATTCTAGGTCAAGTGACTACATCTCGAGTACCTTACCCTCTGTCGATGTCAACATCAGCCCACCAAAGACGTCTGTGTTCTCTAGAGCGTCCATCATACCCAGTAGCTACTCGTCTACATATTCACCTGGCATGACTTCCTCAGACAATCTCAATTCAATACGCTCAAGGTTAGGTTTGACATCTTCATTGGCAGACCGTCCATCTATCATACCCACGTCTAGCTATAGCTCAAACTATTCAACAAGTACTTACCAGCCATCTACTTCTACTATTGACGAGGTAGAATCTCCATACTTAAGTAACTTTACAAGACGTCTTTCTACACTCAAATCAGATCCTCCAAAACCCACGTCGTACCTCGACCGGGACACAAACAATGGAAGCACAGTGCTACCACGTAGATCCTATATCACTGGAGTCAACCGGTCTGATGTGGTCGACTATAAATCTGCAACTGACAAGAAGTTTTTAAAGAACAACCTTGTGTCCCTTGCTCTGGTTGTGTTAGTTGCACTTTTTTTTTTTTGCTTATTTTTCATGTATATAGTTAAGAAAAACGATATCACCTCGGTGGCGGATGATCAGAACAGTGTCATACCAATTTGTCAGTTAAACATACCCGGCAACAGGCCAGGGATCAACTGTGTGCCTAAAGAACAAGTCAGTTATGCTAAAGATCTCCTCAAAGTTATACACCCTGAATTAACCAGTAGGATAGCATCGTACAAATGTGGCCAGCCAGGCACTCTGCCTTACCTTACTGAAAGGGAAATTATTGACATTGCCAGTGCCAAGGCCGAGACTGCAGATGTTAGTCAATGTCGCACAGATCTGAATAACTTACAAGTTCTTCTCATTAACAATCCTCGCTGGGGACTGAATGTTGTCCAACTGAAAAGTCTCTACACTAAAGATGTAGAATACTCTCCTATTAGCTCCACAGATTTGATTGTTCAACAAAGAACTAAAGGCACTGTTGCTATCACCCTCACAGACCCATCAACACCTCTGTCTTGCTTATTCATTAACACTTTATACTCTGCTGGGTCCAGTCTTATTATTGTAGCCCTCCTCACCTTGTTAGGCTTAGGTCTCCAAAGAGCTTACAAATATTATGTGATGTATCAGAAGAGGAAAAGTGAAGAAATCTATTCTATGGTGGAACAAATTATTGATGTGATATCTCAAGAGACTGAGGATAGCGGGGAACCATACATATCTGTGGACCATGTGAGAGATACGCTCATCTCGCCACAAAACAGGGAGAAGATGGCGTCAGTCTGGGACGCTGCTGTGAAGTTTATCCAGAGGAACGAGAGCAGAGTGCGCATGGAGGTGCAGTCTGTTGATGGAGAGGATTGTCGGGTCTGGAGGTGGGTATCCCCCCACAGCAGCCCGAAGCGTAGTGCTTCATGGCAAGGCCAGGCTTTTGAAACCCAGGAAGGCTCTGTCAACAACCTAGTGGTCTCTCCTACACCCTGCCTCAAAATACGACACATGTTCGATAAAAACGACGATAACTCTTTATTGAGGGTTAAAATTCAAGATGCTATTTTGGAGAAATGTGACACACACTGCAACATCTTGCACATCGACATCGACCGGACGTCGTGCTGCGTATACGTGAAGTGCGCGTCGCCGGCGGACGCGGGCGTGGTGTACCGCAGCCTGCACGGCTGGTGGTACGAGGGCCGCCTCATCACCGTGAAGTACCTGCGCCTGGAGCGCTACATGCAGCGCTTCCCCAACTCGCCGGCGGCGGGGCCCTACCTCACGCTGCAGCGGCACGCGCGGCGCGGCGCCTGGGGAGACGAGTAGACCGGCCAACTAGTGCGGCAGCACTTCGGGAATGTTATACTTGTGTGTTACAGAAGTTTCAGAACTTTACCTGCAAGCTTCATTTATTTATTGCGAGTAACTTTCAAGGATTGTTGTCTGCAGCTCAAATTAATTTCGTTGCATTTCTTTTTCGATTTGACCATGGCATGGGATGTAATTGTGACAATTGCATGCAAATTGATTCCAAATTAATCAGCCTTCGATTTCTAACATTTTTTCATAATAAATGTACTGCATAATAATTGTTCATTTGTATTTTCTTTCCATTAACCTCATCTTAGATTGGTAAAAAATTGGTAACAAGAAAAGATATGTTATAAAAGTCATGTAATATTTGGTTTGTAAGAAATCTTGCCTGAATACGTCAATGATTGTAATAATATATTGTACCTGTTATATTATTATAAAAAGTATATCCCAAAAATGGGCTGTGCCCCATACAATGTACTAAGCTTAAAATCCTTGTACTTGTCAATTAAATTTTTTATGACTTTATAGTCACTGATCTGATTATTTTCTTTATTGTAAAGTGCTAGCCTTAACATAAAGCCTTAGATTAAAAGGAAAAATGTTATTCAATAGTATAAGCATGTGAAATTAAACCTGATGTTTTGAATTGTTGTAAATATTTGACATCACAGATTCAAATGTAATTTTTACTGTTTAAGTAACAAAGTTTCAATGGCTTATATTTGTTACTGAATTTACTGATGTTTTGGAACAAATTGTTTAAAAATGGTAGTCTTAAGTAGGACATAAGTTTCATAGGATATATCCGACGCATACACACATTTGATTTATTTTTCTTATAATTTGTAAGTTTCAATGCGGCAGCACAAGGCAAGGAGACCTAAGTGTGTTTTAATTTCGTATAAATTGACATTTTGTTCTAAGTATTTCTACTAACTTCGCTGTTCTTAATATCTAGTTATTTTTACGGATTGATTTTCATTTTTTAATAAATTGATAAGTAAATTATTTGTTTTTTTTTCATCTCGACACTGCAACAGCTACACATGTGAAGACAACACGTCCACAGCACTGCACACACACACAGCCACAGCAGTACTATGAACGTGTGTAACTACATTTTCGAGATTCGTCAAATATTCGCGCTATCGGGACTAATGTCGCAGAGTAGTTCGAAGAATCGCGAAGCGAATACTTCGCGAACATTAATGTTTATCGACATTTAGGTACAGCCGCAGCATAGAAATGCGATTGATCGCTGATGTAGACACCAACATTGCGTATAACCGAATACGATATTTTTATCGCGACACGAATATTCGCACGATGATTTATGCTGTACACACTACCGTCCTTGACAAGTCGGAATTAGAAGCAAAATCATTTTCCTGGATGCAAAGGAAAAATGTCCCATGTTTCTCGTGCGCACCATAGTCAATCGCAACCAAAAGTAAACTACTAATAATTAATTGGCACTAATTAGTACTTACCTGAACAACAAATGTGTAACTTAATAGTTTTCGAGAAAATGGACGTCTTCGAGGCAGTCACCCTTCCTCTGCAGTAACTCTTTTCAACGACGAAAAAGGGCATACCTACTACATCTGAGTACACAAATAATTAGTACAAATATGTGTGAACTATTTTGTATTTACCGAGAAATCAACAATACCTAATTACTTTGATGCGCTCGGTTCGCAGCACCACGATACAGGTCAATAATTAATAAAATTCAACATTTAATTAAAAGTACAACTCATAACAACAATATTTTATCAACACCTATTCCAATTCAACACAATAATATCGTCATATCACTAATAGTCGAGTGTTTCCGTGAGCGCCTGCAGGCAGCGCCACTTGTCGGGGAGGTAGAAGGGCTCGAACACGTGCGGGAAGGGAGCGTCCCAGCCTGTCACCCGCGAGATGGGGGCCTCCAGGTGGAGGAAACATTCCTCCTGTAAACAGACAACAGATATTAGCATAATCACCCTTATAATGTTCCCACTGCTGGGATTCAGCCTTCCTCTCTAGGAGAGAGAATGGGCCGTAATTCACCACGCGAACCCAGTGCGGATTGGTGCCGGTTTCCTTACTATGTTTTACTTCACCATTTTGAGAGCAGTGGTGATGAAATAATTTACACAAAGGAGAGTGGGTTTGAACCCGCGACTTACAACTCGTAAGTCTATGCCGTTACCACTGGGCCACCACTGCTCACAGTGGTGCTGAAGTATAGAATTAATTATCAATTATAATCCTTATTTAGTCGAAATAGATGTACTGCTGAACAAAGGTGCACATGACAAAACTTCCAATCCTATGTATCTCGCATTCAAAAGATTGTGAATGATCGAGGAATATTGTTTTTTGTGTTGGTGATTTTAACTAGTAGTAAATTGCCATGATTTTCATCATCTTTTGTTGTTATTTAATAATAATAATAATATTCCACAACTATCACACAACGCCGTCTAGTCCCAAGCTAATCAGAGCTTGTGTTATGGGTACTAGACAACTGATAAGCATACTTATATATTTCTAAATACATACATATAAATTACACCCAGACACAGAACAAATGATCGTGCTCATCACACAAACATTTGTCCTGGGTGGGAATCGAACCCACGACCTCCGGCATAGCAGTCAGGGCCACTAACCACTAGACCAACAGGCCAGTCAGATTGTTGCATTCAAAAGATTGTTGCAAAAGTTCTCAAATGTGTTTCTGGCTAGAAAAATAAAACATTACCCCACACCAGGAATTACTCCAATATCTCGGGTGCGTTCACAAACATGTACAAGACTCTCAAAACTCACATATACAAGACACCCAGACGAGTAGTAAAGTACTCTCCTCGGGAATAAAGGTGCCTTTGTATTGGGCTAGTTTGTTTCCCTTGCTATACTCAAGATTCTTAGTTAACTCCTTCACTTTGCTCGGGAGTTAACACTTAAACCCCTCGCTTTGCTCGGGAGTTAACACTGCTTCGTGACAATGGTTTCAATAATCCTATATTTACTAGAGTTCATGATACACTGCACCGCATGTTTGGAGATTAAGTTAATGTCTTAAATTCATAAGAATTTTATAAACACATTCACAATACAGGAGTCGTCACTAATGCGGGGCAACGTTTATTGAAGAAAAAAAGAAAGACGAAAGAAAGTTTTTTGTCTGTCTGTGAAGTTTTGATGCTGTTACGCGTAAAAAAATGGGCATATTTAAACCATGATCTGGGTTAGAACAATAAAGATTAATTTTATCTCGTTGTAAGTTCCTATATCCATATCCCAAATAAGCTTGCCATTAAACAAGGGAGTATTTGTATTTTTGTTTGTTATGAATGAACTCAAAAACTAACTAGATCGATTTTAAAATTCTTTCTTTTACTTTATAACTGAGTGACATAGGCTGTATATATTCTACTTCCATACGGGCGAAGTCGCTGGTAGAAACTATATAAAGTTAAATTTAATGTTAAAAACTTGAAGACAGTTTATAGGGCAGGTCTACTCAACCCTGTATGGTTCTTTCTTCAAAAGACTATCTCAGACAATTCTGCATGGTTCTCATGTGATTTGACCATCACATATTTACTGTATGGACTTTAAAAGAGACTTTGACCCCTGAGTTTGTTTCGGTGTTACTTCTCAGGGTAGTCAGCTAGGAAACACCGGCCTCATCTAGTT
The DNA here is from genome assembly GCA_905147345.3 of Mythimna impura. Taxonomy (NCBI): domain Eukaryota; kingdom Metazoa; phylum Arthropoda; class Insecta; order Lepidoptera; family Noctuidae; genus Mythimna; species Mythimna impura. The sequence continues at coordinate 2,760,427 of LR990344.1, forward strand.
TAAAATGTTGAAAAAAGAATTTACGTGTAAAAGTGTTTTTTTTAAACCTATTTGCAAAATAAATATCATTTAATAGCAATATCACACCAAAATAATAGCATAATTATACAAATACTAAAAATCTATGGGCACAATGGCGATATCATCGCTGATAGGGATACCAACCAGACAACCTAGGTTTGTTTCAAGACAACGTTACCTGAATAGTAGCAGCCAGTTCAGCACCAAACCCTGACGTCAGAGGTGCTTCGTGAGCGATCACACAGCGTCCGGTTTTCTTGACAGACTGAAACAAGACATTGATTTTATTACAATGATAAACCATCCCCGAAAAACGGACTTATATGATTTACAAAAACTGTTAGGGTTTTTTTTGGAGTGTCTATCGTAAAATAACATCTTTCGCTCTGAGTAATAATATTAATTCCACAACTATCACACAACGCCGTCTAGTCCCAAGCTAAGCAGAGCTTGTGTTATGAGTACTAGACAACTGACAAACACACTTATATATTTCTAAATACATACATATTATAGATAAATTACACCCAGACACAGAACAAATGATCGTGCTCATCACACAAACATTTGTCCTGGGTGGGAATCGAACCCACGACCTCTGGCATAGCAGTCAGGGCCACTAACCACTAGACCAACAGGCCAGTCAGCCGACTTAAACCCACCTGTGTTCTTTCAGTTGCGCCTTGCTTTCCAGGGTCCCGGTGATTCTTCGGAACAGTCAATCAGTAAAAGTTTGACACTTCCTCTCGCTCTACCCGGACCAGGATAAGTCATTTGATGATTTCCCACCCCAAAAAAACAGCCTTACCAAGAGGATCAGATTATCCTGTACTAAACTGGTTGTGGAGTCGGATGGGTAGTCGCATCATGTAAAATATTTATATTCAGTGGCATCCAGTCGAACTGAAATCCGACCCTCGAAAAGCTATTGTAGTGTAAAGCACACCAATTGTTAGCTGATCCTTTATCGCATACAGTGTCACGAGCTAACTCGCCGCTCGTTCGTGCGCTTTCTGTGCTTAATGCTCTCCTGACTCTAACAGCGGAGTGTGACTTGTTTGCTGGGAGATGGATAGATGTGTGTCGTGAATGTCTAAGGTTTTGTGAGAAAATGGATAAAAAATAAGAAAACATTGTTTCATTTGTTTTGTGGGATATTTATTATTTTAGTGGTAATGTATATGTATTTTCTTTTTATTCTTCAATGTGTTATTATGGTTTTTATTTAATGTAATTTTTTAGTTTGTAAGTTTCTACTGTACAACACCTTGGACTTCCTCCGTAACGTTGTACAAGTGCTTGTAAATAAATAAAATGTAACCTATATATTCAATGTTTATTCACAATAAAGTTAGTATCATTTCATCCGAGCTCGTGTTTGAATCTATTCTCAATCCTAACATTATATGGCGACCCTGCCAGAGCGGCAGATTTATTTATTTATTGCTTTATGCACACAAAAGTACAGAGGCGGACTGATGATGATGACGTAGCGACACAGCTATACTCCATTCACTACTGCATTAGACAAAAGTGGTTCTTAGAAGCAGGTGTGCACAACATTTATTTTTCGAGATAAATTCAAACAATTTTAATAAATAATGGTTTCAATATCAAATTTTAACATTACCTACTTAGATAAATTTGATTATTGTAAGGTAAACACTAAACACTTAGATAGGTAAATGAAATACGATTTTTTTTTTAAATAGACAATCAATTTTAATTATTTTTTTAAATGGCGTATTAACAAGTTTCTTTCTTACAAAACATTTATGAATTATACACAATACAAGACAACAAGATAATTATTTAACATTCATACAAATAGAAATAACTATATTAAATAGTATAATGAAAAACATTCCAGGTACTGACAACCCTTGCTTCTTTTAGGTTTTTAACATGGACAGTACCTAGTAGTATAAGTAAAAACTAAATCATTTATTTAATTAAAAGCCTCATAAATTCAGAAGATGGAATGTTTAAATGAATTCATTTAAGTATAACAGTTGGTATACAAGTTGATTATAATTAATTCAGCATCAATCTTAACTGTAATAAAGCATAATATACATATACTGTACTTATAAACAACCCTTTTTAACTTCTGTCTAATGCTATCACGAATAGAGTATTTATGTGATACATAGGAAGTCATTTAGATTTCTGGAAGTTGTACGTCGGTTTCACAATTTAATTCTACCCGCGCCCGTTCCATCATCGGAGCACCTCCGGCGGAGCGCCCCCGGCACATGCTGGCCATCCCACACATACGCACAAAATTTGCAGGGATCACATTCATTGTGAGTACAGCTAAGGGGTCTTTAAGTCAAGAGTGAATAGATTATTTCTGGCAAGCGTGCTCCATTGTCGACATAATCCATCGCTTACCATCATCCATCGCTTATCATCAGTGGTCAAACGCGAGCCTAGCAATAATAAAAAACTGGGCAAATGCGAGTCAGACTCGCACACTGACGGTTCCGTACTAACTTACCTATGTAAATAGATCAATTCCCGAATGGTGTCTCGAAGATTTTTCCGAATAGCAAAAAAAATCCCTTGATAGTGTCGAAATACACGTTTTTTGCGATATAAACGGCCGTATCTTTTTTTGCGTTAACTTAGAAGTTTGAATTTTTCACAGCTTCAAGGGACCGCAGACCTTAGTATATGGTTTTAATTTCAACCCGATACCTCCACGCGTTCCCGAGATAAAGGGTCTTGACAGATAGACAAACAGAAATAAAAAAAAGAAAGTGATCCTATAAGGGTTCCGTTTTTTCCTTTCCTTTTGAGGAAATACTTGCATTGCAGTTTTAGAGTTCTTCACGCAATTAGAATATACACAACAGGCCGAAATTACCTATCGGGCAACTGCCCACACCGGACAATCACCCGTCTAATCAGAGGATTCTCCCTTTTAAACGTAGGTTTGCGGGACTTTATAGCCTGTTTCCACATACTTCTGAAACTGGTGATCCTCGACTATGAACCCCAGCGCATCGTGATGTCATCATCACACTCTGTTCCGCTACCCTCTAAAATGGCAATGTTAACTTACATTACAGACAGTCTCCTCATCCCAGGGCAGGATGGACTGCAGGTCGATGACGTCACACTTGACTCCGAGCTTCTCTTCTGCCATCTGCGCCACTTCTAGTAACACGTGGACCTGTGTGCCCCAGCCTATAAGTGTCGCTGCATCACCTACAAGGAAAAAAGTTAAATAGACTAAACTGTAGGGTTTTTCATTACGAGCGCTCGAATTTTGATATTAAAATAGAACAGTTTGACGGCGCTTTCGAATTTCAAAAGATATGAGATGGCGGTAGTTGTTTAGTGTAGATGACGTGTGTCACGTGACCGGTACAGGACACTCTGACGCAACACCGAGAGCTAGTGCGATATAAGTCGACGACGGACGGGCTGTATCATTGGATGGAGCCTCGGTTGGAATCACACGTACACGGTGCTCGTCTGATGGAGTGTCTTAATCGTGCTGCCTATTTTGTAGTAATAATTATTGTGTGGTGATTTATCTATGGTGATTATTTTATTAGAACTAAAAGTGAATGTAACGAATGTCTTTTCCCCTAGCAAACATTCGATTAACATTGTTGATGTGGCTCAAAAACCTTCAAGTTTATGTGATTTGTTTGTTGTTTTTTATGGCCGCCGTGGCTCTATTGGAGATGGTGTATCCTAGTAAAACAATTTTGGACAGAAGCGCATAAATGAGGTAACTAGTGATGTTCCGTACCCATTAGAAAAATTCCCAAACGCCGGGAATGTTGACAGAAACTTTCTAAAACTGGGAATTTTCATAAAATCCGATATTGTTTATTCTATAATTTTAATCGTATATAATTAATAAACTTCTAAACGTAAAATAAACATCTGAACACTTATAGAAAGGAACATTCTAAGAAAATTACAAACCTACCCAGAGGAGTCATTCGATTATTGAACACCTCAAAAAAAAAACCTGATAATATTCCCAGTTTGTTTCTGGTAATGTTTCCTAGTAATTTAAGGCAGGGGTATTTCTATAATACACTTGTATGCAGAACTACCAACCTTCTCTCAAAACCTGCGCCTTCCCAAGCGGCAGGGTGTAGTCTTCCACAGGAACCTCCTCACTGGCAGAGCGGTACAGGATCTTGGGCTCCAAGAACAGGCAGGGATCCCTCTCTCTGATGCAAGAGAGGAGGAGGCCTTTGGCTGTGATTGGGCCACGTGGAACTACAACCTGAAAAGGCGTATAAGTTATTAACTGTTTTTTTTTTTTTAATTATTGGTAGGTGCATCGATTTCCATATTATTTGCCGATAGTTAGAATAATTAATTTATTAAAAAAACACTACATAAGTGCATTTGAAATAAAATTTCAGTGCTTGAAATATGATTGTAACTTAATTTTCTAGATGGGGTGTATAAGGGTGTGCATTATTCCAGTCCAACGACCTTACAGCCACTAGACGTCTAACAACAGGCGACGCATGTCTGTCAACACATGATTATAGATCTGATGTCTCGACTCGACCAATCAGAACGCAGTACCCCGCTCCACCGTACCAATCAGAACCAATCAGAACGTAGTACACCGCTCCCCGTACCTGAGCTAGTTGACAGAATTGTTTTGGTGCGATAGTTCAAACATGAGGCGTCTAGTGGCTGTAAGCTCGTTGTTCCAGTCGTACATGTTGTATTTTATGGCAGTTCGTTGAGAAGGAATTTTATATTATGGTCTTTCGACCATCATGTATTGTTTACAGTTTCTAACGCACTAAAACAATTCTGTAAACTAGCCAAGGTACGTGTACCACGTTCTGATTGGTCGAGACATCAGATCTATAATCAATAATTTTCAACTTTTTGAATCGTTAGAGCTGTGCCTCACTGGGACGCCATGGCGGCGTTATATTTTTACATATATAATATATATGGACGTCCCTTGACGTCTTCCTTTCTTCTTCCTAGGAACGTCACACATTTTCTTAGAATGGTTGTCATTTTATCTAAGAAAAACGAAAATTTTGAAAAAAATCTTGCAGCTAATTCTAGGTTCTTACTCTTACACTAGCCAGGTCAAGACGCCAAAAAAATGTATGGATTGGCTGCGTGGCTAACAGTGGCCAGGTGAGGTACACACCATAGAACTTCATGCATTTCTTTGGCTGCGTGTACTGGTAGCGCCGCCATGGCGTCCCAGTGAGGCACAGAAACGGTGGCTCGTAGGAAAAAAGTATTGATACATTTTTTATAGATAATTTTATGATCTACAATTTTTGTCTAAGGTACTTTTATGATAAAACTTACCGTTTTGTTGAAAATCGCGAAAAACTCATTTTTTTGACCTTTGACCTTAAATAAAAAAAAATTCCATACACGGGAATGATGGGGAACTTTAAATATTATTTATAATTATGTTTTGAACAACTTTACTGATTTTCAGCTTGTTGGGATTTTACGCACCTTCGAATGTCTAAATTGACCGGACTAACAAGCCTTTCTTGTTAATATTTATTTCTAGTTTCTGAAGGTCCACCCTCATGCCAAAAAGGGAGTTTATAGACCCCTCTGACACCCAATGCGAATGCGTTGCTCCTGGCCAGACGATGACCCACTTACTAGAGTGCCCAGAATGTCCACACATCACATCTGTACTTTGGAGGACCTTAAACGTCACTGACACCGCTATAAACGTGGCCACTTACCGGGCCCAAATACTTTATGAGAAAAGATAACCATAGATTCGAGAAGAAGGACGATTGTAATTTTTAACTCACTACAGAGTCGAGAGAACACGGACGAGGTGCGGTTGATATTTTGACTAAATATATGGAGATACCTTCGTCTTTCTTCGTGCATGACCACGCTTTTTCCCTCTCTTTACAATGTGAACGATCCTTAACAGTTTGACACCACTCGCTTGTATTTCATCTAAGTTTTTTGACCCTATAGCCTTTTGGCCGCCACATTCATGTATATGTCGGGGCTAGATCTAAGAATTGATCATTACATGATATGGTCAACTAAAACTGGCTAGGTCGTTTAAACGTTAACATTTGATGACATGTCAATCCTCGTTTATAATTTTACTTTTTTTACTTTTTTTTTTTTGTTTAATAGGCATGTTCAGATTACAAGTTTCTTATGAAATTTACCCCAGATAAACAAGAATTTAAGGAGATATTCATATATTGTTTTTAACCTGAAGTCTGAATGAAAGGATTCAGAGAGTTGATGTAAACGGAAAAAGATCTCCTGGATCTGTAGTAAAAATGGGTGTCCCTCAGGGTTCAATTCTTGGCCCATTTTTGTTTCTTATATATATAAACAATTTACCTTACCTCATAAAGGATAACCATAACATAGTGTTGTTTGCAGACGACACTTCACTTTTGTTTAAACTTGAACGTCAGCAGCCGGTTACTGACGATATAAATATAGCACTTTCAAAAATAGTACACTGGTTTGATGTAAATAATCTTCTACTTAATGAAAAAAAAACTAAATGTATAAAGTTTACCATGCCTCAGGTTAGGCAAGTAGAAACTAGTGTGCAAATAAAAGGTAAAGAGTTGAGTCCTGAAGATAATACAGTGTTCTTGGGCATAACTCTAGATGCTAAGCTGCAGTGGGGCCCACATATAGACAAATTATCAAAAAAACTTAGCTCTGCAGCATACGCTGTTAGACAGATTCGAAATTTAACTGATGTAGAGACTGCCCGTTTAGTTTACTTTAGCTATTTCCATAGTGTCATGTCGTACGGTATTCTACTGTGGGGAAATGCCGCCGAAATACAGTCAATTTTTGTATTGCAAAAAAGGGCTATTCGTTCTATTTACAAATTAAGTCCCAGATACTCCCTCAGAGATAAATTTAAAGAAATCAATATAATGACTGTACCTTCACAGTATATTTACGAGAATATTGTGTATGCACATAAAAATATAAACATGTTTAAAAAATACAGTGATGTTCATAATTTTAATACTAGGAACAAACACAAATTTGTGGTTCCTACAACTAGGCTGAAAAAAATAGGGGGCTCATTTAGATGCCAATGTATACACTTCTATAATAAACTTCCTAGTCATATTCAACAACTAAGCCTTAATAAATTTAAATTATTTGTAAAGCGAAAACTTTGCCAAAAGGCTTTTTACACTATAAAGGACTATGTTGAGGACCAAAAGGCTTGGGATTGACCTGCTCCAGTAGGTACGCACTGCAACTGTTGTCTTATTATTATTATTTTTTTCTTTTGTTTTTATTTCAATTGTGCTTTTTATTATTTATTACAATTCGATATTGTAGATTATTTTTACTTTGCAATTTAACTTTTTTTATTTTTTTTTCTTCTTCTATTAATTTTTGACAAAAATGTTTACTTTGCTAAAGTATTACATTTTGTAAACTACCTATATTTTTCCTTTTATTATTGTGAACGTGAGGACTATGTTGATTGTTTTTTTTTTTTCCTTTTCAGTAATTTTTGATGTGTCTGGCAATTTGAGTATTTTCTGCGGCCTAACCAAATGTCCTTTCCTTGGTATTGTTCGTCAAGTCGTTGAGCTCCTTAGTAGTCCTGAGTTGAGCTTTACGAATACTGACAAATGCTTGCACTGACTGGACAGGTCCACTCAAATCTGTATGGTTCTTTCTTCAAAAGACCATTTCAGACAAATCTGCATGGTTCTCATGTGATTTGACCATTACATATTTACTGTATGGACTTTAAAAGAGACTTTGACCCCTGAGTTTGTTTCGGTGTTTCTTCTCAGGGTAGTCAGCTAGGAAACACCGGCCTCATCTAGTTTAAAAATGACGAAAAAAAAAAATTGACGTGTAAAAGTGTTTTTTAAACCTATTTACAAAATAAATATCATTTATCATTTATCATTGTTGAGGATAATGATGTAATTTGAGAAAAATGATTTTCAAGCTTAGAAAAATGACGATATGTTGAGGATAATGATAATGCTCATGAATTTAGTTTTGTACTTCTGTAAACGACGAAGGTAAATGAAAATAAAAATAAATAAGTATCTAAATGATATTTTTATTTGGTTTAAAGTATCACAAATCAAATAATATAAACGAACGTAACAATATAAACAAAATAAGTCCAACAAAAACCAACTTCTAAGACTTCTAAAAACATGATTGCATTCAGATAGATTATGTAAATTAAAAGTATCAAAATCAACAGTCGATTATCAAAATATTAAAAGTTGTTCGCCGTAGGATCGTAAAAAACGTTAGTTCATAACCAGACTATAACAAACTATAAACTCACGGTTTTCACAATTATACGGTGACTGAGTTTACAAGTCTAACAAAAATAAATTAAACATAGTCATTGATTAATTTTTCATTTTTACAATATTAATACTTATTAACAATTTTAAATTTTTAACAGCCTCATTTATGGATATAAAAATTTCCTAACACTGTGTCAGGGACAGGAGAGACTAAACATGGTTGAAAGGTGGTGTAAACTCAACCATTTATCCATCAACCCAAGCAAAACGGTGTTCATCCCGTTTACCAGAAGGAGGGACCTAACAGCAATGGGTACCATAAAGCTCTACGACACCGTACTAGAGTTGTCCACAGAAGTAAAATATCTTGGAGTAATCCTAGACAGCAAACTCACTTGGAAAAGCCATGGCGAAGCGACAGCAAACAAGGCTCTAAGATTATTTGGCATGTGTCGCTCTGCCTATGGGAAAACATGGGGCCTTAGACCCCAGGTTATCAAATGGATCTACACCATGATGGAACCGCTAATCATATACGGGAGCATCGTATGGTGGACCAGAACCAAGCTGGCAACTTGCAGACAGGCCATAAGCAAAGTACAACGGACTGCCTGCATGGCCATTACAGGAGTATTTAGGGCCACGCCAACTGCGGCGATGGAAACGCTGCTCAATCTCACCCCTTTACACATTGAAGTGAAACTAGAGGCGAGAAGGGCCATTCATAGGCTCAAAAGTATGGGGCACTGGACAAACTCCGGACGTAAAACAAACCATACAAACACAAGACCAAACAGGGAACTTGACTGGATGATGGACATGGGATGTGACAAAATACATCATCATCATCATAATTTCAGCCGAAAGACGTCCACTGCTGGACATAGGCCTCCCACAAGCGTCTCCACAACGACCGATTCTGTGCGTCTCGCATCCACCGCACTCCCGCGATTCTCACCAGTTTGTCGGTCCACCTTGTGCGCCTTCCGGTGCGTGGTCGCCACTCTAAAACCTTTCGGCCCCACCGACCATCCGTTCTACGAGCAATGTGCCCTGCCCACTGCCACTTTAGTTTGGCGATTCTTCGGGCTATGTCGGCGACCTTGGTTCTCCTGCGGATATCTTCATTCTTTATGCGATCACGCAAGGAAACTCCGAGCATAGCCCTTTCCATTGCCCTTTGGGTGACTGTAAACCTTCTGATGAGGCCCATTGTAAGCGACCATGTTTCAGTGCCATATGTCATCACTGGCAACACGCACTGGTCATAGACTTTCGTTTTGAGATACTGTGGTATGTTGGACGAGAAGATACCGCGCAGCTTCCCGAACGCTGCCCAGCCGAGTCGGATTCGACGATTGACCTCTTTCTCAAAGTTAGACCTACCCAACTGGATTGTCTGTCCCAGGTAAACGTAATCGTCTACAACTTCGAGTGCAGAGTCTCCACTCTTTCGGAAGCTCTACTAAGGTCACCGAGCATTGTACTGAGCTCCTCCGTTGTTTCAGCCATGACTACTATATCGTCGGCAAACCGAAGGTGAGTGATGTACTCGCCATTAACATTAATGCCTAGTCCACTTCAGTCCAGAACCTTGAAGACATCCTCCATTGCAGCCGTAAACAGTTTCGGAGAAATGACGTCTCCCTGCGTCACACCCCGCTGCAGAAGGATAGGTTTCGAGGTCCGATCCTAAAGTCGAACTGACATTGTGGCGTTCTCGTACAAACACTTCAGCACCTCGATGTATCGATAGTCAATCTGGGACCGTTGGAGAGATTGCAGTACAGCCCGAGTCTCGATCTAATCAAAAGCTTTCTCGTAGTCCACGAACGCTAAGCATAGAGGCAGGTTATACTCCTCGGTCTTCTGTATAACCTGCCGGAGCGTATGTATGTGGTCTACGGTGCTGAAACCTTTTCGGAATCCGGCTTGTTAGGGAGGCTGGAAGTCGTCAAACCTGCGTGCGAGACGGTTCGTGATGACTCTGGAAAACAGCTTGTAGACATGGCTCAGAAGTGAGATGGGCCTGTAATTCTTAAGCAGGGCATTGTCGCCCTTCTTAAAGAAAAGTACCTCCACACCTCTGCTCCATGCCTGTGGCGTCTTTCCCTCAAGTATGACGGAATCGAACAACCTCTGAAGGGCCTTTAGGACCGGTTTTCCACCCGCCTTCAGGAGTTCGGCTATAATTCCGTCGTCACCCGACGCCTTGTTGTTTTTAAGCTGCTTCAGAGCCATCCTAATCTCGCGGCGGATATGACTCTGCCACCGTCGGTCTTCAGTTTCGTGAGCTGGCTCTGCCCTATAGACAGATCTCTTGCAAAAACCTTGGAGCCCTTATTCCGCTCGATCGCGTCTTTAATCCGTTCGGTATTAAAGAGGCGGAGATCGCGTTTTAAGGACTTGGAGATCCGTCTATTGAGCTGCCGGTAGATGCACGCATCGTCTGAGGACTGCAGAATCATCTCACGCCTCTCTTTCAAGAGTTTGATAGTTTGACCCGAGAGCCTTTTCTTCTTTGTACGACGAGTCTTAAAAAACTTAGACCTGACCGTATGGACAGTTTCCACGAACCCATCGTTGTATTCGTCCACTGAGCCACCTAGGCACTCGAAACGATTGTGAAGTTTGAGCTGAAAGCTCTCGGAGTTTTGAATCTGGATCTGTGCTGGACGGAGCGTAGACTTCATCAGTCGAGATCTTTCAAGCTTGATATTGATATTCAATGTGCCTCTTACCATTCGGTGATCACTTCCAGTTTTCACTGCGTTGATCACAGAGACATCATTGAATATTTACTTCTTCGTCGACATGGTGAAATCAATCTCATTTCTGGTCGCACCATCAGGGCTTTGCCAGGTTCACTTCCTACGCTCACGTTTTTGAAGAAGGAGTTCATCATATAGAGGCCCTCCTTCTCCATAAAACTAGCCAGTAGGTGTCCCCGGCGGTTCCGATGTCCAAATCTAAATTGCCCCACTCGCAGCTCATCACCGTCTCGTTTGCCCAGTTTCGCGTTAAAGTCCCCCATGACCACGGCGAAGTGAGTCTTAGAACCATGCATGGCTCTTGATATATCCTCATACATGGATTCTACTTCGTCGTCGGGATGTGTTGAGGTCGGGGCGTAAACCTGTATGACCTTCAGCGAATATCTTGAAGATATTCTGAATATAAGGTACGCCACCCTGGTCGACACACTCTCGATCTTCACCACATTGTTCACAAGGGACTTGTGAACGATAAACCCAATACCACCCTGGGACTGCTGGTCACCCTCCCGGAAATAGAGCAGGTTACCGGATTTGAGAATTATCGTGTCCTCCCCCTGTCTTCGGACTTCAGATAATCCCACAATACTAAATCGTAACCTGCTCAATTCTTCCTCAAGTTCGGTGATCTTCTCGTCGGACCGGAGTGTACGCGTGTTATATGTTGCTAGGTCCAGTCGTCGTTTTCTAAAGGGGTATTCGGAGATTTTTCGCACCCCTTGCCTCGCCGTAACCTTGACCGCTACCGGAGTCAAGGGTAGACGGCCTGCCGGGCACTAGGGGGCATTTTTTGGTTGTGCTTGTCATTTTGGGGTTGCCATAATCGCCACGCTTGGCATGCGGGTTGGCGATCGCAGTGTGGTTGTTGCAATTCACAGAGAATGCTGCTGCCCATTCTCTGGTATGTGATATGACAAAATACATACCATTCATAATCTCAAAAAGGAGTTTAAGATCTACATTCCGAGTGGGGAGGAATGGAAGGGTGGGATAAAACCCCACAAAGGAACAACCAGGTATGGTACAAGGATGGCTCTAAAATGAACACCGGTACAGGAGCGGGGGTAGATAGCGACAACTGCAATCTCAGCCTAAGCATGGGCAAACTGGCGACGGTCTTCCAAGCAGACCCCTATGCTATAATCGCATGCGCGTAGTATTTCCTACGCGCATGCGATTATAGCATAGGGCTACGAAAAGACCTTAAATAAATGCATATATTACGAACTCCCATCATTATCCTCAACATGTGTCATTATAATTTCACATAATATCATTCTTCTCAACGTGCGTCATTATCCTGGCAGTACAAATTCAGGACAATGACGTTGAGAAAAATGATGAATCGGAAAAAATCTTGTACTAACATGTTTTGCGCATGTAGTATTTCAAAAAACGTTTTATAATTGCGTATGTACACAAAACCTTTATACGTTTTTGCTAAATGAATAGTGTAACAATAGAATTTGACGGGTAAACAAATGAAAATGTAAATGACGTTTGCAATAAAACTTTTTGGAGAATGAATTTCAAAGCCTTACCTGCAAAAAACGAGCGTGTATATCTACACCAAAGCACGTCGTCCGACTGTGGTGCGGGGAGGTCTGTTTGCCCAGCCACTAATTTCCCTCCCACCCGTCTCTTACTCGACATAATATTGAAATCAAACATAGCGCAGGACAATGACGCACATTTTTTGAACATGAGTTTTTTATTTATTAACTTAGCGGGCATTGGTAATTTTATCAAGAATATGAAGATTTATTATGTATAATTACAGCACTCAACAGCAAATAGCTCCATGAAGTCACAATTTTTTTATATCATCAAAATATAGACCGCGTGTGCCGAGGCGACACGTGAAAAAGTGGCAATTTTATTGGGTTTTTTTAAATATTTTTTTTATTATTAATTTTTTACAATCGTGGTTTAGAGCAACATTTTCGTTGATTCTTTTACTATTAAAAGTAACACTTTTTTTTAAAATACGTTCACGCGTTCTCAAGAAATTTTCAAAGACATGAATTTGGAGCCTCTCAAATATTCACCCAAAAGTAGCAGTAATCATACCCTCAATCCTGGCACGTGAGCAAAGAAAGCTTCGGGGCTCTGCGAGTGGTAGAGTCCGCCGTGGCCAACGGCGCCGCTGGGAGTGCGGATGGTGAGGGCGCCGCAGTCGAACAGCCCCCCCGAGCGGTAGCGAATCTTCGCCGCTTCATTTACTATCTGAAAAATATAGAATACTCATTATAGTCCTAAGGCCGCCCATTGTATGTACGTATGTGTTTTAGTTTAAGTTTCCTTTTATGTTTGTATTGGTGTACAATAAAGGATATTATATATAAATAAATAAATATAGTCCACTATACTCCATTCGCAAAAGATTAGACATTTAAAACCAACCTTTTTTGCTATCCGTTCAACCGATTTTAACTTTTATTTCGTTGCTGGCATGACAAAATGGTAACTGCAGTAAATAGTGGGTATCGTAACCACTTTTAGGGTTCCGTACCTCAAAAGGAAAAAACGGAACCCTTATTCGGCCTCATCTAGTTTAAAATGACAAAAAAAAAAATGACGTGTAAAAGTGTTTTATAAACCTATTTGCAGAATAAATATCATTTATCATTTATAGGATCACTTTGTTGTCCTTCTGTCTGTCTGTCTGTCAAGACCCTTTATCTTGAGAACGCGTAGAGGTATCGAGTTGAAATTAAAACCATATACACAGGTCAGCGGTCCCTTGAAGCTGTGAAAAAATCAAACTTGTAAGGTAGATAAAAAAAAGATACGGCCATTTATGTTGCAAAAAACTTATATTTCGACACTCTCAAGGGAATCAGTGCCCATGAATTATATGGGCACTTTCCGTTGTCCTAGAATCCTGAAATTTGGCATGAAGCAAGGTCTCATAGCATAAGTATTAGAAAAAATCTGAAAACTGTGCATTTGTAGTTACGTCACAAAAAAAAACTTTTTTGCGATTCGTAAAAATCTTTGAGAATCGATTCGGAAATTGAACTGCTTTCATGGGTAAGTTTGTACGGAACCCTGAGTGCGCGAGTCCGTTTCGCACTTGCCCAGTTTTTTGCTTTGAATGCCATCCTTATGCCTACGGTATAGAAGTCAAAATCGGTTGAACGTACAGTCAAAAAGATTTGTTTAATGTCTAATCTTATTTCGAATGGAGTACAGTTCTGTGGCAAATTTAATAATGTTAATTTTCAAGATTTTCAATGTTCAAAAATATTTAATTTTATATATTTGGCTTGGTACGTGACGATGGGAAGAGACCAGATGGTATGACGTTAGGGCACCAACGTGAACGGAAGGTGGGTAGGCCTCTGGTGTGGGACGCAAATTGTGTCGACACCCTTGCGCCATCCCATGTTCCAAGTACGGCGGGCTGTGCTGGCGCTGCCGCTGCGGCTGCTGAGACCCTTAAACGGCGCAAAAACTGTAATAACCTTATTGGTAATTACAGTTTTGAGCCGTTTGGGGTCGAAACGTTTGGGTCATGGGGTCCGAGTGCACGTCTACTTTTCAAGGAAATTTCACGCCGTCTGATCGACACTTTGCGTGACTAGACTGGCACGTTCTTCGCCCAAAGAATTAGCATTGCCATTCAACGTGGCAATGCTGTCAGCCTTCTGGGCACATTTCCGGATGATAGCGATGTGGAAGAGTACTTCGACGCCTAAGTGTAAAAGGTGTTTTTGTATTATATGTACATAGTTAGGCTTAGTATAATAGTATTTATAGTTTTTATGTACATAGTTAGGTTTTAGTAAGTATAAATAGTTTAGTTAATATTTAAGTTTTATGTAAGAGAGTGTTTACAATTTGCAAAATAAATATTCAAATTCTGAATTATTTTCACATAGGCCTAACATAACATAACACTTATAAAACATCAGAAGCTAGTCCACGATTCCAATTGGTCCTTTCTTATGGAGAAGAACCGGGAAGTAACTCCACGGTTACTTTTTGACAGCCAATCTTGTAGATCTTTAACAGATGTTAGCTGAAGTCAGATAAAACAGTCTTTCCAATTTGGGTCAATTGGCTATTGGAATCCAGTATCTAAAATGTTGTGGAGGCAGATAAGCGATAGTACAAACTGTAGACTGTGTACTGTGGTAAATACTGTATTCATCTGCATCCGGTTAGACAAGAAACTAAATCCAAGGAAGTTTGAAAAGGCTAGGCTGAATAATGATTGAATGCGAGTTCTCAACTAGCAACTGGGGTCCTACTATGACGTCTTTAAGGTGAATGGTCCAGCCAGCGAAATTCAATTTACAAAAGATTTTTGGATTTTACAGCTCAATGTTAAGTTGTATGTTCAATTGTTCATTAAAATATGATTACTGGACGTAACGCCAACGTCGAAATTTGTCGAATGGCTATTTCATTTTAAACTCATTCAATAGGGTAAACTGAACTGCATATATAATAGCATAATCAGCCTTTTAATGTTACCACTGCTGGGACTCAGGCCTCCTCTCTAAGAGAGGGAAACTGAAAAACTGAACTGACAGGGTTTTATTGATGATTTGAATGATTATCTATACTTATATATAAAAGGAGAAACTGACTAACTGACATATCAACGCACAGCCGAAACTACTGGGACTAGGAACATGAAATTCTCCACAAGACTTCCTTTTATGACGGAGGCAAGCACTAAGAGAGGTTTTTCCAAAATTCACCCCCCACAGGGGATGAAACGGGGGTCCAAAGTTTACAAAGAAAAACCTATTTTCACGCGGGCAAAGCCGCTGGCAGAAGCTAGTAATTCCATAAATTAATACGTGTAAAGGCCGCCAATCATACAACTTGATACTAATATTGAAAAACTGGGCAAGTGCGAGTCAGACTCGCGCACTGAGGGTTCCGTACAAACTTACCTCTGAAAACAGTTCAATTCCCGAACTGTGTTACGAAACTACAAATTTACAGTTTTTAAGATTTTATTCTATACCTACTTGTGCTATGAGTCCTTGCTTCATGCCAAATTTTAGGATTCTAAGTTAACAGGAAGTACCCTATGAATTTTGATTCCCTTGAGAGTCTTGAAATACACGTTTTGTGGACCGCAGACCTGAGTTTTAATTTTGCGAGTGGCGGTACGTAGGCTTAGTGCCAAGAATACCGCCCCAGGACCCGATGGCCTGCCTGGAAAGGCCTGGGTCCTGGCCATGGAGGAACTCGGGCCTCGACTAAGAGGGCTCTTTAGCGCATGTATGGAGAGGGGCCAGTTTCCACTTCGCTGGAAGACGGGGAAACTGGTCCTCATTGCGAAGCCGGGGCGCCCTGCGGACTCACCGTCCGCGTACCGGCCCATCGTGCTGCTCGACGAGGTGGGCAAGCTCTTTGAAAGAGTTATTGCAGACCGCCTCGTCGCGCACCTAACACGGGTGGGGCCGGATCTTTCGGACGGCCAATTCGGCTTTCGCAGGGCGCGATCTACGGTGGACGCCATCATGCGCGTGCGAGCCCTCACGACGGGGGATGCGGTATCCCAGGGCAGGTGTGTCTTGGTGGTGTCTTTGGACATCGCCAACGCCTTCAATTCCCTGCCCTGGAGTAGCATTAGGAGGGCACTCCGGTATCACCGGGTGCCTGACTACCTCTGTCATGTTATCGAGGCCTACCTGTCGGACAGGTACATTATCTACCCTGGTCACCTGGGAGAATGGAAACGGCGAGAGATGTCGTGCGGTGTTCCGCAGGGATCGGTACTAGGACCACCCTTGTGGAACATCGGTTACGACTACGTGCTGCGCGGCGATCTCCCTGACGGGGTCAGCGTGGTCTGCTACGCAGATGATACGCTGGTCCTGGCGCGGGGAGAGTCGTACCAGGCGGCGGTCGAACTAGTGACACGCGGGGTTGCGACAGTCGTGGAGAGGATCCAAGAGTTGGGACTCGAGGTGGCATTGCACAAGTCCGAGGCCATGTGCTTCCACGGCCCTCGGAACGTGCCACCATCGAGTTCCCAACTAACGGTAGGAGGAATTCACATCGGCGTCGAGTCGACGATGAAGTACCTTGGACTTGTTCTCGACAGCCGATGGAATTTCGAGGAGCATTTCCGACGTCTGGCTCCCAAACTGGATCGTACAGGGGCTGCCCTCAAGCGGCTCCTGCCCAACCTCAGGGGTCCAGACGCCTCCTGCCGGAGGCTCTATGCAGGAATTGTTCGGTCCATGGCCCTTTATGGGGCGCCGGTATGGGCACCGTCGCTTCGAAAGCGACCGGCGGCCAAGCTGAACGCAAGCCAGAGGGTCATGGCCATCCGGATGGTGCGGGGATACCGCACGATTTCCCGCGAAGCAGCGAGCCTCCTTGCTAGCCAACCACCGTGGGATTTGGAGGCAAAAGACCTTGCGCGCATGCACGATCTGCGCATGGAGATGCAACGCCGGGGTGAAACTCCGCTGCCACGCCAAGTCGCGGCATGGCGGAAAGACATCCGGAGGGATCTCATGGTGGAATGGCGACAGCGACTGTCGCAACCCAGTGCTGGGCACGTCATAATTATGGCGATAAGTCCCCTCTTTGAGGAGTGGCTGGAAAGGCCTCACGGCGTCCTTACCTACCGCATGACGCAGGTCCTCACCGGACATGGTAAGTTCGGGAGGTTCCTGCACCGGATTCGTGCAGAAGAGACGCCCGGGTGCCACCATTGTGTGGACCGCCCGGAGGACACGGTGGAGCATACGGTAGAGGTGTGCCCTGCTTGGGTAGAGCACCGCCGTGTCCTCGTGGGGGCGATCGGCGGCAGCGATCTCTCGCGCCGGGCCTTGGTACAGGCCATGGTCCGGAGTGAGGAGGAGTGGCAGGCGGTTGCCTCCTTCTGCGAAGCAGTAATGCTAGCAAAGGAGGCGGCCGATCGCGTGAGGCAACGGTCCTCACGCCCCAACCGCCGCCGGGATTCCGATCCCGATTTCCGGCCACCGTAGGCGCGGGCTTGCGGACGGCGAGCAATGGGTGGCTCGCCGTCCGATCGTCCGGTAACTGTCCGGACCGAGCCCAAGTCGTCGACGGCGCGTAGTGTTCCACGCGCGCCTCAGGGAGATGTCAGCAACCGTAGGGGCCCAGCAGGGTCGAGGCCTACTGGGGCCATGGGTGATGCGAAAGTGATCCCCGGGGCCCTGGAAAAATGGCAAAGAAGGAACAGGAGTGGGTTTTTAGTCAGTAAAAGTCTGACACTATCTCGCGCTCCGCCCAAGAGCGCGGGATGTCATTAGATGATTTTCCCACCCGAAAAAAAAAAAAGACCTGAGTTTTAATTTCAACTCGATACCTCCATGCGTTCCCGAGATAAAGGATCTTGACAGACAGACGGACGGACAACAAAGTAATCCTATAAGGGTCCGTTTTTTATCTTTTGAGGTACGTAACCCTAAAAATGCAAAAAAAACTTAAGAAAATTTGGAATTCGCGGGCTAACCTGGCGCTTTCACCTCAACCATCATATTTCAGTGTGAGAGGGAGACAGAGCTATACAGGTCGTATAGTACTATCTCTTTCTCTCACCGGATTCATGATGATTGTAGGAAGGTACTTATTTGTTTTCAATACTATTCTTACACAACACATTAGATTCTTAATCTCCTGCCCTTTCTCAGTTAATGAACGCAGCTTCATATCATGCTTTTCTCTGACACAAACAAGATTATTTACAAACAGTGCACTATGGTTATATGACGTCACTATGTAAACCAACAACACTTAGTCACTTTCTGCTATTACTACAATCATTCTAGTCACAACATACACCCCTATTTTTTAATTAGTACAAAAAAACGGGGCTCTATCCGTAACCGTTACTGATCATATTTGTGTAGTCAAAAGTAACAAAAAACGAAATCCAAAAATTGTCCACGAAAATTTGTCATAATTGGTAAATTCATATTTGAATTAATCATTCATAACAATTGCTATTAGAAAATACTACGCGCAGTGTTTTTCCATTTTTATCGACATTCATTCATTCATAATTGAGTGACATTTTGGGATATTAACAAACGCTCATAACTTTGCTGTTTATTAATATTATTTATTGAGACTTTACTTAAATAATAACAAAACCTTTTCTAATAAGCCTTTTAAGTAGGTATTTGTACTAATTAAAAATTTGTGGTGTATATTGTGCATTATATTACAATTATATTGCGTGAGGTGTATCTGTGATTCATTTGTAGGTATATCTTTTTCATATTCACCTTTTTCTGTCTTTTATTGCAAATACCACTATCCTTCTCTACATCACCCAAAGGATTAAGGCATTAAGTCCACCTCTGTAACTTTATGTGCGTAAAATATCAAATAAATAAATATAAAAGAACCTAGTTGGTTTTGTTAACACTACGCGAGAATAAGTGATAAGACTTTCAAATAACTGAGATATAGAACAAGCCATTTACTTTAATGTTTCCTAATGCTGTTATTAACAATCAGTCTTTTTTTTCTTATTTATATCGATGGAAAATAACATTTAAAATAAATTTTAAATATAGTACCTATATCCCTATTTTGGTTAAATACTATTCGATTCGATTTTTATATTAGAAGATAAAGATTAAAGATGTCTGTGTGTCTTAATATTTAAAAACGTACACAACGAAAGGTGGGTCACAAGAAAAGACACCAAGGCACAAATTGGACGCATCCATGCAAAAGAAATAAAGAAAGCCACTCCACCACTAAGATCGCCCAATAAGACACTTCTTATTGGGTTATACATGTCTCATGAAGTAAATATTTGTAGGTTACACCAACCTGGTCAAAAGCCGGGAAAATATAGTCGGCAAACTGGATCTCGGCTATCGCGGTGGCGCCCGCTGTTGCAAGACCTATCCCGAAACCAGCGATGCCTTGCTCACATAGAGGAGTGTTGAAGACGCGTTCCTTGCCATACTTTTCCTAGAAATACAGAAGAATAAGAAGAAATGTTGGCTGAAAACTATATTCAGCAGATTTATTAACTTTTATTAGAAAAGTAACAATCATCATCATCATCATTTCAGCCGAAAGACGTCCACTGCTGGACATAGGCCTCCCCCAAGTGTCGCCACAATGAACGGTCCTGTGCGTCTCGCATCCATCGGACTCCCGCAACCGTTACCAAGTCATCGGTCCAAAGTAACAATGATGCAATCAATATATTTAAAAAAAAAGGCCACTTTTTTTTTTTTTTTTTATTATTGATAGGCTCGCGTTTGACCACCATCTCACCTGATGGTAAGCGATGATGTGGCCGACGATGGAGCACGCTTGCCTAGAAGTAACCTATTCACTCTTGACTTAAAGACCCCTAGGTTGTAGCTATCAGGGAACACAGACTCGGGCAGGGAATTCCACTCCTTAGCTGTACGCATTATGAATGTGTTCCCAAAACGCTTTGTACGTATGGGTGGGATTTCACTTTTCGTTGTAATTTTATAACTCAAGAACTGGCTCACCTATCCAAACCAAATGTTTAGGCTTTGTTCGGACTATTTAGTAGATGGTCTATGTGAAGTTTGCACAAAATTGGTCGAGCGGTTCTTCATTTATCACATTTTTTATAACAAATGAATTCAATAAATGGCGGATCATTTTGTTAATGGGGATTTTGCTGCCAAATTGATAGAGTAGGGTAGAGTAGGGTAGAGTAGGGTAAAGTAGGGTAAAGTAGGGTAGAGTAGGGTAGAGTAGAGTAGGGTAGGGTAGGTAGTCAGTTGACGGGAGCGAAGCCGCGGGCAAAAGCTAGTTATATGTATAACTTTGCAGTACGCTTGCCTAGAAGTAAACTATTTTACTCTTCACCTAAAGGCTCCTTTTTTAAGTTGGGAAATCATGTAATGACTTCTAATGACGCTCTAGAGTGGGGCGGGAGGGCGTGTCTGTCTTACTGACTAAACTAGATCTATGGTTCCTTCTGTCCCCTATGCATTCTAGGACCACGGGTTTCCCCATGAAGTCAGAAGGGCTTCAGCCCTGCTGGGCCCCTACAGTTTTGCTGACATCTCGTTGAGGCGCGTGTAGAACACTACGTGCCGTAAAGACCTCTGGGTTGTAGCTATCAGGAAATCTTCTCCTTATCTTTACACAAGAATGAATGTCAACACAGCTCGGCTGCAGAGAGGGTTAAGCCTTAGGGCATTTAGCTTTTTCTTATGTATTTTTAATGGCACATAGCTGATGGATAGAATAAATGCATTTCTAAGATTTGGGAAATTTTGAATTTTGACTGGGAAATTTTACTTTGATGTTGGCAAAATAGTAATCTTTTTCAGGAGCAAAGCATGTTCCTACACTGTCCACCCCTAAAGAGTAGTGTTATGTTAAGTATCTACCTGTAATCCTAGAGCACATCGGAACACTCCTCCGAATGCCACATCTTCACCAAACACCACAGCTGTTGGATCAGTCTTGAGCGTGAGGTCCATTGCATTGTTGATGGCCTGCATCATGTTCATCTTGGTAGTCTCTCCTGAAAGAATGCAAGTGAGATCTTAAGCATATAATACAGATGGTTAGGATATTTATTGTTGAGATTTATCTATATATTTGACTGGCCTGTTGGTCTAGTGGTTAGTGGCCCTGACTGTTAAGCCGGAGAATGTGGGTCGGATTCCCACCCAGGACAAATGTTTGTTGTGTTGAGCACGATCATTTGTTCTGTGTCTGGATGTAATTTATCTATACTATGTATGTATTTAGAAATATTTATAAGTATGTTTATCAGTTGTCTAGTACTTATAGCACAAGCTCTGTCTAGTTTGCGACTAGATGGCGTTGTGTGATAGTTGTGGAATATTATTATTATTCTGTTTATTCTTTTACATATTATAGTTTTATTTTTTTTATAATAAATTTTATTTTTAAATATTTCAATAAAAAATTAAAAAAATAGTAGTTCACCAGTATCGGGAACAGGTTTATTATTCTTATTATATATACAAAAAGGAGAAACTGACTGACTGACATATCAAAGCACAACCGAAACGAAAAAGCTGAGCCAAAAAAATTTCAGGAAACGTAGAAAGAGATTCTCACACCTAAATTGGAACTACAGCATCAACATGATGACCATTCCTCACTTACAGACAGTGGCAGCCTCATAGCATAGGCACAGATTACCTACTATTTTTTTTCTAAGTGTTTGTAAAAATAATTAAATTTGGAAGTACTACTTAAAGTCCTCTCAAACTTAGTTTGGTCTTTGCCATAATAATTTTTATTTTTGACTTCTCTTAGGTGTTTAATCTTAATGATACTTAATTCTATTTCAAATATTATTTATTTACTATGCACACATACCATAGTGTAGTCTTTTTCAACCAAAAGGTTAACTGGTAGAGAATGCCTTGTGGCATTAAGTCCACCTATGTATTACTACTGTACATAGTTTAAATAGTCTTATTATGCCCACAATAAACATGAATAGTCCCCTGTGCAGAGCATGCATGGAGCTATCTCCAGATTGCCTTGAAACTTAGGATCACCAAATTCCTTCCCCATTTATACACTTTCACAAACTGGGGCACCTAATCAACTTCTGGAGAAAGGTTGGCTGGCCGAAATGAAGGCCGCTACGGCATATTTACATTGGTCCTTCATGGACTAAGGGCGAAAACCAAATCATCCTGCCTTTATCCCATTTTACTTGGGGTTGGCGCAAAAAATTTTTTTCTTCCTTTCTGTCACCCGTCACACTATCACTAACTCCCTTTTCTTTCATATCACTCCTCATACAATCCATCCATCTTTTCTTTGGCCTCCCTTTCCCTCTCCATCCATCTACATGTATACTCATAACTCTTAAACTAAAGTGGGTCAGTGAGTCGTGCTTAGGAGCAGATTTCTAAAGTGCAGTAACCAAATCACAAAGATTTTTAAGAGAAATTAGGATAGTATTATACTAAAAAAAAAAATCTTGTCAAGTCTATGAACTGGCCCGTGAGAATTGTCATTAATATGAAGGAAGTAACAACGAGATAATAATGAGCACAGTAGCTAAAACTATGGTATAAATTGGATGTTTCAAAGCATTTGCATTATACAGTGTATTGATAAAACCACACTATTTAGGTACACATTTGACTTTACGGCGTTGTTAATTTTAGTGGGTTATAATTTAATGCCAATATACTGATGACACTGATTTCAATCACTGCTATCTGTTATGTCTTTATCTATAGTTGCTATAGTATGGCAATAATTGCACTAACCTTTAGAATTTGAGTAATTTACTTAGAAAGTAATTAATTTTGACCAAAATGATTTAATGTAAAGGTCTTATAAAACTCATATTTCTATCTTCTGGATGTTTTAAAAGATATTCTATATGTAAACAACTTTTGTATTTACTAGGCGATGATTTTGTAGTATTATTGCAATTTTTGGCATGTCATTAAACTGTATACGAATAATGCTTACCTTCCACGGGTTTCTCATTGTCGGGATAGTAAATAAACTGAGAAGACAGTCTCTTTGTACAATCATTCACATTTTTAACTAATCTCACAAACAAACTGCTTTTTTTCGTCACTAAACTGGCCATTTTAATGCTTTAATGGCGACGTGCGTTGTGCCCCCAGTGGGAACGATTAATAAATTAGGTAATACATCTTATCTACAATTGTAATTAGTTTCGCTTGATTAAAATTCGTTGATAAGAGGTCGAATGACGAACATTGAACATTCTTTCTTGTTTTCATTATAACTTGACGTTGCTGATGGATGATAATGTTTTTGTTAAGTGTTTTTCTTTCCATTTTAAACCTTGCTCCTTTCAGATAAGGGATAAAATATTCGAAATAAAGTTTCTTTCTATTCTAAATAGCAAATTGGTAAATAAAACTTTTAGACAGTTGCTGTCGTTGTCAATGTCATAAATTCAAAACTGTCATGCCTGTCAAGTGTCAAACAAAATGGACGCGTTCGTATTGCCACAGTTTCCTAATTGTTAAGTATATTTTTTTTTTAGAATTTGATAAACTTCGTCGTTATCGCTCATGACTTCACCGTAGTTAAATGAGCTGAAAAATCACAAATCTAATTATGATTAAAGGATTTAAACGATTCGTCAACCACTTGGTTTAAATGCGAACTGTAGTTATTGTTCAAAATAGGTAATGTGAAGTAACAACTTTGAGTAGGTATAGTGTTCAGGGGTCTTCATAAGACGTGTTAAACTGTCAGGTGAGCGAGCAAGAAATAGGGACACGGAGGTATAAACCCTATAATATTATAGCCCCATCACTTTTACAGTTCGGTTTAAGTTGTCAATCAAATGGATCGTGTTAAGAGCTTGTAGTAGGGCCTCGGTATTTTAGCGTGTCGATCAACAAGCAGTTTTTTTAAAATTAAATCCCTTGGTTTCCAGTATTCCGCCACGGTATACATGCAAGTGTTGCAATTTTAGTAGTCTTTGTATCAGATTTTAGAACTAATGTCGACTCGTGTTTAGAACTTCTATCAATCTTCATAGTAAGTGCTAACTGCTAAACCGTTTAGCACAGCATTTGCGTCTTTAATGCATCTGTCTGTAGTTATTAAAGACGACCAGCCGTAGATGACGCGTTGCGATATTTATTAAAACTCGTTTGTTCGTGTTCATAAAACATTATGAACAATAAAACTTAAAATATTTCGTAATTGTCTTGCAAGTTGTTTAAGTATTTATTCCAATTTAATTTTATCGCAATTATTGATTGCGAAGACAGATTCAATTTATTGTGGCGACATTGTTGTAAAGCAAGCATTTTGTTCATTTTATTTTCTTATTTAAGCCGTTTTCTTTTAGTCTCCGTAGACAGGTTTATTTACTTTTACGAGTAAGTAGGTTAGGCCTATTTAGGGCCTGTGAACACCACGTTTTTTAAACGCGCCGTTGACGTGCGTTTGTAGCGATGCAGAAGCGATACGCACGCGAGTCAGACGCAGCCTGTAGATCTTTGCACACTTGTATAAATTAAAAAACGCGTTTGAATCGATACAGACGCGATGCAAACGCGCGTGTGTATCGATACAAGCGCGCTCTTTACTCGAATAATGCAGCAATCGTGAATTCCACAATAGGGGCCGGTTTTGAATTTCAGTTATGAAGTTTTTTGCGTCGAAAAGCTCCATTTTTGGTGTTCCAAAGCCGTGCGGTGCACCAAATTACTTTTTTAAATTTAATTCTTAGTTCTAATTATCGCTCACATGAATACAATTTAATTAAATAATTTAAATATTTCGAACTATATATTTTATACCTTTCAAATAATGTATTTCCAGAATCTTTTATTTTTATTTTATTTTATTTTATTTATTAGGGACAAAAAAACAGTTACATGTTAAGGAGATACAAAGGAATTATTAGATAAATAGGTAAACATATAACCCACACTATTGTCCACGGATTAATCAAATAAGTATATGAAAAACGGAGACTGATTTTAAGAATCAATATTGTTTTTAATAAGTTATTTAGTCAATTAATATTAATTTGGAATTTAGATTCTAAGGAGCTGACAACGAGAGATTTAAATTTATTATTAGAATTATTGAAAATGTCTATGTCCATGAAGTGTGCGTTATAAGTTTCCACAAGGCGACGAAGAGGAACTCGTGCCCCGGCGTTGGTTTTACTTGAGTCGACGTGGAACAGGCGGGGCACGCGAGCCCCGCGTCTTATAACAGTTCTGGGCACAGTGTAACAAATTTTATTTGCAATATCCGTACAGTCAAATCTATTGTGGCACAGACCATGCAACATCATTACATCCAAAAGTAATCGTCTGGATTCCAAACTAAGAATTTTGAACTTGCGTAATAAATGTATGTAGGGAATCTCCGAATGATGACATCTGTAGTTCATGCCACGTAAGAATTTCTTCTGTACTAATTCCAATATGTTATTATATTTAATGTAATAAGGATTCCAAATAGATACAGCGTATTCCAGTTGCGAGCGTATTAAACATTTATATAACATCAAAAAAGTAGAGGGTCGCACAAAGTCCTTTGATGATCTCATGACGGAGCCATACAATCTTATCGAATCTTGTGTAATTTATATCCAATATTAATTTAATTTAGTTTATAAAATAATAATTTATATGTGTTGTCAAATTGTGTAACCTGTGGACACCTTTAATTGACATATTTGCACAGAATCGATTATCGAATGTCTATAAAATTACCTACCAGTATAGCATCTTTTTAATATGTCGTTGGTGTTCCTCATAATAATAAATAAATAAATAAAGTAAATAAATTGCTCGATTGCAACTAGCGTATACTCACACCTGCTTCGTTACCCCGCCCGTAGGGAAGGCGCGCGCGCTAGAGACGCGCGACACCCGTGCGGGTGTCGCGCGTTTGAATCGATACAAACGCGATGCTAACGCGCATGTGTATCGATACAAACGACAACAAACTGCTCTGTAGGATAAAAGCGCGCCGTCGACGCACGTTTCGAAAACGCGCGTTGACGGCGCGTTTAAAAAACGTGGTGTGCACAGGCCCTTATTAAGATAAAAGCGCGCCGTCGACGCACGTTTCTAAAACATGCGTTGACGGCGCGTTTAATAAACGTGATGTGCACAGGCCCTTATTAGGATAAAAGCGCGCCGTCGACGCACGTTTCTAAAACGCACGTCAACGGAGCATTTAAAAAACGTGGTGTGCACAGGTCCTTAATGTGATTTTTACACAGGTAGGTCGGTAGGTACACAAGTATTACGATGCTTGAATACTTTTACAATATTGTTTTATTTATTACCCATTACTATAGCGGGAAAGTATTACGATAATAGTAAGTTTTTAATTAATTAACTTGTAGAGGCAGCTATACGACATACTCGTTTTTTATAGAAGAAGCCTTTTGGCCACAGGGCGTGGGACAACAGCAATAATGCAGTTGTCCAGACCAGACACAACATCCGTCCGGTCGGAGGATCCTCCCTTTTCAAGAGATCTTGTAGGTCTATCCACTCTGGTCTGCATACCTCTATAAACGTATCTACCACTCATTAATATAGCATACGAGAATGGTAGTTATTTCTCAGCAATATCGTGGAGATAGACCATTACCGTACCTACTTTGCGATATATCTTATGATTATATCACCACCTGTTGGTACGTGTAATAAAGATATCATCACAAGAGTAAACAGTGCTGACATTTTCTTTATCCCGCTGCAACGGCAAAAGTTTCCAGCCTCTTTTACTCATACTGATTACTGATACATGAAGATCCTAAGCTGTGCGCAGATCACACCCGACGCAGTTGATTGTGAAATAGGTATTTATTATGTAATGGACATTATTGTCCAATGCTTTATTAATTGCCTTTCAGCTGCTTTCTGTTATTTGTGCCAGTCTGAATAAAAAGTTACCTACCATTTTTTTTTTGTTAGGTATTTTGGGCTAAGTACCTCTTTTTTGTTTCAGAGGGAATCTTTCTAAAGGCACCCGTTTTGTTTTTGGAGAGATGTGGGTTAGATGGAATAAGCCCACGCATAATGTTCCACATAGGACAAGGTGCAGGAACCAGACTACAATAGATAGATACAGAGGCGCCAGCTTTTAGAAAACCTCATGGGTGCTCTGCTCATTTGATGACTCGAAAAAGTGGCGAAGTGTGAGAAGAGAAATGCACACTGATCGACCGACAAATAAATAAATGTCCAACTTATGTACTGTGTACTTAATTACTAATTATCTTTGTTAAAAATATAAAACGAAACCATTATATAAAAATGAAACTAGTTTTTACTATCAAGAAATATTATAATTTATACGTGACCAAAAAGGCGATTACTGATCTGCATCTTGATGTCTATTGTCAGGGGTACTCGGCACCCACTGTTTATTTCTCATGTGTGCTCGAGCCGCCGAGCACCCATGGAGTCGGCGCCCCTGGATAGATAGATAGAAGGCGCCTGATTTTTGGGAATAGACCTCTAGCATCTGTGCCCCGTGACCTCATAAAAGACCTTCCCAGAAACCATTATTATCATCATGTTCCTGCCCATTTCCCGTGTTATTTGAGGCCGGTGCAACACGTTTCTTTCTTCCCTTCTGTCCTATCACTGTTATGCTATCGCGAACTCCCTTTTCTTTATGTAGGTATATCATTCCTCACACAATCTATCCATTTTTTTATGGCCACGGGACCTAACTCTTTTGAACAATCACGCAGCTGCCTAAAGAGATCTGACTTCTGCCAACAGGTTATGTAGATGATCGTATGGTCGTGATTTAAGTAATACCATGGAGTTTCTTGCCGGTTCTTCTTCGTAGAAAACTACCAATTTGAACCGTGCACTAGCTTCTGACGTTTTTCGTTTTTCGTTCTGGTGTTTTTTGTTTTTCGTTTTTGGTTTTCGTTTTTCGTTTTGGCTAGTGCATGGACTTGCAGGCACTTTTAAGTGCCCATGTAGGCCTATGTGAAATAAAAACATATTGAATTTTGAATTTTTCGAATTTTTGACCAGAATTTTGTCACTTGTCTTCATAACCTTTCACAGTATGGTCAAAATATGTTGTCCTCCCTGAAATTAGGCGTTCCAAACTAAGCACATATTTGCAAAAATACGCAATAAGCATTCGCTATTTGATTCTTGCAAAGAATTACTGCGCAGCCACATGTGCGAAGTTCAGAGCGGTCATGATATACCGGCCGTACTGGGGCTTTACTGTCACTTGTTAAAATGTCAAGCGTGTGAGCATGAAAGAGGGATAGAGCTATATACCATACATAGCTCCATCCCTTTAACAGTTCAGATCGTCAACTATCCCTCGCGGATGTGTCGCATAACTCACTCTTTTGTATGTTATGTTATAATATTATATATATATATATATTTAAGTTATGTGCCATGTTTGTCGCAAATAAACTCTTTTTCTTTCTTTCTTTCTTACTTCCTTCAAATGGATCGCATTGAGAGCTCGTGGTAGGGCCTCCGTACCATATTGTCTCAGAAGCAGGGCACCTAATATTATAGTGAATTTATGTCTTGTATGATCTTGGTACAATATCAACATAAACATCGATTTATATGCAACCTACATAATTAATCGTGATTGGTTTTGTTTACCATAGCAACGAAGTAAGCACCTGGAACGTGTTATTCAATACCTGTATTTTTGTACAACAATGCGTTTTCCTCAACAATTCTTATCACTGCACGCAACATTCTTTGCATTTCCATCAAGTGATTTTTTCTAGGGCAATACTTAGGTACGTACCTACTAGGTGCCGGGGAATTTTGTTATCACGTATAAGTAGGGAGAAGATAAGCTCAAACAAAGCATTAATCATCATCATCATCGTTCTGTCCTTTTATTTTTAATACGCCCGTATTGTTTAAGTATAGGATAAAGGGCGCTCACTTGTTTCTTTCCATCTTTAACTCTAATCCAATTTATTTGGAGTCGCAGTAGGTATGTCTTCTTCAGCCATTTTCCTATTAGCTGAAACTTAAGTAAAATACAAACCAATTGTTGTTGATGTTGATGTTTTTATGTGCTCTAAATCTAAATTTAAAAATAACGTACTCAAGATTTTATACGCGCCATCTTAGAATATGTTTAATTAATTTATTTATGAATTTGATTTAAATGTAGATGTAGATTTAAAAGTAATTGTATATGGCAATAATTTATGAGTCCCTTTAATCTTTAACCTTTAATTTTAAAATTTAATTCAATGTACAATTTTAATTTAATTTATAATTTAATTTAATGCATGTTTTTGCTTGTTTTAATGATTTTATATGTAATTTTTGACGAATTGTTATAGTAATGATTTGATATATAGTATATTTATTTATCCAGCGGCATTTACTGCCGGCAATCTTATGCGTCAATATGTGGATAATGCAGTGGGCTGCAATATTGTAAACTAGTTTGTAGGTAATGTTTTTTTTTCTATATGTATATTGTAGCTGTTTATTGTCCCACAGTGAAATAAAATAAAATTGATGCCATCAGATAAAATGAAGATTGAACTAGATAAGTATTGTTGACATTGATGCCTGAATTAATAATTCTAAATGCTCAGGTGTTGAATGGCGATTCAATTCTAGAAGCGGGCTTATGAGGCCCTGGTCTACGGTTGGAATTGAATGGCTAAACAGGTTAAGAAAGGGCTGTATACCTAATCTTATTAAATATTATTTATATAAACTTCTTGTACAGTGGTGGTACATAGGCGGACTTAATGCCACAAGGCATTCTCTACCAGTCAACCATTGGGTTAAAAAAGATAACACTGTGGTGCGCACATTAAATAAATAACAGATATTTGAAATAGAATGTAGTATCGTTAAATTAAGTGGCTAATATTATATTAGTGCAGAAAATAAGTGAATAATATCTCTAACTAATTACATTAACCGCTGCAAGTTCCAAGATACCACTAATCACTTTTTATTGGTGTGAGAAATTGTTAAATAATCTGTGGCTGGAGCGAGAGGAAGTGTCAGACTTTTAATGACTAAAACCTACCCTTGTTCCTCCAGTTGTTTTTTTTCGTTTCAGGACTGTGGTGACCCTTTCGAACAATACCGTAGTCATATACCCTACTTCTGGGCACGCCACAATCAAGATAGTTGAGAAATATTTGATTGCTGTATTGTAATTCGGAGAATTTTGTGACGTAAATAATGTAGGTAAAGATAAAATCTTTGGTTGGCCTTTTTGACAAATCGACAGCAAAAACATTTGAAGATGCGATCGGCCTAACTCGCCTCGTTAAAACATTCAATCCATTTCTAAGTTACTTCGGGCACGCTATAATATTAATGGCCCCTCTTTGGGGAGTGGCTGGAAAGACGACACGTCGTCCTCATCGGACATGGTTAGTCCGGGAGGTTCCTGCACCAGATTCGTGCGGTAGAGACGCCCGGGTGTCACCATTTTGTGGACTGGAGGACACGGTAGAGCATACGGTGGAGGTGTGCCTCACTTGGGCGGAGCACCGACGTGTCCTCGTGAGGAGGATCGGTGGCAACGACCTCTCGCGCTGGGCCCTGGTCCGGAGCGAGGAGGAATGGCAAGTGGTCGACTCCTTCTGCGAAGCACTACTATCCCGATTTCGAGCCACCGTAGATGTGGGCTTGCTGACGACGAGCAATGGGTAGCTCGCTGTCCGGTCGCCCGGTAACCGTCCAGACCGAGCCCGAGTCGTCGACGGCGCGTAGTGTTCCAAGCGCCTCAAAGAGATGTCAGTAAACCGTAGGGGCCTAGCAGGGCCGAAGCCTACTGGGGCCATGAGTTGGCTTCTAAAAGGGAAACCCGTGGTCCTAGAACGCAAAGGGTAAATGAAAGAACACAGGTGTGGTTTTAGTCAGTAAAATTCTGTCACGTCTTCTCGCTTCGACCAAGAGCGAGAGAAGTCATTGGATGATTTCCCACATTAAAAAAGCCCTATACCCTAGTCAGTTAACTGTTACAGTAAAGAAACCATTAAAACCAAGGCCACCAGACCACTTAATAATTACATATTTATTACATAACGAAAAAAATAAAGCACTCGCTTATAAACAGAGCTAACAAAGACAAAACTAGTTCAAGAATAACCGACATGCCTTTCACACAAACATACATACATATTGATACAAGTTAACACACACACGAACAAACACTTGCCACAGAGTAAACGATACCAGTTTGGCAAGTCCAGTTATTTTTAGATCCTAATGGGCTGGAGTTTTTAAAGTTGTATGTATTTTCTGGAATAAAATGCTATCCTGTGGTAGGATCGTTATATTTATTAGCTGCTAAGATCCGTTGGGACTTTATTACCCTAGATGTGTCGGTAATAGAAACTTGATTCCAGCAATTTAAATTCTAGTTTGAACCTGAAATGGGACCAGGGCTCTTTGCTCAAATTATCGAAAAGATTGCCGGGTATTCTTGACAAATGATATTAAAATAATTCTATGGCAGTACAGGTGTTTTGTTTATGAGACTCAGGAGCAGGTTTCACTTAGGTATATATTTCTAAATACGTATTATAGATAAATTACACCCAGACACAGAACAAATGATCGTGCTCATCACACAGACAATAGCAACCAACCAAAACCATGATCATGGGAATTGAGACCATGATCTCTGGCATAGCAGTCATTGCCACTAACCACTAGACAAACAGGCTAGTCAAAAGTCCGAGTTTGTTGATAACACGAGCACAATATGTATGAATTGAAAAAAAATATATTTAAACGAGGTTAAATAACAAGTTAGTAACTAAATCTAAGTTAAGTTTTATGGTGCTCACTTGCACCAGAGATCTCATCATCATCATCATTTCAGCCGATAGACGCCTATTGCTGGACATAGGCCTCCCCAAATGTCGCCACAATGAACGATCCTGTGCGTCTCGCATCCATCGGATTCCCGCAACCTTCACCAGGTCATCGGTCCACCTTGTAGGGGGCCTTCCAACACTGCGTCTTCCGGTACGCGGCCGCTACTCCACCTCACCCACTCCCACACCACACCCCACTCCCCACTTCACCTTTCGGCCCCAACGGCCATCTGTTCTGCGAGATGGCACCAGAGATCTAAGGGGGTTAAAATATTTAAATACTTCACTGGACTCGTCAGGTCCTATGATTTTTCGAAAGAGTCACCGCGGCCCTGGAGCGCAAGGAGTAACTAAAGAAACGGTTTTTTTTTTATCTTTTGGGTGGAAAAATCATCCAATGACATCCCCCGCTCTTGGGTGTCAGACTTTTACTGACTAAAAACCCACTCCTATTCCTTCGTTGCCTTTCATACCAGGGCCAAGTCCTCCTTTCAGAAGCAGACCCTTGGCCCCAGTAGGCTTCGACCCTGCTGGGCCCCTACGGTTTGCTGACATCTACTTGAGGCGCGCGTAGAACAGTAAGCGCCGTCGAAGACTTCGGCTCGGTCCGGACGGTTACCGGATGAAAAGGAACAACAACAAACCCTTTCACCCCCCCCACAGCGGAAGAAGTTATTTGATGATTTCTCACCCCAAAAAAGGGGGTAAAGATATCACTTTTCTTTGAAGACTGTCTCTTTTCCTTTTCATACTTTCGCCTTGGCTGTTTAAAGTCACATGACACGTTAAAATGTAAGGCGAGCGAGCGAGAAAGAAGGATGGAGCTATACACCCTATATAGCTCCATCCCTTTAACAGTTCAGTTAAGGTCGTTAAATGGATCGCATTAACAGCTCGTGATAGCGCCTCTGCGGTGGTGCATCGCCTCCAAAGCTATAAACTACTTCACTGTATCTTAAAATATGCTCTAATGAAATTAAGTTACAAACTACTGCACTGTATCTTAAAATATGCTCTAATGAAATTAAGTTCAAGCAAGTTAAGCAAAGAAAAACTGGGCATGTGCGAGCCGGACTCGCGCACTGAGGGTTCCGTACAAAGTACAATTCCCGAATGAAATCTCGAAGATTTTTCCGATTAATAAATTTTTTTTTTGTTGTGACGTAACAACAAATTTACAGTTTTCAGATTTACTCCTATACCTGTGCTATAAGACCTTGCTTTATGCAAAAGTTCAGGATTCTGGGTCAACGGGAACTACCCTATGAATGTTGATTTCCTCGAGAGTGTCGAAATATACGTTTTTTGAGACATAAACGGCCGTATCTTTTTTTTTTGAAATTTGATTTTTTCACAGCTTCAAGAGACCGCAAAGTTGAGTATATGGTTTTATTTTCAACTCGATACCTCCACGTGTTCCCGAGATATAGGGTCTTGACAGACAGACAGACGGACGGACAACAAAGTGATCCTATATGGGTTCCGTTTTTTCCTTTTGAGGTACGGAACCCTACAAAACCCATCAATAGCTTTGTGAGCTCACATTAATTTATTCAACAAACTCCAAGCCTATATAGAAGGCGTTTTTGTTTAGCCAGCACCATAAAACATCAAACAAACGAGGTCCAATCTCACTGTCACCACTGTTCTCACCTGCTCTGCACAAAACAGTCTCATACATAGTACACTGTGTACATAGCATATAGCTGTCACTTTTACTTTTCGATCACGAGAGGTGCACGGCCGATGACTCCGGCGCAGCCAATACACACGTATTTCTATATTGAGCTGTTTAATCGTCACGCCTCGAACTGAGGCCATATTAATAAATCGCTCTCATTTACAATTAAGTGCAGTTAATGAGACCGGTTAGAGATTTAATGGGAAGCTAGATGGTGGATGTTGTTTTAGGATGTTCAATGGATTCAAAAAACTTTTTACAAAAAAAATACAACCGACTTCAAAGTAAAAAAAAACACTGAAAAGTGCAAAATAACTTTAATTTCGGAAGTCGGTGTTTCTATAATAGTTTTGTCTCTTCGTTACTTTGTCTTCTTGTACTTCGTCACCGACTTCCGAAATTAAAGTTATTTTGCACTTTTCAGTGTTTTTTTTTACTTTGAAGTCGGTTGTATTTTTTTTGTAAAAAGTTTTTTATTTTACACTTTTTAGTTATGGTACCACCACTAAAAAATACCCCTCAGCCAAACTTAAATACCTTATAGCCAGAGTGCATCTCATGACAATTCTAATAATCCCAAACACGGTTAGATTACATTAATTTATTACAGAGTTCCGGTGCCTAACTGGCTTCATCATCAGATCAGGTCGATATATTCCCCCTCTACTTTCAGTCAGTCATCGACTACACGTATAAACAAAGCAATTTTACTTGTTACGACGGTTCTGCTGTGATCCTATGAGGAGTTCTGTTCCATATCTTCGAAGTTCATGATCAGATCATAACAATATTTCTATGGGACCAACTCGGAAGCATAACCTTTCAAACAAAAAAAAAATTTCAAAATCGGTCCACAATTGACCGAGAAATCGGTGAACATACATAAAAAAATAAAATAAAAAACATACATTCAACCGAACATATAACCTCCTCCTTTTTGAAGTCGGTTAAAAATTCAAATAAAGAATGCTCTTTTCAGTTCTTAGTGTCGTTTAGAGATTTCGCACCTTTAAAACAAAAGTAGCTATACTGAATTTGTGTTTTTAATTGCCATTTTTTGGTAAACCTTTAACTTATCAATTTAACACAACCCATTTGTAATCTGATTGTCAAACTTTTGTTCCAATAGTTGATGTAACTTAGTAATTGATTTGCAACTTCATATCGAGTACAAGATTTTTATCATTTTTTTTATGTTTGTTAAGTACCAATCATAAAAAAAATGATAAAAAAATGGCATTTTTTTTTTCCCCCATGATATGCTTCAAAATCAATTCAAAATCCAGTTCTGATGATGGGATCCATGAGGAATCGAGGAAACTCCTCAAATATTATAGGCAACCATATAGTGATTTTGGTATTTTCATCAAGAACTTAAGCATTTACAGTCAAAAAGTAACGTTTGATGAAGTATAACTGATGAAGAAGAACAGAAATGGTCAACGGAACTTCATACTCACATAGATATCAAAATGAAGATAGTTAAGCGACTATGACAATACAAATAAATGAATGGTTCTGAATAGTTACGTTGAAAATGGTATCATCGAAGTGATCTGATGATGATGATGGAGCCGGAAGGTAGGCACTGGGACTCCGTAATTAATCAATGTAACCTAGCCGTGTTTGGACTTATTAGAATTATCATGAGATGCACTTTGGCTATAAGGTACTATCGAACTGATCTGATGATGGAGCCGGAAAATAGGCACAGGAACTCTGTAATTAATCAATGTATCCTAGCCGTGTTTGGGCTTATTTGAATTGTCATGAGATACACTTTGGCTATAAGGTACTATCGAACTGATCTGATGATGGAGCCGGAAGGTGGAAGGTAGACACAGGAACTTCATAATAAAACAATGTAACCTATCAGTGTTTGGGGTAATTGGAATTGTAAGAAAAATTGAAATTAACTGGAATTGGAATTGTAGAAATAAGCACTCTGTTTATAACTAAAAAGTGTGAAAGAAAAACTTTTTACAAAAAAAAAAATAACCGACCACTAAAAAAAACACTAAAAGGATCAAAATAACTTTAATTTCGGAAGTCGGTGTTTCTCGGTATTGTTTGGTTTCTTATTTAACACCGACTTCCGAAATTAAAGTTATTTTGATCCTTTTAGTGTTTTTTTTAGTGGTCGGTTATCTATTTTTTTTTTGTATAAAGTTTTTTTGTATATCAATCACGCCATAACTGAACGGATTTAGATTAAACTTGGCACACTTATAGACTATGTCCTAAATTAGAAACAAAAGTTTAGACTTTCAAGTTGGTGAAACTGCTGGAAGCAGCTAGAATCGAGAACGAAAACGGAGAATCGAGAATGCAGAATCGAGAATTGAGAATCGAGAATGAAGAATGGAGAATCGAGAATGGAGAATGAAGAATCGAGAAACAAAATATTTATTTACATGCACTTTTGAATGGTCAAGAAGACTGCAGTCCGTCCCAAAAATGATGCTAATTACATATTCCAAAGCATAGATCTCTATGGAGAAGAATGTACAAGAAACTCCATGGACACTCTTTTAAATCATGTTGTTAGTGGAACATACTGATGATCAGAGTGCTTGGCTTCACATATCTACATCGTAAAGCAAGCGACTTGCTTGCTTAAGACTGAAGACCGATTACCAACACGTAATGACGGGGCAGCACCTGTCATCTTGCATCTACAGGTTATAGTTATGTGGACCTTTGATCCCATACCTTTTTATTGCACCTGAATTGAGCGCTAATGCAGCATCGATTACTAATCGAATTAACTATGTTGTCTAATTAGAGGATATGTATTCTTTGTTGCAGTTTATTAGGAGATTGCATAGGTCAGTGTTATAGTTAAGTCTGTCTCAAAACTTGGGATTTATTCATTCCAAGTTTTTGAGATAGTTGTTAAAAGAGCCAGAAGAGAGAGCTACTGTTGGTACAGGAGGGAAGAGAACTAGTACAATGGAAAGAAAACAAAATGACCTGCTGTAAAATGGGAGAAACTGCGAAACAGATAAATCAAATTATATAGGAAAAGATAAGAAACAAAAAATGCAAAATACTTAGAAGAAACATACCAAAAAAACTGGAGGAAGAAAAGACGGTATGAAATTCATAGTTTTTTTATTGATATAAACTGGTTGCCTTTGCATCTAGGTCGATAAACGGTTAATGAAATTATAATTTAGTCTTTATTATTTCTAACAACCTTACAACGCAAGAAAAAATGAGAAAACTCAATGACTTAGAATTTAACAGAACATTTTATAATTGGCTATGTGACAGATGTTTTTATTCAATTGACGACTTTTTGAATTTCAAACATGTATGACATTAAATTTTATTTTATTTTATTTGATATCCAACTATTAATATTAATATTTTGACATCTTATTTTATTGACATTTTAATCTTGTGATAAATATTGACATTATCTTCATGCTAAACTGTACCGACTATGCATGTACCTAACATAAATATTTGCACGACTTAAAAGTCGAATGCAGTGAAACCATTTGAAATTGTTACCACCAAAATGTACCTGTATTCTAGCAAATAAATCTTTCATTCATTCAAGATTTACTTCAATAAATTAATTTCAATTAGTTACAGGAACACCGTACTCTGGATATTGGCCTCTTCCAGCTTAATCCATGTTTTTTTAATCATTGTTTGGCTTCAGCATTATATTCTTGATGTTGCTATTATGCAGCTGACAGATGGATTCTGTTCCTTGGTCGGCCTCTTGTTCTTTTGCCCATTGGTAAAAGAAGTTTTCTCATATTTTTTGTTTATTGTCTATTTTTCAACGATTAATGAATGAACCATTAAATTATTTAAGGTTTTTGTTCATTACCTCCGAGACTACGTTTATCCATATCTATTCTTTTTGGAATCTTGGAAAACATTGTAATTGTAAAATAACATATTGCTTTTTCATCATCATCATCATTTCAGCCGAAAGACGTCCACTTTTGGATATAGGCCCTCCCCAAGTGTCGCTATAATGACCGGTCCGGTGCGTCTCGCATCCATCGGAAGTATATTGCTTTTTACATTCTATATATCCTATTTTGTCCCACTATTGGGCTAAAGCCTTCCTCTATTACACTAGGTATTCAATTTGAGTGAAGGGAGGCTCCTTGACATTTGCTAATTCCGTGATTTACTTGAATATTTCACAAAACTTGTTAAAGGAAATACGTGTTTTTTTACACCCTTAAAAGTTTTTCAGAAAAAAACATAAATTCAACCGAACATAGAACCTCCTCCTTTTTAAAGTCGGTTAAAAAATTGTTGTCATTTAGAATCTTGATTAAATTTGCAAGGATCCTATTGTTATACTTTTTCGACTTTTTTAAATTTTTGAGTAAATTATGAAGTGTCAAAGTTCATGCAAAATAGCAGATTTTCAGAGGTCTTTACTGGATTAGTTTTACACAAATTTATAAATTGATTTCAATAGAAGCCTAGATAATATCCACAAGATACTGTGTTTCCAAAATATCTGATGAAAAATGTGTAATAACATCATAATCACGTAAGAGTGGTTGTATGAAAAACAGTGAAAATGTATGTCGAGTTGCATCCCCTTTATTCATTACGCTTGAACGGATTTCGATGAAGCTTGATGCATGGGTAGACCATGTCCTTATATAGCATGTAGGATACATTTTTATTACCGAAGTATGTTTCCTTAAGATAATTTTCTACTATCACGGGCGAAGCCGCTGATAGCAGCTAGTCTTTTTTTAAAAAAAAACATTTTTTCTGTTACCTATGTTGTTAATGTACCTATTGCGTATAATATAAATATGTGCCCACCCAAAGGCAAAGTTGAGAACCCTCAAGTGATTGGAATTTCACCAGCATCTTTAGCCTTCAAACTAAAGTGAAGGAGCTTTACCTAATTAACTATTAAATGAACGATAAAAACCTGACCAGTCCAAAACCAGTTTATGTTAATATCATAGAGATTGTACTTGTTCGTCCATCTGCCCGCGAGACAGGCCGGGGGCTATGACGAGTCCACAGAGCAAAGAAAGGTCTTCGCGGCAACGGCTGGAGATACCTATTAAATATAGATAGGTATTTTTTATTCAATTATTTGTGTGTTTGGGAATCACTATTGTATTGGGTTCAACTTGCAAAGATAGTGTACCTATGTATGTTTCATAAACAAATAAAATAAAAACCATTATAAAATAAAATAGAAACAAAATTGTAGCACCCTATGTACTATATTCTAGCAAATAAATATTTTTATTGATTGATTGAGTGCGTTTTTTTTAAGTAAACACGATCGTAACGTTTACTGCGTTTGGCTCTCTGATTGGTCAAAACTTGGGAGCGGGCCAATCGGATCGTTGAACATCATAAACGTGTCGATTGCATTAACGTAAAACAAACTCGCACATGCGTCCAAAGGCCCTCTGACGAGCTCTTAACCATTTTCCGATCCATTTTACGACCTAAATTGAACTGTTAAAGCGATGGAGCTATTATCTGTTTAGCTTCATCTCTCTTTCTCGCTCGCTCGCTTGACACTTTAACACGTCATGATTTTTTTTTCTGTGAGAAAATCATCCAATGACCTCCCCCGCTTTTTTGTGTCAGACTTTTACTGACTAAAAACCCACTCCTGTTCCTTCGTTGCCTTTCATACCAGGGCCGAATCTCCCATTCAGAAACACGTCATGGTAAGCCCCTGATCGCTGCCAGCGCCTTGTTCCGTACTCTATAGACGAGTCTAATAAGAACATACTGCAGTTTTCTATTAACCCGACCTAGAAAATAGAGTTGTATTATAATTTTATGGTTGTGTAATTAATTATGCTTATGATAGGTTTTATTACTTTTTATTGACAATCAATCATACAAGTCGTTTTAGAAGAGGAGTTATTGGTACTTGTCAGTTTGTAAACCTAAGGAAAAGGTTTATAAAACTCTGGGAACTATGGGTAAAGTATGAACTTTTTGTAAAGTGGGAAATCTATATATATGTATAAAAGGAGAAACTGACTGACTGACATCAACACATAGCCAAAACTACTGGGACTAGGAGTGTGAAATTTTTCACAAGGTTTCCTTTTATGACGTAGGCGAGC
Source organism: Mythimna impura (assembly GCA_905147345.3). NCBI lineage: Eukaryota > Metazoa > Arthropoda > Insecta > Lepidoptera > Noctuidae > Mythimna > Mythimna impura. The sequence goes on from LR990344.1 coordinate 2,800,587, forward strand.
ACTAAGGGTGTTTTTAATATCGTTTTTTTTTTTTTTATGGGTGGGAAAATCATCTTATGACAAATCTCGCTCTTGGGCGGAGCGGGAGATAGTGTCAGACTTTTACTGACTAAAAACCCACTCCTGTTCCTTCGTTGCCTTCGTCCCAGGGCCCCGGTTTCGTTTTCACACTACCCATGGCCCCAGTAGGCTTCGACCCTGCTGGGCCCCTACGATTTGCTGACATCTCCCTGAGGCGCGCGCGGAACAATACGCGCCGTCGATGACTTGGGCTCGGTCCGGATGGTTACCGGACGGTCGGACGGCGGGCCACCCATTGCCCGCCGTTCGCAAGCCCGCGCCAACGGTGGCCGGAAATCGGGATCGGAATTCCGGCGGCGGTTGGGGCGTGAGGACCGTTGCCGTTGCCTCACGCGATCGGCCGCCTCCTTTGCTAGCATTACTGCTTCGCAGAAGGAGGCGACCGCCTGCCACTCCTCCTCGCTCCGGATCATGGCCTGTACCAAGGCCCGGCGCGAGAGATCGCCGCTGCCGATCGCCCCCACGAGGACACGGCGTTGCTCTTCCCAAGCGGGGCACACCTCCACCGTGTGCTCCACCGTGTCCTCCGGGCGGTCCACACAGTGGCGACACCCGGGCGTCGCTTCCGCACGAATCCGGTGCAGGAATTCCCGAACTTCCCGTGTTCGGTGAGAACCTGCGTCATGCGGAAGGTGAGGACGCCGGCGAATTTCATCACACATGCGGGATTGCCCCGCACGCGTAACCCCCGCAAATGTCCCTTTCAAACAAGTGTTTATTGTAATGCGTGGGACACGAGGCGTGATCCCTGACAGCAGCCCACGTGCTGGACCCGCGCGTTTTTCGTCCTTTATACACAACCACAACGCACAGCCCGCAAACTAGATGGTAGGCAAGCGTGTCTCACACTGCGTGAAACTTTCTGCATGCGGGGCAATCCCACATGCGTGATGAAATCCGCACGATATTCAAAATACCCTTAGAGTGGATTTCCCAAAATTCACGTCAGTTTGTATGGAAAATGTAATTACACGTGGGTAAAGCCGCTCTGGGTGGAGCGAGAGGGATTACTGACTAAAACCCAACTTTATTTGATTCTGTTGCCTTCAGTTGACTGTTGTAACTCTTTTGAACCATCTTACAGAAAATATGGATAAGTTCAGTGTAAAATAATAATAATTTACATTCAGTTAACACACACAATATGTGAGCAGCTAAGGAGTGAGATTCCCTGCCAGTCTGTGTTTCCTGATAGCTACAACCTAGGGTTCTTTAAGTCAAGATTGAATAGGTTACTTCTAGGCAAGCGTGCTCTATCGTCGCCGTCGACTACATCATCGCTTTCCATTAGGGGAGATAGTGGTCAAGCGCAAACCTATCAGTAGTAAAAATAATAATAATACTGTAGCGACATCTATGGCGCCACATATGAACTAAACTTCGAAATCTTGCATCGTGCAATTCGAGTTCTCCGCGCGATTTGAACATATACAACAGCCCGAAATCATCTCTCGGGCAGTTGACCAAACCAGACATAACAACCGTCTGGTCGGATGATACTCCCTTTTCAACGGAGGTTGGCAGCGCTTTACTCTCTGTTCCGCATACTTCTAAAATACCATTACCAACATATGACCAATATGTCGTAAGTTTATTATACAATTCTATGTATAGAAAAAAAATGCACTGCACGTGATTTAATTTAAAAATACTTAAATCGAAGAGTGATCGTTTCTAAAGATGAACATTATGTTACAAATAATCTCCATGCTGAGTTATCGATTGAATTCAATAACGAATGCGGCCGAGAATAAAAGAGTTCAACGCGTCCGGTCTACGAATTTCGTTTGCTACGAAATGCTACGCGCACGGTATTTTGAAAAAAACACGAGATATCGATTCATAGATTTCGTCATAATTGTAATAATTGTTAGAAGATTAATAATAATATTTTTTATTTAAAAATACAGCAATATGGTCCACTTTGTTAGTAACTTTAAAATTACTTAAGTTAGTGTTAGTAATACACAAACAAAGATACAAAAATAAAAATAAGAAAAACATGCAGTGAGGTGGGTGTCTGAGACAAGATGTGCAGAGAACAATACAGCAAGCAGTAAACTACCTGACCCTTCTCTCCACATAGTTCCTCAGAATAAAATGTTTTCTGGATGCTATTGTCACTGACCCGCGTTCTGTGCATCAGTGATGCGACTTTCTTTTCGAATCACTGCACGAAAGTCAATTAAGGAAGCAAGTTTTTTTAAAGTAGTTTTTAAAACTTTTTAAAAACGATCTGCAAAATAATTAGAAAAAAAAATGTGATGATTGTCTATACAATTGATTATATTATCTGAAACAAAAAAAAACTCCATGCCTTCCATGATGCCACTGAATTTGAACCAAAGAGAAAATAAAAAAAAAAATAAGTAAAGTAAGTAATAAGTAAGTAGTTTCAACGTTCAAATTATATTTACTATCAAATATAATTTGAACGTTGTCATGGAATGCATCGTTTTTTTTTGGAGTGGCAACCCATACTTTTTAACCGACTTTAAAACGAGCTGGTTCTCAATTCAGTTATATTTTTTATGTTTGTTGCTTTAGAACTCCGTCATTTATGAACCGATTCGGAAAATAAATTTTTATTTGAAAGCATACATACTTATACTTTCAATTGGTCTCATTAAAATAAGTTCTAATGGTGGGATCCTCATGGATCCCTCATGAAATTAACGGAACTCCTAAAATATGATAGGCATATAAAGCGATTTTAGTATTTTCATCAAGAAGTCAAGCATTTGCATTCAGAAAGTACCAATTAATGAAGTGGAATTGATGAAGAAGAGCACAGATGGCCAATGGAACTTTACAGAACACAGATGTCTCTATTAAGTTAGTTATTTGACGAAATAGTTTTACTGGTGAAAATGTTACTATTGAACTGATGATGAAGTCGGAAGGTGGCATTTGGTAATAAAACATTAAATTATCCTGGTCGTGTTTGTGCTTATTTGAATTATCATCAGTTGCACTCTAGCTACATCATCATCATCATTTCAGCCGAAAGACGTCCACTGCTGGACATAAGCCTCCCCCAAGCGTCGCCACAGCGAACGGTCCTGTGCGTCTCGCATCCATCGGACTCCCGCAACCGTTACCAAGTCATCGGTCCACCTTGTAGGAGGCCTTCCAACGCTACGTCTTCCGGTACGTGGTCGCCATTCCAGAACCTTTCGGCCCCAACGGCCATCTGTTCTACGAGCAATGTGCCCTGCCCATTGCCATTTAAGTTTGGCGATTCTTCGTGCTATGTCGGCAACCTTGGTTCTCCTGCGGATATCCTCATTCCTGATTCGATCACGCAAGGAAACTCCGAGCATAGCCCTCTCCATTGCTCTTTGGGTGACTTTAAGCCTTCTAATGAGGCCCATTGTAAGCGACCACGTTTCGGAGCCATATGTCATCACTGGCAACACGCACTGGTCATAGACTTTCGTCTTGAGACACTGTGGTATATTGGACGAGAAGATACCGCGCAGCTTCCCGAACGCTGCCCAGCCGAATCGGATTCGACGATTGATCTCTTTCTCGAAGTTAGACCTTCCCAACTGGACCGTCTGTCCCAGGTAAACGTAGTCGTCTACAACTTCGAGTGTAGAGTCCCCGACCTTGATAGGAGTGGGTGCTACATGGCTGTTTACCATGACTTTGGTTTTGTCCATGTTCATTTTAAGTCCCACTCTAGCTACAGGTTATTTTTTATTTATTTTTTATTTTATTTATTTCATAAACAATTTTTACATTGTATCGAAAAATAAGTTACAATGAAAGATGAACCCGGAAGGTAGGCATAAGAACTCCATAATAAAACAATGTATCTTAGCCGTGTTTGGGCTTATTGGGATTGTCATGAGATGCTCTATGCCTATAATACCATCAAACTCAAATTATTTTATTTTAACATAGGCTTACACCAACACGGACACTTAAAAAAAGTCAAAAGCTAGTGCACGGCTCTAAATGGTCGTTAGAATAATTTCCTTTGGAGGAAAACCGGTATTAAACTCTTTAAAAATAAAGCTGATCTGATGAGGAAGCTGGAAGGTAGGCACAGGAAGTCCGTAATAAAACAATGTGTCCAGTAGTAGATACGTAGCTTTTTGGAATTATGATGAGATATCATCTGGCTCGTAAAATAATTTTTATTATATTTTTCCAAAAATACCAATCGTCGTGTTTAAAAAACAATAAAAAGTGAAAAAAAAAAACTTTAGTTTCTGGTTTTTTTTTTTGTTATTTAACACAGATTTCCTTGAAAAATTTTTTTGAAAAGTTATTTGTGTTTTATTTATTGTAAAAATGTTTTTTATTATACTTTTTTAGGACTCTTTTTATATAGGGTGTGTACGATACTTAAACACGTGATTGTGCTCATGATAACAAACAATTTTTATTATGGGAGCAAAGCCGAAATCGCGAAAAAAATATCAGCTGTTCAGTACATTAGGCAAACATAAATATACTGAACAGCTGATTTTTTTTCGAAAAATCATGATAGAAACATAAAATGCTATACCTAGGCACGGAATGCAGTATTTACTAATGCCATGTTTATAGATGTAATTTATGATCCTATGTGAAAATCCGGAGGACCAAAGAAGTCCTCAGAGAATCCACTTCCCTAGCAGGTTTCCGAGGCCCATCAACAAAGGAAATGATACATTGCACCCAGGAAATGGGATAATAAACCTGTCCAGGTTATTTATTATTTTGATCTTTAAACCTTGCTGAATTAAGCCGTGTTGAAGAGATAGAGGTTATCTTATTTAAATGATGGATGGTATACCGTTTGTGTGGTCAGTAGTTGTCACATTAAGGGGACAAGGGTCATTTATAGAACAGAAACTGAACCAAGCGTTAACACATTTAATACTAGATACGTGATATCTCGTGTCCGATTTCTTTGCCTATGCGAAATATATAATATACGAGATATACCGTAGAACCTCTATGGATTATGTAGGTTTTGGTGATAAACAAGGAAAGACACTACGAGTTTTCTCGTAGATGGCCTCTACTGAAAATATCAATATTTTTTTTTAAATACACATAGAAAATTCAATTGATAAAATAATATATTGAATAAGTGGTAAATACAGAAAAGGAGTTTTGTTGGTACCTGTACTAATGAAACATTGTACACAGGCACCAGCATCTTTCATAATAAAGGATAACTTTAGCTTTAAAACAGTCCAAAAACGATTAACACAATGACATTATAGTAAACATTTAACATACAAAGAATAAATATAAATATAATAATGTAATAATTAAAAATAATAATAATATTGAATAAATAATGTTTTTGAGAATAAAAAATTCATAAATATTACTGGTGCCTAAGTACCTACGAGATATCTTGTATACGTTATATCTCGTATATAGGCACCGTCAGATTAATAAAGACTCAAGCTACGACATTTCTCGTATAGGCACAAATATAATATAGTCGGAACTGAATTGAAACTGAATGGTTATAAAGCTGTTTCTTTTTGACAACCTATTCACGATGACACGTCATAATTCACATATTGACGTAGAATGTTGAAACTTAATTTAGAAAAAATAATTAATTATGACTTAAGGTTACTTGGTTTGATTGATCGACTCACCTATTTGATCGATAGATCAGATATTGCACCAATTTTTTCATGATATTATCAAGTCCAGGTGTGGAAGGTTGCATATCATTTTGACCTTGCACATTCACGTCTATCTACAAAAGTTTTAATTTTATCTTTCTGAACCATCATTATGATGTAACGTCCTATCTCCTAGGCTACGTGAAGTAATTTCTGACATTATAAAATTACTTGCTGTCACTCTTTAACCGCAAAAGTCACGTGCGAAATGCGTGACCGCAAATCACTTGCAAATATTATTTTTTTGTTAGTGTGGTCAAATTGATTTCGAAAATGGGATTGGTTCGTTAGTGTTAGTTGAGTATGTTTATATAGTTGTTAGGCTGGCACTTGACTGTCTCACCTGATGGAAATCGACGATTTAGTCGACGATGCAGCACGCTTGCCTAGAAGTAATTTCTTAACTTAAAGACACCTGGGTTATACCTAGTTATCAGGAAATACAGACTCCGTAAGGGAATTCCACTCTGTAGCTATATGCACAATGAATATGTTCACAAAAGGTTTTGTACGTATGGGTGGGCCACTGGTTATGGTGGACATCACCATAACCAGTGGCGCATCGCCGCCTACTAAGTCTGGTATATGGTTCTGCTAGTGATTTTTTTTTTGTAATTTTATAATAGTATAATATATTAATAATAAATTTATTTGTTAGAATATTGTTGTTACAAGTGTTACATACAATTTTACGTCCAAAATATTCTGCTGTTTCCAGCGTACAAATATTTTTAATTGAAAGTGCACATTTATAATTCTCTAACTTCAACTTTAGTAGTAACTTTTAAGGACATCATTTCCAATCAGATTTATAAGTGTTTTATGATCATTTGGAAATAGATTGACATTTATCTAGTTTTTATGTACTAAAAGAGTTAGGAGTATACATGTCTGTAGATGAAGAGTGAGGCCAAAGGAATAACGGATGGATTATCTATATATCTATGATCTATATAGGGTGACTGGTAATTAGTGTACGATACTTAGACACGTGATTGTGCACATGATAACCAACAACTTTTACTATGGGAACAAACCTGAAATCGCGAAAAAAAATCAGCTGTTCAGTACATTTATGTTTGCCTAATGTACTGAACAGCTGATATTTTTTTCGCGATTTCGGCTTTGCTTCCATAATAAAAATTGTTTGTTATCATGAGCACAATCACGTGTATAAGTATCGGTCACTAATTACCAGTCACCCTATATATAAAAGGGGAAACTGACTGACTGACATATCAACACACAGCCGAAACTACTGGGATTAGGAGCGTGAAATTTTGTACAAGGTTTCCTTTTATGACGTAGGCGAGCACTAAGAAAGGATTTTCCAAAATTCACTCCCTAAGGGGATGAAGCGGGGGTCCAAACTTTGTATGGAGAAACCTACATTCACGCGAGAGAAGCCGCGGGCAGAAGCTAGTGTGATGATAAAAGAAAAAGGAGTTAGTTATAGCGTTAAGGGGATAGGAAATGGAAGAAAAACGCTTTGCGCTGCCCGAAATAAAACTCCCGTGTTGACATTCCCGCCAAGGGCAGGAAGACGACGATGAATTGAATTTCCAGCGTCTCGGTAAGTACTAAGTTCCAGTGTCAAAATAAAAAATCAACAGAACTACTTTGGTCATTGGAATGTCCACTGTTGTATTTTGAAAAATAGGCGAAATGAAATGACCAGAAAAAAATTCTGGTCATTTCTCCTTTATGCGCCCATTTTTTGTTCGTTTGTTCTTAGGAATTATTCTCGGGAACTGTTGATATAAAGCTATATTATTATTATTGAATGTATATGCCTATAGACTATTTCTTATTCCGTTTTTCGGTATATACGATAGGGACCTGTGGGACATATGTCCATCTTGCGGAGCAAAGACGTTTGTTTTTTGAGAGGTGGGAAATCATCTAATGACTTCCTCTAAGGTGGAGCGAGAGGATGTGTCAGACTTTTACTGACTAAAACCCACCTATGTTCCTTCACTGGCACTTTGCGATCTAATACCACGGGGTTCCTTTTTAGAAATTCCCCATGGTCCTAGCGGGCATCGCCCTGTTGGGCTCCTACGGTTTTGCTGACATTTCTTTGAAGTGCGCGTTGACGACTGGAAGAACGAAGACGTGGTAAAAAGTGAGTATACACTGGAAGATTTTTATAGTTAAATTTTAAAAAGTTAAGTTTGTTTCCAAGAAAACTTCGTAATCTAACTTGGCAAAGAAATCTCATAAATAAATTAGTATTCATTCACGTGAAGATGGAAATGCAAGCAAAACAACACTAATGAACGACACAGCGAATGTACTCTTATTTCATTTAGCTGGTCTTATTTAGATATCAGGGATTAAAGTACAAAAATTATGTATGAAGTGAATAAAGTTAGTAATGAAAGATCATCATTATCATCATTTCAGCCGAGAGACGTCCACTGTTGGACATGGGCCTCCCCCAAGTGTCACCATAACAACCGGTCCTGTGCGTCTCGTATCCATAGGATTCACGTGACCCTCACTGTGAATGATGATGATGGTGATGATGAATCAGCTCCATCCGTTTAGTCTGGAAGCTCACCCCAATTTGACTAGGAAGGGCGTAGGTATAAAATGACTTTCTTTTTATCTTTTCTTAAGGGAAGAGTCCTTAAGAAATATCAAAACGGCACTTAGGGCGCTTTCAATTAATGCGTTTTTTGACGGCCGGATGCGGTGCGTTAGCCGTATTGCGTACGGACGCTCGTAATTTTCATACAAAGCGCGGTGTAATAGTGCGGTGTTGAATAGCGCGTCACTGGCATACAAACACACGGCAGCCAGATACGTTTTTAATGTAGGCGTTTGTTGTCGGACTGCTAACGTACTGCAACCGGTCGGCTGCCGCACGTTCATGAAACGTCTAAATTGAAAGGGCCCTTACAGTTTTTAAAATTTCAAAAAATACAACGTACTGAAATACACAAAAAAAAAAAATGAACAACCTAAATAGATGTGCCATCAGTTTCACCGCGAGATATTTGTAAACCTATTCTTAATTATAAGAAAATAAAAAAAAATAAAATTGTTTAAGAATTTGTAATTCCTGCAAATAAAAAAGGTCGATTTAGCTGTTTTTGAGAGATATGAACCATTTTTTTTTTTCTTGAAATTACGGATAGGTTTGCAAATATCTCGCTGTGAAACTGTTGGCACATCTATTTAGGTTCTTCATTATTTTTTTGTGTAATTCAGTGCTGAGTATTTTTAGAAATTTTGAAAACTGTAAAATGTGTTGAAGAGATAGAGGTTATCTTATTTAAATGATGGATGGTATACCGTTTGTGTGGTCAGTAGTTGTCACATTAAGGGGACAAGGGTCATTTATAGAACAGAAACTGAACCAAGCGTTAACACATTTAATACTAGATACGTGATATCTCGTGTCCGATTTCTTTGCCTATGCGAAATATATAATATACGAGATATACCGTAGAACCTCTATGGATTATGTAGGTTTTGGTGATAAACAAGGAAAGACACTACGAGTTTTCTCGTAGATGGCCTCTACTGAAAATATCAATATTTTTTTTTAAATACACATAGAAAATTCAATTGATAAAATAATATATTGAATAAGTGGTAAATACAGAAAAGGAGTTTTGTTGGTACCTGTACTAATGAAACATTGTACACAGGCACCAGCATCTTTCATAATAAAGGATAACTTTAGCTTTAAAACAGTCCAAAAACGATTAACACAATGACATTATAGTAAACATTTAACATACAAAGAATAAATATAAATATAATAATGTAATAATTAAAAATAATAATAATATTGAATAAATAATGTTTTTGAGAATAAAAAATTCATAAATATTACTGGTGCCTAAGTACCTACGAGATATCTTGTATACGTTATATCTCGTATATAGGCACCGTCAGATTAATAAAGACTCAAGCTACGACATTTCTCGTATAGGCACAAATATAATATAGTCGGAACTGAATTGAAACTGAATGGTTATAAAGCTGTTTCTTTTTGACAACCTATTCACGATGACACGTCATAATTCACATATTGACGTAGAATGTTGAAACTTAATTTAGAAAAAATAATTAATTATGACTTAAGGTTACTTGGTTTGATTGATCGACTCACCTATTTGATCGATAGATCAGATATTGCACCAATTTTTTCATGATATTATCAAGTCCAGGTGTGGAAGGTTGCATATCATTTTGACCTTGCACATTCACGTCTATCTACAAAAGTTTTAATTTTATCTTTCTGAACCATCATTATGATGTAACGTCCTATCTCCTAGGCTACGTGAAGTAATTTCTGACATTATAAAATTACTTGCTGTCACTCTTTAACCGCAAAAGTCACGTGCGAAATGCGTGACCGCAAATCACTTGCAAATATTATTTTTTTGTTAGTGTGGTCAAATTGATTTCGAAAATGGGATTGGTTCGTTAGTGTTAGTTGAGTATGTTTATATAGTTGTTAGGCTGGCACTTGACTGTCTCACCTGATGGAAATCGACGATTTAGTCGACGATGCAGCACGCTTGCCTAGAAGTAATTTCTTAACTTAAAGACACCTGGGTTATACCTAGTTATCAGGAAATACAGACTCCGTAAGGGAATTCCACTCTGTAGCTATATGCACAATGAATATGTTCACAAAAGGTTTTGTACGTATGGGTGGGCCACTGGTTATGGTGGACATCACCATAACCAGTGGCGCATCGCCGCCTACTAAGTCTGGTATATGGTTCTGCTAGTGATTTTTTTTTTGTAATTTTATAATAGTATAATATATTAATAATAAATTTATTTGTTAGAATATTGTTGTTACAAGTGTTACATACAATTTTACGTCCAAAATATTCTGCTGTTTCCAGCGTACAAATATTTTTAATTGAAAGTGCACATTTATAATTCTCTAACTTCAACTTTAGTAGTAACTTTTAAGGACATCATTTCCAATCAGATTTATAAGTGTTTTATGATCATTTGGAAATAGATTGACATTTATCTAGTTTTTATGTACTAAAAGAGTTAGGAGTATACATGTCTGTAGATGAAGAGTGAGGCCAAAGGAATAACGGATGGATTATCTATATATCTATGATCTATATAGGGTGACTGGTAATTAGTGTACGATACTTAGACACGTGATTGTGCACATGATAACCAACAACTTTTACTATGGGAACAAACCTGAAATCGCGAAAAAAAATCAGCTGTTCAGTACATTTATGTTTGCCTAATGTACTGAACAGCTGATATTTTTTTCGCGATTTCGGCTTTGCTTCCATAATAAAAATTGTTTGTTATCATGAGCACAATCACGTGTATAAGTATCGGTCACTAATTACCAGTCACCCTATATATAAAAGGGGAAACTGACTGACTGACATATCAACACACAGCCGAAACTACTGGGATTAGGAGCGTGAAATTTTGTACAAGGTTTCCTTTTATGACGTAGGCGAGCACTAAGAAAGGATTTTCCAAAATTCACTCCCTAAGGGGATGAAGCGGGGGTCCAAACTTTGTATGGAGAAACCTACATTCACGCGAGAGAAGCCGCGGGCAGAAGCTAGTGTGATGATAAAAGAAAAAGGAGTTAGTTATAGCGTTAAGGGGATAGGAAATGGAAGAAAAACGCTTTGCGCTGCCCGAAATAAAACTCCCGTGTTGACATTCCCGCCAAGGGCAGGAAGACGACGATGAATTGAATTTCCAGCGTCTCGGTAAGTACTAAGTTCCAGTGTCAAAATAAAAAATCAACAGAACTACTTTGGTCATTGGAATGTCCACTGTTGTATTTTGAAAAATAGGCGAAATGAAATGACCAGAAAAAAATTCTGGTCATTTCTCCTTTATGCGCCCATTTTTTGTTCGTTTGTTCTTAGGAATTATTCTCGGGAACTGTTGATATAAAGCTATATTATTATTATTGAATGTATATGCCTATAGACTATTTCTTATTCCGTTTTTCGGTATATACGATAGGGACCTGTGGGACATATGTCCATCTTGCGGAGCAAAGACGTTTGTTTTTTGAGAGGTGGGAAATCATCTAATGACTTCCTCTAAGGTGGAGCGAGAGGATGTGTCAGACTTTTACTGACTAAAACCCACCTATGTTCCTTCACTGGCACTTTGCGATCTAATACCACGGGGTTCCTTTTTAGAAATTCCCCATGGTCCTAGCGGGCATCGCCCTGTTGGGCTCCTACGGTTTTGCTGACATTTCTTTGAAGTGCGCGTTGACGACTGGAAGAACGAAGACGTGGTAAAAAGTGAGTATACACTGGAAGATTTTTATAGTTAAATTTTAAAAAGTTAAGTTTGTTTCCAAGAAAACTTCGTAATCTAACTTGGCAAAGAAATCTCATAAATAAATTAGTATTCATTCACGTGAAGATGGAAATGCAAGCAAAACAACACTAATGAACGACACAGCGAATGTACTCTTATTTCATTTAGCTGGTCTTATTTAGATATCAGGGATTAAAGTACAAAAATTATGTATGAAGTGAATAAAGTTAGTAATGAAAGATCATCATTATCATCATTTCAGCCGAGAGACGTCCACTGTTGGACATGGGCCTCCCCCAAGTGTCACCATAACAACCGGTCCTGTGCGTCTCGTATCCATAGGATTCACGTGACCCTCACTGTGAATGATGATGATGGTGATGATGAATCAGCTCCATCCGTTTAGTCTGGAAGCTCACCCCAATTTGACTAGGAAGGGCGTAGGTATAAAATGACTTTCTTTTTATCTTTTCTTAAGGGAAGAGTCCTTAAGAAATATCAAAACGGCACTTAGGGCGCTTTCAATTAATGCGTTTTTTGACGGCCGGATGCGGTGCGTTAGCCGTATTGCGTACGGACGCTCGTAATTTTCATACAAAGCGCGGTGTAATAGTGCGGTGTTGAATAGCGCGTCACTGGCATACAAACACACGGCAGCCAGATACGTTTTTAATGTAGGCGTTTGTTGTCGGACTGCTAACGTACTGCAACCGGTCGGCTGCCGCACGTTCATGAAACGTCTAAATTGAAAGGGCCCTTACAGTTTTTAAAATTTCAAAAAATACAACGTACTGAAATACACAAAAAAAAAATGAACAACCTAAATAGATGTGCCATCAGTTTCACCGCGAGATATTTGTAAACCTATTCTTAATTATAAGAAAATAAAAAAAAATAAAATTGTTTAAGAATTTGTAATTCCTGCAAATAAAAAAGGTCGATTTAGCTGTTTTTGAGAGATATGAACCATTTTTTTTTTTCTTGAAATTACGGATAGGTTTGCAAATATCTCGCTGTGAAACTGTTGGCACATCTATTTAGGTTCTTCATTATTTTTTTGTGTAATTCAGTGCTGAGTATTTTTAGAAATTTTGAAAACTGTAAAATGTGTTTCTTATTTCCTTTAACAGGTATCTAGTTTCGTATAAAAAACCATTAGAGACTCTCCTTTTAATGTGAATTGCATTTAGGTACACGAAGACTTTTCTTTTTTAACCGACTTCAAAAAAAATGGAGGAGGTTATTCAATTCGGTTGTATTTTTTTTTATCATTTTTTTTTATGTTTGATACCTCAGAACTCCGTCGTTTATGGACCGATTTGCAATTTTTTTCCCTTAATAGGATATGCTTCCAGATTGGTCCCATTTTTTTCAAAATCCAGTTCTGATGATGGGATCCATGAGGAATCGAGGGCACTCCTCAAATATTATAGGCAACCATATAGTGATTTTGGTATTTTCATCGAGAACTTAAGCATTTACAGTCAAAAAGTAACATTTGAAGAAGTGGAACTGATGAAGAAGACCAGAAATGGTCAACGGAACTTCATACTCACATTGTTATCACAATGAAGATAGTTAAGCGACTATGACAATACAAATAAATGAATGGTTCTGAATAGTTACGTTGAAAATGGTATCATCAAAGTGATCTGATGATGATGATGGAGCCAGAAGGTAAGCACTGGAACTCGGTAATTAATCAATGTAACCTAGCCGTGTTTAGGCATAATAGAATTGTCATGAGATGCACTTTGCCTGTAAGGTACTATCGAACTGATCTGATGATGGAGCCGGAGGGTAGGAACAGGAACTTCATAATTAATCAATGTATCTTAGCCGTGTTTGGGCTTATTAGAATTGTCATGAGATGCACTTTGGATATAAGGTACTATCGAACTGATCTGGTGATGGAGCCGGAAGGTGGAAGGTAGAAACAGGAACTTTATAATAAAACAATGTAACCTAGCAGTGTTTGGGTTAATTGGAATCGTCATGAGAAATAGATACTCTGTTTATAAAATATGTATCGCAACAAAAAATTGTAAAATAAAAACATTAAAAAAAACTAACCGACTTCACTAAAAACAAAACTTAAATAAGAAACAAACAATACCGAGAAACACCGACTTCCGAAATTAAAGTTAATTTTTTATCTAAAAGGATCAATCAAATCAAAAATCGTGTTTTTTTTTTTTAGTAAAGTCGGTTATTTTTTATTTTTGTAAAAAGATTTTTGTTAGTGAAATATCGGAATATAGGTACTAGATTCGTTTACATAATTGTCTAATTGAATACAGTATTGGGTATTAGTGAAAACAAATTGGAGCTCATTACTTAAGCACAGCTGTATGTTACATAAGTGTGACCTTTATGTTACGTTGCTAAACATAACTTCTTGATACGCTTCTTTAGAGGCGCACTGATTTGGAATAATACGTAGAAACGTAAAGGTGCTTAGTATGGAATTAAATCTTTAATTAGATTTGTCCTCCCTCCTTGCGTGGTACTCTTCAATGCTGAGGGTCGTGACCTCCCTGCTTCATCACTTTCATTCGAACGATATTCGTCCATCTGTTTCTGTCTTTGGCTGTGTGAAGGGCATTGTATAGCGTAGAGTCAAGAGCGGTGCGGATCTGGTCAGACCAACGTATTGGGCTGCATCCACGAGGCCTTTTCCCATCCATTTTACCGGTCACGATGAGCCATTTGAGGTTGCCACCATCTTTCCTTGAAATGTGACTGAAATATTGTAGAATCTTGTGTAGACACCCTCACCATAACCGCGAGCGGATGTTGAGATCTCGCAATATGGATACGTTGTTAATTAGATTTGTAGGTACACATAATTCTGTTTTAATTTCAGGTGTCAAGTCATTCTTACTTTAGCGGGATTGTTCGAAAGTGACACTGAAGGAACACGGTTTGGTTTTTGTCAGTAAAAGTCTGACACTCCCTCTCGCTCTATCCAGAGCGGGAGAAGTTAGTTGATTGATTGATGTACTCTTTTATTGTACACCATAAATAAAATTGATGGATTTGACAGAGGAAGGAGAAAAAGTTATTATTTACTTTACTTCATTTTTAGGGTTCCGTACCTCAAAAGGAAAAAACAAAACCCTCATAGGATCACTTTGTTGTCCGTCTGTCTGTCTGTCTGTCAAGACCCTTTATTTCGGGAACGCGTGGAGATATCGAGTTGAAATTAGGGTACTTACCGTTGACCTAGGATTCTGAAATTTGGCATGAAACAAGGTCTCATAGCGCAAGTATAGGAAAAAATCTGAAAACAGTAAATTTTGTAGTTAATAAACAAAAAAACTTTTTTTTCGATTTTGAAACTCAATTCGGGAATTGAACTGTTTTCATAGGTAAGTTTGTGCGGAACCCTCTCTCACCATTAGCCTGGTTTTTTTAAATGACTTTCCATCAAAAGAAAGTCATTCATACTTAAACTAAAATTGACGGTTGACGAAATTTTGTGCAATATTGTTACCAAAGGGAGAGAGAGGCCGTCGCCCAGCAGTGGGACAGAATGGGCTAATTAGATTAGATTAGATTAGTGTGGTGATCTCTCATGAAACCGGGCAAGTACTAAAACTTTTTTTTTTTCGGTGGAAAAATCATCCAAAGACATCCCTCGCTCTTGGGTGGAGCAGGAGCGTGTGTCAGATTTTTACTGACTAAAAACCCACTCCTGTTACTTCGTTGCCTTTCATACCAGGGTGGAGTCTTCCTTTCAGAAGCAGACCCTTGGCCCCAGTAGGCTTCGACCTTGCTGGACCCCAACGGTTTGCTGACATCTCCTTGAGACGCGCGTGGAACAGCACGCGCCGTCAAGTACCGATGTAACTTTGACAATTCTTATGTAGATACATTTCTATGTTTATCTGGACATTATTGACACCCCGTGCCTCGGTAAGTAATATGAAAAGACAGTTGTTTCAGATAGACAGATACCAGAAAGTCTGACCATCAGTCTATCCATGGAATATCGTCACCATCATCATCATTATTTCAGCCGAAAAACGTCCACTGTTGGACATAGGCCTCCCCCAAATGTCACCACAATGACCGGTCTTGTGCGTCTCGCATCCATCGGATTCCCGCGACCTTCACCAGGTCATCGGTCCACCTTGTGGGAGGCCTTCCAACGCTGCGTCTTCCAGTACATGGTCGCTATTCCAGAACCTTTCGTCCCCATCGACCGTCTGTTCTGCGAGCAATGTGCCCTGCCCACTGCCACTTAAGTTTGGCGATTCTTCGGGCTATGTCTGTAACCTTGGTTCTCTAGCGGATATCTTTATTTCTGACGCTATCACGCATGGAAACTCCGAGCATAGCCCTCTCCATTGCCCTTTGAGTAACTTTAAGCCTTCTGATAAGGTCCATTGTAAGCGACCATGTTTCGGAGCCATATGTCATCACCAGCCATATGTGTATGTGATATCATGTTGCCTAGTAAGTGGGTTGTTGAGGTCTGATAGGCAGTAGCACCATTTAAAACACGGGTATTCAGCCGCATCTGGTTAGAGTGGAAGCCGAACCCAAGGGTTCAATCAATCAATCAATCAAATCATTTCTTTGCCCTTTTGAATACCGTAATTAGAGACACAATAGAAAGACAATGAGCGAGCGACGCCGGCGTTCGCTTGGGGTTTAATGAATTAATACAAGTACCCCGAATACGATAAATGGATGCAGATAAGCAATAGTGTGTCAACCCGCAAAAAATTTAAATTTGAAAATATTGATGTATTCTTATATTGTGTCACGTGTTTAACAATACACAAAAGTTTTTAGTTTCAAATCACTTAAATCAAAAATGTACTAGAAAAATGTATTTTTATTATAAAACAAATAAGAAATTACTCATATAACGTTTTTCAATACTCCATCAAGCTCCTCAACACTTTTGAAATTCAAACTAGTGCCTTCTATCATCACGATAAAGATGTTATGACACTTGACACTTTATTGCGAAATATAATTCAGAGTTTCGGCGCAGCGGCAAGCAACGAAATCTGGACAAAAGCTAAATATTACCTTTGTAAAACAACTTGTAATGACGTGTTTTATTTGTAAACTGTTGTATTAATCAATATATCCTTTGGGTGGCTTACAGTCACCCAAAGGGCAATGGAAAGGGCTATGCTCGGAGTTTCCTTGCGTGATCGCATAAAGAATGAAGATATCCGCAGGAGAACCAAGGTCGCCGACATAGCCCGAAGAATCGCCAAACTAAAGTGGCAGTGGGCAGGGCACATTGCTCGTAGAACGGATGGTCGATGGGGCCGAAAGGTTCTAGAGTGGCGACCGCGCACCGGAAAACGCAGCGTTGGAAGGCCTCCCACAAGGTGGACCGACGACCTGGTGAGAGTCGCGGGAATGCGGTGGATGCAAGACGCACAGGATCGGTCGTTGTGGAGACGCTTGGGGGAGGCCTATGTCCAACAGTGGACGTCTTTCGGCTGAAATGATGATGATGATGAATCAAGATAGGTCAGTAATTATTGTGATATTAAGATTTTATTTTAGGTTCCAATCAGATTGACGTATCTGTAGCCAACAGTAATGATATCCACTTGATTTATTATTGCTAAATACCAAAATATATTATGTATCATACTAAGAAACATTACACAATATTGCTAAATGACTAAACACTTTTAGGTAAAACTTATAGGTCAGTTAAGATACTTGACATATTATATGATTCATTTTCCAAATAATAAAGTGTATTCCATATATAGCAATATGCAAAAATCTATTATTTTAAGACAAATTACCAGATTTTTTTCTTTATTATGATACTAATCTTCTTTAAATCCTTTATTTATTTTATTAAAAAAGAGAAAAAAACAACTGGGCAAATATTATTCTAACAATTTAATCCAAATTGTTGTGTAATCTTTAGACGCCGTTTTCTCAAAATTAAGTCTGTATGGCTTGACACACTATTGTTTATCAGCATCCAAATATGACTACGTTTCTGTTTTTTCATCTTCCCAAGTTAGTTGGGAAAAGGATAGTTAATTGGGATTAGATATGTAGAAACTCACCTAAACCTCACAAATATGTGTTACTCAAAACTTAGTTATCACTAGGTGATTAACTTTTATCACCATTACAACACCACAAACCATCATCTTTATTCGCAGTAATCATCGCTGATTGCTGACAAAAATATGAATGAAGTAACCTTGAACACAAAGCTGTAGGTAGCTTGATGTGATTTTTATGCAAACTAACACCGAAATTGCTGATATTGTGCGCAATACTGTAATTTAAATAGTTATATTCAATACTAGCTGCTGGCAGCGGCTTCGCCTGCGTTATAGTAGAATATTATTCCAAGGGAACATACTCCCAGGATAAAAAGTATCCTATGTGCTATTCCAGGACATGCCTTACTCGTGTACCAAGTTTCATCAAAATCCATTCAGTAGTTTTTGCGTGAAAGAGTAACAAACTTCCATACATGTAAACATACAAACTATCGCAACAATATTAGTAGGATTGAAACAATTTTAACTTGTTGGCGGGTGTGTTGATATTGCTAAAGCAATTATCTATCAAGCCATTTTTTGCTATCAAAATAACATAAAAATCATAACTTATTTTTTTAGCAAGTGAACAAACATAGTCGAGTTTTAGTCAGTAAAAGTCTGACATTTACGTGATTCGCAACCACGATCATTTGTTCTACGTTTGCGTGTAATTTATCTATAATATGTATGTATTGAAAGAAATATGTAAGAATGTTTATCAGTTATATAGTTTTTTTTTTCGGTGGGAAAATCATCTTATGACATCCCCGCTCTTGGGCGGAGCAGGAGATAGTGTCAGACTTTTACTGACTAAAAACCCACTCCTGTTCTTTCGTTGCCTTTCGTACCAGGGCCGAGTCTTCCTTTCAGAATCAGACCCCTGGCCCCAGCAGGCTTCGACCCTGCTGAGCCCCTACAGTTGCTGACATCTCCTTGAGGCTATTAGATATCTAGTACTCGTAGCACCAGCTCTTCTTAGTTTGGGACTAGATGCCGTTGAATGACAGTTATGGAATATTATTATTATTCACTCTAGCTCCAAAGGAGATAGTTGATGATATGGCGCCCCAAAAAAATAAACTTTACCTACTTTTATCTCAGTTTAGCCTCCCAGCAACTACAAACCAGCCGTTAAAAGTATTCGGTGCGTTCGGCTCACTCCCCGGGTATTTGCATATTGCTTTATCATGTACCTCCCTCTGACAAGGTTTTGCAATAACTGCTCTCATATAGCAGAAAAACTACGTGAAAAGGTTCACTTTCCGTAAAAAACTGCTTTGGAGCGTAGGTTAATAAAAATCTAAATTTAAATATTCCTAAGTCGTTACACAGAGGGTTAAAAATGCCCCTTTTTCCAAAATGTCCAATTCTCAAAATGTTCAATATTCGAATCACAAATGATGGTCTAAACACACTCCACACTCAGATCGCCCACCGTAAAGACAATTCCCACAGGTGGGGGTTCTAGAAGAATGGTTCGAATTTTCAGTGTTTATGTGGCGTCTCTCTGCCAGCTTCCAGTTCTAAAGGTAAGGATCTAATGACAGCATCAGCGGACGACATTGCTATGACCGTATACTGGGCCAGGTAAAGGATTTTTAGGGGTATAAGTATCAGAAGGTTGTGTATTCAGTTCACGTCGGGATCACCAGTTTGGAGGTAACAGGGTGTAAAGTCTCGCGAAGCTCCGTTGAAAAGGGAGGATCCTCCGACCAGTGTCCGGGCTATATGTTCTATTTGTGCGGAGAACTGTAACAGGATATGTGTGCAAGATTTTGAATTGCTGTCGCTATGCGGCGTTAAAGATATCGTTACAGATTTAATTTAGAAAATTTATAATTTTTCCCATCAACACGCAAAGAAGGAAATCACAACACTGCGTAAAACAGAAATTAGAAACATTTATTTCAAATAGACCATTTACAGACACTTTTGAATTGTCAAAATGTCGGTCAGTTAACAAAAGTGAAGCTAAATTGCACGATCCAAAGCGTAGATATATCTCTAAGATCGTGAAAGAAATAAAGTCAAACTTCTGTAACTTTCTATACTATATGCAGACCCATTTATGCGACGCATAATTACCAGTGTCAAACGAAAATATAGTGGCGCGAAAAATTACGAAAATTGCCATCACGAAAATCGGAAATTCGGTGTTGTGTGTGCAAAAATTGGCGTAAGCTCGCCCACGATCATTTGACAGTTACACGTCATAGCGTGTGGGTGTACCGTACTCCTACGCTTTTGTTATAGTGCAGTTTTATGAAGTCTATTTAAAAGAGGTTTCTGAGAAGTGTCTTAGCTGTCCAAACTCCAACCATACTTCTCTAAAATAAACTAGATAAGTAAGTTAAGAAAAAAGTGCCTTGTTGCACAGAAAAACTCTAAAGGTTGAATAGGCGCAAGCCATTTCTTCTGGTTTTATCGCGTCGGCTCTCATTTATGTATGTGTCGGTCGGCTGACAGCTGTGATTGCCCAGAATCACAGAGTACTTTGGTAATATACAGGCAGAATGCAATGGACGTGAACATGTTTCGTCTCTCATAAGGGCTGTTTTAATGTATCCCAGATTATCACTCATACAGCCAGCAAAAGAGTATTTCCTTGAGAGGATCTATACAAATTGTCATTCTATTAACTATGAAGGTTGTAGTAAAAAACAAAACTAATGTGATGGACAAGCGCCTTAGCCGAATTCAAGTTTACATTTTGATATTTTGTAAAATCAGTGTCATTCAAACACCTTCCCCATTTATTTATCTATTTATATTTAGTAGCCTCTGTCACCCGCGGCTCTGTCTGTGTGAAATTAGTAATGTGTTAATCCTGGTACCAAATTGCATTCAAATGCGTTCAGCCGTTTGACCGTTTTTTTTTTAAGTTTGGAAATCATCTAATGACTTCACGCGCTCTGGGCGGTGCGGGAGGGCGTGTCAGACTTTTACTAAAACCACCCTTTGTCCTTCAGTTGCCCTTTGCGTTCTAGGACTACGGGTTTCATCATCATCATCATCATTTCAGCGGAAAGACGTCCACTGCTGGACATAGGCCTCTCCCAAGCGTCTCCACAACGACCGATCCTGTGCGTCTCGCATCCACCGCACTCTCGCGACTCTCACCAGGTCGTCGGTCCACCTTGTGGGAGGCCTTCCGACGCTGCGCCTTCCGGTGCGCGGTCGCCACTCCAGAACCTTTCGGCCCCATCGACCATCCGTTCTACGAGCAATGCGCCCTGCCCACTGCCACTTTAGTTTGGCGATTCTTCGGGCTATGTCGGCGACCTTGGTTCTCCTGCGGATATCTTCATTCTTTATGCGATCACGCAAGGAAACTCCAAGCATAGCCCTTTCCATTGCCCTTTGGGTGACTGTAAGCCTTCTAATGAGGCCCATTGTAAGCGACCATGTTTCAGAGCCATATGTCATCACTGGCAACACGCACTGGTAATAGACTTTCGTCTTGAGACACTGTGGTATGTTGGACGAGAAGATACCACGCAGCGTCCCGAACGCTGCCCAACCGAGTCGGATTCGACGGTTGACCTCTTTCTCAAAGTTAGACCCACCCAACTGGATTGTCTGTCCCAGGTAAACGTAATAGTCTACAACTTCGAGTGCAGAGTCTCCGATCTTGATCGGAGTGGGTGCTACATGGTTTTTTACCATGACTTTGGTTTTGTCCATGTTCATTTTAAGACCCACTCTTTCGGAAGCTCTACTAAGGTCATCGAGCATTGTACTGAGCTCCTCCGTAGTCTCAGCCATGACTACTATATCGTCGGCAAACCGAAGGTGAGTGATGTACTCGCCATTAACATTAATGCCTAGTCCAGTCCAGTCCAGAACATTAAAGACATCCATTGCAGCCGTAAAAAGTTTCGGAGAAATGACGTCTCCCTGCCTCACACCCTACGGGTTTCCTTTTCAGAAATTCTCCGCGGTCCCAGCTAGCGGGCATCGGCCCTGCTGGGCCCCTACGGTTTGCTAACATCTCCTTGAGGAGCGCGTGGATCACTACGCACGGTTGACGACTGTACTCGGTCCGATCAATTACCGGAAGGTGAGCTACCCATTGCTCGACCGTGAAGGACTAACAAACATACACACATAAGGCACACACAAACTTTTGCCTGTATAATGTTAATGTAATTAAAACTATGCTAGCTTCTGCCAGCGGCTTCGCCCGCGCGAAAGAGGATTTCTTTATACAAACTAAGAACCCCCGTTTCATCGCCTTAGGGGTAAAATTTCAAAATATCCTGTCTTATTCTTTGTTTAAGTTACTGGCCAAACTCGATCTTGGGATGAACTAGTTTCGCCTAGGCCAAACCCGGGACATTAGTCCAAGAGCGAGCGGAGTGAGCTTAGAATATTAGGGCACCCCGACACAGACAGGTTAGGTAAGATGGCTAAGGCGGGAGCGGAGCGGATCGGAGTTCCCACCTCAAAGATCGTGGTTATTTTTTTTATAACCACCCAGAAATAAAAAAAGAACTGCCCCCCTAGCCAAGTCACAAACGATAAACGTAAACTCTCAGTAATCTTTAATAGATTTTCAACTTTATGACATTGGATATAAAGTTGAAAATCTATTGAAGATTACATAGTGTTTTCGTTCGTTCCGGTCGCTAACGCTCAGTAGTCTTTAATAGATTTTCAACTTTATGCTCTTAGGTATAAAGTTGAAAATCTATTGGAGATTACTAAGCGTTCACGTTTATCGTTTGCAACTTGGCTAGGGGGGCTGGTTACTAACACATTTAGAATAGGCTGCATTTTACTCTCTTCCCGGCAGCCAGGACCCTGTAGTCCAGCTTACCCAGTATCAAATAATTCCATCACACAGAACAGCGGAATATTCCCTCCTCTTCAATGTTTGTAGGTACACATGTCGCCGTCACTTAATACTATAATAAACTTTTATGTTCCGTTGCTGGGTTAATGTCCTTCCTAAAACGTAGCTGGTGCCGATAAGCGACACGGTTGACTTAGGTTGAGGTACCATGAGTATTTAGTCACTTTCTGAATCTAAAGATTTCTTCTTTCTTTTTTAAAACTGCCCCATACACTTTTTTTTTGACATTCCCCGCCCTTGGGCGGGGCGGGAGACAGTGTCAGAGTTTTACTGACTAAAAACCCACTCCTGTTCCTTCGTTGCCTTTCGTACCAGGGCCGAGTCTTCTTTTCAGAATCAGACCCTTGGCCCCAGTAGGCTTCGACCCTGCTAGGCCCCTACAGTTGCTGACATCTCCTTGAGGCGCGCGTGGAACAGCACGCGCCGTCGACGACTTGGGCTCGGTCCGGACGGTTACCGGACGGTCGGACGGCGAGCCACCCATTGCTCGCCGTGCCCCACACACTAGCAATTACTCTTGTATCGTAGAGTTCACAATCATGTAAACACACGTACACAAGTCAATCGGAATGATCCCGCTATAATATTGAGTTAAAAAAATATTGTAAATAAAAAACAATCTGAAAAAGTTATTTTCACCAAAATAAAGATCAGAATCAGGTATTCTGTCTATGTCTATTTTTATTTTAGTAGAATAAAATAAGAGAAAGATGATGAATACTAGAATGAAACAGGTAACAAGAAACCATCCAAGATCTTCCTTTACCAGAGTTCAAGAAAGCTTCTAAAAAAAATATTTACTCTCTATATTAATGGTTTCAGGGATAATATATACCCAGCCAGGCGCATTACTTTGTGTAATTTATTTCATCACCACTGCTGTCAAAACGGTGAAGGAAAACATCGTGAGGAAAACGGCATGTCCTAGAACCAAAAATTCGAAGACCTGCGACATTCACCAACCCGCACTGGGCCCGCGTGGTGGATTACGGCCCATTCTCTCTCCTAGAGAGAGGAAACCTGAGTCCCAACAGTAGGAACATTGAAAGGCTGATTATGCTTATGCTTTATACTTTATGTATTACTCCTGAAACTATTAATTTATTACCACCCCACCACAACCACATCTATTTGTTTTGCATCGTACTTTGTATGCTTCGGTATATAAAGTTTCAGAGCTAGTACACCCTACTAATTAATAGACGTGCCTGTAAGAAAAGTAATGTGCTTTGTAATTCACGATGATATACATCAACTACGTGTTATAATAAATAAATATTGTTATTTGTACCATCCGTAACTATAAGGTTTTTAAGAAATTTTTGTTCATTCGCTTCAAATCTATGTTCTAGTGCTGATATTTGAGATAAGTGTTACTTAATTATACTACACCTACTAATTATTATAATTACGTATGTAATAAACGTTTATAATACCATAGTTTTTTTTTGTGACGTAACTGCAAATGTTCTGTTTTCAGATTTTTTCCTATGCTGGTGCTATAAGACCTGACTTCATGCCTTATTTCAGGATTCTAGGTCAACGGGAAGTACCCTATGAATTTTGATTCCCTTGAGAGTATCGAAATATACGTTATTTATTTATTTATTAAAACTTCATGTAACACAAAGGTACAAAGGCGGACTTAATGCCTTAGGCTTTTCGCGACATAAACGGCCGTATCTTTTTTTCTTGTCAACTCAGAAGTTTGATTTTTTCATAGCTTCAAGGGACCGCAGACCTGAGTATATGGTTTTAATTTCAACTCAATACCTTGACGACTTCCCGAGATAAAGGGTCTTGACAGACAGGCAAACAGACGGACAACAAAGTGATCTTATAAGGGTTCCATTTTTTCCTTTTGAGGTACGGAACCCAAAAAAAGAACTTCACATTCCATACACAGGCTAAACAGAATAATGTAAAAGAAGAAAGCATCTAAAGTAATTACTCTATTTAAATGTGAATTTGAATTTGAACATTTTAAGGAATGAAAGTATGAGA
Organism: Mythimna impura; assembly: GCA_905147345.3. Lineage (NCBI taxonomy): Eukaryota > Metazoa > Arthropoda > Insecta > Lepidoptera > Noctuidae > Mythimna > Mythimna impura. Next base: position 2,825,522 of record LR990344.1, read on the forward strand.
GGCACTGAAGCAGGAACTGGTATGAAAGGGTATTAGATATACCCCACCCATCCCCACGGCTCACGCTGAAAACTGATGAGGTAGCTAGAGAAAAAAATGACCGAACTGGCGCAATGCAGTGCACTAAAACATGATTGGAGCCTATTTGTATTTAATACCCTTTTATACCAGTTCCAATAGTACTCAGCCATAACATTAACCGTGCAATCATTTTAGTCTTTAGCCTGCCAACCTCATTGAGAGAGATAATAAGACAATCGGTTCACAGTTAACTACGCACATTAATAATATAATATAATAATGTATATTGAACGAATAAAGAAATAATATAATAATATTCCACAACTGTCACACAATGCCATCTAGTCCCAAACTAAGCAGAGCTTGTACTATGAGTACTAGACAACTGATAAACATACTTATATATTTCTAAATACATACATATTATCTATAAATTACACCCAGATACAAGAACAAATGATCATGCTCATCACGCAAACATTTCACATTCTCAGTCACAAATCTCTATTTGAGAAATTTAACAGTCAAGAGAGATAGAAGCTTGTCAAACTGAAACCAGATCAAGTATGGTACCTACTCCGAGCATATATTCCAATGATCAACAAAGTACTCCTGAAAACGTCGGAAGGAAATCGGCAACCAAAAAAATCGACTTTCACATCCACTAGCCCGCCTCTTCTAAATTATACTGTGTTCCCACAGGTGGGAGGGCTGAGGAAGCCAGAGTCCCAGCTGTGGGAATATTATTTCTCACGCCCCTGCTGCCGGGACCCCAACCCCGACTTCCAGCCACCGTAGGCGTGCGCTTGCGGAAGACGAGCAATAGGTAGTTCGCCGTCCGGCCGTCAGGTAACCGTCCGGACCGAGCTCGAGTCGTGGACTTCGCGTAGTGTTTCACGCGTGCCTCAAGGAGAGGTCAGCAAAACCGTAGGGGCCCAGCAGGGCCGAAGCCTACTGGGGCCATGGTTTGACTTCCGAAAAGAAAACCCGTGGTCCTGGAACGCGAAGGGCAAAGAAAGAACATAGGTGTGGTTTTAGTCAGTAAAAGTCTGACTACCTTCTCGATCCACCCTAGAGTGGGATGAGTTATTAGATGATCTAAAATCTTATAAGGACGAGTATGCATATATACTAACGAAAATTTGCAGCGACTACACAATCAATCTATAAATAATAAAAAAGATAATTCCAATATCATAGTAGCATTAAATACAAACACTGAATCTTAATAGTAAATGGTTCGTCTTCAACCGGTAGCCGCGCCAGCAAGCTTGAATGAACAGCTTTTTGCGTGGGACGAGCGCTCAGTGATAAATAACAGAGAAAAGGCGTCAAAAAAATGAAGCAAACAATTTTGATGGTAAAGCAATTTATCGTTAGCGAAATCATTAAAATAACTTTGAATAATGGAGTTTTCTTGTACAGTCAACAAAAAGAGATATGCGAGCAGCAAAATTCAAGTCCTTTTAAAACCATGTTGTTCTTGGCGGACCTTTTTGTACTCGTATGTGTATTTCAAAAATGATTACGCAGTTAAAATGAATATTGCGAACAAAGTGCAAATTGTTTTTTTTTTTTTAGTCATTTGTTTTGTTGGCCGTACATGAATTGCAAAAAATAAGTGAACAAAGATATCGAGTATCCGTGGACTGTCAGAAAAGAATTAAGACTAAAGTTAACAGAAATGATTTTGGAAAATCTACACTGTTTTAAACGTTTTCCATCCATGACTTACATTGGACGAGGAAATCTAAGAAGAAAAATCACCGGAACAGTTCCGGAGTAACCCCTCGAAAGATCCTGTTTACCAATAACAAAAGTAACAAAAAGCCTTTAGACATTCGCCTACCTACATAAATACCCACAATACTATGCCCCTGTACCTAATACAAATTGGAACTGGGCTTAATAAAAGTGATAAGGTCACCCAATATTGTTTGGTAATAATTCCATCTTTAGTGAACTGTTGGCCTTTGTACATTCGCAGCTTTGTTCTATAGGGATTTTAGGCTAGACAGTTAGCGGCCCAAATTCTCAAGGGCTTCGGGCCGTCATTATTGAACTAATAATTATTAATAATTCGTAATTAGAGCAAGGATATTGGACAGGAGTCATCCAGACGGACGAAATGTGGAACGACTGCTCATTACCAGTCCTCTGAATATTCATGCGTCGTTTACCGTCGCGACGTAACGCAAATCGCTGTTTTGTTGTGAAGTTTCACAAAATATCAACTGGGAAACATGTTTTTTTATCTGGTTCCCGCAACATGTTATTTACTACCCACGTCTATCTAAGATTTGACGTCTTTCAGCGAGAGCAAATTAGTGTAATCCAAAAGGAATTGATGCAAAACTAATGAGCAAACAAATTACCATTGGAACTTTTTCCCATTTCTCCTTCGCCAACTACGTGGGAGGACAAACGTATACAATCTGGCATATAGGTTGCGGATCGCACACTCTGACCTTTCCTAACAGGCTTGCATTTAACAAACATGGAATGCATGTGAGTTTCGATTCTCTCAGTCCCAAGGACCGCTCCCGAAATCGTGACATCGATTAGACGCGAACGGCGCACAGTAATCGAGTAACACGATTACGAAACTATAAAATATTATGGAGTTAAGTTACGTTACGTAGGTATTTCGAGTTGCGAATTGCCGTTCGCCGACGCCGCCGCCGCGCGCCGCTCCGGAGTCGCAGTCCGGCCAGTACCGCCAGTGCCGTGTCGACCGCTGCGCGAAACACTCGCACGCCGCGCTCGCGCTCTCTTCGCGACTCGACTCGTGCTACCCTGTGTACCTGTGCCCTGTGTTATATACCCTTAAAAGTACGTAAACAAAACACACTAACTTACCTGTGAAAGTGCGGACCGGATTTATTTTGGAGCGGCATCAAACGCGTGCGTATTGCTTGTTTGTTGCGAGTGGTAGAATCTGTTGCATTCTGCAGGTGCTTGCTTGTTCTTTATTAATTGAAAAGTGATTGTAAAGCGGTCACGGCCGAGGCACACATGTCCGGCCCAGTTTTCACGATCGTTGCCTCTGTCTCGAACGAATTCCATGGCTTGCTTGCTTTTCTTTGTTTACCGCCGGGAGATGTTGTTGCTGCGTCTTGCACTTGTTGATTCGTGGCGAGCTGCGGCGCTGCCGATTCATATTGTTTCGGCAGCCGACGAATAGTTTCCCCATACAATTTTGGCACCAAAATCTAATACTACGCGTTTAATCATTCCAATGCCAGAAGATTGTTACCAAAACATTAGTCTTATTGCTTAATGGAATGAAATGGGATCCATTTCATTCAATGCGTGTTTCCAGAATGTTGAAGCTTTCTTTTACTAGATTTGAAGTAAAAATAGTATTCCTTCGGGGAATCCAGGAGTTTTTTTTTTTAATCCTCAAGGCCCAATTCAGAGAAGCTATCCTATACAAATACAGAACGGCTTCTAATCCTGATTCCTGTTCTGGAATATAGAATATATCTACGATAAAGAAAAATGTTTTGTTATTTTTCTGAGGTACGCTGAGAATTGGAGACTGAACTGAAAGTAAATGTTGGTGATTTAGGACAAGATCCTTTTAGGACAGGATGAATAAACATTTACGAAATTGTTTCTAAAGCATTTGCAAATGACCATAATGGATCTAACATTTACAACAAAAACGTAGCTATGACCAAAACAGAATGTATTAGAAAACCGGCTGCGTATTTCCTCTACCCTCATAACAATTCATGCAGTAAAAGAAAATACACGCTTAAAATTTGTTCATTCTGTTTTGCTCGTTTCTCCATTGAACTTGAACTTTGATTTCGTCTTAAAATCTGTATTCTTATCGTTCAGAATTTTGTATTCATTTGCTCGAAGTTTTTTTGGCATATTTCTAGAACTTAAGAGTACGTTAAGCGATGCGTGTACTTTACACCTCGTTTAGGTGATTTTCCAACTTGTAGAAACCTTGTATTTACGAAAATTGTTGCAGCTGCTCCTCTGTAATTTTTGACGTAAAGAGTATGAAACTTTATTTGTTCATATTTGTTTACTGTTTTACCCCAGATTACTTCCTATCTGCTACACTATTATCAATTACCTACGCAGTTTTCCAATTACTTCGTGGATTTTGATCGCCATCATTTTTGGACTGCCACCAGCAACTTTCGCATAGTTTAAATTGTTTCAAATTCTGTCTCTTTTGAAGTAATGTTGTTTTCATGATAACGATAGACCAAGGTGGAACAAATGAAGCGATTATAATATGGATCGAAACCGAGCGATTTATAATGATCGAACGATTATACTGTGCAAAACATTTAATATAACTCTGATAGTGAACAATATAGAAGTTTTAATAAAACTGTTGGAATAGGATAAAATAATAAACGATTAAAAATGTAATTTAATGAGTTTCTATGTTGACGATTAAAGCTGAATAAATATTGGAATTAACGTTGGTGATTTGCGATATGACATTTTTTAGATTTCGGATTCGCTACAATCCATTAGACCCAATGGACTAAAGAAACTCCACAAAAAAGAAACAATGCTGCGGGTATGATGTTGAATGTTAAGAAGCATATTAATCAGTTTACTATATCGACCCATTTGTACCTATTAACAGTTGGCGAAGAGAAACTGACGATGTCAATTAACAAGCAAGTTAAGATTAACGAATGAAAATAGAAAGGGAAGGTAATTAAAAACACAACAGATTAGGTACAGAACTGCGGCGAAATAGGATGAGGAAATAAGCTAACCTGGAATATGATTAACGGTATAATAATAAGTGACAGTTACAGAAAACCCAGCAATGAAGAATGATGGATCTTCAAAGTTCTAATACCCATAAGGATAAGCAAAGATAGATAGGGATTTAAAGAAGATTGTATCCGGGAGTGGTCACCGGGATGAAGCACAATTCTAAGAATTTAGATATTTGTTAAATTATTTGAAGTATTTTTGCGAGCTTTATAAAAGACAGATCAAATAAAAATCAAATCAATCAAATGATAATTAAGGAAATATTTATAGCTTTAGGAAACACTCAGGTAAAGGTATTGAAAGAAAATCATAAATTCGTTTTCAATGATTTCATAAGGCAGTTTTTTCTATTCAGTTCAAATAGACATGATAATAGTTGACGGACGAAACACACGTATCAATGGTATATATTTGAAAATATACACGTGTAATCTATGATGGCATGCCATTACCTGAACAGCCGCACAATTTATCTCCATATGACATACTGTAGATTATGTATAATCCTGTTACTAAAACGTGACCAAGCTAATCTTCTTTGTAGAGAGGTTTCTGTGTTACGGGCTCATTACAATACGTTAGTTTACATGTTTTCCAATGTGGATGTTGAAACCTTAGTTCCTCTTTAGACATAAAGCATTGATATGCGCTAATGTAAAACTCTGGCCCATATTTGGACACTTCTGACGCAGGAAGCATATTCCCATAGGATAATTTTGAGCTAATAATAATATAGAGGGTTTTAATTATAGCAGCTAAAGCAACAGGCCACTAAACATTTTCACTCTTGCCAAACTATACAAATTAATTTAGTTATTTCGTCTTCTTTTATTCTATATACAGGAGTTTTGACTAAAGTTATAGGTATCTGATGAATGACGCGGAAATCACAATATTTCATCAAGGTCACTTCATCATCACCATTTTAGCTGAAACACCACGGCTGTTCACCACCATCTACGCCACATCAAATCAAGGCCGTTTATTGTTTTCGATTTAGATATTTTATGCCGTCACTAGGTATATAGTTTCTGTTATTCTCATTAAATGTTTCAAACTGCGGATTTAAATCCTTATAATTATGATGTGGTATGAAGAAGTACTTCATAAAAAATATGCACTAGTTGAAATAATGATAGCGTAACACCGGATGCAAGACAATGTGATGATTACTTGGCTAGATGTTCATCGTATTGAATTAGTTCACTATCTGTACATCAGAATCAGAACTAATATTATTTGATTCAACTTAGTTGCTTATTCGTTGCTGAATTACGTCTGATTTTATATAAAGATGGCTATTTTTAATTTGGCTCCCGTGTATAAAATAACGTAAAGATAATAAATAAGTACTGTACAGTAATGAGTGAAATATAATATTATTTTTTCCACGGATGTTACTACTGAGTAATATAAGCGTACATATACGTGCTAATATTGAAAAAGATAATGAAGCAAAAATGGCAGCAGTTTACGTTCTAACGGCTCATTTATAGACGACTGAATTGATCTATTGAAAAGAAGTGAAGTGAAAGGATTAAAAAGTTAATTTTAGTATAGATGTAAATTTTATGTTGTTATTTAGTCTGTACTGTCCTATTCTGTACTGTCCCATTGCTGGGCAAAGGCCTCTCTGTATTTCTGCCATTGCTCCTGGTTCAGGGCCAGTTTTTGACAATTTCTTAGAAAGACACCCTCTATTTCCTTCATTATATGCCGCGATCCCGTCACGCGATTTCGGGGCACCAATTATGTGTTTTACGTGCAGATGGAAATGTATCGCGATTTATTTTCCAACTTTGAAACCGCGTAGTAAGTGTGTCATTGGAGTCAAAGTTACTGTATAATGCAGAGCGATTGCTACCCAACAGTTTAGTCTTGTTTTCTTAATATCACGAGGGTTCATAGTTCATACATCTTTAATCACTTCTTAACTCCTGTTCTCGAGTAGATCCAGGCTAAGCTGAATCATGTGTTATGCATGTTTTGATATTCATCGAGTTTTGAAGTCTCTCGACTATAAACCTAGCTCACCGTTCTCATCAAATTTACCTAACTTTAAAGGTTAAAATCGTGGGCTAAAGTTACGATTCGCGGAATCCAAACCGAAGTCGATAATCCTTTAATCAATACTGCGAGAATGGCTGAATTTTTCCTTGATGGTTTTATTGTGTTTATAGTGTTTTATAGCTAAACGGTTTGCTGTGGCTAGAGTGGCTATACTTTTTAATTTTGGTCTGTACAGATTTGGTTTGGTGTGGACGTAATTTAATGAAATCAAACTCAATGAGTGTCGTAGTAACTGCTTCTCGACATAGATAAGGCTACTGTTATTAATAAAAAGCAAAGTATTAAAAGGTCGTGTCTTTCAAGTCCTAAACCTATCTAAAAGTCTTATACAAAAGCTACCAAAGAGGTCGTGCCCTTCTCCGTCGCATCTTTTATGTCTGATCTACAACCTTGAAGGTCCAATTGTGGTTTTCTTATTTGTCTTTTCATAAGGCATCAGCTGACCTATTGCTAACCTTTTCTGAGCCGGATACTGCTCTGTAAACTACTGACACTCCTTGACAAGTTACGAGTGCGATCATCAACATGAGAATTATCTACATTGTGTGCGCCTGCTTGATAATTACTATGTTTACCATTCTCATCCATGTTTTGGTAATAACTATTCATTGATCAGTGGCTCCTGCCTACTGTAGGAGTGTTACTAACTTTTCCGACGGGCCGGAAAGAAATGCGGTTTGCTAGTGCGAATACGTGGCCTACTTTTTTTCTAGTTGTTTTGTTGGTTAGTAGTGTTTGATTTTTACGTTTGATAAGGTTTGAATTGTGTTGTGTCTTTAGAAATGGTCTGTCATAAATAAAATCTTCGTTTCTGTTTGCTTTTGTTCGTTATTTTCTCGTGTTGAGAAAATCAAATTAGTATTTAGTTTGAGTTTTGGAATTTAATCATGATTTACATTTATGACATTGATTATGATATTAATTATTTTTTTCCATTTTGTTTATATATATATATATTTAATTTTTGAATTAAATTGTAGACCTATGGAATGGAGACGGAACCTGAAGCACAGATTTTAATTATCTCAGAACCCAGGGAATTTAAATTGAAATACGTAACGGTCAATATTTATTTTATTATTATTATAATTGCACCTTACTATCGCGGTAATATTTCTCTTATGGCATAATATTCTTTCCTGTTAACTGTTCTGATTAGATGAAAATGTTATTATTAAAAATAAATGGCAGGAAGAAAGAAATTCTATAATAGTTATTTGATAATAATATACTACAAAAATATAACTTACTAGTTTCTGCCGGCGGCTATGTCCGTGTGAAAGTAAGTTTCTCCATAAAAACTTTGAATCCCCGTTTCCACCTTAGGGGATGCATTTTCGAAAATCCATGTGCTTGCGTACCTGGGGTGGAACGAGTATTTGACTTTTACTGACTAAAACCCACCTGTGTTCCTTCCATTGCCTTTTGTGTTCTGCAGTCATGATTTGTAGTTAATACCGCTGCATACTCTTCAACTTGTAAGACCGTAAAGACGGTAACTACGGTGTTCTACGCGCGCTTCAAAGAGATGTCGGCAATCCGTAGGGGCCCAGCAGGGCCGATGCCCGCTAGCTAGGACCGCGGGGAATTTCTGAAAAGAAAACCCGTAGACCTAGAACGCAAAGAGTAACTGAAGTATGCAGGTGTGGTTTTAGTCAGTAAAAGTCTGACACCCCGCCTAAAAGCGGAAGAAATAATTAGATAATTTCCCACCTTAAACAAAAAGCATACTCATCAAGGACCCTTTAGACATAAATGCCATCTTCAACAAGTCATTCTTATCCTTATATATTCTTGACCCTGCCAACTGTTGGTCTCTAAAGGATCCAAAATTTATACCGTCCCTCTCCTTATCACGTCCAAGCGAGTTTTATCATCAGCTTTAAAGCCTTCAACTGTTATCGGCTTTATTTATTGCTCTTGAGGGTTTGGTTCGGCCTGACCACTACTTTAATGGGCGACTATCACGCTTGCTGAAGAAGGATATCAGCAGGGTTCAGAGTTGATTGATGAAACGATTCGTGTTTGATTTTTGCTGGAATTTTAGGCTTTTTTTTCTGAAGAATATTTTGATTTAAGAAGGCTAATGAAACATAATGCACTGAAAGTAGTATGCTTAGAATCAATTTCAGCTATTTTTAAAATAGGTAATTTTACCTTAAATAATCAAGAATTATTTCGTGAATGTAATTTCTTAGAGAACACTCTTGTACATAGATAAGGCTTATTATTCTGTTAAGAACTACTTCAATGACAAAATGTAATACAATTAATTATTGTTAGTAATATAATTAAATACTAGCAATTCAAATATAATTTTTTTGACGTAATTAATTTAAAATTTATTTAATTTGTTTTTAAATTTATTATAATCATTATGTACCACTTGACCTTTTGTATTCTTATTAATAATTTTTAATGTCTATTTGGATTGAATGTTATCGATCATAATATCATATTATGACATTTTATTATACATTTGTATGCCAACATAAGCTGAATATGGTGAAACTGTACCTTTGCAAAGATTTTGTAAACCCATATTATGCAAATAAAATGATTGATTGATTAAAGTAGTGTTTAATCAATCAATCATTTTATTTGCAACTAAGTGCATTTAAGTAAAATTTTGGTGTTTGAATTATGATTGTTGCTTAATTTTCCAATCAAGATGTAGGTATATGTGCATTATTCCCGTTATGTCAAGTACGGGTAAAACGCAGGTTCTTTAACTTTTTCTTTTGTTATTTAAGATTTTATTGGGCTGGAAAATCATTAAAAAACTTCTTTTCTGGAAGAAGCGTGGGAGAGTATCAGACTATATTATTGCGAACTAAAACCCAATTGTGTTTTTTCATTTGCTACTTGCGTTCTAGGGCCATGGTAACTCTTTCGAAGGATCTGGTAGCCTTGGCAGGTCTGGTTTAACTCTGAAGTCTATCTTTTAAAGTCACTTATAACTAATATAAATTTTCGCCTCGTCGTTTATACCTTTATTTGCAGCGGTCTTCCCGTCCGATTATGACTTAGATGTCTCCAAGGCTAGAGTGAATAGGCTCTTAATAAACTGGTGCGCTTCACCATAAACGATTGCATCACTGTTTATTATCAGGTGGGATTGCAGTCAAGCATTAGTTTATATATGAGCAGTGGTGGCCGTGTGGTAACGGCCCCGACTTACGAGTTGTAGGTCCCAAACCAGAACCAGGTTGGTTGAAACCCAGCCAGGCGCATTACTTTGTGTAATTTATTTCATCACCACTGCTCTCAAAACGGTGAAGGAAAACATCGTGAGGAAACCGGCATGTCCTAAAACCAAAAATTCGAAGACATGTGACATTCACCAACCCGCACTGGGCCCGGGTGGTGGATTACGGCCCATTCCCCTCTCCTAGAGAGAGGAGGCCTGAGTCCCTAGCAGTGGGAACATTAAAAGGCTGATTATGCTTATATTAGTTTACATCATTAAAAAAAATATATTAGAATAAACAAGGTCAGGCCACAAAATTATATGGTAGGTCCATAAACGTCCATGATGACATATATTCATATACATGATACATATCTATGCAGAATCAGTACAGCCTCGTCAAAGAATGTCAGATATTATGCTGAATGCGTGACATCCGATCTATCTACGTCGCTCCGGTATTAAATATCTTCTTGTTAGGCGGTTTTACCTGTCATCACTATGAGGGTAATACCCGGTTTTGCATAATATCGTTATGGAATAAGTAGCTGCTCGAGTTTCTGTGTGGTATTTGCTATAATTTTGTTGTGTATGGGCAGGGATCACACTAATATTGTAAAGGTAGGTAGGCAGTAGGCAGAACAGGAGTAACACACACATGTATGCATGTATCGTTACATACATACATTTATTTATTTATGTACACACAAACATTTATGTACAAACAAAAGAACAAATACAGATAAAAGAGTAAAAAGGTCCTGCTTATTTCTAACGAAATTTCTTCCAGCAGACCATGTGTGTGTTACTCCTAAAGCTAGTCTAATCTTAATATATATAAATCTCGTGTCACAATGTTTGTCCTCAATGGACTCCTAAACCACTTAACCGATTATAATAAAATTCGCACACCATGTGCAGTTCGATCCAACTTGAGAGATAGGATAGTTTAAATCTCATAGTCTATATTTTATGTAGGTATGCGGGCGAAGCCGCGGGCAAAAGCTAGTATACTATAAAAACTTCGTGTCACAGTGTCCTCCGAAACGGCTTCACTGATTTGTATGTTTTTTTTTTGTGTATATTTTGTAGGTAGGCTATTTTTAACGCTCTTACCTTTATCCCTATTTTTTGCCGATTTAACTAGTATAATTATAACATTTTTATCCTGCTGTATAATATCTACAAAGAAATGCATATCTATACAACATTAAGTTTAGTATATGAGAAACCCGAAACACGTGTCTATTATTTTTATGTAAAGAATCTGTGTACAGAATTTCATAACTGTACGATGAAAAATCACGAAGTTATAAGCATGTTATGTTACCCGGTTGGCCGCACAAATACACGATCACCGGACCACCCAGGCGACTGAGGGGTTGTTTTACTCCCGCATCCAGCTGTACACTAGTGTCTAATGTCCGGTATAACCTGCCGTGACCTGTGTTGTACTTAGTGTCGGTGGTATCCAACTTGTGACTTTTTTTAAATATTTTTGTGAAAAAATATAACATGGTGTAAAAATTATTGGAATCGATTTAGTTACTGATTCTGAACAAACTATATTCAGGTTTCGCATATACTAAAAATAATTTTGTATATTCTTATATATGCTCTCCTTACTTTACTTCAAGTAAACCCTACTGCCAATATCCTTTCAATAATCCCTCAGTTTCCTTCACCACGGCACCTGGCACAATTTCCTCGACAATTGAAATTCCTCTCGAGCGTATTAATAGTGACCTTCCACACTTCCACGGAGATTAAAATCATTAATATGTATATAGTTTATTAAGTATGAATTCTAGTATAATAGTCGACATAATTGCGAATTTGTTTCGCGTGTTATATTACTTAGATTGAAGTGTTTGTCTGGCTTCTGTTTCGTAAAATTTGTAGCTTTTGACGCATGTATTTTAAACTACAATAAATTTATTTATTTATTTATACTTTATTGCAAACCAGAATTACAAATTTACAAAAGGAAATCTTATAATAAAAAACGGGTAGCAATAAAACGAGTGACTGTAAATTACAATTTTAAGTGTCAAAATTAATTAATTTGGGTTATATAATTACTAAGTGAGCGACTGACTGTAAGTGACGAAAAATCAACAGAATAGTATCTTACAAACATTAATTTGAGTTACTTAAAATACAAAATGAGCAGCTTCATAATATTTGAGCGACTTAATATTTGTTTGAGTCAGAAATCAGAAATCAGAAATCAGAAACGTTTATTTCAAATAGACCAATTACAGGCACTTTTGAACTGTCAAAATGTCGGTCAGTCAAAAAAAAAAAAATACAAGTGAAGCTAAATTGCACGTTCCAAAGCGTAGATCTCTATGGAGAAGAACGTGCAAGAAACTCCATGGACACTCTTTTAAATCATATTATGAGTTACATAAATCTTGGTTACATATTTCTCAATTCTTCTCTCTTTAACGTTTCATTTTTTAAATCTTGACAAAAAGCGTAGTAGATAAGCCATGAAAATACCCTTGAAGGTGTATATATCATTCATAGTAGTAAGTGTGTATATTTCTTTTGTATTTTCGATGCTTATTTTCACTTATACATAAATTCTAGTTACCTACATTTCAAACACTAAATAACTAATAGGGAAACATGCATAAATAAAATATGTGTTATCTAATCAATTTATCAATAAATATACAAAAACAGAATACTAACTGTGAAAACAATATTAAAATTGGCAGAAAGGCAAATGAGTTAGGTAATAAATCTCTCGCCAAGACGCCTTTTTCTATGGTGGCCATACGGGCGTGATGTACTTTGACGTCAAAGTTCATACTGGACTTTTCTTTCAAATTAGCAGTTTTGAATATTCATAACTTTTTCATGAAATGTTGTTCACGAAGTTATTATTATTATATTTTTACATATTTCTTTACTAAAGTTAAAAACAATAAAATTTTGCATATTAAAAAATTGTATGCATATACCTTCACGAAAAATAGAAGCCCCAGTAGAGAACACAGCTTGAAGTAAGAAATAATTATATCTACTGGTTTTAATTTAAAGATTAAGGTAAAAATCTCCTTGGTACGCAATAAGCAATGATTGTATAAACAGAATAGAGTCTATAATCGCCGGTGCGGGGCCAATCAGGAATGCCAAGGTCGGACATTTTCTCCACTAGTTAATAGATTAGAACTTATAAAGTGGCCGTTCGATTTTAGTTTACTGCATAGTAGCACTGATAAAGTTAATTTAATCACTTAGCAAAAGGTGTAAGCAGAGATACACGGACTGAATCTGAGACGGGCAAACGTATACACACTGATTTTGTCAATGACTATACGATACTTAAGGCATGTCAAAGATTTCCACGAAGATCGAGATCTTTGTGTTGGGGTTAATAGGTGGACACCAAAGCAAACACGGTTTTAAGGATTTGAATAATAACTATTTATTAATCCTTTATTTTATATTGGAAGGTGTGTTTCAGTAATATTACGTGAGACGTGTGCTTCTAAGCAAGGCTAAAGGAATACAGTAACTGTAGCCATACTAGGGATTTCAGTCAAGTGTTGACAAGGGGCTCAGACCAATTAAATATAATATTTATTGGTTAGAAAGAGAAAGACCATAGTGTTGAAGTAGGATAGATTTGTTTTTGTTATACTCCAACACGCCCCCCTCAAAAATAAATCCTTTGCTCTTAATCACGATATAATATCTATTACATAATACTATACCAAACATCTTTATACAATAATAAAAACACACACCTTCCTTTTTCTTTCTGGGAATACAATATCATCATGGTCCAACATTCGTTGCGCAGGATTAGGGAAAACCCAGTAAAACCTAATCAGACCAATCAATCATTTAATTGATTATTGAAATTATTAATTTTATTCATCTACTTATTATAACCAAGCTCTTATTATTAACATAATAATAATAACATATCCTTAAGCACCTTTCATGTATTTACAACGTCACCCCGAATTTCATTCTTATCTAGGTATAACGCACCGTTGAAAATTTCACAGGATACCAGCTATCTGGTTAACTTGTAGAAATAAAATATTTTAGTAACATATTTCTCAACCTGATACTTAATATCTATGTGTTTGTTTGTGACTGGTAGGATTATTCGCAATGCATCTATTATTATTATTATTATCATCATAAATAAAAACAGCATCTGCTATAGTAATCGCTATAAATAATACTTAATATACAATACTTGTCACCAACGACTTTAATCACAGTACCTTTTACTGCTTTACATTAAACCGTACTCTGCATTATTACTGTGTACTGTATCTTGCCATTCTTTGCTGCCACTTTGTTTGCCAGCAAATTGTATATTGCTTAAATAATTTATACAAGTAACCCACAGTACATTTTATATTTATTCATTACCACTCCAGTCACAATTAACAAACACCCACTTACTTATAAAACTTTAAAATCGTTTTGTTTAAAAATTAACTTGAGATTTATAGTTCCTTTTAAATAAATCAAGACAAAGGGTCTTGTACCTAAGTGGAAGCTTTACAAATAGTTTTTGTTTGCATATCGAATCATGATGTAAACAGAAAACTAAGATTAAGCTCAGCATGATTCAAGCACCTCATAAGATTTCTACAAAGGGGTCTTGTAATTTCACACGAACTCTGTGTGATGTTTTGTAATCTATAAGTACCTATATTTGACTTTCAAAGAGTGTATTGGCTGATTTATTGCCCTTCAAGCATCCCTCAGGTTAAACTTTTCAAGAACTGTTGTTTATCAAAATTTCCTGATCTAAAGTAATTATGTTTTCTGACCTGTTTATTTTTTTTTTGATTCACAGAAAACATTTTATATATTATTAGTCAATGATAAAAAAAAAATGTGGATTGGGTATGTTTTACTCAACTACTACATTACACATTATAACATAGGCGTTAAAATGCAATAACATAGACATTAAGTAAAACTTCCTTCTTTATCACATAGCATAAACATCACGCCTTTATTACCCAGAGGGTCAGGCAGAGGTGCACCTATAGTACACCCACATTTCATCGGATTATTTAAGTCCCTTATTTATTTATTTATATATACTTTATTGTACACCCATATAATAAATAATAACCTTATAATGGTGAGCAAACCTATTGCCATTAACCAGGCACCAGACTTCATGCATCATCATCTCCCAACTGTCTTGGGGTCGGTTTCTAGTCTGACCAAATGCGGCTAAATACCAGTACTTTACATGGAGCGACTTCCACAATTTAGTAACTGGGCAACTACCAGACTTCATTCATGACCTGCATTAAAACTTAAATACACTGGTCTGCTGATGAGTATTAGAAATACCTTTTTGTCTAAGCTCACCGAAACATTATGAACCATCAGTATACAGACTACATACATCCATAATTATAATGACTTCGTTAATGTACAAACCATTAATTGTCAGCCAGAATACCCTCAGCAATATTCATACACTAAAATTTCTTCATCCAGGTTTATTATAAAAACTATGCTTTTATATCCACATGCTTAACCAAGAAATTACATCGATTCATAAAGGCTTAACTAAAACTTGCGATTCTTTCAACTGATACAAAAGTTTCTTTAACATATATCTGACTACAACCACGAGCCAATAAACACGCTTAACAACTAATTTTCAACTGTACTCATTTACAATCGATTTAATTTAATCGAATTAATATTTCTTTCATCTGTTTTTAGTAACAGTTTTTCAGGTATCATTTTCAATAGTTTCCTAGTTTAATCAATTAATGAAAACATTCTTCATTTAAATGCTTATCATAATATATCAGCATTTAATATATTTTTTTTTATTATTATCCAGCACACAATAAGTAATAACATATTATCAAAAATACTGTCGCAATCGTATTCATTATACGAAACAGAAAATAAGTTTTGCATCCTACCATGTTGTCTCTAACTATGTAATGTTTCTCGATCTTAAAATAAAGTTAACTTATTTCCATTGTGACATAACCATCTCGAGCTCTCCTCTGTTTCCCAAACAGATTTATTTTCAATTATGCTAGGTATTGTTTTATGTTTGTTTGCTTAAAAACTGATTGATTCTTATCAGATCCACACTCCTTTCAAACGGGTGTACCAAGTCAGAGTTACCAAGTTATGCTATTTATAGTTCATAACACATTCAGGCTCAAGTTTCATTGGCCTATTTGATAAGAACTTAATCTCATCCATTTCACTTCTCTGAATCCCACAAACATTTTAGTCTACCACATCCCACACCTTATAACCATTAAATTTGATTCATCATCAACGAAATTCCCTTTGACAATCTCTTTGTCAAATTTCGTTTTTAGACTTTTACTAACTTAGTAAACAGTAGAATCAAAAACTTTAAAATGTACGGTTTTTAGCTATTATGCCATAACTCATCATCAGGTGTATAATTTAACCTCAGTGCTCCCCAGAACAATCTGATTCCAGAACTTTTTGTTTTATGTAGACCCGTTCTATCATTGTTCATCATACATTCGGCAATACCATTTACAGCCAGAGTATGCGGCACTGTTTAGGGATGACCAATACCTTCTCAAGCTCAGAACTTTTTCGATTAACTGGATATAATTTCCCTTTCATTATCACAACATAGAGTTAACAATTGTCAGACCAAAATGAACTTCACATTTTGCAACATACTTAGTCCCGAAACTTAACCGATTTATTATATATATAGAAATATCTGATTTATTCTTAAAATCACAACATAGTTTTTGCTCTTCAATAGACGAACAAAAAAAAACTTAGGATCGCAAACATCTGTGTGCACTTTAGACTAAACGACTTCTCGTTTCAAACCTTTTGTTTCCAATTTATCAAATGACAGACAAATTTATTTGTCACATTAAACAAATTAAGCTTTACACAATGTACTATTAAGTACAATATTATCAATTCTTTAATCTTCAAGATATAGTTTCATTCATTTTATATCCACTTTTCTGATTTGCAATTATTTTATTCCACAATAATTCGTAAATACTATTTGTGACTTTATCTAGTGAACATTCGCTATTTAAAGCATTTTCAAGCACTAACCAGTTGCCATTGAATAGTGTTCAAAGACTTACCCTTTATTACCGTCTTACCATCTTCATCACAAATACACATTCTGTAGTACCTATACCTGGTACGCCCGAATTATTGGTCACTTGATAATTCTTTGCCGCTAGTATAAACGCGCCAGTACAGCAACCGAATCACTTCTTGGCTTCACACGCTCAGTGAAGTTTACTGTCGATTTGTCTTGATTTTCAAATGATCTGCTCCAGAACCCCAAACAAAAGTAAATTCGTTTTTCCATCATATCACGGCCCGCCATAAAAGCAAATTCAAAAGTATTTGAGAAATTTGTTTTTTTTTTTGAAGTAACCAACTATACCATTTTATTGTTGGCTCCATTGTTTTTAATAGCGGTTTTGTAGACAATTCTTCGAATCTCCCTTTTTTTTGTCAGAGCTAACGTTTCTTGGGTTCCAAATTGTTCTTTATTGACTTTTGTTTTTGTCGATGATCACTTGAATTCTTTGAAGGTGTGACTTGTGGTCTCGTAAGTTTCAGCCTGAAGTACTTTTAGGCTAAGATCACATACATCCCTTGTAAGTTTGATTTCATGATCTCACAATCTCGTTTTCCAAAGTTAATGTTATGTTGTCTTCGGTCAGTATCTCGATTGCGGTGACAATGCTGCTCCGTACTTGTTTGGTAGAGTCATGAAAAGGGCGGATCACTTAATCGGATTTTAATTTTGCACCTGCAGCCATAGGTTCAATGACGATGTCAGCAAATTCTTGAAAATGTTTGGTTAGTGTGATGTTTCTAACCAGTTTCAAAGCCAGCAAGTTTTTTACTAAAAGACAGCTGCGTCGCCACGCATTTTTCTTCACTCACTAGGTACTTGTTTCTACCGGAACTTCAACGTCAACAACGTTCAGTAGGTAATTCACTTAATAATTTTTGAATTCGAAATTTCCACACACTGTAGTTATCTCCAGCAAATTGCATAATGTCCCTTTTATTCAATTTTAATACACAAAATGTTTTTATTATTTAATGTTCGTTTATTCACACTTTGGCTTAGCGCTCTGGGCCCATAACCTGTTGGGGTTAATAGGTGGACACCAAAGCAAACACGGTTTTAAGGATTTGAATAATAACTATTTATTAATCCTTTATTTTATATTGGAAGGTGTGTTTCAGTAATATTACGTGAGACGTGTGCTTCTAAGCAAGGCTAAAGGAATACAGTAACTGTAGCCATACTAGGGATTTCAGTCAAGTGTTGACAAGGGGCTCAGACCAATTAAATATAATATTTATTGGTTAGAAAGAGAAAGACCATAGTGTTGAAGTAGGATAGATTTGTTTTTGTTATACTCCAACACTTTGGTGCGGATAATCAAAAGTCGGTTTTTAATTTATTCTTATTCTAGACCTATATAACTTAGAGAGTATGATTAAAAAAATCGCTACAATTTTATGAGAATTTGAGATTGAGATGAACCACCCAAATTACGATATACAATTTCTAGAAACATAAATTTTATAGACGGTATGCTTAGCGCAGTGGTTGAGTGCTCGGCTGCTGCGTATCGATGGTTCAATTCCCGCACGGAACAAATAAATGTATGGCCTCCAGATAGTTGTTATGGGTCTGGGTGTCTTGTGTGTGTGTGTGTTTACATGATTGTGACCGCACCCACGATACAGGAATTATTGCTAGTGTGAGGCAACGGTCCTCACGCCCCAATCGCCGCCGGGATTCCGATCCCGATTTCCGGCCATCGTAGGCGCAGGCTTGCGAACGGCGAGCAATGGGTGGCTCGCCGTCCGACCGTCCGGTAACCGTCCGGACCGAGCCCAAGTCGTCGACGGCGCGTGCTGTTCCACGCGCGCCTCAAGCAGATGTCAGCAACTGTATGGGCCTAGCAGGGTCGAAGCCTACTGGGGCCAAGGGTCTGATTCTGAAAGGAAGACTCGGCCTTGGTACGAAAGGCAATGAAGGAACAGGAGTGAGTTTTTAGTCAGTAAAAGTTTGACACTATCTCCCGCCCCGCCCAAGGGCGGGGATGTCATAAGATAATTTTCCCACCGAAAAAAAAAAAGTGTGAGGCAACGTTTTTAAGCAAGATAAAAAAAATATTTTGAATTCTTGTTCTCTTCTAAAAACATAATTATAATATGACTTAGTTACATGTTTAGTTTCTAGTTCCAATCATTTAGACGTGTGTTAGGTATATGTATGTAATAAAAGGAAATAATAGTTACGTATGCTAAATATAATAATATAACGTTCACAACAAGTACCTAATGATAAGAAAATAGGTAGACTAATCAGGCAGTTATTAATACATTTTAGTAAAATATTCGAGGAAGTGAACTAGTTGATTGAAGTGCGTTGGAAAAACATTTTTGTTTTATTTACCTGTCTACTACTAATAGACCCGGGCTTGATCACTATGAAAAACGACGATGTGGTCGAAGATAGATAAAATAAACAGAGAAAGAAAAACATTTACCCATTTGTGACTCGCACTGGTCAAACAACAGTAAAATATTAATTTATCTATAAATAATAAATGAAAAATCAGTAAGCTGTCTTTTACAAAACGGTTTTAAAAATTGATAAATATTTTTTTTTCGTCATCAGGGAATCCCTCCACAATCATTGTCTGTTAAACCACAATTAATTTTCGAACAAATGAACGTTCTCAGACAAACTGCAGACAATTATATCAAAATTAAGACATAAACGTTATGACATTAAATGAGACAAGTGAGAAATGATAAACATTCACTTGAACACGAAATGTTGTATAATAATTCAGTCCGAAAACGTGAATGCCCGGAAGACGTTCAAACAGATTCTGATTAAGATAAGAAATACACACTGAATTAGTGTTATTTCTTAATCCATAAGTGCCATACATAGTGGTGTACTGATTTTTAGACATTGCAGAATAATATGGTATGGCAGGTACTTAAATGAATTTTGCAAGATGCACTAGTTGCAAAATTTGGCATGTAGAAATTATTTACATTGTTTTTAAGTTAGTGATATATTTAATTATTATTATATTATAATTATTATTTTCTTAACATACATACAATTTACATTTAAATATACTTAAGCAGATAACTATAACTAAATTAAAACAAAAAAATAATAATAAAAACCTTAAATTTATTAAAACAAACTAAAATATGTCGTCAAAAACTCCTCCACATTTCTGTCGACTGCCTTAAAGACTGGCGGTATTGCCACGCTGTACGGCAATGCTTATCCTCTGTCCAAAAAAAGCTGGTAAAAGCCAGCCCTTGACGTCACGCGAAGTGTCAACAAAACGTTTTGACAGATCTTTATACAATTTGTGAGCACACAATCTGAGAGTTTTAACACCAGACGGTTTTACTTCTAGTTTTAATTAGTTTAGGGTTTTTACTATTATTTTTTGGTTTTACTGTAATTATAGTTTGTTATAAATAAATGTTTTCTAGTAAATAATGTAGATCTTTCAAATAATAAAGTTTTTAATAAACAGGCGGAAATATTAAAAAGAGGCGAAAGTTTTGACTTGTCGTTAACGAAACATTGGCACGGAAGTCTGAAAAGTTTACCGTTTAAACCCGTTTGGAAGTTTTGATTTAATTTAATTTGACAGCTCTTATCAATCATCTCTCACGCTTTTTAGTTACTGTTCTTGATGGATTTTCTGATTGCCTCAATTCTTACGCGACTGTGCCAGAAGGAGGGTTATGTTTTTCGAGTGTTTGTGTTTTCTTTGGCACGCCCAGAGAATTTAAGCGGCTTGTTGCCTTTTAGCTTGAACAGTGTCGTTCGATTCGACTTCGCTGTGAAAGTGATATTGAGTACCTATATGAAAATATAACAAAATGGCGGATTTTTGGCGGCAAATATGACAGTCCTGTAGGGGAACAAAATAAAAGGCTCGAGGAGAATATTTCAAAAGTGTTAATTACAATTAAAATTACAATATATAGTGTGAAAAAACAACCGCAAAAAACAAGTAATAACTTCGAAACAAGTCACTTTAAGTTGATGGCACACACGCTCACATCTATGTTTGAACTAAAATACATTCTACCAGCAGACTGCCTAAAGTGACTTGTTTCGAATTTCTTACTTATTTTTTGCGGTCATTTTGACACTATTCTAATTACATCTTTTTTACGACGAATTACTTTTATATCGTGTGTGTATTTGTAAGGTTCTTGAAATGCATCTCAAAAAGAAAACCAACGAATGCCATAATCAGGCAAAGCAACGTCCCATGGCATTACAGTTGCACACATTCCACAAGGATCACCGACCTCACCCGCCGCTCGGGAAACCCTGGATTGAAGAGAAACGAAGTAATTTTATTGTAACAATATCACAAGAGAACGACTGATGAATGAAGGCGTTCAAACACTGTCATTCATTCGTTCGTTCACAAGCATTGTGGGAACGCGAAATTGCTTTATTTAGTGTAGTTGAAGGTTTGTTTGACATGCGATAGGTACGTGGTACGCCTTCTTCCGGTGCCAGTTTCCTTGTATTATTCCATGGTTTTGCCCTGTAATTCAGCTTTATTTTATTTATTTTTTTATGGAAATGACCCACTTTAGGAATTACCTACTTTAGTACCATTGCGTTTGGTTATTTCTCAAACACTAATCAGCATGGTTCTCATGTTATTTAACCATTACATTTTTACTGTATGGACTTTAAAAGAGACTTTGTTCCCTGAGTTTGTTTCGGTGTTTCTTCTCAGGGTAGTCAGCTAGGAAACACCGGCTTCATCTAGTTTAAACTGAAGAAAAAATTTACGTGTAAGGGGTTTTTAAAACCTATTTGCAAAATAAATATCATTTATCACTTATTGTTCCGTGTGGGAATCAAACCCGTGACACGTAACACTATAGCCAATCTTTCAACCACTGCGCCAACCGTATCATCAAAAGTTTTGAGAAAGGTTCGTTTTAGCTCTCGGTTTGTTCATAAGGAGGTTAATATTTTATTTTAGTTTTAGTCCTTCACTCCTATTAGGACAAACCAAAAATGTTCTGTGTTTATATAATGTAATATCCCACAACTATCACACAACGCCGTCTAGTCCCAAGCTAAGCAGAGCTTGTGTTATGAGTACTAGACAAGTGATAAATATACTTATATATTTCTAAATACATACATATTGTAGATAAATTACACCCAGAGACACAGAACACCGTTATAATTATAAACTTGACCATTTACTGAGCCATAATAGTTAGAAGGGAAATGAAAACCATTAATTCGAGAAGACAGAAAAATCTGCAATACTACATTTTGATACAAGTGGAGAAAGTTTGACAAAGAGGCTAGGGTGTTATGGAGCCAAATGCTTCAGTGACAAATTTCCACGTGCATCAAACGACATTTTTCAATACACTTACGAAGAAATAAATAAACGGGGGTTGGTCAGCGACTTGTGGGGTTCGTTTAGCGCCCAGCCTGATACGATACATATATAAAAATAATAATCCACAACTATCACACAACGGCATCTAGTCCCAAACTAAGCAGAGCTTGTGCTATGAGTACTAGATAACTGATAAACATACTTATATATTTCAAAACATATACATAATATAGACAAATTACACCTAGACACAGGACAAATGATTGCGCTATCACACAAACATATTTCCTGGGTGGGAATCGAACCCACAATCTCCGGCTTAGCAGTCAGGGCCACTAACCACTAGACCAACAGGTCAGTCTACTATATATAATCAATAATGGCGGGCGTGAGCTCGTGCACTTTTCGGTACTAGTGCGAAAAAGACTATAATGGCATGCCTAAAACGGGTTATTGAGTATTGAAAAATATCTTCGCGATATGCATCCAAAGACCCTTCAAGTCAAGGAGTTGAAGGGTCTTGGAATACTCGGCCCTAGTACGAAAGGCCACGAAGGAACAGGAGTGGGTTTTTAGTCAGTAAAAGTCTGATACTATCTCTTTCTCCGCCCAAGAGCGGGGGCTGTCATTAGATGATTTTCCCACCGAAAAAAGGGCCTTCGGATGCATATTGGTCTTCTTCCATCCAATACTTCTGAACCTAAAACTGTGTGTCGATTTGTTTAGATAAAAGTCTGATAACAATACGTGTTGTACTCGACAGTATATCGTTTGAAAAGCGTAGGTGTTAAGTGGCAATATGGCAGATAAGCTTCAGCTAAATCAATACTTGTAGGACGGTGCCACTCATTTAAGTTTACATCTATTGTGGCTATGTAAATCATAGTTAGATGCCTGATTGATGGAGGTGGTTGTGAAAGGTTTGCCAAGGTCACCAATTGGGTCAATAATCTTCATTAGTCACGCCGATACTGGTAAGGGAATATTAAATAAATAATATGCTCCCATTATCTTTTGACTTTTTTCTTTTTAGGGTTCCGAACCACAAAAGGAAAAAACGGAACCCTTATGGATTCGTCATGTCAGTCTGTCTGTCCGTCCGTATGTCACAGCCACTTTTTTCCGAAACTATAATAAAGAACTATACTGTTGAAACTTGGTAAGTAAGTATATGTATTCTGTGAACCGCGTTAAGATTTTCATACAAAAGTAGAAAAAAAAACCAATTTTTTTTTGGGGTTATAGGGTCAAAGAATACACCACTAATTTTTAATAATTATTACAAATACTTACAGGGCTTATTAGAAAGGTCTTGTTATTATTTAAGTAAAGTTTCAATAAATAATATTCATAAATAGCAAAGTTCCTTTTTGGCAACTGAGCCAGTGTCGACTATTCTGCAATAGCAAAGTTATTAGCGTTTGTCTAGATCCCAAAATGTCACTCAATTTATGGAAACATTGTACAGGCTATTGATTATGAATGAATGAATGACGATCAAAATGGAAAAATATTGCGCGTAGTATTTTCTAGCAGCAATTGATAAGAATGATTGATTCTATTATGAATTTACCAATTATGACGAATTTTCGTGGACAATTTTGGTATTTCTTTTTTTATTTTACTTTTGACTAAAAAAATATGATCAATAACGGGTACTTACGAATAGAGCCCCATTTTTTGTACTAATTAAAAAATAGGGGTGTATGTAATATGTATACCTAATTCCTCCCACGCCTTTACCAAAACCAGTGACGCCTGCACCTACCCACATATAAGGTACACATACAGTCAGTCAGTCAATCAGTATGTTAGTTTGTCATCGATATGAGTGTTCCACTAAGGCAGGATGTTACGTAGGCGTCAGAAGCTTATCTCTTACGTTTTGGGATCATGTAGGTGGGTCGTGCGTACTGCAATTATATGTAAATAGGTTGTTAGGCCGCTTTTACTAGCGTTTTTCAAGGATTCAGGTTTTTTCGAACGTTTGACAAGCGACAACGTTACGCATTAGCGACGTGAACGTCGTAGCGTTGCCGAGACTGCAACGCTTTCAAAACTCTAGTGGGGTAGCGCCGGTAGTCTAGTCCCAAGCTAAGCAGAGCTTGTGATAAGAGTACTAGATAACTGATAAACATACTTATATATTTCTAAATACATACATATTATAGATAAACTACACCCAGAGACACAGAACAAATGATTGTGCTCTTATACAAACATTTGTCCTGGGTGGGAATCGAATCAACAGGCCAGTCAAACTTCTACTCGACTTCAACTTGTATTCGCGGACCAGGGCCACATATAAACTTACTTAAAGGTACAAAGATGGAGTGATGTTAATAATTAAAACTTTCGTACCGGATTATTTTTAAATTAAAACCTATATAAATTGAATACGGTGGGTGTAGAAAATTACTAATTATCGTATTTGGACGCATGGTGCGTACGGCTAATCGATTGGGACACACATATTATCGGTAATTCCTTGATAGCTGTATTTTAGTTAATTTTGATCTTAAAAGGAGTTTTTTGTCGAGCTTGATCCATTGTGAATAATAAAGAGACTCATTATTTTTTAAAATTTTGATGATCACGTGTTTTAATGCAACTCCTTAGCTTTGTCTCTAATACTTTGAAGTCGTCTCGGAGGGACCTTGCTAATTTCAATTCGTGTAGACAGCAGTTATAATCTATGACCTACAACGCCCTTGGTTCGGAGGCGCGTTTTCCCAACGAACGTGTTGGCGGAAGGGTTACTTCCATGTAGCCGCAACACAAACCAAACACATAAACCAAGGTCACCTTGGTTGGAACGCTAGTTTGCAACCGTCTGGTCACCCCTTAAGCCAGTTTAAAATGCATCATTGACTAAAATAATTAGCGTAGCAACTAGTGGCCGGCCACGTGATGGCTCCACACACATTACTAATTGCACTTGTTGATTTGTAAACATTAGGTATTTTAAGTGACACTGTAATCATACGCACAATAGTGAATATGCATGCAATTTTTTTATAAGTATATGCTAAATTAAATAATTTTTAGCTCTGATAAACAAATACGAATAGTACACCACGCACTTCCATCAAAAGGTTGTCTGTAAAAAATCACTTTTAGCGATAAGACCGCCCATTGTGACTTGACATTGTGAATTTTTATTATTGGTGTACAATATAGAATCAAAGAATCTTTGAGAACCTTCATCAACAACGAATATATAAAGCTTCAAAGCTGTTATTATGAATGAAAAGTCCGACATGGTCTTTAGCAATGGCTAGCTAGCTGTCCGATCGTCCTACAAGGACCGAGTCATTTGCACTCGGTCGTCGACGGCGAGTAGTGCTCCACAGTGCGCCTCAAAAAGATGTCAGCAAACCGTAGGGGCCCAGCAAGGCAGGTGCCTGCTAGGGCCATGGAGAAAAGTATGAAAGGGATACTCGTGGTTCTAGAAGTATGAAAGGGATACTCGTGGTTTTAGAACGTAAAAGGCAACTGAAGAAGCATAGGTGTGGTTTTAGTAGTAAAAGTCTGATGCGGGCGTATCAGACTTACTGACATCTTCTTCTAATAAAAAGAAAAAAAGTGAGACGGTTTCCGCTCTACCCTAGAGCTCGAGAAGATTAGGTTTAAAGAATCTTTATTTCTCATAAGAACATATTACAAACGTTCACTTATATGAGATTTAATTTTTTTGTTAAATACTTAGTTGTCGTCTAGTTTAAGATTTAAGACCTAAAAAAACTGTTGGTATAAGGCTACGCATTACTCTGTATAATTTATTTCATCACCACTGCTTTCAAAACGGTGAAGGAAAACATCGTGAGGAAACCGGCATATCCTAAAATAAAAAAATTCGAAGACATGTGACATCCACCAACCCGCACTGGGCCCGCGTGGTGGATTACGGTCCATTCCCTCTCCTAGAGAGGAAGCCTGAGTCCCATTAGTGGGAACATTATAAGGCCAACTATTCTATTCTGTTCTATAAGGCTACGCAAATTAAATGGTCAAAAGTGAGCTGCTCATGTTTCTCTTACTTATTCCAAGTCCTTGTCCTCCAATTTGACTTCACCTTGAATCATCAAATTGACTGTTTTAGCTTGTTATTTATAGCCATTAATCGAGCCTTTTTTCCATTGTCTGAGACGAGTGACGGTCCTTCAAACTGACTTTGAATATTAGTCACATTTCTAACTTCTATTGGGCAATATGTTTGGGTTTTTTATCAGACAAATATCATTTGGGTAAAGTTTATGTAATCGACCTATTAGCACCAAAATATATTGTTCTATCTTAGCTATGAACTGACAAACGTGCAAAGGTTAAGAAGTCGTAGTTTTCTGATATTTGTCAATTTTCTAATTCTGTTCTTTCTGTTAGAACCTTCTACAAAGTATTAGATAATGGCGTGATCACGGGAATTAGGAATTCAATGGGAATTAGGTGTTTGTTATCGAACGTTTCCGAAACGGCTTGACCGATTTTTATAAAATCTTTTATGTATATTTGGTAAGTTTAAGAATATAATTAAAGCTATTTTTTTCCCCCAACCCCCATTTTCTCTTTGATAATTTATATGGCAGAACAACGTTTGCCAAGTCAGCTTGTTTTTATCATCTTCATCATCATTCTGCCTCCGTCCCGTTTTATTTGGGGTCGGCGCAACACGTTTTTTTCTTCCATTCTGTCCTGTCACTCGTCACGCTATCACTAACTCCCTTTTCTTTCGTATCACTTCTCACACAATCCATTCATCTTTTCTTTGACCTCCCTCTCCCTCTCCATCCATCCACATGTAAACTCAAAACTCGTGTCAGATTGTTTTTTTATACAACATTATTTTTATATATGCGAAACCTGAATATAGTTTGTTCAGAATCAGTAACTGATTCGATTCCAATAACTTTTACACCATGTTACATTTTTTCCCAAAAAATATTTAAAAAAAAGTCACAAGTTGGACACCACCGACACTAAGTACAACACAGGTCACGGCAGGTCATAGCAGGTATTAGACGCCAGCGCACAGCTGGGTGCGGGAGCAAAACAACCCCTCAGTCACCACGATGGCTCGGTGACCATGTATTTGTGTAGACAACCAGGTAACACAGCAAGCTTATAACTTTATAATTTTTCATGATACAGTTATGAAATTTTGTACATAGATTCTTTACATCAAAATACTAGAGACGTGTTTCGGGTTTCTCATATTATATACTAAAACTATTATATGACGATAAAAATTATAATATTAGAAATGGTTTTTGGCAGAGATGCTCCAGTGTACTATGAGTACTTATAGCCATTGTAAGTCGTAGGTGCAAACCCAGGCAGGCGCTTTAATTTCTCTAATTTATTGTGATGAAATACACTGCTTTCAAAACGGTGAAGGAAAACATCGTGAGGATACCGCCATATCCTAGATCAAAATAATAAAAGACATGTGACATCCACCAATCCGCACTGGGCCCACGTGGACCCAAACCCTCTCCTGGCGAAGAAGAGAGAAAAGGTCTGAGTCCTGCAGTGGGAACATTGTAAAGTTGACTATGTTATACCTTGTATGTTAGGCATGTCTAATACTTCGTTTGTTAATTAGGTCCCAGGTTGATTAGAGCTAGATTGACGCAGCAGCTCGTATGCTAATTCCGTGTGTGTGCACACAAAGCGTGAGAGATTTCTGTTTGTGATGACCTCTTTGCACACAGACAATTTCTGTAATAGTTTAGAGAAATATAGCCCTAGTTTTTTTTTTTTTATAAGTGGGAAAATCATCTTATGACAAATCTCGTCTTATGAAAAGCGAGAGATAGTGTCAGACTTTTACTGACTAAAAACCCACTCCTGTTCCTTCGTTGCCTTCGTCCCAGGGCCCCGGTTTCGTTTTCACACTACCCATGGCCCCAGTAGGCTTCGACTTCTTAGGCCCTACTGGGCCCCTACGATTTGCTGACATCTCTCTGAGGCGCACACGGAACAATACGCGCCGTCGACGACTTGGGCTCGGTCCGGATGGTTACCGGACGATCAGACGGCGGGCCACCCATTGCCCGCCGTCCGCAAGCCCGCGCCTACGGTGGCCGGAAATCGGGATCGAAATCCCGGCGGCGGTTGGGGCGTGAGGACCGTTGCCGTTGCCTCACGCGATCGGCCGCCTCCTTTGCTAGCATTACTGCTTCGCAGAAGGAGGCGACCGCTTGCCACTCCTCCTCGCTCCGGACCATGGCCTGTACCAAGTCCCGGCGCGAGAGATCGCGCCCGGCGCGAGAAATCGCAAATATAGCCTTGGTTGCAAGTTCTCTGAAGGTTAAGGAGATAGTCATTTGTTTTCTTTAGGTACTGCAGATTTCTATTTTCGTTACTTTCAAAGCCTGAAATTCTGGTAACCAGTCTTACCCATAGATATTCTTGCTACCCAATAACAGTAGTGACCGCGAAGCCTAGGACGCAAAGAGCAATTGAAGGACACAGGTGGGTTTTTATTCAGTAAACACCGACATGCCCTCTCGTTCCACCCTAGATGATTTTACACCTCAAAAAAAAAAAAAACTTACTCTTGTATAATACTGGTTTCTGGCTGCATCTGGCGGGGATTGGTCTTTGCGGATAAGCAAAGATTTGTCTTTGCTTGTCCCAGCATTAAAAACTAGATTATGAAAGCGATACTCGTGGTCATAGAACGCAAACGGCAACTGAAAGAACATAGGTGTGGTTTTATTCAGGAAAGTCTGGCACAGCCTCTCGCTCCACTCTCACGTAGCTGGATGAAGACCTTAAAAAAAGTCTAATAAAAAAGTAGATGATATTATCTGTCCTATATCGGGCATGTTTGCGGAAGCGCGCACCGACTGTTTTCACACCACCATGCGCAAGCGGTGCGCGTCCTTGGTGCGCAGGGTGCAGGGCAGCTCCAATACAGTTCTGGCGATGATTGCCGGCAGATTTGATTGCCCTTAAATCGGACATTGCTGTAGCAGACATGTTGCTGGCTATGTCCGATAGTGTACAATGTGTATTTCTTTATGTGTGTGTGTTCTGTTTTGTGATTTTTGTATGGGTGCTAAGTTGCCTGAAATAAATGCTTTTTATTTTTATTTTATTTATTTATATAAATTTGATGCCTGGATTTCATTTCTAACGGTAATATGTCCAACTAATACCTACCTTAACTAATTAGTCGATAAATGTAATTAACAGAATATGCACGACGTCATTCGGGAATTTACTGTTTCCGAGAAACAATTTCTGACCAGTGTATCAACGACGGAAATAGTTAAGTGATTAAATATTAAATTTTGAATAAAACACTCTTTGGTTTTTCACATTTTAAATGGCCTTCAATGATACAATTCGATTTAAATGTTGGTCATTGTTATTTTCCATCGTCACATAAATAATAACATGCTGATGTAATAATAATTAAAAAAAAATACAATTTACCGAAAGGTTTTTTTTTAGGTAGAAAATCATTCAATGATTTCTCGCGCACTAGAGCGGAGCGAGAGGGCGTGTCAGACTTACTTAGTACTAGACAACTGATAAACATACTTCTATATTTCTAAATACATACATATTATGGATAAATTACACCCAGACACAGAACAAATGATCGTGCTCATCACACAAACATTTGTCCTGGGTGAGAATCGAACCCACGACCTCCGGCATAATAGTCAAGGCCACTAACCACTAGACCAACAGGACAGTCAAAAAAAAAAAATATAAAATATCCTGTCCTATTCCAGGACATGGTCTATCCATTTACCATAGTTCATCTAAATCTGTTCAGCCGTTCGAGCGTGAGCCTTGATAATATTAGTATGATGACAAAATATAGAATGTGGAAACCTTTCCAGGGTCTTGGAACGTATGGCAAAGAGGGAACATAGGAGTGGGTTTTAATCAGTAAAAGTCTTACACGCCCTCCTGCTCCGCCCTGGAGCAAGAGAAGTTATTTGGACCAGGAATTGCATGACTTGATTCCACCATCTCATTTCTACCATCGGACAAGCCGACGAACGGCGAGTATCCACCCTTACGTTGTTGAAACCTCTACGGTCCGGACCAAGCGTTTCGCCTCGTCGTTTATACCGCGTACATCGAGGGACTGGAATAATTTGCCTGCTGCGGTTTTCCCGTCCGATTATAATTTGGGTTTCTTCAAGGCTAGAGTGAATAGGCTCTTAATAAATTAGTGCGCCTCACCATCTACGATTGCATTACTACTTACCATCAGGTGGGATCGCAGTCAAGCACTAGTTTATATCAATTAAAAAAAAAAAAAGAGTGTACAAAATATAAGAAAGATCCTAAGCAAGGAACTTTTTGGTGACAATCATAGATAACTTAATTAGTTGTTATTTAAGATAACGCTATGTAGTCTTTTTCTTCATCTTTGATATTACATGATTCGATTCAATTCTTATTATAAAGCTACTTAAATTAATTTTTAACTTTATCATAAACCTAAAAGATGTCAATGGAATCTGTAGCTAGATACTCGTATATATGTGGAAGCTTGTTATTAGCAATTTTCATTACCTATGTAAAAAAATTATAATTGTTATAATATATAGACCACGTGACTGAGCGTTGAGATGACGTCAGAATAAAGGAATCGGAGGCGTGGCCGACTCGAGGCGATCGACGAAAAGAGAATCGAAACGAAACGGTTGTAACTTGGCTAGGGGGGCAGGGGCCTTACCATGACGTGTTAATATGTCAGACGTGCGAGCGAGAAAGAGAGATGGAGCTATAAACCCTATATCCATTCCTTTAACAGTTCAGTTTAGGTCGTAAAATGGGTCGCGTTAAGGGGATGCAACTTGACATTCATTTTCACTGTTTTTCATACAACCGCTCTTACGCGATTATGACGTTATTACACATTTTTCATTAAATATTTTGGATACACAGTATCTTGTGGATATTATCTAGGCTTCTATTGAAGTCAATTTATAAATTTGTGTAAAACTAATCCAGTAAAGACTTAAAAAGTTAAAAAAGGTATAAAAATAGTAGCCTTGCAAATTTAATCAAGATTCTAAATAACAATAATTTTTTCAAAAAATTTTAAGGGTTTAAAAAAAACAAGTATTTCCTGGAACAAGTTTTGTAAAATATACGAAATCACGGAATTATCGAATGCTAACAGAGTTTTTAGGCGTTATCTCTCTTTTTTCGCGTTGCCTTTTCTTTAAACATCGCGTTGGATTGCGTTAGATGAAGTAACAAGCTTTTAAACCATGCTCGATGTTGACGATAGGCGAGTGAAAAAGGACCCTCTTAAGAGCTCGTGGTATGACCTCAGGGATGTAGGTTGATGACTACAGAGCCGCCAGCCGGTCCCACGACACCTGTAACACTCCCGGTACCGGTTTCCATAATTGACGAGACAAGACGAGCGAAAGACTTAGCATGGACCGAGTTCCTCCAAAGATCTTGTCACTTGATTTTTAATTGAATTAGATAGTCTTTTGTTTATTTATTTATTTATTATTAGGCTATTCAACAATAAGCACATCACAATTCGCACAATACCAACTTACGTCTAAGCGCCTCATCACTTACACTTAAGCACAGCATGCACTACATTATGCGCAGTTAATAACCTAGCTAATTGTTTATAA
This sequence comes from Mythimna impura, assembly GCA_905147345.3. NCBI lineage: Eukaryota > Metazoa > Arthropoda > Insecta > Lepidoptera > Noctuidae > Mythimna > Mythimna impura. Next base: position 2,857,651 of record LR990344.1, read on the forward strand.
ACATACATGGTTACGAAATAAGAAAGTTAAAACGACTTAAATTAATCTAAATTAAAATGATTTAAATAATAAATTTAATTTGATCACAATAAGTTCGATTTAAATATTATATAAGATTAGGTAAACATTAGGTTTTTGACTAGGACTTAATTATTAGTTATTAGTTATTAAAAGCAAGCACACCTTCAAGACGACGACAAGACATGTTTGAGAATTTACTTTGAAATAAAAGCTTGTGGGTGTATTAGACGTTTATCATTTGTTTTTATGACAAGAGAGTTCTAGGTTAAGAAAAAAAAATACCGAAAAACTAGAGACCCGTCCTGTTTTCCACGGGTGTTAGAAATCTTTGAAATACTCGATTTTTCTACTATGAAATACATGTATATTAGTGAAAACACTAGCATATTTATAAAAAATACAGGACAACCATTCGTTTTTGAGTTATTTGTGAGCAGATATATACAGAAATATAAGGAGATTTGATTACCTACTTTTCATGTAAGGAAGGATTAGGAATAAAGTTACAAGAGTTCTATAATCTTCATTGATAAGAACGTGTCTAACCGTAAATGTAGATAAAAAGAACTTATTTGGTTTAACATTCAACGAAGGTAACCAATACCTTTACTCAAAAACACAATTCACTCAAAAGTCACACTGACACAAATCAAAACAAGTGAAGGCCGCCAGACAAAACCGCAGCACTTACTATGAGTATTACCAAAGGGTGACCGAGTAACGAAGGGCTACAGGTACGTAGAGATAGATAACTACGCGCACCAATCAGCTGTCGCCTAACTTTCACTGCGCTGCGCTGGCGCAACCGTCGGGCACACTGATACCGCTGTATGGAAATATTAAAAAGGTCCAATTCAAAATGTACTAGTTTTTTTTTAATATGAGAAGTTTATTAACATAAAGTTAATATTAGCATTAACGAAACAATGTACAAGAGTGCACTTAATGCCTTTAGCATTTTCTACCAGTCGACCTTACGGTGGTGCAGAGACATAACATGGCAGGTGCAACAAAAAGTGCAGAGACGGAGATATACAATATGCACGTTATTCAAAAAACTTGCCAAACTGTACTACATAGACACACACTTAAAAATAAAAAATAATAGTTCAGACGACTTGAACCTCCTACTTTTTGGAAGTCGATTAAAAGCAACAAACGCTCCAAAATAAATATTTTAATATGGCGTCAAAAATTCAGTCTTGGCATACAGGCGTGATTTTGTGATGATCATCCCAGACCATCTTTGAAAGCGCTCATATTAATAGTCAATTTTCTGTACGTATTATCTCTTTTGTAGACGTTATGTTTTTGTAATGGATTAATTTATTAGAATTCAGAACAAAGAATCAAGAATCAAAGCATTTATTTCAAACTAGCTTCTGCCAGCGGCTTCGCCTGCGTGAAAACAGGTTTCTCTATAAAAACTTTGGACCCACGTTTGATGATGATGATGACCCCTTAGAGGGTGAATTCTGTAAAATCCTCTCTTAGTGCTCGCCTACGTCATAAACGGAAACCTTGTGCAAAATTTCACGCTCCTAGTCTCAGTAGTTTCGGCTGTGCGTTGATATGTCAGTCAGTCAGTTTCTCCTTTTATATATAAAGCATTTACAGGCCCTTTTGAATTGTCAAGAAGTCAGTCAATCAAAACAAAAAAAATATGCTAATTGCACATAACAAATTATATTGTACTCTCATAAATACTGATCATGTAAAATAAAATGCAAAGTAGACCATGTGACGTAAAACAACTTTTTCAAAAATGTTGTTAGAAAAACTCACGCCTAGCAACATTTGATATTGTGTAGTCGTATCTACTGTCTTTTTATCACTAAAAACTGCATTTACTGGGTGTCAATATGTGCTGAAAGGAATGAATGAACCTTCTATCTAATTTGCTTATTGTTCGGACACACTTGGCGTTGATCGGGTTGTGTTTGATGTTTAGGGACGCACGACTTTGTTTATGAAATTATGTATACTTTCAATTGGAGCTCAATCTAGTTAGAACTATACATATGGAACAGTCTAGCTCTCGTAACAATGTTTCGTAAGTTGGCAAACGAGATAGGTTGCTCTGTTTTTCTTCCATCTCTTTCTTTTCCGTTTATGTACAGTTGGACTACGTGTCTAAGGGCCAATTCTGTATAGTCCAGTGCCCTAAATATGTCTTCCTCCAACATATATGCTTTTGGGCGTTTGTCCTAATTTATTTTCCAAACTTGGTCAACTTTGATGAATCATAGATGAATCAATAAAAACCACATTACATTTGACTTATCGTTGAAGAGCAGTGGTGACCGAGTGGTAACGGCCCTGACTTACGAGTTGTAGGTCGCGGGTTCAAACCCAGCCAGGCGCATTACTTTGTGTAATTTATTTCATCACCACTGCTCTCAAAATGGTGAAGGAAAACATCGTGAGGAAATCGGCATGTCCTAGAACCAAAAATTCAAAGACATGTGACATTAACTAATCCGCACTGGGCCCGCGTGGTGGATTACTGGCCCATTCCCTCTTCTAGAGAGAGGAGGCCTAAGTCCCAGCAGTGGGAACATTAAAAGGCTGATTATGCTATTATGCTTATGCTATCGTTGAATCCTATTTGGTGCAAACGTAGAACTTTACACGCGCCACTGATACACACGATGTTATTTATGTACACAAGACATATTTCTCCAGAACTGCACCAATTAATCTCTTCGTGCATATTCCTAGAAAATATTGTCATCAGTATGCGATTATAGTGAACGCAGTCTATCGCATGAGCGACTAATTGCCTCGTGGATCTGCCGACGTACCGCGACTTCTCGCAAAATAATCGCTTGATCGACTCTGCGACATGTCGTAAGTATAATCGCTTGGAAGATTCGCTGATAAGCTAATGTGCTACAATTATTGTTCAAGCGAATTCTCTGCATCTTGATATTCGTCTTTGTTGTTTAGTTACATGTTGGCAGTTAATTTGATTTAGTGGTTTGTGATTTTCCTTAGAACAGTTTTTGTGTGACCTTCTTTTATTTTGTAAGTAGATAATCTAGTTCAATTAGGTTTTAGATTTCCAAAACCCTCTGGTATTCAAAAATACAGTCAATCAATTTGTTTATTTGTGATACATACAAGCGTTTAATAATGATCATTTCATGATCAAATTGTTAACTAATGTAATAGAGAAAATATTATAAATTAAGATTAAATATAAATTCTATTATTAATATTAGTCATAGCAGACACAGGACCATCAATAATAATGAATTAACATTAAGTTTAAGAAACTTTTAAAAAATCTTGGTTCTACAGGGTATCTACAGAAACTTTGGTTACTATAGTATTCAATGACATTACCATGAAAATATGAGACCTCGAAATAATGAAAATACACTGCAAGTTTCAACTCCTAATTATTAGAACACAAAAATGCTTCTACACTTAAAGTAAACTGTGGATTTAAGTAACAGGAAAAAACATTAAAATAAGGACAAGCCACATTAAAAATTTGGCTTTACCAAATTAAAATCTAGGCCGAAAATTCAAAGAAACATTACCCACTAATGTACACGTGTTCACAAATCACACGAATTTGACCGATAAGATTGATCAATTATAACGATTATGTTGTAGAACGTAATCACTAGAACTACTGATCTGATTATAATAATCTATCACTCATAGAAAGTTATACGGTGTCAAAAGCTACCTTTGAATACAGAAAATAGCATCAAAGTTTATATAATCATCATCATTTCAGCCAAAAGACGTCTACTGTTGTACATAGGCCTCCCCCAAGTGTCGCCACAATGAACGGTCCTGTACGTCTCGCATCCATCGGATACCCGCAACCCTTACCAGGTCATCGGCCCACCTTGTAGTTGAAGGAGGCCTTCCAGCCGGATCCCATCCGGAGATTCTTCGCACCCCTTGCATCGCCGTGGCCTTGACCGCTACCGGAGTCAAGGATACACGGGCTGCCGGGCACTAGGGGCCATTTTTTGTTTTAGTTTTCATTTGGGGGGGGGGGGTCCATAATCACCAGGCTTGGCATTCGCAGTGTGGTTGTTGTAATGCACAGACGATGCTGCTGCCCATTCTCTGATATTTCCCTTAGTCGCCTCTTACGACACCCACGGGAAGAGATAGGATGGTGTTATTCTTTACGTCCGGACACCGTACGGACGGATCAAAGTTTTACTGAATAAATACCCACCTGTATTCTTCTGTTTGTTCTTGGTGTTCTAACTCTTTCGAACCATCCAGCAAAATGCATGGTATTAGACTACAAGAGAAAAGTCGCAAGACTGATAGTCGCTAATAAACCTGTGAAGAGTCTTTGTAAGGATGTTATTGTATCAGAGGATGTGTATATGAAAAGTGATTTTGAACAATGATATTACCATAACCGATGATCACTTAACTAAATACATTTTTACAATTATTTATACATTTAGTGGCTTCAATAGTATTTGGTGTGACGATAAACGTTAAACGTGAACGATGATCGTGTACTGAAATCAGTTTTGGATCAAATGAAATATGTATAAAGTGCAATGCTTGTTAGTTTTTTTTTATGAAATCGATTGAGCGTTGAGGTCAAGTTTGTTTGTGATATTAAACTAGATTTGAAGAAGATATATTTTTGTTGTCATTGATTGTATAAAAGTGCTAAAGGAAGCTATTCTTGGTTTTAACAAAACTTATAACGTAATAAAGGTATAATAGCATAAGCATAAGCATAACCAGCCTTTTAATGTTCCCACTGCTGGGACTCAGGCCTCCTCTCTCTAGGAGAGGGAATGGGCCGTAATCCACCACGCGGGCCCAGTGCGGGTTGGTGAATGTCACATGTCTTTGAATTTTTAGTTCTAGGACATGCCGGTTTCCTCACGATGTTTTCCTTCACCGTTTTGAGAGCAGTGGTGATGAATTAAATTACACAAAGTAATGCGCCTCGCTGGGTTTGAACCCGCGACCTACAACTCGTAAGTCGGGGCCGTTACCACTCGGCCACCACTGCTCTAATAATGGTAATATGTTAGAGTAAGATATAATAAGTTAGAGTAAAATTGCTTAATAGTCTTTTAGGCTAGATTATAATCAAGTATTAAGAAATGTGTTCTTAATAATACAGGAAAAAAAACGATTGTTTAAGGTAAAGAATTAAATATTTAAAAAGTCTCACCTTTCTTTTTAAGTGGGAAATCATCAAATGACTTGCCCTGCTCTAGGGTGGCGCAAAGGCGTTCTAGGGTTGTAATGACTCTTTCAAACAATATTGCAGCCCGAGAGTACAGACCCTGGGACTTCGTCAGTGCCTACGAGAAGTGATAATTTCCTTTAGTTTTATTCATCGATGTCAATAAAGGAAATATTTTATTTTATAGCTCGCCAGCTATGCAGTAATACCTAATTATGTTATATTTCAAATACAGCTACAAATTAATAGTTATTAACTCAATGATCGCGTAAAACAAAAGAATCTAACACGGCAAAATAATTGCAAAGCTCGATTTTAAAATGTCAATCAATATTGGCCTACATATTTACGATTATTGTGTCTAAATTAACAATTTTCAACTCTTTGTCTTTATTATCAAATGTTGTATTAACTGCACAAATAATGTTGCTGTTCTACAAATCAACATTCATAATAAATAAAATAGTTATATACAAAAGTGAGTGTACCAAGGCTGACTGGTGTTCACGCTACTATCGTGTGCTCGAATTTTTACCATCGATCTAATATACACCTTGTTCTAATACCTGTACGGTTCAAATACCTTTTCTAGGTCGCCCTATAGGTTTTTGTCAACCATGATAGTTCGTTGCCATTTATGGAGGTAGCTTTCCTTGTCGGTCTTTGTATTTGATTTATTACTACAAAACTTTACTTCAAATTCATTTTTTATGACCTAAAATTATGGATCTAGACTAACTGCCTGTCCTAAGTTTTTATTTAAAATAATTGGTCTTTTCTGGGTTTAGTTTAGATTGCCTTTGACCATTTAGAAATATTGTCTAATTAGCAATTAGCTTTGAGTTTTCGAGCGTGATTTACGGCTATTGAATTCCTTGATCTGTATTATTAAACCTGAACTGAATAGAATAGATAAAATACCAATAACAATCTACTAAAATATAGTATCATAGTAAAACTGCGCAGCTCTATAATCGGCTAAAGGAAATGGGTAATTCAGTTGATTGTTGGCGATCACAAGCAATTTGTCACTCATCATCGTTTGATAAAGATCAAGACTTGAATTTAGATAGACAAACTTGGACGGGTAAACACTTATTAAAACTAACTCCTTTAGTAGAATTCCCTTGTATAGTATGTAACAATAAAGTTGTAGAGGATTGTACAAACAATTGGATTAAGAACGAATACTCTAGTCGGGAAGGTATGCCACCCGCCGGCGTAACGCTACTAGAAAACAGATGTAAAAGTAGAAAAATACTTCATTCGATTGAAATTGTTATTTTTTTTTGTCTTTTGAGAGTCTTTATAGGAGATAGATAAGCAATTTGAAATGTCTTAATAACTCGATTACGTTGATGCTATTGTCAAAAAGCAGTCCGTAAATTCCAATTGTAAAAAGAGATTATTTAACTAGTGTCATCTTTGCTATTAACATTTAATTCTCTCTCATTATCTCGTCTTTCATATTTGCATATGTTTGTGTTTTACTTACAAACCTATCATACTCGTCCATTAGTAAACGGATGCCTATGATCGGTAGTTTCCCCAACATTGTTCTGTTCTATAATCATTTCTAATCATTACGTTCCGAGAATTTCAGCTAGTTTAAAAAGACCTTCTGGTTTTACCTTTGAGTGACCAAATGATATGTCATTTTCAGCTACTCGGTCATTATCTGTCAATAATTATGTCATTACTTTCTGTATGTGCCAGTCATCTTTACTTTGCATTGTTTCTATGTGTGTGGTATATGTTACATATTCAGTAAGGAGTGCAACAATGTGTTCTGAAAAAGACTCGCAAATCATTGAATCGTTACACAACGTATCATTTCGCCTGATTTCCCCGAAAGGTTAATCGGTTTACCAATATTATTTATTTTTCCGATTGTATTTTCTAGTGAAAGATTATTATCGTATATTGCTTTTTCAAAGCCAACAAGAAGAGCAGACCTGCAGAGAGGCTTGTTTGTAATTTTGCATATTGTGGTTAATAAATGTTTGTTACCAATTTTTTTTTTCTTATTTTCCCAGTATATTCAGATGCATGGGGCGTGAACTACAAACTTCATTACATTGTCACATCTCAATGCCCAAAACAACGCGTTAGCATATTTAATGAACTTTGATTATTCGAATGAACTGCTAAAGTAATTACGTCTGCATTTCAACTCATGTGTCATATTTATCGCTGGCATGCACTAAACCGCGGCGCGTGGCCGAATTGTTGCTGTTTTGAACCATATTCCATCGTTATTGCTACCAAATCAATTTATGCAATCTAAATTTAGCTTCATTAGTAATTAATTGGCTTCATTTTGTTTAGTTTCCAACCCTACGATTTTCTCATCATGGAATTTGATTATAGATATTTCGTAAACTAATTAAAAATGTTGTTGACCTGTATGATGAATTCATTTGTGTTATCATTTGATTCAATTAAAAATATCTTGTTAATGTAGATACCGATTGTTTATTTGATGATAATGGATTTCGTTTGATTGTTATCAAATAACTGAAACATCTTGTTAATTTTTATACAGGAAAACGTTGACTTTTTATTATAGTTAGTGCATCTGTCCTATATAAAATTATGACTTTTTTATTTCTTAACACTCTGAAGTTTTTAGATTGTGATTTTATTTTTGGTCAAAAACAATTTAATTTCTTTCCGGTTCTTAGGAAACGACCTACTGGATCCGTGAACTAGCTTCTGAATTTTATTAAGTGTCCGTGAAGGTTTTTGTGAAACAAAATATTTTGTATTGTATGCACAATCGTTCGACAAACTGATCTCTTATTATTATATCCTTTGTAATCATCTCCTATCTTCATGAGCCTAGGTATTTCTTCGATATCTACTACTCGTACCTACTTCTATTTTACTGTCATTCATTCTATCTTTTATGAATCGATCGGTTTCTCAAAACCTTTCATAACCAGAGACAATGGTAGTAGCTTTTGTGCCGACATCAATTTTAATTGATCGTATAGGAAAATCTGACTTATTTTACAGCCTAGAACTTCACATGAATTTAGACAATTACAATGCATGTGAGTAAGATTACTGCAATTCAGTGGAAATTACGGTTTCGGAAAGTAAATATGAAGTTACTCAAAACAATTTAAGCACTAATGGAAATGGTTTTTATTCATGTATTCCTTAATCTGGATGGTGGTGCAATTTGGTTGATCTTATTTTTCGGACATTCACGCATATTCAGCTGAGTGTAGACACAGTGAGGTGAGACATAGTCTCCGACATATTTACATGAACATTGCATCTTATATTTCTACCAACAGCTGACCACACCTTTCAATAAATTTCATATAAATAAGCAGATATTAACTTCTGCCATCGGCTTCGCCCGCGTAAAAGCAGGTTTCTCTAATATTATTCTCTATACAAATTTTTCACCCCCGTTTCATTTCTTTTAGGGGTGAATTTTGAAAAATCCTTTCTTATTTTTTGTGTACATCATAAAAGAAACCTCTGTGTAAAAATTTCAGCGTTCTCTGTCTAGGCTGGGCTTTGATGAGTCAGAGACGAGTGAGTCAGGACTGCCTTTTTTTATATATCCAGATGCGAACTTACTACGGGATAAGATTAATCTTTATTGTCCTAACCTAGGTCATGGTCTAAAGATGTCAAATCTGTTTAGGTCTAAGGGTTAGAACTGGGCGTTGATTAGTCAGTGACTAAGTCAGCACTTCACCTTTTATATATCTAGATACAGATATAAAAGAAAATCTATAAGAGTTTTTCGCTAAATCAAATCACGCAATAATGTTATCGTACGCTTTCGATCCATGGCATAACACTTTCGTCCATGACAGTATTTATCGTGTTTTTTAAATGGACGTTGGTGCTGATTAAATACGCAGATGTGATCGTGGAGCGTGACTTGTGACGAATGTGCACGTGTGCTCACATGTACCGGCTTCCGGTTCGCTAGAGTGGGTTACTGAGGCTGCGGAGTGGTTTACCGAGTGAGGGGTTCTATCTATCTATTGTGGTCTTGTTTCCGCATTTAGTCCTTAGTGAACCATTGTGCATGGGTCATGGTGGCTTTCAGTCCAACCAGCCCACCTCACTCCAGAAGAAGATGAGACTTTTCAGTTTGCTCATCTATAGGTGAATTCGGTGCTCCCAAGGTTTGAGTTCTAATTTCACTGACGGCTGTGCACTCGAGGAGCACATACACGACAGTTTCCTGTGACTCCATGCATCCTCTGCAGAGAGGATTATCCGTGATATTCATTGTGATGAAGTGTTGGTTCAGTGAGCAGTGTCCGGTGAAGGTCCCCGCCACCAGACGCGAGTGAGGAGATCATTTTGCTAACTGGCTGGAGAGAGTGGTATATAGGCTGTGGGGTTCTGAAAACCTTTTCTTTATACAGTATTTGGCCGGATTTTTTCAAGTAAAGTTTAGTGACTGTTTTAATTATTCGAAATTGGATTTCGGTGGATATTGTAATGTAAAATTGGTGCAGTTTTATAACTCAAGTGTCTGTGCAACTAAACAATATTATGGAACCATTGAAACTGGCGCGATCTTGGTAAAATAGTGCTAAGAATTTTATGGTAGTGTTGACTACCGCAGCGAAGTTTGCCGAGAAGGTTGACTCGAGACATTTGCTGCCAAATACCTACTGCAAAAGCATTAATCAATGTGTTACATCACAATGCTAATGGAAAACAAAGTGACTATGCCATACGAACACATGGCTGAAAGGATCTAGTATCAAAGTCAAAAACATTATTAAAAAGAAAATTCCTGTAGCAAAGGAATTGCTCATAGGTATTTTCCTAAGTATCATCAGAGGACAGTATTCATAGGTTTCTTGCACTTGCTTCTCCAAAGAGATTTGCGCTTTGAAACGTGCAACTACCTTCATCTTTGCTGACTGACCCACTTTCACAATCCTAAAGTATCTTTAAATGCTTTAATAATGATATAAATGCGTCGAACCTGAATTTTAGAATACCTGGTGTGGTGTGATTAGCCTGTTTAGCCTCGGTATATGATTTAGTTTTCTTATTTCGTCGAAGAATGTATAATATGAATGTATTTCCAGTATTTTGTAATGGTTTTTCGCAATGTGTTGTGTAATTTTGCAGAGACGCTCTTGCATGGCTTCAGCATTCAGGTCATGTTCTTGGACGTTACTGCTGATTATGTCAAAATCGATAATTTAGATTGTACTTACAATTTTATTGATCGTAATTACATCGTTCCAGTTTATTAGTCGCAAGTTCTGCTGTTGCAAAGGTCCTGGGGTCGACTTTGAGTGTGGAACTTTTTAAAGAGTTTTTTTCATTTGAAATATTTTAGTAGAATAGAATATAATAGAAATACGTTTTAAATTCGGGACAGACACAGCACAACGATTACAATTATACAAAGTAAAAAAGAACAAATGTACAGAATGCGCCGAGCGTACTCGTACCGAAAGTGTACCTGAGCATTTGCTGGGCGTCAGACACCCAGCGCTGGTTTTCAGTTGGCACGTCGCAGTCACAGTAGTAGTCCAGAAGATCTATTACTGTTGATGGCAATAGGCTCACCCCTATTAAATGGAAGTTAAGTATTTTTTTTTATATAATCAGCCTTTTAATATTCCCACTGCTGGGACTCAGGCCTCCTCTATCCAAGAGAGGGAATGGACCGTAATCCACCACGCGGGCCCAGTGCGGATTGGTGAATGTCACATGTCTTCGAATTTTTGGTTCTAGTACATGCCGGTTTCCTCACGATGTTTTCCTTCAGAGTTTTGAGAGCAGTGGTGATGAAATAAATTACACATAGTAATGCGCCTGGCTGGGTTTGAACCTAGTTACAACTCGTAAGTCGGGGCCGTTACCACTCGGCCACCACTGCTCACTAACGGTTTTTTTTTTGGGGTGGGTATATTTATTATCGGATAAATTCTCCCGTTTTGTACGGAGCGAGAGAGAATGCCAAACTTTTACTGACCATAACCCACCCGTGTTTCTTCAGTTACCCTTTGCATTCCAGGGTCGCGGTCACTCTTTCGAAAAATCCCGCCGCCCTGAGGCCTTACCACGAGCTCTTAACGTTATCCATTTTACAACCTAAACTGAACCGTTAAAAGAATGGAGCTATACAACATTATGTTTAGTATATGCGAAACCCGAAACACGTGTCTAGTATTATTATGTAAAGAATCTATGTACAAAATTTTATAACTGTATCATGAAAAATCACAAAGTTATAAGCTTGTTATGACATCGCACAAATACATGGTTACCGGGCCATCCGGGTGACTAAGGGGTTGTTTTGCTCTCGCACCCAGCTCTGCGCTGGCTGATCTGCCGTGACCTGTGTTGTACTTAGTGTCGATGGTGTTCAACTCAAACTTTTTAAAATATTTTTGGCAAAAAACATGGTGTAAAAATTATTGGAATCGATTCAGTTACTGATTCTGAACAAACTATATTCAGGTTTCGCATAATTATACTAAGAATAATGTTTTATATAAAAACAAGTTTGGCGATTCTTCGTGCTATGTCGGCAACCTTGGTTCTCCTGTGGATATCTTCATTTCAGATTAATGAAACTCCGAGCATAGCCCTTTCCACAATACACCCTTATTGTATACGTCGATTCCTCTTTCTCGCTCACACGCCTGTTCTTTAACATGTCACGATAAGGCTCTCGAGCTCTGCCGACCCCTACGGGGGATACCAGCGTGATGTTATGTTAATAACAATTCGTTCGTAGTATGTAAGTACAAACAATCTTTCAAGCCGTGACCTTTCACGGGTGTTTGCGCGTCGATAACGCCTTGAAACCGTATCAAGTTCAGTACGTTTCGTTTCGATCACACCATGAGATGTGGCTGGCGTTGTATGAGAAAAAATACCCGTGGTTATACTCGAGCCTGTTTTGTTTTTGAACCGGCCTCAAAAATGAAGAAACAGACAGACTGAATTGCTTTCCCATTTATAATATTAAGTGTGGATGGTTTAGATAGTTGCTACAACATTATCAGCCGTGTTGTAAAATGTCGGATGTACTGATTCGGTGCATAGTGTTCCACGCGCGTCTCAAAGAGTTATCAGCAAAACCGTAGGGACCGGGTGGGCTGAAGCCTACTGGGGCCATGGGGTTACTATCGAAAGGAAAACCCGTAGTCCTAGATCACAAAAGGCAAAGAAGGAACATAGGTGTGGTTTTAGTCAGTAGAAGTCTGATACGCCCTCTCGCTCCGCCCCAGAGCGAGAAAAGTCATTGGATGATTTCCCACCTTAAAAAAAGCTCCCTAAGTACAAAATAATTTTACCATTCTTGTATTCATTATACCATTTCCCCATCAAAGGCGTCATAAATGTGGATATTTTCATTTTAGTGCTAGCCTTTACATCAAACCCGGAACTTTGCGTGCAAGTTAACGACTGAGACACAGGAGTTTATTATGGTTAATAATCTTCAACGCTTATTCGAGTTTTCACAGTTGACCTAATGGTAATCTGCCACAGTGTAGTAAGATACAGTAGGGTAACTTGTAAAATATTTGTGTTTTTTTTTTTATCTTGAAACTAGCTTACACGACAAACACGTTGTCCTGTCTTATCTATGGTTCAACTGTCAAACGTACGAACTGTCAAATGCTTGAACGTTAAATAGTCGCTAATTTTTTTTTTGTTTTTTAATGTCCGCCTAATTTTCATATGACAATAACAAACACTGCAAAATATAAATTAGCGAAATTGGTTTTGTCGTTCACTCGTGTTGAAGTAACCAAGGGAAATAGGGATTCATTGATATATATAATATAAATTAGACTGTATCCTATTGCATGCTGCGGTGAAATTTGATCCTTTGATTTAATTCAGGCCAAAGGGAATTCCAAATACCCCAAATTAAGTGTACCCCATCGATGCAGCGGACCGTCATTCGAGATCGCCTTTAAATACGACCCCCATGGGAAATTATGGGGTTTATTTTTAGACACGATGCTGTTTTAATAGTAATTTGTGTCGTCTTTCGTGAATAAATCTTACTTACGCTTTTCACATAATTACACTCACGAAATTACGTACTATTTTTAGACTACAAAAGAAATAGACAACGCTGGAGCCACGAAGGAGATGGCGGGATGACCTGGATGTCTTAGTTGAGAATTGGAAAGAAGTAGCGGAAAATTGTGATCGCTGGAAGGAATGAAGGAAAGCCATTTAAAAAAATATTACCTTTTCTTGTCAAATTTTTGTGTTAAAATGTCAAATGATAAAATATTGTACAAAATTCATTGTTAATATAAACTATTATTAAATGCGGATCAAATTTAAGTCATATTGAATATTATTAAGAAACACGAAACAATGAACAGTTTGGTAGCATAGATCATCAATCTTTCTTATTACAAAAATATTCAACAAAATATTTTGTTAAAGATTTTCGTACTATCAAATTACTTTTTGTGAAGTCTAAAGAAACTTAATATTATTATAGACTGAGTTCTTACTTTAAGTTATTACTTTTTATCTGTAAGATTTTGAGAATCCAAGTCATCATCTCTCTAGCCTTTTGCCAACTAGCTTGGGGCCGGTTTCCAGTCTAACCAGATGCGGCTGAATACCCATGTTTTACATAGAGGAGCTGCCTATCAGACCTCTACAACCCGGTTACTAGGCAACACTATATTCCTTGGATAAAAGAAGTTGAAAGTTGAAAGGGGTTGAAGTCTGACTGACAGTGTATCACTTTCAGTCAGACTTTCTGGCATTCAACTACCTGTAACAACTGTCAAAGATATGCAAATGACAAGCGAGACCAACGTAGTAAACGTAAGTCTGAAGATCTGTCAAGTTTTGACAAGTCTGAAGATCTGTCAAATTTTGATAAGTTTAAAGATCTGTCAAGTTTTGATAAGTCTGAAGATCTGTCAAATTTTGATAAGTCTAAAGATCTGTCAAGTTTTGATAAGTCTGAAGATCTGTCTAGTTTTGATAAGTCTGAAGACCTGTCAAGTTTTGACCTACTGCAGTCCAACTACTGTGGCACGTGAAATCCACATTATGTCACCGTAATAATCCCATATGGCTTTGTTCAGTGTCTGTGAAATAATGGTCTCTTATTGGACCCTTACATATCTTTACATTTCCCAGGGCATCAGGGTAATTTGATGCTTCATGACCTTGCAAATGGCACTTTGATAACGAAAAAGTAATTGGATTTCTTCACAATAAGGACCTTGAAATCCAGCCTAGTTTATTATTTATTAGTCCCTTTTCGGAGAAATATGAAAATTAAACGCTTTTGATTTAAAGTCTCTTTGCTCGCAAGAACACAATTAATGCGGAATTCGTTTTTCCTAGACTTTACAACAGCTGTTGATTGTCTTCGCAAGGGGTATCATGTTACCCAGTTACTGAATTGAAAAAACATTTTATTTCAAAAATAGAACAAACAAAAAAAAAATTTTTGAAATTAAATGTTGCATTTTTTTAAATTTGAATATTGTTCTAAAAAACAACATAATATATAGTTTCGAACATTTACGTTCGAATTTCAACCCGAGATACGACCCTAAATACCAAACAAAACCAGTTTGACCCAACGTCTCCATAACTTCTGACATTGGTCGATGGTCATCTCCATAAATACTTAAATACATACGCATACTAAACTAAAGCTTAATTCATGACCCGATAAGTTAGAATGTGTTCAATAAACTCCGACCGTGAAATTCCAAGCATTATGGTTCCCGCAGACAGTAACATGCGACAGTTCAACCACGATGCGAGAGCGCTTTTTTTTAGAAATGATTATAATATTTTTTTTGAATTATAATAAATAATAATTTTATTTGTCTCAGATACAGCAGATCCATATTTTTGTTAGTAGATACTTAAAAATTATGTTAGTAAGCTAAAAAAGTGAACTACGCACATTACTTTTTCACATGCATCTCATCTGTATACAATGCCACAATATTGGGCAGTCTAATCGACCAGCCACAACTCTAAGAATGCTGTTGCTACTGCCGCGGACACGACTTTGCAGCGATGCGGTCCTTTTACGTAGGATGGCATGAAAACTATTTCGTGACTGCGATCCCATCTGATAGTAAGCAATGATGGTGGTAAGATGATGTCAGTTGTCCTTTATTGGGAGGGCTGCGGTAACTTCTTCGATCTATCCTCAGTCCTGGTAGGCGTCGGCCTTAACTGGCCGCTACAATTTTGTTGACATCGCTTTGAGGCCCGCGTGAACACAACGCGTTGTCTACCTGGCCTTGGTACTTATCGAAAGGCCGGTTAGCTACCTAACTACTCGCCATCCTTAAAGCCGCGCCTATGGTGGCCAGCAGTCGTCCTGCAACTCCAGATGCCGGGGGCGTTTTTGCGGGAGAAACTAACCGTCGCCGTCGTCGTGGTATCATTGTCGCGTCGTACCTTTCTGCGGGGACCTTTACTGTCCAGTTGTTAGGAAGGTCGCAGTTGGTTAAGGCACTCTTGGAAATGAGGTGTTAAAGCTTATGTTACCATCGGGAGTGCCTTCGTGGTTTGTGACCCGTGTTTACTAGATCGACAAGTTAAACGTTTATTTATGGTTTGATAGCGATCTTTGGGTTTTCTTTTGATTTTAATGTTTAGTTTGTGAGTTTGTCAAGGTTTTTTTTCCTTTATGGTTTCTGTTCTGGATTCTGATGTTTTAAAAAAACATTTTTTACATTGATTACGAAGTGAAAGTACTTTACTGAAATATTTAATTCTTAAATTAGTTAGCTATTATATTTTCAAGGTTTTTCTTTTATAATTCAGTTTGCCATATTATACAGCGGAATGTGCAGACGACAAAAAAATGCTTCACAGAGATAGTTGCTACTACCTGTTTCAATGATTCCAGATATTATCTAGTTGTTTTGACACTTGATATACAATACTATACCAATTTCTCATCACAATACCCACTAGAAATCAATTTGTGAATAAATAAAACAGCCAGAACTTTACTCAAAAAAAAAAAAAAAATTAAGAAAACTTAAAAAATTTTGTTAATTATTTAGATTCTAAAAAAGGAACGGTTGAATGGCTGTCACTTTTAAGGCCTCTGTTTAGATTTCTGACCACAGCAAATAAAAAAAATTACAATAAAACCATTAAATATTTTTAAGAATACAAAAAAGAAAAAAGTATATATGGCGTCTGACTTGTTTTTAGCGAATTGTGGACAGTAATTTTTCATTAAAGGTGTTTAAAAATTACACTCTTAGAACTGGGTCACCCATAATACCAACCAATTTGAAAAATAGAACGAATATGAAATGGAAAATGAACCTTAGTGCCCTCTGTGTATTTTCTGTCTTCTACATTAAAATTTTTCTTGTGTATACTTCATTCAAATTGTTTAAAAGACCTATAAAAATGCCTGCCGTGACAAAGCCTGGCGGTATTAGTCTTTTGGGCACACTGCTAGTTTTTCGACGAATTTTTATTACGTTTCGGATGGTTTATAGTTATTTTTTAATAGTTTTTTTTAATTTATATTTAGTTTAAATTATAGTCGGTAATAACGGCGTACATTCGTCATTATATTGTTCTTATTATTGTTATGAAACTGCTTAGGTGTTTTCTAAGTACGTAAGTGAAGGAGGCTTTCGTCATGTTTTGTGAATTTAGCATCGTTCATCATCTTTTTCCTCCAATTCATCAATCTTGTCCTAATGGTCACTGCTTATTGCTAATGGGACAAAATTAGCAATTTGTCAGCCTCATAGGCTGTTTTATTGCAAGACTTTGCATTGCAAAAAAAAGACATTTTGTTTTCGTTAATTGTTTTGGGCTTTTGAATATTTATTGTATTGTCTTAATGTAAATGGAAAGAGAAATAGTGAACGAAAGATGTTTTAAATGTATTTAGGAATCGTTTTAATTTTTTATTTATATATTAGTCACAGTCGAGGATGTCATGCATGGAGCCGAGTGCTGCAGTGACAAATTTTCACGTGTATCAAACGACGTTTTTCAATACACTTAAGGGCGGAGTTCACCAATAAAACTGATCGCGATTATTTCAAACAAAATTCAGTTTGATCGTCTTAACGAGAGCTTCTTAATGCGTTTCGAAACTATGAATTGAATCTGGGTTACTCTAAACTCAGTTACAAAGAAATAAATAAATGGGGTTTTACCGGCGACTCGTGGCGATCCCTGAGCGCCCAGCTTGATACTACGATAAATACAATAAATGGTGGCGAGGGTGAGCTCACGCACTTTTCCACACGAGTGCGGAAAACAGTAAATTGTGTGCCTAAAAGCGGTAGGGGTTTTCGAGGAAGTGTGAAGTGACGATTTCTCGCCTCAGAAAAAGCCTTCTCTAGTTATGGCAGGAACCTATCTCCGATGTTAATTTCGCCTGTCTTTATCAAGACAGCAGCGAGTTCATTTCGCAAGTATTTACGCACGCGCGATATTATTTCCTTATATCTACTATTTAATAAATTTTGTAGAGACTGAACACGTTTCGCTCTAAGACTTGTTCACAACTGTGGACTATTTTAATGGTTTATTGCTTTTATGGATTGCGTAGCTACTGCGTTTAGCGGTTTAGGGGTGGTCAGAAAAGTTATCCATTACAATTAAAAGAAATAAAAAGAAAAGAGAAGACTGATCTGATTCAACTAATAAGAGAGATTACAGGTCAGATATATTTAGTTTTGTTTCGTTTTTGTAACAGGTTTTAATAATAAATTGTTTCTTACAATTAAAGGATTTTGCTGATAAATGTACAAACTGCTCTATTTTTTTGTTGATTTCATAATCATTTCATCTGAAAAACTTCTACTGTTGGACATATTCCCCGAGAAGTGTCACCATAAAGATCCGTCCTGTGTGTCTCGCATCCATCGGACTCACCTTGTGGGAGGCCATTTAACGCTGCATCTTCTGGTACGTGGTCGCCAATCCAGAACCTATCTTCCCTATCGACCATCTGTTCTGCGAGCAATGTGCCCTGCTCACTGCCACTTTGGCGATTCTTCGAGTTATGTCGTTAGCCTTGGTTCTTCTGCAGATATCTTAATTTCAGGTGTGATCACGCAAGGAAACTCACACTCATGATAATCTTAATCATTTTGGCCGTAAACTCAAACCTAAGAGTTCAATTGTTTAAGTTGGTTATGCTATTGTAAGAACTGTCCTTCTCGACTATTTTTCTGGTGTACTTGCTGCCTCGATCCTTCTCACCACCATACCAATATGCATCAGTAATTATAGTATGCTATTTTATTTACTTAGTTCATCGAGTCCTACTTCTTCATCAATATTTGTTTCATCTTTCTCAAATTCAACTATTGTGATCTCAAGTTCTTTCACTTGTGTTCCCAGCCCTACAAGTACCTCCAAGTGTACCAACCTTATAATCTGGTACCTACCTACAAGTGTACCAACCGTAGTATCTGGGCTAGTCGTACGGCCTCGTGAGATATCGGACACCGATCGATATGTTTCGTAACTTTCGGCACAGCCTGCCTGCATATCAAGTTCTTAATTAAAGGTTTTAAATTAGATATGTATTGCTATGAGTTCTGGTGTTGATTGATTTGAAATAAATTGATTGAATTTATTGTCTTTGCGGAGCCTATGTTGTTTCTATCATGGAAATATTTGGTTTTTGCTTTGTCTCAGTCGGTTGCTTGTTTATAGTTTTGTTTTGACATTGTTTAAGCTTACTTGAGACATTTTTATCATTTGATGAATAAGAATTCCATATTACTATTGGAGCATATTTGTAAGAAGTTTTATAAGAGTATCATCATAGCGTTAATATTTTCCAATTATCGATTAGGAACAATTGTTTGAGTACTGATATTTGTGTATTTACTCGTAGTTTATTGATTTGAGTACATATTGTATAATTGTTGATTGGTAAAAAATACCTAAGCCATTAAATTCGCCTCTGTACTTTTGTGTGCATAAAGTATTTAATAAATAAATAATTCTGTGCATTTTGAAATAGCTAAGAACAGTCCTATTATTACTCTCACCTGATTACGTGTGTGTCACATTCATTGTGCGTACAGCTAAGGAGTGGAATTCCTTGCCGGAATCTGTGTTTCCTGATGGCTACAACTCGGGAATCTTTAAGTCGAGAGTGAATAGGTTACTTCTAGGTAAGCGCGCTCCATCGTCGACCGCATCGTCGCTTTCCATCAGGTGAGATAGCGGTCAAGCGCGAACCTATCAAGAATTAAAAAAAAAATGCCCAGATCATATCAAATTCTGTCTTCAAGTGCAAAATTCTTCACATACCAAGGTTTTTTTAATCTTATCTTCATCAGCACAAGGTTAATTACCTAAAGGGAAACCCGTAGTCCTAGAACGCAAAGGGTAATTGAAGGATACAGGTGTGGTTTTAGTCAGTAAAAGTCTGACACGCCCTCTCGCTCCACCCAGAGCGCGAGAAGTCATTTTGATGATTTCCCACCTTAAAAAAAAAAAAAAAAAAGGTTAATTACCTGTTCATGTTCTGACACTATTTCAACTTAACCGTTGACCTATCACTTACGACGGATACCATTAGTGTGTAATCTATTTGGAATTCAATCCTACTTTAATGGCCGTCAAGTCGTAAAGAAAAACGATTGTAAAAATGCGGCGGTTGAGTGAATCTCGTCAGATTATCTGGACACTAAAAACCATTCAATTGTGATGTTTTAACGTTTATCGTTTGTTGTTGCATTAAGTGAAATCTTCTGAATCGGGACGTATATGAAAGATGGAGCGAACAGAACATGGCAACATTAGTGCAACATAGTAATAAGCATAAGAATAATCAGCCTTTCAATGTTCCCACTGCTGGGACTCAGGCCTCCTCTCTAGGAGAGGGAATGGGATGTAATCCACCACGCAGGCCCAGTGCGGGTTGGTGAATGTCACATGGCTTCGAATTTTGGTTCTCGGACATGCCGGTTTCCTCACGATGTTTTCCTTCACCGTTTTGAGAGCAGTGGTGATGAAATAAATTACACAAAGTAATGCGCCTGGCTGGGTTTGAACCCGCGAATCGTAAGTCGGGGCCGTTACCACTCGGCCACCACTGCTCTCAACATAATAATAATATAATATAATTTTTGAATTTTTATTTTTATTTTCTATTATAATATTTAAAAATGTAACTAATATGTCAAAATGATAATAAACGGATATAACATAAGTATCCACAACTTTCACACAACGCCATCTGGTCTCAAACTAAGCAGAACTTATGCTGTGAGTACTAGACAACTGATAAACATATTTATTTATTTTTAATACACATATTACAGATAAATTACATCCAGACACAGAAAAAATGTTCGTGCTTATCACACAAATATTTGTCTTGGGTGGGAATCGAACCCATGACCGCCAGCATAGCAGTCAGGGCCACTGACCACTAGACCAACAGGCCAGTCAACAGAGTAAATATTAATATAGAAATCTTACAAAATTACAAACAATCCAAAACTTTATAAATACTTTAGTAATAAACAAGGCACAGAGCTAAGTTAACTTCTTGAGTAGCGTAATTAGAGACACAATAGTAAGACAATAGCGCACGACCGCCGGCGTTCGTGCGGGGATCAACAGCTTAAGCCAGAGCACACTTTCCACAATAAACTGTCCCGACAGCTATTAAAATAGGTTTCTTGTAACTGGCTGCGAATTTCCTCGAATTGCTTTAACTATGGTTACACTTAAGCTGATAACAGTCGAACTGGTGAAACTGGCTGCATTAACATTCGCTCTGATGTAACTTACGCATCGAACAGAAGCCGGCAAAGAGTAATAAAATAGATGGAGTGTCAATCTCTACTTCACACGCACTTGGTGAATTTTTTTAATATCATTTATACTTAGTTACTATTGTGCTGTGCCTGTGTCGAAAGAATATTTATTATTTTATTAAATTTTTCTATTCTAAATAAATTAGTTCTCTAAATTTACTAACGTCTATTTATATATGTCTTTATAATTTCAAAAGCCCAACATGTTTGTAATAGTTGAATATCAGCATAATACTGGTTGGTAACTAAGAGCTCAACTAAGGTAGATTGGCTCTAATTCTAACTAAGCAAAGAATTTAAAAACCAAAGAATAAAGAAAACAAAAAATCTATAATTGACTCGCCATCCGATAAGGTCTAAGTCCATGTCGACGGCGCGTTGTGATTCACGCGCACCTCAAAAACCCGTCACTATAAGTGACTGAAGGAACACGAGTGAATTTTAGTCGGTGACGTTCCCTCTCGCTCCATCCAAAGTGGGATGAAACTTATGAAAATCTTTTGTTGACTCCATCTCAAAAAAGAAAGGTTTGCAATCGGTTTACTTCCAATGTAATTATAACGTTCATGTGATTATTTTGCAAACACATTGAGCAACTAAGTTAAGTATTTATATAATAAGCACTCCATTTCTTCCTTACTCCGCGGCTTATCCATCGAATTGACTAACACATCTAGATTTAAGCCTGTCTAGTATGTTATCTCCTCTAGTCTAAACTAGTATGCGGAATGTAGACAGAATAAAAGGCATGCATTCAATCGTATGCAAATCTATACGGACGTGTAAATTGAACTTAGTATTTGAGATAGTTTAATCAGTGACGAATGAATTCTGATACTTCAAAGTGTTAGAATACCTTTTAAATTTTCTTCAAATCTTTTTAAAAGATTTTTTTTTAAATTTTGCTTGTACTTTCCCACTGCTCAGCAAAGACTTTCCCCAACTTCTTCCAGTTATTCTTTTCTCGAGCCACTTTGAACCAGCCATTGCGGTAGGCATCTAGGTCATCTCGCCAGGTGGAGGAGGTGGATATGACCTAGACTCCTACCGCACAGCACAACCCCCGGGAATAGGTATTCCCAAAAAAAAAGGTATTCCCAAGTTCAAACGATTGTGAAATGAAAAAATAAAGAACATTTTAATTTTATCCCTCACCAATTTATTTTTTGCAGTTTTGTCTTCGTGTTTTCAATCTAGCTTTAGTCAATTGGGTACAGAGGTTAGCTCTGAATCTTTTAGTTCTTAATCTTTTTAAATCTTGCTTCTTACTTTTTATGTGCCGTTTGGGATTTGGCACTGTTTGAAATCACATTGTGTTGCGAGATGGCAGACATTGATTAGATGAGAAATGGCTCACAAGAACTCTCCGTGTAAAGCTTCTAAGTAAGAGAGCGTACTTGCTTGCAAAGTAAAGAATTATGACGATTAAGGGCAACTGTTCTGCAGGCTTCAACAAATGATTTTTCTGTTAGCGTTTCCACCAAACGCTTAGTAAAAAGTGCTTGGCAATGACATTACTTGCGGAGAAGCACGTGACAACTGACGTGATAGGTAATGTCATTGTCCTACTGTTAAGGAACGAACATATTTGAATATAAAGAGTGATGTTTTCCTAAAAACGTCTCTAAAAGGAACTAAGATGTTTCATTGATAAAAATCCCTTTAATCATGAACCTGAAAATATTTAATAAAAATGTCTAGAGATTCGCCGACGGACTAGCGTCCGTGAGCTTGCTGGACATCTACATTTTGTACTTGGCGGAAGCCTGCTGATGTACCATATCTAGAGCATTTTAAAAACCAATTTTTTATATATGTCATAATAATTGATCGTCTAATATTAAAATCTAACTGGTCCAATTCACAAGAAATTACAAAAACTAGACATATCGTTGAGACTTTACTAAATGTTTTATGAAATTTATTTTTACATAAATATTTACATTTAAAAATACTTAACTATAAATACAATAAAAACCCTACGCTAATTACATTTAACTAAAATCAAACTAAAATATTGCGACAAAATACTCTTCCACATCGCTGTCGACTGGTAATGTGCCCAATTGTGACATATTTTTAATCTCCTTCTTATACTCTTAGCTTCTTCTTTAAGAAATATTTAAGTCATTGGTCAGACCTATTTACTACTTCTCAGTCGTACATTCCGAGCAGACCAGCCCCCTAGCCAAGTTACAACCATTTCGTTTCGATTCTCTTTTGCTATGTGACTGAGCGTTGAGATGACGTCAGAATAAAGGAATCGGAGGCGTGGCCTACTCGAGGCGATCAACGAAAAGAGAATCGAAACGAAACGGTTGTAACTTGGCTAGGGGGGGCAGTACTGGGCATGGATCGTCTGGTAGTTTGGTTGCGGCTTTTGCGAGACTTCTCCATCTCTCTCTCTCTATTCTTGGTACTGCGTGTACATTCAAAGATTACTATAAGGTCGTGTATAAAGGCGAGCAAACTCAAAGTTTAGTTTCCTCCCGGAAACTTCTTCTCTTTGACTTCATTCAAAGTGGATATAGCGACCGTTGCTCATACATGAGGTAAATCATCATATATCTGCTCTCTATTTCCTTTAAAATCTCCCAGAAACTATTACAACACCGTCCCATCCACCAGCTAATCATTATAAAACCTGCCGCCAATATCCAGCAGGTGCTGGAATCCTCAATAAAGTTTACTATGACCGGCATCGCGGGGAATGCCGGATGAATGAGAGGCGTGCCTCGAATGTTGGGTCGGCGCCAGACTGACTCGCGGCCCAACCTTGGCTTTGTATGCGCTTGATTGTTAATTGCTGGTGGTTTTTTTGACTGACTGACTCTTTGAGTGATGATTTTATTAGGGAAGGAAGCTTCTTTAACTCTTACCTACTAGCTAACTCGGCAAACGTTGTTCTGCCGTATATACTATCAAAGAAAATACATGGGGGTGTATGTTGAAAAATAGCCTACTACCTTTTCTCAGATCTACCAAGTATATACAAAATTTTTTATGAAAATCTGTCAAGCCGTTTCGGAGGAGTTCAATAACAACACTGTGACACGAGATTTTTATACTATATTTGATGTATCAAGGATGTTACAGATATGGAATTTTGGATCTGAATACGGATATATATCGCTTTTAGCGATAAGACCGCCCATTGTGACACCCTATTTTTGGCCTTGCACAGATTTTAAAGTTATTCTTTTCATATTTTCATACTTTTTGTAATTCTACTATATGTGTGAGGTACGAATAAACGTTTTTTCTTTCTTTCTTTCTTTCTATTAATTTTAAGTTCATAATGTAATTTTTATTTTTGGTGTACAATAAAGAATATATCTATCTATCTATCTATAGGAATAACATTATACCGGTTTTGGATATAAAACTTATTTCGGATTATCCACTAGTTTCGGATAGTTTCGGTTACAGGCATTAGAATGATAAAAGTAAAATAAAAATAGCAAGATTTGATTTTTATTTCTAGTCTAGATTATAATTTGTTTGACCAGGAAAAACAAACAAAAAACCAGTCATCACTAATCAAAGTCTTGCTTTTATCCGAAACTATCCGAAGCATTTATTTCGATTTCGGTTAGGGATATTTTTTATTTCGGTTATCCGATAGTTTCGCTTAACACTACGGAGCTCCATAACATCCCCGTTATATATAATATGATCAACCGAATACTTACGTGTTGCCTTATATGTCTAAAAAAATCAAAAGATGGTGAATATTGAAATGAAATCAAATGGAGATGTCTGGAAAGATTAATTAAGACTAGGGGGGTGACAAATTGTATCTTTATATTGAAAATCCTTCAAATCAGACTTACATTTCAGGTTGCTGGATCAGATGAATTTTCAAAACGTTTCTGTATTCAAGAATTCTGAACTGATTTTGTTGGGTTCTGAAAACTTGAAATATGATGCTGCCGGAGTCTGTGTTTCCTGATAGCTACAGCAGCTACCTAAGGGTGGGCTGGTAACCGTCCGGACTGAGCCCAAGTCGTCGACGGCGCGTAGTGTTCCACGCGCGCCTCAAGGAGATGTCAGCAACCGTAGGGGCCCAGCAGGGTCGAAGCCTGCTGGGACCATGGGTGATGCGAAAGAGATCCCCGGGGCCCTGGCACAATGGCAAAGAAGGAACAGGAGTGGGTTTTTAGTCAGTAAAAGTCTGACACGCCCTCACGCTCCGTCCGAGGGCGGGGGATGTCACTAGATGATTATCCCACCAAGTCTGACACGCCCCCCCGCTCCACCCAAGGGCGGGGATGTCATTAGATGATTATCCCACCAAAAAAAAGCTACCTAAGGGTCTATAACAGCTCGTTCACGACCTTGCCGGTGCGGCGAGCGAAAAAATTAAAAGTATGAAAATGTTTGAAGCACGCCACGAGTCGCTGCTCATAGCGAAAAAGCGCGCGGTTTTCTCAGAGCGAATCGCTACAGCGGCGAGCGGTGAGGTGAGCGGCGGCAATAAAAGTACCAGCGACTATGTGCGACGCCACGAAACAGAGCGGCGCGAACAGCGTTGTAGGAGTGACGTACTCAGTGACGAGGGAAAAAAAAAAGAAATATTTTAAATATACTTCTGTGCTGCAGAATATAATCAAAAGTTTTCAAACTCATTCTTGTGTACTCATAAAACTTATCTGGATATTTTCTGTAATCTTCGTATAGGTGACGAAATTCGCCATTTAATCACCGATCTCATCATATTAAGAATATCTTGTTTAAAAATATATTGCTTTCTAAACAGAGAAGGTTCATTTTGATAATGCATTATTTTGAGCACGTTCTGACTACCTAAATACGTCCACCGCGGCCGCCGCCGGCGCCGCTCGGGTTCGTGGCGTGCAATTCGCCCCGCTTGCCGCCGCCGCGCCACCCGCCGCTCCGCTCGCCGCTAAGACCGAAGTCGTGAACAGGCCGTAAGGCAAGAGTCAATAGTTACATCTACGCAAGTGTGCTCCACCATCGACTACATCATCGTTTACCATCAAGTGAGAAAGTCGTCAAGCGCGAGCCTATCAATAATATAAAAAAAAAATATGTCACGGCACCTATGATTGGTGAACGATGACTTGGTGATGGTTGCGGGAATCCGATGGATGCGAGACGCAAAGGACCAGTCGTTATGGCGACACTTGGGGGAGTCCTATGTCCAACCGTGGATGTCTTTCGGCTGAAATAATGACCTATGGTTGAAACAGAAATTATTTCCATTTTCAAACATAATTCCATAGTCAAGTATCGCACAACACAATGGGGACCTTGAACACGTGCTTACTAACAAACCACAAGAAATGACATCCTTTAAAGGTTTCAAATTCAAAGCGTATGTTTTTATGAGGTGAAATGGTTCATTCCTCAAATGTCACAGTAAGTGTTTCCTTTCATTCATGTTAAGAGGGCTCTTCCCGGTCCATCTTATCGTAACCTGAGCATGGTTTAAAAGTTGTTTTTTAATCCAATGGAAAGTTTGAGAATCAAAGTTACCGACATAGCCCGAATAATCGCCAAACTTAAGTGGAAGTGGGCAGGTTACACTGCTCGTAGAACAGTTGGCCGATGGGGACGAAAGCTTCTGGAGTGGCGACCACGTACCGGAAGACGAAGCGTTGGAAAACCTCCGATGCGAGATGCATAAGATCGGTAATTATGCCGACACTTGGGGGAAGCCCATGACCAACAGTGGACGTCTTTCAGCTGAAATGATGATGATGATGAAAGTTTGATAAAGAAGCATCGCGAAAAAGAGAGATAACACCTGAACGCTCTGTTGGCATTCGGTAATCTGTCATTTTGTCGAATATTTTACAAAACAAGTTTTTAGAAAAAAAAATCGTCATTCAGAATCTCGATTAAATGTGCAAGGTTTTCTATAGATACGAGTATAAGTATCTTTTTAAAAGTTTTATTTAGGAGTACCTTATGAAAGGCCAAAATAGCAGAGCATTTTCAGAGGTCTTTACTGGATTAGTTTTACACAAAATGTTTTAATTTCAATGGAAACCTAGATAATATCCACAAGGTATCGGTATTACCAAAATATCTGGAGAAAGATATGTAATAACGTCATAATCACATAAGAGCCGTTGTATGGAAATGTATTTTGGGTTGGACGCTCTTAACTTCTTGAGTAGCGTAATTAGAGACACAATAGTAAGACAATAGCGCACGACCGCCGGCGTTCGTGCGGGGATCAACAGCTTAAGGGAAATATAAGAAGATACTATAAGTATGGAAGCCGAACAGCTACAAAAACAATTACCTCTGAATGCAACAGGTGGCTTAGAGCCAAAACTGAATGCGTCTTACATTCTTATCGCCACAAAATTAACTCTTAGTTAGATACCTTAAAGTTTAAGTTCCAATGATAACAGCAAAGGCTGATGTGACGTTATGAGATGGGAGGTAAGAGTGCGACAGTTGTCAAAATGACAACGAACTCATTTTGGCGAGTAGCCAAGTAGTGAGAGATAAAAGGGGTATTTTTAGTTTTATCGAGTGTTACAAATTGGTTAACGATTTAGGTAACTAGGATATAGGAATTGTGTCACTAGTTTTGTGTACTTTTGTATCAATAAGGTTGGTAGATTGAATCCGATGGTTGCAAGACGCATAGTACCTTTCGTCGTGGCGACACTTGGGGAAGGCCTATGTCCTAACGTCTTTCGGCTGAAAACATCTGTTTTATTTTTTTTAAATAATTTTCATGTTAAATTCTTACAGGAGCGCAAAAGTACCTACGTATTGTTTTTAAGGTATTCAGGGTTCATAGAAAATTTCATCATCTCGTACTTTTTTCTAGATTGAAATGATAAATATTTCGGACGATGAAGTTGTTATTTTGAGATCCCAGTTTAATTTGTACAAGAATTGTCCTGTCAAACCTGATATTATAAAGGTGAAAGTGTGTTTGTATGTTTGTTACTTCTTTACGCGTAAACGGCTGAACGGATTTGAATAAAATTTGGCAAATACGATACTTTTTATCCCGGGAGTATGTTCCCTTGGGATAATTTTCTATTTTTACGAGGGTGAGGCGGCTGAGAAAAGTTGAACAAAAAAATGGAACCTTAGGTACCTCACAAATACGAACCAAAAACAAGCCTAAAAAAATCTCACCCGCCGAATAGCCAATCAACAGTCCATAAAATGAAGCCAAAACATTGTTCCAATAGACACGAATAGAGGAAACGAGTAAACACACATAACTTTTTATTTTCACGGATCGTCGGTCTCGAGGCACGGTCCACGGTGAAGTTGGTTGGAACTTTTTTCAATCAATACGGATTTTTCATTACGTCTGTTAGGATTTACACGAAGCGGTAAATATTGAGGCACAGAGGCACAGAGACACACCACACACAATTCTTTTCGTGTGATTGATTGTTTGTTTGTTTGTAGATTAGTTTTTGATGTGATTCATCAGCCGAAAGACGTCCACTGCTAGACATAGGCCTCCCCCAAGCGTCTCCACAACGACCGATTCTGTGCGTCTCGCATCCACCGCACTCCCACGACTCTCACCAGGTCGATGATGATGATGTTTGATGTGATTATAATAATAATAATAAATCATTTATTATCAGGCATCTTGTCCCATATATACATACCTTACTGACACTGTATAGCGTAAATACAATTTATCGTTAGTAAATAAGACTTAGGACTATGATAGTAACACTTCACATTGCACTATGTACACTTCGTGCTGTTCTGTGGCACCTGTCCGCGGAAGCGACGGTACACCACGCCCTGCGGCTAAAAGTCTTCCTTCAGCATGAGGGGCAGGAAAGTGTTCGGGACTCGCACAACGGACGCCTTGAAATTGACGTTTCGGTGCGACTCCAACAGCGGTACCCTCAGTGCGAACTTTGTCTTTTGATACAGATAATAGAATATAATAAATTTATTGTACACCAAAAAAGTACAACTTATACACAAACTTAAATCTATGGATACAATGGCGGTCTTATGGCTGACAGTGATATCTACCAGACAACCTTAGGATGGATCGTAAGAACTTAAAATAGTACAGAGGGTGGTTTGCGGTGTACTGCTAATATATTAATCAGACATTACACTATAGATAAACATATATATATAAAATAATTATAAAAAATAGTTTATTTTAAGTTTAATATTGTTTAATTCATTAACGCTCAGGCGGTAGCCGGCGCCCGCAAGCCATTGTCTTAAAAAGTGGGTAGTCTTAACAATTGTACAAAATGCCAATGCAAGATTGTGTGTAGACAGAAAATTGGTGGATTGTCTTCGTGTTATCGCTTCGTCGTTTATACCGCGTACATCGAAGGACTGGAACAGTTTTTTTACTGGCCAGAGTGAAGAGGCTCTTAATAAACTAGTCCGCCTCACCATCAATGATGGCATCACTGCTTACCATCAGAGATCGTAGTCAAGCACTGGATGATATAAAGAAAAAAAAAAAAATATTAAGGGTGTTTTAAGCAGCCAAAATTGGCTTGAGCAGTTGAATATAATCATGATGTTTTAATAGTATGTTATATTAATAGTGGATGCGATAAGAAAACTTCTTAAAATTCAGACAGACATAGGGCTTTGAATCTTTTCAGGCTTTTCTTTTAAAATGGCATCTTAATTCAAAATTCTCATATCCTCGAAGGAAAATATTATATCCTGAATTCTTTGTGCATTCAATCATAAAATTGAATTGTGGTCTTCTCTCTGTGCTCTCTGCCCCCCAGCTTTCGAACAAATAGAAAATCCTGTAAATCCATTACGATCCACAAAGTGCTTTTCCCCAAGAACATGGCGATATCTATCCTTTAAAAACATAACCCCTACAAATGAAAACATTCCAAGGATCTTTCCAATAACTCAAGGTTCACCCCAACACCAATAAGAAAGCCATAATGCAACAAGTGGTAACCCTAGCTTACAATAAAGAAAAACACAGAAGGATCACTTCTGAAAACACTATAATCTTCTGCAATGCTCTTACGTCAACTTT
Source organism: Mythimna impura (assembly GCA_905147345.3). NCBI lineage: Eukaryota > Metazoa > Arthropoda > Insecta > Lepidoptera > Noctuidae > Mythimna > Mythimna impura. The sequence goes on from LR990344.1 coordinate 2,887,670, forward strand.
TTTGGGGCTATCACAGGATATCTTCTTCTTTCGTACCTATCTATTAATTAGATCGCAGCATAATAGGTGTTAAGCGAATAGATCGTGTTAGAAACACCACGCTGCACTCCATAACCTCATGTAGCAGATGTCGGGTAAAAACAGCCAGGCTGTAGTAGGAGTGAGCTGGCCACGTCGCACGAAAGCATCCGGACAGATGAGTGAGGATCGTCACTCACTGGACGCCTTAATAAAAGAAGATGGAAGAACTTTGTAAGGAAGTTCGTCATTATTTCATGGTGAATAAGTAACCTTGAGTTTAAGACAAACTCTCTTAACCGACTGCGGACTCAGGTTGGCCGCTGTAAAAATAATTTGGCCAAATGGGGCTTCATCGACCCATCTCTAACACAGTGCCAGTGTGGAGCCGCTGCACAGGACATGCGTCATTTGCTATGCTGTCCATCCTGCACAACCACCTGCAGTTTTCAGCATCTATACGAGGCCAATAACAGAACCGTAGAGATTGCCAAATACTGGTCAGATAAAATTTAGTTAGAGTACATCGACACGAAAAGAAGAAGAAGAAGAATCGTAACCTTGAATTAAAACAGAATAAACAAATAAATAACGATCTTTTCATTGATCATTATGTATCTTCATCCATTGGCTTTGTCTACGATAGGTTTGTACCAAAACCTTCGTTCAAGTTTGACTTTCTGCCCGTACATCTCTACTGATGGTGTCAGCAGCTGTGACCCACTTTTTGTGTCAAGGTTACCTTCCGGAGCAACAAGTACAGCCTAGTTACTCTCCGTGAAAGTGTTCGTGATAATCAAACATGGCCGTATAACTTTTATTGGGTTAGAACAATAACTTTATTGGTAAAGGGGTAAGATTGCTTGAGAATGTTACTTGGTGGGAATTGATTGGTTTTTGGACTAAAATGTTTGTTTGTATGTGAAGTGTTTTTATATATATGTAAAGGTTTGCGTTTGACTACTATCTCACCCGCGATAAGCCACGATATGGTCGACGAGGAAGCACGCTTGCCTAGAAGTAACCTATTCACTCTTGACTTAAAGACCCTCAGGTGTAGATATCAGGAAATAGACTCCGGCAGGGAACTCCACTCCTTAGATGTGCGATAAATATGAGTGGTTTGTCCACCATGTACCGGTGGCGTATTGGTTTTATGCAGACGGCAAACAACGAAAAATATTCCCTCTTGAACTTAACCATGGAAAATTTTGTTCATTACAAAGAAAAAATAACTATGAAAGTTATAAATCCATTGTTTAAATTTGTAATAAAAAACTGTCACAGTTCATATAACTCACTCGATTGTGGTTAGTCTTTAATTGCGGTTTCTTTCGGAAACGACTATTTGTCACGCCAGGAATTGACTAATATTTCATGCGTCCTTAATTATTACTTATCCATGAGTCATTTTTATCATTGACTAACAAATGGTTATGTGAATTAAAGTAATTTTAGAAAGCATTTATGTTTATACGTCGTTAGTAACACTGATAGGACATAACACATCTATCTGAATTATTGTGTCAATGTGTTATCATCTGAATTATTCCAGAGTTACTATGGCCCTGAAGGAACACCGATGGGTTTTATGGTCAATAAAAGGCTGTCACTTTCTTGCGCTTTACTCAGAGTGGGACAAAGTTATTTTCGTTAAATACATTGTTTTGAAATTGCGACTGAGGTAGAATTCACCAGCACCGCAGGCGTTGAGTGCTGCAGTGACAACTACGTGTTTCAGAAGACGTTTTTCAATACACTTACGTAGAAAGAAGTAAGTAGGGGCTGCGACTCGTGGGGGCTGCTTGGCACCCAGCCTTATACGATACATGTAATTAATTGTGGCGGGGGCTCGCTGGCATACTTTTCCGCACTAGTGTAAAAAACAGAAAATTGCATGCCTAAAAGCGGTAGAGGTAGGAACAAGAATCAAAGCGTTTATTTCAAAGAAACGATTAACAGACACTTTTGAATTAATAAAAAAGTCAGAGTATGTTTTCGAGTAAGAGCGGTTTCGCAGTGCGGCCGATCCGAACCCGTCAAAATACGGTTTAGAGTAGTCTTAGAACTATTTCTATATTAGTTTACCCACTGGAGTAGAACACATGAAAAGGGAAGGGTATCGGATTCGGATCTCAAGAAACCGCTCTAAGTTTGTTGAAAATATATTATTCCGTTTCCGATATCCTCAGTATCTAATATATTGCGTGGTTATTACATAAATGTAAAGAAAATCGGGGCTGACTACGTTTTGAGGTAACGCTAAAACAACAACCTTTCTAAATTCCGTCCCACCGTATTATAATCATTCCAACTTTGAATATTATATACAGGGGCGCCGACTCCGTGGGTGCTTGGCGGCTCGAGCACCCATGAGAAATAAACAGTAGGTGCTGAGCACCCATGCGAATAGATATCAAGAAACAGATTACTAATCGCCTTTTAGGTTACGTATAAATTATAATATTTCTTGATAATAAAAACTAGTTTAATTTTTATTTAATGGTTTCATTTTATATTTTTATCAAACATAATTAGTAATTAAGTACGCAGTATGTAAGTATGACATTTATTTATTTGTCGGTCGATCAGTGTGCATTTCTCTTCTCACACTTCGCCACTTTTTCGAGTCCATCAAATGAGCATGAGTACCCATAAGGTTTTCTAAAAGTTGGCGCCCCTGATTATATAACATAACAAATTGAATTCATTCACAAATAATGGCATAACCAAAAACCGGCAGAGAACTGGAGATACTAATAATGTCTAATGAATAAACATGATTGAATTGGACATCATTAGTAAGCACATCTAGATGTCCTTTAAAATATAATGATCTTTATATCAGCTTCTATATAACGACAATTTTAGTTTTATTCGTTTTTCGTGATGAGCTTGACTTTGAAGCTTATCTAAAATAGTTATTATTTACAGTAAGAGTGGAATTCCCTGCCGGAGTCTGTGTTTCCTGATAGCTACAACCTAGGGTCTTAGGGTCTTTAAGTCAAGAGTGAATACCTAGGTTACTTCCAAGCAAGCGTGCTCCATTGTCGATCACATCGTCGCTTTCCATCAGCCCCCCTAGCCAAGTTACAACTGTTTCGCTTGCGTCGAACGCCTCGAGTAGGCCACGCCTCCGATCCCTTTGTTCTGACGTCATCTCAACGCTCAGTCACGTGGTCAGAACAAAGGAATCGGAGGCGTGGCCTACTCGAGGCGTTCGACGGAAATGAAACGGTCGTAACTTGGCTAGGGGGGTAGGTGAGATAGTCGTCAAGCGCGAGCTTATCTACACTAATATTATAAAGTGATAAAGTTAATTTTTTGTTTTCATGTTTTTTTGTTTGTAGGAGGTAATCTCTGAAAGTACTGGTCCGATTGCTAAAATTTTTTCACCCATAGAAAGCTGCTTTGTTCTTTGTTCTTGACATAGGCTATATTTTATGTACACGGGTGAAGCCGTGGGCAAAAGCTAGTCGATAATATAAAGAGAATGATTATGTCATGGCATCTACGATTGTAAATATTGACCAAGTCTAAATAGGATCGGATCAATGGATGGGGTCGGAATCACCACCTGTTAACACCGGTTAAACGTGTTTTCTATTAAACCAAGGTACCCAAAAATAAAATTATAATACTTAACAATCAAATAATTTTCATTATTTCCTGTGGCAACATAGTAGGTACTTTACTACTTTGGCTTCCCGTTTCATATCTCACAGAAACCGTATTTTTTTTTCTTAAATGACATAAACTAATGCTTGACTGCGAACCCACATGATGGTAAGCAGTGATGTAATCGTTGATGGTGAAGCGCACTAGTTTATTACGAGCCTATTTACTCTAGCCTTGAAGACACCTAAATTATAATCGGACGGGAAGACCGCTGTAGGTAAACTGTTCCAGTTCTTCGATGTACGCGGTATAAGCGACGAGATGAAACGCTTAGTTAGGACCGTGGACGTTATTCCTAATATAATTGAACTATATAGATTCCATGACCCTCAGTTATGGTTGTTTTATATTGGTGAAATAATTGTCAGATCAATACCTACTTCACGAGATAATATCCCACAAAATAAACTATTTAATTCCCTTAAGTGCAAATTAAGTCGCCGTAAACAAGTGATTTTAAAAATCCAACTCCATATTCTCCAACTTAGCCTCAATAAAATCTCTAAGAGCCCATTCAAGAAGCCTATTCCATCGTAGAGCATTACGGTCTCGTCCCAAATCTCACCAGTGTGCCGACGACCCCGCGACGAGGTCACTTGTTGAGCTGAGAGCGAAAGTGGTCCTACTTGTCTGCCGTAACATTAGTAGTGGTCAAACGAAACCGAAAGTACTATGGGGGAATTTAAGTTGTTTGGGTTTTTTTTTAGTGTTGATAGAAATGGTTTGTTTTGGACGCCAGATGTTGGGAAAGTGGAACATGTTTATTAGTAGTAGGCATATAGTCTTTATTGTAAACCATAAAAATTACAGTAGGAACAGTAGGGGAGGAGGGGGGGGGGCGTGTTTTTTACAGTAGGGTATATACTGGCAAGGAATATTATGTTGCTTTTTTTGTTGAAGTGGGAAATCATCTAATGTCTTCTCTCGTTGTAGGGCGGAGCGGGATGGAGTGTCAGTGTTTTACTGACTAAAACCACCCCTATGTACTGTAGCTGCCCTTTGCATTCTAGGGCTACGGGTTACCTTTTTAGAAGTCCCTATGGCCCTAGTAGGCATCGGCCCTGCTGAGCCCCTACAGTTTTGCTGATCTCTTTGAGGCGCGCGTGGAACACTACGCGCCGTCGACGACTCGGGCTCGGTACAGACGCCCGGACGGCGAGTTACCTATTGCTCATCGTTTACGGTGGCTGGTATTTGGGGTCGGGGTCTCGGCGGCGGGGACTATAACTCGTGAGGAAGCCCTCACGCGTTATTTAAGTTGCGTCTAAGATGGAGAGAATAGAATTGGCACTGGTCGATACATTCTTGGGTAACTTTCGGTAGAATCGTGATCGTGTTATGAGCGATGACCGGCAAAAGGCTGCAAGAAATCGGATAAAAACGATTAACATCGTGAGAAAACCAACACATCTTAGAACAAAACAATCTAAGACATGTGAAATTAATTGGTCCATGCTCGATCCCCGCGTAGTGGATTACGGCCCACTCCATCGTGAATCCCAGTTGTGGGAAATTTATGGACTGTTGACTATGTTGCAGCGTAGTATCGCGGTTTGGAAGAATCTAAATATATATATATATTATTTGATATAAACTAGTGCTTGACTGCAATCCCACCTGATGGTAAGCAGTGATGCAATCGTTGATGGTGAGGCGCACTAGTTTATTAAGAGCCTATTCACTCTAGCCTTGAAGACACCTAAATTATAGTTGAACGGGAAGACCGCCGCAGGCAAATTGTTCCAGTCCTAATACAACACTACAATATTCACTGATTAATCACGAAATCTCAGAAACTATAACACCTACAAACTAAAAATTTGGCAGGGGTAGGTTTCTTATAGGGTGTAGACATCTGCTAAGAACGGATTTTACGAAACTCCACCCTTAAGGGGGTAAAACGGGGGTTGGAAGATTGTATGGAGAAACCTACTTTTACGCGGGTGAAACCGCTGGCAGAAGCTAGTGTGTTATATTCTTAGTGTTTTATTCTTATGACTAGCTAATTCAATGTTGCCTGTAAACAGCTCTTATAAAGACTACCATAGTAACATAACAACCTCCATGGAAGAACACTTCACCGATTTAAATGTCAATACATCAAATTGTCTATGTCATACGTCAGTGGGAGTTGTTTACTTTGTCTCGCCTTGTTCTAATATACATACAATAAATAATATAATAATAATACAAATACGTTATAATAGGCTTTGATCAATATTTTCTATAAACTGTGTATTTTTGTAAATACTTTTTAAGTTTTCATTCGGAGTGAAAAGTGGAACTTAAATTTCATTCAAGCTGTGCGTTAGATTCCTTGTGATAGTGTTTTACGGAAGTGTTTTTGCTGAGGTTGGTTGTAATTCTTTGAATTTATTATGAGAAGTAGGGTTCTAGAATATGAACTGTCGAAGTTTTTTATAGGAAATCTCAAAAATAAAAAAAATACTCGATAAATTCTTTCACAGGCACTTTTGAATTGTCAAGGTCAGTCTGTCACCCAAAAGATTTTTATTTATTTATCTAACTTTTTGACAGTTCGCTTCCTCCCCAGAAAGGTTAACAGAATGCTTACAGACTAAAAAAAAAGTGATATAAAGAGTGTAATATAATCAAATTGCAATTTGATACTATTACATATTGTTTGTTTGTTATTGCTAAGGGTATTTGCAAGTTGCAAAGCATAGATCTCTATGAAGAACGTAAAACGTACGGTAAGGCGAGTAACCACCCTTACGCTATAGAAACCTCTACGGTCCGGATTAAGCGTTTCGCCTTGTCATTAATACCGCGTACATCGAAGGACTGGAACAATTTGCCTGCTGCGGTCATCCCATCCGATTATAATTTGGGTGTTTTCAAGGCTAGAGTGAATAGGCTCTTAATAAACTAGTGCGCCTCACCATCAACGATTGCATCACTGCTTACCATCAGGTGGGATCGTAATCAAGCACTAGCTGCCGCGTTTAATTAAAAAAAAAAATGTTTCATATCTTTATTTTTTTCGGTTTTTTATTTCGTTTTCTTTTTTACCTTTCGTTCCAAATATTGAGGTCTAACTTCTTCATACCAGGTGTATATAAACTGATAGATCTATATAACAGGACAGGATGGGAACTGCCCTGTGATCACAGCTTGACCCGATTCGACCTTCAGAATATTTTTACCTTATTCCTTTGATGTTTTTCTTCCTTCCCTGCCCTTAGATCTTGGATCCGATTATCCTTCGATAAAATTAGCTCGGCAGTTTTCTACACTTCTCTTAGCTTTGAAGATTCCTATATTACTTTTTATGTGGACCTTAAAGAAGGTTTAATGTCCTAGACGGTTTTGTTATAATTATATAAGTTTTTAAGTAGTCATTGGAGCATATTTTTCGTATTATTCAACTAATAATAACAGTCTATGATCATCAATTATTCTTCCAAGTAGGTATAATTCTTGGACATTCACTTTTTAGCTATTTAGGAGGCCATTGAGTGGGAGGGGAACGTTAGAAAGAGTTACTGCGGCCCTGGAGGAACGCAAAGGGCATCTGAAGGAACTCCCTGACACTCTCTCGCTTCACAAAGAGTGTGAGAAGTTATTTTATGATTTCTCAACCCAAAAAGGAAATAAAAGGGGCCGTTGTATAGTAATGGACTTATATAGGGTACGTTGAATTAATTTTGTCCTTCAGGTATAATCAAGTTTGTTCTATTTTATAACTGTACCCTAGGTATTTGCACGTCCACTGCATTAACCACAATGGATTGGACGTTTCCGTTTGGCTACGAAGAATTCGTAAAGGAATTGACTGCGAATTGGTTCCAATTTGTTTTTGGGTCATCTTCGTCTTATTTGTCTTGGCGTATTGGCTGGTTTGGCAAATGTTTGCCAAATGTGGGTGTGGTTTGTTGTTTGTTTGCGGCAGTCTATGTTTTTTAGAGCTTGAAGTCTCGTGACCAGTCGTGACATAATTTTTGAACGGGTTATCGGTGTGTGATGCGTATAGATTCTATGGCTATGTATTATTATTATTAATTTAATGGAATTCGACAGGCGAGGCGTGCAATTTAAATATATCTGTGTGTTTAATTTACAAAATTATAATAAGTAAAAGGCTGCGCTTACGCTCGCTAATACAATACTCATCCAAGATAATTTTAATCATTATGACAATAGAACATGAAACTTATTATTTTCTTTTGTCCACAGGGCGCTACCAGTGATCAAGTCTCCCGTACCAGCATGTAGTAGTCAGTGAACGATAAAACACAAATTTAAATTCGCGTTCTAACTAATACAAAGATGGCCGATGTTCTCGAAATCGACCCCGTGGACGATGACCTCGGTTATGATTACGATACAACAAAGATCCCGGATATCATTGCCCCCGACGAAATGATCGAATCTGGGTACCAAGAGGGGTCTGAACAAAGTTATGGGGACCGTAGGGATTCGAAAGAGGGTTTTGGGGGCGAAGGGGACTCGGACAGTGGTGTGGATGGGGTGAGCAGTGGCTGTAGTGTAGCGGATGACTGTCCAGTGGTGTCGATCAACGATGTGGTGGCTTACTACGATGACATTCGTCCAAGGAGACGGCATGTTCCGCAGCTCAGCTTCTATAACGTGGACATCGAGCGATTGGCCATGGATGCTCTTGTTCAGGTGAGTTTAGCAATTATTTTTTTATGGAATATCTTGATTATACCATTGATCATTTGGTCTACATTTAAGATAGTAAAGTACTTTGTTTTCTAGTCCTTGGGAGATCACAGTATAAGTGGACGTAAAAACATATTATTTGCTAAGTACCTAGAAATGTCAGTGTTAGTTGGAAGCTATATTTCGTAACAAAATGCCGGACGTAGTTCTGACCAGTTTATCTATAAGTATCAGAGTACAAATGAGGTACCATTACCCCATTTGTCTTACCTTGGCTATTCGAATGACCTTTATAATGAAGGTTACTTGATTAATATGCACTTCGGCACTAACAACACTACCATTCTTTAAACCCAAGAAAGAAAAGAAACTATAAAGAGTGAACGTATAAGGATATATTGCACGAAATAATTCCTGCAATTTATTCTTATATGTTCACTTTATGGACATTAATAACAAATAATTTTCTTGATGATACTTGAAGATGTCGTGACGAGGTTTATGAATTTGAATGTGAATGATAATAAAAGTAGAAGAAGACAAGAGATACAATGAATGGCAAGTATGAAAGGTGGTATGGCTAGAAAGGTGACTATTGAGACTAAGAATGTGACGGAACTGGTTATATCGGAACCGAAGTCGGAACCGGAGTTTTTAAATTTGGTTTATTGGAATCGGAACCAAAAAGTGAAGGCGGAGGCAGAAGCGTCAAATGAAACATTACTAAAACTAAATAAAAACTCGAATAATTATTAATGAAGAGCAAATTCACAGCATTCCAAAAACAAAACTATAAGTGAAAAAATAATCGATAGAAGACACGGAGGAGGGAAGTTACCCGCGCGACAAGTATACACATGTTTGTATCTCCGATATACATTCCGCTGAATATTTATCGGAACCAAAATCGGAATTGAAGGTGCAAAATCAATCGGAAGTTCCGAACTTTCGGAATCCGAATCGAACTTCCGTAACAATTCTGATTGAGACAACTGCAACAAATAGAAATATATAATTATCCATGTAAGAAGAAAACATGGTGCACCGACCATAAATAAATTGTGATAAAGACAAGGTAAATGATAATGCAGCGTTGGAAGGCCTCCCACAAGGTGGACCGATGACCTGGTGAGGGTCGCGGGAATCCGATGGATGCGAGACGCACAGGACTGGTCATTGTGGTGACATTTGGGGGAGGCCTATGTCTAACAGTGGACGTCTTTCGGCTGAAATGATGATGATGATGAAATGATAATAAAATACTTTTTCGTGCCATAATAGCAAAACGAAAATAAAGAATTACACAACCGTGTACCAGGGAAGCATAGATATGTATGTAGCAAGCGATCTCATTGCTCACTTCAATATGCAAAGCATTTGCTCTCTCAATTAGAACGGAGTTATTTCCGTACGATCTCTTGACAATGACAGAATAAGAAATACGGAACAAGACTATGTATGTTGGTTTTACTAAAGGGAAAGAATTTTTATATCCTGCATGCGTAATGACAATCTCTTCTAGTTTTAATGCAAATACACGGTGAATTTTTATATCTTGGGCCTTACTATGATGAAAGAGGGATGGAGCTATAGAGCTTATATAACTCCATCTCTTTAACTCGTCAAATGAATCGCGTTAAGTGCTTGTTGGTTGGGTCTCTGTAGTGACATTTTACTGTGCTTTAAATACACTATTCTGTGTTCTTCGACTCCTATAGTCTAAGAACCTGGTGTATTTTAAGACGGTCTCGTAAGCAAGCACATTTAAAAGTCATTAACACAGAAACGGTACTGTAGTAAATATAAGAGCTAACTTGTATTTTATGTATTCTCTAGGAAGTTGTGGAGCTTCAATAATGTAAAAAATGTACTGCAATTCTTACGTAATATTTTGTAAGAACTCTTTTTTGGTTCAATTCAAATGATTAGCTCTATAAGGCAACTTATCTAAAAAGGAATACCTAAAAAGCATGAAAGATAAAAATATACATAAAATTCGCATTAACGATGTTACTAAGAAAATTAATTAGCATTGCAACAAATATCGTTACATATCAATTTTAAAGCCGACCTCGGCACATTACGATATTGGCTTTTTAAATAAAAATCTTTCTGCAGTGGAATGACCTCTAGTCTATAATTATGTATGATTTGAGAAATTTTTAATCATATTATTGAATTCATTATCTGGTTAACATAGAAGTTAATTTAATTAAAACTTGCTGTGATATATGAGGTATCTTCTGCGGGTTTTGCAACTTTTACTTTAGTAAAAACGTATGTTTCTTTTGCAATATGGCTTTTGTCTAAGATTCTAATATCAGTGCAGCATTAAAAGTCCCAATCGAGTCTTTTTGCAGATTTCTCTGAACTGTCAAAGTAATTTTGCTGCGAATTATTAAAAAAATCATTAAACATGATGATTTGACTGGACATGAACTAACATAATATTCTTAATATTCTCAAGAAAGTCCAGATTATTTTGAACAAATTTTTACTACCCACTATTTTGTATACTTAATAATATTTTTGATCCGATACAGTTTTTTTAACATCGGTATTTTATTTTAGTTAGATTTTTTTTTAGTTAGTTTATTGTTTTTACCTTCTATTCATTCTTTTTCTTAATGATCACACTAGTCTTTGTCATAATTTTTTGTAATTCAGGCAACAAAGGTACAGGCTGTTTTTGGTTTGGATGGATAAGTAAAATAAATTATAAAACTGTCCAAACAATTCCAGTCTTCATCCTTTGAAACTTCTTTCAACAGCAGCACACGGTGTAGTGAATATAACATGAAATAGTTATATAAGACTAACTTTGTTACAAAACGTATGTTTAGCTCAGTCGGATCGGTACCTTTCTCTTAATGTTGTGTGCTGTGCCGAGATGGATTATATTAGTATTACGTAAAGCTGTTGGCTTTTGTTGCTGCTTCATTTTGTACCTCTGGATTAGTTGAATTGAATTTGATTGAGCAAAATGTTGGTTACAAATGTTCAGTTGCTTACAAAAGTTTTCATATATCATCACCGTGTGTTTCGTTTGATCTGTTACTTTTGTGATCGGCCATTATTCTTTTTACTATCCTTGTTTCCTAGTTCAGTATTGACCGCAGTAAGCAGTTCATCAGAACTGCTTACTGCAGTCTGCTGGTTTGTAATCTGCTGGCAGATTTTAAAATCTGCCAGCATATTTTCTGTCATCTCCAGGTTAAACGGTTGCTACTACAGGATCTTTGTGAATTCCAGAGTACCATTCGAGTCAATAGTTTCGTTTCAGTTCTTTTTTTCTTCAACTTTCATACAACGCTATCTAGTCCCAAAACTAAGCAGAACCTATGCTATGAGTACTAGACAACAAATAAATATACTTATATATTTCTAATTACATACATATCATAGATAAATTACACCCTGGTAAATTTATTAATTCATATTAGAAAATGTGTTGCTCAAACCCCAAGAGCAAGGACAAGAAGACGATAATTTGTTAACTTGATTTCGACATTCAAAAAACACCTACTTAAATAGTAATTGTTCAAATGATGATAGACATTACAGTGGTCTTTTGTTAGTACCTGCAATAGCACATAGTCATCGTTCTCACAGTCTGACGTATGTAGATAATGACGTAGCATCATTTTTAACAGTGAAAGTGACATCTAAGTGGGTAATATCAAGTTGTGCACTAAACGTATCAAGTTTTTACTACTTGAAAATTTTAGAGACTGTTTTTTTTGTATTCTTCTTAATATGCAAGTACATACTAATGTTGTCTTGTCTGATAAACACTGGTTTGCATAAACTAAGTTAACTAACATTGCTTCACATAAAACTTGACATTTACAGATGCTTCGTGAATACTATCTGCCCTTGTCATTTATATTTCAATTGAGTGAAAGGTCGAATGATTTTAGCACTTTTTAAGTAAAAGGGAGAACCTTAATTATTATTATACGAGACAGAAGATAGAAAAGTTACAATATGGATAATTTTTTATGTAGTGCACCTGGATAAAATGGTTCATACGGGAAAGCGTTTGCCCAAAAGTGTGGGACAGTTCAGACTAACCGAAAAAAAGAAACAGGTAACTGGCGTCTTACAGTGTTAAAAATTATGACGCAATTTTATTACAACGGATACGAGTGCTCTGGCTACAATAAATTCCGGTTGGTAAGTTATAGACGTCGGATTTTAAAACTACAGATTATCTCCCGCATCCACGAGATGTAGATATTCTGGTTTTACACTGAGCGTCTGCTCTCGGTCGCGTAAACCTGTTTTTTTTAATTTTATAATATGATGTCATCAAACTACAGGTGGACGTTGATTCACTTTTGTTTTGCTGTTATGCTAGTAACGTAATGTTTTAAATGCATCCGATTTTATTGTCTTTAATGTGTGACAGCTGAAAAATTTTGGTTCAAGTTGTTCCCGGCTTTTGGTTTTAGTCTTATTTGTGCTTACATTTTCCTTGTCTTAGCCTATTCAGTCCCACTTCCGGACAAAGCCTCTTTCCACTCTTCATCTTTCGCGGGCCCATGCTTCCTTCTTCCAGTTCTGACGAAATCGGTCTAGTGCGTCTCGCCATCTCTTTCATAAAAATATTTTTCGGTATTTTTATAGATAATCTTTCTATTTGTAACCATGCCCTTTTAGTATCGATATTTTCAGCACTATTAACGGTAACGTCACACGTATTTCCAGGTACTGTTTCGCCTATATGTCAGATGCCTTTCTTAACAGTTACAGCAGTTGCCTCCCAGAAAGAAACAAATCCACAACCACTGTTAGCTTTTAGCCTTTACAATAGCTTCCAATTTTTAGTCATTACTACAGCTAGCTCTTAGGACAGGCATAGAAACTAAACTACAAAACATGAAACCAATGGTGCTTGCCAAGTTGTAGCATCGAACTGGGGCATAATGTTACGTCACCGCCTTTCATCATGGCGGTAAGTGATTTAGCTTTAGAGAATAGGAACGGATGGTGGATACTGTATTAAGTACTAGACTTTTGTAATAATCTAAAGAAAGTAATTGGTGAATGGAAATGGGAAGATCTAGACTTTTGTAATAATCTAAAGAAAGTAATTGGTGAATGGAAATGGGAAGATCTAGACTTTTGTAATAATCTAAAGAAAGTAATTGGTGAATGGAAATGGGAAGATAAGATTTTGTAATAATCTAAAGAAAACTAATTGTGAATGAAAATGGGATGATCTAAAGAAACGAGGTATGAATTCAGATGATGTGAATAGAAAGGGAGTGAATCCTGAGATGGCAGCTGACAGAGATGTGTAGAAGAAGATAATAATTATGTGACTACACAAAATAAGTTGGAATTGTTTTTGAAGATGCATTTCTTTTCAAGCGAGCTATTTTTAAAAGAGCCATATTCACAAATGGTTCAGGTTATTATTTTAATTGACGAAAGCGTACGTGACTTTAAAAAAAAAATGTCGATATTTTTAAATTTTTGAAGAGAAAAATAAATCTTAAAGATGCTTAGCAAGTCGAAAATAAATTTAAAGATTTGTATTTTTTGTTTGTAATAAATAAGCTCAAAAAATTCTGAACCGATTTTAAAAATTCTTTCACCAAAAGCATTCAGTATCCATAGCATTTCAGCATCCTAAACAAGTTGTTTTGCTATTTGTGGGACGCGGCCGAAAACGCTGGCATTAGCTAGTGTTTTATAAACTATTCTCTCAATCATCATCAGTACCAGAGATCTTATTATAAAGTACTAATACCATCATGAATTTATTTTAAAAATGGATGGTGCTATAATCAGTCAAGTATCGTGTCTCTTTGTCGCAGTGGAGTTATGACGGTATAAATCGTCATATTATATGGCACCAGGACTAAAAGAACAATGGCAACAAAATCGAAAGGCTCGAATATATGTTAAACATTTTGACGTAATTTTAAAATAATGTAATTTACATATAGTATTAACTTGTTGTTAAGCAACTGAGATGTTACAGCGGAGAATGTGTCTTATGCAATGACGGGCAATCGCGATGCATCATAGGTATGGCCGAGTGTACACCGAAGTTTGCCGAATATAAGATTGTTGGAACGGGAGGAATGGTACTTTTGTTACGTTTGTGACAGACTCTTAAGACCATTTTCTTAAGAGTAGCAAAAATTACAGTCTTCTAATGTGTTGAAAATTGTATTCTTATTAACACGTTCTAGTAATGTCCAAAAATGACCTGATTTAGAAAAATATACATTATATATTTTTTAAATATTTTCTTATGATATTACTGCTCTCGCTTTATTCTGAGCCAATTGTTTTCATTTTGTGGTTTTCCTTAAAGTTGACTGACACAATTTCCGTCAGATAAAACTGTTTGTTTCATTCGTCGATAAGTCTTGCATTGTTCTTTCCCAACCAAACCAATTCAGAATTTATTTGAATTTTATTTAACTTTATATTCAGTTGCTATGGTCGCTAATTCCACGCTAAATAGCAAATCGATAAACTCGTCATTGTTATTGCAAAAACTATGCGGGTGTAATCGCCACAATCTCTCTTTAATTTATTCGATGTATTCTACTTTCGACATTCGTAGTGTACTCGCGGCCTTAAAATCTTTTTCTTCATAGCAATCTCTTTGGTTGGCTACTCGTCTTTTTTCTATTTCGTAATTCGAATGGTTGCACATGATTTTAACGTTTCTGTGTCAATTTGTTACAATATCGAATTTGAAGTTCTGCCCACATGGCAGGTAAAGGTCGTAGTTACATCAATTGAAAGGTATTTGGATTGATAAGTTGTTTAAAGTTCAAGTGACTAACTTGTCGGACAAGCAATGAGACGATGTACAATGTGGAGTTGCTTGCCGGTTCTTCTCCATAGAAAATAACTAACCGTGTATTATTTTTTGACGTTTAATAAGTGCCTATGTGAAATATTTTTTTATTATTATTATACTTAATGAGTAAGATCCATTATCCAAATAAACATTTGAAAAGAAACCTTGCTATTGCTGATATCCTAGTATTCATCGAAGGACAAAATGTGATTATAACATCGTATCCTGCTTGTCGCGGGAGTGCGGTGGATGCGAGACGCACAGGATCGGTCGTTGTGGAGACGCTTGGGGGAGGCCTATGTCCAGCTGTGGACGTCTTTCGGCTGAAATGATGACGATGATGATGATCCTGCTTGTCTAGGGCCCTTACCATCACGTGTTAAAATATCATCAAGCGTTCGAGCGAAAAAGGGAGATAGAGCTATACAACCTATATAGCTCCATCCCTTTAACATTTTAGTTTTGGTCGTCAAATAAGAGCTCGTGTTAAGGGCCTCTGTTGCCTGCAGATTACAGAAACTGGTGTAAGACCAAATTCTTAACCAAATTCTGGGCCGACGCCATTTAGTTTGCCATCATTACACGCTGAGAAGAACTAAGAAATACTGTTATAATTGATTGAATATCACTATTTCCGTTCTTGAATGGGCGTCACTGGACCCATACTAAAGGTAGCTAACGGCTTATATTAATTTAATTTTCCTGAAAGTTCGTCCTGAATTCATTTCTTATGAATGCTATCTAAATATTGGACCGCTTTCATAATATCACGAAAGTAAATACAGAAATACCATTAACTGGAATTAAGTTAAAAATATGAGGAGACATGTTTTTAGGTGCTTCTACAAATTGCAGAATTCTAGGCTTAATTATTTGAATGATATTGAAAACGCTACTGCCATTATCGACTTGTTACTTTTGATGATGAAAGAAATTCAGAATAAAAATAGTTATTAAATCTGTGCGAGGCCAAAAAGGCGCCTTGATTTCAGTACCTATTATGTGTACCTGTGATGTGATATTAGATTAGATCATTCTCATAAGGTTACGCTAACCTAGTTAACAAGCCAAGACTGATTCATCAGCATAACTACAGCCGAAAGGCGGAGTCGGGTGGTCAGAGTGGCCAATAGTGGTCCTGTACTAGCATCGACCGGATCCCCTAGACCTGCACCAGGTCATTACTTCACCCTGTGAAAGGTTTCCAAAGCTGTGTTTCCTGATGCGCGATCGCTACTGAATAACATTTCCGCACCATTGCGGACGCCTGAATGTTTTTTTTTCGATGCAGTATACATGCAGCCTTTGGTCTGTCTGGCTTTAATTTAGCTGTGATAGGTCGAGAACTTCTCTAAGCAGCCCTTCTGAAACACATTTATTCAGTGTTAAACTTGAGAATATGAAGACCTCTTGTCTAACGATCCTTTTGTGTTCGACTTATAAATAGAACATTACTCAGTATTTCGGGACAATAGAACTGCTTGTACTTCGTAGGGTTTTAGTGGCCCCTGTTATTTAGATGTACCTTTGAAAATATGTTGTTTTCTAAGACGACGTACCTTGTCTATATAATGTTCAGGGATGTTGTACTTCTTATTGATACATGCGTAGACATCCTTTTTTTGGGTTGGTGACCAATGACCATCCAGTAACGTCTCTGGAGTGAGAACCAGTGTTAGATTTTTACTGACTAAACCCACCTTCAGTTCCCTTTGCTTTCCAGGGCCAAGGTGACTATTTTGATTAGTCCCACAACCCTGGTAGGCGTCATGCTGACATCTTTTTGAGACTCGCGTGCATATGCGTAGGCATCCTAAGTGTCGATACTCTCAAGGTGTATCATTAAAGGTCTTAGTGTGTTTACCGAGGGTGTAGGTATGTAAACATTTTAGTTTAATGACAGGTTTGATGTAACGTTGTCAGGTTGACTGCTGTAAATAAATTTTTGTGTGTAGACGAAGACAAAGTTGTCATGGTAATTCAAGTACTAAGGTCGGTCGAAGTTAACCAAGTTTCTGGCATTTATTTTGATGTGTCAGTCACGTAATATGAAGGCATCATCCTTTTCTCAATTAAATTGTGATTGCCTTCCAATCTAATCTCATGAAGCTACCAGTGTTTTATATGGAGTACCTAAAAGCCTGATACTGTCCACTAACTGAATTGCGTAGGTCTGAAATTAGAACCAAAGTTAGAGCGTAATATAGCCCGAAAAATTGCCAATCTTAAGTATGTGTAGGCAGGGCACATGACTCGTAGAACAGATGGTTGATAGGAACGCATACCGGAAGACGCAGCGTTGGAAGGCCTACCACTAGGGGGACAGATGAGACCTGATGAGGTTCACGGGAAGCCGATAGGTACGAGATGCATAGGACCGGTTGTTGTGGCATTCCTTGAGGGAGACCAGTGGCTGTCTTTTGACTAGAACGATGTCCAACAGTGGATATGTCCAACAGTGGCTGTCTTTTGACTAGAACGATGACGGTGATGATGGAGTTAGTAGTTTGAAACATAATTGGATAAATCAATGAGGTCTTTATGCTGATTAGCGACAAAATAATGTCGTTACATAATCTCGTGCTGAAAGGAGATTCATGTCTTATTTTAGTGTAAGAAAATGGGGTGAGAAAATTTTGTCCTGTTAACCTCGACTAACCCTAACGTGGGTGGAAAGTCCAGACAAATGATTAAGAATTCCTTTTTCCTTTATTCAAAGAAACCTTTCCACGTGTACTGGCGATAAAAATAGAGATAATACGAATGAAATAAAAACATGGCTTTTTGTTTTCAATTTTAAACACAACATTGTTTTTTACTTACGTAAATACGGTCTATTGTCATATTTTTTGCAGTTACTCGTAGTTCTTAAGATGAATGAGTATTGGTCTTAGAGTATGAATGAGACAAGCTGTAGAGCTGATTTTATGTCAGTTGTAATGGACGTTTGAATAAACTTAAACAAACTTTGGCATCAAAGTAGGGTTTTACACGTTCGTAACTTTTAATTGTCAGTTCAAGACTACTATATCCTGTTCAGGGAACCGTGAGACAAAAGGTAAACAAACCATAAAAAGGATTGCTTAAAAACATGAGTGAACCTGGATCAAGCATCGCTTGCACTTTTTCTTATAGGGTATAGCTACTATCAGCGGCTTCGCCCGCGTGAAAGTAAGTTCCTCCATACAATCTTTGGACCACCATTTCATCCCCTTAGGAGGTGAGTTAAAAAAAATCCTCTTTTAGTGGTCGCCTACATAATAAAAGGAAATCTTGTGCAAAATTTCACGCTCCTAGGTTTTCGGCTGTGCGTTGATATATCAGTCAGTCAGTTTCTCCTTTTTTATAAACACTAGTTTCTGCCAGCGGCTTCGCCAGAGTGAAATCAGCTTTTTCCATACAAAATATAGGCCCCCGTTTCATCCCCTTAGGTTGTTAATTTTCGAAAATCCTTTCTTAATGCTCGCCTACGTCATAAAAGGAAGCCTTGTGCTAAATTTTACACTCCTAGGCCCAGTAGTTTTGGCTGTACGTTGATATGTTAGTCAGTCAGTTTCTCTTTTTTATAATAGGGGTTAAAGTATGAAATTTCCCACGTGAAAGTTAATTGAATTTTTTTTTTTTTTTTTAATTGATATAAACTAGTGCTTGACTGCGATCCCACCTGCTGGTAAGTAGTAATGCAATCGTAGATGGTGAGGCGCACTAATTTATTAAGAGCCTATTCACTCTAGCCTTGAAGAGACCCAAATTATAATCGGACGGGAAAACCGCAGCAGGCAAATTATTCCAGTCCCTCGATGTACGCGGTATAAACGACGAGGCGAAACGCTTGGTCCGGACCGTAGAGGTTTCAACAACGTAAGGGTGGATACTCGCCGTTCGTCGGCTTGTCCGATGGTAGAAATGAGATGGTGGAATCAAGTCATGCAATTCCTGCGCACACTCTCCAAAATGCATCCTGTAAAACATCGAAAGGCTGGCTACCCTACGCCTGTGCTCAAGACTTTGTAGATTGGAATTAACCAGATCTGGATCACCAATTAGCCTCTTTGCACGCCTTTCCACCGAGTCCAAAGCTGCCAGGTGGCATTTTGCAGCACCAGCCCATATGTGGCTGCAGTACTCCACACACGAACGGACCTGTGCTTTGTATAACATTAGAAGCTGTCCTGGTGTGAAGTACCGTCGGACCTTTGCAAGTACGCCGAGTTTCCTAGCAGCTACCTTGGCTTTGGACTAAATGAACCGCCCAAAGTTAAGGTCTGAGGAAATTTCAACTCCCAAGAGCTGAAGGCAGTCAGTGTACTCCAGGGATACATTCTGAAAAACAGGAGCCAAGGTGAACGGGCTCCTTTTAGCGGTGAATAGACACGCTTGTGTTTTGGCGGCGTTGAATCCCACCAGATTGGCTTCACCCCACTTGGAGACTGCCTGAAGTGAGACATTCGTACGCTCTACCATAGCCTCTCTTTCGGATTAGCTCCTTACTAGCTCGAGCTCCTGGCAGGTATCTCTCTACAACTGTGCTATCATCTGCATACCCATGATGCTAGATACCGGGCATCAGCAGATCGTTGATATGCAGCAGGAAGAGAGTTGCAGAGAGAACAGACCCCTGAGGAACTCCGGCATTAGTCGTCATGGGCTCTGATGAGCATCCATCGATAACAACTCGGAGAGAACGTTCACTCAGGAAGTCTTTTACCCAGTTAATCAGACCAGGGGAAATGCCGTACGCTGAAAGCTTACTCAATAGACCAGCGTGCCATACCCTGTCGAAGGCCTTCGAGACGTCTAAGGAAACAGCAATCGCTTCCCCATTCCTCTCGAGGGTCTCGCCCCACAAGTGGGTGGCATAAACTAGTAGATCCCCAGTAGATCGATTGCGGCGAAACCCGTACTGTCGGTCACTGAGGAGATCGTTACCTTCCAGGTATGCCAAGAGGCGCGAGTTCAATACACGCTCCATAATCTTGCAGAGTATGGAGGTTATTGAAATCGGCCGATAGTTGGTAGGATCGGTACGACTGCCCGTTTTGGGCACGGGTTGCACGTTGGCAAGCTTCCAGGACTTGGGCACTATACCAGTCCCAAATGAGAGGCGATACAAACGCGTCAATACAGGAGACAACTCGGGCGCACAAGCCTTGAGAACAATCGCTGGTATACCATCTGGTCCACTAGCTTTATTCACGTCAAGACGACACAGTGCTCTCAGAACCTCCTTGTTCCTTATGCGGACCTCGGGCATCGAAGTATCGCAGTGAGGTAAAGTCGGTGGAGTAGCACTACCAGTGTCAAGACGAGAATTATGGGCGAAGAGAGATGCAAATAGACCCGCTTTCTCTCTCGCCGTATGAGCCAGTGTACCATCAGGTCTAACCAGCGGAGGCAATGAGGGCCGACAGAAGTTCGCTTCGACCGACTTGGCAAGGGACCAGAATGCTCTGCTACCGGACGGTTGCGCAGAGAGCTTTGTACCAATATGGGTAATGCGGTCGAAGCGAGCCTTCCTTAGTGCCTTTTTGTAGGACTTGGCAGCATGGTTAAAGGCTCTCTTCTTTGAATTCAGATCCGGAGCTTTGTGATCACGAGCGTCAACCCAGGCGAGAAACGCCGAATGCTTACGTTGTTCAGCTTGAACGCAATCAGCGTTGAACCATGGGTGAGCTAAGCCACCGATGGGTACGTCGCGATAAGGGATGAAATACTCCATAGCTTGACGTATCACATCGGATATAGCATCTGCACAGCTCGACGGATTTTTAGAAGAGAAGCAGACCTGCTGCCAAGGATAAGATGCAAAGAAGTGCCGCATCTCATCCCAATCTGCTGACTTGTAACGCCACATTCGCCGTTCACCGCGTAAATCGCAGTCAGGTGGGGAGAAGGACGATACAGACTTCACCAGACAGTGATCTGAAGTTCATTGCGGACGTACACACAGACCCCGGCACGCTGCAGGAAATGGTGCTCCAATGAGTATCCCGGGTAGTCGAGATACGCCGCATCTGACGGACATCTGATCTGCGTCTCCGTCAGGAAAAGTAAGTGGGGCTTGTTAGTCTCAAGGTGGTGGTGGACCGCATTGATATTGGAGTGCAGTCCTCGAATGTTAGAGAGGTGCACTTGGAATAAGAGGACGTGCATCCGCTGTACACACTTACTTTTCTTTTTACGAGTACCTTTCATTTGAAACAAAATTAGACATTCTATTCATTAACAGTATTAAGTCCGTATACATCATCAATATTGCGTACCGCTTGAGACACGTTGTTTCCACGGCAGGACTCATATTACAAAATAATGCGAGTTTTCTTAGATTTCATATAAAAATGGTTATAAATACAGCGATATTATAGAAAATACAAACCACAAAGAAACCAATAAATACCTAATTTCGAAAAAAGAATAACGTAACTTTAATATAAAGTTTATTTGAACTTATAATTCCAAGTCAATCCAAAGATATAACGCTTCAGAGCAATCCATTTTAAAAAACGGCAATTTCATAGTTAAAGACTTAATATATACAGATGTATATATATTTAGATAAAACACACCATTAACACGTATTTTATGTCAACAATTTTATTTTACCAGTGTTAGTTGCAAAACTAGCACATGTGTCACCTGATGTTAATCTGCGGTAACAACTGCTTAATATATTTATAATGCCTCATATGTCACATGATTGCAGCTATCTGACGAAGCTTATGGTGTCAAAGACATGGATGGTTGAAATGTGCCTATAAGTTCATAATTGTTTGGGTCTAAAGGTTAGATTGCTGTTGTAGTGTTAGTTGGCTCAAGTGCCAAGGACATGTTTTTTTATTTTTATTCTTTATAGGTTAGCGCTTGACCGCTATCTCACCTGATGGAAAGCGACGATGCGGTCGACGATGGAGCGCGCCTACCTAGAAGCAACCTATTCACTCTTGACTTAAAGATTCCCGGGCTGTAGCCATCAGGAAAAACAGATTCCGGCAAGGAATTCCACTCCTTAGCTGTACGCACTATGAATGTGTTCCCAAAACGTTTCGTGCGTATAGGTGGGATGTCCACCATGTACCGGTGGCGCATTGCCGTACGCCTGGTGGTCCGATGATGGAACGGGCTAGGCGGAATTAGGTATAGAATTAGAATATTGGACAGGTCTGCCAGTCGCCATCCGGCAGTCAACCGAAGCAATTGTGTAGTGCGAATGTATGTATGCATGTCGTGGTATTGGTGAAACGTAAAATACTCCAATATTTTATGGCTGGTGCTGCAAAATGCCATCTAGCAGCTTTGGGCTCGGTGGAAAGGTGTGCAAAGAAGCTAATTAGTGATCCAAATTTGGTTAAGTCCAATCTACAAAGCCTTGAGCACAAACGTAGGGTAGCCAGCCTTTCGGTATTTTACAGGATGTATTTTGGAGAGTGTGCGCGAGAATTGCACGCTTTGATTCCGCCATCTCCTTTCTACCATCGGACAACCCGACGTACGGCTAGTATCCACCCTTACGTTGTTGAAACTTCTTGGGTCCGTACTAAGCGTTTCGCCTCGTAGTTTCAAACCGCGTAAATCGAAGGAATGGAACAATTTGCCTGCTGCGGTCTTCTCGTCCGATTATAATTTAGGTTGCTCCAAGGCTAGAGTGAATAGCCTCTTAATAAACTAGTGCGCCTCACCATCAACCATTGAATCACTGCTTACCATCAGGTGGGATCGCAGTCAAGCACTAGTTTATATCAAATAAAATAAATAAAAAATAATAATAAGCGGGACAATACAGCTATTTAGAACCAATTTTATCAGAAACTTTCTTCGTATCGTTGTCGCAATTACACGCCACGTCGCGCTTGTCTGTGGGATCCTAATGTGTATTTACCTGTGGAATGTGTCTAGTAACTCCCTCTATGAGGAGTCTCTCCTCTTCTTGTATCGATCGATTTAAGATACATCATAACGACATCAAGATAAACAGATGTTCAGCGGGATTATTTGAAAGAGTTACACGTGATAGGCAGCTGAAGGAACACAAGTAGATTTTAGTATGACACATCCTCTCGTTCCACCCAGAGAGGGAAAAGTTGTTTGATGATTTTCCCCATAAAAAAAATAATAGTTAAATATGTGAAGTAACTCTAAATGTGAGCAGTTAACATCCTTCTAGGAATGTAGACATTTGGTAGCATTTTGGAATCACAGTTTAACATCTAATAAATATAAAAGCGAAATACCACTCACTGATAAATCACGAAATATCAGAAACTATAACACCTACAAACATACAATTTTGCAGGTAGGTTCTTTATAGGCTGTTTTATAGGCTTTATAGGCGGTTTGTTGAATTCGGATTTGGAACGGATTTTCCGAAATTCACCCCCTAAGGGGATGAAACGATAAGGCGATCAACGAAAAGAGAATCGAAACGGTTGGAACTTGACTAGGGGGGCAGGGCCCGCGTAGTGAGCCACCTTCATTGAGAGGGGAGGCCTGAGTCCCAACTGTGGGAACATTAAAAGGTTGATTTTGGTACAAGTATCAAAATAGTTTTTGTGAATCAGTTGTACTCATCATTCATGTTATGCCGTCGTTTGCCTTTTTGTTTTTAACAACGTTTTTCTTCCATATTGTTCGTTATGTTAGGTTTTGAAGGTGACGATTCGAATTAATCTTTTTGTTTTTACATTGGCAATGAGAAAACATTATATTGACGTCATTAGGCCCCTCACCCACGCCGACTTCTTGTAGCGATGCTGTAGCGCAGTCGCATCAATACAGTCGCGATGCTGTAGTGCGTTAGTAGCGCGTTGGCATCTTTTCTATAGCGCTTGCAAATGCTACTAACGCGCGTTACTAGATGGACCTAGACGCGTACCATGAGGACTGGCTCGAGACGGCGCTGGAGAAGAATGTCTGGAAGGACTTGGAGGAAGGCCTTTGCCTAGAAGTGGAACAATAATGATTAAAAAAAAAATCTATTCAAAAGTGTCTCAAGGTTCAACTAAAGGCCCGAGTGACTGAAAAGTTGAAAGGGTTCAAAGGTTTGTCTTGGTATGGTCATGTGAAGAAGAGGAATAAAAGGCATGTGTTATTAAAAGAGTAATGAGTATATATGTAGATGGGTGGAGGGACAGGGAGGCCAAAGAAAAGATAGGTGAGGAGTGATATGAAAGAAAATGGAGTCAGTGATAGCGTGACAGGGCTGAATGGAAGAAGAAACGTGTTGCACCGACCCCAAATAACACGGGACAAGGGTTAGAAGGTGATGTGAGTTTTTTTAAATAAATAGAACATAATTTATGTCTACCATTTTTTTTTTTTTTTTTTTTTTTTTAGTTGGGAAAATCATCTTATGACAAATCCCGCTCTTGGGCGGAGCGGAAAATAGTGTCAGACTTTTACTGACTAAAAACCCACTCCTGTTCCTTCTTTGCCTTCGTCCCAGGGCCCCGGGTTTCACTTTCACTACCATATTCATTTCTAAGGGTATGCATGTCTGACCTGCTACCAACCCTGCCTTGTAACACGAGCCTTTTTTTCTATTAATTATGCTGATATCTCAGAAGCGGTAATTGCATCCTCTCATTACGTAGATTAGGTGATTCAAGTACCTTTCTCAGTTCAAGCGTCTGTTTATTTTCTCATTTAAATTGTAAATGTCTGACGAATCCGTGTAAAATGGAGATGTAAGCGATGTGCCAGTAATCTGATCACGCGCATGCTCAAGCTAATGTTATGTACCTTTAAGGAGTTACATGTTATGTGTAGGGTTTCGACATTTGGAGATATGAATTCGCAATTGATAGATAATTTTCTGGGACTTTCTATGTATAAAGAAACACACTAAAGCCAAGTTGGAATGCCCAAACACAGAACTGTGTTGCGACATTGCATCGTAATGATCTACAAGCTCTCAGGACGCATCGCAAGATTCACCATTGATTCGCATTGCACATGTTATGGTCACCAGGGGCTTCACTATAACGTGTTTAAATGTCAAGCGTGCGAGCGAGAAAAAGGGATGGAGCTATATACCCCATGTAGCTCCATCCCTCTAATAGTTCAGTTTAGGTTGTCAAATGTATCGCGTTAATAGCTCGTGGTAGGGCTTCTGAACCGATGCTTTTCCGCATCGCATCGCAACGCTTCACATCGCATCGCATCGCAGTTTTATGTGGGAGCCATTATTTATTATTTTATTATTTACTAGCTTTTGCCCGCGGCTTCGGTCGCATACATAAAATATAGCCTATATCACTCAGGAATAAAACAGCTTTCTATTTGTGAAAAATTTTCGCAATCGAACCAGTACTTTCAGAGATTACCTCCTACAAACAAAAAAACAAACTACCTCTTTATAATATTGTGTAGATTTATAAGCAGATCTCAACAGGATCCAAATTATGTTAGTAACAAATTTTCTTAAAATATTAAGGCTGCGGGATTTGCGGACCCTTTTGAACAAAGGGTTACCGTATCCTCCCAAAGAGCAACTGAAGGAACACATGTGAGTTTTAGCCAGTAAAAGTCTGATACTTCCCCTCGCTCCAATAGAGCGAGAGATGTTATTTGATGCAAAGCATAGCATAGTCGGCCTTATAATGTTCCCACTGTTGGGACTCAGGCCTCCTATCTAGGAGAGGGAATAGGGCCGTTATCCACCACGCGGGCCCAGTGCGGGTTGGTGAATGTCACATGTCTTCGAATTTTTGGTTCTAGGACGTGCCGGTTTCCTTACGATGTTTTCCTTCACCGTTTTGAGAACAGTGGTGATGAAATAAATTACACAAAGTAATGCGCCTGGCTGGGTTTGAACCCGCGACATACAACTCGTAAGTCGGAACCGTCACCACTCGGCCACCATAGCTCAATCATCACTGTCATTTGAAGATACCAACGACATGTAAATAATCAAAGATACCAACGTAAAAAAAGAATGCTGTAGTCTTTTGTTTGCATTGAATCATCTCGGGAGTCTAATGTATGCAAGAAACATAAGGTCGGAAAATGTGGCGATGCTTGAGCGACGCCTACGTATGTTCATCAGTGAACGTCTTTCAGCTGAAAAGATGATGGTGATGGCGATACATGATTGCAATCTTAACTGTATTAGTTTCTAATCGTGTACTGAATATTTTTGCTAAGTTGTTTTTTTTTTTTATTGATATAAACTAGTGCTTACCTGCGATCCCACTTGACGGTAAGCAGTGATGCAATCGTTGATGGTGAGGTGCACCAGTTTATTATAAACCTATTCACACTAGCCTTGAAGACACCTAAAATATAATCGGACGGGAAGACTGCGGCAGGCAAATTGTTCCAGTCCTTAGATGTACGCGGTTTAAACGACGAGGGGAAACGCTTAGTCCGGATCGTAGAGGTTTCAACAACGTGTGAGAACACCTGGTTCTTTGCTCTTAATGGTCTATCCGAGTTCCATTAAAAGGCTGACTCGAGGGTGTCTCATACAATCTACATATATCAATACTTAGGACAAGCATCTTCCAAACGGTTGCTATTTTTAGTTTCTATTACGCTGAGTTCATTGACTGAGATGTCTCTTTGCGCTGCCATAATTAAATAACAACTGAATGCAGAAAACTAAGGCTTTGGCAAGTCTACGATTGCTTGTAGTCTCTAGTGAGTCTAAGGTTCCTGTTTTAAAAATCTTGCAGATTTACCTGAATGCCAAATAAAAACGGTCACGATTTCCCTTCAGAGTTCAGTCATAATTATGATCTTTTCAGCCGAAACACGTCAACTACTACATAGATCTCGTTCAGGTGTCGCCACAACCGCTCCTCGCATCCATCAGATTCCCGCGACCCTCGCCATGTCATCGGTCCACCTTCTGGGAGGCCTTACAACGCTGTATCTTACGGTATTCTGTCACCACACCAGAACCTTTCAGCTCCATCGATCATCTGTTCTACGCGCAATGTGCTGAGCCGGCTGCCACTTAAGTTTCGCGATTCTTCAAAGTTCAGTATATCGAAGGTTTTAGTGTATATCGCTTCTAAAAAAAGAAATTCTGGCCCCTTTTCTTTCCCCAAAAGAAATATGGCCCCTAATCAAGGAAAGTTTATCAACAAATATCTTTCTTGCAAACAATTAGTTGTAGAAATCGAATCTTACGCAAGGTCATGTTAGAGCACTAATACCTATACTTAATTACTGTTGCTCGGTCACAACTTAGTAAGTGCTTTGTTATCTTTACACATCTTAACCGACACGCTACCCCCAAACAAAAATCTACTTTGTTTCTTAGACGTTATGGTAGGTTTTAGCGTGCGTGTAAATGTAAGATAAGTTGGATGTTGTAATACAAACAATGTGGACAGTGAAGCCCTATTGTAAATGAATCTATGTACGTAAAAATCGATATTGCGTTGGCGGATGCTCGCTCAAGGGCGAAACGTATTAAGTATCTACTTCTCAATCGAGCGGTTTGCATGCCTATCAGCAGCTAACGTGCGTAGCTTTCCCATCAGTTCGATATACATTACTGGTCAACATCGCTCTTAAGAAAAACTGTTCTTAGAAAACCGACAGTGGATCAACAATTTTGGTCATTGATTTTTCGTTATATGTTTAGTGTTTCTAATTATTCTGGGTATCTTAGTGACTATCGCTAGTTTCTTTTGGGGGAGTTGATTAATGGTTTCCTTTTAAAAATGCATTTTAGTTAAAGTTATTATTTTACGTATGTTGCTCAAGTAAACACGACTCACTCGATTATAATTGCAGCGATCAGGCTGCCATTAATGAATAATTTTTATCTTGGTCATAAGAAATAAGATCCTCTCTAGGGAACAGGGAGAAGTCCTTATTATCATATTTAGTTTACACTGGACCAAAATCAGGATATTTTGCCGATACATGCATCTGTAGCCGTAGATTCCATGACTTGACACGAAAAGTAGAATGTTCCAATTTCAAAAAATCTGTTTGAGTAGTCTGTACTGTTCTACTGCAGGGCGAAAACCTCCTTATCCATTTTTACCCGACTGCGTGACTCAAAGGAAGGTAATATATACGTCAGCCTACAGGGGTATGTATGTTTGTCCCTTTGTGGCGCTCTACATACCAAACGCGTGAGCTGATTTTGATGATTTATACGTCAATCGATTTGTTTAGCTTGTGAGTTTCACTAAAGTGACATGATAGTATCAAAATTCAATATGGCGACAAATAGACGCCACGTTACATTTGAAAAAAAAAAAAATTAAAGTTGACGAACTATGTCAAGTGAGATATCATCAACTAGGTCTTTGAAAATTATCTTAACTTTCTTATTTTATTATTTTTGATTTAAAGTTGGTTAGCAACTATTCTCTCTTTTCAAAATAAAAGACTCGAAGTGACGATTCTAAAAATACATCATCACAAAATGGTAGAAAAAAGAGAATTTCTGCAAACCCAGACCGCAAGCAAAAAAGTCTATAAATTCAATCAAATCTGTGATTCATCATCATCATCATCATCATCATTTTAGTCGAAAGACGTCCACTGTCGGACATAGGCCTCCCCCAAATGTCGCCACAATGATCGGTCCTGTGCGTCTCGCATCCATCGAATTCCCGCGACCCTCACCAGGTCATCGGTCCACCTTGTGGGAGGCCTTCCAACGCTGCGTTTTCCGGTACGTGGTCGCTATTCCAGAATCTGTGATTAAAACTAAAATAAATGCCAGTGCCAACTGCATCAACAGTGTTTGACATTTTTTTTCTTGAAGATAGATTCCTTTATTATTTTTTTAATAATTCTGCCCCTCCTGATAACAATCAAGCTAAGATTGTTGTGAAAAGTACTGGTACCTCTTGGGCCAGTTATCCCAACGATCAGGTCATTCAGTTATCCCAACTATCAAGGTTCTCACATCCTCGAATCCACCAAACCGGCTAATTCAATGAAAACCCACAAGCACAATAGACCTTGAGGTATGGCAGGCGGATCCCGGCGTGATTACTATACGTAGTTAGCTAGCTCGTACGTAGGGACAACCCCTAATAGGATTACGTTTTGTTTTCGTTCAGACATAGTAGGAACGAGGTTTTTGCGCAGTTCATTGTAGGAATAATTGGGGTTGATAAGGATTTTGAGGAGAGGGAATGGAGGAGGTCATTGACTGGTCTTAAGCGATGTTTTGATAAGAAGGTCAGAGGTCATCGTCCACTTCGTGAAAGGGCTCCTCAGGAAAAAATGCGGGGTTAAAATTGTAGTAATGAAATTATCATAAATAATCGGTTAGATGTGTTTTATTTATTTTATATATAACTTTTCAACTAATATTACATTGTTAATAACTTGAGTTAACAGTGGAACAGCTTATCTCCTAAGGTTCAACCTGCCAATTCGTGGGACGAGTTGTTTCTGATCAATGTATTACAGAAAATAATATCCTGAACCAAAATATATTATTAAAACTCATCTTACGACACAGTGCAATACATTGCCGAACCAACTTAATTAATATAAAATTATTTATTAGATTAGTTGTTATGCTTTTTAATATGTATTAGTTTATTATTTTGTTAGATTATTTGTATTTTTTGTCTATAGGTTCTACTTAGGTACCTGATAATAAAGAACTATTTCTTATTGTACGAAATGGTTAGAAATATGTATTTAATTATCCCTTGCTTTTTTCAACTACCTAGCTTGGGGTCAGCTTCCAGTCTCACCAGATGCGGCTGAATACCCATGGTTTACATGGAGCGACTAACTAAGACTGGCCTGTTGGTCTAGTAGTTAGTAGCCCTGGCTGCTATGCCGGAGTTCGTGGGATCAATTCCCACCCAGGACAAATATTTGTGTGATGAGCACACTCATTTGTTCTGTGTCTGGGTGTAATTTATCTATAATATGTATGTATTTAAAAAAAATATATATTTATGTCTAGTACTTATAACACAAGCTCTGCTTAGCTTGGGGCTAGACGGCGTTGTGTGATAGTTGTGGAAAAAAAAAACTATTAGTCTTCCACAAGCCAGTTACTGGGCAACGCAATACTCTTTGGAAAGACGAAAGACTTTGGTTAAAAATATGTATTTATCAGACAAAAACTCATCTGTCAACCGGATTAAGTTTCTATTTCTGTTTAATCTACACTTAATGAAACCATAATATGCGTATATAATATATAAACCTGCTGTAGTGTCATCACAGAGCCCATCTAACAATACAGTATGACACAAAGGTCAACCGCTTGTCACTTCGACCTCTAACTCGACGGAAGAATAATACGACAAAATGCCGTCATTAACAACAGTTTTTATATATTAAAATCAAGTTATTTGATTTAATGATTAGGTTCTGGAGTGTCGACTGCGTACCAAAAAACGCAGCGTTTGAATGCCTCCCACAAGGTGAACCAATGACCAAAGGCCTCTTAACGCGATCCAATTGACGACCAAAATTAAACTGTTAAAGGGATGAAGCTATATAAGGTGTACAGCTCCATCCCTCTTTCTTCTTGATCGCTCCCTTGAAATTTTAATACATCATGGTAAGGCTCTGGTGAGGGTCGTGGAAATCCGATGGCTACGAGACGCACAGGACCGGTCGTTGTGGCGACAATTAGGTCTATGTCCAACAGTGGACGCCTTTCGGCTGAAATGATGATCTATGAAATGGAGCGGAGAACTCTAATACCACGATGCAGGATTTTGAATTTTAGTTCTTATTCGGTATCATAGGTGTCGCTACACGTCAGCTGACTACTTTGTTGAACGTTCGTCCTCATATTAACGTTTATAAATACCTACTGCTCTTCGTAGTGAACCTGTAAAAAGGCAGTAAAAGCTACCATTTCCTAACCATCGGTTACTGCATCCATAAGTCCATGTTTTACGAACGGCAACTTTGTTACACTTATAGACCGTACACTATGGTTGAATCTGACAGAATTATTTTGTTTTTTGTTTGAGACTATCAGCAGAAGGACTCTAGCTTGTGACAACTTATAGGCTTCCCCCAAGCGTTGCCATAAAGACCGGTCCTGTGCGTCTCACATCCATCGGAGGCCGGCGACCCTCATCAGGTCAACGGTCCACCTTGTGGGAGGCCTTCACGTTCTGCTTTTCATTTTACGAGGTGGGGGGTTGCCATAATCGCCACCCTTGGCAAGCGGGTTGGCAGTGTGGTTGTTGCAATGTACAGAGTATGCTACTGTCCTTTTTTCTAGTGTGAATATACACAACAGTCCGAAATTAACTATCGAGCAGTAGCCTGGGGACCAGAAACCCGTATAGTTGAAGGATAATGTCTTTGCAATGGAGGTTTGGGAGGTTTGCACCCTATTCTGGATACCTCTAAAGACATACAAAAAATTGAATGTTGATCTATTTTGCTTGCAAAATCCTCTATTCGAAGAAGTATGTATGTCTACATACATATATAGCTCTTAAAATAAAATCGTAATAACGTTCCAATTTCATACAAAGCTTACAGAACCTTTGTCAACAAATACAGCACACGATTATTTCGCTAAGAGCCTTCCAATTATCATCGCGTCGCGGTCCCCGATAACTGTGATCATTTCAAACCTCCTTTGTGTCACATAACTACCAACCTTTTATTATATTTTCATTGAAAAATAAAACCTAGACAACCTCCACTGAAAATTGAACCCTATAGTGAAAACATTAGAGTCCGGTTCCAGTTGTTTCGTGTAACACTTATTAAAATTAGGAACAGACATGTGCAGTAATATAGCGTGGTAAAGGATAGTGTGAATCACGATGTCTGCATTAAATTGGACAGTTCGTGATTGATACGGTTTGATGAGGAATATTATGCGCATTTTATTTGAAAGAGGAAATATAGGGGATAGGATGAGTAGACAAAAATATTGCTATAGAGTATATCAAGTAGATGAAAAACCTACTAGAGCAAAACAATATTTTACTAGGTGAGAGTTAAGCACCACCAGGATTTTGACATCTTTTTTGACTCTAGCTCAGTTTATAAAAGTCGAAAGTCAACAATATTGGTCTTAGTTTTACGTTTAAATTTATTTTTAAAGAACTTCCAATTCAGTATAATTATTATTGTTACTTATTTGAAAACTAATTTGTAATTAAATTTCTGTAATATCTAATTTAATATTTTAAATTTTATCTTATACGTTATTGTTTGTATCTGTAATATCATTATTTTAATTTGTTATTTACTTATTTGAATTAATTTCATTGTTTTATTTTTTAATTTATGCAAAATAATATTTGAATTTGTAATTTTGAATAATCACTATCTGTGAATGATGTGCATGCTTACTAATTGATCTGTTTACACAGCACCATTCTCTGAACATATCATTTAGAATATTTCGTGAAAAGGTTGTCTTTCTACTTTGCAACCCATGTTATCTACAAAATGATCATTTATTTCCGAAAGGTTAAAACGTTCAACCAGTTCTGTTTAAAGCAGGATCGGCCTTAAATGTTGCAAGGTCTTCATTATATCATAAAAAATGTTTTGTATCTGTATCACGCAACCTTTTATTCTCAAAATCTACTGCGGCCGGAGTAATTCAACTAAATTGTCTGGGAATACAATATCGAAAACAGACTATGATAAATGGCTGGGAAGACATTTCGTAATATAACTGCCCGAGGCTTCTGGTTAATGAAACAGATTGTATTTTTTTATTATTAGCCCTGATTATGAACGTAGGGGAAGTAAAACTATTTATAGCTCGATATTCTGTAGTATCTGCTCTCATAAAAGAACAAGGAAAACATCGTGAGGAAACCGCCATGTCCTAGGTTAGTTCTAGGCAAGCGTACTCCATCGTCGGCCACCTCCACCCTCATCGCTAATCATCAGGTGAGATAGGGGTCAAACGCGAGCCTATGCATACTAAAAAAAGAACTAAGAATTCGAAAATATGTGACATCCACCAACCTGCACTAGCTCCGCATGGTGGATCCGTAGTTCATTCCCTTTCTTAAGAGAAGACCTGAATATCAGCAGTGGAAACATTATAAGGTTGATTATGCTAATA
Organism: Mythimna impura; assembly: GCA_905147345.3. Classification (NCBI taxonomy): domain Eukaryota; kingdom Metazoa; phylum Arthropoda; class Insecta; order Lepidoptera; family Noctuidae; genus Mythimna; species Mythimna impura. The sequence goes on from LR990344.1 coordinate 2,920,843, forward strand.
TCACATATCTACTTACCATATAGGAAAAGGTGTGAGCTTTTAAAATTACTGCCACTTACGACATCAATAATTGCTCCTTTCAGCAACTATTGACAAACAAATACACTTCGCGTTCACGTTCCCTTCTATGTATTCTATAAGCTGTCACCGTCTCCTTCGTGACACGTCTCATTTGTGTAATAGCACTAATAGCCATACTATTTGGTAAAGGATTGCGATAAACGATTTAATTTATAAATAAAGCTAATACATGATCTCGAGTGCACAAAGACGCAAACATGGGAGACTTTATTGTAATAGCCTACAATATGGGCTTAAGGAATAGATAGCTGCAGCTTGCTAAAGAATATCAAATCAAATCAAAAACATATACTTCAAATAAGACATTTATAGGCACTTTTGAATTGTCAAAAAAGTAAAGCTAAATACAAAGTGTACGTAGCAAGATGTTTATGGAGAAGAACGTGCAAGAAACTCCTAAAAAAAGTTTTTTTGCGATTCGGAAAATTCTTCGTAACGCAATTCGGGAATTGAACTGTTTTCATAAGTAAGTTTGTACGGAACCCTCAGTGCGTGAGTCCGACTCGCATTTGCCCGGTTTTTTTTCTTCCATTCTACTCTGTCAGCAGTCACACTATCATTAACTCTGTTTTCTTTCATAACACTCCTCACACAATCCATCCAACTTTTTTAAAACTTACTATATTAGATACTACTATAAACAAAAATACTATACAGAAAAAATAACTAATATACACTAATAAAACTATCTGATAAAGTTCGCACATAAAGTCCCACGTTTAGACCATTACATCGATTTTCAAGATTTGCTATTTTAATATCTATATTTAGTTTTTACTTTATTTGCATTGTTCTCACATGAAATCGACAAGAAACATGTAACAGAGATATTTGTAATTACAAAACATGATTGAAAAGAGTGTCCATGGAGTTTCTTGCACATTCTTCTCCATAGAGATCTACGCTTTGGAATGTGCAATTAGCATCATTTTTTTTTCCTGACTGACTGACTTCATGACATTTCAAAAGTGCCTATAAATGGTTTATTTGAAATAAAATGCTTTGAATCTTGAATCTTGAATCTTTGAATCTTGAATCTTGATCGTTACCAAGCAGAAGAACGTGATAATGACTGTCGAATATCTTGCTGATGTCACAAAAAGACTAGATAATCTTCCATAATCGTTCGAAGCTACAAAAAGGAACAAAACAAACCCAAATAAGCTAAACAATTAAAAACATATAAATGACGTCACTAAGCATAGCACTCCTACCTACCTCAATGCAAATCGAATTGATACGAAAATATAACAGAGGTACTACGTAACTGAATGGTGTGCCAACGCGCTTGGCTCATGTCCAGATCTTCCAATCTCTGCCGCGTTGCGAAGTAGGCGCGGGCGGGTTAGTTACTAGAGCACTGGCAATTGATACACAAGGGAAAGGTACGACAAAGAAATTGTAGCCACCGTTCGTTGGCAGATAAATTATTCAGTGAGGCTCGTAAGTAATAAAAGAGCCTATTTTAATCTAATATATAAAATTCTCGTGTCACGGTGTTCGAACTTGAACTCCTCCGAAACGGCTCGACCGATTCTCATGAAATTTTGTGAGCATATTGAGTAGGTCTGAGAATCGGCCAACATCTATTTTTTTTTTTTTTTCTATTTTTTTTTTTTTTATTTATATGGCAGAACAACGTTTGCCGGCTCAGCTAGTCTAATATATAAAATTCTCGTGTCACGGTGTTCGAACTTGAACTCCTCCGAAACGGCTCGACCGATCCTCATGAAATTTTGTGAGCATATTGAGTAGGTCTGAGAATCGGCCAACATCTATTTTTTTTTTTTTTTTTTTTTTTTTTTTTTTTATGGCAGAACAACGTTTGCCGGCTCAGCTAGTAATATATAAAAATCTTGTAACACAGTATTTGTAATCGAATTCTTCTGAAACGGCGTCACCGATTTTTATTAATTTTTTTGTATATATTTGGACTTACCAAATTATATACTGAGAATAGATAGCGAGAGTTTTTTTTAATGATACAAACTAGTGCTTGACTGCGATCCCACCTGATGGTAAGCAGTAATGCAATCGTTAATCGCACTAGTTTATTAAGAGCCTATTCACTCGGTCTTGAAGACACCTAAATTATAAATAGTATTTTTTGACTTGCTGTAATCCCACTTGATGGTAAGTAGTGATGCAATCGATGCAATATATAAAATTACTCGCGCCAGTCGGTTTGACAGCCGGCCTAAACTCATCTAACAATCTTCTTTTTTTAAAAATCGTTCTTTTTTTTTGTTTATTTCTTTAATTTATAATATTCTGCCGGTTCTTAAACCTCTAAAGAAAAGTGGCCATACAGCAGCTACTTTTTTATTGTTTATGTTTTTGGCTTGGATACTAAGTTTTTTAAGCCATGTCTTCGTATGAATAGTTAATTTGCTTACCATTAGAATATGGATGTACACATTCTAATGTTTTTGTAGTGTTTGGCAGCAAATGTATCAAGTCAACCTTCTCGGCAACCTTCGCTGGGGTAGTTAACACTGCAATAAAATTCTCAGCTCCATTTTACTCAGGGAGACGTCAGCCAATCGTAGGGGCCCAGCAGGGTCGAAGCCTACTGGGGCCACGGGTAGTGTGAAAGTGAAACCCGGGGCCCTGGCACAAAGGCAAAAAAGGAACAGGAGTGGGTTTTTAGTCAGTAAAAGTCTGACACAAGGGATTTGTCATTAGATGATTTTCCCACCTAAAAATAAAAAAAAGCTCCATTTTACTCAAATCGAGCCTGATGATTCCACATATTGTCCAGTTGCACAGACACTTGAGATACAAAACTATTTACACATCATCTACATCACAATATCCACTAGGAATCAATTTGTTAATAATTAAAACAGCCACTGAACTTCACTCATATCCCGCCAAAAACTCCCCAGCATTTACTAAGTTTTAAAGTTCTGTAGTATATATGCGGTTATATTGTGGCTTTTCAACCTTTACTAAGTAGGTACCGTTCATGAGCTTAAAACAAAGCTGTTATATTATATCAAATTGTCGTAACATATCACTGTTAATCCATTAATACCTTCCACGAAGTAAACCGAGTTTTTTGAAATACTTTCCTGTTTTTGCTTTCTTGTCCGGATCTTGGCGACAGGTTTTTGTCATCGACTCTTGCTGCAATCTTTTTTTTTATTTGTATATTTTCTATATCACGCGGCGTCAAAAGACGGGGATTATGGATGTAGGAAAAAAGGCTGCCAGGCTAAAATGGGATGGGGCGGGTCACATCAGCCGCATGCACTCTGATTGGTGGGCAAGAGTCTTCACAAAGTGGTTACCTGAAGATGGATGACGCTGTCGAGGTCGACCTGGGAAGACGTGGTGAGACGACCTAGATGCCTACCGCAAGAACTGGTTCAAGGTGGCTCAAGAAAAGAATAACTGGACGAAGTTGGGTGATTCCTTTGCCCGTGTGGACAGTATAGGCTATTAAAACAAAAAACAAAAACCTATTTTCTGTAAATTATGCCTTGTTATGTCTCTTGAAAGATCATTTAACATATCCTAGTAGTGCAAGGACTTCCAGGATTAAATTAAGTTGAACAACCCCGTAGGGAAATAGTCGTTGGTATTTGCATAGTCCATGAATGGTCCGCTAACCGTAGAAGGATATTCAGCTACATTGAAGGAAACTTATGTCGGTATTCAAAATATGAACTATAAGTTGCTCTTTTATTAAAGACTAGCCTGTGCCAGCGGCTTCGCTCACGTAAAATTAGGTTTCTCTATACAAACTTTGGACCCCAGTTTCATTCCCTTAGGGGGTGAATTTTGAAAAATCCTCTCTTAGTGCTCGCCTACGTCATAAAAGGAAACCTTGTGCCAAATTTCACGCTCTGACTTCCATTACTTTCGGCTGTGCGTTGATATGTCAGTCAGTCAGTTTCTCCTTTTATCGTCCACGTTCGAAGCTCGTTACCTTCGGTAACAAGCCAAGGACAAGTCGATGAAGAAGGCTTCGTTCGTGTAGTAAAGAAGAAGAAGAAGCCTGCTTGTCGCAATCAGTGCGGTACCGCATTGACAGGTCCGAACATGTTGCTGCGTCCCGCTATTCCATCGACGCAGCTGTACGTGTCACGTCTGCATCACTCCACGAGCGTAGAGGATGTCGTGGAGTACATAAAGGTGAAGACCAGGTTCATCCTGAGAGTTGAAAGGTTGGAGTCGCGTCACAAGATCAACTTCAAATCTTTTGTTGTACGGGTACCGACTCAACATCTGGAGACTTTCATGAAGGAAGAATTTTGGCCGACGGGTGTCGTGTATCGGCGCTTTCGCGGAAGGCTACATGACACCACGACTCAGCGCAATACGTCGCCGACCCAACGTAGTTTTAATAATAAATAAAAATAGAATGTTATTATGTATTAGTTTATTATTTTTAAGATTGTTATTTATGTATAGTGTCTATGGGCCTTAGTAGCCTGAAATAAAGAGTTATTATTATTATTATTATTATATATATAGATAGATTATTTCGTCTTGGTCTTGTGTATTGTTTTTCTCTTTCTCTTCTTCTTATTTCTAACTAGCTTCTGCTAGCGGCTTTACCCGCGTGGATGCAAAAAATATTATATACCTATGTCATTCGGTGATAAATTATCATTCTACTTTTTGAGTTTATTCATTACATACAAAAATACAAATATTTCCTCTTTATAATTTGAGTATAGACTAATCTGCCGTGAACGTCCTTTGTTGTGTTCACGCATCTCATCCAAAATTATTCAATCAATGCAATCCATATCTTTGTGACTATAAACAATATTTGTATATGATAAATGGCTAGTCTAAAAATAGTGCGGATTTAAATATACGAACAACCTTGACATTTGGATAGCGACACCAATCTGATTGCGGATATTCCGAAGTTTTATTATTATTTTATATGTATTTGTCTTCTGCGTTACAATTACCCACGTAAAAAAAAAAAACATTTCTAGATGGGACAATTAATAACTACACGCACAGAGGTGAATTTGCTTCCGAATATATGTATGTAAAAGTAAGATTAAAAATAAAGCCCATAGGACCGAATTAACATTTACAACATAAAATGACAGATTTTCACGAATGATTTAGTACTGTTCCATTCTTATTACCAATCGCTTCTAACATTCCTCTGCAAAGGTCAAAGAGTAAATGCCTCCCCGATTCCCAATCAATATCCAATTTTCAATGGAGCAATATCCAAAAAATGTTTACATTTCCATCTGCTTTTTCATCCTAAAAACACCCTCATCTGTAAAAAAGATAAATAACCTCCCACGCGTATTGGCCAATACGAGTTCATACTTATGAAATACATATCTACATATAGTAAACACAGTATGTTATACGTAATACTCTTACGATTTTCCGGGTCATCAAACCTTGGTAAAAAATAAAAGTGTGTGCAACAAGTTCTGCTTGTGAGCCTAAGGAACGATGCCTGATCGGTTTTGTTTCGGTTTATTTTTTATGCTCAAAATAACATATTGAGTAATACTAGTAATATGCAGAGTACACGTTGAGTGTACGTTTTGTAGGACAAACAGTACGAGGATTGATTGGTTGTTTGTTTTTGATAAGCAAGACTTTATTAAGAAATGAGAGAACTCACGAAGGTGAAAGAGTTCACTACAAACGGTCGAGATAATGTTGTAAGAGTATTGTGTTTATAATTTTAGTGTATAATAAAGTGTTGTATTATTTGTTCTGTCTATCTTTCATTCAACATTTAATAAGAATTGTAGTATTTCAACTGTTGGAACAAAAGGCTCGTCTATTAGAGTTAATACGCCGACTCCTAATTCACCTTCATGGTTTTGTTCAAGATCAGCTTATCAGAGATGATATCCGCCACCTATTAATACTCATCTGTTGTTTTCTACAGGCCTCTCTTAATTGATGCTTTTCCAATCGATCATTATACCAACGACATCTAGCATAAGCTCGCTTATCTCTAACAAATCGATGTATCTCTTCGTCATGTTCAGACTTATCGCTATCTTGTTTAGCTTTAGTAATATGAGCAAAAATATGTTATTCAAATTGTACATCGAATAATTTATTATTCATATAAGCAAGTTTTATGATCCAAGTTCTGCTATTAAAAACATGAATAATTTGGTTTCACTCCAATGTTATCTTTTGATATCGCGTATCTTATCTCGTCAAGGCTGGGGAAAAAGCACCTGTAGCTTTTCTATGTTATTTGGGACATCATATCTAAACAGGACCATAGATGACATCCTGGGTTAACAACCTTAATACGACTCTGTGCTGTTTCATAAATTGTGATACTCTCAATATCTATGCTAATTTCAGATACAGTTGAAGTGAGTGTACTTTTTGATTTGTCCAAAATCTTTGTCAAGCGTGGGTAGATCATTTATCATTCATCTCCCCGCTGTGAATGATTTTCCTTGTGGAGTGGGTCTTTTAGGCTGATCATAATATTGGTCTCTACGTCCCCGCTGTTGCGTTATGGATCTTCTCTTATAAGAGGACTGCATACTGCTCTGAGACTGTACAACTCAAATCAACCTTTGCCATTATTCAATTGGTCGATACACAATGTAGTCGTCTAATAAAAAGTTGTACAATATACGCACGTTGCACTTGACGAAGGACGCTCTCGTCAATCATAATAATGACAGTGTTGCAGGCGGCCATGATGGGCCGGACGTGACGTCAGAAGGATGTAGTGGTATGCTGTTTGTTGCTGTTTGTTAGTAACACTGCAGTAAGTGTAGTGGATAAAAATTAGCAGAGAGGGTTATAAGGTTGCTTGTGTTTGTATGTGAAAGGGTTGAGGATATTTTGAGGCTTCAGATCGCAATGGAAGATGATTCCAACTTGTGTAAGAGCCTATGAAAAGAAATCGTTGCTGTTAACCGTGATATAATCATTTGTTCTATATTAAAACGTTGTGCCGTTAAAAATTATAAGGCCTATTATAAATTCTTTAAATTTTTTTATTGGACCTTGGAGCTGTTCCATTGCGATCGCTGGAGAACGAAGAGGCAGTTATGTCGCGTTTTTTGGTACTTGTAGTAAGCCTACTAATTAAATGTGTGTTGTACGATAAAAAAAGTTCTTATCTCAGTAATTACTGTTTTTTTCGGAACTAATTAGTATTAGAGGGGGAAGTGGTGTTGATGAGAAACCTTGAAGTGTCTGGTGGTGTAGACAAAAACGTGATGATTTGACGTGGACTTGGCGCCTATATGACGTTGATATGTGGTAGTAGGTAGTATTACAATTTTTTATACAATATATCGGATGATGGATCGGATTGAGTGCAGAGTTCTGTTTGTTAGCACGTGTATGATTGAAATACATCTTTAATAGATTATAATTTTTCGATATATTATGAAAAATCTTTTTGTGTACGGTAAATCACATCCAAATTCAATAATTTCCAACATAACCGTGTCTCATTTAGAAAATAATAGTTTACAATTTCTCGCCATATTTTACAATTTTACGGCGTATGCAATTTTCCGGTAACATATATATTATAATAAGCAGCGTGGTAGGTATCCTACTTGGACTAAGTCCTGTAGATATAGACCTGTTGAAAATTCAGAGGCTGTTGAGCTTTTTTAAAAGTACCTTTAAAGTTCTGTGGACAATTCAGGATTCCGGTTCAAACACCCACAAATTTATTACCTGTATTAGAATTAGTTGCACTGTCAAGCGTAACAAGGATTCGTTATTCTAACAATAACCGTAACAAATCAAATTCGCTTGAAGACAGAAACAAGATACAAAAAACTCAACTTAAAGCAGTTACTATAATACTGGAGCAAAAACGTCACTGACCTTAAAAGATGTAAACAGGATAATGATAAATTAAAACGTTTGCTGTGTTATGTAATAATTGTTTGTTTTCACTTTTTGTTCGTGTTCTGATAATGTTTAAAAACAGCTAGTCTTCGTTTTGTTTTATACGGATTGCCTGTTGCACGATTGTTGATATTATGTTGCATCAAGGTTGGTTTTTAGACCTCATGAGGACCTTTGGTATTTTAGTTCGATATGGATAGACACTGTACTTTTTGTTATTTATTTCACTACTGATTTCGCTGTGGCGAAGCAAAGCAACGTGTGAAAACCAGCCTGTGTATGTCCTTGAATAAAAAAATCGAAAATATTTGACGTGATCCGCACTGGTCCCGCGTGGCGAATTTCAATCCACTCCCTCTAAAAGAAATAAGGCTTGTGTTTCCTCATTGATACAAGTAACGCTTGACAATTTGCAGCTACTTGAGAATCGTCTAGATTATAGTACGAAAGTTCTATGTTTACATACACCCATAGTTCTTGTAACAAATTAAAGAAATTAAGCGATCATATATCAGTTATGGTAGTAACATTACATTCAACTCTTCAAATTCTTTCCCCACGTCTGGATATTGCATTCATGAATTCAATATGATTACAATATTGTTGATGATATTTTAAAGCGGCTTGAGAATGCAGGGATAACTTCTGTATCAAGCTTTCCGCTTGAAAAATGTGAAGGATTTTCATATTCGAGACATATTTTCGTCAGTGTTATTTTTATTATGATATTTCTATATTTGCCGAGTTTAACTTGATATCTTTACATTGAATTCACATGCCATCTCGTTGTAATTCTTCATTCTCATCATGAAAATTTTAAAATCTGTGAAATATGAAGAATATATTACCAGTCTAGTCTAGAAATTATAACGGCCACTATTTAGCTAATATGGAATGCTATCTACCTACTATCGTTAATTTTATTTTTCCATTATATTTTTCTTTAATTTCTTTTCAACTAGAAATGATTCTGAAACTATTCCTAACATTTACAAACTTCATACTACATAACACAAATTTTTTGATTTACTACATAATACAAATTTTTCGATTTATTCCAAAATCGAAAAATTTGTATTTTGCGAGTTATTAAGGTACTCACTTTAGAAAACTGACAATGTGAAGAGTATATACCCTATACCAGTTTTATTGACTATTATATTTTAGAGGGTCCTTCAAATATAGTACAATTAATTCTGTATCTTTTTTACATTGTTTAAAACATAGCTGCTTTTCGAGGTTGTATTTAAACTTACGTTGCGTGAACTTCAACCACTCAACGGATTTCGATACGATTTTCACTAATCATTATCATCTTCCTGCCCTTGTCACTTGTTACTCAGGGTCGGCGCAATACGTTTTTTTTCTTCTATCCTATCCTATCACCCGTCACGCTATCACTAACTCCCTTCTCCTTCATATCACTCCTCACACAATCCATCCAACTTTTCTTTGGCCTCCCTCTCACTCTCCAACCATTCGCATGTATATTCATAATTCTTTTAGTCACATGCAGTTTTCACTAATAAAAAGAACAATGAACTAAGAAGGTTTTTGTGTTTTTGATCTATCTTTCTTTGTACGAAGTTGGGGTATGTCACTAGTAATAGATAAGTGCATTTATGACACAAACTCTCTACACCCAACTGTATACCCAACAGATCAGATACACTTATCGTTCGTAAAGGTGCAACATTACCCAAGCGGTTACAAGACGCTCCCGACACGTGTGAGCGATGGCCTCTCCGCGGCGCGGCGTGGTGCTGGTAAAGTGGGTTCACAAAGTACACTTCTTCATACAAGTTATATGTTCTTGTCGTAGAATAGACGTTATGAAGCTGGGAAATGAATGGATGCTTCTTGCAGTGGTGATTACATTAAGTTTAATAAGTATATGGTTTATTTTCTTTATAGGAAATATTAATTAGAGATGTTACCTTGATGATATAAGTTTGAATGCAATAATGCTGAATTATATTTCATTATAGTCTTCCCTTTTGTTCTTCTTCGTATGGCCAGTAAGTATTTGGCCATCTGTGCAGAGCATTAGCCTTGGACAAATACCGGAAGATGCAGGTGGTTGTGCAAGACTGGCAGCAAAACAGGTGAAGCATGTCCTGTAAAGGGGCTCCACACTGGCGCTGTGTTTGAGATGGATCGAGCAAACTCCATCCTTTTCTATTAGCAGGTTTCATCATTATTCTGCCCACTACTAGATTTATTAGTGGTTGGAGCAATGTGACTTCCTATTACATTCGTCTCTATGAGTGGTTGTCTTAGTAGTCCCCTTTTCTCCATCTTTCATTCCATTTAAAAACACCGTTATTTAAATGTATATCCAACGAACATTGCATACACACGCCAGTCTGCTATAACATTGTTGCCAGCTGCTGCTAGTTTTTAAAACGTCACATACCTACCCAATGGGATTCCCCATCACCATTATGAAGATCATAAAACAATCAGTGTGTTAGCCACCAACGATGCATAAGTAAAAAAGAAAAACAATCTGGAAGTTGGCTTAGAAACAATATACTTTACAACATCTGCAGAATAAATATATCCTTCGCACATGTATACAGTAATAATAATAATAAGATGTCTTCCTTCTTATAATTCGAAGATTACTTATAAGAAAGAAGACACATTGAACTTAATACCACAATTCGATAATTACCTTTGAATACAAACAAACAAACAAGGAAATAATAGACGACATTGTATTACCATAACATTAGGCACACGACGGAAATATAGTTCGGCAACATGATACCGATCTCGACAGCGCTTGATATCGAAAGTAAATAGTAAATATAACGAATGGCAGTGCCGCCGCACGAAATGTGCGTCCACCCTGAGTTATTTTTAAGCTGCATTTAATAGGGCTGGCAGATTCGTAATTTAGAAATTAGGAATACTTATAAAACTTTTTACAAAAAAGTACGGTTAGTGTCCACCCTTACATTGTTGAAACCTCTACGATTCGGACTAACGATTCGCCTCGTCGTTTATACACCGCGTACATCAAAGGACTGACTGAATAATTTGTCTGTTGCGGTTTTCCCGTTCGATTATAATTTAGATATCTTCAAGACTAGAACGCTCTTAATGAACTAGTGCGCTTTACCATCAACAACTGCATCACTGCTTACCATCAGGTGGGATTGCAGTCAAGTACAGGTTTATATCATTAATAAAAAACCGACTTAAAAAACAAAATAAAAAAAAAACTGTAATTTCGGTAGTCGATGTTTTTTTGTTTTGCTTGAGAAACTCTACCTTTTTTAGAAGTCAGATCAGAGATTGTTCAAGGAAAATATAATGACTGAATCTGGATTTAAAGACAATACGAATGAGCGTAGTGATTAATACTTGTATCTCTGTAAGATTCAAGTCAGTCGAGTCGTTTTTCCGTGATCTATTAAGCTTCACTGGCAGTTTTGCGGAGTTCCTGAGATTGTGAATAGTATTGTTGTGTTTGTTTACCTTTGTATTTGTGTCAAATAAAAGTATTATCTTTCTTTCTCTATTTAGTATTATCTTCTTTTCTTGCTTTTTATTTTCTTTATATAAAACGATCTTGTACCTATGTGTTTTATGAAGAACTTTTTTTTTTGCTCTTTTCTCGCTCAGTCATCACATCACTCATCATCCCTCTTCGATCCTTAAACCGATTTTGGATTGCACCGACTCAATTTTAATTTTTCCATACTTATCTGTTTGCCACTCTTGTTCAATCGTTCCTTTTTCGCTAAAAACAACCGGTCTTCCATTCAAACATTGTCGTGTGAAAATAATTCGATACTCGTGTGTTATTGAATTGTTACAAACGTATTGAAAAACAACCGCAATTTCGATGAGAGCGAACAAAAACCATAGGTTGATTTTAAAATTATATTTTTGTGATGGAAATTTTGTTTGTTATAAATTTTTACTGCAGCCCACGCAGCCAAAAGGTCAATTACAAATGTGGTCAACTGCGTTGAAAACACATTGTGTGTGAGAGTATAAATAGACTTACGGGTAAACGATTTGATTCATCGTGTTTGTTTTGGTCAGCCTTATCTTTTCAATTGATATGTTATCTATGTAGGGTAAAAGGTTTTACGGTTTACAGATACTTTGTGTCTGTAAGTTTGTGTGGACTTTGAATCAAATCATAGAATGTTTATTTTTTAATTAATCTCCTACCCTAATCCTAATTATTTTGGTTGTTTTCTCCTTCTTCCTTCCCTACATGTCTGTTATTTTGCTGTCATCTCAATATTCACCTTATTTCACTTTTTTTTTTTAAAACGGATTTATATAACTCGACCTGTCAATCTTAATATAACATTTATCACACTATAAAGCAATTTTACGTCCTGGTTAATTTCGCATTAAATCACGCAAAACAAAATTCATTACGATACACCACTACAAATACTTATACTGACCCCCTTATACGAACTAAAGTCAACAGGTATCTTACAATAGTTACGACCTTTCTAACCACAGTCAACGAAGGTCCATAACTAATCATGACCTTTTTAACCATAGTCATCAAAGATCTAAGATTAATCACGACCTTTCTAACCATAGTCAAATAAAGATCCAACATTAGTCATGTCCTCGCTTACCATATTCAACAAAGATCAAAAATTTGACACATCCTTTTTAAACATAGTCAACAATAGTCAATTATTATTCTACTTCTCTCCAGTCACACAATCCGAAAGAAAACGAGAGAAAAAATATATATTATGAGAGTTTTGCTAATTTACTAGGGATAAAGTTACGTGAGGATCACTAAAGATGGAGATGTTCAAAACTTGCTCCAAAGTTATAAATAGACTTGGAATCTGTAGCAACCCTATCAAGTGGAAGTGTGTACTAGAATTTAGAAGGCGTTTGCATTTTCCACCATTTACCACGAGCTTTTAACATGATCTATTTGACGACCATAATGAACTGTTAAAGGGATGGAGCTATATGGGGTGAATAGCTCCATCCCTCTTTTTCGCTTGTACGCTTGACATTTTAACAGGACATGGTAAGGCCTTAGATTGAAACATAATTCAGATAATAATAATAATATTCCACAACTATCACACAACGCCGTCTAGTCCCAAGCTAAGCAGAGCTTGTGTTATGAGTACTAGACAACTGATAAACATACTTATATATTTCTAAATACATACATATTATAGATAAATTACACCCAGACACAGAACAAATGATCGTGCTCATCACAAAAACATTTGTCCTGGGTGGGAATCGAACCCACGACCTCTGGCATAGCAGTCAGGGCCACTAACTACTAGACCAACAGGCCAGTCCATCGACCAGATATATCGACCCTGCTGAGAAGCTGCTTTACGTTTTATATATGACTCACGTATTTTCATATCTACAGCGTAAAACAAAATTGCGTAATATGAAGTAGTTTTTCAGCTATCTGAGTGATTGGCGTTTTTAGAATTTTTCCATGACATGCATTTTAAATAAATATGTGACTTGCAATTTACAGTTTATATTTAGATATCTGTAAGTTGACATAACTTTTCCCTTTTTTTCAACTTATTAAAGTAGAAATTATCAAATGAAAAGTACCTAATATTCAGATCCGAGGGAACTTTAAAGTAGCTGAAATTCAGCATAAGATGCGAGAAGACCACAAGCGATGGTATGGGCATGTAAAGAGTAGAAACGAAGACCACATGACTCGACGCGTTTTATCCATAGAAGAGGGCAAAAGAGGAAGGGGTTATTTTATTGTTGTTTTTCCTGTGGGAGTCTCAAATAAATGTTTTTTCTTTCTTTATTTCCCTCTTTCACTCCTAGTACGTCGACACTCCGTAGTAGATACTAACACTTACTTCGGTAATATGCTATTGAGCCTAGGTGTTTGCCTATCTTGCCATGCCTTTACTTAAATGTAGGTACGTCAAGCTTGTCAAATTAAACTTTTTGTATTTTACTTGCTTTATAAAGAATATGATGCAAGAAAAGAATACATAATCATACATCATGTTGCATCATAATAACTTTTTTTTCATAATTGATCTGTAGAAGTAGTGAGTTAAGCCAGTGCAACCCTAGCCTGGTGTTAGCTAAGCCGATCGCCTTTCACGGAACTGTTCACAAGGCCGCGCGTCGCGTGCCCGCGCGCCCCCCGTGCCACTGCGCTGCGCTGGCGCAGGCTCGCTGCCACTTTACTATCGGTATTATAGCTTTTTTTTTTCCTTTAGCTATTCAACTCAGCCCCTCGCAGTGCACTGCTAGCATACATAGGCATTAATCTTTCATGATAACTACAACCTAGGGATCTTAAAGTCAAGTGTGAATAGGTTACTCCTAGGCAAGTGCGCTCCATCGTCGACCACATCGTCGACCACGTCGCTTTTCATCAGGTGAGATAGTGGTCAAGCCTATCAATTATAAAAAAATCTAGCTGCGCAACAACACCCGTTCCACTGCCTCCCGCATCCATCTTTTTTATAGCTTCTAATTTTAGGTACATAAGTTGTATAAGGATCCCACGCGTTTTGTTTATTCTAATAATAAAATCAGCATAAAACAATCCATTGCTGGACATAGGCCGGTACCAAGTTACGCCTCAATGCTCGGTTCTCCGCCTTCCGCATCCATCTTTTGTTCGCTAGCTTCTATTTAAGTGCCTATAGATAGCCACCCTGTCCCTATTCCACACACTTCAGTTTTTTGTTCCTTGTTTTTGTGTCGATGTGCTCAAATTATATTCTTTTTTACTGACTAGTTCCTGGCAACCTGTACAGCTCTGTTATTGATCTCGTATAAATTCTGAAAAGTAAGATGGTTGCGCAGGATGGGCAGCATAGCAGTTGATGCATGTCCTGTGAAGCGGCTCCACACTGGCACTGTGTTTGAGATGGATCGAGTTTTGTTTAGCGGCCAACCTAAATCTGCAGACTATTAAGAGTTTTCCGGATTGGCGATTGCAGTTCGCGTCCGGAGTTATGTTCTGATTGGGTGATGAAGTGTGGAAGGTTCCTTTAAAAAAACTCCTCTATACTATTTTTGTTATTGTGGGTTAGTCCGTTCAGTAAGAGTGTAGCTCGTCCTTTCATCTTCGTCTTGGTTTGCCGCTATGTTATCTAGCATTTGTTTTGAACCACTCAGTATTCTTTTAGTTCATCTGACACTATGTCAAGAATTTCTGGCTTACTCGTATTAATAAAATTAAACTTCTTTGTTCATCATCTGTTTTGTTTTAGATCTATGGTAGAAGTTCAGTGACACTATCAGAACTAAAATAGACACTCCTAAAAATTTAACCTTTACACTGCAGTTTTCGTATGGAAAATATTTAGTTCTATAAAAATTGTTACCAATATCTATACTATAGTGCCTTTGAAACAGAAATGAAAAAATTTAAAAAAATCACTCATCATCATTTCAGTCAAAAGATGTAGTCTTTTGGCTGAAGTGATGATGAGTGTGACCCACTGTTGGACATAGGCCTCCCCCAAGTGTCGCCATAACAACTGGTCCTGTGCGTCTTGGATCCATCGGATTCCCGCGACCCTCACAAGGTCATCGGTTGTGAGATGCCTTCCAACGCTGCGTCTTCCAGTACGCAGTTACCACTCCAGGACCTTTCGTCCCCTTTAAATATCACTATTCATCTAAAAATATTTGTTCAACATTCAGTTTCGCGATAATCGCTATCTAGAAAAAACAAAACGATTATTTTAACTACGGCTCAAACCACACTTATCCATACACACATAATATGGAGAGAAAACATACCATATACAACAAACCTATAAGTATGTATATCAAAAATAATTCTCATTGAATAATTTTTCAGTACAGTCAACCGCGCTCACTCGCAATGAAATAACGAAAAAAAATGATGAAAAGCTATTTTACAAATTAAAAAAAAAAAACTTTTTTTGATACCGATTTCCGAAAGTTTTTTTGCAGCGTTTTAAAAGTCTGTGGTATATTTTTGTAAAAAGAGCTCATATTCTATTAGTACGTTAGACAACTAAACCAAACCTTATTATAAATTTTATATGAAAACTAGCTGAGCCGGCAAACGTTGTTCTGCCATATAAATAAAAAAAAATAAATAGATGTTGGCCGATTCTCAGACCTACTCAATATGCTCACAAAATTTCATGAGAATCGGTCGAGCCGTTTCGGAGGAGTTCAAGTTCGAACACCGTGACACGAGAATTTTATATATTAGAGATTAATAATAAATAATATTCCACAACTATCACACAACGCCGTCCAGTCCCAAGTTAAGCAGAGCTTGTGTTATAGGTACTAAACAACTAATAAACATACATATATATTTCTAAATACATACATATATAGATATAATACACCCTGACACAGAACAAATGATCATCACACAAACATTTGTCCTGGGTGGGAATCGAACCCACGACCTCCGGCATAGCAGCCAGGGTCACTAACCACTAGACCAACAGGCCAGCCAAAATTATATTAAATTCATCTCGTTGGTCATAAAATTTATAGAAAAATATTGTTAAAAATGACGAAATAGTCGGGTTTAGATATTATTAACATCATGGTAATAGTGTCTAAATCCGATTTTTTTTAACTAACAATTTTTTTTCTAAAAAATTTAACTTCAAATCACTCTCCTGTGAAGTTTACTCAATGTCGCTTAGTAATTTTTGTCTTTCAAGCGTTGAAATAAAGTCACGTTTCCATCGTTGCTTTTCATCAGGTTAGAAAGTGGTCAAGTGCGAGCCTAACAACAATAAAAAAAAATCTAGCCTATACTGTCCGACTTCTGGGTAAAGGTTATTTGAAAGGTAGGTAAAAAAAAATGAATCAACTACCTATCCAATTGTTACTATAGACGTGTGGTTGTCAGTACTCTGGCTGCGCAGGTGGCGGGGGGCTATTACCGTGTTCACAGCCGTGACATTGTCAAGGTCACGCGACGATGCGACACTCGATATATTTCGAGTAATCGACCACTGTTTACGTAATTGGAGTCGACGTTGTCGGATGCGGTTCGTGATTGTTACTTTCACGTGTGGTTACTATTATTTTTATTGTCTTTTTTTTTGGTTGGCCGTTTTTAATATATTTTTAGGAGTTTGATTATTATTTATTAATTTATTTTGTTTCAAAAGGGAATGTGTATAAAGAATATTTGTTACCTAACCAGGTTATTAATAGACATACAAATATAGAACACTAATTGTGAAAACAATATCAATATTGGTAGAAAAGCAAAGAGATAACAATTTTAAATTGATATATTGGTCTCTGTCATCAAGACGGCCGACTTCTATGGCTGCCGTACGGGTGTCATGGCCTTTGACATCAAAGACTATGGCGGACTTTTCTTTCTTATTCAAAGCTTTATAACTTCATTGTTGATGAATATATTTTGTTTTATTTTTTCATATTATTTTCCTAGAGCCAAAAAGTATTAAATTCATCATCATGATCATCTTCCTGCCCTTTTCCCGTTTTATTTGGGGTCGGCGCAACACGTTTTTTTCTTCCATTCTGTCCTGACATTCGTCACGCTATCACTAACTCCCTTTTCTTTCATATCACTTCTCACACAATCCATCCATCTTTTCTTTGGTCTCCCTCTCCCTCTCCATCCATCCACTAAAAACTCTTAAAAAAAAAAACTAAAAAGTATTAAATTAAGCAAATAAAAAAATTGCATGCATATTCCTTATTCTAAACTTTTCAGGGCTGAAGAATCGCCAAATAAATGTTCTCCATTGTTTATTTGTTTTTTTCATTTGTGTGTGTTTGCCAAGTTCAAAGTACGTGACCAGCAAGCGTGTATGGCGTACGACACCTATAATAAAGATCGCAGATTCATTCTGATAAGCGTAACTGAAAAAATAATTATTTTATGTTTTTAATTTGGTATGTTTATTAGCTGATGTTTGCTGCTCAGCAAATACTGTGTTCCCCAGTGCTCTCAGGATCTAATTTACTTTTTAGGTTCGATTTCCACATTTAATCCTGTTAGAATCCGTTCCATCTTCATTTTGTTACTCCCTTATCTCATCATCATCCGAAAGCATTTGCATCCATTTCAACCGAAAGCAAGGCATAGGCGTCCCCAAGTGTCGCCACAACGAACGGTCCTGTGCGTCTCGCATCCATCGGATTCCCGCGACGTACCGTCACCAGGTCACCGTTCCACTTTGTGATGAAATCGAAAAGGCAGCTTTGGAAGGCGAACCTTCAGACGCTGCCTTTTCCGATACGCAGTCGCCACTCCGAACCTTTCGGCCCCATCGACCATCTGCTCTGTGTGCCCTGCCCACTGCCACTGCCACACGAAAATTAATTTACTAAATAAATTATTTGTTTATTACAGCACCCATTGACCTAATATAGCAAATAACTTTAATAATCAATTAATTAGTTCGTAATTGGCTGATTGAGCTGTACTGCTAGCCTTCATCGGCTCAAATAATAACTAACGATTAACTTCTTGAGTACTAAAGTGTTACAATTTACTAGAAACTATATTTATTTTACTGGCTAATGTCCGTGGCTCCGCTTGCGTGATATTAGTACTAGTTGTTTCACTCGCGTCAAAGTAGAAGATTATCACAGGGAAACATACTCCCTACCTTAGGCGCGGGCCTGCGGACAACGAGTACCGGGTAGCTCGTCGTCCGGCCGTCCGGTAATCATCCAGACCGAACCGAACGAATCGTGGGCGAACCTGCTGTTAGCTTCTAAAAATCAACTATATAAGCACTTACGCACAAGTTACTTTAACTTTTTTCAAATAATTTAAGAAAAAAGCTGATGTAATTGCTATATCTCAACTGGCTAATAAAAAGTTCCAACACTATGAGAACCCACTATATCTTTTAAGCTCGTAAACAAAATTATCTTCCACTTGACAGTTTTAATGATTAGGTATATTCATCATCATCATCATCATCCTTAAAATTTCAGCCGAAAGATGTCCACTGTTGGATATGGTCTCCCCCAAGTGTCGCTATAACGAACGGTCCTGTGCGTCTCGCATCCATCGGATTCCCGCAACCCCCACCTGGTTTTTTCAGCCACTCTTTGAGACCTTCTAACGCAGTGTCTTCGGATAAGTGGTCGCTACTCCAGAACCTTTTGTCCCCATTGACCATCTGTTCTGCGAGCAATGTTCCCTGCCCACTGTCACTAAAGTTTGGTAATTCTTCGGGCTATGTCAGTAATGATAATATATTCATTATCAGGAAACATTACCAAAGCCACATTCATAAAAACTGACACCAGTCTAAAATTGCGCAACACTTCGTTCAATAACGCACACAAATCACAATACAGTCAAACATACAAATATGTACTCGCTAAAAAATCACGCGTTACAAAAAAACTACGCAAATTTTAAAGTAAACGTTATTATTTTGTTCGTTCGAAACACAATAGTTTGCTCAAATAATGGTGATTCTGAACAAATAGAGCTCGCTATGATCGTGACTCGCTAATCGGTCTGTTTATCGACTGATTGTCATAATTGGAACTCTTCTATTGACTTTGGATTGTGTTTCGGAAAAAGGGTATTGTGAGTTTGATTTGGGAGTAAACAATTAGTATTTATAGTGGACTACAAAGGGGAAATACTGAGTCCTATTTAAAGTAATACATACTATAAAAATTTAGATATTGGTTTGGTACGGTTGCTGGTAAAGTGGTTGTTGATAACGTTGCGTGTCAGTAAAGTTGTGTGTTGGTAAGGTTATTTGTTGATAACGTTGCGTGTTGGGAAAGTTGTGTGTTGGTAAGTTTGTTGATAACGTTGCGTGTTAGTAAAGTTGTGTTTTGGTAAGTTTTTTTTGTCGATAACGTTGCGTGTTAGTAAAGTTGTGTGTTGGTAAGTTTGTTGATAACGTTGCGTGTTAGTAAAGTTGTGTTTTGGTAAGTTTTTTTTTGTCGATAACGTTGCGTGTTAGTAAAGTTGTGTGTTGGTAAGTTTGTTGATAACGTTGCGTGTTAGTAAAGTTGTGTGTTGGTAAGGTTGTTTCTTGGTAAGGTTTTTTTAGCAATATTTTTTATTGGCAAAGTTGTTTGTTGATAACGTTGTGTGATAGTAAAGTTGTTTGTTAGTAAGATTACTACTCAGAAAGGTTGTGACGCGCTCACTGATGAAAAATTTACACACTACAGCTGTGTGCCGGTGGCTTTGTAATACCAAAAATACCTCTGTCCTCGTTTAAACATAGGGAATATGTTCATGTTTCATATTATGTGTCCATTCTGATGTGTCTTGTGACATATTAATTTTATAATGACGGATTAATATGCAGGTGCTAAGCTAAATAATTGTGTACAATCCTGAATATGAATATCACCAGTTATTCCACGGGAAGCATACTAACTTTTTACGTTTCCACATTAACAAGCTCAAACCGATTATATTGGTTTCAGTATCCAGAACGTACAAACATGGTTTTAAAAAAGTAGCTTTGTTTGAAGTAAACCGCCGCGCCCTATCTCTTTTGTTGACTGCACCTACGTTAAAAAACAAATCAGTCAATTTGTTGATAAGCGATGATTTGACAACTTGTCTAACATTATTATCAGCTTTTAACTACGCTCGTGTGTTTTAATCACAAGTGATTATGTTTCATCGATTTTCGCTTAGTCATTGTTTTAACCATATTTTGCGTTGTTTCCGCTATTATATCATTATTTTGGTGTTATGTAAGGAACCGTATCATCATTTCATCCAAAAGACGTCCACTGTTGGACATAGCCTCCCCAAGTGTCGCCATAACGACAGCTCCTGTGCGTCTCGCATCCATCGGATTCCCGCGACCCTCGTCAGGTCATCGGTCCACCTTGTGGGAGGCCTTCCAACGCTGCGTCTTCCGTACGTGGTCGCCACTCCAGAGTCGTTTGCCCCCCAGAGCACCGCCGTGTCCTCGTGGAGGCAATTGGCGGCAGCGACCTTTCGCGTCGGGCCCTGGTTCAGGCTATGGTCCGGAGCGAGGAGGAATGGCAGGCGGTCGCCTCCTTTTGCGAAGCAGTAATGCTAGCGAAGGAGGAGGCTGCACGCGTGAGGGAACGAAGGTCCTCACGCCCTAGCCGCCGTAATTCCGACCCCGACTACCAGCCACGGTAGACGCGGGCTTGCGGACGTCGAGCACTGGGTAGCTCGCCGTCCGGCTGTTCGTTAATTAACTGGACCGAGCCCAGTCGTCAACAGCGCGTAGTGATCCTCGCGCTCCTCAAGAGATGTCAGCAAACCGTAGGGGCCCAGCAGGGCCGATGCCCGTTAGCTAGGACCGCGGAGAATTTATTTATTTAATTTTTTTAATTTTTTTTTTTAACCCGTAGTCCTAGAACGCAAAGGGTAATTGAAGGATACAGGTGTGGTTTTAGCCAGTAAAAGTCTGACACGGCCTCTCGCTCCACCCAGAGCGCGAGAAGTCATTTGTATGATTTTGCCCCCGTCGACCATCTGTTAAATCAGTAATCACACTAATATTATAAAAGCGAAAATCCGTGAGTGTCTATGTGTGTGTTACTTCTTCACGCTCGAACTCGACTCAACGGATTTCAATGAAACTTGGCACACGGGTTGCCCATGATCTGGAATAGCACATGGAACTACTCTTGACACATTCTATCTCGGGAGTACGTTCTGTTGGGACAATTTGTTACTTTCATGCGGGCGATGCCGCTGGCAGCATCTAGTAATATGTAAGGCAAAAATAAAGGGTCATATCGACGGGTGCAAAGTAAAAAGAGTTATCTGCAATTTTGCGATTTTCTGAAAGTTAGTAATAATAAGTGAATAATAAGCAGTTTTTTAGTAAAAAATTTTTAAAAACTTTATTGAAAAAAAGAACTATTATTTCTTCATTTTTGACACTTGAAAGACGTTTTCCATACCTTAGTAAGTTACTGCAACTATCACAAATTCGCAAAATTGCAGATAACTTTTTTTACTTTGCACCCGTCGCTATATTAATTAGTAAATACGAACTAGTGCTTGACTGCACCTGATGGTAAGCAGTGATGCAATCGTTTATGGTAAAGCGCGCTAGTTTATTATGAGCCTATTCACTCTAGCCATGAAGACACCTAAATTTTAATTGGACGGGAAGACCGCAGCAGGCAAATTGTTCCAGTCCTTCGATGTATATAAAAATGACGAAGCAAAACCCTAATCCGGACTTTAAAGGTGTTAACGATGTAAGGTTGGAGTCCCCGCCGTACGTCAGGTTGTCCGATGGTAGAAAAGTGATCGATGTATCACGTCACGTAATTCCCGCACACACTCTCCTAAAAGCATCCTGCAAGATACCGAAAAGCTGGAAACTCAACCAATCAACCGTGAGCAACAGTTATCCACATTAAACGTCAGTAGCAGTGTTTGCCGACCATCCCTGTTTGTGAATTAAGCAAACGAAGAACTATCACAGTCACCGGACGCCACCAACTTGTTCCACAATTATAAACCACTTAACTACACCAACACCAATTATCCCAATCTTGCCAACTTCTCAAAACTCGTTCTACGCTAGATGGCGCCACGATCAATAGAACCTGTTGCGAAGGGTGTGGGAATGATCCACTGACCTCAAACAACACCTCCCCAATGCAAAAACAACTCTGACAAACAATTTATAAAGAACAAAATCCATTGGGATTTTCTCTAAGAATATGTAAAACAATTGACGGGTAATTTAAGACTTTATGTAGAAGAAAATAGAGTTGGTTTTCTATTGGAGGATTGTTATCTTAATGTGAATAAATAGGAGATGTCTGGAAAGAAAATTGTTCTGATATGGCGGCTAGGACATTTGGAGTCCCGTGGGACTGGGGCCTCCTTGTTGTTTGTTAGAGCACTTGTGTCTCAATTAGGAGTTAATAAAATTGAGAGTAGCTCTTCGTTTCCTTCCTTATTTTTTTTTTGTAATTGGAAGATTCACTAAGGTCGTTTTTACTTAACATGGGTAAGATGACAGCAGGATGAAATATGTATCTTTAAGATGAGGGAAAAGGATAGGAAGCTACATTTTATGAAACCGACGGAAAATTCTAGATTAAATTTTTAGAATACCTACCTAGTATTAGGATATTATTACAGTGATGGAAGAAATTGTTTTTATGTGTTCAAAGCTAAAAATATCACAATTTATGATTCGATAAAACTAACAGAATCTTCGCCAAATCTATACTTATTTTTTAATATTATAAAACTGAAAATTTTATTCATTTAAACGCGCTTATCTCAGGAACTATCGGTTCGAATTAAAAAAATATTTTAGTGTTGAATAGTCAATTTATTGAGGAAGGCTATTATAGGCTATATAACATCATGGTATGACCCACAGGAGCAGAGCAGTAACTGAAGACGCGGGTGAAACTGCGGGGCCACAGCTAGTCCTTAAATAATAATAAGCATAATTAATTTTCTACCATTAAAAAAATAGCGATTCTCGTATGCTGTAATATTTTAATCTTTATTTATCATATTTTAAGTCTTCAAAATAAATTCCTGCGGAACCGTTGCTTTGATACTCTCGTCTCAGTGGATTTTGAGCAGGTTTCGTTTTTTTTTATTCTGTCCTCGCACACTAGTGGCGACCGCAGCTTTGTCACCGGCCAGTGTTTATTTAAAAATAAATGTACGCTCTTTTATTAAATCCTAGTGCTTAGCGAGCCAGAGCAGTAATGGTCCAGTGGTAACGGTACCGACTTACTAGTCCTACGTCGTGGGTTCAAACCCAGGCAGGCACTTTATTTTGTGTTATTTATTTAATACACGAAATCAGTGGATGGGCTAGTACAAGCCCTAACACTAAAGTGGAAATGGGCCGGGCATGTTGCGCGTCTACAAGACCACAGGTGGACGGAAAAGGTAACGGCATGGCAGGGCCCCCAAGGGAAACGCAAGAAAGGGAGACCCTATGCTAGATGGGAAAACGACATCAAAAAGATTGCCGGAATGAACTGGATGCAAACAGCCCAGTCTAGAGAAGACTGGATATCTTTGGAGGAGGCCTTCACCTGTACCCTGTACTGGTTCTTGCAGATAGATTTTCGCATTGTAATGATGCTTAAAACTGAGTTATTAATTGGCGAAATTTAAGACAATAATGTACATTATTAAATGATTATCGAATTCGAACTACATCTATTATTTATTTCGTAGAATAAGTGGGCGGACCCTCGTACGGGTTGATCCACTCACGCACACAGTGACATGACCTGCGATAAATGGCAACGGGTGATTCTGTGTTTTTTAAAAAGTTTATTTAAAGTATTATTCTGAAAAACAGTTAAAATTAAAAAAATAAAATAACAAGTATTATTGATTATTGACCAGGTATCGTATTTTTATATGATTATTTATGAGTTTTATTACAACCTCTTGAAATTTTGTGCAGTTTCAAAACTGCACCTTGTATAGTATTTTTTTTTTAATAGGGTAAGGTACTTAGGATTAAAATTAGAATTAGAACACACTTATGTTAGTGTGTTCTGGTAGATAATAAAAGTACTAACACCTAGTTTATGATTTGTCATTGTAAGTTAATTTAGTTGCAAGAAATATAAGGCTTTTTATTTTATTTTATTTATTTAATTACCACTAGACTGCTCTCAAAACGGTGAAGGAAAACATCGTGAGGATACGCCGCGTCCTTTAACCAAAAATTCGAAGACTTGTGATTTCCACCAACCTGCACTGAGCACGCGAGGTGAATTACTTTCATTGAAAGGAGGTCTGAATCCCAGCCGTGGGAACATTTAAGACTGAATTTGTTGTGTATCATAAAGTAATTGGTTAAAAAAGTTAATAGTCTCAACAAGGTTGCTTTTTTGTTTCAGGTAATCTTCGGTCTTTAGCAAATCCTAGATGTCATAGTCTTGTATGTAAGTAAAATAGCTGCTAAAATTTCGAAGACATGTAACATCCACCAACCCGCACTGGACTCGAGTATAGAGTGGAGGACTGAATTCCAGCAATAGGAACATAAAAAACTTATGCAGCAAGTTTTTGTAGCCGGTTAAACTTTCTTATTATATACCCTTATATTATAGAAAATTATTAATTAATCTCTCTCGCTCTGGGTAGAGAGTGTTCCTTCAGTTGCCTTTTGGTAAATCTTTCGAACAATCTCGCAACTCTTGCAGGCATCAGCCCTAGCACCCGCTAGCTCCTGGGTCAATGTTACTGTAAAAAGGTGGGTGAATTGGCAAAACAACTATATGTAATACCTGTGTAACCAGATGTACCTGTATTTTACATGGAGTTACTATATTATTTGTTTATTTTATTTATTTCTTGACTTCAAAGAAAAATATGGTTATGGATTGGTTGTGTGGATGGTTATAATTAATTTATTTATTTCAGATATTTTCCATATGTACACAAAATTAAAATCAAGCTAAATAAAACATTACAAAAATAGACATTAAAATTACATACACAATGTTACATACATATAAACACTCTCAGGAGACTGTTTGAGCTGCTTCGTAGGAGACTTAATAGTTAATATTAGGCACTCCGCTCTTCTCCGCTCGGCGGTTATGGCTGTCTGATCTTCGCTACCAAATTATTGTTCTACGGTTACCTGATTTGTAACCACAGAACAAAAATTAATAATTGTGTTGCAAGAGCGCCGTTGTACTGACGTTTTTAAGAGCCATAATCAGTCATTGTTCTACAAATAAATACGAAACTCGAATACAGGAAATTCTAGGAATAAACAGATTTTAATTTAAAGTTAAAAATTAAAAAGTACTAGGGTGATTTTTCTTAGAAACTGCGAGGGTTTTCTTAGAAAATTGGGAAGCCGAAGTTTTTATTTCGTCTGTACCCTTGATCAATAAGATAGTGTTGACTGTTCCCTTTTCTTTTGCTCTCGAAAGATGTGGGTTTCCTCTCCACGAGGCATTTTAGTGTCTAGAGTTTCTGAAATGCCTCGTGGATATTTCTTCCACCCTAAACCTTATTTTAGGTCAGGCTTAAGAAAATACTGTAGGTAGATTATAGAAGATTTTTTGTTACAAACTTTTTATACTATTTCTCTACTAGAATATACACCTAAACCTTCTTCATGAATCACTCTGTCTGTTTTTAGTGAAAACTATGTAAAAATCCGTTCAGGATTTTTTAAGTTTATTTATTTAATGGGATCTCCAACAAAGGATGCACAGTAACCACATTGTAAGTTACAAATAGTATGAGGGTCCTTTAGCGTGTGCTCCTTCAGTTACAGGAGACCACAGCATGCACATATAACTAGGTGAAAAAATAATATGTATTAAAAATTAGAGTCAAAATATAATTTGAATTAAAATTATACAATTAGAGTGACATAAAAAGGCAATAAATGAAAAATATATAAAATGTTAACTTATAAAATAACAATTAAAAATTAGAATTAAAT
Source organism: Mythimna impura (assembly GCA_905147345.3). Classification (NCBI taxonomy): domain Eukaryota; kingdom Metazoa; phylum Arthropoda; class Insecta; order Lepidoptera; family Noctuidae; genus Mythimna; species Mythimna impura. Next base: position 2,947,179 of record LR990344.1, read on the forward strand.
GAATAATAAATAAGTATAGGACTAGTCAGAGAAAAAGGAACACAGGTATATACATACATCGTTATTTTGCGGTGGTCAAGATATTTTTGTATTTTATCGTGTTCATAAGGGAGTTTGTTTTATATTATGTAAGATTTTCGCAGACTCGTTCGATTTCATACAATTTAACATTAAATTAAAATTAAATGAAAAAAAAGAGGCTTTTGTGCGAACATTGAACTCATTAAAATAAATGCACTTATTTCATGGTATATAATGCGTGACGATTAGAGTGTGACTAATAACGTAATAACACTATTAGAAGAATAACAATAGTTTTATTGGCCCTCCAGGCACTTATTTTCTTGAGCTGTTTAATGCTTGATAAGCAATTTGTATTAATCAGTCTATAATTACAAAGTTAAAGCAAACATTTTTTTTTATGGGGATAATCATCCCATGATTTATCGCGCACTAGGGTGGATCGTGAGGGCGTGGCAGACTTTTACTGACTAAAACTTCACCTGTGTCCATCAGTTGCCCTTTGCGGTCCTACCCACGGGTTTCATTTGCAGAAATTCATGGCCCTAGCCGGCATTGACCCTGCTGGGCCCGAGTAGGCTTGAGGCGTGCGTGGAACATATATATATATAGGAGGGAAAGAGAGAGTAAGAATTCCTAGGGTGGGTTAACGTCTAAAAAAATCTTGTTTGAGAAATTAAGGTTAATGTAATCATTGTTTATTTAGGTACAGATTTTTCGTAACACCGTAAAAACAAGGAATGTCATTGAAATTTGTTACGCTAAATTGTGTTGTCTATTGTTTGAAGCTTAGGTAACCTAAGCATTGTTAGATTTTGAATTAAAAGACCTAAATGGTGCCTGATTGATTAGGAAGTATTTTACCTAGTTTTAGCGTTTGAACGCAAGACTTCAGCATCAATAGTCCAAGGATTGGGGCTTTATGTTGCAAGTTTTACAGCTTTCCGTTATTTGTTTCTTTTTTTAGGGTTCCGTACCTCAAAAGGTAAAAACGGAACCCTTATAGGATCATTTTGTTGTCCGTCCGTCTGTCTGTCTGTCTGTCTGTCAAGACCCTTAATCTCGGGAACGCATGGAGATATCGAGGTGAAATTAAAACAAAATACTCAAATCTGCGATTCTTTGATGCTGTGAAAAAATTAAACTTTTAAGTTAACGAAAAAAAAAGATACGTCCGTTTATGTCGCAAAAAACGTATATTTCGACACACCCAAGGAATCAAAATTTATAGGGTTCTTCCCGTTGACCTAGAATTCAAAAAATTGGCATAATGCAAGGTCTTATAGCACAGATATAGGAATAAATCTGAAAACAGTATTTTTTTTGTTTTGTAATGGAACGTGGTACAAACCAACAATCATCTCTGTACGCGCTATGCTAGTGCACCCAAGGACAAGTCCCGGTTGGTGAAAAACTATTGCGACATTATGGTAAACAAAGATAATAGGGCTATGGTTTTTGGAGTCTTAGGTGAACTTGCTACCAGGAACTATATTAAGACTATGGTTCCTGCCTGAACAGTTGTTATTAATATTATTATTTATTGTGAATTTGTGATAATTTGCTGCATTCTTAATTTTTTTTTTCTCCACAACTTTCACACAACACCTAGTCCCAAGCTAAGCAGAGTTTGTGTTATGAGTACTAGACAACTGATAAACATACTTATATATTTCTTCATACATACATATTATAGATAAATTACACCCAGACACAGAACAAGTGATCGTGCTCATCACACAAACATTTGTCTTGGGTAGGAATCGAACCCACGACCTCCGGCATAGCAGTCAGGGCCACTAACCACTAGACCAACAGGCCAGTCTAATTCTGTTAATATTGTAAAGTGTCTTTTATCGTTTTTAAATTTCAATAATAAGTAATGATGTCATCGACTGAGCTGCAAAGTTTGTTTTACCACTCCCGTCTTTTAAGTTTGTTTCTATACGGATTGCAATAAATTATTTTCAATACACTTACTCGAAAACCCGCTCTTATCCCACCGCTTTTAGGCACGCAATAGACTGTTTCCCCCACTAGTGCAGAAATAGCGCGTGCTTTCCCCCGCCACAATTTTATTACATTTATCGCATCAGACCGGGCGCGCGTCGACCCCCACGAGTCGCCGGTCAACCCGCGTTTATTCTTCTTCGTAAGTGTATTGAAAAAAGTCGTTTGACACACGTGCAAATTTGTCACTGCAGCCCTCGGCTCCATAACACACTCGCCTACGGCTCGTGCGAATTCCACCTCGGTCGCAATGACAAACTTTCTGCACTTGTATCAAAATGTACTATTCTTTTACAAGTATTTACAATGTTAACTTTTTCTTATTCTTTACTTAGAAGAGAATAATAATCATAGGTTGTTGGCCTGTTGTGAGTACAAAAGTGTACGTATTTTATTTTTTACGTTTCACGAATAGCTTGTGGCTAAAATAATAACCAGCGCATTCGCTGATCTCTAAGGGTAAGCAACACTGGCCGAGGGCGGTCTATAGATGGGTTAACGTCTTTAACATGTCGAGGTTCCTCCGCAACTCGGAAAGCATGTTGAGCCTTTGTTCCCGACTGCCATTTGTATCTCAAATGAAAAAAAATCCTCCAAAACAAAGGGACTTGTATGAAAAACTACATCTTACATCTTTGTGAACTGGTTTCCGCACTTAGTCCTCGGTGGACCATTGTGGCCCATGGCGGCCTTCATTCCACCCAGCCTACCTCACTCCAAAAGCAGAAGAGTCCTTTCAGTTTGCTCTGGGCGTCTTATGAGTAATTCGGTGCTCCCAATGTTCGTGTTCTTATTTCACTGACGGCTGTGCACTCGAGGAGCACGTGCGCGACATTTTCCTCCGACTCTTAGCATGCTCTTCACAGAGGACCATCCGTGATACATTGTAAAGAAGTGTCTATTCAAGTAATAAGTGAGCAGTGTCTGGTGATGGACCCCGCCACTAGGCGCAATCTGCCTCAGTCCAATCAGAATAGTAGTCCTATTCGATGTCGCGTAGTGTAATAAGAGTTAGACCGGTCTTACTCGGAACAAAAAATAAGACAGTCTGAATATCGTGTGCTGAATATCACGTAGTGTAATAGGCCCTTTAATACTTTCTAAACTTGATATTGGCTAAATGCACAAAAAACATTGCGAAGCCAGAAAGAAAACAAAAAATAAAATACAACAAGTTACGATAGAAGGAAAAACTACCTAAAAGTTTCTGTTTACTATTGCTTTTTTTTCGTATGTGTGGAATACTTTCCGTGTTTCCTAATAACCTTGTACTTATTCGAAGCCGAAGCCAACACAATAACATTGATTGTAATACCTCTCCCCGATGCTTTTCGAATACCTTTGACTTTACAAGTTGGTTAATAAATCATGATACAAGATTGAGTTTTTTTTTTCTATCGAGTATTTTATGTGACCTATCCAAATCTACCAATCGTTGGCCATTAGTTCAATGGTTTTTTCCTCAAAAGACCATCTCAGACACCTGCATGGTCCTCATATAATTTGACTATTGCATATTTGATGTTCGAATTTTAAAAGAGTTCTGGGGCTGGGAAAATAGATAAGGCAACTGAAAGATACAGATGTGTTTTTGTCAGTAAAAGTCTGCCATGCCCTCTCGCTCCAATTTAGATCACGAGAAGTCATTAGATGATGACATGATTTCTCATTAAAAAAAATCTTTCTGAGTTTGTCTCGATATTTCTTTTCAGGGTAGTTAGCTAAGAAACTCCGGCCTGATCTAAATATCTTTTATCATTATCATTTATCCAATTTGGAACGATGTGTTGAGGAAATGGTCCATTAATTCCAGGATCTGTTTACTCACTTGTGAGATTTGTATACCTAGATAATGGGAAGATAATATTCCTCCTCACGGATATAATTCTAATTGATATAACCTCCTTGAGGCCATCCCAATTACAAATCTCATAATCTTTATTAATGCCGTCGAAAAATACATGATTATGTAAATACAGACTTATACTGTCTGCTTAACAAACTAAATGGTAACCAATTATGTATCTTGGAGCGTTGAAAATAGGGTGACATATGGATTTTAGTGATTGTTAAACTTATGTTTGTAAAGTACCTGTTGCGTAAAATGTGAAGGACTGTCGGCCGCTCTCCGTTTCATAGTTCTCACAAAAGGGCGTTGGTTTATTAGTATTTTACGGCTTTATACAGTGTGCTAGGTTATTGTACAGAGCAGCGAGATGCTTCAGTGACAGCTGTCATGGTACTGTCAAAAGTTGATGTACAATCTAGGCCTGTCAGTGTCTGTAAAGTATTACATTTTGTAAACTGCCTATATTTTTCCTTTTATTATTGTGAACGTGAGGACTATGTTGATTGTTTTTTTTTTCCTTTTCAGTAATTTTAATGTGTCTGGCAATTTGAGTATTTTCTGCGGCCTATCCAAATGTCCTTTCCTTGGTATTGTTCGTCAAGTCGTTGAGCTCCTTAGTAGTCCTGAGTTGAGCTTTACGAATACTGACAAATGCTTGCACTGACTGGACAGGTCCACTCAAATCTGTATGGTTCTTTCTTCAAAAGACCATTTCAGACAAATCTGCATGGTTCTCATGTGATTTGACCATTACATATTTACTGTATGGACTTTAAAAGAGACTTTGACCCCTGAGTTTGTTTCGGTGTTTCTTCTCAGGGTAGTCAGCTAGGAAACACCGGCCTCATCTAGTTTAAAAATGACGAAAAAAAAAATTGACGTGTAAAAGTGTTTTTTAAACCTATTTACAAAATAAATATCATTTATCTTTTATCATGTCACTGTCAACTTGTAGAAATTATCGGCCCGTGGTTTTTGGCGGAGTTTTTTTTTTCGAGTGAAGATCAGTGGTTGTGATGTAAAATTGGTATAGTGTTGTATCTCAAGTGTTTATACAACTGGACAACATGTGGAATTATTGAAACAGGTGCGGTCTCGGTGAAATGGAACTGATTTTTTTTTGTAGTATTGGTTACCTCGACGATGCTTGCTGAGGAGGCTAACTTGATACGGATTTAACGGATCTCGTTAGAAACACTTACTGCGCTCCAAAACGTAGAACATTGATGGGGCTCAGAAGGCTCCAGCTTAAGTGGGACTGGGCTGGACATGTCATGCCGATCGAGCGGTGGGCCAGTAAATCACAGAGTTGGTGCCCTGAAATCGCACGACGGGGTCGTGGTAGACCAAGAAGGAGATGGCGGGACGACTTAGTTCTCTTCCTTAGGAATTGGCACGAAGTGGGTCAATTTGGGAACAATGGAAGGAATGGAGAGAGGCCTTTGCTCAGCTGTGGGACAGTATAGGCTAGACATAATCTCTCACTTGGCCACCACTGCTCTGTAAAACCTATTGGCTATACAAATATTTGTTCCGAGCGTGAATCGAACCAACGACCCGCAGCGCAGCAGTCAGTCGCTCAGCCACTGCGCTAACCGTGCTGTTAAACATATCACCCTGTATTTGTTCTAGTACTTATTAGAAATACCTAACGTACACTTGACGCAAAGGTTTCGATGGTGACGCACGATATCACTCATAAAGGTTGAATAATTAAAGTTTATAGTTGGGAAACTAGAATTTGCAATGGAGATCTGTAACTGAAGGGCCAAGTTACATAACTTTAATTGTCCAAATTTTAATCGAGTTATTTATACTGAAAGATATATCACTAAGCAATAACGGGCTTGTTAGTCTAGTGGTTAGTGACTGCTGTACAGGAGGTCGTGGGATCGATTCCCACCTAAGACAAATGGTTGTGTGATGAGCACGATCACTTGTTCTGTGTCTGACTGTAATTTATTGTATAATATAGTATTTAGAAATATACAAATATGTTTATCAGTTGTTTAGTACTCATAGCACAAACTCCGCTTAATATGGGACTAGATGGCGTTGTGTGAAAGTTGTATAAAATATAAATATTATTATATACCTATGTAGATATGTTCAAACTATGCCAAAAGTATGCGCATTTAAAAACGGGTACAAACCAGCTAATAAAACGAACAGATATGAATAGTTTATTAAACCAACACTAAAAATAACAAACAATACCTGCATAGTAATAATTTTAAAACACCAATCACAATAAACAAAAATAAATATTTAGCCCAGTTGCACCATTCCAAATAACCTATGACTAATCAACCGTTTACTTTAAACATCGATTAACATCTCTTAATCCTGTATTATCATACGAGATGTGTGGGCACTTCATTATTCAAATCTCTTAACCTTAGTTAATTATGTCGTGTTGGCGAATGGTTGAGATAAGTGTACGAATTATATAATTTCTAACATATTGGCCACTAGCAAAGCAAGTGACATTTGACATGCGGTGCTAACATAGCTGCCTAATATGCTAATCTAGTATTTGTCATTTAGATCGTATTTATTAAGAATTATTTTGAATATCATCTGGGAGTGCCGTGTTGTGTATCCTTGATTTGTTTCGAAAGTTCGACAACATTAAAACTGAGAGACACAATCTATCTTTAGTTAAGTAGAACTAAGTCTCAGGATCTATATAACCTATATAGTAACTGAGAAATCAAAAGAGACGCCTCCGGCGTCGGAAGTCGCAGGACGACTACTGGCCACCGTAGACGGGAGTTTGCGGACGGCAACCTATGGTTAGCTCGCCGTCCAGTCGTCCAGTAAGGGGCCAAGCCCGGGTCAATGGTGCGTTGTGTTCAAAACACGCATCAAAGAGACTCCAGCAAAATTGTAGGGGCCAGTTAGGGCCGACGCCTGCCAGGGCTGTGGATTGATCGAAGGAGTTACCACGGCAGCCCTCGCAATAAAAAACAAATGAAGGAATACTTTGGGGTTTAGTGAGTAAAAATCTGACACTCCCTCTCACTCCGGTTTTAAAACCGTCCACTCTTTTGTGTCATAACTATCTGACTTGAACTCAAGTTGGTAATGCTAATAGTTTTCGCATAGATATACGCTGTATGGTGACGAAAGTTTAACCTGTGTAGTGTGCCACTGATCCATAGTCTCACTACGTAATCCTAGCCTTATAATGTTCCTGCTGCTGGGACTCAGTCCTCCTTTCTAGGAGAGGGAATAGGCGATAATCCACCACGCGAACTCAGTGCGGGTTGGTGGATGCCACATGTCTTCGATGTTTTCCTTCACCGTTGAGAGCAGTGCTGATGAAATAAATTACACAAAATAAAGCGCCTGCCTAGGTTTGAATCTGCGACCTAGAACTCGTAAGCTGGGGCCGTTAACACGGGGCCAACACTGCTCCCTAACTCCCTAGTCTAAAAAACTAAAATTGGCTCAGTAGTTTTTGAGTTTATCGCGAACAGGCAGACTAACAAACGCGTTGGGAGACTACTTTAATATGTAAGCATGGAGCGATTGCTTATTTATATAATCTGTCGTTCTAAAAAAATAATAAATAGGGATAATACAAAATTGTTTACCCGCGTCTGGTTTCAACAATATTTTTTTCCCGCCTAGGCAATTTCCATGGCTTCTTTAGCTAAACAAATTATGAAGTCAGCGATGAATAATAAGAGGCCAAGATGCTCCCGATCTTCTCAATTCTGCGCATGCGCGACTTGGGTTTTCTTAAAGTTAACTAATTAACGTTAACCACCGAATCTTCGCATTGACTTTTAAGTGGATTCAAGTATTCATTGAACAGTTTCAAGTTATTGGAGCAGAAATTGTAAGGGGGTGTAAGATACCCGGAGGATGTCAAAAATAGAAGGCTATTTTGTTATACTGTGGGGGTTTGTATAATAAGGAACTTAGAATCTTAGTTTATAACCAGGAACTTCGTTAGTTAAATACAAGTTTTGCCAGTGACTTTGTCCGTGTGGTAGATAAAAACTTAGCCCATATAAACTCTAACTTGCGAGATAAAAAGTATCTTATGTAATATTACAGGATATGGTCGCTCTGTGTGACAAATTTTATTCAATTACGTTCAGCTGTTTGTGCGTGAATAATAAAAATGAATAGCTGTTCCTTAGTCTCGCTAAAATTCGAGAACGGCTGGACCGATTTGGCAAATTTTGGTCTTGAAATATTTTTGATAGTCCAGGGAAGGTTTAAACGGTGTGAAAATATACTGACTGGCCTGTTGGTTCGGTGAACTTAAGTGGTAGTTGGCAGGGCACATTTCTCGTAGAACAGACGATCGATGAGGACGAAAGGTTCTGGAGTGGCGACCACGTACCTACCGAAAGACGCAGCGTAGGAAGGCCTCCCACACGCAAAGTGGACCGATGACCTAGTGATGATGATAAATTAGTTGCTCAAAACGGTGAAGATACATAAAAATTGGAAGCCATCCACCGACCCGTACTGAGCCCGCGTGGACAATAGTGACCCATCCCCTCTCGTTGACAGGAGGTCTAAGTCCCAACAGTAGGAAGGCCGATTATGCGTAAGGTAAATGGTTTTAAAGATAATAGTCTCAACAAGGTTGCTTTTCTGTTCCAGGTAATCTTCGGTCTTTAGCAAATCCTAGATGTCATAATCTTGTATGTAAGTAAAATAGCTGCTGGATTTATAATGGTCTTGTAAAAATCGTAAATTTATTACCCAAGGCCAATTATTTGCAGTAATGGGTGTCTACAGCCGCATCGACATGGCTAAGCATTAACCTACTTACTTACCTTAAGGTGCTATTCGAACCTCGGCTGCAGGCTGCAGATGCAGGCAGCACATGCGGCTGCTGCTGCACCATGTGGTAGTATGGATTTTTGTGAAAACCATTCCGAAAGCGGCTGCGTCCGCACGTGCTCATATTGGACTGGATCGTAGATTTGCGACTGGCAGCACGTGCAGCCAGCCTTGGAATCACTCCCGGCTGCGGATGCACGCAACGGCTGCGTGTCACGAGTGTGCTACTTGCATTTGCAGCCTGCATCCGCAGCCTGCAGCCGAGGTTCGAATGGCACCATTACATACCTCTACTACTGAGTTGAGCGATTGGATACTGTGTTACTTATCGCGGATTCAGTTTACCATGTCCTTCGGACAATCCGCACAGTGGAACACAAACATCCAGGCGTTTCTTCCTGCCGAATACAAAACAGATAACCCGAAACAACCGTGTCCAATTGGGCCCTGCGTCAGGCGGAAAACTACTCCTCAAAGGGGTTTTTCGCCGAGATTGTAACGTGCCAAGATACCAGTATCCCTTAGTTATTTGACGACGCCGAAGACGATTCTTTAGCAAATTGATGTCTATCTCCATCTGATTATAAGTAGAAGTCAACCTAATTTATTTGTGACTAGACTATATTTCTCTGAAGTATCTTTGGTCTGTATTAAAGATAAATAAAATAAATCTAACTCTTATTGTAACATTTTCTGAAATATATTTCACTTCAGCGAAATCCACTTGAGAGCTAAAAGCTACTGTTGAAATGTCAGTGATACAAAATTTTATTTTTGAAACTGAAATGTTTCTGTAGAGCCGCTGAGGTGAAAAGATAAAATAAAATATCGGATAGTTTTCTGTGAGGATATCGAAACAGTCTGCTGAGCAAACTAGGTGGATGGACATTTACGTGTTTCTTAAAAACGAGACGCGACCGATTGTGTGTACGATAAAGAATTAGAAGAAGAATTTTTAAGGCTTCGACAGTTTAGCCATTAAATGTTAACAAAAAAAAAAAAAAAATCGACTTCAAAGTAAAAAAAAAAAACCGAGCAAGTGTGAGTCAGACTCACTGAGGGTTCCGTACAAACTTACCTATGAAAACAGTTCAATTCCCGAATGTATCGTATGTAAAGTACCCTATGAATTTTGATTCCCTTGAGATTGTCGTAATACACGTTTTTTGCGACATAAACGGTAGTATTTTTTTTTTTCGTAAACTCAGAAAATTGTTTTTTTTTACAACTTCAAAGGACCGCAGACTTTAGTATATGATTTTTCAACTTGATACCTCCACGCGTTTTTGAGATTAAGGGTCTTGACATAAAGACAGACGGAAAACAAAGTAATCCTATAAGGGTTCCGTTTTTTCCTTTTGAGGTACGGAACTTTCACACAACGCCATTTAGTCCCAACTAGATGGCGTTGTGTGAAAGTTGTAAGAAAAAATACACGAAATATATTATATCAGAATATTATAATATATTTTTTTGCAACTTTGCTAAGTTTTAGGGTAAATTTGAAAAATCATTTACGCTGCTATAAAATATTACGCACAGTGTTTTTCCATTTTGATCGTAATTTATTCATTCATAATCAATAGCCTGTACAACATTTCCATAAATTGAGTGACATTTTTGATATAAACAAACGCTAATAACTTTGCTGTTTATGAATATTATTTATTGAGACTTTACTTAAATAACAAGACCTTTTCTAACAAGCCCTTTAAGTATTTGTACTAATTAAAAATTTGTGGTGTATGTCGTGGCCAGATTTCAGAATGCCAAATTTCACTTCATGATATGGCCAACTAAAACTGGCCAGATTGTTTAAACATTAACATTTGATGATATGTCGATCCTCGTTTGACCATATCATTGATGTAGGATTGCTATGATAATAAAAGGTTTAAAGACAATAGGCCAAACGAGGATTGAAATATCATCAAACTTTAACGTTTAAAATGATATGGCCTGTTTTACATATCATGAAGTGATAATTTCTTTAAGATCTGGCCAAGATAGATAGATATTCATATATGATATGAATATCTATCTATATATAGATATGAGATATGGTTAGATATTCTCCAAGATTTATTGCAAATAATCGCACTAGTGTCCAGTTGTGTATATAGCTAATTATTCAAAAACCTATGACAACTATAATTTACATGTATTAATAAATCTTGTAGTACAAAATAATTGCGACGACCAGTACTGGCGAGTTTTGTAAGTCGCAATCAGTTTGTTCAAGTACTAATAAGTGTATGGAAATTGCAAAACTTGTTTGGAAACTTTGCCTATGTTTTAATATATTACTTGTATAATTTTCTGCCATATTATTTGCAGCTACTGCTTATACATAACGTATTAATAAAGATATCTTCAATATATGACTTCTAAAATCCAGAATTATATGTTTCAAATATGAGTATATACACATTAGAATAGAATAGAATAAACTTTATCGTACACCTAAATAGTAATAAAACTTTTACACAAACTTAAATCTATGGGTACAATGGCGGTCTTATCGCTGACAGCGATATCTACCAGACAACCTTAGGATGGATGGCATTAATTCAATTTTCATCTCATTTTTATTAACTGCAACTTAGTAATGGGCAGCTAAGTAAAAGGACCACTCCTAAAAATAAAAAAAGGTCTTGTACCACAACGGGCAACTAAAGGAACACAGGTCGGCTTTAGTCAGTAAAAACCTGACACTCCCTCTTGTTCCACCCAGGGCGGGAGAAGTTATTTTTAGGTTTACCAACCAAAAAAAAACAACATTGACCATGTTTTTTTATGATTGATAGGCTCGCGTTTGACCACTATCTCACCTGATGGTAAGCGATGATGTGGCCGACGATGAAGCACGCTTGCCTAGAAGTAACCTAAAGGTTACCTTTATATGAAGGTTCAGTACACCCAAAAACATCTCAATGCAGCTTGGAGAGCATTCAACCTATGGCCATCGAAACATTTTCAAACTTTTAACAAACGCAGCTACTCAATAGCGTTTGTAAAAAGTTTGAAAATGTTTCTACTAATATCTACTAAAAGTCAGTTTAATCTCCAATGATATCTTCCAAGTTACCATTCAGCACACTTCTCTGTAAATGCTATACTCTATAATACTGGAAGCGAACCACAACATATGAATAAAGGTAGAACTGCATTAGGCACACGTGGGCCACGTACGCTGATCTGGGCACGTCGGTCTCTATACAATTTATATGGCAACTAGACTTGTAGAGCTACATTAGATCCACGCCACGCGACGCGCCGCTACGTACAAATCAGGCGTGGCCCACGTGTGCGTCGCCGTCGGTCTGATGTAGTTCTCGCTTTATACTGCCGCTTATTTGTCTTGCAATGGACTCCAATAGGCCTCAAACATAATATGCACAAATATCTACCAAGCCATTAATAAGTTCACGCATGCATGGACGTATGTATGCACGCATGCCAAAATATTGTAATGTTAACCTTTGCAGTTGCGTTACACTACTTAACACACATAATCGTACCTTCAGTAATTAAGTGAATGTATGATTTGTGGTATACAACTTACTATGATGCTTACCTTGATATTTGTAATATCGTTAAAGTTCTGAAGATAGCCTTTGTTTCTTACTCCCGTTTATTTTGATTAACTTTTGACTATGAAGTTGTTCGCGTATGCTCTTCAATGTGTCGTTGTATCTTCTGAATGTATCTATATATATACTTCTGCATATCTTCGTGTACCTTGTCTCTCTCTTCTGTCTTCATTTAAATTGTAATCTTTAAGTCAAGAGTGAATAGGTTACTTCTAGGTAAGCGCGCTCCATCGTCGACCGCATCGTCGCTTTCCATCAGGTGAGATAGCGATCAAGCGCGAACCTATCAAGAATAAAAAAAATAAAAAAATTATTGTGCGTTATCGTCAGTTAGGTGAAATGCTTCTTTAATGATTGTAAACTAGCTGACCCGGCGAACTTAATACCGCCTAATAATAAGGACATCTACTGGCATTACCAGAACAGCATAATTCATTTTATATTGACATTTTAATTAAAGATGGCGTTGTATTCGGATTTTTTTTTCGTGATTTTTTCTTTTTTTTCTCACCGTTTAAACCTTCCCTGGACTATCTAGAATATTTCAAGACCAAAATTAGCCAAATCGGTCCAGCCGTTTTTGAGTTTTAGCGAGACTAACGAACTGCTATTCATTTTTATATATATATCGATATATCAGCTTGTAGAGATGTTCTCTAAACATTATCCGTGAAAAATTAGGTGAATTTAGCATGAAATGAACTATCATTCCTGTACATCTGACGCTATTGATTTACAGTTCACTTCAAGCACACTTCATCTTAGTAATCTTAGTAATGAAATCTTTTGCGGAATATAGACTGCTGTAATCATTCCACTGATAAATGATTGTCTTTCACTTATAAAGAAGGAACGAACATTGATTACAAAGCGTTCCGAATAAGAATAGGATCGATTTCCATGTTGTGCCGTCACGTCATACTGTCAAATCGCAAGAAATTTGGCAAAATTGAAGAACTCAGAGTTGAGCAAAATTGAAGAACTGGATTCTGATTAAAATTTTTTCGTTCACAGTTCCTAAATAAATTAAATTTTGAAAAATTTCTTGTTTTGCTCACCCTATTAATTTTTTGATTTGACAGTATGACGTGACGTCCCAACATGGCAATCGATCCTATTCTTATTTGGAACGCATTGATTACTTACTGTATTTTGGCGATTTCAGACTATTAGTTTATTCTTTCATCTAAATTTCTATTCGTAGGTATGTTCATTGGCAGGCTAAAATGAACTAAGCAAATAGGTAATGTATCTTAGAAACTCTCTTTTATTAAAACTCAGAGCTCATCACAAGCGCGTTTCTCTTAACAATAGTTCCATATATAAGTATTTCTCGGAAATGACAATCTTGGCCAGAGTTTCCTGTTAATTTTGAAATAGGAGTCTTCAACTTCCGAGTAAATGTATGGCTTCTGGGTCAAAATAATTTTACCTAGAACAATATTTCTATGGTTCCAAGAACTTCATTCCATAAATAAAGGTTATGTCAGTTCAGTTACTGCACGCGGTTCATAAACACGATATATTCCTGAACATGTCATGTGCCTGTTTCTACATTTTACGCATCAACTGTTACGATCTTACGCACGCTGCATCCACCCACGCATTCTATTTACTAGCGCAGACATTCTAACCACTTTGCGCTTAAGTTGAAATTCCTTCAACTTAATGATACTGCAAGTTTGTACGATAGAAGATCAAATACCAACACGTTCTGGCTCACCTGTTCAGCTAGTCACTATTAGCGTATAGGTCATGTTACGTTGGTCGTATATGACTCATAATGCATTGTTATGGTAGGACGCATGCAACGAAGTCTTACATAATGAGGGCTCAATGGAGGGAGGGGGAGGGGGGCTTCTAACAAGTTTACCGAAGACCTTGGCCGGGTCACGTGGTTAGAGATGACACGCGGGTTTTTTATGCCCACAGTTATTATGGCGATGTACTTGACAATAGATTTTAGTGTTTAGAAGTGATATTTATTTAATGATGGGTTGTTAGTATTGCGCTAGCACTGTTCAGTTCACACAAAATGGTGGCTACGTTTAACTGACATTGGCCTCGATTTTTGCGAATTAGAGACAAAACTTGCAGTCGGTAAAGGTCCAAACAGGTTTCGATTGATGACAGGTTCCAAATATGTCACCTAACCGCTAAAGTTCAACGTGTGAACTCTGTAGTTGGTCATCGCAAAGACTGCAGGAACTTAGTTTGCTTCTTTTGCCTGTGTGCGTCACAGGGACGCGGTGTGAAGGGCCTTGTATACCGTGGAGTCAAGAGCGGTGCGGATCTGGTCGGACCAAAGTATTGGGCTGCACCCGCGAATCCTTTTTCATCTACTTTACTTCACCTGGCTACGCAGTCACGCAGTCAACCCCACATTTTTTAGACGTCATGACCTGGCTACGCCGCCATGGCATCCCGATGAGGTACGGCCCTTAGATTAGTAGTTGTAACTATATTTTCAAGTTGTATGTACAGTTGTAGATACACTCACTCACTCATACAGGGCTGATTCCTGAAAAATCTATTTGATTCATCAGATCGATTACCAAAACATATTGGAAATGTACTTTCTTTTTTATCACGTAAAAAAAACCGGCCAAGTGCGATTCGGACTCGCACACTAATGGTTCCGTAGCGTCTGTAGCAAAAAACGGCAAATTAATCAGGTTTGTTGCATGGGAGCCCCTTGAATATTTAGTATTGGTTGTTATAACGGCAACAGATACACATCGTCTGTGAAAATTTCAACTGTCTAATTATCACGGTTCATGAGATACAGCTTGGTGACAGACGGACAGCAGAGTCTTAGTAATAGGGTCCCGTTTTTCGCTTTGGGTATGGAACCCTAAAAATTTGACTATTCAGTGCTTCGAAGTTTCGCATGACGTCGACGTCACGCCTTGGTTCTGTGCGCGTCACAAACAAATGTTTTCTTTCTTTCTTTCTGTTCTTTTCTTTCCTTGTGTACGAGTCATGTGTCGTACATGGCCCTCGCGTATTGCAGTTCAGCACTATTTCGCCGCCTTGCACAAATTATATTGTAAAGCGACAGTACACAATTAGCACTCACAGAAGGCTGTACTCATTAGCGATCATTCATATATGATAAGTTACGCAATAAATCAGATCTTCGGATATCAGTGACTATCATTTCAAAGTAACATCCAAGGTGTGTGCGACCCATTCAGCAGCGCATACACCTTGGTACTTTTTACTTGGAACTGACGCCAAAATTCTCCATTCTTAAAAAATAATGCACAAGTATCTTTATTAATGTAAATCTGGACCCAGAAACCGCCCTTATTACCATTATCTTCAATGTTTTAGTAGTTCTGGTTACAAACATATTACTTTCAGTTCAAGTAAGATGTACAAATATCCCTAAACACTCGTACCTTTCGCACGCAGCCAGTTCACCTTCGTGGCTGGTGCATCTAAAAGAGCAGTCATAACTGACAGCCGTTCGCGTCAAGGCTGACATCTCAGGAATGCGGAGAGATCGTTCGTGGCGCAACAGTGTTTTGCAAACCATCCTTTTGCTTTGAAGTTTGAACCTAGGTGAAACATTTGTGGATGTAATAAGGTTTATTTTTGTCTGGTCTAGTTAGAGCAATCAGTTAGTTCGGATTCAAGAAAGTAACGACAATAGTTCATAACTGTGATTATGTTTTTTTTAAGGAAAACATTACACAAGAAATCAACAATCTCTAACATTCAAGAAGACGTGCGTTTTCATGAATGTTAGAGATCATATTAAAGAGTGCCAGAGACGCGAAGGACGATATTTTAATAATGTTATTTTCAAAAAGTAATTTTTCTATGTCTTCAGTTTCTGACTTTGTGAATTCACGCGCATATATAAATATGTATTTGTTGTTGTTTTATGCATCTACAAAAGGGAGTTTTTTCTGAGATACTCAGTATTTATTAGTTTATTATATTAGCAAACATGTATTTTATTATTATAAGTATCTGATCTTTATGCGAGACATCATCAGTAAGAAGCTAATCCGGCAGGAACTTTACGATCCTCAGTAATGAGAAATACAATTCGTAGGGGAGAAATCTTTATGATACATCATTGTGCGCACTCACCACTATTTATGTTGTCTTTTTTAACCCAAAGGTTGACTGGTAGATAGTGCTTTGTTACATTAAGTCTGCCTATGCACCACTACTGTACATAAAGTTTAAATCTTCTATATATTATTATCATCATCATCATCATCATCATCTTCCTGCCCTTGTCCCGTGTTATTTGAGGTCGGCGCAACGCGTTTTTTTCTTCCATTCTGCCCTGTCACTCGTTATGCTATCACTAACTTCCTTTTCTTTCATATCACTCTTCACACAATCCATCCATCTTTTCTTCTATATATCTAATATATAAAATTCTCGTGTCACGGTGTTCGAACTTGAACTCCTCCGAAACGGCTCGACCGATTCTCATGAAATTTTGTGAGCATATTGAGTAGGTCTGAGAATCGGCCAACATCTATTTTTTTTATTTTTTTTTATTTATTTATATGGCAGAACAACGTTTGCCGGCTCAGCTAGTTATTATATAAAAGCGAAATACCACTCACTGATTAAGTAATCACAAAATCTCAGAAACTATAACACCTCCAAACTTAAAATTTAGCAAGTAGTTTCCTTATAGGATGTAGACATCCGCTAAGAATGGATTTCCGAAATTCGCCCCTTAAGGAGATGATACAGGGGTCCAAAGTTTGTATGGAGAAACCGACTTTCACGCGTGCGATGCCGCTGGCAGAAGCTTGTAAATAATATAACAGAAGTGTAAGAAAATAAATTTGCGTTGGTGGTCACTTTTATACTTTTTACAAAGTCTGATGAGATCAAAAATATTTCTTGCAAAAATGTGAAAACGCTCAACGAAAGTGGTCATAGTTTTTGCTTCCAAGGTTTTAAACTATGTCAATATAAAGGGTAGCCTTTTCCAACCGAATAAAGGCCAGCTAACCAGATGCTGTGCGTGTGTCAAATGGAACATTAACATTATGCTATGATTAGAGCTGCCCTCCATACTCTAATATAGAGTATTGTACTCCATTTTGTGGAGCAGGACTTTATTTATTTAGTAAAACTTTATGCAACACAAAGGTACAAAGGCGGACTTAATGCCTTAGGCATTCTCTACCAGTCAATTAAGGGTGGTGAAGAGAAAACATCTACCTAACATCTATCTTCTATTTATTTTGACCCTCGACGATGAATATACCTGAATGAAATCGTTCCATTCCAGTATTTCGTTGAAGGATGTTTTATCTCTTCGGTTATAATAGCGAAGTAACGGTAACAAAAATAAAAAATAAATATTTAGAAGGTTTTGTGCTCCAGGTGGTCTCGTCATCTTCGGAAATAGAAAAAAAGATTACTTCAATGAAGGATAGCAAGTTTTCCGGTATTGCTGCATTCGCAAGTCTGTTTATTGTTAACCCCACATCAAAACATAACTTCACGCCAGTATGCTTTGAAAGGGTGGAGCCGGACGAAAAAAAGCAACAGAAAAAAAAAAATACTAAAATATGCAAATTACGGAAGTCAGTGTTGAAAAATAAAGAAACAAAAACACTGACTTCCGTAGTTAAAAGTTATATTTAGTTGCATCCCCTTAATAAACGATCAGTCGTTTGTAAAGACAATGCATCAACCGTCTGCTTTGCCTGTCACAAAGGCATTAGCAGCTAACATGATAGATGACTAGTACATAATGATTATAACTATCCAATTTACAGATGCTATGTTGAAAGAGTAGTGTAAACAAGAGACATATTGGACACTGTTCCAAGTTAGATTAAGATAAATCGTTGGCTCATTATGGGGTTTTATGAACCGATATGTGTGTACTTTTTGTTGTGATGCATCCGGCTGGTTGAGTATGTCACAGCTAGGGTTACCAACTTTTTTTTAGAAAAAATAAAGAACCTAAATCTGATTGTATAAAGGGACAACGAAGAATACCTGCAGTCTTAAAAAACTATAAAAAAAATACAACCGACTTAAAAAAACACTGAAAAGTGCAAAATAACTTTAATTTCAGAAGTCTGTGTTAAATAACGAAGAGACAAAACTATTATACGAGTAGAAACACGGACTTCCGAAATTAAAGTTATTTTGCACATTTCAGTGTTTTTTTAAGTCGGTTGTATTTTTTTTCATTAGATATTTTGGAAACACAGTATCTTGCGGATATTATTTAAACTTCTTTTGAAATCAATTTATAAATTTGTGTAAAACTAATCCAGTAAAGACCTCTGAAAATCTGATATTTTGCATGAACTTTGACCCTTCATAATTTACTCAATAATTAAAAAAGTATAAAAATTGAAGCCTTTCAAACTTAATCAAGATTCTAAATGACGCCAATTGTTTTTCAAAAACTTTTAAGGGTTTAAAAAAATCACGCATTTCCTGGAACAAGTTTTGTAAAATGTTCGAGTAATTCACGGGATTACCGAATGCTAACAGAGTTTTCAGTAATCTCTCTTTTTTTGCGTTGCCTTTTCGTCAAACATCGCGTTGGATTGCGTTAGATGAAGTAACAAGCTTTTAAACCATGCTCGATGTTGACGATAGGCGAGAGAAAAAGGACCCTCTTAAAGCATAGCTTTTGCAGTTACTTCCCTTGGATTTGGACTTCAACGCCAGCTTTTAACTCTCTCTTACAAGAGTTGCAAATACACTCAAGTTTATTTGGGACTAGTTATCCGCCCCGGTTTTGTAAAGGTGCACATTATACACAAAAAAATTCTTTTTTTTTTCACTTTCTTTTGAGAACCGCAACGAAATCCGTTGGATTGGATTAGGAGTTAAAGGGTGTACGGATAGACGCTGAAAGTGTGTTTTATGTAGAGATATTGTCATCCAAACTTCAACGTCCGGCCGTCCGGTAACCATCCGGATGGAGACTGAGTCGTCTATGGCGTGTAGTGCTCCACGCGCGCATCTAAGAGATGTCAGCGAACCGGCCCAGCAAAGCCGATGCCCGCTAGGGCCATGGGGAATTCCTGAAAAAGAAACCCGTGGTCCTAAAACGCAACAGGTAACTGAAATACCATTATTTTAGTTACCTGTTGCGTTTAGTCAGTAAAAGTCTGACCCAACCCTCCCTCGCTCCACCCTTGAGCGTCGAGTCATTGGATGATTTCCCACCAATAAAGGTTTGCGTTTTCAATTTAGGTATAGTAAGCCTATATTCTTCTCTGGTCTTTAAGCTGTCTCTATACAAAGTTTCATGGAAGTTAGTTCAGTAGTTTTGACGTAGTGCTGTCACAAACAAACAGATGAATAAACATTTTCGTATTTACGCCTTGAGTAGCTATATATAGCATAGCATAGCATAATCAGCCTTTTAATGTTCCCACAGCTGGGACTCAGGCCTCCTCTCTCTAGGAGAGGGAATGGGCCGTAATCCACCAAGCGGGCCCAGTGCGGATTGGTGAATGTCACATGTCTTCGAATTTTTGGTTCTAGGACATGCCGGTTTCCTCACGATGTTTTCCTTCACCGTTTTGAGAGCAGTGGTGATGAAATAAATTACACAAAGTAATGCGCCTGGCTGGGTTTGAACCCGCGACCTAAAACTCGTAATTCGGGGCCGTTACCACTCGGCCACCACTGCTTTGTATATATAAATATAATATGGATTGCGAACCAGTGCGGTCATTTCTCATAAAGGTGTCATAACACTTGTAGTCCGTCGCGGTGGACAAATAAATGATGTTGTCTGTTTGCAACTCGATTATGAATGACTTTTATTTCGACGTATTTTTTACACGTTAGTGGACACTGGATTGTTATAAAAATATATGATGTATGTAGATCACAATATTGAGTAAATAAAAATATCTTACAATATTACCTATTTTTCTATATTTTTTGTAAGTTAGAGGAAATACTAAAATAATTTGACGACTTTGACTTGTCGTTGTTGCTAGAAAATAGTAGGTACGAGTAACTATAATGAAAATGTTACTTACTGCGACATATTCTGTACCTAATGTCAATTAGTATGACTTTAGTCGACATTACACTAATTGGTTTCTCTGATTTGCTTTTTTAACTTTCGGGGAAGCCTATATCTGACAGTGAACGTCTTGCGGCTGAAATGATGATGAACTCCCTCCCCCCCGCATGAACTCCGCACTAAGAATTACTGCTGTATCGTGGGTATTATTTATTTAATGAGTGTTAATTGAAAGTGGCGCCAGTGACTGAAAAGTTGAAAGGGAATCGTTTGTCTTGGTATGGTCATGTGATGAGGAGGGATGAAACGCGTGTTACTAAAAGAGTTATGTGTTTACATGTAGATGGACGGAAAAGGAGAGGGAGGCCAAAGAAAAGATGAACGAATTGTGTGAGAAGTGATATGAAAGAAAGGGGAGTTAGTGATAGCGTGACGAGTGACAGGACAGAATGGAACGTGTTGCGCCGTCCGATAAAACAGGACAAGGGCAGGAAGACGATGATGAGTGTTATAAAAATGGTGTTCAAATAGTTACAGCAGTTAGGGGTCTGTAAATCATGAGGGAATGGTAGGTACTTCTAGACCAGCATGCTCCATCGTCGACCATGTCATCACTTAATATCAGCCCCCCTAGCCAAGTTACAACCGTTTCGTTTCGATTCTCTTTTCGTTGATCGCTTCGAGTCGGCCACGCCTCCGATTTCTTTGTTCTGACGTCATCTCAACGCTCAGTCACGTGGTCAGAACAAAAGAATAGGAGGCGTGGCCGACTCGAGGCGATCAATGAACAGAGAATCGAAACGAAACGGTTATAACTTGGCTAGGGGGGCAGGTGAGATAGTGGTCAAATTTGAGCCTATCAATAAAAAACATAGGTTCTGTTGGGCGATAGGATTTTTCAAATGAGTTACCGCGGTCCTGAAAGGCGAAGGGCGACCGAAGGATGTGTTTCTATCCAGCAGGGCATCTCGAGCTAGGCCGGAAAAACTGGTGGCATTGTTTTGTTTGTTCAATGTAACTCACGAATTTACTGACAAAATCCAATGTAGCTCAATTAGTTTTGATAGACATTACGATTAATCGCTTCGTCCATCCAGCGGGTCCCCCGGTCCCCGGGAATAATACTGATCGTGTACCAATGTACCTCTCGATTAATGTATCTTCTCTAAGGGATCTTTAACAGAACAAGAGAAATTCAGCAGTAAATATTTTTCTATCCAGCGGTGCCCTTTGTAATTTGAGTTCTTCTTCTTCGTTCTTTTCCATAGAGATCTACGCTTTGGAACGTGCAATTTAGCTTCACTTTTTTGACTGACTGACCTTTTGACAATTCAAAAGTGCCTATAATTGGTCTATTTGAAATAAACGTTTCTGATTTCTGAAAAAAAGCACACCATTGTTATGTATTACCAATGTTTCTTTTAAAATCTTGCTTTCACGAAAAATTTAGAATGAAATTTATTTCAGGGCTTTAGAATCCTTTAGACTATATTACGCTAGACCACCGTAAGCGTCAGGACCCCTGGACCACTAACGATATTTGATGTTTAGAGAATACCAAAATTAACTACCTTTTTGCTACTATTTGGTACCTACCTTTAAATATTTGTTACCTCTATTGACAGCGAGAAAACGCCAGAAGAAAGTGGCCAGACATTCTGACGTCAGGATGTCTGGACCATTTTTTTTTTCATAGTTCTAGACAACATAGCTAATTTATCTTTTTGTAAATATTTACTACCTTTTTAGTACCTCACCATATATTTTTTTCAACATTTTTTAGCATAGTTGAAAAAAGTTAGATGTGAAATATTTTTTTCAAAAAGGATATTTATTTTGCCACATATGCCATGAGATATCTGATGTTTAGAAAATACCAAAATATACTACCTTTATGCTACTACCTTTAAATATTTGGTACCTCTATTGACAGCGAGAAAACGCCAGAAGAAAGTGGCCAGACATTGTGACGTCAGGATGTCTGGACCATTTTTTTTTTTCATAGTTCTAGACAACATAGCTAATTTATCTTTTTGTAAATATTTACTACCTTTTTAGTACCTCACCATATATTTTTTTCAACATTTTTTAGCACAGTTGAAAAAAGTTAGATGTGAAATATTTTTTTCAAAAAGGATATTTATTTTGCCACATGGCATGAGATATCTGATGTTTAGAAAATACCAAAATATACTACCTTTATGCTACTTGCTGTTGACTGGCGTATTGGTCTAGTGGTTAGTAGCCCTGACTGCTATGCCGGAGGTCGTGGGTTCGATTCCCACCCAGGGTAAATGTTTGTGTGATGAGCACGATCATTTATTCTGTGTCTGGGTGTAATTTATCTATATATGTATGTATTTAGAAATATATAAGTATGTTTATCAGTTGTCTAGTACCCATAACACAAGCTCTGCTTAGCTTGGGACTAGACGGTGTTGTGTGATAGTTGTGGAATATTATATTATATATTATTATACTACTTGGTCCCTAACGTCAAATACTTAGTACCTCTATTAACAGCGAGAAAACGCATGAAGAAAGTGTCATCAGGTTGTCTGGACCATTTTTTTATTTTCATGGTTCGAGACAACACAGCTAATTTATTTATTTATTTATTTATTTAAAACTTTATGCACTAATGAAACATTGTACAAAGGCGGACTTAATGCCTTAGGCATTTTCTACCAGTCGACCTTAGGGTGGTGCAGAGACAACATGGCAGGTGCAACTAAATAGAAGACTGACAGAGAGGAAATAAGAACAATAATAAATATATACTTAGATACATACATACAAATAAAAAATGATATTGAGAGAAAAACGAATACAACAAATCAAGAGTGTGATGAATCTACCAACTTCTTGCGAAAGTGTTCTCGTGCTTTCACTTTAAAGGACAACCGACTGGTTGCCGTCCTTTTAATTTTTTTTTATCTTTAATTTTAATTTATCTTTTGAAAAGTATTTACTACCTTTTTAGTACCTCAACAAATATTTTTTTCAGGTTTTTTTGCCATACCTGAAAGATGTTAGGTTTTTTTTTTTCAAATTGGATATTTAATTTGCCACATTATGACATGAGATATCTGATGTTTGAAAAATACCTAAATACACTACCTTTATGCTGCTGCTTGGTACCTAACATCAAATACTTACTACCTCAATTAACAGCGAGAAAACGTATGAAGAAAGTGTCATCAGGTTGTCTGGACCATTCTTTTTTCATGGTTCGAGACAACACAGCTAATTTGTCTTTTTGTAAATATTTACTACCTTTTTAGTGCCTCAACATAATTTTTTTTCAACTTTTTTTAGCATACTTGGAAAAAGTTGCATGTGAAATATTTTTTTTTGAATGAATATTTATTTTACCACATATGACATGAGCTATCTGATGTTTAGAAAATACTAAAATATACTACCTTTATGCTACTACTTGGTCCATAACGTCAAATACTTAATACCTCTATTAACAGCGAGAAAACGCATGAAAAACTGTCATCAGGTTGTCTGGACCATTTTTTTTTCATGGTTCGAGACAACATAGCTAATTTATCTTTTGAAAAGTATTTACTACCTTTTTAGTACCTCAACAAATATTTTTTTTAGGTTTTTTTGCCATACCTGAAAGATGTTAGGTTTTTTTTTTTTTTGAAATTGGATATTTAATTTGCCACATTATGACATGAGATATCTGATGTTTGAAAAATACCTAAATACACTACCTTTATGCTGCTGCTTGGTACCTAACATCAAATACTTAGTACCTCAATTAACAGCGAGAAAACGCATGAAAAAGTGTCATCAGGTTGTCTGGACCATTTTTTTTTTCATGGTTCGAGACAACATAGCTAATTTCTCTTTTGAAAAGTATTTACTACCTTTTTAGTACCGCAAAAAATATTTTTTTCAGCTTTTTTGGCATACCTGAAAGATGTTACGTGTATTTTTTTTTTTCAAATTGGATATTAATTTGCCATAGATGACTTGAGATATATGAGGTTTAGAAAATACCAAAATACACTACCTTTATGCTACTATTTGGTCCCTAATGTCAAATACTTAGTACCTCTATTGACAGTGAGAAAACGCGTTTAGGATGTGGTCAGACATTCTGACATCAAGATGTCTGGACAATTTTTTTTTTCATGGTTCGATACAACACAGCTTATGTAAGTATTTGCTGCCTTTATAGTACCTCAACATATAATTCAGATCTTTTTTGTCGTACCTGAAAAATGATACGCATTAAAAAAAAAATACATGATGGATATCTAATTAGCTACATAGACAGCATGAGATAAATGATGTTTAGAAAATACCAAAATATATTAATTTTTGCATAATATATATATATATATATATTTTCTAAACATCAAATATCTCATGCTGTCTATGTAGCTAATTACATATTCATCATGTTTTTTTTTAATGCGTTACATTTTTATAGAACGACAAGAAAAATATTAATTATATGTGTACTAAAAAGGTAGCAAATACTGACAAAAAGATAAATTAGCTGTTTTGTCTTGACCATGAAAAAAAAATGGCCCAGACATACTGATGTCAGAATGTCTGACCACATTCTTCACGCGTTTTTTCGCTGTCAATAGAGGTACCTACTACGTAAGTATTTGACGTTAGGTACCAAGTAGTAGCATAAAAGTATTGTATTTTTTAAACATCATAATTATATCTTATGTCATATCATATGGCAAATTAAATATCCATTTAAAAAAAAATATTTCACATCTAACTTTTTCCAAGTATGCAAAAAAAGTTGAAAAAAAATTATGTTGAGGCACTAAAAAGGTAGTAAATATTTACAAAAAGACAAATTAGCTGTGTTGTCTCGAACCATGAAAAAAGAATGGTCCAGACAACCTGATGACACTTTCTTCATACGTTTTCTCGCTGTTAATTGAGGTACTAAGTATTTGATGTTAGGTACCAAGCAGTAGCATAAAGGTAGTGTATTTAGGTATTTTTCAAACATCAGATATCTCATGTCATAATGTGGCAAATTAAATATCCAATTTGAAAAAAAAATACACGTAACATCTTTCAGGTATGCCAAAAAAAGCTGAAAAAAATATTTGTTGAGGTACTAAAAAGGTAGTTAATACTTTTCAAAAGATAAATTTGCTGTGTTGTCTCGAACCATGAAAATAAAAAAATGGTCCAGACAACCTGATGACACTTTCTTCATGCGTTTTCTCGCTGTTAATAGAGGTACTAAGTATTTGACGTTAGGGACCAAGTAGTAGCATAAAGGTAGTATATTTTGGTATTTTCTAAACATCAGATATCTCATGGCATATGTGGCAAAATAAATATTCATTTTGAAAAAAATATTTCACATCTAACTTTTTTCAAGTATACTAAAAAAAATTGAAAAAAATATATGGTGAGGTACTAAAAAGGTAGTAAATATTTACAAAATGATAAAATACCTATGTTGTCTAGAACTATGAAAAAAAAAATGGTCCAGACATCCTGATGTCAGAATGTCTGGCCACTTTCTTCTGGCGTTTTCTCGCTGTCAGTAGAGGTACCAAATATTTGAAGGTAGGTACCAAATAGTAGCAAAAAGGTAGTTAATTTTGGTATTCTCTAAACATCAAATATCGTTAGTGGTCCAGGGGTCCTGACGCTTACAGACCACCTCGTAACGAACCAGTCTATACTTAGCCAGTAACAAGCCGGCAAAACTAATTTAAAGCAAGCCATAAAAGCTTCGACTAATCAAAACGAGAACGCACAAATGCAAAATTGAAGCAACGTTTAAAACGCAATCATTCAAGACAGCCTGATTTATAGTATTCCTAGTTTCACACTGATTGGAAAATGAAACTGTTTTCTGCGACTTTTTTGTAGCTTTTGTAACTAAACGTTAGTTATTGTGGGCCATCCGTCATTTGATGCCTCGTTGCCGGTGGCTCAAAGGCATAAATATTGCTAGACGATTTTCAATATGCAAATTTTTAAAGCGTGCTGTTCACGATGCAATTGGAATTAACGACAGTGTATTGTCATTTTAGTGTCAAATTGTGGTTCTGTTTAAAATTTTATGGCTTTAAAAGCATTTTTGCAGTGATTTATCGTCATACAAATTAGAACCTAATTTCACGTATTTTTTTTTTTTAATTGATATAAACCAGTGCTTAACTGCGATCCCACCTGATGGTAAGCAGTGATGGTGAGTGGTAGTAGTGGTATTCTGTAAATCTTTTAATAGTTAGCTTGTTTCATGCTGTGTTTTAAAGTAATTGATCTATCTATACTTATATTGATTCTAGCTGACCTGGCAAACGTTGTTCTGCTATAAAAAAATTAGGGGGGCGGGGGTAGGAGGGTACAAAATAGCCAATGACCTATTTTCAGACTTACCACAACACAATAAATGTAAGTAATAAAAATCGGTCAAAGGAGCAGTTTGATAACAAACACTAGTGCGATAAACAATTGTGTGTCTACTACTCGTGTGAGTACTGTAATTCGACAGTACGTTAGTGCAGTATTACAGTAGTTTGACACTACCATAACTGCCAAGACAGCTCAATGGTGCCTCACGGAGCCCCGGGGTTCCTACTTCTGGATGGTTATTAAAAAATTAACCACGAAAAGGCGGAAGCAAAGCAGAGTGGAGCCACCGCTTTAGCCTCGTAACCTAACCTGTCTGTGTCGGGGTGCCTAAAATATGTTAATTTTTGACATGGTTTTTATATGTAATATTTTTAAAAAATTTTGTTTGAGATATTTGTCAACAAACAACGTTATGTTATGAACGCATTATTATACTATTTAATTTAAGAATCTAGTCTTCGAATAATTCTGAAATCTTATCACCGTTCTTTACACGACTTCACGACAAATTAGACGCGTGTTCCATGTCCCTCCCCATGCAATATAGGGTGGTATTGGATGAAAATTTTCAATTATTGAGTCGCACCGTCCAAGCCCGTTTAATTAAGAGACGCTGGGTTCCTGGAAACGTTACCTAAGGAGCACCACCAAGTAATGAAGTATTTTTCTTTCATTTATATAAGACATGTTTTAGCCTACGACTTTTCTTGTGATATAGAAGGAAATTATTGCACGGGAACTCATCATCATCATCATCATTTCAGCCGAAAAACGTCGACTGTTGGATATAGGCGTCCCCTAAGGGCTATAATTCACCGGGACACCATGGCAGCGCGACCAGTTGCGCCACCATGGTGTCCCAGTGAAATATAGCCCTAACATACGTTACTGGCGGCCGGACTGGCGTCCGAGTTGGTCGTGTCACCAAATTGGTTGCGCAACCAAACGGACACCAGGTGAGTAACTCTCTATAGAGCTGTATACATTTTGTTGGTAGCGGCGACTGGTCGCGCCGCCATGGTGTCCCGGTGAAATATAGCCCTAAGTGTCACTACAATAACCAGTCTTGTGCGTCTCGCATCCATCGGATTCCCGCGACCCTCACTGGGTCGTCGGTCCACCTTGTGGGATATCTTCCAACGCTGCATCTTCCGATACGCTGTCATCACTCCAGAACCAGATCATCTGTTCTGCGAGCGATATGCCCTGCCCACTGCCTATGTCCACACATAGGTGAGTTTGTACGGAACCCTCAGTGCGCGAGTCCGACTCGCACTTGCCCAATTTTTTTATTTTATTAATTATACTTCCACGTTGTACTAGCATACAAAAACTTGGATAATTTTATTGTACCTGTATGGAATCATGGGTAAACTTTATTAATGAAGGAAGTTGTTAGGAGTTTGAAGGCTATTCTTAGGGAAATATTAATTTTAATCAGTTGTAGGGTTTCTCGATCCATTTTGTTTGTAGGTACCACTCTGAATTGAATCTACCTGAGGACTTGTTTCTTTCTCTGGTGAAAGTAAGGTAAAATCGTTATTATGGACTCGCATTTTGTATACGGAGACTTTTGTGTGAGTTTTATTATAAGAAACCTTTTTTAGCCTTAAGCTTTTTTTTTACAACTATTACACAATGTTATTTAGTTTTAAAACTAAGCAGAGCTTTTACTATGAGTACTAGACAACTGACAAACATAGTTATATATTTCTAAATACATAAATATTACAGATAACTTACACCCAGACACAGAACAAATGATCGTGCTCATCACACAGATATTTATCTTGGGTGGGAATTGAACCCACGACCTACTGCATAGCAGTCAGGGCCACTAACTATTAGACCAACAGGCCAGTCATATTATTGTGGACTCGCATCTTGTATGTATATATATATATATATATATATATACTCGCTCGTCGATTTCGGCTACGGTGACCGGATTCTGTTTTAGTGCAACTACGGGTTGCGATCATGTGCCCTGATGTGACTAATAAAGCCTATCTTTGCTGTAAACGTGCGTGCACAGTGTGGGCACGTTAAAACACCATTGTTGTATAGGTTGGACTCGCATCTTGTATATGGAGACCTATAAATGAGTATTTTTATAACAAACCTTTTAATCTTAAAGCAGGATGCAGGCTCCGCGTCGTACCGTTGATAACAAGAAATACTGAAAAATCAACGTATACACGGTACTCATATTGTTTTATTAAATAGATCATCATCTTCCTGCTCTAGTCCCATATTACTTGGGGTCGGCGCAACAAGTTTTTTTGTTCCATTCGGTCCTGTCACCCGTTACGCTATCACTAACTCCCTTTTCTTTCATATCACTCCTCACACAATCCATACATCGTTTGAACAGATAATCAGTATATTTTTGCACCAGGCGTTCCTTTATTTTTTCATAGGTCGCATACTATTTTTGCTCTAACTGGGCACGGACGTTGCAAAAAAATCCGGTTTAAATGGCCCCGACTTACTAGTTGTAGGTTCAAACCCAGCCAGGCGCTTTATTTTGTGTAATTTATGTCATCACCACTAAAGAAGACATCTTAACAAAAACTAGAACCAAATATATGAAATCATGTGACATCCGCCAACTCGACTGGGTCTGGATGGTGGATTACGGCCCATTCCATCTCCTAGAGAGTTGTCCTGAGTCCCAGAAGTGGGAACATTATATATATACAACATAAGGTTTAGTATATGCGAAACCCGAAACACGTGTCCAGTATTTTTATGTACAAAATTTCGTAACTGTGTCATGATAAATCACAAAGTTATCAGCTTGTTATGTCAGCAAAAATGCATAGACACCGGGCCATCCAGGCGACTGAGGGGTTGTTTTGCACTTGCGCCCAGCTGTTTGCTGGTGCCTAATACCCGCTATGATCTCCCGTGACCTGTGTTGTATTTAGTGTCGGTGGTATCCAACTTGTGACCTTTTTAAATATTTTTGGAAAAAAATATAACATGTTGTATAAACTATTGGAATCGATTCAGTTACTGATTCTGAACAAACTATATCCAGGTTTCGCATAAACTAAAAATAATGTCGTATATGTCTGATTATGGTATCATGGATAAAATTTTCTTTTTCAAAATATTTCTGCTGTAAGTAGGTACAGACGTTGAATAAAATCTATCGACGATGCCATGGAAGTACCAATTTATACAAAGAACAAAAAGATTATCTATTAAACTAATTTTGATTTTCCCTGAGTTTTAATTAAGGTTCAATCTAGTCATACAGCATTGTAAATCTAGATAGAAAACCACATGAAAAGCCTACTATCTCACAAGCGCCAAGCGTAACGCGTAAGTAGCGCGGTGCGGCGCCGGCGCAGCGGGCCTTTGTGACTGCCACGCGGTCCTTTGTGAGTGCCACGCGCCGCCGACCTCGCATCGACGGATTAGGCTTTTAGACAGGCTCTTTTGGAGACAGGTCTGACAAGGAACGTAACTGTAAAGTAATTTGTAAAGGATAGAAGCATCCGGTATTTTTGGAAGCAATTGTAGTGACATCCATATATGATACCACATAGCATAGCATAATCAGCTTTTTAATGTTCCCACTGCTGGGACTCAGGCCTTCTCTCTAGGAGAGGGAATGGGTCGTAATCCACCACGCGGGCCCAGTGCGGATTGGTGAATGTCACATGTCTTCGAAGACATGTGACACCACATATGAACTAAAATTCAAACTCCTGCATCGCGGTGATACCCTCACGTCGTTGAAACCTCTACGGTCCAGACTAAGCATTTCGCCTCGTCGTTTACACCTCATACGTCGAAGGACTGGAACAATTTGCCTGCTGCGGTCTTGCCGTCCGATTGTGATTTCGGTGTCTTCATGGCTAGAGGGAGTAGGCTCCTCATAAACTAGTGCGCCTCACCATAAACGATTGCATCACTGCTTACCATCAGGTGGGATCGCAATCAAGCACTAGTTTATATTATTTAAAAAATATATATACAACAGTCTGAAAACAACTATCGGAAATGCCTGAATACACCCGTCTGGTCGGGAGATTCTTACTTTAAAACTGCTGTTACATACATATACTTATATACACCCCTATTTTTTAATTAGTACAAAAAAAAAACACAGCACCATATTTATGTAGTCAAAAGTAAAACAAACGAAATCCCAAAATTGTCCCCGAAAATTTGTCATAATTGGTAAATTAATAATTGACTCAATTATTCATAACAATTGCTACTTAAAAATACTACACGTAGTGTTTTTCCATTTTTATCGCCATTCATTCAGAATCAGCCTGTATAATATTTCCATGAATTGAGTGACATTTTGGGATATAATCAAACGCTCATAACTTTACTGTTTATGAATATTATTTACCGATACTTTAATTAAATAATAACAAGACCTTTTCTAATAAGCCCTTTAAGTATTTGTACTTATTAAAAATTTGTGGTGTATAGTTATAGTTATACTCTCTATTGGGACAGTACAATAGGGGCTTAAAATTATTAAGATGAAGTTTTTTTTTTCAGGTGGGAAAATCATCCTAATGAGATGGTGTACTATTTCCATGTATACAGTACAAAACTACTAAAATATTGTAACAGTCAGGGCCTCAAGTCTGCTATTACAATAGTGTCAGAATGGTCTATCATTGATATCATAATTGTTGATTTTGACAAGTTTGGTAATCTTCGAACGTCATTGCTTTTAATAAGCTCGATATTGTCATTCTACCACAACTCTATTATGAGACCATTGACCGATCAATGATCGACCATTATGAATTATCAGATTACGAACTTTTAGCAAAATGAAAATGGGATCGTGTTGGAATGACGAATTTATAAAAATAGCAGACTTGGGCCCCTGAGGTTTTGTGCCCGAGTGATGCCAATTGACTCGACAAAGGTACTAGCGAGATATGGGTGTACTATACCCGTCTTCCTAACCCTTTTTTTTGGAAGTGGGCAATCATACAATGATTTCTCCTGCTCTCGGATAAAACCCGCCTGCGTTCAGTTGCCCTTTGTATCCTAGGACCACGGTTTACCTTTCAGAAATTTCCCGTTGCCTTAGCGGGCACCCTGCTGGTCCTCTTTTTTTCTTCCTCCTTTGCTAGCATTACTGCTTCGCAGGAGGCGACCGCTTGCCAATCCTCCTCGCTTCGGACCATGGCCTGTACCAAGGACGGCGGTGCTCTGCCCAAGCGGGGCACACCTCTACTGTCCTCCGGGTGGTCCACACAGTGGTGACACCCAGGCGTTGCTTCCGCACGAAACCGGTGCAGGAACTTCCCGAACTGACCATGCTCGGTGAGAACCTGCATCATGCGGAAGGTGAGGACGCCGTGAGGTCTTTCCAGCCACTCCTCAAAGAGAGGACCGCCATAATTATGGAGTGCCCACTGCTGGTCGTCTACGGTATTGCTGATATCTCTTTGAGGCGCCCGTGAAATACTAAGCGGTATCGATGATTCGGGCTCTATCTTATAACCTATCCTCATCGTCATTATGTGCGCATCTGGTCACGACTTATGCAAGTAGAAAATACAGCATTTTTTTACGCAAAAAACACAACTTTTAAGAGTTTCAAGCAATGTTTTTCCTAGCATAATAATTTTAATAAATAACAAACTAGCTCAAAGGAACTTCTTAAAATAAACCATAGACTAAACAAATAATAGAACGGAATGAAATGGATGAAGATGTCACTTTCAATTCTCATACCAGTTCTTAGGTTAAAGAAGAAACTGTACTTGCTTTGTCTATAAAAGTAATTTCCTGTTTGTTTGTGGCGTTTAACTGGAAACATCTACTTGGTTTATAATTTGTTTTTGTTATTTTGTTTAGTTTGATTTTCATCTTACTGGTGTGGTGGCGAGCTTGAGGTATTTGTTTATGATTTGCTGATAATTATTTTTCAATACAGTTACTCGAAAACCCACTTTTATCCCTATTGCTTTTAAGCACGCAATTTACTGTTTTTCGCAGTAGTGCGGAAATGTAATTGTATTTATCGTATCAGGCTGGGCGCTAAGCGACCCCTTCGATTCGCACGTCAACCTCCATTCATTTATTACTTCGTAAGTGTATTGAAAAATGTCGTTTGAATTGTCGTTCGTGTCGTCACATGGAAAATTTTCACTGCAGCACTTGGTTCTATAACACTATCACCTGCGGCTCGAGTGAATTCCGCCTCGGTTGCAATGACAAACTTTCTCTACTTGTATCAATATGTACTATTTAGAGTTTGCAAAGCTGTTAGAGTATTTTCATTTTTCTTCATGTTATCACGAGGTATTAACTGGAATTGTCTTGCGATAACATTGTCGTGTTCTATCACACAGGATTCATTTTTCAGGGTTTCAATAGTTAACCACGACACTTATCGATGCTGGCGTCGAGGATTTTATTCCCATTTGACTATGTAAGTTAATTTTCTTTTTATATCCTGAAACTTTTGACTTAGGTACTGAACATCAACCTAATTGCTACGTAAACATGTCTTTCCATATTTCATACTCGGCGATATTCATCATTATAGTGATGAAAAAATCTGCAGTAGGTCACGAAAAACGACTTCATCAACATGTGAACAGCGAAACAATCCAGCTTTTCGACCATACGAATATAGTGAAAAGACTAAATAGAAAAAAACCGTTCGAGTTAGTGTTTAGTGACAGTGAATAGTGTAATGTAGCATAAGTGCTACCCAATAAATACAAGAACAAAGTGTTTTCGCCTTAATAGAGGCAATAAGAATAGTGCTATTGGACACATTCTCAGTAAAGACAATTTATTAGTTTAGGATATAATTAAATTACTTAGAAGATAAGTAATTTAATTCTTCTTCTTTTATTTTTTTTCTTTTTTTACCACTAATTTATATTAGTACAAATACTTAAAGAGCTTATTAGAAAAGGTCTTGTTATTATTTGAGTTAAGTCTCAATAAATAATATTCATAAACAGCAAAGTTATTAGTGTTTGTTTATATCCCAAAATGTCACTCAATTTATGAAAATAAAGAATGAATAAATGACAATCAAAATGGAAAAACAACTTCGCTTAGTATTTTTAGTAGCAATTTTTATGAATGAAGAATGATTGATTCAAATATGAATTTATCAATTATTACAAATTTTCGTGGACAATTTTGGGATTTCGTTTTTTTTTTTACTTTTGACTACAAAAATATGATCAATAACGGGTACGATAGGGATGTATAAAAGGAGAAACTGACTGACTGATAAATATCGACGCACATCTAAAACTACTGGATCTAGGAGCGTGCAATTTTGCACAAGATTTTCTTTTATGACGTAGGCGAGCACTAAGAGAGGTTTTTCCAATATTCACCCCCTAAAGGGTTGAAATTAGGGTTCATTCTTTGGATGGACTCTAGGATTAGGGAAATAATACTCGGGGAAGTACATGCACAATGTACGCTTTTTTCCTCTATAATTTCACAGTTTTCAAGCCCATGTAGATGCGAACAATATCCGTAGATAATTCACACTTCCTATTTGAAAATCTGCCCAAATCATTGTCACAAAAACAAAACTTATCGAACGTAGACAGAAAAACTGTCAATCGATTTGTTATCCTGCTATGTCATTGTTTTGATATGAATTCAGATTAATTTCGATAGTTTTTGTCTGCCAAGGTCGGACAAGGACGTATGGTAATTGACTGACAATCTGAACGGGTTACAACATCCGTGTTCGTATGAAAGGCGTGTTATTCGGTAGTTTGAATCCGTGTGTCATAAAAAGTACTTGTCTACTTATCTCGTTTTCTACGTCTGGAAAACGGCGGGTTAGAAAAGTATTAACTTGATGAAGTATGGGTACGATAAACTGTTATGTTTTTAGGGTTCAGTACATCAGAACGAAAAAACGGAACCCTTATAGGATCACTTTGTTGTTTATCTGTCAGTCAAGACCCTTTATCTCGGGAATGCGTGGAGGTATCGAGTTGAAATTAAAACCAAATATTCAAATCTGTAGTCCCTTGAAGCTGTGAAAAAATGAAACTTGCAAGTTAACGAGACAAAAAGATACGGCCGTTCATGTTGCAAAAAACGTGTATTTCGACACTCAAGGGAATCAAAATTCATAGGGTACTACTTCTCGTTACCTAGATCCTAAAATTCGGCATGAAGCAAGGTCTCATAGTAGAAATATAGGAAAAAAATCTGAAAACTGTAAATTAGTAGTTACGTCCCAAAAAAAACTTTTTTTGCGATTCGGAAAAATCTTCGTAATTCAATTCGGGAATTGAACTGTTTTCATAGGTAGTTTGTACGGAATCCTCAGTGCACGATTACGACTCGTATTTGCCCGGTTTTTTTATTTTGCTGTAACGCAGAGGTGCAAACCCCAAGGCGTCGGGAGTCGCAGGACGTGTACCGGTTATCGTAAGTGGACGACGAGCCATGGGTAGCTCCTACCTCCGGGCTGATAAGGACCAAGCTCGAGACGACCGCGACGGCGGGTTGTGTTCCTCGTGCGTCTCAAAGAGTTGTCAGCAAAGTTGTAGAAACAGTTAGGACCGACGCCTGCCAGGGCTGCAGATTGTTTGAAGTAGTTACCAGCAGCCTTGGCAATAAAGTGCTATTGAAGGAACACCTGTGTGATTGCTCCGCACGCGTAGCCCCGCAAATGTCCTTTTCATACAATTTATTATAATGCGTTGAATACGCACGCGTGATGCGGGGCGTGATATCGGACAGCAGCCCCGCATACGAAGCAATCTCGCATGCGCGATGAAATCCGCACGATAATAAAAACCTCTTTTTATAGGGAGTGTCCGACTCTTACTGAGTCGGACACTCCCTATAAAAAGAGAGGTGCAAAAAACCAGGCATTTTTTTTTGGGTGAGATATTGTCATCAAGTAACTTTTCTAACTCTGGTTTCATCATCATCATCATTTCAGCCAAAGGACGTCTACTGTTGGACATAGGCTTCCCCCAAATGTCGCCACAACGAACGGTTCTGTGCGTCTCGCATACACTGCATTCCCGCGATTCTCACTAGGTCATCGGTCCACATTTTGGGAGGCCTTCCAACGCTGCGTTTTCCGGTACGCGGTCGCCACTCTAGAGACTTTCGGCCTCAACGACCAACTGTTCTACGAGCAATGTGCCCTGCCCACTGCCATTTTAGTTTGGCGATTCTTCGGGCTATGTCGGCGACTTTGGTTCTCCTGCGGATATCTTCATTCCTGATGCGATCACGCAAGGAAACTCCGAGCATAGCCCTTTCCATTGCCCTTTGGGTGACTATAAGCCTCTGTATTGTAACTCTAGTTTGATCGACCAGATCTGTGCTGCTCGCATCCAGCGAACACTCATTTCTTTTTCTTTAGAGTCAGAAATCGACAAATACCTTCCCCCGCTCCGGATGGAGTGAGTGGAAATGCCAGATTTTTACTGACTATAACTCACCAGTGTTCTTTCAGTTACCCTTTGCGTTCTAGGATGGTGACTCTTTGGGACAATCCTGCAACACAACTAGATTCAGGATTGTGACGGTAAATCCTGCTAAGCCATTAGCTTAGGCCACTTTTACTTTCAAACCCGTATGTTATCGGCAGTCTCAATTGAATTTCAAATTTAAATTACGTCACATTATGAATTAATTATTTATTCAATCAATTACACATAAAAGATTTATGTATTTTTCTAGCTTGGAGATAGGACATGTTTTAATAATACCCAGTCTACAAAATTACCATAGTCCTGTTTATGACAACCTGTTACTCGTAGCAACCAAAATGATATAACAACGAATTTGGTTCGACCCATAAAGTAATAAAAGATCTAACTGCTAAGTCGAAACAACCTGTTTGAATGACATTGAAACCTAGATTTGTCTCGCTTAGTTTAGGTATAAATAAAACGAGATGGAGGCAGATGTTTCTGTCTAGAGATTAAGAATCATCCGTTAACTTAATTCAAGGCTTTTTATGTGTTGTATCAAGGACTGAGACTACAGATGGAATACCTGTATTAGTCTTAACTTTCGATTTTTATAGCTGTTTCTTTGTTTAGTATTTAAATTCTTGTGTTTTGTAACATCGGCTTTATAAAGCTACTAGTGGTGCCGACATACGTTTTTCCGTCCGAAAACTATATTCATCATCATCTTCCTGCCCTTGTCCCGTGTTATTTGGGGTCGGCGCAACACGTTTTGTTCTTCCATTCTGCCCTGTCACTCGTCATGCTATCACTAACTTCTTTTTCTTTCATATCACTCTTCACACAATCCATCCATCTTTTCTTTGGTCTCCCTCTCCCTCTCCATCCATCCATCCACATGTATACTCATAACTCTTTTAGTAACATGCGTTTCATCCCTCCTCTTCACATGACCATACCAAGACAAACGATTCCCTTTCAACTTTCAGTATAACTATATTATCGTCAGAAAAAAATAATGAGAACCCGACTGCATCGCCATCTATCGTGTACAATTGTATTTTCAAATCTTCCATTGACTCAAATATCGACACAAACTTTCATCCAAATCGGTCTAGCTGTTTATGAGGAGTTAGGTGATAAGCACACGTACAAAGAATTAATTATAGAGATAGATATGCTTTTTTTGCAAAGATATAGTATGCTTTCTTTGCGTGTGCAAGTAATAGTTGCAGTAGAATGGGTAAAAACTGGTCGCAATGGTTCTTGACAAAGAAATGCGTGGGTTTACGTTATGTACACAAAGGTGTAATAACACCTGCTTTGACCTTTGTTTATACTATTTGTTTAAAGCAGTTTCTGAACACAGCTGTGTGTAAAGTTTGGTTAGAATGTTTTACGTTAAAGCTGTTACACCCACGCTCCTCTGTGTCTCTTTGTAAAAGTATCTAGATCTAGGTAGGTTAATAGTAAGGATCAGGGGCGCCGACTCCGTGGGTGCTCGGGGGCTCGAGCACCCATGAGAAATAAACAATGAATGCCGAGCACCCCTGAGAATAGACATCAAGAAACAGATCAGTAATCGCCTTTTAAGGATGGGCAATTTTTCATTACCCGACGACCCGTTTAGCGCTGTGGTATAAAGCGCCGGTTAATACGCAGGGTCGCGGGTTCGATTCCCACACCAATACAGAAACACAATACCAATACAGAAGTTTGTTGATGAAACAGATATTTGTATTGGGTCTGGGTATTTTTGGTACCTTCGTTGTTCCGCAGTATGTAAGTAGGACATTTATTTATTTCTCTTCTTACACTTCGCCACTTTTTCGAGTCATCAAATGAGCATGAGCACCCATGAGGTTTTTTAAAAGCCGGCGCCCCTGGTAAGGATGTAACGGTAGTGGTAATATCGGAACTGATATTGAGACACAGAGTTTTTAAATTTAGTTTATCGGAATCGGAACCAGAATCGGAAGCGGAGGTCAAAGCGGAGCCAGAAGCTTCAAATGCAACACTATTAAAATTAATTAAAAATATAATAGATATAAGGCCTACTGTCTACGGACGCATAGCTTCATAGACGGAACGGCAACGTCCATCGTAACGTTGCCGCTTCATAGTTTTGTATGTAAGTTGTGAGCAGGCGTACACCAAGCCTATAATGACGAATACGCGTCTATGAAGCTACGCGTCCGAGGAAGGCCTGAGTATAAATGAAAAGTGAATTAACATTCGAAATACGAAACAAAACAATAAGGGCCTGTCCACACAGCGATATTTCACATTGAATCTTATGGAAGTATCCGCACGAGCGATAAAAATATCGCGCGATAAAAAAATCTTTGATTTCATGCAGATTTGACGCGATGCATTGCGGATTTAATACCGCACCGCGTCGTGTCAAATCTGCATGAAATCAATGATAAGATTATGATAAGATTCATTGTGTGTCATTCTGTAATGACGAAAAAAGAATCTCGCGGTGAAATATCGCTGTGCGGACAGGCCCTAAGTGAAAGAGTAATCGATAGAAGACACGGGGGAGGGTAATATAAGTTCCAATTAAAATTTATCGGAACTCAAATCGGAATGTTCTTACATAATATCTATTAATACTGCAATATGAAAATATTTTAAACAACCACTTTTTTTTAAGTGTAACCATGGAGTTTCTTGCCGGTTCTTCTCCATAGGAAACGACCAATTTGGAACCGTGCACTAGCTTCTGACGTTTTATAAGTGCCCATGTAGGCCTATCTATAATATAAAAATGAATCGCAAAATGTGTTGGTAAGCGCATAACTCAACAATGCGGCAACGCCTGGACCAATTTTGCCAATTCTTTTTTTAAAATGTTCGTTGAAGTTCAAGGATGGTTTTTAAGTAGGGGAGAGTAGGGTAGAGTAGGGTAGAGTAGGGTAGAGTAGTCAGTTGACGGGAGCGAAGCCGCGGGCAAAAACTAGTATGAAATAAAAACTTTTGACTTTGACTTTGAATCGGAGGTGCAAAATCAATCGGAAGATCTGAACTTTCGGAATCGGAATCGAACCTCCGTCATATTTTCGGATAATAGAACAGTAAAGTCCTTTTCCTTGTTAATAAAAATACTGTTAAACAGTCGTTTTGTAGTTACTGATTCTTCAAAATTTGTTCATTGGAATGAAATCATTGAGTCTCCTATAATGATTTTGGATCAAATTTTTCCCTCCTCATCCTAGACTACATTCAGACGATGGACTCTAATCCTATTACAATCTAGCCTTGTATATAGATTAATAAGTAATTTAATTATATCCTTAACTATAAATTGTCTTTACTAAGAAACTGTCAAATAAAATGTTTGTGAAAAAAACTAGGACTCCCAACTCCAATATATTTATTGAGTATTGACTCTTAAGGCATGCGGAATAGGGTGTAAATAAAATCTGACAATCCTCCGTTGACAAACTAGGGTCCTCCGACTAGGGTTGTGTCTGGTCCGGGTAACTGCCCGATAGTTGATTTCGGTCTGTTTCATGTTTTTCGGACTTTTTTTTATCTTGATAGAAAATATTCGTCTTATTTATTTGTATAATTCAATAAAAACACAACACTTTCGGACTGTTACATAATATGTTTTTCGAACTAGTACCTACATAATATGTTTTTCGAACTGGTACATAATATGTTTTTCGGATTGTTACATAATAAGTTTTATGTACGCGTTTTGTTGCGCGGATAACTCTAATACAGGATTTTGAATTTTATAATGGCATCATAGATGTCACTACAACTATCACTTCCTCGAAGAAAGTTGTTCATTTACATGTGCATTATCTTTAATTTGACTACTCATTTACGTTACATCCTGACTGTATTTCCTTCCAGTCTTTCTATTACATCTACTCCAAGGTAATTATTGTCGACCTATTTTGTGTCTGACCGACCTTGACAATTAAAAAAACTGGTTCGAGTCGGACTCGCGCACTGAGGGTTCCGTACAAACTTACCTAAATATGTAAATAGTTCAATTCCCGAATGGAGTCTCGAAGATTTTTCGAATCGCAATAAAAGTTTTTTTTTTTGTGACGTAACAACAAATTTTCTTTTTTCATGTTTATTCCTATATCTATACTGACCTTGATTTATGCCAAATTTCAAGATTCTGGGTCAACGGGAAGTAACCCTATGAATTTTGATTCCTTTGAGACTGTCGAAATGTACGTTTTTTGTGACATAAACGGCCGTTTCCAATGATGCCGTATCTTTTTTTTTTCGTTAATATCAACTCGATAATTTTACACAATTCCGAGATAAAGGGTCTTGTCAAACAGACAGACAGACGGTTGAAGAACAAAGTGATCCTATAAGGGTTCCATTTTTTCCTTTTGAGGTATGGAACCCTAAAAAGTGTCTGTAAATGGTTTATTTGAAATAAATACTTTGAATTTGATGGCTGGACATAGGCCTCTTGACCGCTCTACCCCTAGACTGACAATACATCACAAATTTTTAATTAGTACAAATACTTGAAAAGGTCTTGTTATTATTTAAGTAAAGTCTCAATAAATAGTATTCGTCATCATCATCATTATTTCAGCCGAAAGACGTCCACTGTTGGACATAGGCCTCCCCCAAATGTTGCCATAATGACCAGTCCTGTGCGTCTCGCATCCATCGGATTCCCGTGACCCTCACCAGGTCATCGGTCCACCTTGTGGGAGGCCTTCCAACACTGCGTCTTCCGGTACGTGGTCGCCATTCCAGAACCTTTCGTCCCCATCGACCATCTGTTCTGCGAGCAACGTGCCCACTGCCACCTAAGTTTGGCGATATATAATATTCATAAACAACAAAGTTATTAGCGTTTGTTTATATCCCAAAATGTCACTCAATTTATGGAAATGCTGTACAGGCTATTGATTATGAATGAATAAATGACGATCAAAATGGAAAAACACTGCGCGTAGTATTTTCTAGTAGTAATTGTTATGAATGATTGATTCTATTATGATTTACCAATTATGACAAATTTTCGTGGACAGTTTTGGGATTTTGTTTTATTTTTTTTAACTTTTGATTACAAAAATATGATCCGTAACGAGTACTGACAGAGTCCGTAGGGGCTCTACGGGCTCTGTCATTAGTCGCAGCAGGGTCGAAGCCTACTGGGGCCAAGGGTCTACTTCTGAAAGGAAGACTCGGCCCTGGTATGAAAGGCAACGAAGGACAGGAGTCCGTATTTAATCGGTAAAAGTCTGACACACCCTCTCACTCCGCCCAAGAGCGAGGGATGTCATTGGATGATTTTCCAAAAAAAAAAAAAAAAAAACGGATAAAGCCTCATTATTTCTGTACTAATTTATAAATACGGGTGATAGTTATAGCACGCAGGAAAATAGGTTTTTCCTATATGGGGAAACATACTATCACGCGGAAGAAGCTTTAAACCCCTGTTTCATCCCCTAAGGAGTGAATTTTGGAAAATCCTTTTTCATTCTTTACATACATTGTAAAAGGAACTTCTGTGCATGTCAGCGTTCTAGGTACAAGGATTTGGGCTGGGCGTTATTGAGTCAGTGAGTCAGGACTTTGTTTTATAAATACACAGATGATAGTGAGAAACCAGTGTGGTCCCACCTTAATGTAAGCTTGGCAACTTACACTTATTTCTTGCTATAAGGAATAAAACCCAGTAGTTATCCTGTTTCTGATTCGCACATAATGTTCACAGGCTTTTAGGCAAATGGAGGCGTATGATCGCCAGTTGACGGGATGTGGGCCTTCGGTTTATTGCTTAGGGTAATAGCTTTCGTTTCTAGCCTGTCTTACAACTGTTTGTTTTGGTAAGTCTTTTTTTTTTAAGAGTGAGTAGGAAAAAACAAGCCGGCTAAATGCGAGTCTGACTCGCGCGCGAAGGGTTCCGTACTACAACATTAGACACATGTTATAACTATTATTAATATCGAGCAAAAATGGCAAAAAAATCACGTCTGTTTTATGGGAGTCCCACTTAAATATCTATTTTATCCTGTTTTTAGTATTTGTTGTTACAGTGGCAACAGAAATACGCGAAAATTTCAACTGTATATCTGTGAAAATTTCAACTGTCTAGCGCGCTAAAAGAGCATTACTTTTTCTCTCAAGTGTGATATTTTTTTGTTCTATAGAGTAATAATTATGTACATTACATTTGTAGTTATTTATTTATTTTGAGTTTATGAATTACAAATAAAAAAATATAAATCCTTCCTCTTTCAAATGCAAAGAAAAGATTTGTATTTTTGTTTGTAATGCATAAACTCAATAACTACTAGACCGATTTTAAAAATTCTTTCACCAGTAGAATGCTACTTTATCACTGAGTGGCATAGACTTTATTACAATCGGGTGCATACGCTAGGTATATCATCACACTGTAACGAATAGGAGCGAAGCAGTAACCAAAGACGCGGTTGAAGCCGCGAGGAACAGCTAGTGTAAAATAAAATGCTTTTCGTTAAAAAAACGATGGCAGTAGTTCATACTTTTACAAGGTTTATTTGACTTATTATATCTCACGAAGTTGCAGACAGCTTTCAGCTCCCACTTGGTCTCCGAGTGACATTTAACAAGACCGCAGTTTGATCGTTCCACTACAATTTATTTTTCACAAAAGCATTTTATTCTAGGATTTTTTCTGTGTCGGCGAGGCATGGTTGTATGCACATCCCTTTTTCTATGTTTTTTGTGTCCTTGTTTGCGAGCAACGGCATATTCTTGTTTAGATGTGACGCACAACTTGGATTTATTGTATTTATTAATATTATGTTTTTCTTTCTTATATTTTTGTATAATATTATGTTATGTTTGTCTCTGTCGGTCACGGCCGCTGTCGAAGATGCAACAGACAACCTAGACAACTGTTTTGTGTATGGAAACTGGTTTTTATTTTTTGTAATTAATTGTGCATCTGTTCGGGCAGAATAAACATGTTTTCTTTTTTTTTATTCTTGGTAGGTTCGCGCTTGACCGCTATCTCACCTGATGGAAAGTGATGATGCGGTCGACGATGGAGCGCGCTTACCTACATGGGTTGTAGCCATCAGGCAACATAGATTCCGGCAAGAAATTCCACTCCTTAGCCGGTTTTGTGCGTATAGGTGGGAAGTCCACCATGTACCGGTGGCGCATCGCCGTACGTCTGTTGGTCCGATGATGGAACGGGCTAGGCGGAATTAGGTTATGCAATTCCGACGCACACTCCCCGAAATGCAACCGGTAGAAAACCGACAGGCTAGCAACTCGGCGTCGATGCTCAAGACTTTGTAGCCTCGACTCAACGAGTGCATCATTGCCAATGATCCTCCTGAATCGCCTCTCAATTGCCTCAAGTGCATAATTTTTTTATTATTTTTTTTATTATGTAGAAAATATCTTTGACAGTTTTTATAAAGGTTACTGGTTTAAAACCTTTTGCATCGCTCAACGGAAATCCGTAGAAAATACACAAAGCTTTTTATAGATTATACAGGGTGTTCCGACTAGCGTATTATAAACAGGTTCAATATAAAGCCCCGTCTACACGGCAGCAGAGCATCGGATCATATGCACAATGGTCAAACTGGATGCATATTTATAGAAAATTTTCCACCGTACGCCTTTGTAGATTCAATTCAGTTTTGATACATTTTATCCTAGTTCGGAGAAGCACTGAGGTAGATTCAAGCTTCAGTGTGTTAAGCTTTTTATTCATGAAATCAAATATAGGAAAATACAGGGAGAGGGAGACCAAAGAAAATGATATGAAAGAAAAGGGAGTTAGTGATAGCGTGACGAGTGACAGGACAGAATGGAAGAAAAAAGCGTGTTGCGCCGACCCCAAATAAAACGGGACAAGGGCAGGAAGATGATGTTTGTGTTTCTGAAATATCTTAGGTATGCCTTTCTTATAT
Source organism: Mythimna impura (assembly GCA_905147345.3). Classification (NCBI taxonomy): domain Eukaryota; kingdom Metazoa; phylum Arthropoda; class Insecta; order Lepidoptera; family Noctuidae; genus Mythimna; species Mythimna impura. The sequence continues at coordinate 2,991,167 of LR990344.1, forward strand.
GAGAACTAGCTGAAAATTGTCCCAAGGGAACATACTCCCGGGTTAAAAGTATCCTATTTGCTATTCTAGGACATGGTATGGCCACTGTAGGCGCGGGCTTGCGGACGGCGAGCAATGGGTAGCTCGCTGTCTGACCGTCCGGTAACCGTCCGGACCGAGCCCAAGCCTTCGACGGCGCGTAGTGTTCCATGCGCGCCTCAAAGAGATGTCAGCAACCGTAGGGGCCCAGGAGGGTCGAAGCCTTCTGGGGCCATGGATGATGCGAAAGAGATCCCCGGGGTAGGTACTGGAATAATGGCAAAGAAAGAACAGGGATGGATTTTTAGTCAGTAAAAGTCTGACACGCCCTCTCGCTCCACCCAAGAGCAAGGGATGTCATTAGATGATTTTCCCACCTAAAAAAAAGGACATGGTATACCCGCGTGCCAAATTTCATCAAAATTCGTTCGGCCGTTCAAGCGTGAAGAAGTGACAAACATACAAACACACGAACAAATATTAGTTTGATTATTACTAATTTAGATACTGAATTATTTGTACATATGTAGGCAAAAACCACGGACACCAACTAGTGTATTTAAATAATTAACACCAGAAAGGTGTTAGTTTGGTCAACCGCTTGTCAAATATACTGTGGTTACATTGTAACAGCATACTTCGATTGAAGCTCATATTCTGAACTGCGGTTATGGAATGTTCGGTGATTTTAAATTTCTAGTCTTTTGATAATAGTGATCTGGTCTGTTGATAGAATTAAGTAGAGTTTTATATACTTACCTAATATCAGATATCAAAGGTAGTCTATCGAAAAGTTCAATTTATTTATAATTTTAATGAGAACACTATAAAATAATTGAGATTTATATTATGTTTTCATTTTCATCGTAATCATCATTTCAGCGTGGTGTCCGAGTGGTAACGGCTCCGACTTACGAGTTGTAGATCGCGGGTTCAAACCCAGCCAGGCGCATTACTTTGTGTAATTTATTTCATCACCACTGCTCTCAAAACGGTGAAGGAAAACATCGTGAGGAAACCGGCATGTCCTAGAACCAAAAATTCGAAGACATGCAACATTCACCAACCCGCACTGTGCCCTCGTGGTGGATTACGACCCATTCCTTCTCCTAGAGAGGAGGCCTGAGTCCCAGCAGTGGGAACATTGAAAGGCTAATTATGCTTATATGCATCATTTCAACCGAAAGACGTCCACGGTTGGACATAGGCCTCCCCCAAGCGTCGCCACAACAACCAGTCCTGTGCGTCTCGCATCGATCGGATTCTGCGACCCTCACCAGGTCATCGGTCCACCCTGTGGGAGGCCCTCCAACGCTGCGTCTTTTGATTATTTAAATTCAATTTTCATTTTATTGTTCTATTTTTAATGTTTTGTTTTTCTTGTTTTCAGGTATGTCAACTTTAAAAAAAATATTTATTATTGGATAACTTTGGTAAGTTTAATATTTTTTTATAATATATACTAGTGCTTGACTGCGATCTCACCTGATGGTAAGCAGTAATGGAATCGTTGATGGTGAGCACACTAGTTTAGACTTCATCGACAATGATGAATACGAAAGCTTCACTTTCTTCTTTACTTTCTTATCGAAACTCGCAAAAATATTTAGGGTCTCTTCGTTTTTTTTTAAATTTCCTTTATTAAATATCATGATGTACTATTTTTTCACAGTAACCTTTCAGACTTACATAATAAAGGTAACAATCGCAGTTAGTTGGCACAGCTTAAAACTTTCAACTTCGCGAACAAAACCACGTTGAAAAGTTATTTCGCAGTTCTATCATCCTCCCTTTGACATTTCACAATAAAAGCTTTCCTTGGCACAACTTTGCCACCTATTATGTTACAAATAAGTTGATGCGATAGTACATTTTCCGACGAATAAAATTGCAGGCAAAGTTTGCGTGGGACGCGTAAATGGAATTATGCCTTTATTATTCGAATGACCTATTCCATGGTAGAGAACCGTTTTTTTTTCTGTGTTTTCAACACGCGTAATGTTTTAATGAACAATAAAGATTTTCTTATGATAATATTATGTTGATTTTATTACGTCGCCAAATTTCAGATAGTTTGTTATTAGCATAGCATGGTATGGTCTTGTCTTGGTATGGTCATGTAAAGAGGAGAGATGAAACGCATGTTACTAAAAGAGTTATGAGTATACATGTGGATGGGTGGAGAGGGAGAGGGAGGCCAAAGAAAAGATGGATGGATTGTGTGAACAGTGATATGAAAGAAAAGGAAGTTAGTGATAGCATAACGGTTGACAGGTTAGAATGGAAGAAAAAAACATGTTGTGCCGACCCCAAATAAGATGGGACAAGGGCAGGAAGATGATGATGATGAGTCGGCCTTATAATGTTCCCACTGTTGGAACTCAGGCCTCCTCTCTAGGAGAGGGAATGGGCCGTAATCCACCACGCGGGCCCAGTGCGGGTTGGTGGATGTCACATGTCTTCGAATTTTTGGTTCTAGGACATGCCGGTTTCCTCACGATGTTTTCCTTCACCGTTTTGAAAGCGGTGGTGATGAAATAAATTACACAAAGTACTTGCGCCTGACTGGGTTTTGAACCCGCGACCTACAGCTCGTAAGTCGGGGCCGTTACCACTCGGCCACCACTGCTCTTTGCTCTCTGTTTGTTATTTGCGTTAATGAATTTGTTATTAATTCTTCGAAGAAAAGGATAGTTAATTAAACTTATTTGTGTAATCAAACTTAGACTTGATTTGAAATGCAACGTGTTATTCGATTCAGAGAAGTTTTCAGTAAACAACAAAATTAATTTTCCAAAGTCATAAGCACACTCGATGAGTGCGTGAGTATGTTCGTTGTTTCTAAATAACAAATGTAAACCGTAACGTCTGTTGTTACTCAAACGTATTTATTAAAACTTGGAGAACACATTAACATTGTTAAGGGTACTCTAATTTGTTGTTGGATTATTTATTTTAATAATATTGTGTAATTTAGAATTATTTAAATTCTGTTTGTTATTTTTCGAGAAAACTAACTAGCTTGTTTATTTATTTATATTTGGTTATTTTTGGTTAAAAACATATTATGAGTTTTTGGCTTATAATATTTTAGTCTTTTGCTAACCTCTTTTGGATTTTGGACTTAAAAGTCACAATGCTCAACGTTACATTCCTTGCCTATTATACACAAAGAACGATGAAAAAATAGGTACCACTTCCGTATGTGAAAGAAACAAAATCCCAAAATAACTCCAGCGTCCTTGTTCCATAAAATCTTGAACCATCTTGCCGGTACAACGCGCAACAGTGCCTTGTCACTGTGAAAATTGCTTTCACATTACCCTAAGCTGTTTAATTCGCTAAACCGTTGACGCCAATCACGACCGCCCACGCCAAACGTTTTAGCCAAGCAGGAGCGACGCGTAGTAAAAACCTGTCCCTTATTTTATTCGAAATTTTCTTTTGTCTATTCCGTGAATTTTCCTTGAGTTAAAAAATGTCATACTAGACAGGGGCGCCGGCTTTTAGAAAACCTCATGGGTGCTTATACTCATTTGATGACTCGAAAAAGTGGCAAAGTGTGAGAAGCGAAATGCACAGTGGTCGACCGGCAAATAAATAAATGTCCTACTTACATACTGCGGAATAATGAAGGTACCACAAACACCCAGACTCAACTCAAATATTTGTTTCATCAACAAACATTTGTGATGGTGCGGGAATCGAACCTTGCGTCTCAACCGGCACTATAAACCACTGCGCTAAACGGGTTGTCGGGTAATAAAAAAACGCCCATCCCTAAAAGGCGATTACTGATCTGTTTCTTGATGTCTATTCTCAGGGGCGCCCGGCACCCACTGTTTATTTCTCATGGGTGCTCGAGCCCCCGAGCACCCACGGAGTCGGTGCCCCTGATACTAGAGATTTATAGTGTTCCTTATTGTGTACGTCAGATACTGACTGTTTCGCTGTTTGAATTTCTGATGGTTTAAAGTCAACAATTCAAAATAATAAACCATGTCCATATATGCACATAGGATCCTTTTAATCTCGGAAGTATGTTCCTTTAGGACAATAAGCCGCTGTCAGCATCTAGTCAAATATAATAAAACGTAATAACAACAACAATATTCATAGTTGGCTGTTTATTATTCCGAACTTGAAATTTCTTTCAACCTTAATTTTGGTTGTCTATAAACTATCTACATAATTCGTTTTAATTAAAATTGATTGAGTTGACAGCTGTCTTTTTAGTAAGTAGTTGCTTAAAATATTGTAGAAACAATGTGATTCTATTTAGCAAGACTTTATAAAATGTTTAAAAATAGTACATTTTGATACAAGCGGCGAAGGTTTGTCATTGCGATCGAGGCGGAATACGCACGAGCCGTAGGCGAGGGTAGCCGAGTGTATTTAGTGAAATAAATAAACGTGGGTTGACGCGCGACTCGCAGGATTCCCTTGGCACCCAGCCTGATACGATAAATGTAATAAATTGTGGTGCAATCAAGCGCGTGCGCACTTTTCCGAACTAGTGCAAAATACAGTAAATCGCGTGCCTAAAAGCGATAGAGATAAGAGCGTGCTTTCGAGTAAGTGTATTGAAAACATACTTAACGTATTCGGGATTCTGAGTCAACGGGCAGTACCCTATGAATTTTGATTTTCTCGAGAGCGTCGAAATATACGTTTTTTGAGACATAAACGGCCGTTTTTTTTTTTCGTTAACTTGAAATTTAATTTTTTTCACAGCTTTAAGAGACCGCAAACTTGAGTATATGGTTTTAATTTCAACTCATCACCTCCACGCGTTCCCGATATAAACGTCTTGACAGACAGACAGATCTACAGACAGACGGACGGACAACAAAGTGATCCTATAAGGGTTCCGTTTTTTCCTTTCGATGTACGGACCCTAAAAAAGACTTCGTTCCATATTTTATTCACAAAAACCTTGCCCTCACGTCCTTAGACCTAATAATGTCCTTATTTCTAAACAAGCTCTGTCTCTTTTTTATTTCTCCTTTTAGAAAGGGACAGCGAGTGTCTATAAAGCTGGAGATTAGTATGGTGAGTGATGAAGTCTCCGTCCAGCGTCCAAGCCATTAATTACAATGTTCTCCGTTAGTCGAATCACGTACGACGAGCTGACAAATGGCCATAAGGACAGCAGTTGAAATGTAATTATTAGGTTATGTATGGTGGGGCTATGAAATCTGAACGAATTACTTGTGAATTTAATGAAGGTATGTATTTTTTTTTGTATAGGGTTTTTTTTTCGGTGGGAAACTCACCCAATGAGATCCCTCGCTCTTGGGCGGAGCGTGAGATAGTGTCAGCCTTTTACTAACTAAAAACCCGCTCCTGTTCCTTCTTTGCCTTCGTTCCAGGTCCCCGGGTTGCCACTGCTGGGCAAAAGTTTTCCGCAAATCATTCCAGGTCGCGGGCTTGCGGACGATGAGAAATGGGTAGCTCGCCGTCCGACCTTCCGGTCCAATCTTAGCATACAAATATAATATACATAGCTAAGATATGCATAGATTTGTATACTTATATTATGCATAGCTAAGATTGTAAAGTATTGATAATATTTAGTACAACGACCTAATAAAACCGTAATTACTACGACCTACTTTCTAAACTTAAATCACATCACATAACGGAAAACTAATTACGAATAGTTTAATCTAAGTTCAAATTAAACGGAGCAAGCGTCAACTTTGATTGAGCGTGGTAATACGTCATCAAAACTCATTCAAGTATCAAGACTGATTGCGTGATAGTTTGAAAGAGTTACAGTGGCGCTGGATCGTAAAAGACAACTAAAGGAATAGGCTGATAATAAGGCTGACTCTCTCCCTTTTGTTCACCCAAAGTGGCAGGGGTTATTGTATAAAAAAACCGGCCAAGTGCAAGGTAATTTCGCGCACAAAGAGTACCATACCTTCCGTAGCAAAAAACGACATAATAATCACATTTGTTGTATGGGAGCCCCACTTAAATATTTATTTTATACTGCTTTTATAGTATTTGTTGTTATAGCGGCAACAGAAAAACATCATCTGTGAGAATTTCAACGGACTAGCCGTCTGTCACCCGGCTGTATTTCATGAACCGTGATAGGTTCATGAAATACAGCCGGGTGACAGACGGACAGCGGAGTGATAGCAATAGGGTACTAATAGGGTATTTTTTGGATACGGAACCCTATAAAGGAAAATATCAAGATTGTTAGTGACGGTATACTTTGAGTTAATAGTTATGACGTTAGAATAACGATCTTGTGCACCACTTAGGAATTTCCAATGCAAGAAGAAATGACGTCAGCAGTATCATTACCAGGATAATCGGTTCTGATTGGCTGTTTTATAAAGTTTAAAAGAGACAGTTAATCTACGCCAATGTTCCCTCATTGACGTAGGTTAACTGTCTCTTTTATTAAGAGGGAAATGCAGCTATTTATTTGTGTAGGTTCATCCTCTACGATTATCCTATTTGCTTGAGAGTGTCTCTTGAAATTATAAGGGCAATTTTAGGATTAGCAATGGCAATTTATTTTATTTACATATTTATTGAACGAGGATCTATCATCATTCAGCAAAGGCCCAGGTTTGAGGTTTGCCAGCAAGCTATGGAGCGCAATATCCTGGGGGATTCGAATTTCGGACCGTGTAAGGAACCAAGAATAAGTTTCTGTGAAATTGTTACTATTTTGGTGTACAATAAAGTTTATTCTATTCCATCACATATGTAAACCGAAAAGCTGCTATTCTTAAGTAGGATTGGGTCAGACATGTTTGCCCCATTTCAGATGAGCTGTTGGCTAAAAGAGCCACTTACTGGATCCCAATGAGCGCAAGGCGACATCGTGCAAACCAAGACGAAGGTGGAGAGACCAACTTGACTCTTACCGGAGGGCCTGACAAAAGACAGACGTGTGTGGAAAGGGGGGAGAGACCTTTGCCCAGCAATGAGACATAATAATTAGATTAGACTAGGAAGTCCATCCAATCTATCTACTAATTCCACCTTTTCTCGTGGCTATTCAAGCCAAACCGTATGGAGTTTTCATACGCCCCAAAGATGAATTAAGTAATTGTAAAATGTGTTAAACATAAATTATTTCTGAAGATAACAATACCTGGTTTTTATAAGTAGGAAAATTCTTAGTACCTTGTTCATCTACACACTTTTTATCGAACTTAGTGGCCCCATGGGATTCAACCAATAGAATGTCACGCTCGACCGTAGGTTTGTCTTGTGTTGTGACGCGAAAATGACATTTACGTTTCTCCAAAGCGATTTAATGCCCAGAAGACAGGTGCGACGCGATAAGGAGCAATAATGCGACAAAAGTTTCCATAGTATTTTTTTTACATTTCTGCTAAAAGGTGTTGGTTACGTAATTGTTACAGGAGTATCTTATTTTCGAGTCATTTGTTGTTGTATTGTTTCATGTCGGGGTTTTATGAGGGCACGCATGAGCTGAACCATACATGAACTTAAAAAAATATCGACATCCCACCAATACCTACAAAAAAAAATGTTTGGGAACACATTCATTGAGTGTACAGCTAAAGGGTGGAATTCTCAATCCGGAGTCTGTGTTTCTTGATAACTACAACTTGAGGAACTTTAAGTTAAGAATGAATAGGTTACTTCTAAGCAAGTGTGCTCTATCGTCGACCACATCGTCGCTTTCCATCAGGTGAGATAGTGGTCAAGCGCGAGCGTAAAAAAAAAAAAAAATTGTATCACATGGAGAAAAAACCGAACGCCGCAGGAAAATATACAATGTGGCAATACCTCCAGGACCCCTAGAAACTAGAACCCTAACCAGCAACCTTCTGCGACTGGACAGAGGCAGCCTGCGTCTGGTAGCAAGGACCATCACCGAACACTGCTGCCTGAACAACCTCTTCTTCACAATGAATATCACAGATAGCCCTCTGTGCAGAGGATGTATGGAGTCAGAAGAAACTGTCGCGCATGTGCTCCTCGACTGCACAGCCGTCAGTGAGATAAGAACACGATTCTCGGGAACACCGAATTCACTGATAGACGCCCTGAGCAAACTGAAGAGACTCATCTGTTTCTGGAGTGAGGTGGGCTGATTGGAGTAAAGGCCGCCAGTACTGGAAACCAGACCACAAAGATAAGATACCCCCAGGACTATACTCAACTGACACAAGGATTGTTCACAACTGACGCGAGTGTTATAGGACTGTGTTCAACTGACATTAGTGTTATTAGATTGTATATTACTGACGCAAGTGCTACAGGGCAGAAATTGCACTGAAGAGTGAAAGAACTTAACTGTCTACACAGAAGATGTTATCGTTGACTTTTTGTATATTTTTATGCTTTATTTCTAAAGAACCGTGATTAATAGTCGCCGTGTCACCGCAGCAACAAGTTGGGCAGTTTTGTATTTCACAGAAAACTGCCTTAGCTTCGTTTCAGATAACTTTTTTGTTATATCTAATGTTCCAGTTTCCTTGATTTAGATTTGATAGACCAAATTTCTGTTCAGAAATGATGGGTTTTGGTTAGCTCAAATCTTAGATAACATTTATAAATGTAAGTAATAAATCTTTAGTTTTTGTTGAAAATATGGATTTTGTTCTATTAATCCCAACGCGATAAATACCCGTATTTTATCTTGCTTTTAATATCTTTACAGCTTGTTAAAATTTTGGCCATCAATACGGAGAAAAGTCAGTATAAATCTTTCCTTGTAAATACATAGTTAAAGGCCACAAAGATTTATGAATAGTTCTAGAAAATATCCATTCATGATAAAACATCGTGAGGAAACCGGCATGTCCTAGAACCAAAAATTCGAAGACATGTGACATCTACCAACCCGCACTGGGCCCGCGTGGTGGATTACGGCCCATTCCCTCTCCTAGAGAGAGAAGGCCTGAGTCCCAGCAGTGGGAACATTAAAAGGCTGAATATGTATGTATGTATGTATGTATGATAAATAAAGATCTAGAAGTCTGGTAAAGGAAACTAGGTTTCAGTCTTTATGCCCTATAAACTAGGTCAACATGAAAGCGAATAGGCCGATATTGGACACGTGTAAACTGGATTTGTAGATAGTAGATAATGTAATTTGTTTGTTACTTCACGTCGCTGGGCAAAAGCTCATGAGTGGGCGAGACGTGAGACGTGGGCGTACTGGCGCCCATCACCCCTACGCTTATGTCTCGGAACGAAACCAGCTCTTATACTCCAAAATGTTTCTATAGTCTTGACATATGAGTTTTTTATTTTTTGGTAGCTTGGATATCATCTAATGACTTCTCCCGATCTATGGTGGAGCGAGAGGGCGTGTCAGATTTTCACTGACTATAATCCACCTAGGTTTCTTTTATAGAAATTCTTCGTGGCCCTAGCAGGTATCGGCCATCCCTTAGAGGCGCGCGTGAAACACTACGCGCTGTCGACGACTCAGACTCGGTCATCACAGGATGGGCGGACGGCGAATTACCCCCCGCTTGTCGTCCGCAAGCTCGCGCTTACGGTGGCCGGGGAACGCTCTGCGATTAACGACGCATCTCCTGTCGTGGTGGCTGAAGCGTGGGGTTAGATATACGTTCCCTCACGCGTGCACGCTTCGCAGAAGGAGGCCACCGTATCTCATTCCCTCTAGCTCCGGTCTTGTCAAATGAATAAAGTTCAGGTCTTTCAAACTGGCCTGGAAACCATATTCCCAGATAAATTTTGATAAATAAAAATTGTTTTAGTCAACTCGTAAAACTTTTTAATGAGTGATTTAATTTCTCATCTTTTGCAAATTCCGGGGTTTAGGGTTTCGTCGTTATTTTTAAAATATTAGCATTATTATGTTGACTTACCCTCTTTTCACTAATGGTCCCGAGAGGCGACAAAGCCATTATGTTATTAGGATGAGCAGGAATTTCCTTCTAGCCTTCGTCTTCTGGTTGTTTGTTGCATTTTTTTCAAGTTCTGATTCTTATATCTCTTTTTAAAAGTATTTTTAACCAAATTCAATCAAACTAATTTTATTTGTGTGTTTTTTTTTTTTTTTTTTTTAATTCATATAAACCTGTGATCCTGGTTACTGCTGCCAAATAAATACCTTTATTTCTTTCTTTGTACCTTATGTCCTTGAGTGGCAGGCGGTCGCCTCCTTCTGCGAAGCAGTAATGCTAGAAAAGGAGCGGGCCGCACGCGCGGGGCAACGGCCCTCACGCCCCAGCCGCCGGGATCCCGATCCCGATATCCGGCCACCGTAGGCGCGGGATTGCGAGCAATGGGTAGCTCGCCGTCCGACCGTCCGGGCCGAGCCCAAGTCGTTAACGGAATGTTCCACGCGCGCCTCAAGGAGATGTCAGCAACCGTAGCGACCCAGCAGGGTCGAAGCCTACTAGGGCCATGGGTGATGCCAACGAGAACCCCGGGGCCTTGGAACGAAGGCAAAGAAGGAACAGGAGTGGGTTTTAGTCAGTAAAAGTCTGACACGCCCTCCCGCCTCGCCCAAGGACGGGAGATGTCATTAGATAATTTCCCACCTGAAAAAAAATACCATAAGTACTTTCTCTTTACTTGATACTCGTATATCATAAACAAAATCTTTATGAAGCAAGCATCTCCTAATCAGATCACTCCCCGACGTCTAATTACGTTCCAAGAAGTGTGGTAATCATGTTTTTCTCCCGCCTTTTGATTCTGAAGTTATTTTCGTCTCGGATAAGAAAGAAGCCTCCTTAAATTGGTCTCAGAACGCTGTTTTGTAATCGATTTATTATCTTAAGTTACGTTTTTTTTTATGTCTATAAGGGATCTTAATGGTTTTAATGTTAGAGTTACCGTGGCTTGGGATGGAAAAAGCAACAGCAGGAACACAGTTGGTTTTTAGTCAGTTAAGTATAGCTGCATCAAGAGATAGCTTGTTCGCTGTGCCTGCGAGTCACACTGTTGCGCGAGCTCAGTTTCCTGTCCCTCGCACTCTCGAACCTCTCTCTTTTGTACACGCACCCTGACTGTGATGTGATCGCAGACGAATGGAAGACGATCATGTCAGTATGTTAGGAGTTCTGTGAGATGAGTGTGTGAATTTTTTGTATATTAATATAGATAGTCTTTAACTAATGTAATTGGCGGATATAGCCGTTTTTCTTAAAGTAATACAAATAAATAGAAATAAATTTGTCAGTAAAATTCTGACATACTTTCTCGTTCCACCCAGACCGGGAGAGCTTATTTGATAATTTTCCACCTCAAAAATAAAAGGGTTGGTTCTTTATAGCTTTTCCCTTTTTGGTTATTTATTTGGATTGCCTTTTAAGCCTTGACACCTTTAAGGTTGTCAATATTAGGAGCTGGCCTAAGTTGTTGGCTTATTTGATGTAGGTTCACGGATTATTGTATTTAATTTTCTGTTTAAAACTTGTTGGGAATTTATAATATTACGACATTATATATCGCTCGATTTATTGTAAATTTACGGTCGTTGCTTTTATTTAATTTTCTGTTTACAACTTGTTGGGAGTTTATTATATTACGATATTATATATAATTCGATTTATTGTAAACTTATGGTCGTTGCTATAATCAAGTAACATAATTATACTGATAGCTACAACTTAGGGGTCTTTAAGTCAAGAGTGAATAGGCTACTTCTAGGCAAACGTGCTCCATCGTCGACCGCATCATCGCTTACCATCAGGTGAGATGGTGGTCAAACGCGAACCTATCATTAATAATAAAAATAAAATAAAAAATAAATACAACACTAGCTTTTGCTCGCGGCTTTGCCCGCTAAAATAAAATATAGCCTATGTCACTTAGGAATAAAGCAGCTTTCTATCGGTGAAAAAATTTTAGCAATCGAACCAGTACTTTCAGAGATTACTTACTACAAACAAAAAACAAACTTTACCTCTTTATAATATTAGTGTAGATGATTGTAACTAGAATAATTTATACCGCCTTGTACACCCCAGTTAGAACATTAAGTTATTGTAACTTGTGAATATCAACACAGTGAGTAGGCTCTTAATAAACTAGTGCGCCTCAACATCATCACAGCTTATCTACCTATCTATTAATATAATAAATTATGGTTCAAGCACTGAAATATTACTTAAACGCCCTTAGGTAGTATTTTTTAAGAAATTAGTTATTTAATATAAAGTTTATTTGAACTTATAATTCCAAGTCAATCCAAAGATATAACACTTCAAAGCAACCTGTTTTAAAAAACGGCAATTTCATACTTTAACCCTTAGCATAGCATAGCATAGTCGGCCTTATAATGTTCCCACTGTTGGGACTCAGGCCTCCAGCCCTTTTGGTTTAACCCTTATTATTTACAAATCCTTTATATTTACGAGCCTTCATCCTATTGTCGTAACAAAGATCACAGCAGGTGGCGTTCTACAGATTCTGCCTACCCCTATGGAACTAAACATGAGTGTCTGTAGTGTAATAAAACCGTTCACTTCAGTATAACATAATATATTCATTACTCAATTCTTCGAATTGACAAGAAGTCAGTCAGTCGGAAAAGTGATGCTAATTACATATTCCAAAGCGTTGATCTCTATGGAGAACAATGCGTAAGAAACTCCATTAAATTGTTTAAAATATGTTATTGTCTCTTTTTTTTTTTTTTTCGGTGGGAAAATCATCTAATGACAAATCCCGCTCTTGGGCGGAGCTAGAGATAGTGTCAGACTTTTACTGACTAAAAACCCACTCCTGTTCCTTCGTTGCCCTCGTCCCAGGGCCCCGGGTTTCGTTTTCACACTACCCATGGCCCCAGTAGGCTTCGACCCTGCTGGGCCCCTACGATTTGCTGACATCTCCCTGAGGCGCGCGTGGAACAATACGCGCCGTCGACGACTTGGCTCGGTCCGGACGGTTACCGGACGGTCCGACGGCGAGCCACCCATTGCTCGCCGTCCATGTTATTGTCTTACAAATATTTCGGTTACATATTTGCTGTTGCTACGTTAATACAAACGTACCCCAACGATCGCCAATTGAATAAGAGGGCTGTTATCCGCCATGCTACATTGACACCTTTACTACTGATAATCACAAATACGTTTCGGTATTGCCAGCACAATTAGTTGATTGCAATGAATTATCGAATAAAAATAAATTAAATAATATTCTTGGTTAAAAAAAACAGTTAATAATCTGATTACGTATCAAAATCTAACTAGTTATAAAAAAAACACTGTATAGTTTCTAAGTTCAAAAGAAAATTTAAACTTTTTTTTTGTGAACAGATGAGATTTTCTTTCATATTTCCTCTACCTAAACATACATTCCCCCGTAAAAACTACGACATCCCAGAATTAGTTTAACATTTGTAAGGGTGCGTTTTCACTGGCGCGAAGCTAGGCGGAGTGGAGAGGAGCGGACTGTGTATTGGCCAATCACAGAGCTCGAAATCTCCACATCAGTGGAAACAGTGTAAGTGGAGCTGAGCAGACTTTCAAATAGAACAAATTATTTCATGTGTACCTACTTTTTTAAGTTTATTTTGGACATTACTGACACCCCGTGCATTGGAAAGCACGTAAATCCGTTGGTCCCGGTTGTCATTCGTAGATCTTTGACAGTCGTTATAAGTAGTCAAACGCCAGAAAATCTGACCTATCAGTCTATCCAAGGAGTATAGTGTTGCCCAGCAATTGGGTTATGGAGGTCTGATAGGCTTTCGCTCCATGTAAAACATGGGTATTCAGCCGCATTCGGTTCGACTGGGAGCCGACCCCAAACTAGTTGCAAGCCAAACTAGTTGCAAGCTACTTGCAAGCCCGCTAGTTGTGAAAAGGCTAAGGAGATGAGCACGTAGACTCAAGCCGGACAGAACGAAGTCGAGCGGATAGCATGAAGGAGGGTAGCTCAAGCGGGACGGAGTGTCCGCCCCGCTCCGCTTCAATGGAAATATTTGTCATTTTTCACTGCACTTCTCCACTCCACTTCGTCCATCTCCGCTTCACTAGAAACGAACCCTAAAGGGTCCTTCCCACGTCTCGTGTCAAGCACAACACGTTCCCGTTAACCTATAAACGCCACAAACCCGTAACTGAACACTGTCACCGGTATCGCTTTACATGAAGTGAAATCATATCTACTCATAGTTGGACGCAGAAAGCGTACACATACGGGTTTTTTGTTTGTTGTATCATCGTTTGTCGTTCGTGTTGGATCGTGGGAGGTGGGCAGGGAGAGGTGTTGAAATTGTATTATGTTCTTTTGTTTTGGGATTGGTTGAGTATTAGTACGGTATTATTATTTTGTTTTTGAGACGGGATATCATTCAATTACTTCTCCCGATTTCGTCACGCATGCGGAATTGCTCCGCATGTGGGGCTACTGCCCGATATCACGCCCCGCATCCCGCGTGCGTATTCTACGCATTGCAATAAATAATTGTATGAAAAGGACATTTGCGGGGTCTACGCGTGCGGAGCAATCCCGCATGCGTGATGAAATCCACAAGATATTAAAAACACACTAAGGGTGATCGACGGCGAGCTGCCCATTTACATTACCCATACCTAGCGTGGCTGGTAATCGGGGTCTGGTTCGTAATGAAGTCTATATTATACCTTCATGCGTGCGGCCATCTCCTTTGCTAGTGTTACTGCTTTGCAGAAGGAGGCGACTGCCTGCCCAGTGCGAGAGGTCGCCACCACTGATCGTCGCCACGAGGACACAGCGGTGCTCTGCTCAAGCAGAGTACACCTCTATCGTATGTTCTACCATGTCCTTCGGGAGGTCCACACAATCAGAAATCAGAAATCAGAAATCAGAAATCAGAAACGTTTATTTCAAATAGACCAATTACAGGCACTTTTGAATTGTCAAAATGTCAGTCAGTCAAAAAAAAACAAGTGAAGCTAAATTGCACGTTCCAAAGCGTAGATCTCTATGGAGAAGAACGTGCAAGAAACTCCATGGACACTCTTTTAAATCATGTTATGAGTTACATAAATCTTGGTTACATATTTCTTGTCGCTTCTAATATGTGAGCACAATGTAGATAAGTAATAATAATTAAAATAAAAAAAAATATACTTAAAAAAGACTAATTAAAAAAAAAAAATAGAAATTGAATTAAGTCACTGGCAGCTAAGAGATGACCAGTCTCAACTGACGGCACCCGTTCACGAGCATGACGCGTGCATCAGCCCCACTCAGCTCAACCATTTTTAAGGGAACCGAATGACCCAATAACACGTGCCACCATCAGCGAGACATTTGAGTGAGCATGACAAACTCTCAACTGCCATGCTCGTAATGTCAAACAAGTTGTAACCTAATAAAAATGCTCCATGGTACTTCACATTCACAAAACTTGAAAAACAAAGTGCTTCTACATTATACAATGCTACTGTTTCCAAATACAAAAGATAATAAATTATCATAAGCTCTATTGAAATAAAAAAAAAAAAAAAAAAAAACATTTCTAAAACAACAATACAAAAAGGGGAACAGTATCTCTTCCAAAATTATAAAAAAAAAAACTAATTTGAAGGTAAAAGTGGCTGTGGCTGCGGAGCAGGACCGGCATTTAGCCAAGCGCTTTTATCAAGGATATAATCTTCCAGTTTATAATACGCTTGTCTACATAGTGTGCGTTTAATGCATGCTTTAAATTTGGACTCATTTAGTTGTAGAATCTCAACTGGTATTTTATTATAAAATTTTACACAGTACCCCATGAAAGAACTATGTACTTTAGCCAATCTGAACCGAGGTTGATCTAATTTGTTCCTGTTCCTAGTATTAAAATTGTGCCTGTCACTTATCTTAGTAAAAAGATGAATATTTTTCCGAACATACATAATGTTTTCATAAATGTATTGACAAGGGACCGTCAGGATGTTTATTTCCTTAAATAGTTCCCTAAGAGAATCGCGTCTGCGAAGATTATATATGGCTCTGATAGCTCTTTTCTGCAGAATAAAAATAGACTCTATATCTGCAGCCCGTCCCCATAGCAAAATACCGTAAGACATGATACTATGAAAGTAACTAAAATAAACTAGTCGCGCAGTATCCACATCAGTAAATTGACGGATTTTTCTAACAGCATATGCTGCTGAACTAAGCCGACCTGCCAGAGATGTTAAATGAGGACCCCATTGTAGCCTCGAGTCAAGCGTGATCCCTAGGAAAACCGTATTCTCGACGAATTCAAGTTTCTCCTTGTTCAATACTATGTCGGAGTAATTACTTTTAACATTCGGTAACGCAAATCTTATGCACTTAGTTTTTTTTCCATTTAACACTAAATTATTAACAGTAAACCAGTTTTGGACTTGCTGTAAAGCATCGTTTACGTCATCAAGATTAGTGGAACGTCTATTGATCTTAAAAATTAACGACGTATCGTCAGCAAACAATACAATATGTGGTTGTTTTTTTAATAGATGCGGTAGATCATTTATATATACTAAAAAGAGGAAAGGACCTAATATTGAGCCAATGGTGGACAACCAGGCGTTACTTCCACCTGGATCCAGCCGCGAGTATTTTCTGAAAAGTAAAGGACCACGGGGGTCCTGAAACGTAAAGGGCAACTGAAGGACACAGGTGTGGCTTTAGTCTGTAATAGTCTGTAACGCCCTCCCGACCAACCATAGAGCGCGAGAAGTCATTGGATGATTTTCTACCTCAAAATAAGTAATTTAGGACAGCCATTTTCAAAAGACCAATCTTAATTAAACAACCCATTAATTAGGCACACATAAACCCCACAATCTAAACACACATAAAAACGTTAATAACGTCAATTCGCACAAGGAAAAAGGAAATAAAAACAATTACAGCTGTAAGCACAGAAATACGTCGGACTAAGTAAAAGTAAGTAGAGGCATAAAGTAACAATACGGTAATGCGACAAAGGGAACCATTATGTCACCACTCTGCTGTATCAGAACTGGGAACTAGGGAGAGGTTCTGTAGATATTATTTTTTATTTATAGATTCTATAACGGTGTTGGTGTGTGCCAAATTGTAGAAAAGGGTGCAACTTTTTCACGTTACTTTTATTTGGTATAATTAGCATAACTTCAAGCCTTAACACCAGGCCTTTATTCTCTGAAAAATTAGTCACATGTTTATAATACTTTACATTTAATTGGATTCGTGGCAGCTGTTCAGACTCTGTTCGGTGTTAGGTATTTGCGGATTTGCTTTTGATTTTAGACTGCGGTTTTCACTAACCACCCACTAAAAACCCACTCCTGTGCCTTCGTTGCCTTTCATACCAGGGCTGAGTCTTCCTTTCAGAAGCAGACCCTTGGCCCCAGTAGGCTTCGACCCTGCTGGGACCATGCGATTTGCTAACATCTCCTTGAGGCGCGCGTGGAAATTTTTATACTACTGGAATCTTGTTCTTTTCGTATCAATGGACTCAAAATTTTTTTTTTTTCTGACCAATATTTGACAACCTCTATTTTTAGCCTCGTACTAATCCTGCAAAATTTAAGTGGTTGTGCAGGACGGGCAGCATAGCAGGTGATGCAAGTCCTGCGCAGCGTTTCCACACTGCCACTGTGTTAGAGATGGGTCGAGGAAGCCCCATTTGGCCAGATTGTTTTTACAGCGGCCAACCTGGGTCCGCAGTCGGTTAAGAGATTTCCAGATTGGCCCCTGCAGTTCGCCTCTAGAAGCGATGTTTTAGAATCTAACTTAAGAAATATAATTTATTTATTTATTTATTATATTCTTTATTGTACACCACATAAACAAAAATACAGGACAAACATAATTAAAAATAAGTGTACAATGGGCGGTCTTATCGCACAGGGCAATTTCTTACAGACAACCTTTGGATGGACTGAAAGAAAGAAGATGGATTTAGGGTTGTCAGTGTACAACATCAGAAAATACTAATAAGACAATAACACAAATACATACATACAATATAAGAAAAACATATACTAATAAATATTAAATATATAATTGAGCCAGGAGAAGAAAAAATCAAAGTGAAAGGTAATGCTCCTTCACCATTTTTTTAAACGTAGGTAGCGTTTGGGCACGCCTCACTTCTAAGGGTAACGCATTCCACAAACGAGCTGCTTGAATTGTGAAAGATTTATCAACGAAAGAAGTGGAATGCGTGCGAATACTTAATTTTAGGTTTTCCGATGATCTCAAGGACCTACTATGTGTGTCACTGAGAAACTGAAAGCGTTCCTTAAGATAAAACTGCTATGCTTGGTTCCATTATAAAGTTCACTGAAATCATAAGTGTAGTTCTCGATAGTCTTGAGCAAACTTTAGCTGATCTTATATTAAACATTGCAAGTTTACTGCCCAACTTTGAGCTGACTCGCTCCTCGTGTTACCGCCGCAGTTTAAAGTTCGTAAACTAGTTTATATTGTGCAAACAGAAAGGTTATTTTCAAACGAATTACGATATCTTTAGAATAAATTATGTATTTGCAGCAGTCGGTTCTCGGCGTGGGATTGCGGACGGCGAGCAACGGGTAGCCGTCCGGTAACCGTCCGGACCGAGCCTAAATCGTCGACGGCGCTTATTGTTTCACGCGCGCCTCAGGGAGATGTCAGCAAATCGTAGGGTCCCATCAGGGTCGAAGCCTACTGGGGCCACGGGTAGTGTGAAAATGAAACCCGGGGCCCTGGGACGAAGGTAAAGAAGGAACAGGAATGGCTTTTTAGTCAGTAAAAGTCTGACATTATCTCCTGCTCCGCCCAAGAGCGAGATTTGTCATTAGATGATTTTCCCACATAAAAAAAGCAGTCGGTTCTCTTATTTTGGCAATTAGATTAACTTTGTCTAAAATCATAGTAAACCTTAACCTACTGGGGCCATGGGTTAACTTCTGCAAAGGAAATCCATGGTCCTGGAACGCAAAAAGGGTAACTGAAGGAACATAGTTTTTTTTTTAGGTGGGAAAATCATCTAATGACAAATTCGGCTCTTGGGCGGAGCGAGAGATAGTGTCAGACTTTTACTGACTAAAAACCCACTCCTGTTCCTTCTTTGCCTTCATCCCGGAACCCCGGGCTTCGCTTTTACACTCGAAGGAACATAGTTGCGGTTTTAGTCAGTAAAAGCCCTCCCACTCGGCCCTAGAGCACGAAAAAACACAGGTTTAGATTATTATTACAGGGTCGGTGCGGGATAGTAATCTCACTGTTGGGCAAAGGCCTCTCTCCATCCTCTCGAACAGTAACGATGCTACGTTTTTTAATTTTACAAGAAAGACATCCAGATCGTCCCGCCATTTTCTTCGTCGGTGTGTCAGGACTTTTTATTTTCACTACGGAACCCTTCTCTGGTACAATGCGACGTGCCAGCGTGATAAATAATATATGAATGCGGACTGTAGTTTGTATCACGCTTCTCCCCAAAGGAAATGTCCAGTAAGTTGTACTTATAATTATGTAGTATATTTACTGTAGGTATATTGTAGTAATAAAAAGGTTTCTATGCTGAATTAAAATGACAAAATAGTCGGATTTAGTTATTACTAGCTTTTGCCTGCGGCTTCGCTCCCGTCAACTGACTACTATATCCTACTCTACCCAACTCTACCCTACTCTACCCTACTCAACCCCAGTGCTTGACTGCGATCCCACCTGACGGTAAGCAGTGATGCAACCGTTGATGGTAAGGCGCACTAGATTATTAAGAGCCTATTCACTCTAGCCTTGAAGACACCTAATTTATAACCAAACGGGAAGACGGCAGCAGGCAAATTGTTCCAGACCTTCGATGTACGCGGTATAAACTACGAGGGGAAATGCTTAGTCCGTTATTTATATTCGTGTAATCAAGAAACTGCATTGCTTCGATATTCACATGCCGATAAAGTCTCTTGATTTTGATCTCATTAGTTTTACATGACTAGATCATTTTGAAAGACATGTACACAATAATGGCGGGCCAATTAAGCTTTCAAGCTGCTTATTAATGGGCTGTCATTCACGAGCTAATTCAAATGCACTTTAATAATGTCATGGTGCACAATTATCTATAAAATGTAGTGCTGTGTCACTCAAATGTGAATAGCGAGGAGGCTGGTGGAATAACATTGTACCTGCATTCAATGAAGGGTGTAGATAAGTACCTATGGCAAATCCTTTTTTGGCAAATCATCAAATAACTTCTCCCGCTCTGTGTGGAGTGAAAGAGGGTGTCAGCTTATTACTGACTAAAATACACTCGTGTTCCTTCAAATGACTAATCCAGATTGTTCAACCGAGGTCCAATCCAAACAGCGCGCTGCTACTCAGAAATACAAGATGAAAAATCTGAAAAATTAAAAATGCACTCTGCACAATCTGGGAATCAAACTGAAGAGCTCATGGTAAGCAGTGGCGCTTGCTACCAATAGGCCAAAAAGGCAGATGTGTAATTTTATTCAGTAACTAGCTTTAGCTGGCGATTTCGGCCGCGTGAAGGTAAATATTATCCCAAGGGAAAATATTCCCAGGATTAAACGTATCCTTGTGTTACGTCAGCCGAATATCATCCAAATCCGTTCAGCCGTGACCAGATCTTAGAATTGATCACTTCATAAAATGGCCAACTAAAACTGGCCAGATCGTTTTAAACGTTAAAATTTGATGATAAATGTCAATCCTCGTTTTGCCATATCATTGATGTATGATTTTTATGACAGTAAAAGTTCTAAAGAAAGTAAGCCAAACGAGGATTGGCATATCATCAAATTTTAGCGTTTAAAACGATCTAGCCAGTTTTAGTTGGCCATTTCATGAAGTGATCAATTTCTAAGATTTGGCCACCACACATACATAAGGAGCCCGTGTCGTCGTCGGCGCGTAGTGTTCTACGCGCGCCTCAAAGAGGTGTCACCAAAATCGTAGGGGCTCAGCAGGGTCGATGCCCGATAAGGCCATGGGGAATTTCTGATAAGAAAACCCGTAGTCCTAGAACGCAAAGGACAACTGAAGGTCACGGGTGTGGTTTAAGCGTGTTTTTAATATCGTGCGGATTTCATCACGTATGCGGGATTACTCCGCACGCGTAGCCCCTGCAAATGTCCTTTTCATACAAGTATTTATTGTAATGCGTGGAATACGCACGCGGGATGCGGGGCGTGTAATCGGGCAACAGCCCCGCATGCGGAGCAATTCCGCATGCGTGATGAAATCCGCACGATATTAAAACACCCTCTCGCTCCATTCTAAAGCAGGAAGACATTGGATAACTTCCCAGCTAAAAAAGACATGTTTATACATACAAACTTATATGCATATATAATATTAGTGTCAAACCCTGACCATTCCACATGGACATCACAGTTTCTCATTAGAAGTAACATAGAAGCCGTACATGGGGTTTCTAATTTTCGGGACCACCTTTAATTTGCATAGCGACGGGATTCGCATTTCTCTAAAATACCCAAGTATTTGAAATACTTTGACGCATCCCTTTTGCCTTAGCAACTAAATTCATTTAGAGCCATTTTAAACCTCACCCTAATTTCTTATTATTCAAATCTAGCTTCGTTTTGAATAAACTAGAAATTCAATTTGGTTTTTTGAAATATTAGGATAATTTGTATCGTTATGAGGCAAATTATTTCGATGATTTAAAAATACGCTAATATTATAATTTTTAGAATTAAATGAGTCTACAAAACAGAGGTATAACACCTGTGTTCAGGTATATTTTTTTCGGTATTGTTTATGGTTTCTGTAAAAAATATTTCTACTAAACCAGAGGAGATACAACATTAGCGTAATATAGTCCAATTTACGCACGATTTTTTATTTGTGGTATGTAGCCAGTAGCCAGCTGAGCAAGGATTTCGGGGTGCAAAATTCATAATTACATAGACCATGAATAGATGAGTAGGTATAGTTTATCAAGGAATGACGGGAAAGGGTGCGGTGTGTCGCCAATGCATCATCTTCGTGGTTGAACTACTTGCAGACAGTACGTGATCCATTCGGGACTAGTGCGTGGGCAATGCAAGACAAACGTGCGAGCAAAGGGTGACCACTAAGTGGTCCGCTCGCCGTCTGCTCGTTGTTAGTCTGCGGGCGAGGCGCTCTGGAGTGGATGTAGTGAATGTATATCCATAGTAGTCTATACAAAATATACTAATCGCTCGACGTGAGGTGGTGCTGATCGGGTAGCAGGTGGCTCTAATGAGTTTATGACCTTTATAGGGGCGGTGTGTTAAGAGATCACCAAAAATATAACGGTTACGGGGTAAAAGGTTAAAAAGCGGTCAAATTTTAGGCCGGTAATTTTTGAATTTGATAGGTTTGGGATCTACTTTCAGATTTCAAAAAAGAATATTTAACGTGATTTTCAGAGTCGTTGAACTTTATAGTCAGCCAGTGATGTCTTACCTCATATATTTTAAGCCATTTTTACGTTATGACTGAATCGATTGGAGTAGAGAAAGCTTCCTTAGATTTTTTATGTGTGAAATCATCCAATGACTTCTTTCCCTCTAACGTGTCAGTCTTTTACTGACTAAAACCCACTCTCATGTTCCTACTTTGGCTTGCGTACTATTCCAAGACTCCAGGTTTCCCTTTCGGAAGCGAACCCATGGCCCCAATAGGCTTCGGCCCTGCTGAGCCCCTACGGTTTGACTGACATCTCTTTAAAAAGACCTCAGTTACTTTTTGCTTGTAGACAAAAGAACCTTCTCCGTATTACTACACATACATAAACCTTGATTGGAGTGACGGATTCCACGCCGACATCGACTTTATATATATTACGCACTGTTGTGGAAATAAATGGAAAAATTTACATAATTGGAAAGTGGGATCCAATCATCGGTGTCGGGGAAAATGTAAATTGTACGCAGCTTTTGTCGGTATATCGTATAGACGGGATTCTTGCGATTTTTTTCTATGAAAATGTTGGTACTGTTCTAGTGTAGTATGAAATACTTAACAAAATAATAATAATCATTATTTGTTCAAAACGTTAGTACACAATTACAACATAAGTACAAAATTAGGTACATCAGTTGACTTATAAACTAAAATAAACAATATATCTCTGGCCCCCACACTAGGATACCCTGTGTCGTGAGGTCCAGTCCCTTCCGTAAATTTACAAATTAATTAATAAATACAGTTTTTGTGTATATTTTGCTATTATTTTTCTTCGAATTTAAAGGAAAAAAATAAACAAAAGGAAAAGTTTACTACTCAAAAAAGAAAAAAAAAATGAAGATGCGTTTATGTGTGTGTGTGTGTATGATGGTGTGATCGTATGATGGTGTAAAATCAACCTTTTTTCTAGGCAAGCGTAAAACAACGTCAACTGAAAATATTAATGAAAACAGAATATCTATGGCCTTATTGGTATGAAAAGGTTCACAATAATTGCGAAAAATGCAGTTTTTCTTGTTTTTTAATTTTGAAACTTTATAACGAAACCTAATGATGTAATTCTGTGCCTAAATCAAAGCTAATACATTCTCCACAACGTCTTTTCTTATGCTTTAAACCTGACCTGAAATGTGTATTTTTTTCGATTTCAGGGTCGAAAGTTGAACAAATATCAAATTTTAAGTTTTTTAGAAGATTGTTTTTGGTAACTTTTGACCCTACACAGTTGGTTCTGGTCTCTTATTGGAGCAAATGTAATCTACTTTAAAAACGTAACTAACATGTTTAGAAGATATAGTAAAAAAAGGAAAAATATGCAGTTTTTCTAGTGCTACGAGATTAGCATAGGATTTTCACAAACTTGACTATACTCTACTAGTAGTGCTTTCTATTTAACTGGCCTATTATAAAAACTTCTTTACTTCATACTCTTGAAGATTCAAGAAAAACCATAAAAATCTTTAATTTTTTCCAGAAATGCAACTACCTATGTGGCACGACTCATTTCTCCTTAGTTTTTAGTCCCCAGATAAATATTTAATTCAGTTAGGTTCCTGCGAGACGGTCGAGTGGTCAAGTAGAGTGGAAGTGTAGGCGAGTAGAGTGGTCGAGTCGCGATCGTTCGAGTGTTTGCCACCGGATTGGAGAGTATTTGCTATGAGAATAGTACTGTAATGTCTGAGGGTAGGATTAGTGTCGACAAGATTTCGTTTACTTAAAGTCTGTATTATTATTATAACAGCATAACATAAGCATAATCAGCCTTTTAATGTTCCCACTGCTGGGACTCAGGCCTCCTCTCTAGGAGAGGGAACGGGCCGTAATCTACCAACTAGCTCAACTGCTGTGTTTTATTATTGTTAGCTATATGTATTAACTTTAGAGAAAGATTGGATAAGAAACTTATTTAGTGTATATAAATGTAGTGTAGCGGGAAGGTTTTAAATAAAACTGCCAAAATGGGTAACACACCCTCTATACTTTTGCCTTGACAGCACACAATTATTACAAATGTCATCAATCAATATTTACCAGTTGAAATTAATTAATCTATTATATAAAAATGAAACCCGTTTTCCTTGGTCACGGCATCACGCGTGAATGGCTGGACCGATTTCACTAATTCTTTTTTTGTTGTATTTGTTATTATTAGGAGAAGGTTCTTACGGAAAAAATATTAAGAAAATCTCTCAGAAATATTGAAAAATATACAACAAAATAAAGTAGTGCATCATTGCTACGCTAAGGCGGTACGAAGTTCGCCGGGTTAGCTAGTTAATAATAATTACATAGTAGCACTTACTCTGAGATGTTGCTTACCCCGAAAACTAGGATGGGCTGCGTCAGGACAGCGCAGCGCGTTATTTTATAAACCCTTCTAACTGTCATAGCGCTGCGCTCTCAAGTCGAAGTTCGTTCTATTTGTCAGTGCAAAAAAAAACACATTTTAATGTTGCTAATACAGAAAATAATCATAAAAATCGCTAACATTATTATAGTTTATTCAAAATATCATAGCACGGACCTATCTCTGACCCTAGGTCACCAAAGTTGATTGCTACTATATGTAATAAACTTTGGGTTCAACACAAAGTCTGTTGCTTCACAGCTTCACAATCGGTAATCCCTTGTGTGATCACACTAGTGTGTTTGTGTTAGTAGTTTCTGTGAGATTTATGTTGTGGTCCGTTTATTCCTCATTTGGTTATGCGAGATTTGATGTAAAGCTTTTCCGCAGATAGTTTAATAGATCCTTGTTTCTCCCGTTTGTTAGAATAAAGGCTAGAGTGAATAGGCTCTTGATAAACTAGTGCGCCTCACCATCAATGATTGCATCACTGCTTACCATCAGGTGGGATCGCAGTCAAGCGCTGGTTTATATCAATTAAAAAAAAAAAAAAAAAAAGTTGTAAGTATACTTAAGTCATTGATATTGTTTGCCCTTTGAAACGCATGGTTTCCATGTTGCAACTCCTGTTATGAAAAAACATTTTGTTTATTAAGATTTCACGGTTATAAATACTACGATAATATAGAAAATACAAAACACAAATAAACCAGTAAATAACTAATTACGAAAATAGGATAACTTACCTATAATGTAAAGTTTATTTGTATAATTTCAAGGCAATCCGATAAAATCAAAGTTTCCCTAAAAATAATAGCAATTTCATAGGTAAGGGCCTAATATTTGATATCTACTTACTTTAGTCGAGCGCCGATTGTACATACGTCTGTACAACTTGAATGACATTGAAAAACGCTTAATTGTCGTTTTGTTTCTATATCTTTATTTTTCCTAGAAAAATCCGGAAAAAGTTGATTTACGTAAAAACGCACAACTACGTAATAATAATACCCCGGGGCGCCCAGGGGTTAAGACTTCATTTTTTACACAATTTCCATAGAAATAAGCAGTGCCGCATTTTTTTTGTATGTTTATCTATTACAGATTCCGTATGTTAGTACTGTTTTCCGTAAGTTTCAGAAGGAGGCGACCTCCAAATGACAAGCGGTCGCCTCCTTCCGTGAAGCAGACGGCCACACGCGTGAGGGAACGGGCATCCTTAAGCCCCAACCATTGCGACCCCGTCCCCAACTAACAGCTACGGTAGGCACGGACGACGAGCAATGAATAGCTCGCCGTCCAGCCGTCCGGTAACCGTCCGGACCAAGTCTAAGAATCGTCGACAGCGCGTAGTGTTCCGAACACTCCTCAAAGAGATGTCAGCAAACCGTAGTTGGTTCAAAGGAAGCTTGTGGTCCTAGAATAAAAGGCAAATGAAGGCCCAGTAAAAGGCTGACACGCCCTCCCACTCCACCCTAGAGGGGAAGAAGTTATTATATGATTTCCCATCTCAGAAAAATATGGCTAACTAAAGAGAAAATTACTCGTCGCTATGTTCAAAGTCAAGTTCTTGAACCCGTCACACACCTGGAACGTAGGTACTACGTTCGCAACAATTTCCTTGTTTTCTTTTCGTTCCATTTTTATTTGTTTCCTCCAATTCCCAGTTCAATCTCAACGCCAGCTTCATTAGAACGGTTTCGTTTATTTGTGAAAATGAAATGATCATTTTTCTGAGTGGTCCAAGTTTTATGACGTTTGTAGAATAAGTAGTTACAAGGTCACGTTCACGTGATTAAATGGCATTTTCAGTTTAAAGGTTATTTTTTTTAATGCACGTTTCTGTGATACATAATAAAAAGTTTATTTTTTAATAGTTAGCCCAATATTACGAGACGTCTGGCTGACGCAAATTTGTAGATACGAATTATAATAACTGGACTGAATGACTTCTTAAGTACTATAAAAAAATGTTATAATACTTATTTGAGTTAATTCAAACTTTGTCACAAATAAGCGGCGTACCGCCGGCGCCGTGTACTCGTGGGGGTAATCGCGCCGGGCCCTAGTGCAGGCTGTGGTCCGGAGCGAGGAGGAATGGCAGGCGATCGCCTCTTTCTGTGAAGCAGTAATGCTAGCAAATGAGGCCGCGCGCGTGAGGTAACGCTCTTCCTGACGCCTCCTCACGGTCCACCCTAGGGCGGGAGAAGTCATTTGATGATTTCTCACCTAAAAAGCCTCTGGTGTTGAACCTTATCAAGAGGACTAGGTCACTTTTAGTCAGTATCAGTGTTTTTTTTTATTTATATTTTTTTGTGTTATATTTTATTAGGGAATAAGGCGTTGCGGTACGTTATCTATAAAAAAATATGAATAGTAAGCAAGTAAATCTCACATTAAAATAAAAATGTAAACGATACTTACAACATGTAAATGAATTAATAATCACGACTGTTTGTTTTCAGCCAAACATTTGTACCAATATTTGCACAGAATTGCGCATGTTGGTTATTCAAGGTGACTTCTTTCAAATAATAAGAACACAGAGGTAACCTACACTACGTAACGTATCTTTTTTGTTAAATTGAAAATCAAATACCTTCCGATTCTGGGTGGTGCGAGAGGGTGTCAGTTTTTTTTTTTTAGGTCGGAGAATCATCTTATGACTAATCTCGTTCTTGGGCGGAGCGGGAGATAGTGTCAGACTTTTACTGACTAAAAACCCACTCATGTTCCTTCGTTACCTTCGTCCCAGGGCCCCGGGTTTCGTTTTCACACTACCCATGGCCCCAGTAGGCTTCGACCCTGCTGGGCCCCTACGATTTGCTGACATCTCCCTGAGGCGCGCGTGGAACAATACGCGCCGTCGACGACTTGGGCTCGGTCCGGACGGTTACCGGACGGTCGGACGGCGAGCCACCCATTGCTCGCCGTCGCGAGTGTCAGATTGGGTAAAATTCACCTGTGTTCCTTCAGTGGCCCTTTGTGTTCTATGACCACGGTAAGTTTTACGGACAGTTCCGTAAACGCGTAACGTATTCCCCTTGCGAAGATCGTGATCCGTCATGGGAAAACTGACACTCCAGAGTTGCATGCCGAGCTGTCTCAACTTTGTGCCCCAGTTAAATATAGCCGCATCAGGAAACATAGCTTGTTCGCTGTGCCTGCGTATCACACTGTTGCGTGAGCCCAGTTTCCTGTCCCTCGCACTCTCTTTGCGCTCAACACTCTTTTGTACACGTACCCTGACTGTGATGTGTTCGCAGACGAATGGAAGACGATCATGGCAGCATGTCGGGAGTTCTGTGAGATGAGTGTGTGAATTTTGTATAATATAGGTATTCTTTAACTAATGTAATTGGCGGATAGCAGTTTTTTGTTAGAGTAAAACAAATAAATAAAATAAAATGATGTATCCGTATTTCAAATTTCATCCAAATCCTTTCAGCCGTTTATTTGTTTATATTATTTGGCTCTTCAACAATGAGTACACTATTAAATATAAAGGAAAAAAAATCGAACTTTTTTTTTTTTTATTCTTCATAGGTTTGCGCTTGACCGCTATCTCACCTGATGGAAAGCGACGATGAACGAACCTATTCACTCTTGACTTAAAGATTCCCGGGTTGTAGCCATCAGGAAAAACAGATTCCGGCAAGGAATTCTTAAGTCTAAGTGCCCCATCACTTAAAGAAGAGATAATAATTAAAAAACAGAAAAAAAAAACACAATAAAAATAAACATCAAAACAGAACAGAACAGAATGAAAACAACATTAAATTTGGTTTCGTTCGAGCATGAAGAAGTGACAAACACATACATACTTGAAAACTTTCACCACTAAAATCTAGTTGCTGCCGGCAGCCTCACTCACGTAAAAGTGAAAAATTGTCCCAAGGGAATATACTCCCAGGATAACAAGTATCCTATGTCGTCATCATCATCATCATCATTGCAGCCGTGAGACGTCCACTGTTATATAGACCTCCCCCAAGTGTCGCTACAATGAACGGTCCTGTGCGTCTCGCATCCATCGGATTTCAGACCAGGTCATCAGTCCATCTTGTAGGAGGCCTTCCAACGCTGCGTCGTCCGGTACGCGGTCGCCACTCCAGAACCTATCGGCCCCAACGGCCATCTGCTCTGCAAGCAATATGCTCTGTCCATTGCCACTTAAGTTTGGCGATTCTTCGTGCTATGTCGGCAACCTTGGTTCTCCTGCGGATATCTTCATTTCTGATTCGATCACGCAAGGAAACTCCGAGCATAGCTCTTTCCATTGCCCTTTGGGTGACTTTAAGCCTTCTGATGAGGCCCATTGTGAGCGACTACGTTTCGGAACCATATGTCATCAATGGCAACACGCACTGGTCATAGATTTTCGTTTTGAGTCACTGTGGTATGTTGGACGAGAAGATACCGCGCAGTTTCCCGAACGCTGCCCAGCCGAGTTGGATTCGATGGTTGACTAGTATCCTATATGCTATCCCGGAACATGGTTAACCCGTGTACTAAGTTCCAATGACATCAACTAGCCATTTGAACGTGAACAAGTAACAAACATCATCATCATTATCTTCCTGCCCTTATCCCGTGTTATTTGGAGTCGGCGCAACACGTTTTTTTCTTCCATTCTGCTCTGTCACTCGTCATACTATCACTAACTTCCTTTTCTTTCATATCACTCTTCACACAATCCATCCATCTTTTCTTTGGTCTCCCTCTCCCTCTCCATCCATCCACATGTAAGCTCATAACTCTTTTAGTAACATGCGTTTCATCCCTCCTCTTCACATGACCATACCAAGACAAACGATTCCCTTTCAACTTTTCAGTCACTGGCGCTACTTTCAAACTTCCCCTAATATACTCATTTCTCACTTTATCCATTCTCGTCACACCACACATCTATCTTAACATTCTCATCTCCGCTACGTGCAATCTTTTTCATCCGTCTTCAACAAGTAACAAACATACAAACACAAAATTTTGGCTTTATAATATTAGTATGAAGCAGAATAACAGGCCTGTTGGTCTAGTGGTCAGTGGCCTTGACTGCTATGCCGGAGGTCGTGGAAAAATGGACAAAAGGACAAATGTTTGTGTGATGAGCACGATCATTTGTTCTGTGTCTGGGTGTAATTTATCTATAATGTGTATGTATTTAGAAATATATAAGTATGTTTATCAGTTGTCTAGTACTCATACCACAAGCTCTGCTTAGTTTGGGACTAGATGGCGTTGTGTTAAAGTTGTGGAATGTTAAAAAAAAGATTAAGGCTATTACTTACTTTCCAAAGCCCGCTATGTCAGCAATATGTCTACAACGATTTCAATTGCAACCTAAGTTAGCATTATATTGGAGAGGAAAATCCAATTCTATTTTTCTCGAAGTAGGATTGAATGCAGCCGCCCAAGGCTACAAACTGCTATACAAGGCCAATGGAAAATGCACTTTTATAAGCGCCCTTGAACAATCGAGACATTTATTAAACTTATGGTAGCAAAAAAAATATTGACTGTTTTTATGAAAGTAATAAAGATTAGTATAAATAAAAATAAAATAGATTAGTAAAAATAAAATATATATAAAAAAATGTTAGTATAGATTAGTGTAGTGATAGCCTAGTGGTTAAGGCACCCGTCTGTCATGCATGAGGTTGCGGGTTTGAAACCGGGCAAGTACAAATATAATTTTTCAATTTATATGCACTTTTCTAAGTTTTTCTAGTACAGTACTGACACCCCGTACCTTGGAGCGTAAAGTCGTTGATCCCGGTTGTCATTCGTAGATCTTTGACAGTCGTTACATCAGTCTATTCAAAGAGTATCATGTTGCTCAGTAACTGGCTTGTGGAGGTCTATAACACGGGTATTTAACCGTATCAGGTGAAACTGGAAAAAAGTAAAGCTAAATTGCACGTTCCAAAGCGTAGATCTCTATGGAGACGAACGTGCAAGAAACTTCATGGACACTCTTTTAAAAATCTTTCTTTAATTTGTAAAGAAATTAAATTAATCTTTGCACCGTAAACTCTTTTACGTTATAGAAGTTGTTTTACTGTCAAATTAATACACTTACTTTTCGGCTCAAAGTTTAATAAAAAAAATATAAACATTGTGCGCGCTGAATCCTCTTCGGCGGCATAAAGTTGGTGTAATGCGGGCGGGTCATCAATCAACGTTCATTTATTTTTGTGCAAGTTGAGCATGTTCATTAATCAAAGTAAATGATTGCTACTTGCTAGCTTGTTTTAAATATTTTTTGCATAATCTCTCAAAAGGTACATTTGTATTTGTTTATTTATTTTAATTATAAATTGACACACCAACGACTCATTCACTGGTTAACATTACAGATAAAAGAACATTTGCAAATGAAGAAGAAATATTATGATGAATTCGTTACTTACAGGGGTGTATAGCACATAAACAATAAATTATAAACAAAGTTGTGATCACATAAATAATAAATTAAATTACATTAAAAATTGAGCAGTGGTAGCCGAGTGGTAACGGCCCCGACTTACGAGTTGTAGGTCGCGGGTTCAAACCCAGCCAGGCAGGTATCGTGAGGAAACCGGCATGTCCTAGAACCAAAAATTCGAAGTGGGCTACATGTGGGCCCGCGTGGATTACAGCCCATTCCCTCTCCTAGAGAGGAGGCCTGAGTCTCAACAGTGGGAAAATTATAAGGCCGACTATGCTATACTATGCTACATTAAAACTAATTAAAAATTGCGTTGGAATAAATTAAAATAATTTGTTCAAGATTTTATCTTTCACTTTGTTGAATATCTGCATAACTTAAAATACAATTTATTATATTATTATATCTAGCCTAAACTTCTCCACTGCTGGGCAAAGACCTCCTTCCATTCCTTCCATTGTCTCCGGTTCTGAGCCACTTCGTGTCAATTCCCAAGAAAGACATCTAGGCCGTCCCGCCATCTCCTTCTTGGTCTGCCGCGACTCCGTTAATCAATCTTTTGTCTAAATAAATTGTAAGTTGTTTAAATAAAGTATAGTGAAAACTTGTTATTGACTGTCTGTCTAACTTACTGTTTTATATCCGTTTGTTTTATCTGTAATTCTTTCATGTAATTTATACAAAAAATTTAATAAAAATCTTAAATTTTCGCGTTCGATCCATTTAAGTTAACAGATAATACACTACCTTTTTCATTTGATTCTCATTTCAGTCATATAATAACATAGGGTGTCCAAATTCCATGTATGCAATTTTCTAATATCAGTTTTGATTAGAGTGAAATTGTTGCTGTTGTTTGATATTCATAATAATATGTTAATAAAAGGGTTGCAATTTTGTTTTTAATAGTTTTTTAGACTTTAGTCACTGTTTAAATTTTAATGATTGCATTTTAAAATTAAGAACTTTAGAATACGATCGTGAATTGAAAAATCACCAAACTTTTATTAATTCTTTTGTTTTGAAAAACGATTTCATTGTGCCTTAAACATGCGTGATACGATAAAAAGAGATTAAAAAAATCTTGTAATTTTCATTAGATAAAAAAATATATGTTAATTTAAAGATATATAATATACGAATTGGTGACACTAAACAAGTAAAAGCTTCTTCGATATCTATCGTGTGAATTAACGCCATCAATAAACAGCCAAATAAATCAATGAATTCAAACACCTTGTATGTCACAAGCGCACATCAATCATTAGAAGCGTGGGTGATAAGTGATAAGCGAAATTGATTGGTTTTTACCACTGGGCTGCTGCCATGACGCCATGCCACTTGAACCGATGACGTGCTGTCTGTAGTGGTGACGTCACTAATTGTAGCGCCTACGGAGAATAACTAGGCTGGGGTTATGAAAATAAGATAATAGGTGATGCGTGGGCGACTGATTTGGTGTTGAAGGAGTTATGGTTACCACTAACGAATACATGGAAGTTGAAAATATTTGAAAAATATTTGATAGAAAGTTTGATCTGTTTACGTGGGAGAATAAAAATGTGAGTCTAAATTTGATATCGGTCAATATTCAATCCAGTACTTAGTCGATAACTGCAGAAGTTATTAGTGGCAATTTTCTCCCATAGTTTCGTGATAACAGTTTTAACAGGAACCTGAACTTTAGAATGCATTTGATTAGTGAATTAATGAAATAATGAACCTGATTGTACAAATACTGACTGACGTAGTAATGAGACAAGCTACCGTTTTATTTATACAGAAAACTCACATGTCTACGTCTTAAAAGCTTTAAGAATTCCATATTGAAGAAACACACATTTAACATTCTAAATTTGAATGCCACACTATATTACACTTTGTATTCTAGGACACACTTTATTTCTACCACTCAGTAACTTTAGCTTTAGTTAGGCACGGAACAAGCCGGTTATCAACAGCAAATTGAGATCAATGCCCCATGATCACAGGCTGGCGTTATCTCGTTCATCCCTACTGGATGTGTCACATTGCAAATGGCGACTGGCGCCATGGCGTCGCACCCCTGATTATAGGCAACGCTGAAACAACGACAATTATCTACACTCTGTATTTTGTATGGTGTTTGTTATTTTCTGGTGCGAGTATATAAAGGGATTATGTACTGGATTGTACGGTAGATAATGGCAGGTTTGGTAAATAGGATATGAAAAGATGAAGTCATCCCAAATCTCATGCGTAGAAAATGAAGGCAGTAATAAAATTGTGTTTGTTGGTAAATAAAGCCGTAGCAATAATAAAAGTAAGCAAGTCCGTAAAAACGTGATAAAAAAAGGTGACGTCTGTTCAAATACTTGTTGATCCAACAATCAGAAATTGTATGTAAACGACTCAACAAGTCCAGAAGTTGTGAAAATATTCCAGTGTCACATGTTTCTAGTTTCGAAGTCGTGATTATTGCCCGAGGGTATTGTTTTACATAACGGTTACACGAATTCATTTTTTTGTTTACTTTCGAACTTATTAATATTGTGGGTTATAAAAGTATCGACTATTGCCACATTTACAGATTTTGCTTGAGTAAGAACTTTTGGAGTAGTCTGTAAAATATTATGATTAAAATCTCCCAAGTAGATATTTTGTATCTTGCTAATTTATGGAATAAACTAAGTAGAAATTACCTCTAGCCTGATCAAGGTAGTAAGATCTGGGTCATCGTAGAATTAACGTGTTTTCATTAATTTAATGACGCTAAAGCAAACTTATTGCCTAAAACTGTGATGAGGGTTGAAATATTATAATATATAGTTTAGAGGTAAGAACTGACAACGATTAGGGTAAAACAACAAAAATTGGCACAATCAGGTAAAATTGATTCATCATCATCTTCCTGCCCTTGTCCCGATTTATTAGAAGTCGGTGCAACACGTTTTTTTCTTCCATTCTGTCCTGTCATCCGTCACACTATCATTAACTCCCTTTTTTCATATCACTTCTCACACAATCCATCCATCTTTTCTTTGGGCTTCCTCTCCCTCTTCATTCATCCACATGTGCCTTAAGCTGTTGATCCCCGCATTAACGCCGGCGTTCACGCGCTATTGTCTTACTATTGTGTCTCTAATTACGCACTCAAAAGGTTAAATAGATTCAAGTTATAATAATTAGTAGGTATTTATTACTAAACGATGGCATAGCAACAAGTTTCTGTTAGCATTCGGGAGGAACAAAATTTATTGTTAAAAAATCTTGTAATATGTCATCAAATCCCGTAGAAGATGGTATCTAATGATATCTGTTCCACGCGCGCTTTAAGGAGATGTCAGCAACTGTAGGGGCCCAGCAGGGTTGAAGCCTACTGGGGCCATGCGTAGTGTGAAAACGAAACCCGGGGCCCTGGGACGAAGGCAGCGAAGGAGCAGGAGTGGGTTTTTAGTCAGTAAAAATCTGATACTATCTCGCGCTCCGCCCAGGACTGGGATTTGATATTAAATGATCTTCCCACATAAAAAAACCCGTGCTAAGCTAGGGCCAGTCTTTAGTAAGTTTATATGTAAATAAAGAGCCAGGCAGAGGAGTAGGTATATAAGATAAAGAGGGGTCGCACTGATCGCAAGTAACATGGTGATGAGACAGAGAGAGAAAGAGAGAGCATTAAAGGAAGCCAAAGAATAGAATACAGCTGAGGATACTTTAAGAATACAGTAAGTGTGCAAGTGAAAATATGATGCTGTATTTGGAGGTAGGCAGGACATGTCTGTCGTATACCTGACGAGCTGTGAGCTCGTGAAACACAGAATTGGTACCCTGTCAAAGCTACTCGAGGCCGCGGCAGACCACGAAGGAGATGGTGGGATAACCTGGATGTTTTCCTTAACAATTGGAAAGAAAAGGCGAACAATCGTGATCATCGGAAAAAATATAGGAAGGCCTAATCATAATAATAATTTTGTGATGGTCTCACACATGATACGAATCATTATGGATCTAACCTAATTACCTTTAACGTTATCTTCATAAAACCATATTTTCTCTCATATGCTCATTTTCGTACACCCTTTCTAAAGAAATCTAGGTCAGGACAGAATTAGCGCTATATAGTTTGGAGCACCGCGTTCTGACTACAGACTACCCACGCATTCTGGAAACACGATCAGTGTTAGTGAATGGTCCAGTTAATTAAGCTACGTTTACAGGGTGTTTCAGGCAAAAGTTATGAAATAATTTGACTGGTGCGTGGCTTTGTTGTTTAAAATACACACCTAATTAAGATTATCTATTTTCACTGTCAACGATCCAATCATAGTAAACGCAGCTTTCAATAGAGAAAAGGATGTTAAAATTAATGAAAATATGCGTTGAAAGAGGGAAGGAGGTAGGGAAAGAGTAAGAAGACGAACGAACGTTTTGGGAACACATTTATTGTGCGTACAGCTAAAGAGTTGAATCCCCTGCCGTGCTTTGTGTTTCCTGATAGCTATAACCTGGCTAGCTGGGCTATAGCCCTTTTGACTTATAAGTCAAAAGTGAATGGGCTACTTCTAGGCAAGGCTCCATCGTCGGCCACATAATTGCTTTCCATCAGGTGAGATAGTGGTGTAGTTTTAGGGCTACATTTCACCGGGACACCATGGCGGCGGCGTGACCATTCGCCGCTACCAACAAAATGTATACAGCTCTAGGAGAGTTACTCACCTGGTGTCCGTTTGGTTGCGCAACCAATTTGGCGGCGCCACCAATTCGGACGCGTGCACTTAAGGTCCATTTTGATACTGTCTCAGTGTTGTGTAGCGACTCTGATGTCTGTATGGTGTCTAGTTTGTAAGGTTACGGACACCATAGCGGCGCAACTGGTCGCGCCGCCCCGATGTCCCGGTGAAATAAAGCCCTAAAGCACGCTCGGTATACAAAAATAACCCGATATTATGGTTTTAAAACCCTGTCAGAATCAAACAAAATAAACAATTTGACGGCACGGTTACTGCAATGGTTGAGCAATTGGCTGCTACCTCGCGTGTCGCAGGATTGATTTCCTTGCGGAACAAATACTCGTATGGTTTGCCGATACTTGTTCCAGGTGTAGGCGTCTTGGGCCACTATACAGAAGTAATTCCTAATGTTGAGTAACGTTTTTGTTTTTATAAAAGAAAGAATTAAACACAAACACACACACACACACACACACTCACACACACACACACACTCACACACACACACACACACTCACTCTCACTTCACTTTGAATTAAGTATTCAACAATTTCAGAATTGTTCTTGTATACATGTGTTTACTTTATTAGTCTCAATTTAAACGCCCCCTTATTGTTATACAGGGTGTCCGAACATATATGCAGGGTGCTATATTCGAAGGATGTCAGTATTGCGAATGAATTTAATTTGAAATTTAAGGGCGGGTGGGCGTAATTGGTGGCTGTAGCTTCGCCGGCGCCGAAAAGTTGTCGCCTTGCGTAATGGCAGAGGAATAAATTATGTTCCGCTTAATTCAGCTTTTGATCATGACCTTGGTTATTGGTTGCTAATTGACGGCTGTGACATGTAATTGTTTCTTCTTGGATGTCCTTTGATTGATTGTTTAGTTCGGTTACTTTTCGTGGAATGCTACTTACTATATACTTATAAGTACTTCACATTCACCTAGTAACCCTAAGAGTCTAAGGGAATATGAACTAAGTGCCAATGGCGTATACACCACACCACTCACCCACTAAGATGTTCCCCACCTCGATCAAACCGATCAGTAGTCAATAAAAAATAACATTAATACATCCATTAGGCGTAGATTAGTGGACGCCAGGCGATAATAAAAATTAAGTGGTTTCCTAGTAAAATGTATCAGGGCAAAGTTTTCTATAGGTACTTCCTTAATGTAATCGTTTTTTTAGCTGTTCCACATATTTTTTTTTTAATTATAATTAAATTAATTTAATTTTTAATCGCACTTGACAGTAAGTGATTTATTACCTTACTAATGTCTTTAAATTATAGTAGGACCTCCATAGTACCTATGATTAGGAATTGGGCTGAGCGTGAGGGTGTGTCAGACTTTTACTGACTAAAAACCCACTCCTGTTTCTTCGTTGCATTTTATACCAGGGCCGAGTCTTACTTTTAGAATCAGACCCTTGGCCTCAGTAGACTTCGACCCTGCTGGGCCCCTACGGTTTGCTGACATTTCCTTCAGGCGCGCGTAGAACAGTACGCGCCGTCGACGACTTGGGCTCGGTCCGGACGGTTGCCGGACGATCGGACGGCGAGCTACCCATTGCTCGCCGTCCGCAAGCCCGTGAAGTGGTCTAGACATGTAACAAATTTGTAATTTCAGATGCATTGCTCTTTTCATTGCTTTTCCAGTGACAAACTTTAAATACTTCATGTCTGGTATTACTTTGACTGTCCTGTTGGTCTAGTGGTTAGTGTCCCTGACTGCTATACCGGAGGTCGTAGGTGCAATTCCCACCCAAAACAAATGTTTATGTGATGAGCACAATCATTTGTTCAGTGTCAGGGTGTAATTTGTCTATAATATGTATGTAGGTATTTAGAAACATAAGTATGTTATCAGTTGTCTAGTACCCATAACACAAGCTCTGCTTAGTTTGGGACTAGATGGCTTTGTCTGATAGTCGTGGAATATTACATTATATTTTTATTTTTACACTGTCTTGTCTGAACAGCGTCGAAACACGTCCCTAATGGAGTGTTAGACTGTTGCTAGCCTACGTTTTAGTAACAAGATTAATGGCTTTATCCGATATTTTTACGAATAATGGAGGCGCCGTGTTTTATGCCAAGCGTAGGGAGAGAGAAATAATGTCAGAGGGTTGTGTACAAGTTTGTTTTTGTCTACGTTTTACTTAGATATTAGAATATGTAAATCTTTTGTATGTTGATTTTGACAAATGCTGGCTAGATGCTACTTGTTCTCGTAAGTTACACCCGTTTGAATCACAAGTTTATATTTAATGCAAAACATTGTTGGATTTCTTTATTCTTTTTTGTCAACTTCAAACGAGTTATGAAAATAATAGGTACAATTTTTAAAATTGTCTAAATATTAACAGTAATAATTATATATCTTAGTACTTACAGTTCTTTTCAATTGTTCTTTTGCATGTCAGCTTTACATGTACCTATAAGTATTTTTTTTTTTAGTTCATGTGGTATTTACCTTTAAGTAATTGTTACACTGTTTAAAGTATTATAGAGATGTTATTTATAGTTGAAGTTGAAAGGGAATCGTTTGTCTTGGTATGGTCATGTGAAGAGGAGAGATGAAACGCATGTTACTAAAAAAGTTATGAGTTTACATGTGGATGGATGGAGAGGGAGAGGGAGACCAAAGAAAAGATGGAAGTTAGTGATAGTATGACGAGTGACAGGGCAGAATGGAAGAAAAAAACGTGTTGCGCCGACCCCAAATGACACGGGACAAGGGCAGGAAGATGATGATGATGAGAGATGTTATTTTTGTTTCAAATTGTTAGTGTAAACAATTAATGGTAGACCAAATAAAAAAAATAAAAAAAAACTGGGAGATTAGGTAGTTAGAAATGTACGAATTTTTCCAATTCAAAATGTACTTTTCTAAGTTTATCTCGGACATACATGACAGCCGTTGGTCCTGGTTGTCTTCTGTAGACGTTTGACAGTCGTTACAGGTAGCCAGAAACTGTGACACAGAAGTTTCTGTTGCCCAGAAACTGGGTTGTAAAGGTCTGATAAGCAGTCGCTCTGTGTAAAACACGGGTATTCAGCCGCATGCGATTAGATTAGAATCGGCCCCATGCTTGTTGGGATAAGGTTAGGAAGATGATGTATTTCTGGGAGTTTAGCGTGGTAGGTACGGTGTAAGAAGCATACCCTTCTCAGGAGAGATCATTCAGAGCGTCCTTTTCGAGGTACATTTTCATACAACCGCTCTAACGTGATTACACATCTTTATCTAGATATTTTGGATACACAGCTATCTTGTGGACATTATCTAGGCTTCTATAGAAATCAAAACATTTTGTGTAAAACTTGTCTAGTAAAGACCTCTGAAGATCGGCTATTTTACTTGAACTTTGGCTCTCCATAATGTAAAAGTACATCAATAGAAGCCTTGCAGATTTAATCGAGATTCTAAATGACGACAATTATTTTCCTGAAAAACTTTTAAGGGTTTAAAAAAAAACACGTATTTCCTGGAACAAGTTTTGTGAAATATTCGAGTAAATCACGGAATTACCGAATGTCAACAGAGTTTTCAGGCGTTATCTCTCTTTTTTTTGCAGCGCGTTAGATTGCGTTAGATGAAGTAACAAGCTTTTAAACCATGCTCGATGTTGACGATAGGCGAGTGGAAAAGGACCCTCTTAACAGCTGTTTTATTTATTTATCATTAAGTAGAAAGTTCCCTTATCAGTCAGAATCGCCGAAAGGGTTTTTCTCATATCGCAGTTAAGGTAAGCCAATTTGATGATCACAAAAACTTTACCACTCATTACGTCCGATTTTGTAAAACTCGCACTTGACCGGTTTCATTATCCCGTTTCATTATAAAACAT
Organism: Mythimna impura; assembly: GCA_905147345.3. Taxonomy (NCBI): domain Eukaryota; kingdom Metazoa; phylum Arthropoda; class Insecta; order Lepidoptera; family Noctuidae; genus Mythimna; species Mythimna impura. The sequence continues at coordinate 3,030,872 of LR990344.1, forward strand.
TAAGAACGTCGATTACCGCTAATTATCAAGTATGCACATGTAATAACGATTTAAAAAGTAATTTATATTAAGGTTGGTCAACCAGTTCAAGCGAGGCGGGAATTTATAGCGGCTTATAGCTTAATGAGTGATAGATATTGTATTTATTATGATAGAACTGGATTCTATGAGATAAGGTGCTCTAATTAATATGTCGAATTTATTATGCTGCTGTAATACTGATCATAAAAAATGCAAAGCAATCCTACTTAGGATCTTGTATATGTTTTTTTTTAATGTAAGCAGTTAATCTAGTTTTATTTTTACAACTCAAATAAATCAACTAAGCCTGATTCTAGATTTATATCAGTTTTTTATTTTATTTTATTTGTTTATAGAGGCTTTAGTCGTAAATCGACTATGACAACCTCATTATAACCTACATTTATGTCTAACACTAGATACTAAACTAAGGCTCTTATGGATCTATTGCATACAAAATTTATAAACTTCATTAGCCACTTCTGAAGTAGGACTAGATGGAATACTTTGAAATATTCCAATGTCACTTCTGTTTAATTTATTCTTCCTTATGAACTCTAATCGTGCCGCTTCATTCTTTAAACATATGTACAGGAAGTGGTAAAGTGGTAAATGTCTTCTACTGTACCACAGACTAAACAATTAACAGACTCCGTTTTCTTCATTAAGAAATTAAATTTGTTAAGCGGCATGTGGCCAGATCGCAGCCTGAGAGCCATCACAAGTTTTCGTTGCATTGTAGTGTTCACAAACCATGGAATATGACGTGGTTCTGTATATCAGAATTTTAGTCTGACTCAAATCTAGGACAAGCCTTCTTGACATTTTTTTAAATGTAACACACAAGGAATCGAAAATTCAAAAATTCAATCATATCTTTTCGTGGTAACTCACATACACAAGATACCCGACACAATTATATACCTATCTATAGATCATACACATATTTGTTCCCGCGCCTCGCAGCTCATCAGGCATTCGCTCAACCACTGCGCCAACCGTGTGTAACCGTGTTTTAGTTTCAACATTAATATTATATTTACACTAGCTTTTGCCCGCAGCTTCGCCCGTGTACATAATAATATTATAATATTCACACAACTATAACACAACTCCGTCTAGTCCCAAGCTAAGCAGAGCTTGTGTTATGAGTACTAGGCAACTGATAAACATACTTAAATATTTTAATTACATACATATTATAGATAAATTACACCCAGATACAGAACAAATGATTGTGCTCATCAAACAAACATTTGTCCTGGGTGGGAAACGAACCCACGACCACAGGCATAGCAGTCAGGGCTTCTAACCACTAGACCATCAGGCCAGTCAAACATAAAATATAGCCTGTGTCACTCAGGAACAAAGCAGCTTTCTATCGGTGAAAAACTTTTAGCAATCGGACCAGTACTTTCAGAGATTACCTCCTACAAACAAAAAAAAAACAAACTTTACCTCTTTATAATATTAGTGTAGATATAGATTTATAAAACATATAAATATCCTACCATTTAAATAAATTGAGTACAAAATCATTTATTTCTAACACAAAACACATTTTCCATTTAATTTATTCTACAACAAATATGAAACGCGGAAACTAGCATGTTCCACTTCCAATATCACGATGTTATATGCTGACCAATACAAATGGTTGAATGGGCCAGTTATCAGGATGACCAGCTGTGAGTTCAACGGCCGGAGACCAATACACCTAGAAACTGACCTAGAACTGTATTCGTTCAACTGTAGGAAGGAATTTGGTAGTTTTAATCTGTGGAGATTATTATTATTAACTACGTTTAGCACATTGCTCGCAGAACAGATGGTCGAAGCCGAAAGATTTTAGAGTGAAAGACACAGCGTTGGTAGGCCATCTACAAGGTGAACCGATAACCTGGTAAAGGTCACGGGAATACGATGAATGCGAGACGTTCCTGTTCCTTCGTTGCCTTCGTCCCAGGGCCCCGGGTTTCGTTTTCACACTACCCACGGCTCCAGTAGGCTTCGACCCTGCTGTTGTTGACATCTCCCTGAGGCGCGCGTGGAACAGTACGTGCCGTCGACGACTTGGGCCCGGTCCGGAAGGTTAGATACCGGACGATCGGACGGTGAGCCACCCATTGCTCGCCGTCCGCAGACATATGTCCAGCTGTGGATGTCTTTGGCTGAAATGATAATGATGCTGACCTGCGTTCTTGATATACAATTCCTAACCTTTTCTTTTCTCTTTCATTTCAGGTAAGGAAATGATCTTTAGCCTTCAGTTGGAGCTGTGATGTTGGTACTAATTGACCTAATAAGCTAAAGGAATCAAAAACTCCCCAGATCTTTTAGGTAAGTTTGATCTTGTTATTTTAGTAGAATCTCAAATTAATGAGTTACGGACTGTGATGTATATTTGTACAATCATCAGTAAGTCGTACGTAATAAACGTGTAAACGTGACCAGCTATTTTATTCTCTGGTTTCGTATCCTATGTACACAATTGGGATTCCCAGGATGGGAATGCCGTTTTAGTGGCAACGAGGACTACAAAGAACACTGGGTAACACTGGTCACTGGGTATTTGATACTGAGTTTGTATTATGTAAGATTTTTATAAACCTTTCTTCATCTTTTGGTTTTATAGATTTGTATATGAAATTCGAACAAGGTTTTCAGTAATATTTTTCTTGTTTTATATTTGGAAATGATTCCTCAGCCTGAAAATCAGTCGCCGAAGAGCTAATTAAAAACATAAACATAGATACATTGTTTCAGCTGATCAAACAACTGAACCTCAGCTATTACATCATACATGGCACGTGTATAGTATATGTCAATATTGTATTCATATTGTTTTTATTTTAACTAATGTTTTTTATTTGGATACAAAGTCCTTTAAGCCATGTCTTCGTATGAATAGTTTATTTGTATACCATTAAAATATGGATGTACACATTTTAATATTTTTGTAATATTTGTCTTAGCTGAGGTAGCAACACTAAAATAAAAGCCTTAGCTACATTTGACCGAGATTGCGCCAGTTTCAATGATTCTACATATTATCCAGTTGCGCAAACATTATACTCGTAGATACAAAACTACACTAATTTTACATCTCAATATCCACTAGGAACCAATTTGCGAATAATTAAAACAGCCGCTGAACTTCACTCGCAGACATCCTGCCAAAACTCGTCAATATTGTATTTATGTTCCGATCCATGACTAGTGCTGTTCCGTGGCTGGAAATATACCCAAACGCTGATATTGTCGGAAATTTTCCAAAACAGAATAAACTGGGAATTTTTATTAGGTTGTCAGATGTATTATTTATTCTATAACTTTAATTGTATTTAATTTGGATTCTTATAAACGTAAAAGAAAGAAATATCAGTCCTGAAAGACTCCTAGAAACGAAAAAAAATTCCAAAAAGAAATATTTCTGGTAATATTCCCAGTTTGTTCCTTGCCATGTTTCTGAGTCCATGTTGAATTTTCGGAAGCTATTTTGTTAGCCTTTTGTTTTGACAAAATAAATTATAAATAAGTACCTATCACTTACTTTATGTTATAGCTTAAATTAACAAATTACTAACCATGCATAAGCAAATCTCAAATCAAAAACTAAACTTAACTGAAATCATTTAAACATGTCTTGAATTTTCCAACAAACTCAATGCGATTTTTATTACAATTGCCGTTTTCATCTACCATTACCATCTAAAACTCTCAACTAAAACGATGTCACAACATATGTATGTACATAAAACATATCCTCTCTCAATTCGCACATCGTAATACTTCTGTAGATTACCCACAATATCAATAAAAGCATATCACCATTACATCTCGAACATTTATGGCATCGCTGGCTGTGTAACGACTTCCTAAGGTGATCTCGTTCGCGACAAGATCATATCAGTTTGTGGAATTCCAATACCTAGTTATTGATACAGGAAGAACTTCTAATATCAAGGTCTTTTAGAAGGCCATATTCGCATGCTCCAATTCAAATAATATTGAAATAATTATTTCGCCGAATAATGAAGATGATTTTGAACAGGTTTTTTTTGGTCAATGTCGTGTTATTGTCGTGTTGTTGTCGTGTATTTTTTCTTTTATTGCTTTTTTGATTATATAATCAGTATCCTAGTTTACGATACTAATAATATAATCTAGTAGGAATATAGTATTCAGACTGTGGGCTTCCTCAATAAAATTTTGTGGGTTTTTTTTATAAGACTTCATATTAATGTCAAATAGTCTCTTGTGTGATCGAATCAGAAATGAAGATATCCGCAGGAGAACCAAGGTTGCCGACATAGCACGAAGAATCGCCAAACTTTAGTGGCAATGGGCACGGCACATGCACATTGCTCGCAGAACAGATGGCCGTTCTGGAGTGGCGACCGCGTACCGGAAGACACAGTGTTGGAAGGCCCCCTACAAGGTGGACCGATGACCTGGTGATGGTTGCGGGAATCCGATGGATGTGAAACGCACAGGACTGTTCATTGTGGCGACATTTGGGGGAGGCCTATGTACAGCAGTGGACATAGGCATAGACATAGGGTGTATATTGGCTGAAATGATGATGATGATGATGAGTCTCTTGTGTTGGTTAATTGAGGTCAGAAGCTTTTTCAAAGGATGTTTCTTCTGTTGGAAACAAAATTATGTTTAAAAGTTATTTCGATGGCAATATTACTTTATGTAATGCCTACATTCAATGACAATGACTGTATGTCAATATTAACTGTCAGTGTCATCTGTCATTCACTTCATGCTCTGTTCTACTAGTAAACAACTTTTACAATTAAGCTTTTGTATTAAATATTAAATAGGCATACACGCGTTTGAACTATAAAATCTGATTAAGGTGAATAGGCTCTTAATAAACTAGTGCGTTTCACCATCAACGATTGCATCACTGCTTACCATCAGGTGGGATCGCAGCCATGCATTAGTTTATAAAAATAAAATTAAAAATAAAAACAAAATAAAATAAATCTTAGTCTTATTCATTTTCTCCTCCTATCTTCTTTTTAGAAAGCTTTTACAGGCAACTGCTATTAAATTTTCCATCGCATTACTTACATACTCAGAATTGCCTAACTGACCCCACTGGTATAGTGTGATGAATATTTTTTTTTTATCGAACTTGCATTTGACCGGTATTCATTCGTTTGTTTGATTTCCAATTCAAAGCTTCAAACACACGAAGACCAGGGTTTGTAAATCTGCGTACAAAAAGCATACGAGCATCGAAAACTGGGGCGAATTCCTGTCACAGTATGTATAGGTTACTAGCTTCTGCCGGCGGCTTCGTCTGTGTGCGTAAGTTTCTCCATACAAACTTTGAACCCCCGTTTCATCCCCTTAGGGATTGAATTTTAGAAACTCCCCACTTAGTGCTCGCCTAAGTCATAAAAGGTAGCCTTGTGCAAAATTTTACGCTCCTAAACCCTGTAGTTTTGGCTGTGCGTTGATATGTCAGTCAGTCAGTTTCTCCTTTTATATAATTATATAGGTAGATAGACGATTCACGTGTATTTTCCTGTGTGTATTGGTACCGAACTCGATTTCCTGGAAACTTTGAGTGAAAATGGATAAGGCATGTAACTCACAACCTGTATTGGTATATTTTTGTGCTAGAATTTTTGTCTTTGTGTTTTTAAATGCTTTGTCGTGCCGAAGAATGATGTTTGTTTGTAGTAGGCTGCCGCCATTTTACTTTCAATATGGTGGTTCTGATTAACTGTTTGTAAGTGGGGAGGATTTTGAACAATACTTTATGATTACAAATTATGTTATTATTGATATGACGAGTATGAAAGAAGACATGCTTCACCAATGTAAAATTAATTAGCATATGCTCAGGACGATGTTGATAACGAATTGATAGGCTATATTAACCTTTCTAGAGCATATGATCGCAACCCGTAGTTGCACTGGTGGCAAAAACTGGTTACCGTAGCCGAAGTATATATGTAGATGGTGATATTATGTCATCTTATTGCCTGAGAAAATATTTTTAGAAAAACTTTGGCTTATACAAAATATGGAAGAAGTTAAATCCTATTTCTATCCTTATCCTAGTTTAATCCTATTGTTATTCTATGTTTCCTGATAGCTACAACCTGGGGGTCTTTAAGTCAAGAGTGAATAGGTTACTAGGCAAGCGTGCTCCATCGTCGGTCACATCATCGCTTACCAGATGAAATAGTGGTCAAACGAGAGGTTATTCACAATAAAAAAAGGTCGTTAAACCTCGGTTGGCTTTGAGAAATAAAGTTACGTAAGTTACTTTTAAGCAAGGTTTCAAGCTCACAATTTAAACCGAATTGTCTTAAATTAATTAGGTTTACCGTCACAACTATAATATAGTTTGATTTACAGCTGCCCATTATCATGTAGGATTTATTATCGGGTAATATTAATAAGGAAACGGTAATGATCTGTATGTTTCCTGTTTAATTACTGTGTGTCTCAGTTCATGAGTCAGGCTGCCGAGATTGAGTTGCGAAGGTCAGGAGCTGGGAATGTGTGAGATTAGTAATTGAGACATTTAAATATGTAGGTATATTGTCTTGTGTAACATTGTCAGGTGTTCTGGGTGTAGCTCACCGTCCGATAAAGACCAAGCCCAGCCCCCCTAGCCAATTTACAACCGTTTCGTTTCGATTCGAAAGAAAGGAATAGGAGGCGTGGCCGACTCGAGGCGATCAACGAAAAGGAAATCGAAACGAAACGGTTGTAACTTGGCTAGGGGGGCAAGTAGACGGTGCATTGTGTTCCACCCACGTCTCAAAAAGATGTCAGCTTCATTGATGGGGACACGCTACAATACGCGGTGGTAAGTCCCCTCTTTGAGGAGTGACTGCAGAGGCGCCACGCCGTCCTTACCTTCCGCATGACGCAGGTCCTCATCGGACATAGCAAGTTCGGGAGGACAGAATGACACAGGTGAATTTTAGTCATAACCTATAGGTCTGACTCTTCCTCTCGCTCCACCCTAGGGCGGGAGAAGTCATTGGATGATTTCTCATCTCGACGGAACCCGTTAGGTCGTATTCGAAAGAGTCGCAGTGGTCATGGAGCACTAAGAGCAACTGAAGGAACACAGACGGGTTTCAGTCAGTAAAAGTCTGCTAGTCTCTCACGCTCTACTCAGAGCGGTTAACTAATGATTTCTCAAACAAAAAAAAAACAGTGTACCAGTACATCAAATACCCTGGGTGTATGTATGTGATGTCCAGCAAATGCTGAGATGGTAATCCTTTCGGAATGGACATGCTCAGTGCAATTTTATTGTATATTTTTTAACTATTCTTTTCTTTTACTTAGTATATAGTCTTGTAATTTATAAAGTACTTATGGAGAATACTAATGTTAAAGTTATTTACCTAAACGTTTAATTGACACTTCGCGTGACCCAAGGGCTGGCTTTTGCCTCGGTCAGAGATTAAGAATTGCTATATAACGTGGCAATGTCATCAGTCTTTTGGGTAACACTTCCAGTCGACAGCGATGCGGAAGAATTTTTTGACGCCATATTTTAGTTTTTTTTTTTTGTGTTAAGTTTAGTGGTTTTCGCAAATCTTATCTCTGACATGTTCAAAAACTCATTCTATACACGAATATTTATCACAGCGCAATATAAATAAGTCAAAGGTGAAGTTGTGGTATCAAATTCACCAATAAAACGTTCTATTCCGTTTATTTTACCGCCACATTTTACATAATCCTGGACATTTATTAATCTTTGTATAAGTATAATCAACCTTTTAATGGTCCCACTGCTGGGATTCAGTCCTTCTCTCGGGAGTGGGAACGGGCCGTAAACCAACTCGCGGGCTCAGTGCGTGTTGGTGGATGTCACATATCTTCGAATTTTTTATTCTTGGGCATGCCGGTTACCTCATGATGTTTTCCTTCATCGTTTTGAGATCAGAAGTGATGAAATAGATTAATTCGTCTGCATAAGCATATGCACTCTCTCAGTGACTCTCTCTCTCTCTCTAATCTCTGCATTTATGTCGAATTAGTGGTATGTACCGAGTGATAATATACAAATCGGTGTCAAATTGCCTATCTCATGCGAACATGGGTCCCAGATCAATTACGACTTGAGATCTAATTGGGGTAGGTGGCACGGTGCAGCTAACTGTGGTTTAGGTAAATTTGAAAAATAAGTAGATTGCCGAACGATGGCCAACATCCTTTTTAAGCTTACATTATTACAAGCTGATAATTAGAATTAGATATTGAATTACCAGTTTGGCCACCTACCAAAAGGTCTGTTGCAATAATATACCTATGAACTTTCAAAATAGCAAATGAATTACACCCATTAGGTACGTATACTTAATATAAAGTGACACTTATCTCAATATTAGACACTAAACTCTTATCACAAATACTCGTATTTAAAACTCATGCATATTCAAATCTTAAACTCCAATTAACAGATTCAATTCAAGTTAATCCCAGAATTTACTTTAGAACTTACTCGTAGTTAATTTGTCTTCGTTTGCAGTCCGAAACTCCTATTAACAGCGCCATGTATTAATCTTAGTTTAAACAGTATGGTAGCGACGACCCCGTTGGATGTTTTGAAGGACGAATAGTCGTAGATGGAGTTAAATTGGCATAATATTAAGAGTGGAAACTTCTTACGATTAATGGTGGGTAAATCGAAAATTAGTTTATACGCCTTGGGAGTGTTTTTCCAGCTATTGAACACAATATTATTTGAGTAACAACTAGAACGTGCACGTTATTTGCTTTCAGAATTGAGTAAGAGTATATGAAAAATAAATAACGTAATATTTCTGACGTCTGTATGCCTTGCCTTTTCTCAACTATTTTGGGGTCGGTTTCCAGTCTAACCGGAGGCAGCTGGATACCAGGATTTTACATGGAGTGACTGCCTATCTGACCAGCACAACCCAGTAACTTGGTAGCAGGATATCGCTTGGCAAGACTAGTGTCAGATTTACCAAAGGCTAAGGCCGCTCTCCCACTGGCGTTTTGTGAGCGTTGGCGCTTCTCCAACGTCTGCGTAGCGACAATGTTGCGCAGACGCGACGTTAACATCGTGACTTTCTGGGGGTAAGCGTTGCCTCCACTGAACGCAATGTTAACTTCGCGTCTGCGCAACGTTGGTGCTGCGCAGATGTTGGAGAAGCGGCAACGCTCGTAAAAGGTCCAGTGGGATAGCGGTCCTATCATACTTTCCGAGGCACGAAGGAATTTCAGAATGCGTATTCTGAAAGTCGAGTCTATGAAGCTACGCGTCCATGGACAGTATACCTTAATTTTATTTATATGTAATATATATGTATGTATAATATTTTGAACACACGCAACATTCTATCACGTTCATATTTTTTTTTAACTACCAACACTAAATCATTCAAAAAAAAAAAATCGTTCTTGAATCTAGAACAAGAATGACTAGTTTGAAACTAGAACAATATTAGTTCTAGTAATATGAAATTATACGCGACCTAAATAGTAGGTACGGTGGCATGGTAATATGGCTATTATTGCCCATGTTATCAAATGTACATTAAGTATAAAATTCCTATGTCGTAATTGTGTTTAAATGTATAATAATACTTGGTGTCGGTTTACATCGGTAAATTGTAAGATTGAGGCTTTGAAATTTCATATTAAATGTCGGTACCGATGTACTGTTGGTAGGTAAAGTGTTAGAAGTAAATCGATATTTTTTATACTTTTTTTGGCTTAGGCAAAAAAGCTTAAGCCAAAAAAGTATTAAAAAAATATCGGTTTAACCTGACATTACGTATTATAAAACAAACTACTCAACCACATTTGTCTGTCTGTCTGTTGGAGATAAACTCAAAAATTACTGAACGGATTTTTATGAAATTTTTGCCATTACACAGAGTGATCCATCTAGGAAATGATGTATATTACATGCATATTATAGTAAAGAAAAGCTGAGAGTTCCAATTATATCTAAGACCCGTGTGACGCTGGGGTTTGTCGCTGGTTTTAAATAAATTACGGAAAACAAAGACATATAATCGCGAACCTGCCCCCTAGCTTCACTTTAATTATCATTCATTTCATTATAGGTCGTAAAAAAACTAGATCGCTTTGTATAAAAAAAGGTTAGCGTTTTTGGAAAAATTCAATATTTCCTTTATTCCTGCCTTAAATATCAATGAAAGGTATTTGACAATTGTGGATCGGAAGACAGCTGAGAAACTATAACTTTACCAATATTACAGTTTTAGTTTAGTTGTTGGCATTCCGTTCTACCTTTCAGTCATTCTGAGCGCTAGGTTATCTAAGTTTCTAAGCTGTGGATGAGTGAATTCTCAGGATCTAATGAATATTATGACCCTTCAAAATGCCTCTTAAAAAAAAAAGGATTTTCTTATAATGTTAAGTCGCAGTAAGGGTTCATTATCCATCGTTTTCGTGTTTTATATGATTCTTTCCGAGTCTTTCAAAAATTGTGATTATAAATTATGACTAATTTACCGTAGACTACTAAAATAATATGACCCTTTTCCGCACAAAATTCTGAATAAAAATTTAATTGATTTACAACTTTTATTGACCCAATACACACAAAATCATGTCATCCAGTATTGACACAAGCAATCAAAGAAATATGATTATCCCATAAAAAAACAGATCACCTTGAGATTCCATTCGATTTAATTGCCAAACAAAAAAAAATACAAGCCCACGATTAACCGGAACAACATTACGCGCACGCAAATTTAAATAAACAATTCGCATTGCGAAACTAGTTCGCACTTCAAAATTAATATTTAATTTTTAACGCAAGGGAAATAAAAAATCGACGCGCTATGTAAATTGTGCGCAAGTGTACTTGTTCGTTATTTGCAACACATGCGTGTGTAGATTGTCAGGTCCTTTACAAACATGTTTCGTGCCTAGGTTTTACGGTTGCCTAGCAACTCAGTCGTCTAGTTTAAGGTATTAGTCGTTGCTAAGTGTATTAGTAGGGTACGGCTGATATGTGGAATTCCTTCGTCTGTGACTTATAGGAATTTGACCTGTGGGGACTGAGCGCAATTATCTAGCCTTGATTGGTAGAGTGATGTCCTTCTGTGGACTTTGATAGGCCGTGTAGAAAGTTTGTTTTTCTTGGTTTTGTTTATGGCTATGTCTAGCTCATTGACTGACGGACTGGACATCATGGATGTTACGGATATGAAATTTCGGATCTGGGTACTTTTTTTTAGGTGGAAATTCATCTAATGACATCTCCCGCCCTTGGGCGGAGCGGGAGTGCGTGTCAGACTGTTACTGACTAAAGAAGACCCATCCCTGTTCCTTCTTTGCCTTCGTTCCAGAGCCCCGGGGAAAATGTCAGGCTTGCAAGCGAGAAAGAGGAATAGAGCTATACACCATATATAGCTCCATCTCTATAACAATTCAGCATAGGTTTTCAAATGGATTACATTAAGAGCTCTTGGTAGGGCCTCAGCTGTATGAACGTGAAGAAATCACACATTCATACTAGGTACATAAAAGCTTTTGTCTTTATAATATTACTGTGATTTCTAAACAGCTATTCACACTTGAGTAAGTTCTTAATTTGATGACTTGAACTTTACTTATGGGTGCACCACACACTTCAATGTGCTATGTACTTAACTGTGAGGTGTTATGCTTGTTTGTAGACCTACCATGTTAATTATTATGACTTTAACACCGGTCCGATTCGGTGTCGGGCTTTGAAAATTGCGATTTCTTTATACGCAAAGATTTTTTTGTTGTTGTTTGTGTGTTACCATTGTATGTTTTTTGTTACCATTTTGGTGTACACTAAAGTACACTAAAATGGTAAAAAAACTTCTACATAAATCTATTGGTACAATGGTGGTCTTGTCGCTGACAGCGAAATCTACCAGACAAGCTTAGGAAGGACTGAAGAACTTAAAATATAAAGGGAGTAGTTTATGGCGTACTGCCAATTAATGAAGTATTAAATACATTATATACTATATACATAGATATAAAATAATAATGATAAACAAATTAAGTATTATATCGATGCTGATTAGATTGCAGGTAAGTGGTTCTTTGATCCATCTTAATGAGACTTGACTTAGCTCGCGAGGTTGTCGACATATGGGATGTGGACTCGGCGATCATTGTGATTATGGTCGTGGCAGGCAATGGCGTAATAATCAAGAGCCTCGAGCAACACCATAGGAGGCTCGCGCTTGGCAGCTGGATCAAGAGCTTGATTCAGAAAGCGGTACTCCAGGACACGTCTCGTATTGTTAGGAGGTTCCTTTCGCTGGAGTCCTGACCGCCTGTAACTTGGACCCTGTTCCCGATACAGGTGGGATACTATTTTTATATATATTTTTTTTATTGGAATAATTCAAAACATTATTTATTTATTTATTTAAACTTCATGTACAGTAGTGGTACATAGGCGGACTTAATGCAACAAGGCATTCTCTACCAGTCAACCTTTGGGTTAAAAAGACAATAGATAAGAATATATATATATAGATTCAATAGATTGGGTAGTAGTATTGTTTAGTAATTTATATGAAAATATTGATTAATAAACGGATTATCAATAATAATAAGCTATCGAAAATAAAACAGAAATCCCGATATTTAAAAGGCGCTTGCTCATTTTCCGCTCCGCCCCCGCTAACCGCCCCGCGTTTTTCCTCGCTACACATTAAGCTGGTAACTCACTAATTACGATACCGATATATCGGTATATATCGGCCTAGCGGCACGGTATCGTGTTATCGCGAGAGGTCCACACCACCCGCTCGCCTTGGTCCGGACCACTTTCATTTGCTGTATGTTGTAAAGTAATTTAGAGTGTATAGCGTTTTTCAAGGCTTTTTTACAACTAAGTGTGTTGATATGGGAAAAGAATTGGGTTGGTTTGTTTTTGTTTGAGAAGGCAGTTGTTATCTATAGCTACATATATGCTTTGTTTATGTGTTATTCTTTTTTTTCATTGATGGTGTTTTGTAGATTCTGCTTTGTGTCGTGTGAAGTGGTGGGAATTATGTATGCCTGTATATTGATGGTATCTGGAAATTTTTTCTTTGTTCTCTCCCAATAACTAATGTTAATAACGTATTTATGCTGAAATATATAAGTTTCTCAATCCTCTTTTATTTTTAAATTATTAGTAGATAAAATACATACTTATTGACGAGCTTTAATTTGGATTTTAATATTATACTATGGCGCCACATAGGGGATGGGGAACGCGGAATCCTACCACCACGAGATGTCAGAGTTTTCCACGTGATTGGAATATACATAAATACAGCAGTCCGAAATCGACTATCGGGCAGTTGTCCGAACCAGACTCATCACCCGTCTGATGAAAGGAACCTCCCTCTTCAACAGAGGTTCGCGAACCTTCATTGACTGCACCTTGTTCCGCATAGCTCTAAACGTCTTCAGTATAAATTTATCTTGTTTCGAAAGTACTGTCTTCTTTTTCTTGATTATATTATTCATTACTTCACATTGTCACTATATTGCATTGTTACTCAAAGATCCGTCGTTTACGATAACTAGGAAACTACAAGATCGCTTGTTCTGTAACGATGATCACAGTACGCTCATTATGAAGACACGCCGACATAAAATAATAATTTATTAAATAATCGACTTCGTTGTACGGTAATGCTGTAACTTGTCATTAAAACTAAACGATAATAAAACTAACAATACGTCTTACTAGATCATAAAATGTAATGAATTCTTAGGGTCTGTGTACAAATGTTATTAAAAAGTTACTAAAGTTAATAGAAATACGTGACATACGAGTTGATAAAAGCTCTTCTAAAATCCCGGATTCATAAACATGGCGATTAAATTCCGGGGTTATAAAATTGCAAATTACTTATTGCGTAATCTCATTATGTTTATAGAGTTCCGAACTAAAATTGATAAATTAAAGAGCTTTGTTTTAATAAAGAAAACATGCACCGGAATGCGATTTTATTCTTTACACACTTACGACATCGAATAAGAAGAAAAAGTGCACGTCGTGTTATGTGCACACCCTAACATACTAACATACATCACCCTTGTGCAACAGAGAATGTAAGGCACTGAATGTTGAGCAAATTATTTATTTTCTAAAAATTGTAAATACGCTGAACATTTATAATGTCGGCCACCTTTTCAGTACTCGTATGTTAGTAATTAATACAATTACAGCTTGGAAAATTACAGTTAATAAATGGAAAGATGTTACTTAATGATTCCTCACGTAGGATTATATTGCTGTAGGTCATTTTATAAATCTCTAGATATCTTTTTGAGTATATACGGTGTTATAAATACTTGCAGACTGTTCTTATACCTACCAAATTTAAAAAAGAAATTATTAAAATCGGTCGACTGTTTCGGAGAATTGCAACCACAAACACCATGTTACGAGATATTTCATATATTAGAAGATTATAAAGCTGAAGAATGTGTTTGTTTTAATGCGCTTATCATAGAAACTACTGCCCCCCTAGCCAAGTTACAATCGTATCGTTTGCGTCGAACGCCTCGAGTAGGCCACGCCTCCGATTCCTTTGTTCTGACGTCATCCCAACGCTCGGTCACGTGGTCAGAACAAAGGAATCGGAGGCGTGGCCTACTCGAGACGTTCGGCGCGAACGAAACGATTGTAACTTGGCTAGGGGGGCTGGTCCGAATTGAAAAATTCTTAAGTGTTGGATAGTCCATTTAACGAGGAAGGGTATAAGTTATATAACATCACGCACACAACAACACAACACAACAAACACACAAACAAACAAACAAACACACAACAAACACACAAATAAACACAACAAACAAACACAAACAAAACACACATACACACAAACAAAACAAAACACACAAACACACACAAACAAATAGGAGCGGAGCAGTAACCAAAGATGTGAGTGAAACCATAGGGGACAGCTAGTCATTCATACTATTGTAGAGACTCTCTTTACAACTTTAAAAGGAATTAAACACTTCGTTGCCAACCCGGATTTCTCTCAGATCCTGTTTAGCATGATTCACAGTAAATCTAATTAATAAATAATTAACACGCACGGCCTTCGCTAACGCAATTCATCTTCTTTTTTATTCTCTGTTTATGTAAATCATAACTATTTGACGATAGCGCTAATTAAAAAACTAGAGCAAGCGAATCATAGACCATTTGTTTGCGTTTTAATTGGCTGTACTGGGTAGTATTATTGCTTCCTCCTGGTGTTCAGCAGCTGAACTGGAAGCCGATCCCAACATGCCTATGCACGCAGGGATTTCACTGCCATAGTCTGCGTTTCCTGTAAACTTGGGCATCCTTAATTTTTTTTTTAAATTCGAATTCAAATTCAATTTTTTTTATTTCACATAGGCCTACATGGGTACTTATAAAACGTCAGAAGCTAGAGCAAAGTTCCAATAGGTTGTTTTCATATTGTTTCCAGAAACTACATGGTTACTTTAATTTTTTTTTATTGATTTTGCAATATTTCTATATTACAATATTAATAGATATGTGAGGTAGTCTAGAGTGAATAGGTTACTTCTAGGTAAGCATGCTCTATAGTCGACCATATCATCGCTTACCATCAGGTGAGATGGTCAAGAAGTGCTCGCTATCAATAATAAAAAAACACTAGTAAGGAATTAGCTGGGCTGATGATCACGGTAAGCGTGGGCTTGCGGACGACGACCAATGAGAGCTACCCATTACTCGTCGTCATCATCACCTGCCCATTTTTTTTTAGGTGGGATTTTATCCAGCCTTTTCGCGCCCTAGGGTGGTGTGAGACAGTGGTCAGACTTTTACTAATTTAAACCCACCTGTGTATCCTTCAGTTGCCCTTTGAAGCAAGCTCTTGCCGGGGATCGCCCTGCGACTCCCGATACCCGGGGCGTCTCCTATGGAGGTGGCTGGGGCGTGAGGATGTCCGTACCCTTACGGTTACGGCTATCTCCTTTGCTAGCATTACTGTTTTACAGAAGGAGGCAACCGCATCCCATTCCATATCACTCCGGACCATACCCTGAACCAGGGCACAGCGCGAGAGATCGCCGCCGCCGAGTCATGTTGCGTTGATACGAGTAATTATAGTTCAAAAGCAAATTGGTATAAAAACTCGATAAAAACGAAGTCGATCTATAATTCCGTAGTTATCGAATCAATCGCTAATTATCTTGTAATTAATCCGGTTGACAGTAATTGAGTTCGATTTATTTTTTCTGAGTATGAATGATGGGTTTAATTGTGGTCGTTATCAGTGGGTTTAATCGTGGGTTTTTTGGGGTGTCAATTGTGATTTAATTTAGTTTACGTAGGGCTGTGGGCTTGGGTATAGACGGAGCGAGTGCGAATTTAACTACGAGTACTTAATTTTTTTGAGGCGTGCTTTTAAAATAGTAGTCCAAAATATATGAAGTTCAGCACCAAATACCTATATACATTACATAACTATACTTCATAGTCCACTCAAAATATCCTTACAAAAGTAATGCAGATCACTAAGGAAGAATTTCCGAAAATTTATCCCCTAAAGATGCTAAGTAGAGGCAAAAAGTTTGAGTGAAAGTTTATGATTTTTGCCGATGCGATGTCCCATCGAGCGTATGGGCTATCTAGGTACTGTGCATTGTCTCACATCAGTACTAAGAATGCTATGACGCCATACAGAATAGGAAGTAGGTACTACGCCCTACAAATACATCATATTAACCATTGTATTTTTTTTCATTCATTTCTGAATTCATTAAATAACTCCTCTGTGTGGAACAAGGATTGTCAGTCTTTTACTGTCTAAAACCCACCTGTGCTCATCCAGTTGCTCTTCTCGTTTTCGGGGCTGCAGTATCTCTTTGCCACCATTGCTGAAGTCTTACTACGCTAGCTTCGCCACAACACACGCCGCTTCACCCATCGCTGCGCTTATGCCACAAGCCCCAGTCTTATGAATAATCGTTTAGTTGATAGATGATGGATGACAGATTGTCATCTATCAATCTTCTTAAAGTGCTTTGTTCCTTTATTGTTCAGCGTTATTAATGGTTTTTTATACGAAACTAGCAGGTATAAAGGAAATAATTAACATAGAATGTGTTAATTTAAGAGGACTACCTACAGCAGCTAGTCGCGAGTTTTATAACGCACACAAGTAAATGATCCATTGCAGTAAACAGAATCAGAAAAATATTGTTTTTCTTCAGGTTTAATGTTACATAGATAGTGGTTTTCAAAACATAATACAGCTAATTTGGCACAATAAAAAAATCATGCCAAAACGTCACGTCAAGTGGCGCCAGTGACTGAAAAGTTGAAAGGGAATCGTTTGTCTTGGTATGGTCATGTGAAGAGGTGGGATGAAACGCATGTTACTAAAAGAGTTATGAGTTTACATGTGGATGGATAGAGAGGGTGACGGAGACCAAAGAAAAGATCGATGGATTGTGTGCAGAGTGATATGAAAGAAAAGGATGTAAGTGATAGCATGAAGAGTAACAGGGCAGAATGGAAAGAAAAAACGTGTTGCGCCGACCCCAAATAACACGGGACAAAGGCAGGAAGATGATGATGATGATGAGAAAAAATCACGAATTTTTAATGGAATCTAAAAATTACTTTTATCGATTAAAAACCAGACTTTGAGAGAAATATACATGTAAAATACAAAATTATTCAGATTGCTTCTCAGATTATTTTACAAGCAACGTTTTACAGTTATACTGTTTTAATTTTATAAACAAATCTGCAGATTTTTCGTACATCGCTAAAATGCTTTATATTTTACGAACATTAATGTGTCTTTGCGCAATTCTTTCTTTTGTATGTGGTCCGAGAGTAAATCGTGCTTTAGGTTCTATAGTGCTCTTAACTAATTATATAAATCGACATAGGTTTATATCAGCGGAGACTATTTACTGAAATTGTTGACTAATTAGAGTATCTCAAATAGTTAACAATCATTATTTAGATGTCTATGATTGGATTTATCCAATTTATCAGCATTACAGCAATTCACAGTCATTTATCAAACTACAGAAATCCAACATTTCTACCCAGAGCAGAATACAATCGCATTGGTCGAATATGGCCTTAAGATGGCCCTTTCTGATTCATCTAAGGTCACCGTGAGCATAGTTTAAAAGCGTGCTGTTTCATCCAACGCAATTCAACGCAATGTTTGTTACAGAGGCAACGCGAACGCTCTGTTGGCATTTGGGAATTCCTTCACACACTTAAATATTTTACAATACTTGTTCCAGGTGTACTTGACCAAGGTTTTTTAAAAAACATGTATTTGTGTTTTTTTAAAAACCTTAAAAGGTTTTGGAAAATATTTCGTTATTCAGAATCTCGATTTCTGGTTTCTGTAAATATGTTTATTTATAAACATGTTTTTACATCAAAGTTTCTGTAAATACTTTTTTAATTTATGAAAACATAAAGGGCCAATGTAGCAGATTTTCAGTGATCTTTACTGGATTAATTTGGCGGAAATTCGTATTTAAATTTCTGTAGAAACCTAGATAATCCCTAAGATATCTGATCTGTGGTTCATAATAACTAGAGAAAGATATGTAATAACGTCATAATCACGCAAGAGCTTTTTGTTGTTGTTGTTTGGAAATGTATCTCGAATTGGGCACTCTTAAATCTCCGCTTCTAACAAAAAGAAACAAAACATAGGAGAAATATTTCGAAGGCTTGCAATCAATTTAGCTGAAAATCGGCTTCTGAAAAAATCCACCGTGATTTGACATGTGATAGATTGCGCCATAGCTTAGGGTTGGTACTTACGTTTGTGCAAACAAAATTCAGGAATTTTCCGATGATATCTTTTTAGGTAGAAGGCACACAATATTGATTGTTACAAGACAGCTCATTGTCTTACTGAGAATAGGGCTCCAAATTGACTTGTATTTTTTTTCTTAAGAGAGCTTAGGACCTAAAGCGCGGTCACTCTCAGACTGTACATGAAAGAAAGAGATGCACAAAGGCACAATGCTTGCCTATTTGGTGCAGCCGTGTGACACATTTTTGTTTTATTTAATTTTTAGGGTTCCGTACCTCAAAAGGAAAAAACGGAACACTTATAGGATCACTTTGTTGTCCATCTGTCTGTCTGTATGTCAAGACCCTTTATCTCAGAAACGCGTGGAGGCATTGAGTTGAAATTAAAATCGTATACTCAAGTCGGCGGTCCCTTGAAGCTGTGAAAAATCAAACTCTTTAGTTAACGGAAAAAAGATACGGCTGGTTTATGTCGCAAAAAACGTACATTTCAACACCCTCAAAGGAATCAAAATTCATAGGGTACTCCCGTTGACCCAGAATACTGCAATTTGGCAAAAAGCAAGATTTTATAGTATAGATATAGGAATAAATCTGAAAACTGTAAATTTGTAGTTACGTCACAAAAAAAAAAAACTTTTTTTACAATTCGGAAAAATCTTCGAAATTCAATTCGGGAATCAAACTGTTTTCATAGATAAGTTTGTGCGGAACCCTCAGTGCGCGAGTCCGAGTCGCACTTGCCCTGTTTTTTAAATTATTATATTAAGCAAGATGTATAGTGACTGGGTCTACCATGGATTGTTTAAAAGCGTCACCGCTGGAATGTAAAAGGCAACTGGATGATAAAAGGTGGGTTTTAGCCAGTAAAAGTCAGTCACTCCCTCTTGCTCCACCCTAAGGGAGTTTTTAATATAGTGCGGTTTTGATCACGCATGCGGGATTGCTCCGCACGCGTAACCCCCGCAAATGTACATTTCATACAAGTATTTATTGTAATGCGTAGAACACGTTCGCGGGACGCGCTTTATTGCATTTTGAAATATTCTGCATGCGGGGCAAACCCGCATGCGTGATGAAATCCGCACGATATTAAAAAAAGCCCTAAGCGGGATAAAGTATATGATGATTTCTCACCTCAAAAACAAAGGCTAGACTTACAGTAACTACCGCGTCCGTCCGTCCTTTACCGCTTGCGTAGGATATGTTCGACGATTGTTTTCGTGTCCTATTCGCCAGGATACATGACCCTGGCGAATAGGACACGAAAACAATCTTGGACAAATCGTCGCACATTTCGTGTCCTATTCGCATCTTGTTTAGCTCTTCAATTCCCATAGGTGACAGACGAGCTGACGAGATGGAGTATTAAAATTCTCCATCTCGTCAGCTTAGCTTGATCATGGATGTGCGACTGGCGGAATAAAAGTGAGAGTGTTTGTCGGATATATCCGACGTAGGTTTTTAAAGATTAATAATGTACCAAGTTGTAAAATAGTATTCAGTGGTGAAATCACGAATATTGTAAGCCAGAGTCTTAATAAATTATACTAACCTAGGCAAATGCATTTCATGCTATCACGAATTTTGCCACATTAGTGAAGGTACCTTTATAAGATCTAATTTCTTAATTGGTTATTTATTTCACGTTGGCAAACAATTTATAATTTACTACTGAAAATTATAAAAATACAGTCTGTATTTCCATCAAGACGCGATACTGTTTTTCTTTTTCAAAATTAACTTACTCAGCTTCCCCGCTGTGCCTGGCGGGTCGGTACAAACTCAAGTTAATGGGACAAGACAATGCGAGCTTCCTTGACCTATATACTTGAGGAAGAAGTTACGGCTTGTACTGTGGCCGACCCTTGCGTCTCTAGGTCGTTCGAGGTTTGTTAGAGTACATAAATGTCGTGTTCTGTTGCTCATTTTGTATACAATCAGCTTTAACCACGGTTATCTTATCTTTTATCTTTGTGGTCTGGTTTCCGCACTTAGTCCTTACCAGATTATTGTGCGTGGGCCATGGCGGCCTTTACTCCAACCAGCCCACCTCACTCCAGAAGCAGATGAGTCTCTTCAGTTTGCTCAGGGCGTCTATGAGTGAATTCGGTGCTCCCAAGGTCCGAGTTCTTATCTCGCTGACGACTGTGGACACGATATTCATTGTGAATAAGTATTTGTTCAGGGAGCAGTGTCCGGTGATGGTCCCTGCCACCAGACGCTGTCTGCCTCTGTCCAGTCGCAGAAGGTTGCTGGTTAGGGTTCCATTTAAGCATGTCATGGCTTCTTTAGCCTGCCTACAGCCCGGTGCCAAGGACCTCTACCTTCCCGCTTGTGCATTTCTGTGCTCTCGTAGCCAACCACTCAGCTGACTAAAGGGTATTGGCACGATGGGTTCAGGTCCGAAGACCACCGTATCCACGGTTATATTTGTTATTGTTCTTAACAAGCTGCTGCTAACAGTTTCGCCCGCGAAAGTAGAAAAATAGTCCGTAGTGAACACATACTCGAAATAAAAAGTATTACATGTGCTTTTCCAAGACATGGTTTACCCGTGTGCCAAGTTTCATCAAAATCCGTTGAGCCGATCGAGCGTAAAGAGGTAATAAACACACTCACAAACTTTCGTCTTTATAATATTAGTGTGATTCTGTATTCTAAAAGTAAACTGCTTTATGCCAGGTGCAAAGGGATATTTCTTTTAATTAATGGGTCATTTACCTGTTTCAAAGTTAATAAATTGATTTTGAAATAAGGTCATCTCGTGATCAGAATTTCAGTTGGCTGTTTAGATTGTGATATATATTATGCTCACGGTACCTACTTATTGATGAAGCGCATGTTATCTACTAAAAGAGTTATGAGTATACATGTGGAGAGGGAAAGAAAAGGCCAAAGAAAAGATGGACGGATTGTGCGAGGAGCGATATAAAAAAAAAGTGAGTTAGTGATAGCGTGATAGGTGACAGGACAGAATGAACGAAAAAACCGTGTTGCGCCGACCACAAATAACACGGGACAAAGGCGGGAAGATGATGAAGATTCCTAGGTGTTGAACCTTGAGAGTTTTTCAATGCAACTTTGACAGTTTTTCGAAGCAACCTTGACAATTTTCCACTAAAGTGCCAACCCTAGCAGTATGGAATCACTATTTTGGGTGTCGCGTCTCAACGGTATCAGATACGAATTTATATTCGTCATTTAAAGGGACCTCGGATGAAAGGATCTGTTTTCAGTTTTTCAGGGTTTTTATCTAAACTGTGATTTTCTTGCATTTGATTTTTTGTAGGAGAATAAAATATATGTATATATTTATCGAATATTTATATAAAAATCTCGTATCACAGTATATTGTATATTGTATTGTAGTTTTTGGGGGATGAACTGCTTGCGTCCGTAGGATTTACTTAGTTATGAACACCCTACACGTGTCTCCTGGGTAGTGCTAAACGAGCAGTAAAGACGGTGGTAGGCCATAGCATCGGCTGCCGGCTTAAAGGTCAGACAAAGCCATGCCGCCAAGCGATCCGTCGTGTTCCGGCGTGATGTCTGGTGAAGCCGTATGGTGGAAGATGGGTCTGAGCAGTTGTGTTGTGACGTATACCGGGTATGATGCGCCAGCTGTTGTTGTGTCGGACGTTTGATCGTGGAGGGTAGCGGGATCCGAAGCACGGTGCTCCGCTGGCCGACCGTAGGTAGTTGGGGGCCCAAGTAGTGTGCCAGCCACACACGA
Organism: Mythimna impura; assembly: GCA_905147345.3. NCBI lineage: Eukaryota > Metazoa > Arthropoda > Insecta > Lepidoptera > Noctuidae > Mythimna > Mythimna impura. The sequence goes on from LR990344.1 coordinate 3,053,452, forward strand.
AAGGCTGCCCCGCCAACTGCGAAAAATCCCAGGGTGGCCCCATCGTGCCGGTTGGCGACCGGGCGAGAGGACCCGATGGCGATCCCTGGGGGGGTTCGGGCGTCCCCGCAGTCTCCAGATCAACCCTCCATTGGCACAGCAACTCTGGTTGTGTTGTTGGGTTCAACATCGCATCACCTCGCTCAACCGCCATCTTCCATCTCTCCTATTCACTCCACACACAAAACAATGAAAGGTAAAAAGAAAGGCAAGTGTCAACAGCGGATGCACGTCCTCTCATTTCAAGTGCAGTTCTCAAATATTAGAGGGCTGCACTCCAATCTCGTTGCGGTCCACCACCATCTTGAGACTGACAAGCCACACTTGCTTTTCTTGACGGAGACCCAAATTAGATGTCCGTCAGATACGGCGTACCTCAACTACCCGGGATACTCACTGGAGCATCATTTCCTGCAGCGTGCCGGGGTCTGTGTGTACGTCCGTAATGACATCTGCTGCCAGCGTCTCCGTCACCTTGAAGACCCTAATTTATCTACGCTGTGGCTGTTGGTGGACACTGGTACGGACAAAATTGTTTATGCCTGTGTCTACCGTTCGCACAGCGGTGATCAGGAGACGACTCGGTTGTTCGACCACCTCAGTGAGGCTGCCGATAAGGCTCTGCAACGGCACCCTGATGCGCAGCTCGTCGCTCTGGGGGACTTTAACGCGTGCCACCAAGACTGGCTGTTCCCATACCAGAGGACCGACCACGCTGGAAGAGAAGCGCGAAACTTTGCAATATCGATGGGCCTTTCCCAGCTGGTCAAGCAAGCGACTAGGGTGCCTGATGTAGTTGGTCATACTGCCAATTGTCTGGACCTTCTGCTGACCACCGATCCGGACAGATGTATCGTAACAGTTTCCTCACCACTTGGAACTTCAGATCACTGCCTGGTGAAGTCTGTTTCGTCCTTCTCCCCACCTGACTGCGACTCACGCGGTGAACGGCGAATGTGGCGTTACAGGTCAGCAGATTGGGATGAGATGCGGCATTTCTTTGCATCTTATCCTTGGCAGCAGGTCTGCTTCTCTTCTGAGAGTCCGTCGAGCTGTGCGGATGCTATATCCGATGTGATACGTCAAGCTATGGAGTTTTTCATCCCTTATAGAGACGTACCCGTTGGAGGCTCAGCTCACCCATGGTTCAACGCCGATTGCGTTCAAGCTGAAGAGCGTAAGCATTCGGCGTTTCTCGCCTGGGTTGACGCTCGTGACCGCAAAGCTCCGGATCTGAGCTCAAAGAAGAGAGCTTTCAACCATGCTGCCAAGTCCTACAAAAAGGCACTAAAGAAGGCTCGGTTCGACCGCATTACTCATATTGGCACAAAGCTCTCTGCACAGCCGTCCGGTAGCAGAGCGTTCTGGTCCCTTGCCAAATCGGTCGAAGCGAACTTCTGTAGGCCCACATTGCCTCCGCTGGTTAAGCCTGATGGAACACTGGCTCACTCGGCGAGAGAGAAAGCAGGTCTCTTTGCATCTCTCTTCGCCCATAATTCTCGTCTTGATACTAGCAGTGCTACTCCACCGGCTCTACCTCACTGCAACACCTCGATGCCTGAGGTTCGCATAAGAAATAAAGAAGTTTTGAGAGCACTGTGTCGCCTAGACGTGAATAAAGCTAGTGGACCAGATGGTGTACCAGCAATAGTTCTCAAGGCATGTGCGCCCGAGTTGTCTCCTGTGTTGACGCGCTTGTACCGCCTCTCATTTAGGACTGGTATAGTGCCCAAGTCCTGGAAGCTTGCCAACGTGCAACCCGTGCCCAAAAAGGGCAGTCGTGCCGATCCTGCCAACTATCGGCCGATTTCAATAACCTCCATACTCTGCAAGATTATGGAGCGTGTATTGAACTCGCGCCTCATGGCATACCTGGAAGGTAACGATCTCCTCAGTGACCGACAGTACGGATTTCGCCACAATCGGTCTACTGGGGACCTACTAGTGTATGCCACTCACATGTGGGGCGAGGCCCTCGAGAAGAATGGAGAAGCGATTGCTGTCTCCTTAGACGTCTCGAAGGCCTTCGACAGGATATGGCACGCCAGCCTTCTGAGTAAGCTTCCAGCGTACGGCATTTCCCCTGGTCTGATTAACTGGGTAAAAGACTTCCTGAGTGAACGGTCTTTCCGAGTTGTTGTCGATGGATGCTCATCAGAGCCCATGTCCACTAATGCCGGAGTTCCTCAGGGGTCAGTTCTCTCTGCAACTCTTTTCCTGCTGCATATTAACGATCTGCTGATGCCCGGTATCTATGGGTATGCAGATGATAGCACAGTTGTAGAGAGATACCTTCCAGGTGCTCGGGCTAGTAAGGAACTAATCCGGTCCGAACGAGAGGCTATGGTGGAGCGTACGAATGTCTCATTTCAGGCAGTCTCCAAGTGGGGCGAAACCAATCTAGTTGAATTCAACGCCGCCAAAACACAAGCGTGTCTGTTCACCGCCAAAAGGAGCCCGTTCACCTTGGCTCCTGCTTTTCGGAATGTATCCCTGGAGTGCACCGACCGCCTTCAGCTCTTGGGAGTTGAAATCTCCTCAGACCTCAATTTTGGGCGGTTCATTGAGTCCAAAGCCAAGGTAGCTGCTAGAAAACTAGGCGTTCTTGCAAAGGTCCGACGGTACTTCACACCGGGACAGCTTCTAATGTTATACAAAGCACAGGTTCGATCGTGTGTGGAGTACTGCAGTCACATATGGGCTGGTGCTGCAAAATGCCATCTAGCAGCTTTGGACTCAATGGAAAGGCGTGCGAAAAGGCTAATTGGGGATCCTGATTTGGTTAAGTCCAGTCTACAAAGCCTCGAGCACAGGCGCAGGGTAGCCAGCCTATCGGTATTTTACAGGTTGCATTTTGGAGAGTGTGCGCAGGAATTGCATGACTTGATTCCGCCATCTCCTTTCTATCATCGGACAACCCGACGTACGGCGAGTATCCACCCTTACGTTGTTGAAACTTCAACGGTCCGGACTAAGCGTTTCGCTTCGTCGTTTATACCGCGTACATCGAAGGACTGGAACAATTTGCCTGCTGCGATCTTCCCGTCCAACTATAATTTAGGTGTCTTCAAGGCTAGAGTGAATAGGCTCTTGATAAACTAGTGCGCCTCACCATCAATGATTGCATCACTGCTTACCATCAGGTGGGATCGCAGTCAAGCGCTGGTTTATATCAATTAAAAAAAAAAAAAAAAATATTATTGAACTCCTTCGAAACAACTTGACCGATTTTTATGTTTTTTTTTGTGTATAAATATTTGATAGATCTGTGAATAGGTCATAAGCTAAATTTTTTACCCTTCTACCCCCACCCCATTTTTAGGGTTCCGTAGCCAAATGGCAAAAAACGGAACCCTTATAGATTCGTCATGTCTGTCTGTCTGTCTGTCTGTCTGTCTGTCTGTCTGTCTGTCTGTCCGTCTGTCCGTCCGTATGTCACAGCCACTTTTTTCCGAAACTATAAGAGCTATACTGTTGAAACTTTGTAAGTAGATGTATTCTGTGAACCGCATTAAGATTTTCATACAAAAATAGAAAAAAAGCAATAAATTTTGGGGGTCCCCATACTTAGAACTGAAACTCAAAATTTTTTTTTTCATCAAACCCATGCGTGTGGGGTATCTATGGATAGGTCTTCAAAAATGATACTGAGGTTTCTAATATCATTTTTTTCTAAACTGAATAGTTTGCGCGAGAGACACTTCCAAAGTGGTAAAATGTGTGTCCCCCCCCCTCTAACTTCTAAAATAAGAGAATGATAAAACTAAAAAAAATATATGATGTACATTACTATAAAAACTGCCAACGAAAATTGGTTTGAACGAGATCTGGTCAGTAGTTTTTTTTTAGTACGTCATAAATCGTAAACCGCAATTTACCTTTCAAGTTTGTACGGAACCCTCAGTGCGCGAGTCCGACTCGCACTTGCCCAGTTTTTTTAATAATAATCTAATATCTTTGGGTCAGCTTGTAATTCTATTACATTTTGATTATAATAAAGTTTTGTAAAACTTAAAATTGAATTTGAAAACTAGTTGAATAGATTACAGAAAAAAGTAACTCGGTTCAAAACTAAATTAGAAGTGGCTCCTTCTAGTTTAAAAATCAAAATTGAAAGATTTTGTAATGAGTTTTTAATTAAAGTTTCTGGTCTTGATGTACTTACTTTACTTTATATTTATTTTAATGCCATTGAAACATAATTTATTTGTTAAAACAAGTTAGGCACCTAGTTGTCTGCATTCCTGCTGAATTGAACTAATTTTGGTGCAGCTGTGGCCCGTGAGACACACAACTGTATTTTTTTTGTTTTTTTTTTTTTGTTTCATGTTACCTAAATATAAGTGTGTGTGCCTTGTGTTGTAAATAATAAATTCTTTTGCTTTGATTCTTTAGTTAAGTTCTTATGTCTCTTCCACACGCACGATACACCGAACAACAAAGTCCTAACAATGTTTTCTATACAAAAACACACCTTGTATTATCCGCGCAAAGTGATTTACAGTATTATTTGAAAAACATTTATAGCACTTTTATAGCTTGCTGTACATAAAGAAAAATAACGTGAGAATATGATCAATATGGCCGTGTGTTTTTCTTTGAAATATGTTTTTTTATTTACTTTGCTATCGTTATACTTATATGTGGTTTATATGTATTTACTTGCTTATTTATATTTTATACAAGCTACTGCTAATGGCTTCGCCTTCGATTTTATTTTTTAGTTGGGAAATCATCCAATAAATTCTCGTACCCTAGGGCGGAGCGGGAGGGCGTTTCAGACTTTTACTGACTAAAACCCACTCTATGTCATCATCATAATCATCTCTCATACTATGTTCCTTCTTTGGCTTCGCTCCAGGAACCCGGGGTTCTCTTTCACACGACATGTTTTGCTGACATCTCTTTGAGTTGCGCATGGAACACTAGGCACCGTCAAGGACTTGGGCTCGGTCCGGACGGTTACCGGACGGCCGGACGGTTACCGGACGGCCGGACGGCCAGACTCAGTGATAAGCAATCAAATTGAATAGCAATCCAATAGATTATATTGTAAGAATTTTTAAAATCGGTCCAATAGTTTTTGAGTTACAAACAAAAATACATTTATCTTTGTTCTTTAGTGTTTTTTTTTCGGTGGGAAAATCATCTAATGACATCCCACGCTCTTGGGCGGAGCAGGAGGGTGTGTCAGACTTTTACTGACTAAAACCCACTCCTGTTCCATCGTTGTCTTTCATACCAGGGCCGAGTCTTCCTTTCAGAAGCAGACCCATGGCTCCAGTAGGCTTCGACCCTGCTGGGCCCCTACGGTTTGCTGTCATCTCCTTGAGACGCGCGTGTAACAATACGGTATGCGCCGTCGACGACTTGGGCTCGGTTCTCAAAGTAAACAGTCAATTGTCTCCTTCCCTCCAACCTTCCTAGCCTAACTGCCTGCTTTCTTTTTCCTCGCAGGTGTGCTGGAAGAGATTTTCTGTAGAAATAAGCATCACCTTTGTACTTATTATTTTGTTGATTTCTTCATCATCATTTTTCTGCCCTTGTCCCGTTTTATTTGGGGTCGGCGAAGTTCTTTTCTTCCATTCTGTCACTCGTTACGCTATCACTAACTCCCCTTTCTTTCATATCACTCTTCACACAATCCATCCATCTTTTCTTTGATCTCCCTCTCCCTCTTCATCCATCCACATGTAAACTCATAACTCTTTTAGTAACATGCGTTTCATCCCTCCTCTTCACATGACCATACCAAGACAAACGATTCCCTTTCAACTTTTCAGTCACTGGCGCCACTTTCAAACTTCCCCTAATATATTCATTTCTCACTTTATCCATTCTCGTCACACCACACATCCATCTTAACATTCTCATCTCCGCTACGCTGTTTATTTCTTTTTTTGTTTTATTATATGTGTGTACATGAATTGTTAAATAAATAAATAGGTACTTTCCAAGTAACAACACAATTCCAGTACGGTGTCACTCAAACCAACCTCGTACAGGTATCATTAACCTGTTATCACTGACAACCGGTCCAGTATCCTTCTGATAACACAGTAATTATCACTTTAGAATAAGGTTGATGGCCCTTTGAATAGATATGACAGGTGGGGTAATGAAATATGTTAGTTTTATGTGTGCCAATTATTTGACTGGCCTGTTGGTCTAGTGGTTAGTGGCCCTGACTGCTATGCCGGAGGTCGTGGGTTCGATTCCCACCCACTGTTCTGTGTCTGGGTGTAATTTATTTGTCTAAAATTGTATTTAGAAAAGTATGTTTATCAGTTGTCTAGTACTCATAACACAAGATCTGCTTAACTTGGGACTAGATGGAGTTGTGTGAAAAAAAATATTGTAATGTAGTTTTAGTAGCAATGGCTTTCCGGAGCGAGAAGGAATGGGAAGTGGTCAGTTTCCTCTGCAGGGCAATCCCCGGCCATAATAGTTGCGGGCTTGCGGACGACGAGTAATGGGTAGCTCGCAGTCCGGGCGTCCTGTAAGAACAGCCTGAGTCATCGGCGACACGTAGTGTTACAAGTGCGCCTCAAAACGTTATCAGTCATCCCACAGTATGAGTGTGTGATGGTCCAGCAGGGCCGCCGCATGCAAGGGCCACGGGTATTTTAGAAAGAGATACCGTACTCCTGGAACGCAAAGAGTAACTGAAGGATACAGGTGGGTTTTAGTCAGTTAAATTCTGACACGCCCTGGTGCTCCACCTTAGAGCGAGAGAAGTCATTGGAAGGAGGAAGGTAGTTGCCGTATGTGAAATACTGGTATCTTGCTTGCTTGTATGTGAAAATCTGGATCAACTGGATCAACCCTTTTTGAGTTACGAAAATACTAGCAAGGTTTTTTTTTTAGTTTGATATTACCTAGTGCTTGACTGCCATCCCACCTGATGGTAAGCAGTGATGCAATCGTTGATGGTGAGGCGCACTAGTTTATTATGAGCCTATTCACTCTAGCCTTGATTTATTTTTAGGTCGGTTTCGATATCAGTAGCAAAAAGAGGTTCATAAGCTCTCAAAAACAATCCACTGATTTCGTTTTATAAAAAAAAGTTAGCGACAAACATTGCACATCGAAACAAATTAATTTGTTTTTAGGGTTCCGCACATCAAAAGGAAAAAACGGAACCCTTATAGGATCACTTTGTGGTCCGTCCGTCTGTCTGTCTGTCTGTCTGTGAGTCAAGACCCTTAATCTCAGGATCGCGTAGAGGTATCGAGTTGGAATTAAAACCATATAGTCAGGACTGCGGTCTCTTGAAGCTGTGAAAAAATAAAACTTGTGAGTTAACGAAAAAAAAAAAGATACGACCGTTTATGTCGCAAAGAAACGTGTATTTCGATACTCAAGGGAATGAAAATTCATAGGGAGTACCCTATGAATTTTCATTTGTTGTCCGTGACCTAGAATCCTGAAATTTGGCATGAAGCAAGGTCTCATAGCAAAAGTATAGGAAAAAATCTGAAAACAGTAAATTTGTAGTTTCGTCACAAAAAAGAAAACTTTTTGCTACTCGGAAAAATCTTATCACTTGCCCGGTTTTTTTTCAAATGGCAAAACAGCAGAAACTAATTTGTAGTTTGTAACACAGACTTTCGGTTAGTTTGAAACTGTAAAATGGAATATGTAAAGCTACCGCATCTTACGTCTACATAGTTTACAGTGTGTTTAGGCATTACGTGAACACTGAAACTTAAACATGGATTCTGAGATGTTTAAGGTTGTTTTTAATATCGTGCGGTTTTGTTCACGCATGCGGGATTGCTCCGCACGCGTAACCACCACAAATGTTTTTCCTGATGGCTACAACCCGGGAATCTTTAAGTCAAGAGTGAATAGGTTACTTCTAGGTAAGCGCGCTCCATCGTCGACCGCATCGTCGCTTTCCATCAGGTGAGTTAGCGGTCAAGCGCGAACCTATCAAGAAAAAAAAAAATGTCCATTTCATACATGTATTTATTGTAATGCGTGGAGTACGCACGCGGGACGTTTTTTTTTTTGCATAAAGACAAATTTTCTGCATCCGTAAGATATTAAAAACACCTTAAGTGGCATTCGGTTCAGTGTTTTGATGGTTTACAGAAAGAAAATTTTTACAGCATCATCTTTGATTTTCTGTTTTCTTCTTTTTTTTTATTTTTATTTTACATGCGTGTGTGTGAACATAACATGTTAAATGAGTACCTATATATAAAAACCATATATAGGGTGACTGGTAATTAGTGACCGATACTTAAACACGTGATTGTACTCATGATTACAAACAACTTTCCCAAAGGAACTTTTTTTTATATACTCACTAGTTAGTAGGTACATTACATATACCTATGGGTTTGCAAGCTGCGTGGGTGTTCTATCACTATTGTAGGTACGACGGCGTCACGCGGCTAACAGCTGAGCGGTCGCCGGTCGCAGGCACGCGCGCGTATTTAAACAGCTGTTTTATTATTGTGATAAAACTAATGAGAATATAAAAAAAGTTTCTTTGGAAAAGTTGTTTGTGATCATGAGTACAATCATGTGTTTAAGTATCGGTCACTAATTACCAGTCACTCTATATATAAAATATTTACTTATTGTAAATATTTTGCAGCCAAACTTAAATAGGTGCAGGTTCTAAGAGTTACCGAGATAAGGTACAGATAGAATATAATCATTAAAACCACTTATAGACAAAATACCTTTATTTTTGGTGGGAACTCATCAAATGACTTCTCTCGCTCTAAGTTGGAGCAAAAGGGCGTGTCGGACTTTTACTGACTAAAACCACACCTGAGTTCCTTCTTTGCCCTTTGCGTTCCAGGACTACGGGTTTCGCTTTCGGAAGTAAACCCATGTCCCCAGTTGGCTTCGCCTAGTAGGGACTAGGCCTCTACGGTTTTACTGAAATCTCTTTGAGGCGCGCGTGAAACAGCGACTAAAAAAACTTCCTACGCGAAGGCAACTGAAGGACACCGGTTTTTTGTTTTAGGTGGGAAAATCATCTAATGACAAATCCCGCTCTTGGGTGCTGGAGATAGTGTCAGACTTTTACTGACTAAAAAACCACTCCTGTTCCTTCGTTGCCTTTCGTACCAGGACTTACGTAATTTTCAGAATCAGACCCTTGACCCCAGTAGGCTTCGACCATGCTGGGTCCCTACGGTTTGCTGACATCTCCTTGAGGCGCACGTGGAACAGTACGCGCCGTCTCGCCATGCCGGGCTCGGTTCGGACGGTTACCGGACGGTCGGACGGCGAGCTACTCATTGTTCGCCGTCCGCAAGCCCGCACCTACGGTGGCTGGAAATCGGGATCGGAATCCCGGCGGCGGTTGGAGCGTGAGGACCGTTGCCTCGAACTTACCATGTCCGGTGAGGACCTGCGTCATGCGGAAGGTGAGGACGCCGTGAGGGAACTTACCGCCATAATTGTGGCGTGCCCAGAAATACACAGGTGTGGTCCTTCAGTTGCCCAATGCGTTCCAGAAATACTAGATACTATTTCTAATCTTGAATACACCTAAATTATAATCGGACGTGAAGACCGTTGTTCCAGATTCCAGGTGGTAGAGACCCCGGCAACAAGCATACATGATCACAGATATCACACATTTGTAACTAACTACTATAATGTAGTGTAAATTGTTAAGCTAAGGCAAGGACACACGCCATACATAATTCAGTGAAAGATTCATTAACTACCATTAGGTGTAAGCTCCGCTTTGTTTCAGTCGGCGCTAATATGGAGCTTAGGGCGGCTACACAGCTGCGACTATGCGACATGTCACCGGCTTTAGTTGCACGTTAAATGTAAAATAGGGGGATGTGTTGTCGATGTTATATTTGAGCTTGTTTCTGGTTTCCGGCAAGCTAAAGTTTGTGCTATTATCGATACATACGCATGAGGTCGTAAGGCAAAAAGTGAATTTTTTCAGGAGAGTTCGTTTCCGTTATTGTTAATGATATAGGTAAGTAGTTCAAGCCCAAAACATTTTGAAATAAATGAAGAAAGAAAAAAAAATATTCGCGACTCGCACAGGACAAATAAAAAAAAAATTGTATCAAATAATTAAAAATGGTCCTATCTCGTGGAATGAAATGGTCCTAGTGGTAACGGCCCCGACTTACGAATTGTTGGTCGCGGGTTCAAACCCAGCCAGGCGCATTACTTTGTGTAATTTTTTTCATCACCACTGCTCTCAAAACGGTGAAGGAAAACATCGTGAGGAAACCGGCATGTTCTAGAACCAAAAATTCGAAGACATGTGACATCCACCAACCCGCACTGGGCCCGCGTGGTGGATTACGGCCCATTCCCTCTCCTAGAGAGAGGAGGCCTGAGTCCCAGCAGTGGGAACATTAAAAGGCTGAATATGTATGTATGTATGGTCCTATCTCAGCATACGCTGTGATACTATTGACACCAAAATGGTAATACTTCCATTGTGGGATTCCACTCCTAAGCAATTCCACATCGTCGCTTACCACCAGGTGAGAGCGGTTAACCGCAAGTCTATCAAATAAACAATTACGATACCAACCTAATAATTAACAGATATTGTGCTGATTATCTGGATTATATTAAAGCATTTGTGATACATTTGCTTGATTCTCCTTATCTTATATTTCTGATTATTTGCACTTTAAGGCACGATGGAGCTGTGGTGGCCGAGTGGTAACGGTCCCGACTTACGAGTTGCAGGTCGCAGGTTCAAACCCAGCCAGGCGCATTACTTTGTGTAATATATTTCATCGCCACTGCTCTCAAAACGGTGAAGGAAAACATCGTGAGGAAACCGGCATGTCCTAGAACCAAAAATTCAAAGACATGCGACATTCACCAATCCGCACTGGGCCCCCGTGGTGGATTATGGCCCATTCCCTCTCCTAGAGAGACGAAGCCAGAGTCCCTGCAGTGGGAACATTAAAAGGCTGATTATGCTATATTAAGGCACAATGGCGACTGTCTCCACGGAGAATTTTTGAAAGGGAAACCATGGTCCTAGAACACAAAGGGTAACTGAAAGACAAAGGTGAGTTTTAGTCAGAAAAAATACTAACACACCCTCTTGACCCACCCTAGAGCGAAAGAAATCACTGAATGATTTCCCACGTCAAAAAAAAAGCACGATGGTAGCTGTCCCAGAGCGGAATGTGTCATTGGATGATTTGAAATAGCTATCTGTGATCTTTTTAACCCGAAGGTGACTGGTGCAGAATGCCTTGTTGCATTAAATCCGCTTATGTACCACTACTGTACACGAAGTTTAAATAAATGTATAAATAAATTTCCTATCATCATCATCATTTCAAACGAAAGACGTCCACTGTTGAACATAGGCCCCCAAACGTCGCCACAACGACCGATCTTGTGCGTCTCGCATCCGTCGCATTCCTGCGACTCTCACCAGTTCGCCTTGTGGGAGGCCTTCCAACGCTGTTTTTTCCGGTGTGCGGTCGCCACTCTAGAGCCTTTCGGCCCCATCGACCATCCGTTCTACGAGCAATGTGCCTTGCCCACTGCCACTTTATTTTTTCGATTCTTCGGGCTATGTCGGTGACCTTGGTTCTCCTGCGGATATCTTCATTCCTGATGCGATCACGCAAGGAAACTCCGAGCATAGCCCGTTCCATTGCCCTTTGGGTGACTGTAAGCCTTCTGATGTGGCCCATTGTAAGCGACCATGTTTCAGTGCCATATGTCATCACTGGCAATACGCACTGGTTTTCAGACTTTCGTCTTGAGACACTGTGGTATATTGGACGAGAAGGTATCGCGCATCTTCCCGAACGCTGCCCAGTCGAGTCGTATTCGACGATAAACCTCTTTCTTAAAGTTAGACCTACCCAATAAATTTCCCACCAAAAGAAAAAAATAAACACCCTAGTCAAAAAACAAATCGCCACAGTACTACATCTTGTCGTAAAGTCGGCCCCAAACAAACGCCTTAATGACGCTTGCCAAGATCCCGTGGGCCCTGTATTTCGTTTCGTTGTTCTAAACCATTTGCATTTCACGCCCGCTTCAAGAATTGAATCATAATAGTAATAAAGGAAAATCCCTCGTGAAAAGATGGATTCCAGCTGGATTTGTTTCATACTGAAATAATATTTCTAAGTTCAAGATTGCTATGTAAATGCAGATTTTGATATGGGTGCTCGGTATAGGAAGACGTTATCAAAATGTAAAAAAAATGTTTGAGGAAATTCTTGAGAGAATTTTCGTTTTAGAAAGCGGGGGGTTATTCTTGTCTTATTTACATTTCTCAGTAAAGATAAAACATAATATCACGTGCATTGAAATGCAATAAAAGCCACTTAAAGCTTTATTTTCTTTAATAAACTGGGCAAGTGCGAGTCGCACTCGCGCACTGAGGGTTCCGTGCAAACTTACCTTTAATAAAAATAAAAATAAAAAACATACATTTGATTTGTTTGTAATCTCATATTTAAGTGAACTATTTGTGTTCTTTATGGGAATAAATATCTTTAAACCGACATTCAACCGAACATAGAACCTCCTCCTTTTTGAAGTCGGTTAAAAACAGTTCAATTCCCGAATCGAGTCGCAAAAAAAGTTTTTTTTTACATGTATTGTAGATCATACAAATATTTGTTCCGTGTGGGATTCGAACTCGCGACACGCAGCGCAGTAGTCAATCGCTCAACCACTGCACAAAAATCGTGCCGTTAAAAAAAACAAAAAACTAACAAATGCATCTAAGGCCCCTCGCCCACGGCGACTTTTTGTAGCGATGCTGTCGCGCGTTTCGTAAGCGCGCGACAGCATCGCTACTAACGCGCGGTAATCGCATTTGCAAGCGCCATAGAAAAGATGCCAACGCGCTACAGCATCGCGACTGTATCGATGCAAACGCGTGTTATGCTATGTGGCACACATACATCTTATTCCTCTACTGTGCGGGACAACAAACACTAATAGTAATTAGGTGTAAATACAAAATAACATTTCGGTACTTTTATAGTTTTATGATTAGCTGCATTTTTGTTAATGTTTTAAGGGAACACATTTTGTTTACCGTTAGGGTTTTGAACACTGTAATTACTTACGTTTATAGTTTAGTTTTTGTTAATGTTTTACGTAAATATTCAGGAATATTTCGTTTACAGTTAGCTGACTATAAAAAGAGTCAACTTTACTCCCGGACGATCAATTCATCTTCATAATTCAACGTGTCTACATTTAATTTCTAACTCAAATTATTGTAATTTAGTCATAGTGAATAAATAAATTGTTTTTCAAGCAATTGTGCTTCTCACTGCGTCACACGCGCTACAGTATCGCTACAAAAAGTCGCCGTGGGCGAGGGGCCTAAACGCAAATGTATTAAAAATCACCAAATACGCACTACAAATGTACCGGAAGATGCGCTTACTAATGTGCAAACTCATAACCATTATACGCGATCTAGGCTACCGTAATCTCGGCATCGCACAACGAAGCTACACTGCTACACTTCATACACACGCCATTACTTTTCAATCAACAATAAATCACGCTCAGACAAGTTTTTGTAACAAGTTCATCAATAACTGGGGCAGCGCAAGAGATGCGTAGACGCAAATTGTTATTGCACTGTGACGTCATTGAGAGGTAATCGGTGCCAGTAAAGAAATATACAGAAGGTTGAAAGTGATGTTTTTGTTTTAGTTGGGAAATCATCCAATATCTCCTATCGCTCTAAGGTGGGGTTAGAATCTGTCGACGAATCTGCCCCCCTAGCCAAGTTGCAAACGATAAACGTGAACGCTTAGTAATCTCCAATAGATTTTCAACTTTATACCTAAGAGCATAAAGTTGAAAATCTGTTAAAGACTACTGAGCGTTAGCGACCGGAACGAACGAAAACACTATGTAATCTTCAATAGATTTTCAACTTTATATCCAATAACATAAAGTTGAAAATCTATTAAAGACTACTGAGAGTTTACGTTTATCGTTTGTGACTTGGCTAGGGGGGCTGAAACGACACGGCGACGGCACGACGACTGTTAATAATAATAATAGTAAATATAAATCCGCAGGGCAGTTTTGTGGCGAACTGTTGGGCATTAGCGACCCCACGGACCCGATCTCCCGGGAAAATTCTTGTTCTTCATCTCTGGCTTGCCTTTATTGGCCGGCCGTAGTGAACACTGACGAGGAACAGAGCTCCCACCTCTATCTTGCCTTTATTGGCTGGCTTGAGTGGAGATTCGCAAGAGCAAACGTGCTCGGGAGAAGGATGTATAATCCAGTAAGGTGCTGGTAGGGATCTTGACCGTACTTCCGGGATTGTCTTGATAGCCGTGGTATACCTCTCCACTCCTTAAGCACCTCAGGATATATTGCCCTCTTGTTGCTACGTCACTTCGTGCTAGCGACCGTTTATGGGGGCCCATTTATTGAGTGTGCAAATCACCCCCTGCCTTTTGTCGATGGATAGTAATAACATTGTTTAAGCAGGGGCCATAGTCTTAACATAGTTCCTGGTAACCAGTCCACTTAAGAATCCAAAAACCATAGCCTTATATCTTAGTTTTCCATATGTCGCAATAGTTTCCCACCAACCGGGGGTTGTCCTTGGATGCACTAGCATAGTGCGTACAGGGATAATCACCGGTTCGTACCACTTTCCATTAAAAGCGTCTAAAAGGGCCTCTGCGAGTTGGTTTCGGCTCCTCGTACGCCTTCCAAAGGTCCAGGACCTTAGGGTGCTGAGATAAATAAATGATAATAATAATAGTAATCTTTATTTCATTTTTTACACATAATAGTTACAAGTAACAGCCCCAAGTAAATCTTAAACAAATAATTATGCTAGTGCCCAAGGAATAACTATAATTAACTTATCAATATTTAAGAACTAAAGGAAAATTGACTATATTAACCTAGAATTATTTATAATTAGCGACTTGCCCGAGCTAGGTTTATAAAACCTGTGTTCAGGCTTCGGGTCATCATTTACAAGACTATCACTACGGTTGCATGGATACAGAAATTACAGAATACAATTACAGAACAACTTACAAACTTAACCTACAATCATAGTAAAACTTCCAATAGTTTCTCTGTGTCTGTGTAATTATGATTCAGTAGATACTCCGATATCAATGTGCTACATTTAATATAATTTACGCTATATTATATCTAATAAATTTGTTGAGCTTGTTATACAAAAAAGGCCCTAAAAATACACAAAATGTACATGTCTCGTCTGTGGTTTAGTGCAAACCAAATCTTTCCTCTTCTTGGTTGAAGGTACTGGGTCAAAAGGAAGCTCAGAGTGCTGATAAAGTATAGCATAGCATAATATAGCATAATCAGCTTTATAATGTTCCCACTGCTGGGACTTAAGCCTCCTCTTTTGGAGAGGGAATGGGCCGTAATCCACCTCGCGGGCCCAGTGCGTGTTGGTGGATGTCACATGTCTTCGAATTTTTGGGTCTCGGACATGGTTTCCTCACGATGTTTTCCTTCACCGTTTTGAGAGCAGTGGTGATGAAATAAATTACACAAAGTATAATGTGCCTGAATGGGTTTGAACCCGTGACCTACAACTCGTAAGTCGGGGCTGTTACCACTCGGCCACCACTACTCTCGATAATAGATGCTGATAAAGTACGGTGTGCAATATACGACGTTGCCGCTTTGTCGACAATTTCATAATTTTGTACGTAAGCAGGCGTACACCAAGCGTAGAATGGCGAATACCTACGCGTCTATGAAGCTACGCGTCCGTGGACAGTACCCCTAAGCTATCTCTGCGTAATCCCTTAGTGCAGACATGATGTTACGTTACATTACAACTGTTATGTGTGCTGTTTTATGGACTTGTCCTTCTGCATCTTATTTCTTAACGTTTCTTCAAATTGCGATTTCTTTCAGTCAAGTGTTAATGATGGCCCACTGATATCGATAAAATATTATAACGTATGTTTGATTTGATGGATGTGTGGTGTGACGAGAAAGGATAAAGTGAGAAATGAGTATATTAGAGGAAGTTTGAAAGTGGCGCCAGTGACTGAAAAGTTGAAAGGAAATCGTTTGTCTTGGTATGGTCATGTGAAGAGGAGGGATAAAACGCATGTTACTAAAAGAGTTCTACTTAATTATACATGTAGATGGATGGAGAGGGAGAGGGAGGCCAAAGAAAAAACGAATGGATAGTGTGAGGAGTGATATGAAAGAAAAGGGAGTTAGTGATAGTGTGACGGGTGACAAAATAGAATGGGAGAAAAAAACGTGTTGCACCGACCCCAAGTAATATGGGATAAGTGCAGGAAGAAGAAGGTAAAACGTCATTCCGATTTTTTTTACTATGCATTTGTTTTGTTTTTTTTTTCAAAGCCAACTTACAATGCAATTGCAACGCAATTAATTTGCAATTCAACTTCCAATGTTTGTGTTGGTAAGGGTGGAATTTTACAACTCAATTTTTATGCAGATTTCTTCAACCGACTGAGCTGAATTTTTTTTAAGCTGTTGATAGTCTCGCGTTTCACTATCATCTCACCTGATGGAAAGCGACGATGTGGTCGGTGGTGGAGCACGCTTGCCTAGAAGTAACCTATATTCGCTTTTGTAAAGCATCCAGACACATATTCTATTTTTCTTTCTTTGGTTAGGAAACAAGTGGACGAAATCCTTTTCCTACGATTAGGTACGAGGGCAGTCTGAAAAGTTTCCTACCTCTGCGTGTGTCTTTTACGGGTAATTAAAGAATGACTTTGGCTTCCAGAGGTCACCAGTCATCGTTGGCCCTTCAGACAATTAATATTTGATCGTTACGAAACGCAATATAATCTTTATTAGCATAGCATAGCATAGTCGGCCTTATAATGTTCCCAGTGTTGGGACTCAGGCCTCCTCTCTAGGAGAGGGAATGGGCCGTAATCCACCACGCGGGCCCAGTGCGGGTTGGTGGATGTCACATGTCTTCGAATTTTTGGTTCCAGGACATGCCGGTTTCCTCACGATGTTTTCCTTCACCGTTTTTAGAGCAGTGGTAATGAAAATAAATTACACAAAGTAATGCGCCTGGCTGGGTTTGAACTCGCGACCTACAACTCGTAAGTCGGGGCAGTTACCACTCGGCCACCACTGCTCTAATAATAATTAATTTTTATTATTGTAAACTAAATGTCTTATATCTTTGTTAGGTCGGAAACTTGAGATCACCTGTGTAGGTCACCTTTTTGTTGAGAAATGCGCAATTTTCTAACTTTTTAATAAATAAAATATTTAAACCATGTCTCCGTTTCTCTGCGCTCGCTGCAAATGTCCAATTACTTACTTAACTTAAAGTTAGTTCTTTCTACATTTAAATAAGTATTATCTTGGTTTTATACTTGTTCTTATATTATTATGTGAAGCTGTATTCTGTAAACTGCATTAAGATAAAGACCGCTTGGCGTTCGCCTTTACGAGGAAAAATAATGCAAAAGATAATGAAAATGTTTGCTTATTATCTGCTGAAGTAACGAACTCTTATGGTTAACGATAGCACACTGTTTACAGAAGCTCATTAATCCTTTTTAGAGTTCCCTACCCAAACGGTAAAGCGGGAGCCTGTTACTAAGACTCCGCTGTCCGTCCGTCTGTATGTCTGTCTTTCCGTCTGTCACTACGCTTTATCTCATGAACCGTGATAGCTAGACAGTTGTTTTTACAGATGATGTATTTCGGTTCGATAAAAAACAGAATAAAATAAATATTTAAGTGGGCTCCCATACAACAAACGTGATGGTTTTTGCTACTGACGGTACGGAACCCTTCGTGAGCCGTCTCGTCCGACTCGCATTTGGTTGGTTTTTTTTTTGGTGAGTCCCACAGTCCTGGTCACAAAGAGTTCTAAGTGCTAATCCTAAAAACTATTGAAAAGATAAAACTATTTACATGTTTGCAGTAGTTTGTCTTTGGCATTTTACGTTTATCTTTTTTGAGGGTAGAGCGTACGAGCAAGGGGACAGTCTCTGTGTCTGACTTTAACAAACTAAAAACCCACCTGTGATCCTGTGATCAGTAGGTTTGTGCGTTCTAGGTCTGCCGTAACTCGACTCACGGACTTTCGTCCAATTTCATAGCTAGCCATTGATTTTGGGTTTCGTATCCTGACATTTTTTTTTTGCGCATTATGGTAATAAACTGTACAATGATAGACATCCCGACCGATTTCAGTAATTAAGAGCTGTTTATTGCCTTACGTGTGCAGTACAACAACGCGTTCAGGATGCTGGCGGGGCTGCCGCGGTTTTGTAGCGCGTCGGCGATGTTTGCTGAGGAGAGGATTGATGGTTTTCATGCGTTAATCCGAAAGCGGTCTGCCTCGATCCTGAAGCGAGTGCGTGCTAGCTCCCACGGCATCCTGAGCGTGTTGTGCGGTAGGTGGGATTGCCCAATGCTGCGTCACTGGATCAGACTTCATAAATCTACGAGTATATGGGTGGATAGTGTGAGGTTCGATTGCAGGCATTAAATTATATAATTATATTTATAAAGACACTAACATTCATTTTAAGTTTTTTACTAAGACTATTCTATGGATTCATTGTGGTCTGAAATAAATGTTATTATTATTAAGACAGAAATTCAGATTTTAAGCAATTAGTGAACCAAAATACGTTCATGGTGGAGTGGTGGACATCCCACCCATACATACAAAACGTTTCTTTTTTTAAACTTTCTGTTGCGTACAGTTGAGAAGAGGAATAGTCCTGCTGAATTCTGTTTCCTGATAGCTACAACCTAGTTATCTTTCAGTCAAGATTTAATATGTTACTTCATCACCGGTTACCATCAGATGAGAAGTCAAATAATAAAAAAAGTATAGGCTATTCTGTAAACTGAATACGTATGTCTATATATATAAAAGGAGAAACTGACTGACTGAAATATCAACGCAAAGCCGAAACTACTGGGACTGGGAGCGTGAAATTTTGCACAAGGCTTCCTTTTATGACGTAGGAGAGCACTAAGAGAGGATTTTCCATAATTCACTTTTAAAAGGGATGAAAGAGGGTCCAAAATTTGTATGGAGAAAACTACTTTCAAGCGGGCGAAGCCGCTGGCAAAGAAGCTAGTCTAATATGTAACTCAGTAACGGTAAAAAACTTTATATAAACTGATTGATGCATTCTCTGCGGACCTTGGAAAAAGCAGTGTGCTAATTAAAAAGTAGATACGTCCCATGAGAGACTTAACGAAGAAAACTCCTTCGTTTTCCGGACGAAACAAAAACTATTTGTGAAACAACTAAAGCCCACGTGTAACAGAAACGTGTTCGCCTTCCAGATTATTATTATCATAGGCGTGATAAAAGAAAAAACATTTTCTTAATTATAGTCGCCAGTCAGTCTCATAATTGCATTTTACGTAATACCTACAAAGTAATAATTAATTAAATTATTATACGCAGATGAAAGACGCTGATTAAGCTAACTAAGTAAGTTAAGTAAGCTGCATTAAATAATAGAATGAACTTAGTTGAAATATTGGATTAAATCTTGGATCCTTTGCTATGAAACCATTTGATTTGTGATGCGTTAAGTAACTGTAATTAGTCTTGCCTTTTGGATTATACAAGGTGGAAATTTGAGAAGGGGCAACAAGATATTTATAGTCTTATTCTTAGATGCTGGAGCTTAGTTATAAGAAAGTTTTTAACCAAAAGATTTTGGACTCTTGTTATTATATTTTCTAGTATTAGTAGTATTCCGGGTGTCGGGAGTCGCAGGGTCCTGGCTAAAGCAGGCGCGGGTTCGTAGACGACTTTTGGTAACCGTCCAGACCAAGCCCAAGTCGTCGTAAGGCAAGTAGTGTTCCACGCGCGTCTCAAAGAGCGTCACGGGGTGCAAGGGTTGATCTTTAAAGTTAAGCAACGCATATCGAGGCCGGTCTGAAGATTGGTGATCATCTTAACACGCCGAGATTCCTCCATGCCTCTAAAAGCACGTTAAGCCGTTGGTGGTGGTTGGAGATCTTTGACAATCTTTTGAAATAGTTAGAAGTCAGGAAATCTGGGCCAATCTTGCCAAGCGATATCGTGTTACCCAGTTACTGGGTAGAGGAAGTGAGTTATATAGCATAGCATAGCATAGTCGGCCTTATAATGTTCCCACTGTTGGGACTCAGGCCTCCTCTCTAGGAGAGGGAATGGGCCGTAATCTACCACGCGGGCCCAGTGCGGGTTGGTGGATGTCACATGTCTTCGAATTTTTGGTTCTAGGACATGCCGGTTTCCTCACGATGTTTTCCTGCACCGTTTTGAGAGCAGTGGTGATGAAATAAATTACACAAAGTGATGCGCCTGGCTGGGTTTGAACCCGCGACCTACAACTCGTAAGTCGGGGCCGTTACCACTCGGCCACCACTGCTCTTTGAAAGTGAGTTATGCAGGATTATATATAATAAATTGATCGATCGATTTGTCTCTTTAATCGATTTATCTTTAAGTCAAGAGTGAATAGGATATTTCCAGGCAAGCATTCTCCATCGTCGACCACATCGTCGCTTTCCATTAGGTGAGATTGTGGTCAAGCGAGTCTATCAACAGTAAAAAAAAATATTATCAAATCGCAAATATTATCTCTTAATTAGACATCCGTATGACACTCCATCAAAAACCGACATTTTCTAAATTACTATAAGACTTAATGAAGCTGTTGAATATAAGAACCGTGTCCATGTGCAGACATATTTACTGACCACACCAATAAAACTATGTGGAATTCAACAGGATATAGTAATTGCCACAAAATGTCCAAACCAAGCTCTAAATTCCCTACAAAATATTTGATTGTAATTAAAATTAAAATCTTAATAAATTATTCCTTAATTGGAGGTTTCAACCGCTCTTTTGCAGACAAAACCTTATTTGTCATTGAGAAATGTCAATTGCTTGTTCATGAGAATAAGCATGTACTTAGATTAATGAAATAAAAGATATGATGATATATAGTATGATGATTTGATAATATAGTATATTTATTTATCCAGCGGCATTTACTGCCGGCAATCTTACGCGTCAATATGTGGATAATGCAGTGGGCTTTATTTTTTTTATTGCGTGGGAAAATCATCTTACGACAAATCCCGCTTTTAGGCGGAGCGGGAGATAGTGTCAGACTTTTACTGACTAAAAACCCACTCCTGTTCCTTCTTTGCTTTCGTCCCAGGGCCCCGGGTTTCACCGTCCCAAGGCCCCGGGTTTCACATAATGCAGTGGGCTGCAATATTGTAAACTCGTTTGTACTGTTTCTTTTTTCTATATGTATATTGTAGCTCTGTTTATTGTCCCACAAACAAATTAAAAAAAAATTAAGGCTCTTTTGTAAGATATTTTTACTTCTGATGAGCCCACTATCTCGAACTTGCCTGATGGTAAGCAAATAATGAGGGCAACAATAGATCAAGCGAGCCCAGAATATGCCTCTCTTTTTTTCAAAGGTTGATGCTGGAAGGGAAAGCAACTGCTGGTAGAGAATTCTATGCTTTGGCTGGACGTATATTAAATATAGAGGGGAAGAAAAAAAAAGAAAATGTTTATATTAAAACAAAAAACAGCTAAGTGCGATTTGGACTCGCGCACAAAGAGTTCCTTACCGTCCGTAGCAAAATCAAATTTGTTGCGTGGGAGCTCCACTTAAATATTTATTTTAATTTTATTTATTTATTTATTTATATATATATAAATAGTCCCATTTTTACCCTTTAGGTACAAATAATAGATAACGAATCTCTGCTAGGCCAAAAAAGGCACCTACATCAGCTTACGCTACTAACTGTCGCAACCCAGTGCTGGGCACGCTACAATTATGGCGGTAAGTCCCCTCTT
This sequence comes from Mythimna impura, assembly GCA_905147345.3. Classification (NCBI taxonomy): domain Eukaryota; kingdom Metazoa; phylum Arthropoda; class Insecta; order Lepidoptera; family Noctuidae; genus Mythimna; species Mythimna impura. The sequence goes on from LR990344.1 coordinate 3,075,323, forward strand.
TGAGGAGTGGCTGGAGCGGCAACACGGCGTCCTCACCTATCGCATGACGCAGGTCCTCACCGGACGTGGCAAGTTCGGGAGGTTCCTGCATCGGATTCAGGCGGGAGCAACGCCCGGGTGTCATCATTTTGTGGACCACCCAGAGGACACGGTGAAGCATACGGTGGAGGTGTGCCCCGCTTGCTAGAGCACCGCCGTGTCCTCGTGGAGGCAATTGGCGGCAGCGACCTTTCGCGTCGGGCCCTGGTTCAGGCTATGGTCCGGAGCGAGGAGGAGTGGCAGGCGGTCGCCTCCTTCTGCGAAGCAGTAATGCTAGCGAAGGAGGAGGCTGCACGCGTGAGGGAATGAAGGTCCTCACGCCCTAGCCGCCGTAATTCCGACACCGACTACCAGCCACGGTAGACGCGGGCTTGTTCGGTAATTATCCGGATCGAGCCCAGTCGACAACAGCGCGTAGTGATCCTCGCGCTCCTCAAGAGATGTCAGCAAACCGTAGGGGCCCAGCGGGGCGATGCCCGCTAGCTAGGACCGCGGAGAATTTCTGAAGGGGAAACCCGTAGTCCTAGAACGCAAAGGGTAATGGTTGTTGGTAAAGGTGTGGTTTTAGTCAGTAAAAGTCTGACACGCCCTCCCGCACCACCCAGAGCGTGAGAAGTCATTTGGATGATTTCCCACCTTAAAAAATAAATAACAAAAAATGCTTACGCTACTAGGAGACTAGCGTTTAGTGCGACTAGTCTGTATACCAAGTGCCGATAGTAAGCCTCAGATTCCAGTCTCCTTGTGACTTTCACCTTACTTAATTTTTAATAGATGTCTGATCTCATCACTGACATTTGTTGGGTTCAAAACTCTAAATGGCAAGAAGCAATTTGACTTTTACAAGTTAATCTATGAGACCAATAATACTTAAACTGAAGGCGAACATTGTATTCGTACCCATATCTTAGTTCAAAGGTCTGAAATTATTTAAGACTGGCTTCTACCAGTGGGTTCGCCTGCGTTTTAGTCGGAAATTCCGAATTGTTTAAGGAAACACGCTCGGGATAATATTGTTTCTTTTTTTTATTTATGTGACAACTCCTTGATAAAGTCTTAAAACTCACATACATCGTGGTAAATGAAATTTGTTATCCATTTATAAGTTGTTATAGGATAATAAAGAATTAAACACTCACGCATGTTTTAAGTTTATCTATCTTTGTTTTATATCACATTTTTTCTTTCATTACCTAGCTAATAAGTCACCAAATTGTCATGTAAGCACACTCCTACAACTAATGTACTAGTTTTAGAAGATCGGGGCCTCCTAGCACAGGTAGGTATTTCATATACTTATAAGGAGACCTCTGTGCAAGATATATTGTAGAAGTTGTAAAGTTACTGAATAAAATATTATTACTATTAAAGAATTACATTCTAGTACATTGGGGACATCCCACCCATACGCACAAAACGTTTTAGGAACGCATTCATTGTGCGTACAGCTAAGGAGTGGAATTCCCTACCAGTTTGTATTTCCTGATAGCTACAACCTGGGGGTCTGTAAGTCAAGAGAAAATATGTTACTTCTAGGCAAGCGTATTCCATTATCGACCACATCGTTGCTCACCATTAGGTGAGATAGTGGTCAAACGCAAGCCTGCAGTACAAAAAAAAAAAACATTCATTTGTTTACCTTAAGAGGACCCTTCCGCACTTGCCTATCGTCATTGTCGAGCATGGTTTAACCTTTCGTATGCCGTAATTAGAGACACAGTTAAAAAGCGATTTTGTCTCGCGTGGATCCGCGCACCGGGCATTCAATGAGTTAAAAGCTTGTTGCTTCATCTCGATCCAACGCGATGTTTGATGAAGAAGCAACGCGCCTGAAAACTCTGTTGGCATTCGGTAATTTACTCGAATATTTCACAAAATTTATTCCAGGAAATACGTGTTTTTTTTAAACCCTTAAAAGTTTTTGAGGAAAAATTTCGTCATTCAGAATTTCGATTAAACGTGCAAGACTTCTATAGATGTACTTATATTTTTAATATATGAGTACATTATGGAGAGCCAAAGTTCACGTAAAATAGCAGATTTTCAGAGGTCTTTACTGTATTAGTTTTACACAAGTCTAAGTTCTGATTTCTATAGAAGCCTAGATAATACCCAGAAGATATCTGTGTATCCAAATTATCTGGAGAAAGATGTGTAATAAGATCATTATCACGTAAGAGTGGTTGTATAAAAATTTACCTCGGTTTGGCCACTCTTAATATCTGCACATAAGAACGATGATCTTTGGCTCTCTCTTAATGTGATTTAAACAACGAAATACGATTACACTAATTTCTGCCAGCGGCTTCGCCCGATTGAAAATAGGTATCTCCATACAAATTTTGGACTCTCTTTAGGGGGTGCATTTTGAAAAACCTCCTTTTATTGCTCGCCAACGTTATAAAAGAAAGCCTTGGGCAAAATTTCACGTTTCTGGTACCTGTAGTTTCGGCTGTGCGTTGATATGTCAATCAGTCATTTTCTCTTTTTGAATATAGAAATAGATTATATCATTTTCAACAAAGAGTGTATCTCTTTATATACATACAATCTAATATCTTTACTTACTCAGTTTGTAATATAACAATAAAGTTCGTCTTGCCAGAGACAGTGTAATAAATGTATGTATGCAAGTTCTGTTTTGTGGTTAAGACTCTGCCAAAGTGCATGCAACCTTACTTGTTATAAAGTTAGGTTTAAGTTGCAATATCATATAATTCGTTTTCTACAGTTTGTATGCATGTTTTAGTGCTCGCCTTTAGCCTTAAGAGCGGTCAAACTGAGATACATTTCCATACAACCGCTCTTACATGATTATGACGTTATTACTTTCTCTAGATGTTTTGGAAACACAGATATCTTGTAGATATTATCTAGGTTTCTTTTGAAATCAACTAGTAAAGACCTTTGAAAATCTGCTATGTTCGTGCGGGCCAAAGGCCCTTCATAATGTACTCATAAATTAAAAATACAAAAATATATATATCTATCGAAACCTTGCACATTTAATCGAGATTTTGAATGACTCAAAATTTTTCAAGTGAGTAACGTAATCATTGAATTCACACATGGCGCTCAGCCCCCTAGCCAAGTTACGATCGTTTCGTTTGCGTCGAACGCCTCGAGTAGGCCACGCCTCCGATTCCTTTATTCTGACCACGTGACTGAGCGTTGAGATGATGGCAGAACAAAGGAATCGGAGGCGTGGCCTACTCGAGGCGTTCGACGTAGATGAAACGATCGTAACTTGGCTACGGCTGGTGTTATCTCTCTTTTTTGCGTTGCCTATTTATGAGACATTGCGTTAGATTGCGTTGGATGAACCAACAAGCTTTTAATCCATGCTCAGGTTGACGATAGACGGATCGGGCAGAGCCCTCTTAAGTTTATTCTTCAGTTTTATGAAGTGTTATTCATGATATTTGAAAGTTAGTCTTTAATTCGACCAAAATTTCCCAAACAAAATATAAGATATTTTCCCAAATGTAAATGTTGTCTTGTCTCATAAAGACGACCCTTTTTCTAAGTGTGGGTACAATAACATTTTATTTTGTTACTTTCTTCCTGAAAAATAAGTCGAAAAATCTTGTTGACGACAACGTGACAACCAAATGTAATTATTTATCGATAAAACGAATTTCCATCGACTAATATCCCCTCACTACGCTCCGGGAGGTTATTACCGCCCGCATATCCGGTCAACGAACTCAATATGTTGGTGCCACTTTGCCAACATTTGTGCCGAATAAGTTCGGCCAACCTATAAACAAAACGGCTTCAAGTTAACCAGATGAGCCTATTGGTCCAATGTTGGCTTTTGGCGTAATCGAAGTATGCCGAATCCGCCCACATACTCAATTTACCTACATTAGGTACACGCACTCTGCGAAAACATAAGCCAACTTAAGAAAATCCCCGAAGGTTCGATGAACTGCCCTCGTCTTAGTAATATTTTATCCGTGTGCAAGCAGCGGGGTAGGTCAACGTAATTTAGCTGGAAATTGATTGGAATAATATTGCAAGTTGTTTTTGTTTATTGCGGTAATAAAGTTGCAACTTTGTTTTGAAACAGGTTTCTGTTTGTATACTGATATGTCTTCGTTCAGGTTATTTTTATGTATCCACAGTTACCTAACGTCACTTTAGTCATTAATCACCTAGCAAGCAGGGTATTTATGTCAAACCTTAATCCACTCATCGTATTTTTTTTTAATCTGCTTTTAGCATGATCAGCCTTTTAATGTTTCCACTGCTGGGACTCAGACCTCCTCTGTACGAGAGGAAATTGGCCGTAATCCACCACGCGGGCCCAGAGCGGGTTGGTGAATGTCACATGTCTTCGAAGTTTTTGGTTCTAGAACATGCCGGTTTTCTCACGATGTTTTCCTTCGCCGTTTTGGGAGCAGTGGTGATGAAATAAATTATACAAAGTAATGCGCCGACCGAGCAGTGGTGGCCGAGTGGTAACGGCCCCGACTTATGAGTTGTAGGTCGCGGGTTCAAACCCAGCCAGGCGCATTACTTTGTGTAATTTATTTCATCACCACTGCTCTCAAAACGGTGAAGGAAAACATCGTGAGGAAACCGGCATGTCCTAGAACCCAAAAATTCGAAGACATGTGACATCCACCAACCCGCACTGGGCCCGCGTGGTGGATCACGGTCCTTTCCCTCTCCTAGAGAGGAGGCCTTAGTCCCAACAGTGGGAACATTATAAGGCCGACTATGCTATGCTATGCTAATGCGCCTGGCTGGGTTTGAACTCGCGTCCTACAACTAGTAGATCGGAGCCATTACCACTCGGCTACCACTGCTTTATCTCTTCTTTTCTCTAATCTACTATTATTTAGGGGTTATTATCAGCATATGTCAGCCCCATCGTCCCCTATTACATTGATTTTCCTGACTAAACACCGTAGTACTGTTTACAAGTTAAATTATATAAGTTATACATTAACCTTTTATTATGAATACTAGAGCTGTTTATGAAGAACCGTAATTAAGTGGGACAACTTTCATCGTAGTTTTAACAATAATTGGTGATTTATTTAGCTCTGCCGCTAGCCAAGTTACAACCGTTTCGTTTCGATTCTCTTTACGTCGATCTCCTCGAGTAGGCCACGCCTCCGATTTCTTTGTTCTGACGTCATCTCAACGCTCAGTCACGTGGTCAGAACAAAGGAATAGGAGGCGTGGCCCAGTCGAGGCGATCAACGAAAAGAGAATCGAAACGAAATGGTTGTGACTTGGCTAGGGGCGCTGGTTTAATAAGATAAAACTCCCAAAAAAATAATAAAATCAACTTTTCTATTGTTGTTTATTCTTATTCCTTTGTTCCAAATTCGAACATCAGGCTAAATTTTAAAATTACGAAAAGACGACAAAACTAGGTCAGGACTGTAATTACTCGCGAGTTATTTTCTAAACATTAATCTTTTATAGAAATGCCTTTCCATTTATAAACGTAGATGGCTAGACGAGATACACTACACAAGAAGTAAGAACACACCTACAAGGTTAAGATTGAGGTGAAATAGACAAGTCGGTTGGCGCAGAGGTTGAGCCATTACCTGCTGCACTGTGGGGGCGGGTTCAATTCCCGCACGGAACAAATAAACAAGTCATAATATATTTTAATTAAATGAAGTATGTTGTTGAAACCTCTACGGTCCGGACTAAGCATTTCACCTCATCGTTTATACCGCGTACATCGAAAGACTTGAATAATTTGCCTGCTGCGGTCTTCCCATCCGATTAAAGATTATTAAATTAATTAATAATGAAATGGTGACATTAAAAATGTAATAATATACTTATTTTTAAATAGCTATATAATAATGCATGCAATAATAATTTAATTTATAATTAAGAAACATAATGTTGCGGTGTCCTAGCAGGGTTCATGTACGAATCTTATATTTAATTTTTAACAACCTTGTTAACGACATGAGTGCAATTTAAATTAAATAAATAAATAAATAGATTATAATATGGGTGTCTTCAAAGCTAGAGTGAATAGGCTCTTAATAAACTAGTGCGCCTCACCATCAACGATTGCATCACTGCTTACCATCAGGTCGGATCGCAGTCAAGCACTAGTTTATATAAAATACAATAAAATTGAAATTAAAAAAGTATGTTGTGTAAAATATTGCTACTATTAATTATAGCAAATATTTGTATGGTCTACATTTAGGTATCCTGGTCTGGATGCCTTGTTTATACGAGTTTACATGTTTCTCAACACAACCACGACACATGAGTAATTCCTAATGTAGGGCAAAGTGTTAAGTATAGAATAGAATAGAAATACTTTTATTCGGGACACACACAGTACAACGGTTATAAACACACAGTAAGAAATAACAAAAGTACAAAGTGCGCCGAGCGTGCCCGCACCGAAAGGGTAACCACCTCAGCATTTGCTAGGCGTTAGACACCCAGTCGTGTTAAACTGTCTTCCAAAACTTCATCATCATTATCATTTCAGCCGAAGGACGTCCGTCTATTGGAAATAGGCCTCCCCCAAGTGTCGCCACAAGAAACGGTCCTGTGCGTTTTGCATCCACCGCATTCCCGCGACTCTCACCAGGTCATCGGTCCACCTTGTGGGACTTAGTTATCCAGCAATTGGGTCACGTCATGTCCTGGAATCATCAAGCTAATTTCTCAATATTGTTGGGGTCGGCTTCCAGTAAATCAGGATGCAGCATACCAATAGTTTACATGAACCTCGACAACCCAGTTATTGGATATCACAATACCCGTCGTCAAGACAGGCGTCATGACGTCAGATATTCTGGCTTCTGACTTTCTGTGACGACTGTCATAGATCTACAAATAACAGCCGGGACTAACAGTTTAATATGCTTTCTTGTACGGAAGAATCTTGACGATAGGTGACTATAGCACCAAAGACATTAAATATATACTACACACACTGAAGCTCTACCGAGCTCTTAATGTGATCTATTTCACGACCTAAACCGAACTGTTATAGGGATGGAGCTATATAGGTTGTGTAGTTCTATCACTCTTTTTCGCTCGTTTATCTGTCATTTTAGCCACCTATCGAGCGATAGTTAAATATATAAATTTAGACAAATTTAATTCGCGTGTCTGAGGCATTTAGATGACAGTTTTTTAAAGTCATTTCTTCTGATAGCCGCTCTATTGTGTCTCTTTAAATCTCTTTGACTGTAAAATCTATTTATATTCATTAGTTTTTAACATAAACTTATCTTCTATCAGAAATGGTTTACAATTTCTCGCTATATTTTACAGTCTTACGGCGTTTGTAATTTTCCATTGACATATATAGGTTACGAATAGATTGTGATGAAGAAGCTTCGTAACAAGATTTCTACCTGAAACAGTCGCCTCTCCCAGTTTTCTCAGCTGTCAATATCACGTGAAGCTCCCTGGCACGCGGGACCCCGCTGCGATCCGACCCCGGACCGGACACGTTTCAGTAACGATTCGTCTGTCGTGAACCGTGCCCTTTTTGTTTTGCGTAGAAAACGTGGATTGTACAGGTTTATTTATAGATTGCTTATTATAAGTTGGACTATATTTTTGTATTAGGATAAGGTCTGTCGCGTACAGCACGCGGTGGGTGATTAGGTGATTTTGATTGAGTGAAAGTAAGTTTGACGGTTTGTAAGTATCGAGAACCTAAAATATCGCATGGCACAGCCTACTCGTGTGCCATTCTTGGAAATTTTTAGTAAACTAACATGTCAATACATTCGTTGTCTCTGTCGTATGCTACCTATTGCTGGACATCTCTTTTTACGCCGTAGTAATGCTTGCGACGTGACATCAATGGTTCTCGCTATAATTTATTTTCATTACAAAACACACAGTAGCTACAATTTTTTTCTATTCGTAACAAGGTCGGTAGATACATGGAAAGTCGAAATACATCTCCGTCAAACTTTTTTGTACTGATCGATTGTCAGTAAAAAAACAAAGTTCCATTTATCTAGTAGTGTTAAATAAATAAAATTTCACTAAAAATATAAAGGCGAAAGTTTGTACGTATGCGTGTGCGAGTATTTTTATTACTTCTCTACATTAAAACGGCTTGGATAAAATTTGGCACATATTTTTTTATCTCGGGATTATGTTCCCTTGGAATAGTACCTACCTGACATTCACTTTTTTTTGTGGTGGGCTATCATTAAATGGCTTCTCCCGCTCTGGACTCACTCCACGAGAGGAAGTTTCGATTGAGACTTGAGGCTTTTACTGACTAAGACCTACTTGTGTTCCTTCAGTTGCATTTTGCTTTCCAGGACCACTATTACTGTTTTGAACAAGCCCGTAAAAAATATCTACCTGTAGTATTTATAATATTCACGTAGTAACTGATAATATTTCACAAAACTATGCATATGTATAGCGTATGGCTGAATCTTGGCAGAGGACAGAAGGTTGTGTCGTTGCCATGTAATGTGCAATGCTAATCCTTCTTTCGTAATACATTGTCACATAAATACTGAGCTTAGAGGATAATCTAGAGCTTACTATGGCGCCTGTTTTGATATGTTCTAAATAAACTGAAATAGGTATTTCTCAACAAATAACAACATTGGTTTACACAGAGGTGGCCTTTTTTATTATGAGGTGGGAATTCTTCTAATAACTGCTACCGCTCTGGGAGGGGCGAGAAGGAGTGTCAGATTTTTACTGACTGAACCCACCTGGGTTCCTTCAATTGCCCTTTGCGTTCCAGGGCCACCGTAACTCATAACCAACAGTCACTTGTTTGTTATTAATGCTTTAAGTCTTCTGCTATAGGAGATGAGCCTGCTGATAAGTTTAATCAGCCATATAATATTCCCACCCCTCTCTCCCACTCTGAATCCCTCATGAGAGGGATGGACAATCCACCACACGCGCCAGTGCAGGTTCGAGGATGTCACATGTCTTGGAATTTTTGGTTCTCTGATGCACCGGTTCTCTCACAATGTTTTCGTTCACCGTTTTGAGAGCATGGAACACACCCTTACTCCCCAATCATAAAATTAAGTTACGATCATAATAATAATATATTCCACAAATTTCACACAACGCCGTCTAGTCCCAAGCTAAGCAGAGCTTGTGTTATGAGTACTGGACAACTGATAAACATACTTATATATTTCTAAATGCATACATATTATAGATAAATTACGTCCAGACACAGAACAAATGGTCGTGCTCGTCACACGAACATTTGTCCTGGGTGGGAATCGAACCCACGACCTCCGGCATAGAAGTCAGGGCCACTAACCACAAGACCAACAGGTCAGTCAAATAATAATATTCAAGCACTGAACTTTAATACAATTAGGTAGTGTTTTTCAAAGAAATTGGTTATCCTAATAGTAAGGAAATACTGTAGGAATCGACGCACTACGTTGGTAGCTCATCTGTATTGGTATTTACGCACGCACACACAAACACGCTAGTGATGTGATCAAGAATTTATCAAAATAGGATTTTTTTTAACCTGAAATAATTTTTGGTAATAAAAAAGTGGTGGCCGAGTGGTAACGGCTCCGACTTACGAGTTGTAGGTCGCGGGTTCAAACCCAGCCAGGCGCATTACTTTGTGTAATTTATTTCATCACCACTGCTCTCAAAACGGTGAAGGAAAACATCGTGAGGAAACCGGCATGTCCTAGAACCAAAAATTCGAAGACATGTGACATTCACCAACCCGCACTGGGCCTGCGTGGTGGATTACGGCCCATTTCCTCTCCTAGAGAGGAGGGCTGAGTCCCAGCAGTGGGAACATTAAAAGGCTGATTATGCTTATGCTTTAGCTAATAAAAAATACCTATTTTAAAAATAGCTGAAACGATGATGGATATGCTTTTATTAATGTCATTGTTTATTTTTTTAATAATTGCTGACTGTAATGTAATATGTACATGACTTGTAAGAATCCCTTACCAATAAACTACTACCTATGGCTATATTGTTATATGTGTAGGTATATGGCTATAGATAGATAAGTATGTCTCACTGTCTCAGATATCTGTCAGATGACAGGCAAAACAAGGAAGATACTCGTACGGAAGAAATCTTGAGCTGTCAAACTGGTTTCCATGTTAAACCGAGCATGATCTTAAGCGCCATATACTGAGGTGTTACCTAAACCAGTTTGAAGTCTTGTCTCAACTTAATTTGACAGTTCTAATTTGTTGATATTGAGCTTATTTATGTGGAAGAGCGAAGCTAATGAGAAGTTAATGAATTGAATACTTCTTAATTAGTTTTAGAATGTTTATCCAATGATGTGTTACTTTATAAAGAAATGTGTTGAAAAAGTATCGATAAGTGTTAATATTTAAATGTACATTATGGGCGATATTACCGACAGTACCTAAGGTTTTTTTTTTGATGTGGGAAATCATCCAATAACTTCTCCCGCTCTGGGTGGAGCAGAAGGGCGTATCAGACTTTTACTGACTGAAACCACACCTGTGTCTCTCAGTTGCCCTTTGCGTTCTAAGACCACGGGTTTCGTTTCCAGAAGGATTTCTTGTCCACAAGGTGAACCGATGACTTGAGGTGGGTCACGGGAAGTCAATGAAAGCGAGACCTAGGTACAGGACCAGCCATTGTGGCGAAGTTTGGAGGCCTATGTTCAGCAGTGGACGCCTTTCAGTTGAAATGATGATGATGACCATGATCAATCTACCTATTGGAGTCTGGCTTCCGAACTTAATCATAACCATGGTGGCCATATTTTGGCAGTTTTATTTTTCCATCCAGCTCACCTCTCTCAAAAACAATTAAGCCTCCCAGGTTTTTCAGGGCGTCTGTAAGGGAATTCAAGCATCCTAGGTTTCGTATAAGTATATCGGTGACACCTGTGCCGTCAAGTAGCACTTGCGCAATTGTCTCCTCCTTCTCCAAGCATGATCTACACAGGGTACCATCTATGATGCCTATTGTTCTGTGTCTGGGTGTAATTTTCTATAATATGTAGATATGTTTTTAGAAATGATTATATGATTGTATGATTATCAGTTATCTAGTACTCATTGCACTAGATATCATTGTGTGAAATTTGTGGAATTATTATTGTTATACATTTATTTATCTCAGCACCCTAAGGTCCTGGACCTTTGGAAGGCGTACGAGGAGCCGAAACCAACTCGCAGAGGCCCTTTTAGACGCTTTTAATGGGAAGTGGTACAAATTATTATTATTATTATGAGCCCGTTGTGTCCCACTGCAGGGCAAAGGCCTCCCTTCCGTCATTCCATTCCTTTCTGTCCTTAGCTACTTCTGGCCAATCCTTAAGGTAGGAGTCCAAATCGTCACGCCATTTCCTTCTGGGCCTACCGCGTCGCCCAGAATTGTGGAATATTATATTATTATTGTGTGGATGTCTATGATAAGTGTGTAGTCTCCGGTGATGGTCACCGCCACCAGGTGTAGAAAACCTCTGTCCAATCGCATAAGGCTTTTGGTGAGAGTTTTACTAGTCTAAACCGAAATACTTGTCCCATTTCGTTACCTAAATTTTCCTGTTCAAAGTTCAGCACACGTTTGGCCCGGTTCACGATAACATCGCAATGCGGGCACCGAAAACGTTTCGATACGAATGTCCACTTAACATAACAAACACCTCAATTTCTGATCGATACTGAGGTGTTTGAGGACGTGAGGTATATTCGATCATGGTGACTGATGTTCTGGTAATGGTGAACACCAATATCTAAGGATTTTGGTTGGTACATATTTTGTATAAGAAATAAAGTGCTCTTTCTAGAGTTCCGTAGCTCAAAAGGAAAAAACGGAACCCTTATAGGATCACTTTGTTCGTCTGTCTGACTGCCTATCAAGACCCTTTATCTCGGGAACGCATGAAGGTATCGAGTTGAAATTGAATGACTTGAATGACTCTGATCAAGAAGGTTTAAAAATGCGCGAGTTGCGTGTGACGGCGTTTTGTATTGGTGTTTAGTGGCCAGTGCGGGCCACAAGAAGCGAGCAGCGGTGATTGGTAGAGTGTGGCGGGTACCGACGTCAACCGTGTGCGGTGAATCCATATAAAATGTATGAGAACTGTAGGAAATATGCCGGTGGCGGCGTTTTGTGGTTATGGCCGGTAGCCCGTGTGCGGAGACCCTAAAGCGCAAATAAAAAAAAAAGTGATGGTCATCTGACAGCGACATAAATTTATTTATTCATTTATTTACATACCATCCCGGGTAAAGCCTGGTTTAGTTTTGCACCGGAATGTCGACACTGGTATAAGCAAAAATAGGTCTAAGCCTAAAAGTGGATACAGTCAGGCTTTGGATGATAATAGAAAGAAAGGACGGAAGAAAGAAAGAAGGAAATGAAGAATTACCTAACGTTCATTAATAGTAATTAATTTTTATAGGTTTTTTTTTCCGTGGGAAAATCATCTTATGACATCCCCCGCTCTTAGGTGGAGCGAGAGATAGTGTCAGACTTTTACTGACTAAAAACCCACTCCTTTTCCTTCTTTGCCTTTCGTACCAGGGCCGAGTCTTCCTTTCAGAATCAGACCCTTGGCCCCAGTAGGCTTCGACCCTGCTGGGCCCCTACGGTTTGCTGACATCTCCTTGAGGCGCGCGTGGAAAATCTGACCCACCCTCGCTTTGTATGGGTGCAAGTTGTATACCTCACACACTAGCACAATAAAGACTACGACGACGACTACGACTTGATACTAGCTTCTACCAGCGGCTTCGCCCTGTAAAGTCGGTTTATCCATACAAACTTTGGACCCCCATTTCATTCCCTTAGGGGGTGAATTTCCAGAAAATCCGCTCTTAGCAGATGTCTACGTCCTGGAACCTACCTGCCAAATTTTAAGTTTGTAGGTGTTACAGTTTCTGAGATTTCGTGATTAATCAGTGAGTGGTATTTCGCTTTTATATAATATATAGGGTGACTGGTAATTAGTGTACGATACTTAAACACGTGATTGTGCTCATGATAACAAACAATTTTTACTATGGGATCAAACCTGAAATCGCGAAAAAAAATCAGCTGCTGTTCAGTACATTTATGTTTGCCTAATGTACTGAACAGCTGATATTTTTTTCGCGATTTCGGCTTTGCTCCCATAATAAAAATTGTTTGTTATCATGAGCACAATCACGTGTTTAAGTATCGTACACTAATTGCCATTCACCCTATATAGATTATAAGCTGAAGAGTTTGTTTGTTTGCCCTAATCTTACTACATTGAATAGCCCATTTAACGAGTAAGGCACATCATGCTACGACCCACGGGAGCCGAGCAATAACCAAAGACATGGATAAAACCGCGGGGGACGGCTAGTATAACAACATAAACCTGAACATAGCTTTTGCAACATGAAACACAAAATCAACCTAGGACATTGACCCGTTACCAATACAGCAACACAACGGCCGATAATCACCAATACACACGTTAATCACCAACAACACCACCGCGGTCTACGAAGCACGCACGATTTACGCAACAACACCATTTTCTGTTTGTTCTCATTTATACCGAACAATTAATTACACCTGGAGTATTTAATTACTGAATTGTGCTTGAAAAAGTATTTTGTATTGTACTGTTCGTGTAAAATATCGAGCCATATGGAAGTAATTGAGCTGAAATTGAAATGTTAAACTCGTAGAATTTATATCGTGGTATACCTATGTTATTGACGGCGCATGAAAACTAGGGTTGTGAAGTGGTTATATCGGAACCGAATTCGGGAACGGAGTTTTTAAATTTGTTTTGTCGGAATCGAAACCGAAATTGGAATCTGGAACCGGAATCGGAGCTGGAATCAGAGACGGAGGCAGAGGTAGAAATATTACTAAAAGTATTCAATAACTCGGATAAGTATAAATGAAGAGCGAACTCGAAACATGCAAAATACGAAACGAAAGAAGTGTACGAGGACCCTTTCGATGCCACAAAAAATTAGCATATTACTTGCAAAAAAATGCAAAGCAAAGTTATGTATTGTGTTTTATATAGGTATATAATTTTTATACACATATATGCTTATCTATAGTGCTTGATTAATTTTGTTAGCAGTACCGTAGTCAGACACCGCAGACTACCCCCTGTATTATTTTAAGTTCTTACGATCCATCCTATGGTGGTCTGGTAGATATCGATGTCAGCGTTAAGACCCATAGATTTAAGTTTATGTATAAGTTGTGTTATTTGTTTGGTGTACAATAAAGTTTAATTAAAAAATTAAAATAATTTTGGTCACGGTGTCCATCTCGACGAAGACTTGCCAAGTTTCCACACAATCGGGGTTATATCAGGCCAAGTTTCCACACAATCGGGGTTAGATCAGGCGCAGACGCAACGCCTCTACGTGCTTTTTGAGGCTTCTGTACCTCTGCCCCCCCTAGCCAAGTTACAACCGTTTCGTGTCGAATTCCGTTCTCCAATCGGTAACGCCTCGGTGTCAGCAATTGTAGAACGAAGTTGGTAGCCATGTTGACGCGCCTAAGTCGGCCGCTCGTTCTACAATGTCGTTCTACAATAACAAAGGATGTAGCGTTGAACACTGTAGAAACGATAACAATTCATTCTATAATTTTGAACAATGTGAACTTGGCTACGAATTTTCTATTCGTTTGTTCTGACCACATGAGTTAACGTTGAGATGATATCATTCCTATAAATTTGACTAGTTTTCGACTAGCGTTAACGATTTCAGATTAACAACTTGGCTAGCGGTGCCAGACTGCAGCTATTGAGACATACTAGAAAAACCCAATAACACCGCCAAACTTGGAACAACCAAATCTTTCCAATAAATCTTTGTTATGTTTTAAATACATAATATTAATGTTATTATTAATTTGTTACAGGTAATAATGACTATATTGCGTCGCCAGCGCAGCTCCGCTTGACATTTTAGAAAATGTCAAAAGCTCATAAAATGAGGTAAATTTTATCTAATTATAGCATTTTATTATACTAGTATTATTTAATATTGAAAAAGTGACTATCATGAGCACTTCTGTCATAGGATCTTTGTCTTCGATTTCTACAAAGAGTTTTTATTTCTGTCAATTTGCAAGCAATTAAATTACAGATAGGTAATTCTAGGCAAATACAAAATATTATGTTGCTGTTCTCAAAATCAAAATTATTGTATTTTACAAAGGCTGGGTACTGGTATACCGTCAGAAGCTAGCGCACGGTTCCAAGTGGTCGTTTCCTATGCATAAGAACCGGCAAGAATCTCCGTGATTTCTATCATAATTCTATTTTTTCCTAGCTTATTTTTTTTCCTACGGCCGGGCAAAAGCCTTCCCTTTCTAAACTATTCTGTCTTGCGCGATCTCTAGCCAAGCTTGACCCGCAAACGTGATCAGCCCCCCTAGCCAAGTTACAACCGCTTCGTTTCGATTCTCTTTTCGTCGATCGCCTCGAGTAGGCCACGCCTCCGATTCCTTTATTCTGACGTCATTTTCAAGTTACAACCCAAACGGTTGTAACTTGGCTAGGGGGGCAAATCTTCACACCACTTTCGTCGCAGGCGACCTCGATTGCGATATCCATTCTCAGGCGCCCAGTGAGTGACGATATTTACCCATTTCTCCGGAGACATAGTGATCCAACTTCCATTCCAGCCTACCCATTTTTTCTCCAACATCGGCTCCTCTATAATTGTATAACTTCAAAAAAAATAATGTTATTTCAATTAGCTCGTCTGTTGTATAAAATGTATTCAGGAAAAGTATGATATTTTGATCAGAATTTCCATCATATAAGTTCTATTTTTTATATTAAAACAAGCTTCTGCCAGCGGCTTCGCCCGCATGAAAATAGGTTTCTCCAGACAAAATTCGGACCTCGGTTTCATTCCCTCAGGGTGTGAATCGATCCACATTGTGGGAGGCCTTATAACACTGCGTCTTCCGGTGTGTGGTCGCCACTCTAGAAACTTTCGTCCCTATCTACGTCCTAATAACGACTTACCATGACAGGGTGCGCTGATGACCTGGGCCTCAAGTCTGCTATTACAATAGTGTCAGAATGGTCTATCATTGAATTCATAATTGTTGATTTTGACAAGTTTGGTAATCTACTATTATAATGGCGTCATTATGACTTTCCAATGATCAACCACTGGCACTCCATTGAAAGAAATGGCAAAGAATGGTAATCTCGTACGTAATGACAAATGAATATCTGACGTATGCGGTAATCTGCTAAAATTTTGACAGTTTCTTTGATTAGTGACCTACCATTAGAACGACACTGTGCAGTCATTGCTTTTAATTCGTTAGAAGATAGTTCGTACCACAATTCTATTACGAGACCACTGATCGATCAATGATCGGCCAATAAGAATTAATAGATTGCGAACTTTTAGCAAAATGGCAATGGAATCGTGTTGGAATGACGAATTTATAAAAATATCAGACTTGGGCCCCTGGTGAGGGTCGCGAGAATCCGATGATTGCGAGACGCACAGGACTGGTCGTTATAGTGATACTAGTGGGAGTGGGAGGCCTATGACCAACAGTGGACGTCTTTTAGCTGCAATGATGATGAAGATCATGACAAGGACTTTTCATTCTGATAGCACCCTGATTCATATCATTCGCTGCAATAATGTTGAAACCACTTAATTAACTAAGACAAGATTCAATTTCTCAATAGTATAAATAAGTGGTACCTAAGGCACCTTAACGACTTATGAATGGCATAAATAAAGGATGTTTCCTTGTCCAACATCATAACTTGCTACCCATAACTTAGACGAATGGTTACCGACGCAGTAATAACATGCTGTGCTCAGCTGATTTATAATTAGTGTAGGAACATTAGCTGGAAGCTGTGTTCATCATAAAAATATTAATAGTTTAGTACAAATATTTAGTTTATGTCAAATACTCTTTTTTTGTAATTGGAAACATCATCTAATGACATCTCTCGCCTTGGGCGGAGCCAGAGGGTGTGTCAGACTTACTGACTAAAAACCCACTCCTGTTTCTTCGTTACGTTTCATGCCAGGGCTGAGTCTTCCTTTCAGAAGCAGACCCTTGGCCCCAGTAGGCTTGGACCCTACTGGGCTCCCTACGGTTTGCTGTCATCTCCTTGAGACGCGCGTGAAACAGTACGCGCCGTCAACGACTTGGGCTCGGTCCGGACGGAAAAAACATGAGTGTGATGGTGAATCAACATAATAACAGATCAAAATACCTACAGTTCTCTAATTTGTTTTTTGGCTTATCTTAACTCATTGAGCTTAAAATTCTCAATTTTAAAATGTTACCAAACAAACTCTCCAGGTGAGAATCCCAAAGCCATACATCTAAATGATCGTTGTCATTAATACCCCAGTTAAAGTTCCCCTCGAAGGCAATAAACATGTACGAATGGTCGTAATCTCGGCGAATGTTCTATTATGGCGCTGTCAAACTTGAAGTCCGAGCTCTGATGTCTACTGGACCTCCGGGCATAGGGTAGAAAATTGAAGAAGGTCCACGAAATGCGATTCTTAGTAGGACATGCTTTGGTTCCATGGGTTGTCCGAAAGGGAACTTCAGGGTCCTGGGACGCAAGGCAAAAAAGAAACATAGGAATGGGTTTTAGTCAATAAATGTCTGACTCGCCCTCTCGCCCGACCCTAGAGCGAGAGAACTCATTAGATGATTTCCCACCTAAAAAAAGGCACATGCTTTGGTTGGGTAGTTCCACTGCGCTCTAGAAATGTATTCCACTGCGCTCCAAAATGAAATAAGTAGAATTGACATACAAAGAAAATAATAAGTTGTTTGTTTGATAAATACAAACAGAATCGGTAGTGTTTTTTTCTGTGGATTCATCTCATGTGTCATAAATGTTAAAGGACTCACCTTAATTTTTTTTTGTTTTAAATTTTTTTTTTTTGCCCCTTTGTGCTAAGTATTGTATTGTCATTAGATTGCACATCCAAAATTTATCCTTACATATTTTAAAACAAAACCCCCACCACGTCTGTTTGTCTGTATGAACGACACAACAGCAAAAACTACCGAACGCATTTTCATGCAGTTTTTACTATTAGACAGAGTGATTCATTAGGAAGATTTAGGTGTTTAATAAATGTATATTATAGAAGAGTATTACCGAGATTTTCAAAGTTTTGTAACACCCATGCGAAGCTGGGAGTTGGGACGGGTCACTAGTACAATGGTGAGGGTCACGGGAATCCGGGATAGATGCAAGACACACAGGACCGATCGTTGTGGCGACACTCGGGGGAAGGTCTATGTCCAACAGTGGACGTGATTGTGCTGAAATGATGACTTGTACAATATACAATCCAAACGTTATCTTGGTGTCCGTATATTGACTTGACTGGCCTAGTGGTTAGTGGCCCTGACTGCTATGCCGGAGGTCGTGGGTTCGATTCCCACCCAGGACAAATGTTTGTGTGATGAGCACGATCATTTGTTCTGTGTCTGGGTGTAATTTATCTATAATATGTGTATTTAGAAATATGTAAGTATGTTTATCAGTTGTCTAGTACTCATAACACAAGCTCTGATTAGCTTGGGACTAGACGGCGTTATGTGATAGTTGTGAAATATATTATATTTTTGATGGTAATTTTACCAATAGATCTGATTTGTGTATTTGTGTTGGGCGCTTATTCTAAAATATTGTTCAAAGTGTGCCTTCTGTGTGTCATTGTAATCGCAGTGTCACGACACGTCACGTTCCAGTACTGATTTCCCCCCGGCTCTGAATTCTGAATCCAATGTAAGGTTTCTAACTTGTTCCAACATGTTGATTATTCGTTTAGTTATATTTGTATTGTTTTTTCTGTTGTTTTGAAGATTACATAATGCGTGTGGGGAATTTTCCGGTATTTTTCTTGACGGACTAGTTTTTGACATAGTTTCCTATTGTTTTTCTTATGAAAAAAACACCTTACCCTAATTTTAAGTATTCTATATATATTCTAAAAACGGGCGTCATTACCAAGTAAGGCGGACCGGATTCTTTTCTGACAGGTTTTCTGGAGAAGACCAGACACACAGTGCTGGAAAAATATATTTATTATCTTTATTTAAATAAGTTTTTTTTTTTTAC
This sequence comes from Mythimna impura, assembly GCA_905147345.3. NCBI lineage: Eukaryota > Metazoa > Arthropoda > Insecta > Lepidoptera > Noctuidae > Mythimna > Mythimna impura. The sequence continues at coordinate 3,094,443 of LR990344.1, forward strand.
AAATGTGAAATCCCTTACTAACCTGTTATTATTTATTGGGTTAATCACCTAACACAGGAGCCAGTTCCCTTGCCAGGAATGAAATACCTACGATTAGCTTCTATCCAATAATGTACAAAATATAAGAAAAATAAATAAATAATGATTAAAACACAAAAAACAATACAAAAGAATTATCATTTTACAATTAAATGAAATGTCAAATGTCAATAAATAACCCACCCCTGATCGTTCCCGGTGCAAAAGTGCCCATAACACTGGCCGCATTACCTCGCTGAATAGCGATGGCCATCCTTTGCATCAAGAACGACCTGGACCGGGAGTCACCCGATGATTAAAACTAAAATAAAAATAAAAAGTCATTAATAAAAGCCTGTAAAGTTATTAATAAATACACACACTCACTCACTAGCGAGTGAGTGGTGAGTTCGTGAAAGGTATGTTCTGGAAGCATTAGTCAGTTAGGGGAGAAGCCTTAGCCCGGTAGTGGAATAACGAAGGAAAAGTAAGTAAGTATTATCTTCTAAAATGCCGTTACTTCACAGCCAACCTGTCATTTATTTACGTAAAACTCTGAAACAGAAAGCCACCGAAGCCAATAATTAAATTTAACAAATCATTCATTGTTCCGCTCCAACACTTGGCTAGGAAGCTTACAACACGAGCGTTCTATAATCGCTGTTGTGAGATGTTCTGGAATCCGAAGGTCGGATGTGAGCAACAGACGAGACGCTCTCTTAAAATCGCAGGCAAGGCCGGATGTAAATGCCTAGCTTTGTAGCCTCGTCGATTGCACTGAACGATTGCTTGCCTTTCTTTAGTATGATCGCGTACATAGAATGCGATGCTGGAGATAATTTATGTAGCTTTGAGTTCCTCTTTTGGTATTAATTTGAAATTCATTAGATGGTCGTTAAATATTAAGTATGGTTGAATTTTAAAATAGGAATGTTAGTTGCATATAAATTGTGGAAATGCCAGCTTCACAGCGAGCGGTCGCAGCTAACACATCTTTACTCGAACTGTCACGAAGGTGACTTAGGGTTAAGGCAGCTAAATGGTCAGCACCTATGTTTGCTGATAATATCATAATGTCAATCGTTATTTCCCCCTGTGTACAGTGGCGTAACTATACCATCTGAGGCCCGTGGCAAAATCATTGGATGGGGCCCTAAGAAAATCGTCAACTTGGTAATTTAACTTGGTTAATTATTATTAATCGATATGTTCTCGAGGACTTATATTTCGTCTCTTAAGGTGGGCTTCCCTGTTCCGTATCTATAAGGTGGTAAGGCCGGCAAAATACCACGGGAAATTGATCCTTTTTTTATGAATGCGTTTAATAAATTTTAATAATTTACTTGAATTTGTATATTATTTACTTATTCAGAGCTCAAGGCCTCTTGGACCGGGGGCCCCACCAGGCCAGGGGCCCGTGGCATTTTGCCAGCCTTGCCACCCTATAGTTACGCCACTGCCTGTGTAGTAAAGTAAATAGCCATAGGAAAGTTATTTCTATTTGATAATCAATTAACCATCTTGCTCCATTCTTACTTATTTACAAAATGTGAATGCGGATATTTCTCTGCCTGGTACATAGCGGTAATATTTTTCTAATCCTAACCTTACCTGTTTTTGAGATGGGAAATCATCAAGTGACTTCTCCTGCTCTAAGTAGAGCGAGAGGAAGGGTCAGACCTTTACTACGACTACAACCTACCCGGGTTTCTGTAGTTGGCTTTTTTATTATTATTGATAGTCACGCGTTTGACCACTATCTCACCTGATGGTAAGCGATGATGTCGTCGACGATGGAGCACGCTTGCCTAGAAGTAACCTATTCACTCTTGACTTAAAGACCCCTAGGTTGTAGCTATCAGGAAACACAGATAACACACACAGGAAACACTAATAATCAATGTGTTCCCAAAACGCTTTGTACGTATGGGTGGGATGTCCACCATGTACCGATGGCGCAACGCCGTACGTCTAGTGGTCCGATAATGGAACGGACTTTGTGGAATTAAATTGTGCAATTCCAACGCATACTCCCCGAAATGTAATCGATAGAAAACCGACAGACCAGCAACTCGGTGTCGATGCTTTGGAGTTTTGACTCGACAAGTGCATCATCACCGATGATCCTCTTCGCTCGCTTCTTATTCGACTCCAGGGCATCAAGCTGGTATTTGGCAGACCCATCCTAAAGATGAGAGCAGTATTCCATACACGATCGAACATGCGCTTGATAAAGGTTGAGCAGCTGTTCTGCCTTGAAGTACCGTCTCACCTTGGCTTTTGCGTGCGGTGATCATAAATTTCATTTTTAGATCAAACTGTCCCTTTATGTTTATTGGCTTAGCTCTGTTCTGTCTCCTGCTTAAAATGAAAAGAATTGGTGGTAAAATTATTATTTTTTTCTTCTGATTACGGTTTTCAGGAGGTACTTATCCCAAAAGTTTTTGACATTTTATAATTTTCTTTCATAATAAAAATCACGCAATGCCATGGTTGCTGACTACCTAACAGTCTTAAAGCAGTGGGTGCGCATTTTTTTTCCACAATTCGCAACGGTTTCTTGTTTCCTAAACCTTAGATTCGTCACAGCGAGACGTTCTGGCGTACGATAATGACCGTGACAGTTGACAATGTGACGACAATGAGTTTAGTTGGAACTGGTGACTTAGAAAGCAGTCGGTTACGAAATGAGGTCCGGAGCTAAGATGTAGGTAATGTGTTATGTAATTTAGAGATATTTCAAATTATATCCTAATTTGTTTTTTTTAATTAATAATTACGATCAAACACGTTTTATTGATCTAGCCACCCAATTATGCCGCAGTAAGTGTGGCGCGGCATCAGTACGTATCCGGCTCGAAGGACCATAATGTAAGAGTCGTGACCGAATCATCATCATGACCGTAAAAGTGTGCCGTCACAAGCCTATTAGGGTTGTAGGCTTTCCCATCATACCCACAACTATGGATCCGCGCTTGACTTCCGTCACATTGGTTCTGCAAAAACATAACTCAGTGATGCAATGAAACCGGAAAATCTCAGACATTTTACCGTCTTAACCTGACTTGAGAGAAAGGATTAATTGAGACAGCAGTCAATAAAACCCATGATTTAAACCATACGTGATATAAACTAACCAATTCATATTTATCACTATGCAGTCATGAAGAAATAGGCAAGCTTGATAAATACTAACTAACATGCAATAATCTACGACAGACCGGCTGTCACTTCAACTTGATATAGCGGTGCAACAAGCCACAGAACTATTTGCCACGCTAACTGACCCGAGTGTAAATGTCTCTGCGTACCCAAGGTATAGAGGTGAACCTATTGGAGATCTTTGTGTCTGATTGAGATGTTATGGCTATAAAACAATTGTTATTGTATCTTTGGAAGCGTTAGACAGCATCTGTCTGGCAACATTGCTGAAATTAACTTGACGCAGCTGTAAAGCTCACACGTTTTTTTTTTTTTTTTTTTAATGATTGTCACTTTTAATTTACATTCTGTTGTTTGACAGCTGCCAAATTTATTTTTTCTTTCTTTCTTTCTGTTCTTTTTCTTTCGTTACGTCGATTTCTTTAACCTATGTTATTTTTGTGACGTCTTTTGTTATGGTTACTGTTTGTAAAAAGCGCTACCCAGACTAAGACCTGTGATATAAGAGTTGTACCTACGTAGAAAAGCCAGATTTTTGCTATAATATGTTGCTGTTACAAATACTTGGAGTTCGCAGGTCATGCGTAACATTTATTCCTCTTCCTCTCTATGCCCAACGTGGAGAATACGAAATTCGGTGTAAATAGAAGATAGGCTTTTTTTTTAGGTTGGAAAATCATCTAATGACGAATCGCGCTCTTGGGCGGAGCGGGAGATAGTGTCAGACTTTTACTGACTAAAAACCCACTCCTGTTCCTTCTTTGCGTTCATACCAGAGCCCCGATTTTCTCTTTCACACTACCCGTGGCCCCAGTAGGCTTCGACCCTGCTGGGCCCCTACGATTTGCTGACATCTCCCTGAGGCGCGCGTGGAACAATACGCGCTGTCGACGACTTGGGCTCGGTCCGGACGGTTACCGGACGGTCGGACGGCGAGCTACCCATTACTCGCCGTCCGCAAAGATAGGCTTCAAAAAAACTTTAAATTGAATATTGATAAAACTGTATTATGTCCTGGTTTTTTTTTATCCTTAGTCATTCTTCTCTTGAAATTAAAAGAAAATCATTTGGACTATTTATAGAACTGGCGATGACGCCAGCCGAAATGTATTAACATTTGCCCGTCTCACTCAACGCCAATCTCTTTACATAATTAACCTAAACTTCATGTATAAATTCTAATAGACCTTTTCAACAATGTTAGTGTCTTTATCACTTCAATCTGGTTGCCTCTTGCTAAAATATTATACCTACTGCAGAAATACCAATTCGAATCCATTGTGAAGCCTTAAATATCAAGAGGCGTGCAAAAATTGTTACTTTCGCAATTGAATCGGGCTTGTATACGAGGTAATAGCATAGGACTAAGCGCAGAAGGCACAATGAAAATGTACAATTCGTGTGTCCTTTGTATGTATGTCGTGATAGTAAGAAGAAGAAAGCCCTAAGTAACATGGACGGAAAAATAATGAACAAATGGGTTGTTGAGACCCCTGTCTTAGAGAGAATATCGCTTGACGATATAGATGTTGATTTATTAGTAATGGCGTTGTTTGCTAGAGGTATAAACTAGAAAGGGTTAAAGCAAGTTCTGTGCCTCATTATTATTATCATCTCCGTGAAAAACGTCCACTGGGCTTCATAATCATTCCGAAGAGTTAACGTGGCACTGAAACGCAAAAGACAACTGAAAGAACACAGGTGGTCAAAAGTGAATATAAGTCGGAAAATCTTCTTGCTCCACCCAGAGCAAAAGAAGATACTTGATGATTTCTCACCCTATTTCTGCCGGACACAGTTCACCTCAATCATAGGAGAATGCCTGGTCTTTAATTATTCAAAGATATTCATACATTGCCTTTTCTGTGACTAAGCCTTCTGATGATACGTCATCACTGGCAACACACACTGGTCATTGAATTTCGTCTTGAGGCACTATGGTATATCGGACGAAAAAATACTGCGCAGCTTCCCGAACTGCCCAGCCGATTCGGATTCCACGATTGACCTCTTGTGGCGACCGCTTATTGGAAGACGCAGAGTTGGAAGGCCTCCCACAAGGTGAACCGATGACCGGGTGAGGTTCGCGGGAATCCGATAGATGCGAGATGCACCGGTAGGCCTATGTCCAGCAGTAGCCGTCTTTCAGCTTATATGATGATGATGATGTTCATACTTAGATATGAAAAAAAAAAACACCGTGTCCATCTCTTTGCTTTCTATTTATCGTAAGCTCAAAATATTATCCTTCTGCATCTATCCTGCGCAACCAGCACCGTTGTGGTTGCGGTGGTGATTTATTGACATTTAGGTTCAGTCGGCGAGACGGCGTAATTACGGACACGATTGAATACGATCGGTCTATTGGTGGGTCGTAGAGCACAAAATAATCGGTGTAAATGCGCTGATATTTTGTGCTCTGTGAGGTTTTGGTCTATGCAGATATAGGCCACGGTAACTCTTTCAAATTTTCCAGAAGCCCTAGCAGGCATCGGCCCAAGTTAGCTCCTTTGATGTCCATCAATGTTATGACTGGCCTGTTGGTCTAGTGGTTAGTGGCCCTGACTGCTATGCCGGAGGTCGTGGGTTCGACTCCCACCCAGGACAAATGTTTGTGTGATGAGCACGATTATTTGTTCTGTGTCTGGGTGTAATTTATTTATAATTACATATTATAAATAAATTACAGTATGTATTTAGAAATATATAAGTATGTTTATCTGTTGTCTAGTACTCATAACACAAGCTCTGCTTAGCTTGGGACTAGACGGCGTTGTGTGATAGTTGTGTGAATATATTATATTATTATATAAATCCCTTACTTCTTGCTTGTACGTGGCCATGATTAGCCATTATCGCTGAGAAAAATGTTACTTTGTTTAGAACATTAAGTACGAAATAAATGAGTATTTTCCCGCATTAAGGCTCAAATCTATATTTTTAAAGGTTGACTGGTCGAAAATGGCTAAGGCATTTAGTCCGCCTCTGTAAATTTGTGTGTGTAAAATATCAAATCACACAAATGTTATAAAGGCGAAAGTTTGTGAGTTCGTGTGTGTATGTTTGTCTTGGTCACGCTCGAACGGTTGACCGGATTTCAACCAAACTTGGCACATGGGCAGACCATGTCCTGAATTGGTACCTACGTCCATAGGATACTTTCTAGTCCTAATGTTCCCATGAAATCGTTTTCTACTATCACGAGGGCGAAGCTGACAGCAGCTAGCAAATAAATAAATCTACGCTCACAATTATAACACTTTGTGAGCGAGGAGTGAGAAGACTACTTCAACATAACTGACTTTGTTCACACAAATCACTTTTTATTCAAACAAATATAGTGGGGACCGGATATAGCGCCACCTAGGCAGAAACAGTTAACTATTTATTAAAATCAGTGCATGTATAAAAACAATCAGAACAATTCTTACAACATTATAATATAAATATCTGAAACATTTGATTTAATGTCACATGAAGTTGAAAAATTACTTAATGCACCACTTTAAATGTAAAATCATTGTTTGATAATAATATTTGGATTGTAAATATACCAAAACTAACGCCATCTAGTAGAAGACGAGAGTCATTTCTAAGCTTAAAATAACAGCTGTCACACACTGCAATAAGTGACAGATCAATTTAAAACCCTATCCAAACAATTAGATTCCAATATAAGCTTGATCAGCTTTATAATGTTCCAACTGCTGGGAATCAGGTCTCCTCTCTAGGAGAGGGAATGGGCCGTAATTAACCACACGGTCCAGTGCAGGTTGGTGGTTACACATATTGGTGATTGTAGTAGCTGCTAGCGGCTTTGCCGATGATAAATAGGAAATTGTTCTAAGTGAACATATTCCCGAGACAAGAAGTAAAACCTACCTACCTACCTATGTGCTATTCAAATTCATGTGCAAACTATTGGCATGATTTACTTTTTTCTTTTCGTCAGAAATGAAACCTAAGTTATATGTTAGAGGACAATACGAAGAATCAATAGCAAAAAAAAAGGTTTTTAAACCGTAACCGAACGAAGATATCTATAGAAGCATTGCTAGTATCTTTTTGTCAGGCGTTTCCTATTTCCCTTGCATTATAATGAAATGGAAATATAATACGTAATATTTTGAGGTTTCCATTGATAAAATAGATTAAGTTGGTTATTACTGTTATATTTTTTTCAAACCCGCAGTTCATCACTAAAACTAGTAAAAAAAGAAGTGATGAACGAATTGAAAAGATATGTGTTAATATTGCGATAGTGATTGAGACTATTTTTTTGTTTGATATATATTAAGGCGTACCCACCTTTAACACCGAAACCAAAACTATATTAATTTAACAATAGAAAACTTAAAATATCAGACATAGTATATTTTTATTTGAAAAAAATACGCCTGATAAAAAAAGCAACCTACTAAACAGTCTCTAACTTTGTTTGGTTACGGTTGGCAGACATAATTCTTTTTGCTATTGATTTCTCATACAGTCCTATACATGGCCTAGGTTTTACTTTTGGCGAAAAGAAAAAAAAAACTATATTCCAGCTATGTATGGCAAAAGTTTCATTCCCTTTTTATCCAAAATCGTTTAGCCGTTTGAGCATGAAGAAGTAACAAACATCACACACACACGTACAAACACACCATCATACACAAACTTTTGCCTTTATAATATTACTTATGTGATGATCATAATCAACTTCTTATAATATGCTAGAGATAGCTACTATTACTTGGTCCTTTTATTTTGTGTTTAATCTGCATCGTATGATCATCTGCGTAGTTTGTTATCACAAACAATTAAAAAATATGTTCTCATTTTCGAATGAATTAAACACATCATGTTTTATAATTATGATAGTAAAATTAAGCACAGATCACTGTCTAGATATAAATATCTTAGGTTTCTCATCCAACAGAGATGTGTGAGATAGCTAGGTGTGCAGTGTCCGATGAAAAAATTCACCAATGATATAATTATTGTGAAACTTCCCTAGCCTGACTTAGCGTAGCTTTGGTGGGAATGACCTATTGGAGCTAAGTGATATTTGTAGATGTAAAAAAAGCGAGGGATGTGTCCGGGGGACGCAAGCGAGGAATGTGCGATCATGTCACATACACATCAGTATAGCGTAAGCATAATCAGCCTTTTAATGTTCCCACTGCTGGGACTCAGGCCTCCTCTCTGTAGGAGAGGGAATGAGCTGTAATCCACCACGTGGCCCCAGTGCGGATTGGTGAATGTCACATGTCTTCGAATTTTTGGTTCTAGGACATGCCGGTTTCCTCACGATGTTTCCCTTCGCCGTTTTGAGAGCAGTGGTAATGAAATAAATTACACAAAGTAATGCGCCTGGCTGGGTTTGAACCCACGACCTACAAATCGTAAGTCGGGGCCGTTACCACTCGGCCACCACTGCTCTACACATCAGCTACAACAATATAATTCAGTTGAGCAAGAAATCTATGGCACGGTTGGCGCAGTGGCTGAGCGACTGGTTGATGTGTTGAGTGTCACGGGTTTCATTCCCGTACGGAACAAGTATTTGTATGGCCTACATATAGTTGTTCCGGGACTGAGTGTCTAGTATATGTGAGTTTAAGTCATGTTTGTGAACGGACCCACGATACAGGAGTAGGTAATTCCTAATGCGAGAATAACGATTCAAAAAAAAGAAAGAAAGAAGAAAAAAGAATACAAACAATCACAATCCTCGCACGTCCAGCCAAGCTAGCTGCGGGATTGTTCATAATAGTTACCGCGGCCCGAACGTAAAGGGTAACTGAGGGACTTGTGACGACGACCGCCGTCCGGCGGTCAGGTAACGAGCAAGCTTGAGTAAACTGAAGAAACACAGATATAGTCAGTAAAAGTCTGAAACTTCCTCTCACTCGTTAGTGTTTAGTGATAGTGAATAGTGTAATGTAGCATAACTACTAGGTACCTAATAAACACGGGAACAAAGTGTATTCGCCTTAATAGAGACAATAAGAATAGTGCTATTGGACACATTCTTTGTAAAGACAATTTATTTGTTTAGTATACACCCGTATTTTTTAATTAGTAAAAAAAAATAATTGAGCTCTATCTGTACCTGTTACTGATCATATAACCAAAATTGTCCACGAAAATTTGTCATAATTGGTAAATTCATTATTGAATCAATCATTCATAACAATTGCTACTAGAAAATACTACGCTCAGTGTTTTTCCATTGTTTTTCATTCATAATCAATAGCCTGTACAATATTTCCTTATATTGAGTGACATTTTGGGATATAAGCAAAAGCTAATAACTTTGCTGTTTATGAATATTATTTATTGAGATTATACTTTAATAATAACAAGACCTTTTCTAGTAAGCCCTATAAGTATTTGTACTAATTAAAAACTAGAGGTGTTTAATTAAACTACTTATTTAGTTTACATATAAGGCTAGATTGTAATAAAAATAGGGTCCATCCTTTGGATACCCAGGATACACTCAAGGATAAGGAAAAAAAAACTTTCTCTCACTACGCTCAGAGTGGGACAAGATATTCGGTGATACCAACCCTCAAAAAAAACCTACTTCGCACATTGCCAGTGGAAAAAACCCTTTAGTGTTGCTTTGCTTATCTGAACGCAAAACGCATGGCTGCCTATTTCACAGTCCATTCCTAATGTGCTGGCTACTAGATACCACTTCTTAATATCGAGCCATCGTAAAAGTTAACAACTCGTTAAACACAACTAGGTTATAGCGAGCATTTTATTATGATGTTGTTCTATTTCGTCACTTCATATAATTCTGATTGTTAACGCTAGACTTGTTGATTTTATTGCTTTCTGAAGGCTGTTAAAATTAGGCTAGTTTTATAGTAAACTGGCTGACGTTGTTCTGCCATGATTATATATTATCAAATAAATCGAACGTATTTGTCTATATTAACGACCTTATACCCACTAGACGCCTCATGCTTGAACTAGCACACCAAAAAAAATTCTGTCAACTAGCCGAGGTACGGGGAGCGGTGTACTATGTTCTGATTGGTACGGGAGAGTGGGGTACTGCGTTCTGATTTGTCGAGACATCAGATCTATAATCATATGTGTTGACAGACATGCGTCGCCTGTTATTAGACGTCTAGTGGCTGTAAAGTCGTTGGTATATATCAACAGAAATACACACATATACCTACACCCCTCCCTCGCCCCTTTGTAACGCGAGCGCCATTAGGACATCTGGGGCCTTACCATGACATGTTAAAATGTCAGGCTTGCGAGCGAGAAAGATGGAGCTATACACCCTATATGGCTCCATCCCTTTAACAGTTCAGTTTAGGTCGTAAAATAGATCGCTTTAAGAGGTCGTGGTAAGGCCTCAGTTCTACTGAACGATTACTGTTTGATTGGCAATCGTCCGATCAATGCGATGCATCGATTGTCGCGCGACGAAAACTAAACAATTTGATCACATCGCATGATCGCAGAACACAGTATGTTTGAACGCACGGTCGCGCGTTTTTTTTCGGACGCACGTACCATCGCACGAGCGGTGAAAATAAGACGGCTCCTTATTAGATTCTTAGTAACAATTAGTACGATGACCCCATTTTCCGTCTGATAAAACAAAACCAATCAATGTTGTATGGTACTTACACAGTCAAACAGGGTGAATAGAAACGCAGAGGTGAATAGGAACAAAAGTGTGAAGGGGATCTTCGCGTTATTTAACAATTTTTCCCAGCATTTAAGTACTCCTGTTTATTCATTAATTGTAATAAAAATGCATACTTTAATAGAAATCTAAATATAAATATATACCAAAGTGAAAAACCTTACCAAAGTTTTGTTCCTGTCCGCCCAGTTTGACGGTACTCTTTTATCTTATTTGCCTTGTAAAATAAATATCATCAAGGAAAACTAACGAAGGTTTTCAATTAACAGTTTCCAACGTAATATCCACATTTCTGCGAAAATATGAAAGGAAAAGAGCACCATTTTCCTTAAAACTTAAACATTCACAAGATGCCAATTTAACGAAGATGAATCAACACTGACGGTAAACAGAACTCGATGAAGCCTTTATTAGTCATTGAAGTTAAATTATAATGGGGTACTTACTAGATTGGAACGTTTGAAAGAGTAACTGCGGCTCTATATAAAAATCTAACACGCCCTCTCGCTCCACCTTAGAGCAGGAGAAATGGTGATTCCTTACCTAAAAAAAATACGAGTTAGGTAACTACAGAACAATAATGAATTCTTTTGTAAGATGGGTCATAGTCAACCTAATTTCTTCCCAGCACAGTTTGGGTTAGCTTCCAGAATAGACAGCTGGGTACCAATATTTTATGGACCGGCTGCCTATCTGACCTCCACAATTCAATTCAGTACTAGGTATACCGCTTGGAGACTGATTTTCAGACTGTCCTGTCGGTCTGGCTTTTGACTATCCTGAATTACGGTCAAATATCATAATGATAGCAAGGACCAAATGCCTAAAAGAAGGGTTAAACTACCACAGTTTAACCCTTCTTTTAGGCATTAGGTAGGCCTCGCATCGTGGCTTCATGACACAGCGATATAAGTTACTAGGTTCTGCCAGCGGCTTCGCCCGCGTGAAAGTCGGTTTCTCCATACAAACTTTGGACCCCTGTTTCATCCCCTTAGGGGGTGAATTCGGAAAATCCGTTCTTAGGGGATGTCTACGCCCTATAAGGAACCTACCTGCAAAATTTTAAGTTTGTAGGTGTTATAGTTTCTGAGATTTCGTGATTAATCAGTGAGTCGTATTTCCCTTTTATATATATAGATATATTGAGTGTGATTGTGTGTATATTTTAGAATTCAGCAGTGAAGAAATTTTAGTATCGTTAGGTCAAAATTACAATGCAATGGAAGTGATTGTCGATTGATTGCCATTTATGGCAAGATACAAGATACTATGGAGCTTTGAGATCTCATCACGAATCCACTGTTATTGCTTTTCCGATTATCATATATTAATTCAATGGCTTTTCGAAGAACCTCTGGCTGTCGTAGCATCAGTAGCTTACTGATGGGTCTCCTTAATGCAAAGGATTATAGTGCAGTTCGTTTGACAAAGTAGTAATTTTTTAAAATGAAAACACTATGAGGTAAATATTGTAGTGAAATATAATTATATCAGTTAGTACTCGTAGATTACTGTAGACCCTCTTTCATCAGTACCTCTTTTATACTAAGATCGCAGAGCTGTCAGACATAACTTATTTTCACATGGATGAAACCTTAGGTTCTCAGTAGCGTCTCATGTGCTTTGAATACCTGTGTACTTGTGGAGCTCCCCCTTGGGGAACTTTGGCAGGTACGAGGTGAGAAAGGGAACTATAAATAACGAGTTACTTAACTTAATGTTTTATGGCTGATTTTTATATATGTTTTGTAGAATATTATTCTAAAGCAGTATCATAAGTGTCAGACAAAACTTCTGTCAGACGCTATAAAGCTCCACAAAAAGTAAATAAACTTTACTTATTTTTACATGTCTGAATTTAAATATGTTATTAAGGTAACTATTATAAAGTTATATTTCACTAGTCAGAAAAATTGTAGTAACCAAACATCCAGTCAGTGCATGAAATCGTCTCACTCGCTCTGAAACGCATGCGTGCTCTCACGCTCATACTCTCGGCTGAATAAATTTTGTGTTTAGGGGATGTTTGGTCACTACAATTAGTTAGAACCCGGTAGATTGAAGGTACGAGGTGCTGCAATCAGATTCTCAATTCTTTTTCTGACAAAAAGTCTGCCTTCGAGCAAGACTGGTCTGTCGATCTATCGGGACCACTAGTTAAACTCGTCTATAATTATATGATTAACTAATATTCCTTCCACCAAATGTCACTAACTATTATTAAAATAACTTCCCATAACATTATCCCGCATTTCACAACCACCCAATCACGACCGATCAAATTCCTCGTACTCCTAAGCACAAGCGCACTTACGTCATATAAATCTCCTTTAATCACTGCTACAGTAATACGTTGCGACTGCGCATAATAAGACGAGTCTCGCAGTATCGAGACTGCCGCGGTACTCGCGTGATCGGAATAGAGATGTAGGGTTGCTGGTTAGGCTATGCAAGAATTTATTTATTATACTATGAAGCTACTGTGGGATTTTTCAAAAGAAAAGTAAAACATAAAGAAAAGAAAGAAAAAAGGAAAATAAGGAAAGGAAGGAAAGAAATGAAAAAAAATAAGAAAAGAAAGTTTGCCCGGGCGAAACTAACAAAAGCTTATCGTAACCTTTCATTTAGAATGTGCCTTTATCCGAAACTATCCAATACTTTTATATCGGTTCCGGTTATGGAGTTCCATAACATCCCTGAAATAAAACCCTAAATGTATATATATAGGGTGACTGGCAATTAGTGTACGATACTTAAACACGTGATTGTGCTCATGATAACAAACAATTTTTATTATGGGAGCAAAGCCGAAATCGCGAAAAAAATATCATCTGTTCAGTACATTAGGCAAACATAAATGTACTGAACAGCTGATTTTTTTTCGCAATTTCAGGTTTGTTCCCATTGTAAAAGTTGTTGGTTATCATGAGCACAATCACGTGTTTAAGTATCGTACACTAATTACCAGTCACCCTATATAAATAAAATTATGCTTTTGTTGTCTTGGTTTTAATTTTATGAATAGGTATGCTTGTCTTTAAGTAAAACAACGACTTTTTTCTTAGCGTCCGTCCTAAATTTGTTCAAGATTAATTCATCAAGATTAGTGTCCGTCTTAATTACGAGTATCTTAATACCTTGAAACGACACTGTTATAAGGTGGTTAGATTTCCTTTTTCACGAGTATTACGGTGTGATAATGTAAAGGTAAATTTTTAGTGAAGAAAGTTTTTCATTGCGACCGAGGCGAAATTCGCCTAAGCTGCAGGTGAGGGTGTGAGCCGAGTACTACAGTAACAAATTTTCACGTGTATCAAAATGTACTATCACACACTAATCCTAATCTCCAACCACAGACTAAGCTGTAGACAACCTTGGACTTAGACAACTGTGTTCTGTCTAGTGTCTATGGTACAGCACAGTTATGCCCGGTTCACACATGGCCCGACAGATTGCTGTATTTTTTTTGTGCGTTTATTTGGGCAAAATTAACATGTTTTCTTTCTTTCTTTTCTTTTCTAAATGGCTTGCCTTAAAGTGGGTTTTCGAGGAAGTTTAATGAAAAATATTATTTTTATTACTATCTACTGGTTTTTCTCATCGTTATTTATTTTTAAATATGCCAAGACCTTTTTTGAGGGTGTTAAATCATCAAATAACCACTCCCACTCTGAAGAAGAAGAAATTGTCAGACTATTTCTGACTAAAATTAGTCTTTTAGTTATCTTTTGCTGTCTAAGGACACTGTGATTCTTTCAAACAATCACGCACGCATCGGACTTAGCAGGCCCCATTGATCATGCTAACAGCAGACGGCGAGCTGCCCAACGCTCTCCGTCCGGGGCGTTAGGATTGCATCTCTCTAACGCTGGTTTTAATTCATTATTTAAACCTAAACAGTTCGAGAGGACTTCAATAGTTTATTTATGACACAACCCTAGACATTCGCGGCTCTTTGTCTCATGTTTATGACTTTAAGGAAGCGCCTGTGCGGAATATTTTTAGATGAACTGAGATTATGAAAGCGGTCTTCTTTTCTGATGAAATTGTATTGGTTTAGTCAACTTGAGGGTTTTCCAACAGAGTTGATCCGGAGACTAGCTTTTGTCCGCGGCTTCGCTCCCCTCAACTGACTACCTACCCTACCCTACCTACCCTACGCTATCCTACCTATCTACCTACCCTACCTGCCTATTTACCTATTTACATAATTATACTACCTACTTACGTAGCCTTTTTTGCTTTTAAAAATTCCCTGTATGCTGGTGAACAAAACGAAATAAGAATTATTAAAATCAGTCTAGCCGTTCTCGAGTTTTAGCGAGACTAACGAACAGCAATCGATTTTCATAATATAGAGAACACTAATTGACACGGCAAACGTTGTTCTGTCATATAAGTTATCAAAGAAAAAAATGGGGTTTTTTTTAGGTGGTAAAATCATCTTATGACAAATCTCGCTCTTGGGCGGAGCGAGAAATAGTGTCAGACTTTTACTGACCTACTCCTGTTCCTTCTTTGCCTTCGTCCCAGGGCTCCGGGTTTCACTTTCACACTACCCGTGGCCCCAGTAGGCTTCGACCCTGCTGGGCCCCTACGATTTGCTGACATCTCCCTGAGGCGCGCGTGGAACAATACGCGCCGTCGACGACCTGGGCTCGGTCCGGACGGTTACAGGTGGGTAAAAAATGGGGTGTGCGAGTTCTTACTCGCACACCCCATTTTTCATTTTTTCATTTTTTTTTTATTTTTTTTTATTTTTTTCATTTTTCATTTTTCATTTTACCCTCTTGGGTAAAAAATAACCAACATCATAAAAATCACCAATGTCTTAAAAATCACCAACGTCATAAAAATCACCAATGTCTTAAAAATCAGCAACGTCATAAAAATCACCAAAGTAATAAATATTGGTCAAACCGTTTCGGAGTTCGATAACTAACACTATGACACGAAAATTTTATTATGTCAGAAAGTTATTAGTATAAATTACTTAAGAGTGCCCATATCCAGAGCAGTGGTGGCCGAGTGGTAACGACCCCGACTTACGAGTTGTAGGTCGCGGGTTCAAACCCAGCAAGGCGCATTACTTTGTGTAATTTATTTCATCACCACCGCTCTCAAAACGGTGAAGGAAAACATCGTGAGGAAACCGGCATGTCCTAGAACCAAAAATGCGAAAACATGTGACATCCACCAACCCGCACTGGGCCTGCGTGGTGGATTACGGCCCATTCCCTCTCCTAGAGAGGAGGCCTGAGTTCCAACACTGGGAACATTATAAGGCCGACTATGCTATATGTATATGCCCAACGTTAGTCTAATTTATGGAACGCTTAAGTATCAGTCGATAAATTATTATTAACAACCACATATTCAATAAAATCAACTTTGTAGCTATACAGTCAAACACTCGTATTAACCTTATGATAATAACGCATATTTCTCGGCATTATCCAAATTTGTTACCAATAAACGCTTGGTTATAGCACCTAGAATCCAATTACACGAGTCTAAATGACCCTACGACTTATCATCGATGGCCTCACCAGTCAAGGGTCAAAATGTTTATCCTGACTATGAATAGAAAGTTGCTCAGCATTGATTTGAATATTAGCATTCTAATACTCATGGTCCCTATATGGTTTTAGAGTATTGGAACATGCCACGATTGAAGTGTCTGAGTATAAACATTTCTTGTTAATTATAAGACCAACTAAAAAACAAAATTACTAAACGCCATTCATTTGATTTGACCCTTTTTAATAATTGTTTCTCTTATTTACCGGATTATTTATATAAGTTAATTATCTTTATTTTATTTTTTTTAATTTATGTAGAAAATATATACAAGATCTCAGTTAAGTTTAAAATGGTTTATTATTTTAGTTTAATTATTGTTTTTTTCTTTTATTATTTGGTTAATTAATTAGTTTGTACTTTAGATGTACTTTTCAATTCATTTATAATTGCACCAGTGCGTGTTGCCAGTGATGAATGTGGCTCTGAAACGTGGTCACTCATAATGGGCCTCATCAGAAGGCTTAAAGTTACCCATAGGTAATGGAAGGGGCTCTGCTCGCAGTTTCCTTGCGTGATCGCATCAGGAATCAATATATCCGCAAGAGAGCCAAGGTTACCGACATAGCCCGAAGAATCGCCAAACTTAAATGGCAGTGAGCAGAGCACATTGCTCGCAGAACAGATCGTCGACGGGGCGGGGAAAGGTTCTGAAGTGGTGACCACGTCACGCGTTGGAAGGCCTACCACAATTTCTTTTTTTGTCGTAGCGACACTTGGGGGAGGCCTATGTCCAAAAGTGGACGTCTTTCGGCTGAAATGAAGATGATGATGAGTATATAATTAGTTTAATAACGGATTTGTTACATTTTAGTTTTTGTGGGTTATGATAACTGTTAAATAAATAAATAATTTATAATAATATGTTTCAATAATAGTCCTAGAGTGGTTTAATTATAAGAAAATGAAGTTAAAGAATATTTACACTATATACAGGTATGCTATTTTAATTCGGAATAATGGGATACAAATTGTTCGAAGATCGAAATTACGATTTGTACTTAAAGTAAGTGTAGCATACTTGTAACTGATCTTATCTAATCTGTAACAAGTATAAAATCGGGAAAATATCTTTGAGACTTTGATTCATTATTTCGAAAAGTAGATTAGATAACAATCAAACTCGAACCTAACCTTGGAACATATCACGTGACTTCTTTAAAAGTCGGTTGTAGTCACAGATTATTTTGTAGGGACTGGCCCGCCTCTATGTCGACTTCGCGGCACCGTAACTGTGACTTTATATTTATTAAAAAAAAAACATAGTAACTAAAAACATTCTCGCTACTCGCAACTATTCAAGATTTTTGTTTTTACCAGACCCTTTTAAAAAACAAGCTTTATTATTTTATATAACTTTCAATTATTTTAGTGACGTAATCTCGTACATACTCGTATGTATACATGTTTGAAATCGTAAATAAGGGTCAGATTCGTGAATTTTTTTTTTTTATCGAGCGAACTAATTTATATCATGTTTCGATTTTTACCTAGCGGTTGGTTATATTGTCAATTTTAATAAAATATTTTTTCATGGTGTGTCTTTTATATTTGTGGATTTTCAGAGGTTCAAAAAGTTCAAAATTAGTACATCTTCGTCTTAAATTCTTGCTGTTTATTCTAATTCAGTAGTAGGTAGTGTCGTCTTGAAATTATCGTGGAGGTGAAACAGTTAAATTGTTTAATTGTGATTTATACGAATTTGATGCTTAAAATATTCTGCATTCTAAATATTTAAATGTACGCATTATTATTTTATCAGATAGCTATTATTAAATATTATGTTTGATTTGCTTTGGAGACATTCCCTCCTTAACTGGACCGCAATGGCGGCAATGGCGTACCATGGTGGGGAGGTTGGAGAGATGTCAAGTCAGTTCTTCGTGGACATTGGAACCGAACAGTATCGGTTTTGGCAAGTTTATGTATTAATCGAAAGAATGGACCGCATCATCGTTTCACCCATCAGCCCCCCTAGCCAAGTTACAATCGTTTCGTTCGCGCCGAACGCCTCGAGTAGGCCACGTCTCCGATTCCTTTGTTCTGACCACGTGACTGAGCGTTGAGATGACGTCAGAACAAAGGAATCAGAGGCGTGGCCTACTCGAGGCGTTCGGCGTGAACGATACCATTGTAACTTGGCTAGGGGGGCTGGTGAGATAGCGGTGAAGCGCGAACGTATCAACAATGCAAAAAAAGAATAATAAATTATAAAGGGAGTAAGCAAAATATATCAGTTGGTGATTTAAAAAGTAACAAAGTTTTATTTTACATGAAACCTTATTAAATAGATACTGAAGAGAACAATAAACTAAATAAAAGTAACAACAAACACGTACATTAATCGCAGCCACGTGGACGGACAATTCCGCGACACTTTAATGGTAGATAATTACGATTTTTTGCTACAATTGTAATAGTCGCCTTTGTTTTATTGCCTGGGACATGCAATGCTGTGCATTTACGTATGGCCATAGAGAAGCTGGTTATGTAAAAATTCAAGGAATGTATGGTGGAACTCATTAAAAGCCTTGTTAGATAATTCTGTGGTTTTTACAGTGGAGTTAGTCTTTATTTTGTAAGATAATTTAAGGTTTTTTTGTCTACCACAACTTTCTCACAACGCTATCTAGTTTGGGACTAAGCAGAGCTTATGCTATGAGTACTAGACAACTGATAAACATACTTATATATGTCACCGTAAAATTGTAAATACCGTTAGATTACAATCTATCTCGAGAGATTGTAAACTATCGAAAGATTACGAACCTTATCAAACAGCTCACGATTTAACGCATTATTTTTCGGTAGATTGTAATATAACGAAGTTAAACCACCATGTTTGTTTGTTTATTCGTTTATTGTCAAATGTAAACAGACAGTGTTTTGATAATGCTAGCAAAGGAGGCGGCCGCACGCACACGCGTGAGGGAACAGCCCTCACGCCCCAGCCGCCGAGATCCCGATCCCGATTTCCGGCCACCGTAGGGGCGGGCTTGTGGACGGCGAGCAATGACATAAACAAATAAAGTGGAGATTGCAATAACACCAGGAAAGATGAAACAGAATATTAATTAAAAAAATATAAATCTCGGTTTCGTTTAAACTGAGTTGTGTATACTTTAGTCTTGCTAACCTTCGCTTTCGCATCCTGCCGAGCCGCCGATAGAATAATATAGCAATTAGCATTATTAGAGGAGTAATTACTAAGTCAAGTGCGAATACCATGTTGGTGATTAGGATTGTAAAGATGGTAAAGATATAAGATAGCAAGCTTCTGCCAATGATCTCACCTGTAGTGAAAGTAAAAAATTATCTCAAGGGTTCCCTTGGAATATGTTCTCGGGATATTTGTATAGCATACTTTCAGCTTTTTGAGCGTGAAAGAGTAACTAACGCACACACATATATAAACTTTCGCCTTTATAATAAGGTTGTTTTGTTTGTGCATTACTTTGTGTAATTTATTTCATCACCACTTCTCTCAAAACCGTAAAGGAAAACATCGTAAGGAAACCGGAATGTCCTAGAACCAAAAATTCGAAGACATGTGACATCCACCAACCCGCACTGGGCCCGCGTGGTTGATTATGGCCCATTCCCTCTCCTAGAGAGGAGGCCTGAAAACCAACAGTGGGAACATTATAAGGCCGATTATGCTGCTATGCTATGCTTTATAATAAGTAAGTGTGATAATATAATAATTCGGTGAATTTGAAAATGTGTTGTGCACGATCCACGGTTCTTTGTCAGACGTTGCTCTCTTATGGCCGAAATGATTCCGCAGGGACCCAGCAGGGTCGAAGCCTACTGGGGCCATGGGTTATGCAAAAGAGGCCCTGGAACGAAGGCAAAGAATGAACAGTGGGTTTTAGTCGGTAAAAGTCTGACACGCCCTTCCGTCCCGCCCAAGGGCGGGAGATGTCATTAGATGATTTCCCACGTAAAAAAAATAGTTGAAATGCTACTTACTGCTTTAGAGAGGTTTCCCCAAAACTACAAAGAATGACCATATTAGATTTTAAAGAGAGTTTTACACTTAGTGTTACTTTTGGCATTATTTTTTATGTTTGTAATAAATGATCGAAAAAATAAGAAAGAAGACGTACACAATGAGGAAAGAAGTTCCTATGTAGTAGAAAATTAAATTGAAAAAAAAAAAAAACTGGGTTTAGAACCAGTAATTTCTCCAACATAACATAATCAGCCTTTTAATGTTCTTACTGCTGGGACTCAGGCCTGATCTCTAGGAGAGGGAATGGACCGTAATCCACTGCGGGTCCTGTGTGGATTGATGAATGTCACATATTTCGAATTTTTGGTTCTAGTACATTACAGTTTAGGTTCTCACGATGTTTTCCTTCACCGTATTGAGACCTTTCTTACTGTTGTTACAAATATTTATCTTTAGGTGCAGCGCAGACGACAGACTATCCGTGACGCACTTTTTAGTCTGTGAAAATAGAACCTATGCAATTATATGCAGTAACGCACACGACGCGCAAAAAGTCCGTGTGCGTTACTGCATATAATTGCATAGGTTCTATTTTCACAGACTAAAAAGTAGTAACCTTAATAATATCTGAATCTGCGTGTGCTACCAGTATACCAGTATTTTCTCTAACTTGATCAAGACCTAGGATAAGCGTCAAACAGTTTTCCGAGTAATTAATGAAAACATGGCAAGAAACTAATCAAGGAAAATAGTTTTTTTTTTCTGAACATGAACAATTGACTAATCAGTCACGTTTTGTGCGAAATGTATTCTAGAATATAATTATGAGTAATAGGAGTACTCCTGTCATAGTGTCATGTTGATTATGAATTACTAGCGTTGTGATCGTAATATCACGCAATTATGAAGCGATTACTGGTTCCTATATTACCAACCATGATTCATGCTGCATCATTTTGCTGTTTACGTAGACTAGTATTTGTACAAGAAAAAGCTTTTTATTTTATACATTTTGAATAGTAGTGGTAACCCTCAGTTAAACCTAAATAGTATGCAAGTTCTATAGCAAGTTATACAAAAGGTACAAGGTCATTGAATATAGTGTGCCTGCAGAAGAGTTGGTTGGAAGAGTTCCATCGATTTCTCCAGGATCCCATCATTAGATCATGACCTTGGGACCTCCAAATCGGTCCAGGCGTGTACAACCCAATGCTTGGATAATGTGCTACCGTTCTTTTTGTAGGTGTATTCTCATGGACCTGTGAATTCTACCCATCCTAACTTATGGTGCAGACCTGCACCATAGGTTAGGATGGTTTGTGTTGTTGTTTTAAATCCAATTGTAATAATATTAATTAAGAAACAGTACCTAAGTACCTAATTTTGAATGCATGGCGGATGGTAATAATTGCAATGCTTGAAAAAGGCTGCTAAGTCATAAGCACTAAAATAATATAATGTCAACATTGTACACTTGGTTTGCAATAAACGTTTTGACTTTGACTTTGACTTGTTCTTTGACTAACATCTGAAAGTCTAAACTCAAGGTTTGCTAACGTGCTATAGATCGCAGTGTATTAGGTGTTAAACTAACAAATCCCGTTCGAAATACTAACTGCTCTAAAATATAGATTATTGACGTGGCTCAGAAGGCTGCACAGCTTAAGTGGAACTGGGCCGGAC
The DNA here is from genome assembly GCA_905147345.3 of Mythimna impura. NCBI lineage: Eukaryota > Metazoa > Arthropoda > Insecta > Lepidoptera > Noctuidae > Mythimna > Mythimna impura. Next base: position 3,116,504 of record LR990344.1, read on the forward strand.
ATGTCTGCCGCATGCCGACCGAGCGGTGGGCAGGTAAATCACAAAGTTGGTGACGACAAAGAAAGCGATGGTGGGACTTAGAAGTCCTCCTTAAGAATTGGCAAGAAGGGGAACAATGGAAGGAATTGAGAGAAGTATTTGCCCAGCATTGAGACGGTATAATCATCATCCATCATCATCATTTCAGCCGAAAGATGTCCACTGTTGGACATAGGCCTCCCCCAAGAGTCGCCACAACGACCGTTCCTGTGCATCTCGCATCCATCGGATTCCCGCGACCCCCACCATGTCATCGGTCCACCTTGGGACAGTATTGGCTAGATATAATCAAAACATGACATGAGCAAGACTCAATGCATACTGCCAGAAATCCTTTCTCATCTTTATCATGTACCTATTTAAGATGGTTTTAATCGATTTCATATCACGTTCGCTGTTTGCGGCAAAAGGATTAGATCTCAGCTTTGAAGTTTATGATTAAATCGCCATTTTGGGATTTAGTAAATTATTAAAGGAATCCGTGCATAAAATGATTTTGATTGCCAAATCAAAATATATACGTATTTAGTCTAAAGAAAACAACGAATGCTATTTTATCTACTTTCACAAAGAACACTTGGTAATTTTGTATGGAACCCGTACCCTACCTCTGTAGCATTTTAGTCTAGTTATCATTTAAAAGAAGGTTAATTGACTTATTCAAAAATGAATATTCATTCATTTTGAATGATTGGGATACAACAAATAAATATATTTTGAAAGACCCTTGGTAACAATTTCAATTCATAACAAGGGTGGGTACCGTTTTGTCTCATGTTCTCTCCTCATTTTGCCTGTACTCTTCCACTTAACGACAAAATTCTCAAACACAAGTATTTTATAATCTTTAAGTAGTTACATGCTCGAGAAAGTGTAAACGAGAGTGATTCAACACTTGAAAAGAAGTGTTTATCAAAGATAATACAATTATTATTATAATCAAATCAAATGATAAACCGTCTTGAAGGAAATGTACAAAGAACAGGTACTTTTTGTTATGATTCATAATATTGTGTATGTTATCATCTTGTATGTTTAATTACTCTAGAAGTTGTACCCGGTCATAGTAACCAGCATTGGTCGAGGATTACGTAAAGCCTAAACACTATTGAATGTGAGTGTACCACTTTAATCTTTTCAGTATAGTATATTATAGAAACCTTTTCACCATGTTTACCTTTTTTTTTTCACCTTAGTGTACCATAGGAACCTCTTCACCATAGTGTACCACTAGCTACTTTTCACCATAATGTACCACTGGCTACTTTTCACCATAATGTACCGCTGGCACTTTTTCACCATAATGTACCAAAAAACATGTCTTCTCACCCTCTTACCCTTTGCGGAATACAGAAGTTGATATGTTTAACAAGTGAATCTAATTATTTTATATTATAGTAACTAGATACATACATATTGAAGTTATTGCAGCTGTGTACTTTTGAATTTCATAAAGTTTAGTTCTTAGGTATTTTTTTTATAAAATCTATACCTACATTTCCTATCAATCTCTTTATTGATTTTGCTAGGTTCACGTTTCACGAGTATCTCACCTGATGGAAAGCAGTGTTGTGGTCGATGATAGAGCATGCTTGCCTAGAAGTAACCTATTTACTCCTAACTTAAATCCCTTTTTTTTAATGATATATTCTAGTGCTTCTGCGATCCCACCTAATGGTAAGCAGTGATGCAATCGTTGATGGTAAATCGTACTAGTTTGTTAAGAGCCTATTCACTTTGGCCATGCAGATATCTGAATTATAATCGGACGGGAAGACCACTGCAGGCAAATTGTTCCAGTTCTCCGATGTACATTGTATAAACGACGAGGCGAAACGCTTAGTCCATACCTCTAGATCCCGAGGCGTTTACTTTTATGTAGGTAACTTTATATTTTTGATTATTTTCCTTCATGTTTCCCCAATCGGATCAATTCAGGATGGATGAAATGGCGACAGGTCACTGGAACAATTTGTGACCCACGGATGCCCCCCAAGTTGAAGGGTAAAATCTACAAGTCCGTGATAAGACCTGTCATACTGTATGGATCAGAATGTTGGGCTGTAAAAAAGACGGATGAAAAAAGATTGCATGTAGCGGAGATGAGAATGTTGAGATGGATGTGTGGTGTGACGAGAATGGATAAAGTGAGAAATGAGTATATTAGAGGAAGTTTGAAAGTGGCGCCAGTGACTGAAAAGTTGAAAGGGAATCGTTTGTCTTGGTATGGTCATGTAAAGAGGAGAGATGAAACGCATGTTACTAAAAGAGTTATGAGTATACATGTGGATGGGTGGAGAGGGAGAGGGAGGCCAAAGAAAAGATGGATGGATTGTGTGAACAGTGATATGAAAGAAAAGGAAGTTAGTGATAGCATGACGGTTGACAGGATAGAATGGAAGAAAAAAACATGTTGTGCCGACCCCAAATAAGATGGGACAAGGGCAGGAAGATGATGATGATGATGATGTTTCCCCAATCAAATTCTAATTGAAGAGGCAAATACAGACAATCAATCACATCTATTTAGTAAATGTTCACTAATCGGCCTATGAATCAGTACATGGGCGACAAACGCCAAGTTATGGATTATTCAAACGCGGGCGGTACGCAAATTAGCAAATGTAATTACTTAATTTTCTATTCATCGCTGTATAACTACATCCCGGCAACTGATTTACAAACTGTTTCCGTGTATTCGTGATAATTGATGCAAACACTGGTGAATTTCGAGGGTTCGTGGAAATTGGAACCTTTAGAAGTTCCAGTCTGGCTACGATAGCTTTAAAGTGGGTGCTGCCTTTAAGTTCGTTGCAAAGCAAACGTGCTGGGGGCACTTATATTCTTATTTTTATATTCTTTATTGTTCACAACTTTTACAGATATAAGTATGGTATGGTATTTACAAATATTATAAGTATGTTTATCAGTTATCTAGTACTCATAACACAAGCTCTGCTTAGCTTGAGACTAGACGGCGTTGTGTGATAGTTGTGGAATAAAAAAAAAAGAAAAAAAAAGTAATAAAAAATAGGTCAGCTGATGTACTTGTGTTTTGATCAGATAATTATTACAAAATTAAGTAACTGAAGCTTTGTTTCGTGTTTACAGATCTCATTTTCTTCTATTCACTGAATGCCTAAGCAGGCTTTAGAATTGTCTACGCTCTAGTGGGGCGACGTTAGGGCCTTGGGTTGACTTTTGAAGGGGAAACCATTGGTCATAGAACAAGGACAACTAAAGGATCATAGGTGTGGTTTTAGTCAGTAAAAGTCTAAAATCCCCTCTCGCTCTGCCTCAGAGTGGGAGAAGTCACTTGATGATTTCTCACCTTAAAAAAAGAACTAAGAAGGGTTTAGGAAACACCACTGCCCACCCTTACAAGAAATCTGTAAGTTAGTCCTAAGATTGCGTCTTTTCCGCCAAATAAAATGTTTTTCTTTCTTTCTAAATACAACCATGATGTTACGTTATTACAGTATATCGCCAAACTTATCCGGCAATAACGGAAGAACAAACAAACAGAAGATAAATAATAGTTTGAGGGGCGCAGGTGTGGAGCTGAAAACATATCGATTTAGCTAACGTATTTATACCGCTCATCCTGCCTGCTGTATATGCGGTATTGTTTGAGAGTTACCGTGTCCTGGAACGTAAAGGTCAACTCAAGGAAAGCAGGCCCTGGTTCAGGAGATGGTCTGGAGCGAGGAGGAATGGCAGGTGGTTGCCTCTTTTTGCGAAGCAGTAATGCTAGCGAAGGATGTGGCCACATATAACGTTAACGGATATCCTCACGACCCAGCCGCCGGAAGGGACAAAGGTTTTAGTTAGTAAAAGTCTCCAACCAGGGCGAGAGCAGTTAGTTGAAGAAAAGGTGGTTTTTAAGTCAAGAGTGAATAGATTATTTCTAGGCAAGCGTGCTCCGCTGAAGAAGCGCCAAACCTAAGTGGCAGTGGGCAGGGCACATTGCTCGCAGAACAGATGGTCGATAGGTACGAAAGTTTCTGGAGTAGCGACCACGTACCGGAAGACGCAGCGTTGGAAGGCCTCCTACAAGGTGGACCGATGACCTGGTGAGGGTCGTGGGAATCCGATGGATGTGAGACGCACAGTAAGGGTCATTATGGCGACACTTGGGAAAGAACTATGTCCAACAGTGGACGTCTTTCAGCTGAAATGATGATGATGAAGAGTGCTCCATCGCTTACCATCAGATGAGACAGTATTCAAGCGCAAACCAATCTAAACTAAAAATAACAGCTAAAGCAAATCACGGTCTACGCACAGTAATGAAGCGTGCTCGTCATCTAGTGTTGAAACCTAAGTTTTTGCGTCGTTACAATGCGTCCATTAATGCAGTTGGCTCATTATTGCTTTACCTATTGGTGCGTAAACGATTTGCTTGTGATTATGTTGATTTTTCCAACGTGCGTCCACACTTAGGGTATGGTGTGATGGGAATCGAAAAACAAGATTTTACACACTATTTCTTTATTTCAATTAAAAGTACAGAAGTTAATCGCGAGTTCTATAATGCGTCAAAGTATATTATCCACCGCAGCGATCAAAATCAGAAAAATAAATATTATTCTTCAGGATATAAATTGATAGATAATGTTGTGTTTAAAACATAATAAAGCTAAATTAGTTTTAAAAAAAAATGCGCCTAAAAATCACTTTTATCGATTAAAAACCGGAATGCAATCATTATGATTGTTCGTCAAATTATTCTACGATTTATTTTATAATCAAATCTGTTGCTTTTTATTAAATCGCTAAAATATTTTATATTTCGCCAGCATTGAGTCTTTGAGCATTGCTTTCTTTTGTATGCAGCCCAATTGCCTGTAATACACCACACGGGCACTAAATGCGTCGCGCTAGATCCCGCAGACACTGTGGGTTGGTTCAGTTCTGCAGGACTATTCAAAATGGTTACCGCAGCCTTGAACGCAAAGGGCAAGGGCGACTAAAGGAATACAGGTGGCTATTAGTAAGTAAAATTCTGACACTCCTTCTCGTTCCACCTATAGCGTGACTCATAGGAGTAAATTAATGATTTTCATACCTCAAAAACAAAATTATATAATGTTGGAAACATTATAGGATTTTTTCTCCTGTGACACAGATCCCCTCTGTAATACACCACGCTCGCGCTGGCCTAGTGAGGGTTGTTACTTATATTATGTAAGCCAAAAAAGTTTTGGTAAATATTTACATAATACTTTTGATAAGACCATTATGAACTTCCCTTTACTCAGTAATTTCACCGCAACAATTACGCGCCTTTATGATCAAATTAGCGAACAATTTCGATTGCAGATTGCCCGACAAGGATATAATGTAATTATTGGCTTCATTGCTATTATGTCATCACTTTTGATGTTTTTATTAGTATAAGACAGGACGTATTGGCAGTTTACTAATGATAGTTTAGGTCTTAGTAATTATAAATTTGTCTAGATTATTACATCGTGTTTAATGTGAGCTCCCTATGTGGATCCTGCCTGTTATTACAAAATATGACACATCATCGAGAACAAAATATTTTAAAAATATCTTAATTCTTTATTGTACACAAAACATACATAGTACACGGTGGCGCGTGCTGCTCCACGCGCGCCTCAAGGAGATGTCAGCAACTGTAGGGGCCTGGCAGGATCGAAGCCTACTGGGGCCAAGGGTCTGATTCTGAAAGGAAGACTCGGCCCTGGTACGAAAGGCAACGAAGGAACAGGAGTGGGTTTTTAGTCAGTAAAAGTCTGACACTATCTCTCGCCCCGCCCAAGGGCGGGGGATGTCATAAGATAACTTTCCCACCGGAAAAAAAAGAACAAAGTACACGGTGATACATACAGTTTATGTACAAAGGCGAGCTTAACTCAACAATGAGTTTTCTCCCAGCAAATATCGTACTTATCCTATTATCGAAAAGTATCCTATTTATATTCTAAATTTCATCGAAATCTGTTCAGACGTTCGAGTGTGAAGAAGTAACAAACACACATATAGTTACAAACTTTCGCCTTTACAATATGAGTGTGACTACTGACCACGGAGTAGAGAAAGAAGCTACTGACTAACTCGTCAACAATTTATAAGAAAGTATACGAATTCATTGCAGCGTTGGAAGGCCTCCCACAAGGTGGACCGATGACCTGGCGAGGGTCGCGGGAATCCGATGGATGCGAGACGCACAGGGCCGGTCATTGTGGTGACATTTGGGGGAGGCCTATGTCCAACAGTGGACGTCTTTCGGCTGAAATGATGATGATGATGATGATATGAATTCATTAAAATAAATTCTTTGAGTTTGAGCTTGAATTGTAACTTACTATCAACATTACTTTCACATGTTTTTTTTAAAGAATAAAACCTTTTGATGGTTAGTGTGTAATAGTGATAAATGTTGTACTACACATGTAAGACATGGACGAAGTATTTTCATTAATATCAGACTCTAAGAAAATGTAAAGGGCTTGGGTAAAAGTGCAAAACGTCGCTATATTCTTAGATTTGTCAGCTATGTCACTTTTTTTTTTTTTATCCTCCATCAATTATTTAACACTGTTATAAAAAAATTCTTTAAGTAGTCGCTTCAGTGTATGTTTGAAAATACAGTCTTTTAATAAATTGATAAACGGTTAACGGTTAAGATAATCAGTTTCCAAGTCTAGCATCATTCTGTATATAACTCCACTAGCTTTTGCCAGCGGCTTCGCCCGCCTGAAAATAGTAAATATAGGCATAAGTTACTCAGTGATAAAGTAGCTTTCTACTCGTGAAAGGATTTTGAAAATCGGTCCAGTAGTTTTTGAGTTAAATCGTAACATACAAACAAACAAACAAAAAATCAGATCTTATCTTTGTAGTCTGGTTTCCGCACTTAGTCCTTATCGGACTATTGTGCGTGGGCCATGGCAGCTTTTACTCCAACCAGCCCATCTCATTCCAGAAAAAGATTAGTCTCTTCAGTTTGCCCAGGGCGTCCATCAGTAAATTCGGTGCTCCCAAGGTTTGTGTTCTTATCTCACTGACGGCTATGCACTCGAGGAGCACATGCGCAACAGTTTCTTCTGACTCCATGCATCCTCTGGACAGAGGGCTATCTGTGATATTCATTGTGAAGAAGTGTTTGTTCAGGGAGCAGCGTCCGGTGATGGTCTCTTCCACCAGACGCAGGGTGCCTCTGTCCAGTCGCAAAAGGTTACTGGAAAAATCAGATCTTTCTTCTTTATAATATTAGTTTAGATAAACTACATACTTAGTTTACATTAGTTTACATCTTGACTTACGAGTTGTAGGTCGCGGGTTCAAACCCAGCCAGGCGCATTACTTTGTGTAAATTATTTCATCACCACTGCTCTCAAAACGGTGAAGGAAAACATCGTGAGGAAACCGGCATGTCATAGAACCAAAAATTCAAAGACATGTGACATTCACCAACCCGCACTGGGCCCGCGTGGTGGATTACGGCCCATTCCCTCTCCTAGAGAGGAGGCCTGAGTCCCAGCAGTGGGAACATTAAAAAGGCTGATTATGCTATTATTTATTTATTTAGTCATAGGAGAACCAACAGCTATAACAAAAGAATAACAATAGTATAAGAGACATTGAGCCAATTATGCTATGCATACTTAGTTTACTTGTATGTTAATACCACGAAATCAATAACAAACCCATTCGAGAGCACTATTGGTCAAATGTCACTTACCCGAAGGCACTCAGTTCCTGAGTGGTTTTATCGCATTTCCGATAAATAGGTACTTCCCTGATTCACGTCATCACTGCTTATGATAGTGTTGTGCGCGGGTCATGCTAAGCTGTGCTGTTACAGTATTAGAAGTGGTTTCTAATCACGGATATCGATTCTAATAGATATTTCAAAGGTTATAACGCCCATATTGATTGAATGTTTTGGAAGTAGTGTTTTAAATGATAAATGATATTTATTTTGCAAATAGAAAAAAAAAACCACACACTTACTTGAAAACCTGCTCTTATCTTCTCTACCGCTTTTAGGCACGCATTTTACTATTTTTCGCGCTAGTGTGGAAAAGTCCGCTTGCTCGCCCCTGCCATAATTTATTATATTTATCGTATCAGGCTGTGCGCTAAGCGAACCCCACAAGTCGCGCGCCAACCACCGTTTATTAAAAAAAAATAGGTTTTTAAAAAACACACGTCAAATTTGTCATCAATATAAACTAGATGTGGCCAGTGTTTCCTAGCTGACTACCCTGAGACGAAACACCGAAATAAACTCAGGGGTCAAAGTCTCTTTTAAAGTACATACACAAAACACGTAAAGGTCAAATCATATGAGAACTATGCAGATTGGAATCTGAAATGGTTTTTTGAGAAACAAACCAGACAGATTTGTGTGGACCTGTCCAGTCAGTGCAAGCATTCGTGTAGCTCAGCGTAGGAATACTAAGGAGCTCAACGCGCTTTTGTTTGTTAGTTTAGGAGTCTTTAGGTTAAGAGTAATTTAGTTATTTCTAGACAAGCGTGCTCTATTATTAACCATCTTTTTTTTTTTATTTTTATTAATGATAGGCTCGCGTTTGACCACCATCTCACCTGATGGTAAGCGATGATGTGGTCGACGATGGAGCACGCTTGCCTAGAAGTAGCCTATTCACTCTTGACTTAAAGACCCCTAAGTTGTAGCTATCTGGAAACACAGACTCCGGCAAGGAATTCCACTCCTTGGCTGTACGCATAATAAATGTGTTCTTAAAACGTTTTGTGCATATGGGTGGGATGTCTACCATGTACCGGTGGCGCAACGCCGTACGTCTAGTGGTCCGATGATGGAACGGACTTGGCGGAATTAGATTGTGCAATTCCAGTGCACACTCCCCGAAATGTAAACGATAGAAAACATCTTAGTTTCATGAGGCGTCAGCGATAAATTAGCGGCACAAATGTTATCGGTAAGGTTCTCTGGTAGTGAGTTCATAGCCTAGAATTAAAACAACAATTACACTTCAGAATCACTTTTATTATATATTTACTAAAAGAGTTATGAGCATACATGTGGATGGATGGAGAGGGAGGCTAAAGAAAAGATGGATGAATTGTGTGAAGAGTGATATGAAAGATAAGGAAGTTAGTGGTAGGGCAGAATGGAAGAAAAAAACGTGTTGCGCCAACCTCAAATAACACGGGACAGGGGCAGGAAGATGATGAATCAGTTTTATTTCTGTTGAAACAGAAAGAGCTTCTGCATACACAGGTGGGGTTTTAATCAGTAAAAGTCTGACATGCACTCACCCCGGTACTAAGGACCCTGCCTTCTCACTTAACCCCTTTACTAAGGAATCAATTAACCCCCAATTTCTGATTTAACCATTTAAGTATTTCTTAAACTCTACTTTCGCCTAAAAACCAGTTAAAATTTTGCATTTATGTAGGGTTTGATACGTTCTAACCTCAAAATATTTAATTTAGAAACCGCCCTGAGTGTTTTATTATCGCAAAATTGTCAATAATCACCGAAATTATCCTATTCGATCTTATGATAGCTCAGTTTATTTTTCCAGACCTGTTATTTCCATAGTCTTGAGTTGGTTCTTTTTTGCCGATCCGCCAGAGTAGTTATAAAATCATAAACTTGAATATATTAATTTTTTATTTGAATAGACACTTGTATGCTTCGAAGAAATGTTTTTCTTCAAGTTCTAAGACTGTGTGTTTACTTCATTTGAATATCATCTTTAGTTCTTAGTTACCGATAATATTGTTTTGAGTATCTACCGAGAAAACCATTTATTGCGGGGTTTTTTGTTTATGTAATTCGTGCAATTGTAATATTATTTGTGTGGTTTTCAGTAGTAGGTAACATCTCATAACCATCAACAACAATGAGGTAAGTAATTCCATGAAATTGTTATAGTAACATATTGCTAAGAAGACAAACTTTACCTTGAATTGGTTAATTGGTATATAATAAGTAGTAACAAGTGTTAGGGTACAAACTTACCTATGTAGGTAGGTACTTAAAAGTTCAATTACAGAATCAAGTCTCGAAGATTTTTCTGAATTGCAAAAAAGTAATTTTTCGTTGACCTAATTACAATTTTACAGTTTTCAAATTTTTTCCTAAACCTACTTGTGCCATGAGATCTTGCTTAACCCTTCAAGATTCTAGGCCAACGAGAAGTACCCTTTAGGTTTTGATTTCGTAGCGAGTGTTAAATTACGCGCCTAAACGGAGCATGAACGGTCTTATTTTTACATTGCGTTGATATAGAAGTTAAAATTTTTCACTTCTGCTCGGGGTAACAGACCTGAGTGAGTATTTGATATAGTTTCAGCTTCATACCTTCACGCGTTCCTGAGAGATAGGGTCTTAATAGGCGGACAAAAAAGTGATTCTATGATGGTTTCATTTTTACCAACTTAGGTACGGAACCAAAAAAATGTGATTGTCAGAAGAGATTAGGACGACTGTCAAAGATTTGTATGTTTGTTTGTAATGAATAAACTCAAAAGCTACTAGACCGATTTTCAAAACTCTTTCACCAGTAGAATGCTACTTTATTACTGAGTGACCTAGGCTATATATTTTCTACTTTCTATAATCTATATATATAAAAAGAGAAACTGACTGCGCACAGCTGAAACTACTGGGATTAGGAACCTGAAATTTTGCTCAAGGTTTCCTTTTATGACGTAGGCGAGCACTAAGAGAAGATTTCTAAAATTCAAGCCCTAAGGGGATGAAACGGGGGTCTGAAATTTGTATGGAGAAACCTACTTTCACGGGCGAAGCCGCTGTCAGAATCTAGTTAAATATGAAATAGAAGTTTGTTAGGAATAAATCCTACAGTTAACGCGTATAAGCCTTTCCTTTATCTCCACTCCCCACAATATAATGTTTGCTTCAAAACTAAAAACCTCACAAACACAGTAAAATAAATCTTACCTAACATATACACGTTATTTAACTAAATAAAACATTGTATATTCATATCACGTAGTCAGTTCGGTTAGAACAGAAGCTCGCTTGTATCAGATCGGTCTCAAAGAACCCGCTAGACGCTAGATGTTATCACTAAATGTGTGGGTTTATCATTTAAGTTCCAGTTGCTACCTTAAGCTGTTGATCCCCGCATTAACGCCGGCGTTCACGCGCCATTGTCTTACTATTGTGTCTCTAATTACGCACTCAAAAGGTTAATCGGAAAAGATAATTATGTTGCAGCTTATATGTATCAAGGCAAACCAAATATAATAAGTTTTCAATGAGACTATCAGCCGCCTGAGTCCTGGAACAGGTCATGGTCTGGAGCGAGGAGGAATGGCAGGCGGTCGCCTCCCTCTGCGAAGCAGTAATGCTAGCAAAGGAGGCGGCACCACGAGTTTTTTTTAATATGGGGAATCATCCAATGACTTCTCCCGGGAGGGCGTGTCAGACTTTTACTGACTAAAACCTACTCCTATGTTCCTTCTTTACCTTGCGTTCCATGACCCTGGGTTTCCCTTTCGGAAGTCAGACCATAGCCCCAGTAGAGCCCGGCCCTGCTGGACCCTACGGTTTTGCTGACATATCTTTGCGGCGCGCGTGGAACACTACGCGCAGTCGACTCTGGCTCTGTCTGAACGGTTACCGGACGGTTGAACGGCGAGCTACCCATTGCTCGTCACCCGCAAGCCTACGTAGCCTACGGTGGCTGGAAATCGGGGTCGAGATGAGCTATTTCCAGTCATGGGCTACTTTTTATCCTTCTAATCCCAACCCTCATTTTTTTCTTTGATAATTTATATTTCGGAACAACGTTTGCCGAATCAGCTAGCTTAAATATATATTTTTCAATACACCTACTCGACAAGCTGCCCCTACCGCTCTTAGCCATGCAATTTACTATTTTCCGTACTTACTAGTGCGGAAAAGTACGCCAACTCGCAAATAAACTGTGGCGGGCAGTTTATTACATTTATCGTATCAGGTTGAGCGATAAGCGAACCCCACGAGTCGAAGTCATACCCCGTTAATTTATTTCTTCGTATATGAAAACGTCGTTTGATACACGTGGAAATTTGTCACTGCAGCATTCGGCTCCATAACACCCTCGCTTGCGAACTCCGCCTCGATCGCAAAGATAAAGTTTCTCCAGTTGTATCAAACTATATCTCGAGCTAATGGCTTGTACTGACTTAACCTGTTTTTGAAAAGAGAATTTGAAATTAGAAAGACTGCTTTATTGCTCAAGTCTTCAAAATAAAGTTAAGTTTGACAGTTTGTCTCCAACTTCAAAGTCGTCTCGTTAATAGTGCTTTTTTATTATTTATAGGCTCACGTTTGAGTTTTATCTCAAATAAAGTATTTTTTTCTGTGGTAGGAATTCATCAAATATCTCTTCTTGCTCTGGATAGAACGAGACGGAATGTCAGACGTTTACTGACTAATACCCATCTGTGTTCCTTCAGTTGCTCTTTGCATTCCAGGGCCACGGTAACTCTTTTGAACCTAATCTTTTTTTTCCGCGGTAAAATCATCCAATGACATCCCCCGCTCTTGGGCGAAACGGGAGGATGTGTCAGACTTTTACCGACTAAAAACTCACTCCTGTTCCTTCCGCCGTCGACGACTTGAGCTCGGTCCGGTCAGTTACCGGACGATCGGACGGCTAGCTAGCCATTGCTCGCCGTCCGCAAGCCCGCGCTTACGGTGGCCGGAAATCGGGATAGAACACGCTTACCTAAGTAACCCAGGTGGTACCTTTACCGCAGACTGTGAAAATAGTACATTTTGATACAAGTGCAGAAAGTTTGTCATTGCGACCAAGGCGGAATTCGCACGAGCCGTAGGCGAGGTGTTTTATGGAGCCGAGTGCTGCAGTGACAAATTTGCACGTGTGTCAAACGACTTTTTTCAATACACTTACGAAGCAATGAATAAATGGGGGTTGACCGGCGACTCGCGGGGGTCGACGCGCGCCCAGCCTGATTCGATAAAGGTAATAAAACTGTGGCGGGGAAAGCACGCGCACTTTTCTGCACTAGTGCAAAAACAGTCTATTGCGTGCCTAAAAGCGGTGAGATTAGAGCGGGTTTTCGAGTAAGTGTATTGAAAAATATATATTTATTACTCATTCATGCTCAAATACCGAAACGGATTTAAATGCTATTTGGCACACGGCTATTTACTTCAATAGCACATAGGATACTTTTAAATCTGGGCGTATATTCCCTTGTGATAATTTTCTTAATTCTTTATTGTACACAAACCTGATTATTAAACATAGTGATTTGACAATCCATATACAAAAGCGAGCTTTACTCAACAACGAGTTTTCACCTAGCAAACCTGTGAGTGAGTGAGAGAGATCACATTCGAGGGTAGGATCCAGCAGGGGCGCCGGCTTTTAGAAAATCTCATGGTTGCTCATGCTCATTTGATGACTCGAAAAAGTGGAGAAGTGTGAGAAGAGAAATGCACAGTGATCGACTGACAAATAAATAAATATCCTACTTACATACTGCGGAATAACGAAGGTACCACAAACACCTAGACCCAACACAAATATCTGTTTCATCAACAAACATTTGTGTTGGTCGGCCCGCGTGCGGGAAACGAACCCGCGACCCTTGCGTCTCAACCGGCGCTATAAACCATTGCGCTAAGCGGGTCGTCGGATAATGAAAAAACGCCCATCCCTAAAAGGCGATTACTGATCTGTTTCTTGATGTCTATTCTCAGGGGTGCTCGGCATCCACTGTTTATTTCTCATGGGTGCTCGAGCCCCCGAGCATCCACGGAGTCGGCGCCCCTGGGATCCAGTGTATAATACAAACGTACATAAATACGTAATCATTTTCTACTTTCACACGGGCGAAGCCGCTGCTATAAACTAGTTTCAAATATAACACACAAACGCTAAACTTCCTCACAATAATTCAGATATTCACTAACAAAATGAACCCTAACTCCGAACAATATGTTTTATTATCTTACCGAAATGAACCTTCATTTTTACAACAGAATCCGTGGGGGCGATATTACCCGTACGTTGTAATAAAGAAACACATATTCCGTACATGACTGTCGACATGATTGCTGGCGATATTACCCGCGGGCCGAGGAACACGATAATGTACCGAAAAATTGGTAACCATAACGCCAGGGTGTTGGGAACAATATTTCAGCTTCTTTTTAACTGCACATTGCTTTAGAGATGATTATTGTTATATATACACTAATAATATGTAAAGAGGTAGGTAAAGTTTGGTTATTTTGTTTGTAGGAGATAATCTCTGAAAGTACTGGTCCGATTGCTAAAATTTTTTCAACGATAGAAACCTGCTTTATTCCTAAGTGACATAGGCTATATTTTATCTACGCGTGCAAAAGCTAGTCTGTTATATTTAGTAACTTGTTAGCTTTTGCCAGCAGTTTCGGCCGCGTAAAAGTAAAATTAATATGTTACATAGCTTTGATTGGCGAGTTGCTCTAGGGGTCAGTGGCCTTGACTGCTATGCTGTAGGTCGTGGGTTCGATTCCTACCCGGGAAAAATGTTTGTGTAATGAGCACGATCTTTTGTTGTGTGCATAATCAACTGTATAATGTTCCCACTGCTGGGACTCAAGCCTGGTGGAGCTATGGTGTATGACCTTCTCAAGCTGCGTCTTTTGGTGCGCGGTCGCCACTCTAGAACCTTTCAGCCCCAGGGACCATCTGATCTACGAGCGATGTGCCCTGCCCATTGCCACTTAAGATTAGCGATTCTTTGAGCTTCTTCATTAATACAAAATTCATTTCGGCAACAGATTCCTACATTTTCCTAGGACAAAAACACACGTGTAACTCTATAATATACACATAAGTTGTACGTATTTAAAAAAACTTCACCAGAAACAAAACCTCGCTACCCTAATAAATGCTCTGAACGTTTACATCTCAGTACGTGGTACCCTCTCCCCTCACCCCTTCTTTACTTAGCATCCCTTTGAGCTGCTCTAAGTAAGATCTTTATTTAAAGTGAAATAAGTAACGCCGCTGTGAACTCGTGCCTTTAACATGGATTAGGTGAAACAAGTTCGCGAGAGCAATAGATGTTGTGACGTGACGTAGGTATGTACATAGATGGCGGGTACTTGTGTCGTGTGTAACGGCTGGTTTAGGCTGGTATGTAGCACTTCACAATATGGCTACAATGAGCACAGCTTATCTGTATGTCGGTGAAGTCAATAGTACGGAAGCTTGAGAACGAATGAACGAGCTAAGTGAAAAGTGACACATAATGTCACTTTGACAGAATCCGCGCTGACGTTTGCACGAACCGAACAGATAAAAGTGCCGACCGCAGAGGTCCGTGGCTCTTTCCTCTGTTGGCAGCCGTGCGTACAACGTCTAATCTCGGGGACTGTCTCACTGATCGTTGTGTAAAGTGAATACCTAAAGCTTGCATCATAATAAATCAGTTTTATGATCTGGAATAGTTTGTTTATTGCTCGATACCCAGCCATCGCCCACAAAACAGAGTACCTGGACAGAGCTTCAATGATGATCGGCATCCTGCGCCGACATATATATATTTAAAAGAAGAAACTGACTGACTGAGACATCAACGCACAGCCGGAACTTTTGGGACTAGCAGCTGGAAATTTTGCACAAGGTTTCCTTTTATGGCGTAAGCGAGGATTAAGAGAGGAATTTCCATGAAACGCGGGTTCAAAGTTTGTATGGAGAAATCTACTTTTATAAGCGGGCGAAGCCGCTGGCAGAAGCTAGTTGGTTATACTACGATAGACATAACCAGTCATTATTTGCTGGCACGGTTGGTGTTGCGGTTGATGATTGACAGCTGCGTGTCGCAGATTCGATTCCCGCACGGCACAAAAATTTTTGTATGTGTAGGTCATACAAATTTTGCAGTGGGAAATTATCACTCCTGGGTGGAGTGAGAGGAGTGTTAGACTTTTACTGACTAAAACCCACGTGTGTTCCGTCAGATGCCCTTGGCGTTCCAAGGTCACGGTAATTTTTTCGTACGATTCCGCAACTCTTGCAGAGTCCTTCGCTTATGCTAAATATTAGTTATACACCACTAATTTTTAATTAGTACAAATATTTAAAGGGCTTATTAAAAAAGGTCTTGTTATTATCTAAGTAAAGTATGAATAAATAATATTCATAAACAGCAAAGTTATTAGTGTTTGTTTATATCCCAAAATGTCACTCAATTTATGGAAATATTGTACAGGCTATTGATTATGAATGAATAAATGGCTATCAAAATGGAAAAAAACCATTGCGCGTGTATTTTCTAGTAGCAATTGTTATGAATGATTGATTCAGTTATGAATTTACCAATAATTATGACAAATTTTCGTGGACAATTTGGGATATCGTTTTTTTTTTACTTTTGACTACACAAATGTGATCAGTAACGGGTACGGATAGAGCACCAAATTTTTTTGTACTAATTAAAAAATATTGGTGTATACGATTTAAAAAAGAAATGTCTCGCATCCCAGTGGGGGGAAAACTAAATTAATTCCTAAATTACTCCTGTATCTTGGGTACGTTCACGAATATGTTAAACTCACATACACAAGACTCTCAGACCCGGAACAACTATCTGTAGACCTTACAAATATTATTCCGCGCGGGAGCCGATCCCGCAACCTGCAGCGCTGCAGCCAATCGCTTGACCACTGCTTCTTCTGACTGTAGTGATAAATGATGATGAATTCAATACGTTTCATACACGAGGAAGTGTGAATATATCAGATGACGTTCAACGGTCCGGACTAAACGTTTCGCTTCGTCGTTTATACCGCGTACATCGAAGGACTGGAACAATTTGCCTGCTGCGGTCTTCCCG
The DNA here is from genome assembly GCA_905147345.3 of Mythimna impura. Taxonomy (NCBI): domain Eukaryota; kingdom Metazoa; phylum Arthropoda; class Insecta; order Lepidoptera; family Noctuidae; genus Mythimna; species Mythimna impura. Next base: position 3,133,382 of record LR990344.1, read on the forward strand.
TCCAACTATAATTTAGGTGTCTTCAGGGCTAGAGTGAATAGACTCTTAATAAACTAGTGCGCCTCACCATCAATGATTGCGTCACTGCTTACCATTAGGTGGGATCGCAGTCAAGCACTGGTTTATATCAATTAAAAAGAAAAAAAATGACGTCATATTTATTTATTTCAAAAATTTACACTACCCTTACAGGCTAGACCCAATGCGATATTGTAGTTTCCTTAAATAGTGCCACTGTTTATACCGTAGCTTATTTTATATATAGTACTCAAAGCACACGGAGTTTCCTTGCGTGATCGAATCAGGAATGAGGATATCCGCAGGAGAACCAAGGTTACCGACATAGCACGAAGAATCGCCAAATTAAAGTGGCAATGGGCAGGGCACATTGCTCGCAGAACAGATGGCCGTTGGGGCCGAAAGGTTCTGGAATGGCAACCACGTACCGGAAGACGTAGCGTTGGAAGGCCTCCTACAAGGTGAACCGATGACTTGATAACGATTGCGGGAGTTCGATGGATGCGAGACGCACAGGACCGTTCATTGTGGCGACACTTGGGGGAGGCCTATGTCCAGCAGTGGACGTCTTTCGGCTGAAATGATGATGATGATGATGATGACTCAAAGCACAAGAGAATATGTCGACGTCAACGGCCATGAGGTTGAGAGTGCGGAGCGCACTTGTCAGCGGCGCCTTGTGCAGCAGGTTAGTTCGTGGAAGCGGCACCGCCTGCAGCTGCGGTTGTCGACGCCAACCAACATACCCGTCCGGCTCGACCAGGTCCACCCTTTGCAATATGTCTGCGTTGTGTATCTTTCCTCTAATTATCTTAAAGATATAAGTTACGAGTGTGAGTTGTCTCGTGACCCTCAGTTTATTATATCCGACCATACCCAATAATATAAAGTCATGATACACTCCACACATTATGAACTAGCCCTAACTATCAAGCTGAAGCTGCCTTTGTTTGAGTTTTGTATGCAGTACGCCTAAGCTGTGTTGTTGGCAACTTTACGCCACTCGGCGGTTGCGGAGATTTTTTTTTTGCTGGTGTTGCGACTTTTTGATTTATGATTGGTTTTTAGGCGTAAAGTAAGAAGCGTAGAGTTTTGAACTGTTTACCAAGCCACATAGACATTTCACAAAATAATTATGTCGTTATTTATAGTATACTGTATGGATCAGAATGTTGGGATGTGAAAAAGATGGATGAAAAAAAATTGCATGTAGCGGAGATGAGAATGTTGAGCTGAATGTGTGGTGTGACGATAATGAATAGAGTGAGAAATGAGTATATTATAGAAATATTGAAGGGGAATCGTATATGTCATTTGCGTATGGTCATGTGAAGAGGTGGAATGAAACGCATGTTACTAAAAGAGTTATGAGTATACATGTAGATGGATGGAGAGGGAGAGGGATGCCAAAAAAAAGATGGATGCATTATGTGAGGAGTGATATAAAAGAAAAAGGAGTTAGTGATGGCACTAGGACGAAACTACTACTAAAAAAAATACTTTTTTTGTGATTCGGAAAAATCTTCGTAACTCAATTCGGGAATTGAACTGTTTTCATATGTAAGTTTGTACGGAACCCTCAGTGCACGAGTCCTAGTCGCACTTGCCCAGTTTTTTATTACTGATAGACTCCCGCTTGATGCACGCATGCCTAGAAGTAACCTATTCACTCTTGACATATTAGACCCCGTTAGGCTGTGGGATTGTCCAAAGAGTCACCGCGGAGCTGTAACGCAAATGGTAACTGAAAAAACAACTCAACATCTCTAGGCGAGAGCTACTCAATATCTAGAGCAGTGGTGGCCGAGTGGTGACGGCCCCGACTTACGATTTGTGTGTCACGGGTTTAAACCCAGCCAGGCGCATTACTTTGTGTAATATATTTCATCACCACTGCTCTCAAAACGGTGAAGGAAAACATCGTGAGGAAACCGGCATGTCCTAGAACCAAAAATTCGAAGACATGTGACATTCACCAACTTGCACTGGACCCGCGTGGTGGAATAAGGCTCATTCCCTCTCCCAGAGAGAGAAGGACTGAGTCCCAGCAGAGGAAATATTAAAAAAGGCTGATTATGCTTATATTATTATCTAAAGGCTCCCGCTTGGCCGCTATCTCATCCGATGATGTGGTGGACGATGAAGCACACTTGCTTAGAAGTAACCTATTCATTTTGTTTTTATTCAAACGATCTGCACTCTTTATTTTAAATATAGGTACTATAATTTCACGTACTGTATGTTTATCAGACACCGCAAACTTAAATATCTTTAGACATAAAAATGAATAGGTGTTAAAAAAAAAACTCAAAAACGGCTGGACCGATCTGGCTAATTTTGGTCTTGAAATATTTGAGATAGTTCAGGAAAGGCTTAAATGGTCAGAAAAAATGGAAAAAATTACAAAAAAAAAATCATTCGAATACAACGCCTTCTCTAATTAAAATGTCATTATGAAATTAATTATGCTGTTCTGGTAATGCCAGTAGATGACGTTATCCTTACTATTAGGCGGTACGAAGTTCGGCGGGTCAGTTAGTTAACTATAAATACTTTTATACTAAACCTAACTATGTACATATAATACAAAGACACAAAATACACTCAGGCGTCGAAGTACTCCTCCACATCGCTGTCATACGGAAATGTGCCCAAAAGGCTGGCAGCATTGCATTCTGACACCAGTGTTAATAATATTGTCGAACTATTGAATTGAAAGCTATTTCGATTGCGAATGTCTTACGTAATTAAATTAGCAGTTTTAAAAGCCTTTGCTGTTAGAAATCGTTATCTAAATCAATATTTGCTTGATTGACCACAAGCGAAGAATTTATCAATTTTTTTATGGAGCTTACACAGTACGTGTTGCTCAACAAGTGTGATTAGAGCAAGCATCTTCCTGGGCTCAACTGTTCCATTCCAGACCTCATTTATTTGTTTTATGTCACACTAGTTGTACCCCGCGGTGTCACCCGCGTCTATAGAAGTGTGATGTTCTGTATACGATAGCCTTTCTCGTCAAATGGGCTACGAGTATCTATGACAAAAATAATTTATCAACTCTTCAGCTTTATCTAATATATAAAATTCTCGTGTCACGGTGTTCGAACTTGAACTCCTCCGAAACGGCTCGACCGATTCTCATGAAATTTTGTGAGCATATTGAGTAGGTCTGAGAATCGGCCAACATCTATTTTTTTTTTTTTTTTATTTATATGGCAGAACAACGTTTGCCGGCTCAGCTAGTAATATTATATAGTACAGATAAGATCGACATGAAGAGATTGGTTCACAAATTTTTTTCATCTTTTTTTTTCTAGTTTTTTCAGTGTAAAGTCTCCGCCCACGAGTCTTTCCAGACATTCTTTCCCCTCGCTGGCTTTTCATTACATTTTTACTCCGACTCTACAGTTATTTCTAAATATCTATCTATACTGCTTATACCTAGAAAATTTCCGTCAAAACATAATTAAAAAGCAAAGAAGAAAAGGTCTCAGGTTTCAATAACAGCGGGGCTACCTTAATAAAGTTTTAGTTCACCAATAACTTCCACGTTATCGAATTAAATCCAAAAAAAAACAAGGAGAATCACTATAAATGTTCCTTTTTTTCACTAAAACGGACATCTTATAAACGAGTCCAAAAATAGAACGAAACGACCTTTAAACGTTCAGGGCTGTCGCACTTTTTTTGTAGTACCAGTATTTTTAATTTATGTTAATTTAATGCAGTTGTTTTTTTTATTATTATGCACGTAAATGCTAACGGGATAAGAGATCTTTTAATTATGCATGTAATTTTGGTGTTCTTAAATGTAATTGAATGAGATAAACTTAAAGTTCACACAACCGATTGAACACGCTATTTGATTTGTTCAAGTGATAGTTTCAACGTTAAGTACGTGATTAGACTTGAGAGGTATTAACATGTTATTTACTCATTACCATCCCTAATTACATACTCGTATATATCAGTTCCTCCAGTTCTATTTATAGGGTAGGTTAAAGCTGGGAAGAGATTCATTAGGAAGTCTACAACATTATCTTACGATCGCGTGTATTTTAATAAAATTATATAATTCTAATTTTTAAAACTTAAGCTTAAATGGTTTAACTGTAGTCTTGTTTTTAGTGTTATATCACTCTGTATTCTGTGAATGCTGGTTAACCTGTAATTGGCGACTGTGTAAGACTGAAACTAACTATACCTGCAAAATGCTGTTCACAGGAGCTGTTGTTTTTACCTTAATATATAAATATTTTCAGCTTTCATCAGTGAAAGCTCCCTCAGACTAATAGAAAGAAATACAAGAAATAGTTCCAAAATGAAGTCTTAAGCTCCGCGCAAACGGGCCACCGACCACAGCCACAGCTGTCGCGCGCTACCGCCACATTTGTAACAGTGTCAGAAGCAAGCGACAGGCACCGGTGTTCGGAAGTCGCCACATTTTATAATATATTGGTGATGCGTGCGATACGTAGAACGTCTAACGGTTAACTGCGCGGTGGGTGGAGCAGAGCATCAGTGGTGGGTGTCGGCGTTTGTGTGGCGTAGCGATCACAAGTGGTGAGTCATGGATACTGCTGTAGCGAGTGGCCGTCACCGGCTACACGTGTGCGGCGCGTCTATAAAAAATATACGAAAAGGTGTGTTAAGTCGCTGTCGCTGGCCACCAGTGGCTGTGGTCGGTAGCCAGTTTGCGCCGAGCCATTCATATATCATAGCTCGGCGCAAACGGCGAACGACGGTCTCTGAAAAAGCGTTGTCGCAATAACACATCGCATTTATCTGCGAGAGCAACTTAACATTAGACGAAAGTGATGAGAACCGAACAAATAATGTTCTATTTTTTTTAATGTGCTTAAAAAAATTGGATTTAAAACATTATTTGTCACAAAATAAAATAAAACTTAACCGTAGCAACCCTACCCATAGTTCTACTTTTATACCGGAGTGTGCGGTAGAGATAGTGACAGTACAGTTTTATAGCACATTGAACAATTTTAACGTGGTAGTTAGTTCCACGCAGGTTCTCCTTCCGGCCTTGTTGGAAAATATGTGCCATCTATTTTCAGTTCAGACACGTAGGTAGTTGAGTGAAATGGAAAATCATCATGATTTTAGCCAAAAGAGAATTTTCAGCAGTATTTAACTAGTTTCTAAGTTTTGCCGACTGGAAAAAAGAACATTATTCCAAGGTAACATACTCCCTGGATAAAAAGTTCATTCAAATCCAAATATCTCCTTTCATTATCTTCTTATAACGTTCAGATATTTCTAAATGTGAATTCAATTATTTCTTTTTAGTTTTTAGGGTTCCGTACCTCAAAAGAAAAAAATTGAACCCTAATAGGATCACTTTTTTGTCCGTCCGTCTGTCAGTCTGCCTGTCTGTCAAGACCCTTTATCTCAGGAACGCGTGGAGGTATTTAAAATTAAAATCATATACTCAGGTCTGCGGTTCCTTGAAGCTGTGAAAGATCAAACTTCTGAGTTAACGAAAAAATAACTTACGGCAGTTTATGTCGCAAAAAACGTGTGTTTCGAAACTCTCAAGAGAATCAAAATTCATAGGGTACTTCCTGTTGACCTAGAATCCTGAAATTTAGTATGAAGCAGGATCTCATAGCACAAATGTAGGAAAAAATCTGAAAACTATAAATTTGTAATTACGTCACAAAAATAAAACTTTTTTTGTGATTCGGAAAACTCTTCGTAACTCAATTCGGGAATAGAATTGTTTTCATAGGTAAGTTTGTACGGAACCCTCAGTACGCGACTCCGAATCGCACTGCCCGATTTTTTTGTTATTGATAGGCTTGCGTTTGACCACTATATCTCACCGAATCGGATGGCATTCGATGATGTGGTCGACGATGGAGCACGCTGACCTAGAAGTAATCTATTCGCTCTTAGACCCCTAGGTTGTAGCTATCAGGAAATACAGATTCCGGCAGGGAATTCAATGAAAAGAATAAATAATGGTCCATGTGTCCAACATTAAACACATTACTAAATAGTCAAGAAGACTTTTCATTTATCAATCATTATAATTAAAGATTATCTACAACGTTTTGAAATTTCCGAATTCCCTAAACACAGGCCCAACACGTCGGCCATATTGAAATTACAGCCAATCGGAGGCATATATTCAGTAACGAAGCCAATCGACCGGAATCCCCACGAGCCCGTACCAGATATCTAATATCAAATTATATTTATGATCCAACCCGATCCTTGATTTATGTTTCACGGTTTTTTTTTTACACGTAATTATAACTCGGATTTTTATTTATTTGGACTTAGGAAAGAGGATTCTTGAATATAGGTTACTAGGTAACTTCTGTCAGCTGTTTCGTCCACGTGAAATATGTAGGTATATATTTCATGCGGTTTTTAAAAAAAGTTTGTGACTTTCATGCAGTGATTCGAAAGAAAGTCGCACACTTTTTTTGCACAGAACGTGAGTCAGTGACAATAGCATCCTGAAAACAGTGGTTGAGAGTCCTTACTCCCCTATTCTGAGGAACTTTGTGGAGAGAATTGTCAGGTAGTTTACTGCTTGCTGTATTGTAGGAGAACCCCTTGGTTCTCCTACAATACAGCAATTGTAGGAGAACCAAGGGGTTCTTGGTATTTTGTATTGTAATGTGGAATATTTAAAAAAAATATTCCACATTACAATACAATTCCACCAGTCGAAGCTATCGTTGCGCGGTTGGCGATAAAAATATATTTAAAAATGCAATTTATATGTGTACCTAAACAGCTAAAGAGAATAAAATAATAATAATTTTATTTTAAAAAGACAACAATCATGTTACCATGGATTAGTAAAATATCTTTCAATATAACTTTCTCAAATTATTTCATTACCTGGTAATGTACCTAGCCTTAAACTAATATTGCAACTCACATTCGAACCAGAACTAAATAATTGAAAAGACAAACAAGTTGCGTTTACTAGGAAGAATCAGCTTCAAGCATTCACGTAACTAAACTAACTAATACACCAGTATTTACAACACCTAGATAAGTTGCTAATGAACCAATATTTTGTTTACAGGTACATATTATCACTGAGGAAAATATACCTGGTATCAGCGGATCGCTAATGTACTACTATCAGTATTATAGTAATTTGCACTAAGGGTGTAGCGACATCTATGGCGTCACATAAGAACTAATCCTGCATCGCGCAATTAAAGTTCTCCGCGCGTTTAAAACATATAGAACAGCCTGAAATTATCTATCGGGCAGTTGTCCACCAGACATAACACCCGTCTGGCCGGATGATCCTCCCTTTGCAACGGAGGTTTGCGGGACTTTACACACTGTTCCGCATATCTCCAAAAGGGTTAGGTCACAGCGAGACGCGACGCGAGGATGCTTGAAAAGGTCAGATGCTCCACATTGGTGCCGCAAGGTGCCTCGTAGTAGAACGGGTAACCTGGGTAGCTCTGTCGTTTTGCTCGCTTAAGCCGTAGAAGATGCAGGTGGTTATGCAAGCCGAGCAGGAAAGGAGGTGGCGCATATCCTGTGCAGAAGCCCCACACTGGCACTGTGTTTATTTATTTTTGGACTAACACATAACAATAAATTCAATCCAACCTACGCTCTTTCAGTTGTTTTGCAACTTCAGGCATTTCAATTTTATTACTATCTGATATTATGTATCATTTATTTTCAGATCATGCACTAAAATGGATATGACAATATCAATTTGCCGTATTGATATCAGTGTAGGCGGGCATGATCTAGATTTTGGTGAGGAAACTTCTATTTAGGTTTATTGTTATTTTCAAGGAACAATCAAAAATCAATCAAATAAAAAAAAAATCCATTCATTTTTCAATTTAATTAGTTTATGTATTGTATATATATAAATAGTACACCACGAACTACCTGCGTATCTTTTTTCTCCTTCTCTGTCAAATCCATCCAAAGGTTGTCTGTAAAAATCGCTTTTAGCGATAAGACCGCCCATTGTGACACCCTATTAATTTTAAGTTCCTAATGTAATTTGTATTTTTGGTGTACAATAAAGAATATATCTATCTTTCTATCTATCTATTAATGGCCAACTAGTTTAAAGATTTAAAAAAAAAATAGTTAAATGAAACAAAACACTAATTTAGGATATCTGAATTCCCTGCCAGAGCTGCAAAGCTGCTCGGAAGTTACCGTGGGCCTCGTAAAAGGGTAACTGAAGAAACAATTGGGTTTTAATCAGTAAAGGTCAGATCTTTCGCTGCATCCAGAGCGGAAGGATTCATTTGATGATTTTCCATATAAACATAGAATGTCTGATTTTTATTAAAAAATTGAAGTTGAGAATGTATAACTAATTCTACCTTAGCCAAAACTCTGTCAAACTATGCCATTAAAGAAGAATTATCCATGTTTGTTATGTCAACTCTAAATTGTCAAAAACCAAAGTGTTGTTAGGATAAACGACATAAAAATCGTTCTCAACCGTTTGATATTGGTTCTTCTGTACGAATATTTTCTGTCCTTATAACAATAAGAAAAAAAAGTCACTGCAAAAAAAGTAAAAATATAATCAATTTTCTTAAAGATATTTATAACAAAAATGTTGAGGTTGTGCCTATAATTACAACGAACGCATTGCACAAGAGGCGTGGCAAGGACGCCGGCCGCTCGCGAGCGACACATGCCTGCATTATGCAAGTGTTACACATTTTAATGTTTTTCGCACACAAACACACGTGTTCGTGGGTAGCGAAGGAATTTGGCCGAAAGCCTTCCTACGCTTTTGCCTTATATTGTTTAGTTATGTTTATCTATATTAGTGTACTATGCCTATTTCCTTTTTAATCAAATTTATTTGACTAGCCCGTTGGTCTAGTGGTTAGTGGCTCTGACTGCTTTTCCTGTCAGAAGGTATGGCCTTAGCGGGCTTCGGCCCTGCTAGGCCTCTACTGTTTTGTCAATCAATCAAATCATTTATTTGCTATAAATATGGTGCAAGGGTTGTTATAGTGACAGTTATAGACCGAGACATATTTCACTTAAGTTACAGGTATTAAAAAACAAAATTTATAAATACACGAATTAATGAAAATTGTGGATACAAATCCAAAAGTGAAAGAGTAACAAACGTACTCTCTCTCTCACACACACACACATACATACAAGCATTTGCCTTTATAATATTAGTGTAATAAAGAAGTACCCACATAATACGCACAAGTATTTTTAAGTAATCTAGGTATTGCAAGAACGCCTTGTAGCATATTATAATTTTTCCTATCACAGGCAATCTACAGTTGCTTCATCAATATATCAACGATAATTCCGTCATTTTATTGAACCTCATTATTTATTACAAACAGCAAAAAGGCATTAAGATCACATAACAACGCAAATATTACGATTTTGCCCGAGAAAGTCACATTTGCATACAATGGGTTATTATAAGATTATTGGACTAGAACAAACTATGTTATTGGAAACATTTTTTTTTTTTGTGTGTGCACACGAATGTTGAAATATATGAATGGATTAAAAATGGTAATATTTGACATTTGCAAAAACTACATTATTTATTTTTCGTTTATTTAAACGGAACAATGACATAAAATTTGTTTTTGTATATTTAAATCTAATTTATGGACATTGTTGTTTTTATTTAATGAAATTTTAATTTATTGACCACTTTATTATTTTTTTAAATCCTGTGATTATTTTATAAGTTTTAATAATTTAAATTTTATTGTAAGTATAAAGGTACTATTAAAGATAAATGCAGTTTTAACACATAAAATATTTAATTACAACTTAAAAACTATTCAAAAGTGTAGCACCGTGAAAAGGGGCGTGTATTCTCCATTCGATTCAAAAATGCTAGTGCAGTGGCGATAAGGCTTGACGACAATAGGGATGCGCTCATTTAACGACTTTTTAGTCTAACAATACCTAAGTTTAATTTTATTTTATAGTTCTGCAAAATAACACCTTGTTTTAATAGAATCAATTGTAATATCATCACACTAAAATTATAAAGGTTTAGGTTTGTATCTATTACCCCATCACACTAAAAAAAATTGGACACGCCGTGAAAACAGCGATAATATTTATCTTTGAGTTGAAGAGGCGCCAAGGTGTCCTCACCTTGCGCATGACACAGGTCCTCACCGGACATGGTAACATGGTAAGTTCGGAAGGTTCTTGTTTCGAATTCAGGCGAAGGAAGTAACGCCCGGGTGTCACCATTGCGCGAACTGCCCGGACAACACGGTGGCACATATGGTGAAGTCGATCGGCGACGGCTTCCACTCGCGCTGGGCCCTGGTTCAGGCCATAGTCTGGATCGATAGGGAATGGGATGCGGTCACATCCTTATGCGGCCGACTCCTTTGCTAGCACCTTGGTTAGCTCTTGCTTGTAAGGGAACGTACGTCTCCTATAGCGATCTCCGGCCACCTTAGGCTGGCGGAAGACGAGTAGAGTATATACGAGATAGGTAGCTCGCCGTCAGCTCTTCCTATAAGAACCGAAACCGAGTCATCGACGGCGCGCGTGGAACACTACATGCACCTCAAAGAGATGTCAGCAAACCGTAGGCGCCCCACAGGGCTAGGCCATGGAGAAAAGTATGAAAGGGATACTCGTGGTCCTTAAACGTTCTGAAACGCCCTCTCACTCCACCCTAGGACGAGAGAAGTCATTAGATGATTTTCCACTTCAAAAAGAAACATAGTTGGGACAAGGCTAGGTAGATAATGATTAATCTCAAAATAAAATCAAAACGATGAGTTAACAGCAAAAAGATTTAAACTCACGTGATATATCTTTTTTATAAAACCCATTAAATCGAGAGCACGTTTAAATATGGGCAGGTAAACCGTTTTTATCGATATTTATTATTTAACATCGATTAGCATACGGCCTTGATATTACATATACACCTCACACACATAATTATTGAACCTACATGGACGCTCACAAACGTATATAGTTGTCTGGCTAAAGATTGAGCAGACAGAAACGACGTGACATCTTGACAACGATTTTTTTTTTTATCTATACATGCGGCAACGGCATAGAGCAGTGGTGGTCGAGTGGTAACGGCCCCCGACTTACGAGTTAGGTCGCGGGTTCAAACCCAGCCAGGCACATTACTTTGTGTAATTTATTTCATCACCACTGCTCTCAAAACGGTGAAGGAAAACATCGTGAGGAAACTGACATGTCCTAGAACCAAAAAAATCGAAGACATGTGACAGTCACCAAACCGCACTGGGACCGCGTGGTGGATTACGGCCCATTCCATCTCCTAGAGAGGAGGTCTGAGTCCCAGCAGTGGGAAAATTAAAAGGCTTTTTATGCTATGCGACAACGTGTCAAGCCAAGTTCAAGCCAAAAAAGATCTGGCGAGTAGCACCCGTGTAAACGCCCAGTTTTTACATAACAAATCAAATCAAATAGTGTTATTGACACACACAATTATTACATTATTTGCACAGCATTTGAAGCCCTGACTTTTGAGCTAGATCGAAACCTGTCGGTGTCTTCTCCCATTAGTGTCGCTTAAATAATTATAATCGAATTGACTTTTCCTACCTTCTTAGATATAATTCAAAAAGAAAAACACGTTTGAGAATAAAAAAATAAAATAATAAAAACAATACTAATAATAGTCGATAGTCGTGTCAGCCAATGGCTTAATAGCCAGGAGCCTCGACTAACTGACTAACACCTTGATAGGCTTTCGTTAGGCGGCTGGATCAAGGGCTTGATTCAGAAAGCAGTACTTGTGGACACGGCTCGTATAGTTAGTAGTTTCCTTTCTCTGGAGCCCTGACCGCCAGTAGCTTAGACCCTGTTCCCGATACCGATGGGATACTATTTTTTTATTATAACGGAACAATACTAATAAAAAGAAAAGAAAAACCTCAAGATCGTGAAGTGTTGATCATTGTGTAAATGATGTGTTGATGTTTGACATATCTACAAATCATATTTGAGTAAACGATATATCATCTTGTTATAAGTAAGTTATTGTTTAATATTCTAAGGTTCTATTCTTCTAAATATTTGTTTTACTGGTAAGATTATAAGTTCTTATAATTAATTTCAGAATTATCTACAGAACTTGGCACCCATTTAGATCTCAATTATTTTACCTGTGAAGTCGACAACCACACCATTTTATTATATTCAACTTACCTCCCATTTTCATATTTATGTTTTTGTTGAGGTTTTTCTTTTATGATTGCTGTCGTATCATCGTTACACTGTTGCATTGGGTCTGTCTGCGGGAGCCTTCAAGCTAACTTATCTTCTAGGTAAATTGATAGGTAGACAGCTTGTGGGCGAAGTATTAATAACAACACCAGCCCTTGCAAAGGGCAAAAACCTCTTCTTATACAGGGGAGAAAGAATCGGAAACCACATTTATAGTAAACAAACGTGGTCGTAGTGTTGTTTGGGTTTCCTCTTGCACCGTATCTTGCCTTACTCATGTTACACAAATTACGTGTATCGTGTATTAAATCAAACACGGTGGGTAATCGGTGCAGACTGACTTTTATTTTCTAATTGACGTTGTGGTTCAATACAAACGTGTAATTCACATACTAGTGCCTAGATGTCGTTAGTAGTCATAATTATTTTGATACAACTACTTAATAATTACAACATCGTGAACCTTTTCGGGTGCTGCAAAGTAAACGAGAGGAAGATGGCTTTAATTTGGTGTCGATCATGTAATGTTTCAATGTCTGAAAACGTCATATTAACACTAAATTCTCTGACATCCATTTCGTTATTAACGTTAACATATAATACATATACATTAGTTTATCTACATATATAAAAGGAGAAACTAACTGACTGACATATCAACGCACAGCCGAAACTACTGGGACTAGGAGCGTGAAATTTTTCACAAGGTTTCTTCCTAAGACGTAGATCACGCACAGCCAAAACTACTGGGACTAGATACCTGAAATTTTGCACAAGGCTTCCTCTTATGACGTAGGCGAGCACTAAGAGAGGATATTTCAAAATTCAACCCCTAAAGGGATGAAACGGGGGTCCAAAGTTTGTATGGAGGAACCTACTTTCACGCGGGCGATGCCGCTGACAGAAGCTAGTCTAATATAAAAAGGAACCAGAAAGTACACACAAATTAATATATAGCAAATATCGTTTATACCCAACAGATAGAGAAGTTTGTAAAAGCTATAGTAAAATATACCAAGTCTCACGCTTTTAAATCTGTTAGATTTATTAAAACGTTCTTTTGATAGGACGATAAAGCTCTAAAGTGGCTTTTTAGAACGTTTAGAGCAATTAAGTATGTGTGCGAATGAGGAAAAATCTCTTTTGTAAATCAATGATATTATGTGTGATATGTGACGATAGAAAAAGAAACGGTTTTATATGCGAGCTTAGGTTTTATACCCACTACGTTAAAAAGTATTTATAGAAAAGAAAGTAAAAAGTAAGTAGTAAGTAAAGTATTATTTTTGTATTATTCGGTGCCAAGATTCATTAAAATCTGTTCAGACGTTCGAAACATACAGACTTTATCAATGTGGTAATGTTAATAGGTGTACGATGGTTTTGGTCTTCTGAGTCGAATTTGTAAATAATTTTTAACTACCGTGGCACGTATTCATCATCATCATCATCATCACTTCAGCCGAAAGACGTGACTGCTGGACATAGGCCTACCCCAAGTGTCGCCACATTGAACGGTCCTGTGCGTCTCGCATCCATCGGACTCCCGCAACCGTTACCAAGCACACGTTACGTGACTTTTTTTAGTCAGTAAAAGTCTGACACTATCCCCCGCTCCACCCAAGAGAGGGGGATGTCAACAGATGATAATATTCCCACCCGAAAAAAAAAAGTTATGTGGCACGTATTAAAGTTATGTATTGTGTTTTTTATATATATGCCTTTATATAGTTTGATTAATTTGTTAGCAGTACACCGCAGACTACCTACCCCCTGTATTGCTTATTGTTTGAATTGTGTATGGTAAATAAAAATCAAAATATTAAAGAAATTAAAATTCTAGATATGAATGTGCGTTAGGTTAATGATATCTAAAGAGACTTATAATGACACATATAAATAATATTGTCCTATTTAACCAAATTGTCTCGCTCTAATTACTATTTCGATTAAGTTAAATGTCAATACTATTATAATAAATAAGATTAAAATTTATGGCTTCTATAAATAAGCTAGTTAACGTTCGTTGTTAGCCGATGTTGTATAAAATCGTAAAGTTGTGAGGAAATGAAAATTATGGTATGGTATTAAATGTATGATTTATTAGTACATAGATATTTTAATTTAATTAAATTAGTCATTAATTGTATCAGTAAAGGGTAGTGTTATGATCAAAGGTCGGAATTAGGTAGAGTTAAACATGTACTTACACCGATTTCATACAGCGAAAGAATAAAGTGGATATGCCTCAAATCCCGTGAATAATTTTAACGAGCAGACTGTTTTTTTATGACACTGTCAGAAATATAGCAGAAAAAAGTTTCTTCCTGCATTAATGATGAGGAGGAGGAAGTGTATAAATTTGTTAACCTTACCTTAGTTGACGTAGAGAGATCATTTCAATGAAAAATACTAATAAAAATTGTAGGTTAATTATTTTTTGTTTTATTTGTCTTATCAATCTTTGAGGTTTTTATTATTATTCATTTGTAATATTGTTGGCCACACGGGATTTTTCATTAGAAACCCCGGGAAGATCCATATTAATATTAACACTTCGATGCAAGTACGTGAATAACTCTTTAGGTAGAGTTCCGACCCCTGGTTATGATAGATAGGGGGAGTATGGAGTATTTGCTTCGGCATTACATATACTAAAATTGTAACGATACAGGGAAGATGACCATGGCCCCTAAGCAAAGATAACACGCAAAATCGTGAAGCGCTCCACATTTTTATAGCTACCGTAGGTGTGGGCTTACGGACGACGAGCAATGGCTAGCTCGCCGTCCGGTCATCCTGTAACCGTCCCCGACCGAGCCCGAGTCGTCGACGGCGCGTAATGTTCCACGCATGGCTCAAAGAGATGTCAGCAAAACCGTAGGGGCCCAGCAAAGACGAAGCCTACTGGGGCCATGGGTATACTTCCGAAAGGGAGACCCGTGGCCCTGGAACGCAAGGGCAAAGAAAGAACATAGGTATGGTAGGTTTTACTCAGTAAAAGTCTGTCACGCCTCCCGCCACGCCCTAGAGCGCGAGAAATCATTGGATGAAATCCCACATTAAAAAAGGGGAGAATGGGAGAAGAAAATATCGACCAACCCCAACAACAACAACAACAATAATATGTAATAGGGGGAGGAAGATGATGATTATTATTAGTTCATCCATCACCGTCCGATATAATTTAGGTGTCTTCAAAGCTAGAGTGAATAGGCTCTTAATAAACTAGTGCGCTTCATCATTACCTATTACATCATTGCTTACCATCAGGTAGGATCGCAGTCAAGCACTAGTTTATATCGTATTAGCTTTAGCAGACTCTATCCGTTTCTTATGACATTTTCTTTTATTTTTAAAAGACATGGATTTACATTCAATCACTATTTTTGTAGGCGGTAGCTGAGCTCGATTGCCGTGGTCACGGTCAAAGATACAATAATCTCTTTGGCGCCAATAGGAATCAAATAATCACAACTATAAAGCGACCATTAAACCAAGACCCTATAAAGTGGCACTAGTTGTAACTGAAATAAGAAACTGTCACTCAAGTTCAATATGTATTCTTTTATTTCCATATTCCATCGTGGACCTACATATTTTGGTCAAGTTTCATAGTTGCTGCTTCAATTATTTTTTTTCAGCTACTGAGACTGGGTGGTTACTGGCCAGGACATGAACGATTTATTGAAATTGCTGTAATAAAATAACTTTATTAAATCCAGACAATAATGTTAATAAATAAGGGCGTGGTGTCTGTCAAATTATTATTTGTTACTGGTCTTATCGAATTAATCTTTATTGAGAATGGGTATTGAAAGTATCCACTATCGATTAAAATATAATTGAGTAAAAAATATACAGGTATTTATTAGGTTAGCAACTTTGATTGGATTATAGTTATTATGTTTTAGGTGATTTTTTTTTGGCAATACGATGACAGTTTTATTCGAATATTTAGCATTAATTTCTAGTGATTTATAATCTTTATATTAATGTCTTTAACTAAAGTCAAGACACCCTTTTGGGTGAAAAATCTCAAAAAATGCAAGGTAATAAATAACGTATAGATACAGATTCGTCGTACTATAGGGTGGATGCCGTATGTTTTGTTTTGATTCATAAATAGTGGGTTTTCGTCGGTAAAAGTCTGACATCCTCACTGGCTCCGAGTTGAGTTAATGTTTTGAGTTCGGTGAAAAACTGTTATTTACTTAGGGTACTTAAATGTATGACAGAAAGTCTTCCACACGACTTATGTGCTCTAGCCAACACTCTTTAGATAACTTCAGCATATCATTGCCCAATAAAGGCAACAGCCACAAGGATACAATGTTATCACAAAAAAAAAACTTTTCCACACGCAAAACCGCAGCCATTACCTAGTCTCACATAAAAAAGCATAAACCCATACATATATGGTATGGAAAAATAGTTTGGTAGTGGTCGGGTACCTTTCAAATTGCTATCAGGGTCAACCGGCCTCTCGTTATCACTGCGCCGTTTATCAGTGCAAGCCTACGTGCGCTTGCGCAACTCGCCGTGCGCAAACGTTTAACGGCCTATCGTTTAAAAAAAGAACAGTGTTTTTTTTGTAATTCTAATGTAAGCGTAGTAAGGCTTTGAGCAGTTGTTTATATGAATAACTGGTTACTGTTAGATGGTATTATCTCACTGCAAAAGCCTCTTTCTATGACTGCCGCCTTCTTCGATTCATATCTTATGTAGACCACTGAGGCCTTATCATGGCGTGTTAAAATGTCATTCGTGTGAACGAGAAAAAGAGATGGAGCTATACACCCTGTGGTGTGAGGGATTTGGGTTTATGAATGAAACAACCAAATTATCAGTAAGTAGGCGCAACTTCAGAATGACGTCTGCTCGTTTTCGGGAACAGATCGAGTGTACCCACGACGCCACACCTCAGCTGGTCTACATTTAATGTGTATATATATGCATCTCTCGGAATACCCTCACGCATAAGAAACCTTCTCTCATTCAACGCATTCAAAACCCAGCTTAGTCATTACTTAATCGCCAACCAGACACTACTCGAAAAATGAGTGCGTTGGGTGGGTCAAGTTTCGGGTAGTTTAGATTGTTTTGTGACGGATGTTGTCGAACCTAAATTTGTATTTAATTAAGTTTTAATTATTGTTCTCAAGTAAGCGACATGTTATGTTTTTATTGAGAATAAAGTTTCTTTAAACCTAAAAAAATCAAAATTCTGAGTTTACGAAAAAAAAAGATACGGCCGTTTATGTCGCATAAAACGTGTACTGCCAAGGAAATCAAAATTCATAGGATAGGTACTTCTCGTTAGCCTAGAATCCTGAAAATTGGCATGAAGAAAGGTCCTATAGCATAAGTATAGGAATAAATCTGAAAACTGTAAATTTGTTGTTACGTCACCAAAAAAACTTTCTTTTTTTATTTCACAAGTTTTATGTGAATGATCTCTCTAACTAATCTACTATTCCAACCCCGGCTGGAATAAATTTTTAGTAGCTTCACCAAATGTTGAATACATATAGACCAACAGCCAATATTTGCACCAACCTCGCATAAATACTGCCATTCCAATTACCTAGTTATCAAGTAACATTTTATGACAAGCACCATGCGTCGGCGCTTTGAACTCAAATAAGATCGTAAATATTATGGGATTGATATTGCCAACGGACTTAACTGGTTTAGTCTGAGGTAGTATAAAACCAAGTTACTAGAATTTTTCAAACGTAGTGGTAATATAGTGGATCAATTTCTTACGCGAAAGCATAAAATTTATTTCTTTGAAAATTGGTCCTTCCGACCCGGATTCCAATAAAATAGAATCGGTCCTTCGAGCCGGATCCCAAATGAACTGACGTGTTATATCAGGAAGTTTTATATTTGTACGAATGCATTTAGATCCCTCGGATGAAATCAGGGCCACATCAAGCACCGTGTGTAATAAAAGTAAATAAAGCCCATCTCACAAGTTGCTAATCTCAGCGAAATATCTTGAGTTCTCGACCGCCCTACCCTGATGTATGTACTCATATTAAACGTTATTACATTTTCTGTTTATAGGCGTACATTGCCGTCTTATCTGCGAACTATATCTTTACCTCGCCTCAGTCTAATGTGCAATCATTTATCACTAATAAACGCTTGGGTACGCCGACAAATTGTTCAGCCCTTGATTGACAAGACTTTACTAACTCGGCTTAAACGAAACTTTGGTTTACGATATACATTGCGCTTTATTCAATTTATTCACTTTTTAAGCTGATATTGTACGAGCCAACAATAAAATGTGCAAGCAGGTGTAGGTAATAAAGGGGGGAATGGACTCTTGTCCACATCACTGTCAGTGGGGGCAGTGCCCATAGACTTGACAGCATTGTTACGTTTAATGATCATGCTGAATTGTATTAAATAAGTCCAAAAAACTTGGTATGCCCTAATGAAGAGGAAGGATGAAACGCATGTTACTAAAGAGTTATGATTATACATATGGATGGAGAGGGAAAGCGTGGCCAAAGAAAAGATGGATGGATGGTGACAAAAGTGATATGAAAGAAAAGGGTGTTAGTGATAGCGTGGCAGGTGACACAACAGAATGGAAGAAAAAACGTGGTGCGCCGAACCTAAATAAAACAGGACAAGGACAGAATGATGATGGTGAAGTCTAAAAAACTTGATGAAAATTCGAACCATTTAATAGAATAATAATAATATTCCACAACGCCGTCTAGTCCCAAGCTAAGCAGAGCTTGTGTTATGAGTACTAGACAACTGATAAACAGACTTCTAATTCTAAATACATACAAATATAGATAAATAACACCCAGACACAGAACAAATAATCATGCTCATCGCACAAACATTTGTCCTGTGTGGGAATCGAACACACCCAGCAGCACTAGCCATATCGAGCAGTTAGGGCCACTAACCACTAGACCAACAGGCCAGTCAAACTCTTTAACAAGTAACTCCCAACAAAAATTCTGATATTTTCTGTCTACATTTTGATAAGAAAAAAGTTTCTCCACACTAGAAATGACTCCTGTATCGTAGGTTTTTTTTTTTCGGTGGGAAAATCATCCTATGACATCCCCCGCTCTTAGGCGGAGCGGGAGATAGTGTCAAACTTTTACTAACTAAAAACCCACTCCTGTCAACAAACAAACCTTTTGCCCCAGTAGGATTCGACCCTTCTGGGCCCCTACGGTTTGCTGACATCTCCTTGAGGCGCGCGTGGAACAGTACGCGCCGTCAACGACTTGGCCTCAATCCGGACGGTTACCGGACGATCGGACGGCGAGCCCGCGCCTGCGGTGGACCATACTCTGGTTGACGATGACGAGTGGGCAAGGGCCCTCTTAACAGCTCGTGATAGGGCCTCCTTATTTGTGCTAAATATTGATTTCGGTTAAATGTAAGCGGCGATGAATTGCGAAAATTGTTGTTGTTTTATGTTACAGTTTAATATTAACGTGTATTAACAATTTGAGTAATGGTAGCAGTTTCATAAAGCCAGGCCTGTGTGCTAACTAATAATATTGGACTATTTACATAATAATAGTTCTGGTGTTTAGTTATATAGTCATAGTCATAGTCATAGTAATTTATTGGTAAGGGATTCTTACAAGTCATTTATAGAATGTTACATAAAAACATAATATTATATTTGAAATGGCCTCCTTGGTGGTCGCAAACGCCACCAATGGACAGCTTCGAACCTCAGATCAAGAAAACTGTTATCGTGTGGATATACAAAAATTTATACGGCTGAACGGAGTTTTCATGCAATTCGGCACACGGGTAGATTAGGTATGTCCTTTTTTTGGTGGAAATTCATCAAATAACTTCACCCGCTCTAGGTGGAGCGAGAGAGAGAGTGTGTTAGACTTTTACTGACTAAAATCCATCTGTGTTCCTTCAGTTGGTCTTCGCGTTCCTGGGCCGCGATCATTCTTTCGAACAATCCTGATGTCCTGGTTGGCATCGGCCCTGGTGAACCCCGTCAATTTTGCTGAAATCTTTTAGAGGCACGCGTGGAACACGATGGTCTTTAGACCTGGGCCTGGTTTTTATCGGACGGTGAGCTTCCTATTGCGCACCATCCGTACCCCGCGCCTACGGTGGCTTACCTAACCCTTCGGGTAATACAGGCGTGATATATTATTTTGCGGGATTGTATGAAAAAGTTGTTACCGTGACTCTGGAACGCAAAAAGAAACTGAAGAAACACAGGTGAGATTTAGTCGGTAGAAGTCTGACACTCCCTCTCGCCCACCCAGAGCGGGAGAAGTTATTTGATGACCCAAAAGAATGTTGTATTATTTTACTACTGCCCAACTTAAGTGGGACTGGACTGGACACATTTGCCGCATGACGGGGTCGCGGAAGACCACGAAGGAGTTGACGATGGCGGGAAGACTTAGATGTCTTTCTTATACGCATGTGGGAATGCCCCACACGTGTAACCCCCGCAAATGTCCATTTCATACAAGTATTTATTGTAATGCGTGGAATGAAACGATTTTTTGCATTGTGAAATTTTATTCATGCGGAGCAATTCCGCCTGCGCCATGAAATTCAAAAAAAATTCATGAAAACAGGCTTCTTACAGTATTGATTC
The DNA here is from genome assembly GCA_905147345.3 of Mythimna impura. Lineage (NCBI taxonomy): Eukaryota > Metazoa > Arthropoda > Insecta > Lepidoptera > Noctuidae > Mythimna > Mythimna impura. Next base: position 3,154,239 of record LR990344.1, read on the forward strand.
TACTGGACTTCAGCAGTGCTTTTAATTCAGTTGATTTTGACATCCTCTTAGGTATCCTATCCTCTCTCAATATATCTCCTCCCGCGATTGCATGGTTTAATTCTTATCTTCGGGGTCGCTCGCAGTCGGTTCGCTCAGGAGAGGCTTCCTCTGACTGGTGTGATCTCTCTGTGGGTGTTCCTCAGGGTGGCGTTCTTTCTCCACTTCTTTTCTCTGTTTTTATTAACGCTATCATTAAAGTCCTATCTTCACACTTTCATCTCTATGCAGACGACTTGCAGCTTTATCGCCACTTTAAGTTAGAAGAGCTCAACGACGCTATCGATGCCATCAATAATGATCTTAAAAATATCTGTCAGTGGGCTAAAAGTTTCGGACTTTTAGTAAATCCAACTAAATCACAAGCTCTCATTATTGGTGGCAGATATTTCGTTAACTTATTAAATAACCAGTCTCTCCCACCTGTTATGTACGATGCTGTCGCTATAGCCTATTCAAAAAAAGTTAAAAACTTAGGTGTTTTCCTAGACTGTAACCTGTCTTGGAATGTCCACATTGCAGAAGTAAGCAGGAGGGTGTTTTGCTCATTTCAATCACTCAAACGTCTTCAGAAGTTCCTGCCTTTCTCAACTAAAGTTACTCTTGCTCAGTCTCTTCTTCTACCTCTTCTTGACTACGCTGATGTCTGCTTCCTTGATGCGACTGAGGATCTTCTTGACAAACTGGAGCGTCTGCAGAACTTGTGTATCCGCTTCATTTTTGGCCTTCGAAAATATGACCATGTGTCGGAATTTCGAAGGCAATTGAAGTGGCTGCCTATTCGTCAACGTCGGGATTGCCACACTCTTTCTTTTTTATTCTCTGTTCTTCATAATCCCAACTCCCCCTTGTATCTTCGGGAACGCTTTGAGTATCTTGTTCCGAGAGGAAAACCTTGTCGCTCATCATCCTCTCTTCTCCTTCGTTTTCCTCCTCACTCTTCAAGTCGCTACAGTGGATCTTTTACTGTTCGTGCTGTGCGCCTCTGGAATTCTCTTCCACACACATTGAGAGCTAGCCCTTCGTTGGAGGTTTTCAGGGGAAGAATTAAGGAACATTTTTTATCAACATGACCCATATATATGTATGTTTATAGGTATTTATTTATTGTATATATTGTGTTTATGTATAGTGTGCTGTACACATATCTGTTTAGTATATTTTTAGTTTTAAGTTTAGATTTAATTTTATTTTTATTTTTTTGTTGTACTGTTAAAGTTCCTCAAAATATATAAAATTTCTTTCTTACTCATATGGTTTGCTGTAAGAAAACCCAGTTGTGGGTTAAGCTCGCCTGTGTACATCAACTGTCATATTTTATTGTTTATATAAAATTGTATGTACAATAAAGAATAAAGAATAAAGAATAAAGAAATTCGCACGATATTAAAAAAACCCTAAGTGGGACTGGACTGGACATATTTGCCGCATACCGATCGAGCGGTGGGTGTGTGGGTGATTTTAGGGCACCAAGTTGGTGTTACCAAATTGATGCACTAAAATCACACGATGGGGTCGCGGCAGACTAAGAAGATGGCGATGATGAAAAGAGTTAGATGTCTTCTAGTCCAGTCTTCAAAGTCTTGAGCACAGGCGTAGGATAGCCAGCCTTTCGGTATTTTACAGGTTGCATTTTGGAGAGTGTGCGCGGGAATTGCATGACTTGATTCCGCCATCTTATTTGTACCATAGGACAAACCGACGTACGGCGAGTATCCACCCTTACGTTGTTGAAACCTCTACAGTCCGGACTAAGGCGTCCAATAGGTACACGATAGGTTTTCCTGTTGTTTGGCTGACGAAAAACCTATGTAATGCGATGACTGACGTTTGCATGACGAAAAATGTATGGCGATAAAATTCCGTCATTCAAACATCATTCATGATTGATGGTTTTGATTGACGCTTGCATGACCGTGTAATGGCCGCCTAAGCGTTTCACCTCGTCGTTTATACCGCGTACATTGAAGGACTGGAACAATTTGCCTGCTGCGGTCTTTCCATTCGATTATAATTTGGGTGTCTTCAAGGCTAGAGTGAATAGGCCCTTAATAAACTAGTGCGCCATCAACGATTGCATCACTGCTTACCATCGGGTGAGATCGCAGTCAAGCACTAGTATAATTATATTAATTAAAGAAAAAAAAATGTATTTCTTAGGAATTGGCAAGAAGGAGCTCGGAGCCGGGAACAATGGAAGGAATGAAGGTAAGGGAATGCCCAGCAGTGGGACAATATAGGCTAAAAAAATATAATAATAATTTTACTGCGTTGTTGCTTATAATCCTTTACGCATTGAAGCAAATTTCACCTGTTTTTTTTTTAGGGTGGTAAATCATCCAATGACTTTTCTCGCACTAGGGCGAAACGGGAGGGCGTGTCAGACTTTCTGTGCCCAGCGTATCAGGACCCCGAGTTTCGCTTTCAGAAGCCAACGCATGGTCCCAGTAGGCTTTGGCCCTCCTGGGCCCCTACGATACGACCTACGACAACACGGGCTCGGTCCGGACGGTTTGCGGACGGCCGGACGGCGAACTATACGTTGCTCGTTAACTGCAAGCCCACGCCTACGGTGACTTGAAATCGGGGTCGGGACCCCGGCGACTGGGGCGTGAGGAAGTACGTTACTTCATCCGTGCATTTGCATTTTATTAAAAAATTTTTGGAAACAGACTTTTTTTTTGAGTATGTGATAGGCGAAAAATGCCTCTTATCAACTCTCCTCCATTGTTTTTCTTCTGATTGAAGAAAAACTCAATCAATCATTATTTGTGAACATAGGTATTACAATATAGGTCTTATATAGGGTGACTGGCAATTAGTGTACGATACTTAAGCACGTGATTGTGCTCATGATAACAAACAATTTTTATTATGGGAGTAAACCCGAAATCGCGAAAAAAATATCAGCTGTTCAGTACATTAGGCAAACGTAAATGTACTGAACAGCTGATTTTTTTTCGCGATTTCAGATTTGTTCCCATAGTAAAAGTTATTGGTTATCATGCGCACAATCACGTGTTTAAGTATCGTACACTAATTACCAGTCACCCTATATAAACATTTAGTCGCGCTCTATGTCCTACCAGTGAAATTGGTGTACAAATATATTAATGTTTTAGTAAGTAACAAGTCTGAATCCATACAATGCAATGTCAAATTATAGTAAATAATGTCAAATAAATGTTATATTAAAAATAAACAAATTATAATCAATTTCAAATACATGTCAATGGTAATAGTAAAGGGCTGGTAATGTCATAGTTTATCATTTAGATCTTCAATAGAGTAATAAATCTTATCTATTATGAACAAAAACACACACACACTGTTTACTTTTGAATTTGCGGACATTATCGTCATTTCTTATACATTTTGGTAATTTATTATTTCTATGAAGTTACCAGTTTTTTTGAAGTCTTATCCGATTATAATTTAGGTGTCTTCAAGGCTAGAGTGAATAGGCTAATAATAAACTGGTGCGCCTCATCATCAACGACTGCATCACTGCTTGATCAGTTGGGATCGCAGAGATATAAACTAGCGCCTGAGTTTATATCGTTAAAAAAAAAAAACATACTTTGAAAGTTTGAACACAGTAACAACATAACTCGTTGTCCTCGTTCTCGAGAAAAACTACGCCATTTTGTTGTCGTCTAAATTCAGAATCACACTATAAATCTTTTAAAAGTTTTTTTTAAAACAAACAGAATGAATTAATACTATTGATTGGGTAAATTAATATTACATGACATTTATTGATATTTTGGCAGTCTAAAATGAATTCTTTAGTGTACTAAAAACTAAAAATGTTTGATTAATATAGCAGTTTGTCGCTAGCCGGGTATATGCGTACAGGAAATTCCTTACAAATTCAAGTTAATAATTTATTTCGTTTTAGACACATAAGACATGCAATGACCACGTGCTAAATTTTTATTAAAATATTTTAATATTAAAACTATTTTACAAATCTATAAAATCTATAAATAGTATATTTTTACATATTATGACGTTATCAAGTCACTAATTATGTGACGAAAACTTTAAGCTGTCAAAACCAGATTTTTATAAACAGGAAATAAAGTTAAGTAGATTTTGTTTAGATTTTAGTTTCCGTTCTTAATTTATAAAAGCTCAAAAGTCTATAAAATATTTTGCATTTGATGTCAAATAAATATAGTAAAATGTTCCCCGCTCCGTCCATCACTGAGCGCTCATAATTTTTATCAAAATATTTTAATATTAAAACTATTTTACAAATGTATAAAATCTATAAATAGTATATTTTTACATATTATGACGTTATCAAGTCACTAATTATGTGACGAAAAATTTAAGCTGTCAAAACCAGATTTTTATTAACAGGAAATTAAGTTAACTAGATTTTGTTTAAATTTTAGTTTCCGTTCTTAAATTATAAAACCTCAAAAATCTATAAAATATTTTGCATTTGATGTAAAATATTTTGCATTAGACGTCAAATAAATATAGTTTATGTATATATTCCCCGCTCCGTCCACCACTGAGTGCTCACCATCAAACTATTAGCGACAAACATTAATTTCACACCGGCTTCGTAGGTTCTACCTTGACATTCATTGACTTCACACACGACACAATCACAACAGCTTAACTCACGTAACCTCTACAGCTCAATCTGTAACTTACTACCTTTAAAATAGGGTTTCGTTTAAATTTAAAGTTTGTTATGAAAATATCCGGATTCTTGAAGACAAAGCTTGCAACTGTGTGGCATTTAGTCGATGGCTAGTTCAGTGTAGCATTTAAGAATTTGGGGTTACCTCGATATTGAGTGTGATTTAATTATTTAAATTAATCGTTCGTTGGTCTTGTTCTTATTTTGATTGGGTTTTCCGTTTTAATCTCAGATTGAAAAAGTTGTATGTGTTGTTGTGTGTAACTTAACGTAAGAATAAAATTTGCAAACGCACGTAATAGAAAAATTTTGGAGTATTTTTAAGAAATCCTGTAAATTTGCGGTTCGGGAATACATTCACTGTGTACAGCTAAGGAGTGGAATTCTCTGCCAGTCTGTGTTTCCTGATAGCTACCTAGGGTTCTTTAAGTCAAGAGTGAATTAAAGGTTACTTTTAGGCAAGCGTGCTCCATCGTCGGCCACATCATCGCTTACCATTAGGTGAAATAGTGGTCAAACGCAAGCCTACGCATAATAATAAAATTTGCAAGCGTATAAATTTTGGAGCATTCTTAAGAAAACCTGTCAATTATTTGGTCGCATGCTTTTTCTCTGAAAACGAAGCATTCCTGTAAAAGCTTCATAAATTTAACATTGTATGGGTTTATATAATGTTACATTTATGAAGCTTTTACGCTTAATTAAGCTATTCATTTCTTTACAAATAACATCTTTAAAATTGGAATATAATCAGAGTTTCTAGAAAAAAATGTCAGAGTGATCACATTACGCTCCTCTCTCGATCTTTTTTTAAAAAAGTAAACTGGTTTCACAGAGATTTCAGAGAATTTTAATTACTATGCAAAAGATGTTAGAGATCGCCTAGAAAAAAATTCTTTAGAAATAAATTTCTTCTACTAAGAAAAGAAACCGTACAAATGACCAAGATGTCTAGTAATTTAATTTAATGTTTAGTTTTAAAATCAGTTTATTGATTTTTGTATGGTCATGTGAAGAGGAGGGATGAAACGCATGTTGCTAAAACGACGAGTGACAGGACAGAATGGTAGAAAAAAAAGTGTTGCGCCGACCCCAAATAAAACAGGATAAGGGCAGGAAGATGATGATGGATTTCTACGTCATCCATAAACATAAAATTATCTCTAGATCAAACTACAAGAATCAAATTCAAGAAAAAAAAACAAAAGAAACGAGTTAAAACACAGTCTGCTACCCGGACACGAACAATGTTGTTAACCAGAGATAAACCGAAGCTTTTTAGCTAATTGTAAGAGGCAGAATGGGAACCGTGTTTTTTTTCCTTTGCCAGTCAGTTTCTTTTTATTGTTTCAACCTTTTCCTTTCGAAAGTGAATCATTTTAATTTGTGGTTTTAGGTACGATATTCATTCTGAATTTAAAAGCTTTGGCTTGTTTTAGATGTTGTAAATTGAATGGATAATATTTTGCTGTAATATTTAATACTGTTTCAAAGATTACTACTCGTCACTATTTTATAAGCATATAAGCATAATCAGCCTCGGAATGTTCCCGCTGCTGGGACTCAGGCCTCTTCTCTAGGAGAGGGAATGGGCCGTCATCCACCACGCGGGCCCAGTGCGGGTTGGTGTATGTTGTTACTATTTTACCCATATCCAGCCCTCTAACCAAGTTACAACCTTTTCGTTTCGATTATCTTTTCGTCGATCGCCTCGAGTAGGCCACGCCTCCGATTCCTTTATTCTGACGTCATCTCAATGCTCCACGTGGTCAGAACAAAGGAATGAGGCTGAAATAGCACATATGATAATTTTTATCGGTGGAGTATGTTTCCTTCAGATAATTTTCTAACGTCACGCGAGCGAAGTCGCTGCCAATAGCTAGTGAGTAGGTAATATTTAAGAAATTTTCTTATTTACAAGAACGAGGCTTAAAATAGTTAATGTCACTTTAGCAAAATGACCCATTTAAATTCTTGAAGAGTTTTGTTAACATTAAAAACAGCCTAAAACTCTGCCTATTCATCAACAGACAACCATCTTAATAACAAGTAGACGAATTTTGACTAAATATAAATATGAAAATATATTCAAATGTTATTTTAGAAGTTTATGACAAGCGTCTTTTTGAGTTAACATAAATATTTATGATGCTGTCCATCATGTATTAATCATGAAAATGACATTATGTGGGTGTATTTAGAACATTTTTATTCGTTAATTACTTTCAAAGAAAGTTTTTTTTTTTTTTGGTAAACTGGTCTTTTGAGTCGCAGCCTTAGGCGTTTTGCGAGTAAAAGAAGATTCCTTTTTAAATTAAATAAATTGCATACTTATTTTGTAAAACCAATTGATCTACTGTTTTCGAATGGTGAGGAAAACAAAAGAAAAAGTTTTTTTGGTGAACCTGTTTTTTTAAACATTCGTTTTTCAAATTTAGATGGTTCTATTACACAAAAAGCTAGTACAATAATCCACCAACTCTCTAACATGTCATCAATTCTTCGACACATCTCTGTTACACGCAAAAGAATATGTGAACGTAACGTAGATGCGAATTGTCCAAACTTTTCCAGCCGTTTGTCCAAGGCAACTAAGAAACGGTTCGTTTATTCTGGCCCTCTCGTGTTCTATTTATATTTACGTTTCACCGAATGACACACAAAGTTACAACTCCTTTCGACTTTGCGACTTATTTTGGGATCCTTTATTTTAGAAGCCTTCTGAGAAATACATTCGTAGGTACAGAGATACTTCTCCAGGTAAAAACTGAATTAAAAATTCATCTACAATTCAAATTGTCTTTATTCAAAGGAAGAAGTCGTGCGGCTAGAATTGGTTTTTATTTAAAGCTCGTGTTTAAATTCTTATCATTAGGACCTGATTATATTATATTATTAGGTGGTGTGACGTGTTTGCGGGTCAAATTTGGTCACACGCACAATACAGAGAGCTTTCAAAATGTAGTGATATTACAGAAAAAAACCCCACAGAAATAAATGCGTCACCTGCTATGCTGCCCATCCGGCACAACCACCTGCATTTTTTCAGGAGTTACACGAGGTCAATAACAGAGTTGTACAGATTTCCAAATACTGGTTTGAGTACATCGACAAGAAAAGACGAAAAATAATGAATTACTAATTAAAAATAATAACATGCCTTAAATTTAAAATTTATTTGAATTTAGAATTCAATGTCGATCCAAAGTTATGACAGCTCAAAGTGACCCGTTTTATGAAACATCAATTTTATATCTATCGAGTTCTGATTATACATGTAGATGGATGAAGAGGGAGAGGGAGGCCAAAGAAAGGATGGATGGATTGTGTGAGGAGTGATATGAAAGAAAAGAGAGTTAGTGATAGTTTGACGGGTGACAGGACAGAATGGAAGAAAAAAACGTGTTACGCCGACTCCAAGTAATATGGGATACGGGCAGGAAGAAGAAACGGAACCAATAGGCATATATATTCCCAATTGGTTTACAGTACTTATCTAACTCCAAGCCTTCATCGACTTTGCTTGTATCACGTGTATTCCTGACCCTATAACCTTTAACCACCAAAGGTATGCAGGTACCTTTTGGCATCCCATGGGATCACTTAACTCCAAATACGTATTGAAGGTTCGATCTCGAAAACTTCGTTAACGAGGTAGGTACTTAATTAACTTGGTATTCGGTTGTAACAGTTATCGAACAAGCTTGTCCATGTTATTTTAATCCAGTAAGCATTTCGGATTGTCAAGAAAATTTTAATTAAATAATAATAATAACAACCTCATCGCCGTATCTCTACGTTGACGTCGTGGTGGGGTGCTCCAATAAACCCTAGGTCTGTGTCGGTAAGGTTTGTTTAACCGTAACATGCCTAGGGTGAGGGGCCAGGCTAAGAGAGATTTAATCCGCAGGGCAGTTTTGTGGCGAACTGTTGGGCATTAGCAACCCCACGGACTCGATCTCTCGGGAGAATTCTTGTTTTTCGTTTCTGGCTTGCCTTTATTGGCCGGCCGTAGTGAACACTAATGAGGGACAAAGCTCCCATCTCTATCTCTCTTGCCTTTATTAGCTGGCTTGAGTGGAGATTCGCAAGAGCAAACGTGCTCGGGAGAAGGATGTATAATCAAGTAAGGTGCTGGTAGGGATCTTGACCATACTTCCGAAATGGTCCTGATAGCCGTGGTATACCTCTCCACTCCTCAAGCACCTCAGGATATATTGCCCTCTTGTTGCTACGTCACTTCATGCTAGTGACCGTTTTTGGGGGCCCATTTATTGAGTGTGCAAATCACCCCGTGCCTTTTATCGATTGATATAATAACATTGTTCAGGCAGGGGCCATAGTCTTAACATAGTTCCAGGTTACCAGTCCCCTTAAGACTCCAAAAGCCATAGCCCTATTATCTTTGTTTTCCATATGTCGCGATAGTTTTTCACGATTAAAACGACTTCAGAACAAGATCAAGAAAGATTTATAATAATATCTTGGCTTTAAACCATGATAACCGATGTGTTATGGGCTGGGCTATGTTCCAGTCAAGTGGAGTAACTTCTGTTTCTGCTAAATTACCGTAGCGCCTAATCTTTGTAGACCCCTGATGTATCACTTTTTCACTTCTCAAACGGCCCATTTAAATCCATTACTAAACATAGGCGTTTCAACGCAATATCAATTAAATTCATCCAGTAATTACCCAAGCTTTAACAACTTTACAAACTAAAACATCCCCAGATACAAAACAGTTTGCTAATCCAGACCATCCATCATATTGCTGAGTTTGTGTAAGCTATAATAAATTTAATTTAGCCTTGTACACAAGGCTAAATTAAATTTATTTGTCTGAGGATTACAATGGAACTAATTAAACTTTAGGCCTCTAAAGGTTATAGTTGAGAACTGTTTAAAGTATAATTACATCTTTTTAAAAGCTTGTCTTTAAATAGTTTTGTCTGAATTTCCCCGGAATATTGTCTATCTGTAACTAAGATAACAGGGTGCAATTGGGTGTATTCAGACTTATCTAAATGCTCACCAGTGCCACGACCTACCACATTTATTATAATATAAAACATTTATTTTAGATTTCTTTGCCAGCGACAATGTTCACTACCACCTATAGGATCTACTTACAAAGGTGGGCCAATAACATTAGGAGATGCGCGTGAGTTTAATTGTATCCAGGATCCCAAGCTCATGGTAGCTGTAGGAACTGTGACGTTTTAGGTGAAGAAGGTAGAAGTCCGACATAACACTTCCGGACGAGAAAGTATCCGTGAGATTTTTTTCACTTTAAAAGAAAAGAACTAACTAAACCAGGTAAGCAAGCAATCTGTAATTAAGTTTCAATAAAAACGATCAGGATCGGTCATTGTGGAGACGCTTGGGGGAGGCCTATGTCCAACGGTGGACGTATTTTGGCTGAAATGATGACGATGATGAACGATGACGATGACGATCTGTTTCCTAAGGCAATTTATTTGTTGATGAGAGAAACGGTAAGAGCTCGATTTTATTTTCATCGCTTTTATCAGCGAATTTGCTCATGCAAGTAAATATTGAAAACTATCCTGCGGAAAGGTAGTTACTACCAGGATAAAAATAATTCTATGTCCTAATTCAGGTCATGGTTATCTCGTGTGCGAAGTTTTAGACGTTAAGGCCTGATTAATTATTTGATCATTAATCAGACCTCAGTGGTTAAACAGATTTACGGATCGAAAACATACAAACATGCGCGGTTTCGCGGACGGCGAGCAATGGATAGTTTGCCGTCCGCTAGTCCTGTAAGATCCAATCCCGAGTCGTCGACGGCGCGTAGTGTTCCACGCGCGCCTCAAAGAGATGTCAGCAAACCGTAGGCGCCCTGTAGGGCCAATGCCTGCTGGGGCCATGGGGAGAAGTATGAAAATGATACCCATGGTCCGATTTCTGGCGTCTGACTACCTGAATAAACTGTCAAAGATGTAATGGTTTTACGTGGTGGCCGAGGCACGGGATTCCAGTAATGTATTAGATAAACTTAGAAAAGATCGCATTCATAAAAAAAAGTATTAAAATACCGATGAAACGAAATAGCAACCTACTAAACGCAAATTGATACTGCCATATCATATTGTATCTAATGAAAATATGTTTAAATATAAGTTACAGCTGATGCCATTTTTCAATAGGCAGTAAGTAACAACCTACGCACAAATGTTCATTCAATGACCGAAAATTTGATAAAATCTTATTGTTTAACCAGCTTTTACAAACACAGCTGTATAGTAACAATTCACACTTATTTGTGTCCAAAATCGATTAATTTTGTGGCAATCAGTTTCTATACAAATGATTGCGCAAGCATGTTTCTTACAAATGATAAAAATGGAAGGAACATTTTATTTTGTTCTTGTTTTTAGAGTGCTGCGCCTTTTTCAATAGTTTTATTAGATATTGCAGGAAATACAAAACACAAAGAAACCAATAAATACCTAATTTTGAAAAAAGAATAACGTACCTTTAATATAAAGTTTATTTGAACGTATAATTCCAAGTCAATTCAAAGATATAACACTTCAAAGCAACCCGTTTTAAAAAACGGCAATTTCATACTTTAACCCCTATTAGATTTGGAGCTGTCATAAATAATATTAATGATATATCTTAATTGAACAAAAGTAAAAAATAACTGAATTCCCTGCCGGAGTCTGCGTTTCGTGATACGTAGGGGTTTTAGAGTGAACAGAGTATTTCTAGGCAAGCGTGTTCCATCGTCGGCCACATCATCGCTTACCATCAGGTGAGATACAGGTCAAACGCAAGCCTACCAACTTACATACTTTATTTTTATTATATTTTTGAAGGAAAAAAATTGATGCCTATTCCAATTGAAATCTCTTCAGGCTGCACATACTTTACTTTCTGAATGTATAGAATATCTATTAATTTACTGTCTTTTTTTTGTTAGAAAATTTCTTCACTTGTTGTTACTCAACAGACAACTATGCTTCTCATCTCTTATACAAAATTCATCGCAAATGTGAGCCACGTGTCGTCCACTCAAGTACCTTCCTAATCCATTACTCAGAGCCGACTCTGTGTTTTTGTTTCGGTCCCTATCAGCACAGACCTTATCTCGTTAATCCTAGCTCGGTACCTTTTTGTATGAGCTGCTAAAGGCGGCAGAGGGTATCGGATTGTTTAGGCTCAAATCCATACGCTATCTCTGATATCGATATGTTTGGGGAAGGGCTTGGTAACTTCGAAAAAGCTAAACGATGCATAGAGAAAGGCAAAAAGCTTACACATATTTCTTTCGTTTATATTGTCGTCCCTACATAATAATATGAACTAATATTAAATCTCAAAAATTGTTCCCACTATAATTCTTTACTAAAAGTGATCTTCAAATAATGATAAATGTTGACCAACACCTTAGGAGGCTCTCGTTAGGCGGCTGGATCAAGGGATTGATTCAGAAAGCGGTACTTCTGGACACGGCTCGTATTGTTAGGGGGTTCCTTTCTCTGGAGCCCTGACCGCTGGTAGCTTGTAAATGCTCTTTTTGTGATTTTAAGAAATATTTCAAAATGTAGTAAATAAGTTAGAGTATTGAATAACCACCTAAAAATAAACATCGGCTAATATTAAGACTAAATATTTTTAGTCATGCGCTCTTTTTACAAAAAAGCGCATTAAATATCCACCCCAAACGTTATCACATATAAAATCACACTTATTACCTAGCTAGCCAACTTTCCCCATTAGGCCTACTATAGCCCCCCCCCTACCCAACCGTCCCCAGTTGGGGTACACCCACGCAGAACTCAAAATAGAACCCCACACCCCGTTTACGTCACAGCTGCGCGAATAGGGAGACGGGGGTACTGAGCTATTTTTAGCAATATACGGAAACAAAAAAAATTTAACTTGGATTGAAAAAAAACTTAGGATTAATTTAAATTCTTTTTGTGTGTCTGCTTGGTTCTTTTTCCTGTTTCTTTTGTTCAAAGATATTTAACCCCGTCTTCATTATGAGGAGTTTCTTAATTGACTGCGTAAATATTTTTAGATGGATGAGGACCAAAGTATTGAATAACTTTATTCAGCATCATTTTTTGTAGATATTATTTACCCTAAAAGAATTCCATATATAGACAATTCCGTTGGGTATTCGAACGAGTTTGTCAATGTTTGCTTTCATTCAACACATTTGTCACGAACCCAACTCTCTAGAAAACTGAATGCCTACTTAAATCTTATTTTCTCATTTTTCTTCTATTCTCGGGGGTTTATAAGTCTTATAACATATTTTTGCAAAAATCCATTCTTTGTTGAAGTATAAAAGGGCTATTTTTGACACATTTCTCCTTAAGTAATATTTAGAGGGCAGTACATTTGGTTGCCAGTGTATTCATGAGGGAGATCTGTCCCTAACACAAAATCTAATAGCATGATACAATGATTGATGTGCTTAGTATGTCTCTTATTTATTTGTCCCTCAGAGATCAATCGTCTTACGTACAAATAAATTGCAGTAATAGGGACCAAATTTCATTGTGTCTCTTGAGACGAAAAAGTAATCGGTTGGTAATGAGGTTTTTACTTGTTCGAAGCTGGGGATAGAAATAATAATGGTAAGGACCATTTTTTTCTTGCTTATTTACTTTGAATTATTTTCCATCTCTCATACACCGTCAATGCCTCATGTTTCGCCACATGTATAGGTATTAAAACTTTTTAATAAATCTCAATCATAATAATATCCCATAAATATAGAACCTTTATTTATTTTACCATGAGTTGTATAAAAATCAAAAACTGGTCTTTCGTTACGGACTCAATTATCGTTATTTTAAAAGCGAGGAAATAAATATATAAATAAACCTTCAATCGAAAAAACATGAAAATTCCGCCAGAAGCCGTTATCCTGAAGAAGGAGCTTGTAATAATATTAAAATCAATCAGCTGAGTAAACTGAAGTTTTAAGGTACAAATTGGTGAAAAAATATTTTGTTTGTAACGTTCCTTTTCACTTGAGTGGTATGGTCCGCCCATTCAAGGAGAGCCTTAAATAGAACCTCATACCAAGCGCTCAGCAGGGAGGGAGAGGTATCGATGAAAATGAATTTTTAATTACAAGTTATTCTGACGTTAGGGATGTTTTTCGTGGGGCTGAGTTTATCAACGTTGTCAGCTAAGTGAGAGTTTATATATTGGGATTACAGCTTAGCGTTGATGAAAGGGTCAAACTTTTTTTTAGTAAATATTAAAAACCTTCAATAGTTAATCCACCACTATGTTTATAGCTTTATCTCTTTAAAAACGGAAGTCCTCCGCTACATCCCAACCATATGTACAAAGCGTTTCGCGAACACATTTATTGTGCGTGCGGCTAAGCTAAGGAGTGGAAATCCCTGCCGGAGTCTCGTGTTTCCTGATAGCTATTATAACCTAGAGGTCTTTAAGTCAAGAGTGAATAGGTTGCTTCTAGGCAAGCGTGCTCCATCGTCGGCCACATCATAGTTTACCATCAGATGAGATAGTAGGCAAACGCGAGCCTATCCAAAAGAAAAAAAAAACTGGGTAAGTGCGATTCGGACTCGCGCCCTGAGGGTTCCGTATAAACTTACCTATGTAAATAGTTCAATTCCCGAATTGAGTTACGAAGATTTTTCCGAATCGCAAAAAGTTTTTTCTTTGTGACGTAATTACAAATTTACAGTTTTCAAATTTTTTCCTATACTTATGTTATGAGAACTTGCTTCATGCCAAGTTTTAGGATTCTAAATCAACGGGAAGTACCCTATGAATTTTGATTCCCTTGAGAGTGTCGAAAGACACGTTTTTTTTTGCGACATAAACGGCCGTATCTTTTTTTTTCCGTTAATTCAGATGCTTGATTTTTTTACAGCTGAAAGGGACCGCAGACCTGAGTATATGTTTTTAATTTCAACTCGATACAGACAGACCGACAGACAGACAGACAAACAGACAGACGGACGGACAACAAAGTGACCAAAGTGAAAGTGAAAATGAGTGAGTGAGTGAGTGAAGTGAAGTGAACGGTATCCTATAAGGATACCGTTTTGTCCTTTTGAGTTATGGAACCCTAAAAAAAACAACAATTATGAAAGTCGGAAATGTAACCGACATTTTAAAAAGAATCGATATAGAGGTAATAAACTCTCGTACGATCCCATTCCTACATCTCCTTCCGGGCGCTCGATGAAAAGTACTTCGATATTGGTTTGTATCGATATTTAACCTCAAGCATTATTAGTTGCGATAACGTCCCCTCACTAGAACAAAGTCGGTCTCATTGTCTGTTTGTTCAACAGCTTCTGATGGCACCGCTTTTGAAATTTATTTGTTACAGAACTTTGAGAACATACTTATTAGGACTTGGAGTTTATTTAACGAAGGAAAATAACGGTTGCGTTGATTGTGGAAGAGTTTTAGGAAATATTTAAGTTTAGAGAAGTTTATTCATTATGTTTGTTGTTTGTGTTTTTAGTTTAGTTTATTTATTAATAGCTTCTGCCAGCGGCTTCGTTTGACAATGGTAACGTTCCAGCTATGATCGCGGTGCGTCTCAACTTGCTGTCAATTTTTTAGCGCGATACGAAACGGTAAAAAAGTTGAAATATGGTAGCGGTTCGGTTGCGATTTCGTTGAAAAAAAAATAGCGCGATTGGGCTCCTGGACCCAAAAACACGTGCCACCATCAGCGAGACATTTTAAGAAGAAACTCTTAAGAAGAATAGGTGTAAGGTACAACTCTGCTAGGGCTACACCCTGGCAATGTTGTACCTGTAAGGTACAACATTGCCAGGGTGTAGCCTACATTTGACCAGATACATTTAAGTTTCTAGAAAAGAAGCGAGTCTTGCCATCACCCGGTCACTCATCCAAAATGCATGCCTCTATTGAGAATACCTGGATGGAAAACAGTAATATTTTTTCAAACCCAGGACCCTCTTGCTCAGCAGTATCGTACAGCACTCTTCTCAAAACTTTCGACTACTATATTAATTATTCAAACTCGAACGACACCAATTTAACTTGTTAACAGCTTCAACATTTTCTTACAAAACAAAACTGTTTACCCATCATCAATCACTCTGTTTATTGTACCAATAATATTCCAGTCTTGTGCAGGAATCTAAGCCGTATTACGTTGGGAGGAGGAAGACAATACGGAGGGAACGGAGGGTTCAGAGGGCTGAGCACCAGTAATTGTGTGAAGCCGGATTGAATATTAAACGCGTCTCCTACGTGCTCCGTCTGTGTGGGTATCGAGGAGTTTGGGGACAGAAGGTGGAGTTAGTTTAGTGTCTGTAGTTCTTTTCGGAGAGTAACAAACGTTTATTAGCCAAATCTTTAATGGAAACTAGATTTTTCTTTCTGTTTTGCTCTCATTCCTTAATCCGCAGGAACTGTATTTTATATTATAGGTTAAAAGTCAATTAAAGATAAATTACCTCCTACAAAAAGACAACAAATAATATTAGTTTAGGATCTCATGCGTTTTATCCCTCCTCTTCACATGACCGTACCAAGAAAGATTACAAACATCGAAGGCTAAAAATGATATTCAATCGTGTGACTAATTTTTACCAATATTGTGATGAATTTCTTAAATAACAAATTCACAGTCTCATTTAAAAAAGTCTATGCATCTTCAAACTCTAAAAAAGATTCCATAAACCATCTTAGAACTTAATAAAATGGTTCACAGTCTAAAAATAAAGCAATCATTTTCTTGAAAAGGAAAACAAACAATACAAGAAAATTGCAAACAAGAAAGTTTTTCCTACTGAATTCGCCTACACTGTGTACCTTCCCGAGATGTATTCCTCGGACATTTATCGAGTTAGTTCTCTGGTTATGTCGTTCGAGGTCGCCACAAGATGTGCCTTAGCCGATAAACAATTACCTCTGTAACACACATCTTGTGTTATGACGATTATTTCACTTGTCTAGAGTAATGTTTATTGGGTTCTTAGATTGGTTAAGCCGGGTACAGACTGCTGTAACATAACATGTATGGTAACATGAGCATTTCATAAGTGTGGACACAGCGCGCATGAACCGAGCATGTACCTACTTACATAGTAGAAATGCTCTGTTCACGCGCGCAAGGCGTCCACATGATGGGAATTCAGTTACGTTGCATGATACATTGCGACAACGTGGACGGCAAATTCTTTCATTGCTTGTTAAATTCATCATGTGCTCGGAGTTTCCTTGCGTGATCGAATCAGGAATGAGGATATCCGCAGGAGAACCAAGGTTGCCGACATAGCACGAAGAATCGCCAAACTAAAGTGGCAATGGGCAGGGCACATTGCTCGCAGAACAGATGGCCGTTGGGGCCGAAAGGTTCTGGAATGGCGACCACGTACCGGAAGACGTAGCGTTGGAAGGCCTCCTACAAGGTGGACCGATGACTTGGTAACGGTTGCGGGAGTCCGATGGATGCGAGACGCACAGGACCGTTCGCTGTGGCGACGCTTGGGGGAGGCCTATGTCCAGCAGTGGACGTCTTTCGGCTGAAATGATGATGATGATGATGATTGTTACATTGCATGTTATGCTACAGCGGTCTGTGCCCGGCTTTGGATACATGGTGGTGTTGCGTTTTGTTTTTAAAGGAGGTTGTTGTCCTAAGGGTTATAGTGAATTGATTATTGCTTTCGGTGATCATTCTTTTTTATGCTCTTAGTAAATTATGAGATTTTTTTCAAAAACTCTTGGTTTTAAGCATGTAAAATGTTAAGAAATCTTTTGTATCTACAAGAGCCAATAACAAACACAATTGGTGCAGTGGTAGATCGATTGGCTGCTGTTGCGCTTGGAACAAATATGCTTGGAACAAATATATACGGGGCAAAACTTAAAAAAAAAACCAGCATATTAAAAGGATGCTAGGCTTCACTGACTCTGCTTTCAAAGTGCTCACCTACTGGCTCTATAATAAGAATTGATTAATGTTACTAGCCAACCATTCAAGTAAACAAGATTAAAATGACAAGACTATTGTATTATACTATTATTACTATTTTAAAATCCTGAAATCACCTTCGTTCGACTCCCACGCCTCGGATAATCTTGTTAGCCCGCAATCGCTGTCACTCGCCGGTAATAGAAATAAACACATAAGCACACATACAAATATACACACGTTACAACACATGCACCTAGGTGTGTACGTAGGTAAGTCTATACACGTCTATAGGACGCAGATATTGCCATACAAAGTAGTTTTATGTCTCCTAAACGATTTGTTTTACACAGCAGAACATGGTCAGTGTGCCTAGTGCGACCCCGACTCCGGAACGTAAGGGAAACTTGAGGAACACAGGTGGGTTTTAGTAAGCAAAAGTCTGAGACTCGCTCTCACTCCACGCAGAGCGGAAGGAGGTATTTAATGATTCACCACCTCAAAAAAAGTTGTGAAAGTGGAACTTATAAATATACATTCCATTTTTAAGGGCCACGATAGAAACAAAGTAATATCAAGAGCAAGAGCAGTGATGACCGAGTGGTAACGGCCCCGACTTACGAGTTGTAGGGCGCGGGTTCAAACCCAACTAGACGCATTACTTTGTGTAATTTATTTAATCACCACTGCTCTCAAAATGGTGAAGGAAAATATCGTGAGGAAACCGGCATGTCCTAGAACCAAAAATTCGAAGACATGTGACTTTCACTAACCCGCACTGGGCCCGCGTGGTGTATTACGGCCCATTCCCTCTGCTAGAGAGAGGAGGCCTGAGTCCCAACAGTGGGAACATTAAAAGTCTAATTATGCTTATGCTTACCATCATTAACCCATCTTGTTCATAGCAAAACCATTGAAGACGCTAATATGGCATAAACTAAACACGATCGACACGTTTATGACGTGCGGCACTCTGATTGGTCCGCTCCAAGCTCTTAACCAATCAGAGTCAAACGTGTAAAACGTTTCGTTCGCGTTAGCGTAAAAACAACTCGTACTTGGTTGGAAAGAATGGCAAGTGTCAAAAGTGTAGATTCTGCCCCCTTAGCCAAGTTACGATCGTTTCGTTTGCGTCGAACGCCTCGAGTAGGCCACGCCTCCGATTCCTTTGTTCTGACGTCATCTCAACGCTCAGTCACGTGGCCAGAACAAAGGAATCGGAGGCTAGGGCTAGCTTGGCTAGGGGGGCAGAACAAAGAAAAAAGCTAAAAAGATTATGTAAGTTAACAAAAATAACTGAAATATTTGTTGTTTAGATTGTGAAATTAAAAATGTTCGCAAGCTGTTTTAAAATTATACACTTACTAGCTGACCGCGCAAACGTTGTTCTGCCACATAAATTATCAAAGAAAAAAAATGGGGGTGGGGTTAGGAGGGAAATAAATATTTACAGCCTATTCTTAGACTTCAGTTTCAGATTCGGATTTTTACGTTATTATTAGATGTAATAGAATGTTTTTTGTATTTTTTTGGGTTCCGTACCTCAAAAGGACAAAATGGAATCCTTATAGGATCACTTTGTTGTCAGTTTGTCTTTCTGTTTGTCAAGACCCTTTATCTCGGAAACGCGTGGAAGTATCGGGTTGAAATTAAAACTTTATACTCAAGTCTGATGTTCCATGCAGCTGTGAAAAAATCAAACTTCTAAGTTAACGAAAAAAAAAAGATATGGCCGTTTATGTCGCAAAAAACATATATTTCGTCACTCTCAAGGTATTCAATTCATAGGGTACTTCCCGTTGACCCAGAATCCTGATATTTGGCATAAAGCAAGGTCTGCTAGCACAGGTATAGGAATAAATCTGAAAACTGTAAATTTGTTGTAGAGTCACAAAAAAAAGAATCATTATTTGCGATTCTGAAAAATCTTCGAGACTCGGGAATTGAATTGAAGAATAGGTAAGTTTGTACGGAACTCTCAGGGCGCGAGTCCGACTCGCACTTGCGGAAACATATACCCGGGGTAAAAAATATCCTATGTGCTATTCCAGGACATGGACCACCCATGTGTCAAATTTCATCCAAATCCTTTCAGCAGTTTCAGCGTGATAGAGTAACAAACATACAGACTCACAAACTTTCGCTTTTATAATGTTAGTGTGAATTCTTGCAATGCACGATAGTTTATAAGTATTCCATTCCAGTTATGAAGTACACCATTCGTTTTCACCATTTCAAAAACTTATTTGTGTTGATACAGACAGTTTTCTGCTGTCTGTTTGTCTTTCATTTCAATTTCAGCACAGCAATCGCGATGCGAAGTTCTAGTTTAAAAATAAATAAGGGTTCCGTGTAGAAACAGCTACTTAATTCTGTGTTGACTAAAAATTCAGGTAAACTCCGGTCCGTAAATAATTTTATTTAAAAGTTTTCAGCAGATTTGTGGTCGAATGTTCATTGAAGGTTTTATATTTGTGGTAGCTACATTGTGTGAGCGGTAAATAAAAATTTCGAAAGTTTTATTTTAAAAGTTAAAATTCCACAATATAATATTCCACAACTATCACACAACGCCGTCTAGTCCGAAGCTAAGCAGAGCTTGTGTTATGGGTACTAGACAACTGATAAACATACTTATATATTTCTAAATACATACATGATATAGATAAATTACACCCAGACACAGAAGAAATGATCATGCTCATTACACAAACTTTTTGTCCTGGGTGGGAATCGAACCCACGACCTCCGGCATAGCAGTCAGGGCCACTAACCACTAGACCAACAGGCTACTAAATAATACTAAATTAGTCAGTTGAAATTATGGTCTACTTTACTGGGTTTCAGTTCAAACTTCTTTATTTACTTTGTCACTAATTTCGATGCCAATTCACTCACGTATTGAACTGGCATCGAAACTAATAGGCACCGGAAGTATTTCACACTTCAGAATGAAACGGCATATTGCCCCTAAGCTTACCGCGAGATTTGGTCAAATCAAGACGTCAAACGTCTCAAGAACCCTTCTGATAATAAAACATCGAACGTGACACCACAACTGAATGGCTTATTGTGTCCAACACGATCGCCAAGTTACAGAATACGTATAAAAAAAAATACTTTAGCAGGGTACCTACTACATTTTTTCCCTCAGTATTGTCCTCTTTCTTTAATTAGAACTTTCCATAAAAGCAGATCATAGGCAATATAATATCACTTCCAATTTCAATCCAAACAATCTCTCTTCATGTTTGTCTGAAGAAAATCGCGACAGTCTCCTTGCGAGTGACGCGAGGATGACGTCAGAGGGCTCTCTATCGTGACGTCATCACCACCACCCGAAGTGGGAGGAGGCAGCTGCGTACTGCGTAAATGCGTCGTTTTAAAAGTACCACCACAATCCGTGAAAGGACACTCTTTTAGGGAATTTGAACCTTAGGCTTCTTAACGCAAGATTCAAAAACATATTTTAGGGTGTAAGGTTCTATTATATTCGGGTAGATTAGGTCGTTCAATTGTCATCTACACTCGTTAGCAAGATGGCTGTAGGTACTTAGGTACCTTGGATTAATGGATACACAAAGGACATCAAGGTTTACCCCGAAATGTTAATAGGTAGTCTCTATAGCTAGCCTGTCTATGTATTAAGTCCTGAATAAGATTAGTCGTCCGATAATTACTAATTCAATAGAGCAAGAAGAGCAAGTAATTAGTTTAGTATTGACATGTTATATGGCTATCTGGATAACATAATGTGTTGTGTGATGGCGAGGGATTAGCTTGAGATGTAGGCATCAAATGTGAGATCAAGGTTGTCAGGATAGCCAGTAACTTTTGGTCTACGTCATAACACAACTCTGAGTTAAGTTCGCATATGTAAGTACATGAATTCTGTTATCTATAACTAGCTTCAGCCAGCGGCTTCGCCCGCGTGAAAGTCAGTTTCTTTATACAAACTTCTAACCCCCGTTTTATCCCATATATATATATGTATCTATTATATAGCATATGTATATATCTGTGTATCTATTATAATATAGTATGTTTAAGGCTACTTTTGTCACACCAATTACAGCCCCATTTCTTGTCCAGGGGTGGAGTTATATGGCAACCTACTGGGCCGAAAACTTTGAAGGAAAAAACCATCGATTAGAGAAGAAGGATAAGTTGTTATGGAGTACAATAAAGAATTAAATTAAAATAAATTAAATTAATAATAAATATCAAAAAATAAATAAAATATCTTATCCCACTGATCAAGATTGTTATTAATAATATCAGTGCAATTGAAAAATCCAAAACTTTATCTTGTTTTCTTTTTACGTGGGAAATCGTCAATCGACTTTTCTCGCTCTGGGTAGAACGAGAGGAAGTATAAGGCTTTTACTGACTAAGGGCTAACGCTGCGTTAAGCGGCCGCTCGCGCGGACACCCGTCGCGTGACGTTGCGCGTGTGTCGTGTACGGCGGTCCCCGTCGCGGATTATTACCTGCGCAGTGTGGCTAGTTCAACATTAACGGTGTGCATGTAGTCTGATAACTTTAATGTATTATTGCGTAGCAAAAAGGGAGCGGGGCGCGGCTGCCCGCGACTAGTGCCCGCGCGGTGAGCCGTGACGGAGCACTTTTGTATGGGACCGCGCGGGCTCCCGCTTAACACAGCGTTGGCCCTAAAACCTACAATATTTTATCTACGCGGGCGAAGCTGCGGGCAAAAGCAAGTTTTAAATATAAACTCAAAACACCAAAGCTACGAACGAAGAACACTTATCAAACTATCACACTAATATTATAAAGACGAAAATTTGAAAGTATGTGTGTATGTTTGTTACTTCTTCGCGCTCTAGTGGCTGAATGGATATCGATGAAATTTAGTACACGGGGAAATCATGTCCTGGAATAGCAAATAAAATACTTTTTATGCCAGGAGTATGTCTCCTTGGGATATTTTTTTTTAAATTTATTTTTTCCAATCAGAAGGTTGCGTGTTCATATCACGTCGGGGTCACCAATTTGGAGATAGGTGGAACAGAGACTAAAGCCCCGCGAACCTACGTTGAAAAGGGAGGATCCTCCGACCAGACAGGTGTTATGTCTGGTGGGCAACTACCCAAAGATTTCGGGCTGTTCTATGTGTTCAAATCGCACGGAGAACTTTAATTGCGCGATGCAGGATTAGTTCTTATGTGATGCCATATATGTCGCTACACTACTATCTCGCGGGCACAGACGCTGGTAGCAGCGAGTACCTAACCTAAATGACTGAAAAAATATCCTATTACCCTGAATTTTACCTTTTACAGAATTACATATACGTACCTACACTAACTTATGCATTTTATCCGCCATTCTCAGCAGTAGGGACCATAACCATCTCTCGCTGAGTGCATTACCCTAATTCCGACTTACAGACCACTCCAATTGAGAGAAGTAATACTGACCTTATAACATGGCGCCCTCGTAAAACGAATGTAAAACTAAGATAAGTATGTCGAAACTAAGCTCCTTTCAGATATACTCTTGATCCAAATGTATGTACCCAAATGTGTAGCATATTTTTTCACATGTATTTACTTATAACATTTTCAATACATTAGGAAATCAAATGATTTACCAAGACAGCGGGGTTGGTCGAAAGATTTACTGTGGATTTGAACCGCAAAGGGAAACTGAAGAAACACTGGTGGTTTTTAGTCAGTGTATTGGTTGTGGGTGTGTCGCTGTGTTGGTGAGCCGTAAAATACTCTAATAAGCAATACAAAACAGTCATTAAAAGTTTCACACTACCTCTTACTCCACCTGGAAAGGAAGGAGTCATTTGATGAATTCCAACGTAAAAATAAGCAAATAACTTTTAGATTCGCTCCCTATTTATGGAATTTCACGTAACTCTTTTTTTTTGTTTTTTTTTTTTTAGTGGGCTTAGACCCTGCTGGGCCCCTAAGGTTTGCTGATATCTCCTTGAGGCGCGCGTGGAACAGTACGCGCCGTTGACGATTTGGGCTCGGTCCGGAAGGTTACCTTGGATCGAACGATCGGACAGCGAGCTACCCATTGCTCGCCGTCCGCAAGCCCGCGAATACGGCGGCCGGAGATTGATCTGCTCTGATTGATTCATTTGTTGGTAGCTCGCCCTTCGCTCGTCCTATAAGGACCGAGTCCAAGACGTCGACGACGCATAATATTCCGCGTGCGCCTCTAAGAGATGTCAGCAAACCGTGGGGGCCCAGCAGGGCCAACACCTGCTAAGGTCATGGGGAAAAGCATGAAAGGGATACTCGTGGTCCTAGAACGCAAAAGGTAACAGAAAGAACGTAGGTGTGATTTTAGTCAGTAAAAGTTTGACACGCCTTCTCGCTCCACCCTCGAGTGGAGAAGTCATTAGATGATTTTGTACCTTAGAATATTCGACACATATATTGACATAACAAAGTTACCGACTTAGCTCAGCTACATAGAGATGCCAGCAGCTTTTAAGATAATAAAGTTTAGGAGCCTGATAATAAAATTAAAAGCAGGTGTGATACAAACTGTGACACTCACAGTGTCTAAACTCTAACACCTACAGTTTTATTTCAGGTATTCTTGGCCGAATATTTGTGGGTTACTCGTAATTACCAATTACTTTCGTAATTACGATTAATGTAAATAAATTTGCTGTTTTGTTGAAAGTAGGTTTTTTAAAATTCGTATAAGCGTAGGAGTCTAAGAGCCGACGCTGCGTTAAGCGGGCGCCCACGCAGTCCCGTACAAAAGTGCTCCGTCGTGGTGACCCACGTGGGCACCCGTCACGGGGAGCCGCGCCCCGCACCCTTTGTGCTACGTAATAATACATTAAAGGTCTCCATCGACACGACTACATGCACACCGTTAAAGTCGAAATAGCGACACTGCGCAGGTAATAATCCGGTTTCCGCTACGGGGACCGTGCACACGACACACACACGACGTCACGCGATGGGAGCCCGCGCGTGCGCCTGCCTAACGCAGCGTTGGCCCTAAGGGTCTAGTCAAGAGGGAATAGGTTACTTCTAGGCTAGCGTGCTCCATCTACGACCACATCATCGTTTACCATCAGTTGAGATGGTGGTCTGACGCGAGCTTACACTTAATAAAAAGAAAAATAAATAAATTGGTTTCTTACTTTTGATGGAAAAAATCATCATACTTATAACTTATAGTAGTCGCTTGCAGAACAAAACTCCACAACTCCAAATTTTTATCTCGTATAGGGACAAAAGATGACACAGTATCTTTCCAACAAGCTAAACTTTTAATGGCCTATCTGTCGATATTAGTATGCAAATTGCTACACACGTGTCTCGTGTTAATCAACCCCAATTAATACACAATACATAGCTCAAAGGCTACATTACACGAACACTCCACGCAACAATAGATTGAGTTACCTAATCTTCCCTAATCTTTGGTATAGAATACTAAATGAGGAGCAGATCATACCTTGACACATTAAGTATTAATGCGGCCTCAATTTGATAACATCTCTATAGGAAAATATAGGTACATTTACGTATAGTTAAGGAGTGGGTTTTCTGGTAGCTACAACCGTGTCTTTAAGTCAATTAAATTCAATTTTTTTCAAGTTCAATTTAGTTTTTTAATGTCTTTAAAATGTTTACAAGTTCACATGGACCTTGCGGGCACAGCAATCCATACTTGTAAGCTGTTGATCCCCGCATTAACGCCGGCGTTCACGCGCCATTGTCTTTCTATTGTGTCTCTAATTACGCACTCAAAAGGAGACTATTATAAATGTGAAAGTAACTCAGTCTGTCTTTTACGCTTCCACGAATGAACTGCTGAAACGATTTTGATAAAATTTGGTATGAATTAAGCTTGAACCCCAAGGAAGGACATAGGCTACTTATTATCTGACTTCGACTTCGCGTCCGTAATAACCAACATTCACGCGGACGAAGTCGCTGACAGAAGCTAATAAATAACGTTACAAATAAATAGTAAAAGTTAAAATAAAATGTCAAATAAATTGGTGATACAAATCAAATGGAATAAAATTACAAGTGTCAATAATAGAATAAGTATTAGCATAGAAAAAAAAAAACATTAAAAGTCAAAATAAATTCATAAGTCAAGAGTGAATACCTAAAAAAAATGAGGTAAGCGTGCTTTGTCGTCGACCACATCGCCTACTATCAATATAAAGTAAAAAAAAAAACGATATTACACATTTTCGCAATACTGGAAAAAATCCCTTCTATTTTTCCATTTTCCACGACAGCTGTAGTAGTGTAGTAAGATCGAAAATAGAAATAAGTAGTATCGTAGCAAAATGTCGTAGCAAGAGCGCTACGCAACTACGCCGTAGACCTACTACGTAATAACTCGCTACGCTGCGAAGCTAATCGATAAAAGAACTTTTTCTTTCATCTATACTATATTTTTTTGTTACAATTTCGGTGAAGGTTATGTATTTGTATCATTAGGATTGATGTGTTAGGTCCTAAGTTGACCTAGCTTGTTGCTAGTTGTTGTTGTTGTTCTTGGTTCCAGCAAAATGCAATTGTGTGCGTTATAATAAAATTAATTTATGTATTTTACTCAAAATTTGCCACTTTTCTAAATAATCAATATTCTATTCTTCTTTTTCTTCTAAAAAATGGTCCTTGGGGTTTTGACTAAATTGTATTTTATAGGAAACTAGCGGTCGACAGACGATCCTGCCCAAAGGCTGGTTTTTCGTCAGAAAAAAAAAATTGTATTCGATTCCAGCGCCACCTAACGGTTTCTATTGTATTTACAAACTATCCAGGGATCCACTCAAATGTACACACAAAGTTTCATCTAAATCGTCAGGCCGTTTAGAATTATATAAATGTTAATATAACTTTTAATTAATAGTGATTGATAAAATTTCATAATAAAATGGGATAGATCACGTCATATTTGGATAGAATAGAATAGCAGAATAAAATAAACTTGATTGTAAACCAAAAAAGTAACACAACTTATAATAATAGCATAATCAGCCTTTTTAATGTTCCCACTGTTAGGACTCAGGCCTCCTTTCTAGGAAAGGCAATGGGCCGTAATCCACCACGCGGGCCCAGTGCGGGTTGGTGGATGTCGCATGTGTTCGAATTTTTGGTTCAAGGACATGCCGGTTTCCTCACGATGTTTTTTGAGTTTTGAGAGCAATAGTGATGAAAATAAATTACACAAATTAATGCGCCTGCCTGGGTTTGAACCTGCGACCTACAACTCATAAGTCGGGGCCGTTACTACTCAGCCACCACTGCTCTTAAGAACACAACTTATACATAAACTTAAATCTATGGGTACAATGGCGGTCTTATCGCTGACAGTGATATCTACCAGACAACCTTAATAGTGCGACCTCTATAGCGCGAGTCGATCCTATACATTCTTGACTTTACGATAATCTATATATATAAAACGGAGAAACTAACTAGGTTTGAACCCACGACCTACAAACTCATAAGTCGGGGCCGTTACCACTCAGCCACCACTGCTCTTAAGAACACAACTTATACATAAACTTAAATCAATGGGTACAATGGTGGTCTTATCTACCAGACAGCCTTAATAGTGCGCTCTCTATAGTGTGAGTCGATCCTATATATTCTTGACTTTACGATAATCTATATATATAAAAGGGGAAACTGACTGACTGACTGATATATCAACGCACAGCCAAAACTACTGGGATTAGGAGCGTGAAATTTTGCACAAGGTTTCCTTTTATGACTTAGGCGAGCCCAGGATTTTCCAAAATTCTCTCCCTAAGGGGATGAAGCGGGGGTCCAAAGTTTGTATGGAGAAACCTACATTCACGCAAGCGAAGCCGCGAGCAGAAGCTAGTCTATATATATAAAACGGAGAAACTAACTGACTGACATATCAACGCACAGCTGAAACTTCGGGGCCTAGGAGGGTGAAATTTTGTTTCCTTATATAATGTAAGCGAGCACTAAGATAGGATTTTCCAAAATTCACCTCCTGGGGGATGAAACGACCATCGTTTCATCCCCTAAAGTGGGGAAACCTATTTTTAGAAGCTAGTCGGTGGTAAGCTGATAGTGTTACTTTATCTCCAGCCTCTTTATTAGCTTTATCTCAGTAACCATAACTTTGTTATCTAGCCACATAATTTGAAAGCACACCCACATCACTGCCTATCATTTCCTTGGATAAAGGCGCAATTTCTCGCCCATACCAATCAACCAACTGCGCCTTACAAAATAATAACGTGAAAGCAGCGGAGTAACAGCTTTTGCGTCACCCATTCAGTCAGTGCGTGGGCGGCCACCTGCCACCCTCATTCCCTCTCTCTCACACTTTCCAACCTTCCATATCGCCATCCCTCCCTGCCTGCCCACGCTTTTCATTCACCACCTACGGCCCATTCAAGTACGGTATTGTATGTAGATAGCTCATCGGCTATTTGAGTTATGTTGCGAGTTTCCTAGAGATAATGTACGAAGGGAAATGGTGTCCGTTTGGTATTATTTATCGTTGAGTTTTGTAGGATTAGTTATAGGTTTGATTTGGATTATCTGTACGTAATATTGGTAGATTTTACATATGTAAGAACTGCTAAACGGAGATACATATAAGCTAGCCTAGTTAGGCTTTTTTTTTGTAGGTGGGAAAATCATCCAATGACATCCCCCGCTCTTGGGCAAAGCGGGAGGGCGTGTCAGACTTTTACTGACTAAAAACCCACTCCTGTTCCTTCGTTGCCTTTCGTACCAGGATCGAGTCTTCCTTTCAGAATCAGACCTTCGGGCTTCGGCCATGCTGGGCCCCTACAGTTTGCTGACATCTCCTTGTGGCGCGCGTGGAACAGTACGCGCCGTCGACGACTTCGGCTCGGTCCGGATGGTTACCGGACGGTCGGACGGCGAGCTACCCATTGCTCGCCGTCCGCAAGCCTGCGCCTACGGTGGCCGGAAATCGGGATCGGGATCCCGGCGGGTGGTGTTCGAGGGCCGCGCCCTCGCGCGTACACGTGCAGCCGCCTCCTTTGGTAGCATTACTACTTCGCAGAAGGAGGTGACCGCCTGCCACTCCTCCTCGCTTCAGACCATGGCCTGTACCAAGGCCCGGCGTGAGAGATCGTTGCCGCCGATCTCCCCCACGACGACACGACGCGTTGCTCTGCCCAAGTGAGCCTAGTTAGGCTACAACCTAGAGGTCTTTAAGTTGAAAGCACTCAGTAGATAAAGTAGAATGCTACTGGTGAAACAATTTTTATAATGGGTCCTGTAGTTTTTGAGTTTATTCATTACAAACAAAAATACAAACCTTTTCTTTATAATATTAGTGTAGATTGATATTTAGCTACATCCATTTCAACTGGAAACCAACACTTTTATTGTGGTGGAAAATCATCCAATGTCTTCTCCCGCCCTAGAGTGAAGCGGGAGGGCGTGTCAGACTTTTAGTGACTAAAACCATATCTATGTTCCTTTTTTGCCCTTGCGTTCTTGAACCATGGGTTTAAACCAACACCATCACGTTTGAAAGCAGTCTAGTCAAGTTTGATTTTATTTTTTATGAAAACAACAACATAGTAGTAACCACAATAATAAATGTTACTCATGTAACTGTGGCCAGTTATCTCTATAAACAATCGTGAAATCATAAATTAAATAATTATATCCGTCCTTTCTACGTCCTTTATATCTCTAGATTATTATAACATTATCTGATAGCCGTAGACTTGATAGGCTATGTCCATTTTGAACAAAACGGAATATCACGCTTGATTTTGTATAATAATACAGGCAAAAGTTTATCTCGTACGTGTGTGCATGTTTGTAACTCCTTCACGTTGAAACGGATGAACGGATTTGGATGAAATTAATCACACGAGTTTACCATGTCCTGGAATAATAATGCAATCTATTGATAATGTAATCTGGAAATATTGGAAATTCAATATTTTATTTTTTATATCAGAAGGTTGCGTGTTCATATCACGTCGGGGTCACCAGTTTGGAGGTAGGCGGAAGAGAGTGTAAAGTCCCGCAAACCTTCGTTGAAAAGGGAGGATCCTCCGACCAGACGAGTGTTATGTCTGGTGGGCAACTACCCGATAGATGATTTCGGGCTGTTCTATATGTTCTAATCGCGCGGGAAACTTTATTTGCGCGATGCAGGATTAGTTCTTATGTGACGCCATAGATGTCGCTACAAGAGTAACCATGGAGATTCGTGCCGTCCGCAGGGCCGAAACCTACTGGGGCCATGGGTCGATTTCTGAAAGTGTTTCGTGTGGTCCTGGAACGCAAAGGCTAACTGAAGGAACATAGGTGTGGTTTCAGTCAGTAAAAGACCAACATGACCTCTCGCTCCACCCTAGAGTGAGAGAAGTCATTCGATGATTCCCCACCATAAAAAAATCGTTTACAAATGGATAGGTTAAATGATGACCAACTAAAAATTTCTCGTTAGTTATAATAATAATGTAACCACAAACATTGTGTTTACATTTTAATTAATTGAATTAAATTCACAATAATTAAAATTGGGAATTGTAATTTAAAGTGCAAATCTATTATTTGATACGGTCGAAGCGGTGGGTGGTTTGACCACGATAACAATTGCAACGATATTGACCACAAATTGATAAATAAATAGAGCACGATGTGGTTGGGAACAGTCGGTTTCATTAAATGGGTTATGTGTTATTGTGAGATTGTATTCTTGTGTTATTGTTTTAAAAATGTAGCTGTAATTATAATAATATAACAATAAGTATTTATTTATGGCGACCACGTACCGGAAGACGCAGCGTTGGAAGGCCTCCCACAAGGTGAACCGATGACCTGGTGAGGGTCGCGGGAATCCGATGGATGCGAGACGCAAAGGACCGGTCATTGTGGCGACATTTGGGGGAGGCCTATGTCCAACAGTGGACGTCTTTCGGCTGAAATCATGGTGATGATAATGAAGTATTTATTTCATAAAACATAGCACTTAGCACTGTATACATTTTTAAAAATAATATTTACATTATAATGCAATAGTAGACTCTACCTTTTAAACTAGGACTAGCCTGTATCTTACAAGATAGGGTTCAGCCAGATGGATTATTGACTAAAAACCCACTCTTGTTCCATCTTTGCCTTCATCCCGGGTTTGATAATATTCACAACCAAAAACAAGTGGAAGACAGTGTCAGGATTTATATTAACAATTGTACCGAAAAAATAAAAAGAAAAATAAAATAATAACAAAAACCAATCCCAAGTTGCACAAAGAGTGCGAAAGACAGCAGATATGCATGTGTATGTATGTATGCTTATTGGTGTGTGGATGTGTGTGGGGTGTGTGGGTCTGTTCGTAATTATAGATATTATGAAATGGTATTAGATCTGAAGATATCCAAGAGAACCAAGGTTATGGACATAAGCGAAAAATCGCTAAACTTATGTGGCAGGGCACATTGCTCGCAGAACAGAAGGTCGTTAGGGCCGATAGGTTCTGGAGTGTGGAGACTACGTACCTGAAGATGCAGTATTGGAAAGCCTTCCACAAGGTGGTTCGAGTCGCGGGGATGGGTGCGTGACGCACAGGACCGATCATTATGACGACAAAAAGGGTCGATACCATTGCTTACTATCAACAAGATAGTCATATTATCAAACACGAGACTTTAAAAACAAGTTTTCAAATAAAATCATTTTTTTATAGCAAGCTTTTATAGCGCGATGTGTAATTAATACTCATCAAGACCATTCCAAAAAGTTCAAACTCGATAGGGTTATCTTATTGCGTTTATTACCGAGTTCCTATGGCCATCATCAGACCCTGGTTACCATGTAACACCAAAGTACTCATAAATACGTTTCAAACAAGACCAAACTCGATGGGGTT
This sequence comes from Mythimna impura, assembly GCA_905147345.3. Taxonomy (NCBI): domain Eukaryota; kingdom Metazoa; phylum Arthropoda; class Insecta; order Lepidoptera; family Noctuidae; genus Mythimna; species Mythimna impura. The sequence continues at coordinate 3,185,749 of LR990344.1, forward strand.
GTGTCGTTTAACCGAGTTCCTATGGTCACCTCCCGGTTCCATCATCAGATTAGCTCCATGACATAATAATTTTGCATTGTCATCTGATTTACACATGCATGCAAAATTTCAGTTTAATCGGTAACCGGGAAGTGGATCAAATTTAATTTGCAAGATTTAATTATAGAACAGCATTGGGCCAGGTGAAAGTAAACAAAAGCATGTAATAATATTAACTGTAACTTTAAGACTATGCAAAGAGGAAAAGCAGCTCCATCCTCTTTTATCTAAAACACCATACTACGTAAACATAAACGTTTGGTAAACGTGGCAATATTCCCTCTCAAACTCCGAACCCCACTTTAATATCCAAAAGAAATTAACTAAATATATTTTAGCTGGTGATTTGAATATGCAAATGTGACGAACTAAATTCGTGGCTTGTACGTAATTATGTAAATAGGGGTTGGTTCGACCGGGGCCTAGTTAACCCTTTCGTGTTAGGTTGGTGGGAAAATATCATGAAATTGTACCACGAGGTATGGTCATCCCCATTTGTTAGAATCGTATGTGGTTTTATTGAGTTTGGAATGGAATGGATTAGAAAGAATATTTGTTTTGGCTTATCAGTTAACGTATTTGAAAGCCTTTGAGTTGTTGTGTTGATTTTCTATCTCATTTTCCTCTTGCTATCAAATAATTTCCAATTACATCATCCTTTACACAATCAATAGGTACATAGTTTCTTTGGCCTTCTTCAACTACAAGCCTTCTGCGACTGGACAGAGGCAGTTTGTGCCTGGTGGCAGGGACCATCACCGGGCACTGATCACTAAACAAACACCTCCACACAATACGCATCACAGATAGTCCCCTGTGCAGAGGAAGCTTGGAGGAGAGAGATTGCGCACGTATTCCTTTGATTAACCCTTGGATTCTCGAATTCCCTCACAGACCTTTGAAAAACCTGGGAGGTCTAATCTGCTTTTGGAGAGAGGTGGGATGGAATAAGCCTGTCGAATGATGGCCGCCATGACCCACGCACAATGGTCCACTGTGGATTAAGTGCGGAAACAAAAATTCAAAAGAAAGACTAAAACCTACCAGTGTTAATTTAGTTACCCTTCGCGTTCCAGGGCCTCGGTGACGAACAATCCTTCAGCGTTGAATTAATTCAAAACTTCTAACGACAGTTTCGTCATTCCTCTGCATCCTATGCACATATTCTACCATGTCGTCGACGGCGCATACAGTTCCACGCGCGCCTCAAGGAGATGTCAGAAAACCGTAGGGCCAGCAGGGTCGAAGCCTACTGGGGCCAAGAGTCTGCTTCTGAAAGGAAGACTTGGCCCCGGTATGAAAAGCAACGAAGGAACAGGAGTGGGTTTTTAATCAGAAAAAGTCTGACACACCCTCGCGCTCCGCCCAAGAGCGAGGGATGTCACTGTATGATTTTCCCACCGAAAAAAAAATCAAATTTGGTTTTATTTGCAGGCCATGAGTTAGATATTCTATCAGTATTTTTTTTTTTGTAAAATTTTCCCAATAAATATAAAGAAGCGGAATTAAACGAAACCCTTTGTCGTTAATCCTTTGAGCTTCAGAAATTAATTAAGTGAAAAAGCATCTCCAATTAATTTTAGCCCCTGAGGGTTAACATTGACCATACAAAGGTTAACCCAACATACTGGCCTATTGTTTAGTCACATATTTTGTTTTTGTTATTATAGTATGACGGGTTAAATTGCTTTTTAGGGCCAACAGATTAAATTACCGGAAAAAATGTTTTTAATTATCTGGGTCGTAGGCTTAATTTATTAAGGTTCTGACCAATTTGTTAAACATTTTTGGGCGATTGTGAAATGTAAATGAAAACTTCAAGCTAAGGAATTAAAGAGTGAAAGCTGGAAATCTGATACTTTTCTTCAGTAATTTCTTTTGTATCTTCTGTACGTTTGTTTGTAACCTAAATCCTCCATAACAGCTTAACTTATTTGGATGAAACTTTTTATGTATATTTGTGAAGGTCCCTGTATGGTTTGAAAATACAATTGGACCCGGTAGATGGCGCTGCATTCAGATTCAATTTTTTTTTTTACGAAAAGCCAGCTTTCAGACAGGGTTTTCGGTCGGGACAGCTTGAATCATATATTAGTGCCATATTATTTTGGTTTAGTAAATATGAGTTCTTCTATATGATGCTCTGTCATTGGATGCGCATATACTACTAATATTGGAAGTGGACTGTATTTTGCGGATTAGCGTTTCTCAGATAATGTACTTGACACCTTGCAGTAGATGGATCTTATTGGAGCCGTTTAGGATTAGGAAGCAGAGAAAAACAGCTCGTATATGGGAGGAAATTGCACTAACCTTTTGAACTCCACGTGTCAGTCAGCCGGCGGCGTTCTCTGGATTTCGCGTCTCCTGCTTCTGACGAGGACCTCCTCGAGAACTGTGCAGTGTTCAGTGAGTGTTATACCTATAACACTCACTGAACACTGCACAGTTCTCAAGCACAAAGCGTTAGCGGTTTTAGTGTCTTAAGCGGATAAGTTTTACAATAACTAATTTTTCTTGTAAAATGCGCGGGACGCCGTCTTAGCGTTGCGAGCGATACCGAGCGAGTCTGTCTGCGATCACTTTCTATCGAGGTTGTGCAGGAAAAGGATGCAAAAATGGGAAGTGTTGAAAGTTGTCACACAAACAAAACGCGGTATTTAATTCTATGCGGCTAATTACGGAACTAAATTTTACGCGGCAATTACCAAGCGATATAGGCGCAACCAGTCATAATGGGTATCTACAAATTGAAATTAAAAGCTATGTACCTGGAGGGAGGTATGCTATCTTATGAAGTTGAGTGAAATTGCTGAAGTGTAACAGTGGGTAACCTGGACTGTGGGGTCTTTCGAAAGAGTCACCACGACCCTGGCACGCAAAGGGCAACTGAAGGTACACGGGTTGGTATTAGTCAGTAAAAGTCTGACACTTCCTCTTGCTCCATCCAGAGCAGGAAAAGTAATAACATGATTTCAATCCCTCAAAAAAAGAGGTGTAAATATCGGTAGGTACCCAATAAAATATAGCTTATAATACACTGCCTAGTGCCCGCAGTGCAGACAGTGCAGAGCAGTGCGGCTGTGCTACGGGAAAACAAAGCAACTAACGTATTTTTCAAAATCAATTTTTTTACATATTTGGAACATTTTGCCTATAACGGACACTGCTACATTCACAGAATCATCGAAAAGGCTTTATTTTTCGAGATAAAAGTTTGTAAAATAAAGTAACTGCAGGTACTTGTCCAACATATCTACGGTAAAACAAAGTAAACCACAATGTCTAAGCAAAAACAAAGTAATTGCACGTCGATTACATTGTTTTTACGTTGTGAAATGATTTGATTGGCTTTTCATTTGATATATATTTCTATTTTAGCCCCTTTATCTAGCTATAAGAAAATCAAACAACTCTACTTTGTTTTTGAATTGTTAAAAATGGCCAAAATGGTAAATTTGTTAACGTAAAAATAAAGCAAGTAAAATGACAAATGTAAAACAAAGCAACTGAATAACAGTTGCTTTGTTTCTTTATTGTAAATCAATTCAAGCTATTACTATATCCCATTTACTTGGTTTTTAATATGCTGTCGTTTATTTCAAAATTTCAAATGTCTAAATTATTTGACAATACTCGGTTTTATCACATTTCTGAACGCACCTTTTAAATACTTTTCCCACAATTAAAGTTGTCAGTTACAACTTCGTGTCATAGTCATAAGTTTGCCGAGTCTGTGATTCTTGTGTGTTTTGTTTGGAAAATGTTTAAAATGCAAAATAGCCGCAGTTTACATTCGAGAACTATTATGGACGCTTATAATAGTTTTCAAGCAATTGTTTGTTTAATTACTATGTAACACCTATTTATTTTTTTGTTTTGATTAATATGTACTTTGTATCTTGATTTTTGTTTTATTTAAAACTTCATTAAATGATTACAACTTCATCATCATCATCATCATCATTTCAGCCGAAAGACATCCACTGCTGGACGTAGGCCTCCCCCAAGCGTCTCCACAACGACCGATCCTGTGCGTCTCGCATCCTCCGCACTCCCGCGACTCTCACCAGGTCGTCAGTCCACCTTGTGGGAGGCCTTCCGACGCTGCGCCTTCCGGTGCGCGATCGCCACTCTAGAACCTTTCGGCCCCATCGACCATGCGTTCTACGAGCAATGTGCCCTGCCCACTGCCACTTTAGTTTGGCGATTCTTCGGGCTATGTCGGCGACCTTGGTTCTCCTGCAGATATCTTCATTCTTTATGCGATCACGCAAGGAAACTCCGAGCATAGCCCTTTCCATTGCCCTTTGGGTGACTGTAAGCCTTCTGATGAGGCCCATTGTAAGCGACCATGTTTCAGTGCCATATGTCATCACTGGCAACACGCACTGGTCATAGACTTTCGTCTTGAGACACTGTGGTATGTTGGACGAGAAGATACCGCGCAGCTTCCCGAACGCTGCCCAGCCGAGTCGGATTCGACGATTGACCTCTTTCTCAAAGTTAGACCTACCCAACTAGATTGTCTGTCCCAGGTAAACGTAATCGTCTACAACTTCGAGTGCAGAGTCTCCGATCTTGATCGGAGTGAGTGCTACATGGTTATTTACCATGACTTTGGTTTTGTCCATGTTCATTTTAAGACCCACTCTTTCGGAAGCTCTACTAAGGTCATCGAGCATTGTACTGAGCTCCTCCGTAGTCTCAGCCATGACTACTATATCGTCGGCAAACCGAAGGTGAGTGACGTACTCGCCATTAACATTAATGCCTAGTCCACTCCAGTCCAGAACCCTGAAGACATCCTCCATTGCAGCCGTAAACAGTTTCGGAGAAATAACGTCTCCCTGCCTCACACCCCGCTGCAGAAGGATAGGTTTCGAGGTCCAGTCCTGAAGTTGGACTGACATTGTGGCGTTCTCGTACAAACACTTCAGCACCTCGATGTACCGATAGTCAATCTGGCACCGTTGGAGAGATTGCAGTACAGCCCAAGTCTCGATCGAATCAAAAGCTTTCTCGTAGTCCACGAACGCTAAGCATAGAGGCAGGTTATACTCCTCGGTCTTCTGTATAACCTGTCGGAGCGTATGTATGTGGTCTACGGTGCTGTAACCTTTTTGGAATTCAGCTTGTTCGGGAGGCTGGAAGTCGTCAAACCTGCGCGCGAGACGGTTCGTGATGACTCTGGAAAACAGCTTGTAGACATGGCTCAGAAGTGAGATGTGCCTGTAATTCTTAAGCAGGGCATTGTCGCCCTTCTTAAAGAAAAGTACCACCACACCTCTGATCCATGCCTGTGGCGTCTTTCCCTCAAGTATGACGGAATCGAACAACCTCTGAAGGGCCTTTAGGACCGGTTTTCCACCCGCCTTCAGGAGTTCGGCTGTAATTCCGTCGTCACACGACGCCTTATTGTTTTTAAGCTGCTTCAGAGCCATCCTAATCTCGTACAGGCTGACGTCCGGGCTATCTTCGGTATAGTGCCGGGTTAATCTAGCTCTTGGGTCGTTTGCTAGATTCGTTGTGGGTTTTGTGATAGACGTGTACAGCTGTCCATAGAATACCTCGATCTCTCCCAGAAGCTCCGATTTGGCGGATATGACTCTGCCACCGTCGGTCTTCAGTTTCGTGAGCTGGCTCACGATTACAACTTATATCAATGATTTTTGAATTTATTTTAGGTAACCGTTATATACATGCCCTATTCCTTGAGTGACACTTAATATCTTAATAAATCCTAAGATGAACTAGTTTTTACAATTCTTACAAATTATGTGATTCATAAAAAGCAAAAGCCAACAAATCTTATAGTAGACATATTAATTTTTAAATGGCTTCATTGTCTTCATCATATTAATTTTTAAAAACCATTAAATGCATTTGCTTTGTTATTAAAACTGAAACTTAACTTGTCCATCTCTTTTAAAATTATTTAAAAAAGAAAGTGATTGTAATTACGTTCTTACTGAATTGTTCTTTTTATTTAATATTAATTTTATGTCTATAAAAAAATATTTTTTTCAATTTAAAGGAAAGTTACCAAAAATTACTCAAAAAATTGCTTTGAAACAGATAGAACTAATTATTTTACAAATTATGAAATAACAAAAGTACTGAAGTTGCCGCCAGTACGTTTTAAATTTGTGATTTTCGGTTTTTTGCTCCTCCTGATAATTTTGCTTGACTGCAATTACTTTGTTTTTCCGTAGCGCAGCCGAGTGGTGGCCGAGTGGTAACGGCCTCGACTTACGAATTGTAGGTCGCGGGTTCGAACCCAGCCAGGCGCATTACTTTGTGTAATTTATTTCATCACCACTGCTCTCAAAACGGTGAAGGAAAACATCGTGAGGAAACCGGCATGTCCTAGAACCAAAAATTCGAAGACATGTGACATTCACCAACCCGCACTGGGCCCGCGTGGTGGATTACGGCCCATTCCCTCTCCTAGAGAGGAGGCCTGAGCCCCAGCAGTGGGAACATTAAAAGGCTGATTATGCTATGCTATGCTAGTGCCCGCTCCCCCGCGCGTGAATTATTTATGGGGGAAAAAAAGTTACTAATACAATCAAATACAGCCTTCAGGATAAATGTGGCTTGATACTGGTGAAAGAATTTTCAAAATCGTTTCATTAGTTCTACAATTTATTTCGTACAAACAAAATTACAAAACCTCTATATTTCATGAATGTAGGTGTACATAATACCTACTCTACTATCGTACGTCATCGTTTCAGAACTCAAAATAGAACACAACTATTTCATTTCCCAGTACCGGCAAATCCATTCCATTCACAACTCGTAACCTACCACATTCATAAAATAGTTGTTCTGCCGAAATCGATCCATTGCAACCCCCGCGTTTACATTGCGCAATTGCAATGACCTTCGACCTCCACCTTGACCCCCGACATTATGCTACTACCCACGCACCACCGAAATACCAAAGTTTGACATTACGACCCAAAACATAAGCACAGTATACATAGCTGCGTGTATAGAAGAGCCTTCGAGAAATTTCCGTTTTGGAGGAGAGATGGTTGCGGTAAGTCCGTGTAAATTGCGCAGTTAGTAAGGTTAGGCGTTTCATTCAAGCTCCGGTATTGGAGTGCAGTATATATTTTGTAGGTAACTATTGTGGAGTTTGTTTGATTTTGAACTGAAATATTGAAGCTCTGTGAAGTTTATGTGGGTTGTTGCTGTTTTGCAGAGTTTTTTTAGGGTTCCGTACTTCAAAAGGAAAAAACGGAACCCTTATATATAATAAGATCACTTTGTTGTCCGTATGTCTGTCTGTCTTTAATTATCCTCTTTGAGGAGTTAGAGAAACGCCACGGTAGCGTCCTAAAATAATATTAAGTCTAAATTAGACAACTGGTATAATATTCGTGACATGAAATCAAAATAACGAAGTATCAACTTGCTAAGCAGTTCACATCATATGTAGGAATCAGCGTTTTATCATTGTTACAAGCTACTGAAATCACAGAGTAAAGTAAACTCGCGTTGGACTCGCGCACTAAGGGTTTCGCACAAACTTACCTAAAAAAGCAGTTCGATTCCCGAATTGAGTTACGAAGATTTTTCTAAATCGAAAAAAATGTTTTCATTTGTGATGTAACTACAAATTTACAGTTTTCAGATTTTTTTCCTATACTTGTGCTATGAGACCTTGCTTCATGCCATATTTCAGGATTCTAGGTCAACGGGAAGTACTCTATGAATTTTGATCCCCTTGAGAGTGTCGAAATCCATGTATTTTGTGACATAAACGGCCGTATCTTTTTTTTTCGTTAACTCAGAAATTTATTTCTTCACAGCTTCAAGGGACTTCAATTTCAATTCGATACCTCCACACGTTTCTGAGATAAAGGGTCTTGACAGACAGATGACAGACGAACGGACAACAAAGTGATCCTGTAAGGTTTCCGTTTTTTCCTTTTGAGGTACGGAACCCTAAAATGAGAAACAGATTCGATTCTATTTCATTCAATTATATAATTGTCATCCAACCTCATCTGTCAACCATTCCAATTATTATCAGGCATATTTGATCAAGACTACAAAAACCAAAACAGGACCAGAGACCCTACCATGAGCTCTCAACGCGAACCATTTGACGACCTGAACTGAACTGCCCCACTAGCCAAGTTACAATCGTATCGTTCGCGTCGAACGCCTCGAGTAGGCCACGCCTCCGATTCTTTTGTTCTGACCACGTGACTGAGTGTTGAGATGACGTCAGAGCAAAAGAAACGGAGGCGTGGCCTACTCGAGGCCTTCGGAGCGAACGAAACGATTGTGACTTGGCTAGGGGGCTGTTAAAGAGATGGAACTATATAAGGTGTATAGCTCCATACCTCTTCCTCGCTCGGTGGACTTACATTTCACACCATGTTAAGGCCCCTGTCTTCTTTAGCTCTAAATGTATTCATAAAGGAAAATCGATGTTTCTTTCAAAGCAAGCTTAAATTGAAGTAGGACACGAATACTTAAGTCTGAGGCAGTATTTAGGGCAAGGACTTAACTTCGCTTGAGCTAAGTTAGTTGTAAATTGGACTTTATTGTCTTTATTACCCGTCCGCGACTGGACCGTTTTATGACAATCTCTACCTCAATCCGGGGGGTATATTAAAAGGGGTGGGTTCTTTTACTTCTGACTCTTTATAAATGTTACTTTTTTTTACAACTATCACACAACGCCGTCTAGTCCCAAACTAAGCAGAGCTTGTGTTATGAGTACTAGACAACTGATAAACATACTTACATATTTCTAAATACATACGTATTATAGATAAATTACACCCAGACACAGAACAAATGATCGTGCTCATCACACAAACATTTGTCCTGGGTGGGAATCATACCCACGACCTCCGGCATAGCAGTCATGGCCACTAACCACTAGACCAACAGGTCAGTCATTGGCTTCAACTGGCTTCAGCTAGTGGTTCAACTGGGTTCAACTAGTGGTTCAACTGGCTTCAGCTAGTGGTTCAACTGGCTTCAGCTAGTGGTTCATCAGGCTTCAGCTAGAGGTTCAACAGGCTTCAGCTAGTGGTTCAACTGGGTTCAACTAGTGGTTCAACTGGCTTCAGCTAGTGGTTCAACTGGCTTCAGCTAGTGGTTCAACTGGCTTCAGCTAGTGGTTCAACTGGGTTCAACTAGTGGTTAAACTGGCTTCAGCTAGTGGTTCAACTGACTTCAGCTAGTGGTTCAACTGGGTTCAACTAGTGGTTCAACTGGCTTCAGCTAGTGGTTCAACTGGCTTCAGCTAGTGGTTCAACTGGCTTCAGCTAGTGGTTCAACTGGATCCAGCTAGTGGTTCAACTGACTTCAGCTAGTGGTTCAACTGGCTTCAGCTAGTGGTTCAACTGGCTTCAGCTAGTGGTTCAACTGGCTTCAGCTAGTGGTTCAACTGGCTTCAGCTAGTGGTTCAACTGGCTTCAGCTAGAGGTTCAACTGGCTTCAGCTAGTGGTTCAACTGGCTTCAGCCAGTGGTTTTGCCCGCGTGAAAGTAGGAAATATGGCTTATGTCACGAAGCATTCTATATGTGAAAGAATTTTTAAAATTGTATTTAGGTAGTACAAACAAAAATATATATAAATGTTTCCTCTATATAACATTAGTATATTTGACTGGCCTGTTGGTCTAGTGGTTAGTGACCCTGACTGCTATGCCAGAGGTCGTGGGTTCGATTCCCACCCAGGACAAATGTTTGTGTGATGAGCACGATCATTTGTTCTGTGTCTGGGTGTAATTTATCTATAATATGTATGAAAAAAAAAAGTATAGAAAATGTACTAAGTTTTGATGGTTCAAAGGTTTTGGAGTCTTTGATCTTTGTGTATGGAATTGTCTTTTAACGAAACAGAACATCAATATAACTTTTCAGTAGGAAAATTTATATATTTTTAGGTCTCTGGTTGACTGTATATTTGTTTTTGCGGACCACAGGTTTGAAACCACTATTATCAAGCATCCAAATCCAAAGTAACCCAGCCACACCTAACCAGAAAAATAACCTTATACCTTACCCTTATGCAGGCAAAGTAGTGGAGGTTTTATATATAAACCTCCACTACTTTGCCTGCTAACATTATTCACCAGATTACGGCACAACTTTGCGCGCCTGTCCTGAACAACGTGAATGCCACCAGCCTTTTGTTTCATTCTGCTTGTCTGCATAATGGATTAATTCCACAACAAAATTGCGGGTACCAACACTAATTACGTCTACACTTTTAAAGCTGTCAAATCCAAAGTGACCCAGCCACACCTTACCAGAAAAATAACCTTATACCTTACCCTTATGCAGGCAAAGTAGTGGAGGTTTTATATATAAACCTCCACTACTTTGCCTGCTAACATTATTCACCAGATTACGGCACAACTTTGCGCGCCTGTCCTGAACAACGTGAATGCCACCAGCCTTTTGTTTCATTCTGCTTGCCTGCATAATGGATTAATTCCACAACAAAATTGCGGGTACCAACACTAATTACGTCTACACTTTTAAAGCTATTTTTAAACTTGCCAGCTATTTTTAAATTGCATTTTACAAAAAGCATTTTAATCTTGGAAATTGAAGTGACATTTTAGTTTTGCTCTGCCGTGATTAAATAAAGAAAAGTGATGTTTATTTCGTGTGGGCGTTAAGACTGACCGAGACACAACAAGACAATACTAAGCCTGCGCTGTCCGTCCGTCTGTCAGCGGTGTGTATCTCATAAACCGTAAAAGTTAGAGAGTGGAAATTTTCACAAGATGTGTATTTCTATTACCGCTACAGCAAAAAATAATAAAATTAAAATAAAGTTACAAAATTAAAGGAGGTTCCCATACAATAAACGTTGTTTTATCGGCGTTATTTTGCTTGATTTTAATGTTACTGTACGGAACCCTTCGTGTGGGAGTCCGACTCGCACTTGGCCAGTTTTTTTATACAAATAGTTTTATTTGGAGAGCAATTCCAGTACTATTTCAAAGAAAACGCTTCGGTGCATCGTTGACGTAGAGTAGCGTTGCACCTTTCTGTGGAAGATTTAAGGAAACTTAATAAAAAAAAGTGATGTGCCTTTCATGTGAGCATTATAAGCGACTTTCAAAAGCAAGCGAATTTGTTGCACCTTTGAAATAGGGTGTAAATGTTTTGTATTTGATTCCTCGGCTAGACAGCATCATTGAATTTTATTTTTGGAAACTTAAAAGACTCCTATCGTCGAAATTTGTCTGAATGTTGTCGAGAGTTTTGTTAATAGATTAGTAAAGATATTCAATCGGTGATCTTAGGATTTTTTTTAAATCGTTACTTGTTTGAAACAGGTCTCTCGTTACCTACTGAGAAAGATAAATACATTATTTAGAAAAGTTTCTCCAGCGTCATTGAGTTTTATTTTTAGAAAATTAAAACACGTCCATCGTCGAAATACTATATGTCTGATAAATAAGAAAGAAAGAAAGAAAGAAAGAAAGAAAGAAAGAAAGAAAGAAAGAAAGAAAGAAATAAAGAAAGAAAGAAAGAAAGAAAGAAAGAAAGAAAGAAAGAAAGAAAACATTTATTTGAGACTCGCACAGGACAAACAACAATTAAATAAAAAAAGTAACTACTTAATCTATAAATACTTAACTTAAAAATAATAGACAAAACAATATTAAAAAATAAAAATAAAAGACCTGTGCGAGGCCAAAAAGGCTCCTATCTCAGTATATGCTACGATATTAAACTAAAAAGTAAAAATAACGCAGCGCTGGTATTCTGATAGAAGTAGAGGTTTTTACCTTTCCTACATATTGCGCTTGGCATTGAAATAGATTTAGTCTCCGAACAGCATATGCACACTTCTGCCTATCCTCAGTAAGTAGGCGACATGTAAATTATATTTTTGTAAAGAGGTGTTTGTTTTTATTTGTAGAAAGTATTCTCTAGAAGTATCGATTCTATTATGATTATTCTTTCTCTTGTTGGAAGAGGCCTATTCTTAAATTATGTTACATCTTGTGGGTAGGGGATGGGCTCGACAAAGTGTGACCTTGTGTGACAAGTTCTATTTCTAAGTATTATAGCGCGTAATTTTAACTATTAACAAAAACTCCGAATTTTTCTGTTTTGTTGAATGTATTGTAATTTTTTTCAAATGTTTGATTTGAGGTTGATTTTATTAAATAAAATATTTTAAATGGTAATAAAAATAATTTCGGAACTGCTGTTTTAATTTAAATATGTTACGTTACACTAAGGTGAAGATGAGTTTGACTCTTACTGGAGGAATTGTTCCACAATGGCCCAGCACAGACGTGTGTGGAAAAGGGAGAGAGAGGCCTTCGCTCAGCAGTTTAACACAATAGGTCAACTACTACTACGACTACTTCACTAAAGAGTCCCACACATGTGACCAACTATGACAAGGTCGGGGAGAGGGCGAGTTAAAAAATCGTGAAATTCATGTAACGTAATTTATGGATGACCCCAAAATAAATATGGACTACGACATGCGAGCGAAGTCACAGGAAAAAGCTAGTAAATAAAAAGTCAGAAATCATTCAAATACAGAATTAGGTAACTATTTATACACGAACAGTTCCATTCAACATTAATTTCCATACATTTGGCGGTCACTGCCAAAAACATGATTTCCTAGTAACGAAACGCTTTGTTAAGTAAAAAGCTTCCAACTATTATTATTATTCATATAATAATAATTACTTGATCATATTCTCTATTGTTTTAAAAGCTATTATTGGCTCGTTTTGGAAGTCAATTACGATTATTTTACGGTTGAATGAAGGCTGTGTCGGATTATGATTGAGATAGAGAGTTTTGTTAATCGATTGGTAAAGTAAAGATATTCAATTAGTAATCTTATGTTTTTTTTTTTAAATCGTGGCGTGTTTGAAACAAGTCTCTTGTTACCCACTGAGAAAGATTAAATACATTATTTAGAAAAGTTTCTCCAGAATTTTGAAGGACCAATAAAGAGTTAAAAAATAGTTATTCAATTAAACTTTTGACCGCCAGTCATGTATATGTCACCGTAAAATTGGAAATATCGTTAAATTGTAATCTATCTCGCGAAATTGTTAACATACGAAACATACTGCTTACAATTTAACGTACTATTTTTTTTATTTAATCTATCGAAGTGAAACTTGAAAATTGTGAAATGGTATAGAGCGGAACGCATCTCGAGCGCTGATTGATTTAAAGCCATGTACCCCTCGCCACTATATTTGTTTGTTGTCGAATCTAAACAAACAATGTTTTAGGGATTGTAAATTGATTTGGTGTTGAAAATAACTCACAGCTTTAGAATTAGCTGTATGAAATTGTTGTGGAAGTTGAATGGAAGAAAAAAACATGTTGTGCCGACCCCAAATAAGATGGGACAAGGGCAGGAAGATGATGATGATGATGAAATTGTTGTGGAAGTAAAATCAATCTGTGATTAACCGAAAAAGTATAGTTAGAATGATAAATAAGTTAGTGTTAGTCACCGAACGTAACCAGCACAGAACGGCTTACTGTAAGGCCAACCAATCAGGGAGAGCATTCGGATAGTTGACAATTTAACGTGCGATAGATTGTGATATAATAGTTTCACTTCGATAGATTATAATCTATCGAAAAACATTGCGCTAAATTGCACGGTTCACAATCTTTCAATAGTTTACAATCTCGCGAGTATCTCGATAATAATAATCTGTGTTCAGCACGCCCATATCATGACTACATCACAGACGCTAAGCGTTTTAAACGCTAATAAATCTCATAAAAAGTAATGTTTCTTTTATTTGTAAAGTTAATTATGTTCTTAGCTAAACTCAGATTTACATAGTCTGGTCTGTCACCCATAAATACCCATACATTTCACTGCCTAAATACCCATATTTTAAATAGAACGACCTATCTGACCTCCAAAACTCACCAACTGGGGAATATGATACCCCTTGGCTGGTGTCAAAACAGAGAGGGACCAAGCCCAGTAATTTGATAAAAACATCTCATTCATTCACAACATGTTCTCGCGATTACATCTGAGGCTGTAAGGCATGGCATTTATCCAATACCCTCACTTGATTGTTGCGACACACTCGGTCAAGAATTTTCCCTCAAAAATTCCTTGCTCTCTGCCAAAACTAATACCTTGGAAATAAAGAAAGAAAACAAAGAGAGAAAAAAAAAACGGTGAAAATTCCTAAGTTTTCTTCATTTTACAAACGTTTAGTACTTGTTATATTGAGGTATTCTCTGCCGTTATATAATTAATTAACCTTGGAACCCCAAATTGCTTCAGGTGAAATTTAATCTCGGCTTGAACCTTTTGGGACTTACACGTCGGATGTATTTTTGGAGCGGTTATGAGATGATCTTGACGATGTGATGACGATAAGAGTTCCCACCAGTAAAAATTCCGACCTAATTAATATACAGGCATTTATCCCCAAATGAATGCCTTATGAGTTATTATAAAAAATTCGCTCGCTCCACCCTAAAGCGCAAAAAATAATTTTTTGATTCCCCACCTCAACGGAGTCTATTTCCTGATAGTTACAACCTGGGGGTATTCTTTTAAGAGTGAATAATCTTCTTCTACAGAGGTTTCCTCCATCGTCGATCATATCCTCGCTTACCATCAAGTAAGATGATGCTCAAGCGTAAGTCTAAAAATACTATTAAAAAAAAAATTCGTCGTTCAAAATAATTTTAACCTACAATAACCATTATTTTATATGCACTTATTGAATGTGCCAAAATCACCCTTAGTCATTCAAATCTCTTAGGGAAATTAAATAATTTTATAATGTTCAAATTCAAATATTTATTTCAGATAAACTATGTAAGTATATAAATTAAAAAAAGATAAAATAAGTATGTGAAAATATGTGTTAGTAGTAGTACAACTTAGCCTATTGTTAATATTAAATTAATTTATAATAATAAACAACCCAACCAACGACCAACGACACTGCTGGGCCGCTACGGTTGCTGACATCTCCTTAAGGCGCGCGTGGAACACTACGCGCCGTCGACGACTTGGGCTCGGTCCGGACGGTTACCGGACGGTTGAACGGCGAGCTACCCATTACTCGCCGTCCGCAAGCCCGCGCCTACGGTAGAGGCGACCCCTGCCACTCTTCCTCGCTCCGGACCATAGCCTATATATATTCACCTATGTATATACCAAGGCCCGGCGCGATAGATAGCTGCCGCCGATCGCCCCCACAAGGACACGGCAGAGTCCAAAACACATAATGATTTAATCTACTGGCAGATCCGGGTTTCGTATCGTCCTCCCCTAATCCTATTCCCAGTGTTTTTTTTGTACTTCATTACTTAATCTACCAAATTTTGTTACAGGTAAATTTAATATTCATCCCTGGGTCTTGACATCGAGAATCATGAACAGTAACTACTACAATCAGGTAAACTAATTGTATCAAACTGTTAACTGCCCTTTTACTTAAATTGAGTAATTTTTTAATTAAGTTTTGTCCTCTGAAGTTTTACGTAACTAAATTAGGATGGAAGGTGACTTTGGAAGAAATAGATACCTAAGTGCCGTGAGGGAAATGTTAATTATGGAGGCAAGAGACCTTGAAGAATTTGGTTCTTTAGATAGAATCTACCCAGTAACCGAGATAGGGAGTTCATTTTCTTATGTGCTGGTGTGGGTAAGGTAAAGGTATGGGTACAGATTATATAAGAAATACGTTCGTGTAGGTGTTCATTAAGAAATAAAGAAAATTATACTTATTAAACATGAATCATCATCAATCACATCACTGGCTACAAGGTGAGAAAGTAATCAAACGCTAGCCTGTCAATAAAAAAATATAGGTAACTTTAAATTATCAAAAATAAATAATATTTTTTAAAGAATTTATTTATTAAACGCGTTCGCTCTCTCATTGTCTTTCTATTGTGTCTCTAATTACGGTATTCGAAAGGTCAAATCGGTAAAATCTATACAGATGAAACAACACAAAGTTAATCAAGAAAAAATATTTTATTACACTCAGTTAATATTATAATAATTAGTAGGCGATAATTTGGTTGAGAATTTTTTCACAGAATTACCGTGGTGGGTTATAGTCAGTAAAAGCCAAACACGCAGTCTCGTTCCACCCTGGAGCAGGAGAAGTCATTGGATGAAAACCCACGTCGAAAAATAAGCGGAGCTGACAATGTCCTATTTATTTACATACACTATACACATACCCACGACCTCTTATCAGCTCACGATTGATAAGCAGAATAAAAATAACTATTTACCTAATTATGTACAATGTTGCTATACAATTACCGTTCTAATTAAAATCATAGTAAACATCTATGGAATCGGAGTTATTTCCTGTTTGTGGCAAATTCCTTATTAATATCATTTTCAATAACTCTTTACCTCCTTATTATTTAATTTTTGGTTCTATGGTCTAAAATTTCGATTAGAGGAAGTTTTCCTGTCGGATTCTGTGTTTCCTGATAGCTACAACCTAGGGGTCTTTAAGTCAAGAGTGAATAGGTTACTTCTAGGCAAGCGTGCTCCATCGTTGTCCACATTATCGTTTACTATCAGGTGAGATAGTAGTCAAACGTGAGCCTATCCATAGTAAAAAAAAAAACAGTTTGAAAGTGGCACCAGTGACTGAAAAGTTTATAGGGAATCGTTAGTCTTGATATGGCCATGTGAAGAGGAGGAATGAAACGCATGTTACTACAAGAGTTATAAGTAGGTATACTTGTGAACGGATAGAGATGTTGAGAGAGGCCAAAAAAATGGATGGCTTGTGTGAGGAGTGATATGAATGAGGAGGAAGTTAGTGATAGCGTGACGGGTGACAGGACAGAATGGAAGAAAAAAAACGTGTTGTGCCGACCCCAAATAACACGGGACAAGGGCACGAAGATGATAAAGGTCTAAAATTTCAACACTTATAGTGTTTGGCCCAGCTTTAATGCTGATCTGCTGATCTTTGCTGCTGTCTTAGGGCCGAAATTGCGTTAACCGGGCGCCCGCGACGCTCAACCGACGTCGCGCGTATGTCGTGTGTTACGGTCCCCGTCACAGAAACCGAATGATTACCTGCGCAATGTCACTAGTTCAACTTTTACGATGTGTATGTGTTCGTGTTGATGGAGAACTTAATGTATTATTACGCAGCAAAACGTGCGCAGGGCCCGGCTCCCCGGCTCCCCGACGGATGACCGCGCGGGTCCCCGCAATGGAACACTTTTGTATGAGATCGAGCATTCGACCGCTTAACGCAGTTTCGGCCCTTAGATGTATTTAAATTTTAGGATTGTTTGAAAGAGTTACCCACGGCCCTGAAACGCGAAAGGCAACTAAAAGAACACGAGTAGGTTACCCACCCGTGTTCCTTACCACTAAGTCAGAAAAAAGACTGACACTCCCTCTTACTTCATTCAGAGCAGGAATTATTTGATGATATTCAAACCCAAAGAAGGTGTATTTTTTTTAATAATACTCTTAGTATTTGGAAATTAAAGTTAAATAAGAAGCATGGCACAGTTGCAATAATTCTATTTTACCACTGATGTAGGTTCGTTATTAGTTCCTCTAAAATCGACTTGTATCGACAGACTTATTCTCGTCTCGTCGACAAGGATGTTTGCCATAAAATAACTTTCATAAATATTTTGGCTCCACAATTGAACTAAAAACAATTGCAAACACAACGCCGGTCCTCGTGATTTTACTATTAAAGTACTACAAAAAATATTTTGGCTTACCACCCAGGACTTTGCACTGCATACGTTCTATAAGAGCTCAACTCACTACTTATAAAGACCATTTTTAATTCTACACTAGCAACTCCAACATAATTCAACAATTTAAACTTGACCTTCCACCCCCGTCTCACCTCAAACAATTAGGGAGCTACAGGGACAATGTGATCAAACGCATAAAGACCAAACTATATTGGTGGTATTTTTTTCTAGATGTCTGGCAAATCGCCCATAGGATTTCTAAAATAGAACGTCGTATCTTAAATCATATGTTTAATGAAATTGAACAGTTTATTGATGATGGAATAAGGTTTATTTTTGTACTTAAGTCAAGCGTGATTTTTGCATGCAACAGTTGGTCACGTGTTTTTGGCGCCAAGCGTACATCTGGTATTTTCTGTAGTAAAATAGTGCAATCATTTGTGCGGGAAAATTTCGGCCATTAGATCGAAAATAAAGTGCGTTGGACGTGCTTATTAATATATAATTAATTATGTTTATATATTTGTGTGAAATAGTTATTTTTGTGACGGAACAAATGCACATAATATTGAGTAGGAGGTATTATATCAAAGTGTTGTTATGATGAACGTCTGCGCTAAAAACTAATCGCATACTTCAATGGGTGAGTAGGAAAATAAATTGGTCCTAGGATCCGCTTTTGATTGTGTGTTAAGTAAAACTATCCAGGGGCCTTACTATGATGATGTCAGGCATGCGAGCGAGAAAAAGGGATAGAGTTATACACCCTATAAAGCTCCAAATCTTTAACAGTGCAACACCCCTAGCCAAGTTGATAATCTGCAATCGTTAACGCTAGTCGAAAACTAATCAAATGTATGGGAGTTACATCATCTCAACGTTAAGTCACGTCGTCAGAACAAAATAATATAAAATTCGTAGCTAAGTTCACATCGTTCAAAATGATAGAATGAATTGTTATCATTTCTACAATGTTCAACGCTACATCGTAGAACTATCGGCCGGCTCAGGCGCGAAAACATGACTACCAACTTATCGTTTTCTACAATTGCTGACACCGAGGCGCTACCGATTGGAGAACGGAATTCGACACGAAATAGTTGTAACTTGGCTAGGGGGGCGGTTTAGTGTCAAATGGATTGCGTTAGGAGCTCGTGCCAGGGCCTCTAGCTGCAGGATTGTTCGAAAAAGTTATCGGGTCTCTGGAACGCAAATGGCAACACAGGTTCTAGTCAGCAAAGTCACACTCCTTCTTGCTTAAGTTCATTTATTTTAAATATTTGTCTTTTATACGTCATTAAATTACCTACTGTTGAATTTGATGATTCCATTTCGGTAACATACTTTTTTTTATATTCCACAACTATCACACAACGCCCTCTAGTCCCAAGCTAACCAGAGCTTGTGTTATGAGTACTAGACAACTGATAAACATACTTATATATTTCTAAGTATATACATATTATAGATAAATTACACCCAAACACAGAACAAATGATCGTGCTCATCACACAAACATTTGTCCTGGGTGGGAATTGAACCCACGATCTCCGGCATAGCAGTCAGGGCCACTAACCACTAGACCAACAGGCCAGTCAAGCTTTGTACAGTCAATTGTTTGTACAAAGAGTTCATGTGTTAGGATTTTCAGTGTAAAGCGTGGCCATAGCGTCCTACAATCATTTTGGTGAGACAACACAACAATAGCATGAATTACACTCACGTGCAAAAAAAAGGACAAAAACCAAAACCGGTACAAATGTCCTCATTTACATGAAATTTTTCTTTGACTCACTCACAAAAATATAGAGTTACTTTGACCCTTGAAAATATGCGTATAAAATTACACTCCTTTTGTCACTTGAAAGCAGTTTCTTTCATGGCAACTTTCATAGTAACTCAGCACTGTTCTCGAGGTCACATATTTTTATTTAAAATAAACTTTATCACTTATAAAATAAGAGTTTATTTCGTCTGTTTAGACAGGTCCTGGCCAAGGTTGAAATTTAATTATGTGCCTACTTTTTACATTATTGTCTGGGGACTTATTTTTATTTTATAATAGAGTACTGACTTGGCGTATTATTATAATTAATTTGTGCATAGGTCTGCGATTAATTCGTGAATAGCAATGCAATGTAATTGATTAAAATTATTTATTAAACGTTTGCTTACTTTCCGTTTTTATTTCCTGATTGAACTTTTAACTAACGGTTACGCCCATTACGTATTGTTTGTTGCATTTAAAGCTATATGATTAACCAAACTTAGTTAACCAATCTTGGACTAAATAAGTAGTAATTATGGAGTAATTTATAACTAAACTAGCTGCTATCAGCGGCTTCGCCCGCGTAAAAGTAGTTGTCTCCATACAAACTTTAAGCCTCAATTTCATCCCCTTAGGGGGAGAATTTTGAAAAATCTTCTCTTAGTGCTCGCCTACGTCAAAAAAAGAAGCCTATTGCAAAATTTCACTTTCCTAGTCCCAGTTGTTTCAGCCCCCCTAGCCAAGTTACGACCGTTTCGTTTCGATTCTCTTGTATCGAACGCCTAGAGTAGGCCACGCCTCCGATTCCTTTGTTCTGACCACGTGACTGAGCGTTGAGATGACGTCAGAACAAAGGAATCGGAGGCGTGGCCTACTCGAGGCGTTCGACACAAGAGAACTTGGCTAGGGGGGGGCAGTTGTGCGTTGACATGTCAGTCAGTCAGTTTCTTCTTTTGTATAGATTACTCCATAATTACTACTCATTTAGTTCACAGTATTTTTTTTGCTGGATTTTGAAAAAATATTTTATATAGTTGTTTACCTACTGTCCATCGTTCATCGAATACAGGTCCTCGCTCGCATCTACTCTGCTTCTTTATTTTGACTACACTTCTTTACACTATAACCTTATATAATCAACACAATGAATTAATTCATAAAGACGTAACGAATAGGCCACTGACCGACTTGTAAAAGTTTCTATTTCTATCACGATTTATTTCTATTTTTACTTTCACGTGCGGAACGCAACCTTTACAAGTATTATTTTGCACTGATTGTGTATTTATACAGCAAGCATAGCACAAAAATAATTTCTCAAGATAGCAGAAGACATGGTTCTCACTCGTAGTAAAACATCCACGGACCCAGTCAAATATACACACAAGGTTTCATCCAAATTGGTCAGGTCGTTGGTGAAGTTAGTTGACAAACACACGTACAGAAGAATTATATAATTATAAAGGTAATAAGCTCGACTAGTCATGATACAAAAGAAATGTTTCTGTATGCTATAGTGTCGTTTTAATTATAATTTTAATGCTGATTTCACCTAGTTGTGAATCCGTCTACCCAACTATATACGCTATAAATTATGTGCCCAACGATACACAAATCAATATAATAATAGTAGAAAACGATATTTTTTGAAAATAGCGAATCAGTTTAAAACGAATTATTATTAGGAACAGTAGGCTATTTTTTTTTTAATCCGTTGAAAAAAAGTATGACTTTTACGACTAATATCGTAAGTTCCGATTACAATCATTCCTTCACCAATTGAAAGTTACATCGCTTATTGCAAGACTACTATATCTTTATAAAAAATACCCGATTCTTATTAAAAGATCACGAGGGGAGCGAATCCGGGGGGAAAATTGTAATTAAATTAAAAGAGATGCATTTTAAACACAATTATTTCGTCCAAAACTCGATAACGTCGAACAATTTGTTTTGTTTATCGGCAGCGGCGTGACCTTGTGATATCTCTCAGTTGCGATACGTTGCGTAAAACGTTTGACCTGCAGGCATTGTTTACAGAAACTACTTTGTTTTTAGGGTTCCGTACTTCAAAAGGAAAAAACGGAACCCTTATAGGATCACTTTGTTGTCCGTCGGTTTGCTGACATATCTTTGAGGTGCGTGTGGAACATTACGCGCCATTGACGACTCGGGCTTGATCCTTATAGAACGAGTAGATGGCGAGCTACCCGTCGTTCGTCGTCTACAAGCCCGCGCCTACGGTGGCCGTAGATCGCTCTGCGATTCCCGATGCCCGGGGCGTCTTCTGTCGCGGCGACTGGGACATGAGAATCTACGTTCCCTCTCTTTTGCAGCCGCCTCCTTCGCTGGCATTACTGCTTCACAGAAGGATGACGGCCGCATCCCATTCCCTGTCGCTCCGGACCATGGCCTGAACCAAGGCCATGCCATGAGAGGTCGCCGCCAATCAATTAGTTAGTTGGCTATCTGGAATGCAATCAGTTTTGGTGCATGAAATAACGGCTCTCAATGTATATATTTTTAATTACTATGTTAATAGTGTTTGTAGGTATTTGAATTCTTTTATTTGGTGAATACCATAATTAATACCACTCATGGGTATCGTTGGTACCACTCAACAGCTGAACAAAGATTAACTTAAAATTGTTTCAATATAAATGTACCCGAAATGCACTTATAGAAACATAATGGAAAATTGAAATCAATAAATGACAGTCATGCCAAACTAGTTTAGCCAGCGGCTTTGCCCGTGTTATAGTGGATAATTAAAAAGTATCCTTTGAGCTTTTCCCGGGCATGGTCTACCCGTGTCCCAAATCTATTCAACAATTTCAGCATGAAGGAGTAAAAAACATCCACACGCATAAACACTCACAAACTTTAGTCTTTTTATTATTATTGTGATTAATTGACATGACAGGCCTATTGGTCTAGTGGTCAGTGGCCCTGACTGTTATGCCGGAGGTCGTGGGTTCGATTCCCACCCAGGACAAGTGTTTGTGTGATGAGCACGATCATTATTTTGTTCTGTGTCTGGGTGCAATTTATCTATAATATGTATGTATTTAGAAATATATAAGTATGTTTATCAGTTGTCTAGTACTCATTCCACAAGCTCTACTTAGTTTGGGACTAGATGGCGTTGTGTGAAAGTTGTGGAATATTATTATATTAATTGGGATTTTGGGATGCTCCTTGCCCTTGTTCCATGTTACTTAGGGTCAGCGCAACAAGTTTTTTCTTCTTCTATTATATTCTGTTAACCATTATTTTATCACTGACTTCCTTTTTTTCCATATACTCCTCACATAATCCACCCATATTTTCTTTGGCCTCCCTCTCCCTCTCCATCCAACTACATGTGCATTTATAACTCAATTAGTAACATGTGTTTCATACCTCCCCTTCCTATAACCGTACCAAAACAATCTATAATGATGCACTTAAAAAAATGATACACACATTAAAAAATAACATGATAAGATCGCTATAAAAAGTACAGGTATTGCTTTCAGTATACTCTTTAAATAAATCTTACAAATCAGAGCGATTAATCTTAAAAGATGTTGAATTGAAAGAAAAAATACATCCAAATTGGTCGATCTTTTTTTTTACAGTGGTTGAATATATGGTCATTACTGTGTATATAAAAATGTGGCCTTGCTGATCGGCCTTCGTGCTGTACCTTTCCATTGCAAAGTACAGTATACTGACACGTTTTAAATAATTAGCAGGTCTTTCTCAAGTATCTTTGGAATATACCAGAAATGTTATAGAGCTTACTAACCGTAATCGATTCGGATAGTTTCGGATAAAGGCGAAATCTAAATGGTAGGATACGATAGGTTTTTGTTAGTTCTGTCCAGTTAAATAAATGATAATCTAAACTAGAAATAAGTCAAATCTTGCTACAGGTATCGGCACGGATCTTGAGCGTTTACTTAGGTAGGTAAACGAAATTAAAAAAAAAAATGTAAACCTATTTTATTTTATTTTTTCATTTAAGTAGATACCTAAGTAGGTAAAAAATAAAGTAGGTAAAATAAATAAAAGGTTAATAATAGGTTTACATTTCAAAAAACAAATAAAACGCGTACGCAAACCGATCTCCACTCTTTCGCCGAGCGCTCAAGATCCGTGCCGATACCTGTATTCGTATTTTACTTTAATAATTTTAAAATTCTAATATCCGTAACCGAATCTATCCGAAACTAGCGGGTAATCCGAAATGATTTAATTTTTGTAACCGTACCGGTCGTTGTGGCGACGCTTGGGGGAAGCTTATGTCCAACAGTGGACGTCTTTCAGCTGAAATGATAATGATGATGATGATGATGAAAGGTATCCGAAACCGGTATAATATTTTCCTATATCCGTATCCGTATTCTAGATCCGGGATTTTACATACAAAACAACCCTGGGGCCTTACCATAATGTGTTAAAATGTCAGTCGTGCGAGGGAGAAAGAGTGATGGAACTATGAATAGAATAGAATAGAACATCGTTTATTTAATAAAAGTGGCACATTTAAATTATGATACATAAAAACAATTATAACGCATACATTGGATAAAAGAATACCTGGAAGAAGTTGGGCCTTTGCCCAGCAGTGGGACAGTATAGGCTATTAAAAAAAAAACGCATACATTGTATTTTTGCCTGAACTAGGTTGGACCTGTATGTCAGGCTAAAACCTATACAGCCTATATAGCTCTATCCCTTTAACAGTTCAGTTTAGGTCGTAAAACGGGATTGCGTTAGGAGCTCGTGGTAGGGCCTCTGCCCCCCCTAGCCAAGTTACAACAGTTTCGTTTATATTCTCTTTTCGTCGACCGCCTCGAGTCGGCCACGCCTCCCATTCCTTTGTTCTGACGTCATCTCAACGCTCAGTCACGTGGTCAGAATAAAGGAATAGGAGGCTTGGCCGACTCGAGGCGTTCGAAAAGGTAATCGAAACAAAACAGTTGTAACTTGGCTTGGGGGTAATCTATACCATCTTGTTGTTACTGACAGAATGTTCAGTTGATGTAGGCTCCTCTCCTTTTAATTTCGGAGACATACGATGATTATTTCGTAATCGTAATAGACTCAGTGATTGCGGCAGGTCAAATGTCAAGACTTTTAACAATTTACCATCTGTGTCTGTTGCCAACCAATCACGATAATTTAGATTGACATATTTTTCAGATAGTGTGTAAAGTAATAAAGAGAATACTCTTTATTACTTTTTTTTTGCGTGGATAACAATCAAATAACTTATGCCGGTCTAGGTGGAGTGATAGGGACTGACTTTTAGGGTCTAAAACCCACCCGTGTCCCTTCAGTTGCCGACTGTCCACGGGCGCGTAGCTTCATAGACGCGTATTCGTCATTATACGCTCGATGCACGTAATGACGTGCATCAAGCGTATAATGAAGAATACGACGTATAATGACGTCATGTTATCGTGTCGTCGCCAGTTCGATGACAGAGTTTCACAGTTTTGTATGTAAGCAGTTAGTCGGAACCAAATTCGGAAGCGGAGCTTTTAAATTTAATTTGTCAGTATCGGAACCAGAATTGATACCAAAATCGAATTCGGAATCGGAGGTGGAGGTAGAAGCGTCAATTGAAACACTACTAAAACTAATTAAAACTCGTTTAAGTATAAATAAAACGCGAAATCTCAACATTTCAAATATGAATCAAAACAAGAAGTTAGAGAAATAGTAGTCGTCAAAAGGCATGGGGAGGGAGTTCCCGTGCGACAATTATAAACTCGTTTGTTCCTCCAATATAAAGCGCCTATTAGAAAGAAAAAAAAGAAAGAAAACATTTATTTGAGACGCACAGGACAAACTACAATAAAATAAAAAGTAACTACTTCTTATATATAAAATTTTCGTGTCACGGTGTTCGAACTTGAACTCCTCCGAAACGGCTCGACCGATTCTCATGAAATTTTGTGAGCATATTGAGTAGGTCTGAGAATCGGCCAACATCTATTTTTTTTTTTTTTTTTTTTTTTTATTTATATGGCAGAACAACGTTTGCCGGCTCAGCTAGTAATCTATAAATACTTAACTTAAAATAAAAGAAAACAATATTAATAGATAAAAATAAAAGACCTGTGCAAGGCCAAAAATACCAAAAGAACAAAAAAGTAAAATAACGCAGAGCTGGTATTCTGATAGGGCCTCTGATAGCATATTACACTACTCGATATTCAGACAGTCTTAATCTATGTAACGTCACACAAGAAAAGAGCAACTTACGCCAATGGCGTGTAATATGTTCTGGTTAAAATTTATTTGTACCGAAATCAGGATCGAAAGTGCCAAATTTCTGATATACCTAAAGCATGGATAACAATTCAGTTGGGTTTTCTGCCCTTGCAAAAGGAGGCCGGTCAACTAGATTCATACGTCACCAATACATGTGCTGTCAAAAAAGATACCCGAATCATATCTACATCAACGTTAGATAATAATCGCTAGAAAAATTCCATCAAAAAACACAAAAAAATAAAATCATCAAAGCCGTTTGTTTTATGTTTGACAACAATTTTGTTTACTAAACACCATTTTCTATCAGTTTTTTTATCAGTTATGTATTCGTTATCAAATCATTTTGGTACCAGTTCACGTTTTAAAGTCATGGCCGAATTATAGTATGTCATTGACAAAAAAACACGATATCGGAATAAAATTGTAGAAATACATTAATTTTATTTACACCTTAGTCTTTTAAATAATCATTATTATATTATTATTATATTATATCTAGCCTATACTGTCCCACTGCTGGGAAAAGGCCTCCGTCCTTTTCTTCCATTGTTCCCGGATTTGAGCTGCTTCTTGCCAGTTTTTAAGGAAGACATCTAAGTCAAATAATAAAAATAAATAAAAAATAAACATGATTATTTTTCAAATAATCATGTAAATTTTAAATATGTAGTGATGCCGATGATGATGATGATTAGAGCAGTGCTGGCCCAGTAGTAATAACCCCGACTTACAAGTTGTCCGGTCACGATTTCAAACCCAACCATTACTTTGTGTAATTTATTTCATCAGCACTGCTCTCAAAACGGTGAAGAAACATCGTGAGGAAATCGACATGTCCTAGAACCAAAAAATCTAAGACGTACGTGACATCTACCAATCCGCCGCCAGCCCGCATGGTGGATAACAGCCCATTCCCTCTCTTAGAGAGAAGGTCTGAGACCCAGCTGTGGGAATATTATAAAGCAGATTATGATTATTATTAGTGATGCCGTAGCTAGAGTGGACTAATTATGTGCAGAAAACTGTTCTCTACGAGGTGTGAGACTGAGACTGAAGTCAATTAACGTTTTCAAATTAAAGTCATCGATCAATCACAGTTAGCACCGAATAGTCCCCTGGGAGTCGGGAGTCGCAGTTCGATCCCTGGTCCCCGTAGGCGCAGGCTTGTGGACGATCAAAATATGTAGTGCGTAGTGTTCCACGCGCGCCTCAAAGATATGTTAGTAAACCTGCTGGGCTCCTAGCCCAGCAGGGCTGATACCCGCTGGGGCCGCAGGGAATTTCTTAAAAGGAAACCATCTTAGCGCGGAAGAAGTCATTCGATGATTTCTGGCCTCAAAAAAAAAGCTCTGGCAATCACTGTATTGAGTAAGAAAAGCAACAGTCATGCGTATTAAAATAATACTAAAATTAACCTGAAACATAAAATATAATAATAACAATATTATAAAATGAAATCATACCTACCTATGCACAAACAAATATATAATATATAATATATAATATTCACACAACTATCACACAACGCCGTCTAGTCCCAAGCTAAGCAGAGCTTGTGTTATGAGTACTAGACAACTGATAAACATACTTAAATATTTCTAAATACATACATATTATAGATAAATTACACCCAGACACAGAACAAATGATTGTGCTCATCACACAAACATTTGTCCTGGGTGGGAATCGAACCCACGACCTCCGGCATAGCAGTCAGGGCCACTAACCACTAGACCAACAAGTCAGTCAAAATTCACTGATGTCAGATTATAACCCCACGTTTTATAAAACCTGTCAACATCTTGTATTACAGCATATCTATTTGTATTTATGTAATAGTCTTTTTCTTACCATTAAAATGATAAAGATTTTCTGCATCTGTTTGAGACAAAACTCGCGGTAGGTACTATCAGATAGTCCCGTGTCTTAAGCACGTGTTTTTTATTTTTATTTTGTTGATTGTTTTGCGAGATATACAATCTCGTATCTGTATCGTTTCTATTAGTGATAAGATTAATTTTGTATTCGCGTGTGGCGTTGTAAGTTACTTTAGCACCAAAGTTCTTGAAGTGTTTAGGATTTGTTTCATTGTTATCTTCCTGCTATTTCATCGTAACCGGATCAGTCATTCTCATCATAAGTTTATAATAATGTATTTGGGGTTGTTGCAGTATATCTAACGTCTTTTTTCATTGTATTTTTAATAAAAAAATAATCAAATAATTATAATAATTTTTAAAAGAGCCTCCTTTCTCCGGAGGCCTGACCGCCAGCGTAGTTTGGACCTTGTTCCCGATACCGATGGGCTACTATTTTTAAATATTCTATTCAAATATTTAAAAATATAATTTATGTGTAAATATAAACAAATAAATGGAATATTTACTAAATAATAATAATAATAATATTCGGGAGTATCGCAACATGCCGCTCGAACTTAGGCCGCGCTTACCTCGTTTGCCCATGCATAATAAGAATAAGGCGCTGGTGGCTGCTCTGGATTTGCAGTTGTCAAACTATTTTGACGACTGCAAAGATCTCACTGATACACACTCGATAATGTACTGCGCAGCTGTTGCGGCATGTCGTTTAGCTCACGTCAAGTTTCCAAACTGTGACGTAGCTACACGACCGAAACCAGCCGTGCCGGCTTGGCAGTGCAGGATCGAGCGTCGTATTGGTGGGGCCAGAGCACTCATCGGCAAACTAATTTGCTTCAGGGAGGGCAACACTCGCCCAAGAGTGATGCGCTTTGTGAGACGGGCGTTTTCGGGGACTGACATCAGCCCCCGAGACTATATGTCCCGTGTCACGGAGCGCATCGACTTCCTG
Source organism: Mythimna impura (assembly GCA_905147345.3). Classification (NCBI taxonomy): domain Eukaryota; kingdom Metazoa; phylum Arthropoda; class Insecta; order Lepidoptera; family Noctuidae; genus Mythimna; species Mythimna impura. Next base: position 3,214,390 of record LR990344.1, read on the forward strand.
AAGCAGAAGGTGTATGCATGGGCAAACCGTATCCGCAGGTATAAGCGGCGAGTGGACCGATACACCCAGAATCGCACATTCCGGAGTAATGAAAGGTGGGTTTATAGGGCTTGGGAGAGACCGGACCAAGGTGTGACTGATGCGTGCCTCCCGGATGATGACGCCATGAGTTCATTCTGGCGCAGCATCTGGTCGGTGCCTGTCAGTCACACCGAGGGTGACTGGACTCGAGAGGTCGAGCGTGCGTGCGATCCAATACCACAAATGGGGGCAATTGACATCAGCCCCCAAGATGTAGCTCGTGCAGTCCGTCCGTTGCCAAACTGGAAATCTCCAGGGCCGGATGGGCTGCACAATTTCTGGATTAAGTGGTTTACAAGATCGCACGCTCGCTTGGCATATCAGTTCCAGTCTGCCTTAGAGTCAGGGTCGCTACCCCAGTTCCTAACAACAGGAATAACCCACCTGCTCCATAAGTCAGGTAGTACTGCGGAACCTAAAAATTATAGACCGATCACGTGTTTGCCGACGGTCTATAAAGTTCTTACATCCATACTGAGAAGCAAAATTAATAGTCATATTGACAAAAATTTAATCATGTCACCTTCTCAGAATGGATGTAGGAACGGGTCCCGCGGTACTAAGGAGCTGCTCCTCATTGATATGACCATTAGCCAACAGGTTCGACGTTCCCGAAAGGATCTGTCGACATGTTGGATAGATTATAAGAAGGCCTATGACTCTGTTCCTCATACATGGCTCATGAGGGTGCTGGAATTGTATAAAATTGATACAACACTACGCACCTTCCTGATGTCGTGTATGAGGCAATGGAGTACGGTCCTCCGCTATCCAGGATGTCGACATACCCAGAGGAATAGCGAACCTGTAAGGATCGAGCGAGGTATATTCCAGGGAGATAGTTTGAGTCCACTTTGGTTTTGCCTAGCCTTGAATCCTCTAAGCACACTGCTGGAGAATTCAGGTCTAGGCTATCGGTTGAAGAGAGGTGGTCAGGTAATATCTCACCTACTTTACATGGATGACCTGAAACTTTTTGCCCCCAACAATCTGCAACTGATGGAGCTACTGAAGGTAACTGAAACCTTCAGTAGTGCCATCAGGATGGAGTTTGGTGTGGACAAATGTGCGGTCATGCATGTAAAGCGAGGGGAGGTTGTGGAATCCGTGGGCACTCAACTCACGGATTTCATAAACCTGAGATCCCTCTCTCCAACCGAAACCTATAAGTATTTGGGTATGTCGGAAGCTCTAGGCATCAATATCACTGACATGAAGCAATCGTTGAAGGAGCGTTTCTTTGGACGCCTGAAAAAGGTATTCAATAGCCTTCTTTCAGGCGGAAACAAGGTGCGCGCCTTCAACGGTTGGGTCATGCCGGTATTGATGTACTCTTTCGGCGTACTCAAATGGACTCAAACGGAACTTGACGCCCTGGATAGGAAGGTCCGCACACTGCTGACTGCATATCGAATGCATCACCCACGATCGTCGGTGATGAGATTGTATATCCCGCGGAAGTGTGGGGGTCGAGGTTTTTTGAATGCTAAGACCCTACACAACCGCGAGGTATGCAGTCTCAGGGAATATTTCCTAGCTGCCGACGTGGGTATGCATCGAGATGTAGTGACAGTGGACAAGGGACTTACTCCGCTCTCCCTGGCTAATGAGAACTGGCGCAAACCGGTAGTGCTTGACACTAACGATCGCAGGGAAGTATGGCAGAGCAAGGAACTTCACGGACGCTTCTTCCGGGCCCTTCACGGGCCCGATGTAGACCAATTGGCGTCCGTAGCCTGGCTGCGTTCCGGTGACCTCTTTGGGGAAACCGAAGGTTTTGTCTGTGCAATTATGGACGAAGTTATCATGACGAATAACTACCGGAGATTTATTGTGAAGGACGGCACGGTTGACATATGTCGGGCATGTCACCGTCCGGGAGAATCAATTCGTCACATTATCTCTGGTTGTTCTCGTCTAGCTAACGGAGAGTACTTGCATAGACACAACCTTGTAGCCAGGATTATCCATCAGCAACTTGCTCTGAAATACTCTCTTGTGGAATCGGAAGTGCCGTACTATAGGTACGAGCCCGATCCAGTTCTTGATAATGGTCATATCACTTTGTACTGGGATCGGTCCATCATCACTGACAGGACTATTGTAGCCAATAAGCCTGATATAGTGGTGGTGGACCGAAGCGAGAGGCGTGCAATGATTGTTGACATATCCGTTCCGCATGACGAGAACCTCGTGAAAGCCGAGAAAGATAAACAAATCAAGTATATTGACTTGGCTCGCGAGGTTGTCGACATGTGGGATGTGGACTCGGCGATCATTGTACCGATAGTCGTGTCGGGCAATGGCTTAATAGCCAAGAGCCTCGACCAACACCTTAGGAGGCTCGCGTTAGGCGACTGGATCAAGGGCTTGATTCAGAAAGCGGTACTCCTGGACACGGCTCGCATTGTTAGGAGGTTCCTTTCTCTGGAGCCCTGACCGCCGGTAGCTTGGACCCTGTTCCCGATACCGGTGGGATACTGTTTTTTATATTTTTAAATGTTTTATTTTTTATTTTTGAAATATTTAAAAATGTAACTAATATGTTTATGTAAATGAAATAAAGATAATAATAATAAAATTGTTTATTTATCCAAGCAATACACACAGACACAATTCCAAACAAGGTAGCAGAAATAGAAGAAGCTTAGTTTTATGAACAGATAATTTTCGTCTACTAGATAAGTCTATGCATACAAAAAAATTATGAACCCTGTCTCTTAAACTAGGAGACCTGTATCTTAAGAGACAGTGAAATAGTTTTTATAACATATTAATTAAATCATTAGAAAACTAAATTAATAAGATAAAAAATATGCTGAATTCGAACAAACACCTACTTCTTCATTCATTGAGCAGTGGCGATTCGAAGGATCAATTTGTTATTATATTTAAAAAGCCACAAATGTGTTGATAACGCTGAATGTTCGCGATAATACATAATATCACGTTTTGCACACCACCATTCTACACTTCGACAGGTTTTGACATATTGAAACTTGGTCAACATTCCGGTTTGTTATCGCAAACCGTGACAATGGTGTGCAAAATTTGTAAGTAAATAAACAATAACATACCAAAGTATCATATCAAAAATCCAATTTGCGAAATGTATTAGCTTATCTGTTATGTACTTATGTCGATAATGTATTCATCATAATATCCTGATAAAGAAATTTTCGGGAAATACCCAAATAATTCAAAACACAAAACAAGAAAATTTTAAATTAAGGCACACAAACATCCCTTTAGACATAGCCTGATTGGGCTGTGGAATTGTTTGAAAGACCTGGGAATTACCTTGACCCTGTAACGCAAAGAGTAACTAAAAGAACACAGGTGGTTTTAGCCACCCCTACCTAGAGCGAGAATAATTTGATGATACACCACTTCAAAGAGAAAAAGGTGAAACGGAATATATAAAATAAATAATTCTTTTATTCGTACTCTTACAATTTAAATATATTTGTACACAGTGTTACAGATATAATGGCAAAACTAAAATGCGAATTGATGCCTCCTAAAGTAGGCCAAGGTCTCCTAAGACAGAGAGCCAATGTTCGTCCAGAAATAAAAAAAAATATGACAGACAACATTGCAAGTATATGTTTATCATAATACACAGTATATTATTTAAATCGATTATAAAATGACACAGACGTGTCTATCTTTGCAAGTGCCTCGTGAACACAAATTTTATTTAAAGAATTATATCGTAACTGCTTCGCTGTTGTTGGTTATTCTTTTTTTAAAATCGATTCGAATCGGTATGCCACAATGGTTTGGTTTAATATAACAAGTAAAGAGGAATTTAAATTATATTTGATTCATGTTTATTTGAATAAGGTATATTAAACTTATAATATAAAATACAATTGATTTTGACGTTAACAATAATAAAATTGAAACAAACGGTTTTAGCAAAATATACGTAGAATCATCCAAACGGGAAAGGAAAACGGCTTGTACTAGAACTAAAAAATCGAAAACATGTGATATTCATCAACCGACACTGGGCCCACGTGGTGGGTTACGGCCCAATCGAGACGGATTGGGCCTAGAGAGAATACCTGAGTCCCCGCAGGGTGCACATCATAAGGCTGATTATGCTAGAAGGCACAGACATAGTCATAGTAATCAAAAATAATGTAACTGTTATTGAATAACAAATAGTAATAAAATTATGTTTTGACGACATTGCTTTTGATAAGGTTTTTTATCACCGTCAATTTTAACAAATATTCCACTTTGAATGTAGACACCTAAATGTATTGTTACCACTTGTTGATATTCTTTGTATAATATTATAAAGGCGTAAATTTATATGTGTGTGTGTATGTTTGTTACTCCTTCACGCTCAATAGGCTCGATGGTCACCCATCCATTACTTCGCTTAACCTCGAAGATCGAACTTTCGAGCGAATTTTTGAACTACTAGCTCCTCCTTGCCATTTATTAACTCTGCATACAGTATCCAGTCCATTATTTAACAAAAACCTTTATATCGTCCGAATAACATAATTATTATAACATATTTTTCTGAATAATTACATTGTTTGTCGTCACCACGTCAGTATTCAGGTCATTAATTAATTTCACATTGTTTGCACCGATCGAATTGTATCCATGACACAACGAGCATTACGATTTATGGGTAATTATTATTTTACTATCACTTCACGATAAAGAACTTTGCCACTGAAATAATAAAGTACAAAATAGAATGTGTGGTCTGAATTCTCGACGATGTCGACGTAAATAAATCGACAATAAAGCATAAAATATATAAGTTTTAAGAACAAAATAAAATAATGCTTACTTGTTTTCGATGACGGGTAAAATCGATTTGAAACAGTAAAATTTACCCATTTATATCTAACTACTCTACGTTGTTAGAACCTTTACGGTCCGTACATCGAAGAACTGGAACAATTTGCCTGCTGCAGTCTTCCCGTGCGATTATAATTTAGGTGTCTTCAAGGCCAGAGTGAATACGCCCTTAATAAACTAGTGCGCCTCAACATCAGAGCAGTGGTGGCCGAGTGGTAACGGCTCCGACTTACGAGTTGTAGGTCGCGGGTTCAAACCCAGCCAGGCGCATTACTTTGTGTAATTTATTTCATCACCACTGCTCTCAAAACGGTGAAGGAAAACATCGTGAGGAAACCGGCATGTCCTAGAACCAAAAATTCGAAGACATGTGATATCCACCAACCCGCACTGGGCCCGCGTGGTGGATTACGGCCCATTCCCTCTCCTAGAGAGGAGGCCTGAGTCCCAGCAGTGAGAACATTATAAGGCCGACTATGCTATGCCCTCAACCTCAACATCTACGATTATATCACTGTTTACCATCAGATAGGATCACAGTCAAGCCCTGCTTTATATAAATAAAATAAAAAAACATGAACCTAACCAGTTTATAACAAAATGTGAATAACGAAAAGCTTTACAGTTTAATTACAATCATATTTTAGGGAAAAATAGGATGTATGTCCTGCACTAATATCCCAAACGTTCAAAACAAAGAAGGACCCAGTGCAATCACACTGAACTCCAATCGCTCTCAAACCACTCGGACACACTCGGATCGCACTAGCTAACTCCAAACAAGCACTCGATAACGTTCACTCCGACTCAATTTATGATTCAGACGAGGTTTGTGAACACTATGAAGTAGAGAATACCGCACACGATACACACTAGTTAGATGAATTGAAATGAAAATGAATTACAGGTGCAAAAGCAGAAAGGAGAGATTTTTTGTTTCTTTTATTTATAAATTAAAATTAAAAATAATGATACACAATCGTTGGTCCGGTTTGACAATTATCGGACCTGATGATGCACTTGACAATGATGCTTGTCTAGAAGAACTTCTTGTTTTGACTTGAGGAGGCCCCATAGATTGCAGCTATCAGAAAAAGCAACCTCCGGAAAATAATCCTTCTTACCTGTACGAACGATGGAAGTAGGTGCTTCCAAAACTTTTATTGCGCATGGGTGGGACATAGTGGACATCCCATATTTGTAAACCGAAACAACTAAAGGAAATGAATACTTTAGATATTGAGAAAATTATAGAATTCTTGAAAGCAGCTTATATTAAAATTTAATAGTGAGATAATGTCAAAGAAAGATATAATACATACAATGATAAGACAAGATATTTATAAATCGAATATTTTTATTGATACAAAAAGGTCAATCAATTCAAGCATTGTCTGAACTATAACAGATAAATAAAAAATAAAGTAGCGCCAGATAAAATATATTATTAAGATCGAAAACATAAAGAGCATTCTGAAAGTTGTCACCATAAAGTTCACTGTCATGGTCAACGCTTTTCTTAAAGGTTGGTATATTTTTTATTATTTATGAAGTCGATCATAATTTGTAAGGTATGGCATACAACATATACCATTAAGCCTTATTGAAGGCATTTAAATTCAGTCTTTATTGCTACTTGTACTGAACAGACATTACCTCATTTTGCTTTATGGGGATCGACTTTTATAGAACACTTCCTGAATCTTTGGTCGAATTATTTAGAATCTGCTCAAAATATTGAAATACATTCCGGTATCTAAAATCATGGCATATTGTAAAATGATAAAAAAGTTGGATCTGACACTGTGACACTCTCACAAAACTTTAATTTTCAAATTTATTTTATTTTATTTTGAAAACTTATTGCTAAGTCATTTAAAAAATTTCACCTACAAAAACGATAATAATATTAAATAAAAAGCATTGTTACTATTAATCAAAAATAAATTACTGAACAATGATGAATGTACAATGTAGCAGCTGTAGTGTACTCCCCAGCAACCAAGTCAATGGCACTAAGTTTACGCAATCTTCTAGTAAACAAACGATAGGACTGCATCAGTCGATACTTAATTTTATTACTGTGTTTTCATTTCAAGATCATTAAATTGCATGTTTTTATAAGATTTAAAACCTTTGACCTGTTTGCAGAATTACGGGCCTTACAATTTAATTGTATGAACTTGCGAAAATTTTAGGCACTTCTGTCTGGGACGCTACTTTTCTCCAGTTAAGAAATACTCGTAGATTTTAGTTGGGCCTTTGATTTATGTAAGAGACCGTGAATTTTGGTTGTCGACAAATGATTTTATACATTTTTAGCTTTGCCCTTGAATTTAAATTCAAAAGAGGTTTTAGTCCGTTCATTTATATTGATTTAAATAAGATATTGGACATGACAAAGCAAAATTTAAAGGGCTTACACGAGCGACTATAAGTAATCCTTTTCCCTCAATTTATTATCCAGAATTGTTCGAACTCACTTTTTCGATTTAACAACAGATTCCCATAAATATTAAAATGTCTTCCGTGAAAATTGCACTATATTTATAAAGACCAACTTTATGTGACAAGAAAAATAAGAAGTTTAAGAGACACAATGATTACTCGGTGAGTGGTTTAAAATGGTGACAACGAAGGCACGGCTGATACTGGTGGCTTTAATAATGGCTTTATCACTGTTTTCAATTGCTTGGTAACACGCATACGTGAGCGAGATCTCGCAGTGCAGGGCTGGCGAGCCTATGACACGGTTGGCACGTGGTAGAAAATTCTGGTCGAGGCTTTGATTGAAGTACTACATCTAAACACAATCAAAGTTATTTTAGTAATACTGTGATTGTGTGTTTAGTTCAAAATCGATATATGTCTGAAGTTATATCTTACAATGATTGTAGCACGTACTATAGATAAATATCGTTCATCAATTATGGTAACAATACTAGTGTATAAGAGATATGAGGTTGTTAACTGTTTCTCCAAATACAGACCAAAAAACCTAAATACCTAGTTTGAGACGCAGGGCTCTAAATTTTTAGTACAGATTAACAACATAACTACCCCTACAAAGAACTGTATAACTGCTCAGCCTACTGTTCGTTTATTTAAGTATCTGTACTTTTTGATGAAAATTTATAGATAAAATTATTTTTAAATATTTTTTTTTCTTCTAAATGAAATTCAGATTTCGAGTGGTCCACCATCTATGTCGTAGACCTTCTGTTAAATTTCATTATTCTACTTTCCTTTCCTGGTTAACAGAACTGATATAAAAACGTCTTCCTTAACTGCTTTATACGATCTCAACCAACAAAATAAAGGCAGTGGGTATTACCGTATAGATATTAAGCGGTCTATTTATATAGTGTATGTAGGCAGCGCTGTCCGCTCACGGATGTGAGTCGTCCTTGAAGCAGGGCCGGCCGCCGAACTATTCGATAAGGTATATGTAATAGACACGGATTGCTAAACAAAATACTTGACACCCTTGCTATACATTCACGCACATACATGAACACTCCTTTACTTGGAATTCAGAGCGAATTCGAAGGTAGTCCCTTTACTTCCCAATTGAATTCTTTGTAAAATATTCAGATATACACAACAACTTACAAATATTGATGATCGATGAATGTAGGAATCAAGTATCTATGACAATAGTGTCCAGTCGCGGATGTGTTTTGTATTGTATTGTTTTTTTTTCTGAGACTGCTTATTAAAAGTCATTGTGAATTATCTCCCTTCTGATCATAACGAGCTAATGGATAGCTTTTGAGTCCAATAATAGCACCAATACAACAAATGCAGATACAATTCAGACTAATAATATCCGACGAACTAAGTACCGACAGCACTTAAATCAAAAAAATTGGTGATATTGTCTCTCTGTTATTACATACATAATATGTACTTAGTTTTTTCTCATTTAGAAATAAATTAATTAAATCTTATTAAATTAAATCTTATTAAGATTTACCTTACCAAATATCAGAAAAGTGAAAAGTAATACATACCTCGATTTTCTAAGGGATCTGTTTTAGAATATTAACTTGTCAATATCTATGAAAAAATCATAAAGGTCAGAGGGAATCTTAATCGTTATATTTTCTTTTTACGTCGTTTCCACATATACATATAAATAAGTTTTACATTAAAGATGGAACCATAATTTTGTAACTATTTATTAATTTAAAGTGTCCTTAAAGTTTCTTGCAGATGTTCTCAATAAAGTTTAAAACACTTGCTAATAAATGCATGTTTTTCTTTTGACTTACTGACTTTAATAATTCAAAAATGTAAATGGTTTAATGATTAAATGCTTCGAGTATGTGTTTTGTCCTTATTACATGGACAGGGATGTAAAACTACTCTGATAATTTATTAGAACAAGTAGTCGATGACCCGAATAACTTTGCAAAGTATCCGCATTCTGTTAGTTGCTGACTTGATTGAGACAATAGCAACATCAATTCAGATTTGATCCTATTCAGTATATACTAACTAGGATCAAATTAAGCAAATCTGAATTGATGTGAAATATTATGTGCTATTTTTATTTTCAATATCTTTATCCCGAAAAGAAGTGTATTTAGAATTTTGAAGAACTCAATTTAGCCAAGGTCGTCGCCATTGTTTCACTCAAGTTCGTCATTGAAATTAATTTGGCCCTTCAAGCATTTTCTTAACAGGCCGATTTAGTCGTCCGTCAGTTGAATACGTCACTCATACTTACGTACTTGTGTCTTTACGAATCTCAAGTAATTGCCCACATGGCGGCGGATACATTATTTTTTGTTTATCATACGTACATACCAATCAATTTATACATATATGGCGGCAAGCTTGTTAAACTTCCACTGGAATTGGTGCACTCAGTTTTTTTTGTTAGGACATTTTTTGTAAGTGTAAATTATTGGTAAATAAAATTAGGTTCGTTGCATGCCAACACCAACTTATCTGGGAATAGGCATGGATTGAGCTGATTTTGTAATAGAGTTGTTTAATCTACACAACGTTGGTGCTAAACCAAATATAATATAAACCAAGATTGAGGGCCAAATACGTAAATAAGTGAAATTATTCCAGCATCAATTTAATCGCAAAGATAGGGATCAAATATTAAATGTTATACCCGACGACGTCTAGATTACACGATAAACCACAGCAATTATTTCGTATATGAAGTCTCAATTAACAAGACAGAAACGTACAAGAAATTTTGAACACTCCATATTTAAAAACTATTTCGCAGTTATAACATAAATATAGCCAGCCAAAATAGTGATAGGGGCAATAGATAATAATCACAATGATTTAGAGGAAGCTATAAATATTGAAATATAAATTATAGCTAAGATTTTTTGAACAAAACCTGTTGTACCGTCTAAATTACGACAACATATTAAAGTGTTTCATCAATCTTAGACCTTTCGTAATGAATGCATACGTATAGTATTAAAAGTAGTGATACTAATAGGATTCTTGTAAGTTTTATTGCGACAGAGTATAAATAAATATGACGTTCTGTTTAGTAGTCAGCTGTTGTTGTCAAATGAGTCTTTTTACGCGAAAGGTTTTTGTCTGGATAATTATTCTTAAGTTAGTTATAGGCTTCATCAACTTACATAAAATAGTTAATATCTAATACTTAATTTCTTCATTTTACTCAAAAACCTTATATCCTGTTGCTTCATGATCTATTTAAACAAAAACATCTAATCCTACAAGGATATCATTAATAAATATTACTCTAAATTCTACAACATTGCATCGATACATCGGCTGTCGGGTGACGTCATCCATCGACCGGTCCTCGGCCAAATCCGTATGAGCACAAAGACCCAATGACCTTGTGTCTAACAAGGCGACAGAAAGAAAGGATATCTAACACTGGTCCAGTTCGGGTAGACTATGAAAAAAATGGGAATTTCTGAACTGAGGTCAGATTACTTTTTTGAAATCTGTCATGGTATCCGGGAGATAAAATATGATGCCTTGCAGGTCCGGTAATGTTGCATGTAAATGACTATTTGTCGTCTTTACAGGTGTGTTATTGCTCGTTTGGTAAAGGTTTACGATTACTACTCCGTAATAAAATTAGTATACTGTATTTGGTAATTAAATGAACAACGTTTTAAGATTGGTACTATAAACAAAGTCTTTTAACGTAGCCATTCCAATATTATTAAGACCTTAAATTCTGTGTCAAGTTTGATTATATTATGTATTATTATTTTGTTCTCTTTCGGCAGCAAAGTTGTGAACTAATTCTATATAGTGTTTCTAGGACCATGATTATTTACCATCACTCAGATCTTCAGCAATACTTGTTATACATACACACAAATCTATATTCTGTAATGTCAATTCAAAATCGTCTTCAAAGTTCTCTTCCTGGTGACGTTTAAGTATATATAGGAAGTAACTGCATTCAAAAGTGATTTATTTATGTTCATCATCGCCATATTAATAAAAATACTCTGATTTAATTTGGATTGCAGTATCCTTTATTCACATGTGACCAAAATAACTTTTACAGTCAATGGTATTTCCATGGCCAATAATTTGAGTCAGACAATGGCTTTTATAGGTCTAGCGTTTCTATTTCGTGCGGTTGACTGCACCAGGTTAAACTAAACGGGTATTTATTACTGTCTGTCATATTCTAAAAATATAGCTTTTCTTAGAAAAAAAAAAACTAGATTTTAACGATAACTAACATAATTAAGCAGTAGCAATTAAGTTTTTAATGTATGATTAATTTAGATTGCATTTAATGCATCGTGAATTAGTAATTAATTTGTTATTTATGATGTCGATTTGATTCATTTGCCTTTTGCTAACAGAAAAAAAAAACAAAAAAGGATATAATGTTTTCCTGGCAACTTTAAATTGAATTTACCGAGCAAATCAGCAACAGTGACAGATGTTACATCCTTATACTTACGTATTTACTTACGTACGTATTTATGGCAAGCAAAGTGTATTATTAGTACCTACAAATGTCTCTTCTAATGAAAATTGAAAGGTTACACATAAAAGTTTATTTTGAAAAAGAAATTATTCTGGATAAAGATTATTTAACGGTATATGAGGGTAGGTGGTCCAAAAAACCTTTAAAAGGAACATAGAAATACACTTATGACGTTATATGCATAAACTAAATTTCAATTCATATGTACTTTTCTAAGTTTATCTGGAATATTACTTACTGACACTTCGTGCCTCGTAAAGCACGTAAAACCGTTGGTCCTGGTTGTCATTATTTATTATTATTATTTATTTATTTATCGTAGATCTTTGACAGTCGTTACAGGTAGACAAACACCAGCCCCCCTAGCCAAGTTGCAAACGATAAACGTGAACGCTTAGTAATCTCCAATAGATTTTCAACTTTATACCTAAGTCCATAAAGTTGAAAATCTATTAAAGACTACTGAGCGTTAGCGACCGGAACGAACGAAAACACTATGTAACCTTCAATGGATTTTCAACTTTATATCCAATAACATAAAGTTGAAAATCTATTAAAGACTACTGAGAGTTTACGTTTATCGTTTGTGACTTGGCTAGGGGGGCAGAAGAGTCTGACTATCAATCTATCCACGGAGTATCGTGTTGCCCAGTAATTGAGGAGGTCTCATGGGTGGTCGCTCCACATAAAACATGGGTATTCAGCCGCATCTGGTTAGACTGGAAACCAATCCCAAGCTAGTTGGGTAAAGGCTAGAAAGATGATAGGCATCAAATAACTTCTTAAGTTTCTAACATATTATTATATTCCTTGCCTGGCCCAGTATTCGACCACGACAATGCCGTCCGCTGATGCTGTCATTAGGTCCCTTCGTGAACAGGTAACAGGGCACGTGATGCAGGATCGAAAGTGGGACATGGTCTGCAGAGAGACGCCGCACAAACACTGAAGATCGGAACCGTCCGAGAACCCCCCATCTGTGGAGATTGTCTTTGCTGCGCCCAACTTGGGTGCGGAGTCTGTTTAGAGTTTTCCAGGTGGGCCATGGCAACTCGTGTCCAGGAGAGAGGCTCTCCGACGGCTCGACAAAATCATTAGGAGGTTTAAACTTCTCCCGCCAGAGGTCGCATCTCTCCGAGGTGGTGTTACCTTGAGATGGGCTCACGCTTGCAACAAAACTTTTACGACTTTTAAATCTCAGGGGCACCGAACTGTAATAGTGCATTGGATATCGAGGGTCGTTTTGTTGTTTCGCCCTTTCTATGCGGCTAGCCACAGCCCTGCGAATTTTTGGGGGAGCAATGCCGATTAGTGGATACAACATTCGTACCTCGAAGGACTGGAACAATTTGCCTGCTGCGGTCTTCCTGTCCAACTATAATTTGGGTGTCTTCAAGGCTAGAGTGAATAGGCTCTTAATAAACTAGTGCGCCTCACCATCAATGATTGCATCACTGCTTACCATCAGGTGGCATCGCAGTCAAGCACTGGTTTATATGAATTAAAAAAAAAAAAAAAACCTGAGTCGGTTTATGGCAACCAGTAGCAATTCGGCACGCCTCACGGCCAGGCAAGGACTATAACTAGTTTTGCCATCGTTAGGCTAAGAAGATTATATTTGTCTTGAATGCCCTGCGAATTTTTGGGGGAGCAATGCCGATTAGTGGATACAACATTCGTACCTCGAAGGACTGGAACAATTTGCCTGCTGCGGTCTTCCTTTCCAACTATAATTTGGGTGTCTTCAAGGCTAGAGTGAATAGGCTCTTAATAAACTAGTGCGCCTCACCATCAATGATTGCATCACTGCTTACCATCAGGTGGCATCGCAGTCAAGCACTGGTTTGTATGAATTAAAAAAAAAAAAAAAACCTGAGTCGGTTTATGGCAACCAGTAGCAATTCGGCACGCCTCACGGCCAGGCAAGGACTATAACTAGTTTTGCCATCGTTAGGCTAAGAAGATTATATTTGTCTTGATAGTATAAACACAGCCGAACTCTATCGCACTGACCTCAATAAATCACAAAAATATAAACCACGATCGTTCAAATGCTGTTATTTAATAGTCACCTGCGTCTTCCGAAATGGCAAGCGTGTCACGATGATCACGGCGAGTTTCGTGTGAGCTTGTGATCACAGGGCTGACATCCACACTAATATTATAAAAGCGAAAGTTGTATTGTATGTATGTGTTGCTATTCCATCACGGGAAAGAAGACGTTCAATTAATGTATGGGGCTTGGGCCTAAAATAATAAACTTGAACAGTAATCTAACTTATATAGACTGAAAGAGCGTAATTATTTTGATTTTTCTGAGCATTCATAAAGCTTTTACAGCCCCCCGTTTTTTTTAAGTAAATCAAGTCATGGAACCGCACATAGAATACTTTTATCTCGGGATCATATGATCCCTTAGAATAAAGCTCTAACTAATTAGGTAATTTAGCATAATTTTTATAAGGTTTTCATTCTGACTGGCCTGTTGGTCCAGTGGTTAGTGGCCCTGACTGCAATACCGTAGGTCGTTGGTTCAATTCCCACCCAGGATAAATGTTTGTGTGATGAGCACGATCATTTGTTCTGGGTGTAATTTATATATAATATGTATGTGTTTAGAAATATATGCACAAGTATGTTTACCAGTTGTCTAGTACTCATAACATAAGCTCTGCTTAGCTTGAGACTAGACGGCGTTGTGTGATAGTTGTGGAATATTATTATTATTTGGCAAAACAAAATTTTGGTCCAGCAGATACCTGTTTTTACTTTATTTTAAGCCAAATTCTCGTCTTATTTTTCCAGCAACTCAAAATATATATCATGGACAATATAATAATGATTGATATCAAAACGAACAAAGTTTTTTTTCATGTTTGTTTTCAGTCGGAAAATCGATTTTGAGTAACAAATATACAGTACTATACCCATAATCCTATACTGTGGAATGGCACAAAAGAGCCAAAGCTGCCCTGGAACGCTAAGAAAGGAATACAGGTGACACTCACTTTCGCTCCACCCATAGCGGGAGAATAAGTTCTTTGATGATGTAAGCATCGGTTTTTGAGTACAAGCAACAAAAGGGATAAGTAAGAAAAAAAAAGGACCCTGCTTTTTTTTCGGTGGGTAAATCATCTTATGACATCCCCCGCTCTTGGGCGGAGCGCGATATAGTGTTAGACTTTTACTGACTAAAACCCACTCCTGTTCCTTCGTTGCCTTTCGTACCAGAGCCGAGTCTTCGCCTAGCCCCGTAGGCATCGACCCTGCTGGGCCCCTACGATTCGCCGACATCTCCCTGAGGCGAGCGTGGAACAATACGCGCCGTCGACTACTTGGGCTCGGTCCGGACGGTTACCGGACGGTCGGTCAGTGAGCTACCCATTGCTCGCTGTCCGCAAGCCCACGCCTACGGTGGCCGGTAATCGGGATCAGGATCCCGGCGGTTGGTGCGTAAGGGCCGCTCCCTCGCGCGTGCACGTGCGGCCTCCTCCTTTGACTACACCTGAGTTGTATATACCGAATGAACTACTCTATCATTGCTTATCAATACCTGGTAAACTATAACTCACAAATCCTTCACATGGTAACTTGTGGCAGCCCTGCAAGTGAGCGTAGTGAATGAACGTAAATTATTATCAACATACATATACGTATCTCACCTTGGCTCGACATTGACCTAGATTATTAGACAGCACTTTCGATTTCGAGCGATAATCCCTCTCGCTTAATGTAAAGCACATTTAAGATGTACTGGAAGCATTTTCTTTACATTTTCTGTTGAAATGGAGAGAATAGAATTGATGGTCGTAGTTTCATCATCATCATCATCATTTCAGCCGAAAGACGTCCACTGTTGGACATAGGCCTCCCCCAAATGCCGCCACAATGACCGGTCCTGTGCGTCTCGCATCCATCGCATTCCCGCGACCCTCACCAGGTCATTGGTCCACCTTGTGGGAGGCCTTCCAACGCTGCATCTTCCGGTACGTGGTCGCCATTCCAGAACCTTTCGTCCCCATCGACCATCTGTTCTGCGAGCAATGTGCCCTGCCCACTGCCACTTAAGTTTGGCGATTCTTCGGGCTATGTCTGTAACCTTGGTTCTCCTGCGGATATCTTCATTTCTGACGCGATCACGCAAGGAAACTCCGAGCATAGCCCTTTCCATTGCCCTTTGAGTGACTTTAAGCCTTCTGATGAGGCCCATTGTAAGCGACTAGGTCCGGTCGTAGTTTATTTGAAGAAAAAAATTTTTTGCAATCTAGTTTTATTTTTGAACTTGTGTATCTCGAAAATCGTTAATTTTTGAAGCGGTTACGCAGCATTAAGTTGTATATCATGAGACTATGCAGTTTAATTTGTTCAAAAATTATTTATTTATTTAGTTTAAATTTAGACATTTTTGAAGGCAGCAGCGCCTCTGTTTGAGTCTTTTGACTAAGCGGTGTTTCTGGTTTTGTTTCTTCATTATTTAAATCCGACTTCCGATTAAAGATAAAGACGTGAACTTGTTAGTGTTTTTGTATGGTAAAAAGTTTTATGATTTACTCTTTTTAGTTGTGGTAGGTACCTCTCAGCTAATTTTAAATAGTGTGCAAGTTTTTTATACCTAGAAAATAACCATTACAAGTGTAGTAGTATAAAATTTGAAAGAGTTCCCATCATCAGATCCTGCCTTGATCCTTAAGGTGTCTTCGGTCCTTTAAACATAAAATGATTTTTCCAAGTCAGTGTAGGCATCTAGACATCGTAGATGAACATACGACTAGGTACATAAAAAAATAATGAAAGATTTTGACGAATTGAAAAACATTCTTTTTATAAAATTCCGTTATAAAAAATAACTAATCTTCTATCAAAATCACAGTACAGTCACTGTCACGCTCAGGAAGACGCAGCTTTGGAAGGCCTCCCACAAGGCGGACCGATGACCTGGTGAGGGTCGCGGTAATCCGATGATGGATGCGAGACGCACAGGACCGTTCATTGTGGTGACACTAGACACTAGGGGGAACGTCTTTCGGCTGAAATGATGATGATAAATCAAAGTAATCAATTAAGTATTATAATTCTTAATCTTCTTTAGCCCTCCATATCAGCTCTCTCCAAGCCAAACAAGGTGATAATCCATTGTGACCGATACACATGATCATAATCCATTAAACTTTCTACTTTTTTGATAACACGTTAATTCCACTTATTAGGGTTTTCCAGTATTCAATCTGTATTTCCCAGTCATTCTATGACTAGTGAATTAAACCTATATTACGTTTAAGTTTTAAAACATTCATATTAGAAAATAGTAAAACAATAATAAAAATAATAATGGCCAAAAGCCTCGACGGCTACCTGTCGATGCTGTCATTGCGAGGTTGGATCAAGGGCCTGGTACAGTACTCCTCGATACGGCTCGTCTAGTGAGGAGGTTCTTTTCTCTGGTGCCCTAACCACCGGTAGCTTAGACCCTGCTCCCAACACCGGCGGACTACTATTTTTTTTTAATATTTTAAATGTTCTTTTTCTTTTGATTTTTTTTTTTTAAATACGAACAATATGTTAAGACAAAAAAATAACAACCTTTATATCAGACCACAATGAATCCATATAATAGTGTTAGAAAAACTTAAAAAATAATGTTAGAATAATAATTATAATTTAATAAAAAATATTTTATAATAAGATATCTTCTTCTATATATTTGTGTGCACATATATAATCAAACCTCACACTATCAACGCCAAGTCAAGTAAAAGTTTTATTTGCAGATAAATATGGTTATAAAACACACTCACATACACACACACAACACAACATACACGCCTGACATACACGACACACCACGACACGACACGACTGTTACATACTCGTGGATGTATTATGTCCGATCCAGTGACGCAGCATTGGGCAATCCCAACTACACCACAACACGCTCAGGATGCCATGGGAACTGGCACGCATTCATTTCAGGATCGAGGCAGACCGCTTTTGGATTACGGCATGAAAGCCATCAATCCTCGCCTCTGAAAACATCGCCGACCGTGGTAGCCCCGCTAGCATCCTGAACTGTTGTACTGCACACGCAGGGCGTTGTATGCCCTTTGTGTATACGGTATACCTAACCCACAGACTGCACGTGTAGAATGACTGACAGTAAGTTCTGGAGAGTGTCATTATAACTTGCTTGCTACAACCGTGGAAATCTTCGGATCAGCATATAACATTGGACAGCAGCTAACGCCCTGCGTTCTCTCTCGATGTCCAGATCATCACATAAGTCATCAATGACTTAGTGACCCAGGTATTTAAACTGCGTGACTCTATTTAGAGGTGTGTTACTACTGATAGTTGTTTGTGACACGTTGAAATATCACTTGCCACATGCTTTAAATACGAGTAACTCACTCTTTTTAGCGTTGTACCTGAGTCCCTGAGCCGTCGCTATTTGCAGCCTGCACCAGCCAGCCAAGACGCCTGAGAGTGCTGATCGAAGGATTCAGCAACACCATGTCGTCTGTGTGACTGATATTATTAACACACGCTATAAGCTTTATCAGAGAAAACCATCACAGTTTGGAATAAAAAGCATTCAATTCACTATCATAGTGCTTATGCTAATATTTTTTAAATGTTACCATCTTTCCCACGGTATCGCCTTGAACGATAGATTTGTTAAAAAATTATAGACTAATATTTTTTGATGAATATTAATTAATGCACTGTTGAATTATGCATTTGTAAAGATGCTGCAACCGAAAATACCTGAAACTGAATATTATAGGTAGATATGCTATAATTATGTTGTAAATTTATCAAGTTCGAATGGGTCAAGAGTGGATAGATTACTTCTAAGTAAGCATGCTCCATCGCCGATCACATCATCACCTACCATCAGGTGGTCGAATTTTAGCAGATATTTGAATAAAGTTCATGTTTACCCCTTTAAAGCCTCAATTATACTAGGGGTCAAAACGTCCCCCAACATGACGCGCAACGCTGTCAAATTGTCCAAGAACATGTCCCTCGTCACGGCAAGTTGCGCGACATTGGACACCGTTGCAGTATCACGTAGATTAAGCGTTGCGCGACATTGGACACCGTTGCAGTATCACGTAGATTAAAAGCGTTGCGTGACATTGGACACCGTTGCAGTATCACGTAGATTAAGCGTTGCGCGTCAAAGGAGGGACATTTGGTCCCCTAATATATCTAGGGCTTTACATATTAAACTCCCGTACTCCGCGCTCCAGCCTTTTCAGTTCAGTTTGCGTTTTTTTGTAGAATGGGATTTGTCTCTTCCTAATTAAGAAATATTTATGACTATACGAGTATGTCTATAGGAACTATTCTAGATCACTAGTTGTATGAATAACAAATCATATTATTTTAGGAAGATATTACTAAACACTATTTAATTAGGAAAGAAAAAAGGTCCTTTTTTGCAAAAAATAATTAATGTCGCTTACGTTACGGACGTGCGTCGTTCTTTTTAAAAAGGGTCGATATTTGTATTGTACGTTAAGACATTTAGCTCTTTAGTCTATTACTCATCACACTGCGGGATTATTTTGAAAGAGTCACTACGGCCCTAGAATGCAAAAGGAAGGGTCATGGGTGGTTTTAATAGTTTAACCATCTTTCTCACTCAACGTAGAGTGGGAAAAGTTGTTTCATGTTTTCTCACTTTAAAAAAATGAAGTCCCTTAGTCATCACCTAGTTACCAGGAACCAGGCTAATAATTACAATATGTTGAATAATGTTAACCAAAATACATTATTATCGAGTGCTCTAATTTTATCGATAGCCAGTTCGCGGAAAACATACAAAGCGATAAAAATAATTCAACACTGCTTATGTACAGAATTGCGAATATTTTGCATACATGATGATGACATAATATGCATAGAAATTATATTGTAATGTCAATTAGATTTTATTTAGCCGAGTACAGACTGCTGCAACATAACATACAAGGTAACATGGAGCATTTCATAATAGTGTGGACGCAGCGTGCGCACGAACCTAGCACGTACCTACTCGCATAGTTGAAATGCTCTGTTCGCGCGTGTAGTGTGCATGGTTCGCGCTCGCAAGGCTTCCACACTGGAAATTCTGTTACGTTGCATGATACATTGCGACAATGTAGACGGCAAATTGTTTCGTTGCGTGTTACATTACATGTTATGTTACAGCAGTCTGTACCCGGCTTTTGACTTCATTTGTGCTATGGTGATTCAACGCAACGCAAAGCGATACGGCGCGAATAAAACAAAAAAATATACTCCATTATGATGCCCAGTGTTAGCCACTGCACGTGGGTGTGGAACGGCAACGAGCGAAACGAAGCGGACGCGTCTGTTGGTTTGATATTTTCGCGCGAACTCTTGCGGTGTTGTTGCTTATTTTATATAAATGGCGGCTAAAGAGGCTACTACGCGCGCACGTAGGACAAAGCTACCGCGTCGCGTTGAATTTGCGTGAACCGCGATTTTAATTAGGAAAAGTCTAACACTCCCTCTCGCTCCACCTACAACGGGAGGAGTTATTTAATAATAATAATAATATTCCACAACTATCACACAACGCCGTCTAGTGCCAAGCTAAGCAGAGCTTGTGTTATGGGTACTAGTCAACTGATAAACATATATTATTTATATATTTCTAAATACATACATATATAGATAAATTACACACAGACACAGAACAAATGATCGTGCTCATCACACAAACATTTGTCCTGGGTGGGAATCGAACCCACTACCTCCGGCATAGCAGTCAGGGCCACTAACCACTAGACCAACAGGCCAGTCAAGATTAATGATTTCACACCTAAAAAAAAAACCGATACTTTAATAAATAATAGCAGTTGATACCTGTTAAGTATAACCGAAATAGTTCGGGTTTAATTTATTTAGTTGTTTTTTAACACTGTAGACTCCGCAGATTCATAGATTACTATTTTTGTTACGCTTTTGGGTTCAAAGTTGACCGGTCTACACTATCCTCACATACCCATTAATATTGTAATATGGAAATATTGTAAAATCATTTTTTTTTAAAAGAGTAACAGTAAATTTTTTGCCGGTTCATCTCCATACGAAACGACCAATTGGAACCGTTCATTAGCTTCTGACGTTTTATAAATGCCCATGTAAGCCTATGTAAAATAAAATTATTTTGAGTGTGAGCTAATATAATCAGAGGCAATTGTGATTTTTTGGTTAAAGATATTTATTGCATATAAAGAAATTTACATTTCACTTAAATGAGAATAAAATTTAAAACTAAGGTAAACTAATCATACTTCGACAATCAGAATTACAAATTATTGTAAGTCTGTGTTACTATTAAGTAATGTACAGAAATAGCAATTTATTACATGTTACACAGTATTCAAATTATTTGGTTTTGGGTATACCCAAAAACAATCTAAGTGAAATTTTTACATTTCTATGGCTCAGGATATTATCACAATATTACTCAGTGACATTATTCTAGTGTTTTCAGTCTCGATTCACTTATTGCAAACAACCAACATCGATATTATTTATCACAATGTTTATAGCAGCCTAGTAATATTTGCTTTTGTAACGAATCTTCTATTGTTTTTAATATTATTTAACTACAGCAAAAAGGAAAAGTTAAAACGGGTTTTCCATGCTGTATATCCCTATGACGTGACCTAACAATATTATTTGATATATTTCATGATAAAAATCTTATCCTGAATCTACGTATTATAATAATATGTATGTCACTTTTTTTGTTATTATCATGTGTTGCGGTTAGAATATATGTTGGAAAACTGTGGATCTAACAAAAGACTAACTTCTACCTGTGGCTTCGCCCACGTGAAAGTAGGTTCCTCCATACAAACTTTGGCCACCATTTCATCTCTTTAGGGAGTGATTTTTGGAAAATCCATTCTAATTTCGCGACGCGAGTTCAAATCCATCCAGGTGCATTACTTTGTGTAATTTATTTTATCACCACCGCTCTTAAAATGGTGAAGGAAACCAGCCTAGAACAAAATAATCGAAGACATGTGACATCCACCAACCCGCACTGGGCCCGCGTGGTGGATTAAGGCCCATTTCCCTTTCCTAGAGAGGAGGCCTGAGTCCTAACAGTGGTAACAATATCAGGTCAGTAATATTATAATATTCATTGTGAAAGTAACTGTGTCTGTCTGTTACGCTTTCACGGTCAAACTACTGAACCGATTTTGATGAAATTTGGTACAAAGGAAGCTTGAACTCCAAGGATGGATACAGGCTTTTTATCCTTCTTCGACTGCGACTTCGCTTCCGCAATAATCAAAATTCACGCGGAAGAAGCCGCTGGCAGAAGCTCGCTATGGCGACAATTGGGGGAGACTTATGTCCAACACAGTGGACGTCTTTCAGCTAAAATAATGATGACGATCATAACATCATCATCATCATCTTCATTTCTTCCTATTTCTCCTTTCGCAGGTCTGCTGGAAGAAATTTCTTTTAGAAATAAGCAGTACCTTTGTACAATTTTTATAATAATGTTTCTTCTCTCGTATTTATGTGTGTACATAAATTATAAAATAAATAAAATGACATAATAAAACGACTACTACTTAATTTTTCACATGTCAGTCAAGTTAAACAAAATAAGTTGCGTAACTTAAGAACTTAAATGAAGAATTTAAAGCAGCGAGTAGTTGCATACTATTAGTGATATTATCAGAGTATCGAGTGTAGGTAAAGGTGTGTCCAAGTACTTCTGAATAATATTTTTATGTCATACTTAGAGACCGCAAGGCTGTATAAAGGTTAATTCATGTGACGGCGTTTCAATAGGTGTTAAGTACTTGATGTATCTACAAATATATTGTTGCGACATCCTTTGCATTTATCAAAGTTTCAGTCATATTAATTTGTAAAGGTGTTTTGAATGGCGGAACTGCATGTATCGGTTTGTTTTTTTTCGATTAATTTGAGAGTTCATTTTTATCCGTTTTGCCGGCATTAGATTTATTTTTGAGGTCTAATTTAGGTTGATTTTAACACAGATTTTTTTTCTCGAGTGGCAATGTCCCAATCATTGGCTATATATAAGCGTTCGACTTCTTTACTGCGATGCAGTTTTATGGAGATACGTTAACTTAAATCAAATCATCATCATCATCATCATCTTCCTGCCCTTGTCCCGTGTTATTTGGGGTCGGCGCAACATGTTTTTTTCTTCTATTCTGCCCTGTCACTCGTCATACTATCACTAACTTCCTTTTCTTTCATATCACTCTTCACACAATCCATCCATCTTTTCTTTGGTCTCCCTCTCCCTCTCCATCCATCCACATGTAAACTCATAACTCTTTTAGTAACATGCGTTTCATCCCTCCTCTTCACATGACCATACCAAGACAAACGATTCCCTTTCAACTTTTCAGTCACTGGCGCCACTTTCAAACTTCCCCTAATATACTCATTTCTCACTTTATCCATTCTCGTCACACCACACATCCATCTTAACATTCTCATCTCCGCTACGTGCAATCTTTTTTCATCCGTCTTTTTCACAGCCCAACATTCTGATCCATACTTAAATCAAATAAGGAAAATAAAACAAGCTAGGGATGCTCTATGTGGTGCTAATGCGCCATCATTGTGTATCACATAATTCACATAGTAGATTTTCCAAAGAGAAACATTAGGTTCATGCATCCGTTAGAAACAATATCACTCTACACCTTTGACTCCATTCAAATAAAACGAAACCTAAAAGAAAACTAGTCGAAACACGTTAGATCCAAAAAGATAATAATAAAAAAAAAGATGTCCCCTATAATGCAATTTGCATTCATAGATTACTTTTATCGTCTTTTCAATCATCTTTTTTTACATTAACTTGATTTGCCCGATGACCAGACTAAGTGGATTTATATAATTAAATTCTCGTGTAGCTTATCAAGATATTATCACGGTATCAAAATTCCGAGAGTTCGCGAAAATTCACGAAATTGCCCGAAGCGATGCGACGCGCGACGGTTACTTCATTAAAACAGGAACTTGAAATAAACTGATTGGCTAATTTTAAGTCTTTTTTCCAGACAAAAAAAAAAACTCTTTTTTCCACATGGGTCGCGATTTTCCAGTAGTTAAGGCGCCCGCCTCTCTTTGCATATGGTTGCGAGTACGAAACCAGATAAGTACCTAACTACCAATGTGAATTTTTCAATTCATATTTATGTACTTTTTTTTAGAACTAAGTTTATTTAGAACATTACTGACATCTGAATCGAACCCACGACCTCCCGCATAGCAGTCAGAGCCACTAGACCAACAGGCCAGTTAATTGTAATAATAGCTAGAAGGAAATGCAGCACCTTGTATTTAAGTGTGTGTGACTTTTCTGAATGCCCGCATTTGACTTACGAGTGTGTGTGAGCGTATGACGAGCTGTGTGTTCAAGTTTGTGATGCCGAGTTTATGTGTGTGAGTTCGGCCGTACCGACGATAAGGTCAGGGTCACACAAATTGGTCTTTCATTATCTTTCGATGGAATGACACCGGTTTTTTGTCATTCTTTTTAGACTACTTTAATTTTGTCTATTTCACGCTGTATCGGTTTGAAATCGTTTTCTATTTGTATTGTAGTTTTTTTTTTTGTTATTATTTGGGTGCATAATTTTCTTTTATTTGATAGAACAGTTTTGTTTTCTACAATCTACAATAAATGATTGGTGATAGAAATCGTTTATGCAAATAGTCTGTTTTGCAATCAATTGAATAAAAAAGAAAAATCAAGCTCATAGTGAGTTATACCTATTTTTAAATACTTTGCAAAATCACAGCATTATTTAAATGGCGAAAGTTTGTATGTGTTTATGCGTTCTGTGTACGCTTAGACGTCTGAATGCATTGGGATGAAATTAGCACATGGGTTGACCTGATATACCCTCGCGCCGGGCCTTGGTACAGGCCATGGTCCGGAGCGAGGAGGAGTGGCAGGCGGTCGCCTCTTTCTGCGAAGCATTAATGCTAGCAAAGGAGGCGGCCGCACGTGCACGCGCAAGGCAATGGCCCCCGCGCCCCAGCCGCCGGGATTCCAATCCCGATTTCCGCCCAAGAGCGAGGGATATTTTTGGATGATTTTCCCACCAAAAAAAAAATCCTAGAATAGCATATGGGATCCTTTTTATCCCGGGTTTTTTCTTTTTACCCCCAGAAGTAATTACGTAATTTATATTCATAAATCCACATTGACCCCTACATATACTTATTGTTACATTTTGTATAAAATACAGCATAATGTATTTACAGAAACATCACATTTCAATTTAGTTATTTCATGTTTTTCATAGACTAACAACAAAGTGGTGACTTCCATATTTACGTTCTACATTCTAACTTCCACTTTACCAAACACAAAAGGCAAATAATATAATATATTTCACACAACAATCAGATAACGACGAAATTAATTTTCACTAAAATTAAACCATTGTATTTTCGACACAATACGAAATCGACAAAAAACTCGCGTCAACAAACACTTTGCCAGCAGCTTTAATTAAATATTATAAAGAGCCCGAGAGGAGAGACAGGAAAATTTCAAAAATAGAAAGCCTCTAAGTATATTTACCCGTCGCCTTTATTATTCTGACCTCGTAATATATTAAATTTACTTCATTTTTTAATATTCTCAACGCTTCTTTTTTATAATAATTTGTTTGACAGCCTGATAAAGAAGGACTTTATTAGGTTGTAAAACAAACTGTACCATGTACGGTAACTTAGAAAATATCCAATCTATATTCAAAGGTTTTCAAGTGCTACGAGTCCTCTACGGCGTAGTCGCCTACGCGCGACGCGGGGCCCGCAGTCCCACACAACGCCTACGCAAAACGTAGCGCTACGATCGTTTGTTTGTTCTGACGTCATACCAACCACGCACTGTTAACATTGAAGCCCTACTATACTGCGAAAACAAATCACACTCATTTGTTTCTCATACAAGTGCACAGGTGTAAAAATAACGCCGCTTAAAATCACTTAACGTAGTGTTAAGGTCGTTTGCATACCACTTAATTCTTTGTTCGAAATTAATAAAATCGCGGAGCAGAACATGCTTTGAACAAAACGATAAAACAAACCGCACGTATTCTGGAGGCACGAATATGTTTAATCAAACGGCTAGGTGTCATGTCATTAGTGAGCGAGGCAGACAGACGTGTTTCGGCGAGTGTGAGCGAGACAAGAAGTGTAGCAACAAGTAGCGGCGTGAGGCGCGGGGGCGATTTATCGCGAGCGTGACGTCACGACCCTTTCACTGTCCGAAGTTGTATTCTGGCGTCGGAGACTTCAGTCCGCGCGGCTCGGTCACAGCGTGAGCACGTCTCGCGCTTAGTGTTCCTAAACTTCACCGATTCACGCGTCACTCGCTAAAAGAATACGTAAAAAATATCGAAGCCAACTTTCGTCAGTAAAATAGTTCACACGCAAACGGCCCGCTCGGTCCTCCGTGTGTTACTCCTATTGACTTCGGATTCGAACTCCTGACTGACAGCAGTTCAACATGGGCGTCATCAAAGTGAGCCCGGACACCGCGGCGCTGTACTCTGCCTGCGACATGCTCGACGATATGAAGGTAAGTGTGACAAGAGAAAATCATGTGATGTCCAAAAGCGAGCGATGGCGTCGTTCCAATCGCCTAGTTCCTTGTTAGTGAAATAAAATATTGTGAATCGATGCATGGGTACAGACATTTGTCTAGTCGTCTCGTCATTTCGCGTAGTTGTAATTGTTATGCGCTTTTACGCGATGGCATTCAGCGTTGTAGACATGCCGGGCGAGTCCGGCGACTTAATGCAGATCGCGCACGTTTTCTACCCGCAGTGAAAACTCATGGTACTTGGTCAACGGAAACGGTTGCCCTTATCAGTAGCTTGTGACATGATTGCTATAACTAGACTCACTACGTGAGAACATTCACACACTTCTTACTCCACGATTTAGCACGTTAATCGTGAACTTGTAGATAATGATAGAAATTGTGTTTCAAATACCCACTTAATTTTACATATAATAGTTGCTTGGAATTTTTTTAACGTTCGATTGGAACTTCAATCATAAAATTATGTTGCATATTGTTAGTTCCCCCGTACGTATAACAATATGATTCATTGTAATAAAACCACTGAGGCTCGTGCTAGACGACACGGAGATCCGAAGATTGTCGTAATGACGCAATGTCGTTAAAAATTGTTTTGATTATGCTAGTTCGGAAGAGGCATGCCGTGTGACGATAATGTAATCTCTTGATACCTAATGCGTGAAAAGTTTCTATTGTTAAATGGCAACAAAATTTAAAACCGAATAGAGAATTAATAAAAGAGTTATTTGATATAGAAGAGTTAAATAAAATAGATGGAAATATTATAGAATGCAAAAAGCAAATTGATATGGAAGAGCAAAATAAAATAAAAGAAAATATTATGGAATTAAAATAGCAAGTTGATGTAGCAGAGTATAGTAAAGTAAGAGTAAATATAGAAATAGAAGAATTTGATATAGAAGAGTAGAACAGAATAGAAGACAGTATAGGCCATAGCAACAATGTTACAATATGCGTAAATCGTAGGAATTCGTGTCTAGCCGAGTGTTGACTTGCATGCAATGCTTAGCAACAGTGCACGCTTCGTGCGCATGCGCGAGGA
Organism: Mythimna impura; assembly: GCA_905147345.3. Taxonomy (NCBI): domain Eukaryota; kingdom Metazoa; phylum Arthropoda; class Insecta; order Lepidoptera; family Noctuidae; genus Mythimna; species Mythimna impura. The sequence continues at coordinate 3,241,969 of LR990344.1, forward strand.
TTCCTTGTGTTTAATTTTCTTTAAAGTTTCAACAACTCAGATTTATTGCATTTTCATGGTCAAAATGAGAACGTATTTAGAAATATCGTTTCGCGAATAAAAATATGGAAACGTAACGCTAGCTCATTAAATATATTTATCATGACAATAGATACGGACTCGAAATATCATTTACATAATATCGTAATAAAAATACATTGGTCTCGAAAGATAAATTTTGTTTTTGTGTGCGTTTAAAACATACCTATTGATATTGGTGTAGCGTTCGAGCTGGCTTAGTTACCTACATTAACGTTTTTTGCGTTTTTATATTTTTTTTGTCTGTTGCCTAACTTGATCTACTAGACTTGACTAGTTTTATTCTCTTTTTTATGTTTTAATGGACCTTCGAAATTAATTTGGCTTTTTTTGTGATTCGAAATTTTTAATGTCTTAATTATTATTATCCATATCAAATTTTAGTGTGACAAAAACTTGTTTGATTGAATTCTGTGAATTTTAAAAACTGAATTCTTATCGAATGAATTTAATTTTTACGGTCCTACGATTTCATACTACACGCTTCTTAAACATTCAATACTCACAAATATTCGTACTTTTTCTTTGTCTTTACCAGTTAGACTTCGATTTCTTTCCGTTGATTTCTCGTTACAATTTCCAATACATTTGCTAGTACCTAACATGTTGGTATTTCGCATTGCCACTCATGCAAATCATAGTTGAATGGAGAAAAATTAACATGTGTACATAACACGTGAGAGCGTGGGATATGTTTCAATGTCGTTTTATTAGAGACATTCTTTTTAAATATCACATCATCAACTATTAAAATTGGCATGATTTTATTTATTTTTTATTATTTTTAATATAATTATGTCATTTTATTATTATAATCAACTCAAATATCTTTATTATTGGAAAAATATACTTCTATATTAGTTACATTTTGTTTTTAGTCTTTGATAGCAACAGGATTCAAATTAAGTCATAAATTTTCTAATTTATTGGTTTTTAGATTAAGTAATGCCTCTGTATTAACTTTATTAGCATGTAAAAACGGATGCATCCAATTAGATGAAGCTGAAAACATTAGTACTACGGAATTTGCATCAGCTGTTTAGAAACGTACAGACGTTACACACTTTTTTTTTTCAACATTTGATGAATACATTAGGCTAGTTGATATGAATGAAATATATTTTATTAATGATGACAATGGTGATTATAGTGACATTAATTTCATTGAAAAGACGGTGCGATATTTACCAGAAAAGAGTCTAGTATGAAACGGTGAAGCTAATAGTAAAACCAAATAAATTTATATATGTATATTTTTTTTACAATTAATATAAGTAATTAATTGCTTTTAGTGCCGAATTTTGAATTTTTAAATCAAGTTTCCAGTGCATAATATATTAGTTCTGATTGATTTAGTCGTCACTTTAAGCACTTCAAGGAGTATGTTTTCATGCTGTTTTTTTCGTATTCTGTTACACAAGCTAATAAATTATGGTCCTGCTAAAGGTTTATGTTGAAAATATCTTTTAGCCACCATTATCTACTGTTCCTTATTGATTTCGTACGATGCTTAGGTATTCAACCCAACCCCTAGCCTCATTTGTCCTAATCGGGTCAGCTGTTCACATTGTACTGAAACATTTACATATATATAAGTTTATAGCTCAGACAATATCATAGTCCTTTCAGTTGAGCCATATATGGCTCTTGTTATATCTAGGTAGGTACTCGGTGTAATGATGCGTGTTTCGAACCAATTCGTTTTGGATACATGGCGATATCGTTTGCTACAATTCGATTTTATTTGATGGAGCTGTATTTGGATTTTGGTCTTTTGTAGAAATCAAGGCATTGATTTTTTAGGATCACATTAATCCGGTATTTTAGCAGCATAGTAATACGGATGTGTATTCTGTTGTACAAATAAGCTATATTCAGTTTTGAAATGGTAAAAAAATATTCAATTAGTTTTATATTGTGTTTGGACCACTTGCCAGCCGTTATGTTATTATGTTAAAGCACTCTTTAGTTTAACATAAAAATAACATTCACAGACCTTACGCCATATTGAATCATCCAGTCAAAATCAGTTATCCACAAAACGTGTTATAACTACGTCGCGCACAGCCGCTCGTTCGTGAGCTTACCATCCTTGATATTAACAACTGAAGCATTTTCTATATTGCCCGCACTCGCGGATGCAGCATAGAATGTGGGTCGCAATGTGTTTTGAAACCGCTCAATGTCGCAGTGTTTATCGCGGCCTCGTATGCGTTGCGCCTTGCTGGTAAAACTGCACGTTTTGGACTTATACTTTTTGTAATAAAACGAAGTGTTTTTACTTATGTTTCTAAATCATCATCATTTTGTTTCATATCACTTGTGGTCGGCGCGACACATTCTTTTTACAATCTTTTCTGCCATTTACTCTTTCCTTTCAAATTCGTTTAAAATTTTAAATTACTGCGTTTGCTGTCTTATATGATAGGTTGCTGATCGTTAATCTGTGACTACAGGTGTCAAAAAATAAATGGCCCATTTTGACATCTGTCAAAACGAATACTTAAATACGCCAAAGAATACTCGCAATATATTTCATGATATTATTTAATGCTCCAAAAAAATGTATGTATTATTTTAAAACACTATGTAATTAATTATTATTTTACTGTTTCTTTCAGTTTTGTTCTAAGTTACATTCTAGGGTATTTCTCAAATGTCAAAGCGGGCTTTTTATTTTTAATAAGTTTATTACATTTTATAAGTGTGACTAGTATCTTTCCATTTACGTCTGCATTAGTTTCCAGTCTAAGCACAAGTATTTATTATTATTTATAATATAAATATGCAGTTGGCTACATTATATCGGTAGATAAATTCCTAGAAATCTTAATCATGGAAATGAAAATGCGTAGATATTTTATTATGAGCTCATTTAGAACAAATCCAGCTGTGCGATTTCATTATTTGAAATAATGAAATCGCACTCGCACAGCTGGATCCTTCAAGATTCCCTGGTGCGTAGTAATTACGTGGTTAAAAATTACCAAATAATTGCAGTATTTTTGCGTTACTCGATAACTAGGTTGTGGAGGTCAGAGAGGTAGTTGTTTCATATATAGCATAGCATAGCATAGTCGACCTTATAATGTTCCCACTGCTGGGACACAGGCCTCCTCTTTAGGAGAGGGAATGGGCCGTAATCCACCACGCGGGCCACGGTGTTTCATATATATTTTACCTAATTAATTTTGTTGGGTTAGACTAGAAGCTTAAGTAATTGGGAAGAAGTTAAGCAAATTGATTGGTGATCGATCGGTCGAAACCCATAACTGTTGACATATTACCAGTATTTGCAGGAGCCCAGCAGGGTCGAAGCCTACTGGGTCCAAGGGTCTGATTCTGAAAGGAAGACTCGGCCCTGGTACGAAGGGCAACGAAGGAACAAAGGATTTTTAGTCAGTAAAAGTCTGACACTATCTCTCGCCCCGCCCAAGAGCGGGGGATGTCATTGGATAAGTTTCCCACCTACAAATAAAAAAAAGTATGTCACTTGTCCACCTAATCATTGAACATACACAAATTCTGTACAAAAGTAAAAGTTGAATTCAACCTAGGCCTTGACATAATATTTAGAAAAAAACAGCTTTATCTTTTTAAGATAAAATTATCACATGGAGCGAAGTTTCTACGCTAGTGTTGAATGTTGCACGCAATGTTTGACAGCGAAATTATGTAACCATTTGACAAATTCTAAGATAGTGTGTAGACTTTATCTTTTGTTATACAAGTAGGTGGGGCTCTAGACTAATAATAGACAAAGCTTTGCGTGGGTATTGTGAGGAGTGTAGCTCTAGTTATAGGCTGCTGGGATCTGGTATTCATGAAGAAAATCTTTAGGGTACAATATTTTAATCATATATATTTTTAGACTTCAAGTTATCATGGTCTATCAAAAACTGACTTAATCAATTCAATTATTTTTCTATCAAATTCAAATCCTATTTTAAATTTGCACAATCTTTTTAAAGTATATTCGTTTAACCAGCCCGCATAGTTAGCTAGGTAGGTACGTCTCTTACGCGATCTTCCTCGACATCATAGTATCGTCTAACATTCTGAAAGTAATTTCAAGATATATTGGATAGTAACCGACCGAAGATTTGGTTTCAATTTCGGCTTTGGCCAAAAAGTAGCCGAATTTATTATGCGTACAGCCAAAGAGTGGAATTCCCTGCCGGAGTCTGTGTTTCCTGATAGCTACAACTTAGGGGTCTTTAAGTCAAAGGTGAATAGGCTACTTCTAGGCAAGCGTGCTCCATCGTCGACTACATCATCGCGTACCATCAGGTGAGATGGTTGGTCAAACGCGAGCCTATCATTAATAAAAAAATAAAAAAAATCGTCTCGACCGAACTTAGCGTCTTTGAGCTGACGCTTGTGATAGATACCGAAAAACTAACTGACTTGAAATCTGTGTTATAATTTTTATATAATCGTCGATTTATTCGATTATCGACGACGCGGCGACGGTTCGATTTAGTATTTTATGAAAGTTATAACTATATAATTTAAGCTGGACTATATCGAAATCATCATCATCTTCCTGCCCCTGTCCGTTTTATTTGGGGTCGGTAGGTTATGTTTTTTTCTCCCATTCCTTCCTGTCAACCGTCATGCCATCGCTAACTTCCTTTTCTTTCATATCACTCCTCACACATTCCAACCCTTTTCTTTAGCCTTCCTCTACCTCTTCATCCATCCACATGCATACTCGACTATATCGAAATATAGTTAGAAATAAGTGTATCAATTTTTTTTGTCAGTTTTTTCATTACCACGTCAGTTTCAGTCGAGAGAGAAGAACCGAACTGACGGTTATGGTTTTGGTGTCGGCTGCAAATCGTATTTTGGTCAGTCACTAATATTTGAACTTCGAATTTATGCAATCATAGGTAGCAGACTCTTAGATATACAATATATGGTACCTGCGAATATATAATTCAAAGGTGCCTAGTCTAATATCATACTTACAAATTGACAGCTTTGGTATTATGTATCTAGGACAAATTGTATGCATGTCGATACATTATACATGACAGTTTTAAGTTTAAAATGATACCTTCTCGTATAATTGTACGTGAACCTATATACATATTAAATATAGTTACCCATATTGATTCACACATTCCATGGTATACAATTGGTTGCATGATTGATCTAATTGAAAGCACGGTGGCTGGTTGTCATGACTTCGATTCCCACACGGAACAAATTTGTATGTCCTACTTATTATAGTAGTGCCTGTAAAAAAAAAAAACGGATAAAGTGAGAAATGAGTATATTAGGGGAAGTTTGAAAGTGGCGCCAGTGACTGAAAAGTTGAAAGGGAATCGTTTGTCTTGGTATGGTCATGTGAAGAGGAGGGATGAAATGCATGTTACTAAAAGAGTTATGAGTTTACCTGTGGATGGATGGAGAGGGAGAGGGAGACCAAAGAAAAGATGGATGGATTGTGTGAAGATTGATATGAAAGAAAAGGAAGTTAGTGATAGTATGACGAGTGACAGGGCAGAATGGAAGAAAAAAACGTGTTGCGCCGACCCCAAATAACACGGGACAAGGGTAGGAAGATGATGATGACTTATAGTAGTGTCTGTGTGTTGTGGTTCTGGGTATCTTGTATATGCGAGTTCACATGTTAGTAAACACATCCACGGTACAGGAATAATTCCTAGAGTGGGGCAGTTATACAGTACAGAAAAAAAAAGTTTTTTTGGAATTCTTTAATTAACTTTCGTTGAATCGTTGAAGCGAGCCAAGAGGATCATCGGTGATGATGCACTTGTCGAGTCAAAACTCCAAAGCCTTGAGCATCGACGCCGAGTTGCTGGCCTGTCGGTTTTCTATCGTTTACATTTCGGGGAGTGTGCGTTGGAATTGCATAATTTAATTCCACCAAGTCCGTTCCATCATCGGACCACTAGACGTGGACATCCCACCCATACGTACAAAGCGTTTTGGCAACACATTCATTATGCGTACAGCTAAGGAGTGGAATTCCCTGCCGGAGTCTCTGTTTCCTGATAGCTACAACCTAGGGGTCTTTAAGTCAAGAGTGAATAGGTTACTTCTAGGCAAGCGTGCTCCATCGTCGGCCATCGCTTACCATCAGGTGAGATAGTGATCAAACGCGAGCCTATCAAGAATAAAAAAACTAATTTATATATAACTTATTTTACATTATCAACTGGTCATACAATCATATGTACCTACATTGAATTTTCTTTTAAAACACGCAGAAATATTTCAAATTGCCGTCAGTAAAGTACCTTCAATTACTTCATTCTCTTTGTGCTCAGTCTTTGCAAATTTCACTGTAATCTTATCTCTAAACTTCAACTATAAACTTCATCTAGTTCCCAAAGTGGAAAGGAAATTAAATTAAATCATTAAGAACAAAGTTTTGCAGTTCCTAGTTAACAATGAAGGATTTAGTTTAACCGTTGTTCTTGACGTTATTAAGTTTTGTTTGGTAGGTATCTAATAATGAAAAGGTTACCGGTCGGTCGTTTTTCCTATTTCCGCCGCAGGAAACGCACCGTAGACGCGCGCTTGCGGACGATGAGTAATGGGTAATTACCGTCCGGTAACCGTCCGGACCGAGCCCAAGTCGTCGACGGCGCGTACTGTTCCACGCGCGCCTCAGGGAGATGTCAGCAAATCGTAGGGGCCCTGCAGGGTCGAAGCCTACTGGGGCCACGGGTAGTGTGAAAGTGAAACCCGGGGCCCTGGGACGAAGGCAACGCAGGAACAGGAGTGGGTTTTTAGTCAGTAAAAGTCTGACACTATCTCGCGCTCCGCCCAAGAGCGAGATTTGTCATGAAAAAAAGATGATTTTTCCACCCAATAAAAAAACTCGATAACTCCACGCGTTTCCGAGATAAAGGGTCTTGACAGACAGACTGAAAACAAAGTGATCTTATAAGGGTTCCGTTTTTCTCCTTTTGAGGTACGGAACTCTAAAAAGACTAGCATGGTGGAGATACGGGTTTGAATGTTTCATTTTTCCATAATTATCAGTGTAACTTAATTTCAAACGCCACAACGTCCGTATAGATTCAGTTTAATTTATATAAATACAGGTATACATATTTACATACTGCGTTATATCTAGGTATTACTATAAATATTATAACCATATCAACAATTTTATCGGCGTTCGATAATAAATTACTTTCACTTGATAAAGTTGTGGACTGGTTTGTATTTAAATTCAAGGTCAAATACAGCACGCGGCATTTTAACAAAATTCCGTGTATCTTTGTTTGCATCTACGAGTTCATACATAGATATGCGTATTTGATAGTTTTGTGACAAAAATAGTTAAAGGGGTAAAAATATTAACTATTCTGTTATCTGTGGTTCTATCTATCTATTTATGAATGGTTTCCGCACTTAGTCCTATGTGGACCATTGTACGTGGGCCATGGCGGCCATAACCTTAGGTTGGCTTATTCCAACCAGCCCACCTCTCTCCAAAAATATTATCTGTGGTTACATGCTGTTGTTACCGCCCTTTGTTGTGGTATATGTCACAGGCCAAACTGTTTATTGTACGTACACCTAAGGAGTGGAATTCCCTGCCGTAGTCTGTTTCCTGATAGCTACAAGCTAGGGGTCGCATCACTTTTAACTGCAAAAATTGGTTACAAGTACTTTTGACTCATTAATTACCTTAATTAGTCAAAACTAGTTTGATTAATCAACAGTTTTGATGTCAACTTTTGACTTCAAGAACCCCAGGTTGTAGCTATCAGGAAACACAGACTCCAGCAGACAATTCCACTCCATAGCAGCTGTACGCACAATGATCATTATTTACATAGCATAGCATAGCATAGTCGGCCTTATAATGTTCCCACTGTTGGGACTCAGGCCTCCTCTCTAGGAGAGGGAATGGGCTGTAATCCACCACGCGGGCCCAGTTCGGGTTGGTGGATGTCACATGTCTTCGAATTTTTGGTTCTCGGACATGCCGCTTTCCTCACGATGTTTTCCTTCAGCGTTTGTTTTAAGAGCAGTGGTGATGAAATAAATTACACAAAGTAATGCGCCTGGCTGGGTTTGAACCAGCGACCTACAACTCGTAAGTCGGGGCCGTTACCACTGGGCCACCACTGCTCTCGTATATATATTATTATATATTATTTACATATCTGACATAATTTCCCCATTAGACTTAAACGACCCATCAATACACCATCCAACATAAATGTCCATTCACACGAGTCTAAGTCCCCCAGAGATCGCCAAAACTAGTCATAAGGTCACTAATGTCTTTCATACGTTAACCAGAGGAATAGTAATCATACATAATTGACATTTTAAACATACAACTTTCAAACTACACATAACAACGACCTACAAGGTTGCAATATAATTATAAACATATTATAAATTCATATTGTGACATTTCATTGATTTCATTCATAAGGAAAAATCTTATATGTGATCTTTATTACAATATTCCATTAAAACATAATTAATATCAATATAATAGCGCATGATGTGCTAGGTTTTTCCCGTAATGTGTTGAAAATTATTGTGTAATCACAAGCTATAATAAGTTATATCCAATTGATTACTTTGATCGATGAGTATGGATTTACTCATTTATTATTGTTTTATTATTCTTGGGAAACTCGCCATTGTATGTAAATGCCCGACCAGTAATACCTACTTACTTGGTAATAAAAATTGGTTTACAGAAACTATCTGATTTTCACCATCAATGTCAGACAAGGGTGAAACCGCGAGAGCTAGTATTTTTATAATATACACATGTTTTCTTTAACAAAAAAGTAATTTCGATTAATTTAAAACTTCTCTATCCAAGTGTGACAGATTGCAATCACTTAACTATTTCCACAACAATAGACCACAATTTGATAAACGATAGTCAGTACAGATAAATACAAAGTGACCGGTCAAACAGCATGGTGCGTGGGAATTATCGACATTTTGTGTGTTTCGTGGTGATCATTGTGACGTGGGCAAGGGCCTTAATGATGCCTTAGTGATGCTGATTTATTTAATGTTTTTTTGTTGCTAGGTCGTTATTTAAACAGATTTTAATGTTATTTTTCCAGACCTATTTTACCATTTTTTTTCTACTAATATGTGTGAGGTACGAATAAACGTTTTTTCTTTATTTCTTTCTTTCTTTTAAACATTATATAAATAATATTTGTTTCACGTTTGCGTGCCGATTGGATTATGTAAATATTTTGTTTATCTGTTAATTATTCCACAAATTAAATATTCCACAAATTAAATTTAGAATTCAAAATTTTTAAATATGTACTTGGACAAGAAATAATCATGTAATTAGAGCTCAAAAGTGAGATAGATGTGTTATAGTAGAGGCAGGTGATATCATTTACTAAAAAAAACTTTTTATAAAAACAAAATAACCAATTTGTGTTTTTTTAGGAAAGTCGAGTTTTTTTTTTTTGTAAAATGTTTTTCATACTTTTTTGTTGCGATCACTTATACATATAGCCAGAGTACCTATTTCTCATGACAATTCCAATTAACCCAAACACTTCTAGGATACATTGTTTTATTATGAAGTTTCCATGTCTCCCTTCCACCTTCCGGTTCCATCATCAGATCAGTTTGATAGTACCTTAAAGCCAAATGGCATCTCATGACAATTCTATTAAGCTTAAACACTGCTAGGATACATTGAATAATTACTACTACTGTGTTTTAGTCAGTAAAAATCTGATATTTCCTCTCACTCCACCTAGAGTGGGAGTCGTTATTTAACGATTTCTCACCCCGAAAAAGGGGTATTAATACATATATTTAGGCAATGCAATGGCTGCGAGAAGCGCAGTACCGTTGTGGCGACATTTGGTGAAGGCCTATGTCCAACAGTGGACGTCTTTCGCCTGAAATGGTGATGATAATGATAGTGATGAGGTAACAACCAACACCGACACCACACCACACCATACAGCACTATACACCATTTTAACCAATTTTGGGAAAACCCTGCATGAAAAAGGCAACAATTCAGTTGTTTACAGTTTACCTAAGCTCGTGATTGTTGTTGTCACGTTTTTGATAAACAGATAAGTCTGTATCGGCTATATTCGAGTAAACTAGCTCGAATTAATTAACCGATATCGTGTCATTACGTGTTGCTTCGTTGAAACACGTGAACTTACGTTGGAAGCGTCATTCATTAATATCTGATTAAATTGTGAGCCTACCTAATTCTGATACTTTGACCGGTTAAAGATATATGAATCAATCAAATAAAAATTTCTTGTCAGTGTTTGTTACCAAATTCCTCTTAAATGGCTCGACCGAATTTGTTTAGGTTAGGTTAGGTTGTTGGCTATTCTTTCCCTTCTACCCTCATCCCACATTTTTTCTTTGATAATATAATTTACTAGCTTTTGCCCACGGCTTCGCCCGAGTACATAAAATATAGTCTATGTCTCTCTGGAATAAAGCAGCTTTTTAACGGTGAAAAAAATTAGCAATAGGACCAGTACTTCCAGAGATTACCTCCTAAAAAAAAACATATATATTATATAATAATTTATATGGCAGAACATTTGCTAGTGATTTAGGTATATAATCTATCATGCTACTTGAGAAATGTTGAAATCTTCTTTACACTTTCTTTACAGAAACCACATACAGCTTAAGCTGTTGATCCCCGCACGAACGCCGGCGTTCGTGCGCCATTGTCTTACTATTGTGTCTCTAATTACGCTACTCCAAAAGTTAATTGATTTTCTGTATACGTTTGAGAAGACTCATCATTTCAATTACGTTTAAGAAAACCTAGTTGCTGTTTGGATTTTCCTTTTTACTATATGATTTTCCTCTCACTGGTAATACTTCAACCAATTAGTATCTAAATACTTAATTGAGATTGGCAACAAAGTTATAATAGCATAAAATCGTCATTATGTTTGTCGTAACTCTTTTTCTTTCTTTCTTCTTCTTTCTATTATAACTCGCTAACTGCTGCCAGCTGCTACTGACGTAGCGTTGGAAGGCCTCCTACAAGGTGGACCGATGACTTGGTAACGGTTGCGGGAGTCCGATGGATGCGAGACGCACAGGACCGTTCGCTGTGGCGACGCTTGGGGGAGGCCTATGTCCAGCAGTGGACGTCTTTCGGCTGAAATGATGATGATGATGATGATGATGAACTGCTGCCAGCGGCTCCATCCGCGTAAAAATAGAAATTAGTCCCAAGGGAACCTACTCCTGTAATAAAAAGTAATCCTATGTGTTATTCCAGGACATGATCTACTCATATACCAAGTTTCATCGAAATCTGTTTAGCAGTTCGAGCGTGAAGAATGTAGTATAATATTCACACAACGCCGTCTAGTCCCAAGCTAAGCAAGGTTTGTGTTATGAGTACTAGACAACTGATAAACATACTTAAATATTTCTAAATACATACACATTTAAAAATAAATTACACCCAGACACAGAACAAATGATTGTGCTCATCACACAAACATTTGTCATGGGTGGGAAGCGAACCCACGACCTCCGGCATAGCAGTCAGGGCCACTAACCACTAGACCAACATGCCAGTGAACAAACGAAGTCACGAACGTCAAGAAGTGACAAACAAACAAATAAATACACACACATTCGCCTTTATAATGTTCAGTATGATAAAACACTATTTGGTATTTTCTTCTTTTATTTATCACTAGTTTAATGAGTGTGTATATGTTTATTATTTAAACATACACACAAACACTCTCAAACTTTCGCCTTTATAATATTAGTGTAATTCAACACACCTAATTAATAAAAAAATCTGATTTACCTACAGAAAACAAGATAAGACTATTTTTTAAATATTTTAACGAACCAAGACAGATATAACAAAAAAAAAATCTTGTCTTGTAACCTCTGAACTCAAAATAGGTATATAATATATGAAACTTTTGACTAATTAAACTCTAGGTTATCAGAAGTTTTCAAAGACAAATAATATGTTTACGTAAAATATTTTTCCATTTTAAATAGGGCAAAGTTTATTAACACCTATCGACATAATGTTTTAGATACCTGTTTAAGTACACTCATTCGTCGTTGATTTGCATAGCTTAGTAGCTACGATATCATTGGCCAAGAATAGTATCACAACCCTAGTAAATACATAGATAATGAAGTACAGTCCCACTACAAAATAACAATAGCATAATCAGCCTTTTAATGTTCCCACTGCTGGGACTCAAGCCTCTTCTCTAGGAGAGGGGATGGGCCGTAATCCATCACATGGGCCCAGTGCGGGTTGGCTAATCCTGCATCGCACAATTAAAGTTCTCCGCGCGATTTGAACATGTAGAACAGCCCGAAATCATCTACCGGGCAGTTGCCCACCAGACATAACACCCGTCTGACCGGAAGATCTTCTCTTTTCAGCGGAGGTTTGCGGGACTTTACACTCTGTTCCGCATTCCTCCAAAAATAGAACAAACTCGTTTTAAAGTAGTTTTAACTAATTAACAGTACTGGCTAAAGCACAACAAACAAAATACATCTGTAGGCCACAAAAATATTATTTTTTTTGTGCGGGAATTGAACCCGTGACACGCAGCGCCGCAGTCAAACGCTCAACTACTGCGCTAACTGTACCATCAAATTCTAAAAAAGAAGCGTAAAATAAAGACATAGGGTATCTACATAATTGCTACAACTGTATAAAAACCGCTACCGTTTCAATTAAAAGACTACAAGACACGTCTCATTCAATCAATCGAACTTGAACTTTAAACAAATGAATCAATCAATAAACCACGCCCATTAAAAAAAAAAATGTTATGCATGAACTTGACACAGTAAATTAGACTACGATCATGTACCTACATCGAAGTCTAAATGTAATTAATATTACATGTTATTATCGTCGGAGTCTTTGGTCAACTGGACCCACTCGAAAAGGACCCGCGGGATCACTTAACCCAATCACATTTTCTAAAGGTCGACTGGACCTACTGCCAAATTTCATTATTACTACAGTCACAAAATAAGGCAAACAACATTTTTCCAACGTCAGAATTAAGATTGTCTCTCACAGTATAGTTTATCTTTTTGTTAGAGAAATGCCCAGTTTGATTGGGGAGTCGAACTATTCACATAGGTTGTATATATTTGTAAAATAAATAAGTATCATTTATCATTATCATTTATAGAAACCTCGCTCCCCGAGTCTGACTCAGTGGGTCCAGTAGACTTATTCAAATGTGATGGGTTGAGTAATATCGCGGGTTCAATTCGAATGGGTCCAGCTGACTAAAGACTCATCATCCGACCAAGTTAAAAGGTTAGCATAAATCGACTAAAGCGCTACAGAACTAAGAAGTAATAAATACTGGAAGCGTCTCGTCGTCTGAGCTCCTAAGAATTTATTAAACTACGTATTAAGACGTTGACAAGATTTAATGTGCGGTTATCGTCGGACTGCAAAGACGAGATAGAGATTCGCGATGGCATAAAACTACATTTTATAGATATACCTATTGAAAAATGAATGGAATAATCTAAAATAAATAAAAGCCTCTTTCGGTATTCAAATTTATTGTTTTATGGTTATTTATAATGGGCTACTGGATTTTACAAAGACTTACTGTGGTCCTGAGAAGCAAAGGGCAACAGTTAAAACGGTATAACCTATCTGTGTTCCTACAGTTACTGTAGGAACACAGATAGGTTATACCGTTTTAGTCAGTAAAAATCTGACACTCTCTCTCGATCCAGCCAAAGCTGGAAAAGTTATTTTATGACTACCCACCTCAAAAAAAAGTCTAAATAGGTGTTCCGATTGTTACTATCGAGATTCTATTTTGTAAACTATTTTTGCAGATATAATAGCTACTAATGTACTAGTAGGTAGTATTTATAACCATGAAAGCTAATGAAAACAAAGTTTTTTCATATTAAGAGTTCCAACGTAGAAACTATGCGTTTCAAAAGGCAAGTATATCAATAACGTATACGGTTTAATAGCTTTCGTTTTGGAAATTTTGTTGTTTGCCCTGAGAAGAAAAGTTATTCGTGAGATAAAATTTCCCACGTAAAAGTGACTGAAACAAAAATAGAGATCCCATTCGTTAGCAGTTTTAAGTCCGTATACATCATTAATATTGTAAACCGCTTGAGACACAGTTTTCACGATAGAACTTTCATACAAAAATAGTTATAAGTACTGCGATATTACAGAAAAAACAAAACACAAAGAAACCAAAAAATACCTAATTACGAAAAAAATAATAATGTAAGTATTATATAAAGATTATTTGAACTTATAATTCCAGGTCAATCCAAAGATATAACACTTCGAACCAACCCGTTTTAAAAAACGGCAATTTCATTGGTATTATATTCAAGATTAACATATGTTTTTCTATATCCTTAAACTACATGGATTTGGCAAGTTTTTTTATAAACCAAGCTAGTTTGAGAGTCAGTTTCCTGTCTCCGCGTTAACACGTATATGAGCTGTCAACGGTTGCTTCACAAGGGAATGTTAGAGGACGTAGTTTGTATGCGACAGAGCGCGCACTGACTGACGTACTAATGTTAATAATTGCTGTGCTCGATACCCAAGCCTTCTCCTTGATAGGCCCTTGATCTAGAATAGTCGATGACGCTAAACGATTTATTTTTCTCTCGATTTGAATAATGTGCGTGGTCAGTACCGTCAATGACTCGACTCTGGCATTTGTTTTCGTATTTGATTTGTTGTTGTATTTGTTTTTTATTTTGTTGGCTTCGCTAGCGTGGGAGTCTTGTCCTATACCAGGGTTGCAGGACTTTTTGAAAGAGTTACTTTGGCCCTGGACCGTAAAGGGCTACTTAGAACACACCATGTCGGTTTTAGTCAGTAAGTCTGACACTCCCTCTCGTTCCTATCCAAAGTTGAAGAGGTTTTTGGAAGATATGCTACCTCAAAAAAAGAACTGTTATCCCCGCCTCAAGGAGATGTCAGCAACCGTAGGGGCCCAGAAAAAAAAAGGGGGGGGGCAGCAGGGTCGAAGCCTACTGGGGCCATGGGTGATGCGAAAGAGATCCCCGGGGCCCTGGAAAAATGGCAAAGAAGGAACAGGAGTGGGTTTTTAGTCAGCTGACACTATCTCTCGCTCTGCCCAAGAGTGGGGGATGTCATTAGAAGATTTTCCCACCCGAAAAAAAAAAAACCATGTACAATAAATCCATCCACCCATAAACGAGTACCAGCATAAAAAAAAAAACATTCACAATACTAATAGAATTATAGGATATCGGTGTTCCTAAGTTAGCTTGTTGACATATACAAGCAACAGTTTAGTTATCATGCGCAACACTGTTACATAGTCCAACATGTCCAGCGTCACGTGAATGCATTCTAAAATGTTGGGGGACAAGTTGCGGGACCCTGGGCAACGTTGCAGCGTCACGTAAAATGAGCGTTGCGCGTCATGTTGGAGGACATTTTGTCCCCAAATATATCATATTCAACACCCAACATTTCAAAGAATTATTTTAATGGTTTTACCATTAGTTTTTTATTCACATAAAGGTGCTCCAAAAGTCATTGGACACAAACTATTGTTTTAATAATAGGTCGAATCTGTAATCGTCGGAAGTTATCAGCGTCCGTAACATGGCAACCGTGACGTAACATTCTTTTTTTGAATTTGAATTAAAATTTCAAAAGTTCAACGACATTTTTAAAAATTTTGACATGGTATATAAATGATTTGTGTTAAGAATTTTTATTACTTTTGGCCTGATACAAAGCAACATTTATCTGAAAAGGAACTGAGATGACCACTACAGAAGTATGGAAGATGTTTCAAATCATCAAAAGACTCCTCCCGTTCAGGGTGAAGAGAGAAAGAGTTTCTGATTAAAACCCACCTGTGTTCCTTCAGTTGCTCTTTGCAGAGGGCCACGGCTTTTTCAAACACTCCGCAGCCCTCACAGCATTATAAATATAAAATAAAATTCATTTATTTAAGACTGAAAGTCCATATTATGTTAGTGCCTGAAACTTAAAACTAAGTTAGTAAAAAATGCATAAATAAATCAATTAGTTATTAGTTCATAAATAAATCAATCATGCCAAAAAAAGGTTAATCATTCATTAAAAAATCACAAAACAACTATTACGACACCGTTAATGAAATAAATCAATGGTGTCATAAAAACTACTATTGAAACCATTTTTTTTACTATGGATAGGCTCACATTTGACTACTATTTTATTTACCACACCTTAATTATGAATTAGGTAACCAAAATCTCATGTTAAAAAGAATTTAAAACTACCAAACGCACTCGCGTTCCATTTCACGTAAACAGTGGTCAGAAAAATGTAAGTTTGAGTGAATAATGTACAGCCTCAAGTTGCAAGTAGGTAAATTATAAAGTAAAGATAAATAATAATCAGCAATAAATTGAACAACGCAATTAAAATCGTAATTACTGATAGAAATAAAATGTCAACAAGACGACAAACAAAGATATAAAATAACTTGTTTTCTGTCTCTGGTTTTAATCTATGAATTATGACCGCACCCATAATTGTCTTTCGTTGCCAACTGCCCGACTCTAAGGTCGTTTGTTCAATAAAAGTGTACAGCCGATTTTATCATTTCATCGTATTGAAACAGGACTTAAACAAGATCATAAGTGAAACGAAACATAACTTCAGTTATATTACTCGGACGATATAAATAGCGTAATATAAAGTATATGTCTATTTATTGTCCATCTGGAATAAAGTACCTTTCAAATAGTGCAAGAATTTTTCTAATAGGTGCAGATATTCCGGAGATTACCCTCCACATATACACGAACAGTTTAATTATAATGATCTTATTCATATTAAATATTTTTTTTATTTATTTAACAATTTATGTACCTACACAAAAATAATAAAAGACAAGAAGAAGGAAACAGAAACAAGTTTTCCACCTTTATAATTAATACTCATCAAGACCATTCCAAAAAGCTCAAACACGATAGGGTTATCTGAGTTCCTATGGCCACCTTCCGGTTCCATCATCAGATCAGCTCCATGTAATAATCATTTTGCATTGTCATCTGATTTACACATGCATGCAAAATTTCAGCTCAATCGGTGACCGGGAAGTGGATCAAATTTAATTTGCAAGATTTGATTACAGACATACATAAGAACAGGTGAAACTGAATAAAAGCTTGTACAATAGGTACAAAGGTGATGCTTATTTCTTGTGTAAGAGTAATAGGAAAACAAAACAGTTATCATTAAAATAATATAACATACAATTTAAAGATATACCTACTGTCATAAATATATCTTCAGTTTAAAATTTAGTTATGAAAAGACTAGCTTCATCCAGCGGCATCGGCCGCGTGAAAGAAAGTTACGCAATACATATTTTAGACCCCCTATTATACGTACCCCCTTTAGGGGCTGAATTTAAAAAAAAACATTTCTTAGTGCTCGCCTACGGGATCATAAAAGGAACCCTTTTGCAAAATTTCAAGCTCCTAGTCCCAGTTAGTTAGGCTCCGCTTTAACCTTTCGAAATTTTCCCCGCGCGCCATTCGGAAATGACAGCAGGGGCACCGCCATAAATAAAATGGCGGCAGAAATAATATGTCAGTCAGTCAGTTTCTCCTTTTATTATGAAACGATATTGTGACAGGCAATTAACACTATACAACAGCTTATTGAATCAATATCAAATAAACAGTTATTTAAGGCCAGTAAGGCCTTCCGGCAAAAGAACATTTTATTTTTTTAATTAAATTATAATTTATGCAAATGTAACCTATTACTCAACTGAATGAAGCAATGATTAGTTTATATGATTTATTCCATATTAATACCAAAAACTAATACCACTGGTATTTGTTTGGACTTATATTTACAATTTATTTTGATTAGATTTGAATGAGCTGACTTGTACCAAATTTAAGTTGTTGGTATTCGTTCGGAATGGAAAATAAATATGATTTCAAAAAATCCAAGTGGTATTTGTTTTTGATATTAGAACGGAATAAATCGTATATATTGAATGCTAGTTTCTAGAACTAGTTTCGCTCATGTGAATGTATAAAAAAATACATTCAGCCGAATATACCTCCTCCTTTTTGAAATCGGTTAAAAATATCACAAGGGTCTGTCACTGCAATGCGTCTGTGGAGCTCCCTCCCACACTCCCTACGTGACAGCCCTTCTTTGGATGTCTTCAAGAGGAAAATTAAAGAGCATTGCCTTTCACAATGACATAGTACATATATAAATGTTTATATTATATAAGTATGTTTGTATTTATGTATGTAGGTATAATTATGTATTATTTTATTCGTATTATTTGTAATTTTAAAATTGTACGCTAGATCCTATCCTCTATTGTGATCTCTCTCTATCACTCAATGGTTTGCTGGAAGAAAACTCAACTTTGAGTTAAACTCGCCTATGTACATGAACTTTGTTATCCACTTTATAAGTTGTTATGGTGTACACAATAAAGAATTAAAGAAGGTTACACCAGGAATGAAAAGTATACTGTGTGCTATTTTAGGACATGGTTTACCCGTGTTCAAAGTTTCATCGAAATCCGTATATCGGTTTGAGTGTGAAGAAGTAACAAACATATAAATAAATATATGTGTATTTATTCACAAACTTTCGCCTTTATAATCTGATGTAACACTATTCGATATTTTCTTCTTTAATTTATCAATAACATAATCACCTTTAAAAGTTCTCTCTGCTGGGTCTCAGCCGTCCTCTCTGCCTGTGAGGGTTGCAGGATGTCACATTGTCTTCAGTAAAGTTTTGGTTCTAGGACATACATAGCGGTTTCCTCACGATATTTTGCGTAACGGTTTTGAAAGCAGTGCTGTTTAAATAAATTACACAAAGTAAGTCAAGTGCCTGTGCAGTGCCTAGCTGCTGGGTATCCGCTAGAGGGCGCTGACATGTAAACATTAGATGTGATTGTGCTCGTAATTAATTAGTGACTAAAAATATTAAACACAGTATTCAAACAGTATAACATACGTAAAAGTGAATAAAGACTCCTAAACTAGCAGTGACAGTGTTATCGTTGATTAAAAACACCGGGTAACTATAAAAAACAATGATTCCTAAATATGTAAACATTGATTAAAAAACCCAATAAACAGTGCTATAACAGTGTAAACATCCCAATTTTAAGACAACAGCCAACAAAATAATCATATTTACTATTCGTTTCTAGACAAAGGTCAAAACAGTGATCAAACAAACATATTGTTCCCGCAAAAAATCGTTTTTTATTCAAACACTGTACCTACGTGAATTGAACTTATTGACAACGCCATCTACTTGAAACCTCATAAACCATTCACTAATGTTGTTGTCGTAGTGTTATCGGACTAAAAAAATAACAAATCGGCAATTAATAGTTCCATTAGCGACATCTATTACCAAGGGAAAGACTTGCGCAATTAAAGAACCCATTAGATCGCTAAATTGGACTTCATTCTCAACTGTACGAGTGGCCTAACGGTGAACGCACCGACTTGAATTCACACGAGTGGTTGCGCGTTCGAACCCCGACACCCGCGGAGACATTTTTTGTGGAAATTTAAATTTGTAAAATCATCATGGACTTCCTAGGGAACATAACATTTCGTCGTACACGTACTATATCGGAACCCAATAATGACACCAATGAAATTATTTCTCAAACATTAGATGAGACTACGAATAGTCTGCCGGGAATGTCGGAAGAGGAGGACGATACGCAGATAAACATTCTAAAGGCTGAGATTGAGAACCTTAGATCTCAATTAAAAAGCGCGCATCTTGAAATAGAAATATTATCACTAGAAAATAGCTCATTAAAGCAAAGTAACGCCGATTTATTGAAGAAAAATGACATGTATAAAAAAGTCACTAGTAGTCCTTTAAAGAAAATGGTACTTACACCAAAGAGAAACAAAATAAGTCTTACCAACAAGGTGACCAGTAAACCACAGACTTTGGAAAGTCCTGACTGCCGCACATCCACAGCTGAAGACTCTATTCAAAATTCAGTAAACAAAAATGAAAACTACACATCGTTGCCAATTACAAAGAGTAATCTATGTATCTTAAGTAGTGAAAGATCTAATAGACTATACACAATCAGTCAAAGAACTAGTTTAAGTAATTGTAATATATGTCATTATCGTATGCCAAATTGTAGTCTAAAGCAACTGTTAGAAAATCTTGATAAGAAAGTACAAAAATTTACTTACTCCGACTACTGTGTAATTTATGTTGGGGAAGAAGATTTTAAAAAGACGCAAAATTACATAGAATTAGTCACTTTTATTCGTAAAAAATTACAACCTTTAACCCACACGAATTTCATAGTATGTCTGCCTACTTTTAAATATATGGAAAACAAAAATGTAATGTTTAACAGCAGAGTGGACACGTTTAATAACTTAATGTTCATGGACGTAGAGACATATAAATATGCGTATCTGCTGGACTCCAACTTGAACCTTCCATATACTTATGACACCTATAATCAGTGGTATGGAAGTTTGAATAATATGGGATTAAACATTGTGTTAACTGATTTACAGGATCTTATCCTAGATTTGAACTCAGCAAACGCGCTGTCAGATACTGGCTGTCCCCAAATAAATAATGCGCTAACTGATACTCAACTTCGGGAAAATTCTCAGTTTTTTCTTTAATCATCATCTGTATATTCTTCACCAAAACATAGCAGGACTTTTGAATAAATCAGATTTATTGACGGTTAAACTAGAAGAGCTTTCTAATAGTGGAATTAATATAGATATTGTCTGCTTAACTGAACACTTTGTCGAAACTGGTTATGAAAATTACATGCATATACCTAATTATTGTCTCGCTGCCTTCTTTTCAAGAGAAGCTAAACGAGGAGGAGCGTGTATTTTTGTTCGAACGGGATTGCACTATAAAGAATTAACAGACATTTCAAAACAGTCAGTGTCAGGTGTTATCGAATGCTGCGGCATTGAACTAGTGTCTAATAACGTCATAATAATATGTGTGTACAGAATACCTAAACATAACTATAACATTTTCTATGAAAAACTGGATAACGTATTACGCAAAGTCTGTTCGTACTCGAATAAAAACATAATTTTGACCGGCGATTTCAATATCGATATCCTGAAAAGAAATAAAATTACATATGAATTTGAATATTTTCTTCGACAATACAATCTTAAACTATCACTCTTTGAACCAACTAGACTAAGCAGTAAATCATGCATTGATAATTTTGCACATTCATTTAAACGTGGATGTAATGCTGATGTAATGGATTTAGTCCTCTCGGACCATACAGCACAATTATTAAAAATACCTATCAAGAAAAAATGCACTCTAAAATTCTGGAAAACTAAAAAACTTGACTTATCGGCATGTAATGTGTCTAAGTTCAAGGATTGCTTGAAAAGTCTATCTTTTTCGCAAGTTTATAAAGGAAAAGACGCAAATGAAGCGTATGACAATTTTATAGATGAATTTTTACTTTTTTACCACTTATGCTTTCCAGTTAAAATTGTGAAGATTAATACAAATAAGAAAACGAAATGGTTGTCCCGTGGTATAAAACTTTGTAGTCAGAAGCAAAGACAACTTCTTTGGCAATATAGGCTAAAGCCTAATTTGAAAAATAAAGTTACTTTTAAAAAATATTCAAAACTTTACAGGCGAATTATAAAATTAACTCAAAAAGCACAAAATAATTATCATGTAAGTACTTCACAAAATAAATCGAAAGCAGCATGGCAAGTAATAAATAAATCAAAATATAATTTACCACAAGAACCAATTTTATGTATTAATAATAATAATTTGACATTTTCACACCCACTTGACATTGCTAATGAATTTAATAAACATTTTATTGAAGTTGTTGAAAATAATATTCAAACAAATAATAATGTATCAAATAATAAACAACACCTAAAGGACAATGTTTCACGTCAATCTTTATTCATGTTACCAGTTACATGCGATGATATAATCAAAATTATTAACAGCCTCAAAAATACGAATACCGTTGGATTTGATAACATATCAACTAAGGTTATTAAAGAAGTTAAGGAGATAATAGCGCCGTTGCTTTCGCATATAATAAATCTCTGTATTTCTGATGGTATATTTCCTACTCGTCTGAAAAAAGTAATAATTAAGCCCCTTTTCAAAAAAGACGACAGAGCTGAATTAAGGAATTATAGGCCAATTGCAAAAATTCCTATATTTTCAAAAATCATCGAGAAAGTAATCTATAACAGTATATATGCCTATTTTGAAAAATTTAAACTATTCTGCAATGAACAAAAAGGATTTAGAAAAAATATTAATATAAACATGGCGCTATTTGACCTACTATCAAGTGTCTTAACATCTGTCGACAAGAAAGAACGAGTTTGCGCTATTTATACAGATATGACAAAGGCATTTGATTTTGTAGATCATAAAATTTTACTACATAAACTACATAGCTATGGCATTAGAGGGAATACTCTTAAACTTATAGAATCTTACTTAAGCGATAGATTGCAATGCACAGAAATCACAAGAATTTGTCCAGTAACTAAGATGCAAAAAACATACACGTCGGCAGCTAGGTTGATCAAATATGGAGTGCCTCAGGGTAGCGTTTTGGGACCCCTGTTGTTCTTGATATATATAAATGACCTACCGAAAATAACAGGGCTCGAAATGGTACTTTTTGCCGATGATAGTACTGTTGTTATAAAATGCAAAGATCCTAATAACTACGAACTTGACATTAATGACACTCTCTCGAAAATAATTAATTGGTTTAATGACAATAATCTTGTAATAAATCTAAATAAAACCAAAATTATGCATTTCCACCAACGACTTGTAAATACTCCAGTTAATGTCACCTATAATCAGTCTAGAATAGAAGAGGTCAGCATTGCGAAATTCTTGGGTATTTCTATAGACAGCAAACTGACCTGGAAACCACACCTGGAAGAAGTGTGTAAACGATTAAGCAGATCAGCGTACCTTCTATTTCAACTGTCAAAAAAAGTAAATACTGAAACACTCTTAACGGCGTATCATGGATTGGTATCCTCGGTTTTGCGTTATGGTGTTGTTTTTTGGGGACAGTCAACAAATCGAGAACTTGTTTTTAAAATGCAAAAGAGATGCATACGGTCGATGTTTGGTTTAAAAAGGACTGACAGTTGCAATCCATATTTTAAAAAATACAATATTTTAACCTTTCCTGCTTTGTACATCTTGGAAACTTCTTTATTTGTAAAAAATAATCCCCACTTATTTAAAAAACTGGCCACAGTCAAGAAATTACCAATACGTGCTCAATATATGAACACATTATGCCATGTTAAATGTAAAACTGCACTGATGAAGAAAAGTTTCTTTGGGATTGCTCCCCAAGTTTTTAATAAAGTACCCGATGCAATCAAATGTATGCCAGTAAAAAAGTTCAGAAACACTTTACAGAAGCTGTTACTTAATAAATGCTATTACACGCTAGACCAGTTTCTGAATGACAAATCTAATTAATCAAAATTCTGGAATTATTGTATTTAAAATATTTATTACAGTTAGTAAATTTTGATAATTTTAATTTTTTGTTGACATTGTATATTTTCTTAATGACATTTTGATTATTTTAATTAATTTAATTTTGACGATTGTAATATTGCTGACATTATTTTACCTTTTAGTACTATTTTATTTTAAATTTTTCAATTTTCTATTGCTGACATTTTTTTATTTTTTTTTTAATGAGATTTTTGTATATTTTCACAATTTATCTTGATAGAATATTTTGACATAGCACCACTATTTTGTATGCCTTTCGGCGGAACATAGCATGGACCAAACATTATATTTATAAGATCTTTGTACCCTGTGTTCACAAAATGAATAAATGAAATGAAATGAAATGAAATGAAATGAAATGTATGAACTCGAAAGTCCACCACTGCTCACTGCTATTTATCAGTAGCATAAATAAATGAAAATCGCATTAAACTCTATCATTAAAATTGTCAGCAACATCTCATCAGTATCACGATTACGAAAGATTTACCTCCATGTGTCCTTCGACGTTTAATACATAATTGATTTTACATCAACAAATAAATGAACCCTTTTTCCTATAATTAAATGAAGCAAAGGTACCTCGTCGTTCGACCCGACCTTTCCTAATTAACAAACAATTCGCTTCATAAATTCCAATGTGACAAAGATGACCGCTAAATGGGGAACTTCATCACTCTTAATGACATTAACCTGAAATTCTCTACTTTAAAATTATTAACATAAAAAAGTCATCATCATCATCATCATCATAATTTCAGCCGAAAGACGTCCACTATTGGACATAGGCCTAGCATAGGCAAGTGTCGCCACAATGAACGGTCTTGTTTGTATCTCGCATCCATCAGATCCTTACCGGACCAGAACCTTTCGGTCCCAGCAGCCATCGGTTCTGCGAGCAATGTGCCCTGTCCACTGCCACTTAAGTTTGGCGATTCTTTGGGCTCTATCGGTAACATTGGTTCTCTTGTATAACAAAGTATTTGCGAGCAATTCTTACCTTTAGACTTCCAAATGAAGGTAGTCGTAAAATACAATCTTTGTTACAAAATGTTTTCGTAACTTCAAGTTTAAATGTGGAAGGGTTACTTTTAATTTCGTTTGTATAGGCCGAGTGACGCAAGCAAGAGCTCGTCTGCAATATTAATGAATAGATTTGAATAATAAAACGTTGATATAATTTAAAAAGAAAGTGAAAATGGCTTCCTTCCCGCGCCATGACGATCCCGCGTCGCGAGCTAGTTCCGTTCCGTGTTACGCAGCACACGTATGCCGAGGTCATGCTAATTACTAGCCTCACGAAATCGAAAGTCACTCGATTGTCTAGATGTAGGACGCGATCGTATAAAGAAACGTAACATCATATCCTACTCTGAAATATTCCGATCGCGTATTGTTCTCTTTAGTCGTAAATAAAACTAGATTTAAATACCACTTGGCTCATAAACAGCGCGGGCTTTTTTTTTCTCGTCATTGAGTATCGATATTATGAGTGCAACGTTTGGTAATACAATTGACCTTTCGCTCGATACGTTTACAATCGATGGCAATCTAAAACAGATAGGTATACATTAGAATTATTTCTATTTCGAACGTCAGTAACTAATTGCGGATTTCCGAGATAATTTGTTGTGCTACGATGTTTTTTGTCTGCTCACGATCACGCTATCCGTTGCAAGGTCGACAGCTAACTTTTGACAGACGAGCGTCGGCGCCATGTTGGCATTTCCTTCAGAATGCCTACAGCAGTGTTGTCTATACCCTATTCATCTGGGCTTGAGACAAAATGTAAACAAAGAAAACAATGTAGGTACCTTAGACCAAGTTTCTTCGACGTGTTTGAATACATTAATAACAGTCTCCTTTTCTGTTGAATGCATTGGCGTTTTCTTTGCACGCTTTTAGTTTGGGGAATAACAAGAATTCAATGAAAATATCTCGTATCAAAAAGTTGATCGATAGTGAAAAAGATGGCGGATTATGACCCGCCCGATGACAAAACGTCACATTTTTATGTAAAATGTTTGCAGTATCTGTGGTCTATAATATAGTAGTATTATAAATGGCCTGTTTACCTTTTATCTCACAGGTCCCTGTATAGGGTATATATAGTCTGCTTTGTTTGAATTGAATATTTTATTCGAAAAATTCATATGCAGTTATCCATACGATAATGACCAAGAAGTATTAACGTAAATTATGTTAGACTAGCACTTTGACAGCGATTTTGCTGGCGATTTTTTTTTCATATAAACTTTAACATCCCTTAAATTGTATTTTGAGCGTATTTAAAAAAAAAAATAATAAAGACAATATTGTTATTATTCATTTTGATTAGAACTTGTGCCGAGTTTCAAGTTTATTTACCCTCGATACAATTTTTAAAACCCCCTTAATTTTACTATTACAATCATGACAACCATTAATTATTTAAGTTACTGTTTGTGCAAACTTTCAAATATACTGGAACACGGAATGAGATTTTGCATACAAACAAATTTTCCCCTTTTCACCCCCCTTAAACGTTGAATTTCTAAAAACTCCTTAGTGCTCGCTTCCGCCATAAAAGGAAGCGTTGTGCAAAATTTCAGAATCCCAGTAATTTCGACTGTGCGATGATATATCAGCTAGTCAGTCAGTCAGTTTCTCCCTTTTTATATATATGAATGCGACTGTCATTGTCCGACCACTTGTTCAATGTTAGTCCAGTTTGTATTGTACCTATTGTACTCAGTATACTGCCGCGTGATGTTTTGAACCTGTGTGTCGCACGCGGTGACGTGAACTGTTACGTTTCGCATTCTTCTTCAAGTCATAACAATAGTTTTACGTTAACACAGATTACGTTGTACAAAGATTTGTGATAACAGTGTAAACACTTTTCCGGCAAACATCCGTTCTCATCTATCATACGTTATATATAATGCTTTTTATACTGTGTCATAATTATTTTTTATTTCATAGCAATGCCGTCAAACCGTATCCAATGAAAACTTAATGTGACGGAACGCAAAACATGAACACAGAAATTGTTTTTGACAACAAGCCAGCTAATGTGACGATTATAAAACTAACTTTCTCGTTGTAAGGAATTCGATTGAGCAGTTCGAAAATATAAATTCATAATTTCACATTCCCGTTCCGTATCGCGAATTCGCGAGCGTTTTGTTTTGCACGCGAAAACTGGTAAGTTCACAATCTATGTCGTGCGACATGCGTCTTTAGCGTTAGTCACGGGTTTACTCGCTCTAATGTTTTCATAATAGTAAATGGCATTTTTGGGACTGTTTCAATAGGTATTATACAATGTCTTTTGTTCGTTAACATTGGCTGCTATTTTTATTCTGATCTTTACTTGGCATCTTAAAGATTCATTTAAATTCGTCCTTTTTTTTCGAACTTTTATCTTTATAAATAATCACCTATTTCAATAGAAACACAATAAACTAAATATATAAAAACAACTAAAATGTTGAAACGTGAGTGTTGCCGAACAATAAGTCATTATTTAATTGTTGCGTGACGAATCCAAGTCTAACAGACACACTGACAATCGCACTGGGTACAGACTATTGGCCCCTGAAACACACATAATAATCACCATTATAATATATACGATTGCTGTGATTTGGCCAAATGTTTGATTAATAATATTGACTCAAACGTGTCTGCTAAAACTAAACGTTTCATACTTTAAATAAGATTTAACCTCGCATAACTGCTTATTTTTTTAATAAGTCATCAATCACGAAATGTCTGATCCTTTGTCAAAGTTCAATCAAGGAAAGCAACAAGTCTTCAATTGAAGAATCTGGTCTAGATATTGTAATATATTTTAGTCTTTTTATTTTAAAAGGTAAATAAAACATTTTATTTTATAAGGTAAATAAAACAGTGACTAGTAAAATATGGGATGACAGCCTTTACAGTCCAATTTAGTAGAATGGTTAGGACTCGGGTTTTTTTAAACTCTTTTTCAATTTGCGTTTACCAGCCTCTTTTATTCTTTATACAAATAATACAAAGTTTTATTTCTAAGTTTGCACTCGTATCTATTGTTCTAGTCGAGACAGTGGTTTTATACATAATTCACTGTAAAACAAAATAACTCCACGCAACGCTCGACCTTGGGAGAACAGCTGATTTCTACGTATAAATAAAAAAGTTAAAGTATTCTTATTCAAGTTTATAGAGAGCACTGCTCGTGTCCGATACAATTTGTTACGATTGCGCATTTGACCTCAACGAGCGACTGACTGATTTCAAATCGACGAGGAAAAACAATACAAAATTTCGTATTTTAATCGGACGCCGTAACGAGGTCACTTTGCATAGTTCATGAGAGCGCCCGCGCGCCGCCGTGACAATGACACTGACACTTTTACGGGTTTTTTTTTTTTGAATTCACGATGATTGATTGGCGAAGGCTTCCGATTGGTGGTTAATTAAAGTTGCGTTCTGAAACAAGATAAACACCTGGCAGTCTATTAAAATGCACTCTTGACATTTATTTTGAAGGTTTAATAAATAGATGTATATAATTACTTTTTAGAGTGTATTATTATTTAACTTGTGGTTTGGATGAGATGCTATGCGCTTATCGCCTTAGTATCACGGATTGCATCAGCCATGAAGGCATAGTTCTCCAAAGTTTTCTAAAAGAAGGCGCCGATTTACTTGCCTTACGCAACACTTTGAGGTTTCGAAATATTTTGTTGCAATAGACCATGAGCCATGCGCATGCACTTGATGATTTTAAATTTGTGTTTCAGTGTTTACAAACTTATACTTATTAGCTGGAGCAACAGCTGAATAAATAAACGGATGGAATACAAATAATAATATATTAATTCCTGGTGTAATGAATGCAGTAAATACAAATGTAATTGAACAAAAAATATCTCATGACAATGAAAAATATAAACCTACTAGCACTATCTTCTAGCAATGACTCCTAAACTAATAATGGCAGTCTTTATTACTTATTTAAGTTAGTATATGTGCCAAGTTTCAAGTTTTTAAGCCCAGAAATAAGAAATCTCCTTACAATAATATAATATACCCTAATGGACTTATGAGGGTAGTTTAAAAAAACAAATCCTCCCTTCTTAGTGCTCGTCTACGTTACAACCTATAGTAACGTTGCATAGGCATCCTAATGCCTTGTACAAAATTTCACGCTCCTAGTCCCAGTAGTTTCGGCTGTGCGTTGATATGTGAGTCAATCAGTTTCTCCTTTTATTATATAAAATCTGTATAATCCGGTATTCTATACAATACCTAGGCAATGTATAGAATACCTGGGGCATCCTGGCAATGTATGAAATATTATGATTATTATTGTAAATTACACTAAGTAATGTATATAGAAATAAAAGCCGATACGCTCGCACTAAAAACGGATATAACTCATTCACATAATCTAATCGCACAAACTTGACTTTAGAAATTCTAGTTCTCGAATCCTGTTGCATTTATTATCAATAATGACACCAATAAAATGGGAAGTAGCGCAGCAGGACATAATTATCCAGTGTGACAAGAATTAAATTACGATTGACTAAACGAGCCGGATAGAATTGATAAAACAAGCGAGACGTGGGTAGTTTATGATAGATTGCTATTTTAAGCGAAAGATACTTCACAGCTTTGTCTAGATAGAGTTAAAAGTAATTTGAACAGGTGGAGACATAATGTGTTCCTGTTTCTTTTTTGTTTTTTGACGATTTATTTTTGAAGTAGTATTATTTTGACTGGCCTGTTGGTCTAGTGGTTAGTGGCCCTGACTGATATACCGGAGGTCATCGGTTCAATTCCCACCCAGTAAAAATGTTTGTGTGATGAGCACGATCATTTTTTCTGTCTCTGGGTGTAATTTATTTATAATAAGTATGTATTTAGAAATATCTAAGTGTTTATCAGTTGTCTGGTACTCATGGCACAAGCTCTGCTTAGTTTGCGACTAGATGGTGTTGTGTGAAAGTTATGGAATATTATATTTGGAGGAGGCCCATATCCAACAGTGGACGTCTGTCGGCTGAAATGATGATGATGATAATGATTGTATTTCGGTCTTATATTTATCTCTGTATTATTGTTTATTGATTTTGTTGTCTCTGTAGTATTTTTACCTTCTAATGTATCAATTATTTTATTATTATCGTCAGTATTATTCTTTAGTTTTTTAGTCAATTCAGTACTCGCGATACTTTTATGAAGAGTGTACCAACAATAAAATTAACATGAAAATTCACTTTCATTTAATTTTTAAACATAATGCTACTAAAGAAGCACATACAAATAATTTATTAACCAAGGTAGGGCAAGGAAAATAATATCTGATACTTGTTTTTATTCTGTAATTTGTCGGGTCTCACTTTTTTTTTTGGGAGGTGGGGTTGGAGCGAGAGGAAGGTAACTGCGGGCTTGCGGATGGCGAGTAGGTAATGGATAACTCGTCATCGGGTTAGGTCCAAACCCGGGTCGACATAATGGGGCCAGTAAGGGCCGTGGGCCTCGCAAAGAGTAACTTCAGGAACACTGTGGGTTTATTAGTCAGTAAAAGTCTGACACTCACACTCGCTACACCCAGAGCGTGAAAAGTAATTTGATAATTTCCCTTTAAAAAAAGAGGTGCATTTACATACTTACATACTTATCTATACAATTTCTTTTTAGTATATGCGAGACCCGTTATACGTGTCTAGTCTTTTTACGTAAAGAATCTATTTACAAAATTTCATAACTGTATCATGAAAAATCAGAAAGTTATAAGCTTGTTGTGTTACCTAGTTATCCGCAAAAATACATGGTCACTGGGCCATCCGGGCGACTGAATGGATGTTTTGCTCCCGCAAGCAGATGTGCGCTGGCGCCTAATGCCCGCTATGACCTGCCGTAACCTGTGTTATATTAGTGTTGGTGGTATCCAACTTGTGACGTTTTTTAAATATTTTTGGGAAAAAATATAACATGGTGTAAAAATTATTGTCCATTCAGTTACTGATTCTGAACAAACTATATTTAGGTTTCACATATACTAAAAATAATGTAAGCGCGCTCCATCGTCGACCGCATCGTCGCTTTCCATCAGGTGAGATAGCGGTCAAGCGCGAACCTATCAAGAGTAAAAAAAAATTAAAAAATGTTGTATATGCATAGGCAAAGTTTTGACTCACTCACTGACTGATCAACGCAGAGGTGCGTTTTGTGACGTATACAAAGAATAAGAAGGGATTTTCTAATGTTCACCACCAAAAAGGATGGAATGGGGGCTTAAAGTTTCAATGGAGAAACCTAGTTTCACACGAGCGGAGCTGCTGACAGAAGCTAGTATTATAATATAGAGTTACTGCTCACTCGACGTATTTTCGGCAGGATGAGATAGTGTGACCCATTTTCATAAATTAAGCACCCAAAAAGCTTAAGCGGAAACGCGTAGGTTTCGATAAAAAATATATTAAAAAAAACAAGTTCTCGGAAAATATTATGATAATAAAAAAATCTAGGGTGCTCAATATTCGTAAACAGACACTATCAATTCCAGCCTGGAATAATCGTATCGGGTACCAGTAAACCTTTAGAAGGTCCTGACTCATTTTATTTTTTTGGGTTGGCAACTCTTCTGAAGACTTCTCCCGTTTTAGGGCAGAGCGTAAGCGTGAACGTCTGATATACCCGTCAGACTTTTACTGATTAAAACCGTACCCGAGTCCTACAGTAACCCCTTTGTGTTCTAGGACCAGAGGTCTCCTTTTCAGAAATTACCCATGACCTATGTGGTTATAGTTAGTTCATATTAGCAATATATATACTTAAACCAACGTTGACGATGATTATGTAGCTCTAGTCGTAAATAAATTAATGTTCTGTTAAAGGTGAAAGAACCAATAGAATATAATCGTGCTACAAAGCGTGTGCACTTAAAACTGTCGTGATGTCTACGAGTTATTTCTATTTTATTTCATTCCTATCGCTGTAACATTCATAATGTCTTCGAAATTATGAATGTTATAAATATAGGTTTATTATCGTTTGTAACAAAATGCAGTTTTAATCCTTTTACAAATTACACTAACCGTAGGGCTAGCTTGATGCCGCGGCATGCGGAAGAAATGTCCAGCCCAGTCTCACCGTCCGGTAACCGTCCGGACCGAGGCCAAGTCGTCGACAGCGCGTATTGTTCCACGTGCGCCTCAGGGAGATGTCAGCAAATCGTAGGGGCCCAGCAGGGTCGAAGCCTACTGGGGCCATGGGTAGTGTGAAAACGGCCCTGGGACGAAGGCAATGAAGGAACAGGAGTGGGTTTTTAGTCAGTAAAAGTCTGACACTATCTCTCGCTCCACCCAAGAGCGAGATTTGTCATTAGATGATTTTCGCACCTAAAAAAAAGCCCAGTCTCACTTAAGCTGGGCAGCCTTCTGAGCCACGTCGAAGATCTGTACCTTGGAGTGCATTATAGTGTTTCGACGCGATCCGGGCCCTTAAAACATAAGATTGGTGTTCTAAATTCGCATGAAGGGATCGCGGTAGACCAACTTAGATGTCTTCTTTAGAAATTAGCAAGAAGTGGCTCGGAGCCAGGAAAAGAATGGATCGAGGCCTTTGCCCAGCAGTAGGGCAGTATAGGCCACCGTAATAATAATAAATAATAATAGCTAGCCTAAGATGTTAGGAATAACTTTGACTTAAGCAAATATAATAAAGCAGTATAAAAGAAAAAGAAAAAAGAAAAGAAAGAAAATATGTTTATTTGGTACACCATGATTCATAGAAAAAAAGAATAGAAGAGAATAGAAGAGTAGAGTATAGAATTGATAATAACTGTTCAGTCAAAACGAAACTTTGAAAAGCAATAATTAACAAAAGTATCACCAACAAAGCTCGCCGTCAGGCCGTCTGGTAAACGTCCGGACCGAGCCCAAGTCGTCGACGGCGCGTAGTGGGGGCCCAGCAGGGTCGAAGCCTTCTAGGGCCATGGGTTCGCTTCTGAAAGGAAAACTCGAGGTCCCGGAACGCAAGGCAAGAGAAGGAACATAGGAGTGGGTTTTAGTCAGTAAAAGTCTGACACGCCCTCCCGCTCCTCTCTAGGGCGCAAAAATTCATTGGATGATTTCCTACCTAAAAAAAACCTATCACCAATAAAATCAATCGAAATGAAACACCCACAGATAGACGTGTAGACTATATTACACAAGTTTTGTTCAAAGACCATTGAACCCCAACAATGGACCACTTAAATAGAATCGCTTTACAACGTCTAATGGACAAAGATTTATTACTAAATCATTGGTCGCAATGTACCATATTTAGACACAATATACCATTGTACCAACATAAGCATGGTCATTGAATAGATTTGTTAGTTTTTATTGGACTATGTGGGTAATCTTGCATTTTAGGATATGGCAATCTACCAGAAAATTTTGTAAAGGCAGTCTAATTGTAAAAATACATAAGTGCGATGTAGACTATTGCTAAGTTTGAGTTTGTTTGTTTTATTGTTTGTTTACTAAAAAGCTACAGATATGATTATAAAATTAAAACACTACAACGGTAAAATGATACTTGTAAAATAATCGGCTGACTGACGATTTGGACACCATATGTTCGTCGGACACAGTATCCGAATTGGCACACTTAAAACATTATTGAGTTGCTGACAATTCGGACACCACCAAATTTATTGAAAAAAGGTTTCAAATGTGCCAATTCGGATACTGTATCCGAACATATCGTGTCCGAATCATCAGTCATCCAAATAATCTGTCAAACACGTACATATATTTGTCCGGTTTTTAAATGATAAAAATAATTCTAGGGTATCCGTGATTATTTTCTGTCTTAACCTTTTGACGTGCGTAATTAGAGACACAATAGTAAGACAATGGCTTGCGGGCGCCGGCTACCGCCTGAGCGTTAATGAATTAAGTACTAAGTTAGCTGTATTATGTTTTTAACATATTATATACATTTATCCTAAAGAATATTTTTTTCTGGTCCTGTTTACTGTATTGGATCATATACGCTTTTTGCGCATTATAAAACTCACGATTACCTCAATAATAAAATACAAAAAAAACACAAATGTTACGAAGAGACAAAAAAATAGCACTATCATAAAGAGAAAAAAAATCCGCGTAGTAAAACTATAGGTAGTCTATCACAATCACTGTGCATCAAATAATGGCATTCGTTTGTGCAAACAACACACCCAAATCCTATTTACTTATTGCTAACCTTGATAGCATTGCCAAGTAATGAATATGTACGCAAAAAAAATATTGTCAGCCATCATTTCAATTCAATAGTTCCAGGAAGCTCCTCAATTATTCGTTTGTCTACGTCTTTTAATTTTAAAGATGTTAATAGCTCTGTTTGCATAGACACTCATATCAATTCATTAACAATGTTATGTAATATTCAGCCGACTATTACGAATTCACGAGAAGATGAGAAAGACCAAAGGTTGGCCAATGATATATAAAATAACCAAGCAATATTGCTTTCCATATTTCCTTAAGAGGTAATCTACAGTCATTACATTTTGTTTCCTCAATAAACCCGATGCACCGTGTTCACGAACAAAGATTATTAGAGTTAAGATACGTGTCGTAACCGTGCACTCACCAGCTGTTTTGCGCGTATTTTTCAAGGTAACGCGTAAATTGTAATTTGTAATACAACCAAGAGATTTCGTTTTCGTTCACGGCATTATTATTATCGTAATACTACTCACTTTTCGTGCAGAGAACATCTTGTAATATTGCGCTTCACCTCGAGACGATGGATCTGCGTCATCAGTACTGTGGAGATGCCAAACTACTCAAAAATTCCTCTTAGCTGTGACTAATCAAAAGTATTAACGAGTTATTGTTTATTTTGTTGCAGAGTGAATCGAGCTACACTTCATCAGAAGAAGGCTGCGGTGGAGGTGAGCGCCACGCCGTGCTCAGCTACGAGCAGGTGCGGCGGCTCGGAGACGTTATGGACGAGGTGGTGGCCATCCATGGGCGTGGCAATTACCCCACGCTGCACATACGTCTGCGCGAGCTGGTAGCCGGCGTGCGCGCGCGCCTGGAGGCGCCCCAGAGTGCTGGCGGCGCCGGCGTGTGCGTGCGCGACGTGCGCCTCAATGGTGGCGCCGCCTCACACGTGCTGGCCGACCGTGCGCAGCCCTACTCCGACATCGACCTCATCTTCACGGCCGAACTGCCCACCGCGCGGCACTGTGACCGCGTCAAGGCCGCCGTGCTCGGACACTTGGCCACGCTCATGCCGCCTGCTACTCCGCGCCGCCGCGCCTCCCCGGCCGGCCTCAAAGAGGCCTACGTCTCCAAGATGGTCCGCGTGAACTCGGATGGCGACCGCTGGTCCCTGATATCTCTTGGTCACTCACGCGGACATAAGTCTGTCGAACTCAAATTTGTGGACAACATGCGCCGCCAGTTTGAGTTCTCCGTGGACTCGTTCCAGATCGCTCTCGACTCGCTCCTAGCGTTCCATGAGTGCGCCCAGCTGCCTATTGGCGAGAACTTCTACCCGACCGTCGTCGGCGAGTCTGTGTATGGCGACTTCAATGAGGCTCTGAGTCACCTTGCTGAGAAACTGATCGCGACGCGGCAGCCTGAGGAGATCCGCGGAGGCGGTCTGCTCAAGTACTGCGCCCTCCTCGCGAAGGGCTACAGACCGGCGCGGCCAGACAAAATCAAAACCCTCGAGCGCTACATGTGCTCGAGGTTCTTCATCGACTTCCCCGAGCTCGGCCAGCAGCGCGCTAAGCTCGAGGCCTACCTACGGAACCACTTCGTCGGTAGAGAGGAGGAAGCTCTCAAGCATAGGTAATTACAGCTTAGGTTTTTTTTTACTTTTGCTTGTCTTAATTTCATTCTGTAACCAAATGCAAGATAAAATGATTGTAACAATTTATTTTTCTCCGTAATGCATGTTACCTTTTAACGCAACATTCGAGGCCTTTTGTATATTACATTACTGATTTGTCTGCTTGTAGAATCATTCAGCAAGCTATCATCTTGCATCTTTAATTATTTTCATCATTCTTATGACCTCCTGTAACTTTAGATCCCTCGTGTAGGTAAATTAACCAACACTTAAATGTATGCAGTGCTTTATTAACTTTGTTGTCCATTATTGCAGATACTGTATAACACAGTTGACGTTAACTGGCGGTGTCGCTCGGTGCAGGTACCTGACACTGCTGCACGGCGTGGTGCGCGAGTCCACGGTGTGCCTCATGGGCCACGAGCGGCGGCAGACGCTGGCGCTCATCGAGGCGCTGGCGTGCCGCGAGCTGTGCGCGCGCGCGCCCGTCATGATGCCGCAGTACTACGTGTGCGTGTGCGCGGCGTGCGCAGCGTGCCCGGGCTGCGCCGCGTGCGCCGCGTGCGTGCCGTGCGCGCAGTGCGCGCCGCCTGCGCCCTACTGCGAGTGCTGCCACCCCGCGTCGTGCCCGGCGTGACCGGACCTCCTGCTCGACCGACGATGAATTTAGTGCCAAATGTATATAATACGGATAAAAAAATGTATGTACGCGTAGGAGCGGGCGGCGGCGCCCCGCGCGTCTATTGCTCACTGTCCGCCGATCAATTCGCTCGTCAATTGTCCCGCTCGGCCCGCCGCGACGTGAAGTAATTTCTAGTCGTACTCCTTTCGTGTTGATAAGTTAATATGCTAGCAGTACGAAAATTATCGTTCACGTGGATTGTGACGGACGCGCCGCTAGATAGTGAGTCCGAGTCGATGGTCTGCCTATATAAAAAGACTAGTTAGTTATTTTTAAGCTTTTATGTATAGAAGTCGTCTCCATAAAAGTAGTGGCATGTCTCTCGCCGTCGAAATATCACTGAGAAGCGGACGGTCGGATACGAGTTTTATTGCTAACTAAGTGAGAACATTTGTTGAGATAAATGATAACCGGTTCACTTGAACGACGGATACTAACGGAGGAGCGTGCGTACTTTTTGCAGGAACAATTTGTAAAGTAACAAGTCCGGCCTTGTCAGGCGGCCTTAAACGCGAGAAAATCCGTTGAGTAGCAGTAGATCACGAACGTCAGGCAGCCAACGCGGTCGCCTCCGCTCCTCACTCTCACACACGTCAACTACTATTTTATTATGTATTTATCAATCTGAAAGGATGTATGTATACACTTACACGTTTCGTGATCGCTCTAGTATTGTATACGGCTTGGCGTACGAGTAACAAATTAAGATACACATAGAAAAATATAAAATGATAAAAAAAAACTTAAAAAACCCAAAAAAAAATATATTACTAAGGTGTGTACAATATTAAAGTTCACGCTTTTTTTAAATAATATAAAAATACCATTATAAAAAAAATATTTTAAGAACATTTACAAGTAGTGGAGTCACTTTTAGTAACAGAGTACTTATGAACTTTTTTTTTTACTTGTAACGTCTCAACAATGACAGTTTGTATTGAAGCTGTAGATATATGGAAAATGTGATTTAATTGTTGTATTAATTAACCATGTTGTCGATGATTATATTATCTAACTTACATTACATTATGTAGATTAAATCCAATAGAGAGATATATTATTATTGTTGTATTTTAATGAAATATAGAATATACGAACGATGGTGTAAACAGTGTCCGGCCAATACGTGAATGTGGTAGATATTTTGCCAAATGCATATTCAGAGATAGAAATACTATATTTATACACATTGCATGAACTTTGTAGGGCTTTTACTAAGCAGTTTGTTATGTAGTATATTTTGAGTAGCGGAAGATATATCCGAAATAATCAAGTACAATCATCTTATAGAGTTAACCTATATAGTTAACTTCGGAACAATTTATCGAGTTTATGAACGAATTTTCCCGACTTGCTCACTGTCGAACC
Organism: Mythimna impura; assembly: GCA_905147345.3. Classification (NCBI taxonomy): domain Eukaryota; kingdom Metazoa; phylum Arthropoda; class Insecta; order Lepidoptera; family Noctuidae; genus Mythimna; species Mythimna impura. The sequence goes on from LR990344.1 coordinate 3,279,558, forward strand.
AAAATTTAAGATCTCATTTTTTTAACTCTTCAAAAATTCTTTTGGAATTATAGTGTTGTATTGTAAACACTTTAACTGTTATCATATGCTTGTTATCTATGCTGAACGTCATTTAAATGACTTGAGGTGATTAATCATTTGATGCAAGTTAAACATGTTCAGTGATCCGTTCCACTTGTGCGTTAGTCTAGTGCAGCTTGTTTGTGTATATTTTCTTCAAATTGTAATGGAACGGGATGTAACCAGCACTAGAAAGGATATTTTGGAATATTATCGTCATGTAGCAAATCGCCACGAGTGCAACGGAACACGGTAATCGTCAAACGGTAGCCCTAAAATTAGAAATAGTACGCAGTCGTCTGTACTTAGAAATAAATGAAGTACATAAACATAGTTAACTGAATCTAAACTTTATTCCATATGTAATAAGAGTGAATGTAAGTTAATTATCACTAGTGTTACTTGCTATATCGAGACAGGCGTCTAAGTTGTGATTTGTAGTCTTTTCGACAGGTATTTTAAATGTCATTCTATATTGTCACTATATTTATTATAAATAACTGTGATTGTTATATCTATATTGTAAATCAGCTATTGGCAAGATCCGATAAGAACTACCTCCTCGCGCGAATAAAAAAAATGTTATTCAATGATATATTTTTGTGATTTTTCTCTGCGACTATGGAGATAATTATGTAGAAATTTTAGCCTTAGGGTAGTCCAGTAATTTACCAGTCTTGTGTGTAAGTTCTTAAAGGCATAGTTTTCAAACGTGTTGGTAGACATTTTAATCACGAAATCTATTTGATATGCTTTCTACAAGAAACTTGGCTCATCTGCATAATTATTCTTTCCTTAGTCTGGGCCGAGTTCACTATTCCGGATTTCGAAAACACTCAACATTTATGTAAGGATTGGATTGAATTCGAGAACAGTGGAAACGTACTGAGAGATGCTTGGTAGCTTATAAAGCTCTTCCATATAAACCACTTGATGTGGCTAAACGCTTCCAAAAACAACGGTCTAATATTTCAAATTGTTTTCAAAGAGAGACATTGCATATAGTTTAGGGTTTTATTATTTTTTTCTAAAGTTACCATCAGTTTTCAGCTAGCCTTATTTTATAATTAATTTTTAATTCTAATGAGCACTGGTCAAAAGGCGTTCTCGTGCAGCGTTGGATGTTTGTTATATATGTATATATTGTTAGATAATGAGTCTGTGAATTTGAAATACTTTAATGCTGATTTCTGAAAGATTGTACTTAACTTTCTATATTTCAAACCAAACAAAAGGCAAGGTATCACAAAGAACTAAGAAGATAAATCAGAATAAGTATCTTGTAAGTTTTGTGAGATTTAGCTTGAAGTTTGTTTTGAATTTTATAGTACCAAGTTTTCTAATAAATACTTACTTCACTCCTGAACTTACTTGATGATTATAAAATAGTATTATCAGCTTGCAATACTGCGTATGCTTCTGAAAATACTGCTTATTATTATGTGAAAATTGTATCATTTGAACCGGTTGAATATCACATTTTGGCACACGACACGTAAATAAACACACGTGACATTCTGCCTCGAACTTGAAACAAAATTAGTAGGTAATTTGAATAACTTTGTTGATACAATTTACATAATACGTGTTGAAAAGAAAGTTCTGGTTATAGATTTTAATGATAGTCTTTATTATGAGCATCTAAATGACGCATACCTCCAGTATTAGCAAAAAAAAGTGTGTTGACTTAGGTAACGGTTACTATCAGATATTTAGATAGCGGATCTCTATCAAAATCATACAATTCAGAATCAAATAAATTTTGGATTTTGATTCCATAATCTCGCATTACTTAATACATAATATTTTCGTCAAAAAATGTTCAACATATTGACTATCATTCTTTTTTATTATATTGAGCTCTTTTTTAATATGTAGACGACATGATGAATTTAAGCTTAAACGAAAATTATTTTAACACACAAGAAGCATTTACTTATCTATTTATAAAATGTTGGTACTGGAATTGAGTTGTTTGTTCAACGAATCGAAAACATTGGTAAAGTTTTCATTAAGAGAGCTGTACCTACCTAAGTTCGTGATTTTTTGTGTTTATTTTTCGTTGATGATAGAACTTGGTTTTAAATACGTGTAAGAAGATTTGATTCTTGTGGAAGTATTGCACGAGAACGCCGTATTAAAAGCGTGGTTTCGCAGAACTGGAGGCGTCGGCAATTAGCAGCGGTGTGGCATTTAGAATACTGTTTTACAATCATCAGTACAAATGTTTACGACTGTAACTTTATGGGTGTGCCTATACTACAAAAAAGCTACTGATATGTTAGAATACAAGTGTCTAATTAATCAATTTGCAATACAACCTTGATAAAATTTGCAATATTTTCAGCTTCATATTATTTTTCTGACGGTAGAGTCGTCTTAAACGCATTCACATATTAAGATCCATCAATGTGCCACAAATTTGATTTAGTTCGATAAAATGTTAACCACTGTCGTAAAGATATCAGTAGCTCTAACTCACATTCGTACAAACACACAGACATACAAAAAGTCGTGACAGCAACGCCACCACCTCTCCGCAGCGCTGCTTCTTGCCCCCCCTACCCCCTCCAACTTCTCCGAAGCACGCGTGTCGTAGCCCTCGCTCATATGTTAAAAGCGAACGTTCGACACACCGACTCTCTAGTTTAGGGGTTGCTAGGCCTTACGTTATATAAGCTTATATTAGGTTATTATCAAGTATATTTACATTATAGTTTTTTTTTTCTTTCTCTTCCAAGTTGCCTGTTTCGTGTTACACGAACCGCGATGATGTGTTGTTACGATACATAATTACTATTATATTTGTGAGGAGTTTTAAGCTATTGTAAATTTTACAGAAATAAAAAATGTTGTGAAAATAAATTATAAAAAAGTGATATAAACAATGAATTTGTGTCTTTTATTTTTAACCTGATCGGATGGAGTCCTTTTCTATAATCTTCAGAAATAGATACTTTAACCTTATAACCTACATCGGATATATATCTGACAAACACTCTAGCGTTTATTCCTCCATAGTCGCACATCTATGACCAAATTCTCTATCTCGTCAGCTCTTATGTCACCTATGGGGATTGAAAAGCTAAACGAGATGAACTACCCATTCGCAAACACACAACCCTGGAACAGTACGGAAACTACCTACAAATGTTCGAAACGGCTCACTCACACAAACATACGCATCGACGAGACTCATAAGCGGCATTCGCTACTGACAGGGCCGCGAGAAACGCTTAGGAGTCTCGTCGATGCGTATGTTTGTGTGAGTGTACCGTTTCGAATATTTGTAGGTAGTTTCCGTACTGTTCCATATATCTAAACTGTAACCCTGGCGATTAGGACACGAAGACACTCGTTGGACCAATCCGAATTATGAAATGATCTTTTTAAATCGAGGTAAATAATCGTGTCATAATCACTGGTTGTTATGCGGAATAATGACCACAATGTGATATTACGATACATATAGAAGTTGATCAACAAAATCATAAACTGATGCATTATCAAAACAATAAAGTTTCTGGTGATGCACCTTGATACTTATCATCAAGGTGAAAACCACCTACTAGCTAGCTAATCTATAGATATAAAAGGGAAATACCACTCGCTGATTTATCACGAAATTTCAGAAACTATAACACCTACAAACTTAAAATTTGGCAAGTAGGTTCCATAAAGGGTGTAGACATCCGCTAAGATTTTACGAAACTCCACCCCTAAGGGGTTGAAAGTTTGTATGGAGAAACCTACTTTTACGCGGGTGAAACCGCTGGCAGAAGCTAGTTTATTATATAGGTAATGAAAAAGAGTGCCAAGTACGGTATACAACATCCTTAAACAAGAAACAATCCAAGTATCCAGGTGTTGCAGCAAAGACAGCTTCACAGACCAAAGGAGGCCAGGAGTCATAGTAAGTAGTGTGTGCTGTGCTCGTTGATATCAAAGTTAGTCCTTGGAGGACCCTTGTGCGTGGGCCATGGCGGCCTACACTCCAACCAGCCCATCTCTCTCCAAAAGCAGATGACTCTTTTCAAGGGCGTATAGGACACACAAACTCACACCACTCACTCATTGGAGTGAGTTTGTGTTCTTATTTCACTGACAGCTGTGTACTCGAGGAGCACATGCGCGACAGTTTCCTCTGACTCCATGCATGCTCTGCACAGGGGGCTATACGTGATTCTCAGTTTGTTCAGTGAGCACTGAACGGTGATGATCCCCTCCACCAGATGCAAACTGGCTCTGTCCAGTCGCAGCAGGCTGCTGAACAGATTTAAAAAACTTGTGGTTTCATCCAACGCAATGTTTTATAAAGAAGCAAAGCGAAAAAAGTGAGTGTATATTTCACTTGTTCTAGGAAATACGTGATTTTAAAACCTTAAAAAAAATTTGAAAAATAATTTACGAGCCAAAATTCATGCAAAATAGCAGATTTTCAAAGGTCTTTACTGGGTTAGTTTTACACGAATTTATGTTTCGCTTTCAATAAAAACCTAGGTAAAATCCACAAGATATCTTTTTCCAAAATATCTGGAGAAAAATCTTTAATAATGTCATAATCGAGTAAGAGCGGTTGTATCGCTCAAAACAAAAGTATCTCAAAAAATATAACAAACAAAAAACCGGTCCATCTGTCCATTACATAAAAACTGAATTAATTAACAACAGAAATATTAGCTGAGACTACTATAACTCAATAATATAGACGAAAGAAATGTATTCCAGTGTAATACTGCTAGGCATTTATAAATCCCACGCCTTTGCAAAGATTATCACGCAGACTCTATTGTCTTAGAATTAACTTTAAAGGTTAATCATGGATCTAGTCTTTGACTTTATTCATTTAATTAATAGCAATTTGTATTGTAAGAGTAACAAAGAGATAGCTATCCTTCATTTACTATGCAAATGCCGATGGCATTTATTTTCTTTTTCATAAAATCAAGGTTTCAGTTGAAACGCATTTGTTCTTAGCTCGAAGTGTTTAGATGACTAATCGTGTTTCATTATCTATCGATTAGTCATACATTGTATTATCAATTAGATTCTTTTGATTAATATTGATAACTCGATAAGTTTCACTGATATGTAAATTAAACACTGCAACGATATATTCTTAATAAAATGGTATGATGTCATGTTATATAAATAACAGAGCGACTAATAAATATGGCGGAAGAAGATATGGTGTGGCTGCTTTGAATATATTGGGATACTAGCTGACTCGGCAAACATGGTTCTGCCATATAAATTCTAAAACACAAAAATGGGAGGGTAGGAGAGTAAAAATATCGTATGACATATTCTCAAACCTACTAAATATACACAAAAAAAAACAACCAGAGGAGTTCGATAAAAAACACTGGGACACGAGTTTTTTATATATTAAAAGACTAGCTTCTGCCCAGCGGCTTCATTCGCGTGGAAGTAGGTTTCTCCATACAAATTTTGGACCTTCATTTCATACCCTTAGGGGGTGAATTTTGAAAAATCCTCTCTTAGAGCTCGCCTACGTCATAAAAGGAAACCTTGTGCAAAATTTCACGCTCCTAGTCCCAGTAGTTTCGGCAAAGCGTGGATATATCAGTCAGTCAGTTTCTCCTTTTATATAAATAGACTAGCTTATGCCAGCGGCTTCGCCCGCGTGAAAATAGGTTTCTCCATACAAACTTTGGACCCCCGTTTCATCCCCTTAGGGGGCGAATTTTGAAAAATCCTCTCTTAGTGCTCGCCTACATCGTACCATGAAACCTTGTGCACATGTTTCTAGTCCAAGTAGTTTTGGCTGTGCGTTGATATGTCAGTCAGTCAGTTTCTCCTTTTATATATATAGATGAGTAAATAATAATATAATAATTATTTATTTATTTCACAGACAACAAAAGATGCATAGTGTTAGTAAAAGAACGATGATTTTATGAATTACTAGCTTTTGCCAGTGACGTCACCCACAAGAAAGCATAAAAATATCCCAAGGGTTTAAAAGTATCCTAGGTTATTCCAAAACATAGTCTACCCATGTGTAATCCAAATTCGTGAATGTTTGAGCATGGAGAACAAACCTACAAAATGTCTCCTTTATAGTATTATTCAGTATGATAAACAAGGATCCAAACTTCTGTACAATGCGTTCCAAATAAGAATAGGATCGACGCCATGTTGTGACGTCACGTCATACTGTCAAATCGCAAGAAATTGGGCAAAATTGAAGAACTCAGAGATGAGCAAAATTGAAGAACTGGATTCTGATTAAACTATTTTCGTTCACAGTTCGTAAATAAATTACATTTTAAAATTTTCTTGTTTTGCTCACCATAATAATTCTTCGATTTGACAGTATGACGTGACATCACTACCTGTCAATCGATCCTATTCTTATTTGGAACGCATTGTAGTGTGAACTAGAGAAGACATAAGTCACTAAAAAAGACAAGAAGAGAAGAGAAATAAGTGAATAACTAAGCATTGTATAAGTTTTCGCAGAAGTCCTATACAAACACACTAAATTCGATTTGTAACATCGAGTTACATGAATTAAATTGTTGACAAGTTTAATTTTAACTAGGGAACTCGCTTTGGTGTGTACGTGTATTGGAGTAAGCCCTAGTGTCTGACTGTAAACTATGAAATTCTGTTGACGAAGCTGCAACGACACAACGGCACGACGTACACCAAGCATATAATGACGGAGGCCGCACGTGCACGTGCGAGGCAATGGCCCTCGCGCCCCAGCCGCCGGTATTCCGATTCCGATTTCCGGCCACCGTAGGCGAGGGCTTGCGGACGGCGAACAATGGGTAGCTCGCCATCCGATCGTCCGTAACTGTCCGGACCGAGCCCAAGTCGTTGACGGTGCGTAGTGTTCCACGCGCGCCTCAAGATGTCAGCAACCGTAGGGACCCTGCAGGGTCGAAGCCTACTGGGGCCATGGGTGATGCGAAAGAGATCCCTGGGGCCCTGGAAAAATGACAAAGAAGGAGCAGGAGTGGGTTTTTAGTCAGTAAAAGTGTGACATTATCTCCCGCACCGCCCAAGAGCGGGGGATGTCATTAGATCATTTTCCCACCCGAAAAAAAAATGAATATATTGACGAATACGCGTCTAAGAAGCTACGAGACCGTGGACATGTAGCCATAGAAGGCTAGTTTTAAAACTGTAACTGTATATCTTCTATACATATAATAAAACAGTAAAATGGTGGAGCGTTGGTATTAGTTGGCGAAAAAACTACTGAACCAATCCTGTTCAAATTTTGCATACATAATCCTTATAGGCCGGGTCAACTGTTAGGCTACATATTATCACGCTATTGGCTATGGGGGGTGAGCAATAATCCAAAATGTCGATATTGAACGACATTTGCCACGTTCGATCCCCAGCTACAGTTAAAAATTTTGTCATTATTTTATCTTCTTTTTTGTAATAAAATAACTTTTACCATTTTTTCAAAATAAAATTGACATTTCTATTCGATATCTTCTAAATGTTTTGTAAAAACTAATCAAAACACATAATAAAATCAAAGCGGCGAGTAAAATCACGTACTAAAATGTAAATATGGCACAACGCCATCTAAAGACTGAAAGTAGAAATAATGATGACAATGATAGTTGAACGTCATATTTGATAGATGGCATTGTGTATTTTACGTAATTTTCTGAGTGGCAGAAGAATGACCATCGCCCAAGTTTGCAGACAGTTTTATTGTTTAAAATTGGGCGAAAACCGTTATGATTAAACTGGAGTTAGACGGAGACATTTTTAATCCTACTGCTTTTTTTCCCCGTGGTTGTAACAAACTAATTGACCGTGATTATTCAAGGGATACCAACCAAAGGCGATAACAATAAATACTTATATGTATTTAATTATTGACTTTAAAATAACATGGCCAAATTTTCGGAAGGGGTAGCATGGCACCTTGCGTTGGAAGGCCCCCAGGTAAACCTGGTGAGGGTCGCGGGAATCCGATGGATGCGAGACGCACAGGACCGGTAATTATGGTGACACTTGGGGAGGCCTATGTCCAACAGTGGACGTCTTTCGGCTGAAATGATAATGATAATGATGGCACCTTTATTTTTCTTTTTTTAAGGGTGGAAGTCATCCAATGACTTCTCCCACTCTGGTTGGAGCGGGAAGGCGTGTCAAACTTTTACTGACTAAAACCACACCTGTGTCCTTCAGTTGCCCTTTGCGACATCTCTTTGAGGAGCGCGTGGATCACTACGCGCTGTTGACGACTGGGCTCGGTCCGGTCAATTACCGGACGGCCGGACGGCTGTGGACGACCGATTGCTGGATGTCCGCGAGCCCGCGTTTACCGTGGCTGGTCGTCGGGGTCAGAATCTCGGCTCGGCGTGAGGACGTTCGTTCCCTCACGCGTCCTCCTCCTTCACTAGCATTACGGCTTTGCAGAAGGAGGCGACCGCCTGCCATTCCTCCTCGCTCTGGACCATAGCCCAAAGTCACAAGGCCCGGTGCGAGAGGTGACTGACGCCGATTGCCTCCACGAGGACAACACACACCTCTGTGTGCTCCACTGTGTCCTCCGGGATGATGGCACCTTGCGGCCTAATAATGGTGTGTTTTATTATTAGCAGTCACTGCTTCATATAAAACTGGGTCGAAAGGTTTGCGTTCCTGATCACAGTTCGACAACGTATGATGTATCTCAGATTCCTTGCAGCCTTACGTCGACATCCGTACGTTACCTCCTTGCAGTGAGTGGTGACCAACACTGGAACCACCCTCTGAGGGAGGCCAGTCTCAGGGATAACACTAATCGGCTGCTACATTTGTTTACCGGAATTTAATTGTTTTATGGATACACAAGCTCAGGACTGTTGAGGGTGTTTCATGCGGTTTCTGTTCCGGATTCGGTTGGAAGTACTCTGATATTAGCATTTTACAAATCGGCCGGAGGACCCGTTGTAGCATGCGGTGGAGGTCTATCCTGCTTGGGTGAACCGCCGTGTCTTCATAGAGGCAATCGGCGTCAGTGACCTCTCGGTTTGGCCATCAATATGCGAGTTCGATTAGACAGGGATACACGCGTTCAAGATTTCACCGAAATTCATCCAAAAGTTGGAGACTCTTCATAGGGTAGTTCCCACTATGGAATAACATTTGTCTGATATACGAGGACGTCAGTCAAATACACATAAAAAAATCCTAGATAAATGAACAAGTAATTTTTACGCCCCAAATGATCAAGCTGCAACAATCAATTCAAGCATGCTCTCTCAAATTCTTCATAAGTACTGTTGTGGAGGAAGATAGTTGATGATGATGGTAATTTTTGGATTCACTGGCTTTTTGGCTTTGCACCATCAGTGCAAACGTTATCCAGCTGAAGGTCGGTGTCCCGATTATGTTCCTTCGTTTACCTCTACCAAAGCTGTCTGACGGCTTAAACTCTTCAGTGAAACATTATTGAGGCGAAAATTTTACAGGAGGTAACTCTTTCGAACAATCTCGCAGCCTTAGCAGACATTGGCCCTAGAGGGCCCTATCCATTTGCTGACATCATTATGAGTCGCGCGTAGATTACTACGCGCCGTCGATTCAGGATTGCTTTGACCAGATGACCGGACGGCTCCACCGCAATCGCCCTGCGGCTTTCAACACCTGGAGCATCACTTCCCTCATCATCCCTCATAGTTTCAGCCACCTTCTTCGATCGTAGTGCTTCACTGAAGGAGGCTACTGGTTGGCATTTTTTCCACTAATCGCCTCCATGAGGACACGGCGGCGCCGGCGCTCCTACCAAGCGGGACTGACTTCCACCGTAAGTTCCATCGTATTCTCCGGGCGATCCGCACAATGGTGAGACTCGAGTGTTTCTTTTTGCTGAATTCGATACAGATACCTCCCGAAACACCCACATCCGGTGAGTCCTGCACAAAGAGAGGATGCCGTGACGCCTCTGTAGCCACTCCTCAAAGACAGGCATTACCGCTGCGATTGTGACGTGCTCACTGTGACAATGTTGTTTTACCGGAACATAAACCAGAAACATACATAAACTAGTGCCTTTTCCCTTGGGGTAGGCAGAAATGCCAACTGCTACGACCCTTACATACTCTTTCTATTCATTGGCGTTCATACATCTGGATCTGGACGAGTACATAACATGTATCCTGAAGGTAATTTGCGTTTTTACCTTTAACAGTTTTATGTGAAAGTGAAGAATTGCAAGCACAGAATGATTGTACAGTTTTACCAACTTAACGTAGACGAAGTCGCGGGCAACAGCTAGTATTGTAATAAAACAAGTAACGTGCTAGCAATTATTGCACAAATCCAAATTGGATATCTATAATAAACCCTTTAGCGCCCTTAGGCGTCCAGTAAACGGTCATGCAAGCGTAAATCAATTCCATCAATCATGAATAATGTTTGAATGACGGAATTTTATCATCATTATGTTTTCGTCATGCAAACATCATTCATCGCATTAGACGGTAGGTTTTTCGTCAATCAAAATATTAACTATGGCAAAACTGAGAACAAAACCTATCGTTTAAATGGACGCCTTAGTATATGCTGTTTATAATTGTTTTAATAAAAATATTTCCGATTACCCTACACTTTTAGATTATTTATTTTATATTGTAATTTTAGTTAAAACGGTTACTGTATCTACCTACATTATCTATAATGTTTGTAAGTTAGACAATTGTGATTATTATAAGAAATAATTAAGGTGTCTTCAAGGCTACAGTGAATAGGTTCTTAGTACACTTTACCATCAATGATTGCATCACTGTTTACCATCTGATGGGATCGCAGTCAAGCAACTTAAATCATTAAAAAAAAACACAATTATATCTCAAATCTCAAATCTACATTGATATCTAAATCAAATACAAATCTGATAAAAAAATAACCCGGAAAGATCCACACAAATAAATAGATAAACCAATGTTTTTGTTATCAGTATGTTTCATAAGAATTACAATTTTATTCAAATCCAATAACGGGAAAACAACTGATGTAACTGTCCACTGGCCTAAATACAATCATGCAATCGATTCAAAATAGAAGTTCACACTTCCCGACACGCAACTCGATGATAACATCGATGGATTCATCTTGGATAGCGAGAAAGATGATATCTATCTACATTGATATATGATTGTATAATTAGAGAGGTATATAACTTTCATAATCGATGAAACCTTGATTTTTAGAGTTCCGTACCTCAAAAGGTAAAAACAGAACCCTTATTGAATCACTTTGTTGTCCATCTGTCTGTCTGTCAAGACCCTTTATCTCGGGAACGTGTGGAGGTATCGAGTTGAAATTAAAAACATATACTCAAATCTGCGGTCTCTTGAAGCTGTGACAAAATCAAACTTCTGAGTTAAGAAAAAAAATATACGGCCTTTTATGTCGAAAAACGACACTCTCTAGGGAATCAAAATTCATAGGATACTTTCCGTTGACCCAGAATCCTGAAATTTGGCATGAAGTAAGGTTTTATAGCCCAGGTACAGAAATAAATCTGAAAACAGTAAATTTGTTGTTACGCCACAAAAAAAAAAACATTTTTTGCGATTTGAAAAAATATTCGAGACTTGAAGGGTAATGAACTATTTATATAGATAGGTTTGAACGGAACCCTCAATGCGCGAGTCCGACTCGCACTTGCCCAGGTTTTATAAATGACATTGAACATACACTAGAGTACGAAAATAATCCGAAGTATATTATTAACGTATTTAATGTCAAGTATATGACTAGCAATTTAATAATTGGGAAAGGAATCCATTCATAAATATAACACTCCTATATTTCACAAGAAGCGAGAATGATATCTTCTTTAAGTGTCGGGCAAAATAAAAAATGTGTGCGTGTACTAGCGTACACTCGTAAGAAGTGAAACTTCTTTAGGACGTTATTTTTCAAAAAATAATTTACTATAATATGCAACTTTACAGAAATTGGTTAAATACAATCGCCACCTGGATTTCAAAAATGTAACTACTCAAAACGGGCCGCAAAATACATTGGAGACATTTACCAATCCCTACTCCGCTGGAGAAAGTATACTTCGAATCACGCGTGGTAGGGATAAGAAAAAGATGGCGCGTAACGGAAAAATGTGACGCGTAACGAAAAAATGTTACACAAAATTTTTGTCCAACCCCGATAAAGAAGTTTCACTTCAAAAATCATTTTATTTTAGACTAAGTTCTGCCAGCGTCTACGCCCGCGTGGAAATTGGTTTGTAACCTTGGAGCCCTTTTTCATTCCCTTTTTTTTGTGGGAAATCATCTAATGGCATCTCTCGCCCTTTGGCGGAGCAGGAGAGCGTGTCAGACTTTTACTGACTAAACCACTCGTTTGTTCCTTCTTTACCTTGTGTTCCAGGGCCCCGGGGTTCATTTTCACTTAACTCATGGCCCCACTAGGCTTCGACCTTGCTGGGCCCCTACGATTTGCTGACATCTCCTTGAGGCGCTTGGAACAGGGCAACTTGGGCTCGGTCCGGACGGTTACCGGTCGACCGGACGGCGTGCTATCCATTGCTCGCCGTCCGCAAGCCTGATTCATTCCTTTAGGAAATGAATTTTGGAAAATCATTCTTATTCTTTATACACATCATAAAAAAAACCTGTATGCAAAATGTCAGCGTTCTAGCCGTTCTTGGTTCAAGGATTTGGGATGGGCATTGATGAGTCAGTGAGATATGTATGTGATAGACACCGATAATGCCAAATGGTCAATATTTATCCGTCATTAGAATAATGTTATAGGCTCAAGTCATGAAGGTTTTTTTTTATCTATATTCATATTATAATGCTTTTCGGTGGGAAAATCATCCAATGACATCCCCCGCTCTTGGGCGGAACGGGAGATAGTGTCAGACTTTTACAGACTAAAAACCCACTCCTGTTCCTTCGTTACCTTTCGTACCAGGGCCGAATCTTCCTTTCAGAAGCAGACCCTTGGCCCCAGTAGGCTTCGAACCTGCTGGACCCTTACGGTTTAAGTACTGACATCTCCTTGAGGCGCGCGTGGAACAGTACGCGCCGTCGACGACTTGGGCCCGGTCCGGACGGTTACCGGATGTTCGGACAGCGAGCTACCCATTGTTCGCCGTCCGCAAGCCCGCGCCTATGGTGGCTGGGAATCGGGATCAGAATCCCGGCGTCATATTATAATGCTGAAGAGTTGGTTTACTTATTTGTTTGTAACTAATGATTCGTTGAAAAAATCTTTTAGTGTTTTATAGCCCATTTAAGGCTATAAGCTATTTAGCAACATGCTACGAACAAAAATGGCGGATATTTAACCAAAGACGCGGGTGAAACCACGGGGATATAACTGTCCGTGGAGTTTCTTTCACTTTCTTCTCCATAACGATGTACGCTTTGAAACGTGCAAGTAGTTTCATCTTTTTAATCATTCAAACATACCCGCGGGGCTATTGCGTAACTCTGTTGACAGTTCAAGTGATGATCACTTGTTAACAATGTGCATCATTGAACTGTCAAACCGCTAGTTTCGTATTGCCTATCTTCAGTGACCAACTGCAGTGACGTCATTAGCCACTGGTGTCTTTGATAGCCACCGTAACACGTTTTGACAGATGTTATTGTATCGATAGGTACTTTTAAAATTGCGATTGTGTAAGCTTTTGAAGCTGTATAATAGTCCATAAAATTTTAGAGTGGTCACAATAGGCACCGTAAATTTTTATAATTCACCACATTTCCACCGTAGTTTGTTAGTCACTTGTGTGATACGTAATACCAATTTTATGAAATTGTCAGTTGACAACTAAGTTTAGTGTGCAACGAATGCTAGTTGTCAACTGTTATTGAAAAAGTTAGCCAATAGCCACTCAGTAAATGTTTTAATTGAAATGATTCTTTGAGTTTTTTTTATTATTCTAAAATCGCCACCCGACTTAGTGGAGCGTGGAAATTAAGGGTGTTTTTCCACCAGAGATGTGCTATTCAGCTCTGCTGGATGTAAAAGCTAAACTACGAGACTCTGTGGCTACTTTCTACTGATGCTAAGCTGATGCTAAGCGGGGCGAGTAAGATGTGCTATGAAGAAACGCCCCGCCACGAGTGGGTAGCTGTGCGAGGAAGATGTGCAACTCGAGTTATGCGATCTATAGACATTAGGGAAGATATCCACAGCACACATCCATAGCAAACATCTTTAACATGCATCCTCAGCACACATCAACAGCACGTATCCGATCAGTCTATATAAAAACATAGCTTTGTTGAACCCATTTCCACCAGTGCTAAGCTATAGGGTCCAACAATTGGTGGATATCAAAAGCATCCATAGTATCTTAGCATACCCAACTAGCAAAATGTCTCGAAAATGTGAGTATGGAATTGGGTGCACCTTGTAAGATTATTTGCCCTTATAGTAGTTGTATGATGGTTTTATTAAGTGCTTTTTCATCTAACATTAATCTTGATAATGCTTTTGTAAGAACAAATACAATTACAAGTGTCTTTTAGCACAATACGTCTTATAAGGTGCCTTTATAAGTTACACAATCTTTGCCAAGACAGTAAACCTTTTATGAGGTCTAAGCTCTTATTACGGATTATTCTTATGGCTATTTTGCTAGTTGGGTATCGTCTGGCATTCATGCTAAACTGGACCTATTTAGGTGCAATCGTGAATTACACAAATGTATTTTTTTGTTTCATGTTTACCGTTTTTTGTATGTGTCTAATAATGTGCCAAACAAATTCATTTTCGATCTTTCGTTATTTCTTTCTTTCATGTTTTCCTGTGTAAGAAAAGGCCTTTACCCTACAGTTATACGAATATAATAATAATAAATTTATTTCAGGCAACATGTACCCATGTCATAAATACAGACCAACGTACATAACTACTTATAATAAATCATTTTGTTAGTAAACACGATATAAAACTATGTTAGTAACACTTCACTTCGCACTATTTGTCTTGGTGCTGTCCTGTGGCATTTATCCGCGGAAGCGACGGAACACCACACCCTGTGGCCAAAAATCTTCTTCCATAGCAAGGTGTAGAAAACAGTTCGAAAACACCAAAAATGCCCTAAAATTTACATTCCGGTGCGACTCCAGCAACTGAACCCTCAGTGTGTACTTCAACTTTTGGCGCACATAATCGACGATGTCCTCCACCTTTGTGGCGTGATGCAGGCGGGAGATGTACACCAGTGTGTTCGGCTGAGCGGCACGCACACTCGCACCAGGCGTAACTGGTGCTTTGCCTCAGAGATTCCGGTTGGCTTGCTTTCAGCGCTCCCTCCTTTGCACCGTAACCAAGCCATCATCATTTTTAGCCTTATTCATTGCCTTATTAGGCAAAGGCTTCGATATAGGAGCGGCAGGGGCGCTCGCGGTGACTATGCTGGTAAAATGATAATGAAGGCTCAACAAAACCCTTTAACCCTGAATGTGGGTTGTGTAAGTACCAATGCCTTATATCGGGTAAACAAGTCGGCCCTGAGATTTCCCAAGTCATGTTTCGATAGTTAAGCCCTCGGAGCACACGTGAGGTGCACAGCCAATCGTGGATTTTGACCCAAATCTGTTACTATACCATTAAAATTTTAATTGTCTTTTGAGAAACATTATGGTGCACGTGACTGTTGACGGCTGAAATTTGGGTTAGATTTCCATGCCGAGAAAAGTACTTTTGGGTTTCGATATCAGAAATATCTTAGTATCTACGACAAGCATTTTAAATTCATTCTTGCTTAGATAAATGATTTTTCTGTTAGCGTATCTACGGAGAAGTAACGTGTCCAGTGACTTGACTGGTAATGTCCTTACCATACATTTTGAACTTAGCGTTTGGCGGGAACAGAAAAGACATTTGTGTTACATTATTATTTATTATATTATCCAACCTGTAATGTCCCAGAGGTATTCTTCCATTCCTTTCATTGTTCCCGACTGTGAGCCACTTCTTGGTAATTTCTAAGGTTGGCATCTAATTTATCCCGCCATCTCCTTCGTGGTTTGTCGCGACCTTTTCTTTAGAGACCGACCTAAGATTTGGTTTTGGTTACAAATCATTTTTCGGTCGGTCGCTACCCGTCTTGCGAATTCGGCTAACCAATTTTCTGTTTTACATAGACCTTAACCTTTTGACGTGCGTAATTAGAGACACAATAGTAAGACAATGGCTTCCGGGCGCCGGCTACCGCCTGAGCGTTAATGAATTAAAAAATCCTGTCAAAATATGAGTATACTAAAAACCCTTCAGAGATATACAAGTATAATACGTATGTTCGAGAGACTCATTGCTCTTAATAAATGGAGTCTATTAACAATTTTGATCCAGCCAAGGAAGGCCAGGACTTAGTTAGAGGAAGTTCAAAAGTTCAGTTTCTCGCCGAGAAGTGTTGGCGTCTTAACTTCGACGGTATTATTATTCAAGCGTACTTTATTAAATTGCAATACGATACTAACTTTTAATTCGCCAAAGTATATCTTGTTTCTTCAGAACTTTATACGCATATTTTATTATTTAGTTTATCGATTGCGTCATGCAATTGAGTACGATTGTGACGATATGGCATTTCTCCGTCTCAGAATTTTCCAGATTTTTGTTATCAGCGTGATTCATTTGTATTTTGGTCTCTGAAAACAATATTGACATTCTGAAATTCATGAACCGTAACAGAACCGTAATTTCGTAACCGAGAAACTAATTTATTTGTCAGCAACCATTCCTGCCTAGTCAAAATTTGGTCCCGATTGAAGAAAGGCTCTTATACATAGGCCTTGCTATCCAACCTTTCTATGAAGTGATGACGTAGACGCACTGCTGATATTTTTAGGTTTCCGTAGCCAAATGGCAAAAAACGGAACCTTTATGGATTCGTCATGTCTGTCTGTCTGTCCGTCCGTATGTCACAGCCACTTTTTTACGAAACTATAAGAACTATGCTATTGAAACTTGGTAAGTAGATGTATTCTGTGAATCGCATTAAGATTTTCACACAAAAATAGAAAAAAACAATAAATTTTGGGGGTTCCCCATACTTAGAACTAAAACTCAAAATTTTTTTTTCAACAAACCCGTGTGGGATATCTATGGATAAGTCTTCAAAAATGATATTGAGGTTTCTAATATCATTTTTTTCTAAACTGAATAGTTTGCGCGAGAGACACTTCCAAAGTGGTAAAATGTGTGTCCCCCCCTGTAACTTGTAAAATAAGAGAATGTTAGAACTAAAAAAAAATACATGATGTACATTACCATGCAAACTTCCACCGAAAATTGGTTTGAACTAGATCTAGTAAGTAGTTTTTTTTTAATACGTCATAAATCGTAAACCGCAATTTACCTTTCAAGTTTGTACGGAACCCTCAGTGCGCGAGTCCGACTCGCACTTGCCCAGTTTTTTTAAATATTGTTGAGAGGCTCGCGCTTAACTACGACGGATGACGACAGAGCACGCTTGCCTAAAAGTAACCTATGTATTCTTGACCTAAAAACCCCTGGGTTGTAACTATAACGAAACAAACCCGGCAAGGAACTTCATTCAGTAGCTGTACGCACAATGAATGTATCCCCAAAACTTTTTGTGCGTATAGATGGTATGTTCATCATGTAACGGTGGCGCATCGCCTTACGTCTGCAGTGCTGTTCTGATGACAGGCTTGGCGGAATTAACTTATGCAGTTCCGACGCACACTCCCGAAATTCAACCGGTAGAAAACCGACAGGCTAGCAACTCGGCGTCGATGCTCAAGAATTTCGAAGCTTTGACTCAACGAGTGCAACTTTACCAATGATCCTCTTGGCTCGTTTCTTAATTGACTCAAGCTCTTCTTCCCTTTTGATTCAAGGATTAGATCGATTGTCCTTAGGTAAACTCTGGAATCTGAAATTTGCATTTTTTTTATAAAAATCTGTTTTAAGCTTAACTTAAAGGTATTTTAAGTAGCGTAAACTCTCGATTTTGGCAGTTTCGGCATGTTTTGGTAAGTGCGTTTTCTTGTAAATAATCGAAAGTGCCAGTTTCGATCAATAATGTCAGTGCAGTTACGTAGTATATTATAGGAACTCATTTTTCTCAAAAACTATTCATAATTAATAAAAAACATTTTTGACTAATGATTCTTAAACCCAACCTAAATATGAAACCAAATTTGTATACAGATATAGTCATTAATGACAAAGTTATCCATAAAATAAACTTCAAATAGCTCTCCTGTAAAGCAAGCTTTTTCAATTCCGGTAGTTTACAGGACAGTCGAGATACACAGGGTACATTCGTCAAGTTATTTTACTTATGATATTGAAAGCCATTATTAAGCTGTTGATCCCCGCATTAACGCCGGCGTTAACGCGCCATTGTCTTTCTATTGTGTCTCTAATTACGCACTCAAAAGGTTAAGTGAAGAAACTCGTGCCTCGTCCTTCTAGATTAGTAAGCTATATTAGATATTATTAGTAAAATTATATAGTCACGGCTCTAGTCCGTCAGCGCAACACTGGTTAGGAGAGTTTTTTCTTGGTAGGTAAAACTTTAAAGCGAAACCTATTTTGATCTGTTATCAGCTGCTTCCGATTACTGCCACTTGGTATTCGTGAGATAAATCACACTCTATCACACGACTCTCCTTTGGCACTCCTTTTCGTGTCACAACCGTAAACTCCTTATATTCAGGATATTAATGCCATACATTATTGTTTAACAGTTCAGGTTCAACAGCCGATTCTTTATGTATCTGGAACGCATTAGCATAATAGGATACAGTTGACACCATAGATGTGGAGAATGGATTGAGCGCTCCCTATGCACGCACGAAGTGATTACGAGAAGAAAAGTGTGAAAGAGAAGAAGTGATCGTGAAAACAACAGTTGTCTTAGTCTAAAATTCTGATCAGTAGCCATTGCAGGTGTTAATACGGTCTTGATCGCCTTAACGTAAATGTCAATTTGTACTCAAATTGAATATGCAACATTTGGTGACGGTAAACCTTGCTTTTTCCATTCGGTTTGAATCAAACACATTCGATATCGTTTACGAAAACGCAATCGAATGTGAAAATTTAAGTACATTTCAAAATTATCAGATTGCCCTCAGGCAGTGACCCAGCCGTGCAATCCTATAGTATGTTGGTAGTGACCTAGGATTGCTGTGTTACCTTCGTCGCCCTACAGTATACAGACAGGTATTGTCTGCACAGTCACTTTGTCTCTTTCTATAGAGTGACCAAATTCGTGTGGGTTTAACTCAGTCCATTCCTGCCTATGGGTTGGTACCGTACCAGAGATCTTAATATTCTGAATGTGTGATTCAGTATTCGGGGTAACAGGAATAGACTGGAAGGATATTAGGGCTCTTGCTGGCTTAAGCTATTCTAGGTAAAGTGATTTTATTGGGACAGGAATGTTAAATTGTTGTGTGGATTGTTTCTATATAATTGTTACTTTATTGTGTGTACCTGTGTGCCAAATAAGCGTGTTTCCGTTCTTTCTTTTTGTTTCTAGAAATCTTCATTGCTACAAAAACATCGAAACTAGTATTGATGACATTGATATAAGAAAAAATAGTTTTTTATATTTGAAATGAAGTTGGTATTTAAATACTGATCCAATTATGTATTTTTTTTAACCGACTTCAAAAAAGGAGGTATAGAACTTCCTTCTTTTTTTTAAGTCGGTTCGGCTGTATGTATTTTATTTTATGTATGTTCGCCGATTTCTCGGTCAACTGTGAACTGATTTTGAATTTTTTTTAATTGAAATTTTATACTTCTGAGTTGGTCACATATAAATATTGTTATGATCTGATGATGAACTTCGAAGATATGGAACGAAATTCCTCATAAGATCACAGCAGAACTGTGGTAATAAGTAAAATTGCTTTGTTTATATACGCGATGACTTTAAGTTTGACTGAGGCAACTAAAAAGTGTAAAATGAAAAAACTTTTTACAAAAAAAAAATACAACCGATTTCAATATAAAAAAAAACACAAAAAGGTGCAAAATAACTTTAATTTCGGTATTCGGTGTTAAATAACGAAGAGACAAAACTATTATTTTCTATAATAGTTTTGTCTCTTCGTTATTTAACACCGACTTCCGAAATTAAAGTTTTTTTTTTTTTTTAATTCATATAAACCAGTGCTTGACTGCGATCCCACCTGATGGTAAGCAGCGATGCAATCATTGATGGTGAGGCGCACTAGTTTATTAAAAGCCTATTCACTCTAGCCTTGAAGACACCTAAATTATAGTTGGACGGGAAGACCGTTAATAAGTTATTTTGCACTTTTTAGTGTTTTTTTTACATTGAAGTCGGTTGCATTTTTTTTTTGTAAAAAGTTTTTAACTGATATGAAGCTACACTAGCCTTATGTCACGGCTTCGTTTTATGCCCGAAAACCTCTAACCTGCGGGATAGCCTCGATGAGCATTTTTTTCTACTTTATAAAGAAATGTCAATTATCAAATAATTCCTCTCGCTCTCTCGGGTGGATTCAGAGGGAGTATCAGACTTTTACTGAGGTATCATCTCCATCAACATTTCAGCCGAAGGACGTCCACTGTTGGACATAGGCCTCCCCCAAGTTTCGCCACAACGAACGGTCCCGTGCGTCTCGTATCGACTCTCACCAGGTATGTATTATTATAAATATGTATGTATTTTTATGGTTCCATACCTCAAAAGGAAAAAACGGAATCCTTATAGGACCACTTTGTTGCCCGTCCATCTGTCTGTCTGTCAAGACCCTTTATCTCGGGAACGCGTGGAGGTATCGAGTTGAAATTAAAAAAAAAACCATATACTCAGCGGACTCCTGAAGCTGTAAAAAAATCAAACTCGTAAGTTAACGAGAAATAAAGATACTTTAGTTTAAGTGGCAAAAAACGTACATTTCGACACTCTCGAGGAAATCAGAATTCATAGGGTACTTCCCGTTGACCCAGAATCCTAAAATTTGGCATAAAGCAAGGTCTTATAGCACAAGTACAGGAATAAATCTAAAAACTGTAAATTTGTTGTTACATCACAATTTTTTACTTTTTTTGCAATTCTGAAAAATCTTCCGAGACTCCATTCCGGAATTGAACTGTTTACATAGGTAAGTTTGTACGGAACCATCAGGGCGCGAGTCCGACTTGCACTTGCCCAGTTTTTTTTTTACTATAATTATACTTAGATAATTTTGTACCCTTATTTTCATATTATTATTTTTTGTGCACCTGCCAAGTTGTCTCTCCACCACCCTTGGTTGACTGGTAAAGAATGCTTTAGGCATTAAGTCCGCCTTTGTACCTTTGTGTTGCATGAAGTTTTAAATAAGTAAATAAAAAGTAAAAGCCACCTATGTTCCTTCAGTTACCTTTTGCGTTCCAGAGCCGTGTCTCTTTTGAATATTCCCGCAGTAGGCGTCGGATCTCGTGGGTCTTGTCAATTTTGTTTGATAACTCCTCAAGGAGCGCGTGGAACACAACGCACCGTTGACTCGGGCTTTGTTCTTGTCGGACGGTGACCCACTTATTGCTCGCCGTACGCCGCCCTAGGACTCCTGAGCAACGCCCGAGGCGTCATTTCTACTTGGATCAAATCAAAAATTAAATCAAAAATATTTTCATTTCACATAGGCCTACATGGGCACTTATAAAACGTCAGAAGCTAGTGCACGGTTCCAAATTGGTCGTTTCCTATGGAGAAGAACCGGCAAGAAACTCCATGGTTATTCTTTTAAAAAAAGTGGTTGATGTTACAATATTTTTATATTACAGTTTTAATAGATATTATGTAAGAACAGTGTAGACCAGTCAATATTGTATCCAAAAGCACAATAAAAATAATCATAATTAAAAAAAAAGTGAGTCGTATTATGAAGTAATCTAAGAATTCGTAGAGACTACAGTGTTCTCACATTTACATTATAAAAAAGAGGCTATATAAAAAAAACAGCAAGAAAAATATGAATAATTACAACTATCATCTATAAATGAGGATTCTAGCTATATCCAGTCTCCAACCAGTCAGTATCTACACGACATCGGGAAAAGGGGTAACTTATTCAACATTGAAAGTCACACGAGATACTATAATTAACGGTTATTCACCCATAACCTACACGTGACGATTTTCCGCATACAATTTCAGATAAGAAATGACACGCGTTTTCCAACAAAACATCAACATGCCATGTTATGTCGATCGCGCGTGGGCTCAACAAAAAACATACACATTTGTATGCATTCAATGATGACAATTATGAACTAGAACTTAAAGTCCAAATCTCGATAACCTTTGCTACTCCATGATAACCTTTTCCTTTACTATGTAGTGAAAATTTACAGGGAGAAAAGAGATGCAGATATACAAGTTGTATATTGCTGTCCTCCTCTTTAGCTAGTAACTTGTTACGACTGGTTAGTAGTTGGATTGCAATTAGTCGTTTTATTGTATTGTTAATTGTGGCATCAATGGATCTAAATATATCTCTGACTTGTGTGGCACAATCTAGTGTCAAAAAGATCTTAACACTTATTCGGAGAAATGACGAACATCATACTTAAACTAAACTAGCCTCTGCCCGAGCGAAAGTAGAAAATAATCCCAAGGGGGAACATACTTCTGGGATAAAAAGCATCCTATAACCTATTCCAGGGCATGGTCTACTCGTATGCCAAATTTCATCCAAATCTATTCAGCGGTTTGAGCGTAAAGGAGTAACAAACATACACATATGTGCTTACGTCATATTCTTAGTCTTTAGTAATTCTATTCTTAGGTGACGTCTAAGAAGAGGCAGAAGAGTAAGGAGGGTTATGTTAAGGGAATATTCAGACTATTAATATGAATACTAGCATAAGAGACGGAATAGTGTACAAAAAGAGGAGGGAGAACTTTGTATAGCATTATAACAAAACTGGCTAAATAGACCACGAATTTAAATTAAAATAAAAGTAATATAAGAACAGTGGTGGCCGAATGGTAACGGCCCCGGCTTACGAGTTGTAGGTTGCGGGTTCAAACCCTGCCGGGCGCGGTACTTTGTGTAATTTATTTCGTCACCACCTGCTCTCAAAATGGTGAAGGAAAACATCGTGAGAAAACGGCATGTCCTAAAACCAAAAATTCAAAGTCATGTGACATCCACCAACCCGCACTGGGCCCGCGCGGCGGATTACGGCCCCTCTTCTAGAGAGGAGGCCTGAGTCCCAACAGTAGAAACATTATAAAGCCGACTAGGCTATGCTATAAAACTAATATGTCATAGGTAAAAAAAAAATCTATAATGAAATTGAACGAGGAAATATGTACTAAAATGCATCTATACTTATAAATCTATGGTATATATGAACTGCACGTTTGACGTACGACGGGCTGAAGCTAACTTGCAGAGCCCCTTTAGACACTTTTCACGGAACCACCGATTATCCCAGTACGCGCTATGCTAGTGCCCCCTCGGTTGGTAGGAAACTATTGCGACATATGGAGCTTCCTTTCGAATTCAGGCTTAAGCTTACCAGTGCTTAGACTTATATAGCGAATTTTGTTTCAGTCACTTATAATTTATTTATTTTAGTACAGCAAAATAGCCATTAATATTAAAATACGTTAATTTCTCTGTTTTCTCACAGTACTTGATTTGTTAAAATACAATAAGTACTTTGTTTGTGAAATAAATAAATATTATTATTATTATATTACTGTAGACTTTTTAATAATATTGTCTTCCATTCATCAGCAAACAAATCCAATCCAGGGTTGGCCTCCACGAGCGCGTTGAGCATCGTTAACATACGTGGTATAGGGGAGGTGTGGAGGTGTTACAGTGCGACAAAATGTGACATTAAATAATTTATGCTTTCTAGAACGATTGTAATTAATATTGTCAATCAAGTACCTACTTGATTGATGACTGGTTAACTGGTCACCTGACAAGACACGTGTTTTTGTGCAGGTGGAGAAGAGACCAGTTTTTTTTTAATTATCTTATACAAAAATTGCACTTGTTGTTCCTTTTTAAGCAGCTGTCTCAATAGTCTCCTACGTATTAGTCTTTTCATGTCAAACATTTAAAATGAAAACAACAAGAAGACGCTGCTGTACAAATCGATACAAATTCACAAATTTATTTTATTTTACCAATATTAGGAAGGATAAAATGCAGCTGTGTCACGTTTTGATCGAAATAATTATGACTGTACAGTCGATATTTTAATTACCTAATAGATCTCATTTTAAAATGAAATGTCAAAACATCGAAACCAAAACTATAACGTAGAAATTAACTTAATAATATTATTATATATTATGATATATTATTAAGTTAATGTATCTTAGAGCTTTATGCCGAAAGTGGATAGGTAATATTTTTTGGACATTGATTTGGAGGCACATGCTTGAAAGATTAGATTGTCCAACTGCTGGCAATATACATTTTGATACAACTGGAAAAAGTGTGTCATAGCGACCAAGGTGGAATTCGTCCGACCCGTAAGTGAGGGTGTTATGGAGCCAAACAACGTTTTTCAATACACTTACGAATATAGAAATAAACGAGGGTTGACACGCTTCTCGTGGGGGTCGCTTAGCGCCCAGCCTGATACGATAAATACAATCAATTGAGGCGGAAGCGAGCTCGCGCACTTTACCGCACTAGTGCGGAAAATAGTAAATTGTGTGCCTAAAAGCATATTGAAAAATATATTTTTAAATTTTTTGTAAGTGTCTGTAAGTTTGTCACTCCTTCACGCCCAAACGTCTGAAGGGATTCTGATAAAATTTGGTGAACGGGAAGACCTTATCCTGGAACAAGACATAAGATACTTTTTATTCCACGAGTATATTCTTTTGGGATTATTTTATACTTTCCCACAGGTGAAACCGCTGGCAGAAGCTACTTTAGTTCTACATAATTATAGAACACTTTTTTATTGAACGAGCTCTTTAATATCTTCGAAATCAAAACTTGAGTGGGTACTTATATTTTTATCATTGAAATAATTTTGATCTTAAGTAAACTCTTACCAAATTCTCAGTAGCACTAAGGCCGTATATATTTAATGATGAAGAATTTGCAATTCATAACAATTATGTTATTAAAACTAATTCAATGTCAGCCTTACTTTCAAATTATCTTAAAATGTGTTGTACTTGTGCATATGGAGAATGAAGGAAATCGTATCACACAAAAAAGCAAGTGTAGGTATTTAAAAATTTTGAAAACTGTAAATTTGTAGTTACGTCACAAAAACTATTACAACTTTTTTTGCGTTTCGAAAAAATCTTCGTAACTCAATTCGGGAATTGAACTGTTTTCATAGGTAAGTTTGTACGGAACCCTTAGTGCGCGAGACTGACTCGCACGTGCCCAGTTTATTTAATTGCTAGGCTTGCACTTGCCACAGTATAGATATATGGAACAGTACGGAAACTACCTACAAATATTCGAAACGGCACACTCACACAAACATACGCATCGACGAGACTCCTAAGCGTTTCTCGCGGTCCTGTCAGTAGCGAATGCCGCTTAGGAGTCTCGTCGATGCGTATGTTTGTGTGAGTGAGCCGTTTCGAACATTTGTAGGTAGTTTCCGTACTGTTCCATATATCTATACTGTGCACTTGCCCACTATCTCATCGTGCTGGGAAAACGGAAATAAATGTATCGTCCCGTCGACGATCAGTCCAATGACGAATCGGTCTTAGGAGAACGGTTGCCGAATCACCTATCTCACCTCTAAAACCCAGGAACTAGATAATATGGTACCTCGTTTTCAAGACTGGTGCCAGATGTTCTGCTCCAAGCAAATCCCACATATCAAAATGGACACCCATCACTGGATCAACCGAAA
This sequence comes from Mythimna impura, assembly GCA_905147345.3. Taxonomy (NCBI): domain Eukaryota; kingdom Metazoa; phylum Arthropoda; class Insecta; order Lepidoptera; family Noctuidae; genus Mythimna; species Mythimna impura. Next base: position 3,305,454 of record LR990344.1, read on the forward strand.
CTTGGGATTAAGCAACAACGAAGGTAACAACGAAGGTAGGTAGGTTGGTAGGGAGGGAGGGATTTAAGGTGTGTCGTGATGAAATATTTATGAAAAAAAAAAACAAGTACAAAGCATAAGGAAGACATCTAAGTCATCTCGCCATCTCTTTTGTGATTTGCCACAACCCTGTCAAGCAATTTTAGGGCACCAATTTTGGCGTTTTACAGGCTCACCGTTGATCTACAGATGGCAGATATATCCAGCTCAGTCTCACTTAATTGGGCAGCCTTCTGCGTCATGTTTACCTGTTAGGTAATACCAAATATACACTAGCATAGCTATCAAAGGGCTAGGCAGGGCAGTGCCCCAAGGCCCTCAAGCTCAGGGGCCCCCAAAACCTGGTTAATAAACCTCTTATTGAACTGACGGAAAAAAAATCCCACCTTCGAAATCTCCGTCCGATCGTCCGGTAACCGTCCGGACCGAGCCCAAGTCGTCGACAGCGCGTATTGTTCCACGCGCGATTCAGGAAGATGTCAGCAAATCGTAGGGGCCCAGGAGGGTCGAAGCCTACTGGGGCCATGGGTAGTGTGAAAACGAAACCCGGGACCCTGGGTCGAAGGCAACGAAGGAACAGGAGTGGGTTTTTAGTCAGTAAAAGTCTGACACTATCTCCTGCTCCGCTCAAGAGCGGAATTTGTCATTAGAAATCTAAATAAAAGAGATTGCAACACTAATTATGGCCAATCGTTTTAGTCACTTAATGTCTGATACTGAGAGAAAAGATGACTTCCCATTTAAAAAGGAAGGGCCCTGTTTGTTTGTTTTTTGCCCCAGGGCCGTCACCAATTGACGCCACTACAAGGCATATTCCAAAGGAACCTTGTATTTTTTCGCTATAAAAGTAGTCTTATGACTGTAACTTTTTATCAGTGATACAATTTCCTTAATTGGATCAAAACTTCCTGAGATAACCTCCTGTAAAAAAGGTAAAATCTATTTTATCACTTAACAATATTAGTTTAGAAAACCTTAGCGAAACCTGGCTAGTCATTCTTGAGATAATTAAAACGTTCAAGGCTACTCGCTCTATAGAATGATGCAATGTATTCGCAATTGCATCTTTGGCACATTTCCTTTTTTTTTCTTCCTATAGGTAACTATTATTGCAATATAGTGTAGTTCTTTGTTATTGTTCGACGAGTCGTGGGCTCCTTAATAGTCCTCAGCCTCCACGCGCGCCTCAAGGACATGTTTGCAACCGTAGGGGCCCAGCAGGGTCAAAGCCTACTGGGGCCAAGGGTCTGCTTCTGAAAGGAGGACTCGGCCCTGATATGGAAAGCAACGAAGGAACATGAGTGGGTTTTTAGTCAGTAAAAGTCTGACACACCCTCCCGCTACGCCCAAGAGCGGGGGATGTCATTGGATAATTTTCCCCCCGAAAAAAAAAAAAACTAGTCCTGAGCTGCACGAATACTGGCAAATGACACTCACTGAAATGAAATGATACTGACTGGACAGGTCCACATAAATCTGTGTGTTTCTTTCTCAAAATACTACCACAGTTCAGTCAATAATCTGCATGGCTCTCATATGATTTGACTATTATATGTTTACTGTATCTGTATGGACTTTAAAAAAAACTTTGACCTCTGAGTTGTATTTCGGTGTTTCTTCTCAGAGTAGTCAGCTAGGAAACACCGCCCTCATCCAGCTTAAATTAACGAAAAAATTTATGTATAAAAGCATTTTTTATAACTTATTTGAAAAGTACACATTTTTCACGTCACTGAACCACTTACTACTTCTATAGCTATATAGGTACTACTTTTTACTGAGTTAATATTCCACAACTATCACACAACGCCGTCTAGTCTCAAGCTAAGCAGAGCTTGTGTTATGAGTACTAGACAACTGATAAACATACATATATATTTCTAAATACATACATATTATAGATAAATTACACCCAGACACAGAACAAATGATCTTGCTCATCACACACATTTGTGGGAATCGAACCCACGACCTCCGGTATAGCAGTCAGGACCACTAACCACTAGACCAACAAACAGGTCAGTCAAATTCACCTGTGTTCCTTTATTAACTAAAATTATAATAATATTCTATTATAGAATATTATTATAATTTTAGTTATTAAAAGTCTAACACTCTCTCTCGCTTCAGCCAGAGTGGAAGAAGATATTTGATTTCCCTCCTCTATTAAAAAAAAGTTTAAATAGGTAATATTCATGTATAATAATCTCATTTCACAGTGTTTGAACTCCTCCAAAATGGCTTCATCATCATCATCATCATGATTACAGTCGAAAGACGTCCACTGTTGGACATAGGCCTCCCCCAAGTACTGCTAGAACAAACGGTCCTGTGCGTCTCGCATCCAACGGAATCCCCCGACACAAATTTATTAAATTTATCGTATAGGGCTGGGCGCGCGTCGACCCTCACGAGTCGCCGGTCAACCCCCCTTTATTCATTTTGTAAGTGTATTGAAAAATATCGTTTGATACACGTGCAAATTTTTCACTGCAGCCCTCGGCTCCATAACACACTCGCCTATGGCTCGTGCGAATTCCGCCTCGGTCGCAATGACAAACTTTCTGCACTTGTATCAAAATGTACTATTGTGTATGTATATTTGGTAGAACTGAGAATAGGTCGTAGACTATTTTTTACTTTCCTACCCCCACCCCCCATTTTTTTTCTAAAATTTTTATGATAGAACAACGTTTGGTCAGTCTGCTAGTTTGTGTACGTATAATTTTGTCGATGTCGAAAATATTACGTTTTCATAAAACACTTTGATATTTACACAATTTATTATAAGGTTTTGTACAAACGCAAGAATTCTAAGTAAAAATGGTGTAACACGACCTCCAAGGAGTAACATTCGTTTTTACGATGGCCAAAACAAATTTCGTCGGTTTGAACAAGATACTAGGTTGAATGGAACTCGCTGACATTGTAGCGTTTTCTAATATTATATTGATAAATAAACCAATATACTCTTTATTGTACTCCATAACCAAAGTCAGGGTAAATAACCATGTAGCACCCACTCCGATCAAGATCGGAGACTCTGCACTCGAAGTTGTAGACGATTACGTTTACCTGGGACAGACAATCCAATTGGGTAGGTTTAACTTTGAGAAAGAGGTCAATCGTCGAATCCGACTCGGCTGGGCAGCGTTCGGGAAGCTGCGCGGTATCTTCTCGTGCAACATACCACAGTGTCTCAAGACGAAAGTCTATGACCAGTGCGTGTTGCCAGTGATGACATATGGCACTGAAACATGGTCGCTTACAATAGGCCTCATCAGAAGGCTTACTGTCACCCAAAGGGCAATGGAAAAGGCTATGCTCGGAGTTTCCTTGCGTGATCGCATAAAGAATGAAGATATCCGCAGGAGAACCAAGGTCGCCGACATAGCCCGAAGAATCGCTAAACTAAAGTGGCAGTGGGCAGGGCACATTGCTCGTAGAACGGATGGTCGATGGGGCCAAAAGGTTCTAGAGTGGCGACCGCGCACCGGAAGGCGCAGCGTCGGTGAGAGTCGCGGGAGTGCGGTGGATGCGAGACACACAGGATCGGTCGTTGTGGAGACGCTTGGAGGAGGCCTATGTCCAGCAGTGGACGTCTTTCGGCTGAAAGGATGATGATGATGATGGTACTCCATAAAAAGATATAATAGGAGCTTAAAATTAACAGGGTGTAATAATGGGCGATCTTATCGCTAAAAGCGTTTTTTTACAGACAACCTTAGGATGTATTTGACAAAGAAGTAAAAATACGTAGATCTGTGGTGTACTGTTTATTATACATAAATATTCACACAATACATAATTTTAAAAATACTAACAGGACTTATTGATGTAACTAGTGCACTAATTTAATATTAGTATTTGATATACTTTGACATTTTTATACTTTGACATTTACTTTAACACAATTTTTTTTTTTTCTTCTTCTTTGGCAACTGAGCCGGTGTCGACTAGTCTGCTAGTGTCATGTGGTGACGGCAGCGCCGTAAGGTGAGCCGTCGAACTTTGTGCTTTGTGGTAGATCTAAGATGTTAGTGGCTGTAAGTACAACACAATTTTTTGTTAGTTAACATTACTTTAACACTTATTAACAGATATATCTTGACATTCTCATGACATGACATTTGAAATTGTAATTAAACTATTGACATTATTATTTTTCATAGTGAACTAAATCAAAATATTAATTTTAAATATTTTTTGCAAGAAATTGTATTGTAACAATAAAAAAAGCTTGTGATTTGCATACCTCAAGCTGTAATATAGTTGGACTGTGCTATACTTTTAATAACTTTATGTAATTACCCATAATAGCAAATAAATGATTATGAATTAACATATTTATAAGAAAGCAGTATCCTTAACTAGGTTCTGGTCGCGACTTTGCCCGCGTGAAAGTAGGTTTCTCCATACAAACTTTGGACCCCCTTTTCATCCCCTCAGGAGGTGAATTTTAGGAAATCCTCTCTTAATGCTCACCTAGGTCATAAAAGGAAACCTTGTGCAAAATTTCACGCTCCTAGTCCCAATAGTTTCGGCTGTGCGTTGATATGTCAGTCAGTCCAGTTTCTCTTTTTATATATACTTATACTCGTAGATGACAGAGAGAGTCTTGAGCATATTTTTTTAGCGATGACAAAGTTTGTGTTTGTCTTACTAACACAAGCAAAGAATTTCATAACCGCATTGTCGGAACTACAAACGATTTATCGCAAAAATTGATGGAATAACTTGTCACCTTTAACCTCAAGTTTTTCGATGACCTTATACTCGTACATGTGTCATAAAGGAACTAAAAGTGTTATTTAAGATAATCGGGGGTTTAGAATTGAACAGACCTCTGTAGTTGTAGACCAGACACAAGATGTGCAAGATCTGGCGAAGACGTATTGGAAGCCGAAGTAAGTGAGTGATCACATATTCGATTTTTAGGGTTCCGTACCTCAAAAGGAAAAACGTAACCCTTACTGGATCACTTTGTTGTCCGTCCGTCTGTCTGTCTGTCAGTCTGTCAAGACCCTTTATCTCAGAAACGCGCGGAGATATCGAGTTGAAATTAAAACCATATACTTAGGTCTGCGATCTCTTAAAGCTGTGAAAAAATCAAACTTCTAAGTTAACGAAAAAAAAAGATATGGCCATGAACCAAAATGCTAGAGTACTTCCCGTTGACCTAGAATCCTGAAATTTTGCATAAAGCAAGGTATTATAGAGAGCAGTGGTGGCCGAGTGGTAACGGCCCCGACTTACGAGTTTAATAATAATAATAATAATAATCTTTATTTGTTTAAAACGTTAGTACAAGATACACAAAATAGGTACATCAGTTGACTTATAAACTAAAATAAACAATATATCTCTGGCCCCCACACTAGGATAACCTGTGTCGTGAGGTCCAGTCCCTTCCGTAAATTTACAAATTAATTTATGAGTTGTAGGTCGCGGGTTCAAACCCAGCCAGGTGCATTACTTTGTGTAATTTATTTCATCACCACTGCTCTCAAAACGGTGAAGGAAAACATCGTGAGGAAACCGGCATGTCCTAGAACCAAAAATTCGAAGACATGTGACATCCACCAACCCGCATTGGGCCCGCGTGGTGGATTACGGCCCATTCCCTCTCCTAGAGAGGAGGCCTGAGTCCCTACAGTGGGAACATTATAAGGCCGACTATGCTATGCTAAGGTATTATAACACAAGTATAGGAATAAATCTGAAAACAGAAAATTTGTTGTTACGTCACAATTATTTTTTTTTATTTGGAAACAACTTCGAGACTTCTATCAGGAATTGAACTCTTTACTTAAGTAAGTTTGTACGGAACCTAATCAGGCGCGAGTCTAACTCGCACTTGGCTAATTTTTTAGTTTTGATTGACACACTCACAATGAAGATGCAACTATGACAATGCAAATAAATAAATGGTTCTGAATAGTTATGTTGAAAATGGTACCATCTAACTGATTTTATGTTGATGATGGAGACGGAAGGTAAACACCGGAACTCCATAATTAATCAATGTAACCTAGCCGTGTTTCTGGTTATTAGAATTATCATGATATGTACTTTGGCTACAAGTTACCATCAAACTGATCTGATGATGGAGCCGGAAGGTGGAAGGTAGGCACGGGAACTTTATAATAAAACAATGTATCCTTGAGCCGTGTTTGGGTCAATTGGAAATGACATGAGATGTAGGTACTCTGGCTATAAGTGTACAAGTGTACAACTAAAAAGTATGAAATAAAAAACTTTTCGCTAAAAAAACAACCGACTTCACTACACTACACTAAATAACTTTAATTTCGGAAGTCGGTGTTAAATAACAAACAAATTCAACCAGAAAAACCAACTTCCAAAACTAAAGTTATTTTGAACGTTTTAGTGTTTTTGTAGTATAGTCTAAAATACATCGTTATATTTTATGGACAACTGGTAAAAATTGTAAGTATGATTATAAGTAAAAGATTGGTTATAAATCCGTATGTATATCTACTCTGTTTACCAGATTACACTATGGCAGCTGGCCAGTAACAATAATAATAAACATAAATAAAATACCAGTACCTATCTACAACCGAACCGGAGAACGTTCTCAATTCGATTTTCAAATTTCGGAATTTAAAATCAGTTAAAAATACAGCGACCGTTATAATTATAATATTTTTTAATAGTAAAAATGTTGTTTAAATACGCTTTTTAACAGTTCCAGTGTAATGTTTAATTCAATTTCTTAAGATAATATTCAAATAACGAACTACAACGATTAGTAATAAAAACATCTGATAACTTGACGTCAACATGCAACGTATGTGCATAAGATTTGACCTCAAATCCAACCAAAATGACAATCATCTGATCAGAAAAACAACACGAGCCACTGATAACTGCAACAAAATATATTTTCATTACAATTTGAATCTTATTATATACATCATAAGGCACACGTATTATTAATCATTCAGTGTACAATAACATGTTGCAGATCATTGACTGAAACCTGCCCCTATTGATATGAAATTATGTTTTAATTAACTTGTTATCTTTAGGGGGCTACGTATATTATTATTCATGAGTAACACACATAGTAGAAAATTTTAAACAAATGAACAATCTATTTTAATATTTTTCAGGATTTAAATATTAATAATATTTATCTCTCCCACGCACATTGTTGAAGGTTTTCAGGGGAAGAATTAGAGAACATTTCCTGTCAACATGACCCTTAAATATGTATGGATAGGTTTTTATCTAGTGTATATATCATGTTTATGTATTGTGTGCTGTACGCGTATTTACATTCTGTACATGGCCAGAACGCATCCATAGGAAACTGCTCGCGTATACATTGTAGTGCAGTTTTTAAATTTGCGATTACAATGTATACAAGAGTAGTACGCAAATACTCGCGTATACTTTGTAGTAGCCAAAGTAACTAGCTTTGCTCCATAATATACAGTGCTAGTCCGCAAGCAAACTAATCGTGTATAGATCGGAATAGGCGCGAAAAACTCTAGATTCCGAACTATACGCGCATTTTGATTTGTTGACCTCTCTTTCTGGTATATGGGAATCATATCTGCGTATTTATTCTAAACATTGCATCATCTTTCGGCAGCTGCTGTTTTTTATGATTAGCGGTTTTTTGTTGTCTCTGCAAAATTTATTATAAAAAAGTGGTAAGTAAATACGTTTGTTTACTTAATACAAATGTGAAAAATGATTACCAAAGACACTCTTTGAGAGTTTTTTTTTTAGTAAATGTGGTGAATACAAAGGAAAACTGTTTGAATTTGAATCTTCGGAAAAGTTTGAAGTCATCATCAACTGCAAGCTGGGAGCCCAAATGATTCACTAACAATAGAAGGGAATCTGGAATGGTCACTGTTCTAACCTAACCTAACCTAACCCACATGATCGCTTCGTTAGCTTGCCATCGTGTTCTAATGGTCACTATTCTAACATGACCTAATCCAGGCGCGATTATTCCGATCTACGCACGATTAGTCCATATTCGTACTGGCACTGTATATTATGGAATAAGGTTAGGTAGTTAGGTCACTACGAAGTATACGCGTGTATTTGCGTACTACTCTTGTATACATTGTAATCGCAAATATAAAAACTGCACTACAATGTATACGCGAGTTTCCTATGGATGCGTTCTGGCCATGTACAGAATGTAAATACGCGTGCTGTACACATATTTGTTTAATATATTTTCAGTTTTAAGTATGATTTAATAAATGTGCTTAAGTTTTGTTTTGTATTTTTATTTATCCTCAAGTGCAAAATTTCTCTCTCATTCATATAAGGTTTGCTGTAAGAAAATTCAATTGTGGATTAAGCTCGGCTGTGTCTTCAGCTGTCCTATTTTTATTGTTTTGTAAAACTTGTGAGTACAGTAAAGAATATAAAGAATTAAAATTACGATTTAAGTTGTATGGAAAATCCCCAAATCCACACTAACGAAGATACGGGATAAACGCTAATATGTAATTCAATCAAAAAATTAAGGAAATCGTGAATCCTATTTTTAACCGACTTCAAAAAGAAGGAGGTTCTATGTTCGGCTGTATGTATTTTTTTTTATGTATGTTCACCGATTTCTCGGTCAATTGTGGACCAATTTTGAATTATTATTTTTTTGTTGAAAGGTTGTGCTTCCAAGTTAGTCCCATAGAAATATTGTTATGATCTGATGATGAAATTCGAAGATATGGAATTGAACTCCTCATAGGATTACAGCAGAACTGTCGTAACAAGTAAAATTGCTTTGTTTATACGTATAATCGATGACTGACTGAAAGAGGAGAGGGGGAAACTGATCTGGCCTGGGCTTGGCTAATTGGAATTGTTATGCAATGTTTTAATGATTAAATTTTATAGGTACCTTACTATAGATCTTGCACACTATTTAAGTTTGGCTGAGGGGTTCTTTTTAGATGTGGTACCACAACTAAAAAGTGTAAAATAAAAAATATTTTACAAAAAAAAATACAACCGACTTCAATGTAAAAAAAAAACACTAAAAAGTGCGAAATAACTTTAATTTCAGAAGTCGGTGTTAAATAACGAAAAGACAACTATTATAGAAACACCGACTTCCAAAATTAAAGTTATTTTGCACTTTTTAGTGTTTTTTTTTACATTATTAAGTATTAAAATAAATTATCTAGATGTAAGTTAGCCACCAACGGACGCACACGCAGCTGTATTCAGAAGGCAAAGTATATTTCGGCAAAGTACTAGATAAGCCGCCAAGTGGTTTTTTTTATTATTATTGATAGGCTCGCGTTTGACCTCTATCTCACCTGATGGTAAGCGGTTCGAAATAAAATTAGACCCACTTTCAAAATTGGTTGGGCAGTCTTGATCTAGGTTATGAGTTGATAGCTCAAGTGTGGCACTAAACTACTTACTCCCTTTTTTATAGGTGGGAAATCATCTAATAACTTCTCACGCTCTGGGTGTAGCGAGCGGGAATGTCAGACTTTTACTGACCAAAACCCTCCCGTGTTCCTTCAGTTGCCCTTTGCTTTGACTGGTCTGTTGGTATAGTGATTAGTGGCCCTGATTGCTATGCCGGAGGTCATGGGTTCCATTCCCACCCAGGACAAATGTTTGTGTGATGAGCACGATCATTTGTTCTGTGTCTGGTTGTAATTTATCTTTATAATATTTATGTATTTAGAAATATATTAGTATGTTTATCAGTTGTCTAGTACTCATAACACAAGCTCTGCTTAGCTTGGGACTAGACGGCGTTGTGGAATATTATTATTATTTTCAAGGGCGCGGCGTGGTGGCTCTTTCTTTGAACTGGACCTATTTAGCACAGTCGTGAGACACATACCTACTTGTTGTTGTTTTTATTTTAATTTTTATATTTTTTTTAGGTTTAATTTGTGTGCCAAATAAACATGTTTTCGTTCTTTTCTGGTGTCTCAATTTTGTTGCTCATGCATGTTTTTTAGGGTTTCGCACCTCAAAAGGAAAAAACGGAACCCTTATAGGATCATTTTGTTGTCCGTCTGTCTGTCTGCCTGTCAAGACCCTTTATCTTGGACACGCGTGAAGGTATCGAGTTGAAATTAAAATCACATACTCAGATCTACAGTCCCTTAAAGCTGTGAAAAAATCAAACTTCTAAATTAACGAAAAAAAAGATACGTCCGTTTATGTAGCAAACATAATTTTGACACTCTCAAGGGAATCAAAATTCTAAGGTACTTTCCGTTGACCCAGAATCCTGAAATTTGGCATATAGCAAGGTCTTATAACACAGGTATGGGAATAAATCTGAAAAGATTCGCTTCGAGACTCCAATCGGGAATTGAACTTAGGTAAATTTGCACGGAACCCTCAGGGTGACTCGCACTAGCCCAGTTTTATTTTTTTTATTTTGCAGTCCATACCCACATTATTCACTTCCATGACACACAAAAACAAATGAGAACGAGTTTCCTGTACACACATATTCTAATTTTCAACCAACGTACATAAATCACAATACATCAAAATAAAAAACCGGCCAAGTGCGAGTCGGACGCACACAAAGGGTTCCGTACCATCTGAAGCAAAAAACGCCAAAAAATCACGTTTGTTGTATCGAAGCCCCACTCAAATATTTATTAAATTTTTAGTATTCGTTGTTATAGCCGCAATAGAAATACATTATTTGTGAAAATTTTAACTGTCTAGCTATCACGGTTCATGAGATACTGGTGACAGACGGACAGCGGAATGATAGCAATAGGTTCCCTTTTTTATCCTTTGGGTACGGAACCCTAAAAAACTGAAGTGGTACATAAAATATACATTTCGCAAGGTGAGAGCTCCGAACCGTGTCCTTCAGTGGAAATTGAAAAAGTTACGTGCGATACTCGTCTAGCTTTTGAAAATGGTACGCCTTTAGCTAACGCGGAGGTGTCAGCAATTTTTGTGAATTTCTTTGATACCATTTCACTTATTTTTACCTAGGTTATCTGGCTGTGTGTTTTGAAAGTTTTTGAATGTGACTTTTTCTTGTCAGAAATGTACGAGTAACTAACTCACTGATTCATCAATGCCCAGCCAAAACCATTGAATCTAGGAAGCTGAAATTTTGCACAGAGGTTCCTTTTATGTTGCATACAAAGAATAAAAAGGATATTTTTAAATTCAATCCCTAAAGGGAAGAAACGGGGGTTCAAAGTTTATGCAAATGCGTCGTAAAATGTTGGGGAGCAAATTGCAGGTTGCAGGACACTGGGCAACATTGTAGTGTCATGTAGATTGAGCGTTGCGAGGTATGTGGGGGACATTTAGTTCTTTAATGTATCTGTGGTTTTTAACAATTGTTACGATAGCCAAAAGTCAGAAAAACTGACAAAAGACTTGCCAAGGTGTATTGTGTCACTCCTTTATGAGTAACCATGGAGTCTCCATAAAAAAACAACCAATTTGGAACCGTGCACTAGCTTCTGACGTTTTGTAAGTGCCCATGTAGGCCTATGTGAAATAAAAAACTTTTGACTTTGACTTTGACTTTCAATGATAATGACAATTCTGTGGCCAGCTCGCCGGTCACGTGAAGTGTCAAAGAACTTGGCGATGTCTTCAAGAACTAGGTGATCACTCGGAAGTCATGGTGTTTCGACACCGATCGATAGAAACCAACTGCAAATAGAAACCAGACTGCTTACATAAAATGTTATGAAGCTAATAATTAGCAAGCTCGGAGTGTTAATAGGCTCATTTGTTGTGTTAAAGTTCCAAGTTCCATGTAATAACAGGACATGCAACCAAAACCTGGCGAAACATGAATATAGTGGCTAATGAATATCTGCCTACTCTTTCAGGGTTAACGGTTGTGGTATTTTTTAAAGTTATCTGTAATGTAAGTCTCGTATTTTACGGCCTGTTCACGACGTCTGACTTAGCGGCGAGCGGGGCGGCATCGGTACGCGGGCCCACGGTGCTATGAGCAGCGTCTCGTGGCGTGCTTCAAACATTTTCATACTTTTGATCTTACCACTCGCCGCCCCACGCTACCGCTCACAGCAATTACTATACATGATCTGATTTTATCATGAACTTGATTAGGATCCTTGTGTGATGGCTATTCAAATACGACTTTGTCTTTCACGACTTTATACTCTATTCAAAATTAATTAGAAAGTTATACAAACCTTATTTACTGTCTGTTCAACCGATTTTGACTTTTATTGCGTTGGTGGCATGACAAGTGGCAACTGCAGTAAATGGTTGGTATTGTAACCACTTTTTTGCTTTTAATGCCATCCTTATGCCTACGGAATAGAACTCAAAATCGGTTGAACGAACAGTAAAAAAGGTTTGTTTATAAGTCATATCTTATTTCAAATGGTGAATCGCAAAAAAAAATATATTTTAACTTGATGCTGTCAAAAAATTCTGATGCTCCTGAGCTGCATGCCGAGTTGTCTCAAGTTTAAAGTTGCATCAGGAGACGGCTTGTTCGTTCTGCCTGCGAGGCATACGGTTGCGAGTGCTCAGTCCCCTATTCCACGCACTCTCTCTATGTTCAATGCTCTCTTGGACACGAACCCTGACTGTGCTGTGTTCTCGGATGAATGGAAGTAGGTATGTCTGTTCTGTAAGCTGTATATGTGACTTTAGTGTGTCTTCTTTAACTATGATATGTATGAACTGATGCACTCGTCGAGTTCAAGCTTCTAAGTCTTGAACATTCACACCGAGTTGCTAGCCTGTCGGTTTCCTACCGGTTGCATTTCTGGGAGTGTGCGTCGGAACTGCATAAGTTAATTCTGCCAAGCCCGTTATGTCATCCGAACAGCACTGCAGACGTAAGGCGATGCGCCACCGTTGCATGGTGAACATACCAGCCATACGCACAAAACGTTTTGAGGATACATTAATTGTGCGTACAGCTACGGAGTGAAGTTCCTTGCCGGGTTTATTTCGTTTCGTCGGTATCGCATAACCAACAGAATAGGATAATACATTCTAAAACAGACTCCACTAATAAAACGGTGGACCGCCGATTATCCAAGATACGGGCAGTGCTCAGTTTGGGTATCGTTGACTCACTTTTGGAACTAACCAGTGTAATGTGATGTTATCTAGTCATTGTGTTTTGTGTACTTTTTGGAAGAATAAAGAATTATTATTATTATTAACCCGTTCTATCATCAGACCACCACACGCTCGGCGATGCGCCTCCGGTACACGGTGGACATCCCACCCATACGAACAAAAGGTTTTGGGAACACATTCATTGTGCGTACAGCTAAGGAGTGGAATTCTCTACAGAAATTTGTATTGATGATAGCTACAACCTGAGGATCTTTAAGTCAAGAGTGATTAGGACCACATTGTCATAATTGTCGGAATGTCGACCACGTGAATGGCGCCAGCCAAACAACAGTGAAAAATAAATAAAAATAACTATGTAATCGACAGACAGCTGTTTTTGTTAATGTTAAACAAAAAAAAAACGGGCAAGTGCGAGTCAGACTCGCGCCATGAGGGTTCCGTACAAACTTATCTATGAAATGAGTTCAATTCCCGAATTTCGATTATTCCGAATCGCAAAAACAGTTTTTATTAATGACGTAACGACAAATTTACAATTTTCAGATTTTTTCCTATACTTGTGCTATGAGAGCTTGCTTAATGCCAAATTTCAGGATTCTAAGTCAACGGAAAATACCCTATGAAATTTGATTCCCTTGAGAGTGTCGGAATACAAGTTTCTTGCGACATAAACGGCCGTATCTTTTTTTTGTTAAATTAGAAGTTTGATTTTTTCACAGATTTAAAGGTTCACAGACATAAGTATATGGTTTTAATTTCAACTAGATACCTCCACGCGTTCCCGAGATAAAGGGTCTTAACAGACAGACGAACAACAAAGTTATTAGTTAAATAAGGGTTCCGTTTTTTTCCTTTTGAGGTACGTAACCCCAATAAAAACAAAATATTACAGCTAAAATTGTTTTGTGATTATAATTACAAACTGCACTTATTAAATATCATTTCCTAATTCCAGATCAGATGCAACAAAAAATAAATTCAATATTAAAGTTATTACTTTACATTCCAATATAATGTCATGACCTTGATGAAAATATGCTGCAGATTATGTCTTCATATCCTACTTCTTATTTGGAAATCACAACTAATCTATAAGGAGAAACTGACTGACTGACATAATAGCAACACACCATCGAGATATAAGTACTAACGTACTAGAGAAGCTACGTCAAATAACTGAATTGTCCTAGCATAGCATAGCATATAGCATAATCAGCCTTTTAATGTTCCCACTGCTGGGACTCAGGCCTCCTCTCTCCAGGAGAGGGAATGGGCCGTAATCCACCACGCGGCGCGGGCCCAGTGCGGGTTGGTGAATGTCACATGTCTTCGAATTTTTGGTTCTAGGACATGCCGGTTTCCTCACGATGTTTTCCTTCACCGTTTTGAGAGCAGTGGTGATGAAATAAATTACACATAGTAATGCGGCTGGCTGGGTTCGAACCCGCGACCTACAATTCGTAAGTCGGGGCCGTTACCACTCGGCCACCACTGCTGCTTCGCTGCAGCGCTAAAATAATAATAATTCGTCTAAACCGTAAATAATTTACCACAGCGCTAGATTTGCTGCGGAAGTGTATTTATTCTCGGCAAAAAGGTCTTAAGCGCCATGTAAATCACGGCACTTACGCGTTTTCTTCGTGCGGTGCGGCGCGATCCCCGCAGTTGAACGAGACAAAGTAGGAATTTACGGTGTCTTCTCTAGTACGTTAGTACTTATATCTCGATGCAACGCACAGCAGAAACTATAACTGGGACTAGGAACGCAACATTTTGCATAATTTTCCTTTTTTTTAATAATAATTTCTTTATTCTTCCAAAAAGTACCTACACAAAACACACACTCACACACACACACACACACACACACACACACATTGCACACACCACACACACACACACACACTGCACACACATCACACTGGTTATTTTTTTTTTTTTTTTTTTTTTTAATTGATATAAACCAGCGCTTGACTGCGATCCCACCTGATGGTAAGCAGTGATGCAATCATTGATGGTGAGGCGCACTAGTTTATCAAGAGCCTATTCACTCTAGCCTTGAAGACACCTAAATTATAGTTGGACGGGAAGATCGCAGCAGGCAAATTGTTCCAGTCCTTCGATGTACGCGGTATAAACGACGAAGCGAAACGCTTAGTTAGTTAGTTCCAAAAGTGAGTCAACGACTCCCAAACTGAGCACGGCCCGTATCTTGGGTAGTCGGCGGTTTTATGACATAAGCGAACTAAGAGCTAAAAGAGAATTTTCCAAAATTTACCTCTTATGGAGATAAAACGGGGGTCCAAAGTTTGTATGGAAAAACCTACTTTCCTGCGAACAAAGTCGCTGACAGAAGCTAAATGCAAATGTGTTTCGCCTATGAGATGAACAAAAAAAAAAATAAAAAAAAAAGTAAAGACACATTATTATTACTTTTTTTGGGTGGTAATTCAGCAAATATCTCGTCCCGCTCTAGGTGGAGCGATAAAGAGTATCCGACGTTTTTCCTTCAGTTGGCCTTTGCGTTCCAGAGCCACGATAACTCTATCAAACAATTCCACAGTGTTCTTTGTAAACGCCTGTCAAAAAGCAACCGCTACATCCCAATTAGTTGACAACACGTCTAAACAAGAAATAGCACGTCACCATCATACTATAATATTTTTACAACCACCGTCAAGACCTACGTACATTTTAAAAAATTTATAAGGTCCGACGCTGCGTTACGCGGTCGCCTTCGCGGGCCTATACAAAAGTGCACCGTCGCCGCGTCGCGGCTCGCCACGCGGCACCCGTCGCGGGCAATCGCGCCTCGCGCCCGTTTTGCTACGTAATAATAGATTAAAGTTCTCCATCGACACGACTACATGCACAGCCGTTAAAGTTGAACTAGTGACACTGCGCAGGTAATAATCCGGTTTCCGCTACGAGGACCGCCGCACACGACACACGCGCATAGTCACGCGACGGGTGCCAGCGCGGGCACCGCGCGTGCTCCCGTTTAACGCATCGTTGGCCCTAAGGATTTTTCTTTGTTCTTTTTTGCATTCGACGTTACATCATTTTACCGGACACAAGTCATTTTATTTAAATACACCAAACTTTCCCAAACACGCAGCTTTGCTAGAGAAAGCACCAGAATGTCGAGCAGCAGGAGGAAGTGGCAAATGTCTAAAATCGTCGGGTGACTCACATCTGCTCCCGTAAAAGTTGTCTCTTGGTGAACATGACCGTTATATCTAGAATATCATGACAAAGAAGAAAGAGGAATAAAGATCAAAGAAATAAAGATAATGGTTGTGAGATTTTAGCAATGTCCGTGGATAGGGCCCACGCCTGACAGGGCTGCGGATTGGATTGTTTATTTATTTTATGACAGGTACTCTCTGCCCTTACAGTCGAAACCAACACATGCAGAGAGTTATTATTATATTACAATATAATATTTAAAAAAAAATAACACAAATCACTTACTACAAATCATTATCATTATCATTGTTGGAATGAGTAACCGCAGCCCTCGCAATCAAGAGCAACTAAAGGAGCACTGTGAGTTTTAGTCAGTAAGAGTCTGACACACTCTTTCGTTCCGCTCAGGGTGGGAGAAGTTATTTGATGATATTCCACTTAAAAAAAATTTCAATGCCCATGGATCAAGGCTCAAAGAAATTCATATCATAATCCTGGGCCGACTCAATTAAGATTTCTATCGATGTCAAGCTAAGAAGTACGCTAAAAAACATTCCACAAGTAGGTACATATTACCGTAAGAGAATGAACCACCTCACGCCCCAGCCGCCATTACAGGAGATACCGCAGGTGTCGGGAGTCGCAGAGCGATCCCCGGCCATCGTAGGCGAGGGCTTACTATTACGAACGACGAGTAATGGGTAGCTTGCCGTCCGGACATCCGGCAAAGACCGAGCCCGGGTCGTTGACGGCGCGTAGCGTTTCACGCGTGCCTCAAAATAATGTCAACAAAACCATAGGAGCCAAGCAGGGCTGATACCCGCTAAAGTCAAGGGGAATTTCTGAAAAGTCAATTGTGGTCCTAGAACGCAAAGGGCAACTGAAGGACACAGGTAAATTTTAGTTAGTAAAAGTCTGACACGCTCTCTCGAGCGGGAAAAGTCATTGGATGAATTTCTACCTCAAAACTAAAGAAAAATAAGCTGTTCGTCTCTCAGAGCCTTGTACCTACTCCAGACAATATAATTAATAAAAACAGAAGCCTCTAAAATTGGTCACAACTTTTAATTACCTATCAAAGAACCCTGTAAAACATTAAACAATAAAAAATAAACAAGGATTTTGTTTACTTACTTTCGGAACTTAGGAACCTTACAAGTCAATTTCAAAGTCTTATTTTATTACAAAACAAAACTTACATTCTAAGAAAACAAATAAACTTTTACAAAAACATAATGTAGAACGATAAATACCGTCCGTTTAATATACCATTACTTAATTGGCATTTTATTATCATAAGCAATGAAAAATAATAGTTCTGAAAGTCCGATAAGATTATCATTTTTGACATAACGAGAGACCAACCGCAAAATAAAAGAATTAAGACAAAGAAACGGGGTCGCGACGGTTATTTTCCATTAGCAGCAAGTTGCATTAATATACGTTCGCTGAATAAGACTGCAATTTAAAGTTTCGAATTCCTTTCGCTACGCAGAGTCTTAATACGAAAACTAATAATAAAGTCATATTGCAAAGCAAGATGTTAATATTGTACCTACGATAGATCAAATAAAAGAGAATAAAACTTTTGCCATACATAGCTGGCATGTTTTTTTTTCTTTTCGCCAATAGTGAATCCTAGGCCATATCTATATAAAGGACTGTATGAAAAATCAAAAGCAAAAAAATGATGTCCACCAACCGTAGCCGAACAAAGTTAGAGACTATTTGGTAGTTCGCTATTGCTTTTTATCAGGCGTTATTTTACTTAAATAAAAATACTCATTGTTTGATATTTTAAGTTTCTTATTGTTAACTATACTACACGGTTTCTCTAATGAGTTATTCTGCGTCCTTCGCTTCAGCATATAACGCCGGGAGTGGTAGAACGCGTTTAGTGTTGTAAAGAACTCGAGTGCTGAAGTTGTCTTAATTATAATATAAGAAAAACAGGAAACGCCTGACAAAAAAGTACTAGCAATGCTTTTATAGGTTATGGTTTAAAGACTTGGTTCTTTTTGCTATTGCTTTCTCGTATTGTTCACTAACTTATAACCTAGGTTTCATTTCTGGCGAAAAGAAAAAAGTAAATCATGCCAATATTTTGCATTGGCTTTTATATATATCTGTGGTACTTACTATTTATTTTTGCTCTGACCGATGCAGACTAGATTATCCAGAAGAATTTCCGAATTGATTAAAACTGAAGTGCCAGTGGGCATGGGAACTTGTTCGCAGGAAGGACGATCGAAGGAGTTGAAAGGTTCTGTAATGGTGACCACGCGCTAGAACAGGTAACTTTAGAAGTCGTCCCTCGAGGTGGACCGATGACTTGGCAAGGGCCGCGGGAATCCGCTGGATGCGAAAATCACAGAACCAATCGTTACGATACTGTAGTGAGGTCTATGTGTACAGCAATAGATGTCTACCAACAGAAATGATCACGATGATCAAGTATGCATAATGTTTATTTATTTATGTACACACAAACACTTAAAAATTAAAATAACAAATACAGATAGAAGAGTTCAAGCTTTCAAAAACTGCGAAAAAAAACCATTAAAGATGTGGAAGTTAATCAAAAACTTAGCTGAGAATAAAACAAAGTCGTGCTCTGCTCCTTCAAAATTAGTTACACAAACGGGTCCAATCACAGACATTACAGAAATATGCAATTTTTTCAATACTTTTTTTGCTTCTATAGGGTCTATTCTAGCTAACAAAATAAAAAAGGATAAAAATATAACACATACGCTGCCAAGCACTCAAACAGCAAGGTCTAGTACCTCTAACACATATGAGCTACTCCAATTATCTCCAACTACAGTAGAAGAAGTAGGAAAAATCATTGATAACCTTAATCCCAATACTAGCACAGGCTTAGACGGGATTGGATGCAAAACCATAAAATGCGTCAAAAACTTAATTATACACAAACTTACATCTAGTATCAACTATTGTCTACAAAATGGCTTCTTCCCTGATTCTCTCAAGGTAGCTAAAGTGATTCCAATTTTTAAGTCAGGAATAAAGTCCGATCCAGGCAATTATCGCCCCATATCTGTCCTCCCGATAATTTCTAAAATTTACGAGAAAATACTACATAAACGCTTAGATACTTATCTCAATGCTATTAACTTCTTCTCTAATAAACAATATGGCTTCCGAACAAAATCCAATACACTAACTGCTACAATCGATCTTGTGACCAACTTGAAAAACAATATTGATGAAAAACGCATAGCTCTCGGTATATTTGTCGACTTAAAAAAGGCATTTGATACAATTAGCCATAACCTCCTTCTCCAAAAATTGTACGATATCGGTATCAGGGAAACTGCCCTCGACATGTTTCGGTCATATCTCACTAACAGACAGCAAACTGTGCGTATTGGGGATACGCAAAGTGATAGTGAAACTTTAACCTACGGCGTACCGCAGGGCTCTATTCTTGGCCCGTTGCTGTTCATAATATACATAAACGATATACATAACCTAAATCTGACGGGTGACATAACACTTTATGCTGACGATACCAGCTTATTTCTGTTTGGCAACGATATTGAACTGATTATTGAACAAGCACAGCAAGACTTAGACACTCTCTCTGGATGGTTCCAAGGTAATTTGCTAACTGTTAATATAACTAAAACAAACTACATTATTTTCAGTGCTAAGAATAAAATAATAGGAAACCACTCAACTTTATACATAAATAACGAACCTATAAACGAAGTCAGTTCCGAAAAATATCTTGGACTCCATCTAGATAAACATCTGACGTGGCAACCACACCTAGACAAACTAAGATCTAAACTTTCCTCTGTTATGGGAGCGCTTCGAGGCATCGTTCGCTGTCTGCCAAAATCTGTTAGGTATATTATATATAATTCCATGGTAAAACCTCATATTGACTACCTAATAGAGCTGTGGGGCACTGCAGCTAAAACAAATTTAAAGCAAATCGAAACATGTCAAAATAAACTAATCAAACTACTATTTCATTACCACTACCTAACACCCACAGAAAAGATTTACAAAGAAACTAAATTAATGACACTTTCACACATATATACATATAACACATGCATATTAGTATTTAAACTACTGAACAAAGATATACACTCAAAAATTACGTTTACAAAGAAAGGACAAACACAAAAACGCATCACTAGACGAAAAAACAATATCTGCCTGAGACGACCTCGAACCAACTACGGAAGAAAAAACATACTATATGAGGGAGCAGAATTATACAACAAATTGCCTAATGACATAAAAGAGATCCAATCCTACACGTTATTCAAAAAAACCTTGAAACACCACATCTTGAAAGATTTTTCCCGTTTTAATTAAATTAAGATATAAAAAGAAAAGAGTAAATGTAAATTTCCGTAAATTAGAGTCAATAAAATATATCTATAATTAATTTAATAAACAAGCTTAAATTACCTTAAAAACAGATAAAAAAGTTAGATACAACAAAAATATGTAATTGCTATCGACTTGCCTTTAAGAAACGATACGTAATGAGTTCCTAATACAACAAATATGTATTTTTTTTTTCTTGTTACCCTCATGACATTGTAGAATTTTGTGTTTAGATAATTTAATACTTACTAGTTTATTCGAGTACCTACATTTCTCATGTCAACGTTTTAGTATTTAAGAATAACTTGTATTTCTCATATTAAGTGAATTGTATTCTTTTTGAGAAATAAATGTCTTAAACCGTAAGGTGCTGCTTATTTCAAAAGATATTTCTTCCAACAGACCTACGATAGGAGAGTTGACTGGAAGATGTGACAGAGTGGTAACAAAACTTAAAGTGGACTATAATAACTGAACGATTATAAATCATACCGCATAACAGTAAATTAATGTAAATATAAAATACATAAATTAAATTATAAGAATACATATCTAACATCACAATTTACTTATAACATATTATGATTAGTAAGTGCCATAAAACAATGAGCAGCTAAGACAAATTTAAAAAAAAGATCAATCATTTTTCTCGACCTGATAATGAATGAAAAACATTCAATTTAGTAGCAGGCATGTGTCTGCACGAGGTGTGCCAGTAACCCGGCTGACAATTTGGCACTAATGACACACATGAGTCACGGAATTAGACGCCACTGAACAACGCGAAGTGCGTCATTATTGTTACCACATTGATGACTCTGAGAAATTCATTGTTCTAAAGATACTACAGTACTCTGATAAATGCTAGGTATCTTAATACTTTTGATTTCTTGACAAGCTGTTCGAAGATCAGAGAGAGAGAGAGAGAGAGAGACAGTTAGCAAAAAAGTCAAAGCATGAAATATTCTGCAATATAATATGGAAATATTGTAAAAATCAATGATTTTTTAAAGAGTAACCGAGGATTTTTTAAATGGTTCTTTACGAAACGGCTAATTGGAACCGCGCACTAGTTTCTGACTTTGTATAAGTGCCCTTATAGGCCGATATAAGAAAAATATTTTGAATTAAATTAAAAATGCTTTTCAAAAGGTTTGCGGTAGTTTCTTCTATTTAAGAAATAACGCTCTCAAAATTGATATTGAACTAAAGAGGTTTACTGTTGATGTTGAGCTAAATAGCTATAGCAAAGTATCAAAGAATTGAGAATCTTTTTTATTTTTTAAGATTCAAGATTGTATTAGGTAAATACTAATATATTATGATCAGTTCAGTAATTCCTCATTGAAATGTGATCATTTCAAATGTGTGCATTAGATAATAATGTATGTAAATACCGTCAAAGAGAATATTTCCTTCCACAAATATTTCTTTCACTGAGTACTTCGACAATATATCTAATCTACGACGTCACAACACCCACGCCTATACACACGTCCCATTTGGCACGGCGAACGGAAAAAAGAACATATATTTTTTTTCCTACGCCACACAATTCACCTATAGGTAGTAGTACATACCTGATATTATTAGCTTTTGTTTCGTTCCGTAATGAAGACGGCGCTGATTATATTATTAGAGTAGCAATGTCTACGCTGTAATAGATTCTTTAGTTTAATTGATGGTTTTATGAATGAACTAGTTGCTGCTACCGTTTACCTGCGTGATAATAGAAAATTATCCCATGGGAACATATTAATTTGTTTATTTACTGGCTGACCCGGCGAACTTCATACCGCCTAATAGTCAATGAATGCTGTGATAACTTTTAGCTAAACTGTCGAGGATTATCGCTATTTACTGTCATTACCAGAACCAGCATAATTCATTTTAAAATGACATTTTAATTAGAGATGGCGTTGTAATCGATTTTTTTTTTTGTGAATTTTTCCATATTTTCTTACCGCGCCGTTTAAACCTTTCCGGGACTATCGCAAATATTATAAGACTGAAATTAGCCAAATCGGTCCACCCGTTCTGGAGTTTTAGCGAGACTAACGAAAAGCTATTTATTTATATTTAAATAGAATAGATTTAAATTTCTGGTACGAGTACATAGGCGGACTTGATACAACAAGGCATTCTCTACCAGTCAACATTTGGGTTGAAAAAGATAACACTGTGGTAGGTGTGCACACCTGGTCCACTTGGTGGTGTGTAGGTGTGAGTGTGCATATTCTTGGGATGAAAAGTATCCTATGTGTTATTCCAGGCCATGGTTTCATCAAAATCCCTTCAGCCGTTCGAGCGTGAAGCAATAATAATGGAAAAGTAGATAATATGATTGTAATAAGAGATTTAGATATTGTATACAACATTAGTTTTAGTATATGCGAAACCCGAAACACGTGTCTAGTATTTTTATGCAAAGAATCTATGTAAAAAAATTCATAACTATATCATGAAAAATCACAAAGTTATAAGTTTGTTATGTTACCTCGTTGTCCGCACAAATTCATGGTGACCGGGGCTATCCAGGCGACTGAGGGGTTATTTTGCTCCCGCACCCAGCTGTGCGCTGGCGCCTAATGCCCGCTATGACCTGCCGTGACCTGAATTGTACTTAGTGTCGGTGGTGTCCAACTTGTGGTCATTTTTAAATATTTTTAGGAAAAAAATTAACATGGTGTAAAAATTATTGGAATCGATTCAGTTACTGATTCTGAACAAACTATATTCTGGTTTGTCATTCTGGTACCTTGAATGCATGAGTCCCACAGCACGTGGTATGGTTTGCTCAAGCAATGGCGAATTTAATCCAATTTACAATGTAAACGAGCTAAGAAAGCAAATTGATGAACTCCTAACTTGGCAGATGCGTTTTTTTTAGAAACCAGTTGTAACTTGACATTGGCTAAATGCATAAATCGTGCTCGAAAAAAAAAATGTGCAAAAAAACGTCCCGGGTCATATACACAGGTCATGCGGACGGCGAGCGATGGGTAGCTTGCCGTCCGACCGTCCGGTAACCGTCCGCACCGAGGCCAAGTCGTCGTCGGCGCGGTGTTCCACGCGCGCCTCAAGGAGATGTCAGCAAACCGTAGGGGCCCAGCAGGGTCGAAGCCTACTAGGGCCATGGATGATGCGAAAGAGAACTCCGGGGCCCGGGAACGAAGGCAAAGAAGGAACAGGAGTGAGTTTTAGTCAGTAAAAGTCTGACACACTCTCTCGCCCCGCCCAAGGGCGGGAGATGTCATTAGATGATTTCCCACCTAAAAAAAAATCCAACAGTGTGGAAAGTCGAGCTATGAAAGATGATGATAGATTTTTCAGCCGATAGACATTAACTTCTTGAGTAGCGTAATTAGAGACACAATAGTAAGACAATGGCGCACGACCGCCGGCGTTCGTGCGGGGATCAACAGCTTACGGCATTAAGTCCGCTTCTGTACTTTTGTGTGCATAAAGAATTAATAAATAAATAGACTGAAATAATAACAATTCTTAAAGATTTCTTTTTCTCTATACCGATATGACCTCGTAAAAGCCATAAAGGTAAGATAGTCCGATAAATACAAAAATCACAGAAAACACACTTCCGAGATATTACCAGGAGTGGACGTCGACACAAATTTAATAACAAGCAAAAATAAAAGCGTTCTACCTAATCATCCGAACGTACAATCGCTGCAAGTAAAACCAGGTGATCGGTAAGGTCGTTCAAGGCAGGCGACTGCGCACGTGGGAACGTGGTCCGCTCTCTCGCAGCCGCCGCACCGCCACCGCCGCCGGCGCAACGCCACCCAAACTATTTTAGAACGGTCTGTTACCATGCTCGACAGTAGTTATATGATTTTTGTTGAGGCATTAATGATTGATGGTGCATTGAGAGGAGTAGAATTGTATTCGGTAAATTATTTTCTTTGTGTTGCAGCCTTGGTAGTTTGTGTTCGTGGCAAATATACAGTTTTTGAACTGTTATGTTTTGAACTTTGTAGTTATTCAAGGTTCAAAACCTAAACCTTCACCGCGTACATCGAAGGACTGGAACAATTTGCCTGCTGCGGTCTTCCCGTCCAACTACAATTTAGGTGTCTTCAAGGCTAGAGTGAATAGGCTCTTAATAAACTAGTGCGCCTCACCATCAATGATTGCATCGCTGCTTACCATCAGGTGGGATCGCAGTCAAGCACTGGTTTATATGAATTAAAAAAAAAAACATTACCGCCTTATGATAGACCAATGACCTATTGGAAATTGCTGAAACATTTGGATGAAATGATGACGGTTCATGGTATCATGATGGGATCTGAAGACTGGTATAAGTTCTGCTTACGCATTTAAAATGTTGATACAGATATTGCTGGTGAAGACTTTTCTTTTTTTTTAGGGTTCCGTACCTCAAAAGGAAAATACGGAACCCATATAGGATCACTTTGTTGTCCATCCGTCTGTCTGTCTGTCTGTTAAGACCCTTTATCTCGGGAACGCGTAGAGGTATCGAGTTGAAATTAAAACCATATACTCAGGTCAGCGGTTTCTTGAAGCTGTAAAAAATCAAACTTCTGAGTTAACGAAAAAAAAAGATACGCACTGAGGGTTCCGTACAAACTTACTTATGAAAACAGTTCAATTCCCGAATTGAGTTACGAAGATTTTTCCGTAACTAAAAATCTACAGTTTTGACAGACAGACGGACAGCAAAGTGATCCTGTAAGGGTTCCGTTTTTTTCCTTTTGAGGTACGGAACCCTAAAAAAATAATTTAAAAAAGTATTCTAAATCTACAGCACTTGCAAATAACTACCCGCATATGTTCCAAAAAAACATTACGGCTTATGACTGATATGAATTACAACTTATTTAGACAGAAGCCACAGAGACTATTATAAACCTAGAAGCCAAGCTTGCTAATGATAAATGATATTTATTTTGCAAATAGGTTTTTAAAAACACTTTTACTCGTCAATTTAAACTTGATGAAGCCGGTGTTTCCTAGCTGACTGAGAAGAAACACCGGAACAAACTCAGGGGTCAAAGTCTCTTTTAAAGTCAGTAAATATGTAATGGTTAAATCACATGAGAACCATGCAGATTTGTCTGAGATGGTCTTTTGAAGAAAGAACCATACAGATTTGAGTGTACATGTCCAGTCAGTGCAAGCATTTGTCAATATTCGCAAAGCTCAACTCAGGACTACTAAGGAGCTCAACGACTTGACGAACAATACCAAAGAAAGGACATTTGGGTAGGCCGAAGAAAATACTCGAATTGCCAGACATACGTTAAAATAACTGAAAAGAAAAGGAAAAAAAGCAATCTACAGATCCCTCACATTCACAATTCACATTAATCTTGTTAACATCCATCTCGAAACTGAAATATTTCACAAAACTTTTCTTTCGCAAGAGTTAGTTATGTTAGTTGTATTAAAAGGTAAACGTAATTAAAATATCATGATATACCTGTCATCTTCATTGACTGAAACGATGACTAAAGCCTACTACCACGGACGCATAGCTTCATAGACGCGTATTCGTCATTATAAGCTCACAGCTTACAAACAAAACTTTCGACTAAGCGGTAACGACTCGACGCCGATGGTACGACGTTGCCGCAGAGTTTCATAGCTTTGTATGTACCTCAGCTGTGCTGGCGTACTCCAAGCGTATAAGGACGGATACGCGTCTATGAGGCTATGCGTCCGTAGTCAGTAGGCCTAAATTCGTAGGCGATAAATGCAATGGATCGTCATGATTTGTGGTGCAAGTACCTACGCTTATATGTTGTGTTATAAAGTAACTAGCTACAATCTAATATCTATTTAAAAGGTTGGGTTTTCATGCCAGGCCAAATGCGTCATAATACTTAAACAGTACTAGCTTCTGCCAGCGGCTTCGCCCGCGTAAAAGTAGGTTTCTCCATTCAAACTTCCAAACCCCGTTTTACCGGTGGAGTTTCGTAAAATCCGTTCTTAGTGAATGTCTACACCCTATAAGGAACCTACCTGCCAACTTTTAAGTTTGTAGGTGTTATAGTTTCTGATATTTTGTGATTAATCAGTGAGTGGTAATTCGCTTTTATATATACATTGATTTACTCTATAAAATATTAGAAACTAAACTTTTCATCGGGTACTAATTAACTGAAAATCTATAAACAGTAATTACTCTGATACCAAATATAGACCTAAATAATTTACCTTTGTTATTATTTGACGAAGCTCTAGGCTATTTCGAGACCAAACCGAAACCAATTTTGAATGTAAGCTATTAAAGCCCGTTGTACAGTATGAAGATAATGATATAAATGAATTATAGCTTTAAACCTCGTCAATTGCATAAATGACATTGACCGTGTTTGGACCACAATTTGGACCAAATCCTGCCCAGACGTGGGAGTACCCCTACTTCCAAACGGTGTCTTACAATAATTAAAATAAAAAAAATATATACATTCGGACCCATTTGTCCGTTAGTTTTAGATACACGGTTTTCTCTCGCAATAATAACAATTAGTTAAGATTTAGTTTAGACTCTCTTAGCTGCATTTAAACAGATTTATGCAAATTGAGAATTGTATTTAAAGAGAAAAGAGAGCTGAAACGCGTTTAAATTGTTATGAATAGGTAACTAAAAATAATCCCTATACTTGACGTATAGGCATGACCCCTTGTTCGACTTCTTTTCCAACAAGACTTCTCCGATATGAAAAGAGCTTTGGTCAATAGACGCGTACTAACAAAACTCTGTGTTAGTTCTGGATAGTACTTAATCGCTTAAATCTCCCATATATGGATGGTCAATGTCCTTTGAACCTAACATTTAGACTGGCGACCATCATTATTCTTTGCCCGTACTGCAATTTATGTATTAGAATTTGGTAAACATGTCCACTTCCCTATATTTCTCTATTACTAGATAACTCAGTAGTGCCCCCTTTCTAGCTATACAACCTTTTCCATACAATCCTCGGTAGACTGACGATTTACACAGTCGTTTGCTGGATGCCATGCGCCTCATGATTTACAAAAACAAGCATAGAAATCTCCTATCAAACTATTTTTTATTTACACAATATCTTCGTAGTTCTTTCCCCAGCAGTGGGACAATACGGGTTAGCTATAACAATAATATAATAATATCTTTGTAGCATTTAAGTACAGGATTCGTCTTTAAAGCTAAAAGAGAACAATGATCCTAACTCGCATGTACAAGCCAGCATTCATCAATTCGACTGTTTCACAACTTATTTCGCAATTGACTTCGAAACTCTGCCACAAATAAATGTTTCAACATTTGATTTCAGATTTCGAGATAATTATAATTTTGGGACTATACGTGGGACACTCAGAAAGTTTTGAGAAACTAAAAACCAATTTCTATGAATAAAATATTTTTATTAAATCTTTTCAAAGAACTCTCCACCAGCCTCTATACAAAGTTTCATGCGTCTGAACCAATTTTCGAAACATTTTTTCCAGTACGCCGCAGTCACCTCTTCCACGGCCTTCTCGAACGCTGCTAGCGCGTCTTCCGGCGATGAAAACTGTATCCCTTTCAGCAGATTTTTTGTATTAGGGAATAGGCTTTAAGGAGGGTGCCCCAAGACTCTGACCGGCGTGGTGTCCAGGAAGTCCCTCGTTTTGAGCGCGGATTGCGCAGGCGCGTTGTCATGGTGAAGCAGTACCCCGCGGAGCCTAGTGTTCGGTCGCTTGTCGCTCATTGCAGACCAAAACAAAAAAAAAAGTGGCAGGCATTTTATGGTAGGTATACCATTCGGCGTTGATGCTGCTTTGGTCTCGTAATAGAATTGAAATCAGATACCCCGTCAAAGTAAAGAAATTAGCGATCAAAATTTTCCCTGCGCTTCTCGATCGCTTCACTCTCGTAGGCGTTGGTTCGATTTGAAACAGCCAAACTGTCGACTGACGCTTTGTTTCTGGATCGTATTGATAAATCCAGAATTCGTCATCTGTCACAATATCGTAAACGCGCCGAGACGCTTCAAATTTTTTAATCTTATCACGGCACCACTCCACACGGGCCTGCTTCTGAGCTTTGGTGAGGTTGTGCGACACCCAGCGGCAAACTATTCTCCTCACGCGAAGGTGCTCGTGTAGAATCTTGTGAACGCTTCCCGAACCAATCTGCAGTCTAGGCTGAATCTCTTCGTATGTAATTCGCCTGTTTTCTTAAATTTTTTTTTTTTACTGCCAGCACACTTTCTTGAGTGACAGCCGTCGTAGGACGACCACTCCTTCTTTCATTCCCCAAAGTAAGGCGACCGCGCTTGAACTCGCTATACCAGCGGTAGATGATTAGAGACACTCGTAGACCCCAGAGACAGTGTCAAACTATTACTGACTAAAACCGACCTGTATTCGTTCAGTTTGACAAAAATCTAAATTTCCGTAAACATATCGAGTTACTGAGCACACGAGTGCGTAAATCTATCTTTATATATAAAAGCGAAATACCACTCACTGATTAATCACGAAATCGCAAAAACTATAACATCTACAAACTTAAAATTAGGCTGGTAAGTTCCTTATAGGGTGTAGACATCCGCTAAGAACGGATTTTATGAAACTTCACCCTTAAGGGGGTAAAACGGGGGTTGGAAGTTTGTATGGAGAAACCTATTATTACGCGAGCAAAGCCGCTGTCAGAACCTAGTTAACGTACGTTTTTAAGAACCTACGTCACATAGCCGATAATAAGTTAATTAAACAGGTTTATTTGGCTTTGGATCAATCTGTTCTCACCTTCTGTATTACTGGAGTGGAACTGCAAATACCATCTTACTTCCTATAGAATGTGCTCAAAAAGCAATTCTAAAGTTTGCAACCTTCCGCCGTTTTAGGTTTCCCACACACAGCATGTAAAATACTAACAGTACGTCAACTATTTATATTGTTAATACCTAAATTGAAATAAAAGTATCTTGTGATTGTAAATGTTTTGTTTTTTGCATTTAGTCATTTCCTCGCTGAGGTGGGATGAAAACTTACGTGTTGCACACGAGTGCAAAGATTTTTCACCTCGTGCTCTTTTGATTCTCTCGCTAACACTTAGGATTCAAATTTTTACATATCATTCTAATTATAAATTGCACACCGTACTTTATCAGCACTTTGAGCTTCCTTTTGATCCAGTACCTTCAACCAGGAGAAGGAAAGATTTGGTTTACACTAAACCACAGACGAGACATGCATTTGCTAGTATGCATATGATTGTAGGTTTAGTTTGTAAGTTATTATTCTTTAATTTCTGTGTACACTATTGCACACTATTGCACACGGGTGATAGACTATCAATACAGAGTGATAGTCTTGTAAGTGATGACCCGAAACACAGGTTTTATAAACCTAGCTCGGGCAACTCGCTAATTATACATAATTCTACGTTAAAATAAATTTTCCTTTAGTCCCTAAATATTGATAAGTTAATTATAGTTATTCCTTGGGCACTAGTATAATTATTTGTTTAAGATTTACTTGCGGCTGTTACATGTAACAATATTGTGTAAAAGATTAAATAAAATTTATTATTATTAGTTACCCTTTCCGTTCCAGGGACACGTTAACACTTTCGCGCAACCCGCAAACTAGTATTAAAGTACCTAAAATATCTAAGTATGCTGTTTCTGCAATAGGAAATTGCCGTTTAAGATCACAAGACAACATAATCATATCTTCTCACTATTGATACTTTGCAAATCTTTATGGGTTAAAGGCATAAAGGTCTACGCAGAACGGGACGGCATGGTAAAGGATTTTGTCGCCAGTCAGCGCACACTAGCCGCTTAGATATCGCGGCATTTAAGCACCTTGCCGCGGCATTTAAGCGCCTTGCCGCGGCATTTAAGCGCCTTGCCGCGGCATTTAAGCGCCTTGCCGCGGCATTTAAGCGCCTTGCCGCGGCGTGCCGCGTCAAATCGAAGTATGCCACGGCAGGTTCTGCTACTCGATACACATTTTAGTCGTAAGTAGCTGACATCTTTTGGCATGTCGTTGCTTACCGCAGCGCGCCAAGGCATCCCGCTGCGAGAGCCAGTGACGCGTCTTTCAATGCCGTGCGATGATATCCCTTTTGATGCCACGGGAACATTTTAAAGTATAGGAATTTTATCGTATTTCTATTCCGATATGTTTCAATGTCCATTGGTAAAAAAATAAATCCTTTGCCATGCCGTCCCGGTCCGCGTAGGACTTTAATGTAATTATAGTGAAATGCTAGGCCATCAACTTGTCATAGTCAAACTGTTGTAGTAAAATGTCTCCAATATTGATATTGGAGACATTTTACTACTGTCCAATGCAGCGTCCATACCACAGGCATTGAACGAAATGGTAAGCAAACCAGTAATGTACATATATATGTGATCTTTAACTTTATTGAACGTACAGTCACGAGATATGTACCTTATCACTTTTTTAATCAATCGTAACTTCTGCTATCCAATAAATAAGTTCATGACAATTATTCTTAATTACTTACCTAATAACTGAGGAGTATAATCAGCCTCTCTGCTTAGCGTTTGTGGACTACGAGAAAGCCTTTGATTCGATTGAAACTTGGACTGTACTGCAGTCTCTCCAACGGTGCCAAATTGACTATCGGTATATCGAAGTGCTGAAGTGTTTGTACAAAAACGCCACTATGTCAGTCCGACTACAAGACCAGACCTCGAAACCTATCCTCTTGCAGCGGGGTGTGAGGCAGGGAGACGTTATTTCTCCGAAACTGTTCACGGCAGCAATGGAGGATGTCTTCAAGGTTTTGGAATGGAGAGGGCTAGGCATTAATGTCAATGGCGAGTACATCACTCACCTTCGGTTTGCCGACGACATAGTAGTCATGGCTGAGACTACGGAGGAGCTCAGTACAATGCTTGGTGACCTCAGTAGAGCTTCCGAAAGAGTGGGACTTAAAATGAACATGGACAAAACCAAAGTCATGGTAAACAGCCATGTAGCACCCACTCCTATCAAGGTCGGGGACTCTACACTCGAAGTTGTAGACGACTACGTTTACCTGGGACAGACGGTCCAGTTGGGAAGGTCTAACTTCGAGAAAGAGATCAATCGTCGAATCCGACTCGGCTGGGCAGCGTTCGGGAAGCTGCGCGGTATCTTCTCGTCCAATATACCACAGTGTCTCAAGACGAAAGTCTATGACCAGTGCGTGTTGCCAGTGATGACATATGGCTCCGAAACGTGGTCGCTTACAATGGGCCTCATTAGAAGGCTTAAAGTCACCCAAAGGGCAACGGAGAGGGCTATGCTCGGAGTTTCCTTGCGTGATCGAATCAGGAATGAGGATATCCGGATATCAGGAGAACCAAGGTTGCCAACATAGCACGAAGAATCGCCAAACTAAAGTGGCAATGGGCAGGGCACATTGCTCGCAGAACAGATGGCCGTTGGGGCCGAAAGGTTCTGGAATGGCGACCACGTACCGGAAGACGTAGCGTTGGAAGGCCTCCTACAAGGTGGACCGATGACTTGGTAACGGTTGCGGGAGTCCGATGGATGCGAGACGCACAGGACCGTTCGCTGTGGCGACGCTTGGGGGAGGCCTATGTCCAGCAGTGGACGTCTTTCGGCTGAAATGATGATGATGATGACTTACCTAAACCGTGAAATACGTAATTTAGAACCAATTTCAGTATACATATAATATTTCTTGAATGACAGAAGTTAAGATAGACAGAAAATGTGACAATGTATATAGCATAAGCATAGCATAATCAGTCTTTTTAATGTTCCCACTGTTGGGACTCAAGCCTCCTCTCTAGAAGAGGGAATGGGCTGTAATCCACCACGCGGGCCCAGTGCGGTTTGGTGAAAGTCACATGTCTTCAAATTTTTTGGTTCTACGGCATGCCTGTTTCCTCACGATGTTTTCCTTCACCGTTTTGAGAGCAGTAATGCGCCTGGCTGGGTTTGAACCCGCGACCTACAACTCGTAAGACGGGGCCGTTACCACTCGGCCACCACTGCACTGACTATGTATATAATTATCTCATTGCTTGTGACTGTACCTCTTTATATGTAGGAACTATTACATTCACTATAATACTGGCAAGTAGCTGAACTATCCTAGTTGTGGAATATTAAACTCTGTACTTGTATCATTATAGATAGTAAAGCCTTCAATCAAGCTGGTTCAGTGATAACTGGTCCAGAATGGACTATCAGCGATCTTTACGTGAATTTGATAATTAAAATGCAGGTTACAGGTAAAAAGGATGTCACTTCAAGACTGTCTTGTGACCTTTTAATTAAAAACTAAACACTGTTTTTTTTTTAATCATCCAATGACATCTCCTGCCCTTGGGCGGGGCAGGAGGGCGTGTCAATCTTTTACCGACTAAAACTCACTCCTATTCCTTCTTTACCCTCGTTCCAGGGCCCCGGGGTTCTCTTTCGCACCACCCATGGCACCAGTAGGCTTCGACCCTGCTGGGCCCCTACGGTTGTTGACATCTCCTTGAGGTGAAACATTGCTTAGTTACTTATCTTAGGAGCTTTAGTTACTTTTTTATATAATATTTTTGCTGTATGTAAAAATCAAGAATTCAAGATTCCCTTCTACTATCTCTTATGCTTCCTCATATTAATTTTGAAAGTAATTTCAAAATATATTGTATGTATTATATTATTAACAAAAGTCATATATAGCTATAATATCGTTTGAATTTATTACCTACAAGCGATTAAAGTATCGGCCCTCAGAAAATATTAACATCAATGAACAACTAAAAGCTGTAAACTTCAAACTTTAAGAAGTATTTTAAGGCCAATCAAAGCAAAACATTTAAGCATAGGTTAGTATAATATTTCGCAAGCATTCGCTCCAACATTCACTGATTGATCAAGTCGTTCTACTACACTGTAGCAACAGGCTAGGAACACGTGTCTCGCCACAACACCTATTAATTTTAACTTCATAGTACCACTAGCTCCTGCATGCGGCATCGTCCACGTTAATAGTATTTTGTTATCCCAAAGGTATGTCATCGTTATCTAATAACAAATTCAGGCTGTGGATACTTCCAAAGCTCGACTTTGTTTACAGCTGACTAAAGGCAAAAAAATACAAGTCCACTGAGTGATACAAGTGATGACAATATACGGTCCTAAAGCGTAGTCGTTCACAATGCCCCTCATCAGACAGCTTAAAGACACCCAAAGAATAATGGAGACGGCTATGCTCGGAGCTTCCTTGCTTGATAGAAGATATTCACAGAAGAATCAAAGTTACGGATATAGCCCTAGGAATCATTAAACTTAAGTGGCAGTTGGGAGGGCACTTTACTCGCAAAATAGATGCTCGATGAGGCAGAAGACGCAGCGTTGGAAGGCCTCCCAAGGTGGATCGAAGGATCGCAGGAATCTGATAGCTGCGAGACAGACACAAGACCGGTGTTGTGTGTGTCTCGCAGCCGACCGTGGTGTCTAATGACCGGTCATTGAACGCCTTTCGACTGAAAATATGGTGACGATGTGCATAGGTCTCTATTTTCTTGGGTCAATGTGCCTCATACAGGTTCTATCTGAGAGAAACATACTAGTGGGATAAAAAGTATTCTATGTTCTAACCCTAAGGCATTAGTTTTAAACGATTCCATTTAATTGTTAAAGCGTGAAAACGTATCATACAGACACGCTTTTGCATTTATAATATTATGGACCTAAATCCAGTTTATCTTATTAAACTGTTCAAAAATGTGCTACAACGTCGAGTATGCACGTAAATGCAGCTTAGAAATCTAGAAGTGTGCTAAATAGTTGATTATGGTATTATTATCTTTTGATTTCTTATTTCATTATTCATAGGCTCACGTTTGACTGCAATCTGACCTGGATGGTAAACGATGATATGATCAACGATGGAGCACGCCTGCTTAGAATTAATCTTTTTACTCTTAACTTAAATTCCTCCAGGACCTTGTAACAATCAGGAAACGGACTCTGCGAGGGAATTGCACTCCTTAACTGTAACCAAAGTGAATGTGTTCCCAAAACGTTTTGTGCTTGAGTGGGATATCCAGCATGTACCGGTGCTGCATCACTGTTCGTCTAGTGGTCCGATGATGGAATGGACGTCGTGAATTTAATATACTTTTGCTACTTTGGTGTAATAATTCCAGATATCATAGAACTTATTAGGTAATTGTTTAGTTAAACTTATAATTCGTAGGTAAGTATCATCTGCTTCCACTATGAATTTAACTGTGTGCCTGACAGACTCGTAAGGTATTACAAAGTCACCCTGTTACATTAAACAGTTGCACTTATATCATCCATATTCGATTTTTTTGTGCCACAATTTTCAATATTGCAAAGCGTCATTTGACGTGTTTATAATTTCAATAAGGATGTAGTGTGGCGGAACGTGGGATGACACTTTTATTATAATGTACGAGTACTAAGAAAAAAATATGATAACACTCTTCTTTGCAAATTGCACATCATTATAACACGCATTTCTACCTCCAAGCATTCAAGTTTGATCACATTGCGTGGCATGATCGGGCAATTGATTACATTATACGTCACTAGCCGGCAATGTAATGCAACCTACATGTGAGCTGGTTGCAGTTGGAAACGTAACCAGACACTGGGACCATCAATAAAAGTAACAATACACAGTAATTAAATGACATGAAAAAAAAAATAGTACAAGGTTATTTAATTAGAACTGCGATTACTTGTCATAACATTGTGTTACAATAAAACTGATCTGATTAAAATAGATATCATAAATTTTTTCCAAATTGGACAAATTGTCATCGTCCCATATTTTTAAATTTTAATTGTTGGTTGTGCACAAGTTCTTCTATTTTAATAAAATTACGAGTATCGTTTTGGCTACTGTTACCATTTGCTAACGAAATCTCCACATTTATCATTTCATTACTTGAAGTCTTGTGTTGAAAAACTTCTGTTGAAACAGTAGAATTGTCCATTTCAGTTGTATTTTCAAGTCTAATTGTTTCATTTTCAAATGTCTTTTTTTCCGCCTGCATATTATAGTCCATATTATTTGCTGTTTGAAGGCTGTTAAGATTCGTTTTGGATTGTTTCGGATCGCTTGTGTTATTTGGTTCTTTTAAAATGTCCCCTTTTCCTATGTCTTTGGCTTTTGTGTCAGAATAATTATAAATTAATTTAGTTTGGTTATAAAATATCACTACCGGTTTATATACATCTTTGCAAGACATTACTGTGGACTTGTTGTATGCAACGTCACGTTTTGTGATATTAACAAGGTCGACAATATTTGCTTGTGTCACGTTATTTTTTACTTCAGTTTCTGCTATTACATGATCTTCGGATACATTAACAGTGACAGAGTCGTTCGGCATTACACTTATAATAATATGTTTAGCTAGTTTAATTCTTTTAAACCGATCATTATTTTTTGTCTTCATGGACATACTGCATTTGGGTGTATCTGAATGATTTCTATTTTCTGTGGTGTTGATTTTTTCTTCTGATATCGCTTCTTTAGAACCTATTTTAATTTCGATATTGAACTTACCACTGGCATCTAGAATTTTTAAAACAATAGAATTCAGATCACCTTCCCGTTCATCATCACTAACGGATCTTTTACACACAAGTGTGTCTCCTTGTGTGGCGTTTTTGGATAGTATTGGTGTTGAAGATTTATTCTGGACTTCGGTTACATTTGAAATAATATTATCTTGTGGATTTCGTTTTGCTTCATTAATGGGTGGTGAAGTCTCGGGGTTCGAAGGCCAAACTGGAGGCACGACTGTTTTTGGGGGTGTATTTAAATCGTTCTTTTTTATTCTGGGAGGCAGTTTTTGTACATAAGCGTCACTATGCCATACTCTTCTCTGATCTTTTTCTTTCTGAAAGTATGCATAAGGATTTTACGTTTTTTTTCCTTCTCAAAATGTTTTTAATAAAAATAGTATGTAGATAAAAAAAAAATACAAGTTTCTACAAAGTGGATTGTTCAATACAGGCAAGTTTTGCCTAAAAGGGTACTTTAAATACTAAATCTACGATGCAGTTGTGAAAGAAAGTTATTATTATTATTGCTTTTGTTTAGTTTATACGTCCTACTGCTGGGTAAAGGCCAAATCCTTTTACAAATTTGTTGACGCACCACCTCGTATTAATAATTAAGCATAATAAATAAATTTATCAGTCGATTCTGTCAATCAGTCAAAACTCACACCAGTAAAAAAAAACTTATTTTGTATTTTACGTTTGTAGATATTTTTGCGACTGTTTAAAAAAAAACATTAGTTGTAGTTTTCCTTGCTATCGGCAAAGAAAGTAATGTAATTAAAAAACCGCGTTTTAACTTTTAACTGTGATGAAAATCTTTTGAGTATAAAATATACTAGCTTTTGCCGGTGGCTTCGCTCCCGTCAACTGACTACCTACCCTACCCTACTCTTCCATACTCTACCCTACTCTGCCCTACTCTACCCTACTCTACCCTACTCTACCCTACTCTACCCTACTCTACCCTACTCTACCCTAATCTACCCTACTCTACCCTACTCTACCCTACTCTACCCTACTCTACCCTACTCTACCCTACTCTACCCTACTCTACCCTACTCTACCCTACTCTACCCTACTCTACCCTACTCTACCCTACTCTACCCTACTCTACCCTACTCTACCCTACTCTACCCTACTCTACCCTACTCTACCCTACTCTACCCTACTCTACCCTACTCTACCCTACTCTACCCTACTCTACCCTACTCTACCCTACTCTACCCTACTCTACCCTACTCTACCCTACTCTACCCTACTCTACCCTACTCTACCCTACTCTACCCTACTCTACCCTACTCTACCCTACTCTACCCTACTCTACCCTACTCCACCCTACTCTCTAAGTTACTCTTGAATTTATAATATTAGTATGATAAGGATTCCTTACCGCTTTTTCTTGCTTTTCTTGCTCTTCGTTGCGCTCTACTGATACATTTTCAGATTCCAGTGGCGGTGGATTAACTGTTCTTATGAGATGGATCATGACTCCGAACAGAATAAGTGTGATGATGATGCCAAGTAATAATATTATTTTAAGCCGCATACTAGGGAAGTAAGATATATATTTAGTAACTATTACGGGTTTCTACTATAGGCACATATCGCACCTTTAATTCCAATTCGTCCGATTATAATTTAGGTGTCTTCAAGGCTAGAGCGAATAGGCTCTAAATATACTAGTGTGCCTCACCATCAACGATTGCATCACTGTTTACCATCAGGTGGGATCGCAGTCAAGCACCAGTTTATATCAATAATAAAAAAAATACTATAAGACTATGAACAAAAATATTCAATTTTTTTTTTACCACCGTCTAGTTCAAACTCGAAGAACCTATTGTTTCCACTGATTTAGGTGTCATTTGGGCCTCATAAATTCAGCCTACTTTTGAATAATGCAACATTTACGCACTGGTCAAATCTTATATGTCTCTCCTGAACAAATCATACATTTTAGTTTAGTGCTATTAGAATGAGAGTGCGATATATTCCAAACCAGACCCAAGTCTATCCGTGTACTAATTTTATCCAAACCCGTTCAGTTATTGTGACATGATCGAGTAATAAACTTCTGGACTTTCACATTTATAAATCGAATACTATAATAAATGAAAACAGTGAGTGTGAGTTTTTGTATGGCTGGATTATGGAAACCCACCGTCGCCGTGGAAAATCACGTGCAAAAGTCACAGTTTTTTCATAACCATGTTGGGTTCTGCTTCTTGTGTAGTGGTGTTGAGAACTACTAAGATGTAAAGGGGAATGAAACTTTTGCCATACCTAACTGCATATAATTTTTTTTCTTTTCGCCAAAAGTGAAACCTAGCCATATCTTAAAGGACTGTATGAGAAATCAATAGCTAAAAGAATTATGTCTACCAACCGCAACCAAACGCAGTTAGAGACTATTTAGTAGATTGCTATTGGTTTTATCAGGCTTTATTTTTGTTTAATAAAAATACTCCATGTCTAAGTGTCTAAACACACTATGCCGAAGGTACGCGACGGAAGTCCCGCGGCTGATTTTACGTTCCGATGTATTCGGCTGACATGACACACCATAAGTGCCGAACTTACGCAGCTGAAATTCAGATGCGTAACTTTGTGTACATCAAGGATTTTCTATACCCTACGGATAAACTGGATTGATTACAAAGCAATATTACAAACTCTAAACTGTACTTTATTCCCATTGACTTTAAGTTCATACGTTCCATTGACAAGCAAGGGGAAAAATTTACCGAGCAAGACAACAATAAAGAAACTAGGGTAACCATAAATTTACTAATTTAATTGTTATTAGTTTTGTCACTGTAGCATTTTATATAAATGATGCTAAAGATTTTTATATATCGACGTTAAAGCACCAATAACTCCTAACTATCTGTGAAACCTGAAAAGATAGTTTAATTTATTGAGAAGTCAAAAATTGGCAATTAATTAATTTATTGAGGATAATAATAACATCTGGTTTAGTTATTATACTGCTTTAATATATTTTATATTTGTTTCTCTAACCACTAATTGTGTTTATATAACTAAACCAGAAGTTATTATTCCTATGTCTAGCAGGTAATCATTTAATAGACACGTTGGTTTAATTAGGAGGTATTTCCACATTTTAATTTAATGCAGTTTTAACAAAAAAATCACTTCGGAGAATTTACTAAAACATACGGAAAAACACTTAAATTCATAGCGGTAAATTAGATTTTCTCGAAAAATATTTTTAGGAGGTATTGGTACTTCACGGTCGATATACAGGGTGTTTGGTGCATCGTGTGCCAAATTGAAATGGTCGACGGGAAGGGTCATCTGCTATGATTTCAGACCCCTAAAAACTTCTCATGCCCTGTGGATTTTTTTTCATCGACTTTTTATTGTTTTATGAAAATAAGACCCAAATATTTCATTCAAATACAAATTTAAAAAAATATATAAGTCGTAGACTCTGAATTTTAATTTTATTTAGATGTGTATTGTATTAAAGTACTTTTAAATTTAAAGGAGGAAATACGATTTCGTACAACAACTGTCGAAATACGAATCAGATGTTGGGCCTGCATTTACAACAGAGGCCAACAATTTGGGCAGGATTTGTAAAAATTATGAAATAAATGTTAAAAATGCAATTGCATTTTTTTTATTTCTACTAAAACCCACGAAAAGAGAGATAGAGACAGATTTTACCTTATAAGAGTGAGATAACATTTTTAATAGGTTTTTCAGGTATAATTTAAGCA
The DNA here is from genome assembly GCA_905147345.3 of Mythimna impura. Classification (NCBI taxonomy): domain Eukaryota; kingdom Metazoa; phylum Arthropoda; class Insecta; order Lepidoptera; family Noctuidae; genus Mythimna; species Mythimna impura. Next base: position 3,345,440 of record LR990344.1, read on the forward strand.
AAAATATTTTTTAAATCATAATTATGAATATTAGTCTTATGTGACTCGATTCACAATTCTAGCGAATTCACAAAGTTATAAAAAGATTTTATGGCATGTGGCTCATCACTAGCAAGAGGATAAACTAGAGAATTTTTGAGGAAATTGGAAGATTCCGATCGCTTTTTGTTTTTTTTTATAGCCATGTAAATAGGTAGCTGTAACATGAACAGCTTTAATTTAAGTCCAACACTTTGCAAGTTAATTTAAAAAAAACTGTAATTAGAGTTATACCGCGTCCTTCACTTCCGCATATATCGCCGGGTATGTTAGTGGGGCACCTAGTATTGCAAAGAACTGTATACGTAACGTCGTAACGTCTATTATAAGAAAAATAGGTAACGCCTGACAAAAAGATACTAGCAAATCTATAGGTATCTTCGTTCGGTTACGGTTTAAAGACTTGGTTCTTTTTCCTATTGATTTCACGTATTGTCCTCTAACATATAACTTAGGTTTCGTTTCTGGCGAAAAGAAAAAAATAAATCATGCCAATAGTTTGCATTGGCTTTTGAAACCTGTAACAGGTTTAAGTAATGCTTTGCCAAAATTTCATGGAGTTATCAGAAAATTATTTGGCACTAGCTTCTGCCAGAGGCTTCGCCTGCGTGAAAATAGGTTTCTCCATACAAAATTTGGACCACCGTTCCATCCCTTCAGAGCGTGAATTTTGGAAAATCCTCTCTTAGTGTTCGCTTGCGTTCCTAGTCCCAGTAGTTTCAGCTGTCCGTTGATATGTCAGTCAGTAAGTTTCTCCTTTTATATATATAATATAACAGGGGACAGCAGAAGTTCGAAGAGTATAATAATAATAATAATAACCCCATCGCCGTATCTCTACGTTGACGTCGTGGTGGGGCTTGCGTGCTCCAATATACCCTAGGTCTGTATCGGTGAAGTTTGCTTTGCCGTAATATGCCTAGGGTGAGGGGCCAGACTAAGAGATATACAATCCGCAGTGCAGTTTTGTGGCGAACTGTTGGGCATTAGCGACCCCACGGACCCGATCTCCCGGGAGAATTCTTGTTCTTCATCTCCGGCTTGCCTTTATTGGCCGGCCGTAGTGAACACTGACGAGGAACTGAGCTCCCACCTCTCTCTTGCCTTTATTGGCTGGCTTGAGTGGAGATTCACAAGAGCAAACGTGCTCGGGAAAAGATGTATAATCCAGTAAGGTGCTGGTAGGGATCTTGACCGTACTTCCGGGATTGTCCTGATAGCCGTGGTATACCTCTCCACTCCTCAAGCACCTCAGAATATGTTGCCCTCTTGTTGCTACGTCACTTCGTGCTAGCGGCCGTTTTTTGGGGGCCCATTTATTGAGTGTGCAAGGAACCCCCCTGCCTTTTTTCGATGGATATTAATAACGTTGTTCAGGCAGGGGCCATAGTCTTAACATAGTTCCATGTTACCAGTCCACTTAAGACTCCAAAAACCATAGCCCTATTATCTTTGTTCTCCATATGTCGCAATAGTTTTTCAACAACCGGGGGTTGTCCTTGGGTGCACTAGCATAGCGCGTACAGGGATAATCGTCGGTTGGTATCATGTTCCATTATAATTATCTAGAGTAATTAGATAGTGTGTAATAACAATTCTCCAGAAATTACAAAAATTGCTAATTGTGATGTGGTGCAATCATACATTTATCTGGGAGCATTAATTACGAACAACGGTGGATGTATCGACGAAGTGAAGAGGCGTATGGCAATTTCCAGGTCTGCGATGGATAAGTTGAGGAAAATATGGAGGAATCGCAACATATATAGAGCCACAAAAATCCGGCTAGTTCGGGCACTTGTATTCCCCATATTCTTGTACGCCGCAGAAACGTGGACCTTATGGGAAATAGAGAAGAAGATAGACGCCCTAGAGATGTGGTGCTGGAGGAGAATGCTTGGAGTATCGTGGACTGAATTCCGTACCAACGAGTCTAAACTTCGAGAACTCGGCATCAAGCAGCGTTTATCATCTTTGGTACAGTCTCGTATTCTCACGAGCGACTTGTGGTCCAGGGAAAGGTTGAGGGTACCAGGCCACGAGGAAGATCGCCTATGAGGTGGACTGACCAGATTAAAGCGGCAGTAAATGGCTTATCATCACTGCACGACTGCACGAGGAAGGCGGCCATCAGAGAGGAGTGGCGGCGTGTTGTGAAGCTTGCCACCAACACTTGAAGTGATGACCAGGACCACTCTGTCAAGAGTGATACCGACTAAGAAGGAAGGAATGTCTCCGGAACCATTGTCAAAGGTGATGCTCTCGAGATTACTTGTGATTTTTAAAGAATACGTTTCGTCATCATCATCCACAGCTCAATTTTACCGATTGCTGGGTAGAGCCCTCTCTTTTCATGTGCCAACTCATAAATGCTATACTCCCGTCTGCCCTCATGCAAGTCTTACCAGCTATGGCAACTATATCGGCTTCCTATTTCGCTATCAGACGACCAACACACCTATCAGTTTTAGGACGTCTGGTACGGTTGGCGCAGTGGTTAAGCAATTGGCTGATGCGCTGCATGCCGTGGGTTCTATTCCCGTACTTGGAAATTGTTATTTATTTGTATCTATAAATATTGAATACTGGCTTCGTCCGCGTGAATGTTGATTATTGCAGACGCCAAGTCAAAGTTGAAAACGAATAAAAAGTAGTCTATATCGATCCTTGGAGTTCAAGCTTCCTCCGAACCAAATCTTATCGAAATCGGTTCAGTAGATCGTTAAAGTGCAACAGACAGACAGAGTTACTTTCACATTTATAATTTTATTAGTATGGATTTGATAGTAGTTCCGGGTCTAGTTGTCTTGTGTATGTGACTTCAATTGTTTGTGAACGCATCCACAATACAGCAGTTATACCAAATAAAGTGAATCGTTCTAAAAAAAAATGCTGGTTAGTTAGGACGCTCAGTAAGCTAAGAAAAGGGTAACACTTATTTTTGAGGTGGCATATCATCCAATATCTTTTTCCGCTCCAGGGTGGAACACGAAGCCGTGCCAGAATTTTGCTCACTAAATTCCACCTGTGTCTTTCAGTTACCCTTTGCGTTTCAAACCCGCGATCATTCTTTCAAACGCTCCCTCAGCCATGAAATGGATTATGCTCTACTTAAGAGCGTCCTTTTCGAGGCTCATTTTCATACAACTGCTCTTACACGATTATGATGTTATTTACACATCTTTCTCTAGATATTTTGGATACACAGCTATCTTGTGGATATTATCTAGGCATCTATAGAAATCAAAACATAAAATTGTGTAAAACTAATCTAGTAATGACCTCTGAAAATCTGCTATTTTAGGTGAACTTTGGCCCTCTATAGTGTACTCATATATTATAAATATAAAAAAGTACATCAATAGAAGCCTTGCACATTTAATTGAGATTCTGAATGACGACAATTTTTCTGAAGAACTTTTAAGGATTTAAAAAAAAACACGTATTTCCTGGAACAAGTTTTGTGAAATATTCGAGTAAATCACGGAATTACCGAATACCAGTAGAATTTTTAGGCGTAATCTCTCTTTTTTTGCATTGCCTCTTCTACAAACATCGCGTTGAATTGCTTTAGATGAAGCAACAAGCTTTTAAACCATGTTCAATGTTGACGATAGGTGAGCAAATCCAATCTTAAGGCATCAAATCCAGAATGAAATGATCCAGCAGAAAACTAAAGTATACTCGTAACTCACGGAATGAGCAAGTTAAATATAAATAAATAAATAAATATAATATCCCACAACTATCACACAACGTCATCTAGTCCCAAACTAAGCAGAGCTTGTACTATGAGTACTAGACAACTGATAAACATACTTACATATAATATATTATAGATAGGTAAATTACACCCAGACACAGGAAAATAAATCGTGCTTATCACACAAACATTTGTCTTGGGTGGGAATTGAACCCACAACCTCCGGCATAGCAGTCAGCCACTAACCACTAGACCAACAGGCCTGTCAGAGTTGTAGTGGTGATTTTACCTCGGCCTGCAGATGCCGGTTTCGTCCAAAATGTCAGACGACGAGGGAATATTCAAATGTCGAGGACGTCTAGAGTATTCTTGTCGAGGCATATTTTATGGGGATCACCGGAAGCACAGCACCTATTTGAAAATTTCTATCTTTAACGGTTAATTATTCAAACAGATATATGCTATAATTGCATAGATAATTTTTCAACCTAGACAAATCCAGTGTGGACTGACTGTAATATACATTTTGTAAGTTAGTGCTGATGATTTAGTTAAACTTTGCTTCCTCAATCGTAGGATACAACACAATACGCAGTGTGTGATATCGGAAATATTGATATGTATGTACAACGTCTAGTATGATCTCTTGTTCCGTCGCTTAATTTTTTTTTAAGGTGGGAAATCATTCAACGACATCTCTTGCTCTAGGACGCAGCGGGAGGCATGTCAGACTTTTACAGACTAAAACCACACCTATGTCCACAATGATGACATCCGGGCGTATCGTCCACACGAATCAGGTGCAGGAACCTCCCGAACTTACCATGTCCGGTGAGGACCTACGTCATGCGGAAGGAGAAGACTCCGTGACGTCTTTCCAGTCATTCCTCAAAGAGAGCGACTTACCACCATTATTATGGCATGCCCAATTCCGTCGCAGTATGCGAATAGCTTGGTGCATTCTGATCAAGAAACCAAAGTTGTTTGTGACCACAGTCATTTCAATTATTTGGACACTGTTCACTGTTTTACATTGTTTCCGCAAACGTGTTTTCACGCATTGCTTACCTGGTAAGATGTTAACCAATGATAATTATATTGTATATAAAATAATCGTAAAAATAAACAAATAAATATTACTACAAAAGAAAGACAGAGGGAGTGATTACACGAAGATTACACAACTGTTATGTAATGACAGTGACGTGATAGTTATAGTTCCAAAGACTAAAGAACTACCGGAGACAGTCTAGAATACAGAAGAATAAAACTTTTTCAATACACTTACTCGAAAACCCGCTCTTATCCCTACCGTTTTTAGGCACGCAATTTACCATTTTTCGCACTGGTGTGGAAAAATGCGCGAGCTCGCCCCAGCCACAATCACTACAAGTATAAAACAAAAGTCGCCCCGCTTTCTGTCTGTCCCTATGTATGCTTAGATCTTTAAAACTACGCAACGGATTTTAATGCAGTCTTTTTTAATAGATAGAATGATTCAAGAGAAAAGTTTATATGTATAAATATATGCATAATGTAGTAGAGAAACACTGATAATTTTAGAGGTTTCTAATGTGATGACGTAAATAAAAACATTTTTGCGCTTACATTGCAAACGCTGGCTGAACCCTACGAGATGGATCAAAATAATGTACTACAGTATTATACACTTTAAAAAGGTCTACAAATAAGCCCGCGATAGTATATGTCTATCTCTCAGTCAAGTGGGGTGAATAGAAACCAAACTTCAAAGGGTATTTTCACGATATTTGAGTATTTTTTGCAACATTTAACTATATCAATTTAATAATGAATTGTTATTCTAAAAAGTCAATGCTTTGTCAGAAGCCGATATATGATATTAAAGTTAAAACCAAACCAAAGTTTTGTTTCTATTCACCCCGTTTTTCGTAACCCACAATAACCATTATTTATGGGAAATAATAATGGTTCCGAAAAACAAATTAATTTTCAGCGATCTGTGGCCGACTATTATTCTAATTAACCAGCGTTATAATGAATTACCGACAAAAAACCCAAAACACAAACGAAAAAAAATATCCAATTTAACAACAGATAAGAGCATGTTCAAATTACATTTTCTCCTAAAAAAAAATGGATCTTCGAATAACAAAACTAAACTTCCGAATATAATACTGAACCTCCGACAAAATTACTAAGTTACCGACAACAGAGGTTTTATCAAAATAATCATATTTTTACAACTTGCATGAACTGTTTTAATTTCTATTGTTGGTTTTCAAATTTATTTTTTAACTCTAAATAACTAGGAAAATACCTCAACTGTTCAGCCCGCGCGATCGGGTTCTGGTCGCGTTCGGCTGTTTTCGGGTGCGAGTTCGAAAGATCCGAGCGCAGTGCGCTTGCAACGACCGATCCACAGTGTTTTATGAACCCCGATTTTCGGACATCCCATTTTTATTGCAAAACTTGACGGAAATGATCATTTAAATGCAAGATCTCGTATCCCCATTTAGCTACCAAGTCTAGTTTCTGAGTGATAATTTTTTGAAAATCGTAATTTTTCCATCCGGATATTAAGAAAAAAATGAATTACGTCTAAACTAAGCGTGATACGAAATAATGATGTCATGTACATTGATGGCGCATCTTATGCCGAGTATTTTAGTCGGTAAATGAACCTCGGACCATTGTTAGATCGAGATTTATACGGGTTTTTCGGTTTTTAGTTTTTCTTAATTTTCTCGAAAATTCCGCCGTTTCGGGAAAAGTTATCTCTACAGAAATAATTCTATTTACTTCCCCAATACACCACATGATTATGACATCCCAAATCCATGGAACTCAGAAGTTATTCCAATTTAACTGTTTTTGTTATGGTTGTCAATTTTTTTAATCCTAATTTTGTTGATCAATTTTTTCGTAAAAGTAAAAGTTCTGTTGTCAGAATGACAAACAGAACGTGAACCAGATTACTGGCAGCCTACCGAGACCTTAAAAAATATATTTTTATATATTATTATTTCTTAAAAACTCTATACACAAGTTAAAAACATTGTACAAAGGCGGACTTAATGCCTTACACATTTTCTACCAGTGGACCTTATGGTAGTTCAGAAACAACTTAGCGGGTACATCTTAAAAAAGTGAAACTGAGAGGAATATAATATAATTGATAAATACATACATATAAACAATTTTGTGAAGAAAAAAAGAGTCCGACGAATTACCGCTGCGAAGGCATAGCTGGTGGTCAAGTTAAAAATATTTATGGGAGTTTTAGCCAGTAGAAACTGTTACCGCCTTCACCGCGTGGAGGTACTCCCAGCTTATGTTATTGCTATTGCATTATGTGGATTTTGCTTGTCATTTAGCAGTATTTACTACAAAAATACTTAAATAACACAATATGCCTGAATATGCCTTTTAGCGTACATCGATAAATAATATTTTATTTAGATACCAAGCTGGTATCCTGGCTTCTTCACGTCAGATAATCCAAACCACCGCTTTTACTACAAGGTAGATATATTTTTTGGCAAAATTATATAAAATCCGGATATAAATAAAAATCTGAGATTTTGACAGCCCTAACGACGTAAAATCCGGATAAAACTTAAAATCGTTGTGGTTTCCAAGTTCCATGGAATTGGGATATGAAATTTATGTGGTGTATTGGAGAAGTTATCGAAATAATTTCAGTATAAACAACTTTTCCCGAAATTACGGAATTTTCGAGAAAATTAAGAAAAACTAAAAACCGAAAAACACGTATATATCTGGACTAAGCAAAGTTACGAGGTTCATTTATGCACTAAAATACTCGGTATAAGATGCGCCATCAATGTACCTAACATAAAATGATTGATTGATTTTTGAATGATTGATTGATTTGATTTCTATGACGCTTAGATTAAATGTAATTTTTTTTTTCTGAAAATCCAAATAAAATTTGGTCGATTTTCAAAAAAATATAACTCAGAAACTAGACATAGTAGCTAAATGGGTATCGAAATCTTGCATTTAAGTGATCATTTCTGTCAGGATTTTCAATAAAAATGGGATGTCCGAAAATCAGGGTTCATAAAACACTGTGCGATCCTTGCGTGTTTTGTCTGTTTATGTTACAAAATTAAATAGTTTTTGTTGCTACTGGTTTAATATTATCATTTCAACTAACTAATAAATCTACTTGGTATTGTTACGAAATATGGATGAGGTACCCGTGTACCGTTCTGAGTCGGAGGAGGAAGAGGAGGGAGCTGGTTCGTCAGTACCGGTGAAAAAGAATCGTCGTAATAAAAGTTGGGTGTTGACCAAACGGTGCTATAATGTGCAAGAAGCTGAGGAGTTTGTAAGTAATGAAAAGACTTGGTCAAGAAACTATACGCGGGACAGTGATGAAGGCCAAAAACGTTTCTATCGTTGTAACAAGGAACCCCCTCTAATGTTAGTGAATCATTTGGTTTAGGTTAGGTTAGAACTGTGACCATCAACGATCAAATCCCCTTCTAATGTTAAAAGCCATTATGATTTAGGCCCCAAACCTCCCCATAAATCGATGGAAATTAGTGTTCTAACTTAACCTAACCTCAAACTTTAAACATGGATATCTCCATAACCATGGGGTTCTGCGGGGTGGGGATGGTACAGGGAGTAATTTTTCGAATAATAATACAGTATAATAGTAAAATATTCTAGGAAACCAAAGTCTACTTGGTTTTAGATTAAAGCATGAATACGACTGTTCCTAACTTTTTAACGCCTGAAATAGATAATAATAGATACCGCTATCGAAGCATACCCGTGGTAAGTAAAATTCATGATATATGATGCAAGTAAAAGTTATTGTTACAAGTACATTTTTATGTTTTTTATAAGTTTCTGTATAACCACTCAGAATAATATTTTCAATATAATGTTACAGTTAAAATAGCACCACACTCCACAGTCTATGAAATATGAAAGGTAATTTATGAATTAATAGTAGGCAAGTAAAGATAAAAATTACAAAGCATAGTTTTCAGTAGAACGTAATTTATGCTGGTAGAAAAGTATTATAGCAATAAACAGTCATGTTTATTTTTCGAAGATTTCAGTATCTCATTCGGTCGTTTCGTCATTTTTATTCAGACAAAAATAGTCGGAAAGTTAGTATTTTAGGCAGTAGATTTAATATTTTGAGTAAGGACAATTCTTCTTTTTTTGTCGGAGCTTTTATTACTACCCATTTTTTATCCTTTACTTTTACGATGAACAATGGCTTATTTACGAAGTGATTTTAAGCAATACAGCTTTAATCCTTATCCAATTAAGTACCTTAGATACATCGTGTATTTAATATAGATCAATATGGCCCTTTACAGCATGTAATTTAAATGAATATTTTCGAAGATATTATAAATTTAAAATGCAGGGACACAGCGGTCTCGGTGGTACCGGCGGGGGCGGCGGCGGCGAGTGCCTGTTAAAATGTCTATCCCGACATTGATAACATAAGTTGTAAGACTATATGTACAAAAAGCATTCCTCAGGTACCTTTACAAGCACTCGTACGGGTTTTATCCCTATTTGTATCCCACTAAATTCTTGTTGGGTTGCTTAAATTTCAACTCCCTAGAAGTAAGACGGTCGCGCGATCAGATGACTGTAGTATTTAAAATTCTTAGGGGGATCATTGATGATCCTGATCTGCATAATGAAATATGCAATATGTTCGTCCCAGACAATTACTGTCGTGGCAGAAAACATCGTTTACTGGCTGTTCCAACTTCCCGTACTATCGCACATTCCAAGTCGCCTATTCCTCGGACAATAGCCACCATTAACGCTCTCCTGAACTCAAACACAGGTCTTGATGTGTTTGCGGATGAATGGAAGCTGATAATGTCAGAATGTTTGAATTTTTGTGAGAAGGATGCATGACTGAGTTAAAAATTAGATATAAGTTTAAATAGTGTAATTGGCTTCGGTCGTTCTATTTAAAATAATAAATAAATAAATAAATATCTTGGTTTAAAGAAAGAGCGATTCTGTTCAGCTTTCAAGAGTAACCTCAAAAGAAAACATGTTTTTATTGTCTAACTAGATTCTGGCAGCAGCGTCGCCCGCGTGAAAACAGGTTTCTCTATACAAACTTTGGAACCCCGTTTCATCCCCTTAGTGTGTGAAATTTGGAAAATCCTCTTTTAGTGCTCGCCTATGTCATAAAAGGAAACCTTGTGCAAAATTTCACGCTCTTAGTCCCAGTAGTTTTGGCTGCGTGTTGATATGTCAGTCAGTCAGTTTCTCCTTTTATATATATAGATGACAAAAAAGCTGTGAATGTTGTATATAAAGACATTCTGTAGAATATTTAGTATCAGCATTGCACCCATGCAAATCCGGGGCGGGTCGCTAGTTATCGTATATTTAGTTTTTCGTGTTTTAAAAAACGTCGCTTGATACACGTGGAAAATCACTGAGGCACTCGGCTCCATAACAGAACAGATTTTTTTCAGCCTAGGTTTCCAACCGTCCAACTGTTAAGATATGATTGAATATCAAATTCCCAATCATCTATAAATGTGGACTTTCACATCAGTCATATTTTTATTAAAAGGAAGTAGGATTTTAACTATCTGAAATAAACAAATTTCATTGAACAATTAATTTACTTAGCATTGTTGCAAGAATTAGTACTTAGAAGAAGAAGTTTAGTTATAAAAATAGAAGGGTTTTCTATCAAAACCCTTAGCAATTCTCAACAATTCCTTTCATTTGATACCCATATACAAAACTTAGTACACCATCCATATTTGATTTAGAGTGCCATCACTTTATTTTGGAGTAATTCTCAGCAAGCCCTTTTTATTTGATATTGTAGAAGTACATTAAAAAGAACTAGTCCTGGGTGGTAGTCTTGGGTGTTCCGCCATGTTGAATTTAGACTGACGTCACAATAACACACTCACATACACACACACACACAGGACGCTTGCATTGTCATCCAAACTAAATATGTGTACAAAATTTTAGCTCAATTGGTTGAAGATATCAGCTTCAAAATTGAGTTAGAAGATTCCACCCAAACAAAAATAAATTACATACGTACATTACATGTTAAATAAAAGCTTATAAAAAGAAGGGTATTGCATCAAAACGTTTATTTCAATATACCAATACTTATCACATACAACAGTAACACCTAGTTTATGAATATTATGCTGGATCTGTTCCAAAGCTGGGAGAATTCAATGACCATTTCTTGAGGCTGCAAAACGACGTACAATCACTGAGAAAGATTTCCAGAAAATATTTATATTATGATGTGTTTCTATGAACTCGTTTCTCACAACAATTACGTAGGTAGATGTTCCTTAGTTACCCTACTGCCAAAAAGTATGATTGTGGTTTGTGCGTATGATTGCTGATGTGTATGATGAATGATGATGTATATGTACCTATTATTATATTCTTATCTATAGTTTATTAGTATCTTTTTTTTTATTATTATTGATAGGCTCGCGTTTGACCACCATCTCACCTGATGGTAAGCGATGATGTGGCCGACGATGGAGCACGCTTGCCTAGAAGTAACCTATTCACTCTTGACTTAAAGACCCCTAGGTTGTAGCTATCAGGGAACACAGTATCTTCTTGTATTCGCCTTTTCTCCCTCTTTTATTGCTCCTACCAATATTTCTCCACATCACCCAAAGTTTGACTGGTAATGGTAAATCTACACTTATTAATTAATTGTTTTTTTATGTTTTTTTTTTGTTTTTGGGAGGTAATCTCTGAAAGTACTGGTCCGATTGCGAATTTTTTTTACCAGATAGAAAGCTGCTTTAATCCTGAGTGACATAGGCTCTATTTTATGTATGTAGGCGAAGCCGCGGACAAAAGCTAGTAAATTAATAAATGATGCATTCCTTCCTTACCAGTTCCTCGCGACCACGTCCACGTTCCACATCGATTTTTATCATACGAGCTGCCTTTTCTGGTAGCTGCACAAGGTCAGGGTCTACTATGGTCATGAGGTACAGGAACGTGATGAACAGACCTATCACCAGGAAGGCATACACCAGAAAATAGAGGATGTATCGCATTTTCTCTTAGCTGCAAAAAAAAACCCGTTAAGAAACTAAAAAGTTCCAAAAAAGTCACTTCACGAGCAACATGATGTAGTTGGTGGAATTCACATAAGTGTAAACATAGATTTGTTCCAACCAATTGCATCAGACTCCTTGAAAAGTGACTTAACCCCGATTTCTGATTTTAAGCTTTAGAAGTAGAGTATTTCTCAAACTCTACTTTAGCCTTAAACCTGTGGGTAGCTCGCCGTCCGACCGTCCGGTAACCGTCCGGACCGAGCCCAAGTCGTCGACGGCGCGTAGTGTTCCACGCGCGCCTCAAAGAGATGTCAGCAAACCGTAGGGGCCCAGCAGGGTCGAAGCCTACTGGGGCCAAGGGTCTGATTCTGAAAGGGAGACTCGGCCCTGGTATGAAAGGCAACGAAGGAACAGGAGTGGGTTTTTAGTCGGTAAAAGTCTGAAACCCCCTAACGCTCCGCCCAAGAGCGGGGGATGTCATTGGATGATTTTCACAAGAAAAAAAGCCTGAAAACCTGTCAAAATTTGGCCAATTCAAGTAGAGTTTGGAACGTTCTTAACTCAAAATACTCAATTCAGAAAACCGCCTTTATTTAAAGTCCATTTAAGTTTCCTTCCGCAGGCCTAGCCAAATTACAACCGTTTCGTTTCGATTCTCTTTCGTCAACCGCCTCGAGTCGGCCACGCCTCCGATTCCTTTGTTCTGACTACGTGACTGAGCGTTGTGATGACGTCAGAACAAAGGAATCGAAGGCGTGGCCAACTCGAGGCGATAGTCAGGTTTGGATCACATAGCATAATCAGCCTTTTAATGTTCCCACTGATGGGATTCAAGCCTCCTCTCTAGGAGAGGGAATGGGCCGTAATCCACCACGCGGGCCCAGTGCGGTTTGGTGAATGTCACATGTCTTCGAATTTTTTGGTTCTAGGACATGCCGATTTCCTCACGATGTTTTCCTTCACCGTTTTGAGAGCAGTGGTGAACTGGTGATGAAATAAGTTACGCAAAGTAATGCGCCTGGCTGGGTTTTAACCCGCGACCTACAACTCGTAAGTCGGTGCCGTTACCACTCGGCCACCACTGCTCAAACTGCTCACTGCTGGTTTGGATCACATTTGTTGATAATTATTCGCATTCTATCTAATTCGTACATACTCGTACCTAAGGTAACACCTACATTCATAGAAATTCTTAATTTCAAAAACGGAACTAAAGAGAAAGTTGCCTTGAATCGACATCTATCGTGATCCTATACATTTTCTCGTAATGAAAAACATTACATTGTTTATTTTTCGGTTACCTACGCAGATATATTAGGAAAAGGTCAGAGGCAACGGCAACGGTCCTCACGCCCCAACCGCCGCCGGGATTCCGATCCCGATTTCCGGCCACCGTAGGCGCGGGCTTGCGGACGGCGGGCAATGGGTGGCCCGCCGTCCGACCGTCCGGTAACCGTCCGGACCGAGCCCAAGTCGTGGACGGCGCGTATTGTTAAGCGCGTGCCTCAGGGAGATGTCAGCAAATCGTAGGGGCCCAGCAGGGTCGAAGCCTACTGGGGCCATGGGTAGTGTGAAAACGAAACCCGAGCCCCGGGACGAAGGCAACGAAGGAACAGGAGTGGGTTTTTAGTCAGTAAAAGTCTGACACTATCTCCCGCTCCGCCCAAGAGCGGGATTTGTCATAAGATGATTTTCCCACATATAAAAAAAAAATTAAAAAAAATGTTCTTTAACCCAAATTTATCTGGCGCCTACTATACTTACGCATGTTCGTACAAAATAGCTATCATTCGTAGTTAAAATGCGAACCAATGACAAAATTTGTCATTTAATGTGCTTCAGGCCAACCTAAAATGTTATGGCGTCAACTCAGACCAACATTTTTTTGTTGAGGGCATCAACTTGAGAATTCACTTTTTTATTTTGAAGATGTGTAGAGGGAAACGAAAGAATTATAGAGAAATTTTCATTTTCATGAAAATAATATTATTTTAATATTATTTTTACCTTACGCGTAGGCTTGTAGGTTTCTAACCTTTGATTATAAATCAAAGTTTCTAACCCTAAAAACTGTGCACTTTATTTATTTTCCGTTCGATCACAGTAAAGGTATTTATTGTTATGAAAAATCAATTTTTTCACTTTTCTTAAAAGATAGGTACGGCAATCGCTGCACAGAATCGCTGAATGGAATATTCAAGGAATTTAGTTATATAAATTCAACTTCAATACTTTATATGTAAATTCCTTGGAAATATTTAAGAATAGGTATTGACAGTTTGACATACATTCTGTCAGACAAAAAGGAAAGACAATGATAAAAATTAAATGTATTTTATGTAGCCAGTAAGTAGGTAGGTAAAAAAAAAATAACCGACTTCACTAAAAAAACACACTAAAAGAATCAAAATAACTTTAATTTCGGAAGTCGGTGTTTCTCGGTTTTGTTTGTTTCTTATTTAACACCGACTTCCGAAATTAAAGTTATTTTGATCCTTTTAGTGTGTTTTTTTAGTGAAGTCGGTTATTTTTTTTTTTGTAAAAAGTTTTTATTTAACACTTTTTAGTTGCGATACACTTACAAATAGAGTGCCTATTTCTCATGACTATTCCAATTAACCCAAATACTGCTAGGTAACATTGTTTTATTATAAAGTTCCTGTGTCTACCTTCCTCCTTCCGGCTCCATCACCAGATCAGTTCGATAGTACCTTATAGCCAAAGAGTATCTCATGACAATTCTAATAAGCTAAACACGGCTAGGATACATTGATTAATTACGGAGTTCCTGTGCCTACCTTCCGGCTCCATCATCAGATCAGTTCGATAGTACCTTATAGCCAAAGTGCATCTCATGACAATTGCAATAAGTCCAAACACGGCTAGGTTACATTGATTAATTACGGAGTTCTAGTGCCTACCTTCCGGCTCCATCATCATCATCAGATCACTTTGATGATACCATTTTCAACGTAACTATTCAGAATCATTCATTTATTTGTATTGTCATAGTCGCTTAACTATCTTCAAGGCTAGAGTGAATAGGCTCTTAATAAACTAGTGCGCCTCACCATCAATGATTGCATCGCTGCTTACCATCAGGTGGGATCGCAGTCAAGCACTGGTTTATATGAATTAAAAAAAAAAAAAAAAGATATCTATTTGAGTATGAAGTTCCGTTGACCATTTCTGGTCTTCTTTATCAGTTCCACTTCATCAAATGTTACTTTTTGACTGTAAATGCTTAAGGTCTTGATGAAAATACCAAAATAACTATAGGATTGCCTATAATTTTTGAGGAGTTCCCTCGATTCCTCATGGATTCCATCATCAGAACTGGATTTTGAAAAAAAAGGGACCAATCTGGAAGCATATCCTGTAAAAGGAAAAAAAATTTGCAAATCGGTCCATACACGACGGAGTTCTGTGGTAACAAACATAAAAAAAAAATTATGAAGAAAAAAAAAATACAACCGAATTGATAACCTCCTCCTTTTTTTTGAAGTCGCTTAAAAAGTGGACGATTTTCGACCCGAGATACATTTTCATTATTTTTTATACAATCGCTGTTACGTGATTATGACGTTATTAGTGTTATTACACATGTTTCTCTAGATATTTTGGAATGACAGACATCTAATGAGTATTATCTAGATGTCTACTGAAAGCAAATCGTAAATTGTTGTAAAACTAATCCTGTGTAACCTCTGAAAATCTGCTATTTTGCGTGAACTTTGGCTCTTCATCATGTGCTAATAAACTTTTAAAAAACACCAATACGACACTAATTTTTAAATAGTACAAATACTTAAAGGGGTCTTGTTATTATTTAAGTCTCAATAAATTATATTCATAAACAGCATAGTTATTAGCGTTTGTTTATATCCCAAAATGTCACTAAATTTATGGAATTATTGTACAGGCATCGTGTACAGGCCACCGTGGGCATCGTGGTGGCGGGGATTTATTCATTATGAATGAATAAATGACGATCAAAATGGAAAAACACTGCGCGTAGTATTTTCTAGTGGCAATTGTTATGAATGATTGATTCTATTATGAATTTACCTACCAATTATGACAAATTTTCGTGGACAATTTTGGGATTTGACTGGCCTGTTGGTCTAGTGGTTAGTGACCCTGACTGCTATGCCGGAGGTCGTGGGTTCGATTCCCTTCCAGGACAAATGTTTGTGTGATGAGCACGATCATTTGTTCTGTCTGGGTTTTTTTTTTTTTAGGTGGGAAAATCATCTAAATGACAAATCCCGCTCTTGAGTGGAGCAGGAGATAGTGTCAGACTTTTACTGACTAAAAACCCACTCCTGTTCCTTCGTTGCCTTCGTCCCAGGGCCCCGGGTTTCGTTTTCACACTACCCATGGCCCCAGTAGGCTTCGACCCTGCTGGGCCCCTACGATTTGCTGACATCTCCCTGAGGCGCGCGTGGAACAATACGTGCCGTCGACGACTTGGGCTCGGTCCGGACGGTTACCGGACGGTCGGACGGCGGGCTACCCATTGCTCGCCGTCCGCAAGCCCGCGCCTACGGTGGCCGGAAATCGGGATCGGAATCCCGACGGCGGTTGGGGCGTGAGGACCGTTGCCTCACGCGATCGGCCGCCTCCTTTGCTAGCATTACTGCTTCGCAGAAGGAGGCGACCGCCTGCCACTCCTCCTCGCTCCGGACCATGGCCTGTACCAAAGCCCGGCGCGAGAGATCGCCGCCGCCGATCGCCCCCACGAGGACACGGCGTTGCTCTGCCCAAGCGGGGCACACCTCCACCGTGTGCTCCACCGTGTCCTCCGGGTGGTCCACACAGTGGCGACACCCGGGCGTCGCTTCCGCACGAATCCGGTGCAGGAACTTCCCGAACTTACCGTGTTCGGTGAGAACCTGCGTCATGCGAAAGGTGAGGACGCCGTGAGGTCTTTCCAACCACGCCTCAAAGAGGGGACTTACCGCCATAATTGTGGCGTGCCCAGCACTGGGTTGCGACAGTCGCTGTCGCCATTTCACCATGAGAACCCGCCGGAGCTCTGTCCGCCATGCTGCGACTTGTCGCGGCAGCGGAGTTTCGCCCCGGCGTTGCATCTCCATGCGCAGATCGTGCATGTGTGCAAGGACTGTTGCCTCCAGATCCCATGGTGGCTGGCCAGCAAGGAGGCTCGCCGCTTCGCGGGAAATCGTCCGGTATCCTCGCACCATCCGTATGGCCATGACCCTCTGGCATGCGTTCAGCCGGGCCGCCGGGTGCTTCCGCAGCGTCGGCGCCCATACCGGTGCGCCATAAAGGGCCATGGACCGAACGATCCCCGCGTAAAGCCTCCGGCAGGGTTCTGTGTCTGGGTGTAATTTATCTATAGTATTTAGAAATATATAAGTATGTTTATCAGTTGTCTAGTACTCATAACACAAGCTCAGCTTAGCTTGGGACTAGACGGCGTTGTGTGATAGTTGTGGAATATTATATTATACTATTATATTATATTTCGGTTTTTTTTTTACTTTTGACTACAAAAATATGATCAGGGTACGGATAGGGCCCCATTTTTTTGTACTAATTAAAAAATAGCAAGATTCTGAGTGATGCAATTTTTATCCAAAAACTTTCAAAGTTTAAAAAAAAACATGAATTTCCTAAAACAAGTTTTGTAAAATATTCAAGTAAATAACGGAATTAACAAATGCCAACAGAGCGTTCAGGTGTTATCTATTTATTTCTCTTTGCTTCAAAAACATTGTGTTGAAGTGTGTTGGAAGAACCAACAAGCTTTTAAACCATTCTCAGGTTAACGACAGACGGGTCCGAAGGGCCCTCTTAAGTGCTAATTCGCTCCATATAAAGACGGTGTCAATAGATATTTATTTTGCTCCTGATAAATAACGAGTTTTCCCAGAAGATGGGTTTTGAAGGTTGGGTGAGTTGGACCGCTCTAGAATAACAAGTGAGAGCCCACGTTTTTTACATAAATAGCGTGTCATAATACACTGGGCCGCAAAAATAACAGGTCAGTTATAAAAATTACAATAACTTCCAAAGTTAAAAATACATAGATCGCTGGTATAAATAATACTTTATACTAAGCAGATTAGTAATACTTATTTTGAATCTCAAAGAGGTTTCATTTGTTCAAGTTTCAGTTTATAAAACAGGTTTTCTGTTAGTAGAAATTTCAAGAGACCTGCGTGAATATCAGAAGATCAGTAAATGGCATACCAAGGTGCCCCTAGGTATGCCATTTGCTAATCTTCTGACATATCCCAACCTAGGGGGTTCAGACGCCTCCTGCCAGAGACTCTATGCAGGAATCGTTAGGTCGATGGCCCTTTACGGGGCGCCGGTGTGGGTGCCGTCGCTGCGAAAGCGACTGGCGGCCAAGCTGAACGCATGCCAGAGGGTTATGGCCATCCGGATGATATGGAGATACCGCACGGTTTCCCGCAAAGCGGCGAGCCTCCTTGGACGGACTGTTGCCTCCAAATACCATGGTGGCAGGTCATGTGCATGCATGCATGATCTGCGTGTGGAGATGCAACGCCGGGGCAAAATTCCGCTTTGCGGCATGGCGCACAGAGTTCCGGCGGGATCTCAATGTGGAATGGCGATAACGACTGTCGCAACCCAGGGCTGGGCACGCCATAATTATGGCGGTAAGTCCCCTCTTTGAGGAGTGGCTGGAAAGACCTCACGGCGTCCTCACCTTTTGCATGACGCAGGTTTTCACCGGACATGGTAAGTTTAGGAGGTTCCTGCACCGAATTCGTGCGGAAAAATCACCGGGGTTTCACCACTGTGTGGACCACCCGGAGGACGTGGTGGAGCATACGGTAGTGGTGTACCCCGCTTGGGCAGAGCACCGCCGTTTCCTTGTGGGGACGATCGGTGGCAACGATTTCTCACGCCGGGGCTTGGTACAGGCCATGGTCCGAAGTGATGAGTAATAGCAGGCATTCGCCTCCTTCTGCGAAGCAGTAAATCACACAACACCGCCTAGTCTCAAGCTAAGCAGAGCTTGTGTTATGAGTACTAGACAACTGGTAAACATACTTAAATATTTCTAAATACATACATATTAAATATAAATTACACCCAGACACAGAACAAATAATTGTGCTCATCACACAAACATTTGTCCTGGATGGGAATCGAACCGACGACCTCCGGTATAGCAGTCAGGGCCACTAACCACTAGGCCAACAGGCCTGTCAAAAGTAATGCTAGCAAAGGAGGCGGCCGCACGCGCGAGGGAACGGTTTTCACGCCCCAGCCGCCAGGATCCCGATCCCGATTTCCGGCCACCGTAGGCGCGGGCTTGCGGACTATGAGCAATGGGTAGCTTGCCGTCCGACCGTCCGGTTACCGTCCACGCACGCCTCAAGGAGATGTCAGCAAACCATAGGGGCCAAGCAGTGTCGAAGCCCACTGGGGCCATTGGTTGGTTCTGAAAGGAAAACCCAGCCCTAGAATGCAAGGCAACGAAAGAACGTGGAAGGAACATCGGAGTGGGTTTTAGTCATTAAAAGTCTGACACGCCCTCGCGCTCTGCCCAAAGGCGGGAGATATCATTGGTTGATATCCCACCTAAAAAAAAGGGGGGGCAACATACACCAAAGGACCAATTTATCGAGCAAATCATATGTATCAAGCCTTTCTAACGTTAATGTGATTATGTATTAATCAGTCACCTACAACATACTACAGTTTCAAAAAATCAGTTTGTGTAGTTAAAAAACTATCACAATATTTATCGACCCGGAATTATGGTGGCCAGTGTTATGTGTACACTCTTGATTATGTCACTGTCACTACCGTGGAATATTAAAGATGAAAACTAAATTCGCCAAAAAAAAAACCATTTGAAGGAGCACAGTTTTACGACAAAATACCCTCATGTATGAAAAAATAAACTCTTCAATGTATAGTGTATTCAAGAAGAAATTAAAAAAATTCTAAATGCTACACCGCGTTATCAGAGTTTTCTGCACGAACATTTACAACAGCCCGAAACCAACAATCGGGTAGTTTCCCGGACCAGACACAATACTCGTCTAGTTAGAGGATCCTCCCTTTTCAACGGAGGTTCGCGGGACTCCCGGTTCACGCTTTTATCGTCAGTGCAGCCTTCATGCAGCTACTACTTGTGACGTCATTACACGTATCACGACAGAAAGAAAAATATTTTATTTGGCACACATAGATACACACGAAAAAACACGTGTAGAAAAACTTGTTGAAACCGACACCCGTCATCTTATTTATTTATTTTATACACAGAAGAAGACACAACATTATGAAAATTTGTAGAAACTACAGTCCTATTGTCAACGAATCTACTGCCTGATGACCCTCTATGATCATGGCTTATGATTTAATTGGGTTGATATGCAGGCCAAATAACTTAGCCCAAGCGCTGATACAAACCAGGTCATGATTCATAGCAGCAATAGCAATGTCAGCTCCAAATCTCCAAGTCATCTGCGTAAAGATGGAAACTCATAGTTTCTGAAAACATCCGTCATTATAACAAGATAGATAGATAGCTAGATAAGACAGCCGGGACTGACGGCTTAACGTGCTGTCATGTTCAGAGCTCTACTGATTTTACCGTAGAGATCTTGATATTTCTAGGTCTACAGGATTGTTCAAAAGAGGTACCGCGGTCCTAGAGCGCAAAGGGTACCTGAAAAAGAAAGTGGGTTTTAGTCGGGAAGTCGGGAGAAGTTAAACGATGATTTCCTACCCTCAAAATAGGGGTATTGTAACGCGCGATTTTGATATTTCCCGCGACGCCGCGGCTAAAAACCCCGCGGCATCGGTTGGCAATACTGAGACAGAGAATGCGAGATTGAGACGCCTGCCGGCACGTTTTAGAGACGAAAACTTTATTAATTAACAATTACTAGTTTCTTGATGTTTAGTTGTGTGAACAGAAAACACCCCTTAAGTCAGTGGCGGAACTATAGGGTGGCAAGGCTGGCAAAATGCCACGGGCCTGTGGCCTGGTGGGGTCCCCGGTCCACGAGGCCTTGAGCTCTGAATATACAAATTCAAGTAAATTATTAAGATTTATTAAACGCATTCATAAGAAAAGGATCAATTTCCCGTGGTATTTGGCCAGCCTTACCACCTTATAGATACACTAGGAAGCCAACTTTCAGAGACGAAATATAAATTCTCGTGTATTAGAGAACTTACCGATTTATTAATAATAGAGAATATTTTATGTCTGTACTTCAGTTATTTAACCAAATTAAATTACAAACTTGACGATTTTCCTGGGGCCCCATCCAATGATTTTGCCACGGGCCTCAGATGGTATAGTTACACCACTGGTTACTGTCGACTGAACTAAACGTTGTTTTGCTAAAGTATTAGATATAGGTAATGGTGAGTGATAAGCATCGATTATGCTGAACCCTGAAACTCTTGCAGATTTTGAGATTACAACGGTGGTAGAAAATATACCAATTTTTTAAGACATATCTATTCTCATCATCATCATCATTTCAGCCGAAAGACGTCCACTGTTGGACATAGGCCTCCCCCTAATGTCGCCACAATGACTGGTCCTATGCGTCTCACATCCATCGGATTCCCGCGACCCTCACCAGGTCTTCTGGCCTTCCAACGCTGCGTCTTCCGGTACGTAGTCGCCATTCCAGAACCTTTCATCCCCATCAACCATCTGTTCTGCGAGCAATGTGCCCTGCCCACTGCCAATTAAGTTTGGCGATTCTTCGGGCTATATCTATAACCCTGGTTCTCCTGCGGATATCTTCATTTCTGACGCGATTACGCAAGGAAGCTCCGAGCATAGCCCTTTCCATTGCCCTTTGAGTGGATATCAATCATTATATTCAACTAAGATATTCAAGGATTTTCTATAGTCTGTATGGTATACAAGTGCCTTGATCATATTCTTTCTCTAACACGATTAAAACCTCTTGTATCTGTCTACGCTCTTGAAGAACTAAATAATCCTAGAAAATAAAATAAAAACAGTGACATTGACACTTTTGTACAAACGTATTTTTTTTCATGAAAAATGTTTTATAACTAGATATAAATATTGAATTATTAATAATAAACTTCAGCAGAGGTACCTAAAAAGTGCGTTACCTATTGTTCCTAGCTTAATTAGTTAGCCTCGTCACTTTTTTAGTTTGTAATTTTATTAGTCAGCAAGTAATAATTTTACAAAACTCTTCGCGTGACCAGCTAGCCTTTTTTTCAGTGCGCCCGACTGATGAGATTACCAAGCACTGAACGCATGCTCTTTCTCGTCACCTTTAAACATCTTCACGTGTGCATCGTCACGTTGGATTACCAATTACTTTTACCTACAAGATAAGCGGCAAAACGTCAGTATGCGCGAGCTGGCGGACGAAGAGCAATGGGTAGCTCGCTGTCGCCGCCGCCGCTGGAAATTTCTGAAAAGGAAACCCGTGGTCCTAGAACACAAAGGGCAAGTGAAGGACAAAGGTGTGGTCCTCCACCCTAGGGCAGGAGAAGTAATTGAATGATTTCCCACCGCATGATAGTTCTTTTACGGAAGATCTTTTTAACAGTCTTTACCAGCCTTCACAGAACAGGACAAGTTCTATTTAAGACAATTTCAACGATTGAATCATTACCATCATTCTTTCTTTCCAGTAATGACAAAGGCAAGACACAGCATCACTGACTCTGAGATAGGGTCGATCCGAACGGACCGCGCAAGCAAGTTAGGAGCCATCCTATGTCCCACTGTCTGTGCACTCCTCCTCGTGTGTATATTCGCAGTCTCCTTCATCGGCACTAAGCTAGCCTATGATCAATACGACCAGTTCTGCACCAGCCGTCGTTTTGACGTCGCCAAACTGTATATCTTCCCCAATATAACTATAAAAACTCACCCTGTGCAGGTCGTCGACAAAATGTTTGTGTAATTAATAAATGATTTGACGTTTATTATTATTATTATTTTATTTATCTCAGGACCCTGAGGTCCTGGACCTTTGGGAGGCGTACAAGGAGCCGAAGCCAACTCGCAGAGGCCCTTTAGATAATTATAATGGAACATGATACCAACCGACGATTATCCCTGTACGCGCTATGCTAGTGCACCCAAGGACAACCCCCGGTTATTGAAAAACTGTTGCGACATATGGAGAACAAAGATAATAGAAGAATAAGATAACAAATTATTATTATTATTTTTAATTGATATAAACTAGTGCTTGACTGCGATCCCACCTGATGGTAAGTAGTAATGCAATCGTAGATGGTGAAGCGCACTAATTTATTAAGAGCCTATTCACTCTAGACTTGAAGAGACCCAAATTATAATCGGACGGGAAAACCGCAGCAGGCAAATTATCCTGTATTTATAATTGTACAATCTTCTCTTTATATAAAAATATTGCAACAGATTTATATTGAACTAGTTTCTTCCACCGGCTTCTCCCGCGCGAAAGTTGGTTTCTCCATACAAACTTCCAACCCCCGTTTTACCCCCTACGGGTGGAGTTTCGTAAAATCTGTTCTTAGCGGATGTCTACACTCCATACCTGCCAAATTTTAAGTTTGTAGGTGTTATAGTTTCGGAGATTTCGTGATTATTCAGTGAGTGGTATTTCCCTTTGCTAAATATATAGATGTTATGACGTAGGCATCCGCTAAGAAAGGATTTTGATAAATTCTACCCCCAAGGGGATAAAATAGGGGATGAAAGTTTGTATGAAACTTTGTCAATTTTAAACCGATCGGGCTGAGACTTTGCATGCATATAGCTACTATGACGTAGGCATCCCCTAAAAAAGGATTTTGATAAATTCTACCCCCAAGGGGATAAAATAGGGGATGAAAGTTTGTGCCGCAAAAAATATACCTAATTAATAATAATACTTAACGCGAGCGAAGCCGCGGGCAAAAGCTAGTTTATATATTATCTATCTATATTGATAGACTGCAATAAAATATAAAGAAAAAAATATATACATATCAATTGCTGTTCGTTAGTCTTGTTAAAGCTCGATAACAGTGGTGGTTTAAAAAAAGATAAATATGGATTTTACCCAGTTGAAAAATTTGAAATTGAAAAAGATTTGAAGTAATTTTAGATCCTCACCGGAAATGAAAAATTCAGGAGGTTCTTGTTCCGTATTCTAGCAAAAGAACCGCCCAAGTGTCACCTTATGCGGATGGTCCGGACGACACGGTGGAGCATACGGTGGACGACTGCCCCGCTTGGCGGAATTCTGCAGTGTCCTAGTGGAGACAAGGGTGGCGGCGACTTCTTGCGTCCGGCCCAGGTTTTCAAATCATGATCGGAACCAATAGCGAATTTGAAGCAGTTACCTCCTTTTGCGAAGTAGTACTTAATACGAGCGATGTAAAATGAACCCCTATTTGACTTGGTCACGCCATAAATTATGAACGACTTGAGTTTTCTTATACTTTGGTTTTTATGAAAAGAAAAAAATTAAGAATTTGCGCAGTAAGTTTTTACAGAATTGTCTACGATCATAATTTTCTTACTCGAGGTATGCAACGACATCTGTCGAACTCACTATATACTTGCTTGTGTGACACCTAGGCACTTCAGTAACTACGTACATAGCTTTGCCGGAGAGGGAAAAGCGTTTTCCTTGAACCGCTTCCTACAGTTTTTGCTAGATGGCGCTATGTGTACGATTGAACCATGTTTTCTCAGGTGTGTCGTTTTCTCCATTTTCATGAAGGAATGTTAGGTTTATAATAATGTATGGCACTACACACATGTATTATTAACAATAATAAGATATTAATTTATTTCACATGTTAAGAAAGGTGATCGTTAATACTACAAATAACTAATTTATTTGTATTAAATGATTAGGAACAAATATTTTCATCTAATATTGTGGATTATAAATAGGTTAATACAAATAAACAACGAAATTTATGGATGTCAGATTGATACATTGAATTAGGTGGCCAGGTACGTAAGACGTTAACTCTTGCTAATTAAACAAAATTAACAACTTAATTCGAAAACATTATTAGGCCAGTAGGCCTGTTTTTATTCGATATAATCAACTGAAATAATTTGAAAATTCTTTACTATTTCGTAGAAAACACTGACACTGTAAAATAGAAAACCTATAAAATGTATCTAGTTCTTAGAATGTTTTTTTTATTATAAGGAAATCTTTCAGCTGTTTAGCAGAACTCCGTAAGTTCCTGACAAGGTTTCCGAACGCCCTTACAATTTCCAAGTGTATTTTTTGTTCTGGCAACGTGAAAACTGACAGAAAACAAAATGGGCGGCCGCTAGTCGTCGTCAGATAGTTTCGTGTAGATTTTTTCTTAATATTTTCTTGTAATAACATTAATATTTTGTGCCCCCGGCTTCCTTTCTTAGTGCTAGTGTTGTTCGCTTCGACTTTCGTGTTATAAAATGTGAGTATATGTTCTGTTTTCTTTGTAATGTATATTTTACAAGTTGTATTGATTGTGTTAGCGGACCAAAGGCCAATGTCAGCCTATCCGTAGGGGTGAGATGCGTGCATTCTGAGAATTTAGGTTTTACTACTGCCTGATGTTCGCGTGTTTTTGTCAAATATTTTTATTTTACTTTTGAGTATCTATAACGGATATTAGAGTTACTGAAGTGAAAATGTTTTTAAATATGGATACCTAAGTACTTAAGATACTAGGTACTTACCTTTAAATTATGATTCTTTTGAAAATTAAGTCATTTCTTAGTTATTATTTTAAATTTATAGGAATGATGGTAATTAAATCTTCGATACTAATGAAATATTTTATTAATTTAGTCGTTATTTACGAAAATAAAGTATCTACCTATTGGAAATCGATACAGGTAGATACTTAATTATTCATTGACTTCAGGTACATACCAAACCTACTTAAAAACATTTCTCTATTTTTGATATCTTTACACAATTAAAATTTTATGTAACCATTGTATTCTTGTGTATCAAATTAAACAACAAAATCTTCGCGTTATTTTTTACGATATTTTAAGGACTTGCGGTCTTTAAGACTGCGTTTACTCTATTTTTTTTTACTCTTGGTAGGCGCGTGCTTAACCACTACCTCACCTGGTGGAAAGCGATGATGTGGTCGACGATGGGACACGCTTGCCCAGAAATGACTTAAAGATTTATGTCACATTTACTTTAGTATCTACCTCATTCCATCGTTTTGAAGAAAATAATAGGTTTAGGAGGTTTGTAACAAGTGTTGAACAAGTAAAAAATGTATCCTTACCAGCGTGATAATTCTGGTATCTCCTTAATTTGTTTCAACAAATAAAAACCACTGTATCTAACATGACAAAATAACATGGAGCAGTCATAAAATTATCAGTTTAGACCCACCAGTAACAGCAAAGTGTACTGCGTGAGTTCAACAAATTGATGTGCGATTATCACTTGTGCGACAAAACTGTATTGCGACTCGCTAGTTCGAATGCACACTTGTACGACACATTGAAGCTCGACCTTACTCTAGTGCGATATGAAGAATTGACATATTTTAGGTTAAGGCGGGAGCGAAGAGGAATGGAGCTCCCGCTTTAGTCTTCTTGGTTATTTTTTCATAACTACCAGATCCAGAAGTAGGAGCTAGCTCCGTCGAGTTATCTTGGTAGGCAGGACAGTGGCAAACTACTGTAATACTCGTATTGCACCATAGTATTGTCGAATAACAGTACTCACACAAGTCAATTATTGTTTGTTGCATTACCGTAGTGTCGAACTAATGCCTACAAAACTACGTAGATCATTTTATTTTGTCATAGATTTAAGAAAAACTGTATAAGATAATAATAATAATATTCCACAACTGTCACACAACGCCGTCTAGTTCCAAGCTAAGCAGAGCTTGTGTTATGAATACTAGACAACTGATAAACATACTTATATATTTCTAAATACATACATATTATAGATAAATTACACCCAGACAGAACAAATGTGATGAACAACAGATGTGTTCATAATTTGAATATTTTTTATTTTGTCTCTTTCAAATCGTTGCAACCCTAAAATACTGCCGTCATTTTGCATTCATATTTTATTTAAGAGCTAAAATATTTTTTCAAGTGCGCGCCCCAGTTGCTAAACTAAAGGCTTCCGACTTTATGAAAACAGACAAAAACAAGGCGCGTTTTTGTTCATTTATCACCGCTTTTAGTAGATTATTTAAAAATGCAGCAGCGTTTGTGGATAATGATGCATGAAAAGTAGTGGATTATACATAAGGCAGAATTTTTAAAAATCATTAACTTTTACCCGAGGAACGAAAACGGTGAATTAGCAGTTTTGAATAGAATTCAAAATGCTATATTTACTTTCCGTCATAATAGACGGGAACAAAAAATCTGCCAGCCTCAAATGGGATCAGGCGGGACACGTCAGTCACATGTACAGAGACCGACGGGCAATAGTCACCACGCAGTGGGCTGCAGAGGGAATGAATGATGATCTAGACGCGTACCGCAAGGACTGGTTCAAGACGGCGTGGGGGAAAAATGTCTGGAAGGATTTGGGATTCGCCTTTACTCAGCTGTAGGACAGTAACGGCTAGGGGAAAAAAATAATTACCTGTAATATCTAATTATCTAACTGTTGGAAAATCGGCCCCAAATATTCATTATTCGTACAGTATATAATATTAACTGCATTTGAAATGTTCACTCATAATTTTGACTAATTATAATATAGATAACAGATATTTTTTTTTTTTTGCAATATGGAAAACAGAAATGTTTACAGTCTGGCAGTTTAAGTACTTTATGCGACCTGCCCAAATGTCCTTTATTTGGTATTGATCGTCAAATCGTGTGCTCCTTACTAGTCATTAGTTGAAGTTTATTACATATATTAGTTAAAAAAAAAAACAATCAAATCTAACAACAACGACAACAAAATCATCACAACAATAAAACATAAAAATCTAATCTATCTATCCGCGTAAATAGAAGGACTGGAACAATTTGCCTGCTGTGGTCTTCCCGTCCAACTATAATTTAGGTGTCTTCAAGGCTAGAGTGAATAGGCTTTTAATCAGGTGGGATTGCAGTCAAGCACTGGTTAATAAAAAAACCATTGGCTGAACAGGTCCACTTAAATCTGTGTGTTTCTTTCCTCAATAGAACATTTCAGACACTAATCTGCATGGTTCTCATATGATTTGACCATTACATGTTTACTGCATGGACTTTAAAAGAGACTGACCTCAGAGTTTGTTTCGGTGTATATTCTTAGGGTAATCAGTTAAGAAACACCGGCTTCATCTAGTTTAAATTAAGAAAAAAATTGACATGTAAAAGTGATATTTATAACCTAGCTACTAGCAACCCGCCCCGGCTTCGCACGGGTGCAATGCTGATACCGCCGCAACCGCTATGTCCCTGCATTTTAAATCCGTAATATCTTAGAAAATATTCACTTAAATTACATGCTGGAAAAGGCCATATTGATCTATATTAAATGCACAATGTATTTAAGGTACGTAGTTGGATAAGGATTAAAGCTGTACCTATTGCTTAAAATCGCTTCGTAAATAAGCCATTATTTCTCGTAATAAGTAAAGGATAAAAAAATATTATTGTGGGTTTTCCCTAAGAGATAGACATATGCCATCGCAGATTTTTTGTAGACCTTTTTAAGGTGTATACTGTAGTACATTATTTTGATCTATCTCGTAGGGTTCAGCCAACGTTTGCAAAGTAAGAGCAAAAAATTCTGTTTATTTACGACATCATATTAAAAACCTCTAAAATTATCAGTGTTTCTCTACTATTTATTTATTTTTATTTATTTATTAAGGTCAAACCAACAGCTTCTATGTACAGCATTTCACAAGTATGAATAATAATTGGCCTAAGTCTTACACAGTCGCCAATTACAGGTTAACCAGCATTCGCAAAATAAGATATGTTGTAAATCAAAAAATAATCACAATAATCATAACAATCACAATAATCATGACAATCATAATAATCAAAATTACCAAAATAAACAGAATAATCAAAACAATCAAAATAATCAAAGTAATCAAAATAATCAGAATAATCAATAATGTCAAAATAATTAGAATAATCAAAATAATCAAAATAATCAACGTAATCAGAATAATCAATAAGGTCAAAATAATCAAAACAATTAAAATAGTCAGAATAATTGAAAAAATAAATCAAATAATAATAAATTTAAATAACAAATCACAATCATAAATCAGAATAAATCACAATAAAAAAAAAAACAATCATCACTCATACACTATGTTAATTGACAATACTATATTATGCATGTATTATACATTTCAACCTTCCTCTATATTCACTCTATCCATTAAACTAAACCGCATCCAAATCCATTGCGTAGTTTTAAAGATCTAAGCAATGGTTAGACTGTGGTAAGCGACTTTGTTTTATACTATGTAGTGATTTGCAAAATAAACATCATTCATCCTTTAGAAGCAAACAAATGGCTAGGTAGAAAAAAAAGACATAATAGATTATATGTAGGTATAGGTTCCGAAATCTAATATGCAAGCCGCAATATCAAAGACCGAATTTTTCCATGTTGCTTACGTAAGATCTACCACATACCTTTTATAGTAGGTAGGTATCTACATGTGATATCTACGCATCCCCAGCACCTTTTGGCACGGTACCCTAAAAGCCGTTACATCATTTTCCCGCTCTGCGATGCACCTTTGTAGCAAGGCCTCATTTCAACCGACCTCATCACAGTTTCTTGCCGTATGCATGGAGCAAACATTAAGAAGCGAAGCCCACGTCTACCTCTTTTTTTTCCCTTTTAAAAATAAGCTAGATGACCTACTTCTATCTGACCTTTTTTTTCTTTTTGTTGACTTCTCGTTACGAAGACAAAGGTAACATCTAAATGAACATTTGAATGAGATGCCGTTCCTTGGGTTTGCGTCATTGATTCTGTTATCGTGTTCTTTAACTTCATTTTGGATTTGTTAGTTTTAACTTATGCTATGGTTGTTTGGAAGTGGCGCCAGTGACTGAAAAGTTAATAAGGGATCGTTTGTCTTCGTACGATCATGTGAAGAGGAACGTCTCCGATCTTCAGTGTTTGTGTATCGTATCCTCATCTCTCCGCAGACGATGTCCTACCTGTTCACGTAGGGATCTAATGACAGCGTCAGCGGGCGGCATTGCCGTGGCCGAATACTGGGGCAGGCAAGGAACTTAATTTGAAAAAAAAAAATTGCCATCGACACGCTAAGAAGAAGAAAGTGAAGAGGA
This sequence comes from Mythimna impura, assembly GCA_905147345.3. NCBI lineage: Eukaryota > Metazoa > Arthropoda > Insecta > Lepidoptera > Noctuidae > Mythimna > Mythimna impura. The sequence goes on from LR990344.1 coordinate 3,375,534, forward strand.
GAGATGAAACGCATGTTAATAAAAGAGTTATGAATATACATGCGGATGGATGGAGAGGGACAGGGAGGCAAAAGAAAAGTTGGATGGATTGTGTGTGAAGTAATCAATCTATATATATTAAAGGAGAAATTGACTGACTGACATATCAACGCACAGCCGAAACTACTGGGACTAGGAGCGTGAAATTTTGCACAAGGTTTCTTTTCATAACGTAGGTGAGCACTAAGAAGCGGTTTTCGGAAATTCAACCTTTAAAGGGGTGAAATGAGGGTCTAAAGTTTGTATGGAGAAACCTACTTTGCGGGCAGAAGCTAGTATAACATAAAAGGATAAAAGGACTCCCTTTTGAACATGTGTTGCGCCAACCCCAAGTATACACGATACGGGACACGGGCAGAAAGATGACGACAGTGTGGAGATTTAAGTCGTGGAGTTGCGGATACCAGCCCGAGATACTAATACTAATACTAATACTAAGATGATGACAGAACTTATATTATGGTCATGGAGTACATCATGGTTACGTTCTAATTGTTACTCAATTATCGAAGAGTTGTGATTTTGGTGTGCATTGTGCCATTTGACAAAAACAGGACTGGTGGATTCTTTGAGAAGGCAATTAATTGTGGGACTGTGTGTTTAACTTGTCCTTAGATCGTGGATGAAATCATAGTGTAGATTTATTAACGCACAGGTTCACCCTAGTTCAGGCAAATAAGCAACTGTGTTCTTTTTTATTATCTAAAATGCTTTATTGTAAGTGTGCCCTATTTTAAAAATAATCGATTTATTATTAGATACACAACCTAAAGGTGCCATTCGAACCCCGGCTGCAGGCTGCGGATGCAGGCTGCGAATGCAGGTAGCACACGCATGACACGCATCCGTTGCCTGCATCCGCAGCCGGGAATGATTCCGAGGCTGGCTGCACGTGCTGCCAGTCGTAAATCTACGATTCAATCCAATATGAGCGCTATCGGCTCCGAATAGCGAATATTTCGGACTTGTCTAAACAGGTTGGAGTGACGTAACTACGTGCGCATCGACTTGCGGCCGCAGCACTACTGGTCTCCGATCGGCTGCGGATGCAGGTCGCGGTAGCACTCGCAGCCGAAGCTCAGCAGCATGAGCGGCCGCAGCCGCATTCAGAATGGTTTTCAAAATCAAAAATCCATACTACTACATAGAAAACCAGTCGTGTAGCTACAGCCGGCTTCATGCAGCCACCAGATGCACAGCCAGCACCTTTAGCAACGCTTCTAAAGTTCTACATAGCATATTCTAGTAAAAGAAAAATCAATACTTACCTACCAAAACACGAACCTAAAAGCTAAACCAGCCACGCAGGCTGGCGACATCATCCGCCTTCCAAGTCTAGTTGAATGTGAAATGACATCGTGGCAGAATCGGTTGGAAACTAGCCAAAAGAGACGGGGAAAGAGGTTAACCGGCGCTTGCATAAATCGGGGATACATGGATTTTGTTTTAGGCGAATTGCTAGTAGGATCGATAGAACATTGGCTTACCCGTTATCCCTTAAGGGAGATGCTCAGAGGTAGCCCGCAAAATTCAAATTTTCTTAAGTTCTGACTTTTTCCAGAGACTTTGAGCCCTGAGTTTGTTTCAGTGTTTCTTCTCAGGGTAGTCAGCTAGGAAACACTGGCTTCATCTAGTTTAAATTGACGAAAAAATTGACGTGTAAAATTGTTTTTCTTTTTAAAAACCTATTTGCAAAATAAATATCACTCATCATTTTATGAAATAGACATTACACGCACAATAGGGTAAGACGAACTGAGAGGGTTGCACTGATGATTTTATGGATTATAATTCAGTAAAGCCACATGTGTTGCGGCCAGAATGCAAAAAAAATAATATAAGAAAATTTGAATTTTGCGGGCTATCCTAGCGCTTTTGACCTTATGGATAGATCAGGCGGAAGCAATGCAGCATCCAAACGCAGAAGCCAAAAATATGTCTGACGCTTGTTGTAATATGCAGGTTTTAACACATACAACCACAGCTAAATCTACACTAATATTATAAAGAGGTAAAGTTTTTTTGTTTTGTTTGTAGTACTTTCAGAGATTACCTTCTATAATCTCTGAAAGTACTGGTCCGATTGCTAAAATTTTTTCACCGATAGAAAGCTGCTATATTCCTGAGTGACATAGGCTATATTTTATGTACGCGAACGAAGCCGCGGGCAAAAGCTAGTGTATTATAATTTGACACATTTTTTTTACTTATGATTATATATTTTATTATGATTTTATAAGACAGGTCTTTTATAATCATAATACAAGTTCTAATTATTTAATGAGTATATCATTGTTGTGAAAAGATGGATGGATTGTGTGAGAAGTGATATGAAAGAAAAGGGAGTTAGTGATAGCGTGACGAGTGACAGGACAGAATGGAAGAAAAAAACGTGTTACGCCGACCCCAAATAAAACGGGACAAGGGCAGGAAGATGATGATGATCATTGTTGTGATGGTTCAGCGATTAAGGCACCACAACTTAGTTTGCGGGTTCGAAACCAGGCAAGTACCAGTGCGAATATTTCAATTCATATGTAACTAGCTTCTGCCAGCGGTTTCTCCCGTGTAAAAGTAGGTTTCTCCATACAAACTTCCAACCCCCGTTTTACCCCTTTAGGGGTGGAGTGTCGTAAAGTCCGTTCTTAGCGTATGTCTACACCCTATAAGGAACCTCCCTGCCAAATTTTCCATGGGTGATGTGAAAGTGACCCCGGGGCCCTGGAAAAAATGGCAAAGAAGGAACAGGAGTGAGTTTTTAGTCAGTAAAAGTCTGACACTATCTCGCGCTCCGCCCAAGAGCGAAGTATGTCATTAGATGTTTTTCCCACCCCAAAAAAAAAAAACCTACCAAATTTTAAGTATATATTCAAATATAACAACCTCGTCGACAGTTATATTTTGAGCCGTTTGGGGTTGAAACTCTTGGGCCGTGGGGTCCGAGTGCTCATACGCTTTTCAAAGGATTATCCAAACGCTTAGTTGACACTTCGCGTGACCCAAGGGCTGGCTTTTACCTCGGTCAGAGATTAAGCATCGCCATAAAACGTGGCAATGCCGCCAGCCTTTTGGGCACACTTCCAGTCGACAGCGATGCGGAGGAGTTTTATGCCGCCATATTTTAGCTAGTAGTTTTTGCCTTTAGTGTCTATATACCTAATTTTAATTAGTTAAGTGTTTTTGCCCTATGTTATAAATAAACGATTTATTATTAAAAAAAAAAAACAAGTTTGTAGGTGTTATAGTTTCTAAGATTTCGTGATTAATCAGTGAGTGTTTGGTACCTCCAAACACTCAACAGGAAATCAATCAGGAACAGAGTGTAAAGTCCCGCAAACCTCCGTTGAAAAGGGAGGATTCTCCGGCCAGACGGGTGTTATGTCTGGTGGGCCTGTCGTATATATTGAAAATCGCGCGGAGAACTTTGATTGCGCGATGCAGGATTAGTTCTTATGTGACGCCATAGATGTCGCTACAAGTGGTATTTCGCTTTTATATATATAAATTTTCTAAGTTTATCTAGGACATTACTGACACCCCGTACCTCGGAAAGCACGTAAAACCATTGTTCCCGGTTGGCATTCGTAGATCTTTGACAGTCGTTACAGGTAGTTAGACACCAAAAAGTTTAAACATTGTCTATCGAGGGAGTATCGTGTTGCCTAACAATTGGTTTATGGTGAACTGATAGGCAGTAGAGTGTAGAGCAGTGGTGGCCGAGTGGTAACGGCCCCGACTTACGAGTTGTAGTTCGCGGATTCAAACCCAGCCAGTCGTGCATTACTTTGTGTAATTTATTTCATCACCACTGCTCTCAAAACGGTGAAGGAAAACATCGTGAGGAAACCGGCATGTCCTAGAACCAAAAATTCAAAGTCATCATTTTATTGTTTCTTTTAGTTTCGTTCCAAGTTACATTCTAGAGTATTTCTAAAATGTCAAAACGGGCCTTTTATTTTTTAACAAGTTTAACTTCCCATTTAAAGCTACGCTAGAGAAATGACATTCACTATACACATAATTCGAAGACATGTGACATTCACCAACCTGCACTGGGCCCGCGTGATGGATTACGGCCCATTCCCTCTCCTAAAGAGGAGGCCTGAGTCCCAACAGTGGGAACATTATAAGGCCGACTATGATAGGCAGTCACCCAATATAAAACACAGGGATTCTGCCTTATCCAGTTAGACTGGAAGTCAATCCCAAGCTAGTTCGATTGGCCAGTTGGTCTAGTGGTTAGTGACCCTAACTACAATGCCGGAGGTCGTGGGTTCGATTCCCAACCAGGACAAATGTTTGTGTGATGAGCACGATCATTTGTTCTGTGTCTGGGCGTAATTTATGTATAATATGTATGTATCTATATATATAAAAGGAGAAACTGACTGACTGACATATCAACGCACAACCGAAACTACAGGGCTTAGGAGCATAAAATTTTGCACAAGGTTTCCTTTTATGACGTAGGCAAGCACAAAGAGAGGATTTTCCAAAATTCACCCCTTAAGGGGATGAAACGGGGGTCCAAAGTTTGTATGGAGAAACCTACTTTGATACGGGTGAAGCCGCTGGCAGAAGCTAGTTTAGCAATATATAAGTATGTTTATCAGTTGTCTAGTACTCATAACACAAGCTCTGCTTAGCTTTGGACTAGACGGCGTTGTGTGATAGTTGTGGAATATTATTATTATTATTATCGATCCTTTATCGATTATCGAGAAAGGTTTGTGTACAATTTACACACGTGCAAAGCGAGTTACTAGCACAATACAACACACGACATACACACATACTCGTTGTGACAGTTAAGGCCCCAGCGCCCGAGCAGTACCATGAAACAGTGACTTTCTGAAACCCACTCCTCGTTGACGGCTAGATTAATAGGTTTGAAAAAAATATATGTTTATTATAGATTCATGTACAACATTATCAACATATAATTTTTTCGTGCGATTAATACTTTTGCCAAAAAAAAAATTAACAACATGATATTTTTTTGCTTGTTTTCCCTACTCCTTTCAAACGGCTTTGATCTTTAGAAATATGTTTACACAAAAAACTTGCTGGTTAAGTGTTCTTCGGAATGTACATAGCATATGTAATTCAATCAATATTTCGCAAAGAAAATTGATTTAAAGTTCAGCGGGGCTCTATCCGGGCGCAGCTGACCGGAATTAAATGCACAGATACTCATATTCATTTAACTCGGGCCAGATGTTCAAGGGACTGTACGCCTTAAGATACAACAAGCGTAAGAACAATATTACCGTCTGAAACTTTCAAGTGACAAGTGAGGACACACTACAAAGCCAAACTTTTTGTAAAGGGTTCCTGAAACGGTCAATTGTGATTGACAATACTTACGTGATTGACGCTAATTAGCGTCAATCACGTAAGTAAAGTCAGCAAATATTTATCGTTTACTTTAAACGATTGAAACAAGTGTCAATACTTTCAATGTCAATCGTAATTGACCTTGGGGATCCTTAAAACACGGCATTTCATTTTTTCTGCCCACTGTACCTATCTCCTACCCTCTTTTATTTTTATCTCCATAATCTTACCAAAAGCAAAGTGTGCTACTTAAGTAAGACAGTTATGGGTCCTTTGATCCTATCACACGTTATGGGATAAGGAAGAGCCTTTCTACCCGTACGGAGGCAGCCAACTGTCCCGGATTCTGGGGAACGGGTCGGGACGGGGAGCAAGGTCGCGGGTTAGATAAAACGTCCCGCCTTTGCACCCTTTTGATATAAAATTTGGTAAAGACAAGCGCAGAGGCGTCTCTTTTTTGTCTTGGCGAATTTCCGAATAATTGCCGGCTCCCGGATTGTCTGGATCATCCAGTAAATAATAACTTATTATTTATTTCGTTAATATAATTCATTTCTTATAGGCTTTGCGGGTTATAGTATTAAGGCCTTACTATAACCCACCTACTACATAACAATTGCATTTTTTTATGAAAACATGCATAATAATAATCCCCTTTTTATAGGGTGCGTCATTTACAAATAACTCTTCCTGCTTAGTGTGGAGCGAGGGGGAACGTCAGACGTTTATTGATTACCCACCCGTGTTCTTTCAGTTATCTTTTGCATTTCAGGGTCGCGGTAACTCTCTCGAAATATCCCGCAGCATATCACCATGTTCCTGCTCAAGTCCCATATTACTTGAGGTCGGCGCAACATGTTTTTTTCTTCCATTCTGTCCTGTCACCCGTCACGCTATCACCAACTCCCTTTTCTTTCATATTACTCCTCACACAATCCATCCATCTTTTCTTTGGTCTCCCTCTACTTCTCCATCCATCCACATGTATACTTATAACTGTTTTAGTAATACGCGTTTCATCCTTCCTCTTCACACGGCCATATCAAGACAAACGATTCACCTTCAACTTTTCAGTCACTTGCGCCATTTTGAAGGCCGAGTCTTCCTTTCAAAATTAGACCCTTGGACCCAGTAGGCTACGACCCTTCTAGGCCCCTACGGTTTGCTGACATCTTGAGGCGCGCGTGGAACAGTACGCGCCGTCGACGGTTTCATCCCCTTAAGGGGTGAATTTAGGCCAATCCTCTCTCAGTGCTCGCCTGCGTCATGATAGGAAACCATGTGCAAAGTTTCAGCTGTGTGTTGATATAACAGTCAGTCAGTCAGTTTTTCCTTTTATATATATAGGGTGACTGGTAATTAGTGTACGATACTTAAACACGTGATTGTGCTCATGATAACCAACAACTTTTACTATGGGAACAAACCTAAAATCGCGAAAAAAAATCAGCTGTTCAGTACATTTATGTTTGCCTAATGTACTGAACAGCTGATATTTTTTTCGCGATTTCGGCTTTGCTCCCGTAATAAAAATTGTTTGTTATCATGAGCACAATCACGTGTTTAAGTATCATACACTAATTGCCAGTCACCCTATATATAGATATTCATACAATTTCTTAGAAACATAACCCACTATGTTTTTTTTATGACTTTCTATTGAAAGATCATCACATCGGGATCCTGAGGTCCTGGTTTTTTCTAAGGCATACGACAGGCCGATACTACTTACAGAAGCGCTAGACGCACTTTCATAAAACTATGTCAACCGTTTCATTTATTATTTACCTGTTAAGTCCAGAAATGGTACATCTTGATAAACAGGTACGACTATATACTAGTTTGGGATATCCCAAAGGTCCCATATAAGGTGAGTTGGATCAGAAAGTTGTTTGAATATGTATGATGGGCCCCTAAATTAAAAGCTAGACTATCCAATATATTTTCGACTGGCTTGTTGGTCTAGTGGATAGTGGCCCTGGCTACTATGCCGGAGGTCGTGAGTTCGATTCCCACCCAGGACAAATGTTTGTGTGATGAGCACGATCGTTTGTTCTGTCTAGGTGTAATTTATCTATAATGAGATATAGAAATATGTAAGTTTGTTTATCAGTTGTCTAGTACTCATAGCACAAGCTTTACTTAGTTTGATACTAGATGGCGTTGTGTGATAGTTGTGGAATGTTATTATTATATTATTTTCGAATAATTGCCAAAGTAAAGAGGCAGTGAGCAGGGCACATTACTCGTAGAACGGATGGTCGATGGGGCCGAAAGGTTCTAGAGTAGCGACCGCGCACCGGAAAACGCAGCGTTGGAAGGCCTCCCACAAGGTGGACCCACGACCTGATGAGGATTGGTCGTTGTGGAGACGCCTGGAGGAGGCCTATGTCTAACAGTGGACGTCTTTCGGCTAAAATAATGATGATGATGATGATTATTTTTGCCGTAATGCAACCGCAGGTCCCAAAAAGATTCTATTACCACAGTACTTGTCAGATCGTTTTGATACACATTCAAAGGATCCTATCTACAGTGCTACCACGAGCTTTTAACGTGATCCATTTTACGACCTAAACTGACCTGTTAAAGGATGGAGCTATATAGGGTGTATTAATAGCATCCATCCCTCTGTCTCGCTCGCACGACTTACATTTTATCAAAATTTGGCTATGATGGAGTGACATTTATTTATTTATTATTATTTATTTATACATATTATATTACACATTATTTTTGTTTATTATTTATTTTATACATTTTATATTTTATTTTTGACATAGTCAATATTGTGACAAAGCTCCTTAATAAAGATTTAAAAAAAAACACGTCGTGGTAAGGCCCCAGTTTCTCTAAGGGGCCCATTACACGATAGGTTTTGCTGTCAGTTTTGCCACAGTCAAATATCTTGACTGACGAAAAACCTACCGTGTAATGCGATGATTGACGTTTGCATGACGAAAAATTTATGGCGATAAAATTCTGTCAGTCAAGCTTCATTCATGATTGATGGTTTTGTTTGACGCTTGCATGACCGTGTAATGGACCCCTAGGAGTACTGCAGATGAAAATAGTACCATCTTTTCACAATAACAAAAAAACTGGGCAAGTGCGAGTCGGACTCGCGCACTGAGGGTTTCGTACAAACCTACCTATGTAAACAGTTCAATTCCTGAATGTAGTTTCGAAGATTTTTTCGAATCACATTTTTTTTTGTGACGTAACGATAAATTTACTGTTTTCAGATTTATTCCTATATCTGTACTATAAGACCTTGCTTTATGCTAAATTTCAGGATTCTGGGTCAAAGGAAACTACCCTATAAATTTTCATTTACTTGAGAGTGTCGAAATATACGATTTTTGCGACATAAACGGCCGTATCTTTTTTTTTCATTAACTTAGAGGTTTGAGTTTTCACAGCATCAAGGGACCGCAAATTTGACTATATGGTTTTGATTTCAACTCGATACCTCGAGATAAAGGGTCTTGACAGACAGACAGATGGACTGACGGACAACAAAGTGATCCAATAAGGGTTCCGTTTTTTTCCTTTTGAGGTACGAAACCCTAAAAATATATAATTTATTAAAAAAGTCACCTCATTGCACATGATATCATCATACGGAGACAGAATCTCTGAGATCTAAATCTCATAGAGATTCTGTTACCATAGACCATGTCAAGTTGTTCTGATAGGCGTCTTATAGAACCAACCAGTTTCTTTAAATGATTTTGTTACACACTTCAAGGCTAGACTGAATAAATAGGCTTTTAATGAACTAGTGCAATTCACCATCAACGATTGCATCACTGCTTACCATCAGGATCGCAGTCAAGCACTAGTTTATATAGGGTGACTGGCAATTAGTGTACGATACTTAAACACGTGATTGTGCTCATGATAACAAACAATTTTTATTATAAGAGCAAAGCCGAAATCGCGAAAAGGATAATTAAAAAAAAAATGTTTTTTATATTTTTTGATCTATTTAAATAGTTAATGGCTATTGAATTAGCAATTAGCCATGGCCTGTACCAGGGCCCGGCGAGGACATGATCTATCAATAATGGTATATAATTGTAATAAGGTACCTATATAATTGTAATAAGGTATATAATTTTGCGTCCAAACTAGCGATAATGATATACGTCGTTGGTGCCACGCGACGAAGATCTGATGCACTAAAATGATACCAGTGACAGTGTAGACCCGGCTTGAAGCGGTAAATAGCACGTGCCTAACTTACGCCTCGCTGTATTTTATAAACGTGGATTCAAAACAGAAACTCTTATCTTCACGGTTATTTACCTTCGGATCGAGTATGATGATGTCACTGCATACAAAATAGAGAAACTGTTGGAATAACGGTACAAGGAGTGTGTGCAAGGACTAAATATATAATGCGGCTTCGCCTGCGTACATAAAATATAGTCACTCAGGAATAAAGCAGCTTTCTATCGGTGAAAAATTTTTACCAATCGGACCAATACTTCCAGAGATTACAAACAAAAAAAAAACAAACTTTACCTGTTTATAATATAATATAATACAGTAACGACTTGCCCCAGCTTCGCAGTACAAATCCTCGACTTTTCTCTACTATAAAGAAAATCGTTCAGTAGTATTTGAGTTTATCGTGACCAGACAGACAGATCGTAAAATTTATTCGAATTTTACTTGTTGTTAGTTGTCGGGTAGTTGCTCTACAGTCACCCATAATTCGGGTGCCTGTGCCTATTGACTTGTTTACTTTTTTTTTTTAAGTATGTACTAATTCGAAGCATAAATGCGTACAATTGAGATAGAAATTTATTATAAACAGTAAAATAAATGGCTCTGAGGAGCATGACGTGACTAATTGCAACGAAGCACTCCACTGTAATTTTTTCGTGAAGATTCGCTGCAATGGTCATGACAACATGACAAAAAAAAGAAACAATATCTTAGAAAGAAATAGGTTTTTTTTAATTTCGGGTTTGATTTCCACACACATCAAATATTTGGCCTAAACTCGTTAAAAAATAAAAAGTCCGTTTTGACATTTGAGGAAAACCCTAGAATGTAACTTGGAACGAAACTAAAAGAAACAATAAAATTAGGGAGGTAAATAAGATTAGGGGTCCGGTGTAGTAGCAGATATTTTAGCTATTTTAGTAGTAGCTAGCTACACTACACCGGACTAGCCGCTAGGTAGTCAAAATACAAATGTCAAAACAAGCCTTTTATTTTTTGACAACTTTACTTTACTATTCCGGGTCTGTGTGGCTTGTGCACGTGAGTTTACATGTTTTTGAACTCACCTTGGACACAGGAGTAATTGTTAGTGTGGGGCAACGTTACATAAAAGAGGGGGTCATGAAACCACGGAAAATTTTGACACCACGATTTAGAGGACGGTTCAAAATGATGTGACACCATCTATCGACTTGATGTGAACTAAACAAAACAACACATGTCAATTCCATTTTTTAATTTTAACAGGTTTATCAAACCTTTTCAATGTCGTAATTTTTATTTAAGGGGGTCCTTTTTCACTCACCTATCGTCAACATCGAGCATGGTTTAAAAGCTTGTTACTTCATCTAACGCAATCCAACGCGATGTTTGACAAAAAGGCAACACGAAAAAAGAGAGATGACGCCTTAAAACTCTGTTAGCATTCGGTAATTCCGTGAAACTTGTTCTAGGAAATACGTGTTTTTTTTAAACCCTTAAAAGTTTTTGAAAAAATTTGTCATCACTCAGAATCTTCATTAAATTTGCAAGGCTTCTATTGTTATACTTTTTTGACTATTTTAATTTTTAAGCAAATTATGAAGTGTAAAAGGTCATGCAAAATAGCAGATTTTCAGAGTCTTTACTGGATTAGTTTTACACAAATTTATAAATTGATTTCAATAGAAGCCTAGATAATATCCACAAGATACTGTGTTTCCAAAATATCTAATGAAAAATGTGTAATAACGTCATAATCGCGTAAGAGCGGTTGTATGAAAAACAGTGAAAATGTATAACCTTTTCATTGTTGTAATTTTTATATAAATCCCAAAACCTCTCCGCAACAACACCCCATTCATAAAACTACTCCAAAGAAAAAAAAATCTCCGTTTATTTTATTCCATCTCTAACCTCTATTTAAGTTTTTGGTTAATATAGGTGCTTTACGTGAGTATGGTTGATCTTGAAAAATCAATTTTACCTAAGAAGTTTTCGTGTCCTCTTGCATTTATTAGCTTTTGATACTATATCAAAAATGCGAAAAGTTAACAGAGGGAAGAAAAAACTACGCCCTGTAAAATTGTATATTTATGTGTATTTAGTTTGAAATTTGTACGTTTTATGATGCATTTGAGTTACTCAAATTGAGTTAGTTTTTTGTGAGTTTTTTCGAATTTTTACGAGGTTCTTATGAGCCGTAATTTATTGATGGCGTTATTTCTTTTCCGTGGCGTTATCGGTCACTAAACCTTTTTTATTTTGTAATAGCACCTATGTTACTTTTTTTTTCTATTTCTACTTATTGTAATTATATTTTGACTGGATTAATCTGTGACATAACTTCATTATTCATTTTTTAATGTATTTGTTTAGTATAAATATTAAAACTGATGCCTAAATTGGTAGAACACAGTGAAAAAGTGAAATGTGCATTCATTTATCAGCCAGAAATGTTTTGATATATATTATTTAATTGTGTAATAAAGCTGTAACTTTTGTGAAATTGGGATGTGCGGCTCGTGCATTTCTTTCTGAAAAAGAAAACAAAAATAATTAACAAGCTTTTCATACCAAGATGACGCTATACAATGTCTATTTGTCGATTCATCACCTTCCGAATGACGTATAGAACCCATACATACCCATCAATTTCCACAAACAGCACTTACAATATCATACGCTCCTGACGTACGCGCTGACCTATTTCCTATTTCACCTGGGATGCGTTCTGACGTCATAGTGCGACGTCACAACTGACACAGTGGCCTATTTTCGAAGCGACCGTGGCGGGGGGGTGTGTCCCATTCAGGTTTAATCCCTGCACACAGTGCCTATTTTTAGCCCACTACTTCATTCATTGAATGTCATCCAATACAGATGCGGTGTACGCTCGTCCTATTTACGATATTAATAGATTTTGTGATGAATGTAACCTTGGCGAAGGTTTATGCTTTTATTGATGTCCTTGACATGCGTTTTAGCGTTATTAGAAGCAGAATGGGAGGAATATGATGAGATTTAGAGGATGTTTGCGCGGTTCAGAAGAAAAATTGTTACTAATTGAAATTCGGCTGCTGCGTGGTGTGGATTTGAATAGTCGTAGGGAAAGATAGGTCAGAACGAGTCGTCCATTAAAGGAAGGTTTGCACAATACTAGGTAGTTTTCGGGATAGCTCAGCACACACGGGGCACGATTTTCGGGACACAGACACCAAAATTCACTTAATTTTTGAATTTTGTTTGTGGACGCAACACGCACTGATCAGTCACCGACGCCATTGTATATTACCAAAGTACTCTATGCCATTGAATTCGATGTCATCGAAATGTCATTCGTTCGAATGTTTACGCGGATTCGCTCACAAAAGGGCGACAGATATGTACAGGAAAAGGAAGGAAGTAGGAATGCAACAGGCAACCGATAAATGAAACCATTTCATATCGCCGATCTATTGAAATGATGGAGTGCAATTTGTTAGCAAGTTGGAACATTTGGGACTTTGAATGGTTGGTTATTCATGTCTCATTGTTTTGACGTGGAAATTCAAGTAGCAATAGCAATGCCTTGATGAAATACGTATTACGGCCGCCAATCATATTTTAATTAACATACAACTTGACTCTGAACTGCAAAATGCAAAAAAAACTTACGAAAATTTGAATTCCACGGGCTACCATGGAGCATCCCTCTTAACAATAATAATAAATAAATAACAAATAAATAACGATATGTATAAAAAATAAATAAATGGAATAATAATAATAACCCTGCTCCCGACACCGGCGGACTACTATTTTTTTATATTTTTAAATAATTTTTTTTATTGAAATTTTTAAAAATATAATTTATATGATATTATATTACTGAATAAATGAAATAATAATAATATATTTATTCAGAGTTAAAATTTGGTAAAATAGTTACATAAAATCTTAGGAAAAATTACAATGGTATGGCTATTTTAAATGCCTGTACTAGGATAAACCTATATCACAGGCGGAAGAAGCTCTTACATTATTTAAATATTGAGTCTCTACGCAACTAGTTAATACATAAGTATCGAAGAATATTTTTAGAAGATAAAGAAACTATAATAGTGACTGCTGGGCAAGTGTCACCACTCAGTGGGTTCCGGCAGAGGAAAAGCGCCGTCGAGACGGGCCCAGAAAGAGGTGGCGAGATGATCTGCCCCCTAGCCAAGTTACAACCGTTTCGTTTCAATTCTCTTTTCCACGCCTCCGATTTCTTTATTCTGACGTCATCTCAACGCTCAGTCACGTGGTCAGAACAAAAGCATAGGAGGCTTGGCCGACTCGGGGCGATCAATGAAATGATAATCGAAACGAAACGGTTGTAACTTGGCTAGGGCGGCTGGAAGCGTACCACGAGGACTGGTTCGAGACGGCGCTGGAGAAGAATGTCTGGAAGGACTTGAGGGAAGGCTTTTTCCCAGCGGTGGTACAGTAATGGCTAGAAAAAGAATAAACTATGTGACACTAGGTGAAGTTTTGAACTATTTATGTTAAATATTGCCTACTTTTAAGTTCAATAAAAAAAGAATCCTTGGTCTAAAAATAGTCTATGCTCTGTAAAAAAAATACTTCGAGACTACCTTTTGATATTATTAATTCAATATTCGCACGGCTTGAAAATGAATTTCAGTTTTCTTTGGTTTCGTTTTGAGTCTGTATTTCTGAATCATTCATTAATATCATGGACGGGATTTGGGGTATTTTTGAAACGAGAGAGAATATCTTCCTAGTCATTTTAGAGCCAGCTTTTTCCAGTACTGTTACTATTTTTAACCGACTTCAAAAAGGAGGAGCTTCTATGTTCGGCTGAATGTTTTTTTTTTTATGTATTTCCACCGATTTCTCGTTCAATTGTGGACCAATTTTGAAATTATTATTATTTTTTATTGAAAGGTTATGATTCCGAATTGGTCCCATAGAAATATTGTTATGATCTGATCATGAACTTCGAAGATATTGAACAGAACTCCTCATAGGATCACAGCAGAACCGTCGTAACAAGTAAAATTGCTTTGTTTATACGTGTAGTCGATGACTGACTGAAGGAATAGGAGGAATATATCGAACTGATCTGATGATGAAGCCTGAAGTTAGGCACCGGAACTCTGTAATAAATTAATGTAATCTAACCGTGTTTGGGATTATTAGAATTGTCTTTTTATTTTTTTCGGTGGGTAAATGATCTTATGACATCCCCCGCCCGGGGCGGTAGATAGTGACAGACTTTTACTGACTAAAAACCCACTCCTGTTCCTTCATTGCCTTTCGTACCAGGGCCGAGTCTTCCTTTCAGAATCAGACCCTTGGCCCCTTTAGGCTTCGACCCTGCTAGGCCCCTACAGTTGCTGACATCTCCTTGAGGCGCGCGTGGAACAGCAGGCGCCGTCGACGACTTGGGCTCGGTCCGGACGGTTACCGGACGGTCGGAAGGCGAGCCACCCATTGCTCGCCGTCCGCAAGCCCGCGCCTACGATGGCCGGAAATCGGGATCGGAATCCCGGCGGCGATTGGGGCGTAAGGACCGTTGCCTCACGCGATCGGCCGCCTCCTTTGCTAGCATTACTGCTTCGCAGAAGGAGGCGACCGCCTGTCACTCCTTCTCGCTCCGGACCATGGCCTGTACCAAGGCCCGGCGCGAGAGATTGTCGCCGCCGATAGCCCTCACGAGGACACGGCGTTGCTCTGCCCAAGCGGGACACACCTCCACCGTGTGCTCCACCGTGTCCTCCGGGTGGTCCACACAATGGTGACACCCGGGCGTTTCTTCCGCACGAATCCGGTGCAGGAACCTCCCGAACTTACCATGTCCGGTGAGGACCTGCGTCATGCGGAAGGTAAGGACGCCGTGTTGCCTTTCCAGCCACTCCTCAAAGAGGGGACTTACCGCCATAATTATGGCGTGCCCAGCACTGGGTTGCGATAGTCCGCTGTCGCCATTCCGCCATGAGACCCCGCCGGAGAGAATTGTCATGAGATGCACTCTGGCTATAAGATATTTAAGTTTGGCAGACGGGTACTTTTTAGTGGTGGTACCTACCATAACTAAAAAGTGTAAAATAAAAAACTTTTTACAAAAAAAATCAACCGACTTCAGAGTAAAAAAAAACACTGAAACGTGCAAAATAACTTTCATTTCGGAAGTCGGTGTTTCTATAATAGTTTTGTCTCTTCGTTATTTAACATTGTGTGTTATTTAACGTTGTATTTTTTTTGTAAAAAAAGTTTTTTGTTTGATTAGCGGAGAAGAATCATTCTTATCTATATATCAAGATGTTAGCTCAGAGTGTTGTTAAGACGAAAGGGTATATCTTTATTTATTCATTTATTTGATTATTTATATGCATGCATATGACAGAAAAAGATAATATATTATAAATGTTAGTACAAAGGTATTCCTTGTTTCAAATTAAATTTCTTCCAGAAAACCTGCGATAGGAGAGATTCAAAAGAAATGTAGATAATAATGCAATCTTTCAATTTTTTTAGGGTTCCGTACCGAAAGAATAAAACGAGACCCTAAGACTCCGCTGTCCGTCCGTCCGTCTGCCCGTCTGTCACCAGGCTTTGTCCCATGAACCGTGATGGTTAGACAGTTGAAATTTTCACAGATGATGTATTTCTGTTGCCGCTATAACAACAAATACTAAAAAACAGAATAAAATAAATATTTAAGGGGGCTCCCATACAACAAAGGCGATTTTTTTGCTCGTTTTTTACTACAGAGGGAACGGAACCCTTCGTGCGCGAGACCCGCTTGCACTTGCCTGTTTTTTAAAGGTAGGTTTCTCCAGTTCCAGCGGAGTAGTCTTCATATAATTATGCATTAATAGTATAATTAATTATGTAGTAATAAAAAGGTAGTTTTAAATTTCAAATAAATAGTAAATGCCAATTAAAATAATCTGACTAAAAGATTAACTTAAGTGGCAGGTACTAGCAGAACAGATGGTCGATAGGGTGAAAGGTTCTGCAGTAGCTACCGTGTACTGCAAGACGCGGTGTTGGTAGGCCTCTCAGAAGCTGGACCAAAGACCAGGTGTAGGTCGTGGCAATCCGATAGATGCGGTTGTTGTGGCGACACTCAGGGGAGGCCTATGGACCATCAGTGGAATTCTTTTAGCTGGAATAATGATGGCGATGGCCGAGAGATTCGAGGGTCAAAGAGGTGGAGCCCAGAGGTCGGGTTAGGTTCCCCTATGGTTCCTTCCCTTCAAGTTGATTTTGTATCAATTATCGAACAACTGATTCGAGATCAGTAAGCAGTGGTGGCCGAGTGGTAACGGCCCCGACTTACAAATTGTAGGTTGCGGGTTCAAACCCAGCCAGGTTTTCTTTTTTAGGTGGGAAAATCATCTTATGACAAACTTTCACACTACCTGTGGCTTTTCACACTATGCATAACTTTATGTAATTTATTTCATCACCACTGCTCTCAAAACGGTGAAGGAAAACATCGTGAGGAAACCGGCATGTCCTAAAACCAAAAATTCTAAGACATGTGACATTCACCAACCCGCACTGGGCCCGCGTGGTGGATTACGGCCCATTCCCTCTCCTAGAGAGAGGAGGCCTGTGTCCCAGCAGTGGGAACATTAAAAGGCTGATTAGCTATTATTATGCTTATGATTCGAGATCGTTACGTAAGTGACGGCAATAAGGGACGGGGGAGACCTGTCACAACAATCTGCGATGAATATAATAGTTGTCACTAAAGTCGAAGGCACGTGACCGGGTCAAAATGTTGTCTTACAATTCTTTAAACCAATTTTAAAACATAGGAGGTTCCTGCACCGGATTTATGCGGAAGAAACGTCTGGGAGTCACAATTGTGTGGACCGCCCGGAAGACACTGTGGAGCATACGGTAGAGGTGTGACATGCCTGGGCAGAGCACCGCCGTGTCCTCGTGGGGGCGATCGGCGGCAGCGATCTCTCGCGCCGCGCTTTGGTACAGGCCATGGTTCGGAGCGAGAATAAGTGGCAGGCGGTCGCCTCCTCCTGCAAAGCAGTAATGCTAGCAAAGGAGGCGGCTGCATGCGCGAGGGAACGGCCCTCACGCCCCAGCCGCCGGGATCCCGATCCCGATTTCCAGCCACCGTCGGCGCTGGCAGTAATAGGTAGCTCGCCGTCCGACCGTCCGGTAACCGTCCAGACCGAGTCCAAGTTGTCGACGGCGTGTAGTGTACCACGCGCGCCTCAGGGAGATGTCAGCAAAACCATAGGGGCTCAGCAGGGTCGAAGCCTACTGGGGCCATAGATGATATGAAAGAGAACCTCGGGGCCCTGGAACGAATGCAAAGAAGAAACAGGAGTGAGTTTTTGTCAGTGAAAATCTGACACACCCTCACGCCCCACCCAAGGGCGGGAGATGTCATTAGATGATTTACCACCTAAAAAAAACTGTTGACGAAAAAGTCCTGGCCTTACTGTTAATGTTTTTGATTGCTGCTTACCCTGTAGAGAGAGTCCCTGCCCCCCCCCCCCCCTAGCCAAGTTACAATCGTTTCGTTCGGCGCGAACGCCTCGAGTAGGCCACGCCTCCGAATCCTTTGTTCTGACCACGTGACTGAGCGTTGAGATGACGTCAGAACAAAGGAATCGGAGGCGTGGCCTACCCGAGGCGTTCGCGCCGAACGATACGATTGTAACTTGGCTAGGGGGGCTGGTGTCCTAAAATACAAGCCAGAAGCTTAGTATAAGCACCAGTCTCCCACAAATTAACATTATTATATCATATCGATATTTCTAGTTTTAGTTTCCGACTGTTATTGTTATTTGTGGAAGATAAATAAATATTATTATTATTATATACTATTTAGGTATCGTTTTTTGTAAGTTTTCATAAGTAAAGAGACTCAGTTGAGCGGAGACGTGATTACACGGAGATGTCAGCCGTGTCGCTGATTTAGTCTTAGATGTCGTTTTCGTTGAGCGTGAATTGACAATTGAATAGCTTTGACCTCTGACCACGGTCCATAAATACTTTGATGATGGCTTGATATTACAAACTATATTCTAAACCATTTTAGTGTAGATCTTTTTTTTTAGGTGGGAAAATCATCTAATGACAAATCGCGCTCTTGGGTGGAGCGTGAGATAGTGTCAGACTTTTACTGACTAAAAACCCACTCCTGTTCCTTCGTTGCCTTCGTCCCAGGGCCCCGAGTTTCGTTTTCACACTACCCATGGCCCCAGTAGGCTTCGACCCTGCTGGGCCCCTACGATTTGCTGACATCTCCCTGAGGCGCGCGTGGAACAATACGCGCCGTCGACGACTTGGGCTCGGTCCGGACGGTTACCGGACGGTCGAAAAATACCTGTGGAACATTTTAAAAGTTGTTTTCGCAGAGAATAAGTAGACAGAATAGTAAAATCACACAGAAATAATAACACAAATGACAGTTAACATAAGTTCAAGAGAGATTCAGGATGTTATGCAGGTCTCTATTGTAATTTCAAAGAAACATGACATCCTATCTTTAGCTTTTTTTTCATTTCTTCGCGTCGATAAACTCAAATATTGTCCAACTAGTAGGCATTACTTAATTACTAGTAGCAACCAGTAGCAGGTGGCTGCACAAAACGGGTAGACCTACGATAAGCTCAATACGATGCTCGATGACCTCAGCCCCCCTAGCCAAGTTACGATCGTTTCGTTCGCGTCGAACGCCTCGATTAGGCCACGCCTCCGATTCCTTTGTTCTGACGTCATCTCAACGCTCAATCACGTGGTCAGAATAAAGGAATCGGAGGCGTGGCCTACTCGAGGCGTTCGACGCAAACGAAACGATCGTAACTTGGCTAGGGGGGTAGTAGAGCTTGCGATAAAGTGAGTCTTAAAATGAACCAAAAAACAACCATGTAGCACCCACCCCTATCAAGATTAGAGACTCTACACTCGAAGTTGTTGACACGAAAGTCTATGACCGGGCGTGTTTCCAGTGATGACATATGGTTCTAAAACGTGGTTGCTCATCAGAAGGTTTAAAGTAATTCAAGGCGCCATAGAAAGGGCTATGCTCGGAGTTTGAGAATAATGCAGGCGAACCAAGGTTACCGACATACGCCGAAGAATCGCTAAACTTAGTGGCAGTAGACGGGGTACATTACTCGCATAACAGATGCCGATGGGGCCGGAAGGTTCTGGAGTGGCGACCACGTAATGGAAGACGCAGCGTTGGAAGGCCTCCCACAAGTTGACCCACCTGGCAAGGGTCGCGGGAATCCGATGGATGCGAGACACACTAGACCGTTCATGGTAGCGAAACTTGGAGGTGGCCTATGTCCAACAGTGCGTCTTTCGGCTGAAATGATGATGATGGCATAGATATGATGGCTCATCACACAAACATTTGTCTTGGATAGGCATCGAACCCACGACCTCCGGCATAGCAATCAGGGCCACTAACCTCTAGACCAATAGGCCAGTCAAACATTACTACTGTCTATGTTCAAATAACTTTGGAATTAAAAAATACAGTAAAAATTAAATTCGTTTATTTACATAAACACAAAAAAAAACCAACACACAGAAAATGCATCCACGCGTGTTCATTCAGATCACGCGCCTACAAGCGGAGAAACATGCGCACACGCGCGTGGGTGCGGGGCGAGACGCAAGGCACACTGAGTCTCGCAGTGCCGTGCGTGATTTTGAACGGCTTTGAATGAAATGAGTCAGAGCCGCCGTTAATCCACAAAACGCAACTACGCGCGTGAGTGCGTAAAAAAACCCGCACGATGATGCAGATCTGCACTCCCGCAAGTACCTACGCGCGTGGCGTAGGTGCGTTGACACGCAACATGCAGCGTGATGCGTGGCAGTGTGATAATCGCCTAGAGGCAATGCCTAAAGGACTTAGTGTCCATGTCTTCATATGAAGTCGCCTCGTTATCCAGTAAGAATATAGTCACTTTGTTTTCCATTAGAATACGGATGTGACATATTCTAATGCTTTTGCATTACTACAATAAAATTCTCAGTTCCATTATACCAATTTTTTATCACAATATCCACTAGAAATCAATTTGCGAATAACTATAGCCACCAACTACCATCACCTCTACGGTCCGGACTAAGCGTTTCACCTCGTTGTTTATACCGCGTACATCAAAGGACTGGAACAATTTACCTGCTGCGGTCATCCCATTCGATTATAATTTGGATGTCTTCAAGGCTAGAGTGAATAGGCTCTTAATAAACTAGTGCGCCTCACCATAAACGATTGCATCACTGCTTACCACCAGGTGGTAAGCACTAGTTTATATCAAATAAAAAAAAACTTAACCATAATAACTTTGTACAATATTCTGACAAAACAAAATGAAAAACTATTTCTATGAACTACACTCGAAAAAATCCCGCCAAATACTACCGATTTTGACATGTAGACCACAGATAAGTTATATTTTATTGATATTTTTAGTAACAAAGCAGAAATCACAAAATTAAACATTAAATTCACAATACCACAGCCTACAATAGCCTCACATTACAATGAAACTTTATCGTCGCTGTGCAGGGTCGGTATCAATGCAACAGGCTGGCCTGGGTTACATTGCTATTCAGCTTTCAACAGGCGTATTGGAGTTAACCACTACAGCAGAAATAATACTAATAAATGAACTTAATTTTCTTTTCAATACAACACAAGGTTGACTGGTAGAGAATGCCTTGTTGCATTAAGTCCGCCTATGTACCACCACTGTACATGAAGTTTAAATAAATAAATAAATAAAACATTTGCATTTCGTTTGTACTACACTACGTTTGTATTTGTTATTCGCCATAATGGCATATAGGGGTACTTATCCAATGCTCCAGTATGGGGCTGTCCCACCTGTCCGCAATAGTTTTCAGGATGATGTTGGTGCTGACGCGTACTCTGCGCTTTATGAAGGCGTATCGCTTGCGCATGATGGCGTGAAAGCCATCAATTTCCGCCTCTAGGAACATACCGAACGCACTGCAGTAGTGCGGCAACCTCATCATCATTGTACACTGTGTCTGTTATGAAGGATTTCTCGTACAACAACCCATGAAGTTTCCATGTACCTACTTAACCTGTCTTGCCTGTGACGACTTTAATACAATGAAAGCCTACAAGACTAACAAAAAGTCTAATACTAAACTAAAAACTAAGCGACTACACTCTGAGGGCACCTCCTCTGAGGTACGAACCTCGCATACCTCTAAAATCCTATTAATATCATGCACAAATATTGTGGCTTGAGCATAACAAACTTGTTAGCAAAGCTTAGGATAGAAGATATGGAAATAACACGGATAATAATAGCAACTGGAAATGCAAGTTCAGATTCAGAATATGTAAATGAAATCTGTTCTCTCAGAATAGTTTATCTACAAACTCTAGAAGATATATTGCCCTGAATTTGACTGTGTCAGACATCTTTTTCAGAGAGCCTAGATTAATAGTGTTACAATCAATTCAAGCTTCATGGACCTATTTGGTGTAGCCTTTTTTTAATTTCTACACACTTGTTTCTACATTGTGTATGTATATGTGCCTAATATCCACTTGAAAAACAAAACTACACCATTTTGACATCACAAAATCCACTAAGAATCAATTTGCGAAACCTCATCGGAGGTTATATATTTGAGCCGTTTGGAGTCGAAACACTGGGGCCATGGGGTCCGAGCGCTCATAGAGTTGATGTTTTTGATGCCCTATGAGTTCTTTTTCTACCCGTTTGTACATAATAAATTTCAGTTTGTTTAAATACTTATTACTTAAGTTATAATATTTAATAGTTAAGATGTATATATAAATTAATAAAATGTTATATCACAATTTGCGAATAATTTAAACAGTCACTGAACTTCATTCCATAAATCCCGCCAAAAAACGAATGCTAGAAATCATTGAAATTCTTCGGTTTCTCTATTATAAATATACGTGTACCTATTATACACCTAAACCTTCCTCATGATGAAAACCCGTTCATTGTATTTTTTTTTTTTTTATTGTGACACAGACAGATACGCTGGTGGACTTTGTTTTATAATAATGTACAAGGAAAGTTAAGCATAAGGATAAACGCCATCAAAAGAACAGCATAAATATGTTTTAAAAGTCTATCAGAATATGTGGCTCTACTTCAGCTAAACAACAAAGTTGAAAATAACATAATACGAGTAAATAAAATAATAATAATAATATTCTACTACTATCACACAACGCCGTCTAGTCCCTTAGTAGTAGTAGTAGGTGTTATAGTTTCGGAGATTTCGTGATTAATCAGTGAGTGGTATTTCACTTTTATATGTATATTACATCACTTCATGATATGCCAACTAAAACTGGCCAGATCGTATAAACGTTAACATTTGATGATATGTCGATCCTCGTTTGGCCATATCATTGATGTAGGATTTCAATGATAATAAAAGGTCTAAAGAAAATAGGCCAAACGAAGATTGAAATATCATCAAACTTTAACGTTTAAAACGATCTGGCCAGTTTTACTTGGCCATTTCGTGAAGTGATCAATTTCTATGATCTGGCCACGACATAAACATAGATAAACTATATTATGTTATTAATTTATAAATCGGTAAGACCATTGTATAATTTTGAGTAAAACATATATAGGGTGACAGGTAATTAGTGTACGATACTTAAACACGTGATTGTGCTCATGATAACCAACAACTTTTACTATGGGAACAAACCTGAAATCGCGAAAAAAAATTAGCTGTTCAGTACATTTATGTTTGCCTAATGTACTGAACAGCTGATATTTTTTTTGCGATTTCAGCTTTGCTCCCATAATAAAAGTTGTTGGTTATCATGAGCACAATCACATGTTTAAGTATCGTACACTAATTGCCAGTCACCCTATATATGGCGCTTTTATTTTTCTATTTTTTAAAATTATTTACTGCTGGTTCTGAGCGTATTTGGTGAACATACAGGTGCTCTATGCTTCCCTTAGCTTGTATATCAATCATGATCGACTATCATTGAAAGCAGTGTATTACTGTATATTTTACAATTACACATCTAAACATAAGGCTCTCCCATAGATTTCCTCAGCAAATAGTTATGAGTCGTTTTCATCCATCTCCCAAATGCGACCTTCATAGCATAGCATAGCATAAACAGCCTTATAATGTTCCCACTGCTGGGACTCAGGCCTCCTCTCTAGGAGAGGGAATGGGCCGTAATCCACCACGCGGGCCCAGTGCGGATTGATGGATGTCACATGTCTTCGAATTTTTGGTTCTAGGCTATGCCGGTTTCCTCACGATGTTTTCCTTCACCGTTTTGTGAGCAGTGGTGATGAAAATAAATTACACAAATTAATGCGCGACTGTATGCGACTTTCACTTGGTCCATTTTCCTTTATTTTATGAGTTTTCTTATTGTCTTCTTTATGTAGATTTCCCTATCCGATACAAACAAAAATACACTTATTGTAAATGAATATAATATCTTTATTGTATATTGTTCTGAGTTTTTAATGATCAGAAAGTTACTATAGTAGTAGTTAGCTACACGTGTTATTTAGTCAGTTGCTTAAATTTTCATCATCATGAACATAACCTAGATTACTCTGCACAATGTTATACCAATGTATAACAATTATTAATTGGTAGGTGATTTTTTTTTTAGGTGTGAAAATCATCTAATGACAAATCCCGCTCTTGGGCGGTGCGAGAGATAGTGTCAGACTTTTACTGACTAAAAACCCACTCCTGTTCCTTCGTTGACTTCGTCCCAGGGCCTCGGGTTTCGTTTTCACACTACCTATGGCCCCAGTAGGCTTCGACCCTGCTGGGCCCCTACGATTTGCTGACATCTCCCTGAGGCGCGCGTGGAACAATGCGTGCCGTCGACGACTTGGGCTCGGTCTGGACGGTTACCGGACGATCGGACGGCGAGCCACCCATTGCCCGCGCCTACGGTGGCCGGAAATCGGGATCGGAATCCCGGCGGCGGTTAGGGCGTGAGGACCGTTGCCTCACGCGATCGGCCGCCTCCTTTGTTAGCATTACTGCTTCGAAGAAGGAGGCAACCGCCTGCCACTCCTCCTCGCTCCGAACCATGGCCTGTACCAAGGCCCGGCGCGAGAGATCGCCGCCGCCGATCGCCCCCACGAGAACTCGGCGTTGCTCTGCCCAAGCGGGACACACCTCCACCGTGTGCTCCGTAATGCCATTTTCTTAACAATATCGAGATTAGTTTTCCCCAAAATGCTGTTAACAAATAAACACAATTTCCATCTGATCTCCGAGGAAACTCTTTATAAATATAAACCTCGGCTAATCCGATAGAGGATCTGTACCAAACCTCACGATCGGCTATAATTTTTAAGCAACTTTGCTAGCTTCGTGGTTTGCAATCTTATCGAAACGAGGGCGTTCGGTAAGTTATCCGCACCGATACTGAAACAAAATGACACTGCGGAGTAACATCGCAGAGCCATCTGCCTCAAGGCTTTGCATAAAGACTTTGCCATGGATACATTTGCAACCAAAATTTATTTTACGCTGGAGCCCTGCCATGAGACCTCAGTGAATAATAGAGATGGCAAATTTTAGCAGTTTGATGTCATTAACGCAGGGGAAGCTGCTACCTATCTCGCTGTAACGACACTCTTGGGATCAGATAAGGCAGTATTGTTCCTTGTAAAAGAAATCTATTCTTTTTTTCAATTTCTGTATATAGAAGAAGTACAACGGCGTGCCAAAACGCAGTTTAGCATAATTAATTGTGAATTCTCTCTAGTACTATACTGCAACGTAATGGCCTACCTTAGTCAGCATCTTTTTTTGCGTTTTAAGATCCTCTTGGTCTAAATCCATTTCCCTATCACGATGTACAAACTACTCACCCTTTTTTGCCCTATCTAACTTAGCTCTTTGCTAACCCATTGGCAATTCATCACGAACAAAGTAACCTCGCTCAAGTTTAACGATAATCTTCTTTGTGATAGATATTTAGTCATAAATCGCGTTGCGTTTCGACCTTACTATCGGCTACACGCCATCGCGTTTTAACAATGTACTATTAATACACTATTAATCCGTTTTTGGATACCTTTGTTAGTCAAAGTTACTTTAGGTTCTTATAGAGTTGTTAATATTAAGTTTTTGCATTATTTGTTAATGTTAGTCCATATATCGAATATTTTTCTCTTGTACCTACGTAATTTTTTTTAGGGTTCCGTACCTCAAAAGGAAAAAAACGGAACCCTTATAGGATCACTTTGTTGTCCATCCGTCTGTCTGTCTGTCTGTCTGCCAAGACCCTTTATCTCGAGAACGCGTGGAGGTATCGAGTTGAAATTAAAACCATATACTTATATCTGTGATCCCTTGAAGCTCTAAAAAAAATCAAACTTCTAAGTTAACGAATAAAAAAGATGCGGCTGTATGTCGAATAAAACGTATATTTCGATACTCTCAAAGAAATCAAAACTCACAGGGCAAATTAGAATTTAATTAAATAGAAATTTGGCATAAAGCAAGGTCTTATAGCACAAGTCTAGGAATAAATCTAAAAACAGTAAATTTGTTATTACCTACGTCACAAAAATAAAAACTTTTTTGCAATTTGGAAAAATCTTCGAGACTCCATTTGGGATTTGTAGTACCCCTCAGGGCGCGAGTCCAACTCGCACTTGCCCAATTTTTTTAAATATGTCTGGGCTTTGCAAACTGATCTTCTCAAGATTACAAATTTATTTCAACGATATTTTTTATATACCAAAATACCTTTACATTTACACCCATTTCTGTCTTTATTTATTTTTTTGAATCAATCAATTTTGTTTATCGCAGTCCATGCGCAAGATAAGAAATAGATTGAAACAAATAATTGCGGAATCATTACTATTTACTGATAAAAGTAATGATATCGAGAATTGGATCTGGCGACTTCAGAAACGCCACTTTGCGAGCAGATCATCTACACTAATATTATAAAGAGGTAGTTTGTTTTTTTGGTTTGTACGAGGTAATCTCTGAAAGTACTGGTTCGATTACAAAAATTTTTTCGCCGATAGAAAGCTGCTTTATTCCTGAGTGACATGGCTATATTTTATGTACGCGGGCGAAAGCTAGTTATAACATGTAACTCATTTGATCCAAACAGTAGGTACCAGGTATGTTTAATTACCCTTTAGTGCTGACTTTTTTTGTTGATTTACTATAGTCAAGTCATTTTAAATCAAGCTCAGAAAATAACTTCAACCCTCATATAGTAATCTTTACAACAACTCAAATATTGGAATTTCATGTCAATAGGACTTTAAATACTATATCCGTTTACTTTTATTTATTATTTCATTATACTTACACAAACCTTACATAAATTGAGACCTTGAAAACCGGTTCCTAAATAGTTTGATTGCAATACTACAAAATTACTAAAAACGTTGTATTTTAAAATAATGTTTATAAATCTTGAGGTTAAAGCTTCAAATGATGAACACATTTATTTTTTTATTATTTATTTATTTCATAGTTACCTACTTCATGCACATAAAGGTACAGAGGCGAACTTAATGCCTTAGGCATTTTCTACCAGTCAACCTAACACACCAACAACAACATTAATGTAAAAACACACGTTCAAATAAAACTAAGCTTGAAAACTAAACTTGCTCAGTTAAATATGTCCCGGCATTTGCTACAAATGCGAAACAAGGCGTGGGTTCACGCTGATGTCAAAACTGCATTAGAACAGCCTACACAAAATTAATTATGCGAAGTTCAAAAAATAACTTTAACTTGGTCCAACTAAAGTGCATAATCCTATAAATAAAACTTTGAAGGCTATAATGCGATGCATCTTAGGCGCGTTCAGTCACTGTTGGACGTTCATAGAGAACGGTCGTGTTGCTCAATTCAAAATCATTCGCGAAGAGTTTCAAACTATTTCGAGTCAATAAACTTTTCAAGTTTCTCTGTGAGTGAGACAGTGATAGTTGGTGATTCTTTCCAAAGGTTATACACTTTTCCACACTGGATTTCAATTTTGATGGTAAGTTTTCCTAACCGGTTGAAGATCTTATTCTGTACCCAGTAATTTTGTATACTTTGCAACATTATTGCATACATACAAGTTGTTTTATACAAATAATTTATTTGAAGCCTATGTACCCACAGCAATTAGTTTCAGTATTAAACTCCCAGCAAGCCGATAGCGAAACTGTTTTTACAACTTTGTTTTATATTTGCTTATCGTTCGTATTAATACCAGCGACCTTGTGTATACATTCAAGGATAGATTGATTTATCAACGAGCACATTATAGTTAATGTTTTAGCAATTGTTATTTTCGATCGTCTTGGATTCGTGACTTCCCGCGATGGATCGTTCGGTACATCCGTCGTTCGTATCGGGCATTCTAATGGAGTATAATACCTAGATCATTTTTATGATTGCACTTATAATACAGCTCTTTGTGAAAGACGAAGTTAGCTTGTAAACGTTCTAGGAATATGGTTGAACAAAACGTAAAAATATTTGCATATCTACGTCGTCATACTTCAAAAAGATACACACAATTAAGTTAATCCTTTTTGATAGTTTTCAGGTCAGCAACCTTCTTATCAACAACTGTGATTACAATTATATCATCAACTTCATTTGTAACTGTAGTATTGAAAACATTGAGTCCATTACTATCCCTTACAGTAAATAAAAGAGCATCAGCATATGTCAAATTAAAATTGACAACAACTCTTACAATAATAAAAGTGATACTGACACAACCCTTTAGTAGTTCCATATACAATATAAATAAATCAGATAACTATACCCAGTCGGCCTAAATTAGTAAAAAGCGGCGCGGATGTCGAGCCGCTTGACCTGAGTGAGGTTTATCGACCCAGTGTCCAACCTGTTACCAACGATCGAGCTGCTTTTGCTTGCAACCGCAATATATTCTTGAGATATAAATAGAGGAAGGTACTCGTACGTACGTTTATGTAGAGCAAATAATCCTTTAACTTAAGTGTCAGTTTTGTTTGTAGGTTAGGAATAATGTTTTAATATTTTTATTTAAATTTCAGATATATTTACGTGGCCATAATTTGATATGTAGTAACTTCGACTGTATTTAAAATTTTGTTATTATTGATAGTTTTGAAGACACAAATGTCCCCAATTTTCGATTCAACTATAAATTTAGAATTTGGTTCAAGAACAGTCAAATCATTTACATAGCCGGCAATTAAATGTTTCAAAATAAAAACAACATCTTCAAAATGTTATTAGCTTATTTACCTAAATATGTTCACACCAAACACATTTTAAAATGAAAGAATTCACAAATATTTCACAACATTGTGAATGCTAAAATCTTCAATAGCAACATTTTATTATTCCATTCCGTAGAGGCCACTATAAAATAGTCTTTATATGGCGCGGTGATTCATTGACTACTTCATTGATGCCGTCCAATTCAAATTCAAGTTTCGGTCGAACAAACCGTGCACAAAAAAGTTGCTTGAAATGTATAAAATTAACGTGTTTATCTATGTTGAACTCACCCATGTTACCTGGCTCTAGTGTATTTAACACTTATCTAAGCTAATGACAATACAGTCTTATCTCTTCTACAACAGCAAATATATATTTGTCGTTTGTATTTACAAAATATTTCTCAAACAGTCTATATTGCTTTAAAAAAACTTATTTGTAATCGAGCTACCGTTTTCAATACCAAAATTAGAGGTGAGTTTGATATTGTAATAAAAAATTACAATAATTAAACAATAATGGAATGGTTGATAAAGACTCAACTACTAATCAACTGCTATTTATTTAGCTAATACAGGTGAATGTTCCACAGCAAATGTATATAGCGGTTATGCTGTTACCATTACGCACGTACTCGCTAGCAACGCTGACGCCAATTAGATACGTGTGTGGCATTAATGGCCAACTATCCGATCTTCTCTTGAATATTGATGTCCATTACCCTTTATAGATGCGGATGACAATTTTCGTACTATCGCATCTGGGTCAATGTACGTTGTGCATAATTTGATAGTTTGGCGTGAGATTGCTGGCAGGACTGTCATCAATATTGGTGTGGATGGTAATAATGTTGCAAAAGATATACAAATATTCAGTAACGTATCGGGATATAAATTATTTCTCATCAAATAGGGAGATGTATTAATCAAAGAAGCAGACACTAAGAATAAACGTAATCAACAAAAGAGACACAAAAAAGAAAAATATAAACTGTTGAGAATAACCTAAATGCAATGTTCAAAAACAATGTGATTATCTAAACGAAAACGAGTCAAGCAACAAAAACTAAATACGATTTAGATGCATTACCGTGACGATTCAAACAATGTTTCTGTATAAATCGATCGAGACAAACAGACGTCAAAGAATAGTTACCAAGCCAGCCATAAATATCTATTTTGTTTTTATCAGACCTATTCAAATAAAAATCAACATCAATACCTGTATCCGTATTTTTGTTGTGCTATTTGTCACATTTGCTAAAATGTCTAACGTTTCCATATGAGTCACTTATGAAAATAAGTTAAGTATACGTGACAACCAAAATGTATTTTAAAACGTAAAGATAGTTTTAAACATATTTGTTTACATCACGTCTAAATGTGACCGAATCCTCACGGAATGTTACCGACGGCTAAACTTAAGTCCTTTGGGGACACAGTTTTCTTTATATTTGCATAATAATATTTGTTACTGTATTTTCTAATGTGCCTTTTATGGCACTTTTTACCATTCTTTTCTCCTTTTGTTATTTTCTAAGTTCATAGTAAGCAGTTAGCTATGAATGTGTCATGCATTTTAATGTAAACGACGTCATGACTGCTAATTACCTTAATCGTTTAGTGGCTCCATTCTAGACCGCTTACTATCTTTATGGCTGTTGTAATATTATCGCAATGACATCTCTGCTCTACGCTCTATAGTGCTTAACTATGTTCTATTTACTGGTAGAAATCTGCTTTAGTTGTATCATTGTCATGAAATTAGAATAGCGGTAATAAGTACGAAATAGAATTCGTCAGAAATTATGTGTGCCGTTTAATAAACTTAAACTTTCCATAAAATCGGTAATGCATAGCGTGATATGATTTTAATGCTTCTACACTGATTACATCTTCACCATATACATCCTAGAGAATTAACTCCATTAGTGAAGTTTATTTATTCTATTATATATTCTATAAAATACTTTTGTTTATTAAAGTAATGTCTTAATTATGATGTTCATTGTTTCCTTAATAATACTGTTGACTTACCAGAATTCTTCACACCATTGATACTAACACAAAGCATTGTCTTCCATAATGGCCATTCATAAATTCTTCAACGACTCTATCTAAAGTATCGCAATCCTCATTCATATTAATTCTCACAGTACAGTGGTGGCTAATAAATTAGTGCAGCCATTCTTTGTGCCGAACCGTTGGCCCGTGAACTGCACTCGCTTTGTAATACCGTTACGTGGTGATTCGTTTCGTTGATCGCATGTGTTCATCGCGCGATCCCGCCTCGTGTTTGTTTCTGATGTTTTTCATATATGAATGCATTATACCTTGTACTGGGTTTATTGAACAGATGCTACAGAATTTTACTACCATTTTATTTATTTGTTCTCATACAATTTCCTTACCTTTTCTTTTATTCTTATATTAATTTCATTTATTTTAAAAGTATAATTTTCTTGGATTTAAATTTTCAAATTTTGAAACTATCATACTTACTAGAACGTACTACTTACTAGTAATGTATAAGCCCAGTTCGACCTTGTAACCCACAACCTTCACAAAACATTTGCACCAGTTAATCTTCAAAGCTACTTAATAATAGACAACAAATAACGTTATAAACTAGAAATAGGATAGGCACAAATCCGGCAGGGCTTCTTCTGGCCATGTCGGAAGCCGCTAAAGTGTATTGACGGTGAACCACGAACGTACCTATATCAGATTAATACGGGTGGATGGCGGCGCCACATGAAATATTTACATAATTAGACGTCGATATGCAGATATCATTGTTCAGCTGTCTGTTTTGTAGTAACTGTTATTGTATAAAATTCTGTTTTGGGTCTTGAGGTGTTCTATGTTTCGTTTTTTGATACAATTACAGATCGCACTTCTTGATAATAAACCTTGTCAACGAAAGAACGTCCTTCGTTAACAATAAGTAGAAAAGCGTCATTATATTATTCTGTTTGCAATATCTTATCAAGACTTCAATACTCTTCATATCCATTTCCATTTTATTGTCCTTGTATTATTTTTATAAATATTCAATGGCATTGGTTGACACAATTCCTTGGTTTTCTCATTCATTCATTTAGTCATTTCTTTCACCAGCAGTTATGGCTTTCGGAGCACTTTGGCCAGTTATGCGTTTAGGAAACCTTCGATCCTATGAAATAACAAAAATATTGCGTGTTGTATTTATTGGGAACTTGGTAACACTCAATTCTAGGTCTCTGTGAGGGTCGAAATGTGCGGAGGTCGTGTGATGCAATGGTCAAAGCTAATATCCCGAGTATTCCCGAGTGGCCTTCGGAATCTCGGAACGTGACATTCGGGCTCCGTGTTCGTATAGTTGCAACTGTTTGACATATCAGTTTTATTTTTGCCTTTTGTTCAAGGTATTGCGTAACATTGACGGCCACTACATATTGTACAGAGGAAACTCTTCCTTTTCATTCATTGATACATTTCGGACTATATTGCGTGTGAATGTGGAGTCTTGTAGCGAACCAACATTGATTTACGATTTTGCCACCTTCAACAAAGTTTTGATGTTTACGATAGTTTTCATGTGTGAACTGAAAATAGCTACTATTTAACCACATACGAGTATCACAGTAAACCACTAATTTGACGACGCCCACATTTCGGCACTAAAAGTTAAGTAGCCTACGCTAAAGCGCTACCTAATAACGTGTTTACGCGAACCCCAAACAACGGCGTGCAAACTTTTTAAATATGAAAGAGCTCACATGCGGGTGACACAGAGTTAAGTAAAATCAAAAGGTTCACAACAGATGAAATACAATATGTAACAGAAATTGGTGTTAATATTTTAGATACTGCTTATGCCCTTGGTAATGAACAACCTACTTCAAGAATATCATAGTCGATCTCCAAAAAACAAGGAACTTTCCGTACAAAAGTTATGACAGCTGATCAAAATTAGTATGGAAGGTCCAATTTCGGATCATATCTTCACAAAAATGGACCTGATATCTTGAAGAACGCAAATAACTTTGAACTTCAAGGCGGTAATTGACGATCTTAAGTTAAAGAGGAATTGAACGCAAACAGATAGGACAGAGCAATGATTTTGTTGTGTATCATTCCATGATCAAATGTGAAGACTAAATAAGTATACCCGTCAAATGGATATGGATGAAATTTGGCGCAGGAAAGACAATGACCTGGAATAGAACATGGATACTTTTTATACTGAAAATATTTTCCCTTGGAATAAATTTCTATTTTTACCAACGGCTTTTGGTAGAAGCTAGTCTCTCATTGATATATAGATTTGGTACATCTTCAGAAGACTTAAATGTAATATTGCAAAAAATGCTGTGTTGCTTCTAACATGAAGGTGGAACTGAACCACTAACGCGATATTGCTTATAAAGGTGGGTCTACGCTAGAGGAGCCGAGCACGAGCCGAGCACGAGCCGAGCACAAATTCGTGTAGTGTGGACCGACTTACAAGCATTCAGGGCACTGATGGGGCTGCCGCGACACTGTGTAGTGCCTCAGGCACGTTTGCCGCCGCTAGCGTTGACTGCTTTTATGCGACGATGCGTAAGCGGAGCGCGTCTCTGGTGTGCAGGGTGCGTGGCAGCCCCAACAGTGTGCTGATGATGATAGCCGACCGGCTCGACTGTCCTTATATAAGGCGCTGCAGTGACTTGCATGTTACCTGCAGTTATCAATAACTGTGTGTGAAATATTTAAATGTTGTTTGTTTGTTGGTGTTATGTTCTGTGTTATGTGTAATTATGAGTCCTAGTTACTTGAATAAATGAAATGATATATATATATATATAAAACGAGCGCACTTCGAGCGTTTGGTTTCTGCTCCTCTATGCTGCGTACACGTTTGAGGACAGTTATCGTTGGAGGCTCGTTGTACTTTCACACTTGACACCATAAGTAGAGCGGCTCGACTTGTGCTCAGCTCGTGCTCAGATCACCTAGAGTAGACCCACCTTAAGACTATATCACATTTTAGTATCATGTCATCACCATTTTGCCCTTCTGAAGATATACCTTTCATATAACCACTCTATTATTAAATGAATGTCTCGCCAAATAAAAGGATAATAAATTGCATTCGTTCGCGTGACTTTTTCGACAGTTAACGTGATGGTTTATGATGTCTACCCAAACAGTTAAATGTTGTAATAGTTTGACATTGACCTGAACATTCGGTTGTTAGTAATTGAACCGTCGGCTTATAAGAAAAGTGACGGTAAAAGTTTATGTTGATTTGAGTGACAGGAAAAATATGGGTTATTACGTATGTATATATGTAGTTCGATTCAGAGTTTTGCAAATGTAATAAAGTAGGCGATCCCCAAGATCGCCTAGTTTTGATTCTTGCTATTATTTTTTAGGATTCCGTACCTCAAAAGGAAAAAACGGAACCCTTATAGGATCACTGTTGTCCGTTTGTCTGTCTGTCTGTCGAGACCATTTATCTCGGAAACGCGCGGAGGTTTCACGTTGAAATTAAAAATAACGCATGCCCTGAGAGTAGTCCATGGGTTGACTACCGAAAGGGAACCCCGGAGAACTGGTACGCGAGGCAAAGAATATATACTCAGGTCTGCGGTCCCTTGAAGCTATGGAAAAGTTAAGTTTCTGAATTACCGAAAAAAAAAGATACGGCCGTTTATATGTTCCAAAAAAAACGCGCGACGTCGCGCCTCAAGATGCCAGCAAACCAAGGCCAAGGGTCTGCTTCTGCAAGGAAGACTCGGCCTTGGTATGAAAGGCAACGAAGGAACAGGAGTGGGTTTTTAGTCAGTAAAAGTTTGACACCCTCTCGCTCTGCCCAAGAGCGGGGGATGTCATTGGATGATATTCCCACAGAAAAAAAAACCAGAATATCGAAAAAACCAAGTCGAGCTTTCTCTCTTACCTATTTGACTAAGTAAAGAATATGGCATTAGTTCATTCAACCACTTCGGTAATTTCTTGTTATTCCAACAGAAACAAGTGTGATAACGCAATCTTTGACCTCAAAACACTTCCCATTACCTGTCACCAAGCCCATTGCTTATCTCCTATTTTTGTTTTTAAATGTAACTTCGCGCAGTTTGTACTATTACTTATCATGTTTAATACAGTCACTTTGTTTTCCATTATAGGCAATGCGAATTTAACACATTTCAATGCTTTTGCAGCATTTGGCAGCAAATTTATCAAGTCAGCCTTTTTGAAAAGCTTTACTGAGGTAGTCTATTTATTTATTTATTAAATGCTTTATGCACACGAAAATACTGAGGCGGACTAGACATTTTCTACCAGTCAACCTTTGGGTGATGCAGAGAAAAATAGTGGCAGGTGCAATAAACGAGAGAGAGAAGACGATAAGTACTAATAAACCATGTATATAATACAATTGTACAATACATAATTAAATTAATAAACTACACACCTAACTAGTATAGTCATACAAATAGTCTAAATCGACAATTGGAAAATATTAACGCTGCTGTGATGATACTACTGCCAACTTCTTACGAATTAGCTCTCGAACTTTAGTTTTGAATGTTAATCGGCTTGTTGCCATCCTGATCTCCTGGGGGAGCGCATTCCACAGAGAAATAGCTTGAACAAAGAATGAATTGTGAAGAAAGTCAGTATGATGAGAGGGACATTGGAGTAGGCGGTTAAGAGATGAGCGCAGATTTCTATTATAAGTAGTCAATACTGTGTAGTATAGAAAGCTGCGCTGCGTAAAATTCTGAGCTGTATTTTACTGAGATTGTGCCTGTCTCAATAATTCCACATACAGGAGTCAATTTGCGAATAATATTTTTTGGATTTGTTATGATTTTTTTTCTATTATTATTTATTTTCCCGATCCCGCCAAAAATTCCGTATTTTGTTTTGTAATATATTCACTGCCACAGACTGTCACTGCCAGTCAATGTCGGAACGGAAATGCAATAGACAACCTAGACAACTGAGTAACAGGAGTCATAGTTAAAGCCTGATTCACACATGCCCCGACAGTCTAACTAAATTTTTGTTTGATTTAATTAGTCATATTGATCTTTTGTAATTTATTGTGCGTCTATTCGGGTAGAAAAAACATGTTTTCTTTCATCTTTTAAAACTACATTTAATCTTTACTCAGAACAATCCCGTCGAAAATGCGCTTATTTTCTTATCTTTTTTAAACTGATTATGAACACATTTACCAACAATTACATGCATTAGTATTTATAGTCAAGAAACAATAGTGAATGGCGTCACTTGCCATAGTGTCGATTTAAACATCGTGACTTCCAATATGTTAAGAACAATAGTATGTAAACAAGTACAACAAGAAATCATCAATAATTATATAAAGAGGTTTTCTCTAGGATTAAGGAAAATATCTAGATAATAATAAAAAGAAACATTGTTAATGTCTATGATTGTTTTCTGAGATGTAGATATATTATGATCTAGGGCAGTGGAAAGGCTTAAAATAGTGACCGTAACTCTAGAACGCAAA
Organism: Mythimna impura; assembly: GCA_905147345.3. NCBI lineage: Eukaryota > Metazoa > Arthropoda > Insecta > Lepidoptera > Noctuidae > Mythimna > Mythimna impura. The sequence continues at coordinate 3,411,912 of LR990344.1, forward strand.
ATGCAACTGAATGATTCAGATGGGTTTTAGTCAGTAAAAGTCTGACACGCAGATGCACTAGAGCAGGAAAATTCATTAGACGATAAAAAATAACTTGTTTAAGTAGATAATTTTTGCTTCACAATTTTATACGGCTTGGTGTGTGTGGATAGGGTTACAATAAAGGGTTAATTTTTACCCGACATATTACCGACAGGACGAGATAGCATGACCTATTTTGCCCCGAACCCAAATTTTTATCAATTTTATAGAAAAATTATGTTTAGTTACAAATAGAAAAAAAAATATCACACTATTAGCTATGTATGGTTAGGTTTAAGAAAATAATCGCAAATCCGTTGACCATGCTGCATATTTTTTTTAATATTGGTTCTCTGTATTATGAAGACAATGATAATATTTAAGATCCATATGGTGCATATATTCTTTTGAGCCTAGAAAATCTATAACCAATAAAACTAGTTTTTTACACATCTCCTGTTCCCTCTAAATTGCTCTGTTTGTCTTATTTTGGACAACCTTTCCACATTTTAGCCATTTTATCACTGCGAAATATCTTGCAAATTAAATATTATGAAATCTATAAATTATTTTCCTTAATTACAATAAAACTTAATATACTTATACAGATTGCACTTGAATCAGATTTATGTCGAAACTGTATATTGATTTGTGCAAATTAATTATATGTATAAATGCTAATAAAAACAAAGAAGTATTCGATTACAAGTTACAACATTAGAGATGATGTGATAAATAAATAAACATTTTGCGGGAAAAACCGGTTTAGCTCGACCTAACCGATTTATTGTATCGTCATCGTGCCAAATGACGTCTGACGATGAAACTAAAATTGCTAATGATTTGATGACGGTAATTCTAACATTGATTGAACTTCAAGATTTGTGTAAAAAATACCTTGACGGCTGAATTTCTGAAAATATTTTGAAAATCAATAGAAATCTTTACCCGAAGATATTGTAAAGTACTTGTAATGAATCTTTGGGGATCTTAGCAAAGGTGAGACGCTAATTCACGCAGAAACAGCTTCTCAACCTTTATCAAGCGCAAGTTCGGACGTATGGACTACTGCTGCTCTCGACCTCATCTTTGGGATGGATCTACCAAATACCAGCTTGATGCACTAGAGTCGATTGAGAAGCGAGATAAGAAGATCGTTGGCAATGATGCTCTCATTGAGTCCAAACTCCAAAGCCTTGAGCATCGACACCGAATTGCTAGCCGGTTGATTTTATATCGTTTATATTTCGGAGACTGTGCATCGAAATTGCACACTTTAATTCCGCCAAGCCCGTCATATCATCGGACCACTACCTAGATGTACTGTTTTGCACTACCGCTATATGGTGGATATACCCATACGTACATAACGGTTTTGGGAACACATCAAAGCTAAAACTACATTAGATCGACGCACACGTGGACCAAGCCTGATTTGTACGTAAAATGACGTCGCGTGGCGTGGATCTAGTGTAGCTCTACAAGTCTAGTTTCCATATAAAATCTATGGAGACCGACCGCGACGCGATCAGATCGGCGTACGTGGCACTCGTGTGCGCAGTGTAGTTCTACCTTTATTGTGCGTACAGCTAAGGAGTGGAATAGCCTGCTGCAGTTTGTGTTTCCTGTTAGTTACAACCTACGGGTCTTAAGTCAAGAGTGAATAGGTTACTTCTAGGCAAGCGTGCTCTATTGTCGACCACATCTTCGCTTACCATCAGGTGAGTAAGGGCGGCTTCAAATTAGCCGCAAAGTGCCGCGTGACGGCAGTGCTGCCGCCGCGCAGCTTTGTTATTCCATATAAATATTACATGTCCTTGTAATTTTTGTTTCGTTTTTAGCTGTATTAATTGTAGTTGTCACTTGTTTCCTTGCCTATATAATTATTTAGTATGTATGTATTTAAGTATGTATTTTAGTGTTAAGTATGTCCTTTGTTTTTGTCTCCAATTGTTTATCTTTTTTTGTAATGCACCAAGTGCAACCCCATTTAATGTCCAGACAATCTCTTTCCATACCAGGTTGCCTGGAGGAGATCGCGGAATGCGATAAGGCCGCCAATTGTATGTTTTTTGATATAAGGCTCATATGTATCATTTATTATCTTGGTGTACAATAAAGTATATATAAATAAATAAATAAATAAAAAACGCGCGACGGCAGCGCGACTGTATTATTTATATGAAATAACAAAGTTCTTAGATGTCAAACGCGAGCCTATCAATTATTAAAAAAAAAACATTGTTGACAAACTGATTTTCTGGGTTTTTATAATTAGGCACACTTCAACAAATCGGGTACCGCTTTCGGCATAGAGTTACCGCCATAGCTTTAACAAGTATCTACTATACAGGTTGCTTCCATGAATCACAACGAAGCTATGACGTCAGAACTATGTACGTTTATTTGTACTCTTGTATGATATTTGAGTTAGTTTCCACATTATCTATTGTTATGATCCGCATTCACAATGGAAACTATTATTGTCATTTATTTTTATTGATTGTAAATAATTATTACATCGTTTTCAAATTTCGTTTTTTTTTTTGTTAGACTCACTAAAGCCATAAATTCAAAAAATGGATTTTTATAACTTTCCTTAACTGAAGTTTATCTTTTTGAAATTTTCTTAAATCATCTAATGACATCCCCCGCTCTTGGGCGGAGCGTGAGATAGTGTCAGACTTTTACTGACTAAAAACCCACTCCTGTTCCTTCTTTGCCATTTTTTTCCAGGGCCCTGGGGGTCACTTTCGCATCACCCATGGCCCCAGTAGGCTTCGACCCTGCTGGGCCCCTACGGTTGCTGACATCTCCTTGAGGCGCGCGTGGAACACTACGCGCCGTCGACGACTTGGGCTCGGTCCGGACGGTTACTGGACGATCGGACGGCGAGCCACCCATTGCTCACCGTCCGCAAGCCCGCGATTACGTACTAGCTGTCCCCGTATTTTCACTCCGTCTTTCGCTACTGCTTTGCTCTTATTGATCGTAGCGTGATGTTATGTCGTCTTCCTTGATGAATGAGCTATCCAACACTAAAATAATTTTGACTGGCATGTTGGTCTAGTGGTTAGTGGCCCTGACTGCTATGCCGGAGGTCGTGGGTTCGATTCCCACCCAGGACAAATGTTTATGTGATGAGCACGATCATTTGTTCTGTGTCTGGGTGTAATTTATCTATAATATGTATGTATTTAGAAATATATATGTATGTTTATCAGTTATCTAGTACTCATAACACAAGCTCTGCTTAGCTTGAGACTAGACGGCGTTGTGTGATAGTTGTTGGAAAAAAAAGACTCAAAACAGTAGTTCCTAAGATTTGCGCGTTCAAACAAACAAACTTTTCAGTTTTATAATATGGTTATTATCAGATAATACTTAACTATTTTATTTATGAAATATTTTTAAAATGTAAATTTCCAAATATCTTGCTCTCCGACAAAGAGATTGATCTATTTTTAATTTTCTTCATACTTGATTTAAAGGGCAACGCATATTTAAATAAATATTTCCTCCCAGCGCGTTTTAATATTTACCCATTATAAATAGGTATGTAGCTACGGAACTAATTACCGTTATCGATTTAAAAGAAAAATTCCAAACTGTTTACTATTGCGCATAAAATTTGAATACATAGATGTTGACTTAATGCGCACGATTGCGAATATATTATTCTAAATAATATATTTAATTTAATGAGCAGTGGTGGCCAAGTGGTAACGGCCTCGACTTACGAGTTGTAGGTCGCGGGTTCGAACCCAGCCTAGTGAATTTATACTTAGTTCATTTTCATGAGATTAAACATAGCATATGCTATGTTTTGATTATAAATCGATTACTCAGTCCTCCTCTCTAGTAGACGGAATGGGCCGTAATCCACCTCGCGGGCCCAGTGCGGGTTGGTGAATGTCACATGTCTTCGAATTTTTGGTTCTAGGACAAGCAAACAACATACAAGATTACAATATAAAACAATATAAAAATCTGGACACTGGTATGCATGCCAATTAAAGGTATGCACAGCTTACAAGTGTGTACAATGCGTTCCAAATAAGAATAGGATCGATTGCCATGTTGTGACCTCACGTCATACTGTCAAATCGAAGAATTATTATGGTGAGCAAAACAAGAAATTTATTTTATTTACGAACTCTGAACGAAAAATTTTTTATCAGAATCCAGTTCTTCAATTCTGCTCATCTCTGAGTTATTCAATTTTGCCCAATTTCTTGCAATTTGACTGTATGACGTGACGTCACAACATGGCAATCGATCCTATTGTTATTTGGAACGCATTGTATAGTCTGTAAAATACAAAATTAAGCCGATTTTATATCATAATATCCACAAGGAATCAATTATAAAACAACAGCCTTTAAGTTTTATTTACTCGAAAAAGTCCCGCCAAAAGCCTACTCAATCTTTAATATGATTAAGTTTGTTAAAACCACAATTGTAGCCACAGATTAAACTATGGTTTCTAACTCTGTGCATAGCCTTGAGCGTGTACTAAGGACAATGACATCACCCGTTTGCATGCTCGGATAAACCTTTTGGTGTGCTGCAATAAAAACTCTATGGCTATGACGTGAGCCAGGTACCTAATTGTAATTTTGAATTGGAGTTCTTGGCGCGATTTCTTCTGTTTTAATTATTCGCAAATTGATTCTTAGTTGATATTGTGATGTAAAATTGGTTTAGCTTGGTATATCAAGTGCCTGCACAACTAGACATTCTAAGGAATCATTGAATCTGTAAAATAGAGTTTTTTTTTTTTTTTTAGGTGGGAAAATCATCTTATGACAAATCCCGCTCTTGGGCGGAGCGGAAAGTAGTGTCAGACTTTTACTGACTAAAAACCCACTCCTGTTCCTTCTTTGCCTTCGTCCCAGGGCCCCGGGTTTCGCTTTCACACTACCCGTGGCCCCAGTAGGCTTCGACCCTGTTGGGCCCCTACGATTTGCTGACATCTCCCTGAGGCGCGCGTGGAACAATACGCGCCGTCGACGACTTGGGCTCGGTCCGGACGGTTACCGGACGATCGGACGGCGAGCCACCCATTGCTCGCCGTCCGCAAGCCCTCGCCTACGGTGGCCGGAAATCGGGATCGGAATCCCGGCGGCGGTTGGGGCGTGAGGACCGTTGCCTCACGCGATCGGCCGCCTCCTTTGCTAGCATTACTGCTTCGCAGAAGGAGGCGACCGCCTGCCACTCTTCCTCGCTCCGGAGAATTTTATTGTAGTGTTGACTACCTCCGCGAAGTTTGTCGAGAAGGTTGACTTGATACATTTGCTGCCAAATACTACAAAAACATTAGAATTTGTACATCCATACTCTGATGGTAAACAAATTAACTATTCATACAAAGACATGGCTTAAAGCACTTAGTACCTATCCAAATCAAACATAAACAAAAAAATAGGTAATTAATTTTGAATTAAGAGTTTCGAACACTGGAATACGTATAAATCTGTTTATACAGTGTTCGTTAGGCTGTGTAGAAAACATTGTGAGGAAAATTTTGAGTATGAATGTGTTTTTTTTTTATTGAGTGGAAAATTATCAAATAACTCCTCCCACTGCTGGTAGAGCGGATAAAATCCATCCTACCTACTACCTAATCATTAAGATTTTCAGTAGTTTGTTTCCTATTAGGATTAAACTCGTTGAAAAATAAAAGGCCCGTTTTGACATTTGAGAAAAACCATAGAATGTAACTTGGAACGAAACTGAAAGAAACAATAGAATAATAATTAATTAGATAAAGTGTTTTAACAAAATACGTACAATTTTAATATATTGCGAGTATTCCTTTTGTATATTTAAGTATTCGTTTTGATAGATGTCAAAACGGGCCTTTTATTTTTTGACAACTTTAGGTTTTGCGGCCCATCTAGTCTACGGTGTTCGTGCCTTTGGCCCACTTCTAATATTGAGTTTGACATATTGAATGGTTAAAAACATCATTCAATAGGGTTAAATATGCTACAATAGCATAGGACGGTGCGGTTGACAGCTGTCGGATTCATATAATGCTACCTGTCCTTTTCTCTCATCTTAAAGATACATATCGAGCCTTTTCAGGAAGAACATCGTAAGCGACAATTTGCGTTTTTTGCAGAAATGAACTTTCTCTTTCGTAATTAAAAAGTATTTATAAAAATATATTATGTTAATAGTGACTATTCTATTAGATCAGATATAAACAATAAGTTAAGTATATTTTTTTAGAATGACATTATCATATATATTTTTTAATTACGAAAGAGAAAGTCCATTTCTGCAAAAAACGCAAACTGTCGCTTACGATGTTCTTCCTGAAAAGGCTCGATATTTTCGTCTTGCTGCCATCCTACCCAATACCCATGCTATGGTAATAGGATTAGGTTTTGCGGCCCATTTAATCTACGGTGTTCATGCTTTTGGGTTTTGGCCCACCACTGACTTTAAGTTTGTCATATTGAATGGTTAATAAAGTCATTCAATAACTTTAGCGTTAGTAGTATTCTAATCAACATATAACTTGACACTGACCTGAAAAATGATTTTGCGGGCTATATATTGAATATCCACATTAAGCGAAATTGGATCAAACCTGTAAAACAAATTTAAGTGTTGGCGATAGATGGTCAAACATTTGACCAATTTTCAAACTTTGCCTCTACATTTGATGCAAGTTTAGCAGGCTTACTTTATTTAGCTCACACTACAAACTTTGCCCACAGTTTGCTTAGCCAATATATTCGAGCCGCTTCTGCACGGTTCGATAGTTGCACAACTAAAGTGTAAAGTAAATTCTAACTAGGGATGTGATAATTTATTTTACCTGTATTCTTGGCTGGTTTATTTCCTCTTCGTTGCATGCTGGTCATAAAACGTGATGATTTTGTATCTTTGTTATTATGGCGATCATTAAATCATACTTAAATCATTTGAATGCATCGATGATTGAAGCATGTGCACGTTATGTCGGGAATCAAGTTGTTAATTACCCTTTGTATAAATGTGATAGGTACCTTTTATGATTCTATTTGGTAAACCAGTTAGGTATGTGATCACAATCTTTTAGTTCTGAAGATGATACTTATACATATAATAACATACCTTAGTTTCCTACCTATAACAAGGGAGACACATTGAAAATCTGAATAATTTTGTAGACGGAAATCTAGGTATATCTATAGAAATAACTAGCTGCGCTCCGCGGTTTCACCACATAGGTGAAACCGGGATAAAAAGCAGCCTACTTATGTGTTTGGTAGTCCAGGGTACATAAACTATCGGTGTGCCAATTATTCAATCCATCGTAGTTTAGTGTGAAAGTGAAACCCGGGGCCCTGGAACGAAGGCAAAGAAGGAACAGGAGTGGGTTACAAACCCATTCAGTAAACGTCTGACACACCCTCACGCTCCGCCCAAGGCGAGAGATGTCATAGGATGATTTTACCACCTACAAAAAAAAACCATAGTTTTTGCGTGAAAGAGTATCCATTCATCCATTTTCACAAACTTTCGCATTTATAATATTAGTAGGATTATAAATATGGTCAAGGGAAATGAAGAACTCATACTGTCAAATCTTCTAGTTTTCAGTAATAGTTCATCATCATCATCATCATCTTCCTGCCCTTGTCCCGTGTTATTTGGGGTCGGCGCAACATGTTTTTTTCTTCCATTCTGCCCTGTCACTCGTCATACTATCACTAACTTCCTTTTCTTTCATATCACTCTTCACACAATCCATCCATCTTTTCTTTGGTCTCCCTCTCCCTCTCCATCCATCCACATGTAAACTCATAACTCTTTTAGTAACATGCGTTTCATCCCTCCTCTTCACTCAGTTTTCAGTAATAGTTAACAAAATTAAAAAAAAACACGCTGTGTAATAAAACTTTCTCTACTATTTAAGTAATAGAACCTTGAAACCTCAGAAGCTACAAAAGGCATACCATATAAGCTCATGATGCGATTATAACTGTGACTAAAAGAAGATTACAATATCACGAAATCTAATTAAATAACAATTTGGTTGCCCAATGACGTGGAAAAACGAATAACGTGTCGTGGCAGATCTTAAAATTGATCATTCATCGTATATTGATGTAGGATTTGTGTGATAATAAAATGTCTAAAGAAAGTAGGCCAAACGAGGATTGACATATCATCAAACTTTAACGTTTAAAAAGATCTGGCCAGTTTTACTTGGCCATATCATGAAGTGATCAATTTCTAATAAGATCTGCCCACGACTTATACATAACTAAGTTTAGTTTCGTTTGCGTCTATATTTAGACTGACGAAGAAGTGGATATAGGTAGCTGTGTATGTATAATTTGCGACGTGTCCTTGGCTATCGATATAATAAGTCTAGTCTATTGTGGGAGTAGGTACCCGGAGTACCTTAAGCCGGATACAGACTGCCGTAACGTAACATGAAAGGAGCTGGCATTTCATAACTGTGGACACAGCGCGCGCACGAACCGAGCATGTACAATCAGGGGTCAAAAGTGCAGTTCCAACTTACCAATGCTAAAATGTCTATAATTTATTTGTAGAAGAGGGTCAATGGTTCATGACTGATTTAATTGGTAGCCTAAGATCTAAAGTATTAAATAAACTAGTTGTGGACTATTGAACTTCTACAACAAAGAAATTTTAGCATTGGTAGAGTGCAACTGCACTTTTGATCCCTGACTGTACACACATACCGTTAAACGGGGTGAATAGAAACGCAGGGGTAAATAGAAACAAAACTTTGCTTTGGATTTTCACTTTGATACCATATTATCGGCTTCTAATAAAGCATCGACTTTTTAGAATAACAATTCATTATTAAATTGATATAGTTAAATGCTGCTAAAAATATTCAAATATCGTGTAAATATCCTTTGAAGTTTTGATTCTATTCGCCCCTGAGTTTCTATTCACCCCATTTGACTATAGTTGAAATGCTCTATTCGCGGGCATAGTGTGCACGGTTCGCGCGCGCAAGGCGTTCACACTATGGGAATTCTGTTACATTGCCTGTTACGTTACAGCAGTCTGTACCCGGCTTTACATGGTTAGTAAGCCACGTCCTTTTAAGTAATCAATTTTGGTGACAGGTATATCTATTGTGTTGCCATTAGTCTAGAAACTTTCGTCGATAAGAGTGTACTTACATCGCCATGCTTACAAAATTATGAAGGAAAATATCGTACGATGTCCTTGGAAAAAGAATTCGGAGACTATGTATCTACCAACCCACAGTAGGCCCGTGTGGTAGATTGCAGTGCACTCTAACTCACGGAGAGGAGGTCCCACGCTCCGGCAGTGCCACTGGAGTCACACTGGACGCGTCGCAGTGTGATTCCCGGTCAACGTAGGCGCGGGCTTGCGGACGGCGAGCAAAGGGTACCTAGCCGTCTGATAAGGACTAGGCCCGAGTCGATGGCGCCAACGTTGGGCAGCGTTTGGGACGCTACGCGGTATCTTCTCGTCCAATATACCACAGTGTCTCAAGACGAAAGTCTGGCACGCACTGGTCACAGTGCGTGTTGCCAGTAATGACATATGGCTCCGAAACGTGGTCGCTTACAATGGGCCTTATAAGAAGACTAAAAGGAAACTCCGAGCATAGCCCTTTCTGTTGCTTTTTGGGATAAGCAACAGAAAGGGCTATGCTCGGAGTTTCCTTGCGTGATCACATGCAGGAGAACCAAGGTTACCGACATAGCTCAAAGAATCGCCAAACTTAAGTGGCAATGGGCAGGGCACATTGCACGCAGAACAGATGGTCGATGGGGACGAAATGTTCTGGAGTGGCGACCACGTACTTGAAGACGCAGCGTTGGAAAGCCTCCTACAAGGTGGACCGATGACCTGGTGAGGGTCGCGGGAATCCGATGGATGCGAGACGTGCAGAACCGGTCGTTGTGGCGACGCTAGGGGAGGCCTATGTCCAACAGTGGACGTTTTTCGTCTGAAATGATGATGATGATGATGAACATTCTTAGAAAATTTTCTACAGAAATGCGAAAAACGATACCTTAACAGGATTCAGATTCGAAAAACCAATTTGTAAGCAAAATCATACAACAGTAGGAGGTATAATATACAGACTTTGCTATGCATACTTCTTCAGCCTAAGATTTGTATTTAATAATTTCCGTATAGCGAAGTTATTGCTCAAGTAATTAGAAATAATAATACGGTAACTGCTGTGATGTTATTAAAGCGGCATGACAATGATAATAAACAGGTTTTATTGATTGAACCTGTTCAGACAGGTACAGGCATAATATACAACTAGTTGTGACTGTTATAATTTTATGATATCACTATTGAAGTCTTTATGATTTTTCTTGACAGTAGACAAAGGATCTTTGATTCAATGTTAGGTTACATTTGGCTACCGTCAAACGTGGTGAATAGGGATGCAGTGGCCCTACCACGAACTCTTAACGCCATTTGACGACCTTTACTGAACTGTTAAAGGGATGGCACTGTATAGGGTGTATAGCTCCGTCTTTCTTTCCAATCCTCTTTTGCTCGCATGCTTGGCATTTTAACATGTCATGGTACCGTAGGCACGGGCTTGCAGACGGTGAGCAATGGGTAGCTCGCCGTCCAACCGTCCGGTAACCGTCCGGACCGAGCCCAAGTCGTCGACGGCGCGGAAAAATGGCAAAGAAGGAACAGGAGTGGGTTTTTAGTCAGTAAAAGTTTGACACTATCTCGCGCTCCACCCAAGAGTGGGGGATGTCATAAGATGATATTCCCACAAAAAAACCGTTGACCACATCACTTACCATCAGGTAAGATAGTGGTCAAGTGCGAGCCTGTCAATAATAAAAAAAAAATGTTTCTTTTTTTTCTTTTGTAAATAGTTTTTAGGTAATATGTTTTAATTTGTGTTAGTTTAGTAGTAAGCTTTAGTGAGTAGTATTCCTATTTTAGTTTATAAATTGTTTAAAATCAAAACTATGTTGTGGCCTCCTGTAATTGATGGAGTACTCAATGTATCGTACCTACCTTTATTTTTTTGTATCACTCTTTGTTGGAGGCCTTTAATCACTGTAACATTATAATGGTGACATTTTGTGAGTGTGCGTGTATGTAGGTTTGTTAGTTCTTCACGCTCGAACAGCTGAACAGATTTGGATAAAATTTAACATACGGGTAACCCATTGGAGTAGCTACCTAAGGCGGGATAGTGCCCGGGGTGCCCAAGATCGGGGGGGGGGGGGGGGCAAACCTGATTCGAAAAATTCTTCCACCTTCGAAATCTAAATAAAATAAATTACAACACTACTTTAATCATACCAACTCGTTAAAGTCAGTAAAAGTCTGACAGCAACTAGTAAAAAAATAAATAAACAACTGCCTGTCTCTTCGGTAAATATAAGCGTGAGAGTATAATATAATATACTAGCGACCCGTCCCGGCTTCGCACGGGTGCAATGCTGGTCACTTCATAGTATAAAAAACTTTTTACAAAAAAAAATACAACCGACTTCAATGTAAAAAAACACTGAAAAGTGCAAAATAACTTTAATTTCGGAAGTCGGTGTTTCTATAATAGTTTTGTCTCTTCGTTATTTAACACCGACTTCCGAAATTAAAGTTATTTTGCACTTTTCAGTGTTTTTTTACATTGAAGTCGGTTGTATTTTTTTTTGTAAAAAGTTTTTTATTTTTCACTTTTTAGTTATGGTACCAACACTAAAAAGTACCCCTCAGCCATACTTAAATACCTTATAGCCAGAGTGCATCTTATGACAATTCCAATAATACCAAACACGGTTAGTTTAAATTAATTTATTACAGAGTTCCGATGCCTAATTTCAGGCTTCATCATCAGATCAGTTCGATATATTACCCCTCTTCTTTCAGTCAGTCATCGACTACACGTATAAACAAAGCAATTTTACTTGTTACGACAGTTCTGCTGTGATCCCATGAGGAGTTCTGTTCCATATCTACGAAGTTCATGATCAGATCATAACAATGTTTCTATGGGACCAACTTGGAAGCATAACCTTTCAATCAAAAAAAAAAATTTCAAAATCGGTCCACAATTGACCGAGAAATCGGTGAACATACATAAAAAAAAAACATACATTCAACCGAACATATAACCTCCTCCTTTTTGACGTCGGTTAAAAACAAAGTCGCTTCCCGCTGTCTGTCCCTAAGTCCCTATGCACGCTTAGATCTTTAAAACTACGCAACGGATTTTGATGCGGTTTTGTCAAGCATTGCACCAGGGCAAGTCGCTAGAATTAAATATACTACAGAATGTCTTTATACACAACGTTCATAGATTTTTTGTCATTAGATAATATAAACATGTTTTCTTTTGAGGATACTCTTGAAAGAGCGACATATAATTGGCCATGTGAAAAACATTCAACGCTCAAATCTAAGCCTGCAACGTTGAAAGTTTGACCCTGCGATTTATTGATGGTCATTGCAAAAGATATCTTTAGCGAAAATTGGAACGGTAGATTGGATGGTATTAGAATTCAATTTCAATTAACCCAAACACGGCTAGTTTACATTGTTTTATTATGAAGTTCCTGAGTCTACGTTCCACCTTCCTCCATCATCAGATCAGTTCGATAGTACCTTATAGCCAAAGTTCATCTCGTGACAATTCTAATAAGCCCAAACACGGCTAGGATACATTGATTAATTACAGTTTCGGTGCCTATCTTTCGGCTCCATCATCATCATCAGTTCATTTCGATGATACTTTGGAGGTAGGCGGAACAGAGAGTAAGGTCCCGCAAACCGCCTTTGAAAAGGGAGGATCCTCCGGTCAGACGGGTGTTATGTTTAGTGGGCTACTGCCCGATAGATGATTTCGGGCTGTTCAGATATGTTCTAATCGCGCAGAGAACTTTGATTGCGCGATGCAGGATTAGTTCTTATGTGACGCCATAGATGTCGCTACATCACTCCCCTACAGAGATCGGAGATCGCATGGTTCTTGATGCTTTTTGATGCGTGCCAGGCCAGTGGCAGGTTGGTTCCAGTGGGTCGGAACTGTCTGCGGTGATGCCCCAGTGAGTCGGGGTGGTGCTATCCCAGTGAGTCGGGATGATGCCCCAGTGAGTCGGGGTGATGATGTCCCAGTGAGTCGGGATGATGCCCCAGTGACTCGGGGTGGTGGTTTCCCAGTGAGTCGGGATGATGCTGCAGGCTCCGGTGAATCGGAGTAGTGCCGCTGGCTCTAGTGAGTCGGAGCGGCGCTGCGCGACGTAGTGGCTTAACTGCTTGCGTCGACCTGGAGAGGTTCTTCGTGGCTCTTCATGTGACTGGCCGAAGGTGAAGTGTGCTTCGCCAAGGTCGCTGATGAGGCTGAGGATGATGACAATGAACAGGTATGCAAGCTGGTGGTCAGGACACCCTTTAAAGCCGTGGGTGCTGGCTGTATGGCTCGCTGCGCGAAAGCTTGAGGAAGTGATGATGACGTCACGAAGTAGTGGCTGCACAAAGGCTGCGCTGACGTTCTTTGTCGAGGGTCACCAGTTTGGAGGTAGGCGGAACAGAGTGTAAAATCCTGCAAACCTCCGTTGAAAAGGGAGGCTCCTCTGACCAGACGGGTGTTATGTCTGGTGGGCATCTGCCCGATAGATGATTTCAGGCTGTTCTATATGTTCTAATCGGGCGGAGAACTTTGATTGCGTGATGCAGGATTAGTTCTTATGTGACGCCGTAGATGTCGCTACAATACCATTTTCAACATAACTATTCAGAACCATTTATTTATTTGTATTGTCATAGTCGCTTAACTGTCTTCATTGTGATATCTATGTGAGTATGAAGTTCCGTTGGCCATTCCTGGTCTTCTTCATCAGTTCCACTTCATCAAATGTTACTTTTTGACTGTAAATACTTATGTTCTCGATGAAAATACCAAAATCACTATATGGTTGCCTATAATATTTGAGTAGTTCCCACGATTCCTCATGGATCCCAACATGAGAACTGGATTTTGAAAAAAATGGGACCTTTAATACTTGGGGACTTCTCTCGATTCATCATGGATCCCAAAAAAAATTTGCAAATCGGTCCATAAACGACGCCGACGGAGTTCTGAGATAACACACAAAAAATAAATAAAACATACAACCGAATCGATAACCTCCTCCTTTTTTTGAAGTCGGTTAAAAACACTAAAACGATCAAAATAACTTTAATTTCGGAAGTCGGTGTTTCTGGTATTGTTTGCTTGTTATTTACCACCGAGTTCCAAAATTAAAGTTATTGTGATCGTTTTAGTGTTTGTTTGTTTTTTTGTAGTGAAGTCAGTTATTTATTTTTTGTAAAAAGTTTTTTATTTCACACTTTTTAGTTGTGATGCACTTATAGCCAGCGTACCTATTTCTCATGACTATCCGAATTAACCCAAACACTGCTAGGATACATTATTTTATTATGAAGTCCCCATCCACCTCCCGGCTCCATCACCAGGTTAGTTCGATAGCCAACTTGTGCTCCTAGACTGCACAGGTGTCACTGAAATACGCACACGAACCTTAGGATCCCCGAACTCCCTTATTGATGCCCTGAAAAACCTAAGAGGCCTAATCTGTTTTTGGAAAGGGGTGGGTTGGTTGGAATGAGCCCACCAAAGGTTATGACCGCCATGGCCCACGTACAATGGTCCACATAAGACTAAGTGCGGAAACCATACATAAATAGATAGATAGATAGCCAAAGTGAATATCATGACAATTTTAATAAGCCCAAACACGGCTAGGTTACATTGATTAATTACGGAGTTCCAATGCCTATCTTCCGGCTCCATCATCATCATCAGATCACTTCGATGATACCATTTTCAACATAACCATTCAGAACCATTTATTTATTTATATTGTCATAGTTACTTAACTATCTTCATTGTGATATCTATGTGAGGGTGAAGTTCCTTTGGCCATTTCTGGTATTCTTCATCAGTTCCACTTTATCAAATGTTACTTTTTGACTGTAAATGCTTTAGTTCTCGATTAAAATACCAAAATCACTATATAGTGCCTAGAATATTTGAGGAGTTCCCTCGATTCCTCGTGGATTCCATTATCAGAACTGGATTCGAAAAAAATGGGACCAATCTGGAAGCAACAGAGTATCAATCTTTGAAAGAATCAAGTTATTTACCGCAACCGCTATGTCCCTGCATTTTAAATCTGTAATATCTTCGAAAATATTCACTTAAATTACACGCTGTAAAAGACCATATTGATCTATATTAAATGCACAATGCATTTAAGGTACTTAATTGGATAAAGATTAATGCTGTACTGCTTAAAATCGCTTCGTAAATAAGCCATTATTTCTCGTAAAAAGTAAAGGACAAAAAATGGTTATTGTGGGTTATACCTAAAAGATAGACATATACCATCGCGGACTTTTTTGTTGATCTTTTTAAGGTATACAATATTGTAGTACATTATTTTGATCTATCTCTTAGGGTTCAGCCAGCGTTTGCAATGTAAGCGCAAAAAAATGTGTTTATTTACGACATCACATTAAAAACCTCTAAAATCATCAGTGTTTCTCTACTATAATGTGCGTGTATTAAACTTATAAACCTTCCTCTTGAATTACTCTATCTATTAAAAAAAACTGCATCAGAATCCGTTGCGTAGTTTTAAAGATCTAAGCATACATAGGGACAGACAGACACGAAAAGTGACTTTGTTTTATACTATGTAGTGATTATAATACATATATAATATTCCACAACTATCAAACAACGCCGTCTAGTCCCAAGCTAAGCAGAGCTTTTGTTATGGGTAGACAACTGATAAACCTACTTATATATTTCTAAATACATACATATATAGATAAATTACACCCAGAGAGTTTGTTAGGAACCGTTTATTAAACTACATAAGTCCTATTGAAACGTGTTCAATGTCACTTTGCATAACAATTTGTTTGTATTTGCATTCTGCGTGCACCTCAATCGATAACTGTTCGCGAGTGTACCATGTTTATCCTTATCAAAGACTAGATTTTGCTCGCAACTTCATCCATGTCCGTTCACAATTTCATGATGAGACAGGGTTTTAGTCAGTAAAAGTCTGACACACCCCCTCGCTCCACTCAAGAGTGGAAGAATCCATTGGATGATTTCCTAACTCAAAAAACTGGGCAAGTTACAAACTACCAGTTTTTTTTTCTTAGTTGTCTTAAATTTTGTTTTTACAGTGTGTGTATCCATGTGTGCCAAATAAAATATTTTTCTTTCTTTCTTTCTTTTTACCTACAATTCCCGAATGGAATCTCAAGATGTATCCGAATTTTGTGACGTAGGTAAAAAATTAAAACCATATACTGAGGCCTATGGTGCCTTGAAGCTGTGCAAAAATCAAACTTCTCGAGTTACCGAAAAAGAAAGATACGGCCGTTTATGTTGCAAAAAACGTGTATTTCGACACTGTCAAGGGAATCAAAATTCATAGGGTACTTCCCGTTGACCTAGAATTTAATTCTGAAATTTGGCATAAAGCAAGGTCTCATAGCACAAGTACAGAAAAAAACCTGAAAGCTGTAAATTTGTAGTTACGTCACAAAAAAAAACTTTTTTTGCTATTCGGAAAAATCTTCGTAACTCAATTCGGGAATTGAAGTGTTTTCATAAGTAAGTTTGTTCGGAACCCTCAGTGCGCAAGTCCGACTCGCACTTGCCCAGATTTTTGTATTTGAGGTACGGAATCCTATAAAAAGTATTTCACTTTTTTGGCCTAACCCTAATTCTTTTTTTCATAAAAGTAATTTAAGTTACTTTTTGTAATACAGGCTATCTGTTCGTGAAAGTCCCAGTAAAGTCGAAACGAAGATTAGCACAAACAAAAAAGCTGTCAATCAGGCACTTATTGACTTGTAGTATTTATAACTTTGACATAGATTTTTTGATCAGTGCCTTTGCAAATGCAAAATAAACAGACCTAGATTTCACTACTAAATAAATTTGTAAAAATGTTTGTATATATTGACACAGTCTCACCTAAAATTATGATAATTACTATAAAAATACCAGTATTGTTATAGTAATTATCGACTATCGTGACCGGTCCAGATGAGTCGATTCGAATGTGGGTGTTTACAGAAGCAAATCTCGCTTTTACGATCATCGATCCTGTAATATCAGAGCTAATAAAAATAAAAAGATAAAATAAAATAAAATTGTTTCAGACTACTTTCAATGTCCATATTATGTTAGTGACTGAAACTTAAACTAAACTCAATGATTAAGAGAAGCGATTAGAGAGAAGTCATTGGGTAATTTACCACCACAAAAACAAAAAAAATAAAAACCATGGGCACTCTCTTACCCTTTGAGAAGTTATTCCACCTAGCAAATATTTATTTATTTATTAATTGCTTTATGCACACAAAAGTACAGAGGCGGACTTAATACTTTAAGCATTTTCTACCAGTCAAAAAAAATCCTTCTCCTTATTTCCTTTTTTATTCTTTTTTCTTACTTGTTCGACCAAACTGCGTAGTAGCGTTACTAATAAGTCCGTTCCGTAATCACCACGTTGGTTTGATAAAAAAGTCAGTTAGTTTCAACTTCAAGGCTAGTTAATAGGTATATTTTAGATGGGTCAATATAGAGCAAACTTTTAAAATTAATGTAACTTGTTATAATAATATAATGGCAACGTTCTTTTATGCATTAAAGCTGTCCAGAGTTATTCAAACTCTGTTGGTGTTAGGTATGGAAAAAAAAAATGTGTATTTTATATTCAAAATCTATGTATATAAAAGAAAGTCGTGTTAGTTACACTATTTATAACTCAAGAAGGGCTGAACTGATTTGGCTGAAAATTAGTGGGGAGGTAACTTAGAACCAGCAGGAGACAGACATAGGATACTTTTTATCCCGTTCCCATGGAACGTGACATAAAACCTGGTCTAACAAAACGCAACTGACATGGAATAACAAAACTAAACTGACAGTTAAACGTAATGTTGTCTATGGTTAAGTATGGTTGAAAATTTAACCGTTGACCGTTAGTTGACCGGTTGATGTGTCCAGTATATTAATTTAATTTACTGTAGAGTAGAGTAGAGTGGGTTAGAGTAAGGTAGGGTAGAGTAGAATATAGTAGTTAGTTGACGGGAGCGAAGCCGCGGGCAAAAGCTAGTAAATAATAAAAGTAAATAAAAAAGAAAAAGCCAGGCAAGAGCGAGTCGGACTCGCGCACTGAGGGTTCCGTACTAACTTACCTATGAAAACAGTTCAATTCCCAAATTGAGTTACGAAGATTTTTTCGAATAAAAAAAAAGTTTTCTTTTGTGACGTAACTACAAATTTACAGTTTTCAGATTTTTTTCCTATAATTGTGCTGTGAGACCTTGCTTCCTGCCAAATTTCAGGATTCTAGGTCAACGGGAAATACCCTTTGAATTTTGATTCCCTTGAGAGTATTGAAATACACCTAGAAAAAGACAACAATCCATAGCTTAAGTCACAGGAATGAATATTGACAAGTTTGTTTGCTGCCGACCACCGAAAACGGAGCACGTGTAAGTTGTGTACTTTAGGTTCTCGTTGCTTGTAAAGCATTAAACTTTCTTTCATTGCGCACCGTGTGGCTGTTGAAGTTGATTTCCACTGAAACAGAAATCAACTGAATACAAAAAAAAAACTCAATACTTAATGTGAGTGCGGTGCTCCTGTTCAAAACATGAGCCACACATTAGAATGCCCCAAGTGCCCATACGCCTGCACTTTGGAAGATTCGATGAGTGCTACCGATGCTGCTATTAATGTAGCCACCTATTGGGCCCAAACAGTTTGACGAGTTTACCATCGAATCGAAAAGAAGAAGAAGAAGACCAGTATGAAAAAAATATTTTATGGCAATAAAATATATATTTTTTTACTACAGTTACATTATTTCTTGAGTCAGTAATCTTGGCAGAGGTCAATAATGTACCTACACAATGATTTATTTAAGTGTAGTGCATTATTAATTAACAACCTACAAATTACTTACCCTGTCATGTTTGAATTATTTATAGTTGGCACCTATTTTTAGAGACAGAACAACAGAATCAATGTCTTTTTTTAAATTGTAAATGTTAATGATTTTAAAAATGTCTCTGCATTGAACAAATAAACATAACAACTTAATCGTCTGACTGTAAATATGAAACGAGTTTTTGTTGAAGGTACTATTATAGCTCGACCTACGTACTACGTTGTATTGATTGTTCGCATGACGGCTCGAAACGCGATCCATTTAAAGGCGTAATGAATCTGAAGATTGTCCGTTTACATGCACCGTTTATATCATTAATATGTCTAAGATATTTCACGGGAAATAGATGCTCCTGAACTCCGATCCGTAATCAGAGGCACAGACTGTTTGCTGTTTCTGGGAGTCGTACCGTCGTCGCCCGAGCTTAGTCTCCTATCCATCACGCAATCTCCACGCTCAATGCTTTCTTGGATAATAAACCTAATTGTGATGACGTTTTTGCGGGCTAATAGTTTGGAATTTGGTTCATATTTGATGTTAAATACACGTCTTTAACTAATTTAATTGCCATTTGGCCGTCAATAAATAAATAAAATTCACCAACTGAAATACCTGCCTACTTTATCGTCCTCAGTGAGTCTTTTGTAGAGACGTACCCACAGCTGCATCACTGGAGGACTCCTTACGCATAATTATACCCAAAAAAAGAGGTAACCAGTTGATGATGATGTACCAACTAGTAACCATGGTCTACCCAGCCTCTCCCCAAACATCTGGGCCCGGCATCCACAGTAGATGGATGCAGCTTCACCATTAGTTGACCAGTATTTTCGGTACAACTGATAATTGTTAGCATTGCGGCCTTCGGACATTTGGTTGTAGCCACTCATACGAGTGACTATTTTTGTTGTAAACGTTCTATTTCTATTACAATACTCAGGTTTCACAATGGTTTCTAAGATATTCGAAGTATATGTTCAAAAATCGGTCTCTTGTGTTTGAATGATTAGCTTTCTTGTTTATTTTTATGTGGTTTACAATCCTCAAATACTTAGTTTTTCTGACTATTTGGCTTATTAGCAGCTGTGTTTGTATCTGCAGTTGTACTTATTGGTTTTTATACAATACAAACATATTGATACGTATTTATTCAAGGTTTTGTTGCCAAAGGTTATCTTACACGTGGTAGAGTATGTCATTTAATGTTTATTTTTTTATAGTTTGGTGATTAGACTATCATTATAATAAATAGTATATTATTAACTGTTGAAATATGTTCATCGATCAGTCAATGGTCCGTTTTAATAACGATGCCTTCATTATCTTCAATATCCCTAAGTTATTTGAGATCGACTATGCATGTTTTTTTTCTTCCATAAGGTTTTGAAAATCAACATATTAGTAATTTTGTTTTGTGAACACAACGTAGGTACCTATCTACATAAGCACTGGAAAAACGTTATACCCTTTTACCTACTATCTCTAAGGAAATATTTTATGCAACGCAGAATAAAATTAAAAATAACAATTGGATTTATCGAAGCACCTCCTAAATTTATCTGACCTTAAATACCTAAAAATAGCAGAATCTGGTTAGTAAAAATATGAGGCTTTTTCTACTTTACCTAGATAAACTAGTTGATCTACATCAGACAAAACATTTAACAACAGATAGTTTTAGATTTAAGGGTTAACTTTAGAAAAATCTTCTCAGTGGTCTGGTTTCAAATGGAAAGCGAATAACTAACAAGACTCTTGGATTGATATGATGAAAATTGAAATGGATTTCGCAGCACTACTCGGTATATCAAAGTCCACCAATAGACTTGACCTTAGCAAACAAGCAAATACAGCAGTTATTTTACCAACAAATTAGTCAATGTTAAGGCTAGAATAACACACAAACATGGAAGTTTAATAGGCAAAAGTTATATCATAAAGAAATCAAGTAATGGAAGCAAATCGAAGCTTTACCAATCACCGATAGAATCTACGCCCGAATTTCTAAACGATTTATGGTTCTCTGGGGATGGACAAACACGCAATGGAATTTTTCAACATGAAAAAGGATTGGGACAATCCTCACTTCATATAAAATGTCCAGCGGTTTTTCAAAGTCGTCTCTGTCTGAATTATCCATATTTCTAAATATAAGGGCATTACCCTCGCGTGTTCTTTTACCCTTAGTCATAATTAAGGTTTCTGCATATTTTTTGTTATTTATTTCTTGTTTCGACTTTGTGTCGGGTTTCTGAATGTTTTGTTAGTTTTTGTTGTTGTTTATTTTTCCTCGTGATTTTTAGAGTTCCGATTGCAAAAACGGAACCCTTATAAATTCGTCATGTCTGTCTGTCTGTCCGTCCGTATGTCACAACCACTTTTTTCCGAAACTATAAGAACTATACTGTTGAAAGTTGGTAAATAGATGTATTCTGTGAACCGCATTAAGATTTTCACACAAAAATAGAAAAAAAAAACAATAAATTTTGAGGGTTCCCCATACTTACAACTGAAACTCAAAAAATTTTTTTTCATCAAGCCCATACGTGTGGGGTATCTATGGATAGGTCTTCAAAAATGATATTGAGGTTTATAATATATTTTTTTTCTAAACTGAATAGTTTGCGCGAGAGACACTTCCAAAGTGGTAAAATGTGTGTCCCCCCCCCTGTAACTTCTAAAATAAGAGAATGATAAAACTAAAAAAAAATATATGATGTATATTACCATGCAAACTTCCACCGCAAATTGGTTTGAACGAGATCCAGTAAGTAGTTTTTTTTAATACGTCTAATCGTAAACCGCAATTTACCTTTCAAGTTTGTACGAAACCCTCAGGGCGCGAGTCCGACTCGCACTTGCCCAGTTTTTTTAAAATTAGATTGGTGTTTTCAAAAGCTTCTCATTTAGTCCTCCATGTGTTACCAGCTATATTATTTAGCTATTAAAAAGATGATTAAGTGGTAGTCTACACTGATATTATAAAGAGGTAAAGTTAGTTTTTTTTGGTTTCTACGCGGTAATCTCTACAAGTACTGGTCCGATTGCTAAAATTTTTTCACCGATAGAAAGCCGCTTTATTCCTGAGTGACATAGGCTATATTTTATGTACACGGGCGAAGCTGCGGGCAAAAGCTAGTTTCTGATAAGCACAAACTACCGAGTGCATATGCATAAAGAAGCTACTCTTCCTCTGTCCAGCTACTACTTCTACTCTTTCTCTGTCCATGCAGTAAGGTTGTGGAACTCTCTTCCGCCTAGCATTCGAGATTTGAAAACAATTTCACTCTCAAAGACTCAAGTAAAAGAGCACTATCTTTCCTCTCTTTTGTGATAATCATATATATATATATATATATTTATTTTTAGTATAAGGTATTTATAGTTATATAAGTATTTATTAGTTTAATTTAAGATTTCACAAACTCTTCTTTGCTTATTTCTATACACTATAGTCTACATCTCTTCTAATCTCTCCTTTCGCAGGTCTGCTGGAAGAAATTCTTTTTGAAATAAGCAGTACCTTTGTAATTTTTTTTTATAATAAGATACCTATCTTCTTCTGTATATTTGTGTGTACATAAATAATAAAATAAAATAAATATAATTTTTAAGAGTCAGAGATGCGGTCATAAAAGTAGGATATACCTTCATCATCATCATCATGTCAGCCGAAAGATGTCCACACAATTAATATTATTGACTGTTTTATTATGTTTAACCAATGTGACTAATGACAGTGATGAAATTTCATGTCATTATAATTTGCATACTTATTCTAAAAATATTTTCACGACTGATAAGTCGAATATAGTGAGTCTAAAAAATATTTCAACATGTTATTATATGTACACTATATTCTAGCAAATAATTAAATTTCATTTCACTGCTGGACATAGGCCTCTCTCAAAGGTTTTTTTTTTAAGTTGATATCATCCAATGACTTTTCCCGCTCTGGGCGGGAGGGCGTGTCAGACTTTTACTGACTAAAACCACACCTGTGTCCTTCGGTTGCCCTTTGCGTTCTAGGACTACGGGTTTCCTTTTCAGAAATTCCCCGCGGTCCTAGCTAGCGGGCATCGGCCCTGTTGAGCCCCTACGGTTTGCTGACATCTCTTTGAGGAGCGCGTGAATCACTACGCTCTGATGACGACTGGGCTCGAGGTCAATTACCGGACGGCCGGACGGTGAGCTACCCATTGCTCGGCGTCCGCAAGCCCACGTCAACCGTGGCTGGTAGTCGGGGTCAGAATCTCGGCGGCTGGGGCGTGAGGACATTGGTTCCCTCACGCATGCGGCCTCCTCCTTCGCTAGCATTACTGCTTCGCAGAAGGAGGCCACCGCCTGCCATTCCTCCTCGCTTCAAACCATAGCCTGAAACAGTCAAATGTCCTCCGGGCGGTCCACACAATGGTGACACCCGGGCGTTTCTTCCGCCTGAATTCGATGTAGAAACCTCCCGAACTTGCCATGTCCGGTGAGGACCTGCGTCATGCGGAAGGTGAGGACGCCGAGTTGTCGCTCCAGCCACTCCTCAAAGAGTGGACTTACCACCATAATTGTGGCGTGCCCAGCCTCTCAGTGTTGCTACAACAATTGATCCTGTGCATAGTAGATACCTTATACATGTTTATATCTGGCACTTAGAAAATATCTAACACGTAACAGTATATTTATAACATAATATTAGATGCCTATCTTCACCCATAAATGTCAATCATAGAGTACCATGTGTTGCTATGGTTATCACCATGACCTAGGCTCGTCACGGCTTAATCAATAATAACAGTATTTTAGTTCTATTCAATCCAATTGGTACAAAATTCATGAGCAGAAAGCGTAAAAGGAAAAGTAAGCTATCAAACCTTTTTATGGCGTTGACTAGTTACTATGTTTGAAGGTTCTGCTTAGTCTGTTTAGCAGAATGGAGAAAGTCGGGATTCATCGAAGATGGACTCGTCAATATAGCTCAGAAGATTTTTAAACCAGATTTGAATGGCTCACTGCTGTTCCTAAGTTTTTGAAGTTAAATTTCGAAAATTTGACTCATAGCTCATCTACGAGTATTTGTAAAATACTAGCTGACTCGGCAAACGTTGTTCTACCATATAAAGTATTAAAAAAATGGACGACCTATTCTCAGACCTACCAACACAAAAAATTACATGACATTGGTCAAGCTGTTTCGGTAGAGTTCAATAACAAACACACAGTTACACAGTTTTTTTTTTTGTTATTTTCATATTCATAGCTATTTTTAATTTTAATGAGTACTTGTATGATGCACAAATAAACATGGATTTTTTTTTATATTATTGTTAATATTATTATATATTAGTTAGATTTTTTTTTCTTGCAGACCTAGTCGCTCCAGTCATCAGTGTCAATTTAGTAAATACTTAAATTTGATTACATGTAGAACTCTATCCACCTCCACCTATAGATGGAAAATCCAGTCTTCCAATTCTGTTATAAATTTTTTCGTGCATATTAACTTATAAAAATTCTGCAATCAACCGTTGTTATTGTGCTCACAAGCAAATACGAGCACCTGCTTGAATAAAAATAAAACTGGAATAAGGCATTCGATCGAAAATATTGGAGCTCCAAGTTTACCATCTTACCCTGTGCCCTTTCGCGTACACTCGTTGGTTATTTTAGTCTTCGTACACCAGACCTGTCTGCTCCAGTCCCAAATAAGTAAGGCTGATAGCTGTTTGTATAAACAATATCTCTTAGGGTGCGTTATTGTATTTCTCAATGACTACTACAATAAACTGTTTCTTTTGATACAGCTTTTTTGCAAGATTAAATATTTGCTTCTCAGCTCTGAGGAAAACAATACTTTTTCAACTAGGTGCCTACGTATTTTTGAATGTTTTTCATTCATTTCATTATTTGTATCTATATCGTCCTTAGTTTTCTTTACAGTCTCCATCATCATCACGATCTCCTTTCTTTATGTCTATCTAATTAGCCTTGCTCATAGTTAGGGAAAGAATTCTCCCCCTTCAACTTTACTTTCTGTTATACTTTGCGCAACAGTCCAACCATCCATTCAACCAACCATCGCCACATCAATCAACTAACTAATTTTCTTTCTCACCAGACAAAAATAAAACATCTTTAGTCTACATGGTCATCAAATATGTTAGTTCAATGTTATGACTACAATTTCTATACCATGCGATATGATAGATATACTAACGAAGTTCCCATTCGCAAAACAAAACAAATGAAGTTACGAGTATAAACAGTTGTATATATTTATATAATTATAAGGTGGCATCATACAATATCAAATAGTTAGTAGTTATAAATTGTAGGTAGACAATTAGCAATTGTGGTCGCTGTGATTGCGATTTTCTCTGAACACAATCCAGTTCGGTCGCTGATGATAATTGGCGGTAACTGTACACTGATTGTCAATTTCTACGGCACACAAATCGTCGAAATCGTTTGATCGTTGAATACGTGTTACGAATAGATTGGTATTGTTGGGATTGTTAATTAGAGTTGCAGTATTTACAACATGGATTATAAGGATTTGTATCATGCAAACATGATCTGCGATCTCAATGTTATTTGTAGAAGCTTTATGGTTCATCTGCATGCATTTCATTTGTATTGCTTAATTTGGAACTACTTCATTGCTGACAATTTTATCGTCATTATTTTACTTACTGACTTACTTACTTACCACTGAGAGCAGTGGTGGCCGAGTGGTAACGGCCACGACTTACGAGTTGTAGGTCGCGGGTTCAAACCCAGCCAGGCGTATTACTTTCTGTAATTATTTCATTACAACTGCACTCAAAACGGTGAAGAAAAACATCGTGAGGAAACCGGTATGTCCTAGAACTAAAAATTCGAAGACATGTGACATTCACCAACCTGCACTAGGCCCGCGTGGTGGATTATGGCCTACTCCTTCTCCTAGAGAGGGGGCCTGAGTCCCAACAGTGGGAACATTATAAGGCCGACTATGCTATGCTATTTTACTTATAATCTTCGGTACCGTATTTCGATTACGGTGACCAGTCTCAACGGAGATTAGCCAAGTACGCAGGAGATATTATAGTGCACAGGTGTGTGCGTAAACACAGGTGCACTCTCAGTTCCTTTACTCTCATAATCCGATGGGACTATGAGATCAGGCGCAGAACCAACGTGCTTTCCTATGCACGGGGGTATCACACCACCAACTTTCAAACTCCGGGCAGCTACAGAGTAATTCCTAATGGAAAAACCCAATAGCACTGTTTGTGCGACCTGGGATTCGAACCCAAGACCCCATGCAGCAGTCACACTTGCGACCGCGAGACCAATGAGGCACTTAATTTTACTAATATACTCTTTGCTAATCAATATATTGTAAAGTCTTTAATCATTAACTACTAAGTGATAGAAGTGTCACGTCCGTTTAATTCTGCCTTCAGATATACATCTAGGGGGATACACGGAAAGATAAATGAGTCGGAAGCTTCATTATTCCAACGAGATGCTGACACTGGCTGTTGAAGTCATTAGCACGATCCCATCAATTTCAGCACTTAACCCCGATTTAGTTCATTGCACTAGATCCACAGCACGATGAGCTGATGAATATTTCATACTCTCTACGTTGCTTCCGACAGTATTACTATGATGGTTTGAATTTCAAAATAGTAGGATATGGGAAAACTTAACAGAAATATATACTAAATTAGAAGATACCTTCCAAATTTAATGTATCTATGTATGTAAGTGTTAACTTTGTTTATAAGGTTTAATTGCTTCAATAAAGTTATTATTATTATTTAACTTTCTTAAGATTTGATTTGAATTTATACATCACGTAACTTTAAGTTTCGGAAGAGCGAAGAGCCCTAACACAGGCAATTTTTGTCTAAAAGGTCACTTCAACCACTTGATGTAATTAGTACTTAATTTGTGAAAGGAAATAAATTATTTGTATTTGTAATTGCTGAGAAGCAATGATTTAATAAAAAACAGGGCAAGTGCGAGTCGGACTCGCGCACTGAGGGTTCCGTACAAACTTATCTATGAAAAGAGTTCGATTCGCGAATTGAGTTACGAAGATTTTTCCAAATTGTAAAAAAAGTTTCTTTTTAGCGACGTAACTACAAATTTACAGTTTTCAGATTTATTCCTATATCTATACTATAAGACCTTGCTTTATGCCAAATTTCAGGATTATCGACAGACAGACAGACGGACGGAAAACAAAGTGATCCTATAAGGGATCCGTTTTTTCCTTTTGAGGTATTTTTTTTTTTTTTTTTTTTTTTTCGGTGGGAAAATCATCTTATGACATCCCCCGCCCTTGGGCGGGGCGGGAGATAGTGTCAGACTTTTACTGACTAAAAACCCACTCCTGTTCCTTCATTGCCTTTCGTACCAGGGCCGAGTCTTCCTTTCAGAATCAGACCCTTGGCCCCAGTAGGCTTCGACCCTGCTAGGCCCCTACAGTTGCTGACATCTCCTTGAGGCGCGCGTGGAACAGCACGCGCCGTCGACGACCTGGGCTCGGTCCGGACGGTTACCGGACGGTCGGAAGGCGAGCCACCCATTGCTCGCCGTCCGCAAGCCCGCGCCTACGATGGCCGGAAATCGGGATCGGAATCCCGGCGGCGATTGGGGCGTGAGGACCGTTGCCTCACGCGATCGGCCGCCTCCTTTGCTAGCATTACTGCTTCGCAGAAGGAGGCGACCGCCTGCCACTCCTCCTCGCTCCGGACCATGGCCTGTACCAAGGCCCGGCGCGAGAGATCGCCGCCACCGATAGCCCCCACGAGGACACGGCGTTGCTCTGCCCAAGCGGGACACACCTCCACCGTGTGCTCCACCGTGTCCTCCGGGTGGTCCACACAATGGTGACACCCGGGCGTTTCTTCCGCACGAATCCGGTGCAGGAACCTCCCGAACTTACCATGTCCGGTGAGGACCTGCGTCATGCGGAAGGTAAGGACGCCGTGTTGCCTTTCCAGCCACTCCTCAAAGAGGGGACTTACCGCCATAATTATGGCGTGCCCAGCACTGGGTTGCGATAGTCGCTGTCGCCATTCCACCATGAGACCCCGCCGGAGCTCTGTCCGCCATGCCGCGACTTGTCGTGGCAGCGGAGTTTCGCCCCGACGTTGCATCTCCACGCGCAGATCGTGCATGCGTGCAAGGCCTGTTGCCACCAGGTCCCATGGTGGCTGGCCAGCAAGGAGGCTCGCCGCTTCGCGGGAAACCGTGCGGTATCCCCGCACCATCCGTATGGCCATGACCCTCTGGCACGCGTTCAGCTGGGCCGCCGGTCGCTTTCGCAGTGACGGCGCCCACACCGGCGCCCCATAAAGGGCCATGGACTGTACTATGCCAGCGTAGAGCCTCCGGCAGGACCTTTTGAGGTATGGAACCCTGAAAAATAACTGGGAAAAATAATAAAATAGAAAGAAACATTTATTAGACAGAACTTCATTTAAGATTGTAAAATATTCAGATACAATGTAGGTAATTTCATTAATCGAAGAAATCAAATAAGGATAATAAACCGCTTTAAGTAGGCAATATCAATGGCTGACTGAGAATTCTTGTTTACTGTTGACGATTTCCTCTTATCTAATTGAGTCAGTTACACTGTATTTTAATTACCCATTATAAATATTAGGCTTCAGTCAGAACCTCGTGAAAACAATCGGTGGCGGCGACTTCTCGCGTCCGACCGTGGTCCAGCCCCACTAGCCAAGTTACCACTGTTTCGTTTCTATTTTCTTTTCGTTGGCCGCCTCGCCGTCGAGTCGTCCACACCTCCCATTCCTTTGTTCTGACTTCATATATTGATATGAAGTCACGTGGTCAGAACTAAGGAATAGGAGGCGTGGCCGACTCGAGGCGATCAACGAAAAGAGAATCGAAACAAAACGGTTGTAACTTGGCTAGGGGGGCTGATTGCTTATTCTAATCTAGTGCTCTGCCCAGGCAATGCTGCCAAACATTATCACTATTGAGAACACAGCCTTATAGGACTACATATTTATGATCAAGGATAATTCATTCAGAGTTGCAATCATCGCATTATCCGTTATAAAGTACCGTAAAGAGAACAAAAGGAATATAAAGTAATCTTATGTACGCAGATAATCACTTTTGTGTAACAAGCTAATCTGTGTTACAAGTAATGGAAGGTAAAGTAATATTATTTTGAAATTCTTGTTTTTTATGGGAGTACAAATTGTATTAAGTACTTTGTGTTAAGCGTTTTGGATTATTTTAAATGTAATACCGAATATGAGAGAAGGATTGTGTGAATATGATATTATGGCTGGAGAGTGTGTTATAAAAAATTGCAATAGAAACACGGCCGCGTTGTCTCAAAAAAGTGGGATTAGAAGGATGACAATGTTTATAATTTTCATCCTTTTCGTTTTGATTAGTAATATCTTAAATTTCATTTTAGTTAGTCTATACAATATTTCTGCTAGAGCCCTTGTTATCACAAGGGCACTGGCCACAGTCACACAACATGATATTCACTAGCGCTCCGTTTTTAAATACCGCTGAATATACTGAGTTAGGCATTTTTATCACCTCGCAGATTTTTTGGTCTTTTTCAGATTTTATAGCCATTTTTAGTTTTAATAAGTTCTTGTATGAGGCACAAATAAACGCTTATTTTATTTTGCTTTCTGATTTGTCGCCGAAAAACTTAAAAACGCTTTGTTCTCGTAATTTAGAGACGCCCAATAAAACATGTCAACATGTATTAATTCACTACAGGGCAAAAACCTGTACTCATAAAGATCCAAATCACGTTTGCTCACTACGTTTTGGTTTTCCCTACAGTTATTTCTTTTGTCGTACTAATATTTTATGCTTAATGAGTAAGCGATAAAAATCGTATTTTTTTATACAATCCACATACAAGCTGTAACAGAAATGGGTAGTTACATTTTAGATACTGCTTCTGCCTATAAATATTAACAGTAATTAATAATCAATTCCAAAAAATAAAATAAACTTTCCGCACTTTATCACCACTTGGTCAAAATTTGTATAATTTTTATTCTCTATTTATTTATTTATTTAACAATTCATATACACACACATAATAAAAATACTAGAAGAAAGAAACAACAAAATACGTTCAAAGATGATGCTTATTTGTACAAAAATCTCTTCCAGCATACCTGCGAAAGAAGTTAAAAAAAGAGGTAGGTACCGTATATACAAGAGTTTTAGGAAAATAAGAACAAACAAAACTAATTTGTAATAATATAATATACAATGTAAAGGTATACTGTCATAGTCATATACATATATATATATGTATAGTAAAATAAATATCACAATAATAAATAATAATACTTTTTTAAGTAATTTTATTCAATAGATACGTATCACTTTTAGTACATTTGCATTAAAAATGTATCTTACGATTGTTTACACTATAGTTTCGTAGTATCCGGATTGTTAATAATACGTTAGACCCTAAACAACGTGTACTATCGAGGTCAGCAGTAATAACTTTGAAACCGCTCTTTCCTTTGTTTGTATTTAACATTTCCTAACGACGCAGTTTTAGTTTAACATTCGCTTTATGGTCACACACAAACGTTTCTTAATTGTCTTCGTTCTAAATATAACCCAGTTCATAAGGATAATATTATATGCTAGGTTATATCTTTTGGGTACGAAATAATCAAGATAATAGATTGATATCTATTTTTTTTTATAGCTAAAGTAAGAATCGCCACATGAGGAGGTTTCACAAAATAACATTCAATCTCAGAACTGTTCATTAGAAATAAAAAATAAAACGACAAAGAGAAAATTTTGAAATCGGACCTGTAGTTTATTATTTACAAACAAAAATATAATACACCACAATGAGCTCAAAACTGTAATAATCAACAAGGTTGTTAGTGTCTTTGCGCTGCTTGAGGGTCTCAGCACCCGCAGCTGTAGCGCTGGTACATATCGCCGAAGATAGAAAATGATAAAAAATCCAAAAAAAACTGATAGACAAATGAACGCACTGGCGATCGCAAGACCGATCGTATTGTTATTGTAGGTAGTCGTACCCACACTCTCAATCAACATTTTCCCACGAAGTTTCAGGAACTCTTTGTCGGTCACACAACTTCACTGCGCAATTACTACACAAATATTTTTCTTTTGTTACTCAAAGTTTCAAAACAACCAAACATTTACAATTGTCTGGCGATAGCTAAGCTGCGTCAACACAGTTAAAGGCGATGCTCTTTTGTTTTTTCTTCACTCGGTCATTATGTGACGCATGTTCCGTCTGGTTACACGTCGTGGATACTAGCAGATAACCATGGACAATAAAATAAGAGTAATAAGACAACTTAACAGATAAAATAGTTATTGCTCGTAAAACCTGAATATTTGTGAAGTATGTATATGATGAAGAATAAATAAAGTGTTGAAATGGTGAAATATAGTCATATTTTGGTCGTAGGTTTATATAGATGATTTTTTGTAGTTCATCAATTTTTAAACATAAAATCATATTCATCGCAGCAAGGTTAACAATTAAGTTACGGGTGGGTTGTACGTATGTTTATGTAAGAATTTAAGTATTTTTATGCTTGAATAAAAATAATTTAACCCATGACTCATCTCATGTCCTTGAACTAAGCTTGGATTTAAAACTTTTTTCAATCTAGGCTGGTCTGTACTTAACTTATTTCATTACGCAAAGTACCGCTCCTCAAAATACACCATTTTCCTTGCATTAGTCATATGAGCAAAGTTATCTTGTGTACAGTCCTCGACTTAACTATGTTAATCCGTACTATCTCTTATATTTAAAGTTGTATTAACATTTTCTTTGTCCACAATAACAATTTACTTTTCGTTTGAATGTTAAATCTTTACAATTTTGTCATAAATCTGCGTAAACACTACTGTATGTTAAATATATCTTTTGCAAATACACGTGTTTAATACTTTACGACGTTTTTATTATTTGTTAAGCATAAAATAAAACTAAAATTTTAAATGACGTCGAACTTAAACAGTTGCCAAATCTGATCAAAACATAATTAATGTGGCCTCAAAATGCTTTCATATTTAGCACGACTAACGGAAAACAAAACGTTATTTTTTATATATTAAACAAGAGGATGATGATATAAATTAAAATGCATCGTAGTTTACATAAAGAAGAACATGTTTTAGAAATTAAGCCATGTTGTCAGCCGCATCCACACTGTCCGTTGGGCAAGAGCCGCCATGCAGTGAATTTCTGCAGAGGGAAAGCGCCGTAGAGGTCAGCCCAGAAAGAGGTGGTAAGATGATCTAGACGCGTACAATGAAGACTGGTTCGATACAGCGCCAGAGAATAAGGTTTGGAAGGACTTGGGCGATGCCTTTGCCCAGTAGAAGGATAATAATGGCTAGAAAGCTAAAGCTAAAAAAAATTGAAGTAAGAAAAGAAAGAAAAAATAATTTATTTCACATAATCCATCCATCTTTTCTATGGCCTCCCTCTCCCTCTGCATAGTCTCCATCAATCCACACGTATACTCATAACTCTTTTAGTAACATGCGTTTCATCCCTCCTCTTCACAAGGCCATACCAAGACAAATATTGCAAAGAGGTGCAATTGTTTATAATTATGTTCGTTTAATGGAATTGCTTTATTGAAGTCCTAAAAGGCTGCATTTTATCTCGGTTCCTGTTTGATGGACAATGAAAATTGGAAATGACTAATACAATAAATTAAGCACAAGAAATGGGGTTTTATAGACCCTTCAGATACCCAATGACAGTGCAAACATGAGCCACCCATTATAGTGCTCCAAGTGCCCATACACCTGCACTTTGGAGGACTTAGTGATTGCCACCGATGTTGCAGTTAACGCAGCCACCGACTTGGCCCATACCATTTAAGCAGTTTAACATTGAAACGAAAAGAATAAGTAGCGAAAGAAGTTTTTCTCACCGTGAATCGATGAACAATATAGTCTTTACAAATACACGAACAGTTTGTCATGACAACATTAACATTTTAGTATCGCCGGTATTTTAAAATAGTCCCCCAGTCTACCGTTGGATCATGGCGAACGAATGAATTATGCAAGAGTATTGACTTGTCCCGGCTTCGTTTGAAATAACGCTTGTCGCCGATATCTGGAACAGCTCTTAGAATTATGAAATGTGGATTGAATACATTGTACAAGGTCTGCAAGAAATACTTATATCTGACACCTCACATAAATTACCTTGTTAAAGTTTGCATTTACTACATACCTATAGGTTGTGGGATTATTCAAAAGAGTTACCGCGGAACGCAAATGGTAACTGAAGAAACACAAGTGGGTTTTAGTCAACTAAAACCCACTTGTCTAACACTCCCTCTCATTCCACAGTACTCCCGTGGTATAAAAAGTATCTGACGACCTTATCCAAAGTCCAATCTATCTTTAATTTATTATCTTTTATTTAATTAAATTATCAAAAAAATAAAAGCTAGATCCCACGACACAGGGTATCCTAATGTGGGGTCTAGGGCTACTTTATTGCATTAAATGTTATTTAGTCTTAAAAATATTGTGATGTTTTTTAATTGTTGTGCTTAACGTGTAATGAAACTGTCTTAATAAAATTTATTATTATTGTGTTGTTTGTTGTGCCGGAGAGGAGTGATGTAGCGACATCTATGGCGTCACATAAGAATTAATCCTGCATCACACACATATAGAACAGCCCGAAATCATCTGCCCAACAGACATATCACCCGTCTGGTCGGAGGATCCTCCCTTATCAACGGAGGTTTGCGGGACTTTACTCTCTGTTCCGCATACCTCCAAATTATTATTATTTATAGCAAAATTTAGCTTGTTATTTACCCGACTGCGTTAGATGGAGGGTCATGTAGGAAAGTCTATGTTTTAAATTCTTCAGCTTAGGCGTGAAAAAGTTACAAAATGCAATCCAAACACTCTCTCTGTTAGACAGAGTTTCTGGATTTCAGTCCGCTATGTAAATTAAATGGTAGGGTTACAAAGCAATGATCATTGTGGACCCCTTCGAACCTCAGGTCCATCTATACCATGTTTTGTAATTAGATGGACTAAAGTGACAGCTATAACAATGGTTTAATGACAGCGGGGCATTGTTCAGCTGTCAGTTTAGTCCTAAATCCAGCTTATTAAAAATCAGAATATAAATTTTTCATTTTAACTTACAGGGAAATAAAACCTTTGAATTACATGTTGTAAGTTGCCAAAATAAAACATTTAGTTCCGATAATCCAAAGTTATTTTAAAACTCCGTGTGTATCTATATTTAGAACGCTCGATAACATTGTCGTAAATAATTAACTGTCGTCGAATTTCTGTTATCTAAGCCAGGCAATTACCCGACCTTTTAATTAACAGTCGTAAGATCACAGAGGATTCACATTTAGAGGACAAAGAAGGATCACAGGTGTCATTTAAGGGATCAGGAAAGGTAGAAGGTACTTGTCTTAATTTAAAACCTGCTGTTGTTTGACATGGGGTTGTAGATTATGATAATAAATTCATATAATCGGTATTTTGAATACATGGTTAAGGGGTATAATTTAATGATCAAATAAATTAATAATAATATTCCACAACTTTCGCACAACGCCATTTAGTCCCAAACTAAGCAGAGCTTATGCTATGAGTACAACTAATAAACATACTTATATATTTCTAAATACATACATATTGTAGATAATTACAAGAACATTTGTCTTGGGTGGGAATCGCACCCACGACCTTCGGCAAAGCAGTCAGGGCCACTAACCACTAGACCAACAGGCTAGTGAAAATAAGCGAAAATAATACTTTTACACGTCGACCTTTTTTGTAAAGTTAAACAGAGAAAAAGACAAAGTTAGAAGTCTCTTTTAAAATCGGTAAAATAAATGTATAGATGAGCATATAAGCTGTTGTATGTATTCTAATCGCCCGGAGAAATTTAACACCGCGATGCAAGAATTTCAATTTTAGTTTCTATGTAAAGTCAATACACACCAAACTTCAAAAAAAAAAAAACAAAAAAAAAATATTTCACATAGGCCTACATGGGCACTTATAAAACGTCAGAAGCTAGTGCACGGTTCCAAATTGGTCGTTTCCTATGGAGAAGAACCGGCAAGAAACTCCATGGTTACTCTTTAAAAAAAAATGTTGTTCTTACAATATTTACGAATAGAATAGAATAGAATAGAATAGTATTTATTCGATGCAGGCAATACAATAGGCAACAACAATACAAAAAAAAATAAGTACAGATTTACAATATAGTTGCGCTGAGCGTGCCCGAACCGAAAGGATCGCCAACTCAGCAATTGCTGGGCGTCTGACACCCAGCGCTGATTTTCAGCTGGCACCCCGCAGTGACGCACGGATGATGGTAAATAAATATAACATATAAATAAACCTATATAAAAATAACCCTTACTTAAACTAAGAAATTGATACAAGTGTATTTGTGTGATAATTTTGCTTTATAAATATTATTTATTACAGTACTTTTACGTAGATATTATGTCTTCTCCAACTAAGAGAAAATACTAGTCAAATTGATGCCAAATATAAATCAGGACATGAGAATCATGTATGTAGGTTAATGTATGTTTATCCACCTTCCAAGTATTTTCTTTACTTAGAAAGGGCAGAACGAAAATTGGCTATCTTATAAAGAAAACATATTTGTATTGTCTATGACAAGGACCTTGTACTCGATCAATGTATCGATTTATTTATGTGGTCATCGCGGCCTATTTATCAAAGAAACTAAATTGGAAATATGTATAAGAATAAGTCACCCTTATAATGTTCCCACTACTGGTGCTGGGCAGGGGTCGCCCAGTAATAACAGCTCCGACTTACGTGTTGTAGGTCACAGAATCGAACCCAGCCAGGCGCAATACTTTGTGTAATTTATTTCATCTCTACTGCTCTAAAAACGGTGAAGGAAAACATCGTGATGAAACTGGTGTGACTTAGAACCAAAAATTCGAAGACATGTGACATCTACCAATCCGCACTGGGCCCGCGTGGTGGATTACGGCCCGGTCTCTCTTCTAAAGAGTAGGCCTGAGTCCCAACAGTGAGAACATTTTAAGACTGATTATATTATGCTATGCTATACTGGGACTTAGGCCTTCTCTCTATGAGAGGGAATGGGCCGTAATGCACCATATGGGACCAATGCGGTTAGTGGATGTCGCATGTTATCGATTCTAGAATATGTTGTTTTCCTCACGATGTTTTCCTTCGCCGTTTTATGAGCAGTGGTGATGATGTTGTATACTACACAAAGTAAAGTACTTACTTGGGTTTGAACCTACGACGCACAACTTGTAAGTCGGGGCTATCACTTTTGACAGAGTGGTCGTGGTCATCACTTCAGGTGTTGGTGGCAAGCTTCACAACACGCCGCCATTCCTCTCTGATGGCCGCCTTCCTCGTACATTCGTGCAGTGATGATGAGCCATTTACTGCCGCTTTTATCTGGTCAGTCCACCGCATAGACAATCTTCCACGTAACCTGGCACGCTCAACCTTTCCCTGGACCACAAGTCGCTCAATAGCCACTTCCCCTCGGCGGCATACGTGACCAAAAAAGAATACGAGACTGTACCAAAGATGATAAACGCTGCTTGATGCCGAGTTCTAAGTATGGACTCGTTGGTACGAAATTCAGTCCACGATACTCCGAGCATTCTCCTCCAGCACCACATCACACACATACTATGGCTCAAACTATAATCTTTCTTAAATTTATTTTCGTGCCGCCACGATCGGCGGCGGCGTTCTGACGCCGCCGCCGGCCCTGGTACAGATGGTCAGCATTATTGCTTCGCAGAAGGAGGTCTTCTGCGAAGCAATAATGCTAGTGAAGGAGGCGGGCACACGCGTGAGGGAACGGATGTCCTCACATCCCAGCTCCTGGGACTCCGACTCCGATTTCCAGCCACAGTAGGTGTGGGCTTGCGGACGACGAGAACTGTATAGCTCGCCGTCAGGCCATCCGATAAACGTCTGAACCAAGCCCGAGTCGTCAACGGCGCGTAGTGTTCCACGCTCGCCTTAAAGAGATATCAGCAAAACCGTAGGGCCGAAGTCTACTGAGGCCATAGGTTGACTTCCTATAGGGAAACCCGGGGTCCTGGAACGCAAGGCAAAGAAGGAACATAGGTGTTGCTTTAGTCAGTAAAAGTCTGATACGCGAGAAGTTATAGAAGGAAGATATTCCTCCTTAAAAAATGGTTTAGTTAAAACTTTGGGGTTTTGTAATGATTCTATGTGAGATTATTAACTTCGGTAGGCCTAAAACTACAATTTTCTACTTTCTGCTTCCATAAATCAACGCGATAGGATCGGGTTAAAACCAGTTGTTTGTAATTAAAGGTTTCAGTCCCATGACTAACGCGATAAGCGACACAGTAATCAATAATCAAATGAATTTTTAATTAATTGTATATCAAAAGGATTCAATGCACGTTTTATAGGTTGGTAATAAAACTATAATAATACTAGCTGCTACCAGCGGCTCCGCCCGCGTTAAAGTAGAAAATTCTCCCAAGGGAACACTCTCCCGGTATAAAAAAAAGTATGTTGTAAGGTATTCGAAGACTTGGTCTACTCGTATACGAACATCCAAATCCGTTCAACCGTTCGAACGTGAAGAAGTAACAAACACACATACTAAAGTTGTCAAAAAATAAAAAGCCCGTTTTGACATCTGTCAAAACGAATACTTAAAGAAAAGAAAGAAAGAAAGAAAAACTTTTATTTGGCGGAACAAGGCGCAAATTTAGAACTAACAAACTATAAGTATATTATGTGAAAGAAATATGCGCCACATCCGCGCAAAACGGCCGAATGCTCAGCATAATGCCGTGACCACACGCAAAATGCGATGAGTCTACGGCGCTGGTTTTCAGCGTGGGCTACTACATACGTGGAACGCTGCTACGTGCGTGGAATACTGAAATATGCAAAAAGAATACTAACCAAACACTACTCTACTTTGCATAAGGCATTAAGTCCGCGTTTGTACAGTGTTTATTACTAGTGCATAAAGTTTTAATAAATAAATACTCGCAAAATATTCCATCATATTATATAAAGCGCGAAAAAAATTTGTGTATTTTTTGAAAACACTTTATGTAATTAATTATTATATTATTGTTTCTTTTTTTAGTTTCGTTCCAAGTTACATTCTAGAGTATTTCTAAAATGTCAAAACGGGCCTTTTATTTTTTAACAAGTTTATCTTCCAATTTAAAGCTACGCTAGAGATATGACATTCACTATATACATAATTCGAAGACATGTGACATTCACCAACCTGCACTGGGCCCGCGTGATGGGTAACGGCCCATTCCTTCTCTTAAAGAGGAGGCCTGAGTCCCAGCAGTGGGAACATTAAAAGGCTGATTATGCTATGCTTATGCTACGCTAGAGAAGCCGAGCATGTGCGGAGAACGAGCCGAGCTCAAACTTGTGTAGTGTCACTCGAGCTCAGCTCTTCTAAATTGGTTCGCACTACAAGAATTTGAGCACGGCTCGAGCTCCGCTCGTGCCTGATTCCTCTAGCTTAGACCCTGACTAGTGTAATGTAACAAAAGAACCTGTAATGTTGTTAAGTTTCTATCGATTTCTGAGTTTATCCAGTAAAATGAAACGTGCCATTGAAACGCCTGAGTACCTATGCGTTTTATTTGTCAGTGGTTTAGCCCGCATGAAAAGTTTTTTTTTTGTGTATACTTTAATGAGTTTTAAACAAGTCGTATGCAATGTTGTTTGCTTTTTAAAAAGAGGCTTAAGTTTATTGTATTTTCTAAATGATAGTAATACCTTTTGGGAACACATTCATTGTGCGTGCAGCTAAGGAGTGGAATTCCTTGCCGGAATCTGTGTTTCCTGATGGCTACAACCCGGGAATCTTTAAGTCAAGAGTGAATAGGTTGCTTCTAGGTAAGCGCGCTCCATCGTCGACCGCATCGTCGCTTTAAATCAGGTGAGATAGTGGCCAAGCGCGAACCTATCAAGAATAAAAAAAAAACTATTATTTAA
This sequence comes from Mythimna impura, assembly GCA_905147345.3. NCBI lineage: Eukaryota > Metazoa > Arthropoda > Insecta > Lepidoptera > Noctuidae > Mythimna > Mythimna impura. The sequence goes on from LR990344.1 coordinate 3,451,010, forward strand.
TAAACAAAAAAGTTTGCGTGTATATTTGTTGCTTCTTCACACTCGAACTGCTGGATTTTAGATGAAATTTCATACACAGGTAGACGATCTCCTGAAATAGCTTGTACAATCCTTTTTTCCCGGAATTATATTCAATTGGTATATTTTCTCACTTTCATTTAAGTGAAGCCGCGTACAGAAACGAGTAAAATGATAAAGCTTGCTCAAGTAAGTACTTTTTTTTAATACCGTCCCCCTGCTGGGCAAAGGCCTCCCCCAACTTCGTCCAAGTATTCTTTTCTCAAGCCACCTTGAACCAGTCCTTGCGGTAGGCATCTAGGTCGTCTCGCCACCTCTTCCCACTATTTTTTATTTATTTATTATTATCTCCCTTACAACTATCATTACACGTAAATACCTAATGCGATACAGAAAGAAAGAAAAGAAAGAAAGAAAAACAATTTATTTGCCGGAAAAGGCGCAAACTTATAACTAAACATATTGCGAACATTTTGCAAGACAAAAACATAATTAAACAGAAATAACATATTATATGCGCCACGACCGAACAAAACGGCCGTACGCTCAGCATAAATTAAATAATAATAATTAATTTAATTAAATTAACTTATCTACTAATATTATATTATCTTTTGACTGGCCTGTTGGTCTAGTTGTTAGTGGCCCTAACTGTTATGCCAGAGGTCGTGGTTTCGATTCCCACCCAAGACAAATGTTTGTGTGATGAGCACGATCATTTGTTCTGTGTCTGGGTGTAAATTATCTATAATATGTATGTATTTAGAAATATATAAGTATGTTTATCAGTTATCTAGTACTCATAACACAAGCTCTGCTTAGCTTGAGACTAGACGGCGTTGTGTGATAGTTGTGGAATATTATTTATATTATTATATTTAAAAAAAATAATCTCGTTAGACTAACCTACATCATAGTTATTATAATAATAATAACTTACACACTAAGTTCAACAAATATAAAAACACAATATAAACAAACACACTTGTTTATATTAAAATTTAACCTCACCCATTAACTTTAAGCAAAGTTAAACATGCGTATAACACGGCCGAGTTCGCTTCCACAGTTCATCGGGCCGGGATTGAACTCGCGACCCCTCGGTCAAGAGTCATCGCCCCAGCTGGCAGTCGGCTGGAGCCGCTTTATATAAGTGACGTGACGATTAATAGCCTTGGTAAGGATATAGGGGAACAGCTAGAACTTGGTCTAAGTAATAATAGAGCTTAGCTGTGTAGAGATTGAATTTATCAAGCTTGTGGACTTTTGCATCACTGCTTACCATCAGAGATCCAAGTCTGCTATTTTTATAAATTCGTCATTCCAACACGAACCCATTGTCATTTTTGCTAAAAGTTCGTAATCTGCTAATTCATAATGATCGATCATTGATCGGTCAATGGTCTCGTAATAGAGTTTGTGGTAGAATGACAATATCGAGTTGTCTCGTAACAAATTAAAAGCAATGACTGTACAACAACGACCTAATGGTAGGTCACTGATCAAAGGAACTGTTGACAGTTCCTTTGATCAGTTTTAAAATTTTTTTTAGCAAATTACCGTATATGTCAGACTTTCATTTGTCATTATGTACGAGATTACCATCAGTTCTTTTAATGGACTGTCAGTGATTGACCATTGGAAAGTCATAATGACGCAATTATATTAGTAGATTACCAAACTTGTCAAAATCAACAATTATGGAATCAATGATAGACCATTCTGACACTATTGTAATAGCAGACTTGAGGCCCTGGTGGGATCGCAGTCAAGCATTGGTTTATATCATTTAATAAATAGAAAAGAAAAGTAAATGTAATTTTTTTTTTTATTAATGATAGGCTCGCGTTATAAATTTACGGTTTTCAGAGATTTTCCTTTACTTGAGACCTTACTTCTTGCCAATATCAGGACTCTAGGTCAACGATAAGTACCCTATAGGTTTTGATACCCTTACGAGTGTCAAAATACGCGCCTAACCGGAGTATAACTGGTTGCGTTGAGTTTGAAGTTTCATGTTTCAGAGCTGAGTATTTAAAATTAATTTCATTCAATAAGAAGTTTTGGGAACACATTCATATTGCGTACAGCTAAGGAGTCGAATTCCTTGCCGGAATCTGTTTTTCCTGATGGCTACAACCCGGGAGTCTTTAAGTCAAGAGTGAATAGGTTACTTCTAGGTAAGCGCGCTCCATCGTCGACCGCATCGTCGCTTTCCATCGGGTGAGATAGCGGTCAAGCGCGAACCTATCAAGAATAAAAAAAAAAAGTTTAATACCTCCACGCCTTCCTGAGAAAAATGGTCTTGACCAACGGACAGACTGAAAGACAGGCAGCAAAGTGATTCTATAAGGTTTCCGTGTTTGTCGACTTAGGTAAAGAGGTTCTTTACCTAAGTAAGCTAAAAAGAAAGACAAGACTAAATTTACTGAAATATAGTGCTTTATTTCATGTTTCTATCTGACAAACTTTGGCTATTGCAACCTGTAACAATCCTTTAGGTAAGTGTCACATCACACCATCCCTTTCAGGCACATCTCGTTCTATATTAGTCCCACCTTTAACGCATATCATTAATATATGTCTCCAAAAGGGTATTTTTCCGGATGCACTGAAGAGAGCCTTAGTTCATCCAATTCACAAGGGGGGGAACAGAAACTGTGTCAACAACTACAGACCCATCTCTGTATTAACTGCACTTTCGAAAGTCTTTGAGAGGGTCCTTTACAATCGACTGAGGAAATTCTTGGATAGATACCATATTATTGCAGACAATCAATACGGTTTTCGTTCGGGTGTATCAACGGAAGATGCAGTATTAGATCTGACGCAGGTAGTTGCTGAGAATCTTGATAGTAAAACCAAATGTCTAGGTATATTCTTGGACCTTTCTAAGGCATTTGACACAGTTTCTGTTCCGATACTCATTTCAAAGTTGGAGCTGGTGGGGATCCGTGGTATAACCCTGGAAATTTTTAAAAATTACCTTCAGAACCGTACCCAACGAGTAAAGGCCGAGGAGCACCTAAGTGATGAGGAACCAGTATATTACGGCGTTCCCCAGGGAAGCATCTTGGGCCCAATTTTATTTCAAATTTATGTAAATGACCTATGTAATATGACCCTCACAAACGCCAAGATTTACGCCTACGCCGACGACACGGCAATTATTGTTAACGGACCTAGTTGGGATAGTGTCAAAAATAGCGCAGAGTTAGCATTAGCTAAGATAACAAAATGGTTGAATTCAAATCTATTAACCATAAATCTTAAAAAAACCTGCTACATTCCCTTCGCTTTACGGCAAAACAATCTGCCAGATCACACTTTTTCAATTATAGCTCATACATGCCTACAACTATCAACTTCTTGCCCTTGCTCGAAGCTTACGAGATCTGAGGATGTGAGGTATCTGGGTGTACAAATTGATGCAGGCTTGCGATGGGACAAACAAATTAATGTACTTATTACCAGGACCTTGAGGCTCATCCACACTTTTAAATCCCTTAGAAGCGCCGCTGACCTAGATACATTAACCTTTTGACGTGCGTAATTAGAGACACAATAGTAAGACAATGGCTTCCGGGCGCCGGCTACCGCCTGAGCGTTAATGAATTAAGGATGGTTTATTTCGCCTTGTGCCAATCGATCCTCAGCTATTGCATTGTTGTTTGGGGAGGTGCAACAAAAACCAACTTCCTGAGAATTGAAAGAGCTCAGCGAGCCATCCTCAAGGTAATGACTCGTAAGCCATACCGCTATCCTACTTCTCAACTTTATTTGGACTGTAGGGTTCTAACAGTTCGGCAACTTTATGTGCTTCAATCCATTCTCAGAAGACATCGTTCTGTCCCCCGTTCTAATCCTAACAAGCGCACCAATGTTCCACTGGGTACCAGTCACAATACAGTCTTTGCTAAACACCAGTATTATATTCTAAGTACATACATCTACAAAAAAATTCATAAAATACTAAACATAATAGACCTTAATAAGAATGAACTTAAATCGAAACTAACAAACTGGCTTCTTCAACAGGATTATTCAAAAACAGAATCTTTACTTACATTCATCGCATAAATTTCATCTTAAATCTCCCAAAATACCTAAATGCACAAACACACGCACTCGCATACACACGCCCAAATATACTACTAACAAACACACACACGCACACATACACACACCCACACACACACATACACATACACACACACATACACACACAAACGCTTACTGCATGGCTACAATTCTTTTTTATTTTTACATACTAATCCATAAAACCAGTTTTAACCTGTAAGCATCTATAAACTTAAAGGTAGATCGACACACTCTGCTTGTTGTAAAATTAAAATGTAATAATCTTTAGCCGAACACTGTCTCTTAAGATACAGGATACCCTAGTTTAAGAGGCAGGGTTTATCAGTTTTGTATACAGATTTTTCTAACCTACGCAAGCCCTACCAATTCACCAATTGTTTATAAGATTACTCTGTAATACCTCTACGTAATGGTTATATATCTGTTATTCTTGAAGCAATAAATTTATTATTATTATTGTTCAGCTCATAAGTTCCAACATGCAATACCAACCACGCGCGCCTCAGGGAGATGTCAGCAGGGCCCAGCAGGGTCGAAGCCTGCTGGGGCCATGGGTAGTGTGAAAACGTACCCTAACGCACGTACGAACGTAACGTACCGGGGCCCTAAGACGAAGGCAGCGAAGAAACAAGAGTGGGTTTTTAGTCAGTAAAAGTCTGACACTATCTCGCGCTCCACCCAAGAGCGGGATTTGTCATTAGATGATTTTCCCAAATAAATCTATCTTGTTACTGCGGCATCCAATATAAGTTTTGGAAATGGATTCAGTGGTGGATCGACGACTGGAAGTGTTCCCATGAACACAAAATGATAGGGAACGCATTTGTAACACCAAAATAGATGAGCACAAAAGACTTCAAACGGTAGTTGAGTTACTGTTAAAAATAAGTCAATAACACCAGTCTGAGTCAGCTCAAAAAGAGCATTGTACCTTGATTTACTGTGTGAAATGTAGACCATAATTTCGGCTTTCCTCACGCCATTTTCCTTTGTCTTACTTATAAAAGCTCTGCACCGTCGCACCGGCAGCTAGAAGACGCCATACTTTTACGCAGTTTCGGCTGACAAAGAGTGGGTTTCTTAAATGAGTAGTTTGAGTTAAAAACGTCTCAACCCGGTTTAAGTACCAAATTTTGACAGATCTTCAAGCTAAAGTAAAGTTTAAGAAATACTCAACTTCAAATGCTTAAATAAAAAATTTGGGGTTAGCCATTAACTTCTAAGCGAGCATGCTTAATTGTTGACCACATCATCACTTACCATTAGGTGAGATGGTGGTCAAACTAAACTGCGGTATGGTTCGAAAAAGTTACCATGACCCCGGAACGCAAACTTAAGGAACACATATGGGTTTTAGTAAGCAAAAGTCTGAGACTCGCTCTCACTCCACGCAGAGCGGAAGGAGGTAGATATTTAATGATTCACCACCTCAAAAAAATATTGTGAAACTGGAACTTATAAAATACATTCGATTTTTAATGGCCATCATAGAAACAAAGTAACATCATTAACCCATCTTGTTAATAGCAAAACAAAATAACACGATAAAAACACATATCTAACACACACAATAATACACATAATATAATAAATTAATAATATAATAATGAAAATGCAACTGATAATAGGATGGACCAAATATGTCTGAAATAAAAAGATTTTATTTTATTTATTTATTTTTTAAAACCATTGAAGACGCAAATATGGCATAAACTAAAGATCCTCTGAGTGCCTAGAGTGAGTTTGTTTTAAGTTAACACGATAGACACGTTTTTGACGTTCGGCGCTCCGATTGGCCCGCTCCAAGCTTTTGACCAATCAAAGAGCAAAGCGCTGTAAACGTTTTGATCGCGTTACCGTAAAAACAATCCGCACTCAGCGGACTCATCATCATTTTAGCCGAAAGACGTTCACTGCTGGACATAGGCCTCCCCAAGTGTCGCCACAATGAATGGTCCTGTGCGTCTCGCATCCATCGGATTCTTGCAACCCTTACCAGTTCATCGGTCCACCATGTAGGAGGCCTTGTAGACGTCTTCCGGTACGTGGTCGCCATTCCAGAACCTTTCGGCCCCAACGGCCATCCGTTCTGCGAGCAATGTGCCCTGTCCATTGCCATTTAAGTTTGGCGATTCTTCGTGCTATGTCGGTGACCTTGGTTCTCCTGCGGATATTTTAAGTCTTCTGATGAGGCCCATTGTAAGCGCACTCAGCGCAATGAATCCGTCCATTGTTATCTAAGTTTACAAGGAAGGCACAGTTTACAATTCTACACTCCGCTTTGTCTGTTTTTTACACAACTTTGATAGTAATGAGGTCACGTCGTATTTGGAAAGATGACTAAATGCTACTGTTGACTGTGCTAAAGTGTATGTAAATGATTAGGAGGAAGATGTGAAAAGTCACGTAGAGATAGACGTATATAGCGTTAGACAAAACAAATTTGGGGTAACTAAGGTCGAAACAGAGCAGTGGTGAGACTTGAGTTGTAGGTCTCGGGTTCAAACCCAGCCAGACGCATTACTTTGTGTAATTTATTTTCATCACCACTGCTCTCAAAACGGTGAAGGAAAACATCGTGAGGAAACCAGCATGTCCTAGAACCAAAAATACGAAGACATGTGACATCCGCCAATCCGCACTGGGCTCGCGAGGTGGATTACGGCCCATTCCCTCTCCTATAGAGGAGGCCTGAGTCCCAGCAGTGGAAACATTATAAGGCTGATTATGCTATACTATGCTATGCTAAGGTCGAAATAGGTACAAGGAAGCTCAGGGAAAACCCCTTCACAGTCTCCCCAACAATGTACCCTAATATGCGATATACAGAGGGGGTTCCAGCGTAGTCTTTGAACAGGTCACAAGACCCCTTTTATGTTTGATGTTGTCCACCGGGATGGTTTTAATGAGGTAAAAATCTTACATTCCCGGCCTTTTCCTCAAGACCCTTGCAGATGACAGGCAATGGATACCTAACTCGCCGTCCGGCCGTCCGGTAAGGACTGTAGACCATCGACGACGATGCCTAGTGTTCCACGCGTGCCTCAAAGAGATGTCAGCAAAACCGTAGGGGCCATTAAGGTCGATGCCCGTTAGGACCAAGGGAATTTTTGAAAAAAAATACCGTTGTCCTGAACTGAAAAGTAGAAGGCAACTGAAGGACATGGCTTGACTTTATTCAGTAAAAGTCTGACATGCCCTCTCGCTCCCCCCTACAGCGTAAGAAGTCATTGGATGATTTTATACCTTAAAAAAATATCTCTAAAGCCCAAAACAACTCCGACTTAGTAAGCCAATCAAGCATTGGATAGTGATCTCTGAAATACTATGTTTGTTAAATGAATACTTAGATATAATGTCCTCGTTAAACACTAAAAAAGTAACTTGAGATTCCACAGTTAACTGTACCCAGACCCAAAAAGCTTTTAGCAACCTTACATGAGCTAAACAAGGTCACAACAACTCGACAAAAAATGTCCGTTTACAAAAATCCGTAGTACCCCTGTCACCGGCGGTCCTTCTATCAGTCCCGGCATTTTTCGCCCAAAAGTTAGAGACACATTTTAATTTCAATATTCCGCATACAAAAGGTGAAGTATTTAATAAATGAAGCGCTCATAACATTGAGATTCCTTTGACATTTTTCGTTGAAAATTTCCAAACTTGTGACTTGGGACAACAGTGGTGTTTGAACGTAACCTTTTTGTTTGTTATAAACTAGTTTTCTCCCGCGTCTTTGGTTACTGCTCCACTTCTATTGGTCGTAGCGTGATGTTATACATAAAGCCTTCCTCGATAAATGGGCTATCTAACAGTAAATACCTAGTCAGGTCATAAGTTCTATCAAAACCTTATTATTATTTTTAATTTTCGAATACTGGCCTCAGTTACACTTCGACTAATTTTAAAAATAGAAGGTTGGCGCTTGCCGAAAATAAAAAAGATTGTTTTGTTCATTTTAAAATATGGAGTGGTTGAATAAAGAAGTTGCACCGCGCACCAACAGAGATTTTCAATGGTTTTGGCGGGATTTCTTCGAATGTAGTTTAGTGGCTGTTTTAATTATTCGTAATTTATTCCTAGTGGATATTGTGATCTAAAATTGGTGTAATTTTGTATCTCAAGTGTCTGTGCAACTGGACAATATGTGGAAACATTAAAACAAGCGCGATCTCGGTAAAATGGAGCTGAAAATTTTATTGTAGTATTGACTACTTTAGCGAAGTTTGTCGAGAAGGTTGACTTTGATACATTTGCTGCCAAATACTACAAAAACATTAGAATGTGTACCATCAATTTTCTAATAGTAAACAAATTAACTATTCATACGGAGACATGACTTAAAGGACTTAGTATCCAAGTCAAAACCATTAACAAAAAGCAAGAGATTTTCAATAGCATAGCATAGCATAGTCGGCCTTATAATGTTCCCACTGCTGGGACTCAGGCCTCCTCTCTAGGAGAGGGAATCCACCAACACGCTATGGGCCCGCGTGGTGGATTACGGCCCATTCCCTCTCCTAGAGAGGAGGCCTGAGTCCCAGCAGTGGGAACATTATAAGGCCGACTATGCTATTGAAAATTTCTTGTTTTTTGTTAATGGTTTTGACTTGGTTGATTCTGCAACAATGGATTTCTAACCAGTAGTTCCTAAAATTCACGCGTTCAAATAAATAATCTCTTTAGCTTTATATAATACTAGCTGACCCGGCAAACTTCGCACCGCCTAATAGTAAGGATAACGCCATCTACTGGCAGTACCAGAACCGCTTAATTCACTTTATAATGACCTTTTAATTAGAGATGGCGTTGTATTAATTTTTTTTTTCTGGACTATCTCGAATATTTCAAGACCAATATTAGCCAAACGGGTCTAGCCGTTTTTGAGTTTTAGCGAGACTAATGAACAACATCTTTATATATATAGATTAAAATTAATATAGAAACCAGCTATGCCCGCGAACGTCTGAAGTTTTTAAAGACGTCAAAAGGACTCGGCTACTGAAAAATCTTTTTAGCTGTCTTTTCTTTTTTCTGTTCAATTAACTACGTTTTATTCCATAATGGAAAAATGAAACAATTAGTTACATTACCATTTACGAACGTCGCGTGTCAGAAACAGAGGAAATCATAGCGTGCGTGTCTTGAAATATAGGTAAGATTTCTTACTAAGAGAAAAATCATGTATTCAGATCAATCATACTAATAGCTGTTTGATTCAGTAAGAACTGCTAAGTTAGGATGACAGGATAAATAAAAGTTGGCTTGATAACGCCAGAAAATGCGCCGTCATATTCTGGGCTTAACCGACAAAACGCTTGCAAAACTAGGGCCGTATCAGGCGGAAAATGGCCATTACTTTCTCATGTAGAACGCTTCAATAAATGGTCCCAGTAGGGATATAGTGACCGCACTTGGTACAACGAGGCTTGGACTGATTGATGATTGGAGTACCTGCGTTAAATAGCACGCTCGTCAATACTGGCTGTTATCTACCATCACACTTGACCTATTCATAATGTAAGTGGCCAGAAAGATAGCAAATTTTACTACAATATTTAAAAAATAAAAATCTACTTAGGCTTGTTCCTATTCCTGCCGCCTTTGTTTAGCACTCATATGATTGAAATTGGTATTTGCAATAGTATAGTATATTAGCTAAGCCAACGTCAGACGAGACAAGACTACTTTACAAAATATAGGTAGGTACTACAATAATTTTTTAATATAAATTTTATAAAATCCAAAATTTGACTATGATGGAGCGACATAGTCATTATTGACAAAGCTCCAAGATAATGATTAAAAAATATATCTTTGCGGTGAAGTTGTAATAAGACCTTTCAATTTTGCCCCTCGTTTTTTTTTGAGGTGAGTAATCATCTTATGACTTCTCCCGCCTAGGGTGGGGCGAGAGGGCGTGTCAGACTTTTACTGACTAAAACCACACCTATGTTTCTTCAGTTGCCCCTTGCGTTCCAGGACCACGGGTTTCCCTTTCAGAAGTCAACCCGCTTCAGCCCTGCAAGGCCCCTACGGTTAGGCTGACCGATCTCTACAGTTTTGTGGACAAACTTTGTCCCTCTAAAGAGAGTTACTCACCTGGTGTCCGTTTCGTTGCGCAACCAATTTGGTGGCGCGACCAGCTCGGACGCCAGTCCGGCCGCCAGTGACGCCCCCACCAAAGAGTATGTAAGATGAAAATCTATCTTATGAAATAAATTCACGGGGACACCATGGCGACACAACAAGTCTGGTCGCGCCGCCATGGTGTCCAGTTAAATATAGCCCTAAGATGACAACGAATATGCAAAGACAACTTCCAATATTTGACTTTTTTTAGGGTAAGATATCATCACAAAACTTCTACCGTTATGGATGGAGCGATAGGCTCTGCCAAACTTTTAATGACTGATATCCACCTATGTTCGTTTAGTTACCTTTTGTGTTCTATGACCGCAGTGACTCTATCAAACAATCCTACAACTCGAAAACTGGGCTTCTGTCTGATTCAGAGACAGACAGAAGCATGCAACATGGTACAGTCAATAAAGGAGATAAGTAACCAGGGTCATCAGATATAGTTGAACTTTTCATAGAAACCGATGGATGAAGATGAATGAAACATAATTAACTACATAGTAAATAAACAACCAATTAATATAATTATTATTTATTCATATGCATCGGTTTCCTTTCCTGGTTACTTCAGAAATGAAGATATCCGCAGGTGAACCAAGGTTACCGATATAACCCGAAGATTCGCAGTAGGCAGGGCACATTGCTAGCAGAACAGATAGTTGATGGGGCCGACAGGTTCTGGAGTGCCGATCACGTACCAGAAGACGCAGCATTGGAAGGCCACCCACAAGGTGGACCGATGACCTGGTGAAGGTCGCGGGAATCCAATGGATGCGAGACGCACAAGACCGGTCGATATGGTGACATTTGGGGAAAGCCTGCCTTGCCCAATGCCCAACAGTGGACGTCTTTAGACTGAAATGATGATGGTCCATCGATTTCCATGAAAACTTTAACAATTTCTAATGACCCTGCCCCCCTAGCCAAGTTACAATCGTATCGTTCGCGCCGAACGCCTCGAGTAGGCCACGCCTCCGATTCCTTTGTTCTGATGTCATCTCAACGCTCAGTCACGTGGTCAGAACTAAGGAATCGGAGGCGTGGCCTACTCAAGGCGTTCGGGGCGAACGAAACGTTTGTAACTTGGCTAGGGGGGCTGGTTACTTATCTTCTTTATTGACTATACAACACGGTAGATACCATGTTATACAGAAGAATTGGTCACGTGATAATCAACTTCTTAAACTCAATCTTCTTATAGTTGTCTTAAGGTACAATTTCGGGAAACAACTTGGGAAAGTCGTAACTTGTTTTTAAATTTGCAACCCGATTCTAACCAGACAAGTCTCTCAAACTCTTATATACGTTTTAGTTCGCAGTACAAGGTAAAAGGTAAAGTTAAATAGAAAAAAGAAAGTTTAATGTAGCATAGTCGAGAACACTGATGGTTCCGTACAAACTTAGCTATGTAAATAGTTTAATTCCCGAATGGAGTCTCGAAGATTTTTCTGAATCGTATTTTAAATCGTAGTTTAAAAAAGTTTTTTTTGTTTGTGACGTAACAACAAAACTGTTTACAGATTTATTCCTATACCTGTGCTATGAGACCTTGCTTTATGCCAAATTTCAGGATTCTGGGTCAACAGGAAGTACCCTATGAATTTTGATTCCCTTGAGAGTGTCGAAATATACGTTTTTTGCGACATAAACGGCCATATCTTTTTTTTTTCGCAGCAACTTGGAAGTTTGATTTTTTCACAGCATCAAGGGACTTTTAATTTCAACTCGATACCTCCACGCATTCCCGAAATAAAGGGTCTTGACAGACAGATAGACAGACTCAAAGACGGACAAAAAAGTGATCCTATAAGGGTTCCGTTTTTTTTCTTTTTGAGGTACGAAACCCTAAAAAACAATTTGATTTCGCGACTTCGCGCCATGTTGTTCCATTTAATATGGCAGTACATTTTCGCGTGTAAGCTCTGTTACAGCTTTATTAGAAGGAAATTAGATTCCGTTGATTCTGAATTGTTGATCTTGGGTTTTTACACTTTGCCACTTTTGTGATAACTTCTTCATCTTTCGTGTCGATTCAACTCTAATTTTTTCTGATCATACTCTACAAATCACAACCAAAGCGTATCAACAATTTTACTTATCTAAAGGGGAAACTCTAATGACTTCGTTTAAATCGTGGAAGCAGGAAAGGATGAGGTGATGCATGTCCTATGAATGGGCTCCTCTCCATCACTAAATTAAATCTTTATTTATAAAACTTTATAATTCTTTATTGATTTTCACTTCAAGTATCATAGTTTAGCATAGCTACCATCGTACTTGCAGTAAATAAAAAAATATTTAAGTATTTTGCTAGCGTAATTAAACAAAACTATAAGTACCTATAATAAATTATATAAAAGGGGAAACTGACTGACTGACATATTAACGCACAGCCGAAACTACTGGGACTAGGAGCGTGAAATTTTTCACGAGGGTTCCTATTATGACGTAGGCGAGGATTTTCGAAACGGGGGCCCACAGTTTGTATAGAAAAACCTGCTTTTAAGCGGGCGAAGCCGCTGTCAGAAGCTAGTCTAATATATAAAAATGTCGTGCCATAGTCTTTGTTATAGATTTTTTTTGTGTATATTTGGTAGGTCTGAGAATAAGTCGTAGGCTATTTTTTTACCCTCCCACCCCACACCCCACTTTGTTCTTTGATAATTTATAAGGCAGCAGAACAACGTCTGCCAAGTCAACTGGTGTTAAATAAAAATAATATAATTCTGGCTCTTGTATCCGAATCAAATAAATAATAAAATAATTATATCAAAATACAATTGAAATATTAAAAAATAATTTCACCTGAATGACAAACTATTTGCAATTCCTATTACTTAATTACAATTGACTTATTCGAGCGGGATTCACAAAAGATCTTAATATTCTTTTTTATTTAATTAAAACTTCGATAATAATACATGAGTGGTTGCAGATAAATTGACGAGACCTGACAAATACAACTGACATAATGTTTAAAGAAAATAAATGATGAAAACGTCGGCACATTCACGTGCTATGAAAATGCATATTCTACGTGCTTATCTACATCTCCGACCGTAAAAGAACTGCGCATTATTTATTAATTTGAACTCTACGTCATATTTTCAGACACCGTTACGTCAACAATATCTCTATATCCATAATAACCCGTTTCGACGTAATTACGAACTTGAACGACCTTGCCTGCGAAACATCAATATCGATCATGAAATCCTTGATGATAATCCGAATGACACAACTTATGTAACGCAAAGACAATTACAAAAGGCTCGTATCAAAACTGGCAGATCGACCAACCCGATGACCCACTTCCGCGGGTCGTCGACCGTGTGACGTCACGGCCGGCCCACCCCCACCCCTCCACGTCACCCGGGGGTGTGTCCCCTTCCCGCCGGTTCGAGGTCACATGCCGTTCGCGTTCCGCACCGTTCGGACGTCGCTGTTGTTAATTAACTTTTTAATACCAGTGAGTGTTTGTGTGACTTTGATTCAGTGATCGAATTGTGATGACGATTATTGGTGAGATTTTATTTACTCTTCTTACATAATTTTTACAAGAATATTTATTAAAATGTGATTAGTTTTCGCCCCGTTTATTATAATGTTTAACGCAGTTCTCCAACAAGGAATGTGTACTTACTTAAATAGCCTTGTTATACAACACGCAGTACCCACACAACGAAAATTCCTTCTGCATGTTATGTAACACATTTTTACCATAAATGTGACCTTCAGACGACTGTACGTATTACACGTAAGTACAGCTACATAACTTTTGTGTTTGATTTCTTTGCATGTGTCCCATGACAGACATTTTTTCGGTAACTCAGTTCAAAATCGCGATGTTTCGTGTCGTAGTCAATGTTAATCGATTTAGTTTTGCGTTCGCTCATAAAAATGCCTTAAATGTTGTCCTTGATTATGTGGAAGATAAAGGATAGGAACTTACGACTGTACATTATTAGTATGTAAATGTTTCTGGGGTAATAAATCAGCTGTTCCGTTCTTTGGTTGAGACGCAAGTCATTTATTTATTGATGGATCACGAAATCAAATTCTCATCGGTATCAGAAATCTTGCATTATTTATAAGCCCGCTACATAGATGAAAATTGTATGAACTTCTTCTGTATTCGGTGGTATAAATTATTTTCAGATAATCTGTACGAAGAGTCTTCGTTTCTTAAGTCAAGTTACGTTTTATTTAAGAATAGGCACGTGTTTAACCACTATCTTACCTGATGGTAAGCGATGATGTGGTTGACCTATTCACTCTAGTGTTAAAGACCTCTAGGTTGTAGCTAATACAGACTCCGGCAGGGAATTCCACGTATAGTGAAAGTGTTGCCAAAATACGTTTGTGTATATGGATGGGAAATCTATCATGTACAACAGTACAGACACTCACTCCTCGAAATATAACTCATAGACTAGCAACTTGGCATCGATGTTCGAGACTAGAGTTTTGACATGACGAGTGCATCATGCTGATGATTTACTTGGTTCGTTTCTCAATCAACTTAAGCACATCAAGATGGTATCAGGCTGATACATTCCAAAAATGAGGCCAGTACTCCGTAAACGATCGAAAATGCGTTTGAAGCATCGAAGTCTAGCGTGAGTTACCGTGTCACCTTTTTACCTTTGTCCCTTAATGCTATAGGATTGCTTCTATGAGTAAACACTTCTTAATCTTCATCGAAAATCAGCGCCGTAGACTCGCCGCATTTTGCGTGTGGTCACGGCAATATACTGAGCGTTCGACCGTTCTGCGCGGATGTGGCGCATATTTTTCACAAAGTATACTTATAATTTGTTAGTCGCCTTTTTCCGCCAAATAAAATGTTTTTCTTTTTTTCTTTCATCTTGCTACGCTTGTTGCAAGTCTTTGGCATCGGTGCTGAGATATGTGGAGATGTGAGATCATCACATCTCCACATATCTCAAGCAGCCATCGCCCATTGCCAGGGCAGCAAGATTTCACAAATAAAAATTGGTCGTTTCCTATGGAGAAGAACCGGCAAGAAACTCCATGGTTACCTACTCTTTAAAAAAAAAATTTTTGTTCTTACAATATTTCCATATTACAGTAGCATAGCATAGCATAGTTGGCCTTATAATGTTCCCACTGCTGGGACTCAGGCCTACTCTCTAGGAGAGGGAATGGGCCGTAATCCACCACGCGGGCCCAGTGCGGGTTGGTGGATGTCACATGTCTTCGAATTTTTGGTTCTAGGACATGCCGGTTTCCTCACGATGTTTTCCTTCACCGTTTTGAGAGCAGTGGTGATGAAATAAATTACACAAAGTAATGGGCCTGGCTGGGTTTGAACCCGCGACCTACAACTCGTAAGTCGGAGCCGTTACCACTCGGCCACCACTGCTCTAGTATATATTATACAGTATTAGTAGATATAATATATGGACAGTGTAGACTAGTCAATATTGTACTCAAAAGTACAATAAAAATAATCGTAATAAAAAGTGAGTCGTAATAGGAAGTAATCTAAGAAATAGATTACTTCTAGGTAAGTGCGATCCATCGTCGACCGCATCGTTGCTTTCCATCAGGTGGGAAAGCGGTCAAGCGCGAACCTATCAACAATAAAAAGAGTAACCGCTTGAAACGCAAGGAACTCAGGTGAGTTCTAGTCTTCAGTAAAATTTAGACAAATCCACCACCCAGAGCGTCAGCAATCATTTTACGATTACTTACCGCAAAAAATGCAGTCACCTCAGTATTAAATTCTTTTCTAAACGCTAACTTCCTATACAGTCTCATTCCGATTAACCATTATGACGAGATGATTAACAGACATAATAATTGTTTGCAGTCACGAACGGCACCATGAATGAACTGTGATTAGTAGCATGGCAATCCGTTTACATAGCATATTGTTCATGTTACTGACATATTCAATGACATCAAAAATCCTGACACACCGCTTAGGTAGAAGATTAAAGCTAAGCTTCCATTGCGTCGGGATCGGAGCGTACGGAGCGGACGGATTCGTTGCTTTGTATTGATTTGATTGTTAGCGTGCACTGGACCGGAAATTGCCGATGCAAAATCCAATTGCAGTAGACACCCTATCGGCATTTTGTAAATACCGATGGCTCGTACACTACGTACGCTCCGATTTTACGGGCTGTTCAGATTTTTCGAAAGAGTTGAAAGAACATAAGGTGGGTTTTTCTTTTAGGGCAGTAAAAGCCTGACACTTGATGACATTACTCTTAATAGCGGAACAAGTCTGCCTTCAATTAGGATACCGTGATAAAAACTATTACCAAGCATCTGAGACTATAAACAAATATATAAAACCTAGCCTAAGTCAAAGTACAAAAACAAGCTGCCTTGTGCTTCATCATCATCATTTCAGCCGAAAGATGTCCACTGTTGGACAAAGGCCTCCCCCAAGCGTCGCCATAATGACCGGTCCTGTGCGTCTCGTATCCATCGGATTCCCGCGACTCTCACCAGGCCATCGGTCCACTTTGTGGGAGGCGTTCCAACGCTGCGTCTTCCGGTACGAGGTCGCTACATCAGAACCTTTCGGCCCTATCGACCAACTGTTCTACGAGCAATCTACCCTGCCTACTGCCACTTAAGTTTGGCGATTCTTCGGCCTACGTCGGTAGCTTCTGATTGTCCTGCGGATATTTTCATTCCTGATGCGATCTCGCAATTAAACTATAGCCCTTCCCATTGTCATTTGGGTGACGTTAAGCCTTCTCGTGAGGCCCATTATGAGCACATTTCAGAGACCTATGTCATAAATCATAAATGATATTTATTTTGCAAATAGGTTTTTAAAAACACTTTTACACGTTAATTTTTTTGTTAATTGAACTAGATGAAGCCGGTGTTTCCTAGCTGACTACCCTGAGAAACGAACTCAGGGGTCAAAGTCTCTTTTAAAGTCCCTACAGCAAACATCCAATGGTCAAATCATATGAGAGCCATGCAGATTGGAGTCTGAGATGGACTTTTGAAGAAAGAACCACACAGTTCTGAGCGGACCTGTCCAATCAGTGCAAGCATTTGTCAGTATTCGTGTAGCTCAACTCAGGACTACTAAAGAGCTCAACGACTTGACGAACAAAGAAAGGACATTTTGGTAGGCTGCAAAAAGTACTCAAAACTACCAGACATTGTGTTAAAATTAAAGAAGAAAAAAATTAAGTAAGAGTAATCCTCATAGTCACACATAAAATTTACAATAATAAAATTTAAATAATGAAAATTGTAAAAAAAATATGGCAACACGCACTGGTTTTGACTGACTTTCGTGTTGAAATACGGTGGTATGTTGGACGAGAACATACCGCGCAGCTTCCCGAACGCTACCCAGTGCTTACTTTACAATAACCTCATTCCTCAGTAATAGGTTCTTGTTGATCTTGAACAGTTACAAAGTTACTTATTGCAATATATGTAACACACCGTTTGATGAATTATTCAACAGTCCTTGAAAGGCATGAATTCCTAGTACCACTATTAGTGTTCCATTGATTCAAACGACTGGTATAACTAACCAAACAGTTCTTAGGACGCTATAAGTGTTTCAAGTAATCTAAATAAATATTATATGTGAAATGTTTAAATGTAGCTTTAGACGGCATTAAAATATTAGTCTTGTGGACAGGTCAAAATACTTTATGTTATTATTTCTTTTATTTTCTATGTACTTATACATTTCTTTTTCGCAAGCGTGTTCTGTCTCTCTCATGAGCAAAAGCCTCACTCTACTCCTTCCAGCTTTCGCGAGCCTTCTTCCAGTTCTGCCAAAATCTGTCTAGTTTGTCCTGCAATCTATACTAATATAAATTTAAATATTTAAAAACATAATAAATTGTAGCCCACCGGCATCGAGAAAAGGGTTCAAGCTACTAGTAGTCAGGGCTACTGAGAGAGGAATTTTCTAACAATATACCTACGCCATGTTGATGAGTATTGTATTCTGTATCAATCCCTTGATCCAACTGCCCATCAAGAGCCTCCCCAGATGTTATTCGAGGCTCGTGGCTATTAAGCCATTGGCCGTGGCAACTATCGGATTACTGTATCCACTTCTCACATGTCAACAACCTCGCCAAGCCAAGTCAAGGTATTTAGTTTATCTTTCTCATTGTTTACAAAGTTCTTGTCATGTGGGGCCGGTATATGAACAATCATTGTGTGATGCCCTAGTCAATTTATCACCACTATAACAGGCTTATTGCCAACAATAGAACTGTCAGTGATGATACCAATCACAATACAATGTGATATCCGTAGAGAAATGGGTCGGGTATAATACGACGTACCTACCGTACTTCTGGTTCCAAAATATTATATTTAAGGGCGGCCAACTCGAGGTATATTTCCATACAACCGCTCTTACGTGGTTATGATATTACTACACATCTTTCTCCAGATATTTTGGATACACAGATATCTCATGGATATTTATTTATTTATTGAGTAGGCACCTCAACGACTTACTCACTCAAACACACACAAAAGAAAAAAAAAAGAAAAATTTTTAGGCATAGTGAATTCGTCACTTACAGAGGTGCACAGTACTGACAAAAAGAAAAACTTAACAATTAAATTACAACAAGTACAGCTTAAATATATACAAGAAACAAGTGAGCTATTATCCAAATTCAACGAGAATACATAAAAATTTAATACAGTGGAAAGAAAATAAAAAATATAAAGTAATTTAAGTAAATACCTACATTATCTACTTATATTATAAGATTGTTCGTGTCACCCTGTCTACTCATATATTAAAAATATTTAATCGAGATTCTGAATGACGACAATTATTCTCAAAAACTTTTATGGGTATTAAAAAAATCACGGAATTACCGAATGCCAACAGAATTATCAGGCTCTCTTTTTTCGCGTTGCCTCTTCATCAAACAACGCGTTGGATTGCGTTAGATGAAGCAACAAGCTTTTAAACCATGCTCGACGTTGACGATAGGTGAGTGGAAAAGGGCCCTCAATAGTTGGTGGTTATCTTTGCTATATGATTGTTTCTATGCTATGTATGCTACTGGAAGTAAAAAAAAAAATTTGATGTGACAATGTTAGATTGCATTAACTAACATGAGGTAGAATTGTGATCGTTATCCTGTAAAAGATAACTTACCTCACTTTATATCCTGAGTGACGTGTCAATTACAACTGTCTTTAATACGTAACAATCCACTCAGACCCGCACTGCAATGGAAATACATTTTTCAATACACTTACTCGAAAACCCGCTCTTATCACACCGCTTTTAGGCACGCAATAGACTATTTTCCGCACTAGTGCAGAAAAGTGCGCGTGCTCTCCACTGCCACAATGTTATTACATGTATCGTATCAGGCTGGGCGCGCGTAGACCCCCACGAGTCGCCGGTCAATCCCCGTTTAGTCATTTCTTCGTATTGAACAAAGTCGTTTGACACACGTGCAAAGTCACTGCAGCCCTCGGCTCCATAACACTTCCGAATTCCGCTTCGGTCGCAATGACAAATTTTCTGCACTTGTATCAAAATGTAGGTACTATTCCAACATCAATGAATCTCCCATCTTTTTCTTCAACGTCGTGCGAGGGAGATAGTGCATTCTATGACGTCACAGGACTTTGCGTGTCCTACTTATTGCCCTAACTAAATTACATTCCAATTTCATTGTCTCGGGTTCTTCAAGTAGCAGTTCATGCGGAATCACTCTTATGTAAAACAATTCAAGGTCTATTGTTGTGCAAATTGTTACAGTTTTCCTTTGCACAATTTTACGCTCCGTTCGATTCTGCGGCCCTAGTACTTGAGTCTGGAATGTAGGTCGATTTCTCCATGAATGGTCTGTTGAACTGTAAAATGGAGTTTAATGGAGGTACTAATGGGATAATCCGGAGGCTTTAATGTTTTCCGGAAATGTTTTCAGACCCTTTGAAGGGTTGCAAACGTTAATGATTGTGAATGTTAAGCCTCGGTGAATACCCGGGTTTTAATACAGCCATTCTTATTCAGGTTACAAGTTTTGATTGCTTAATTTTCGACATTTGTGGCTGTAAATGCGATGAGTTCGTTGTTGATTAGAAACATACCTATAATTAAATAAATATATATAATATATAATATTCCACAACTATCACACAACGCCGTCTAGTCTCAAGCTAAGCAGAGCTTGTGTTATGAGTACTAGACAACTGATAAACATACATATATATTTCTAAATACATACATAATATAGATAAATTACACCCAGACACAGAACAAATTAATTGCATTTTTCAAAAATGATCATGTTGATGCTAGAAGGATATAATCATTATCTTAGAGCTCAGACTAAACCGATAAAACTAGAAATCAAAATAGCTTTTGGCAGTCTATGAGTCATGTGCAAGGCCGGAAATAAAACTCTGTCATGCCTAAAAAACTTATTCACTCATAAATCTGTAAAAAAAAAATGTCACTTAGTGTTGCTACAAGGTATAAATCGTCTATTATTTTTTATCAAACTATTGTCTTGTAACACAACGACACGTGGACTTTGTCATCGATTGAATTAACTCGAAAGCCTTGGAATTGACTGCGTTTAACTAGGCACCACTCTAATAACAAGCTGTTAGCGGTTCATCACAAAACTGACAGTATAATTGAACCGTAATTTTCGCCATTTTCGTGCAGACACCTAAAATAGAGTACAGGTGTCTGCATCACCTGCAGACACAAGAGATCATCTGACACTCCTCGCTCCACTCAGGGCAGGAGAAGTTATTTGGTGATTTCTCTAAAAAAATAGCTGTCTACATCATAACGGAAATAACGTGCCCTCAACCCTTCCACGAACCGACCTCAGCAACATTGGCAAGGCGGTTACATGATTGAACTTTAAGACTTAGTTTTTTTTTAAACCACTTGTTTTCTTTCTCCCTCAGAGCCCGAGGTGTGCGTGATGCGCGCGCCAGGTGCGGGCGGCGTGTCCTGCGCCGGAGTGCCGCGCTGGTCGCACTCGGCGCCCGCGCATCAGGCCGACTACGACAATGTGCCGGCGCACACGCACCCCGTGTTTCTGCACGATGATCATATTAACAGCCGGTTTGCAATCTGGTAAGTTATGGTTCTGTTTTCAGGGGAAACTTCTGAAGACAGTCGGCTTCTAGTAGACTTGGAAACCAGCCCGATAGTCAACATCAGGGGCATAGGGGTTGTGGAGACCAAATCTAGAATACCCTTGTCGCATTGCCGAGTTACCTTAGGTGGACCATAAAGGAGTTACAAATTGTTTTCTACAAAAGAAATTCTCGCCTTTACAAAGAGAAATAAAAATGACACTTTCTATTGTTTTGTTTTGGATTGTGTGAGAAGTGATATGAAAGAAAAGGGAGTTAGTGATAGCGTGACGGGTGACAGGACAGAATGGAAGAAAAAACCGTGTTGCGGCGAGTCGCCGACCCCAAACAAAACGGGACGGGGGCAGAAAGATGATTATGATGACTTTCCATTGGTTTTATTGAGTTAAACCGTTCAGATTCAGCGGTCTGTTTGTCAAAATATTCTTGGCTCTAAATTTTTTTCTTTTATTATGGATAGGCTCGCATTTGACCACTATCTCACCTGATAGTAAGCGATGATGTGGCCGACGATGGATCGCGCTGGCCTAGAAGCAACCTATTCACTCTTGATATAAAGAACTACTTGACTAACCTAACCTAGGGGAGGTTATAGCTATCAGGAAACACAGACTCCGGCAGGGCATTCCACTCCTTAGCTGTACGCATAATGAATGTGTTCCCAAAACGCTTTGTACGTATGGGAGGAATGTCCACCATGTACCGGTGGCGCAACACCGTACGTCTTGTGGTCCGATGATGGAACAGACTTGACGGAATTAAATTATGCACAAAACCGACAGGCCAGCAACTCGGCGTCGATGCTCAAGATAGGTTTGGAGTTTTGACTTGACAAGTGCATCATTGCCGATGATCTTCTTGGCTCGCTTCTCAATCGTCTCTAGTGCATCAAGCAGGTATTTGGCAGATCCATCCCAAAGATGATAGCAGTACTTCATACACGATCGAACTTGCGCTTGACAGAGGTTGAGCAGCTGTTCCGGCATAAAATAAATATCGTCTCACATTTGCTAAGATGATCCCCAATTTTTGATAACACGGGTTTGATTGGAAAAACGTCCCAAAAATTTGAAAGTTATCTGATAAACTGGTATCTATGCAAAAAAAAAAAATCGTGAATCAAGTAAAGTCGGCTGTAGAGCCTAACACAGCAGCAGACACACACATCTTCTGATCACATTGTCACATATCTTATCTAACCCTCATTCATCATGTTCCAGGCAAGGTGACATATCGTCATTGGAAGCTGATGCCATCACAAACACCACTGATGAAACCCTGACGGAGTGCAATGCGGTCAACGAGCGCATCCTTCAAGTTGCAGGTCCTGAGCTCAAGGAGGAGATAATTACTAGAGGATATGGTATGAAATCAGACTTACAAATTACTTTTGTATAGGATTTATGTGACTGAAATGTTTGAAGGATTTCGGTGAAGTGACAAGTAGCGCCATCTATTGGTGCAAATAGGTACTTTTTCATATTGGTTGAAAACTTATTTTGAAGCTAACGAATGACACTGAGTGAGACTGTTTTTAATACTCATTGATAACGCAATTACCACGTTAATTAAGTACTAAAGTAATAATAAAATAATTAAGTAATTGTCAACATCAGCAGAGGAATGCCATCTAATGTGCACAGTAATTAACAGTAATCCTTGTGTTGTTTTTTGTTTTTTTGCCTCTCCTAGAGAGAAGGCCTGAGACCCAGGGAAGGTGGGAATTATAAGGCTGATTATGCTTATGCTGTTCCGTATGGTGTCCGGACGTATAGAATAACACATCCCATTCTTCCCGTGGGTGTCGTAAAAGGCCACTATGGGACACACCAGAGAATGGGCAGCAGCATTCTCTGTGTATTGCAACAACTGCACTGCGATCGCCAACCCGCACGCTAAGCGTGGCGATTATGGCAGCCCCCCCCCCCCCCCCGGTTAATGATAAGCATAACCAAAAAATGGCCCCTAGTGCCCGGCAGCCCGCCTACCCTTGACTCCGATAGCGGTCAAGGTTACGGTGAGGCAAGTGATCCAGCTACTCGTTTAGACAAGGTGGACCGGTGGTGAGAGTCGTAGGAATGCAGTGGATGCGAAACGCACAGGATCGGTCGTCGTGGCGACGCTTGGGGGAGGCCTATGTCCAACAGTGGACGTCTTTCGCCTGAAATGATGATGCTTATGCTTTTGTTAGTGTACCTTCAATTTTTGCGTTAATGTGATCTAACGTAGGTACCAAGATAAATTGAGAATAGCGATCATCAACACTCCTACATTTTTATTAATGTTCTTAATTTCGAAAACGGAAATAAAGACATAAGCTTTCTTGAATCCACATCTGTCCCGATCCTTTACATTATCTGGTAATGAAAAACAGTTCGTTGTTTGTTTTTCCGGTATCTACGCTGAAATAGGAAAAAGTCAATGTACTTTATTTTGAATTTCTCTAGCACCTATTATGTAACAAAAAATTACATGGTACCTAATTAGATTTTACTACAATAAAGTCTACAATTCTGCTGATCGTGTCAAGTGAGTCATATCTCGTTCTCCCAACTTCCAGAGTGCCGCACGGGCGAGGTGGTCCTCACCCCCGGTTTCGGGCTGCGCTGCCGCCACCTCATCCACACCGTCAGCCCCAAGTACGTCGCCAAGTATCACACCGCGGCCGATACCTCGCTGCACAACTGTTACAGGTAAATATCAGTCTAGAATCTGCCCCAATTGGTCCTACTCCCAGGATATCTACATTTATGTACTTAGTTAATATTAACATTAGGCTCTTAATAAACTAGTGCGCCTCACCATCAACGATTTCATCACTGCTTACCATCAGGTGGGATCGCAGTCAAGCACTAGTTCATAACAATAAAAAAATAATGCAATTTAGAGCAAAAAGTGTTGTCGCTTTCATCATCATCTTCCTGCCCTTGTCTTGTTTTATTTGGGGTCAGCGCAACACGTTTTTTTCTTCCATTCTATCCTGTCAACCGTCATGCTATTACTAACTTCCTTTTCTTACATATCACTGTTCACACAATCCATCCAAGTGTTGTGGCTTTATCTTTCTAAAATCAAAAGAAGTGACCCACGTAACATTTATTTAAAATTACGAATAATTAATTCGTAAACAATTTATTTTCGAATAATTTATTCGCAAACAATTACAATAATGTCAAATAATTTTTTATTTAAATCACTTTCTAGATAACAATTTATTCGAATAATGACAAAGGTTGACTTGTAGAAAATGCCTTGTTGCATTAAATCCGCCTATGTACCATTACTGTACATGTAGTTTAAATAAATAATGCCCGACTCTGGCCAAAAAGGAAAAATAAATGCGTTTAAAATTTTAACGCCTGATTAAGGGCGACTACACATTTCATTATCATGTTCCACAAGATGTGATAGAAAATAATTATTATCAGGCACTTGTAATTTTTTTTTTTAATTGAAAATCCGTATTTTATACTTAAGAAACTTTCCAAATCAGAATTACCAAATTGACATTTCCAGCTCAGCCATTGAGAACACTGAGAAACGTGAACGAACAAATCTTACTCAGTTCACTGTCACTATTGATAAGTTTGCTCCTAGGTTACAACTCAAACACGACTTAGGAAGGAAATTTTACTAATTAACGAGATTCTTTACATTGAGAGTATTGACCAAACGTTTGTAGAATATAGTTTATATGTTACCGGCCAAACTCGATTTTAGGATGAACTAGTTTCGCTTAGGCCAAATCACGTACCCTTCCCTACACGTGTGGTGATACGCGGGATTACTGGATTAAGCTGTTGATCCCCGCATTAACGCCGGCGTTCACGCGCCATTGTCTTACTATTGTGTCTCTAATTACGTACTCAAAAGGTTAAAAAAAAAAATAACTAGTAAAGCTATGGCGGGAGCTCCACTTCGCTCCGCACCCGTCTTAGCCTTCTAACCTAACTTTTCTGTGTCGGGGTCCATCTCGCTTAGACACAAAATCGCTGACACAACAAACGTCTTTTTTATACTTTTTACAGTGTCTACACCCTCCTACCTCAATTTTTTTTCTTTGATAATTTTTATAGCAGAACAATGTTTGCCGGGTCAGCAATATAGTAATAGTATAGAAATATCCCAACATTAAAATTGTTGCGTTTGTTTCCAGGAACGTGCTGTGCAAGGCAGCGGAGGTGGGCGCGCGGTCCCTCGCGCTGTGCCTGATCTCCGCGCCGCACTCGCAGTTTCCACCAGACTTGGCAGTGCACGTGGCTCTCCGTTAGTATGCTTGCGTATTTATAATAATAATAATTTATTTAACGAACACAGTTTACAAATTATAGCATCGGCTTGAGAGAAAATGTAACTAACGTGCCTTAAAAATCAGCAACGGGTCCCAAACTAGGCATAGCCTTGGTGACCCAAACTTTACACATAGTTCACAATTTGACGTGACCTGCTAGCGATATATGATACGCTAAAATACTGAGACACAAAAAATAAAATAAAGAACAATAATCAAACATTTAATAAGAAGGGATAATACAAAATAAAAATTGAAAAATATTAAGTTGTGTGCCAAAAACAAGTTTAGGTGAGTAGCTTTCAATCGTGTGCGGGTAGATAGGAATTAACTTGAAAAATTTTGTAGCGCGAACCTATCAAGAATAAAAAATAAACATAAAATAACATTCCTTTTATGTATTTTTAACCACAGAGTACTCATTTGGAACTGTAAACGTTTTACTCACAGCATTTAAAGATTCAAGATTCAAATATTCAAAGCATTTTATTTCAAATAAACCATTTACAGGCACTTTTGAAATGTCATGAAGTCAGTCAGTCAGAAAAAAAAAATGATGCTAATTGCTCATTCCAAAGCGTATCTCTATGTAGAAGAATGTGCAAGAAACTCCATGGACACTCTTTTCAATCATGTTTTGTAATTACAAATATCTCTGTTACATGTTTCTTGTCGCTATCATGTGAGAACAATGTAAATAAAGTAAAAATACAAACTAAATATAGATATTAAAATAGCAACTGGCAGCTAAGAGATGACCAGTCTCAACTGACAGCGCCCGGTCACGAACATGACGCCAATATTAGCACCACTCAGCTCAACCATTTTGAAGGGAACCGAATGATCCAACACATGCGCCACCATCAGTGAGACATTTGAGTGAGCATGATAAACTCTCAACTGCCATGCTGATTTATGTCAAACAAGTCCAATAGTAACATAAAAAACCATAAAATAGCTCCATGGTACTCACATTTACAAACTTTGAAAAAAATGCTTCTACATTATACAATACTTTTATTATTTAAAAATTCCAAAAAAAAAACATTTAAAAATAATAACAATAATTTCCAAACTAATCAATTTGTTCACCCCGGTGGTAGTGGAGCTGGACCAGCATTGAGCCAAGCATTTTTATCTTGAATATAATCCTCCAACTTATAATATGGCCTGCCTGCATATAACATATAACACTTACTTTTCACTTTTCTTACGAGAGGTCAAAACGATCAGCATGGACCACCTAAGACGAAATATGCCTTTATTTACTCTTTACAAATAATAATATTATAATACCGATTTCGTAAAACTAAAATGGGCATTTGCCATTGCTTTGTGGTCCCCGACACGGACATGTTAAGTTAGAAGGGGGATGGTAAAAGTAAACGAGCAAAACGAGCGAATGAAGCAACCGTTTTTCCCTTCCTATTAGGTTACTTTAAACTCCGCAGCCTAGAGCATCCGTCAACCCTACCCAAACATTTTTCGAATCGATTTTTCATTATTAATAGTCACCCACATTGGCAATACAGCTAAGCGTTGCACGCCGCTTTGGAGTACGTATCGCCACCACATTCGGGCTGAACATGAGATAGCCACATTACATTACAGCGACGTTATTCAATACGGCACGCCAATATGTAATACGGCATGTTATACGATATGGCTGCGACATCTATACTAAAATTATATTAAGGAAAAATTTGTATATTTGTTAGTAATGAATGAATTTTTATATAGAACTAGCTTTTGCCCGCGGCTTCACTCCCGTCAACTGACTATTCGCTCTACCCAACTCTACCCTACTCCACCCTACTCTAAGCTACTCTAGGGTAGAGTCTCTCTACCCTACTACCAATTTTTTTACATTTTTTCTTGCATAAGATCTTTCTCCTGACAATAACAAATACAACAAAAACAACAAAAAAAATAGTGAAATCGGTCCAGCCGTTCACGCGTGATGGCGTGACCAAGGGAAATAGGGATTCATTTTTATATATACAGATTTTTATGTTCATTACTTTTAGAGACTAATGAACATTAAAATTCTACATAAAAATTCGGCATACATATTTTCTACTTTCGCGCGGGCGAAACAGCTGGCAGAAGTTAGTATAAAGCAAAACGTTGTCCCTCTCTCCAGGCACGATCCGGCGGCACTTAGAGCAGCACCGACTGCCGTCGCTGGTGATCCTGGCGTCCTCGTGCGGGCCCGACGTGGCGCTGCTGTCGGCGCTGGCGCCGCTGTACTTCCCGCGCTCGGCGCGCGAGGCGGACGCGGCGCGCTGGCGCCTGCCCGACGAGCCGGCCGCGCACGACCGCCGGATACGCATCATACACAACCCGCACTCGCATAACTCCGATACAGGTAACGTCCTCGTGCGGCCCGACGTGGCGCTGCTACGTACTTCCCGCACACGTGGGCGACGCGTTTAAGTCGCGGTTAGAGGTGTATGCAAGAAACTTGCGACGTTAACGTCGCGTCTGCTCAACCTTGGCGCTGCACAGATGTTGGAGAAGTGACAACGCTCGTAAAACGCCAGTGGGATAGCGCCCTAACGAAGAACGTTGTCGATTTCAACGACATGACGCGGGCGCCACAACATGGCTTAGTATGTGTCTGTGTTTTAGCCCGTTGTCGAACAGTAAGTTCCTTAAGCAGTACGATAATAGTCCTGCATAACATCGCCTTTTTTTATAAAAATGACCAAATCACATTGCTGAGCTTTTCATTCTATGGCGACATTCATTTTTTTAAAAGAGTAACCATGTAGTTTCCTACCGATTATTCTCCATAGGAAACGACCAACTGAAACCGTGCACTAGCTTCTGACGTTTTATAAGTGCCCATGTACAGTAGGCCTATGTGAAATAAAATGATTTTGAATTTTAAATTGACGATGTAGATTTTGTAATCCTTGAGACACTTATTGTCAGACTTCGCCATTCTCTGAAAAAAGACTGCTACGCTTATCTGCCTACTGCTACCACTAACTGAGCTGGAGTTTGCGGTCACCAATGTGCTTATTGAGTACCTACAATCAAAGGGCAAAAGTCCATGCTATTACCTAAACCTCATCAGCAGCGAAGGAAATCTCAGACCCGATATTTGATTTGTTCATTTCCTATTTATCAGACGGCTGAAATCTACAATATTAATTATATCGATGTCCATGTATGACATTCTAAATTACGACGCACCAAAGATTACAAATAGATAAAGATTCGTGAACCGTAATAATAACCCAAATGGTAGCACTGATTGATTCAAGATAAGGATTGTATGCGCAGGCATATAAACCAAAAATAAAACAAAAGCTAAGCAGTCTGCCAGCATAAGGTTAATTTTTGCTCCATAGAAAGTGCACGTGCACTCCACAGAAATAAATAAACAAAATTAATCTGAAAATTCCTGTCATAACATAGGTACTACACATCTATTTTTTGGAAACCATCAAACTCCCTAAGGCTGTCATTTAACTTTACAATTCTAACTAGGTATGTTACTATAGGCCCCTAGCACACGGGGTTATGTGCGCCGTAGATACCGATTTTTGCGTTTTTCTAGATTCAAACGCGCGTAAAACGCGATACATATGCGCGTTTGAAGCGCGTACAAAGGGTCGAAGGCCATTGTACAACTGACGAGGAGTCTCTGACCAAAACGTGAAAGTTACGAGCGACTACAGCGCATCTGTATCGCTGTATCTGCGCGTATACGCGCAGTAGACGCGCGTTTTACTATCGCCCCGTAGGTTACAAGGTTCCATTCGAATCTCGTTTGAAGCGCTTATACGCGCGTCATCTGCGCATCGTTAGCGCGTTTAAAATACGCTGTGTGCTAGGGGCCACAGGTATGCACTGCATTCATAATGCGTACAGCTAAGGAGTGGAATTCCCTGCCGGAGTCTGTGTTTCCTGATGGCTACAACCTAGGGGTCTTTAAGTCAAGAGTGAATAGGTTACTTCTAGGCAAGCGTGCTCCATCGTCGGCCACATCATCGCTTACCATCAGGTGAGATAGTGGTCAAACGCGAGACTATCAATAATAAAAAAAAAATTAGATAGGTTTGTAGGGCTTACCAACATAGATGTTTACAGTAACTTGTTCTTCACGCACACACTTACAATTTCTTGTCTCTAAAATATTGTTGGGCCCGGGCCGCCTAATAATGCCGCGGGAAGCACGGTAAGCCATTGGTACAACTCTCAGTTGTAGATCTTGACAGTCATTACGGTTAAACTGAAGCCAGAAAACCACACCTGACCTGAAAAGCGGTATTCTGTGACACAGAAACTTAGTTTTCTTTCTTTATTTTTTTGATCACCTTTGTCTCACACTAGGAATTACTCCTGTATCCTAGGTGTGTCCGCTAACGTAAACACAGACATACAAAACACTCAGGCCTGGAACTGTTCGCCATACAAATAGTTATTCTATGACACGTAGCACAGTAACCATTCGCTTAACCACTGCGTCAACAGTGCCTTCTAAAGTTTTGGAGGTCAGGTAGGAACTCGCGCCATATTTTTAATACCTTAGTATTCACTTGCTTCCGGCTAGACTATAAGCCGAGATCCCTATATATTTAGTTGGGAAGAGGTTGAGCTAATTTATAGGTAGGTAGGTACATGATGCGCAGGGATAGCCTCTTTTTAGGGTTCCGTACCTCAACCTCAATACCTCAAAAGGAAAAAACGGAACCCTTATAGGATCACTTTGCTGTCCGTCCGTCTGTCTGTCTGTCTGTCAAGACCCTTTATTTTGAGAACGCGTAAAGGTATCGAGTTGAAATTAAAATCATACACTCGGGTCTGCGGTCCCTGAAGCTGTGAAAAAATCAGACTTCTAAGTAAACGAAAAAAAAAGATACGGTCGTTTATGTTGCAAAAAACGTATATTTTGACAATTTCAAGGAATCAAAATTCATAGGGTACTTCCCGTTGACCTAGAATCCTAAAATTTGGCATTAAGCAAGGTCTTATAGCACAAGTATAGGAAAAAATCTGAAAACTGTAAATTTGTAGTTCATTCACAAAAAAAAAATCTTTGAAACTCAATTCGGGAATTAGACTGTTTTCATAGGTAAGTTTGTACGGAACCCTCAGTGCTTTTTTTTTTAGGTGTAACATCATAGAACAACTTTTCCTGCTCTTGGTGGAGCGAGAGGTAATGTCAGACTTTTATTGACTAAGACCTACCTGTGTTCCTTCTGTTGACCTTTGCGTTGCAGGGCCAAGGTAAAGAAAAGAAAGAAAAAGAGTTTATTTACGTCAAACATGGCGCATACCTTACAAATAAAAAGAAATAACATTAACGACCTAAATTATAAGCGGCCAGCGCTCAGCAAAATGCTGGGGCTCGTGAGCGCTGATTTTTAGCACCAGCCCGACGAGGAGTCGAAGGTGACTCTTTCAAATATTTCCGCAGCCCAGGTATAGCCACTCACTAAAGCAAACAATCACCGAAGAGTATCTACTTGGAAACTGATAAGATCATTACAAAATCTATCGATTTCATCAAAACGTCACTCTATTTCAACATAGCCCAAATTATTAATCTAAAATGACTCATTAATAGGTAAACATACCTGTTTACCCATCAATTGCGCATCAGGATGATTTTAGTTTAATACCCAAAAATATCATAATAGTACAACGCATATAATATCCTGTAATCATGTCCGAAAGTTCGTGAAAACAATATCAGGATAAACTTGAAACAACACTGACAAATCGGCCCTAAACCACACCAATGGCCTAAAACATTCTAGCAAATCTCATCTTTGTTTTGATGTGTAGTAAAGGTTATTTTCCTGTGCACAATTATGTAAGGATGTTCACAGCTATGTGGCCATGTGTACAGCAAGCTTATCAAAGATAAAGCATACATATAAATGGGTTATCGGCATATTGACGCATTCAGTATTATCGATCATCAGCAAAACGTTGTTTCGTGAAAGATTTTTCTAAACTGTTCTTTAAGTGTTTGTGACAATGGAAATTGAGAATAAAGTGTCTACTCTGGAGATGAAGGCGCGGCCTACTAGGGGTAAATTGATGTTTTCTCTCTAAATGATCTTGTACCTTTTGACATCATGTCATGTAAAAAGGTTTAAACGGCTTAGCTTAATGCTTTTTTTTTTGAGGTTGGAAATGATTAATGAGGAGAACTTCTCCCTCTCTGTGTGGAGCGAGGTGTGTCACACTCTTACTGACTCAAACACACTTGTGTTCTTCAGTTGCCTTTCGCGTTCTAGGGTTTTATTTTCGAGCATCGGCCCTACTGGGGCCCTACGGTTTTGTTGACATCTCATTCGTCCGCCGGGGATGGCCTTGCGACTTCGGACGCTCGGAACGTGTCCTGTGGCGGAGGCTGGGGCGTGAGGATGTCCGTTTCCTCATGACTGTGGCCTCATGTGTTCTTTAGTTGCCTTTTGACTTCCAGGGCTGCAATGACTCTTTCAAACAATCCGCTGCACAAATTGCCTACTGCTACGGCAGCGTTACAAACCCCATGCTTACCTAGGTTACAGATGCAAACTTGCACAATATAATAACAATCTCACTTTTTATAAACTTAGACCCATATTACTTGGGGTCTGTCCTTTCACCATGACTAACTCTCTTTCCTTTCATATCACTTTTCACACAATCTAGACAAGCGTGCTCCATCGTCGACTACATTGTCGCTTACCATCAGGTGAAACAGTGGTCAAAAGCGAGCCTATCAATTATAAAAAAAGAAAAGTTTTTAAAATCGTAAATACGTTTTTCGATGCGCGGTCGCCACTCTAGAACCTTTCGGCCCCATCGACCATCTGTTCTACGAGCAATGTGCCCTGCCCACTGCCACTTAAGTTTGGCGATTCTTCGGGCTAATGAAATTACTCCCGAGTTAAAAAAAGGGCTTATGTGCCTAGGACACTTTCCTATTGTGTGTCAAAATTTGTCTGAATCCGCTCAGACAAATTTTGACACACAATTATTTTATAACATCAGTGAGATTACTTGACTCCAATAAGTGCAGATCATAACAGTAACAGTTTTATCTCCTGTTTCCTTCCTGGTTCCTATATTCTCCCCGGAGGCCTCCGAACAAGGATTATTAACATTCCTGCAATGCGTTCCAAATAAGAATAGGATCGATTGCCATGTTGTGACGTCACGTCATACTGTCAAATTGCAAGAAATTAGGCAAAATTGAAAAACTCAGAGATGAGCAAAATTTAAAAACTGGATTCTGTTTAAACTATTTTCGTTCGCAGTTCGTAAATAAATTAAATTTTAAAAATTTCTTGTTTTGCTCACCTTGGTAGTATTTGACAGTATGAAGTAACGTCATAACATGGCAATCGATCCTATTCTTATTTGGAACGCATTGTATATAATCCTTTGTTGATCCCTATCAACACGTCTTCGCTTTAATTGATGGTATCTAAACTAGACAAAACTGCACAATCTTGATTCTACAACAGCATAAAGTCCTGAACATTTTTGTTATCAGTTCTCAAACTAGTCGCAATGACACTAATGAGCTGAAAATACTTTATTCGTTATAAGTAGCACAAACACTTATATCTTTTGTTATCTAGTGATAATATTTCTCTTTTGTTTTGATTACTTTTACTCTAAATTAATCTTAAATATGTTTTTCATCTATCTATCTATCGGAGTCTGGTTTCCGCACGTAGACTACGTGTATGAGGGGCGTATGGGGACCACTGTGCATGGGCCATGGCAGCCATCCTTTAGTGGGCTTATTCAAACTAGCCCACCTCTCTCCAAAAACAGATTAGGTCCCAGGTTTTTCAGGGCATCTGTAAGGGAATTCAGGGATCCTAAAGTTCGCATACGTGTATCGGTGACACCTGCCCCCCTAGCCAAGTTACAATCGTTTCGATTCTCTTCTCGTTGATCGCCTCGAGTAGATCACACCTCCGATTCCTTTATTCTGACGTCATCTGAACGCTCAGTCACGTGGTCAGAACAAAGGAATAGTGTGCAGTCAAGGAGCACATGCGCAATTGTCTCTTCCCTCTCCAAGCATATTCTGCACAGGGGACTGTCTGTGATGCCTATTGTGTGTAGGTGTTTGTTTATTCAGTGTGCTGTATCCAGTGATGGTCCCCGCCACCAGATGCAGGCTGCCTTTGTCCAGTCGCTAAGCGCATATGTTCTTCATTCGGACTTTTCGAGTACAACCCCGAGAATCAAAAAAAATATTTAACAATATTTGTCCGAATGCCCATTACTAGTCGAATAGGTCTTAGGATCTTGGGGAACTGGGATAAAAACATTGCCAGCAAAAGAATAATGACCAAAACAATGAGACAAGACGAAATAACCTGCGTTCATAAATATCTCTGTTTGATTTTGGTATAAATCTGGTATCGCATGCATTTATAGACGATGGTAAAGGTGATCACTTACTGTCATGTAGGAGATTTGTTTATGGTATAAAATGGCCATCAAGTAGGTTTTTTGGATACACTATACATATTATATAATCAGCCTTTTAATGTTTTCACTGCTGGGACTCAAGGCTCCTCTCTAGGAGAAGGAATGGGCCGTAATCCACCACGCGGGCCCAGTGCGGGTTGGTGAATGTCACATGTCTTCGAATTTTTTGGTTCTAGGACATGCCGGTTTCCTCACGATGTTTTCCTTCACCGTTTTGAGAGCAATGGTGATGAAATAAATTACACAAAGTAATGCGCCTGGCTGTGTTTGAACCCGCGACCTACAACTCGTAAGTCGGAGCCGTTACCACTTGGCCACCACTGCTCTTCACACTATACATAACTTAAAAAAAACTCCTTTTACATTTTCAAATGTAGTGATTTATAACAACCCCTTAAAAATTCAATCACGTCACAGCCACATAGATTCTCTGTCATCTCCCAACTAAACATATTCTTAATACCTATACATTATACGTACAACATACCTACAACACATGCGTAATCTGTATACAAACATTCAACAATTTCGGCTCATTTCAAATGAACCTCTAGACAAAGTTACACATTCCGCTGTTGAAAGGAGATAGTGCTCATAAAGTGAACTTACTAGTGACATA
The DNA here is from genome assembly GCA_905147345.3 of Mythimna impura. Lineage (NCBI taxonomy): Eukaryota > Metazoa > Arthropoda > Insecta > Lepidoptera > Noctuidae > Mythimna > Mythimna impura. Next base: position 3,485,767 of record LR990344.1, read on the forward strand.
TTTACTGCAATTTTAAAAAACGAAAAATTTTGTGCGGTTTCCAAGATGGTGGACATAAAATGTGTTTTAGCGGACATAAAAAAGAATAGTGTAATATTATGACAGGACTAATTAATGTTTGGAAATAATCAAATGATTGATATGTTAAAGTTGTCTTTGTAACTTGATAAATAGTGGATAAAGTAAAAAATAGCCTTACAGTATAATAATTAATTAATGCAGGCCCATCAGCATTACTTGAACAAAGTATTGTTCTTAGCAGAACGCTACATTAAATTAAAGCTTATAAATAGCATAGTCGGCCTTATAATGTTCCCACTATTGGGACTCAGGCCTCCTCTCTAGGAAAGGGCAAATTAAAGCTTAATTTTTTTTTTAAGTATATTAATATACTCATGATAATGTATTATGCTATAATCAAATTAAACAGCATTTATCGATACTATAACAATGACAAGGGACCACATTAATGTTCAAACTAAAACTGAATCTTCAAAACAGTCGTCAGTGTTCGTGAAGTGACAGCTGTTTCCCGCCACGACGCCATCTTGTATTGTTTGTGGTTACGGTTCGGAAGCTGTCACAGATAACGATGTACAACGAGGCTTTTGAATACGACCGTAAGTTACTAAGGCTGAATACACAATAATATGATTTCAGTACAGTATAGAATACGTTGAGGTACGCTTATGCTTAAGAACGTGTGTTAAAATGTCAGGCGTGTGAGCCAGAAATAGGGATGGAGTTATACTTGGGTATTGTGCTTCAAGTATACATCCCATATAGCTGGCCTGAGTGGCCTGTTGGTCTAGTGGTTAGTGGCCCTGACTGCTAAGCCGGAAGTTATGGTTTCGATTCCCACTCAGGACAAATGTTTGTATGATGAGCACAATCATTTGTTCTGTGTCTGGGTGTAATTTATCTATATTATGTATGTATTTAGAAATATTTAAGTATGTCTATCAGTTACCTAGTACTCATAGCACAAGCTCTGCTTAATTTGGGACTAGATGGCGCTGTGTGATAGTTGTGGAATATTATTATAGCTCCATACCTTTAACATTTCACTTTAGGTCGAAATGGATCGAGTTAAGAGATCGTGGTAGAGACTCAGCTTTATCTTTGTAACTGACGATTTTAACTGAATACAAAAGTGCCTATATTGCTTATTGAAATAAGTAAATGGATTGAGTTTGATGTATGAAAATACCCTATGCCATCAAAATCGTTTTCATTGAATAAAGTTTCAGTATTTTCTTTAGGATGATCTTTATTATGAAACTAGTTTCTGTCAAAGGTTTCGCTCGCGTGAAAGTAGAAAATTATTATGCCTATGTCACTAAGTGATAATAATTATTATGCCTATGTCACTAAGTGATAATAATTATTATGCCTATGTCAATAAGTGATAATAATTATTATGCCTATATTATGTCACTGAGAGTTAGGTAGTGAGTAGCATTATACTGGTGAAAAAATTTTTAAAATCGGTTCTGTAGTTTTTAAATGTATTCAAACATATATACAAATATTTCCTCTAAATAATATTAGTAAACATCACACGTATTTGCGTGTGATAGCCGGTGATGGATGGTGTGACCATTTTTGTTATTTGGCCCTAAAAAGGGCCGTTGTTAATGACTCTGAGCGGAGCCGTCTGGATTTACCATCGTGGTGAACAGATTGGATAGCTAGACTCTGCGAATTCGTAGACTCATCATCAGTCTGTATCAGTTTGTCCTAATGAAATTAGTTGTCCTTTCCACTCTGTCCGTCTCATACTTGAGTTACCATCACATCATACTTAATATTACAAAGGCGAAAGTTGTGAGCGTATGTGTGTGTGTGTGTGTTGTGTATATTTGTTACTTCTTCATGTTCGAACGGGTGTACAGATTTGGATCAAATTTAGCACACGGGAAGACTGTGTCCTGGAATGGCACATATACTATTTATTTTGTCCCGGGAGTATGTTCTTACGTCATCATCATGATTTTAGCCGATAGACGTCCACTGCTGGACATAGGCTTCCCCCAAATGTCACCACAATGAACGGTCCTGTGCGTCTCGCATCCATCGGATTCCCGCAACCTTCACCAGAATCTTTCGGCCCCAACGGCCATCTGTTCTGCGAGCAATGTGCCCTACCCATCGCCACTTAATTTTGGCGATTCTTCGTGCTATGTCGGTAACCTTGGTTCTCCTGCGGATATCTTCATTTCTGATTCGATCACGCAAGGAAACTCCGAGCATAGCCCTTTCCATTGCCCTTTGGGTGACTTTAAGCCTTCTGATGAGGCCCATTGTGAGCGACCACGTTTCGGAACCATATGTCATCACTGGCAACGCGCACTGGCCTAGACTTTCGTATTGAGACACTGTGGTATATTGGACGAGAAGTTGTGTTCTTATGTATTTTATTGAAATAAAATCTTGGCAGACCCGTGGTCTATTCAGCTTATTCCAAATCTTTAACATATAATGTAAGTATGTATTTGTATACCACCAGCAAGGTTGCCAAAAATACTTTTTTATGGTACATTCTTAATTAATAAGCTGATGTTATTTACAATGTTTGATGAATCATTAGTTATATCATCCGGACCTATCTTTTACTACAGTGGAAGTTAACACAACAAATCTTATCACATTACGTTTGCGCATTGCGGTTTTTTATGTATAAACTCTGCTATGAAAACCATCGTTCTTATCATAAAGTAAAATATAAATGTTTGATTTAGAGATACAGTATTTACGTAGATATGTACTCGTAAATCAGTGGGTAAGGTTGTCCATCCGGAATCTTGATTAATACCGGATGGGATTAAAACTGTCGCAATTAACTAGAGTTAATTTTTCCGGATTCACACGCACATTGTGATTATAATTTTTAGTCATGGTTGCGACATCTATGGCCTCACATAAGAACTAATCATTCATCGCACAATTAAAGTTCTCCGCGTGATTTGAACATGTAGGACAGCCCGAAATCATCTATCGGGCAGTTGCCCACCAGACATAACATCCGTCTGGTCGGAGGATCCTCCCTTTTCAACGGAGGTTTGCGGGACTTAACACTGTTCCGCCTACCTCCAAAGTCATCTCATAAAGTCCCACAAAGCGGACCGATTACCTGGGTAAGGGTCTCCAGGAATCCGATGAATGAGAGACGCATAGAAACGGTCGTTGTGGTGACACTTGGGGGAGGCCTATATCCAGAACTGGAAGTCTTTTAGCTGAAATGATGATGATGATGATGAAAGTAATAAGATTAGAGAATAAGTATACTCCTGGCCTACATCTGTGTAGCATCAGCGGAACTTCTCATGTTGAAGTACTGACATATCGTCACATAACCATTCTTTCTCTTTAGTCTGTAGTAAAGTAAAGTAAGCCTATCACAGCCTGAGAATAGATCTCGTCGAAGTGAGACCACATAGCGCGTATCTTTCCCCCCTTCTCCCCTCTGTCATCCAGTCCATCCCAAACGTCTTCTAAATGACCTCAGCCCATCCAGCCTCAAATATCCAACAACTAACCTCCCGTTCCTCTTGCAGCCGAAGACGACACCTCAACATACGACGAGGAGGCGGCAGTGGAAGCGGCCGCAGCGTTCGCGCGCGCCTGCGCCCCCGACACGCAGCGTCTCCTTGCCCCCGCCAACGCGCGCCCACCTTATGAACGAAGACCCAGAATTGATAATCAAGACCAGTGAGTACCTATTTATTAGATATTACATCCCACGAATACGTACAATACGTTTCGGGAACACATTTATTGTATGCACAGCTAAGGAGTGGAATTCCCTGCCGGAGTCTGTGTTTCCTGATAGCTATAACCTTCTTTAAGTCAGGAGTAAATAGGTTAATTCTACGCAAGCGTGCTCCATTGTAAACCACATCATCGCTTACCATCAAGTGAGATAGTGGTCAAACGCCAGCCTACCAACAAGAGAAAAAGAATATATTAGATACTGTTAAGTATGTAGCGACCTCTAGGAATTATCCTGCATCGCGATATCAAAATTCTCCGCGCGATTACAATATATACAAAAGTATGAAATCAACTATTGGGCAGTTGCCCGGACCAGATACAACACCCGTCTGGTCGGAGGATTCTCCCTTTTCAATGGAGTTATATTGAACTTTACACTCTGTTCCGCATACCTTTAAAAGTATTTGGCCAAGTTGCTTATGGACTTCAATTTAGCGGCAACAGCAAGTTTTTCGGCTACAGGAAAATCATCAAATAACGTTGGAGAGTCAGACTTTTACTGACTAAAATCCACCTGTGTTACTTCAGTTGCCCTTCGCGTTCCGGTGCCGCGGTGATTCTTTCGAACAATCCTGCAGCAAAATCATGATGCTGGAATGTTGTGTTGTGAGACAGTATTCTTTATTATAAAAGACATTTTTTTCACTCGTACCAATTAAATTGTTAGCCATATAGCTTCATATTTGTTGATAACGGTCGATAATAAACTTCCATTCTTATAGTGACTTAGTGGCCTTAGCGTAGTTGAAGCCCTGAGTGATACCACTAAACTTGTCATACCCATCAGTGCGGCTAACTATTTAATCACTTCAACCAAATATCCTTTTTATTCAGCTAATTGGAGAACTCGAAACTAATTTATAGAATAGGTACTGCAAAATATCGTTGGACGTAATAAACTAGAGACAAAAAAACTCTTTTGGAACACAATTTTCATCAGTATAAAACAGCCAGGTAGCTCGTAGCAGGGGGCTCGTAGAACTCCAAAAAAGGAGTTGGTTTGAATGTTTGGCGTGTTCAGTATGGATTGGGAAAACGATCCTTTAATTCTGACAGTTGTTACCTTTAATGACAAGCAGCTTATCGTTATTCATCGCTATTGAAGAGTTCACACGAGGGTACTACGTCTTCAAAAAGGTAAGTGTTAATATACACCACTAGTTTTTAATTAGTACAAATACTTAAAGGGCTTATTAGAAAAGGTCTTGTTATTATAGAAGTAAAGTCTCAATAAATAATATTCATAAATAGAAAAGTTATTAGCGTTTGTTTTTATCCCAAAATGTCACTCAATTTATGGATATATTGTACAGGCTATTGATTATGAATGAAAAACAATGGAAAAACACTGCGCGTAGTATTTTCTAGTAGAAATTGTTACGCATAATTGATTCAATTATGAATTTACCAATTATGACAAATTTTCGTGGAAAATTTTGGGATTTTGTTTTATTTACTTTTGACTACATAAATATGGTCAGTAACGGGTACAGATAGAGTCCATTTTTTTTGTACTAGTTAAAAAATAGGGGTGTATATACTGTTTACTGATAGTCATATCGAAAATATTACTTCTAGGCGAGCATGCTTCGTAGTCAACCACATCATTCCTTACTATCAAACGCAATCCTATCAATAATAAAATATTAAATTGTTGATTTCAGACGTTTTTTTAGAAGGGTTTATTTATAATGACAAATTCAAACCTACGAGAATAATACTGTGTTTACTAATTTAAAACTGTGTTTGATGTTTTTAATTTATTTTTTTGAGCTTGAAATTGGACTTCTGTTCATCTCAATGGAATCATTTACCCATATTTAAATACGACTTTAACAATAATTACTATTTGAAATTATTTACGTGAATTGAACTGCTATGAATTATTTACAAAATCTGACGTACAATTCGTTCCAAATAAGAATAGGATCGATTGCCATGTTGTGACGTCACGTCATACTGTCAGGGATTAGGCAAAATTAAAGAACTCAGAGATGAGCAAAATTGAAGAACTAAACTTTTTTCGTTCACAGTTCGTAAATAAATTAAATTTAAAAAAATTCTTGTTGTGCTCACCATAATAATTCTTCGATTTCGATGTGGACTTTGTCCGTGTAGACAGCAGTTGTAATCCATGACCTGCAATGCCCTTGGTTGGGAGGTGCTTTTTCTTAACCACCGAACGTGTTGGCGCGTGGTTTACATCCATGTAGCCGCAACACAAGCCAAACACATAATCCAAGGTGACCTTGGTTGGAACGCTAGTTTGCAACCCTCTGGTCGACCCTTTACAGTTAGACGGATGGGGTTTCTTCATTAAAAAGGCTAACTTCTTTAGCGGTTTATTTTAAGTCATTTTCTTCAGAATTTAACGTCGGTAAACTACGATATCCGAAGAGACTCACATTGCATACGTTTCTATCATATTCCTTTCTCTCCAGATCTATCGTCGAAAGTATACATTCCACTTTTGTTGCCATATTTTCCGGTATCATAAGAAATATTCTGAGTAACCAGGAACTAATGAATACGTCGCTTCAAGAAAAGGTTTATTTATGAACAAATTGTGCAACGCGCAGTCGCTTACGTCAACCAGCCCACGATATTTGTAGAACCTTTAAATAGAATAATTTACTACTTGTAGTATTACACCTACGACCTCTACTCTCGTGTATTCTGAAACTATGACTAACGGAATTATTTCTAGTACCCTTAGCAGAGATATTTTTTCAACACACTTGCTCGAAAACTCACTCTTATCCCTAGCGCTTTTAGGCACGCAATTTATTGTTTTCCGCACTAGTGCGGGAAAGTGTGCCAGCTCGCCTCCAGTACAATTTATTACATGTACTAGCTGTTGCCCGCGGCTTCGTCCGCGTCAAGTTCGTAAAAATGCGCAAACGCAACTAGTAATTCTGTGCTTGCGATTGATGCCGAAAGCATCTACTTAATTTATTTTACTTTCACATAAAACAGTTAAAGGCCAAAACGAAAATTACCTCTAGTAAATATGTTAAATACAATGTATTTCTTATGTCCAGATGTATTTATTTCAATTATTTTGCTCACCAACAATAAAATACACGTACCTACCTAAATATAAATATGTATTATTTATACAGAGTTTCGCCTCGCAATGACAAAGTTTCTCCCCTTGTATAAAAAAAAACGGCTAAATCGATTCAGTAACCGTTTCTGAACATACTATTTAAGTAAAATAATATTGTAGTAAAATTTTAGTGCATAAAATAGATAACTTAATTTTCTTGGTGTGTATAGTATACCTAAGGGTGTGCAATGTTCAGTTAGATGTTGTATGTGTAAGAAATACCTATCGCATATATTTCAATATTCTGAAAAAACAAAGCCAACCATTCCTCGAGAAACTTAAAGGAAACTTCCATAAGACTACGGTATACCTATAATAAATCTGGATAAAACCCACCAACACCATTGCTTATCCACACTTATTTACGGTAAACTGGTTTACTTTTTTGTTTAATGATTACTGATTACTTACCCAGTAATTCTTCGTATTGTTTTCCTTTAATATTGCGTACTTGAAATGCATTTCAGTTTACATAACAATAAACAGGGTACTTACTTTACAGCGAAAAATTACAAAAGCTTTTGCCTAGCAGATGGAATGTAGATAATAACCAACAATCAATATTACTTAGAAAAAACTGTGTGAAAGTTTACGACAGCTCTTGATCCCATTATACACAAAAAACTAAATACCTTGTAGTTTAAAAAAAAGATTGATGATTTTTAATAATAATAATAATTTATTTATGAGGAAATTATTCCCGTATTGGACACTACAAATTACAATTTACACAACTATATACTCGTACATTACATTAAAATAAATGAAAGCAAAGTAATTTTTTTTTGATCGTCAGTATTTAATTCACACATAAACTCATGTTTTTTACCACTTTGATTTTATTTTATTTTTGATCTACTATTTTAGTCTGTTCTCCATGGCATCACAAACTCTATCAACATACCAGCGAGGCGTTATATTTTTTAAAATATCGCAGCATATATGTTGTGACACGAGTCTTTCAAAACAATAATTTTCGTTTTGAAAACTCGCAGGTACAATCGCAATAGATATATGCATTCAAACTATCCCAGTCCATTCCCTCTCCTTGAGAGGAGGCCTGAGTCCCAACAGTGGGAACATTATAAGGCCGACTATGCTATGCTATGCTATTCAAACTATCAGAACGTGATAAAAATCTAAGCTTGCGTGCAAGAGACAAATTATAAATATTACCTATTCCTAGATTTTTGATAACAACAACAAATAGAAATTTACATAAATCCCATGTTTCTGACCTAGATCCTTCTGTGACAATGGTATGCCTTGTGATTGTATCTTGTTATTGTTTAGCATGCCTTCAAGGGTACACCTTGGAGACCAAGGGATTCTATCAAGGTAAACTGTTTACAGATCTATCTACGAACACTGTTTCGGATCAGTGCCTTCTAGGCACTGGGTGTACCGATCAGTAGTGCTACCACAACCTTTTAACGCGATCCATTTTACGACCTAAACTGACCTGTTAAAGGGATGGAGCTATATAGGGTATATAACTCCATCCCTCTTTCTCGCTCGACCGATTGACATTTTACCACGTCCACGTCATAGTAAGTCCCCTGCAACAAATGTCTCGCTGGTTTAGTGATCGCAAACGCGATTGTGGATCATTGCGTTCTGGTTTCGATTGTATTCGGACAAAGTGTAAACAGGTATAACTATTTTTGAGTAGTTTATTATAGACTATCATACATAACTATATTAAATTAGTTGGTTAGTAAACATGATTTAAAACTATGTTAGTAACACTTCACTTCGCGCTATATTGTCTTGGTGCTGTCCTGTGGTATTTGTCCGCGGAAGCGACGGAACACCACGCCCTGTGGCCAAAAGTCTTTTTCCATAAAAAGGTGCAGAAAACAGTTCGGTACTCGCACTACAAACGCCTTAAAATTGACATTCCGGTGCGACTCCAGCAACTGCACCCTCAGTGTATACTTCAACTTTTGGCGTAGGTACATATTCGACGATTTCCAATTCCGAAAATTAATTAAGCAGTCGACAATTTCGTAGGCTGACCTGCAAGAGGCCTCACACAAAAAAAAACTGATTTTTGGTATTAATGACAACATGATTTCCAAAGCTGGGGTTACACCGTATGTCGTCCCATTACAAAAATGTCGCTTTGCCATTATCTTTTTTGACAGGAGATTGACAGAGGCAATAGGGAAATCTCTCATCAAAACGTTATCGTTCTATCTTTGTCCTACTTGAGGTTGACGCACACCTCCCACTCCCACCCCTTTTATCATTTTACCCTATCAACTGCCTGAAAGAAACGACAACCCTCGTAAAAATAATTCGGAGAAATCATCAGATATTAAACAAACACTGCAGCTTATATGTATCTAGCTTTATAATATTCTATAACTACTCTCATGCCGTAATGTTCGAATTTTAAAATTTAAAAATATGCATAAAATAAACCTTCCATAACAAAATAATGCTAATAATAATATATATACCTATATATACATTTTAATTTTCTAACTTATTTGTATACACTGTGTCTACATGTCTCATCCAACTCTCCTGTCGCAGGTCTGCTGGAAGAAATTTCATTTGAAATAAGCAGTACCTTTGTGCTCTTCTGTCTGCTTTTGTTATTTTCATTTTTAAGTGTTTGTGTGTACATAAATAAATAAATAAATGCTATAAATTTTTTTTCTAGTATAGTACCTTAGAGTTTTGATATCATAAGGTTTTACAAAACGTTGACGAAAAAAGGTAAATTACTTACGAAACTTTATAGAATCAATTTTAATAAAAAAAAATAGGTAACATAAAATTGTGGTGTGACGAGAATGGATAAAGTGAGAAATGAGTATATTAGGGGAAGTTTGAAAGTGGCGCCAGTGACTGAAAAGTTGAAAGGGAATCGTTTGTCTTGGTATGGTCATGTGAAGAGGAGGGATGAAACGCATGTTACTAAAAGAGTTATGAGTTTACATGTGGATGGATGGAGAGGGAGAGGGAGACCAAAGAAAAGATGGATGGATTGTGTGAAGAGTGATATGAAAGAAAAGGAAGTTAGTGATAGTATGACGAGTGACAGGGCAGAATGGAAGAAAAAAACATGTTGCGCCGACCCCAAATAACACGGGACAAGGGCAGGAAGATGATGATGAGGTAACAAAAATTTCATACCACATTATACACACATAATCGTTTACCAAATCAAATGAGAGAGTGGTCAAACGAAAACCTAACAATAATGACAGCTCCATTTTTTGTTAGTTTCCTTTTGTATTTGTAATGGTGTACAATAAAGTATAATATTAAATAAATTATGAAATCAGGTTTTTTTTTATCAAGTTCAAAATTAATCTACCCTATCCGCATTAATATAATAAAGAGGTTAAGTTTGTTTTTTTGTTTGTAGGATGTAATCTCTGATAGTACTGGTCCGATTGCTGACATTTCTTCACCGATAGAAGGCTTTTTTTTGGGAAAATCATCTAATTCAATCCCGCTCTTGGGCGGAGCGAAAGATAGTGTCAGACTTTTACTGACTAAAAATCCTCACCTGTTCCTTCTTTGCCTTCATCCCGGGGCCCCGGGCTTCGCTTTCACACTACCCGTGGCCCCAGCAGGCTTCAACCCTGCTGGGCCCCTACGATTTGATGACATCTCACCGATAGAAGGCTGCTTTATTCCTGAGTGACATAGGCTATATTTCATGTACGCGGGCGAAGCCGCGGGGAAAAGCTAGTGAATAATATGAACAATAGTTTCGAACCAGCTAGCTTCGTTTCCACATTACCTATGGACCTTCGGAAATTGGCGCACCATCAACAGTCACATCGCGAAGGAACGTTAGATTTTGGCGCAATATTTATAATACGATATATTAAATTGCGTTTTTGATAAGATTCGATAAAATACTGCACATATCTATATATATAAAAGAAAGTCGTGTTAGTTACTTCACTTATAACTCAAGAACGGCTGAACCGATTTAGCTGAAAATTGGCAGGGAGGTAGCTTAGAACCAGGAGACGGACATAGGATACTTTACTTTACTTTTTTTTTTTTTTTTTAGAGTAGGGTAGAGTAGGGTAGAGTAGGGTAGAGTAGGGTAGAGTAGGGTAGAGTAGGGTAGAGTAGGGTAGAGTAGGGTAGAGTAGGGTAGAGTAGGGTAGAGTAGGGTAGAGTAGGGTAGAGTAGGGTAGAGTAGGGTAGAGTAGGGTAGAGTAGGGTAGAGTAGGGTAGAGTAGGGTAGAGTAGGGTAGAGTAGGGTAGAGTATGGTAGAGTAGGGTAGAGTAGGGTAGAGTAGGGTAGAGTAGGGTAGAGTAGGGTAGAGTAGGGTAGTGTAGGGTAGAGTTGGGTAGAGTTGGATATAGTAGTCAGTTGACGGGAGCGAAGCCGCGGGCAAAAGCTAGTTAGATATTTATAAAGCATTCGTGTGATACCTATTATTATAAACTCACATTAGTGTTTTAATAACCAGTGCTATGTGATAGTATCATAAATCACTATTAGATATGACCTAATTAGATCATATCTAATAGCCACCACTGTTGTAATAACATGGTTATCTTTGTTATTAATATTTATAATGCCTACCTTACCTACCCTGGCAGGTCATAGTGGAACATCTATCTATACTAATATTATAAATAGGTCAAATTGGTTTTTTGTTTGTAGGAGGTAATCTGTGGAAGTACTGCCCCCCCTAGCCAAGTTACAACCGTTTCGTTTCGAATTCCGTTCTCCAATCGATAACGCCTCGGTTTCAGCATTTGTAGAAAACGATAAGTTGGTAGCCATGTTGACGCGCCTGAGTCGGCCGCTCGTTCTACAATGTCGTTCTACAATAACAAAGGATGTAGCGTTGAACATTTTAGAAACGGTAACGATGTGAACTTGGCTACGAATTTTCTATTCGTTTGCTCTGACCACGTGACTTAACGTTGAGATGATGTCATTCCCATACATTTGATTAGTTTTCGTTTAGCGTTAACGATTTCAGTTTATCAACTTGGCTAGGGGTGCTGGTCCGATTGCTAAAAATTTTTCACCGATAGAAAGCCGCTTTATTCCTGAGTGACATAGACTATATTTTATGCACGCGAGCGAAGCTGCGAGCAAAAGCAAGTTATAAATAAAGTAACACCTAAGTACTTGCGATATTTGATTGGATTTGTAGATATGCCTAATAATATTTTTAGTAATGACACGAAAAAAACGTGTTACCTTTTTTTTTAGTTGGGAAAATCATCTAATGACAAATCTCGCTCTTGGGCGGAGCGAGAGATAGTGTCAGACTTTTACTGACTAAAAACCGACTCCTGTTCCATCGTTCCCTTCGTCCCAGGGCCCCGGGTTTCGTTTTCACACTACCCATGGCCCCAGTAGGCTTCGACCCTGCTGGGCCCCTACGATTTACTGACATCTCCCTGAAAATGTGTCACCTCGACCACTCCACCATTTATCATTAGTGTTCTACATATTTTGAATAAATAAAGCTTTTATGCAAACACGTCAACACGTCGCCGCGTCGCGCGTTCAAACAATGCTATCGGCGCGCTGAGCGAGAATACCCGCAGTGTGACGACACCCTTATCAACTGTCAACGGAGTCATGTGATGAACAAGGAGGTTTGAAAACAGGAAACCCTGTGATTGATATTATTGTTATTAAGGTTCATTTTTGGTACTTTTTTGTTAGGAGTCTTTATTTGGTGAAATATGACGCAAAAGAAAAACGCAACGAATGAAAAACATCATGTTTCTAGTGTATATGTCACCGTAAAATTGCAAATTACCGTTAGATTATAATCTATCTTGCGAGATTGTAAACTATCGGAAGATTGTGAACCGTACAATTTATCGCATTATTTTTCGATGGCTTATAATCTGTCGAAGCGAAACTGTTAAAACACAATCAACTGTCCAAAGGCTGTCCCTGATTGGTCGGTCTTACATTAGGCCGTTCTGTGCTGGCTATGTTCGGTGACTAACATTAACTTATTTATCATTCAAACTGCACTTCTTTAGTTAACGATAAATACATTATACTCCTACAACAATTTCATATAACTAATTCGAAAGCTGTGAGTTATTTTCAACACGAAGTTAATTTACAATCGCTAAAGCACTGTTTTTTTTTACATTCGAAAACAAACGAATTAACAAAAAAATATGGCGGCGCAGGACACATGGCGTTCAACCAATCAGCGCTCGTAATGCGATCCGTTCTATATACATATACTATTTCACAATTTACCAGTTTCACTTCGATAGTTTATAAACTACCGAAAAATAATGCGTTAAATTGTAAGCAGTATGCTCGGGTTCACAATCATTCGATTGTATACAATTTCGCGAGATAGATTATAATCTAACGGTATTTATAATTTTACGCTGACATGAACGAATGTCATGGTTAGGTATAGAGAAACTAGCTGAGCGCGCAAACATTGTTTTGCCATAACGACGGCGAGTTGTCGAAGTCAAAAGAGTCCAAAAACTTAAATAGTCTTTTAATTCCATAAGAAGTAAAAAAAATTAATTAATTTATTAATTGAGAATAATAATAACTTCTGTTTTAATTATTAAGCAGCAATAATATATTTTATGATAGTGTAAAAATAGTTCGGAAGTAATACCATAAATTGACACCTTGGTTTAGTTAGGAGGTGTTTCCACAATTTAATTTGATGCAGTTGAAACTAAATATCCGCTTCGGAGATTTTACTAAAACATGCGGAACCACACATTTACTAGGCACTAATAAGTCATTTTCTCGGAAAATGTTATAGAAGGTTATTAGCACTTCACCTTCTATATAAATTACTAGCTTTTGCCTACGACTTCACCCGCGTACATTAAATATAGCCTATGTCACTCAAGAATAAAGCAGCTTTATATCGGTAGCAATCGGACCAGTACTTTCTGAGTTTACCACCTACAAACAAAAAGAAAAAACAAACTTTACCTCTTTATAGTGTAGATTTCGGGCCATCCATATCACTTAGGGGTACAAAAAATAGCCTACGACCTATTCTCAGATATATACGATCAAACCGTTTCGGAGGAGATCGAAAACAAACACAGTGACGCGAGATTTTTATGTATTAAAATTGTCAAAAAATAAAAGGCCCGTTTTGACATCTGTCAAATACTCGCAATATATTCCATCATATTATTTAACGCGCCAAAAAAATATGTATTTTTTTAAAACACTGTAAATAATAATTATTTTATTGTTTCTTTCAGTTTACATTCTAGGGTATTTCTCAAAAGTCAAATCGGGCCTTTTATTTTTTAACGAGTTTAAATGATCACGTGAAAGTCATTAGTAATAAATACCCTACCGCCATGCCCAAGTTTTCCAATTCGCCTAAAGGAAAGCCTTTCTACTAAACTATATTCCTCGTCGTCTTCATATAAACGATTTCATTCTTTAGATATAAACTACCAAGTTTTTCAATTTCCCAGAAAGAAGGACCCCTAATAAACTATGTCCTAAGTCTTATTCTTTCTCTCTCTCAATACTTTTAAAGATAAAATATTTTGTTCAACAGTCTCATCAAACTTTTCTGTTTCAACTAGTTCGTACAATCAGATATTTTTAATCCTACAATAAATAATGTTTGACATCATGTAGTTACAATTAAATAAATGATAAGTAGGTTAATTTCATGACACATTTTGTTAACATCATAATATTATATTTTTGTGGCACATAGCATAAATACTTGTTCATACTACTAATATTTACATGATCTAGTTTTTAGTTCTGATTACTACATATTTTAAAACTAGCTTCTGCCAGCGGCTTCGCCCGCGTGAAAATTGGTTTCTTTATACAAACTTTGGACCCCCGTTTCATCCCCTTAGGGTGTGAATAATGGAAAATCCTCTCTTAGTGCTCGCCTACGTCATAAAAGAAAACCTTGTGCAAAATTTCACGCTCCTAGTCCCAGTCGTTTTGGCTGTGCGTTGACATGTCAGTCAGTCAGTTTCTCCTTTTATATATATAGATGTAGGCAGGTGATATCAAGTGAAGAAAATCTGGAACTTACCGTAGTTTTTCTCAAACACTTGCTTGCAGCTCTTGCTAAAGCTGATTTTAATTATTGTTACTTTTTTCTCGCTAAAAGAATTTTTTTTTCTAATAATAATCTGTTCTATGTTATCTCAAGGGTAATGTTAATTAATTTAATATGTAGCCAAAAAATTATGATCACCTGACAAAATGGTAGATTACCTATCTATACATCGATACCGTTGTTATAATTTAAAGTTGAATTTAAATAAAAACAGTGCTTCAATTGTTTTTTAGTTCCATACTTTAAATTTGTTAATATGAATAATCACATGCCTATATAATATATCACTATTATAAGTACTATTATAAAGGCGAAAGTTAGTAGGTATGTATAATATACAGGTATATGAGTACATATGTGTGTGTTGGTTACTCCTTCACGGTCCTGAAATAAGACATGGACTACTTTTACCCCGGGAGTAAGTTCCCTTGAAATAATTGTCTACTTTTTCGTAGACGATGCCTCTGGTAGGAGCTAATATTATTTAAACTTAGTAAGTAGTATGAGAAACATAGTCGTATAGTAGCAGTGTGATCTCATAAGTCGCACTCTGTTCGCCTACGTAACACATTTAATGGATTAAAGGTTTTACGTGTACGTCTTCTATTTACGTCTGTTCTAAGCCTTTCTTTAACGCTACTTCAGTATTCTAAGTTTCCTACTAAAACTAGGTATTATAAATTTATTTCCCAGTAAAACTACTATACTTCAATTTATTTGCTGAATTTGTTTCAACCACCAACAGCAAAATTATAATTATTCGAATCTATTCGTAAAAAAGATTAATAAATTCTTTTTAGGGTTCCGTACCTCAAAAGGAAAAACGAAACCCTTCTAGAATCACTTTGTCCGTCTGTCTTTCTGTCTGTCAAAACCCTTTATCTTGGGAACGAAGTATCCAGTTGAAATTAAAACCATATACTAAGGTCTGCGGTCCCTTGAAGGTGTGAAAAAAAATCAAACTTCTAAGTTAATTAATAAAAAAGATATGGCCGGTATGTCGCTAAAAACGTATATTTCGATAATTTCAAAGGAATCAAAATTCATAGGGTACTTCCTGTTGCCCCAGAAAAATATAAAATATCTTAACAATTGGTAAAAATATTTTCTTGAAGATGTAATGAAAGACTTGGTTTATGTATGACCCAAATCATACCATTTGTAAATATAGAATTTAGACTAATCAAAACAAATTCCCAATCAACTGATTAGCACCTCGTCACATTGACGTTACGTGAGAAAATAAAGGCAATTACGTTGATAATAGATATACATAAACTACTATGTACTCATTACCTACTAATCTCCATCGGCGTTAATTAATTAGGAATTATGAATAATGATCTTGATCCGGATGTCTGGGAGAAATGGTTAGTCATCGTTACACCGTTGAAGTCTTGCAAATGACGCAAGAACAAATATTTAAAACTAGCTATTGCCACTGGCTTCACCCGCGTGCAAGAAGGTTTCTCCATACAAACTTTGGATACCAGTTTCATTTTTAGAAAATCCTCTCTTAGTTCTCGCCTATGTCATAAAAGTTAATCTTGTGCAAAACATGCTCCTAGTCCCAGTAGTTTCGGCTGGACGTTGATATGTCAGTCAGTCAGTTTCTTCTTTTATATAAAGATATAGATAACAAAAATGTTTTCTAGAAACTGAAAATCGTATGACCAATGTTCAACAGTAAAATGACCACCGGTACATTATAGACATCCTACCCTGATGCAAAACATTTTGGGAACACATTCATAGTGCGTACAGCTAAGGAGTGGAACTCCCTGCCGGAGTATGTTTCCTGATAGCTACAACCTAAGAGTCTTTATGTCGAGAGTGAATAAGTTACTTGTAGGTAAGGGTACCTACTCCGTCGTCGATCACATCATAGCTTACCATCAGGTGCGGTAGTGGTCAAGTGCTAGCCTATCAATAGACAAAAAACCGGGCAAGTGCGAGTCGGACTCGTGCACTGAGGGTTATGTACAAACTTATCTATGAAAACAGTTCAATTCCCGAATTGCGTTACAAAGATTTTTACAAATCGCAAAAAAGTTTTTTTTGTGACGTAGGTAACAAAAAATTTACTATTTTCAGATTTTTTCCTATACTTGTGCTATGAGACCTTGCTTCATGCCAAATTTCAGGATTCTAGGTCAATGGGAAGTACCCTATGAATTTTGATTCCCTTGATAGTGTCGAAATATACGTTTGTTGCGACATAAACGGCCGTATCTTTTTTTCGTAAACTCAGAAGTTTGATGACTTGAGTATATGGTTTTAGTTTCAACTCTATACCTCCACGCGTTCCCGAGATAAAGGGTCTTGACAGACAGACAGAAAGAGAGACAGACAGACAGACAGACGGACAACAAAGTGATCCTAAAAAACTAAAAATAAATTCCTTCAAAAACTACCCAAGTCCTATTAAAACTGCTGAATATCTCTAAATTACATAAATCCAGAATAACTATTTTTCCTGAAATGCCACGCAATTCACCCGAAAATCTAATCCGTGAAAACTACGTTCCAATTCCTGTGAAACTACTTGCAACTTCTGAAAATCGTTATGCTATTCCCCAAACAATACATACGCTGAAAATTGAGCCGAGGAATTATGAATTCATGAATGACGTCAGGCATCCGGTCTTTGTTATCTGCTTTTGTAAATACCTATTTACACGAATGCATTCTGCTTAATTTTACGAGTATAATCTTTTACATAAAATTGAAGAAAACCTTTGTTGCTCGCAGAACAGCCCCCCTAGCCAAGTTACAATCGTATCGTTTGGCGCGAACGCCTCGAGTAGGCCACGCCTCCGATTCCTTTGTTCTGACGTCATCTCAACGCTCAGTCACGTGGTCAGAACAAAGGATTCGGAGGCGTGGCCTACTCGAGACGTTCGCGCCGAACGAAACGATTGTAACTTGGCTAGGGGGGCAGACATGGGGACGAATGTTCTAGAGTGATGGCGATCACGTACCGGTAGACGCAGCGTTGGAAGACCTCTCATAAGATAATATTAATAATAATAGTCTTTCGGCTGAAATGATGATGATGAAGAAGAAAACTGGTCACTTCTTTGGGTGGAAAACTATCAAATAACTTCTCTCGCTCCAAGTGGACCGAGAGGGAGTGTCAGACTTTCACTGACTAAAATACATCTGTGTTTCTTCAGTAGCCCTTTACGTACCTGCGGCCCTGACAGGATAACAAATAACTACATGAGCATTAGATGTTGGTTGTTTTTTTTAAAACTCCCACAAACTGGTAAGTGGTATGACACGGCAATGAGACACCAATGCAAACTTTAAATTCTGGAATCGAATCGCATATTCAAACTTTTAGATCGCTTTTGGCTTATTTATAAAATGTAAACAAGGCACAAGTACCTAACTACCACACGTAAGCCAGTTTACTGCCACGCGAATCAATTGCATTGGAGCTGCAAATATCCGCAGTGAACAAAAGTATTTTTACATGTTCCATGACAAAGTCTGTCTGACTGTTTGTTTTAAGTTTAAATTCATTAGCATTTTGACCTTTAATGTCTGCTATGATCGATGATATGATTCTCTTTCGGCAAATGGTTTGTAGGTACACATAATTTAATCATGTTCGCATTACACAGCAAAGTATTCGAAACACTATCTCATTGTGAGAAAAAAACATATTCACGAGTACTTTCCTCTAAAATATTGAGAAATTATTAAATTATTTATTAATTTTAATGTAACTGACTGACATTTCAATGTAATTTTTAATTTATTTCAATGTAATTTAACTTAATCCTTTTTATGTAATCACGATCTTTTTTTTTATAAATCACTATACAAGTGCTCTGCACGCCTATAACTGTCAAATTAACCACATTTTTTTCTTCCTTTGTCCAAAAAAGTTATAATTTATAGAACTAGTGAATATGTCGTTAGTGTGTCAATAAATAAATGACGTCTTTCGCTCTGCGTGAGGAGAGGGAGAGTTAGAGTATTATGACTAAAACCTACCAGTGTTCTTTCAGTTGCATTCCATGGACGCGGTGACTCACCAGTGGGTTCGGTTTTCAGTCACACCGAGTGCAATGGTGTTAACGAGAATTTGTTCCAAAAAACTAGGTTACTAGGTCTACCATGCTTTTCATCATACATCAAAGGGAGATAATTCCTCCCTCGTCCTCCCCTATGACGTTATCAGTCTGTCCAGAGGCTCCGTTATTAGATTGGATTACAGGATTGTGTCATCGGCAGCCACTTCTGTTGCGAAAACTTTCCTAAGTGGCCGCCATGCCGGCCGTCACCCTCTCCCGTCTGCACGCAGCTACTATACATCTACATAATTATAATGACTTATGATCTAGTGGTAGAAATTTGGTTTGCAAGTAATAATGAAGAGTTATATTCAATCTTAACAAATTTAATAAAAAAAAAATGTTTTTTTTTTTGTCTTTGTAGAAAGTAAACCCTGAAGTGTAGATATAACTAGCTTAATTCTGTCAGCGACTTCGCCCGCGTGAAAGTCGGTTTCTCCATACAAACTTTGGACCCCCGTTTCATCCCCTTAAGGGGTGAATTTTGGAAAATACTCTCTTACTGCTCGCCTATGTCATAAAAGGAAGCTTTGTGCAAAATTTCACGTTCCTAGACCCAGTAGTTTCGGCTGTGCGTTGATATGTCAGTCAATCAGTTTCTCCTTTTATATATATATTACGGTATTTTTTTCACTTCTAGAAAGCTACTCACAATCGCTAATTGTTTATTAATTTAATGTTCATGCAATACAAAAGTACAAAGGTAAACTTAGTACTTACTTTAGGTATTCTCAATTGCCACTGAATTTCGTAAAAATGGATTTTATGAAATGTGCCATAGGAAATAAGTCGCGAGAATAACCTAGTTTTTCTTCTTGAATATACAATAAGATTACATTTGGGAATTATTTAATGTATTGCTTACGAATTTGTTTTGGAAAACCTGCGACTAATTTTCAATTTTAACCTCTTCGTCTACACTTAAGATATTTTCAGACACCTTTCTTCAGACTTTTGAATCTTTCGATAAAATTCTCGAGTATAAATAAATGATCACACTTTTAACGGAATTTGGTGAAATTTGACACACGGGTAGAAGATGTTGTGGAAGCACTTAGGACTTTGAGTATGTTCCCTTGAGACAGTTTTCTGCTTCCACGGGGGCGAAGCCGCTGCCGGCGGCTAGTATATCATATGTATTGCCTAACCATACCTAGGATCGAGATACGAACCTAGTGTTGGTCGTGAATAGCCAATGAGCTAAGCTTAAATCTTCGGACCAGGAATGACAGAACATTTCGGATTCAGGTGTTGTATTTTTAAAACACTTCCCCGAATAAGATATGTAAGTCTACAAGAAACGAACGTGGTTTTTTGTCGTTCTCACTAGCTTTTATCGTAGGTTGTTCCGTCAAAAGATTATACCTACCCCCCCTAGCCAAGTTACAACCGTTTCGGTTCGATTCTCTTTTCGTCGATCGCCTCAAGTCGGCCACGCCTCCGGTTCCTTTGTTCTGACGTCATCACAACGCTCAGCCTCGTGGTCAGAACAAAGGAATAGGAGGCGTGGCCGACTCGAGGCGATCAACGAAAAGAGAATCGAAACGAAACGGTTGTAACTTGGCTAGGGGGGCTATACTAATATTTGTCGTAAACGCTTTTTTCTGTACAAGCATTAGTCGGCAGTGTAGTAGTCAAGCAGTGCTGGCATTAATCGATTACCAATAATCATGATTGTGTAAGAAAAAAACATTTTTTTCCGGTCCAGTTGAAATAGTATTTTCCTTTTCAATATGTTTCTACTAGGTCGCAGAAAACATTAATCAAGAGATCTAATTTAACTCAATTACAAAACTTAAATTATCTTCCAAAAGTAAAAAATTAACAAATCTGTTTATCAGTAATTCTAAATCTGGTGTTATTTTTGCCGTTTTCTTTTAAGAGGGTCCTACCCGAGGTACATTCTCATACAACCGCTCTTACGTGATTATGGAGATATTACACGTCTTTCTGTAAATATTTTGGAAACACAGATATCTTGTGGATATTAACTAGGTTTCTATAGAGATCAAATCCTAAATTTGTGTAAGACTAATCCAGTAAACACCTCTGAAAATCTGCTATTTTGCGTGAACTTTGGATCTTCATAACGTAGGCATAAATTAAAAAAATAAAGGAAATACAACTAAGTATAGAAACCTTTAACATTTAATAAAGATTCTGAATGATGATTTTTTTTTTCCGAAAACTTGCAAGGCTTTTAAAAAATCTCGTATTTCCGGGAACAAATCTGAATTATTCGACTGAATCGTGGAATTACCGAATGTCAACAGAGTTTTCAGGCGTTATATATCTTTTTTTGCGTTGCCAATTCAACATTGCGTTGGATGAAACAACAAGCTTTTAAACCATGCTCACGTTGACGATTGACGAGTGGGGAAGGGCCCTCTTAAATGTATTTTTAATCGTGATTAACGATTTAGATAAATGAATTTGAATCGTCAATCACGATTAACTTTTTAATTGTTAGTCTGATTAACTTTTTAATCGTTAATCTCATTAACTTTTTGCCAACACTGGTCGGAAGCACCATCACAACATTCGGTCCCCATGCGTTCTATTTATAATTCTGACAATCCAATTCAAATTTAAAAAATCGATAAAATGGCTTCTCACAGAGAACGGGATTGTGTCCCAGCAGTGAAAACGTCACAAGATGAGTATGCAATGCTTTACTACATTGAATGGCACACAAACTTAATGAAGGATAGACCACAGCACCAGAATTGAAACATTATACACATTCCAGCAAAATCACAACCACAACTTTTCAATAAAAAATTCACACGAAAAAAACCAGTCGTCGTCTAAAACGGAAATAAACAGAGCAGGCTATGCTCGTCTATGCTCGTTAATTAGTCGTGTGCTCTTAATTACTGCTCTTTGGCAAGCGCAGCGCAGTGCTTCTATAATTCAATGCTCGGTCTGTTGTGGAGCTTAGAGGCTATGGTTGAATTAGGTTGTGTTTGTGCGGAGGGAGACGCGATTTTAGATTCCACTAGCTTCTGCCAGTGGCTCGTGTGAAAGCAGGTTTCTCCATACAAACTTTTTTTTTACAACTTTCACACCACACCATCTAGTCTCAAATGTTGGACCCCCGTTTTATCCCCTTAGGGGGTGAATTTTAGAAAATCCTCTCTTAGTGCTCGCCTACGTCATAATAGGAAACCCTGTACAATATTTCACGCTCCTAGTCCCAATAGTTTCGGCTGTACGTTGATATATCAGTCAGTGTCTCCTTTTATATATTTAGATTTATTTTGAGGTATTTCTTTTCGCGAGGCTATCAATAAAAAAAAGTTAGGTAACCATAAAGAAGAAAAGAAGTAAAAGTCATTCTTCTCTCGCTTTAGGGTGAAGCGAGATAGTGTATCAGCATTTTCCCACGGGTTTGTTACCCTTTGTGTTTTAAGACCACCGTAATTTTATAGGTCCGATATAATTTTATTTATTAGGTACTGACAGAACGATTGACAAAAGACATGCAACATTTAATATTAAAGATTTTTATTTGTTCTTGTTTACTTTTCACCGTTCACGAAACGAAAACCACTCGCTCGCTTCGCCAGACACCTTGCAAGCACCCTTCGTTGAAAGGCATTTCTGTCCAGTCTGTAGCTGCAACACATAATGACATGACACACAAAGTGAATGGACAGCGTTACGCTTGCCGGCAATATGGTGGCTTGATGAGACATGCGGATATTATACCAGTCAGTTTGTACGGTTGACGTTTGGACTGACGTTGTGGAGAGAGGCTTATGTTGTATTTTAGTTAAAGCCGTGCCTCACTGGGACGCCATGGCGACGCAGCCAGGTCATAAAGTCAAAAAATTGTATAGTTAACTGCGTGACCAACAGTAGCCAGATGAGGTACACACTATAGAGCTGCATCCATTTTCTTGGCTGCACGAACTGGTAGCGCCGCGATGGTGTCCCAGTGAGGCACGGGCTTTAAAATTGAAGATATATTGAGTCGTGCAACCCATCTGTAGGAGATAAAAAAAAAGTAAAAAACTAAAACCCGACTACGACAAGAAAAAACGACGCTGAAAAAGTATGAAACAAGATTTTCATACTTCGAACAGAACAAAAAGAAAAACCGTAGTCACACGTTATTAAAGTGTTTCGGTTGGTACCTATAACGTGTGAGTGCGGTTTTTCTTTTTGTTCTGTTCGAAGTATGAAAATCTTGTTTCATACTTTTTCAGCGTCGTTTTTTTTTGTCGTAGTCGGGTTTTAGTTTTTTACTTTTTTTTTATTTAAACAATTTTGGTGTTAAATTTAACACATAAGTTTGTCCGCTAGAGGGCGTCACTTTAAATTTGAGCAATATTTTAGAAACGTACAAGTGAAGCCCTTTGAAATGATACCAAACACGGCGTATTTATCTCCATTTTTATTTTTAACACATTACTTTTTGTCCGCTAGAGGGCGCCATATCGAGTTTTGTGACACGTCACGTAGCCTATGTTCAGCGGATAATTAAGACGGTTCTAATGATATCTCATATGTCGAGTTCCGATAAGTAGATTAGGAGCTATGAGGGAACAGATGAACATACACACATACATACATAGCCTGTCAAAATCATAACCCTCCTTTGGCTTTGCCGTAGTCGGGTAAAAAGGCAAAGTCCTGACTCACTGACTTATCAACAGAGCTCGGAATCAGGTAGAGTTAAACATGTACTTACACCAATTTCATACAGCGAACGAATAAAGTGGATATGTTTCAAATCCCGAGATTAATTGACACTATCAGAAGTATAGCAGAAAAAAAATCTTCTTAAGCTGTTGATCCCCGCACGAACGCCGGCGGTCGTGCGCCATTGTCTTACTATTGTGTCTCTAATTACGCTACTCAAGAAGTTAAACTAAGGTTTTAGGCTGAAATTTGATTCCTTTTATTATGAATACATAGAAAAAGAATGAATGTCCCAAAATGAAACGGAAGTCCAAAGTTTGTATGGAGAAACCTATTTTCACGTGGGCGAGGAGATCTGCTTCAAATATATAATGCTAACTTCTGTCAGTAGGCAGAAAGTAGCATTAAATATTTGAAGCAGAGCCCAACATGGTTGGGTAAAGGCTAGGCTGATTGAGTATTATAGATTTGACGGCTTGTTAAGCAAAAATTTGGTTAAAGGGGTGACCAGATGGTTGTAAACCAACGTCCCAACCAAGGTGACCCAAGTTGTTTTATGTGTTTGGTTTGTGTTGCGGCACCCCGTAAGGGTTGACCAGACGGTTGCAAATCTGGTCACCCCTTTAAATTGAAGGATGCTTAGATGCAATCATTTTTTTTAATAATTGAATTCAAGCACCCACTTGTTGTATTTTTCAAATAATCGACAGCTGAATATATAAGTAGGAGGGACAAAATGGTCTGCTGATTTTTATGTGCGAGGATCTAAAGATAAAGTCAAAGTCAAAGGTTTTTATTTCACATGGGCACTTAAAAAAACAATAGATGGAATTCGTGGTCTGAAACTTTCCACACGCAGTGAATTAGTCTAGTAATCCTTCGTTATGTGTAAGAAAATAAATAAATACCATGCTAACATAAGTTAGAAATACGTGAATTATATAGTTAGTGTTATAATAATTTGGCCGGTAGGTACCTAAAACTCTTCAATTGCAAAATGAAGGGATTGATTTAAAGCGTCTATTTTACAGAACAAATGGAACACATTTTTTCTGATAGATTTTTCTTCTATTTTTCCTATTCTATAATATAAGTTTGCGCTGACGTAACATGAATTTAATTGGACTTTATCTAAAGGCGTTAAAACATTAATAAATCATATTATAACAACTAATTAATCCATTTCATAATTACCTCTTTCTCTTCAACACCATTCAGTGCGCCTTTTCATAGAAAGGACGTTTCCTTGTCACACGTTCGTTCGTTAGCACAGACAGCACTCGTGTTGACAGCGTGACAGCCTAGCGGATATTAATCCTACTCGTTTTATGTTTCCACCGAGTACGGGGCTGTTCACACCGAGATGCGATGCAACGTTATACTTCACGCACTTTTCATGCAATATTAGTTCACCCCGTAGATATTTTTCTGCCACATAAATTATTATTAAAGAAAAAAAACTGGGCAAGTGCCAGTCGAACTTGCGCCCTGAGGGTTCCGTACAAACTCACTTACACTCAATTCTCGTATCTCAAAGATTTTTCCGCATCGCAAAAAAAGTTTATCTTTTGTCACATAACAAAAAAATTACTGTTTTCAGATTTATTCCTATACCTATACTTTAAGACCTCGCTTTATGCCAAATTTCAGGATTCTGGGTCAACAGGACCCTATGAATTTTGATTCCCTTAAGAGTTTCGAAATATACGTTTTTTGTGACATAAACGGCCGTATCTTTTTTTTTTCGTTAACTCAGAAGTTTTTTTCACAGCTTCAAGGGACCGCAGACCTGAGTATATAGTATTAATTTCAACTCGATATCTCGACGCGTTCATGAGATAAAGGGTCTTGAAAGACAGATGGACGGACAACAAAGTGATCCTATAAGGGTTCCGTTTTTTTCGTTTCGAGGTACGGAACACTAAAAATGGGGGGTAAAAAAGTAAAAAATATCCTACGACATATCTATTGCCTGCCAATGTCTAAAGTAAATTGGAAAAGCAAGTGTCCACACTTGCTATATTATTAACTAGCGTCTGCTTGCGACTTCACCCGCGCCAAAGTAGGTTTCTCTATGCAAACTTTGGACCCCCGTTTTATCCCTTCAGGGTGTAAATTTTGAGAGCAGTGACGGCCGAGTGGTAACGGCCCGGACTTACGTGTTATAGGTCGCGGGTTCAAACCCAGCTAGGCGCATTACTTTGTGTTATTTATTTCATCACCACTGCTCTCAAAATGGTGAAGGAAAACATCGTGAGGAAACCGGCATGTTCTAGAACTAAAAATTCGAAGACATGTGACATTCACCAATCCGCACTGGGCCTGCGTGGTAGATTACGGCCCATTCCTTCTCCTAGAGAGAGGAGGCCTGAGTCCCAGCAGTGGGAACATTAAAAGGCTGATTATACTTATTTATACCCTCTTAGCACTCGCCTTCGTCATAAAAGGAAACCTTGTGTTTCAGCTGTGCATTGATATGTTTTAATTTAGTAATTAAAGTTATAAGTTGTGTCGCAACTTTAAGTGCACGCTAAATCGTGTGTGCTGACCCTATGTAAGTCTTTGTAAATCTAGGTGTAACGTACCTACTGCAAAACAAACGGGCCTCTTTTGTTTTAGAAACAAAAGACTGTGGAGTGGTTTTATGCTTGAAATATTCTCTTTTTTAAACCAGGGTCCTTTGTGGAAAAAGTAAGGTAGTTATACAACTTATAGAATTCAAACGTGTTTCGCCTTGCCCTTCTTTAGATCAATATCTGCACATTATTCAGTTGTAGCTTATAGATTAGCGAGTCTTCATTTATTAAAAAGTACTCGCTCATACATTTTTTAATTTTCTTCTTCGTGTTGATGGACAGTAATTCAGAATTCCTTGGGTAACTTTTAATATTTCATTACAATAGAGAAAATATAAATAATAATACTATAATAATATTCCACAACTATCACACAATGCCGTCTAGTCCCAAGCTAAGCAGAGCTTGTGTTATGAGTACGAGACAATTGATAAACAAACTTAAATATTTCTAAATACATACATATTATAGATAAATTACACCCAGACACAGAACAAATGATCGTCCTCATCACACAAATATTCGTCCTGGGTGGGAATCGAACCCACGACCTCCAGCATAGCAGTCAGGGCCACTAACCACTAGAGCAACAGGCCAGTCAAAATATATATCCTTTTTTTCCTGTTTTTACACACTAGGTATTGCGTACATTTCTTTTTACTTTCTCCTTACGCAGGTCTACTGGAAAAAAAACTATAACAATATACAGTTCCTTTATACTCACACTTATAAATAATTTAGGTAAGTAGAAACGGAGCATAATGACTTTTATGACTGAAGAGTGGATTGAAACATAAAGATGAATGACATATGTGAAGCATGATAAAGTGAAAAAGATTAAAGTTTGAAAGATAAGAGGTATCGATAGGATATCATATCTCACAATATCCCATAACGTTTATTCACGCCATTCCTTTCCAAGACTTTCAAAACATCTTCGCTTCGACGCTTCGCACAATGCAATTTTATTTACAGTCTAGAATATTGCTATTTTCGATCTCGGTTCAGATTCATAAAAAGTTTACGTCCTCTCAGATAAAGCAGGAGCTAGCTACGTAAAGCCAGGCGAGGCTATACGTTTCAGAAAATCTTTCCTGCTTCAATTTTCTTCGTTGCAATGCAACGACGGCAAGACTAGGGTTACCAACTTTATCCAGAAGATATAAAGTAGTAGCTATCCCGATTTCAGATAGAAAATAGTACGAACTAAAGAAAAGAGTTGATATATACATATATCAACTCTTTTCTTTAGTTCTAATATTTAGGGTCGTATTTAACTGTTCCTCAATTTATTCCTGGTTCCAACTCTAACTTCCAAAAATATCTACTAATTGAGCACTAAAATATGCTCTTCTCGGTGATATAAAAATAACCACGAAGGGAATGGTAGTGTCGGTGTTCGCTCGCTTCGCTCACTCAGTAGACCCCGCCATCCTCTTCCAACCTTACCTGTACGAGTTGACGTGCCATAAGTCTCTTAATAGCTGTAATTAATAAGTCTAGTAATATTTGCTGTACAATTAGTATTTTAGTGAAGAATAAGAGTTTTATATGCACAGTTAAAGATATCCCATATAATTATAGTTATTCTAAAAAAATACTTTTTATTCTTTCTGTGGAATACGAAACCGTAACATGAATAGCAATAAAAATTGTTGTACAATTCTAGACATTTTAATACTAAGTTCAAATAAATGAGGAACATTTTTAACTGACTTCAAAAAAGGATATTATTGATTATAGAGGCGAAAGGTTGCATGTTCATGTGTGTGTTTCTTACTACTTCGCCCTCAAACGTCTGAACGGATTTGGAATAAATTTGGCACACGGGTAAACCATGTTCTGGAAAAAAGGATCATTTTGCGAAGCTGCTAGCAGAAGCTAGCTAAGTATATACCAGAGCACAGCTAGCAACCCTATCACTTAATAAAGTCAAGGCAATCCAGCTTCAGAAGAAAAATGCTTTGACGCAAGTCAATTCCTATTAGGTGTTTACTTTTATTTGGTAGCGTGACTCAAATACAGACAGGCTAAGCATCAACTGGTGGTAAAAAACTGACTTCATAATAGACAATCGTTGCCCACAGACAATCAATTTTGTCTTGTGAGTAATTATGAGCACGAATAGGCGTTATGAGAAGGTTTTAATCAGGTTCAGGGGCGTTAGTTTTCTTTCATTGTGTAAACTCAGACCTTCATTCGCAGGTAAAGAAAACATGGAACAAGAAAAGGAGGATATTGAGACATTAATAATAAAAAATCATAACATACCCCATTTGGATTGGGATCAAAATTAAGTCAAGAAGTAAAAAAAAAATAGTACCGCTAAAACCAACCTATAAAATGATGATAAAAACACTCAAAGCTAAAAAGCTTATACCTAACAAAAATTTACCATCTGAAAAACATACCGGCGCCCGACCACAATTCGAATCTGTTGACAAAACAATCAAAACAAAGTACCCCCAGCTTTCGAATATCGATGATGAGTGACGTAGGTTGGTCGCAAGCAGTCGTGGTGGACGCGAGCAGTTGGCCGACCAGTGTGGCGATCGATCCGGCAACCACCCGACAGGAGGACGGGCGCGACCAACCCCAAGCTCCTCAGTTTTATTTCGCAGTTGTTACCAGCTTTACCCATTGTTCCTGAAAGGAAATACCAACCAATAAATTAATCAAAATCAATTATCTTGCTGCAGTTAAGGAAAACTTCGAATTTCTTCGTCAAAATTTTCTCGGTAAGCTGCCTTGAGATTTGACCTTTTAATTTCTTCGTGAAAATTTGATTCACTCTTTTGATTCCTGTAATTCTCATTTCTGGTCCAAGGTTTACAATTTAGGTCAGAATTCATTCACAATTTTCCGCTTAGATTTAAAATACCTTCCTACCTCTTGAACAATGCCGAAACAACTCATTCACTATCACCGGAAATCCTTGTAAACTATAAACTCACGTCAACGCTAAAAAACAAGTATTTTCCGAATAGAGAACACATAAATTACCCAAATTATCTGGTAATTTACCCCGTGGGGGGCGTCGCGACGCGCATCTCTCGCCGAGTACTCTGCGCCCCCTACCTCCAGCTAGTAGCGCCGCGACCGTCGCCCGAGCTACACGCACGCTCGCTCCACAACCTTGTATAAACAACACAGTTTCATACCCAATACTGTAGTCGACAGCCCAGTGAATGTGAAGTGTAATAAGTGCTCATTATTTAATGTCATTCTAAACACGATTGTTCCGCACCTGTGTGTTTCCACAATTGATTGCTTAGATGTCACCTTAAACGTCGGTATCTAGAAAAATGTTTCAGACGTTACTCGTTTAGTGGATATTGCTTAGGATGTGGGTAGTGTTTTAGCATTTCAAAAGGTTAATACCAGACCTTTGGTAAAAAGGGAGGAGAAACAAATCCATCAGTTGGTATTTCATTATTAATGTCAACTGCGATTACCACGAATTCTGAACAGTAACTCACGAGTTATGAAAACAATTTTAATTAACGGCTACAATAAAACAGAACACATACACATGTAGATACATAAAAAAGTACTTTCAAGTAATTACACACAGGAAATTGAGAACGACTGGCGAATCGCGTCGACTCATAATGTCCATATTTAGAATGTTTTTATTGTTGCATATATGCAATGCTTGCATATATGCGTAATACCGTCCAGTGTTGTGAAATCAGTGTTATGCTCATTATGAAACAATCACATAATACTCAAACAATCACATCCGCTAAACTTTCTGGCATTAATAGTTACATTTTTGAACTGAAATGTAGAGTATTTGGAACAACAAGTGTAGAAACAGCTGTGGATGAGGAAATAGAGGAATTTTATTGACACCTAATTGAAGGCAAAATTAAACCGAAAAGGAAAAAGTTTATGATATTACCACAGTAGAACATAATTATTAGCAAAATTGAAGCATTTAAAGCTAGCTTAAATAATAAATTCTTATATATATATGTATCATCGTGAAAACTCATATTTTTGTACAACAGCTGTATCTTTATTTTCCTATGCTTTAAAGCAAACTTTGCACAGAGTTTTTCTACGTTGACTTATGATCTTTTCTATCAGTTACGCTTATCAGTTTGTCAGTCTATTTGTTCTAGACCGAAGTCTAGTCTTATAATTAATTTAGTCTAAAATTTTCCATCGATTACAAATTCTCCACAACGGTTTACTTTGTCTTGAAGGTTAACTTCGTCAAAATTTAAAAATATCTTTCAATAATAATAACTGTGAACTTTTCTCTGTTGTAGTATCGTTCTTTCTTAGTTTTGTTTTGTTTTCAATCAATAACACTGGAATTCTTGTTATTATCCTAAAATGTGAAAAATAAATAAAATTATTGGCCTTCTGTCGACTTATCAAAATTGAAAATAAAAAATTATGTTTGCACATTTCTACTTCCTTTCTGAGACGCAAATCAACAATACACCAAATTCATTAAACGACGTATTTTTAAACCTGGACGACACATATGCAGCAAAACAACGACTGCAAAAAATAATTTGAAAAGAAAATGCAGTTTTCAATGATACTAAATAAAACACATAAACGAGTATTAAAACCATAAACCTTGATACAAATTGGCAAGCAATACGGCTGAAAACAGTTAACCCACTAGTAGAGAAACCCATGAAACAAATATAAAAATAACAAATCGTTAAACTGAAACGATAATATTTACTTTTTATTCAATGTTGCGAATAATTGGATTGATCCTCTGGCCTAATTTCTAATCTGTTAACAAATTAGAAATTATCATTAAATAAAATGTAAATGAAGGTGTAATTCGTAATGATGAAGCATTGATCACCTCCAAACCAGATAACTGTAAATAAATAGAAGCTTATAGTGCACCAAAATTTAAAAACTGAAATTTAACCAAACAAATCGCCAAATTTTAATGTAAAAATAGCAGAAACTTATTTAACATTTTTCTCAATGAACAGCAAAAGTATCAATATGCTAAAAGCAGACGATCTAAAAATAATTTATACAAACGACGACGCTGCGCTTAAAACTGAACGAATGTTCGATATATCGTCAATTGGAAACTAAACTGAAAATTTACAAATTCTAGTGAACAAGATTTTGAAAAAGAGAAGAGAATATGAACAATTTAAATAAATTCAACAGTTCACTTCATCTAAGTTTTTACAGTAAAAGATTTACAGAATCTTCTCGTTTTCGTCGTTGCAAACAAATTTCAAGTCATATACCTATACAACATATAATTGGAATAATGTACACCCTTACACACCCAAATTAGAAAATTAAGGCAAATACTTAGGCAGTATTTTTTTAAGAAATTAGCTATCTTAATTGTAGGAAAATAATATAGATATCGACGCACTACACTGGTAGTGCTTCGGTATTGGAATCAACGCACGCGCACACAAACACGCTAGTGAAGCAAACAAGATTTATCAAGAATTAATAAAAATATGTAATTTAATTTATTTTAAAATAATTCTTTATTATTTTACGATAAATAACTAAAAGCCAACTTGGGGTCAGCTTTCAACTGCTAGTTGGGAAAAGTAAATTGCCTAGTTTTAAAAATAGTTGAAATCGATTCAATAGCCAATTCTGAACATACTACTTTTAGGATGTGATTTATTGTTTCATGTTGTATATCGCTATTAGCAAACATCTACGTTCATTTTCACTCTTAACTCATACGTGTGTAAACATGAGTAACCAGCAATTTCATAGAAGAATTGACGCGTAGCATGCATTCATTCGAAGCGAGGACCATGTAGTTCATTATGTGCGCGTTATTGCGTATCGTGGTCATTGTGACGGAAATAGTACCTACAGGGATCCTAACATAGTAATAGATACCCATAATAGGAATATCATCCTAGGGTTGCGGGATTGTTGACCAGGATCCCAAAAAGCAACTGAAGGAACTCGGGTGAGATTTAGTCACGGAAAATTTAACACTCCTTCTTTCTCCTTTCATAGCAGAAAAAGTTATTTGATGATTTCTCATCCCATTATCTCTTATAGTGTTGTTGATGAAGATTTAGACAGGGTAACGAAAGAAATTGATGTAGGAGATAAATATGTATGATACAATAACGTCAATTCCATATACTCTAGATTGTCTTCTAAAGACATTAAACATCTTTTCTATATCGTCGTTGATAACATTCATTGCTATTGTCATAAATCTCGCGTTTATTAATATTGTAAAGTCTTTCGTATCTTCAAGATTCCCTTGTATGTCTACCCAAAAATCTTCTACAAAGAACTCGTCCTTAGGTTTACTCGCAACGCAAGTCCCATTCTCATTTTGAGATTGAAGAACCACATTATTATTACTCATGAGATCGCATCTGCCCATCCTATTAGAATAATTTTATGGGATATGACTTGGACGGTAATATGAAGTGATATTTCCGTCAGTCTACTGTAGCTTTTCTCGACCGCGATGGAAAATCTATGTTGGCCCAAAAAGGGTTGAATTCAAACTTTGATCGTTCCCCAAAGTCTGCTTTTAAGTCGAAAGCCAAATAATCTGAGCAAAGATTAACTAGGCTAATTCACTTAAATCAAACAGGCGATGAGTAAAATGGGAATTAGGAATAAAGGGTTGAAGAGAGAGCTGTAAAATGAATTACTAAGTCTGTTATATTCATCATTCCATGAATCACTCATTCAACAAATTATGAATTTTAACAAAGTATTGCATGTTGAAGTGAACGTTTTAATTCTGATGATTCATTCATATTATTCATAATGATATATTTACTATCTATGTATATGTAGTTATAGATACTGTGCGCTGGAATTACGTAGCCTTACTTTTCATAACCAAGAATAAATAATTTTAATGTCTTGCGGTTTTGAAGCAAATACCGTAAAATCCAAGGGAAAATGCAAAATTATAGTTTTAAAATCTTTTTAAAATTACCTGATAGAAAATGTAAATAATCATATTCAGATGAATATATCCAAACTAAAAACAACGTGGAAATAAGTATACTCGCAGAACTTTTGAAAACGTAGTTTTTTATTTTTCATGAAACTTTGCAATAAAGCTGCACTGGTCACCGATGTGGCTGACGTCTTAGTAAGATATTGCCCTCAGTGAAAGAAAATTAATAAAAACTGCCACTTGCAGTCTTCTTGGATCTGGACGATGAATATCCCAATCATATTTTTCAATAAGTTAATAAGAAAAACGTCTGTTTATATGTAGCTAAACATGTCTTTGCTATAGAATTTCAAGTACAAAAATGCTTCACAAGCTAATCCAACAGCGAAAGAACTAAGAAAATGCTAATCAAAAACCTGTTACAAACGGTATTTAGACCTTTCTAGAACAGAATGCCCTAAACTTTTAAACAAATGACAATCGGACTTCCTCAGTTAACAATAATATTAACCCAATGACGTTAATAATTGTGACGACCTGTCAAGGTGACAGACAAGATATGCGTTTGCCCGTGTTTCATACAATGCTATCAAAGAATCTTTAAAAAAATTACGGACATTTACGCTATGTGATCCAACTTCCTGTAATTGATAGCCAAGCAAGTGGTCTTTATAAATAAATAGTGTGGTATCATCACAGTTAGGTAGTTTTTTATTTGATAGAAGCTTATCATGATTATGTGTTGTTGCAATCCTTTGTTTGTGATGATACGACTGAATATTTTTAATATGCTGTGGAATACTAATGTACTCGTCACTACCATTGTGCATTGGTGTAGTTGTTATAATATCTCCCTTCTCATCTTGATATTCTTTATCTGTCAAAGTGTTTTTGTGAATATCCAGTAAACAATTTTCCATGAAAGAAAATATAAAATCACCCGTAAAATTTTCCACCTTTCCTGTTTTTCCACAAAAAATTTCAACACAGCATAATATATCAACATTCAACATTTCGGTAAACAAACCACGAACTTCCGAATACCAGATCACTTAAAAATACACTTTCGAACGTATTCTGGGTCTGTGAGTTATTTAGTAAACGTTTTATAGTAACGTTCAGTTGTAAACATGTGTGGGTTCGGTTCACACCACGCGGAAATTGCGCGCTACAGATGTGCAGTAAACAAAAACAAACGCATATCTATATATATGTGTAAAAGGAGAAACTGACTGACTGATATATCCACACTTTGCCGAAACTACTGGGACTATGAGCGTGAAATTTTGTTTCCTTTAGTGACGTAGGCGAGCATTAAGAAAGGATTTTCCAAAATTTACGCCCTAAAGGGATGAAACGGGGTTCCAAACAAAGTTTGTATGGAGAAACCTACTTTGACACGGTCGAAGCCACTAGCAAAAGCTAGCTAATAATAGCCACTAATAGACACACTTGCTTTTCCAAAATACTCAGACTTTTATAATGCTATTGCATTCCTACAAATTTTTAAACCACAATCCACATGCGCTTTTTGGCCTAGCCATTGGACCTATGACCTAATCGTCCGCCAAGTCAAAGCTAGACTGACGAAGTACCTACTACAGTATTTTATTACAGCTATAGTCTAGAACCTAGAACTCTTGATGGCTTTTGATTGTATCACCACGACTGACTATGCTTTACAAGACAAATTTATATACCGTTTATCTATTTAAATAGATATGTACTTGGGTTTTAAACAATGCGTATCTACGTAGGAAGATAAACATAATACTTTAATTTATTTAAGAATGTCATTTACCATCATTGTTTGCTTTTTGCTCAATAGATATACGTTTTATTTAAACTAGAATCAGTTTCGCATGTCATCTAAATATGACAACAACTCATAAAAAGTTTATTGAAATTCATTACAAGTTTTTTTTATTAAATTCATGCACTGCTTTTGGCATGGATTATCACTTTATTTTTTTGCTTCAATAGAGGTGAATAACCGAACCAATCAGGATCAAACCTAACATCAAAAGATACAGTACTTTCAAATATACTTTTGTCCTTAGAAATCCATTCATTAATACTTGTCATTAAAGAGTAATTATAATATGCTAAATGATCATACTAAATACAACACATACTAAGTCATTATCCATTCTTTTGGTAGCAATAATCCTTTTGATTTCGTCATATATGCCAAACTGGTCGGACTAAATAGTATAACCAAACATGCTCCTCTAAGCACCACCGGTTAACGCATAGCACAAACAAAGAATTCCAAACTATTGATTTTGTTAAACATCAGCCATTCCGGGTGGTTCATAAATATCTAATTTACAATAGACCAAGTATTAACACTACAAATACTACAAGAACTGACAAAAACACTGAGGCCGTTACTTATGACCATGATGAGGTAGCAACAGCCTTTGATAACATATTAACTGGAGTGAATTAGATAATGATAAAACAGCTTCCTGATTCATTTAATGTCGACGTTACAATTCTAACATTTCACTTCCAATTGCCTCAGTTATTAACGGTGATAACTCAAGGACACTTGCATAATTATAGTGGTTGTCATATTTAGGGAACGGCTGAATATTTTGAACAATAAAAAATTTACCTAAAATATTGATTTGACGTCTGAAACACTACTTATCACGTTATCGTGACAAAATAAGCTCAGTACTCTATAATACTTTATCCCATACAGATCTACATATCTAACAAAAAAGTCAAGTGAAAAATTTAAGTGTAAACTTCAATTTGTGAGTTATCCATGTGCGTGACTGTAAGGACACAAGTGTAAATAAACCTACAAAAATGGCAATGGACACAATGGCAGTCGAACTGCCAGACTTATCAACACATGTACCGCAGCCACCTGTAGAAGAGACAGCTGAAGAAAAGTAAGTAAAAAGAACACAAAAGATTATGAAACTTAGTCGAGTGAATGATTACATTGGCAAGGTACCAATAAGCAACAGGCTGGTTTAATCAAGCTGCGGGTCAAATCTAGACATGAAAAATACGAATTTATAAAGGTACCCTGTTTTTGTTATGACAGGCTGGCTTTTTCTTTAATATTTATATAGTAACTAGTTCGTTTAATTAACGTATATTAGATTTTAGCAGCCTATTATAGTACCTACGTGATATTAAAACATAATGGGCTCAGTTAGCCCTAAACACCTTTAGCTAAATTTCAACACCTTCATTATACAACAAAACTTTTAGAAAATAACATCACACCTTTATATCTGGAGAGGTTAGGCAGAGGTAAACTATTAGAACACACACAATTCGCCAATTATATTCAATTCCCATGTTGTACGTAATACTCTTAAATCGTGATAACCTTTAATAAACACAGCTTTGTTCGCCGCAAAAATAACTTCTATTGCATTCGTGCACATTGTACAAGCATAGCAAACACAGCTTCTATTGGAAACGTGCACATTGTACAAGCGTAGCAAACACAAGTTCGATCGTATTCGTGCACATTACACAAGCGTAGCAAACACAGTTTCTATCGCATTCGTGCACATTGTACAAGCATAGCAAACACAGCTTCTATTGGAGTCGTGCACATTGTACAAGCGTAGCAAACACAAGTTCGATCGTATTCGTGCACATTACACAAGCGTAGCAAACACAGTTTCTATCGCATTCGTGCACATTTAACACGCGTAGCAAACACAGCTTCGATCGCATTCGTGCACATTTTACACGTGTAGCAAACACAGCTTCGATCGCATTCGTGCACATTGTACAAGCGTAGCAAACACAGCTTCCATTACATTCGCGCAGATTGTACAACCGATGTAAAATTAGATTGTGTGTTAAAGGAAATAAATAGAGTTACTGGAAACTCGCTAGTGAAACTCGACACAACGTCGTGGTTTACCGATGTAACACTGAATTAATAAATAGTTCTCGGGAAAGCTAATATTGGAGTAACAGTTTTACCGATAATAACTTTTCACATTTGAACAATATATTTTTAAAGATGCATGATGTAGAAAAGTATACAGATTCAAGAAATACGTACTATAAGCACTTTTTTATTTCGGATACTGGCAACTTAGAATTCAAAAGATCATTGATATTCAGATTTCGAATGTACGATATGAAGTCTGACAATAGTTTATTTAAATTTCGAATTTGGACTTGCGTCAAGAAGCTTTGTATAGGGTTTTCGAACTTTGAAATGAATAAAATAAGACAACCTGTTTGTGATTTTACCACAATTTTTATAATATTTTAAAGAATATTCGATGACATTATGCATGGAAAATAATTTCAACCAAATGACCATTGCGACTCTGCTGTAGTTGTTGTATTCTGGTGGACCAATCTTGGCCATCTTCACATAAATGGGACTCAATTTCACGAAGAATGCGAGTTATGTTGGCCTTTAAAGCAGCAATTGACTGTGGTTTGTCTGCATAGACTACTTAGATATTTCACGTAGCCCCACAGAACGTAATCGGACGGTATTGAGTCACACGACCTCGGTAACCACGCAAGATTCGACGTTAGGCGAATAGTGCACTGAGTTTTGATAATTTTAACAATATCTTCGCGTAGAAATGGCACGACTAAATATGAATTTGAGAGCTGTCGCTTTACCAAAATAGCCGCTATGTGCTATCAAAGTTCGAGCGTCCCTATTAAAAAATCATGAAACTGAAGCTAGCAGCCAAACAAGTCAGGGTGGATCTAGTGTGGGTCCCTAGGCCCAGAACCAAATTGTCAATGTAAAGTTAAATAGAGCTGTATGGTACTGTTTCAACAGCTAAAACAATAAATTTACGCAGATGGTAAGATTCCTGTAATAAGTCCAAACATTTTAATTGCAAATTAAATAATATTTTTAAAACTAATCCTCCGTAACTTTGGTTCTAAACACTCGAATCGGTTTAAATTTGATCCAACGTCTACTTAGAGTGTCATTGAGGTCTGATATTATTTTCAAGAGGGATACTCAATCCCTTCTATTTTTTTTTTAATTTATCAATTTATGAATTTAGATTTTTATGATAACTCTTCTGTTACTTTTATCCTGAACACTCGAATCGATCCAAACTCGGTCCAACGTCTACTTAAAGGGTCATTAAGGTCTGATATAATTTTCAAGAGGGATACTCTATCCCTTCTATTTTTTTATAATTTATTATGTTACGAATTTTGGCTTTTATCATAAGTCTTCTGTAACTTTAGTCCTGAACACTCGAATCGGTTCAAACTTAATTCAACGTCTACTAAGAATGTCATTGAGGTCTGATATTATTTTCAAGAGGGATACTCAATCCCTTCTATT
This sequence comes from Mythimna impura, assembly GCA_905147345.3. Classification (NCBI taxonomy): domain Eukaryota; kingdom Metazoa; phylum Arthropoda; class Insecta; order Lepidoptera; family Noctuidae; genus Mythimna; species Mythimna impura. The sequence goes on from LR990344.1 coordinate 3,524,242, forward strand.
TTTTTTTTAATTTATCAATTTATGAATTTGGATTTTTATGATAACTCTTCTGTTACTTTTATCCTGAACACTCGAATCGATCCAAACTCGGTCTAACGTCTACTTACAGGGTCATTAAGGTCTGATATAATTTTCAAGAGGGATACTCTATCCCTTCTATTTTTTTATAATTTATTATGTTACGAATTTTGGCTTTTATCATAAGTCTTCTGTAACTTTAGTCCTGAACACTCGAATCGGGTCAAACTTAATTCAACGTCTACGAAGAATGTCATTGAGGTCTGATATTATTTTCAAGAGGGATACTCAATTCCTTCTATTTTATTTAATTTATTAATTTATGTATTTGGAATTTTATGATAACTCTTCTATTACTTTTATCCTGAACACTCGAATCGATCCAAACTCGGTCCAACGTCTACTTGGAGTGTCCTTTAGGTCTGATATTATTTTCAAGGGGGATACTCCATCCCTTCTATTTTTTTTAAATTTATTAATTTATGTATTTGGATTTTTATGATAACTCTTCTGTAACTTTAGTTCTGAACACTCGAATCTGTTCAAACTTAGTTAAACGTCTACTTGAAGTGTCCTTGAGGTCTGATATTATTTGCAAGAGGGATACTCAATTCCTTCTATTTTTTTTTTAAATTTAATAATTCATGAATTTGGATTTTTATGATAACTCTTCTTTAACTTTAGTTCTGAACACTCGAATCTGTTCAAACTTAGTTCAACGTCTACTTGGAGTGTCCTTGAGGTCTGATATTATTTGCAAGAGGGATACTCAATTCCTTCTATTTTTTTTTAAATTTATTAATTCATGAATTTGGATTTTTATGATAACTCTTCTGTAACTGTAGTTACGAACACTCGAATCTGTTCAAACTTAGTTCAACGTCTACTTGGAGTGTCCTTAAAGTCTGATATTACTTTCAAGAGGGATACTCAACTCCTTCTATTTTTTTATAATTTATTATTTTACGAATTTTGACTTTTATCATAACTCTTCTGTAACTTTAGTTCTGAACACTCGAATCGGTTCAAACATAGTTCAACGTCTACTTAAAGGGTCATTGAGCTCTGATATTATTTGCAAGAGGGATACTCAATTCCTTCTATTTTTTTTTAAATTTATTAATTCATGAATTTGGAATTTTATGATAACTCTTCTGTAACTTTAATTCTGAACACTCGAATCTGTTCAAACTTAGTTCAACGTCTACTTGGAGTGTCCTTGAGGTCTGATATTATTTACAAGAGGGATACTCAATCCCTTCTATTTTTTCATAATTTATTATATTGCGAATTTTGACTTTTATCATAACTCTTCTGTAACTTTAGTTCTGAACACTCGAATCTGTTCAAACTTAGTTCAACGTCTACTTAGAATGTCATTGAGATCTGATATTATTTTCAAGAGGGATACTCAATCCGTTCTATTTTTTTATAATTTATTATATTACGAATTTTGACTTTTATCATAACTCTTCTGTAACTTTAGTTCTGAACACTCGAATCTGTTCAAACTTAGTTAAACGTCTACTTGGAGTGTCCTTGAGGTCTGATATTATTTTCAAGAGGGATACTCAATCCCTTCTATTTTTTTATAATTTATTATATTACGAATTTTGATTTTTATCATAACTCTTCTGTAACTTTAGTTTTGAGCACTTGAATCTGTTCAAACTTAGTTCAACGTCTACTAAGAATGTCATTGAGGTCTGATATTATTTTCAAGAGGGATACTCAATCCCTTCTATTTTTTTAAATTTATTAATTTATGTATTTGGAATTTTATGATAACTCTTCTGTTACTTTTATCCTGAACACTCGAATCGATCCAAACTCGGTCCAACGTCTACTTGGAGTGTCCTTGAGGTCTGATATTATTTTCAAGAGGGATACTCTATCCCTTCTATTTTTTTTAAATTTATTAATTTATGTATTTGGATTTTTATGATAACTCTTCTGTAACTTTAGTTCTGAACACTCGAATCTGTTCAAACTTAGTTCAACGTCTACTTTAAGTGTCATTGAGATCTGATATTATTTTCAAGAGGGATACTCAATCCCTTCTATTTTTTTTTTATTTATTAATTCATGAATTTTGACTTTTATCATAACTCTTCTGTAACTTTAGTCTGAACACTCGAATCTGTTCAAACTAAGTTCAACGTCTACTAAGAATGTCATTGAGGTCTGATATTACTTTCAAGAGGGATACTCAATCCCTTCTATTTTTTTAAATTTATTAATTTATGTATTTGGAATTTTATGATAACTCTTCTGTTACTTTTATCCTGAACACTCGAATCGATCCAAACTCAGTCCAACGTCTACTTGGAGTGTCCTTGAGGTCTGATATTATTTGCAAGAGGGATACTCAATTCCTTCAATTTTTTTAAAATTTATTAATTCATAAATTTGGATTTTTATGATAACTCTTCTGTAACTTTAGTTCTGAACACTCGAATCTGTTCAAACTTAGTTCAACGTCTACTTGGAGTGTCCTTGAGGTCTGATATTATTTTCAAGAGGGATACTCAATCCCTTCTATTTTTTAAAATTTATTAATTTATGTATTTGGAATTTTATGATAACTCTTCTGTTACTTTTATCCTGAACACTCGAATCGATCCAAACTCGGTCCAACGTCTACATGGAGAGTCCTTGAGGTCTGATATTATTTTCAAGAGGGATACTCTATCCCTTCTATTTTTTTTAAATTTATTAATTTATGTATTTAGATTTTTATGATAACTCTTCTGTAACTTTACTAGTTCTAAACACTCGAATCTGTTCAAACTTAGTTCAACGTCTACTTGGAGTGTCATTGAGGTCTGATATTATTTGCAAGAGGGATACTCAATTCCTTCTATTTTTTTTTAAATTTATTAATTCATGGATTTGGATTTTTATGATAACTCTTCTGTAACTTTAGTTACGAACACTCGAATCTGTTCAAACTTAGTTCAACGTCTACCTAGAATGTCATTGAGATCTAATATTATTTTCAAGAGGGATACTCAATCCCTTCTATTTTTTATTTATTTATTAATTCATAATAATAATAATAATAATAACCCCATCGCCGTATCTCTACGTTGACGTCGTGGTGGGGCTTGCGTGCTCCAATATACCCTAGGTCTGTATCGGTGAAGTTTGCTTTGCCGTAATATGCCTAGGGTGAGGGGCCAGACTAAGAGAGATACAATCCGCAGTGCAGTTTTGTGGCGAACTGTTGGGCATTAGCGACCCCACGGACCCGATCTCCCGGGAGAATTCTTGTTCTTCATCTCCGGCTTGCCTTTATTGGCCGGCCGTAGTGAACACTGACGAGGAACTGAGCTCCCACCTCTCTCTTGCCTTTATTGGCTGGCTTGAGTGGAGATTCGCAAGAGCAAACGTGCTCGGGAGAAGGATGTATAATCCAGTAAGGTGCTGGTAGGGATCTTGACCGTACTTCCGGGATTGTCCTGATAGCCGTGGTATACCTCTCCACTCCTCAAGCACCTCAGAATATGTTGCCCTCTTGTTGCTACGTCACTTCGTGCTAGCGGCCGTTTTTTGGGGGCCCATTTATTGAGTGTGCAAGTCACCCCCTGCCTTTTTTCGATGGATATTAATAACGTTGTTCAGGCAGGGGCCATAGTCTTAACATAGTTCCATGTTACCAGTCCACTTAAGACTCCAAAAACCATAGCCCTATTATCTTTGTTCTCCATATGTCGCAATAGTTTTTCAACAACCGGGGGTTGTCCTTGGGTGCACTAGCATAGCGCGTACAGGGATAATCGTCGGTTGGTATCATGTTCCATTATAATTATCTAAAGGGCCTCTGCGAGTTGGCTTCGGCTCCTCGTACGCCTTCCAAAGGTCCAGGACCTCAGGGTCCTGAGATAAATATTGAAAATGAAAATAATAATAATAATAATCTTTATTTGTTTAAAACGTTAGTACAAGATACACAAAAAATTGGTACATCAGTTGACTTATAAACTAAAATAAACAATATATCTCTGGCCCCCACACTAGGATAGCCTGTGTCGTGAGGTCCAGTCCCTTCCGTAGATTTACAAATTAATTAATAAATGCAGGTTTTGTGTATATTTTGCTATTATTATTCTTTGAATATAAAAGGTAAAAATAAACAAAGGAAAAAAAAGTTAGCTAATTTAAAAAAAAAAAAAAAAATTGAAGATGCGTTTATGTGTGTGTGTGTGTGTGGTGGTGTGATCGTGTGATTGTGTGTGTGTGATGGTGTATGTGTGTGATTGTTTTTTTTTTTTTTCTTTTTTATTAAGTTCGTATACCTACGCGTGATATCAAACAATAATATTTAAAAGTTTCTCGGTATGGGCATAGTCTTTGGGTATTAACCATTTGTGAATTAAGATTTTAAGGCGAAATAAAGTCAGGTTTATTATAGTTTTATTAGTCTTAAAGAATTTGTTATATAAATATGGACCCATAAAAGTAAAAGATTGACGAGCAAAAGCTGAGCGAGCTCTTGGTGTGTCCCATTTAAGAGTTCTGTAAGAGGTTCGAGCTGTGATCTTCGCAAGTTTATGAAAGCGAAGAAGCACCGAGGTAATGTAAAGCTGTCTCACGCTGAGGAGATCACATTCTGAATACAGTGTACTTGTAGGATAACGCCAGGGTTTTTTAAGCGCTACTTTTAAAATCGCTCTTTGAGCTCGTTCGAGTTTGAGAAGATGTGTTTTTTTAGAACCTCCCCATGCAATGATGCAATAACCTAAAATAGACTGACATAGACAGAAATATACAGCTCGAATAAGTCGCGGTTCAGCCACAGACCGAATTTTTTTAAATATATGTGTTAGCTTCCTTACACGTTTCGTAACTGCATCGATGTGTGATTTCCACGAGAGGTGCTCATCAATGATTACGCCCAAGTATTTTATGCAAGAAACTTGTTCAATAGCCGGGCATTGGCATTGAGATGAAGATGGTTGCTTGGCAGACTCACATGTGTGCAATTTGATGCATAGAGCTTGCTTAGGAGCAGACTTTTTGCTTATACTTAAGGCTACAAGTTTAGTTTTGCCTGTGTTGAGGGTTAATAAATTATTTTTCAGCCAGCTGGCAGTAGTTCTAAGGCCCTTCTGAGCCACATCAACAACCTCTGTCCAAGTCTTAGCATGAAAAATTATAGCCGTATCATCTGCAAAAGTAAAAAAATTAGCAAGTGACAGTTTAAGTGAACAGAGGTCGTTGATGTAGATCAAAAAGAGAGTGGGACCCAAAATACTGCCTTGAGGCACGCCATAAGCAATATCTACATAGCCACTAGTGTGTTCTCCTATTCGTACTCGCTGCTTCCGTTCGCTAAAGTAAGATTGGAACCATTGCAGCGGTAGACCTCTCACTCCCAACAGTTCTAACTTTTTTAGTAGTAAGGGTCGCGAAACAGTATCAAATGCTTTCGCCAGGTCCAGGAAGACACCGACACATTTTTGCCCTTCGTTAATTTTGTCAGTTACAAAATCAACAAGACCTGTGACGGCATCTTCCGTGGACCGGGCCGAGCGAAAACCATATTGGTTAGGAGCTAGAAGGTTATTTATCTCTAGATATTTAAGTAGTCTTACATTGACTACCTTTTCAATCACTTTTGACACCGTGCTCAAAAGTGAAATTGGTCTGTAGTTAGACGGCTCCAGCGAATCACCTGCCTTGAAAATAGGTATTACCTCTGCAATTTTAAGGTTATTCGGAACTATACCTGATGATAAACTAAAGTTACAAATATAAGTTAGGGGCATGGCAATCACATATTTGTTAAGCTTTAACATGTCATTACTGATGTTGTCGTGTCCTGTAGCTTGACTGGATTTTAGCGTACCTATGAGTTTGATAACTTCAATTTCATCTGTTGGTTGGAAAAACAGCGAATGGGCTGATTGATTTGAATTATAGGTAAGACTTCTATTGTTAACTAAATCAGCTTCTGTGGTTTCCAAATCATTCAAAATTGTCTCAGCCAAACGCTCTCCAACAGTACTGAAATATTTGTTAATTGTATTTAAAGATTCAAAGGTATCGGATTTTAATTTTAATAGTTGATCATTATTATTTTTACTTTTATTAAGATTACAAATAATTTTTAGAGAGCTCCATGTCTTTTTTAGGTTATTTTTATTTTCTGTCAGCAGGTTGCGTTCATATTTGTTTTTTTGTTCATGTAATAAGTTAACACATACATTCCTGTAAGTCTTATACTTGTTTTGTAGATCAGGATTGTTGGGATTTTTCCTAGCATCAATATGTAATTTGTCACGAATTCTAATAGATTTTAAGAGACCTGGAGTAATTCATTTTTTAACTATAACATTGGAGCTGCGGAAGTTTTGAGTTGATTTATTTTTTTCAATAAGATTATTCATTTCGGAGATAAAATATTGTGTGGCCTCCGTAACATTAGTTATATTATAAAGTTCCGACCAGTCAAAATTCTTTAAGTTCTCATGTAGACTTTCATAATTGATCTTAGTGAAGCTTATTTTAGGTTTATCAATCTGGGGATTTGAGCCAAGACTACATAGTACGCTACTATGATCGGTAACATCGGAATGACACACAATGGTTGTAGACGAGTGAGCGGATTTGATTAGACAATGGTCTAAGCAATTTTGTCCTCGTGTAGGTATATTATGCCCTGATACATAACCATAATGAGTCATTAAGCTTAGGTATTTTTCTGCACGGTTATCAATAGAGTTATCTTTTATATCAAGGTTGACGTCGCCTACCAATACGCAGTGTTGGCTCTTACAGTTCTCAATAACGTTTTCCAAAGAAATTAGAAAGTTGTTTATGTTTTGAAAAGATGGTGATCGATAGATCGCTATTATAGTATAAGTAGAAATATCCAAGCGTAGGCAGTTAGCATCATTAATGTCCGGTTCCGACACGCATATCTGTAAATTCTCCTTTGTGAAAATTACTATTCCGTCACATTTATTTAAATATTTAGTTGAGTAAGAACATTTATAACCGTTTAAGTTTAATCCATTAAAAGATTCATCCAGCCAACATTCCGTTAACACAATAACATCCGGTTTAAATTGTAGACGGTGTAAAAGTATGATTAAGTAATTAAAGTTTTTATTTATACTTCGTATGTTTTGCGAGAATATTGTAAATAGTTTCGCACTATCCCCAAGGTGTTGTTTACAAAAATCAGGATTGTCCAATTCCACTGACTTAGTTAGTCTCATACTATCAATATCGTCTAAAAGTTTACTTTTATCTAGCATAGTGATAGATAGAAAATATGAAGTGCATTATTACTCGATATGTCGGAATATTAAAATAAAAATAAGTAAAGTCTGTGGTATTCGTAAACCTGAGAAATCGATAAAATTGTAAGCGATTGATTTGTATACTTTGTATAGATCTCGCAAAGTTGTTAAATACATTGGAAGAAATATTTTTAATTAATGACACTGTAACATGATATATATAATTTGATATTGCGTAATTGTGTTTGCGCGTGGCTACATTTTGAATGCGTGTAAGTATAAAGTTTCGATTATAAGAGAAAGCATTAATAGTGATTGTTCTCAGATAAAGTGACTTGTGTTTTTGTGTATGTGATTGTGTATGTGTAAATGAATGGTAACAACGCATTTTTATGTTACAGTTAAGTTTAAATGCATTTAAAAGAATTAAAATTTTTATGAAATAGAAAATAAACAGTATTATGTTAATTAATATTAAACTGAGTCATTCTGACTTTCTCAAATTCTGTAACTGAGCTTCATTCCTGATTTGAATGTATTCTGAGCCATCCTTTTTTTTCAGATATACATTACCGTTCGATGTCCAGCAGTATTTAAAATTTTCTGATTTTGCAATGTCTCTTGCGAGAAAGTGTAGCCGTCTGGATTTAGCAGTAAGTGATTCTGATAGAAACAAGGTCGAATAGTTATTTTCAATTCCTAGGTTGAGAATCTTTAATTCCTTTGTTTTATTGTAATGTCTGGCGGTACTCAAGAATTTTGTCTTTAACTGAGTATTCGAAAATTCAGCAATAACAGTGGTCTTTAAAGGATCTTTCTTATTAGGCACACGGTAAACGTCACGTAAGTCGCCTGGGTGAAGAGTGATGTTTAAGCATTTCGAAAGCTCAGTGATATAGTTAAAAAGAATGTCTTTGTTTTCCATTTGGACACGAGGAATATATCTCAGTTCGATACTGGTTTTTTTAAGAGATTTCTCCAGAAATTCGCATTTTTCATCAATATTTGAGATATGGTTCATTATGTTCTTCCGCTGATCCTCCAATCCATCAATTTTTGATTGCATTGACTTCAATTGAAGAGACACTTCATCAAGAGAGTGTTCTATTTCCTGATTTGTGGTAAAAATTGACGAGTTTTGTGATTTTACTTCTTCAAGGTTCCTGTTCAGCAAATCAAACCTCTTATTTTGGGTGTCTTGGAAGTTAAGTAGCATTTCCTTTATCTCCATTTTAAACGCTGTAAGTTCATCATAACTCTTATCGGCGAGCTTACGACGTGTAGCTCTCGTTGTGATATGACCTGCGTCCTCCCCAGACTCAATATTTGAGTCTGATGCTGATAGTGTTTTACTGAGTGGTGGAGAATGTCGCATCATGTTTATTATTAGTACGAGTAATTATAATTGGCTTACTTGACAAGTTTATTCACTACGCTACGCTTTTCGTAGCAGCGTAGCCAGCACGCAAATTCCGTCTCGTTCAGTCGCTTGTATAGAAGGGAGATAGACGCAGGCGCCCGCGGCTGTAGCTCGGTGCTGCTACGACGACTGGGGCCAGCGGTGCAGGAGCGAGAGGGAAATTATAAGGTGCCTCTCGTTTACCCGAAGTGCGCACGGGGCAGGGGCGATATCAGCGGTAGTGATGGAACGAGAGGGCAATTATGAGGTGCCTCTCCTTTACTCGAGGTGTGCGCGGGGCAGGGGCGACCGTAATATTGTAAAAAAATTTAAATACTGTTTTGCAAAAATATTTAAGCAATAGGGATGTCACTGTTCTACCAATTACGTACTAAAGTCGCGTGAGCCGAAGAGGTATTTTTTAAACAAAAACTAAAAGCACGTCTGCTAGCAATGAGTAGTTGGACGGAAGGGATTTTCATGAATTTTGACTTTTCAAGGGGCAAATTCATGAATTTTGACTTTTATCATAACTCTTCTGTAACTTTAGTCTGAACACTCGAATCTGTTCAAACAAAGTTCAACGTCTACTAAGAATGTCATTGAGGTCTGATATTACTTTCAAGAGGGATACTCAATCCCTTCTATTTTTTTAAATTTATTAATTTATGTATTTGGATTTTTATGATAACTCTTCTGTAACTTTAGTTCTGAACACTCGAATCTGTTCAAACTTAGTTCAACGTCTACTTGAAGTGTCCTTGAGGTCTGATATTATTTGCAAGAGGGATACTCAATTCCTTCTATTTTTTTTTAAATTTATTAATTCATGAATTTGGATTTTTATGATAACTCTTCTTTAACTTTAGTTCTGAACACTCGAATCTGTTCAAACTTAGTTCAACGTCTACTTGGAGTGTCCTTGAGGTCTGATATTATTTGCAAGAGGGATACTCAATTCCTTCTATTTTTTTTTTAATTTATTATTTCATGAATTTGGATTTTTATGATAACTCTTCTGTAACTGTAGTTACGAAGACTCGAATCTGTTCAAACTTAGTTCAACGTCTACTTGGAGTGTCCTTAAAGTCTGATATTACTTTCAAGAGGGATACTCAACTCCTTCTATTTTTTTATAATTTATTATATTACGAATTTTGACTTTTATCATAACTCTTCTGTAACTTTAGTTCTGAACACTCGAATCTGTTCAAACTTAGTTCAACGTCTACTTGGAGTGTTCTTGAGGTCTGATATTATTTTCAAGAGGGATACTTAATCCCTTCTATTTTTTTATAATTTATTATATTACGAATTTTGACTTTTATCATAACTCTTCTGTAACTTTAGTTCTGAACACTCGAATCTGTTCAAACTTAGTTCAACGTCTACTTGGAGTGTCCTTGAGGTCTGATATTATTTTCAAGAGGGATACTTAATCCCTTCTATTTTTTTATAATTTATTATATTACGAATTTTGACTTTTATCATAACTCTTCTGTAACTTTAGTTCTGAACACTCGAATCGGTTCAAACTTAGATCAACGTCTACTAAGAATGTCATTGAGGTCTGATATTACCTTCAAGAGGGATACTCAATCCCATCTATTTTTTTAAATTTATTAATTTATGTATTTGGAATTTTATGATAACTCTTCTGTTACTTTTATCCTGAACATTCGAATCGATCCAAACTAGGTCCAACGTCTACTTGGAGTGTCCTTAAGGTCTGATATTATTTTTAAGAGGGATACTCAGTTCCTTCTATTTTTTAAAAATGTATAATTTATGAATTTGGAATTTTATGATAACTCTTCTGTAACTTTAGTTCTGAACACTCGAATCTGTTCAAACTTAGATCAACGTCTACTTGGAGTATCCTTGAGGTCTGATATTACTTTCAAGAGGGATACTCAACTCCTTCTATTTTTTTTTTTAATTTATTAATTCATGAATTTGGATTTTTATCATAAGTCTTCTGTAACTTTAGTCCTGAACACTCGAATCGGTTCAAACTTAATTCAACGTCTACTAAGAATGTTCTTGAGGTCTGATATTATTTTCAAGAGGGATACTTAATCCCTTCTATTTTTTTATAATTTATTATATTACGAATTTTGACTTTTATCATAACTCTTCTGTAACTTTAGTTCTGAACACTCGAATCTGTTCAAACTTAGTTCAACGTCTACTTGGAGTGTCCTTGAGGTCTGATATTATTTTCAAGAGCGATACTTAATCCCTTCTATTTTTTTATAATTTATTATATTACGAATTTTGGCTTTTATCATAAGTCTTCTGTAACTTTAGTCCTGAACACTCGAATCGGTTCAAACTTAATTCAACGTCTACTAAGAATGTCATTGAGGTCTGATATTATTTTCAAGAGGGATACTCAATCCCTTCTATTTTTTTTTTAATTTATCAATTTATGAATTTGGATTTTTATGATAACTCTTCTGTTACTTTTATCCTGAACACTCGAATCGATCCAAACTCGGTCTAACGTCTACTTACAGGGTCATTAAGGTCTGATATAATTTTCAAGAGGGATACTCTATCCCTTCTATTTTTTTATAATTTATTATGTTACGAATTTTGGCTTTTATCATAAGTCTTCTGTAACTTTAGTCCTGAACACTCGAATCGGGTCAAACTTAATTCAACGTCTACGAAGAATGTCATTGAGGTCTGATATTATTTTCAAGAGGGATACTCAATTCCTTCTATTTTTTAAAATTTATTAATTTATGTATTTGGAATTTTATGATAACTCTTCTGTTACTTTTATCCTGAACACTCGAATCGATCCAAACTCGGTCCAACGTCTACTTTGTGTGTCCTTGAGGTCTGATATTATTTGCAAGAGGGATACTCAATTCCTTCAATTTTTTTAAAATTTATTAATTCATAAATTTGGATTTTTATGATAACTCTTCTGTAACTTTAGTTCTGAACACTCGAATCTGTTCAAACTTAGTTCAACGTCTACTTGGAGTGTCCTTGAGGTCTGATATTATTTGCAAGAGGGATACTCAATTCCTTCTATTTTTTTTAAATTTATTAATTCATGGATTTGGATTTTTATGATAACTCTTCTGTAACTTTAGTCTGAACACTCGAATCTGTTCAAACTAAGTTCAACGTCTACTAAGAATGTCATTGAGGTCTGATATTACTTTCAAGAAGGATACTCAATCCCTTCTATTTTTTTAAATTTATTAATTTATGTATTTGGAATTTTATGATAACTCTTCTGTTACTTTTATCCTGAACACTCGAATCGATCCAAACTCGGTCCAACGTCTACTTGGAGTGTCCTTGAGGTCTGATATTATTTGCAAGAGGGATACTCAATTCATTAAATTTTTTTAAAATTTATTAATTTATGTATTTGGAATTTTATGATAACTCTTCTGTTACTTTTATCCTGAACACTCGAATCGATCCAAACTCGGTCCAACGTCTACTTTGTGTGTCCTTGAGGTCTGATATTATTTGCAAGAGGGATACTCAATTCCTTCAATTTTTTTAAAATTTATTAATTCATAAATTTGGATTTTTATGATAACTCTTCTGTAACTTTAGTTCTGAACACTCGAATCTGTTCAAACTTAGTTCAACGTCTACTTGGAGTGTCCTTGAGGTCTGATATTATTTGCAAGAGGGATACTCAATTCCTTCTATTTTTTTTAAATTTATTAATTCATGGATTTGGATTTTTATGATAACTCTTCTGTAACTTTAGTCTGAACACTCGAATCTGTTCAAACTAAGTTCAACGTCTACTAAGAATGTCATTGAGGTCTGATATTACTTTCAAGAAGGATACTCAATCCCTTCTATTTTTTTAAATTTATTAATTTATGTATTTGGAATTTTATGATAACTCTTCTGTTACTTTTATCCTGAACACTCGAATCGATCCAAACTCGGTCCAACGTCTACTTGGAGTGTCCTTGAGGTCTGATATTATTTGCAAGAGGGATACTCAATTCATTAAATTTTTTTAAAATTTATTAATTCATAAATTTGGATTTTTATGATAACTCTTCTGTAACTTTAGTCCTGAACACTCAAATCGGGTCAAACTTAATTCAACGTCTACGAAGAATGTCATTGAGGTCTGATATTATTTTCAAGAGGGATACTCAATCCCTTCTATTTTTTTTTTAATTTATTAAATTATGAATTTGGAATTTTATGATAACTCTTCTGTAACTTTAGTTCTGAACACTCGAATCTGTTCAAATGTAGTTCAACGTCTACTTGGAGTGTCCTTGAGGTCTGATATTATTTTCAAGAGGGATACTCAATCCCTTCTATTTTTATTAAATTTATTAATTCATAAATTTGGATTTTTATGATAACTCTTCTGTAACTTTAGTTCTGAACACTCGAATCTGTTCAAACTTAGTTCAACGTCTACTTGAAGTGTCCTTGACGTCTGATATTATTTTCAAGAGGGATACTTAATCCCTTCTATTTTTTTATAATTTATTATATTACGAATTTTGACTTTTGTGATAACTCTTCTGTAACTTTAGTTACGAACACTCGAATCTGTTCAAACTTAGTTCAACGTCTACTTAGAATGTCATTGAGGTCTGATATTATTTTCAAGAGGGATACTCAACCCCTTCTATTTTTTTAAATTTATTAATTTATGAATTTGGAATTTTATGATAACTCTTCTGTAACTTTAGTTCTGAATACTCGAATCTGTTCAAACTTAGTTCAACATCTACTTGGAGTATCCTTGAGGTCTGATATTATTTGCAAGAGGGATACTCAATTCCTTCTAATTTTAAAAATTTATAATTTATGAATTTGGAATTTTATGATAACTCTTCTGTAACTTTAGTTCTGAACACTCGAATCTGTTCAAATGTAGTTCAACGTCTACTTGGAGTGTCCTTGAGGTCTGATATTATTTTCAAGAGGGATACTCAATCCCTTCTATTTTTTTAATAATTTATTATATTACGAATTTTGACTTTTATCATAACTCTTCTGTAACTTTAGTTCTGAACACTTGAATCTGTTCAAACTTAGTTCAACGTCTACTAAGAATGTCATTGAGGTCTGATATTATTTTCAAGAGGAATACTCAATCCCTTCTATTTTTTTTAAATTTATTAATTCATGAATTTTGACTTTTATCATAACTCTTCTGTAACTGTAATTATAAAAAAATAGAAGGGATTGAGTATCCCTCTTGAAAATAATATCAGATCTCAATGACATTCTAAGTAGACGTTGAACTAAGTTTTAATAGATTCGAGTGTTCAGAACTAAAGTTACAGAAGATTTATTATAAAAATCCAAATTCATAAATTAATAAATTAAAAAAAAAATTAAGGGATTGAGTATCCCTCTTGCAAATAATATCAGAGCTCAATGACCCTTTAAGTAGACGTTGAACTAAGTTTGAACCGATTCGAGTGTTCAGAACTAAAGTTACAGAAGAGTTATGATAAAAGTCAAAATTCGTAAAATAATAAATTATAAAAAAATAGAAGGGGTTGAGTATCCCTCTTGAAAACAATATCAGAGCTCAATAACACTCTAAGTAGACGTTGGACCGAGTTTGGATCGATTCGAGTGTTCAAGACTAAAGTTACAGAAGAGTTATCATAAAAATACAAATTCATAAATTAATAAATTAAAAAAAAAATAGAAGGAATTGTGTATCCCTCTTGAAAATAATATCAGACCTCAAGGACACTCCAAGTAGACGTTGAACTAAGTTTGAACAGATTCGAGTGTTCAGAACTAAAGTTACAGAAGAGTTATGATAAAAGTCAAAATTCGTAAAATAATAAATTATAAAAAAATAGAAAGGGGTTGAGTATCCCTCTTGAAAATAATATCAGACTTTAAGGACACTCCAAGTAGACGTTGAACTAAGTTTGAACCGATTCGAGTGTTCAGAACTAAAGTTACAGAAGAGTTATGATAAAAGTCAAAATTCTTAGATTAATAATTTAAAAAAAAATAGAAGGAATTGAGTATCCCTCTTGAAAATAATATCAGACCTTAAAAATACTCCAAGTAGACGTTCAACCAAGTTTGAACCGATTCGAGTTTTCAGAACTAAAGTTACAGAAGAGTTATGATAAAAGTCAAAATTCTTAACATAATAAATTATAAAAAAATAGAAGGGATTGAGTATCCCTCTTGAAAAAAATATCAGACTTTAAGGACACTCCAAGTAGACGTTGAACTTAGTTTGAATCGATTCGAGTGTTCAGAACTAAAGTTACAGAAGAGTTATGATAAAAGTCAAAATTCGTAAAATAATAAATTATAAAAAAATAGAAGAGGTTGAGTATCCCTCTTGAAAACAATATCAGAGCTCAATAACACTCTAATTAGACGTTGGACCGAGTTTGGATCGATTCGAGTGTTCAAGACTAAAGTTACAGAAGAGTTATCATAAAAATACAAATTCATAAATTAATAAATTAAAAAAAAAATTGAAGGAATTGTGTATCCCTCTTGAAAATAATATCAGACCTCAAGGACAGTCTAAGTAGACGTTGAACTAAGTTTGAACAGATTCGAGTGTTCAGAACTAAAGTTACAGAAGAGTTATGATAAAAGTCAAAATTCGTAAAATAATAAATTATAAAAAAATAGAACGGGTTGAGTATCCCTCTTGAAAACAATATCAGAGCTCAATAACACTCTAAGTAGACGTTGGACCGAATTTGGATCGATTCGAGTGTTCAAGACTAAAGTTACAGAAGAGTTATGATAAAAGTCAAAATTCGTAAAATAATAAATTATAAAAAAATAGAAGGGGTTGAGTATCCCTCTTGAAAACAATATCAGAGCTCAATAACACTCTAAGTAGACGTTGGACCGAGTTTGGATCGATTCGAGTGTTCAAGACTAAAGTTACAGAAGAGTTATCATAAAAATACAAATTCATAAATTAATAAATTAAAAAAAAAATAGAAGGAATTGTGTATCCCTCTTGAAAATAATATCAGACCTCAAGGACACTCCAAGTAGACGTTGAACTAAGTTTGAACCGATTCGAGTGTTCAGAACTAAAGTTACAGAAGAGTTATGATAAAAGTCAAAATTCGTAAAATAATAAATTATAAAAAAATAGAAGGGGTTGAGTATCCCTCTTGAAAATAATATCAGACTTTAAGGACACTCCAAGTAGACGTTGAACTAAGTTTGAACCGATTCGAGTGTTCAGAACTAAAGTTACAGAAGAGTTATGATAAAAGTCAAAATTCTTAGATTAATAATTTAAAAAAAAATAGAAGGAATTGAGTATCCCTCTTGAAAATAATATCAGACCTTAAAAATACTCCAAGTAGACGTTCAACCAAGTTTGAACCGATTCGAGTTTTCAGAACTAAAGTTACAGAAGAGTTATGATAAAAGTCAAAATTCTTAACATAATAAATTATAAAAAAATAGAAGGGATTGAGTATCCCTCTTGAAAAAAATATCAGACTTTAAAGACACTCCACGTAGACGTTGAACTTAGTTTGAATCGATTCGAGTGTTCAGAACTAAAGTTACAGAAGAGTTATGATAAAAGTCAAAATTCGTAAAATAATAAATTATAAAAAAATAGAAGAGGTTGAGTATCCCTCTTGAAAACAATATCAGAGCTCAATAACACTCTAATTAGACGTTGGACCGAGTTTGGATCGATTCGAGTGTTCAAGACTAAAGTTACAGAAGAGTTATCATAAAAATACAAATTCATAAATTAATAAATTAAAAAAAAAATTGAAGGAATTGTGTATCCCTCTTGAAAATAATATCAGACCTCAAGGACAGTCTAAGTAGACGTTGAACTAAGTTTGAACAGATTCGAGTGTTCAGAACTAAAGTTACAGAAGAGTTATGATAAAAGTCAAAATTCGTAAAATAATAAATTATAAAAAAATAGAAGAGGTTGAGTATCCCTCTTGAAAACAATATCGGAGCTCAATAACACTCTAATTAGACGTTGGACCGAGTTTGGATCGATTCGAGTGTTCAAGACTAAAGTTACAGAAGAGTTATCATAAAAATACAAATTCATAAATTAATAAATTAAAAAAAAATAGAAGGAATTGTGTATCCCTCTTGAAAATAATATCAGACCTCAAGGACACTCCAAGTAGACGTTGAACTAAGTTTGAACAGATTCGAGTGTTCAGAACTAAAGTTACAGAAGAGTTATGATAAAAGTCAAAATTCGTAAAATAATAAATTATAAAAAAATAGAAGGGGTTGAGTATCCCTCTTGAAAATAATATCAGACCTTAAAGACACTCCAAGTAGACGTTCAACTAAGTTTGAACCGATTCGAGTGTTCAGAACTAAAGTTACAGAAGAGTTATGATAAAAGTCAAAATTCTTAACATATTAAATTATAAAAAAATAGAAGGGATTGAGTACCCCTCTTGAAAATAATATCAGAGCTCAATGACACTCCAAGTAGACGTTGAACTAAGTTTGAACCGATTCGAGTGTTCAGAACTAAAGTTACAGAAGAGTTATGATAAAAGTCAAAATTCTTAACATAATAAATTATAAAAAAATAGAAGGGGTTGAGTATCCCTCTTGAAAATAATATCAGACTTTAAGGACACTCCAAGTAGACGTTGAACTAAGTTTGAACCGATTCGAGTGTTCAGAACTAAAGTTACAGAAGAGTTATGATAAAAGTCAAAATTCTTAACATAATAAATTATAAAAAAATAGAAGGGATTGAGTACCCCTCTTGAAAATAATATCAGAGCTCAATGACACTCCAAGTAGACGTTGAACTAAGTTTGAACCGATTCGAGTGTTCAGAACTAAAGTTACAGAAGAGTTATGATAAAAGTCAAAATTCTTAACATAATAAATTATAAAAAAATAGAAGGGGTTGAGTATCCCTCTTGAAAATAATATCAGACTTTAAGGACACTCCAAGTAGACGTTGAACTTAGTTTGAACCGATTCGAGTGTTCAGAACTAAAGTTACAGAAGAGTTATGATAAAAGTCAAAATTCGTAAAATAATAAATTATAAAAAAATAGAAGGGGTTGAGTATCCCTCTTTAAAATAATATCAGACCTCAAAAACACTCAAAGTAGACGTTGAACTAAGTTTGAACAGATTCGAGTGTTCAGAACTAAAGTTACAGAAGAGTTATTATAAAAATCCAAATTCATAAATTAATAAATTAAAAAAAAAATTAAGGGATTAAGTATCACTCTTGAAAATAATATCAGAGCTCAATGACGCTCTATGTGGACGTTGGACCGAGTTTGGACAGATTCCAGTATTTAGAATCGAAGTTAAAATATTCGATTTAAAATTCCAGTACAAAATTTTTAAGTTAGAATTTTATTAAAGTGTAATCTGTGTAATCTTTCTTCTCATCTTCGTAAATTTATCAATTTTAGATGACTTTTACTTTATAAATATTTTGTTGCCTAGGGCCCTTTTCACAAGATCCGTCCCTGGCGGCCGCTAGCTGCTAGCTGCTAGTTTCAGTTTCGTTAAAAAATCCTATACATGATATAATTCAACAACGTGAATCGATTGAACTGGCATCTTCAGAAAACGTGTTCTTTTCTACAACCCATGTGAACCCTGGTCGTTTCTTTCAATCAACCCCCACAATAAATTAAACCGTCACTGCTTTTTTATATAAATCCTTTAAACGGTAAACAGAGCACCAATTCCATTTTGTGTTTCACGAACAAAAAGTTAATTAAAACGTTAAGCCGTTTCCACAGCTTGATAGTGTTTTCATTGTTTACAGAAATAACCGTGACGTACTAATTAATGCTCATGTAGTTAAAACTGCTAATTAATTAAGGCAACTGTTAAAGTTGTGACTTATGCGTAGCAGTTAAGTTTTTATTCGGAGTTGTCAGCAGTAATGAGACTAGGTTAATGGAGAATTGTATGGTTTGACATAAAAGTGTTATAGACTTTCATAGTAGGTATGAATGTTGATTATGATCTCACGTTTTCTCTGATCTCATCGATCAATATTATTCACTTGGCTCTCTTTTGTATTTGTGCGTTTCTCCTTCTATTGCTAAGGTTTGCTTGCAAGTTTGTACTCAGTCTACGTTAAAACCACTGAAGGCAATACCTGAGTTCACTCTAGTCTTTTACATTAATATTTCACATTAGTATTTTACACTAGTACTTTATACAAGTATTTCACACTAGTATTTTACACAAATATTTCACCCTAGTACTTTACAGTAGTATTAGTATACTGTTATTAACTGAACTGTGGAGCCGTAGCCGCTAAGTGTCCGTCGACCAATGTCTGTCTATGGGAGGACCGCTGCGGTCCCCTGAGTATCTACCTTATATTTTGACGTAAAAATGCTTATTAAACCTGTATATATCTAAACCTACCTGTATATAGTAAATATATCTGTCTAGTTTACTCTGTGTAAGTTTGAAAGACACAGGTACAGGTACAGGATACAGGTTTAATTTTAATAAGCATTTTTACGACAAAATATAAAGCAGAGACTCATGGGACCGCAGCGGTCCAGTCCACAGACATTCATTGATAGTTCAGTTCAATTGATTAGACTACAAAAGTTCAAGATTTCCTTTTGTTGATTTTTAAGTACATAGCTTATACAATCATACAGTATACTCAAAAATCTCTCTATCTCCCTTCCTCTCGTAAAAGATTAAAGAGAACACCGCTGCTTTAAAAATAAATCATAAAATAAAGCATTCAACTGTTCAGCTCCATAAAAATGCGAAACCTCAGCAAACAGTGTAAAACATAGCATTAAAACTTAGTGAGTGTTCAGACGGTTCCAAAAGAGACGTTACTTTAAAGACGGCTGCCCCAAATGCCCCAGGGAGCCCTTTTACGATAACAATGTTGTTACATCATATCTTATACAACCCTAATTGGATCTCCAAGGCATTTTCACTTACAAGAAACGTTCTGGTGAACTAACTGAATAAAGTAAATTTGTGTTAAGCAAAATACTTATAAATAGGGAATTTTATAGGAAGCAGGACTAGTTTATTAAGGAACAGATTATTGAATTAAGATACTTCAATATTCTGTTACATTTTAATATTCGTCTATCCAGTATACTTCTACTACAGGTCAGTAAGTTTATTTTGCAAATAGGTAAATAGGTAGGTACAGTACACGGTGATAAAACAATAAAAAGGTCACAAATGAAAAAGAAAGAAAGTTACACATTTAATAGATCACACAATGTATATAGATTACTACACAATACTAATTGTAATTTTTTTTCTCAGTTAGGTATTTGCTAACTGTATAATAATAAGCTTTGTCCACTAAAAATTTCGAAGCCAGTCACATGAAATAGGTACTTCTGATACGTTACGTTTCAGATATTCGGGGTTGTTTTTTGAGTAGAGCACTAAAAATGACTGCTTTTCGTCTCATAGGTTACTTAGGCTTTGGTATTCTTAACATAATTAAGATGATTTCATTTTTTTTTCCGCACTTACTGAAAGGAGAAAATTGGGCCAACTATCAGCACAACTCGACAAGAATATCCATTCAAATGAAAAATATACACAGACGCGCAATTTTTGCGTGATTATTTTTCCAACCGGTTCCCCTATTGTCATAAAAAGCTCTGGTAAAATAAAATATTTCACCACTTTTTAATGAATCGACATTTTTAAAAAACATTTGATTCATGGTAGAACTCAAAAGGATGTCTTTGGTCTGAAAATCAATTGTATAAAAATCAATTAAAGGCATTATAAATTAGACTTTGACAGAAGGTGCGGCGTTGGTAAGCCTCCCAGAAGGTGAGCCTATGTCCTGGTAAAGATTGGCAGAAATCCTATGGATGCGAGCATAGTTGCATACAGAAGGGGTGCTAGCGGGTTGTGCCCATCACAGGATGACCCAAATTCTTTGCCCTGTATGCCAAAATAATGATAACTTTACACAAAAATCAGGTATATCCCCCCTAACCCCCTAAAAATAACCCTAGATACGTCAATGGATGCAAGAATCACAGGACCTATGGGCGTCTTTCACCAGAAATTATTATTATGGAAAAGAAAGAAAGAAAGAAATGACATTTATTTAGGAGACAGACACACACAATGAAGAAACAACATATACAGATGATAGAAACTTAACTTATCATGGATGGGTTTGCTTATAGTGATGTTAATCGAGAGAGGCATTTTTAAAACTAAAAAATATAACTTAGTTTCCCTCGAACCAGTATTTACGATAGCGAGTATGTTTATTTTGTCTATGGCTTATGTACCTATGTCTAGTACAGTACGGTAATATTAATCAATCTAGTTTATTATCAGGTCAATGTTAGCTGTTAAAGCTTTGGCAGATGTGGACCAGTTTTACGCGTCCGTTGTATAATTATTTATGCAATGTTTGCATTTATGCTTACATTAGCAGCGGCTTCGCCTGCGTGAAAGTAGAAAATGGTCTCAAGGGAACATTCCCCGGGATTTCAATGTGCTATTCCAGAATATGGTCTACCCGTGTGCTAGAATTTATCCAAATCTGTTTAACCGTTGGAGCTTGTAGCAGTCACAAACATACACACTCGCCAACACTCACAAAAATTTGGGACCAAGAATTGGCTTAGAATCATGGGTTGGCTTCCGAAAGGGAATCCCAGGAATCCTGCCCCCCTAGCCAAGTTGCAAACGATAAACGTGAACGCTTAGTAATCTCCAATAGATTTTCAACTTTATACCTAAGAGCATAAAGTTGAAAATCTATTAAAGACTACTGAGCGTTAGCGACCGGAACGAACGAAAACACTATGTAATCTTCAATAGATTTTCAACTTTATATCTAATAACATAAAGTTGAAAATCTATTGGAGATTACTAAGCGTTCACGTTTATCGTTTGCAACTTGGCTAGGGGGGCTGGAACGCAAGGCAAAGAAAGAAAGAAAAACGTTTATTCGTATCTCATACTCAGTAGAATTAAAAATAGGTATGAAAAAAAAAAACATTAAAATCTGTGCAAGGCCAAAACGGCACCTAACTCAGCATAATTATGCTGCGAAATTTAAAACGATAAATAACGCAGCGCTGGTATTTTGTACGTTAGGTTAGGTCAAAAAAAGAAGATAGTTGTGGTTTTAGTCAGTACAAATCTGACACGCCCTCTTGCTCCGCCCTAGGCGGGAGAAGCATTGGATGATGTCCCAAATAAAAAAATAAAACACTCACAAAGATTCGCTTTTATAATAATGTGTGATTAATTAGCTATATTTGAATAAACCTACGTATGCCCGGAGCGTGTTTCAACACAACAGCACTTGAAAAAAAATAATGAATCAACACATTAAAAAAATGTAAAAAATAGCTGAAAGCGTTTATTCTCATTCTAATTGCAAATAACTATCTATATTGTTACGTAACACCGTCGCCGTAGCGAACCTATACAATATTTATTAAAGTATTGTCCCAAAAACCCAATAATCGGGCAAACTTGACCCGGCTCAGCGGAATGGGAACACTGATCGTATTAACATTGTTGCTTGTATTCTTATTTTTATAAAACTATCTAATATTTACGAAGGTTTAGGAGATTTTAACGTTAGAATTCCGATTTTTCCTATATAGGGAAATAAATATGAGAGCTTTGAACTTTTTCTAAGAAAAGTGGATTTAGACGACGCGCCCTTTTGATTACCTATAAGTTAGACCCAGCACAGCTTCATTAACATGTGATTTAACTATTTTCTATAGAACCCGTGACTTTTCTGTAGAATTTTTACCTATGGAAAATAATGTTGTTTTAAAATTTTTAATGTTGTTTTAAAGCTGTAACTTAATTTTTGAAATTCTCTTTTATTATGCAAGTCCTAAATCGGAAGTTCTCTATCTTCCTAAATCTGAAAGATGAAACGTTAAATATTTTATTTTATCATTCCTGATTATTTAGAGGTATAAATAATCAAAAAAATATTATTTATACTAATAAGCAAAATTTTATACACAGTTTTATAAAAATAAGAATACAAGCAACAATCTTGTATCTCCTAAACCTTCGTAAATATTAGACATATTTACGAAGGTTTAGGAGATTTTAACGTTAGTATTCCGACTTTTCCTATTAGGGCAATAAATATGAGGGCTGACTTTAAATCTTACAACGAGTCTTATGTTACTTAGGATGTCCTATTTAATCGTAGGAACGCAACCTTAAAGCATTTTTTATTACATTTTGTTATATAATAGTAGTCTTAACATAACATCTGCCAAACTACATAACAGGTTGTCTGTCTCATGAATTTCACAAGAAAATCATACAACATAAAATGCATTACAATGCAATAGTATCTATCCGTCAATTTTCAGTCCACCCCGAAAACCCATCAAAATTTAGGCTAAAACTACAACACTCATGTTAGGCTCTCTTAGTTGAATATGCGTGACAATGTATATATGTTCACTACAAAATATTTTAGCTTCATATTTTTTTATATAGCAGAAAAATCGTAAATGTTTTCCAGCATTAATTTCAAAGAAACTACTGCAGACACATAATCATTTTTAAACTTCCCTTTCATATTCTCGCAATTTATTAACGTTTCTATCTTCATTTAGACTTAACGAGTACCTATAATACCTATTGCATTTTTTCCCAGTTGCTAATCTAACTAAGTAGTGGGTGTATCTCGTAAATTGTCTTCGTAATTTACCATTCTGTTTATATCAACTAAGCTAGAAATAATGGTATGAATAATCTTGTGGAGTTCATCAATTAGTATTTAAATGGCTACTAGGGCTTAAGCAATTTCGCTTTCTTTTTATTTTTATAGTCCATGCTGCCATTTTCTACTTTAGTTATGAATATCCTTATGGCAAAATTTAATCATTTTATTTTTATAAAAAGGATCTCCTTTGACCATTCTCTCACTCGATCATCTTCCTGCCCCCGTCCCATGTTATTTGGGGTCGGCACAACTCGTTTTTTTCTTCCATTCTGTCCTGTCACCCGTCACGCTATCACTAACTTTTCCTTTTCTTTCATATCACTCCTTACATAATCCATGTGTCTTTTCTTTGGCCTCCCTCTCCATCCACCCGATGGTAATTGAATTTTTTTTTATATACCTATGTCTAAACTTGGCAGTTTACCATCTATCATAGTTAACTTACGACTAAAAACTAGACCCCACGCAACACAAATAACCATCTTACATCCAATACACCTTTCAAATAAAATTTCCGGACGCATTTTCTTACCTGAACGGGCATATAAAGGCTAGACTACATAAACGTTGGAACATTTATGACGTCATCAATTCCAGTGGTCTAATAGCTGGCGAACGTTTTACATTTCAGGTTTATACTCCCTAACTTTCATTTGAAAGGTTTTACAGCCTCGTCATGTCATTTGTCTAGACACAGCCTTGGAAAATTTGAACTTGGAATAATGTTTTTTTTTAAAGGGTAAAATTGATCATGGATATGGCCTTTAGGGAAGTGATTTATATTATAAAATTTTGAAACGTCGATTTTCTAATGTCGTTATGGACTAAAGTAAAATAGAGTTCGAAAAATACCTAACTTGAAATTCTTAGTTCAGAAATCGGAAGTTATCACAAGTGTCCTTATTTTCTTAAATCAAATTAACACTAAATATGTTGAAATACTTTTCTATTTTTTTTTTTGCTTATTCTGCTTGAATCAAGTTGACCTCTGATACTCTTAATTTCATAACTAATAAATTTCTTGCCGATATATTTCAATTTATACTTTCAACACTCATTGTGTCCCAGCCAAACCAATTTCCGTTATATTAAATTCAATCATATCAAAGACAACTCCTTCATAATACTGTTTTTATACCTATAACATTATCCTTTAATTATAAAAATTCTGTAGGCACTTGCTTCCTACCTTCCATCATTTGAGCCTGGTATTGTATCGCAGAAGCGTCTCCTACCATTACCATTCGCATCACGTTCACAATTTCTGTGCAAACTTTTGTCTGAATGTGCTCTTATTGCCAGTAATTTGACAAGCAAGCCTTAAGTGAAAATACCACTGAATAACATGGGCGTTTTAACAAGAGGTCGGTTCAAGAAAAATTGGGACCTTTTGGTTACAAATAAAAGGGCGGAAGAATTGAGAAAAGGACCAGAAGTAACAAAATATCAACAATTTAAGATAGAAGATTACGAGAGATTATATCAAAAGACAATTATTTAAAGTAGGTTTTATTAAAATGGACTAGAATTTCTTTAATTTGCGCTTTGGCATTACGTCGTCAATTAGCGTAAATGGCTAGAACTAACGCTAATTGTATTATGGAATTCTCCTTTTAACTTGTTAAATTGATAGTTAATATCTTATCAATACTTACATCGTGATGTTTACTAAATTACAATATTGGCAAAGCTTTTTGGTGCACTTAAAAATGTATCTATAATAAAAATAATTTTATTTAAAAAAGACAACACGGTCCATTTTGTTAGTAAATAAAATACCTTATAATTATTGTTAGTAATACATAAACAAGGATACATAAATACGAGTAAAAACATACAGTGAAGTAGATGTCTGAGGTAAGATGTGCAGAGAACAATATCAATAGAGCAAGGAGTAAACTAGGTATCTGACTATTCTCTATACATAGTGCCTCATAAAAGGGGAGTAAGAAAACCTTTTACCCATAGACTACAGTTCGACCTTTAAAACAAAAGAATCCAAAAACAATAAATCTAAAAGCACCCAGTACCTGCTACCAAATAAAAACGCGTTCCAAACTTCATTGGGAGTGCGTCTAAGTGGGCTGGGTATGTGCTGAAGGCGCTGACGTCACAAGTCAATGGGCGGGCGGCGCGGTGGCGCGGCGCCAGACGACCCCTCCTCCCGAGCCCTCTTCTGCCCCTTTAGCCCTCGGTTCACAATAATGCATTGTCGGCGTCGTACTCCATACTACTTTTGAGACACTTTACGCCATAGTATCCGACCTCTGAGAAGCGCTTGACCCACGACTTTCTATTGAGTTTAAGTTTTCTAAAAATAAGTACGTCACAACCTGCCTTGTTAATACATAGTAGATACTACCCTGCTGCAGGTAAAGGCCTCTTCTCAAACGGAGAAAGCACGACCAATAATCACCCTTCTTGCTCATGATGATTAAGTTCAAGTTTCCTCACGATGTTTTCATCCACCGATGTCAATTATGTCCAAGATCACAAAGAGTCACAACGATACTTGCCCTGCTTTACTCATAGTTGACAAGGCGCGCCACGACCTCTCCCCTCTTTATGCAGCCATGCGTCGTATTTTCCAATGGGTTTCCATCACCTATGTCATCTCTTTTTATGGATGTCATTCGATTTCAAACGTAGGTTCATAAACGTTGAATTTCGCTACGAGGTGATTAAAAAGGGCACAACTAACATTTTTTTACGAAACTGTGTGAAAAAAAAACGTTGTTTTTTTAGTTGTGCCCTTTTTAATTACGACGGCAGGATTAACGTCTGTTGTCCAGCTGCTGCCGACGGCATGCGGCATCGCCCTAGTAATAGTAGAAAATTACCCCAAGGAAACATATTACCGGGATTAAAGTATCCTGTGAGTTATTCCAAGACATTGTCTACTCGTGTACCGAAATCATCGAAATTTCGTCTTATTAGTGACCCGCTCTAACTTCGCACGGGTGCAAATTATAGACTCGAAACTTCCCCGTTTATTGGTATTTCTATTATTGGAAACCGCACCAAAATCGACTTTGTATGCGAACAGGCTGTTTATATTTGGCCCTTATAGGATAACTTTGTTGTCCGTCTGTCTGTCTGTCAAGACCCTTTATCTCGGAAACTCGTAGAGATATCGAGTTAAAATTAAAAGCTCAGGTCTATCTAGGTATACCTAAGTCACAAAAAAAAAATTTTTTGCAATTCGGAAAAATCTTCGAGACATCATTCGGGAATTGTAATTTGTACTTGCCCGGTTTTTTTTTTCTAAATTTCAGTATAAGTAGATATTATGTAAGGATAGTGTAGACCGGTCAATATTGTACTAAAAAGTACAATAAAAATAATCATAATAATAAAAAGTGACCTAAGAATTCGCGGAGTCTACAGTGTAAAACACACACATTATAAAAAAAGAGGTTATATAAAAAGAAAGCAAGAAAAATAAATAATTACAATTATCAATAAATGAGACGTTATCAAAATAAATTATTAACGAATTTATGGTGGTTGGGGTCTAATAATATAAAAAATATTGCAAAAGCAATGTGTTAGAAAAAAAAGAAAAAAGTATATATTACAACAAATGTGGAGCAGTTAATAGATAAATAAGTACCTATAGATTATGTAGAGATTTGTTTTCAGCCTGTTCTGACCCACTTTAAGGCAAAGGCATCTCCTTCTCCTTTTCGATTCTCTGTATTTTAAAGTTATCTATGTTCGTGGACAATCTTTTCAGTTGCCACACCTGTATACATTTCAGAAAGGACCTTCATGTACGTAATAAGTAAGAGATTACTTAATAGGTACATGAAGGTCCTTTCTGAAATTTTCCTCTAGTATCTTCTGTAAATTTATCAAGTGACATTATTATTTTATTTTATTAGACAAACAATTTCCTCTGTAACTAAACAGTGGAAATTGTTTGTCTAACACTCACGAAGTAATTATAACAGGTAAATACTCGCATAATTATTTGTATCGTCTGTCTTTAGATTTTAATTATTTATATCCAATGTGCTACACTCCATCGCTAAGTGACATACGTTACTTATAATCTATTTGCTAATCTTGAAAACCTATTAGAGAGGTTCTTTGCCATAATAAATAAAAATAAAAACATTTTGATAAAATGGAGAAAGTTTGTCATTTCGACCGAGGCGGCATTCGGCATTGTTATGGAGCTGAGGGCTGCAGTGACAAATATCCACGTGTATCAAACGACGTTTTTTAATACACTTACGAAGACATAAATAAATAAAAGAGGATTGACGCGCGCCTCGTGGCGGGTCGCACCGCGCCCAGGCTGATACGATAAATGTATTAAAACGAGCACGCGCACTTTTCCGCATTAGTGCGAAAAACAGTCAATTGCGTGATCAAAAGCTATAGGGATAAGAGCGTGTTTTCGAGTAAGTGTGTTGAAAAATATATTATAAGTCAATATACATAATTGCGGGCAGCGTTGGGTTCAGTTCAATGGTCACAATACAAATAAAAAGACCGATATAAAAATGGATTTCTTCTCTTTCATTGTGCGTCACAGGACCTACAAAGAACGCTGTATTTTTCCACCATCCAACGAACGCATCTTGAACAGTGAGAAAACTGCGTCACACGTCATAATGCACTTAGCTAGCATTGACACTGGCAGCTAGTTCCGACCAGATACAACTGAGGTTCTGCCAATTGCGTCTAAACGAGGCATTTACTATGCGTATGTAAGTGCTGGCTATTAATAGATGGATGTGTGAGGTCGGGTCAGAATTCTGTAGGATGTGGGATTACGTACAGATTATGTCCGGCTTATATCGGGATTATTATAGGACAGTGCGTTGTATGCTTGACTCCATACAGCATAAAGAAACACATGTCCATATAGTTTGTTAATGCTAAACATTTATTTTTTAGACATACAGTTATCATTACATATTAACCCAATGCGATAGTGTAGTCAAAAATATAAATTGCAATAATAATTTCAAGTCAAATAATATAATAATATATTCGACTGGCCTGTTGGTCTAGTGGTTAGTGGCCCTAACTGCTATGTTGGAGGTCTTGGGTTAAATTCCCACCCAAGACAATTTTTTTTTGTGATGAGCACTATCATTTGTCCTGGGTCTAGGTGTAATTTATTTATAATTATGTTTGTATTTAGAAATATATAAGTTTGTTTATTAGTTATCTAGTACTCATACCACACAGCTCTGCTTAGTTTAGGACTAGATGGCGTTATGTAAAAGTTATGGAAAAAATTAAAT
The DNA here is from genome assembly GCA_905147345.3 of Mythimna impura. Lineage (NCBI taxonomy): Eukaryota > Metazoa > Arthropoda > Insecta > Lepidoptera > Noctuidae > Mythimna > Mythimna impura. The sequence goes on from LR990344.1 coordinate 3,552,871, forward strand.
GAAATGATTGATTCCGCCATCTCCTTTCTTTCTACCATCGGCCAACCCGACGCACGGCGACGGCAACGTAAGAGTTGTAACGTTGTTGAAACTTCTACGGTCCGGACTAGGGATTCCAATCCCGCACCTTTTTTGCGGGATCACAAATGCGGGATAACTCATGCGGGATCCCGCAACCGAATTTTGCGGGCTACCTTTAAGCGAATATCGCGGGATTGGCGACTTCAATCCAATTGCGATTTTGATGCGGGATTGGATTCCCTAGTCCGGACTAACGTTTCAGCGAGAACCTCCTCATTTTTTTGAAGTCGGTTAAAAACGTTTGTTTATATGTCTAATCCTAACGCGAATGGATTTTAAAGTGCTTTTTCACCATTTTTTTAAAGTTGGTAGCGTTAGAGCACGCCTCACTTCTATGGAGTATCTATGGATGTAATGCATTCCACAAACGTGTTTATTAAAATAAGTACATAATATAGGTCAATGCCACGCCCATGTGGAATGATAATAAAATGGACATAAAGCGTTCACAAGCTGTATTCTATTCACAAAACGATAACACAAATCTATCTCTAGTTTATGATATTATCGCCATTCTTCTGGTCGTTACTTGTGATGGCCTTTCAATGGCCAGGCGTGGTCGGATAATATAGTTGGCTATTTAGAATTGGGAATAAAGATGGTTCTATTACGTGCACGTTGGTGTAGTGGGTGCAAGTGTTACCTACTGCTGAGCATGTAATCCGAGCAGTGGGGTCAGGGGGCTCTTTGGACCCGCGGTCCTAACTTCCACCTATAATTATAAATAATATTTTTTTTAGTAGTATTTTGGGACAACAACAAAAAAAAACTGTATTTATTATATTTGTGGTCTCAAAATACCACTCAAAAAAAATATTTTATGGTTGGAAGTTGAGACCGCGGTCCCGCGGGGATTGGATTATATCCTGAAAACGATATCGCAGGGAATGCTTTCTGATTGCTGACGCCTGCCAGGGCTTCGGATTGTTCGAAGGGCTCATCGTAGCCCTCGCAATAAAGAGCGACTGAAGGAACACTGTGGATTGTCAGCAAAAGTCTGACACTCCCTCGCGCCCCACCCAGAAGGGAAGAAGTTATTTGATGATTTCCCACATAAAAAAGGAATACTTTTAGATTACAGGGACCTTACCATGAAGTGTTAAAATGCCAGCCGTGCGAGCGAGAAAGAAGGATGGAGCTATACACCCTATATAGCTCCATCCCTTTAACAGTTCAGTTTAGGTCGTCAAATGCATTGCGTTAAGAACTCGTAATTAGGCCTCTGCCCCCCTAGCCAAGTTACAACCGCTTCATTTCTATTCTCTTTTCGTTGATCGCCTCGAGTCGGCCACGCCTCCTATTCCTTTGTTCTGACCACGTGACTGAGCGTTGAGATGACGTCAGAATAAAGGAATCGGAGGTGTGGCCTACTCGAGGCGATCGGCGAAAAGAGAATCGAAACGAAACGGTTGTAACTTGGCTGAGGGGGCAGGACTCATTAGAATGTGTTGATTCTTTCGATGCTATTTTAAAACTCATAAAATCACATCTGTGCGTCCAATTTTGGAAATGCTGACGTCGTGTCTGCTAAATTCGTATTCAAACTGCAAGAGTTTTGTTCATTTTCACCATCAATATCTTATATTGATTTATCTTCGGATTGGAAACCTTCTCTCCAAACACACACGAGTTATTGATATCATTCTAAACTTGTGAATTACTAAAATATCTTTTTATTTTGGTATTTCTACCCCATCTAAGTATATCTTAGTGAACTTGGTGTACCGTATAGATTGATTGCTTCAACCACTGGTAGAGTAAGCGAGTACTGACGTAAATAAATAATTAGTAATTGATTTGTATCATGCCTTGCTTCAAACGTGGATTGGATATCAAAGTTAGAACTTGTGCGGCTGAATACTGGCGCCAATAATAATGTTTTATTGAGATAAAAAAAGCTGACTTGCTCAGAGAACAGACGGTCGTTGGGGCCGAAAGGTTCTGGAGTGGCGACCGCGTACCGGAAGACGCAGTGTTGGAAGGCCCCCTACAAGGTGGACCGATGACCTGGTGAAGGTTGCGGGAATCCGATGGATGCGAGACGCACAGGACCGTACATTGTGGTGACATTTGGGGAAGGCCTATGTCCAGCAGTGGACGTCTATCGGCTGAAATGATGGAAAAGGCTGATAGGCTTCTTCCGAGCTAGATGGTACCTGTGTTACAGTTATGCAACAACATTAAAACTAAAATGTGTACAATTAAGTGCATATGTGTATTATTGTGTATATGTCAATGTGTTGTGTGTGTATTTCTCTATGTGACCGTGCTTGGCTAATGCTCCAGCTAGACTTTCAATACTCCAGCCACGAAAGTAGTGCCGTCAAATTCCATGTTCAACTTTTACACAAATTGAGTTGAAGCAACCATATCTCACATCACAAAGCTTTATCTTTACTGTGACAAAGCTTCGTGACACAGTTTCAATGAATTTGTGACGTTGAACGCATAAACCATTCGGTGATACCCATTAGGGCAGGGCTGATGCTATAGTTTGCTGACATCAATGTAGGTATCTGTGACAGGATAATTGTAAACATCGTAAGATAAATCTTGCTGGCGTGTAAACTCTCAATAAATGCTTCCAAATATATGTAATAAATCTTAATATCTTATCCATAGAAATATCTTCATATAGGTACATAATTCTTCTGTACCTACGTGTGTTTGCCACCTAACTCCTCCTAAAACGATTGACCGATATTGATGAAATTTTGTGACTATATTTGAGTAGGTCCTCAGATGGTTTCAAAATAAAATCAGACCCGGTAGGTGACGTTGCAATCGGGTTCAATTTCTGGGACCGCTAGTATATTATACTAACATAAAGTTCCCCATTGCGTCTGTCTGTCTGTTAACAATTAAACTTAAAAAGTATTGAACGGATTTTCATGCAGTTTACCAATAGATAGTGATTCATAAGGAAACATGCATATTATAAAAGAGAAAATACCCGTGGGATACTAGGGGCTGGTCGTTGGATGAAAATGAAGAGTTCACAAGTTTACATGATTTATCATAAACGAACGAACGGTTTTTACAAATTGTCCCGTGACATATACAAACGAGGCTCCATGCGTTCAAACAAAGCTTAGTACACGACTCATTGCTTCGCTTCGCAGTTTCATTGGTTGAAGATATAGAAATAAGTAACTACGCAATAAAGGTTAGGTCTAAAAATAAAACTCTATTAATAGAAAGAAATGTCGATTAATCATTGTTTCAGTGTGTACCTACTTTCAAATGGAGTGTTTCCTTTGTCGAGCAATTGTGAAAGAATGTTCACGGTTTTTTTTCTTTCTTCGCGAGGAAATTGGCACGAATGCATTTTATGGTAACTGCAAAACTCATTTTGCATACACAGCAATGTGCAAAATGTATTTTCTACAATTTCTACAGTTGTTTTATGCCAGTGTTTTACGGTTAATACGGTCTACAACCAATAGTACAATTTTATATCCTACTTACGATCGTCACTTGTTATTTTAAATATATATTTATCTACAAGGTTAATTCTACAATATAAAGTCCCGCAGTGCGATTCTGTGAACGCATCTACCTACGTGTTTGCAATTAAAATATTTTAATTCTAAAACAAATAAGTATTACCGCAGTTGCGTCCGTATTTGTAACTCGTCATACTATTTTTAAATACGCACATTGCGATGAACGACAGAATTTTAAATCTTATTCTCCAACTTTAAAGTACAATTTTGATTGTAAAAAAGTTGCCAGTCACGATACTTTGGTACATAGATTTAAATTACCTGCTATTTGTAAATAGCTATTTACTTGTTTACTTAATTATAATTAAATAAGCCTTTTTACAAGTTCCGTTTCTATTATATTAAGCGTTTTAAATACGATTACTAGAGCGGAAAGTTTTGCAACATTTACCTATTGCACGGATTATAAATGATTTTAATATTGCATAAAAAGGGCGCCATTTTGTGGCTGCCATTATTCTGTAGTGGCTATTATGAAGTCTTGCAGCACGCGACTTCAAATAGCTGCGGTGTGCACTAATGGCACTAAATATTAATCATTATAGGAAGTTATTACGTGAATTATGGCTTTGAGCATTACCTAGTTTTCGGTGCGGTCATTTTCGTATGATTATAGTTTTTGCAGGATTTTTGCCGATTTTATGATATTATGTATGGTTTGATTTCAATATTTTGTTTATGACATAATAGAAAAAACAGATGCCAAAAGTAAATCTTTGCGGATGCGGAAGCGGAAACGGAAGTGGAAGTATTAATACTATGAAGAAAAAGCAAAATTTTATTTTTTATAAACAATAGAAGGTTTACGCTTTACGCTACTAGTAGGTACCTACATAGGTCAGAACATTTTTCTTTACCTAGCACGTTAACTTATAGTACTTAAGTACATATCTATTTAGAAGGTTTTTAAAAGGTTTTTTTTTCTATTTTAGTTTATATTTATTAGGGTACACATTTCAAACACAGATTGGCTTGTTCTTTTGTATACGAGATACCAGTAAAAAGTGTGGTATGTCCTTTCCTACATTGGCTACGCATCCTAACACTGCTCTCCTACGTCAGTGATGGATATTGGCGCTCAAAATAGACCTGTTTGCTCATGACCACCCACCAATCTATTTTGACACCCTACACACGAGTTAAACCGTTAAAATAAGTTCAGAGCCAAAGCTCTAACAATACTGGCCACTCCGTAGATGCTTTTTAGGCCAAGGGCGAGACGCAAACATCAAATAAAAATAAACAACTAGATCTGTTTATTAGTTTTAAATTAAGACTAATTTTATTCGTTGCGTGATAAAAGGAATTTAATATTTTTATACTTTACGATGTTTTCGTTGAAAGTAAGTATCTTAAAAGAAAACAACCCAAACACGTGCCTAAATATTGCGTATAGTCTCGTAATTTTCCTAGAAGTTATTAAAAGAGAGGAGTTGGACAACCATTTGTTTCAGTCATCGAATTTATTTGATAACCTCCAATTGGCATAAGAAATTCTACTATTTTGTGAATATAATTTTGTATGGCAACATATTTTAGAGAGCTTATGTTCTTGTTTTGTTCTGCTCAAGGTTTATATATCTACAGATTTAAACAGTTCTACATCCATCAAAAAATAACACCTGCCTCTATTCGTATCTACATCGCAAAGAGGTTGACATGCAGAAAATGTCTACGACGCGACATTAAATTCGCCATTGTACATTTAAGCGTACCTAAAGCATTAAGTAAAAAATAACTTATTAAAAATTCTTCTCTCTTCCCCAGATATGAGCGCCTCCTCCGTCGCGCACGCACAGAGGATCTGAGTGAAATCTCTGGCATCGGCTGCCTGTACCAGAGCGGAGTAGACCGCCTTGGCAGACCCGTGGTTATCTTCATCGGGAAGTGGTTCCCTATTGGGGACATCGATTTGGATAAGGTAATAGTTATATCCTCTGAGAAACAACTTGAGTCGTGAATAGATTTCAAACAAAAACTTCCAATAGAAAAAAAAACTGTTTTACTATTTGTAATGCCTAGAGACTGAGTAGGGCTTATTGATTTTTGTCAAAGATAAACTATAGGAGCTACACAGGAATTCAAGTAAATTCTTTCGTCAAAATAAAGACTTCCCTTCCCAAACCGTCCTTTTACAAATTCAAAAGTAAATAAGTAAGATTAACTTCTTGAGTAGCGTAATTAGAGACACAATAGTAAGACAATAGCGCACGACCGCCGGCGCTCGTGCGGGGATCAACAGCTTAAAAATCTCGTGTCTGTCGTTGTGCAGTAGGCATACTTTTAGGAAAATAACAAGTAGTGTACCACCACACAGTATACTCAAATACTAATCTAATCATGAAAGGACTTTTTCCGCTTTTGACTTTTTGGCTTTTACTTACTTCTTCTTCTTCTGCTTACTTTTCTACCTTCTAACTAATGTAACTTAAAATATCTAAAACTAGCTTGAGAATCCTGGTTTGTTATAGCATAAGTAAAATGTTTAACTGGGGAACCAGAAATTACAAATAAGTATGTATTACTGACACTAACTTTTGGTATTCTCTAATATGTCTTAATTTTCTTCTTTATATTATTTGTAAGTGTTAGCTTATAAAAAATGTTTTAGTCTAATAAATCCTTGTTTTATCTTCAATATCTCCCACTTTCTAGGCTCTCCTGTACCTGATCAAGCTGCTGGATCCGATTGTGCGCGGTGACTACGTGATCGCATACTTCCACACGCTCGCCTCTTCCACCAACCACCCACCCTTCTCCTGGCTCAAGGAGGTGTACACCGTGCTGCCTTACAAGTAAGTTCTCGTTAACAGCTGCTAGTCATTTAAAGCCTGAACAAGTTTCTGGCTAATAACACCGTTGTGATTGATAGTCCTAAGGGTCTGATTTTGGAGTAAAATAACAAAAATATGACGCCAATCATTTTACCAAAAGAACGTTTTTCAGAAGTTTGAGACTTTTTTAGACTTCTTCAAAATCCTTTTTTTTTTTTGGTTGGGTAATCATGAAATTGTGTTCATCATTTACTGACAAATTACGTTCCAGGGCCGCAATAACTCCCTAAGTTGACATCTGTGTTGATTATGTACCTATCAGTCTTCTTGATAAGAGGGCAATTCCGTTAATGTATTTTTTTTTCAACTTTCCAGATATAAGAAGAATCTAAAAGCATTCTACATTGTACATCCCACATTCTGGACAAAGGTAATTGATGCCGATATCGTTTTTTATTTTCTCACAGTAAATGTGAAAAGCAGATTACTCTCCTCGGGGATAAAAATGCCTTCGTCTTGGGTCAGCTTGATTCCCTTGCTACATTCAGGGTTCTTGCTTATATAGGGTGACTGGCAATTAGTGTACGATACTTAAACACGTGATTGTGCTCATGATAACAAACAATTTTTATTATGGGAGCAAAGCCGAAATCGCGAATAAAATACCAGCTGTTGTCATTAGGCAAACATACGTACTGAACAGCTGTTTTTTTTTTTCGTGATTTCAGGTTTGTTCCTATAGTAAAAGTTGTTAGTTATCATGAGCACAATCACGTGTTTAAGTATCGTACACTAATTACCAGTCACCCTATATATCAAATAAATCAAGTGACGCTTACTAAGCATTGACCAGTTCAATATTGCTTATCATAACTAACCAGCTGACTCATTTCCACAGATGATGACGTGGTGGTTCACAACATTCATGGCGCCCGCGATCAAGGCAAAAGTGCACAATCTTCCCGGCGTCGAGTACCTGTACTCAGTCATGGCGCGGGACCAGCTCGACGTGCCTGCCTTCGTTACCGAGTACGATATGACGGTACGTAGCACTATTATTATAACCAGTAAGTACATGGTTATAAGCGAGATATTCGAAGAATATGGACAGAAATGTTCTTCTGTCTGATCATGATCATCTGCCTAGCCTTTTACCAACTGTAGAAAACATGCAATAATATACCAGATTATCGGCTCCGGTACACAATACTCACATTTACAGACGTCCGCTCTCCGCTATGGTGATATGGTCGCAGCTCGACTGACTTAGCATTGGCGTGTGTCTTTACTGAACCGACTCACTGTTCCGAAACATTTTAGTGTTCCGAAAGATTGGAACAGCAGTAATGTTTCAAATGCATCATTTGGAACAATTGGAACATTAAAACACTCTTTACTAAAAGTGACCTGCAGTCTTTTTAAAATTCGAATAAGACGTAAATAGTGTAAATATAATTAATGACCTGAACTAAAAACATCTACTTTAAATTGTTCTCAAATCAATATTCAATTAAATAAATCTGATGCAACGTAACAGATCACGATTCATCACAGTCAATGTCTGTGTTTGTATCTTTTGAGCCGTTGTTCCAAATGTTCCGTTTGTATCTTGTGAGCCGATGTTTCAAATGTTCCGTTTGTATCTTTTGAGTCGAATTTTCAAATGTTCAGTTTGTATCCTGTGAGCCGATGTTTCAAATGTTCCATTTGTATCTTTTGAGCCGATGTTCCAAATATTTCAAATGATACGTATCACTGTTTCGGAACATGTCAGTGATTCAGATGCAAATGTTCCAATCCCAAAGATGATACACTTTTCCCACGCCTACATAGCGAGAGGCGCCCCCCGTGCGGTGTGTGCACCGACACGACAGTAATACCGCAATAGCCTTCTTTTTCTCACATAAACTACACTAACTTTATAGTTGGTCTCCATTTTTCCTAGATACAGTTGAATATGAGTACCTATTAATTTTCATGAATCGATTGTCATTGGTCTCCACAAACCCGTTACTAGAATCGAGCCCCTGTTCTATTGATGTAACAAAAGACCTAGTCTGGTGTCAGATCAAATCCAACAATGCCCTAGCGATAAATGTTTTAATATAATTTTAGGAGTTAACTTTCACGTTGCAACTGCAGCGATGGCGGCTGGCGATAATACCTACTTTTTCCCTAATGTGTCAATGTGTATTTATTGCCCTGATTTTGAAACGTCATTCAATATACTCTGTCTAACGGTTATTAAACTTTTAGTAATCCTAGGCAGACTTCATTTAACGCCGCCAATTTTTCGAAGAGATGACAGGTTGATCCCACCGTTTCTATCACAGGTTATTAAAGGACACTCAACAGTGTTCATTTTGTTGTCTAGTTTAATAATACGTAAATATCATTCTGTTTTCCAGATAAACGGGCTCCATTACTTCCAACCGGACACGAACAACACGTAAGACGCAGCAGTCGTTCCTTAGCTATACGTTCTGATCGTTGTTATAACATGTTCTGGGCCAGTTGCCAACATCTCTCTGTGTCACTATCATAGGAAGACGCTTAAACGACTAAAAGAAAGGGTTTAGAGTATATCTCACTCACTTTTCGCTGGTTACGCTTGGTTCCAGCAATATTTGTACCTCCTATAGGTATTGCTGCGACACAGCTAAGTTTTAAAGTTTGTCTTAGGACTAGATGTCGTGATTTTACAGTTTTCTTCTAAAAGCGTACGTCGACACGTAAAACTAGTGTTTCGTATAAACTTCGTAATAAATAAGTCGGCGGAAAATAAAATTTTGCTTCAATTTTATAATCAATTCGTAGAATTTCACAAAGATATGCTGGCAACACTGCAATTTAAATTCGAGTGACCGTTTGAAATCGGTCCAATGGACGGCGAAAATTAAGTCATTGTGGATTGTCTAAAATGGTGACTCGTTTTTTAAGGCCGCTGTTATAGTATTTTTGTGGGTTTTTTATTCAATGTCTGCTAATGTTGCATTTAAAACGAATCTCGTTTTCAAAAATGTGCAAAATATAATATATGAATAATTCCAATTGATTCAATAGTTGTATCGGAAGGTTTTGGCGTAGGGTAAAAACATGTATTATGAGTAATGTAAATTACAGATTCCTATCAGTGACATATCAGATAACTGTTGGGTCCAGAAATGATCGAATGATCATAAGACTTAGATGTTAGAAGACGCCAAGAATATAAATGGTATAGCGACTCTGTGGATCAGAAACATTACCATTCCCATTGTAAAATAGTGTACAGTTAAAATTAATGAATTCACCAAAGAACTATCGTAAACTTATCTAACTTAGATGGAAATGTCAGACATTGAATAAGAGATCCACAAAAAAGTTAAAATTGTTGAGAATATATCTTGTAATCTAGTATTAGCGGTGCATTTTATATTATTTAATTGTAATAATTAATATAAGACATATTATCGATCGTTAGATGTTCTTATTACGTCTGTATTTTTAACTCTTGCAACCCCGATATATCTATACCACCTATAAGAATGGTACTTAGATTTTTTATATTTTGTCTGTGTATTTAGTTGTGAACGGTATAATGTGTGCTATTTTTTGTAAACTATATTTTCATATAAAAATAATAGATTAAACTGACATTTTATTGATGTAACCTTTCCACTTAATCTTGATGCTTACAGTGCTCATGAGTCAGTTTTGGGTAACTTCAGAATGATCCAGTGTAGACAAGCTATTGTTATCGCGCCCTAGTCTTAGTAGAAAGAGAAAAATGCGTTATAACTCTCTTTTGACGGGACACTTCCACTTGCACGCTCGCCTTCCTTATGACTACTATCTTTTTTCCCTTTAAAGATAGTATGGCCTTAATATAGTGTTTCGTTTCTAATTTTATCACTTTTCATAGTTTCACAGAGCCCCCATTTCTCTGTAATTTCACTGTTCAAGCGACAGGGTATTCGGTTAGCGAGTAGCGAAGAAAACGTTATTTTTTAATAAAGAGATATCTCGTCCCTACCGCGAAGATTTGGTATCCTTTAGAAAACTACGTATAACACAAACCCATTCTCTAAAATTAGATATTTAACAATTAATTTTTATATAAAGGTGCTTGATAATTTTTGCATATTGAGATTTTAATTTTTTACATACATAGATTTTAATATAGGCTTAAACGGTACATAATTTTAGAATATTGTAAATATGTATGCTGTTAAAGATTTTTGCGGAAGTATTCACTCATCTCGCACTACGGTAAAGTAGATTTTTATATCGCTGAATGAGAAAGTGCGTTTGTACTTTTGGCTTAGATAATTTAATTGGCAAGATTACAAGGATGTTACATAATGTATTTTTGGCCTATAAAGAGGCATTGCACGCAACTATTTAATTGTGGCTTTGTAATTCCACTGCCTACGAGTTGAAGGTCGATTAAGATAGAATGGTAGCCTAAAAGAGGCCAATAATAGAGATAGAGAAGGCCAAGGAGCGCTCAAACGTATGTTAGTACAAACGCTCACTTTCTCGGCAAGCATCGTGAGATTATCAGTGTTGAAGTAGTAATGTGCATTGTGGTTGTAAGGGCTCACCATCAACTTATTATCAGTATTGAATGGGTAGAGTTACGACGTTATTCCTTTGGGCCGAGCAAGTTCAGCAATTTAAATAGTCCCAAGTTGGTAGTGGGCCCCGGTAGTGTTGCCAATGTTAAATATAATACACTGCCACTCGCTCGTAGCGGCATAGCGACACGCCTCGCGTCGTGCCATAGTGTTCACAAGTGACGTTCGTAGCCTTTGAATATTTGAACTTTTAAAATATTTTTATAAATAGAAAGAACGTTTTTATGACAGGTTACTCGTTCCACGAAACCGTGGTTAGATTTTGTGAGTGAAGTAGGCTGTATGAAGCGTATTCTAGTAGCGATTTTGCCAATTACCTCATATATTATATAATTATATAAACTTCTATATTGTTAAAAAATGCTGTTGTTATAATAGAAATAGGACAAAATATAACATTTGTAACTTTATATTTATCAATCAAGTAGTTACTGTATATGGCAAGGGGATGTTTCGTGGAACGATTCTATTTTCTTTCTTAGCCAAAAGTGTACAAAAAATAAATCTGTTTTGTTTTCCGAAACTATTGTGCCACCATGTTTGAAACAATTTTTAAATGTTTATTATTACCGGTATACTAAGGTCTTTGCTTTAGAGATCTGTGTAAGCGGTAGAGGTTTGCAAATAAAAGCTACTTAACATAGCATATTTTTACAAGATTGTTTAAGATTTCTGACCACCTGCACGGAGTTAAGATTTCTGAAGTCTGAATGATCTTTTAATTTATACTAAGGTTGCAAATCATTCTACCGCATTCCGCAATAGACCTTAGGAAACGACTGATTTGCGGGGTTTGAGTATAAATGTGTATGAATCATTTTACATGTCATTGAGTGAGAGAAAAGTTGCAATTTTTAATACCGTTGTATTTGTAAGTGATCTTTCCGAAGAGTATGTTAGTCTTCAATATTAATCGACGAATATATAAAGCAATGTAGAGCTGTGTGATGTATATCGTGATGGTGTGTAATGATGTAGGGTATTTTGAAAAAATTGCGGTGAAAAGGAATTGTTTCTGCCATTTTCCGCTAGATGGCGCAAGTTTCGTGTGAGGTTCGTTAGATTTGAATGCACTGGTACCAGCAGGTAGATACTTTATAGAAAATTCAGATTTTTCTCGGAGGTAAGAATTCAATGGTGCATTTAAAATTATTCCTCTTCATCGTAATACGTAAATTGAGTGAAAATAAATAATAGCATTCGTTTTTGCAAAAAAACTCCATCAAGCGATGAAAATGAATGCCATGGTTTGAAAAGATTAGTGTAACCGAACCACCTATTGAAAGTCGTGATTATTTTTAATTAATGTTCGCACTAGTAAACCTGAGAGTTATAAAAAGGCCTTAGATGTGTTAACTATTGTTATTTTAACATCGTATCTTTGTGTTGCAAAGTCTATTGCTGTTATACACTGACGTAACACGTGGTATTCGTAACGCTAATTATAATATAGGAGTTATTTAAACAAAAAATATGTGATCAAGCGAATGTTGGTTAAGTTTCATATTTTATTAATAAAATAGAGCATTAAATAGGCTATGTAAATATTTAACAAATACAAATAAAATTATTAATTTACTAAATGATGGTTTTATTTTATCTGCCTTTACTGAATGTATTTGAACTACCGACCTGAACAGTGAAAGCACAGAAGTCAATCACGGAGATGCTGTACCCCGAGCACTTTCAAGTTGGAAAAATAAATACGAGAAAATCTGGTGCGGACCCTGCTAAAAAAAGTAGGTATCTACTACGATATCGAAGGAGATTGAGAAACGTTCCTTGTTAGCATACGGCGGGGCACACCTCCACCGCATCCTCCAGGCGGTCATCACAATGGTGACACTAAAAAGGCACTCTGTGGGTGACACCCGGACGTTTCTTCCGCATGAATCGGATGCAGGAACCTCCCAACCACAACTTACCATGTCCTGCGTGAGGATTGTGGGAATCTGAGACGCATAAGATCGGTCGTTGTGGCGACACTTAGGAGAGACCTATGTCCAGCAGTGGACGTCTTTTGGCTGGAATGATGATGTTAGCCAGAATTAGAGAAAGAAATTCGTATACATTCATTTATTTACTTCATTAGGTTTAGGTAGGTACTGACAATTTGATTACACGGGTTTGAGAATACATAATAAGTACAGGTAGTATAATATGACACAACGCTATCTTTATATTCTAAGACCTATTAATATAGGTGGCTTATGAAGATGTAGGAGTTTCTTTAGTAGTTGTAAATGTGCTGTAGGTACCAATAAAAGACCTAACCAGCCTACTTCTTGTTCAGTAAGATTACCTACGCTTTATTGATTATGTAGGTAAGTACCAGGGTTAAATATTAATTACCTAAGGTTTGTTCCAGAAATCCACAACAACAAACACCCAACAGTGGTGATTTTTTTTTTTCCAGAAATCCCCACTAGTTAAATAAACTCAGCCTAGTGAGGATTAAGAGGATTTTTGGAAAAATAAGTAACAATACCCACCTGATGTTGTTTCTAAATTATTATTAAACAAAAAATGCGACAAAATTCCTACTAGGCTGACGTTGTCTAACTAGTGGGGATTTTTGGAAAAAAAAAAAATATCCCCACTAGTAAATAATCGAATTGTCTAGAAATCCTTAAGCAATCTCTAAACAAGTCCCTAATACATTTAGGACTGAATGTTACATGATGTATTTTTCGGGAGGTTTCTGCACCGGATTCGTGCGGAAGAAACGCCCGGGTGCCACCATTGCGTGGACCGCCCGTAGGACACTGTGGAGCATACGGTAGATGTGTGCCCTGCCTGGGCAGAGCACCGCCGTGTCCTCGTGGGGGCGATCGGCGGCAGCGATCTCTCGCGCCGGGCCTTGGTACAGGCCATGGTCCGGAGCGAGGAGGAGTGGCAGGCGCTCGCGGTCGGTTGCTTCTACGAAGAAGCAGTAATGCTAGCAAAGGAGGAGGCCGCTCGTGCACGCGCGAGGCATTGGCACTCGTGCCCCAGCCATCTGGATTCCGATCACGATTTCCGGCTACACTAGGCGCGGGCTTGCGGACGGCGAAAAATGGGTAGCTCGCCGTCCGATCGTCCGGTAACCGTCCGGACCGAGCCGAAGTCGTCGACGGCGAATAGTGATCAACGCGCGCCTCAAGGAGATGTCAGCAACCGTAGGGGCCCAGCAGAGTCGAAGCCTAATGGGGCCATGGGTGATGCGAAAGAGATCCTTGGGGCCCTGGAAAAATAGTAAAGAAGGAACAGGAGTGGGTTTTTAGTCAGTAAAAGTCTGACACTATCTCGCGCTCCACCCAAGGGCGGGGGATGTCATAATATGATTTCCCACCCGAAAAAAAAATATGTTCGTGGAACAGATTGCCTATCATAAAATCACATTGGTATAAAATCAAGGAATGTCAGTGTAGGCTGAACTTAATTACATTAGGCCTTATTTGTAAAACTCGCTAACAATACGCTTAGTAGTGACGTAGTTAGTTCAAAAGAGGCCCTGTGTAATAAAATACTGGGGGCCTTTTTCCGTCATCATTTCAGCCGAAAGACGTCCACTGTTGGACATAGGCCCCAAGCGTCTCCACAACGACCGATCCTGTGCGTCTCGCATCCACCGCACTCCCGCGACTCTCACCAGGTCGTCGCCCGTCGGTCCACCTTGTGGGAGGCCTTCCAACGCTGCGTTTTCCGGTGCGCGGTCGCCACTCTAGAACCTTTCGTCCCCATCGACCATCCGTTCTACGAGCAATGTGCCCTGCCCACTGCCACTAGTTTGGCGATACTTCGGGCTATGTCGGCGACCTTGGTTCTCCTGCGGATATCTTCATTCTTTATGCGATCACGCAAGGAAACTCCGAGCATAGACCTTTCCATTGCCCTTTGGGTGACTGTAAGCCTTCTGATGAGGCCCATTGTAAGCGACCATGTTTCAGTGCCATATGTCATCACTGGCAACACGCACTGGTCTTTCGTCTTGAGACACTGTGGTATGTTGGACGAGAAGATACCGCGCAGCTTCCCGAACGCTGCCCAGCCGAGTCGGATTCGACGATTGACCTCTTTCTCAAAGTTTGATCTACCCAATTGGATTGTCTGTCCCAGGTAAACGTAATCGTCTACAACTTCGAGTGCAGAGTCTCCGATCTTGATCGGAGTGGGTGCTACATGGCTATTTACCATGACTTTGGTTTTGTCCATGTTCATTTTAAGACCCACTCTTTCGGAAGCTCTACTGAGGTCATCGAGCATTGTACTGAGCTCCTCCGTAGTCTTAGCCATGACTACTATATCGTCGGCAAACCGAAGGTGAGTGATGTATGCGCCATTGACATTAATGCCTAGTCCACTCCAGTCCAGAACCTTGAAGACATCCTCCATTGCAGCCGTAAACAGTTTTCTTAACTTAGTTAACTTTTTCCGTACTGCACCAAAATCCAAAAGGAATATTGTTTTTAACCCAAATAGCACCGATTTGTCACAGCAGACCAATCAAAGAGAGCCTCTTATTAATACCTAAGAATTTGAATTTGTTGACAACATTTTATGATTTCGACAGCTTTTTTTTAAGGTGGGAAATCTTCCAATGACTTCTACCCGTATCATTAATACGACTGATACGGCGGTTGCTACGCCCCATAAACTTAGTTTAAATACTGTTACGAAAATTCTAAATTCAAATTTAGGTTTTTAGTTCAAAATTGTCTATGGAGATAAATTTGAACTAAAAACATGGTATTCATTTTTAAAACTAATGACATAGTTATCTTTTATAAATAATGCTCAATGTTTCAAGTCTTCAATAATATTAAGCTGTTGATCCCCGCATTAACGCCGGCGTTCACGCGCCATTGTCTTACTATTGTGTCTCTAATTACGCACTCAAAAGGTTAATTAACTTTACTTCAACATGGTGTACATGTATTCATGTACCCACTAACAAGTAACCATTTTGAAGTAAAGTTAATCAATGCATGCTATTGTGTGGACTGTAAAATTACGGAGATTACGGCCCAATCCCTCTCCTAGAGAGGAGGCCTGAGTCCCAGCAGTGGGAACATTAAAAAGGCTGATTATGCTATTATGTGGACTGCTTTTCCATGTGTTATATTTGTCAGGCGCAGTATTTCAAATTGCTCATCTCTTCGCAGCCACAGCTTATTAGTTATTTTATTTGTGAATTGCCAACTTGTCTTGTTCCTGGAACCCATCTATGTCCATATCTTGATACCTACATAATTTTTCATATTTTGATTCAAGAGTTACACATGAGAACTCTTTTTCTTGCTAGTTCTTCAGCATGAGGATCTATGCTTTGGTATAGGCTTCAACATTCACTAATTGATTCATTGGCAATTTTAAAATTGCCTTTAATGCTTTAATAGCTGTAATAAATGCTTTATATTAGAATAAGACCCACGAAATGTAAGAACAAAAAAAAATATAGCAATTTTTTAAACAATTTATTAAAAATAAATAAAATACATAATGCAATTCAATAATTACTTAGTTATTTGACATCCATTGAGGATCTGGACTAGTATATTTAATGAAGGATATTTTTGAGCTGCACTTGTGAGTGTCACTCTTAATACTGTTAATACATTGGCAAGCAGGAATCCTAAGACTGCACCAAGGTAGCAAGGTATCGGCCACTTCTGCCAAGGGGTGTTCCAGTCTAGAGGGATTACTATAGCCCCCACCCAGGCTCCGCAAACTGTCATCATGGCATTGCTGACCAGCATCTCAACAATAGTATCTTTTCCATAATTTCGAACGCCAAATAACAACTGCAAAGATGACTCTATCCCAGCATTAAGCAACAGAGGAAATACTGTGAGTAAAGTGAGTAGCGATGACAACATCAACGTCTCCTCGTGGCATTCCAGTACGGGCGCTCCAAACAGAATAATCCCGACGAAGAATGCGAACTTAGTGCACAAGAGGTACACGAATCCTTTCAGGATATCTCCAGCAGTATTTTTGCTCGCTTTGTTTTTCTTCCCGTGTATATCATTACTTGAGTTCAAGTAGAATGATTTCAACAACTCAGCGACGAAAATAAGACCTAAAATAAAGCAAGACGAGCCATTGCCGACCGAGTAAAGAATCCCTTTATACGAGATAAATGTTATGATACTCGGTAAATAAATGCATGTTAGTAAACTTGATATTGTTACTTTTCGTAGTTCCAATTGATCGTTTAATGAAAACATGTCCTCTTTATGTGATATCACAAAACTAAACCCGTACTTCCAAGGAACAGTGCTCTGAATTTGACATTAAATAAAATCCTATTAAGTATGACTGACATCTGACATGATGATGACATTTGGGCTTGGCAGACCGTGGCAGACACAGATTATAACCCTGCGTTCTGAATTGCGTCAAAAGCGATAATATCGCGAATCCGACCAACGCGCAACTTCACAATTATTACTCTATAACCCTTATATTTTGTGACTATTTAATTTGGTCGGATTCGCAAAATAATCACTTTTATCGCAATTCGGAACACGGGGTATGAATCGATCGTTTATGTATCGATTCACTTACACGACTTAGCCCAGCCGACATTTGACATTTTTGAACAACAGTTTGTCCATGGCAAAAAATCTTTAACGAGACTTTATTTTATAAAACATGACTCATGACTCATGAGGGAGCAAAACAACTGTAGAAGTCTACACACAATACATCAGAGTTGATGTTTTTAAAACCACCATCATGTGCACATAGCATTAGGAAGCGTTCTGCTGTATGTTTTCATATTAAAAAAAAATAAATATATCGTGACTGGCAACTGAAAGTGAAACGTCAAAACTAAATTTTACGTGGCAACATCTAACATAAGAAATCAAAATAAAGTTCCGTAAAATTCTCAGTGAAGTGAATGAAGTGTGGAATGAAGTATATAGTCACAAACGTGATCGATATGACGACACCAACTTTATAAATGAAAGGTGCCGTTGGCCGTGCCACCAGTTGACTGAACACCGTGATACGTTCGGCTACAGTGCGAGCCAACGTTCATACAAAAAATCTCGTATAATAACATATTATTACAAAACAGTATCTACTACCTTGTGTCGCAAGTGTTTGGTGTGTCATTGATTACATAAAAAGTAAAAATGCGTTGCCCGTTTATAGGATCACTGAACCAAGCCTTCGTAAAGAATTACGGGGCGACTCTTATGAAACAATACGGAAACTACTGCCCCATCGTAACTCGCGGGTTCCAATCACTCGGCAGTGATGAGACCAAGTGCCCCTTCATTCAGCAAAATGTGGGCATATCTGAGGCGCCCAAAGAGATGACCGAGGACATCAAGGAGCCCGCGCAGTCTTACCACTACGAGAAGTTCTTCCACGAGCAGATCAGTGCCAAGAAGAGGGACTATTCGTACCGTATCTTCAGGAAAGTGTCGCGGTTAGCAGCGGACGGCGTGTACCCGCAGGCGCTGGAGGGGCCTGACAACCACCGCGTCACTGTGTGGTGCGCCAACGACTACCTCGGCGCGTCCCGCCATCCTGTTGTTCAAGATGCAGCCATAAATGCCATCAAGTCTTATGGTACTGGAGCAGGAGGAACCAGGAACATCGCAGGAAACTCTCAGATGACTGAAAAACTTGAAGCTGAAATAGCCAAGCTGCACAAGAAACCAGCAGCTTTAATATTTAGTTCATGTTTTGTTGCAAATGATGCAACATTGTCTACATTAGCAAGAATTCTACCAGGCTGTTTGATATTTTCTGATGCTGGGAACCATGCATCTATGATACAGGGAATTCGAAACAGTCGAGCACCAAAGCAAATATTCAGGCACAATGACCCGAGTCACCTGAGAGAGCTGTTATCTCAATCTCCAGAGGGCGTTCCCAAGCTAGTCGTGTTTGAGACTGTCCACTCAATGAGTGGAGCCATCTGTCCTTTAGATGAAATGTGTAACATAGCCCACGAGTATGGTGCTTTAACATTTGTTGACGAAGTGCATGCTGTGGGGCTGTATGGGGAACATGGTGCTGGTATAGGAGAGGAGAGAGGGCTGCAACACAAGATAGATATAGTTTCTGGAACATTAGGAAAAGCATTTGGTAATGTCGGGGGCTACATAGCTGGGTCTTCCCTATTGGTAGACACAGTCAGATCTCTGGCTCCCGGTTTCATCTTCACGACGGCGCTGCCACCGCCGGTTTTGGCGGGTTCGCTGGCCGCCATTAGACTCCTCGCCAGCGAGGAAGGCAGGAGCCTGCGGGGGAGGCACCAGGCTATCGTGCGCTACTTGAAGCTGTCGCTCCTCGTGGCCGGCCTGCCGCAGATGCCTTCAGTCAGTCACATTGTACCTGTACCAATAACGGGCGCCGACAAGGTGGCGGCCGTGGCGGAGTCGCTTATGAAGCGCGGCCACTACGTGCAAGCCATCAACTACCCGACGGTGGCGCGCGGCGAGGAGCGGCTGAGGTTCGCGCCCGGCCCCTACCATACGCCCGAGATGATCGACAGCCTCATCACAGCCCTAATCGAAGCATTCCACGAGAACAATATAAGTTTCAATGAGTTCATGAAGAACGGGACGTGCCGCGAGTGCAGCATGGAGTACAAGGTGGACATCGCGTACGAAGAGCCCTTCAAGTACACACTGGTTGCGTAGTGTGACCTTGACATGACCGTTTATTCGACCATGACATTGGGCGCTTAATTAAAAAAAAAGTATATGTAAAGCTAAGCTAAAAATGTATGTTTATATTTTGTTGTTGTTTTATTGCGGTTCGTGGTTCATGTTAGGTTGAAATTAAAACGTGGTTACATGGAGCTCAGTCATTTTATTTAATCCCAGTACTTGATGAGACCGTCCCAGCCTGCCGTGAGCAGTTTGCTGGGTTCGTGCGGGTGCCAGAGAGACGTGATGCAGACGCCGTCGTGCGCCTTCCACTTCTTGTATAGTTTCGTGGTCTTCCAGTCCCAAATGTAACACTTTCCGTCCGCATCGCCGGATACCAGGTAGCTGTAACAAACAAAACGAAGTTGTATAACGTTGGACATGTTAGGCTTGTTTTCCTTATTCATTAGATAGGTATGTCCGCCTAAAATATTAAGCTGTTGATCCCCGCACGACCGCCGGCGTTCGTGCGCCATTGTCTTACTATTGTGTCTCTAATTACGCTACTCCAAAAGTTAAACCGTTGAAGACCGACTATTGATAACTAAGTAACTAAATATGTCATAGTAAATAGCACCAGTATTTTACAATGAGTTACATACTTATATCATTTATTAGAAATGGGTTACCCAAATTAAGTAAGTATAGGAAATCCATAAAGAACATTTTATTTTCGTGGTAACAAATGACAACTGCATGATTGAGCACAAAAAATAACATTCAGAATGGTACTGAAGTGGTAAGTGCAATGTTGGTTCGTTATTGCATTTCCTCATAATAGGCAATCAAAAGTCGGATGACCAAGCAAAAAATATACCGTTCGTCGTCAAAGGCAAATGGAATCTTATAGACTTTTCCACAGACAAATCCCACTAAAATAACTCTTTGAATACTAAAAGTCATGAAAGTTTGCAACAATGTGGTAAAACGACTTTATACCACATTATGTTGGAGTTTGGATTGCTTACGTGCTTAGCTAACGTACCTACTTCAGGATAGCATAACAACAAATCAATATGAAGTGGGACTTATCACGATTTTGCATTACAAAGGTACTTACCCTACCCACACTTACAAAGGTACTTACCCTACCCACACTTAACTATCAAGATAATTACCAAGGTAGGTAGGTGCCAATCTGTGCCTACATTTAACATTAGATAATGACCTTACCAACTAAAAACTACCGTCAAACGGCGTGAATAGGGACAAAACTTATTAGATTTTTCGCTTTGATACCAGACAAAGTTTCTTACAAAGCATCGATTTTTTAAAATTAGAATTCATTTAATTTCAGCACATGGTCAAAGGGTTACTATTTTAACTGTTAGTCTGTTACTCAATTACCACCAAAAATACTAATTTTGTACTAATATATGCTCTTCTGGGTGGTTTAAAAAAATAACCACGAAGAGGATGGCGCGGTTTGTGTTCGCTCACCAAACCCCGCCGTCCCCTTCTAACCTGACCTGTCCGAGACGGGGTGCTCAAACCCCGTCTCGGACAGGTTTGAAGGATCCCCTAATAACTGTAAAAAGTCCATTAATATTAGGAGTGCAATTAGTATTATTAGCGAATAATAAGATTTTTGATGCATAGTTAAAAGCCGCAAACAATATTAAAATAACAAGAAAATCCCTATACCCTATTTTGTCCCTATTCACCCCTGCATCTTTTTACCCCGTATATAACGGTCATCTTGCAGGCACAAGCCTATGAATCCCCTCTCGCGCCGGGCCCTGGTACAGGTCATGGTCTGGAGTGAGGAGGAATGGCAAGCGGTCGCCTCTTTCTGCAAAGCAGTAATGCTAGCAAAGGAGGCGACCGGATGCGCGAGGGAACGGCCCTCACGCCCCAGACGCCGGGATCCCGATCCCGATTTCCAGCCACCGTAGGCGCGGGCTTGCAGACGGCGAGCAATGGGTATCACGCCGCCCGGTCGTCCGGTAACCGTCCGGACCGAGCCCAAGTCGTCGACGGTGCATAGCGTTTCACGCGCGCCTCAAGATATCAGCAAATTGTAAGGGCCCAGCAGGGTCGAAGCCTACTGGGGCCATGGGTTAAATGAAAATGAACCCCGGGGCCCTGGAACGCATGGCAAGGAAGGAACAAACGAGTGGGTTTTAGTTAGTAAAAGTCTGACACGCCCTCCCTATGAATCCATTCATCTTTTTCAGACATGCGCAACGGCTGCACATTTCAGAGTAGCACTACGCAAGTACGCACTTGACCTTTATAAAGGACATATCCGATTGGGTCAATGTTTCAGACGACTATAGCTAGGACACGACATAATGCAGTAAGTCTAAGATACTTCCGTCAATTTATAATCTATTTTTAGACTTGACTATTTTAGAGGTAAATTAGTCTGCAGTCCTTGTATAGAATTTAATAGTAAAATAATGTATGACTTTCGAAAAAAAAAACAAGTGTTAAAATTGTTTCTATACAATTTTAACACTTGTTTAGAGGCGACGGAAACTTCGGTGTCGTTTCGACCTCGATGCCAAGGTCTAGCACATTTCAGTGATGTGTTATGACGTATTTCTTATATGGCCAAAGCATTTGCATTCATATACGTACTTAATGAATGTAATTTGGATTCCAAGAGAGGAATTAAATTTATTGCAAAACTAGGTAGCATTTTGCCAGCGAATTTGTTCGCGAGAATGTTTTCATAAAAACTTTAACACCCGTTAAACGGTATTTTGAGGATAGTTTAGAAAAACTATTAATAAAAATCATTATTATTTATTTTGATTAAAATTTTTGGCAAGTTTCAAGTTTATTAACCCAAGAAATAAAAATCCTCCATTCAATCTTTAAAAACCCTTAAATTATTCTATTGGATATTAACTATGAAAACAAATACCCTTAGATATACAAAAAACTTTTATGCAATAACTTATGTTACTATCTGGTTAGTATTTTTTTTTTTTTTTTTTAATTGATATAAACCAGTGCTTGACTGCGATCCCACCTGATGGTAAGCAGTGATGCAATCATTGATGGTGAGGCGCACTAGTTTATTAAGAGCCTATTCACTTTAGCCTTGAAGGCACCTAACTTATAATCGGACGGGAAGACCGCAGCAGGCAAATTGTTCCAGTCCTTCGATGTACGCGGTATAACTTAGGTTAGTGTGGTAACTTTCAACTATATTGGTGCATGGAATGAGATTTTGCATACAAATGAAATTCCCCCTTTTCATCCCCTTAAAGGTTTAATTCTCAAAGTCCCCTTAGTACTCGCTTACCTCATAAAAGGAAGCCTTGTGCAAAATTTCGTGTTCATAGTCCCAGTAGTTTCAGCTGTGCGTTGATATGTCAATCAGTCAGTTTCTCCTTTTATGTATATACATAGATAATGGCTAATTTTCTGTGTCTGTTACTTGCAATATCTGTCCTAAATAAACACTGAACCGTAAACTTTTTAGATAAATTAATTGAGTCGCACACACAAGTTTACAAGTCAAAAGAAAGTATATTTTATTTTAGCTAAGGTGAAGGAAAGGAGTCAGGTGACGAAAGTTAAGGCTAGCTACTTAAACAAATTTCTTCGCCTGTTTTAGTCTCAACAGTCTACAGTACACCAGTAGATGAAACAAAACCCTACGCATTTATAGTCATTCTAATAAATAACCTACCAGCCGCATGGCTTGCTAGATTCTGGTACCGCAGTAATAATCATAGGCAACGCTTATGGATCGCAGATCGTTACTGCGAATTGGAGACTAAACGCCTTTGTCCTGCAGTAGACAAATCGCGACAGTTCAGACTGAACAGATATTAGCATATCTAAGTTTTTATACATAAAGTCTACTAACCAACGTATTAGCTGACTCGACAAACGTTGTTCTGCCTTTAAAAGACAAAAATGGGAGATCGGGGTAGGAGGGTAAAAATTACTAGACTTATTTTCAGACCTATCTCAGTAAGAGAGCAAACTGCAGACTTTCGATCGGCCGATAGTTTGGTTGGTTGCTTAGTCAGTATAGCTAAACTTTTTTTGTCGGCCGATTCTGAATCGTTGTGTACGCATTTCCATACAGCTTCATACTGTATGCTACTGCAGAGTCTAGTAATACACAAAAATATCGTAAAAAAAAAATCGGTGAAACCGTTTCAGAGTAGTTCGATGACAAACACTGTGACACGAAATTTTTATGTATTAGATATTTTATATTTTGTTTGACATTTATTACTAATATTACTATCATGCACGGTCGGTTCTCGGCCCCCTTGTGTGTTCTGTAACAACGTATATCCTATTCTAGTTAGCAACCTAAAGGGATTCCCCCCATACTCCATTAGTGCAGGTGTCCTGTACGATGTGGGAATACAAATGAAGCATTATCATCGATATGAGCCAACAAATGGTTTACTACTACATATATAAAACCTTGGTAGATCGTTCGGGACTTTTGGAGCAAGAAAGGGTGTAACTAAGAATCTCTGCCCATGAAAGATCAACTCTTTGTTAAATGACTGATAATGTCTATTATTCCTGAATTCAATATATCGAGCCTTTTCAGGTAAATCATCGGTAGCGAGAGTTTACCTTTACGTCATAATCATCTTCCTGTCCTTGTCACGTGTTATTTGGGGTCTTTTTCTTCCATTCTGTTCTGACACCCGTCATACTAACTTTCTTTTCTTACATATCACTGCTCTTCACACAATCCAACCATCTTTTCTTTGGCCTCCCTCTCCCTCTCCATCCATCTACATGTATACTCAAACTCTTTTAATAACATGTGTTTCATCCCTCCTCTTTACATGACCATACCAAGACAAACGATAATTTGCGTTTACGTGTTGTTCATCATCATAAAATGAATTCCATTCGGCCCACCATTGCTATTCTCTAAGAAAACAGCCTTCAGCACAGCGCTGGCCGCAGCGACGAAATCCAAATAGGAATAGCACTGCTGAAAGAGGTGGCGAGATGATTTAGACGTAAAACGAAGACTGGTTCGAGACGGCGCGTGAGAAGAATGTCTGGAAGGAATTGGGGGAGGCCATTATATACCCAGTAGTGGAACGGTAAAGGTTTGAAAAAAAGGTAAATTCCTTTCAAGGACCAAACGAAGGTCAAAATTTCGAGAAAGAGGTCAACCGTCGAATCCGACTCGGCTGGGCAGCGTTCGGGAAACTGCTTTTTTTTTTAGGTGGGAAAATCATCTTATGACAAATTTCGCTCTTGGGCGGAGCGGGAGATAGTGTCAGACTTTACTGACTAAAAACCCACTCCTGTTCCTTCGTTGCCTTCGTCCCAGGGCCCCGGGTTTCGTTTTCACACTACCAATGGCCCCAGTAGGCTTCGACCCTGCTGGGCTCGGGAAGATGCTTGGCATCTTCTCGTCCAACATACCGCAGTGTCTCAAGACGAAAGTCTATGACCAGTGCGTGTTGCTAGTGCTGACATTTCTGAAACGTGGTCGCTCACAATGGGCCTCATCGGCAAACTTAAAGTCACCGAATCAGAAATGAAGATATCCGCAGGAGTACCAAGGTTGCCGACATAGCAGGAGGAACCGCCAAACTTAAGTGGCAATGGGCAGGGCACATTGCTCGCAGAACAGATGGCCGTTGGGGCCGACAGGTTCTAGAGTGCCGACCGCGTACCGGAAGACGCAATGTTGGAAGGCCTCCTACAAGGTGGACCGATGACCTTGTAAAGGTTGCGGGAATCCGATGGATGCGAGACGCACAGGACACTTGGGGGAGGCCTATGTCCAACACTGGATTTCTATCGGCTGAAATGATGATGATGACCAAACAAAGGTACCCGTGGACCAAATTAAATCATACCTTGATCAACTACGGATATTTTATACTCATTGTTTTAGGTTAATGACCGCACACAACCTGCTACTTGTAAATAGACCTTAATATTTTTACAACTTCATGTTTTCAAGATCTTTTAATGTCAGCGACCCTTCAGTCAATAAGTAGCAAACAATATATTTTGTAGGTATGAAATCTATACATATTTGACTGTTTTTCTTTTTTGTTGTTAAATATGTGATTTGAGATAAAAAATAATTGGTATTTTTTAAATATATTGTTAAATATTTTATCAATATATTAAAAAAACAATAAGTATTTGAAACCAAGCTCAAGATAAATATGAAAATAATAATAAAGTTGATAGGTAGGTAGGAACATAACTTGTTTTGGTAAATGATCTGATGTTTTGCCTAATCAAATATTGAATAAATATACCTAATTGTGATTCTATTATCATTGTTTTGCAATTTATGGCATTCCAATGATTGAAAAATGGACTTGTTATTTTTTATCATTATCTTAAAATCCAAACCAAACCAGATTTAGTTCGTCTTTTGATCATACACAATTTTGGACATTGCATTTTAGGCCCCTCGCCCACGGCGACTTTTTGTAGCGATGCTGTAGCGCGTTCGCATCAATACAGTCGCGATGCTGTAGCGCGTTAGTAGCGCGTTGGCATCTTTTCTATAGCGCTTGCAAATGCGACTAACGCGCGTTAGTAGCGCTACAAAAAGTCGCCGTGCCTTGCACACGAAAGGTTCAATTTTAAAATCGAGCAAAAAAATGCCGACGAAATAACGTTTCTTGTACGGGAACCCCCTTAATTTTTTAATTTTACATTTTTTTTTTAAAATACACATTCTGTGCAAATTTTAATTTTAACCTTTTACGGTTTATGAAATACAGCCCGCTGAAAGACAGATGGACGGACAAACAGCGTACAGAACCCTAAATATGGGTCCAAATTGGCCAACACGCTGATATTATTAGTCATAAGGTAGTTGAAGATTTCCTGATATCAACCCTCTGAATCTGGCTTTTATTAGCATTCTATCATTATCTTTAAGAACATCCGGCAATCGTTTCTAATACAGTTGCTACTTCGCTAGACAATAAATAATCATCGATCACTATCTTGACAATAGAAGTAGTAGATACTGATAATCTTAAAGAAACAAACAATACTGTATTTGTCGTACTTAAGATATTTATTGGTTATGTTGTATAAATTGCAATGGAAAGGCCTATGCTCGGAGTTTCCTTGCGTGATCGAATCAGAAATGAAGATATCCGCAGGAGAACTAAGGTTTCCGACATAGCACGAAGAGTCGCCAAACTTAAGTGATAATGGGCAGGCCACATTGCTCTGGAGGCAACAGTCCTTGCACGCATGCACGATTTGCGCATGGAGATGCAACGCCGGGGCGAAACTCCGCTGCCGCGCCAAGTCGCGGCATGGCGGACAGAGTTCCGGCGGGATCTCATGGTGGAATGGCGACGGCGATTGTCGTAACCCAGTGCTGGGCAAGCTACAATTATGGCGATAAGTCCCCTCTTTGAGGAGTGGCTGGAGCGGCAACACGGCGTCTTCACTTTCCGCATGACGCAGGTCCTCACCGGACATGGCAAGTTCGGGAGGTTCCTGCATCGGATTCAGGCGGAAGCAACGCCCGGGTGTCATCATTGTGCGGACCACCCAGAGGACACGGTGAAGCATAAGGTGGAGGTGTGCCCCGCTTGGGCGGAGCACCGCCGTGTCCTCGTGGAGGCAATTGGCGGCAGCGACCTTTCGCGTCCGGCCCTGGTTCAGGCTATGGTCCGGAGCGAGGAGTAATGGCAGGCGGTCGCCTCCTTCTGCGAAGCAGTAATGCTAGCGAAGGAGGAGGCTGCACGCGTGAGGGTTTGCTGAGTTCCAATTACATATAATTGGAACTCAGCAATGCTCGGACTTGGCATCAAATTTAATAAAATACAGACAAGATACAAGATATCAAAACTATGCAATTACAGGGACTATAAAAACTTTCACAAATACGGAACAAACTCTCAAAAATTGTTTCACCCTTAATACAAGCTCGGAATTCGATCAAGTTGTACTGTGTTCTGGTGAAAACGACTCAAACCCAATAAAAGTGTTATATGAACTATCGGCTGCATTGAAACATTTGGAAAAATATAACGTAATCGTAATAGGTGTTTATAATAACAATTATCTCAATGTTTCAAAACTCAATAATGAAATTGCAAACATCTGTAGACTAAATCCTAAATGTTATTTTATACCTATGAACACCACCTATGCTTCTCGTACTCATTATTTGCATGATATGTGTAAAAAGATAAGCAATATTATAGATTACAGGTACTATAAATTAAACTTTATTAATAAAATATGTATACATAAATCCACAGTCTTGAAAAGTGAAATTAAAACGAAATCTTTGGTCCAAACAACTATTTATAGCTATCTTAACAAACCCACAAACAGGTCACACACTAATAAAAATACAAAAAAAATTAAACACCTTAGACAAAAATCCATATCTGAATATTTTCCACTTTTAGTTTATCAAAATATGGCAAAAAAACCTACATCTCCATGTACATTATCAGTCGAAAACAAAACGCTTTTTCGAGTCGGCGAAAAATAAAACGTTTACGATATTACATCAAAACATCGCAGGACTATTAAATAAATTAGAAAATCTAGAGATATGTATAAATCATTTCCAAACTAATAAAAATATATATGTTGATGGTTTGTGCCTCTCGGAAACGTTCATCAAAACAGGCAATGAGAGCAATATTTTGCTTAAAGACTTCAAACTAGTTGCATCATTTTCTCGACTTAAAGAAAAACGAGGGGGTGTATGTATCCTGCTGAGAAAAAATATTGAATGTAAAGAGTTAGCCATTTGTAAAGAATTATCGTGTGAAAAGTCGTTCGAATGTTGCGGTATCTACCTGCTCTCATATAGGTTTACTATCATATGTTTATATCGAATTCCAAATAGTGACACTAAAATATTCTTTGACAAACTTGACTTATTATTATATAATTTATCAAAAAAACAAAGCAATAAAATTATTATAACTGGTGACCTAAATATTGACACATTAAAAAATAACAATTTATCTAGACAATTGCATGACATTACTAGTAATTATAATCTCATATTACACATAAGGCAGCCTACACGGCAAAGCTCTTGCATAGATCATATTATAAGCAACATTCCGGATGCTAAAGGACAGGTGCATGATCTTTTCCTTTCTGATCATAATACTGGACAAACTATAGCAATACCAGTAGCAGATAAGCATTTGAGACTTAAACATTGGTTCGTTACCTCTAGAAATTATAGTGCAGAAAATATTTCAAAATTCAGAGAATACATTTCCTGCATCGGGTGGCAAAATATTATAAATAGGGAAGATATCAATACAGCATTTAATAATTTTCACAGAGAATTCACATTGATTTATAATCTTTGTTTCCCTCTGGAACGGAAAAAAGTACAAGCTAACATCTCAGCCCCGAGATGGATAACCAAAGGTGTAAGAATATCGTGTCAAAAAAAACGCAAACTAAGGTATGAATGCTTAAAACTAAGAAAAGATGAGAAATTATACTGCAAAGTTAAAAAATATAGCTCAATACTTAAGAAATGCATACTTACATCACAGAAAATTTATAACCAAAAGCATGTCCACAACGCCAAAAACAAGTGCAAGGCCGCCTGGCAAGTAATAAAACACAACGCTGACTCTGTCAGAGCTTACAACACAATAAACGAAGTTGAACAACAAGGTAATCGTTTAAAAAACCCTGAAGGTATCGTAGAAGCATTTAGCGATTTTTTTATTGATGTCACTAAGAATGCTCATCATAGCACGAATATTCACAGACAAAAAAATGAATTACCAACACTTAATCACAGTATGTTCCTTCGCCCTTGTAGCTCTGAAGAAGTGTTTAAAACCATACTATCATTAAATAATACTGCATCTGTGGGCTTTGATGGTGTATGTACTCGTGTCCTCAAAATATGTGCAGAAATATTAGCTCCCGTCCTACAAGAGCTTATTAACCTATCTTTTGAACAAGGTGTGTTTCCGGATCTTCTCAAAAAGTCTATTGTTCGCCCTCTGCATAAAAAAAATGATAAACTACTATTAGACAACTATCGGCCCATTACACTGATATCAATTTTTTCCAAAATTTTTGAGAAAGTTATGCACAGACGACTAAATGACTACCTAAACAAGTTTAAAATAATTCGGGAAGAACAATTCGGATTTCAGAAGAGTAAATCGACAACGTTAGCAGCCTATGGACTAGTGAGTAAAGTTTTGGCAAAAATTGACAAACGCATACCGGTATCAGTCATTTTCTTTGACATGTCAAAAGCATTTGACTTCGTGGATCACAATCGCCTTCTTAATAAATGTGAAAAGCTAGGTATTCGGGGACCAGCTTTAGATTGGCTAAATAGCTATTTGACTAATCGGACTCAATGTGTTGAGATAAACTCCTTAGATGACATGAATTATTTAAAAACTTACAAGTCTACATATAAAACAAATAGCTCTGGTGTGCCCCAAGGCAGTATATTGGGTCCACCTTTATTTTTACTGTACATAAATGACTTGCCTTCCGCAGTAAATCATCAATGCATTCTTTTTGCTGATGATGTTTCAGTAATTGTTACACACGAGGAAAAAACCGCGACCAGTACTCATAATGATTTGCTAAATACTGCCGCAAATTCTGTCTTGGAGTGGCTTAACAACAATAAACTGTGTGCCAATATATCAAAAACCAAATACATGACTTTTAGGTTGTATAACTCAAAAGAAATAATATATGACGTCAAAGCCGATGGACAGCCCATTGAGCTGACAGATCAATATAAATTCCTTGGCTTATTGATTGATCAGCACTGTAACTGGAAAAGTCACATAGATCTTGTATGTAATAAAATTAATAGATTTGTATTTGCATTAAAGAAGCTAAGGCGAATTGCTAGCGAAAAAGCAGCATTGACAGCATATCACGGATATGTTCTCAGATATGGTCTTTTGGTTTGGGGGAATTCAACAAATATAAATAAAGTGTTCCTTGTTCAGAAAAAGTGTGTAAGGGCATTATGTGGTGTGGGCCCTTTAGAATCGTGTCGTCCACTTTTTAAAAGACATGGTTTGCTGACCATCACTAGTCTTTATATAATGCAAATTGGTGTGTTTGTCAAAGAACATCCAGAATTGTTCGAAACTTTTGGAAAAAGAAAATTGTACCCTAGCAGGGATCCGACGATACTTAGAAGCACTTGCTGTAAAAGCTCTATGTATCAAAAAAACTGTAGCATGATGGCAATACGGGTCTTTAATAAATTACCAAAATCTATAAGAGAATTGCAATTAATAAGATTATTTAAAATGAGATTACGCGCATGGCTGTTGGACAAATGTTATTATACCTTAAATGATTTTTTTGATGACAAGAATGACCTAGAAAGAAAATATAAGTGACATAATATATATCTAATTGTGACATGTTAAAAATGCAAAATAATATCTAATTCAATTGTGGTTTCTTATTGCTGTAGGATTTAAAAAAAAAAAATGTTCAATAATTTTAAAAGACATAAAAGACATATACCACCTAATATTTGTATACCAATCACTGGTGAAACATGTAGAACTTATGTACTGTATTCAACATCCTCATTACCATGTTTCTGGCAAATAAAATACTTTACTTTACTTTACTTTACTTTAGGGAACGAAAGTCCTCACGCCCTAGCCGCCGTAATTCCGACCCCGACTACCAGCCACGGTAGACGCGGGCTTGCGGACGTCGAGCACTGGGTAGCTCGTCGTCCGGCTGTTCGGTAATTAACTGGACCGAGCCCAGTCGTCAACAGCGCGTAGTGATCCTCGCGCTCCTCAAAGAGATGTCAGCAAACCGTAGGGGCCCAGCAGGGCCGATGCCCGCTAGCTAGGACCGCGGAGAATTTCTGAAAGGGAAACCCGTAGTCCTAGAACGCAAAGGGTAATTGAAGGATACAGGTGTGGTTTTAGTCAGTAAAAGTCTGACACGCCCTCGCGCACCACCCAGAGCGCGAGAAGTCATTTGGATGATTTCCCACCTTAAAAAAATAATAGTTTAAAAAACTAAATAAAAAAAAGTAAAAAACTAAAACCCGACTACGACAAAAAAAAAGACGCTGAAAAAGTATGAAACAAGATTTTCAAGATGCTGAAATAAACAAAGTAACTGGAAAAACAAGAATAGAACAAAAAGAAAAGCCGTAGTCACACGCTATTAAAGTGTTTCGATTATTACCTACCTATAACGTTTTAGTTTTTTACTTTTTTTATTTGAAAGATTTTGGTGTTAAATTACTGTGCTTCTATACTATTTATTTTGGTATGAACAAGTGAAGTCCTTTCAAATGATACCAAAACGACGTATTTATCTTATTTTTTTTAACACAATACTTTTTGTCCACTAGAGGGCGCCACATTGAATTTTGATGATATTTTTTTATAAGTACCAGTGAAGCCCTTTCAAATGATATGAAACACGGTGTATTTATATTTTTTTTAAACATGACTTTTTGTCCGCTAGAGGGCGTCACTTTAAATTTGAGCAATATTTTGGAAATGTACAAGTGAAGCCCTTTCAAATAATACCAAACACGTCGTATTTATCTCCTTTTTTATTTTTAACGCATTACTTTTTGTCCGCTAGAGGGCGCCATATCGATTTTTGTGACACGTCACGTAGCCTATGTTTAGCGGACAATTAAAACGGTTCTAACGATACGTCGAGTTCCGATAAGTAGATTAGGAGCTATGAGGGAACAGATGAACATTCACACATACATACATAGCCTGTCAAAATCATAACCCTCCGTAGTTGGGTAAAAACACGCTTTTAGCACGCACTAAAAATTACAAAATAATTCGGACATTTAGTTTGATGACTCAAGAGTTTTCCCTTTGCCAAATCTTCATTAGATCGCAGGTAAACATAAACAATTTCAGTTCGTGATGAACGATAAATAATTACCTATGCGAAATGGTTATAAAGTAGGTAATCATCTTTAATGAATATTTACTATGATTTATTATGAAAGAATGCGTGGAGCGTTTTGTCCAAAACGAGTAAAGATTACATAAACGCTCCACGCTTTCTCTTTTTTTTTTTAAAAAAAGGCCACATTGCTCACACATTGGGCACATTGCAGAACAGATGGCCGTTGGGGCCTAAAAAGGTTCTGGAGTGGCGACCGCGTACCGGAAGACGCAGTGTTGGAAGGCCCCCTTCAAGGTGGACCGATGACCTGGTGAAGGTTGCGGGAATCCGATAGATGCGAGACGCACAGGACCGTTCATTGTGGCGACATTTGGGGGAGGCCTATGTCCAGCAGTGGACGTCTATCGGCTGAAATGATGATGATGATGATGACGATGATGTTGTATAACCAAATATATATCCAATCTATTGAGAGATAATATTTCCGATCTCGTTCCGAAAATCGTCGATGTTGCAGAATTTTATTCATTGAAATGAATTAGTTTAAAAATGAAAAATGCTTAGCATAACACATAAGAATACTGAGAAGAACCTTGAACCAATGACGTACGTAAGTCATTTCTATATAGGAAATGTTAAATTTTATAAGAACATTCATTCATACTCGAAAAATACGATTAAAACAAACTGAAACATTTGATTACTAGCTAACTAGTTACTTAGCTAGATATAATTAAAAATGTTCTGCTGACACAGGCACTACCTATAAAGGATGACACCGCTTACTAGCTAAGGCTAACTATACCAATTCAATTTAATTTATAGCTCAAAAGAATAATTAGGTAGCTATTAGATAAAAGCCAATTATTTTCAAATGTATTCTCTAAATAATCGAAAAACAACTCGATAAGAATTAAGTGATAAAATAAATAAACTTTGCCTCCGTTTATGTAACGGCACTATTTATAAACAAAAATATAAATCATAAGGCGTTTAGTTTCCATTACTGAGCAGCTTTTCAACCACAATCGACGTCAGCACAAATTGATGGGGCCTTCTAGGAACGATGGCTGCCAGGGCTGCGAGAATATTTGAAAGAATCACCACAGCCCTAGAACGCCAAAGGCAACTGAAGGAACACGGATGGGTTTAGGTCAGTTAAAGTCTGACACAACCTCTCGCTCCACCCAGAGCAGAAGATATTTATTGTTTTTCCACTCTCAAAAAAGGCAAGTCGTCAACAGGAAGAATGCTATTCAATATTCTTGACAAGAACACTAACGTTTTAAGGAAAACGATATTCGCATACAGATTAATTTTCCTAGGCTTTCCGTAATAGAAAGTGAAGTAGATGCTGATTTGCTAGGAGCAATTTTTTATAACTTAGGCAGTTTAAGGCTGAGATAATCAAGCAGGTCAATAAAGCAGATACATCATTTCAGCCGAAAGACGTTCACTGTTGGACATAGGCCAAGTGTCGCCATAATGACCGGTCCGTCACGCATCCATCGGATTCCCGTGACCCTCACCAGGTCATCAGTCCACCTTGTGGGAGGCCTTCCAACGCTGCGTCTTCCAGTACGTGTTCGCCATTCCAGAACCTTTCGTCCCCATCAACTATCTGTTCTGCGAGCAATGTGCCCTACCCACTGCCACTTAAGTTTGGCGATTCTTTGGGCTATGTCTGTAACCTTGGTTCTCCTGCGGATATCTTCATTTCTGATGTGATCACGCAAGGAAACATGCCCTTTGAGTGAAAGCAGATACAACTCCCAAAAACTGCCCAGCAAAGCCAAGGCTAACCACGCACCGTCCGGTGGCGAGATAAGTAACATACATTGTTGTATTGTTGTCATCAGCAGAATTTGGATGAGGCTGGCACAGGACGCATGGGTATTGGTACAAGCAAAACAGCAGCCGAAGCTCAGCAATGGACGAAGTCATACTGTGGATGATCAAGAACCAAGCTTGAAATATAGATGGCAAGACTAATTCTCAACATCGACGAATAAAAATATCCAGATACACGCGGTAAGGAGTAGTAAAGTCATTGCAGTTTATAACTAACACTTTCTGTAATTATTTTACACAATAGTTTCTCAATCACGTTTCAATACGCTATGGTTGGTGCCAGGGACTCAAACTGTAACCGTAATAAGTGTTTTTAACACTGTTTTTTAAAACAGTTATAACAGAAAAACACTTATAAATGTAACAGATAGAATAATGTTACCGAATCAAACTGTAACCTTTTATATGTGTTAATAAGTGTTAATATGTGTAACTGAAATAATCAGTTTTAGTATAGCTTTAGGTATAAGCAATTGCACAGTGTGGCAACAACGCGTGGCCGTAAGAGTGTAAGACGCGTGTTGTCAAAGCCTACGACGATCTACACTACCTACACACAGACTGGTTGAAGTTCCTGTGCAATTAATTCACTAAAATGCTTGTTTCTTGGATCCATTGGTTCAACTGAACATAAAATAGTACTCTGTGAACTGAACCGTCACTATGCAACGCACACTCCGAACATTTCCCACCACACTTCTCTGCAGTTAAACCTTTCGTTCCCGAATCCGAATCATTTCGTTCTTTAGTTCGTTCGTTTCAATTTCTTCTGTATTATCTTCAAATAATGTAAGACGCACAACTTTTTTTTAATGTTATTAACTAATGCTTGACTGCGATCCCACCTGTTGGTAAGTAGTGACGCACTAGTTTATTAAGAGCCTATTCACTCTAGCCTTGAAGACACCTAAATTATAATCGGACGGGAAGACCGCAGCAGGCAAGTTGTTCCTGTCCCTCGATGTTCGCGGTATAAACGACGAGGCGAAACGCTTAGTCCGGACCGTAGAAGTTTCAAAAACGTAAGGGTGGATACTCGCCGTTCGTCAGGTTGTCCGATGGTAGAAATGAGATAGTGGAATCAAGTCATGCAATTCCCGCGCACACTTTCCAAAATGCGTCCTGTAAAACACCGAAAGGCCGGCTACGCCTGTGCTCAAGGATTTGTAAATTGGACTTAACCCGATCTGGATCACCAATTAGCCTCTTCGCACGCCTTTCCACCGAGTCCAAAGCTTCCAGGTGGCATTTTGCAGCACCAGCCCATATGTGGCTGCAGTACTCCACACACGAACGGACCTGTGCTTTGTATAACATTAAAAGCTGTCCCGGTGTAAAGCACCGCCGGACCTTTGCAAGTACGCCGAGTTTCTTAGCTTGGCTTTGGACTCGATGAACCGCCCAAAGTTAAGGTCTGAGAAAATTTCAAATCCCAAGACCTGAAGGCGGTCGGTGTACTCCAGGGATACAATCTGAAAAGCAGGAGCCAAAGAGAACGGGCTCCTTTTAGCGGTGAACAGACAAACTTGTGTTTTGGCGGCGTTGAATCTCACCAGATTGGCTTCACCCCACTTGGAGACTGCCTGAAGTGAGACATTCGTACGCTGTACCATAGCTTTTCTCTCGGACCGGATTAGCTCCTTACTAGCCCAAGCACTTGGCAGATATCTCTCTACAACTGTGCTATAATCTATCTGCATACCCATAGATACCGGGCATCAGCAGATCGTTGATATGCAGCAGGAAGAGAGTTGCAGAGAGAACAGACTCCTGAGGAACTCCGGCGTTTAGGCGTTATTAATCATTATAGTCGGTATTATTAGTCGTTATAGGCTCTGATGAGCACCCATCGACAACAACACGGAGAGATCGTTCACTCAGGAAGTCTTTTACCCAGTTAATCAGACTAACGAAAAGGCAATTGTTTCCCCATTCCTCTCGAGGGTCTCGCTCCAAAAGTGGGTGGCATAGATTAGTAGGTCCCCAGTAGACCGATTGTGGCGAAACCCATACTGTCGGTCACTGAGGCGATCTTAACCTTCCAGATATGCTACGAGGCGCGAGTTCAATACACACTCCATAATCTTACATATTATGGAATTTATTGAAATCGGCCGATAGTTGGCAGGATCGGCACGACTGCCCTTTTTGGGCACGGGTTGCACGTTGGCAAGCTTCCAGGACTTGGGCACTATACCAGTCCTAAATGAGAGGTGATACAAGCACGTCAATACAGGAGAAAACTTGGGTGCACAAGCCTTGAGAACAATCGCTGGTATACCATCTGGCCCACTAGCCTTATTTACGTCTAGACAACACAGTGCTCTCAGAAACTCTTCGTTCCTTATGCGAACCTCGGGCATCGAAGTGTCGCATTGAGGCAGAGTCGGTGGAGTAGCACTGCTAGTGTCAAGACGAGAATTATGGGCGAAGAGAGATGCAAAGAGACCTACTTTCTCTCTCACCGTATGAGCCAGTGCTCCGTCAGGTTTAACCAGCGGAGGCAATGAGAGCCGACTTGGCAAGGGACCAGAATGCTCTGCTACCGGACGGCTGTGCAGAGAGCTTTGTGCCAATATGAGTAATGCGGTCGAAGCGAGCCTTCCTTAGTGCGTTTTTGTAGGACTTGGCAGCATGGTTGAAGGCTCTCTTCTTTGAGCTCAGATCCGGAGCTTTGTGGTCAAGAGCGTCAACCCAGAAACGCCGAATACTTACGCTGTTCAGCTAGAACACAATTGGCGTTCGTTGTTTGGCGTTGGCGTTTGGGTGAGCTGAGCCATCGATGAGTACGTCGCGATAAGGGATGAAATACTCCATAGCTTGACGTATCACATCGGATATAGCATCTGCACGGCTCGAAGGATTTTCAGAAGAGAAGCGGACCTGCTGCCAAGAAAAAGATGCAAAGAAGTGCCGAATCTCATCCCAGCCTGACTTGTAACGCCACATTCGCCGTTCGCCACGAGAGTCGCAGTCAGGTGGGGAGAAGGACGATACAGACTTCATCAGACAGTCGTCTGAAGTTCCAAGTGGTGAGGAAACTGTTACGATACATCTGTCCGGATCGGTGGTCAACAGAAGGTCCAGACTATTTGCAGTATGATCAACTACATCAGGCACCCTTGTCGCTTGCTTTACCAACTGGGAGAGGCCCATCGACACTGCAAATAATCGCGCTTTTCTCCCAGCGTGATCGGTCCTGTGGTATGGGAAAAGCCAGTCTTGGTGACGCGTTAAAATCCCCCAGAGCGACAAACTGCGCATCAGGGTGCCGATGCAAAGCCTTATCGGCGGCCACACTGAGGTGGCCAAACAGTTGAGTTTTCGTTTTTTTGGTGATAGACAATTTTGTCCACATCGGTATCCACCAACAACCACGACGTTGAGAAATTAGGGTCCTCAAGGTGACTGAGACGCTGGCAGCATATTTTTTTGCGCACGTACACACAGACCCCGGCACGCTGCAAGAAATGGTGCTCCAATGAGTAACCTGGGTAGTCGAGATACGCCGCATCTGACGAACATCGGATCTGCGTCTCCGTCAAGAAAGTAAGTGAGGCTTGTCAGTCTCGAGATGGTGGTGGACCGCATCGAGATTGGAGTGCAGTCCTTGAATGTTCGAGAGGTGCACTTGGAGTAAAAGGAAGTGCATCCGCTGTACACACATACTTTTCTTTTTACCTTTTATTTTTGTTTTTAGATTTCGAGTGAATAGGGTTGGTGGAAGATGGCAGTTGAGCGAGGCGATGCGATGTAATTCCAACAATACGACCAGAGTTGCTGCGCCAATGGAGGTTTGATCTGGAGAATGCGGGGACGCCCGAACCCTCCCAGGGATCGCCATCGGGTCCTCTCACCCGGTCGCGAACTGGCACGATGGGGCTACCCTGGGATTTTTCGTAGTTGGCGGGGCAGCCTTTTGTGTGTGGCTGGCACACTACTTGGGCCCCCAACTATCTGCGGTCGGCCAGCCGAGAATCGTGCTTCGGATCCCACTACCCTCCACGATCAAACGTCCGACATAACAACAGCTGGCGCTTCATACTCGGTATACATCGCAACACAACTGCTCAGACCCATCTTTCACAATACGGCTTCACCAGACATCACGCCGGAACACGACGGATCGCTTGGCGGCGTAGCTTTGTCTGGTGGGTGGTAACTTTTAAGCCGGCAGCCGACGCTGCTATGCCTACCACCACATTTACTGCTCGTTTAGCACTATCCAGGGGATACGTGTAGGGTGGTCAGAACTAAGTAAATTTTACGGACACGTGCAGTTCATCCCCCAAATTCACCACTTCCTGTTGAAGTGGTAAATATCTAGATTTAGGATAGTCTTCGTCCTTATCCAGATGGGTTTTTTTTCTTATAAGAAAGGATTGATTGCGAATAATCCTCCGAATATACTTCTGGACTATCAGGACGCACAACTTCTTGTTGAAGTGGTAAGCAGTCGGTTTTAGGATGGTTGTCATCTTGATCCGAACGAGGATTTTTTTTAAAGAAAGGTTTGATTTGATTGATCCATTGCAGTCAAATAAACACAAAACTATTCAAATAAACTTGAAATTAAAATCACGAATATTTTCAATACTTCAGCGCAAGTGTTTTGCACGGATACAACAGACTGCGAATGGATTTCGGCTGTCTAATGCTTATTAACCATAAATAAGTACATTGTAAATTTGGCAACGCTGCGTTCATCTGTATCACTTATTAACACTGTTAACACTTTTATATCTGTTACAGATAAGATACGGTTACACTTTTGTAAGTGTTTTGGGTTAACACATTGAAAACACATTTATAAGTGTTACATATTTGATTCTGTTATCAATTCAACATGTAACACTTATAATTCTGTAACCTTTATGAAGGTGTTTTTAAGTCCCTGGTTGGTGCAGTGATTGAGCGATTGGCTGCTACGAAACAAATATTTGTATAACCTACATATAATTTTTCCGGGTCTGAGTGTCTTGTCAGTTTACATGTCTGTGAACGTACCCAATAAGCCAAGACACAGGAGTAGTTCCTAGTGTGGGGCAACGTATCATATTAAAAAAGAAGGAGGAAGGGGGGAACTACGCTACATATTGAAAATATCGTAAGACTTCGATTTTCCTCCTATCGTCCGCTTCAAAACCAATGACACAACATGATGACAGCAAGTCATTCATGGAGTCGGATTTTTTATTATTATTGATTCGCTTGCGTTTGAATACTATTTCACCGGATGGGTTTTAATGATTTTTCAATGATCTGATAACTTTTTAAAGACATTTTTGCGCCTCACCATCAACTTTTGCGATCCCACCTGATGGTAAGCAGTGATTGCTTACCATCAGGTGGGATCGTAGTCAAGCACTAGTTTATATCAAATAAAAAAAATAACTTTATCCATTTAATTTCGATTTCCGGCGAAACTGGAAATGGAGCCGAAAATAAGGTTTCGGTTTCGGCAAAAAACCGTGTTCCAGTCGGAACTGATATCCATTATATATTGGCACATGTGGTGTTTGCAAAAGCAAGAAATTGATATTTGAATTAGACACAACTATATGTAAGCTATGTTATGTTCAACACGAGGTTTACCTACATTGGCAGAATAACATCCTGAACACTTAAGTCAAGCACCACTACTGTTGAATAGATCATAATTTCCTTGAAACATTTAATAATATGAATAATTTGATAATGATTACTGCAGTTTAATAAAAGATGATTCGAACAATCCCGCAGCCCTAGCGAGCATCGGCATCCTCTGATTTTAGTAACATTTCTCTGAGGAGTGCGTCTAGAACACAATGCGCGATCCACTCGGGTTTGGCCCTTTACGCAGGCCGCGCCTGCGATGGCCGGGAATCACCCTGCGACTCCCGATACCCGGAATGCCTCTTACGGTGGCGACTGGTGCGTAAGAATGTCCCCTTCCTCACGGGTGCAATGCAACCACCTCCTTCGCTCGCATTACTGTCTCAGAAGGAGATAACTGCTTTCCATTCCCTCCCTCGAACCAGACCCAGACGCGAGAAGTTACCGGCGCCGATTGCCTGCACGACGACATAGTGGAGTCCCCGAGGCGATCTGCACAATGGTGACACCCGGGCGATTGGTCTCGCAGAATCCGGTGCAGGAACCTCAGGTAAGGACCAGCGTCAGGCGGAAAGTGAGAATCTGGCGCCTCTGTAGCCACTCCTCAAAGAGGGGACTTACCGCTGCGCCTGTGGCGTGCCCAGCGCTGGGTTGCGACAGTCGTTATATCCATACCACCATGAGACTGCGCCGGTGCTCTGTCCGCTTTGCCGTGATTTGTCGCAGCAGTGAGTTTTGCCCCTGCGCCGTCGCACCTCCACGCTCCACTCGTGGATGTATGTAAGGACTCCTCCTCCTTCTTGCGTGGTATTCCTCAATGCTGAAGGTCGTGACCTCCCTGCTTCATCACTTTCATTTTTATAATGTTCCTCCATCTATTCCTGTCTCTGGCGGTGTGAAGGGCCTTGTATACCGTGGAATCAAGAGCGGTGCGGTCGGACCAAAGTATTAGGCTGCGTGAGGCCTTTTTCCATCTACTTTACCGGTCACGAATATGATGAGCCTTTCGAGGTTGCTGCCGTCTTTCCTTGCAATGTGACCGAAGTACTTATTGCAGAATCTTGCGAAGACACTCGGACGACAAAAGCGAGGAGATTTTGAGTGTGTTAGGACTAAGTTATCATAATCATGCAAACGATCAATAATATAAAAACCTATCCACTAAAACATTATAATAAGAACAAAAATTGCTTCCCAAACAGATTAGCCGTGTTCTCATTCAGTATGACCATAATGAACTTTGATTTGAGTAATCAAATAGGCACCTACTTATAACTACAAAATACAACATCGAAGGTTAAACAGGCATGTGTATGTATTGTACCTATTTACATTCAGAATAATACGTTTGTACAGAATTGGCAAATAATATATTATAGATCTATATCCATTTGTATACGTCACTCAACTAGGCTCATAGCTACTGGTTCTACCCACCAAGTCCACATCCAGAAATATTTTAAAAAAATACTACACTTTTTATCAAGTGTTAGCTAAAAATTCTAAAAGTCATGCAAAGTGAAACCCGGGGCCCTGGGACTAAGGCAAAGATGGAACAGGAGTTGTTTTTTAGTCAGTAAAAGTCTGACACTATCTCTCGCTCCGAACAAGAGCAGGATTTGTCATTAGATGATTTTCCCACCAAAAAAAAAAGCCATGCAAAAAATTCCGCGTTGCTTGCCACAAATACACTCGGAAAGGGCTTGTTAAACGCCGGAACAGACTGTGTGTTGCTTCCGCAAGTAAGCCAATAATCCTATTCTGGTTGCATGTTGGTCAATCGGCCAATGACCTAGGACACGGTTTAACTTTAAGTAGTTAATAAATAAGCCATATAAGAAGTCAGTTAGGTCACTTTTATTTCTAGTACCGAAGGACCGAACATTGAAATCTTATCAGTGTTAAATTGTTGCGTCCATTTGAAGATAATGCTCAACGACCTGTTTAAAAGCGTAGTAATTACACTCTTGAACCCAGTATTATTATTGGTTTGCATATAGATAAAAGTAACACGTCTTCAAAGCAACATTAGAAGAGGCGTTGGTGGAAAAACCCAAACGCGTTACATAAGAACTCATTTATACAAAACCATACAAATTTGACAAAACCAATATGAAATTACGAGCACAACTGTATAAAAAATATGAGTTCTATATTTAAAATATTAAATATTATCACTTTATTGAGAATAATATTTATTTGTGGGTTAGTATTTTTAAGCGTTTTAGCTGTTTTAAGCGCCCACATTATTTGGATTCACGCCTGACTTGCGTATCGAAGCCCTACGTTGTTGCCAAGAATAATGTACCCGAAATACAATACTGGTTATAACCAAAACAGTGGCAAAGGTCGATCGCCGCGGCCGTAGATTACAAAACATTTACGGACTGAGTGACAAATCATATGACATTTATAATTTTGATCTAATATAGAGGTGCCTCATTTCATATTTCCTTTTTAACGATTTCTTTGACAGAATGGAGCAAAGCAAAAACTATGGTACTATTTTAAACATTCTTCGATTGGTGGAATTCTGAGTTTAATAGTAATAACGTAATCAATCATAAAGCAGTGGTGGCCTAGTGGTAACGGCACTGACGAGTTTTAGGTCGAGGGTTCAAACCCAGCCAGACGCATTACTTTGTGTAATTTATTTCATCACTACTACTCTTAAAACGGTGAACGAAAACATCGTAAGGAAACCGGCATGTCCAAGAACCAAAAGATCGAAGATATGTGACATCACCAACTCGCACTGGGTCCGCGCGGTAGCCTGCGGCCCATTCCCTCTCTTGGAGAAGAGGTCTGAGTCCCAGCAGTGGGAACATTAACAGGCTGATTATGCTATGCTATGCTATATATTCAATCAAACTCAATAGCGACTCAACCCGTTTTTGACTTTTAGATTTTCAACAAACTATAATTTACAAATACTTAAATGAATTCTTGTAGTCTACACGTTGATGTAAAAACAGAAACACAACAAGAAAAGAAAGGCCTAAAACAGCCAGGTCATGAGTGTACGTGTGTAAATATTTGACCTCCTAACAGCCAGATGGAGGGCCAGCTTCAAGTATAGCTATGAAATGGTAACACATGATGGCAAACAAACAATTTACAATATTAGGGTCAAGCTACTTAATCGAAACTTGACACCAATACGTGGTAAATTGAAAGTTTAACCAATTAACCACCTTAGTAGCAGCACAGAATATGTAATAGTCTAACAGACACGGGCGGGCACTAGTATAATCTCCATTTTTACTTAAATATTCTTACGTATAACCAAAATCAGGCGAACGGAAGGGCCATTTGTTGAACTATTGATAGTTCAGCTATTAGTCTTGTTCAGTTGCTACTATATAGCGTATAAGGCTAACGAAAAATGTTTAATTTGTACTGTACACTACAGTAATGCTTCCAACAACTTTTCACTTTTAAAATAGTAGCCAGCATTGTAACGTTTTGACATTCTGTTTTAACCTAATTAGTGTCAAAGGGTCGATTCGCTTGTACTTGCTAGAGTACATTTCTAGAGAAAACTGTATATTCCGGTCCATAGATATAAGTTTTTTATATTTCTATGTTCCGGTCATTACATTACATTGTGGTTCTGTCAGATCTTTATACGTCACTCTACATTTGTATTATAGATACTGTGATATCGAAGGAGTATTATTCTGTATTGCCCTTATTAACTTGTAAACTGGCAAGATAATGATACTATTTAAGGCCCTAGCTCCCGAGCAGTGCCATAAAACAGTGACTTTCTGAAACCTACTCTTTATGTAATACCTATAC
The DNA here is from genome assembly GCA_905147345.3 of Mythimna impura. Lineage (NCBI taxonomy): Eukaryota > Metazoa > Arthropoda > Insecta > Lepidoptera > Noctuidae > Mythimna > Mythimna impura. Next base: position 3,596,592 of record LR990344.1, read on the forward strand.
TCTTTGTACCTGTAATCTTTATACCAAAGGACGTTGTACAACTGACGCTGGTGTCTCCTTACTAAAACACATTTTTAATGCGTGGGAAGAGGCACAGGTTGCTATAGGCATCTTCTGTGACCTGTCTAAGGCGTTTGATTGTGTGGTTCATGAAACATTACTCCTGAAACTTGAGCATTACGGACTAGGCAAAACAGCTTTAAGCTTATTAAAATCTTATTTGATTGACAGACAGCAACAAGTTCAAATAAACGGTGTCAATTCGTCGGGATTAAATGTGAAAATGGGGGTACCCCAAGGTTCAATTTTAGGTCCTTTTTTATTTTTAGTTTATATTAATGATTTACCCTATTTGTTGCAAAATAAACTTAATATGGTGTTGTTTGCCGACGACACTTCTTTGATTTTTAAGATAAATAGAAGGACTAATAATCTTGACGACGAAAATAACGCCCTACTGCAGGTCCAAAACTGGTTCACTGCTAATAATCTAGTTTTAAACGGGAAAAAAACTAAATGCATAAGATTTTCCTTACCGAATGTTAAAAGTAGTGATTGTGACGTAATACTAAACGATGAAAAACTAGAATTTGTCGACAAAACTGTTTTCCTGGGGATAACGCTTGACTCAAGGCTACAATGGGGTCCTCATTTAACATCTCTTGCAGGACGGCTTAGCTCAGCTGCATATGCTGTTAGAAAAATCCGCCAATTTACGGATGTTGATACCGCTAGACTAGTCTATTTTAGTTATTTTCATAGTATCATGTCATACGGTATCTTACTATGGGGACGGGCTGCAGACATCGACTCAATTTTTATTCTACAGAAAAGAGCTATCAGAGCTATTTACAGTCTCCGCCGGTGCGATTCTCTAAGGGAACTGTTTAAGGATATTAACATCATGACGGTGCCTTGTCAATATATCTATGAAAACATCATGTACGTTAGAAAAAATCTTCATCTTTTTAGCAAAAGAGGCGATAGACATAATTATGTTACAAGAAATAGGGACCAATTAGTTCAACCAGGTTTCAGACTGGCTAAAGTGGCCTCTTCTTTCATGGGGTACTGTTTGAAATGTTATAATAAAATACCTCCCCAAATATTAGAACTCAATGAAACGAAATTTAAATCTTGTATTAAACGCACACTATGCAGGCAAGCATATTACAAGTTGGAGGATTATATTCAAGATAAAAATGCTTGGCTCAATGCTGGTCCAGCTCCACTACCACCGGGGGTACAAATTGATTAGTTTTGAAACTATTATTACTATTCTTTAATGTTTTTTTTTTTTTTTTAATTTGTCAAATTTGTAAAGTATTATTGTAGTTAATTATTATTGTATTTAGTATTGTATAATGTAGAAGCATTTTTTTTTTCAAACTTTGTAAATGTGAGTACCATGGAGCTATTTTATGGTTTTTAGGTTACTATTGGATTTGTTTGTCATAAATGAGCATGGCAGTTGAGAGTTTGTCATGCTCACTCAAATGTCTCTCTGATGGTGGCGCGTGTGTTGGATCATTCGGTTCCCTTCAAAATGGTTGAGCTGAGTGGTGCTAATATTCGCGTCAGGTCCGTGAACGGGCGCTGTCAGTTGAGACTGGTCATCTCTTAGCTGCCAGTTGCTATTTTAATATCTATATTTAGTTTTTATTTTTACAATATTGACATTGTTCTCACATGATAGCGACAAGAAACATGTAACAGAGATATTTGTAATTGCAAAACATGATTGAAAAGAGTGTCCATGGAGTTTCTTGCACATTCTTCTCCATAGAGATCTACGCTTTGGAATGTGCAATTAGCATCATTTTTTTTTTTCTGACTGACTGACTTCTTGACATTTCAAAAGTGCCTGTAAATGGTTTATTTGAAATAAATGCTTTTGAATCTTTGAATCTTTGAATCTATGTTTTTCCTATTTTTACTTCAATTATTATATAATCATTTCTGAATAGCAAACAGCGAGAAATAACATATTGTTTTCCTATACTCCAAAATTTGCGTGCAATGAAACTCACTAGCGTGAAAGGATCAATATTTTTTATACTCTCTAAACACACGAGCACAATCTAGTAGGTCACACGTAACAAAGTTGCTTGCACACTATTATCTAAGTTTTTATTCTCTGAATGCCAGTAGTTCTTGCTAATCTAATCTGATATTGATTTTGATAAACAGTCACGCTTGTGCTCAAAGTCTATACAACTGTTTGATAACAAACGACCACGATTGCGTCAATTGGAAGTTATATATAGGAACACTATTGAGAGATTTTATTATGAGTATTCTTAGTCGCCATTCCAGAACCTTTCGGCCCCAACGGCCATCTGTTCTGCGAGCAATATGCTCTGCCCATTGCCACTTTAGTTTGGCGATTCTTCGTGCTATATCGGAAACCCTGGTTCTCCTGCGGATATCCTCATTCCTGATTCGATCACGCAAGGAAACTCCGAGCATAGCCCTTTCCATTGCCCTTTGGGTGACTTTAAGTCTTCTGATGAGGCCTATTGTAAGCGACCACGTTTCGGAGCCAATGTCATCACTGGCAACACGCACTGGTCATAGACTTTCGTCTTGAGACACTGTGATATATTGGACGAAAAGATACCGCGCAGCTTCCCGAACGCTGCCCAGCCGAGAAGACGTAACGTTGGAAGGCCTCCCTACAAGGTGGACCGATGACTTGGTAACGGTTGCGGAAGTCCGATGGATGCGAGACGCAGAGGACCGTTCATTGTGGCGACACTTGGGGGAGGCCTATGTCCAGCAGTGGACGTCTTTCGGCTGAAATGATGATGATGATGATGATTCTTAGTCTGTTGTCTATCGTGGAAAGTTCTAAGTTATTGGCATAAAAATATGTGACACATCTTGGCTGGACGTGACTTACAACATTAGATCACATTAATATTATCTCATCATCTTCCTGCCCTTGTCCCGTGTTATTTGGGGTCGGCGCAACACGTTTTTTTCTTCCATTCTGCCCTGTCACTCGTCATGCTATCACTAACTTCCTTTTCATTCATATCACTCTTCACACAATTCATCCATCTTTTCTTTGGCCTCCCTCTCCCTCTCCATCCATCCACATGTATGCTCATAACTCTTTTAGTAACATGCGTTTCATACCTCCTCTTTACATGACCATACCAAAGACAAACGATTCCCCTGCAACTTTTCAGTCACTGGCGCCACTTTCAAACTTCCTCTAATATACTCAATTCTCACTTTATCCATTCTCGTCACACCACACATCCATCTCAACATTCTCATCTCCGCTACATGCAATCTTTTTTCATTTGTCTTTTTCACACGGATTTGTAGATTTTACCCTTCGACTTGAAGGGCATTCGTGGGTCACAAGTTGTTCCAGTGACCTGTCGACATTTCATCCATCCTGAATTGATCCGATGTTTTACGTCTTGGTCTACCTCGCCATCTCCTTGGATAAGCGACCCGAGGTACCGAAAGTCGGAGCAGATCGGTTTGGGCGTTCCAGCGAGAGCTAAGGGCACAGGACCGGAGAGACCGCCGAAATTGCAGAACAAGTATTCGGTTTTTGTTCTGCTCAAATTTAGGCCAACACTCTTCAGCCATCACACTAATACATATTATCTATACCTAAAGGCTAAATGTTACGTGTGTATGTTTGTTAGTTCTTCACGCTCGAATGGCTGAATGGATTTCGACAAAACTTGATACACGGGTATATCATGACCAGGGGTCGGAATTAGGTAGAGTTATTCATGTACTTGCATCGAAGTGTTGATATTAATATGGATCATCCCAGGATTTCTAATGAAAAATCCCGTGTTGCCAACAATATTACAAATAAATAATAATAAAAACCTCAGAGAGACAAATAAAGATAATTAACATACAATTTTTATTAGTATTATTTCATTGAAAAAGATCTCTACGTCAAGTGAAGTAAGGTTAACAAATTTATACACTTCCTCCTCCTCGTCATTAATGCAGGAAGAATTTTTTTCTGCTATATTTCTGATAGAGCTATAAAAACATTTGCTCTTTAAAATTAACCTCGGGATTTCACTCATTCCACTTTATCCTATCGCTGTATGAAATCGGTGTAAGTACATGTTTAACTCTACCTAATTCCTACCTCTGATCCTGACTTATCCTATCCAGGAAGTATGTTGTCTTGGTATAATTTTCTACTATTACATGAGCGAGGCCGCTGACAGCTGTAAGCTACAAACCATCTTCGAGTTCCAGAAAGATACTCATCCGCGAATAAACCATCTTCGAGTTCCAGAAAGATACTCATCCGCGAATAAACCATCTTCGAGTTCCAGAAAGATACTCATCCTCCAATAAAGCCAACATCGAGACGTACATCCTGTGTTACTTACTGTTTTAATCAATTCAGGTGTATGTGTAACAATTACAGAGTACTTAAATAATTACGAAATTCGATTTAAGTTCAGATTAGGGTCTGAAAACGTAAAATTTTTTTTGTAACCATTTGCACGCTGTATAATTGTAATCTATATCGTCTGTGTAATCATTACAAAGACAATAGTAAGCCAAGACATGGGATATCAGCAGTTATCTATACATATAAAAGGAGAAACTGACTGACTGACATATCAACGCCTAGCCGAAACTACTATAATAATAATATAATATTCGACAACCATCACACAACGCCGTCTAGTCTCAAGCTAAGCAGAGCTTGTGTTATGAGTACAAGTACTAGACAACTGATAAACATACTTATATATTTCTAAATACATACATATTATAGATAAATTACACCCAGACACAGAACAAATGATCGTGCTCATCACACAAACATTTGTCCTCGATGGGAATCGAACCCACGACCTCCGGCGTAGCAGTCAGGGCCACTAACCACTAGACCAACAGGCCAGTCTAGGTATACTGGGACTAGGAGCGTGAAATTTGGTACAAGGTTTCCTTTTGTGACGTAGGTGAGCACTAAGGAGACTTTAGAATTAAACCTGTAAGGAGATGAAAAGGGGGAATTTCATTTGTATGAAAAATCTCATTCCATGCACCAATATAGTTAAAAGCTACTACACATAGTAACTTATGTAATAGTTACCAGATAGTAACATAAGTTATTGCATAAAGGTTGTCATTATTTGTTTTTTAAATTAATATCCAATAGAATAATTTAAGGGTTTTAGATTGTATAGAGGATTCTTATTTCTTCTAGGATTTTCCAAAATTCAGCCCCTATGGGGATGAAACAGGGATCCTAAGTTTGTATGGAGAAACCTACTTTCACGCGAGCAAGACCACTGGCAGAAGCTAGTTTATTATATAACAATGAAATAACAATATATTATAAAAAAAAAAACAATAATATTATCAATTTCTGTACCTAATCTAACTTAAAAGTAACGATGACAAACACTTTCTGTGTGAAATGGTGAATCATTGTGCAGATCACTCTGCGGGTCAACCCAAGGAAATCCACCCAGTATATGTATAGGCAGTAGGCAGGGCTGTTATAGATTTAAAAATTATTAGTTTATTATTTTGTAAAACTATTTGTGTATTTTGTTTATGGACCTTAGTTACCCGATAATAAAGAGCTATTATTTTTATACCGATGGCTATATTGTGACTATTACAAATAGTATCAAACAAAAAATAAAGAATAGCAAAGGAGAGAAGCATACTACGGATCAGGAAAATACATAAAATACGGAGCGAGTACATAAGACAGAAAACGAAGATTGCGGATGCATTGAGTCACGCACTGACATTAAAGTGGCAATGGGCTGGTCACATCGCACGCTTCACAGACAATAGAGACCACTAAATGGAAGGGACCATCAGGCAAACGAAAAGCCGGCAGACCAAAGCAGCGATGGGCAGACGACATCGAGGAGGCGGTGGGGAGAGACTGGATAGACTAGGCCAAGGACAGGAAAAGGTTGGGGGAGACCTATACCCAAAACCATAGATGAAGCAGATTCATATAATAAGACTAGATTTTAAGTTAATATACAAGAAAAAAAAAATACTAACAACATTTTAAATGTAAAATTTAAGGGTTATAGAATAAATGTCTTCATTATTATTATTATTTTTATACATTCATTTATCTCAGGACCCTGAGGTCCTGAACCTTTGGAAGGCGTACGAGGAGCCGAAACCAACTCGCAGAGGCCCTTTTAGACGCTTTAATGGAAATTATTATTATATTATGCCTATACACATAAATCAATGATTATCTTATATGGCTGCATAAGGAAACCAAAACAAAATGAGAAACTAGACTAATATCTACTTGCATCAGAAGTAATGGAGGGTATGAAAGTATTGCAGCGTTCCCCGAATGTGTTTAGTACCACTGCTAACCTTATGAAGATGACGCACATATACTTCTTTTTATTGCAGCCTACAGGTTTATTTTCTCATAAAAACGCCTTCAGGTAACTGGGAAGACCAGTGTAGATTACTTGGGTAAGCAAGTAAGTTTGTGCGTCATACCAAGTCCTGTCTTATTAGGGTTCCGTACCTCAAAAGGAAAAAACGGAACCCTTATATGATCAATTTGTTGTCCATCCGTTTGTCTGTCAAGAACCTTTATCTCAGAAACGCTCGGAGGTATCAAGTTGAAATTAAAACCATAAACTAAGATCTGCGGTCCCTTGAAGCCGTGAAAAAATAAAACAAAACCGGTCTTGACAGACAAACAGACGGACAACAAAGTGATCCTATAAGGGTTCCGTTTTTTCCTTTTGAGGTACGGAACCCTAAAAACTGGCCAAGAGCGAGCCGGTCTCGCGCACCAACGGTTCCGCGCCGTCCATAGCAAAAAACTGCAAAAAATACTCGATTGGATGGAAGCCCCACTAAAATATTTATTTTATTCTGTTTTTATAAACACATCATCTGTGAAAATTTCAACTGTCTAGCTATCACAGTTCATGATATACTGGCTGTCCGTCTTCTGGCTCGCTGTCCGTCTGCCTGGTGACAGACAAGTGATAGCAATAGGATACCGTTTTTACTCTTTGGGTACAGAACCTTAAAAATTATGTATGACGTTGCCAGTGCAATTCTGCATGGTAATGCCACCCAGCACTTACGTGTGACCCCTTGATCGTTAGCTAAACGACCATCATTATAACACCCACGACGAGTAATGGTAGGTACTCTATAAATGGAGGAACTAAATGGATTTATGAATGCAAAGAGTTAATGAAGGATGATAGGAATTTAGATTTGAGTATTGTAGGTGCTGATTTCTACCCAGAGAAGCCATGAAGGGTAAATTCTCCCCAAGACAAACAATTGAGAGCAGTGTTGGCCCAGCATTATAGGTGCAGATTTCTACCCAGGGAAGCCATGAGGCGTAAATTCTTCCCAAGGCAAACAATTGAGAGCAGTGGTGACCCAGTATTGTAGGTGCAGATTTCTACCCACGGAAGCCATGAGGGGTAAATTCTTCCCAAGGCAAACAATTGAGAGCAGTGGTGGCCCAGTATTTTAGGTGCAGATTTCTACCGACGGAAGCCATGAGGGGTAAATTCTTTCCAAGGCAAACAATTGAGAGCAGTGGTGGCCCAGTAGTGGTCCCGACTTACGAGTAGTAGGACGCGGGTTCATCATCATCATCATTTCAGCCGAAAGACGTCCACTGTTGGACATTGGCCTCCAAGTGTCGCCACAATGAACGATCCTGTGCGTTTCGCATCCATCGGATTCCCGCAACCCTTACCAGGTCATCGATCATGTGTAATTTATTTCATCACCACTGCTCTCAAAACGGTGAAGGAAAACATCGTGAGGAAACTGGCATGTCCTAGAACTAAAAATTCAAAGACATGTGACAACCACCAACCCGCATTGGGCCCGCTTAGAGAGGAGGCCTGAGTGCAGTGGGAAAATCATAAGGCTGATATGCTTAAGGCAAGCAATTAAAAAAACCTCGATATTTCAGTGCAAGAATGATTTTAAATTGATGAATTAGAATTTTGAATGATTAACTTACTGTTATAAAAACTTGGTATCTAATGTTCTTTGTTGACAAGCCGTTTAACTTGTAGAAATTTGGAATCAGAGTTACGAGATTTTTTTTGTTTAGTATTGTATTAGTTAGGTAATGGTTTTGTTTTAGTGTTCATATAATGATAGTTAGTTATAAGTATTTTTTATGTAAATAGTAGGTAAGTAGGAATTGTTAATTAAATAAAAATTACGAATTACAAATTACATCATACTTAAAGACATTCGATTTATGTATTACAAAAATAACCTGTAACCAAGAAATAAACAATACGATAGAAAGAAAAAGAATTTATTTGGTACAGCACAAAGCACAAACACAATATAGGGTAAACACGAAACAAAAATATAGTTGTGTGCCTCACGGCTGCACCAAAATAGGCCCAGTTCAGCATAAATGTCAGACAACTAGTGCCTGACGCAGGTTTTTAACTGAACCAGAGCAAAAAAAAAAAATAGCAAAACCTCGAGCTCGTCTTCCCATTTATTCTTTCGTCTATCTTCTATTTTTATTTTGATCAAATGTAACATATGCAACTGGGTGAAGACACTGGCTCCTGTAACACAGGTTGCTACCTAGCTCAGGAGCCAGGGCTTCAAAAAATTTGTTACCTAAATATTTTTTGTGTCAATAAACTTTATTATTATTATTATTATTATTTCGTCAACCACAATTCAACAGTTGCTCCCTAAAATGATGTATATTGTACATTGTTGTATTGTGTATCTATTAAGTCTGTCAATATTATCGTTTGGTATAGAGTAATAGACAAAACTAACGCACTGTTTAGCCCAACATTGCCAGTTACTTGCATAACAATTAAAACAAACAACGGAATGTCACGCGGCTCTTAAATGACTGCCAATTAAATTTCTCTCTTTTCTTTGCCATAGAGAAAATGGTTCTAGAATTACTGACTTAACAACTGATATATAAAGATAATTATGTTTTGAAACGATTGCAGTATTCGTAAAACCAGTAGTAAAGTTTATATTGGTCACGTACTGTTTTATAGTTATCACTCAATGTGACTCAGATAATTTGCAAAGAAGAAAGGAAGACGCCGCAAAATATTTTAGACATTTTTTATTTCCATTTTAAACAAAAGCAAAAATATGGCAAAGCTCCATATACAACCAGATACAAATTGTTTAACTTTAAGCCAATGCTGATCTAGGCAACTGCACTGACGAGGAACAGAGCCCCCACCTCTCTCTTGCTTTTGTCGGCTGGCTTGAGTGGAGATTCAAAAGTGCAAACGTACTTGGCAGATGGATTTATAATCTTTTAAGATGCTGGTAGGGACCTTGACCGTACTTCCGGGATTGTCTTGATAACTTCTCATGAACTTCAGAATCTATTGCTGCCTTGTTGCTACGTCCCTTTTGCTCTTCATGCCGTTTTTTGGACCCAGAACCCGGGAAGTCATCACACTGTCACTGGCACTGTCTTTTCCATAGGTCACAATAGTTTCCCATCAACCGAGATTTATCCTTGGGTGCGCTTGCATATCACGTACAGGGATAATCGTCTAGCATAAGCATAGCATAATCAGCCTTTTAATGTTCCCACTGCTGGGACTTAGGCCTCCTCTCTAGGAGAGGGAATGGGCCATAATCCACCACGCGGGCCCAGTGCGGGTTGGTGAATGTCACATGTCTTCGAATTTTTGGTTCTAGGACATGCCGGTTTCCTCACGATGTTTTCCTTCACCGTTTTGAGAGCAGTGGTGATGAAATAAATTACACAAATTAATGCGCCTGGTTGGGTTTGAACCCGCGGCCTACAACTCGTAAGTCGGGGCCGTTACCACTTGGCCACCACTGCTCACCAGAATATAATCGATAATCGTCTAATTACTTGTTAATCAGAAGAGGACTAGTGAAGAAGAAAGAAAAGACAGTGCAACCCGTACATGTTGGTGAGTGTGTGTATGAGTGAGTATAACTGCACACCCATGTTTATATGAAGGACTGAGAGTGAGGTTATGAATGAAAATATAAAATAGAATAAAAAATAATCTATGAATCTAGTCCTGCGATCGTAGTACAAACTGGTAATAGGTATATCTGCCACATTGGAGACGCAAAGATTGACGACAACCAGGTTGCAACTGGCATAATTTCACAACTCTAGTTCACGCTCGCTATTACCTCTAAATCGATTCCAATGAAATTGTTAACCTCGTAATGCCAATGAGACGACCAGTTAATGATACAATAAATAACTGGTTTTGAATTAGCAGTTTCAAGTGTGGGTATATTTGATACAGAAAACTAGCTTCTAACAGCGGCATCGCCCGCGTGTAACTGGAAAATCGTCCTATGGGAACAAACTCCTGGGATAAGAAGTATCCTACGTTCTATTCCAGGGCATATACCATCTAAATCCGCTCAGTTTTTCACCTTTAAGATATAAATATGATTATTTCCGCAGTTATTGCAAACGTCATGACTTATAATACCTATATATTTAATGCTTGCTTTAAAAAATCTATATATGCATTTTAATTAGAAAAATAATATTAAAGGAAACGCGCTCTCAACTTACTTTCAAAAAAAGAAATCATGGATACCACACCCGAAACCGTAACAAGTTAGAACTCAGACCACCCAGAACCAAAATAATTACAGGAAGAAAAATATTTTATACGAGGGAGCGGTGCTATATAATAAATTACCAGATGATGTGATTAACGTAAAAAGTACAAATATCTTTAAAAAAATGTTAAAAGTTTATGTGTCTAAAATTTCATAACAAAGCATGTGTACCTACTTAAATTCTTTAGAACCCTATTAATATATGTTGTAATTTTCGTTATTTTCTATCTAAATCGACTCACGGAGTCACGACGTGCTTTATAATAACTGCATGATTTGTTTGTAATCTCATATTTAAGTGAACTATTTGTGTTCTTTATGGGAATAAATATCTTTAGTATATTACGGGCAGGACATGTTTGCCACATAACTAACGAACTGTGGGCCTGTAAAACACAGAAATGGTGGCTGGACACAGCGACTCGGGGCCGCGGTAGACCACGAAGAAGATAGCGGGACGACCTGGATGTCTTCCTTAATTACGTGTTGGAATGAGGAAGCGAGGAATCGTGATCGTTGGAGGGAATGGAGGGAAGCTTTTGCCCAGCAGTGGGACAATACGAGTTAGCTATAATAATAATGAAAAAGTATATTATATACCGTTATTTAGACTGACAAAAACTTAATTCAGTTGACTTCCCAAAGAAAAAGGTATATAAGTATTCGGCCGAAAAAATAAAATTACCTACACAGTTCGAAACCAGCTTGGACTTGGAACTTTAAATGTATGGAAAAGTTGTTGAAAAAATTGAAATAAACTGATACATTTGTGTATATTATACAGCGACCAGTTGTAATTATGCAAAGACCAACGTCAGTCATTCGATTCAGGTTACGATCACGTGTCAAATCGATTTACCAATCTTTGGTAAATACGATGAGACTGGCAGTAATACTTTGAGAATGTATTTATTTTAGTACAGCAAAATAGCCATTAATACTAAAATAAGTTAATTCTTCCACTCTGTCTTCTCACAGAATTGCCTAATAATATTGTCTTACATTCATCAGCAAACAAATCTAATCCAGGGTTGGCCTCCAACCCGGGATTAGATTTGTGCCCTCCTCAGAATATTGTACCTAAGGACGAATAAAATGATAACGATAACGGTGTAGTTTCTAAGATGTAGAGAGAGAGAAAATATTGTACTTAGGGAACATTTTTTTTTTTTTTTTTTTGTCGTAGTAAGTGATAGTTATGTAGTTTTTACTTCACTGTCGTCAGAAGTTTTTTCTAAGACGGAAGGTGAAGGAGACTATAAGCATCTATGCATAATCAGCCTTTTTTAATGTTCCCACTGCTGGGACTCAGGCCTCCTCTCTCTAGGAGCGGGAAAATGATTGATTAGACTTACTTAAGCTATTACATCCAAATCCTAGTTCCTTTGAATTGTGCCTGGGGTACCAACTACATATTTTAATTCTCCACAAACGCAGCTTATAAAACTTAAAACTAAAAGCATCGTATGGCATTAGTAAGGTTCTACGATGAACATTATAGTAACTTTTTTAACTAATCATTTCCTTGTTTTTTTTTTAAATAATATAAGTTTGTGCTTGACTGCGATCCCACCTGATGGTAAGCAGTGATGCAATCGTTGATGGTGAGGCGCACTAATTTATGAGGAGCCTATGTGTACAAATAAAGCAAACTGCCATGTCACGGTGAATTTCAAATCGATTTATATTTCTCTAAACCTGTTTAACACAAATATGCGTATGTTTTGTAAAGATTAAGTTTTGTATCAGTCAATTATAGAGTGTCGGTTGTTGTGGCAAAAACTAAACAGCAACTACGTCATCTTAAATGAATTTCATTTAATTTAAATATAAAACTTTCAAGAAGAAGGAGTCTGCTTCAGTATATATTGTAGTTAACGGACGGCTTGAGAATATAATTAAAGCAGTATATATAAGAACTGTTAACCAAATCCGATTTTTTACTTATTTATAATATTATAAAGCTGAAGAGTTTGTTTCTTTGAACGCGCTAATTTCATGAACTTCTATTTCAACTCCAAAAATTATTTTAGTGTTGTATAGCCTATGTAACGAGGTAGGCTATAGGCTATATACAATCATGCTACGATAAATAGGAGCGGAGCAGTAACTAAAGACGCGGGTGAAACCGCGGGGGACAGACCAAAGACAACATAATTATAGCTCTCATGTTTTTGAGAAATGCGTTTTGGATGCATCCGAACAAGATTAGTTAGTTAGTAAGCCCATTATGTCCCGCTGCTGCCCTGCGTTCAAAAATAACCAGAGTAGGTTCGAATTGCAACCCAGAGTCGTTCTTTTATAACTCGAGTAGCTACCCTAGAGTTAACCCAACTAACTCTAACTCCGAGGAGGGTAGGTTGGTGTAAGCGGTAGGAATGACAGTTGCTTAGCATTGACAGTTGAACTCTACGTTTGCGTTCAAAAATGCGAGCTTAGGGTATCTACCCGATGACGTCATTAGAGTTAACTCTAATCTCATTTTTGAACGCAGGGCTGGGCGAACACCTCTCTCTCTTTTCCACAAACTTCTGTCCTTAGCCATCATCATTCTTAGAACAAGATTGAAATCCGATAATTCAAATTAGACTGAGAATCCAAACCACATCAGAGCACTCAAGCTCGCTGTAGGCTGGGAACATAAGAGGGGCTGACTCTAAAAAAACCCTAGTTTACGCCAATGGATAGGACTGCAATCTAGTCTCTAATCTAGAATGTAGTCTCTAGTCAGTAGACAATAAATCTAGAGAACCAATGGTGGAACTAAATGCTTCTAGTTCCTCTAGCACCTCATCTAACATTATTAGAATGCTCCAGCAGCATAATTATGTGCGGTATTGAAACGTGCACTTGGCTAAGGACGTGATGAAAATTGCATTGTCAGAAGGCAGTAGATACGACTGTGATATCAAAACCGGTATTAGATGGCCTCCTAATCTATTGAAACTCTTTGCAGCACTAGCCTTAAGATTAATTGTTAAGACAGAACGGTTGGCGCAGTGGTTGAACGATTGGCTACTACGCTGCGTGTTGCGGTTTCGGGTCTAGAGAAGAGGCCTGAGTCCCAGCAGTGGGAACATTATAAGGCTGTTTGTGCTTGTGTGTGTGTGACATCTATCAATCTTCTTCCTTCCCTGGTCCCATTATTTGGGGTCGGGTCTCCTCACTTTCCTGCGCCAACTAGCTCTATCTTGGGTTGTCAATTTTGGCAATTGGGCTGTCATGAGGTCCCTTTCTATATTTGACCACCAGGGCTATGGCGGGCGGCCTCTACCTCTTTTTTGTTCTGGTAGGCGTAGGGCGATTTGAACTACGTGGTCCTCACTACGTCTTTGAACGTGTCCATACCAACGAAGGCGATTATCAGACTGGTGCAACTTTGAAGCTTCCTCGAATGTGTTGTGGAAAATATAAAAGGCCAAAATACTAATAACAATAAATTTAAAAACAGGTGCTGACCCCAAAAAAAAACCCTAGTTTAGTCACACCCACACCATCTTAGCATCTTCATTTTTTTGGTATGGACCTTTTGTTCATGCGTCTTTTGACATCAATTAATATTATTTAAAAAAGCTTTTAAATTACATATTTTAAATACTCATGGGAAATTATAACTCGCATTACCTACCGTCATAATTAATGCACATAACCAATTTATTCACAAAATCTTTGTTAACACACTAATATTATAAAGGCGAAAGTTTTATAAGTGTGTTTGCATGTTTGTCTTCACGCTCGAACGGCTGAACAGATTTGGATACAATTTGACACACAGGTAGATCGTGTCCTGGAAATTGGAATAGCACATAGGGTACTTTTTATCCCGGGAGAATGTTACAATTTTCTACTCTCACGCGAGGGAAGCCGCTGCGCTGGTAGCAGCTAGTAACGGATTGGTCACAAAATTAAGTACTATTTTAATAGCCCAAAAAATAAAATAAAGCGATTTAATACTAATTTATTATTTCTACAGCTGGGACGGATTTTAACAACATTTGGCACAAGGGTAGAGCATGATCATGAGGACAAGAGATACTTTTTATCCTGGTACAAGCTGACTCGGCAAACGTAGTCCTGCCTACTGCATAAATAAACAATTAAAGAAAAAAATGGGGGTGGGGGTAGGATTGTAGAATATAGCCTATGACCTATTCTCAGACCTACGAAATATAAATGTCGTGGCCAGATATTAGAAATCATGATATGGCCAAGCAAAACTGGCCAGATCGTTTTAAACGTTAAAGTTTTATGATATTTCAATCTTCGTTTGGTTGGTTTGGCCTACTTTCTTTAGACCTTTTATTCACATTGAAATCCTAAATCAATGATATGGCCAAATGAGGATTGACATATCATCAAATGTTAACGTTTCAACGATCTGGCCAGTTTTAGTTGGCCATATCATGAAGTAGTCAATTCTACCAACCCGCACTGGGCCCGCGTGGTGGATTACGGCCCATTCCCTCTTCTAGAGAGGAGGCCTGAGTCCCAGCAGTGGGAACATTATAAGGCCGACTATGCTATGCTATGCTATCAATTCTAAGATCTGGCCACGACATACACAAAAACTCGGTAAAACCGCTGTTGTGTCAGTGTGTGTGTTGTTTATCGAAATCCGAAGATTTCCGAAAACTGTGAAACAAGATTTTTATATATCAGATAAGATTTAGTACGTTCTCACATGATAGCGACAAGAAACATGTAACAGAGATATTTGTAATTGCAAAACATGATTGAAAAGAGTGTCCATGGAGTTTCTTGCGCATTCTTCTCCATAGAGATCTACGCTTTGGAATGTGCAATTAGCATCATTTTTTTTGACTGACTGACTTCTTGAGATTTCAAAAGTGCCTGTTTATTTGAAATAAATGCTTTTGAATCTTTGAATCTTGTTCTCTTAGGACAAAAGATTTTTCCATATTCAACAAACTTCTAAATCAAAACTACGCTTATAATTACTGCGTGTTTGTTAAAATTATCTTTTAATTTGGTTTCAGTTAACAATTATCACGGTCGGCGGCCTCAGAATGTAATTGTTTTAAATATACTCTGAATTACTGATAATTCTTGCTTCGGAACACAAAACCTCAACGTGTGGAATGATGCTTGAGTTAATTCTTAAAAAATATTACACGGTCGGTTTTTTAAATTCATTATGCAGTGACACAGTTGATTAAGATCGTATTAATTTTAATATACTTATGATTAAAATTTTAAGGTCAGTGCCATTTAAAAAACTATGATTTAATATGCCTTTATAATATGTAGTAACGATTAAGCATCGAGCGCGTAGATATTTTGTTACAATTAGGCATAATAAAATGTTATAGCAATTTTCTAAACAAACGATAATACATGTTCTTTTGATCCGGATTTGATAAGTTCAATTTGTTTGTTACATTGAACCTATCAAAACCTAAATCATTCTAATTTTAATAGGAAAAAGAAAAATCAGGAATACGATTCCCGATATCCCTTCTTCGATCACACAACAGGCCCGGGTAGGTTGCATAAAAGCCGGGAGAGCTTTCTATGTTGCGCACAGGCCATCCTAGACCGACCACCTAAAGTAAGAAACAAGCTGTGGTAAGAACATCACCCACCACCTTCAAACTCCAAAACTTGAATCCCCGGGATGATCTGACATCAGCTGAACGTAAATTGCAGTGGCTTATATATAAAGCACTAAATCTGTTACATACCCAGGTTATAGGTCGTTGTAAACACAACTTGGCGAAATGAGGTTTTATAGACCCTTCAGATGTTGTAAGGCCTTGCCTCTGTTCAGAACATGAACCACATATTAGTGTCCCTAGTGCCCATACACGCAGGTGTATGGGCACTCGGGGTATTAAGTACTGGAGGACTTAATGAATGCCACCGATGCTGCAGTTAATGTAGCCACCTACTGGGCCCACGGCGGCGATCTCTCGCACCGGGCCTTGGTACAGGCCATGGTCCGGAGCGAGGAGGAGTGGCAGGCGGTCGCCTCCTTCTGCGAAGCAGTAATGCTGGCAAAGGAGGCGGCCGATCGCGTGTCCTCACGCTCCAACCGCCGCCGGGATCCTGATCCCGATTTCCGGCCACCGTAGGCGCGGGCTTGCGGACGGCGAGCAATGGGTGGCTCGCCGTCCGACCGTCCGGTAACCGTCCGGACCGAGCCCAAATCGTCGACGGCGCGTACTGTTCCACACGCGCCTGAAGGAGATGTCAGCAAACCGTAGGGGCCCAGCAGGGTCTGATTCTAAAAGGACTCGGCCCTGGTACAAAAGGCAACGAAGGAACAGGAGTGGGTTTTTAGTCAGTAAAAGTCTGACACTACCACCCGCTCGGCCCAAGAGCGGGGGATGTCATAATTATATCTTAGTTCCTGTACAAATGTATGATTTTAAGGTGAAACTTACGGGCCGAAACGTGGTCATGTTCACTGGCGTTGAATTCAACATTTTTAGTTTATTTTGTTTTTAGTGTATGGGAGCATTATTAAGTCAAGTATTTGCGGCAATCGGACATTCCACTTAACTTCCAGATTGCCTGGAAGAGATCAGGGAATGCGAATTTTTAGATTCAAGGTTCCAATTATAATGTTTATTATCTTGGTGTACAATAATGTGTATTTAAGTAAAATAAATAAATAAGGCATTATGAGAGGCCATCAAAGGCGAAATTCGGAATCATTGACAAGATAGGTATGTTAGATGATTACACATTCCATAACCATGTCTATCGTATGAATAATATTAATTTAAATATTGAACAGTATTTTACTGAATCGAATATTTCGATTTAAAAACAAGAACACCGTCGAAAAACCTTAAAAGAATTAGTACATTATTCCTGTACAGCGGACTCCATGAGAAAACAACGTCATTAGACCTTGCAATTATTATTATTTGTACTGCCTTAAGGTATACCTGTACTTTTCGCACACAATCCTCATTAGTCATTAGTCTCGCCTCTTAATCATAACGCTATAGGTCACAGCCTTCAATAAGTGTACACTAGATTTTACGTATTGGCCGAGTTGTTGTGGCGACACTTATACTGCCGCATACGAACTATACTGACCGAGCGCGTATATCATTTATATCATTGAGCAATAACTTACCAGACACAACACCCGTCTGGCTTTTTTTTTATAGGTGGGAAAATCATCTTATGACAAATCCTGCTCTTGGGCGGAGCGCGAGATAGTGTCAGACTTTTACTGACTAAAAACCCACTCCTGTTCCTTCGTTGCCTTCGTCCCAGGGCCCAGGTTTCGTTTTCACACTACCCATGGCCCCAGTAGGCTTCGACCCTGCTAGGCCCCTACGATTGCTGACATCTCCCTGAGGCGCGCGCGGAACAATACGCGCCGTCGACGACTTGGGCTCGGTCCGGACGGTTACCGGACGATCGGACGGCGGGCCACCCATTGCCCGCCGTCAGCAAGCCCGCGCCTATCCCGGCGGCGGTTGCGGCGTGAGGACCGTTGCCGTTGCCTCACGCGATCGGCCGCCTTCTTTGCTAGCATTACTGCTTCGCAGTAGGAGGCGACACCCGTCTGGCTGGAAAATCCTTTCTGTTCTATTAAAAATAAGAAATGTATACCCTGCCACCTACCTCTAAAATGTTCCTTCTTATATAGTATAGACAGTCCTTTTCTCACTAGTTGTTTTTCCATGTGATGGTAGTGAGCCTTCCCACTCAACAGAGTGTAGCGGCCATAGTGAAAAGTCGTGTGTACTAATTGTAACCGGCTCGAAGCGGATACAAATACCAGCTTCTATTGATAAATCACGTGTCTTTGAAATTTGGTAGCGGGTCTTCCCATCCACCAGTGTGGTGACCGTAACGAAATGACGTCACCGATGAAGCAGTGACGGATCATTTTATTTTTGGTCCTTCGAGCCGGATACAAATAGCAAAAAAATATTTACGTTTTTTAACTCAATGGCATGGGTCGCACTGAATCAATTTAATGTATAGCCTAACAATACTAATGTTTATTCTGAGGGGACAGACGAAAACAACAGACGCTGATAAAAATGCACATATCGTAAGAAGCAAAAACAGACAGCATTCAGAAAAATTGTTAGTCAAATGCTTTTTTCTTGAAGTAATCACATTATTGTGTTGTTGTTCTGTATTTGATAACTGAATAACTTAATTGTTATTTAACCTTGTAAGTCTTTTACGAACAATGATAATTACTTAAGAAGACACCCGAAGGCTTTAAACAATGACGACGATACTCAAAACATTAAATCATGAATTAACTATATGCTGTAAAGATAGTAGTAGCACTAACGTATACCGGCGCCTTCCTGTCTGCAGATCACTTAAAACATTCCACCTGTCAATTCTGGATTAAATTTTGATGCCATTGCACTGTAACTTAGTCGAAAACTGTAAACATCTATTTCGTAATATTTAATGTGTTTATACACAACTAGAATTGCATACAGTCTTAATTTATTTAGTTCAACATTGCAACAGTCAAGCAGCTAATTGAGCGTCTGTTTAGACCATTTTGTAACTTATTTATAAACTGAACAAGGACATGATTTCGCCACCTTTACAGCATTATCCTCAAGTATATTGAAGGCTACTCTATTTAAACCTCTACATGCCTTCAGCATACCGGATAAACTATGGGCCAATAGGTCGCGGTAGACCATAATGACAGGACGAATAATACAGATTTTGTTAAAATTGGAAGGAGGAAGCTTAGGTCTACACTGTCCTTACATATCTATTAATATTGTAATATGGAAATATTGTAAGATCAACCATTTTTTCAAAAGAGTAACTATGGAATTTCTTGCCGGTTCATCTCCGTAGGAAACGAGCGATTGGAACCATGCACTAGATAATGTGAAATAAAAAGATTTTGAATTTTAGGCTAGGGAAAGTTGGAAAGATTGGAGCTTTTTCCGAGGATACGACTGTAATGGACCGTTACCGAACTGCAGTCGTTTTAACCTGACTTGACATTGCTAAATATTAAGACCTACTCTCTACGGACGCATAGCTTCATAGACGCGAATTCGCTTAGTGTAGCGGTACAACGTTGCCGCATCGTCGATGAAGTTTCATAGGTCTGTATGTAAGCTGTGAGTAGGCGTACACGCTGTACACCAAGCGTATAATGACGAATACGCGCCTATGAAGCTACGCGTCCGTGGTTAGTAGGCCAAGTCTAACAAATCTCATGGCGGAAGACTTTTTCCTTTGGAGAAATTTACAATCACATAGATAAATTTATCCGCAGGAGAACCAAGGTTGCCGACATAGCACGAAGAATCGGCAAACTAAAGTGACAATGGGCAGGGCACATTGCTTGCAGAACGGATGGCCGTTGGGGCCGAAAGGTTCTGGAGTGGCGACCGCGTACCGGAAGACGCAGTGTTGGAAGGCCCCCTACAAGGTGGACCGATGACCTGGTGAAGGTTGCGGGAATCCGATGGACGCGAGACACACAGGATCGTTCGTTGTGGCGACATTTGGGGGAGGCCTATGTCCAGCAGTGGACGTCTATCGGCTGAAATGATGATGATGATGATGATGATGAGATAAATTTATGATAAAATTATATTATCATTACAGCGTAGTTTTACCACGGTTGGCGCACTGGCTGAGCGTTTCGCTGTTGCCTGTTCGATTCTCCCACGAAACAAATATATCTATGACCTACAGATATTTATTTGTATGTTTGTTTGTACACGCACCCACGATACAAGAGAAATTCCAAGTGTGGGGCAACGTAAACGCAGTATTCATAATAGTTAAATTATCGTAAAATATAAAATTATCTGCACTGTGCTTCTCTCATGTCAGAAACGTGATATGTTGAGTTTATGACTTGCATTTTGGAATCATACATTTGTATTTATTACTACCTAGAGGTTTCGTAAGAAATTTTAATATTTATTATTGTTTATGCATTCATACGTGTAGGTGAGACCTTGTGTTTTTTCAAGAATTTTCTGGTATAATTTAGTTAAGTCTGTCAAGTGACGAATTCGGAAGTCGACTTCAACGGTAGTCCCGTTAGAAAAACCGTAAACATTCATAATACGTTACTGATTTATGGCGAGGTCAGATGCAATGATCTAATTTAATCCACAGTTGGAGGCCCTTTAATAAGTGGGTCAGACTATCATTAAACGGAACCTTATAGATACAAAACGCGAGACGAGCTAAAACATCAATGATTGATCAGAGTGCCTAATTCGAGTTTGTTCACACGACTGACACGTTTATTGGCGGCTCCGCATTACTGCCGTGAAGCTCCGTAAACAGGCGTGAACGTGAATCTGGATGGTTTTCACGGGGTTCACGCGCGTCCACGCCTGTTCCACGATCAGAGTCGGTATTTTGTCTCACGACAAAGGGTTCGCGCCCCCATCGCATCGCGTCGGCGTTCACGCGTACACATCCATATTCACGGCCCCATGCCAGTTTACTCCGTACTACAAAGGCGTACGGACGTATATAATAAATAATTGGAGAAACTTTCTGAAGCAGAAATATTGAAAGTCCACTGTTTACATACGAGTAAATTTCTTAAATTCGCCACTGGGTTCAGAATGTAATACTGCTTCTCCACAGAAAGTCTGAAATGATTTTATATGACTAATAAAGACAGATCTAATCATATACTAAATCAATTCAAAAATTCACTACACCAGCAAACATACTTTGATCGGTTACGATGTATTTCAGTCATCCACCATCTTTTTTCCAACGGTTTCTAATAACTTTCTTGTTTTGAACGTCTAAATAGTCATATGTTGCCACAGTAAACAAAGTCATTTCACGGCCGATTGTGAGCATCTCGTGAATGTGGAGGGCACGACTTGTGCCGTGAATTCACGGCACTAATGTGGAGCCGCCGTATGACGGTCGGCGCTGCGATTTACTCGCTCCAAGCTCTTAACCAATCAGAGAGCCAAACGCGGTCACAGAATAAGTAATGTGAACGTTTCAATCGCATAAAAACAAATTGCACTCAGCGCAAAGAATTCATCGTGTCATGTCCGCTCTGTTGCAAGCGAAGCAAAGAGAGAGAATCTTAAGATTGCATCGTTTCTCGTAAATAAATTGATATTCTTTCTTTTTAGACAGGTCTTGTAAAATAGAATGCCTATACATGAGTCACCTTGAGGACTATGCATATAATCGGGGCATCTATCGGGCGAGTCTCGAAATGCTACAATACGGTGCCAAATGCCAACCAATGTTATTAACGTCAACCAAGCGCCAGATTACGTAAAAGAACTGATCTTTGTTAAGCCAATTTAAAAAAAAACACACCATCACCGGTTTTTTATTGTGCCTCCTGCTCTGAGCGGAGCGATTCAGAATATTACTGACTTAAACCCACCTATGTTCTTTTAGTTACCATTTTGCGTTCCAGGGTCACGGTAATCACGGTCTTTCGAATAATTCCACCGACAATACAAAGTAATGTGACGACATCCCCTAAGGGATGACTATGTCCAGTTGCGTACATGATAATAAATTAAAAAAACAGGGCAAGTGTGAGTCGGACTCGCGCACTGAGGGTTCCGCACAAACTTACCTATGAAAACAGTTCAATTCCCGAATTGAGTTACGAAGATTTTTCCGAATTGTAAAAAAGTTTTTTGTGACGTAACTACAAATTTACAGTTTTCAGATTTATTCCTATATATATACTATAAGACCATGCTTTATGCCAAATTTCAGGTTTCTGGGTCGACGGGAAGTACCCTATAAATTTTGATTCCTATGAGAGTGTTGAAATGTACGTTTTTTGCGACATAAACGGCCGTATCTTTTTTTCCGTTTTAACTTAGGAGTTTAATTTTTTTACAGCTTTAAGGGACCGCAGACTTGAGTATACGGTTTTAATTTCAACTCGATGCCTCCACGCGTTTCTGAAATAAAAGGTTTTGACGGACAGACAGACGGACGGCCAACAAAGTGATCCTATAAGGTTTCCGTTTTATCCATTTGAGGTACGGAACCCTAAAAATAGCTGATATAACCCTAATATTGAGACGACAGTGTTGATACCCCGTATGGTTTTCTCCTTCTCTAAAAACCACCAAGTATAACTGACCCTGACTCTCAAAAGGTGTGTTTCTTTAGCTCAGACTCATGACTCTCGGGCAATATGCCAACAACTCGTCTCTACGCAATATTATATATTATTGCAGTATTATCTTCACAGTTTCTTGTTTGTGTTTACGTGCTTTCAAGTCCACTCGTGTGTATTTTTGCAGTTATTTCAATGCGAATATCAAACCCTAATGAGGTTAAATAAAGATTTACGAGATCGATTAGTTTTGATATTTTTGGCACTTGATCGACTAAAACTGGAATCTTAAGAATTTGGCGGGTATTTTAAATTAAGAGGGTCCTTTTTCACTCGCCTATCGTCAACATCGAGCAAGGTTTAAAAGCTTGTTACTTCATCTAACGCAATCCAACGTGATGTTTGACGAAATGGCAACGCAAAAAAGAGTAATAACGCCAGAATACCTGTTAGCAGGTAATTCCGTGATTTATTATAAGTGTTTTTTTTTTTAATTTTTCATCCTTCAAAATCTAGATTAAATTTCAAGTCGCAAGTCGTTTATTGTTATACTTTTGATTTTTTAAATTTTTGAGTAAATTGTGAAGTGTCAAAGTTCATGCAAAATAGCAGATTTTCAGAGGTCTTTACTGGATTTGTTTTATGCAAATTTATAAATTGGTAATTCTATTGAAGCCTAGCCTATATAATATCCACAAGATACTGTGTTTCCAAAATATTTAATGAAAAATGTATAATAACGTCATAATCGCGTAAGAGCGGTTGTCTGAAAAACAGTGAAAATGTATGTCGAGTTGCATCCCCTTAAGATACTTATCTATATGTGCAAAGTATATAACAATTCTGTATTTATTAAAATTTTTCAAAGTACTTCTTGTAAACATTAACAGAGATATTATTTTTATAAAATGATAGTTAAGATGTAAACCAAGGTGTTATAGGACCAATTTTTTGGAACAAAAGACCACTTTCTCCATAATAAGCTGGGTTACAAAAGAATACCAACAAAGGAACCTATGTCAACCAGCAATTGCCCACACATCCGGTACATCACAAAACTGAACTTCATTGCATAACTTTAAACAATTAAAATATTAGACACAAAAATGCGCATAGAAAAAGAGGATTCTAGAATACCCACTCTTTACAATACAAAGTAGAGAACCGAAAAAAAAGAATTCAGTAGGATTCGAAAAAAATTAACGCCTGCAGTTTTTTTAAGTGGGAAATCTCCCTAGAACCCCCTCCGATAGAACGAGAAGGCGTGTCATACTTTTACTAAATAAAATTAACCCGAATTAACAAACCGAAATTAACTGCATGCAAGTTCTAAATCGCTCTATTTCGCACTAATACTACTGTAATAGTAAGCACTGATTAGGATATATTTAGGAAGCTGATAGCTTGACATCTGAAGAACATAAGGTTCATTTACAAATCTTCGTCTTTGCAAGTGGACATCCACCCTTAGACAATTTGCGGCTCAGTAGAAAGCCGCGATTGTAGCGTCATCAGTGTCGTTAATTAAATCCTCAACAATGCTGTTGCATGGGCACTTAAAGCACTCGATCAATAAGATGGTTTTCTTTCGAAGGTGGGAAATCGTTCAATGACTTCTCTAGCTCTAGGGTGGGGCGAGAGGGTGTGACAGACTTTTACTGACTAAAACCTATCTATGACTATTTCAAAAATTCCCGTTACCCTAGCGGACATCGACCCTACAGTGCCTACGGTTTTGCTGACATCTCTTTGGATGATAATGTTTTGTTACTTACTTTAGTCTTATTTTAGAAATACTGTATTATTGAGTAACATTGAAAACAGCTCTACTTATTTTTTGTTTCACCTGGCAACTAATTGGCTACGTGAGGATGTCAGGTCTCATGTACCTACTAGATTATCTACAGCGTGGTTAAGGCGATTTGGTTCGGTTCCATCGAGGTCGAGAGGAGAAAGTTGTGTGCTGTTATGAGAACATACGTACAAGGCAAAGTACTCCGAGGAAACGGGGTATGGTCGCAGTTGCAGCGGGTTTAATCAGCGAATAAATACGCAGCTTTCAGACAGATTTGCTTCATCGTTTTTTAGCAAAGGCGAGGCAAAACTAGTCGACTTTGTTCAGTTTCAATTATTTCTCAATAAAACCTTTAGAAAGATCTTAGAGAAAAAAACGTAAGTTAAAATTAAAGGGGGCCATTAATTTATTACGTAAAACGATTTTTACTAGTTTTTCACATCTTCCAACCTAAATAAGAAAAAATAAGAATAGGCCAACCACTCCCCCCATATAATAATATTTATTACGTAAAAATGTAAAGGAAAAAATGAAGATTGAAGATACGATTGATTGCTTTTGAATGATGTTCCTTTTTAAACGTCACAATCTTTAGGAATGTTTACAAGTGTGTCGCTTATGCAAACAAGTAACCCATAAGTAACGTCCAGTCCCCAAGCGGGGAAGCGCAGTGACATTACCATGGAAATAGTTTACTTATACGCATCACTCGCGCTTTTTCAAATCTTAACTTTGCGTATTTTTGTGATCTTACGTAAGGACTATCAAGACTCCCTCCCACACCCCCTTGTAAGAAAAAATAAGACATAGTCGACCCCCTTCGCCCTAAATCGTCTTACATAATAAATTAATGGCCTCATGTTGCAAACTTTCTGGAAGATAGATTTTTCACACGAGTTGATCAACCTAGCCTGTTTAATTTTGTATTTGAATATAATCAAACGGCAATTACTTACATACTTAAGTCGTTTAGTGAAAGTAACGGAGGCTGTAAAAATAAGGTGGTTACTATTTATGATGATTAAAATTAAAACATAAACTGTAATTAAAATCTGTGAACGTAAAATGAAACTGTTTAAATAGTAAAACTTTCATATATTACTGCATAATATTTTCTTAGAAGTTATCGTTTATTCTACAATTTACTTTTTATAGCATCGTTTAGCAACTCACAAAAAAACTGAGCCATTAAAAATAAAATCCTACCAAAATTTAGCCTAGTCTTGTCAGGTTGTCAACGTTGACCTATCTTAAATACATTAATTCTTTCTCCTATGAAAGCGCTCAATATCTATACAGACATACAAGTTTTCGGTCACTGTACACTCATTATTCATTAGGACAACAATAAATCTTCGCCCGCTTCCAGTGGAAACCTACCCCAAAAAGATCACATGAGCATCGCGTCACCGCATGGCCATCAAACAACACAATTTAATACCTACAACATTATGACCATTTCGCACATACTTGCATACCATCTCAGAATAATCAGGTATTAATAATCTAGTCTTACATAACGAGTCAGCGGCAGATGTAGTGATCGGTGATAAGTGTAAATAGATCTGTAGATCAGCTATTTAGAGTACGTTATGTTATACAACTCATAGGGGAGATAGTAAAGTTTGTAATCTAAGATTTGGCTTCCTGTATCGTCTTTCCATTGATAGGACTTTAGTCCACAAAAACAGACAATTTTATTTATTTTCGATTCCTACAAACTTATAATTAATATAATATTATTTATAAGTTTTATAAGCTTATAATTTGATTTGAAAGAGTGTCAATGGAGTTTCTTGCGCGTTCTTATCCATAGAGATCTACGCTTTAGAACGAGCAATTTAGCATCACTTTTTTTAACTGACCGACATTTTGACAATTCAAAAGTGCCTGTCAAAAGTGTGTGTTCAAAAGTGTCTATTTGAAATAAACGTTTCTGATTTCTGATTTCTAAAGCATAATCAGCCTTATAATGTTCCCACTGCTGAGACTCAAGGTTCCTCTCTAGGGGTGGAAATGGACCGTAATCCACTACGCGAGCCCAGTGCAATTTGGTGGATGTTACATGTGTCTTTGAATTTTTAGTTCTTGAACATGGCCAGTTTCCTTACGATGTTTTCCTTCACCGTTCAACAAATGCTTAAATAACTATAAATTATAATTACCCTAAAACAAAAAACACATGTAACCAAATTAATCTAAAATATGGCGACAAAAAGCTCATCCACTTCACAGTCGACTGTTAAGGGGCCATTCATTTATTACGTAAGACGATTTTTACTAGTTTATGACCCCCCCCCCGCCCCTCTTTAATATTTATTACGCTGACGTAAACTAAAACTTATATTAATTTTTTCCTTAAGATTCTTAAATCTAAAGGAAAAAATGAAAAGTTTTATTGGTTTTGATGTTTATTTTTAAAAGTAACAATTTTTAGGAACGTTTACAAGTGTATCGTTTACGCAAACAAGTAACGTCTAGTTCACAAGCGGGAGGCGCAGTGACGTTGCCATGGAAACAGTTTACCTCTCATCCGAGCGCACATTTCCCTATTTTTGTGATCTTACGTAAGAACTATCAACACTCCCTCTCACCCCCTTGTAAGAAAAAATAAGACATGGTGGACCCCCCCCTCCCCCCTAAATCGTCTTATGTAATTAATGAATTGCCTCTAACGTGCTCAAGTGACAGGCGACAATGCTTATCTTCTGTCCAAGGTAAGTTTTAAAGCATTAGTCTATTGTATTATCGATGCAAAATCGAACATACCACTACTACTACTACTACTACTGTTACTATTTGTAACTTAATTTATTGATACTACTTTTCATTTGATATTTATCTGTTATTTATTTATTGTGCACACCTACCACAGTGTTGTCTCTTTTAACCCAAAGGTTGACTGCCCTGCGTTCAAAAATGAGATTAGAGTTAACTCTAATGACGTCATCGGGTAGATACTCAAAGCTCGCATTTTTGAACGCGAACTAAGTTCAACTGTCAATGCCAAGCAACTGTCATTACACCAAGCTACCCTGCTCGGAGTTAGAGTTAGTTGGGTTAACTCTAGGGTAGTTACCCGAGTTATAAAAGAACGACTCTGGGTTGCAACTCGAAGCTACTCTGGTTATTTTTGAACGCACCCCCGGTAGAGAATGCCTTGTTGCATTAAGTCCGCCTATGTACCACTACTGTACATGAAGTTTAAATAAATAAATAAACATACATCATCAACAATCGATTCATATATTAAAAACGATATACAAAACTAGACGCGAATATTGAAAAAATATTCCACTAATTAGACGAACACGTAGGTAGTTTGTTTCAATGCATATTAAGTTAAATGTTGGTAGGTAGTCACCTCAATTAACTACGCAAATTACTTATATTATAATGAGAACAAAGTGTTTGCTTTGTTCCAAAACACTTAATAATAATAAAAAACAGCTGAGTAAAAATATAAGTACGTAAGTAATATTTACACGAAGTTTTTTAACATTTTTTCGGTTTCAGACGACGCGTTTGGCGGCAGACAAAATCGTCTGTTCACGCGTTTGCGTAGGAAACGAATGTGTAGCATTTGCGGGCAGTATCGTAAAGATCATTCATGATATAAACTCTAGACATAATACAGTGATACTGGCTGAATATTTGGGGAACCACGCATCTGCTGAGAAAAAATAAATAAACCCACGCATTCAGTGATAGCACATCTGTTTCGCTATGAGCTGGCTTAGTGTACTACAGAGTTTATTAGAATAAGAGGTCAGCCTATACTGGACATGAAGGGGACAACAAGACATTTCACGAGAGACATAACGTATGAGATTGTGAATTATATTCGAGAATGAATTATTTTATAGAGCTTTTTTTTTTCGGTGGGAAAAATCATCTTATGACGCCCCCCGATCTTGGGCGGGGCGGGAGATAGTGTCAGACTTTTACTGACTAGAAACCCACTCCTGTTCCTTCATTGCCTTTCGTACCAGGGGCAGGGTCTTCCTTTCAGAATCAGACCCTTGGCCCCAGTAGGCTTCGATCCTGCTAGGCCCCTACAGTTGCTGACATCTCCTTGAGGCGCGCGTGGAACAGCACGCGCCGTCGACGACTTGGGCTCGGTCCAGACGGTTACCGGACGGTTGGACGGTGAGCCACCCATTGCTCGCCGTCCGCAAGCCCGCGCCTACGGTGGCCAGAAATCGGGATCGGAATCCCGGCGGCGGTTGGGGCGTGAGGACCGTTGCCTCACGCGATCGGCCGCCTCCTTTGCTAGCATTAGGCTGTATACAGAAAGAAAGCTGGAAACTTATAAGCGCTTACCGGCGCTTGACAGCGCTGGTCCGTTCTACACAAAGGAAGCAGGTTGAAGCAGACCAAGCAAAATGTCTATTAATTTTAAATGGCAGCGCCCAGAGCTGACCAGCGCGTGTTGAAGCTTGTCGGAACTTGTCGGCACCGTTCAGCGCTTATCGGCGCGCGTTCATATATTTTCCTGCGCGGGTTACCAGCGCTGTGTAAGCGCTTATAAGTTTCCAGCTTTCTTTCTGTATACAGCCTTACTCCTTCGCAGAAGGAGGCGACCACCTGTCACTCCTCCTCGCTCCGGACGATGGCCTGTACGCGCGGCCCGGCGCGAGAGATCGCCGCCGCCGATCGCCCCCACGAGGACACGGCGTTGCTCTGCCCAAGCGGGGTACACCTCCACCGTATACTCCACCAAAGAGTTTGTTTGGATAAACACGCTAGTCTCAGGAACTTTTGCTTCGAATTGAAAAAAATATTTTAGTGTTGCATAGCCCATTTATCGAAGAAGGTTATAGATTATATTATAACATCATAATACGATTAAGAGCGGAGCTAGTAACCAAAGACGCAGGTGAAACCGTAAAGGAAAACTAATTTCAAAATGGTGCGACTTAGTCGCAAGACGCGTCGTCTGAACTTAGCTTTAGACAACCATGTTTCCATAATGAAAACAGCTGTTACAATATTATGCCCGCCATAAAAATGCTTTGCAACTTTGTAAAACAAAGAATTTTTTTGCATACATTTTAGAAGAAAAGTGAATATTTTCTGAATGCAATTTTATAAACTGCATTGTGTTTTAACAATGTATGTAAGTAGGTACGTACGGGCGCTTTCAATTAATGCGTTTTTGACGGCCTGCTGCAATGCCGATGCGGTGCATTAGTCGTACATACTGCGTACGGACGATCGTATTTTTCCATAAAAAGCGGGCGGTGCGGCAACCGTGCGGCGCTGGTAACGCGGACAGTCGACAACAGCCCCCTAGCCAAGTTACAATCGTTTCGTTTGCGTCGAACGCCTCGAGTAGGCCACGCCTCCGATTCCTTTGTTCTGACGTCATCTCAACGCTCAACGCTCAGTCACGTCACGGTAATATTATCTATACAGTATTCCAACTTCATACAAACGGTCGAAACGCGAGCTATACCTACGCGCCTGGATCTCAAGGTGCGCTCGGGATGCAGACAGTCGCGTCTGTGCCGCGCGATTTTTTCAATAAAAATAAGTTCAAGTACATATTTATATATTTGTCGGCGCAGGGTGCCGATCATCATTGAAGCTCTGTCCAGAGACTATGTCTTGTGGGCGATGGCTGGGTAACGAGCAATAAACAAACTATTTTAGATCACACAAATGATTTATTATGATGCAAGCTTTAGGTATTCACTTTACACAACGAGCAGTGAGACAGTCCCCGACACTTAGACGTTGTACGCACGGCTGCCGACAGAGGAATGAGCCACGGACCTCTGCGGTCGGCCCTTTTATCTGCTCGGTTCGTGCAAACGTCAGCGCGGATTCTGTCAAAGTGACATGTGTCACTTTTCACTTAGCTCGTTCATTCGTTCTCAAGCTTCCGTACTATTGACTTCACCGACATATTTAATATGACGAGTAGGATATATTGTGCTGTTTTTGGTTGCATGAATTCTTCATTTAAAACCAAACATATAAATTGTAAAGTAGGTAGCTGCAGATATCTATAACCAAGTAAAAGATATTCCTTTTTCTCCACCTTGTCCATGTTCCCCAAAACAATTTTTAATTAACCTTTAGAATGCGGATTTTTGTACTTTAAAATTTAATAATATAGCATTTCGTAGGTACGTCTCAGTCGAGGCGCAAATATTTTTCGGTCGTAAATATTGAGCACTTCCTATTCAATTCACAAAGTATTTTATTTGTTTATATAAAAAAAAGTATATTTACAATCACAAAACTAAATGGAAACACAAAGTAGGCAAATGTAATTAAAATGGTGGAGGCGGGCAGCCATAGTGCGGGCAGCCCTATCGCATGTTTACGTACCGCGCGGCTGTAGGCATTTATTTCAAAGATACGGCCGAGTTACAATACTGTATAGATAATATTACCGTGGTCACGTGGTCAGAACAAAGGAATCGGAGGCGTGGCCTACTCGAGGCGTTCGACGCAAACGAAACGATCGTAACTTGGCTAGGGGGGCAACGTTACAAGCACCACGTGTTCGATTCGGTGTTGAATAGTGCGGTGTAGAATAACGCATCACTGGCATACAAACGGACGGCTTTCAATTTCGGCGTTTATTGTCGGACTGCTAACGTACTGCAATGGACGGCTGCGTCACGGTAAACGTGCGGCAGCGGTCCGACATGAAACGTCTAAACTGAAAGCGCCCTACGTGGTGACTTAAAATAAACAAGGCAGAAAAGATACCTTTTATGTAGTAGGTGAATGCTAGTGGTTTTTATTATTTACTATGTAAATAGAATATTAGCATTTGCGTCAACGAACAATTGTTTTACTTTTATTATTAACTAGTTAACAACCGATTCGGTGTCGCGTTTCAAAAAAATAACGGACGAATCGTCTGATATTTCAAGAGAGGGGGAGGGGGGGGTGACTGCTGAGTTGATAACTATTAGAGAAGTATGATATGCGGCGCCCAGAATAAAATGGGATAAGGGCATGATGATGAATGATGGTAGAGCTCGTGGCGAAAATCCTTAAGGTTAACCAAATAAAGAAAGAAAGAAAAAGACAGCAAGAAAGAAAGAAAGAAAAATATATGGGTAGTCACAATCAGTAGTGGGAAGCCAGGAAATCACGACACCAGGACACCAGTCGACAGTCCTGCCAAGGGGTAGGTATCGCGTTACCCAATTACTGGGTTATGGAGGTCAGATAGGCAGTCGCTGCTTGTAAAATGCTGGTATTCCAGCCGCATCAGGTTAGACTGGAAGCAGACCCCAAGGTAGCTACTAAAATAGGTTAAGTTTTTATTGTCGTCTTGTAATTCATAATTCATAATTCATAATCATTTATTTGCTAATATGGGTAATTACATAAAGTTATTGAAATTATATTACAGTCCAACCATATTATACCTTGAGGCATGCAAATGACGAGCTTTATTATTATAATAATACATTTTCTTGCAAAATTTATTTATAATTAGATAATATTACAATTAAGTTTTATTTATTTCACCGTATCAAATAACAAAGAAAAATATTAAATGAAGTTGATAATGTCACCTGAAGAATTGAAGTAAAAATGTCATTTGTTAAATAATAATGTCAAGATACAATTGTAAATAAATGTCAAAGTAAGAATAACATATAAAAAAATAAATTCGTTGGTAAACTCACTGAAAAATAATAAAATCATTCAAATATCTCAACATAAAATAACCGCCTGCCTGTCAAACCTACTTAGATATATTTCAGTCAAAATACTTGTCATTTAGAAATTCATTGATTGTGTAATATACTTTTTGTATCAGTAATTCTTTGAGTTTGTATTTAAAAGTAGTAAATGTTTCAATATTTTTAATAAAATCTGGCAATTTATTATAAATTCTGACACCCATACCAAATATGCTTGATTTAAACTTAACTGTTCTACTTTTAGCTGCCTTAAGTTCGTTTTTATGTCTTGTACTTCTCATTGTCTCATAATTACTGATATCGCGCTTTGTGATTGAGGCTGCTTCCAATATATACATTGACGCTAGAGTTAAGATTTTTAATCTTCTGAATTCCGTTCTGCATGAATCGGTCTGTTTAAGCCCACATATACTTCGGATACATTTTTTTTGGGCTTTAAATGCAAATTCTCTGTTAGTAGAGTTACCCCAACACAATATACCATATTTTAGTGTAGAACCCACGTACGCATGATAAACATTCAGTAATACGTTTTCATTTACTACTTTTCGAAGGACATGGAGAGCATATGAAAACTGGTTAAGTTTTTTTGCAGACAATGTCTACTTGGATTTTCCAGTTAAGTTCCGAGTCGATATGGACTCCTAGGAACTTTGTGCAATTAACCTGATTTACTGTTTTGCCTTTATAATTTACATTGATTTTATTCGACTTTGTATTTTTATTTGTGAAGGACATATAGTTTGTTTTATCAATATTTATTTTTAAATTATTCATTATCAGCCAGTTTATAATATCTTCGAGAGATTTATTCACCTGTACTTCAAAATTTTCTTGACCGCTATCAGCAAAAATAGCCGTGCTATCGTCAGCAAACAATATAATGTCCTGGTTTATAGACCTTGGTAGGTCATTAATATATATAATGAATAGAAGATTGTATGTAGAAAATGCTAAAGCGAGAGGAACGTGCTAAAAACTATTTACAGAGTATTATATAGTCATTATTCATTCACTCCTGGCCTTTTATTAATATGACAATTTAAGATTGTGGATAACATGTTACAAATTTAGGCATATGTTGGGGCCCCTGTAGCTCGGGGGCCCCACATCATTAATACAGCAGAAACGACGGTAGCTACGCCCCTGATCTATTGATGTAATGACCATGCAAGTAGCGGCTAAGAGGATACGAGTATGTACCTAGTTTTACAGAGTGAGCATCAATCATTTTAAATCTTTCTATATCCATAAATTAACAACTTCACTGCCAGCAAAGCAAACACAATGGTGAATCAATTAGCATAGACCATATTTAGTATTTATGTGAATGACAATCGGTTAAAAGTCGCATGGCTACGGGGTTGTTAGAAAGTGTTACCGCCACGGTAACACAACGCAATGATTCGAAGAAACAAAATAACCCTTACCTCATATCAGGCGAGAAATCCACGGAGCAAGCGTACCCAGCCACCATGTGTCCACTAAACGTCTTCTTCCTGTTCATCTTGAACCTGTTCAGGGCACTGAAGACTATCACTTTGTTGTCCATGGACTGGCAGGCCAGCCATTTGCCGTTAGGTGACACGGTGACTGCTGGCAGGGAGTGCATCGTGGGGTCGGCTATGTACTTCATGTCTACCGGTATGTCCCTGTGGAAAGAAAGAGATAGTTAATATTAATTTGTTAGGATGGTAAATTATTTCTATTACTATCGTTTAATTTTAGGCATTAATTACCCCTAGGAAAAACTAAAAGGGAAAACGGAACCCTTATAGGATCACTTTGTTG
The DNA here is from genome assembly GCA_905147345.3 of Mythimna impura. Classification (NCBI taxonomy): domain Eukaryota; kingdom Metazoa; phylum Arthropoda; class Insecta; order Lepidoptera; family Noctuidae; genus Mythimna; species Mythimna impura. The sequence goes on from LR990344.1 coordinate 3,630,547, forward strand.
TCCGTCCGTCTGTCTGTCTGTCAAGACCATTTATCTCGGGAACGCGTGGAGGTATCGAGTTGTAATTAAAATCATATATTCAAATCTGCGGTCCCTTGAAGCTGTGAAAAAATCAAACTTCTAAGTTAACGAAAAAAAAAAGATACGGCAGTTTATATCGCAAAAAACGTGTATTTCGAATTTTCAAAAAAAAAAATGAGATATCGCTTTTTGGATTATGAAGGCAGAATAGGCGGCAATTGGCTGACTATTTATTCCACTTACGTGCGTGTATTATAACTACACCTTTGCATTTACCATTAGAGAGTACAAGCATGCGGAATTGTTCGAAAGTTACCGCGGCCCTGGAACCCAAAGGGCAACTGAAGGAACAAAAAAATAAAGACATTATATGTCAGGAAAAAGGTTGAAACAGATATGGAGAGATTTGTTTTAGAACTAAATCTCCTCGTGATTTGATTTTGGAAGTATTGACCGACCACTTCCATCTCATACCTTTTTTTAATTTGTGAAATCATCTAATGACTTCTCCTGCTCTAGGGTGGAGCGAGATGGCGTGACAGACTTTTACTGACTAAAACCACACCTATATTCCTTCTTTACCTTACGTTCCAGGACTCCAGGGTTCCTTTTCGAAAGTATCTCGTACCTAGACACTGGCAAAATCATAGAACGTTTGTCGATGGAAACATACTGTAGCGACATCAGTATGGCGTCACATAAGAACTAATCCTGCATCGCGCAATTAAAGTTCTCCGCGCGATTAGAACATATAGAACAGCCCGAAATCATCTATCAGGCAGTTGCCCACCAGACATAACACCCGTCTGGTCGGAGGATCCTCCCATTTTCAACGGAAGGTTTTCGGGGCTTTACACTCTGTTCCGCATACCCCCCCAAAATACCCATAAATATAGAATTCAATAGAAGTTGCAAATACCAGTTGCAGTTATTTAACAAACTTAACTATTATGGCAGCATTGATAACCTAAGAAGAAATTGTGTAATGTTGCTAAAAGAATTAAAAACAACCGTGAATTACGTATAAAACTTATTTAAATACAATAACAAATAAACTTTGTTATGAATGACAATGCAAAAGTTAAACATATTCGTGAATAGTCAAAGATCACGATGACACGGCAATTTATAAATTGCTAGCACTTATGTCCCGATTTCGTTATCGAGAAAGTTTTCATAGCAATTTGAACACACCGTGAACGTATTTTAAGAGGCTCTTTTTTCACTCGCCTATCGTCACATCGAGCATAGTTAAACTATGCTCGTTAACTAAGCTTGTTACTTCATCTAACGCAATCCAACGCGATGTTTGACGAAGAGGCAACGCGAAAAAAGAGAGATAACACCTGAAAACACTGTTATCATTCGGTGATTTACTCGAATATTTCACAAAACTTGTTCCAGGAAATACATGAATTTTTTGAAAAAAAAACTGTTGACTCTTGAATTAAATTTGCAAGGCTTCTATTGTAATATTTTTTTGACTGTTTTAATTTTTTAATATATTATGAAGTGTCAAAGTTCATGCCAAATAGCAGATTTTCAGAGGTCTTTATTGGATTAGTTTTACACAAATTTACAAATTGATTTCAATAGAAGCCTAGATAATATCCTCAAGATACTGTGTTTCCAAAATATCTAATGAAAAATGTGTAATAACGTCATAATCGCGTAAGAGCGGTTGTATAAAAAACAGGGTTATATTAAGGGTAGTTTTGAAAAACTAATAATTTATATTTATTAATTTAATTTGGGTAAAGTTTCAAGTTTATTAACCCACGAAATAGAATCCCCCATTCAATATTTAAAACCCCCTAAATTGTTCTACCGGTAGTTTTGAAAAACTAATAATGACAACCTTAAAGCGAAAACTACACTACACCGACGCACAAGTGGACCACGCCTGATTTGTACGTAGTGGCGCGTTGCGCGGCGTCGCGTGGCGTGGATCTAATGTAGCTCTGCAAGTCCAGTTGCCATATAAAACGTATGTAGACCGACGCGCCCAGATCGGCGTACGTGGCCCACGTGTTCGCAATGTAGTTCTACCTTTATCATTTTCTTAGATTACTATTTGAGCTAAGTTTCATATATAGGGTGACTGGTAATTAGTGTACGATACTTAAACACGTGATTGTGCTCATGATAACCAACAACTTTTACTATGGTAACAAACCTGAAATCGCGAAAAAAAAAATCAGCTGTTCAGTACTTTTATGTTTGCGTAATGTACTGAACAGCTGATTTTTTTTTCGCGATTTCGGCATTGTTCCCATAATAAAAATTGTTTGTTATCATGAGCACTATCACGTGTTTAAGTATCGTACACTAATTACCAGTCACCCTATATATTAGCCCACGGAATTAAATTTTGCATACAATCGAAATTGTCTCTTTGCAATCATTATAGATTGAATTTTCGAAAACATTTTCGAAAACCCTTTCGAAAAGGCGAGCACTAAGTCGCCTACATCATAAAAGGAAAGCATTGTGCAAAATTTCACGTTCCCAGTCTTAGCAGTTTCTGCTGTGTGTTGACATGTCAGTCATTTTCTTTTTCTCCTTTTATACATAGAGAGTATTAAGTAATTTACTTTTTTTTTAAATTAATTTTCTGAAATAATAAATTATTCTTATTCTTATTAAATGTTTTTACTAAACCTAATGTGTAATGTTTTAAGCTAAAGTCGTAATAATGACGCGGCAGAATATTGTGGCACGTGTCTTGTCTCGAGTGTTGGTTAAAAAAACCTCGATAAACTTATATCGGCAAGCGCGATATTTTGAACCTTAGATAATACTAGTGACCCGCTCCGGATCCGCTCGGGTGCAAATTATTATACACATAAACCGCACCAAATATAATAATAATATAATAATGAGTGAAAACCGCATCGAATTCCGATGCGTGATTTAGGAGAAATCAGCGGATAAACAGACAGACGCGGAGAGCTTTTGTTTTATACTAATATTATGTATGTTTGTTACTTCTTCACGCTTGAAAGGCTGAACGGATTCGATGAAACTTGGTACAAAGGTAGACCATGTCTAGGGCCTCGGGAAATTTCTGAAAAGAAAACCTGTGGTCCTCGAACGCAGAGTCCTAGAACGCAATAGGTTGATTTTAATCAGTAAAAGTCTGATACTCTCATTCGCTCTACTCTGAGATCAAGTCATTTGATGGTTTCCCACGAAAAAAAAGGATCATCCGATTGGCTGCTTGCCTCTTTAATAAACTAGGGTTGCTAGGTATTCAAACCGGACAACCGGACACAACAGCCAAAAAGCCAAACAATATTTTTTTTAATGTTTTAGTTACTAAATGAAGATTTATTCATGTATGTAAGTCCAGGTTTTTTTTATTAATAAAAGCGTTGCCTAAACATCTAATGCAATCAGCATCATCTAAAACCCCTAACTACTTCAAGCTTTATCCGCACGTCCGGCAACTACTATCCATATGTAGTAAAAACTAAGGGGGGTAATAAAAACTAAGGGGGGTAATAATCGAATTTCGATCATGGCGGTCAATCTCGACGGAGATTAGCCAAGTAGGCTAAAGATATTATGGTACTCAAGCGTGGGCGCAGCTCACAGGAGTACTCTCTGTAGATGGTCGCGGACACAGACAGCCGCACGCGCGCCGAGGCACGGGGTGCCACACGACCAACTTCTATACTCCGACCAAATACAGACTAATTCATAAAAAACAGGCCAAGTGCGGGTCGGACTCGCGTACGTAGGATTCCGTACCATTATCTATACAACATTAGACACTATATTATAACTATGTGTAAGTGGATATATTATAACTGTGTGTATGAGTGAATTCGCAAGAGTTTTATTAAATATAGTTATGTGTAAGACCAACAGTACGTCCAACAGTGGACGTCTTTCGGCTGAAATGATGATGATGATGATGTGTAAGACAATGTAAGTATTATTTATGTTTACGTTTTACTTTTAATAGATTATATATTTTTCACATTTTATCATAAATGTATGTTTAGGTTAATTATAGTTGTTAGCTGCACTGTCGCATTAGGTTTTAAGGCCTGTAAAGATAGATGTAAAGAGGATAAAATAAACAAATATTATTAATATCTAGCAAAAACGAGCCCCACTTAAATATTTATTTTATTCTTTTAGCTATCACGGTTCCAGCCTGATGACAGACAGACGGAGTGGAGAAGGACAGTGTGGAGTCTTAGTAACAAGGTCTCGTTTTTCCCCTCTAGATACGAAACCCCAAATAAAAGAAACCCAATCCTTCCTCTCCCTTTTCCCCCTTCCCCAAAACCCCCATCAACAGTAACGCTAGTGACACAAGAGCAGAGACAGTTAAAAAAAAATCGTAAATTTTACTAACGAATTTTTTTAACTGCCTCTTCTAACTTCAGCCACTGTTAACAAAAGAAAAAGCGTGTTGTACTCACCACTCCCAAACCCTCAAACTCTTGTCATCTGACGTGGTCACAAATCTTCTGTTCTCGTCCACGAACGTGATTGTGTTGACAGCACCCAAGTGCCGGTCGTACTCCTGCACTATCTCGCCGCTACGGATGTCCCACTGTTGGGCAAATAACATTAGTATTAATAATAATGGCTTAATAGCCAGCCAATAGCTAACTCGTTAGACGACTGGATCAAATTCAAGATTCTTTCAGAAAGCTGTACTTCTGGACTCGACCTGTATACTTAAAAGGTTGCTTTCTCTGGAGCCCTGACCGACGGTAGCTTGGACTCTGTTCCTGATACCGGTGGGCTACTATTTTTAATATTTTTAAATGTTTTTTTTTTTAATGAAATATTTAAAAATATAATTTATATGCATGAAAATGAATAAACGAAAATAATAATATTCCACAACTTTTACACGCCGCCGAGGTCGGTCTGGGATATAGAGGTGGCGAGACGACCTAGATGCCGACCGCAAGGACTGGTTCGAGGTGGCTCAGGAAAGGAATACCTGGAAGAAGTTGGGGGAGGCCTTTGCCCAGCAGTGGGACAGTATAGGCTAAATAAAAAAAATAAAAAAACTTTTACACAATGCCATCTAGTCCCTAACTAAGCAAAGCTTGTGCTATGAGTACTAGACAACTGATAAACATACTTATATGTTTCTAAATACATACATATTACAGATAAATTATACCCAGACACAGAACAAATGACCGTGCTCATCACACAAACATTTGTCCTGGGTGGGAATCGAACCCACGACCTCCGCCGTAGCAGTTAGGGTCACTAACCAACAGGCCAATCAGTTAATGGAACTGGTACAAGTTTCACGCTTGGATTAAAAATAATGAGCCTACGTACACAGTGGATAGAATATAGATTGACCAGCTGGAAAGCTGCCCGTACCTGCCCCATTTACTTTATAAGGTTGTTTGAAGTAGGTACATTATGTAAGTTATCAATAGAAAGATTACCTTTTCTCATCTGTACTATACTAATATTATAAAGCTATTTTTTTGTTTTGTTTCACGCGCTAATCTAAGGAACTAATGGTTTGAATTGAATTTTTTACTGTGTCGGATTGGATAACCCATTTATCGAGGAAGGCTATAAGCTATATACCATCACGCTACCACCCACGGGAACGGAGCAGTACCAAAAGATTCGGGCGAAACCGCGTGGAACAGCTAGTTTAGTACACGACCCACTAGCTTGTCGCTACGTTGGAAGACGCTCAATTGCGTTTATGAGGGATTCTATTTTAAAGCATTATAAATAAATAAATTTATTTACTTATTAATTAATTAATTTATTTAAAATTAATTAATAAGTAGTAGTAGTAGTAGTAGTTAAGTAGTTGTAGTTTTATTTTTTAATTTTTTTTTTTTTTTGACTGCTATGCCGGAGGTCGTGGGTTCGATTCCCACCCAGGACAAATGTTTGTGTGATGAGCACGATCATATGTTCCGTGTCTGCGTGTAATTTATCTATAATATATATTATGTATTTAGAAATATATAAGTATGTTTATCAGTTGTCTAGTACTCATAACACAAGCTCTGCTTAGCTTGGGACTAGACGGCGTTGTGTGATAGTTGTGGAATATTATTATTATTTTTATTATTTATTATTATTTGAAACAAGAACACATACAGATATAATTAAATTGAAACGATGATAACAGCAGTTGTATAAAACTGTGTCGCGGTTATCAGCGCCCCTCTCCAGCCCCCCTAGCCAAGTTGCAAACGATAAACGTGAACGCTTAGTAATCTCCAATAGATTTTCAACTTTATACCTAAGAGCATAAAGTTGAAAATCTATTAAAGACTACTGAGCGTTAGCACCGGAACGAACGAAAACACTATGTAATCTTCAATAGTTTTTCAACTTTATATCCAATAACATAAAGTTGAAAATCTATTAAAGACTACTGAGAGTTTACGTTTATCGTTTGTGACTTGGCTAGGGGGGCAGGTAAGAAAGTAAAATTGTTCCACTTAATAAGCAGAATTGCGGACGTGAATTAATATTAATTAATTAAACAATTTAAAACATTAACAGGGTAGTAGTGGAGGTGAGTTCACAAACAGCTGCTAATAGTGTGGCCTCAAATCTTCTCCAAGTTAGTGCCAGGCAGGTCATGGTGCCCGCCATCTTAATTGCTGAACTAAGCAGTTTTACTGAGCAGTCTACTGGCAGGATGCTGTTCTACCGGAATTACTAAATGTTTCTAGTATTTCTATTGCATTTTTACTCTATAAAATAAAATATAGAAATTGGCCACCCCTTATCCACATTAGTCGGTACTAATCCATACTTAATATTATACATGTGTAAGTAACTCCGTCTGTCTATCTGCTACGCTTTCACGGATAAACTACTGAATGGATTGTGATGAAATTTGGTACAGAGTAAGCTTAAACGATTTCGAGAAAGAGTTCAACCGTCGAATCCGACTCGGCTGGGCAGCATTCAGGAAGCTGCGCGGTATCTTCTCATCCAATATACCACAGTGTCTCAAGACGAAAGTTTATGACCAGTGCGTGTTGCCAGTGATGACATATGGTTCCGAAACGTGGCCGCTCACAATGGGCCTCATCAGAAGGCTCAAAATCACCCAAAGGGCAATGGAAAGGGCTATGCTCGGAGTTTCCTTGCGTGATCGAATCAGAAATGAAGATATCCGCAAGAGAACCAAGGTTGCCGACATAGCACGAAGAATCGCCAAACTAAAGTGGCAATGGGCAGGGCACATTGCTCGCAGAACGGATGGCCGTTGGGGCCGAAAAGTTCTGGAGTGGCGACCGCGTACCGGAAGACGCAGTGTTGAAAGGCCCCCTACAAGGTGGACCGATGACCTGGTGAAGGTTGCGGGAATCCGATGGATGCGAGACGCACAGGATCGTTCGTTGTGGCGACATTTGGGGGAGGATGTCCAGCAGTGGACGTCTATCGGCCGAAATGATGATGATGATGATGATGAAGCTTAAACGCCAAGAAAGGAAGGTAGGCTATTCTTTATCTGGCTTCTACTTTGCGTCTGCAATAACAAACATTCACGCAGACGAAGCCGCTGCCAGAAGCTAGTAAACTATAAACTTGTATAATTTTGTTTATAACACTGATCAACCAAATTTTGTAATTAAAACGAAAGTGCTTACTAATTTTGTCTTAATTCTTTATTGTACACTAAATATACATAATACACGGTGATACATATACAGTTTATGTACAAAGGCGAGCTTAACTCAACAATGAGTTTTCTCCCAGCAAACCCTTGAGTTACAGAGAGAGAACACATTCGAGGGTAGGATCCAGTGCACAATATAAACCTACATAACTAAATCTAATATATATAATTATTATACAAAAGTCTAATATATAATTATAATATAAATACTATTACATACTAATAAATACATATTAATATTATGTCAATAATGAAAGGAGTCTTTAAGTTTCCTCTTGAAGACATCCAGAGAAGGGCTGTCGCGAAGGGAGTGTGGCAGAGAGTTCCAGAGACGCACTGCAGTTATAGAAAAGGAACCGCCATAGCGGCTGGAAGTGTGACGCGGCGTACGAAGGAGAAGAGAAGAGGTAGTGCGACAGAGTTTACCCCTAGGGACGACATACTCAAAGCGTTCTCGAAGGTATTGAGGAGCTTTAGGATTATGCAGGATAGTGTAGAGAAGAGATAGTATATGTGTATCTCGCCGACGCCGAATCGGCAGCCACCCCAATCTGGTCCGAAACTCCGACACGTGGTCGTATTTACGGAGGCCAAAAATAAAGCGGATGCACAAATTCTGCAGTCGTTCAAGTTTGTTTAGAAGTACCTCCGTAGCATCTAGATAACAGACATCCGCATAATCAATGAGCGGTAGAAGAAGAGATTGAGCAAGATTAACCTTAGTGTGAAATGGTAGGAATTTTTGGAGACGTTTAAGAAAAGAGTAAAAGACCCTCCTACTCACATCAGCAACATGAACCTCCCAAGAGAGGTTAGTGTCCATATGCACGCCAAGGTTTTTAGCGCTTTTGGAGTAAAATATGGGTACAGAATCATACACTACTGTCGGGAGCGACTGGTGATCCAGTAAGTTGAGCATGTATCTGCCACCAACAATGAGCGCTTGGGATTTAGCTGGGTTTAGTAAAAGTCCAAAGGATTTAGCCCACTTGTGAATGTTTTCAAGGTCATTGTTGATGGCAGCCACAGCTTCAGCGAGTTCGGCTACTTTACAATGACGATATAACTACAAGTCGTCTGCATAGAGATGATAATTCGAAGTTAGGAGCTTAGTGAGAGCATTTATAAAAATCGAGAAAAGAAGAGGAGAGAGGACGCCACCCTGAGGAACACCCGCAGCCAACTCACACCATTCAGAGGAATCCTCATCTGATCGAACAGACTGCGAGCGGCCCCGAAGATAAGATTTGAACCACTCAATTACTGGTACTGAGACATTAAGAGAGGAAAGAATTCCTAAGAGGATGTCAAAGTCAACTGAGTTAAAAGCACTGCTGAAGTCCAGTAAAACCAATATTGTTAAACATTTATTATCCATGGCCAGTCTTATATCGTCAGTTATTTTGACAAGAGTTGTCACAGTGCTATGACCAGGTCTGAAACCAGATTGGTAAGGACTCAGCAGGCTGTTAGAGGCCAAATAACAAGATAGTTGCTTTTGAACAACACTCTCAAGGACTTTGGAGAGGATTGGGAGGATGGATATTGGACGGAACTGGGATGGTGAGGAAGAATTTTAGACTTTAGGGAGCGGTAAGACGTGAGCCTTCTTCCAAGCAGATGGAAAGGAGTTATTGAATAGGGAAAAATTTACTATATGATTTTGACAGGAACTATTTCACTCATAATAGGTAAGAACATTTGGATTTGAAGGCCATCGTCACCTACCGCCTTAGTGAATATGGATTGGATACATTTCTTAATATCTAGTTCAGTAACTGGGTGGAAGGAGAAAGAAGTATTTGCTGGCAATGGAAGTTTAGAAAGATCATTGAGAGTGGAGGATTTAACATCGTCATCGAGTATAATTGGTGACGTAGAAAAGTGCGCATTAAGTGCATTGAGGTCCCTCTTATTAGGAGAACTCTTGCTAGTGGCTTTGCTGCAGTGACTTGCATGTTACCTGCAGTTATCGATAACTGTGTGTGAAATATTTAAATGTTGTTTGTTTGTTGGTGTTATGTTCTGTGTTATGTGTAATTATGAGTCCTTAGTTACTTGAATAAATGAAATTATATTATTATTATATATGAGAGCAGTGGTGGCCGAGTGGTAACGGCTCCGACTTACGAGTTGTAGGTTGCGGGTTCAAACCCAGCCACGTGCATTACTTTGTGTAATTTATTTCATCACCACTGCTCTCAAAACGGTGAAGGAAAACATCGTGAGGAAACCGGCATGTCCTAGAACCAAAAATTCGAAGACATGTGACATCCACCAACCCGCACTGGGCCCGCGTGTTGGATTACGGCCCATTCCCTCTTCTAGAGAGGAGGCCTGAGTCCCAGCAGTGGGAACATTATAAGGCCGACTATGCTATGCTATGCTATATTATTATTATTATTTGCCAATACCAAGAGTTTTTAAAAATTGCCATACTTGTGTTGGTTTGAAATTATCAATTGAGTTGTGAATGTGGCGCCTTTTCGCATTCCTACACAAACGACCGCAGCGATTTCGCATCTTCTTATAAAACTCCCAGTTTTCTTCGGTGGGCCGCTTTCTGTATTTTGTGTTACTAACCTGTACCTATTTATTTAACAAATATAATTTACATTGTGGTACCTTATTTAATTCTGGGTGTTTTCAGTAACTTTTTTGTTTTAAGTTTACTAAGTTAATTGATTCTCAAACAATGTGTAACAAGTATTGTTTGTAGACCAGTGTATAGTGTATTTAAAAATGTGAGTCTAAAAAAATTTTAAAACTATATCGAAGAATCTAAATCTGTAAGTGACGATACTGGAAATATGAATTAAGGGACATTTACCTAAAATGTACCTTATGGTGATTAATGTAAGGTATTTTACGCTAAACGTAAAAAAAAAATTGTCCCATAAGTTAATTCATACTTCTGGTATCGTGACTGGTCGTGACAAAAATGGATATTGAGATTCCATACGACATTATTAGGTACATAGTACGATTATTTTTCTTATTACCGTCTAAACTAGGAGTGAGGCGTTTTTATCGAAACAGTTAAAAAAAACAGGTATTTCAAAGTAACAACATGAAACAGGTATCTAAGAACCGAAATAACAGCTCCTACCTGTTTCGCCTGTTCCACAAACAGCCGTAACTTCGATAGATACAAACGAAACAACCTGGAACAGCTATGTGGTACTGTTTCAAATGAAACATGCTCCTTTCTCTTCTGACTTATTATTATAGAAAGAGACAGCATCTGTTCTTTGGAACAAGTTCTTTGCTCCTCTGGTCCATCGTAATAGAAAGAGACAGCATCTGTTCTTTGGAACAAGCTCTTTGCTCCTCTGGTCCATCGTAATAGAAAGAGATAGCATCTGTTCCCTGCATAGATTAAATCTATGGTTCCCTACCTGTCACTGTTCCTTTTCGGATACACATATAAATAATGAACTTACCTTTGAACAAAACTATCGTATAATTTTTATTATTATATTACTTTAATTTTATTTGTATTAATTATTGTTTTAACAAGATATATATTCTTGTTAAAAGAATAATTAATAAAAACAATATTGGTGATTTTTTTTTAAACCACCAATATTGTTTTTATACCAATTAATCAACAATTGTAATATTTATCATGTATGTGTATCCAAACCCTCACTCTCTATAGTTGTCGATCCCCGCGTTCCGCATTACGATATTTTCAATGTTAATGCGCCAACAGTCGCTATAAGTTTGTCTAAAAAGTCAAACGACTTGGGTAATCTAATCAAATAATCAAATTCTTGAAATCTGATGTAGTCAACACTGGTTGAACAATCAAAATCGCAAAGAGATGATCATTGTTTACAAATAGAATCTTATTAAAAGTATTGTGTGTAATATATCTATCGGATTTTTTAATTCGTTTAAAAATATTCAAGTCGTTTGACTTTTTGACAGAATTTTAGTCGTGCCGAATTACCATAGACGCATACATTCGGTAGACGATTTTTTGATATCATAATTCGGAACGCGTGGTATGAGTTTTTCACGTTTGAAGGTTGGCTCTGTGGTTTGATGTAAACAATCAAAACAAAAACAGAGTTTTTGAATTTGAATCTTGTTTTGGAATCAAACTTTTAAATTCATAATTATTGCTGTCAGTCCTAAGCCTGCAAAAGCATGAAGGGTGGTTTTTATTTCATTTCTGTAGCATGTACTGACTGGAACTAGGTACTATTTCTGAATCTGTTGCAACAAATGAGTCTTTAGTTCTAGTGGAACAGGCTGTTATTTTGGAACAGGTTTTTGGAACTGTTTTCTTCTTGGAACTGAAACAGGTGAAACAGGTTTCTAATTTTATCTGTTCCAACCCACCTCTAGTCTAAACAGTTGCAAGTCTCACGACAGCAACTCTTGCAAAAATAAGCGGAAGTATTCCGCGGGAAAAAGCTAGTTTCCTACTGGTTTCCTACAAACTGTTTATTTGTTTGTTGTGTGGAAGGTAATCTCTGCCGGCAACGCCAACACTCCGCGGCCTAACTAAACCGAGTGAAGCAAACGATAGCGCGAATTTAAACGCGGCAACGCCATCTATCGAGCGCAGTGGAACTATTTTGGTGCTATGGAAGAAATTTCTGTTACGAACGCTAATAAAGAATATTAATATCTTATAATCGTACAGGTAATCTATATATATGTCGTGGCCAAATCATAGAAATTGATCACTTTATGATATGGCCAACTAAAACTGGCCAGATCATTTTAAACGTTAAAGTTTGACGATATTTTAATCCTTGTTTGGCCTACTTTCTTTAGAATTTTTACTATCATAGAAATCCTACATCAATGATGAGGCCAAACGAGGATCGACATATCATCAAATGTTAACGTTTATATGATCTGGTCAGTTTTAGTTGGCCATACCATCAAGTGATCAATTTCTATGATCTGGCCACGACATATATAAAAGGAGAAACTGACTGACTGACTAACATATCAACGCACAGCCGAAACTACTGGGGCTAGAAGCGTCAAATTTTGCATAAGATTTCCCTTTATGAAGTAAGCGAGCACTAAGAGAGGATTTTACAAAATTCACCCCCTAAATATATGAAACGGGGAGGTCCAAAGTTTGTATGGAGAAACATACTTTCACGCGGGCGAAGCCGCTGGCAAAAGCTAGTATTACTATACAGTGAAAGAAGTAACCACATTTATTAGTTAACGGTACCAGCTCTGCTTGACTTTAGCAATGCTTTTAATACTGTTGACTTTGACATTTTGCTTGGCATCGTTTGCTCTTTTAACATATCTCCGTCGGTAATTGACTGGTTTAAGAGTTACCTGTTCGGTCGCCGGCAACGTATTTGCATTGAAGAATATTTTTCTTCTTGCGGTAACACATCTGCCGGAGTACCGCAGGGTGGCATTTTATCTCCTCTACTTTTCATACTTTTTATCGATGCTATGCTGATGATCTCCAAATATACACCCAATCCCTTCTCGAAGAGCTGTCCGATGCCATTGATACTATTAATTTAGATCTGACTCGAATAGGTGACTGAGTTTGGGCTGAAGATCAATCCAATCAAGACGCAAGTGATTGTTGTTGATAGTTCCCAGACGGTCTGTAAGATTGATTGGTCGGCACTTCCCCAGGTTTATTTCAATAACATCATAATTCCTTTAACTCACACGGTCTTGTTCTCGTGTTGATATGACTCAAATTTTGTCCGACCAATATTTGTCGGCGTCAAGTCTGCTATTACAATACTGTCAGAATGGTTTATCATTGATTTCATAATTGTTGATTTTGACAAGTTTGGTAATCTACTAATATAATGGCGTCATTATGACTTTCCAATGGTCAACACTGACACTCCATTGAAAGAAATGGCATAGAATGGTAATCTCGTACATATTGACAAATGATTATCTGACATAAGCGGTAATCTGGTAAAATTTTGACAGTTCCTTTGATCAGTGACCTACCATTATAACGTCATTGTGCAGTCATTGCTTCTAATAAGCTCAATATTGTCATTCTACCACAACTCTATTACGAGACCATTGACCCATCAATGATCGATCATTATGAATTAGCAGATTACGAACTTTTGGCAAAATGACAATGGGATCGTGTTGGAATGATGAATTTATAAAAATAGCAGACTTGGGCACAAAACATTTTTTTTTTTTTTTTAGGTGGGATAATCATCTTATGACAAATCCCGCTCTTGGGCGGAGCGGAAAATAGTGTCAGACTTTTACTGACTAAAAACCCACTCCTGTTCCTTCTTTGCCTTCGTCCCAGGGCCCCGGGTTTCACTTTCACACTACCCATGGCCCCAGTAGGCTTCGACCCTGTTGGGCCCCTACGATTTGCTGACATCTCCCTGAGGCGCGCGTGGAACAATACGCGCCGTCGACGACTTGGGCTCGGTCCGGACGGTTACCGGACGATCGGACGGCGAGCCACCCATTGCTCGCCGCCCGCAAGCCCTCGCCTACACAACACACTTGGGACAGCTCTGTCGCTGGCCTCGTATAAGTCGTTGAGGGTGCAGGTAGTTGTACATGCTGTGCAGGAAAGGAGGTGACGCAAACCTTGTGAAGGGGCTCCACATTGGAACTGTATTTGCGATGGGTCAAGGAAACCCTATTTGACCAAATTACCTCTGCAGCGGCCAACCTGAGGCCGCTGTCGGTTCAGAGATTTCGATTCAGAACTCACACGGGGAAGAATGTGTGCCGTTGTAACGCGCAACCATAGAATAATTTTAAGTAGTCTGCGCCTCAGCCAGGTGGAGCGCTGAGACAATGTCCAAAGATAAGCATTGAACACTAACACTAAGAAAAACCTGTACATTTGAGATGGCGACTACTACAGAAGTGTGGAAGAAAGAAACATGACCGATTCTAAATAAATTAGGATAAGAGCAAGTGAATTAATCACAGGATATGCGTCACCTTCTTCCCAGTTCAGCATGCATAACCACCTGCACCTTTCACGACTTGAACGAAATCAACGACAGGGACATTACCATTTCGAAGCGAGGAGGAGTGGCAGGCGGTCGCCTCTTTCTGCGAAACAGTAATGCTAGCAAAGGAGGAGGCCGCACGTGCATGCGCGAGGGAGCGGCCCTCACGCCCCAGCCGAGGCGCGGGCTTACTGACGGCGAGCAATGGGTAGCTCGCCGTCCGATCGTCCGGCAACCGTCTGGACCGAGCCCAAGTCGTCGACGGCGCGTACTGTTCCACGCACGCCTCAAGATGTCAGCAAACCGTAGGGGCCCAGCAGAGTCGAAGCCTACTGGGGCCAAGGGTTTGTTTCTGAAAGGAAAACTCGGCCCTAGGACGAAGGCAAAGAAGGAACAGGAGTGGGTTTTTAGTCAGTAAAAGTTCGTCATTGGATGATTTTCCCACCGAAAAATAGGGACCTTACCATGACGTGTTAAAATGTCATTAGTTAGAGCGGCAAAGAGGGATGGAACTATATACTATTTGTTTAAAGTAAAGTTAGTAAATGTTGTTAAAAACCTTTCGAATTTGGTAGAAGGGGAAACTGTCAAGTAACAGAATAAGCATTCACACACTGAAATGTGGCGTGACTGCCGTTAGGTTACGCGCATACTAAAGAAGAGACAGCGAGATGTTCTCTCTTCCTCATACCAATATTTGAAATGCTAATTACTGCTAAATTTTATAAACAATCTTGATACTTTTTTCAGAAAATTTCTTTTTAGTATTGTTTGTTGTTTAGTATAAAATATTGTACGAAAAATAAACATAGGAAAATACTGAATTTAAAATGAAGCATAGCTCGTTTCCGTGTTGTACGAATGTAATGTAACGTCATCATCATCATTTGAGCCTGCAAACGTCCACTGCTGGACAGCTGCCTCCCCGCCGCCGCCACTACGCCTGCTCCTGTGCGTCTTGCATCCATCGGATTCCCCCCTTACCAGCTCGACAGTCTACCGAAGCTACGCACTTTAGAACTTTTCGGTTCCATCGACCATTTGTTCTGCGAGCAATGTGCCCTGCCAACTGTCACTGTGGGCCATTTTTCGAGTTATGTCGGCAACGTTAGTTCTCCTGAGGACACATAATGTACTCACACAAATAATCTTCTTATCGGAGGTGCCGGCCACGAAGAGGTTCTGCTTGTCGTCGTCAGGGTTGAACTTGGCGCAGTAGGGCACCTTGCGCGACGTGAAGCGCGCCACGCACGAGCCCGTCTCCGTGTCCCACAGCTTTATGTAGCGGTCGTACGCTGCGGGAACGGAACACAGTCATTTTGTATAGCTGATTTGAAAAATCTGTCTGTGCTACTATTTACAATCATCATCATCATCATCATCTTCCTGCCCTTTTCCCGTGTTATTTGGGGTCGGCGCAACATGTTTTTTTCTTCCATTCTGCCCTGTCACTCGTCATACTATCACTAACTTCCTTTTCTTTCATATCACTCTTCACACAATCCATCCATCTTTTCTTTGGTCTCCCTCTCCCTCTCCATCCATCCACATGTAAACTCATAACTCTTTTAGTAACATGCGTTTCATCCCTCCTCTTCACATGACCATACCAAGACAAACGATTCCCTTTCAACTTTTCAGTCACTGGCGCCACTTTCAAACTTCCCCTAATATACTCATTTCTCACTTTATCCATTCTCGTCACACCACACATCCATCTTAACATTCTCATCTCCGCTACGTGCAATCTTTTTTCATCCGTCTTTTTCACAGCCCAACAATGCAATTCAATTAAGAATAGGAATGTCAATGACCTCTATCTGTCAAATATTGATTGAAAAGTACGGTTTGCAAAGAAAACTCATTTGCGTATCAATAACGTTTTTTTTTTTATTGAGTCTTAGTTAAATCAAATTAATCTGAAGTGATGCCAAATTATGATTGAATTTTATCAATCCCTTTTTTCAAAGCTTTTGAGTAGCGTAATTAGAGACACAATAGAAAGACAATGGCGCGTGAACGCCGGCGTTCGTGCGGGGATTGAGAGAAACTGTTGCTGAAATAAATATTAAAAACCTATATTAATCCATGTTTTATTTCATAGGGGAAAGCACCAGTGATGATGATGATCACCAACCCAAACAATGATGCAGACATAAGCAGAATTGAATAACTAAATTCTGATTCAAACTCTAAATTATTTTATTTCACATAAGCCTACATGGACACTTATAAAACGTCAGAAGCTAACGCACGGTTTCAATTGGTCGTTACCTATTGAGAAGAACCGGCAAGAAACTCCATGGTTAAAAATTCTTCGTTCATGATTAGTAAATAAAATTATTATTATTAGTAATTAATTATTTAAAAAACTATCTTGTTTTGCTCACCTTACCCAATTTATTCGATTTGACAGCTATGACGTCACAACATGACGCTAAGTCGATCCTATTATTATTTGAAAAGTAGTAACTTTTTTTATAAATAATATAAACAGTTTGCCCTGCGTTCAAAAACAATCAGAGTAGGGTAGAGTCGCTACTCCACCCGTTCAAAAATGCTTCGAGTTGCAACCCAGGATCGTTATTTTATAACTCGAGTAGCTACCCTAGAGTTAACCCAACTAACTCGTAATTCCGAGCAGGGTAGGTTGGTGTAAGCGGCCATATTTAAATTCTAAACATCAAAATTTTTTTGCATGTCCTAGATTTTTATTGATTAGTAGTAACGTTTAACTTTTTTATAGACTGAGAAACGACAAATATGATATTTATGAAAATTACTAGTGATTCAGGAACTGTTTTAAGCCTCGCTCTTGATACTAGCAGCAAGTAAAACACGACGACGTCTATATATATCCATGTTAACTAAAAATTCTAAATTTAGGACGTAAATAAGTTATCTACAAGAAACAAATTAAATTTAAAAAAAAACTGGAAATCAAAATGAAAAATTCAAATGATAATAAAATAACATGTAATTTAAAAATTATACTTGCTTGACATTGACAGTTGAACTCTACGTTCAAAAATGCGAGGGTAGAGTAGCTCCTCTGATGACGTCATGAGAGTTAATTCTAACCTCAAATTTGAACGCAGGGCTGACAGTAAGTAGTGATGCAATCGTTGAAAGCGCACTAGTTTATTAAGACCCTATTCACTCTAGCTTTGAAGACACCTAAATTATAATCGTACAGGAAGTCCTCAGCAGGCGAATGGTTCCAGCCCTTCGATGTATGCAGTATAAACGATGAGGCGAAACGCTTAGTCCGGACCGTAGAGGTGTCAACAACGTAAGGGTGGATACTCGCCGTACGCCGGGTAGTCCGATGATAGAAAGGTGATGGCGGAATCAAGTAATTTTTTACTTGAGAAAAGCTTTTTATTACTGAGAAAAGGCTGAACCCCTCAACACAGGGTTACCCAGTGTAGGATCCAAGAAATTTATTATTTATTTATTTTCTTCATCTTACAAGTTGTTTTTTTATCCCCAATGCGATAAATGAGCTTATCGTAACTTATTAATACTAACATTTATAATTCTACATAATTATAAATAACGCATTCCTTGTGAATTCACCCCAAATACAACAAATCAAGTTGAGCTCGCGAAGTGCACGCGTAGAGACCTAACATCTAAAACTTCTGTGTAATGAACTGTAATAATTTTTATATTGTAACGTGTTTTTAGAGCTAAATTAATTATGCTTACCTGCTGATAAGAATTTATCTCCAGTATTATTAAAGTTGACATCTCTGACAGCTTGTCTATGACCGAAGTATGTTCGTATGCAGCGACGATCACCGTATACCTCCCATATCTGAAACAGACAGCTGTATCGTTAGCAGATGGATAAGACAAATTAATTTTACTAGATTAATCTGATTATAGATACAAGCAAATCGTATTATTATTATTACCCGACGACCCGTTTAGCGCAGTGGTTTATAGCGCCGGTTAAGACGCAGGGTCGCGGGTTCGATTCCCGCACCAACACATATATTTGTTGATGAAACGATATTTGTGTTGGATCTCGGTATCTGTGGTATCTTCGTTGTTCCGCAGTATGTAAGTAGGACATTTATTTATTTGTCGGTCGATCAGTGTGAATTTCTCTCCTCACACTTCGCCTCTTATTCGAGTCATCAAATGAGCATGAGCACCCATGAGGTTTTCTAAAAGCCGGCGCCCCTGACCTCACCTAATGGTAAGCGATGATGTTGCCGACGATAGAGCGCACTTGCCTAGAAGTAATTAATTCTTTCCTAATTCACTCTTGACTCAAAGACCCCTAGGTTGTAGCAATCAGGAAAAAGATGTGGGGTGGGATTTCGTTACAAAGGAAAACCGAGCTTGTTTTCGTGAGTCCGAGTGAGCCCGAGGAGGACGACAAACAACTGATCGGTACATCGCCGATATTCTCCTGAAACACGTTCTTTCCTACGCAAGATTTGTATGGTGATAACTTCATGTTGATGCACTCCGCGTACCATTCAGTAGTTTATGGAAGACGTGGAAATACGGATGATCGACTGGCCAGCGCTTGGTCTGGACATGAATCCTATTGGGAACATGTGAGATGAGACGGGTTCGGGCCAGAAATCTGGCACATTCAACCATCGACTAAATGAAAACGACATCATTAGAGGAGTATGAATATGTCAGCAAATCGTAGGGGCCCAGCAGGGTCGAAGCCTACTGGGGCCATGGGTTAAGTGAAAATGAACCCCGGGGCCCTGGAACGCAAGGCAAAGCAGGAACACAGAAGTGGGTTTTAGTCAGTAAAAGTCTGACACGCCCTCGCGCTCCGCCCAAGAGCGAGAGAAGTCATTGAATGTTGTCCCACCTAAAAAAAAAAAAAAAACAAATCATCAGAGGAGTGGGATGCAATAAGTACCTCAAATAATACAATCAAACAAATAATCGTGTCGATGAAGAATCGACCCCAAGCTGTAATTAAGATTTAGAAGTGTCAACAGCAACACCAAATATTATAAAAGGTTACCCATGGTCCTAGAACGTTAAGACCAACCGAAGGAGCACAGATGTGGTTTTAAAGTCAGTGTGAAAATTGGTATGATAACATAAAAAAAATTGGGCTGTTTTCAGTTTTATTCCTATACATGTGCTATAAGACCTTGCTTTATGCCAAATTTCAGGATTATGGGTCAACGCGAAGTACCCTATGAATTTTGATTCTCTTGAGAATGTCGAAATATACGTTTTTTGCGACATAAACGGCAGTATCCTTTTTTTTTCGTTTACTTAGAAGTTTTATTTTTTCACAGCTTCAAGGGACCGCAGATCTGAGTACTTATATGGTTTTAATTTCAACTCGATACCTCCGCGCGTTCCCGAGACAAAGAGTATTGACAGACAGACAGACGGACAACAAACTGATCCTATAAGGGTTTCGTTATTTCCTTAAGAGGTGCGGAACCCTAAAAAGTGCAAAGATAAAATACCACCCCGCGGCACACCGGCAGATATGTTAGACCAAGAAGAAAAACGATTCCTCAATGCAAATACGTTGCCGGCGACCGAACAGGTAACTCTTAAACCAGTCAATTACCGAAGGAGATATGTTAAAAGAGCAAACGATGCCAAGCAAAATGTCAAAGTCAACAGTATTAAAAGCATTGCTAGTCAAGCAGAGCAAGTACAGTTAACTAATAAATAAGTTTAATTCTTCCCCTGTGTAGTAACAATAGCTTCTGGTAGGGGCCTCGTTTGCGTGAAAGTAGGTTTCTCCACGTAAACTTTGGACCCCCATTTTATACCCATAGGGGGGCCAATTTTGGAAAACCTCTCTTGGTGCTCGCCTGCGTCATAAAGGGAAAACCTTGTCGAAAATTTCACGCTCCTAGTCCCAGTAGTTTCGTCTGTGCGTTGATATATCAGTCAGTCAGTTTTTCCTGTTATTTAAATAGATTATAGCATTACAAGATATTAATATTCTTTATTAATGTTCGTAAACAGAGAACTTTCTTCCTTATCATCAAAATAGTTCCACTGCGCTCGATAGATGGCGTTGCCACGTTTAAATTCGCGCTATCGTTTGCTTCACTCGGTTTAGTTAGGCCGCGGAGTGTTGTTGGAACGACACCTACCTACCTGACTACCTACCTATCAAAGGGAATTAGCTTATTCCCGCGGATTACTTCCGCTCATTTTTGCATAAGTTTGCGGTCGTGAGACTTGCAACTTTAGAAACGGGAATAGAATAGACATTAAACTTTACTTTACTCCAAAAAAGTAATAACACATACAGAGGTGAGATGTATTAAGGCGCGTACGCACGTACGAACACGAACATAGCGAACACAAACACCAGACCCGAACATTTGGTTCGTACGTATGGACGGCATATTCGAACACGAACGCAAACATAGTTCGAGTCGAGTTCGCGAACAACAGTCGTGAACTCTATCTTAGTAGCCATGACGGCGCCGTTGGAAGTGGTCGATTGTGAAGTAGCGGAGAATTTTTTGATGTTCGCAGTGATTTGAAACGGGATGTTTTTAATAATAAACATAGCACGCGAATAACCTTGACGGCTACTCGTCGAGAACTGAGGTACGGGTAGGACCTCTGCCGCCCGCCCGCACCCCGCCCAGATCTAGGTATACGAACAGTTTTGTTGCGTAACATTTATTAAAGCTCTTCGAACACCGTCCATACAGAACACACTACAAGGATCGCCGCGAACATGTTTGACGAACAGAGTGTTCGATGTTCGATAGTGGTACGCACGTGCGAACCAAGTTGTTGCGTATCATGTAACGCAACAAATTTGTTCGTACGTGCGTACGCGGCTTTAGGTAGAGAATGCGTACTGAGTCATAGGCGTTCATTACACGATAGGTTTTGCCACAGTCAAATATTTTGACTGACGAAAAACCTACCGTGTTAATGCGATGACTGTTGTTTGCATGACGAAACCGTATGGCGATAAAATTCCGTCATTCAAACATCATTCATGATTGATGGTTTTGATTGACGCTTGCACGGTCATCGTGTAATGCACGCCATAGGGGTCAAGTTTGCCTGTACAAACTTGTCAGGTACATCTTAACGTGTGTGGCTACCTTAACGCTGCAGTGTACAACATTTTGATGAGGTCTGTCCACCATGTTGGAGAGCGTCCACGTGATCTTTTGGCTCGACTTTCCCTTGCACCAATCGTGCCACCGACTCCTCGTTACGAGTGATATGCCCAAAGAACTTGAGGATTCGTATTTGCTCAGACCACGATAATCTCTGATATTGAGTTCTTTCAGGATCGAAATATTGGTTCCGAGCGCGGTCCATGGGATTCCATGCATGCGTCTCCAGAACCACATTTCCAGTGCGTCAATCTTACGACGGTCACGCATCCTCAGCGTCCACGTCTCAGCTCCATATTGAAAAATTGGAAAGACCAAGCACTTCATCAATCGAACCTGTGTTTCTGGTCGTTCTACCATTGCGATCCATTGCCGCGCCAAGTCGCGGCATGGCGTCCTCACCTTCCGCATGACGCAGGTCCTAACCGGACATGGCAAGTTCGGGAGGTTCCTGCGTCGGATTCAGGCGGAAGCAACGCCCGAGTGTCATCATTGTGTGGACCACCCAGAGCACACGGTAGAGCATACGGTGGAGGTGTGCCCCGCTTGGGCAGAGCACCGCCGTGTCCTCGTGGAGGCAATTGGTGGCAGCGACCTTTCGCGTCGGGCCCTGGTTCAGGCTATGGTCCGGAGCGAGGAGGAATGGCAGGCGGTCGCCTCCTTTTGCGAAGCAGTAATGCTAGCGAAGGAGGAGGCTGCACGCGTGAGGGAACGAAGGTCCTCACGCCCTAGTCGCCGTAATTCCGACCCCGACTACCAGCCACGGTAGACGCGGGCTTGCGGACGTCGAGCACTGGGTAGCTCGCCGTCCGGCTGTTCGGTAATTAACTGGACCGAGCCCAGTCGTCAACAGCGCCTAGTGATCCTCGCGCTCCTCAAGAGATGTCAGCAAACCGTAGGGGCCCAGCAGGGCCGATGCCCGCTAGCTAGGACCGCGGAGAATTTCTGAAAGGGAAACCCGTAGTCCTAGAACGCAAAGGGTAATTGAAGGATACAGGTGTGGTTTTAGTCAGTAAAAGTCTGACACGCCCTCTCGCACCACCCAGAGCGCGAGAAGTCATTTGGATGATTTCCCACCTTAAAAAAAAAACCATTGTGATCCATTCCAAGGTTGTCTGGTAGATATCGCTGGCAGCAACAAGAATGCCATAGTACCCATAGATTTAAGTTTATGTATGACTTGTGTTACTTTTTTGGTGTACAATAAACTTTAATCTGTTGATAAAGATGCAAGCCTCACGACCGCAAACTTTTGCAAAAATGAGCGGAAGTAAACCGCGGGAAAAAGTCAGTTTCCTACGAAAAGTTTGTTTTTCAGTAGGTAGGTGTCGTTCTGACACACAGAACAAAAAGTACATAGAAGTGCCCCTACACTGGTTAAGCACGGGAACCAGTGTCGTCAAACTCACACATTTGCATATAAAATTGTCCACTACACACATAAAAACAGTGATTTGATTGGCTACAAATTACAAACGGAACTTTTACAAATCATCTTCTTATTGCTTCAAGTCTTATTACAACGAGTGAAAGTTGTTATTATTTGACATGACACAAACAATAAAGACGTTTTTCGTCCAAAAACTTTAAATAGACAAATTTACAACGAGTTCAGCTACTCAACGCTAGATGGCGCCGTAAACAATTCATGCTATTCTGAAAGCTAGCGCTTTTGAAATAGATGTCATATTCCCATGGACATGTAATCTCATTTGCTACTCAATTAGAGATGTAGATATATATCGATATTTAAATATTGATGTTACGTAATTTATTCGGGTGAGCAATGTAATAATTATTTAACATCATACAAATGTTTAATAATGGAAAAGGTTGATCTTTAAAATATCAATGTTAAAGAGGTATTAGTATGTTTTTATGTAAGGCTAGGGGGTAATCTTATTTTCATATAATCAAGTACAATGCGTTCCAAATAAGAATAGATCGATTGCCATTTTGTGACGTCACGTCATACTGTCAAATCGAAGAAATTGGGTAGGGTGAGCAAAACAAGAAATTTTTACAATTTAATTTATTTACGAATCGTGAACGATTAATATTATGTAATTATCTTCATTAACTATTATCTGCTGCCAGCGACTTCACCCGCCTGTAAGTAGAAAGTTATCCCGAGGGAACATACTTTCGTGACGTGGTCTACCCATGTACCAAGTTTTATTGAAATCCGTTCAGCCTTTCGAACGTGAAGAAGTAAAAGAAAGTGATTAGCATATAGGGTTACCAGATGACAGGAATTTTCCTGAAATGTCCGGAATTTCAGCTGTCTGTCAGGGAAACAGGGAAAGTTGAAAATTTTCAGGAATTTAAAAAAAAAGAGAAAAATATAAGAAATTAAATTTTAATCAAATAATGAAATCTTATAATTAACAACCAATTAATTAATTATTAAGTATTCATCTGATCCTCATATTTTTTATTGCTGTATATAGATTTCAGCAACTGCTGATCTTTCATAACAATTTTATGAAAGTCTTCACATGCATCTAACACTCATACTCAGACACCCACGCGCCGCGCGCGAGTTTGTAAAATAATATAATTTTCTGCCAAAATGTCAGGAAAAATTTGCTGAAATGGGGTTTTTTTCAGGAAAACTTATTTTTCGGATCTGGTAACCCTATTAGCATACCGCACTTACTTCGGATGGGTGCAGGTTACGTGTTGTTACAACCTCGAGATTTCTGTGCAATCTTATTTAAATATTTATAAATTATACACGTGAACCATCCGACACAAATTTTGGATGATGGTGCCAGCCATGACATGAAGAGTTAGAAATAAATAAAAATTATCGATACCAACCAACTTCACGGATGTGTCCCATCCCTAATTGAGTAGCGTCGAAGTTACTAGAATTTATGTTACGATTTTCCAGATGACGACCAAGTGCATTTAGACTTTGTTTCAATGAATATAAGGTTGTTTATAGTTTGCATTGAAGTCATAAAATGTGGAATTGTGATTAAAATCAAATATATTAAAAATTAACAAAGTTTAGTACTTACCGATGATACGATACACCTCCACAAGATACATTTTTTTTTCTGCTTTGGTTTTTGCAGGTCAAAACCGCACAATAAGGCATAATTTGTAATTATTCGGGTTTTTTTGATACAACCAATCGCGACAAGCATCTGACAGCGAATAAGCTAATTCTTGCACAGCTGTGCTTAATGTTGACACGCGTGCGATATCTGAGGGGCACTTCCTTACTTTTCATTATTCCGTGTTCTGACAACACTCCGCGGCCTAACTAAACCGAGTAAAGCAAACGATAGCGTGAATTTAAACGCGGCAACGCCATCTATCGAGCTTGGCTGAGCTATTTTGGTGTTATGAAAGAAAATTCTATGTAACGAATGCTAATAAAGAATATTAATGTCTTGTAATGCTATAATCTATTATAAATAACAGAAGAAACTGACTCGACTGACATATCAACGAACAGCCGAAACTACTGGAACTAGAAACATGAAATTCTGCACAAGGGTTCCTTTTATGACGTAGGCGAGGACTAAGAGAGGATTTTCCAAAATTCACCCCCTAAGGGGATGAAACGGGGGTCCAAAGTTTGTATAGAAAAACCTATTTTCACGCGGGAAAAACCGCTGGCAGAAGCTAGGGTTACTACACAGGGAAAGAAGTAAACATATTTATTAGTTAACAGTACTTTCTCTGCTTGACTTTAGCAATGCTTTTAATACTGTTGACTTTCGTTCAAAAGTTGCCATTTAAAAACACAGGTGTCCTTTGATCCTTAAGGGCCGTGCCTCACTGGGAGGCCCTGGCAGCGTAGCCAGGTCATGGCGCTAAAAAAATGTATGGTTGACTGTGTGACCAACATTTGCCAGGTCCTCACCACACACTATAGAGCTGCATGCATTTACTTGGCTGCGCAAACTGGCAGCACCGCCATGGCCCAGTGAGGCTCGGGCCTTACTCTTCCTAGAAACAGGAAAGTGTCACATGACATTACCTTGACTCTGCAGTCCATGCCAGCAGACAGCATGAGGTGCGCGGTGCCGGGGAACCAGCGTACTGTGGCGACGCCCTTCGTGTGACCCTTCCACGTGTAGATGTGGGCCTGGAATCAAACATATATCGAAATTATTATAAACTATGTACCTATATCGTTCAGTAGTATCCTACTAATATTTTAAACGCGATAGTTTGTTTATATGGTTTTATGGATATATGGATGTATGAATGTTTGTTACGCGTTCACGCAAAAACTACTTAATGGATTTCGATGAAACTTGGTACACGGGTAGACCATGACCTGGAATAGCACATAGGATACTTTTTACCCCGGGAGTATGTTCCCTCGGGATAATTTTCTACTATCACGCGGGCAAAAAAAAAAAAAGAAAAAAATAAATAAATAAAGAATTTAAATGGGCTCAAAATTGGTTCCTTAGAACTCTATACCGAGAGTTCTACACTCAACACTTTAACACAGCTCTATAACAAGAGTTTAGATTTACCTTATGGTAAAGGAATAACATCGACGATATTTGTATAAAAAGCTTTAGAAATACAATGTCCGAAAGCCTACACAAAGAAAAACTGCTGATATGGATATCATCAAACCAATATACTTGAATTTTGATTTCCAAAATGAAACAACATGTTTGTTCAGTTTATTTTTCTTTCTGTAAACTATGGAGAAAGGTGTTGAGTTAAAGGCCCCAATATGTTTTTAAAACCACACAGTGTTCTGAGCTACCTTTTGCCGGGACACTGGAGTGCTGACGCATTTCATCACGCTGCCCCGGGAGGCTACGGCGTCCCACGCGCTCTCACATCCAGCCATTTATTTATTTATTATTTAACATAAACAACGGTTAGACAAGCAATAACAGTAACTACACAAAAACAATTAAAATTATAAACAATATGTATGTCAATTCCTCTCACAAGCTGGGCATTCCACAAGGGTGTGAAAACTTCTATTGCCTACCATCCGCACTTAGCCAGTACCGTTAATATTTTTCAAGATTTGTAGAAAGAAAGCGACATATTACCTTGGGCAGGAAGCACTTGTCAGGCGGCGTGTCACTTCGCAGCTGCGTCTCACTGCGCGGTGGAGTGATCCATGACCTGCCCTGGTAGTCTGTCGGGTTGTCAACTGGAATGGATTAGAACAAGTATATTAATAACTAGCTTTTGCCCGCGGCTTCGCTTGCATACATAAAATATAGCCTTTATCACTCAGGAATAAAGAAGCTTTCTATCGGTGAAAAAAATTCGCTATCGGACCAGCACTTTCAGAGATTACAATCCAGTCCTACAAACAAAAAAAAACAAACTTTACCTCTTTATAATATAGCGTAGATTAGAGAAATAAATTGTTTAGCATAATTTAAGATTGCGACTGTATTGTTCTTAAAACTTGCTAATAAAGAATATTACATTGTAATTACAATTTAACCACTGAAAATTCAGTCCTATTATCCATATGCGGTATGGGCTATAAGCCTATAGATAGTTATTCGATTTGCGAATGTACCCAGTCCGCGATGAATGGCGCCGTATTACTTAGACCATCACTCATCTGATTCACAACGATGACCACGACCACTCTGGCAAGAGTGTACCGACTAAGAAGAGATACATAGTTGTCCCGGGTCTGTGTCTTGAGTATGCGAGTTTACACGTTGCTGAACACATCCACGTTACAGGAGTACATAATTAGTGACGTGACGACTATACAAAAAAATATATAATTATAAGCCCAACCTTAAAATACCTAACAAAAACAGCTGTTCCCATAACTATTTTTTAGCACATAGAACCTTCATTACGGAGTGAACAGACACTATTATTGTACAACCGTTCTTGTAGTTAGAGGATAAAACATTTTAAGACAGTAAGTTAAAATCAAAGATCATGATGGATGGTATGCAACTCACTATGGAATATAGATTTCTCTTCCAAAGGTTTGTCATCGTCAACTTTGCCTTTCTTCTGTCTCTTGGCGACGATCTCTTGTAACTCTTTAGCCTCCTCACCTTCTGGCCTCATTACCCTGAAATCATTGTTAACATATTACGATTAATAGTATCGTAAATACAAACACTGAAACCTGTTTATTGAACTAAATGATGGGCTGCGGAAAAGTTAAATTACAGTAACCCTGGAATGCAGAGCCACTGAAAGAACATAGGAGGGTTTTAGTCAGTGAAAGTCTGACTCACCCTTTTTAACCAACTTCAAAAAAAGGAGGTTATCAATTCGGTTGTATTTTTTTTCAAAACTCCGTCGTTTATGGACCGATTTGCAAAATTTTTCTTTCCCCTAAAAGGATATGCTTCCTGGAATCGAAGGAACTTCTCAAATATTATAGGCCGGTCGGTGTTAAATAAGAAACAAACAATACCGAGAAACACCGACTTCGAAATTCAAGTTATTTTGATCCTTTTAGTGTTTTTTTTAGTGAAGACAGTTATTTTATTTTTTTTGTAAAAAGTTTTTTATTCCACTACAGAACGTGGGAAATCATATAATAATTTCCCACCTCAAAGAAAAGGAGATATTTAGAGTCTAAACACTTATTTAGTAGAAAAAAAACTTCCATAGGTACTTATATGATCCTGCACTAGACTTTTCTTTCTATAAAATTATTGTAACATAAAGTAACATCTTAAGTGTGTTTGTTGTCATTGTTTTTCTCAACAATGCAACAGATTTTAATCGTTTGGAAACCTTGGTAAGGCTTAATGTGTTCCGTTATTATTATCATGAACATTGAAACAAACTACAAATACCGGCACGAATCTTTAGCGCTCGGCGAAAAAGTGGGGATCGCTTTGCGCATCGTAAACATCGGCGAGCCAATCACTGTACAAGGATTGCATTGCCCGCCCCTGCGTCTCACTTCATACCACTAAAGAGACCCGATATTTCATTTCTGCGCAAGTGGAAGTCAACGCTAAAGATCCATGCCGGTATTTATACCAGCTGTCACCAGCCTCTTCCAAGCAAAGAACGGATAGCTAAAAATCCTGGGAGTGACGACCGCCGAGAAGAAGCAGTCGGAAGTCTTCCCACAAGGACCTTGTGAGGGGCCGGTCGATAACAAGATACATATGCAAATGCTAAATATTAAACTTACCTAAAATTAAGATAATGTCGTAAAAACAGTATAAGTTGAGGCAGGCTGCTAGGTAGCTATAAGATTTCTATAATCTTCTATGGAAACTAAAAGCTGGTTAGTAGGAAATGAATATGTAAGTTTACAAACAAAATTGCAATGTTCCTTTTAACATGTTAATGTGTTATGGTAATTTCTTTATCATTACATACAGTTATGTGAATGTCCTTAAGCCAATAATTTGAAGACACGTGACATTCAGGCCTGTGAGATTGTTCGAAAGAACTACAGTGGCATTGGAACGCAAAAGGGTAACTGGAGGAACGCAAAAGGGTAACTGGAGGAACACAGTTGAGTTTTAGTCAAGTCTGACGCTCATTGTGTGTCAGACTATTCAAACACAGAGTGGAAGGGGTTATTTGATAATCCCACTAAAAAAAAGTGAATATGACCAACCCACATTGGACAAGAAGCCTGTGTCAGAGCAGTGGCAAAATTATAGGCTGATCATGTTATATTTTTGTTTTTACAAGGTGGTATCGTCCAATGACTTCTCCCGCCTTAAGGCGGAGCAGGAGGGCGTGTCAGACTTACTGACTAAAACGCACCTATGCTCCATCTTTGCCTAGCATTCCAGGACCCCGGGTTTACCCCCGCCATAATTATGGCGAGCTCAGCACTGGGTTGCGACAGTCGCTGTCACCATATAGCCATGAGATCCTTCCGGAACTCTGTCCGCCGTCCCGGCGTTTCATCTCCATATGCAAATTGTGCATGCATGCAAGTACTTTACTAGTTACTAGGACTAGTGCTTGACTACGATCCCACCTGATGGTAAGCAGTGATGCAATCGTCACTGCTGACAGTCGTGGACTGTTATAACATTATGTTGCGATGGCAAAACAAAAATAGTAAAATGTTTAGTTCACTTTTAGCCGGTTATAACATGATTTACCTACCTCTGTTCACCCACATATCCTCCCCAAGGTCCAAGGAACCCAGTGATATCCTCAGGGTTGTCATTCTTGGTCCTTTTCTTCTTGTCTAGGGGTCTCTTCTTTATTGTCTCAAACACTGACTTGCCTACTGCTTCCTCAGGAGGTGCAACCATAGCTGATACTGTAAGAAAGATAAAAATTGATCACTTGTTTCTAACAATTTTATTTAAGAAGTAACCCTGCAGGCAAGCAAGCAAGTAACCCTGTAGTGCCCGAGAGATGGCTTCAGAAAACAGGGACGGCCAATGAGAAGATGGAAAGACAACATCTGCCTGATTCGGAACCACACTGGACAAGCACAGCAGAGTCCAATAGAACCAGTTGGAGGAGGTCTATGCCTTCTGCATACCAAAATGAGAAGCATATATATAAAATAAAATAATCCTTCTAACCAAATTTCCAGCACAGTGGCCAGTCTCAAAAGACATGTACGCAAGATTATTATTATAGTGCACAAGTGTACTCTCTGTTCTTATACTCTCATATTTGTAACAAAATGGCTTCTTATAGGTGATTGCATACAGAGTATCAGTATCTTATCTTATTGTGGGGCTGGCCCCAGGCCAGAGCACTTTGACCCTTCTGGATCTTTTGTGCTACTCTCCTCCTGTCTACTCAACCCCTAGCCCTCCGTACACCTTCTTCATGAGTCCCAGTATGGCCTTTATGGGGCTGAGCATGTAGTCCTCTGGTCTTGGAAATGGTTGGCCCAGATACTCTAGTCTTTAGGAGCCTAGTGCTGCAGTCGCACAGCAAGTGTAGCATATTCTCCGCTGCATCTCAACAGATCCTGTCGGATTGCTTGCTAGTTCCATGTTGTATCAGTATACTAATCACAACTTACCTACAATTGCATCCCCATTCCCCACATCACCATCTGTAGATGGATCAACAGCATGACCGTAACTCGTAAAGGTTCTTCTCTGATTTTCAAACTGAAAGTCACTAATATGTGCCTTTTCTACGTAACCAGATAACATGTTTCTATTGGCCCTCATTTGTTGTGTTTGAAAGGGATTTTCGGGTCCAAATGTGGGAGCAAAGAGTTCTTCATATTTAGGATTGTGCATTAATTCTTGACTGTTTGGTAATAGCACTCTAGTGTCGTCACTGTTCTGAAACAGGATAATAGTGTAGTTGTAATATTAAGATAATTATAACAAACACTCGAAACATGATTATTGGTTCATCATCATCATCATCATCAAAATATTTTTAGTAAGTCACCAAACATACTGTGATTGAAAAGAGCAAGTTCAAGGAATAAAATGTTTCACATATTCTAATTCAGAGAAATTATGATTCAGAATACCAATATTGTGCAATAAACAAGACAATGATTGTAGATTAACCACAAAATAACCTATTTGTTTGTAAACATTAATACAAAATGTATACCATTATTGAAAACCTACCCTGTTATGTAGAAGTACTTTCGTTTTTAAATAAGAAAACATCTAGAAATGGTAAATATATACAGTTTTGAAACATCAATATAGCACAGTACAATCGTAGGAAGAATAACAGTTACAATTCTACATTCAGTTACAATTCAATCATTATCTTGCGAAAATTCCCAAATTACTGAATTGATGATACTTACTGTTGGCATAACTGTAGGAGCAGCACATATTTGCATTGATTTAGCTACGGAGAAGTTAGAATCAACTGGTTTCAAATGCGCTAATAACTTTTCATTGTTTTCTCCTTTGATAGTCTCGGTTTCATTGTCTCCTTCGTCCTCAGAACTACTACCGTAGTTTTGTATATTCAACATTGTTTGAAGCAACTAAATTACTTAATCCTACTAAACTATAACAATTAGTTCATAACAAAACAATGTGCTAATAAAACAAAGTTTTAGTAAAGTGCAATTTGTGTTGCTACAGCCTACGAAGCGTCTTAAAAATAAATGTCATAGAGACTGAATAGAAAGATACGAATTGTTTAAGTGAAAAAAAAGACACTATTTTTATGCTAAAGATCTAAATCAGTACGATTGGAACGGAATTTTGTAGTGACGGGAATTATAGCGTTCGGAAACTAGTATTAACTCGCACGCATTGTTGCATAAAATTTTCTAAAAATAAAAATAAATAAATGCGTTTTCATACTTTATTCAAGGCTGAAACAATTTTTTAAGTGTTGTAATTTCTTTTTGTATTAAAAAACCGGTAATAATTTGTGAAAAGCTAGCAAAACTATTTTGAAGATTAATTACTGAACGTAAAACCGGTAAAACCGATTTGGTATCGGTAAGACTGCCTAGAATAAACATTATTTTTCTTTTTTAATGCTTTACAAAAGTTTGTATCTGTGCACACTTGTGCCAACCGAACGCCGAAAAAAATCTATTCAAAGTCAGGTGACGAGGCCTTGTGACAGTCCATGGTATTTCTCTAATTCATAAAAATCAAGAAAACCACTAAACATGTCCATGCACACGCTAGCAAACAGGGGAAAACTAATCAGCGTCATTGGTGACGAGGTAAGAAAAACTTTAAACCAATATTATTAAGCCGTGTCGTTATAAGACAAATAAACAAAAGTCAATCGTAAGTTTTCAAGCAAATAGTGCGAAAATTACTCTAGAAACATATGTCTAATTCCAGGACACCTGCGTTGGATTCCTGTTGGGCGGAATCGGTGAAATCAACAAAAACAGACATGCCAATTTCATGGTTGTCGATAAAAGTAAGTCTTGATTTTTTACAGTATGAAAAATTTGTTCCTATTAGAGCTATTAGAATGTATAATTCAGTGTATCAAAATCACTGTCTGTCTGCCCTGTCCAGTATCCAGCTTTAGGTTCAGTTAAACCTAGAAGCGATATATGGTTTTTCAGGAAGTTTAAAAATTAACCTTTTGACGTGCGTAATTAGAGACACAATAGTAAGACAATGGCTTCCGGGCGCCGGCTACCGCCTGAGCGTTAATGAATATGTGATATGTTTTGTTTCTTTGTTTCAATTAGGTTGGTTGATTGATAATAAATTTTCACTAAGAATTAATGAGTGCATTGCTTCGCTTGTTTTACAGTCATTTATAGGTAATTATGAATAAAAGGGCAAAATTATACCTTATCAAAGTTTTTGTTAGCTGTGAACAAAGAACAAGGATTATGCTATTTTGATTAAAGCAGAAAACCTCG
This sequence comes from Mythimna impura, assembly GCA_905147345.3. NCBI lineage: Eukaryota > Metazoa > Arthropoda > Insecta > Lepidoptera > Noctuidae > Mythimna > Mythimna impura. Next base: position 3,663,547 of record LR990344.1, read on the forward strand.
CCACCTACATACCTTCCTATAATAATATGTTTATGTAATAATTGCTTCTACAAAAGAGAAAAGCTATATAGACCATAACTGATAGCTATGTTCTTATAGTTAAAATAATACAAAATATATATTACAAAAATTTTGTAAAATTGAAATTAATTTTGATTAGATTATGAACTCAATATATTGTGAATGGATTAAATAGCGTCAAATCTCCTCTAAATTCTATGGTTTACAATATAATTCTGTGTATTATTGAGAAAAAAGAAGTCACAATGTCACATGATTTGTAACTTAGAGTGCAATAACTCGGTGATATATAAAATGAGATGTTGATAGTATTGTTTAACACTTTCGGTGGCAAGAATCTAATAGCCCGGTCCTACACACAAATCATCAATAGCTATGTATAGCAATGAATTGGTAGGTGAATTTTGGGCATACAAATGAATTATTGTATGTTCTTGAAACTGATGTTTTTGACTTGACATTTCAACAATGAATTTACATGTGATGTCCTCAAAGTTGTAATAAAAGTAAGTTGTAATCTATATATATATAAATGATCCCTATTTCCCTTGGTCACGCCATCAAGCATGAACGGATGGACCGATTTTACAATTTTTTTGTTGTTGTGTTTGTTATTGTCAGGAGAAGAATCTTACGAAAGAAAAAATTGGTAGCAGGGTAGAGTAGGGTAGAGCGAATAGAGTAGTCAGTTGAAGGGAGCGAAGCCGCGGGCAAAAGCTAGTCAATAATATAATACATGTCACAATAATTAGCACATTATATAAAAGTCTTTTTTTTATATTGCATATAAAACTTTTCTTTGTCTAGGTTTGAGAATTATGGTTGTTATTTTACAACAAGCTAAGTTCCAGTTTAATTCTTTTTATTAACACTTAATTATATCATATATGTATACTCCATAAAAGTCATTAATATGTTACGCTATCGTAACATTGCTAATTGACATTGTAAATCTGAGACACGGTAATATTATCTATACAGTATTGTAACTCGGCCGTATCTTTGAAATAAATGCCTACAGCCGCGCGGTACGTAAACATGCGATAGGACTGCCCGCTTCCAGCATTTTAATTACATTTGCCTACTTTGTTTCCATTTATTTTTGTGATTGTAAATATACTTTTTTATATAAACAAATAAAATACTTTGTGAATTGAATAGGAAGTGTTCAATATTTGCGACCGAAAAATATTTGCGCCTCGACTGAGACGTACTTACGAAATGCTTTATTATTAAATTTTAAAGTACAAAAATCCGCATTCTAAAGCTTAATTAAAAATTGTTTTGGGAAACATGGACAAGGTGGAGGGAGAAAAAGGAATATCTTTTACTTGGTTATAGATACCTGCAGGCAGCTACTTTACAATTTATATGTTTGGTTTTAAATGAAGAATTCATGCAACCAAAAACAACGCAATATATTCTACTCGTCATATTAAATATATAAATATGTACTTGAACTTATTTTTATTGAAAAAATCGCGCGGCACAGACGCGACAGTCTGCATCCCGAGCGCACCCCGAGATCGAGGCGCGTAGGTATAGCTCGCGTTTCGTCCGTTTGTATGAAGTTGGAATACTGTATAGATAATATTACCGTGTCTGAGATGTCGTGTTATTCTGATAAAAACGTGATTTATCAGCTTCAAGGTCATAAAAGTCAAAAAACTCCTTTCTCAAAGCAGCAAAAAAAAGTGAAAACAAAAACAATTTTCTTTTATCCCAATGTGACAATTTAATTCAGACTTTTCATTTATAATCTCTGACAGGAGTGATGTATTGTTGCTAAAATTATTTTTTATAAGATAAGATCTTTGATTTGTTTTTGTTTTATGATAACTTCAACATAAGCTTGTGCCAGTGGCTTATCCCCATGGGAGTCTGTTTCTTCATGCAAACTTTAAACTTTTGGTTTATTCTCCTTAGGGGTGAATTTAGGAAAATCCTTTCTTAATTTATGTAGACATCATTGTAAGTAAGATAGCTTTGTAAGTCCAGGGGTTTGGGCTAGGCTTTGATGAGTCAGGACTTTACCTTTTACATATACAGAAGAAAGATACATTCTCGAAATGAGTGCCTCATTCATAATGTGCTAGCAACTCCCATGTTTCCCACATGGAGGAAGCAGTGTTGGATTCAATCTTGTTTCAAGTTGGTTTCCATATCTAATTTCGCAGTAACATTCTGAATAATCTCTACTTGAAAGAAGACTTCCTTTCTATTACATGAGATTTAAGTATAATCATTGGCGACCGCGCGCCGGAAGACGCAAGGTTGGAAGGCCTCCCACAAGGTGGACCGATGACTTGATGAGAGTCGCGGGAATGCGATGGATGCGAGACGCACAGGACCGTTCGTTGTGGCGACGCTTGGGGGAGGACTATGTCTAAGAGTGGACTTCAGCTGAAATGATGATGATAGAATAATAGAGCACTAGTGGCCCAGCGGTAACAACCTTGACTTAAAATGCGTTCCAAATAAGAATAGGATCGATTGCCATGTTGTGACGTCACGTCATACTGTCAAATCGAAGAATTATTATGGTGAGCAAAACAAGAAATTTTTAAAATTTAATTTATTTACGAACTGTGAAAGAAAAAAGTTTAATCAGAATCCAATTCTTCAATGTTGCTCATCTCTGAGTTCTTCAATTTTGCCCAATTTCTAGCGATTTGACAGTATGATGTGACGTCACAAAATGGCAATCGATCCTATTCTTATTTGGAACGCGTTGTACATGTTTTTACTTGTGTGTTGGAACCCAGAACATTCTCAAAGTAATGAAGGAAAACATTGTAAGGAAATTGGCATGTCCTACAGCCAAGAATTAGAAAACAGGTGACATCCATATTGGGTCCGGTTTTTTTTTAGTTTTTAGAATTTGTTGTGTGTCGTGGGTGTATTCACTAACGTGTAAACTGACATAGACACAACACCCAGACCCGAAAAAGCTATTTGTAGGCCATACAAAGATTCGATTGCGCGCTGTGGGATTATAATCAAATCTATTTTTCCCTTTTATTTTCTATATTTTGAATTCTTTATTTTGATTGATGTATTCTAATAATGTATACATATATCTGTTTACATGTGGATGGATGGAGAGGGAGAGGGAGACCAAAGAAAAGATGGATGGATTGTGTGAAGAGTGATATGAAAGAAAAGGAAGTTAGTGATAGCATGACGATTGACAGGGCAGAATGGAAGAAAAAATCGTGTTGCGCCGGCCTCAAATAACACTGGACAAGGGCAGGAAGATGATGATGATGATGATATTTTGATTGATGTATTATATCAATCAAAATCCATCAATCAAAAAAAAAGATTCAAAATATAGAAATTAACCTTTCGAAAACCGTAAATAGAGACACAATGGAAAGACAATGAGATTTTTCTCACGTAAAAGAAGCGACAAGAATTTTTGTAATACAAAAAAGGATTTAAAAGAGTATCCATAAAGATTTTTGCACATTCTTATTCATATGCTTTGGAACTTAATTTTTTTTAAATAACTAACTTTTTAACAAATAGCCTGTAAATGATTTACTTACTTAAAATGCTTGGCTTGATGCTAGAAGAAAAATAATATAAATAATGCTTGGATTCGATTTAATTAGAGTAGGGATGGCCAGCCCTCATTGGAGAATGTGCCACTAAGAAAAAAAATAAGGTGGAGACGTGCGATCAAAAAATCTTTGAAACTAAATGCTGTTAACTCTTGTAACCCGAAATTCGTATGGCCTAATGTTTAAAGTTGTTTGTTTATTTAATTAAATAAAAGATAAAATTACTGTGATTACTGCCGTTCAAATCATCCAGATGTACATTTTACACTGGCGTGCCCGAATTATTTTTACGAGTACCACCAATGGCACGCGTGCCATAGGTTCGTCACCCCTGAATTAGAAGGTATTTGGTACTTTGAAAAGTACACGGTCTTCTCTCGTATTTTTTATCAATAACTAGCTTTTGCCCGCGGCTTCGCTCCCGTCAACTGACTACTCTATTCTGCTCTACCCTGCTCTAACCTACTACCATTTTTTTTATTTTTTTCTTTCATAAGATCCTTCTCCTGACAATAACGAACACAACAAAATAAAAAGGTGAAATCGGTCCAGCCGTTCATGCGTGATGGCGTGACCAAAGGAAATAGGGATTCATTTTTATATATATAGATATGGAAACACTGTAATATTGTAAAAACGATTAATTTTCCATAAGAGCAATTATGGAGTTTCATGGACATACACAGGAAGAAGAACTTATTCGAAAGAAACGACGCCGACGTAGTGTACCTACCTAGCTTCTGTCTGTGCACGCCACAATCATGGCGGTAAGTTTCCTCTTTGAGGCGCCGCGCGCGTGGAACACTACCTGCTGTCGACGACTTGGGCTCGGTCTGGAAGCTTATCGGAAGGCTGGACTGCGAGCTACCCATTGCTCGTCGTTCGTACGACCTCAGGGGCCCAGAAGGGCTGGTTCCCGCGAGTATAGGGGAATTTCTGAAAAGGAAAACCGTGAAGGACCACGGTTTTTTCTAGGATAGAACGCAAAGCGTATAATATAAAAAGCGTATATACCTATAGCTGAACAACACAATGTGGTTTTAGTAGTGATATGCTCGCGCTCCACCCTAGAGCGAGAGAATTCATTGAATGATATCCCACCTCAAAAAAAACCTATTGACGTTTCATAAAAAATAGTGTCCATATGTACCTAATAAGAATTTCATTTTTAGGGGCCTATGCCCAGCCGTGGGAACATAGGACTTATTAGAGATAATTATAAAGTGGAAACTTTGGCCTACACCACTAGCAAATACATTATAAAGTATGATTAAAAACCTTCATCACCACATTCCAGATACACCGGTCAGCGAAATCGAAGAATGCTTCAAGCGTTTCGTCAAGCGCGATGACATCGACATCATCCTGATCAACCAGAACATAGCAGAGCTCATCCGGCACGCCATCGACAGCCACCACGCGCCGGTGCCTGCTGTGCTCGAGATCCCTTCGAAGGACCATCCGTATGATGCTAGCAAGGACTCCATCCTCCGTCGTGCAAAGGTGAATACTTAATACTACTTACTTCTACTAAGCATTCAACATAAACGAGTTTCTATTGTGTCATATCATCTCGCACATGTATTAGGGATGTTTCGAAAGTATGGTAACCGAATTCGGGAGGCGGAGTTTTTAAATTTAATCAAATCGAATGGAGGGGCAGTACGAAACAAAACAACTGAAAGAGTCTGATTATCAGAGGGCACGGTTTCCCCCAAAAATATAAACATGTCTGTACCCGCTATCCACTAATCTCCAATTTAACATCCAATTACAATTTACGGAATCGATGATGCAAAATCAATCGGAAGTACCGAACTTTCGCGTAACATCTATAGTATTTATGTATGTCGGGACAAATATGTTATTCAAAACTTCCCAGCTCCCAGCTCCTCAATGAAGGCCAGTAGCACCTTGGTGTTACTGACCATTTTACGGAAGGTACCTGGGGTAAAGAAGTACTTTGCCCTGTATCCAGTGACAATGGGCAGCTTAGCAGCAGATGAGCTTTTATCTCGTCCTCCTCTATGCAGGATCTACAGAGTGGGCTGTCTGTAATTCCTATGACAGAGATTTGCTTATTGAAGGACCCGTGGCGAGCAGTAACGGCCGTGACTTTACGCAACTGAAGTATTGTCAGCCGTAGGGCTTTGTAAAGCGGCCATCAATGGAGGGCAGTGCCCCCTTGATTCAGCTGTACTTACTATGGTCGAACCATAAATAATTAGTGGTGTAGATCTTTGGAGCATCTCACACATACAGACTGAGACCAAAATTATATGTATAAAATATGGTTAGTAATGTGAAAATTATAGTTCCATTCTGGAATTGGACTATGATGATTGCTTTTTTTTTCCTTTCGTATTTTAACGTATGTCTGGCAATTTGAGTATTTTCTGCGGCCTACTCAAATGTCCTTTCCTTGGTATTGTTCGTCAAGTCGTTGAGCTCCTTAGTAGTCCTGAGTTGAGCTTTGCGAATACAGACAAATGCTTGCACTGACTGGACAGGTCCACTCAAATCTGTATGGTTCTTTCTTCAAAAGAACATCTCAGACAAATCTGCATGGTTCTCATGTGATTTCACCATTACATATTTACTGTATGGATTTAAAAAGAGACTTTGAGCCCTGAATTTGTATCGGTGTTTCTTCTCAGGGTAGTCAGCTAGGAAACACCGGCTTCATCTAGTTTAAAATGACGAAAAAAAAAAAATACTTGTAAAAGTGTTTTTTCAAACCTATTTGCAAAATAAATATATCATTAATCATTATCATTTGACATCATGTCTTCGACATAATGGGTTCGATTCCAGAATGGAACTAACTTACAGCCAATCGGTCTGCTACTTGCATGCATCATATCCTTTTCAGGCTTTCTTTACGTCATCGCGTCCATAGACTATAGGTACACTGTCAAACAGAACCGCGTCCTTTGGCACAAACGCAACGCTATAATTTTTTTATTTTTATCTATGTTATTCAAATCTATTAGCACACAATACCGTGCCGACGTCTTTATGTCGATACCGTTACCGGCCCACGCTGAAAACCAGCGCCGTAGACTCATCGCATTTTGCGTGTGGTCACGGCATTATGCTGAGCGTTCGACCGTTTTGCGCGGATGTGGCGCATATTTTTTTCACTTATTATACTTATAAATTGTTAGTTCTAAATTTGCGCCTTGTTCCGCCAAATAACATGTTTTTCTTTCTTTCTACTTCGCCATTTATGTCAAATCTTTATCCATTATACCCAAGTAATTAATCCTTTTATCAAACATATGCTGCATCTTCGGAGAATACATAAAACATATGTTATAATCATAATTATCTAATTTTATGTTTGTTTGTTCCAGGGCATGTTCAACCCCGAAGATTTGGTACGCTAAAACTAATTTATTGCATGATATCGTTGTCTGTGCATCAGACGGCACGTGTATATAAGCCAGCTGTGTACCAACGTTACAGAACTAACCACTAATGTGACCACACATCTACATTATAGCCGTTTATTTACTTGGCAACATTTTCCGCTCAGTACTTCCCTGAAAAAGGTTGAATTTCGTTTATTTTAGTCCTAACAATAGGATTAAACCGCTCACACATTGAAAGGGCGTATAAATAACAAGTAAAAAAAAAAAAACAAAAAAAAAGCGCCATTTTCCAATATTCGCGCGATTTTGTTGAAAATGCTAACATCACTTACTGAGCGTCAATAGTTGCCAAGTAAATACACGTCCTTACAGTTTTCAGTGTGCAATTTATGTCAAACTAAATCAGTTTTAACTAATACATTCCACCTCCCAGAAACATTTTATTTTAACTGTTACAGCGAATGAAACCGTTATTTAATGTGATAAAATTATTCAAATATGTAAGGTTGGAAGTTCAGTAAAGTGGCTAGGGCCATTCTCAAAATATTATGTGTCATAAAATTTATCCATATTAATTAAAATTATTCATAGGCACTAAATATTTTATAATTTATTCCATTGCGACTTTAGTGTGTTTCCATCCTAAATTTACAGAGTATTAATCAATCATATTGTATAGATTTGTTGAACTTGTATTATAGAATATAAAATACCAGTTTGTTGTTTTATTTTTTGGATTTTTCAGTTTTTGAGTGATTTTTGCTGCTTAACTAACAAATAAATAATGATAATTTTAAAATAGTAACAGGTTTGGCAAGTTGTATAATTTATGTTTATTTAGTAGGTATAGGGCGGGTTTTGAATTAGAGCGTGTTAAACCCAAGGATCTTGTATACCCTACGCGGGTAACCTCCGACTTGAATGCCATATTTTGACAGATTTTCAGGCTATAAAGTTTGAGAAATACCCAAATACACTCCATTCGCATTAATATTGTACATTTAAACAAACCCTTTTCACTGTCCGTTCAACCGATTTTGAATTCTACTCCGTAGGTATAAGGATGGCATTCGAAGCAAAAAAAGTGGTTATAATGCAAACTTTTTACTGCACCTGCCATTTGTCATGCTACTAACGCCATAGAAGTCAAAATGGGTTGAACGGACAGTGGTAAAGGTTTGTTTATTAAATGTCTTATCATTTCAAATGGGGTACTGAAATTAGAAATCGGGGGTTAATTACTTCAGTTTTGAAATAAATTCATTTGTTGTAAATACATCGCAGAGATTTCTGCGGCGTAACTTTGTGCATGTTATTTTCAACACTAGATTTTAAAAAATCTTGTTTGAAAAGTCCAAGCCATTAGAAATGACTTGAAAAAATTTGCTGATCGGTGACACTGGCATATAGGCGTTTTAAGACGGGACTCGCTATAACGACCTAGGTACAGCAATTATTTCATTTTTCCGCTACAATCGATCGTTATCAACCGGCGCTCGCAATGTTGATTCGAATGCGAAAGGATGCGAACGGCATTCCATGCTAATCACGCATTGCATTTTGAATGGGGAGCTATCAATGAATGTTGCTTGAGTACCGGTGTCCCGAGCTCGGTATTTTTAGGGCTTTTTTTTTTAAATATTCTTGAAGCATGTTACGACTTTTAATTCCATTTTGTACAGTCGTCAAAAAAAAATTATGAACTCTCAGTCTTTATTAAATTAATTTTATTAAACGATACATAAAAAGCACCATTTTTATTGTTCTGCTGGTTAAATACATATAAAAACACTGGCTGCTGCCATTGGCTTCGCACGCTTCATAGTAGAAAATCGTTCCAAGGGAATACACTTCCGGGATAAAAAAGTATCCCATGTCTTATTTCTGGATATGGTCTATCCCTTTGCCAAATTTCATCGAAATCCGTTCAGCCTTTCAAGCGTGAAGAATTAACAAGCACACACACAAACTTGCCGTTAAAATATTAGTGTGAAGTTTAAAAAAAAAATAAGATCAAATAACTAGGTGCCTAGGTATTTCGTGAAATGCTGAAAAGCAGTGTATCGAATGTCGTTTTTTCTATGAAGATATTTTGTAAAAAAAAAACTAGTTACTCGATTTGAATTGCTGACCGTACTATTACGAATATGTGTGCCATTGTCGATTCCTAAGGTGTTAGGCAGAGATGTAGTGATGTTCACTAGGTTTTCTAGGATAATACATGCAGGTCCTAAGTCTAAGTAAAAACCTTAGCCACTATTCTTTGAAGTTTCTTTTTTATGTTACCTACCATTATTTATTTGGATGTTAGTTAAGCAGTTATTGTTATTACTCTACCCATTCCATTACTTTTAACAGAAGCATGTTCAGATTATGCAAAAGTGTGATTTTTTTGTGATTCTTGGCATTATGCGTGTATTTCGGCTTCAGGAACATAAAATAGTGTTGCGCTGTATGCCCAAAGAGAATTGTACCCTATTCCTGTGTTTATATGAAAAAAAGTGTGGATTGTATCATTGTCTATAGCCAGTGTTTGATACTGTTGTTTTACTAATGGTTACTTTTTTGAGTTGTTCAGTGTGTTATGTGGAAATATCAGTGAGTATTCGTTGTTTTATTTTTTGATAATTTAAATTATTGTTCACAATTAACGTATAATTGATGTTCTTTTTTTTACAGTCAATGTTTGGACAAGAAAACTACGCGAACTAACTAAATTATTGAAAGAATTATTGTAACAATTGGCCTCTTCACTTGTTTGTATGTATGTATCTATAATATTCTTCTAATAAAACCAAAGAGATTTTTTGTAATTAATTTTTATTTAAAAGATTATTAACAAACTTATTAACACTATAATACTTCTTTTCACACAGATATACATTATACAGTGCACACAACCATATTTTATATTAAAATAAAAAACAAAACTGGTAACAAATACCTATTTGGTATCAATAAAACATAAGCTACTTATATACCCGTATTGAAAACGTCGTGATGATTAGTAGAGTTGGTGGATGATAGACGATGCTGTTCTTTGGTTATTTATTCATCGAACTCGTTGACGTCATTCTCGGCCTTCTTGTGTCCAACCCAGTCCCACTTGGAGTAGTGGAGCTTGGTCTTCTTGAACTTGGGGTTCTTAGATGTGATGCGGACGAAGATGCGCCTTCCGAAGAGTGGTTGGAGTTGCCTGAAGTTGTCGACAAGAGGCAGGTTCAGGTTGGAGAGGAGACCGCGGAAGTTGTCCATCTGTGGGGAGAAAGGCCTTTAGTAAATGCTGGAGAGGTGTCTTCAGATGATGGTCATTGTAAAGCATTACAGCTAGCTCACTGAAGTGTAATAAAGCCTCAAATATCTTACCTGGAACACGGAGATGGGGAGATAGTCAGAGAACACAACCCATGTGACGGCCTCAGCGCAAGGGGGGGTGGTCAGGGATCCCTTGTAGGTGTAGAACCTTTCGGTGTCGAGGCCGGACAGGATTGAAGACAGGGAGAAGGTATGGGGCAGCTGCATGGAGGTGTTGTAGTTCTCGATAGCGGACAGATTCTTAACGATGGGGGTGAGGAGCTTGGCGTCGAATTCTACAACCTGGAACAAAGATGGCTTGTGATGATGCTGTTTAAGAGACTTATTAGCGAGTTTTGGTGTAGTAGACTTCTGAAGGTGTGGTGGTCGAAAATTGTTGGATAAGGCAATTTTTACTATTGATGCAATAGTTTTCTAAAGCTAACTGTAGTGGATTGATTGAGAGAGGTATTTTACTTCAGCGGTTTTTGTTGTTGCAGTTTCTGTTGCTTTTTGTCTTTATAAGTAAATCTGTTCACCGCCCTTACCTGGTAGAAGAAAGCAAGCACGCAGAGACCATCAGGGTGCTGGAGAGCTTCAGCGAGGTTCCTGTATTTCTTGTTCCTGTGGATGATGTGCATTTCCAAAGGCAGGCGCATATCATTCAGAGTATGCTCGGAACCTCGGTTGTTCTTGTCTCCCCAGTGGAAGTGGAGGCCTTCGATCTCGTACTCATTGTCCAGAGGTCCTCCGAAGATGTATGGCAGACGGAAGCCTTTCTTTTCTTCTTCGGAACTGTATTTGGGGATGGTGAGGGCCACTGGAAGAATAAAGGAATAGTTTTTGTGTGTGCGAATTTTGGTACAAGTTTTGGTGTCCAAAAATTAAATAAGGTAGATATTGCCAATTGTAAAAAGTTGTGGAGGTTTTATATGTTGTCTCTCCATGAAAGGCATTCAGCTTTAACTGTTTAGACTGGTATAAATCTAGGCAGATAGTGATATAGGTCTGATGATATGACCACTTTTTACAGACCGATGTACACTTTTTACATTATCCTTCAAAACCTGTTTATCTTTACCTGAATGTCCGTTATTGGTGATCGTAAGAGGTCCAGGCAGTGGGTTCTGGTAGCCGATGAGTTCCATAGCAGGGATCGAGATGGGGATGGCTTGGCGGGCAGCAATGGCGATGGGGGACTGTTGGCGGCCTCCGCAAGCGGGGTGGAGGACAGCCCAGCGCCTCTGGTCAGAGGCCCTGTAACCCCAGCCGAGGACTAGGGATACTGCGGAAGAAAAAAGTGACCGTTGATAATTTTTGTATTGGAAGAGAAAAGGATGATTTGGTAAGTAGATTTTAATAAACCGAATTTTGTTGCTGATCGGACTTGATGCCATTTCGGCAATAAAATAATATTAAGTATCTACAAATTGTAGGGTTTACAAAAAATCAATTGTAATAGTGAACTAATTTTGAAATCTAACCCTGTGAATGCTACTAGTAGGTTTATTACTCTGATTGAATCCATTTCTTTTAAATGAAATGTTTATTTGAAGTTTTATGTCGTTGTAAATGTTCCCAGAGTATTGTTTCCATACAGGCGTAGCATGTTATCATAACATTCAAGATGATATAATAATAATTGAATTATCCCGATATGTTTTGATAATACAGATTCATTGTTACGATTTGCTTGCAGGTAATTTAATAAACAAAATAAATAATATTCTATCAACAATATTTTGAATATTTTTATATGCAGTTCTGACACATGCATTGTGATGATCAAACAATTATGACTATTTTTGACTAAATTATTGTTTCGTTATTTTTCAAAGTCTCGACTAATGGTCATTTAACCCAAACACAATATGTATTGATCGTTAGAAGCCATAATAGCAAACGCAAAGGGATTACAAATTGCCGGATTATAAATAAAAAGTCGTCAATAAATTTAAAATCCTAAGACGTCTTATTATTTATTCTGTATGCGACCGGTAGTATCCATTTTAGCTGTGACAATCGTAAACTTTTTTGTACTACAAGCATGTCGATTTATGCTAATCAGGTCATGCATAATGTGATGAATGATAATTTATTATATCGTAATTCACTTGTGATTGAGCTATGCACATGTAGATTTATTCTAATGTCAATCAAATTAATTATTTAAAATGTAATCCAGAATTAGAGCGGGTTTTTAATACGTGATATGTACTGAAGCATGTCTGGGCAATATGATATTACAAAACAAAAATGTCGTTTTGACCAAATAATATGTCAGTACTATCGATAATAATTTGCATGCAATTATACAAAACTAGAAGCTTGCTATAGAGCTGAGCTTTACGCATAATTAGGTGATGGAATTAATAAGAATATTAAAAAAAAAATCGATACGATATAGTAAAAAATACGAAATTCTGGTGACAGAGTAGTACTAGGTAGTGTTTATTTTTTAACCCTTTAAATGCGACATGACATATCAATGTGACAAAAAAATTACAAGGGAGAATTTAAATCTAGCATGCAATAAATTCCAATAGATTTACCCGTCCTTGTTGGTGGCACGTTACCTAAAAGGGGAAGAAGAATCTTTATTCCAATGTTTCTCTAGATCTAACCCGCTTTCCGAGCAAGAGGTGCGAAGTAATGCAAGCATTTATTTATTATTTTATTTGAATTAATAGATATTGACGATGAATACAAAAGTCGATTATTAAAACATCCTTGCTAGATGCAAAAACTTATCTCTTGCTAGATAAATTCGTGACTACAGGGCTGCATTCCTTTGCAAATTCATAACGTTACATGTTTTTATCGATTTGCTATCTATGCATTTAAGAGAAAATTGATTTGACAAATAAAATCTGACCTCAGTTAGATTGATTTACTTAAATTTGAGGTCAAGTATGCAGATTAAGTTTGCACATGGTTAGGTGTTGCAATTTTGAGTGCGACCGATTATAATAATGTGGCCATGTGTATCGTTTATGCATTTCTTCCCATTTAGTTAAATGCTTCTAGAGCTGACACAATATTCTCACAGTAAGATTCGATGCTTGCGAATCGCTTTTCAGATTATCAATCGAATAATTGGGTTGGGATTTTGAATTTACTATAGGACTAACTATTTCATGTAGACAATTTGTTCATGTCTAATTGTCACACGAAATCCCAAGTTATATTTACTATTAGCAAAAATGTCCTTCAGCTTTGTTCGTTATTTTGGTTAGGTTGTTTTAATTATTTAGGCTGTTGCGTGTTTAGCTGCCGTAATATGGGTTCGGCAATCTATTCCAGACTGTTGACCAGTCACCTACCCTAGGTTTTCGTGTTTAATACAAGTAAATACGGCTATCCTAATCAGAGTTATGGGTTGTGGTATTTTCCCTTGTTCTAGTAGTATCATTTTAGTTCTCGCGATGATGAATCTTAATAAATCGTTTCAGCTGGTCAAGCGATCTGGACTTGTCTCGATTTGTTTTCAGCAAACAGATGAGGTGTTGTTGATGTTTTGGTTTGCGCATTCCAATTGATGTTTTTGTTTTTCGCGGGTTACAAGTTACATAGTTAAATTCTACTAAAGTAATTGTGCGATAAAATTGAGGTTCCTTTGCACTTCTAGCTGCATAATGCATTGGTAGAATATGATGAAAAAATACAAAAACAATTTGACAATTAAACTGTGTACAATGAATAGGAATCAGTATTTTAAATAGTCGATTGTAATTTAATTGCTTTTTCAGGGACTGAAAGTTGACGAATGCTTTAAACGTAATAAAAAAATGTAGTTCAAATCGTTATCGAAGTGTTAGTTGCAAACGTATTGGTAATTAAAACTATCTATGTTTCAAATTGTTTGGACTACGTGGTCGAGATAGAATGCAGAGCGAATTATTTGAGTTTTGTATTCGCTAAGACAATGTTTGCTCCGATTGTCGGATGTTTGTGCGATCCGGCGCAACAGAGGAAGATACTGCGTTTTTCGCATGTTTCAATTACCTAACTGTAGATTAAGTTTACGTGTTCTACCTATGTTTTATGATAGCCTATAATTATTCGGCCTCACTCTACTTTAACTATATATTTTGAAATTATGATTCAAGTCTTGTAATTAAATGCAACCTATGATTGGCCGATAAATGGGCGATTTGTAATGAGTAGTAATTAATCCCGATTTTTTTTTATCCTCTTGCACTTACTGGAATGATGATTTTCTGTTGCACAAAAATATTATTTTTAAAATCAATTGAATACTTTAATCAGATTTATGATTTGATGTGGTACTCAATTATTTTTTATTATTTAATATTTGCACTTCATTTTTTAATCAAGACTTAATAGATTATTATTTTTTATCAACACTTTATAAATTTAAATTGATAGAAAATGCTGATTTAATTTACATTGAATATTAAATTTGAAAAAGTATTTTTTATATTTTTTTGACTTACCGTTTACTGCCAAAATGGCGAATACAGTTGTTAGCACAGCAGATCTCATGTTTCACTTTTTATTATTTGTTAATATAAAAGATGAGATGATTAGTGGTGGACACTTCGATGCTTCCTGCCTCGCAGCCCGCAGTTTATATACTACACATCCACATCTTGAGCACTGCGTTTTCAATGGCCTAACGCGTCATCGGCGTGAGAATTAACCCTCCAATAATGACACATTCGGTTTCAGTACGGAGCGTATTTTCCTCTGTACTTTAATGAAAATTGTCCTGATAGTTAACGTTTATCCTAATAATGAAACTAAATAAATTATTATAAATCTAGGCAAGAAAAATACAGCTACTACAAATTGAACCACAAAACGTGGTACACGCAGCAAAATGGTGTATAATCGATTTGAATACACGTATTTAAAGTATTTAATTTTATTACGTTTTCACGCTTTATAATAGTTATACCGATGCAATTTAGTCGACCTCGCAGTTTCAATGTTAAACTAGTAAGCATGAAAAATTTCTCCGAACATGAAACTCATTTAACTTTGTCCTGAAATGTGGCTTTGAGGTTATGAAAAGATTTATGTATACTGGAACAACAGCAATGCCAAAACATGACAAAAGTCTTCCGCCTAATTAATATTTTTAATAGTATTCAGGATACTAATCGCATATTTACTGACTGCATAATGTTGCGCTATCAGTATTCAGAGCATAAAATATCTGCATTGAATGGGGTTTAACGAACGCTGTTGTTTTTGTTTTTAAAATTAGGTACCTGTCGTATTTCTTATTATCAAATGGACAGTATCCCTAAAGGGTGCATATTGCTCAATTATCGGGTCTGTAAACGACTATTATTATGTGCAGGACGCCACAACTGCATGCATTTATTGCTTTTAGATGCAAGTATTTTTATTTTAAGATTCTGTCAAGAATTCAGTTCACATACAATTCTGAATACTTTTTAATAAAAACGTTTAAATTCTGTAGCAAATGACTTGGTTATATCTAACATACGTTTTCGGGTATATTTTACCCCGCATTCGTTTTTCATGAAAATTAAGAGCATCAGCATTGACAGGGTTAAACGAACACTGCCTAACTGAACGAACGTATTGAACAATTGATGATAACATAACGAAGAAATGATGTAAATTATTAGGCTGCTTGTCATAATACTACCATTGATTAGAACAAAAATATTATAGAAATAATTATAACCAAATGATGTGACCTGTTTTATTGGACAAGTAGGGTGTCATTCGGTGGCTGCTAGCAGAGGTGACCACTCGGGTAACTGCTGCAGCCATTCATTTAGGCTTTTCAAACTTGATACAGTTTTTACTAATCTCGTATTTTTCATAAAGTTTTAATTTACGTTAGAAAAAAAACGGCACTAGTTGGGATAGGCGCGCTAACTTATTCCTCGGAGGATTTTTAAAGGAATGATATTTCGGCCTTTTTACCAATATTGGATGGGTTTATAGAGAGATGTTTCGTTTAGGCGAAAGCGTCAGGATAGCACGTTCATTCATAAAGTTCTAATTTACGTTAGAAAAATAATACGGCACTAGTTGGGATAGGCGCGCTAACTTATTTCTCGGAGGATTATTTTGAGGAATCATTTTTCGCTCTTTTTGCCACTATTAGGCGGGTTTATAGAGAGAGGTTCCGTTTAGGCGAAAGCACCAGGATAGCACGTTCAGTCATAAAGTTCTAATTAACGTTACAAAAAAAATACAGCACTAGTTGGGATAGGCGCGCTAACTTATTCCTCGGAGGATTATTTTGAGGAATCATATTTCGCTCTTTTTGCCACTATTAGACGGGTTTATAGAGAGAGGTTCCGTTTAGACGAAAGCGCCAGGATAGCACGTTCAGTCATAAAGTTATAATAAAAGTACGTTGAAAAATACGGCACTAGTTGGGATAGGCGCGCTAACTTATTCCTCGGAAGATTATTTTGAGGAATCATATTTCGCTCTTTTTGTCAATATTGGATGGGTTTGTAGACGTTCCGTTAAAACGCAAACACCAAGGGAGCCCGTGAAATTCAATTTTTCTTAAGTTTTTTATATTTTGCACGACACTGTCAAGTATTATGTTGATTAAAATATAATTGATTCAATTAACTACTAAATGACTTTTTCATGAAATAGCCATTAGGGTTCAACGAACTGAGAGGGTTGTATTGATGATTTTAATGATTATAATTCTGTAAATACATAAATACGTGTTACGACCGCCAATTATATTTTGATCAATATACAAATTGACAGTGACCCGCAAAATGCAAAAAAGTTAAGATAATTTGACTTCGCGGGCTACATTTTTTTTAGGTGGGAAATTTAAATCATACAATGACTTCTCGTGCTCTAAGGGGGAACGGGTTTTCAGTAATAGAATAGCTTTATAGGTACCTATCCTTAGGTGATAGACTATTTTGGGTATTTCATCACATCTTCCTGCCTTTGTTCCATGTTTTCCTGTATTTTTTTTTTCTATTCTACGCTGTCAACCGTCGCGCTATCACTAACCCCCCGAAGTACCCCCTGAAGGGTTTTTTTTTTAGGTGGGAAATCAACCAATGACATCTCCCACCCTTCGTGTCAGACTTTTTCTGACTCAAACCCACGCCTGTGTTCCTTCTTTGCCTTGCGTTCCAAGACTCTGGGTTTGCCTTTCAGAAGCGAACTCATGGCCCCAGTAGGCTTCCGCCTGGAGCATACGGTAGAGGTGTGCCCTGCTTGGGCAGAGCACCGCCTTGTCCTCGTGGAGGCAATCTGCGGCAGTGACCTTTCGCGGCAGGCGGTCGCCTCCTCCTGCGAAGCAGTAATGCTAGCGAAGGAGGCGGCCGCACACTTGAGGGAACGGTCCTCACGCCCCAGTGTTCCACGCGCGCCTCAGAGAGATGTCAGCAACCGTAGGGGCCCAGCAGGGTCGAAGCCTACTGGGGCCATGGGTGATGCGAAAGTGACCCCCGGGGCCCTGGAAAAAAATGGCAAAGAAGGAACAGGAGTGGGTTTTTAGTCAGTAAAAGTCTGACACTATCTCCCGCCCCGCCCAAGAGCGGGGGATGTCATTAGATAATTTTCCCACCCGAAAAAAAAAAAAAAAAGCCGCCGGGTTCCCGATCTCGATTTCCTGTACCAGGGCCCGGCGCGAGAGGTCGTTGTCGCTGATCGCCTCCACGTGGGCACAGTGGTACTCCGCCCAAGCGGGGCACACCTCCACCGTGTATTCGCAGGCTACCCTGGAGTATCCACTTTAAAGTTATTACCATCGGGATTGCGATCAGATGGGATCGTGGATATTGTTGAATCCAGCTTAGTTTACAGTCAACAGGGAATCAGATATTTAGCCGATCTGCATTCTAAAACCGAGACAAAACGCGGATTGCTTGCGTTTACTTTCAATGTTCCATCAATAAAGCATTCAAGATCGAATGTCTTTTTGAGTTTTTTTTCTATAATTTGTTATTTTTTCTGTTACTACGTCAGTTTTGGTTACAGCCGAAATTGGAAGAGGCCGAACGTGTTGGGTTATGGTTTCGGTTTTGGCTGCAAATCGTGTTTCGATCGTTCACTAGATGACATTCACTAGCCTCCCATTTGGTTTCGGCCGGCATTTAGTCTTTTAGCAGTTTAATTTCGGTTGAATTATCGAATTGCCTACTGGTTGTCGTTTTGAACTTGCGAAATTAGAGGGCTATGGGAAGGGACCAGCCACCGACACCTTCTCGTGGTGGATTAACGGTGTTTGGACCAGCTTCAGTAGTTACTGTTAGAAAGCCCTTTGGGTATGATGGTACACTCGACTATTGACCCAAGGCTAATGAGGGAAGTGAGGTTACAAGGTGTAATTGAAATATCTAAAGGGGTCATTGTATGGGTTTCGGGAATGTTCGAAATTGTCACCATGGCCCTGGAACGCAAAGGGCAACTGAAAGAACAGGAGCAGGGGCCGTACCATGACGTGTTGAAACGTCAGTCGTTCGGGAGGGATGAAGCTATACATCCTATACAACATTAGTATATGCGAAACCTGATACACGTGTCTAGTATTTCTATGTACAAAATTTCATAACTGTATCATGAAAAATCACAAAGTTATAAGCTTGTTATGTCAGCAAAAATACGAGAACATAGTCACCGGGCCATCCAGGCGACTGAGGGGTTGTTTTGCTCTTGCGCCCAGCTGTTTGTTGGCGCCTAATGCCCGCTATGACCTGCCGTGACCTGTGTTGTACTTATTGTCGGTGGTGTCCAACTTGTGGCCTTTTTAAATATTTTTGGGAAAAAATATAACATGGTGTAAAAACTATTGGAATCCCATTCAGTTACTGATTCTGAACAAACTATATTCAAATTTCGCATAAACTAAAAATAATGTTGTATACCTCACTTTTAATCTCTTTAACAGTTCAGTTTAGATCGTAAAATGGATCGCGTTAAGACCTCGTGGTATGGCGTCTGCTGATCAGCTGTTTCTTTTTTTACGACTTCTAGGTTCGATCTTATCGTAAAAGTTATTACCTAATAAGAATGAGTAGAGTAATACCCCCTTAACAAGTTCTAAGTTACTTCAATAACACCGTATTTAACCTAACTTGTTTCAATTAGCCTTAGGGCAATTGGCCGCGTTTATGTGTAGTTGACATCCAAAGCTAGAATATTTTCAGTAATAGAATAGCTTTATAGGTATCCTTAGGTAATAGACTATTTTGGGGATTTCATCACATCTTCCTGCCTTTGTTCCATTTTTTCCTGTCATTTTTTTCTATTCTACGCTGTCACTCTCCCTTTTTCCAACGCACAGCCGAAACTACTGGGACTAGGAGCGTGAAATTTTGCACAAGGTTTCTTTTTATGACGTAGGCGAGCACTAAGAGGAGATTTTCCAAAAGTACCTACTTCCTGAAGGGCTTTTGTTTTCGGTGGGAAATCATCCAATGACGGGAGGTCGTGTCAGACTTTTACTGACTAAAACCCACTCCTAGCTCCTTCGTTGCCTTGCATTCCAGAGCCGGGTTTTCCTTTCTGAAGCGAACTCATGGCCCCAGTAAGCTTCGACCCTGCTGGGCCCTTACAGTTTTGCTGACATCTCCTTGAGGAGTGCGTGAAACACTACGCGCCGTCGACTACTTGTGCTCGGTCCGGAAGGTTACCAGACGGTCAGACGGCAAGCTAACCAATGTTCGCCGACCGCAAGGCGGCGCCTACGGTGGTCGGAGATCGGGATCGGAATCTCGGCGGCTGAAGCGTGAAGGCCGTTCTCTCGCGTGTACGGCCGCCTTCTTTGCTGGCATTACTTCTTCGCAGAAGGAGGCGACCGCCTGCCACTCACCCCCTGAATCGGGGGTCCAAAGTAGGTTAGTCTTTCCTATCACTCCGCACTTTTCACTCTTCACTCTTTCACAATCCATCTATCTTTTCTTTCGCCTCCCTCCCCTTCTTGACTAAAAAATCCTAGGTTTCTTGAGCTCCCTGTTATCCAGGTTTCACTATAGTTCCATTAAATTGCCATTTTATAGTTCATACGACAGAAGTAGGTTTCGTTTTACCTACTTATTCTGTAGTTTGGTTAGGTTCGCGACTGGACCTTGTGGTCATTGAAAATAGTAGAAAATCAAAGTACCTATTTGTGACATACGACATACAACCGGCTCGTGATTGTATATCTACATTCCGATTTTTTTAAGTGTGTACGGTACATATCGATCACTATATGACTGATGACGGTACAGCCAGATGCCGACTTGTTTTTTTTAACACCTACTCTAAGATGCGAGACTTCTTTGAGCCCACTGGGAAAATTCATCCTGTATCTAATCTAATATCACCATTGTATGCATACCTACTCTTGACCTAAGGCAATATTTTACTGAGTAATCGTGGTGGCACAACCGTAATCGCGATGTTAATGAAATGTTCGATTAGAGGCGTAATCAATCAGGCATCAGGTTGAAATCGCCACCACAAAGTTGTGTAGTTTTGTTGGCAACAAAAATATATTGGGACCAATATGCTCTTCCAGTGTTATTGTATATTATAGGTAGCTCTTATAGTGGTTTTTTAATTGGGTGGGAAAACCATCTTATGACAAATCGCGCTCTTGGGCGGAGCGGGAGATAGTGTCAGACTTTTACTGACTAAAAACCCACTCCTGTTCCTTCTTTGCCTTCGTCCCAGGGCCCCGGGTTTCACTTTCACACTACCCGTGGCCCCAGTAGGCTTCCACCCTGCTGGGCCCCTACGATTTGCTGACATCTCCCTGAGGCGCGCGTGGAACAGTACCTACGCACCGTCGACGACTTGGGCTCGGTCCGGACGGTTACCGGACGGTCGGACGGCGAGCCACCCATTGCTCGCCGTCCGCAAGCCCGCGCCTACGGTGGCCGGAAATCGGGATCGGAATCCCAGTGGCGGTTGGGGCGTGAGGACCGTTGCCTCACGCGATCGGCCGCCTCCTTTGCTAGCATTACTGCTTCGCAGAAGGAGGCGATCGCCTGCCACTCCTCCTCGCTCCGGACCATGGCTCTTACAGTGGTGGCTTTTTTTGAGGTGGGAACTCATCACATTCCTTCTCCCGCTCTGGGTGGAGCGAGAGGGTGTGTCAGACTTTTACTGACTAAAACCCACCTGTGTTCTTTGAATTTCAGGGCCTAACTCTTGAACATTCCCGCGGCCCTTGCAGGCATCGGCCCTTTTGGACCCCTACAGTTTTGCTAACTCATAATAGTACCTATACTTAGAGTTAAATAGAGTTTTTCCAGATTGTAAATAGGGTGCATTATACCCATAGCTCCAATAAACAAGCCGCTACAGTGTCTAAGTCTGAAGACAATTGTCACTATTGGGTCAGACTCAGATCTTTAGTTCCGACTGACTTATTGTCTGTCCATTGTCCTTTCACTCCATTCAAATGAAAATGAAATGACAAGGATTGTTCAGTTTTGATGTATAAATGGGGTTAGTTATTGTTTCTCGTCTCCTGAGCTAACCTGCGCTTTGCGCAATCCAAAAATTTCAAGGAGTTGTGCTGAAATTGATAGATTTTTGTAGTTTCTGAGTGCCCGTAACGTATGGTGCTAACGCTTGCAGTTAGAGAATCACTTACTGTTACGACACAAAAGCAAGTTATGGAACTGACCTGGTGTAGTACCAAGTTTCAATAGAATAAGAGACTGGATTGTACAATCCAGTCTCTTATTTTATTCTTAGATTTTATTTTATTGCTTATTTTTATTTTTTTTCTGGTCTTATTACCATTGATAGGCCATAAAAGTTCGCACCCTTTAGTGCCTTAATATTTATCGTCACCAAATGCTCCTTAGTATCATGGGTGGCGGGAGGGGGTGCAACAAGGTGTACTTGCACGCGTCTGACGTTCAATTTAATATACCTGCAAAAAATGTTCCGCTACATACAATATTATTCCTAGCATATCCGAGGCCAAGTGCTAAATCTATCCAGCTCACTTCGGTCACGCATGCATCCTTCTTTAGTTGTCAAGTTAGTTCTATCTCTAAACGAGACGATGTGCTGAAACTGCACCCCTCTGAAAATTGTCCTGCCGGCGATTATGCCTAGCTCCTATTACAATAATGGAGTAAACGCTCATAGAAATCAAGGGCAAATGATTCCTTAGGGTTGAGCTACATCTGGTTGCACAGGACCGCACTTTCCTATGCTATTCCCCGCTCAGTTGCATAAGATGAAATTACTGGAGGTATGTACCACCTCGCCGCGTGGGATATATGCAACATGTGTTCCTATATTTTCTTCCCAATGATCTCTATTTTCTTTTAGGTTTCCACAGTCGATTACCTGTGAATCGTTGATAGCAATAATCCCGCAGTATTACTAAGTACCTAGATGTCGTTACAATAGGTGGTATAGGGCTGTAGTCCATAAACGAGGGTCAGTGTGAACGTTTACAAAAACACATTTGTACGAAGGCTCGCTGTTATATAAATATTGTAATACAGTGTAACTTAAAAGCAATTGGGAGTTTAAACAATGGTTAAGTGATATCATTGTTTTATAGAATAAACTATAGTCATTCAATACCCATTTTTTATTTTGAAGTTGGAAGTCGTCAAATAACTTCTCCCGATCTGGGTGGAGCGAGATAGAGTGCTGAGACTAGGGCTTTTAAATACCGGATTTTTCAATACCGGTATTAGTGTAATCAATACCGTGATCTCGGTATTGAACACGAGTTCAATTACGACATTAATAAATCCATTAAAATATGTGTTTTTATTTTCAAATCAGTCTTTAATATGTTTACTTTCTGAAAATAACCGACGTCCAAAAACAGCGGAGGTTCGGAATGGAAAGAATTTTTTAAATCGGTCTAGTAGTTTTTGAGTTTATTCGTTACAAACAAAAATATAAATCTCTTTATAATGTCAGGTCGGTAGCTTAGAAGCTAATAGTCTGCTTATCTTCTTTATTCGTACCTGCTCCCTTTATCAGGGGTCGGGTCTCCTCACAATTCTATACCAGGACAGTCTGTACCAGGCCAGTTGGTCCTGGGTTGTGGATTTTCGCAATTGGGCTTTCTTTAGGTCTCTCTCGAAACTAGAAGCTGAGTCTGCTAATACCAATAATGATTTAAAGCCTGGTGATACACAGTGTCTTGTCCATTTGCGTTGGAAGGTCTTTACGGTTCGGACCTAAGTCAATAACTCAGTATTATGGCAGTCCATCGAGAGCTGTAGTGGCCCAGTTGTAAAAGCCCCGACTTACGAGTTGTTAGTCGTGGCTTCTAACCGAGGGAAGAGCTTTACTTTGTGCAATTTATTTCATCATCACTGCTCTCAAAACGGTGAGGAAACCGGCATGTCCTAGAACCAAAAAATCGAACACATGTTACATCTGCGCTGGGCCCTCGTAGTGGATCATGGCCCATTCCCTCTTCTAGAGAGGACGCCCGTGGCCCGAGTCCCAGCAGTAGGAACATTATAAGGCTATGCTTATTATGGTAGTCTGCTGGACATAGGTCTCTTCCAAGCTGCGTCACAACAACCGGTCGACCGCTTTACGTGCCTATACAGCAAGAGGGCCCTTCTCGATCCGTCTATCGTCCACGCCAACGTGAGCATGGTTGAAAAGCAAAGGCGCCTTAACGCTCGGTTGGCATTCGGTAAATTCCGTCGCTCACCCGAATATTTCACAAAACTTGTTTCAGAAAATACGTGTTCTTTTACAAGCCTTGTATAAAATGTTCATCTTTCAGAGTCTCGATTTAATGTGCAAGGTTTCTATAAAACTTAGGCAGGGCCAAAGTTCAAGTAAAATATCTACTTATTTTACACGAATTCTGTAAAATAGCAGAGTTTCAGAGGTCTTTACTTGTTTAGTTTTACACAAATTATGTTTTGTTAAAAGCTTTTATTTACTTTCACCTGTCCTGATGTTTGTTTGTCTGTAATCAAATCCTGCAAATTAAATTTGACCACTTCCCGGTTACCGATTGAGCTGAAATTTTGCATGCATGTGTAAATTAGATGACAATGCAAAATTATTATGACATGGAGGTGATTTGATGATAGAACTGGAAGGTGGCCATAGGAACTCAGATAACTATCGTGTTTGAGCTATTTGGAATGATCTTGATAAGTATTAATTATATAAGTATTACTGCGCTATAAAAGCTTGCTATGTTAAATGATTTTCATTGAAACCTTGTTTTAAATAGCAAAACAAATCGGAAGTATTTATTAATTTTATTTATTTGCTGACATGTAAAACGCATGCATTAAAATTTCATGACACAGTATTAAAACATGTACCTTGTAAAGGCACTGCAAATTTTACATTAAAAAAAAATTAAGTAATTAAATTATAATTAAATTACATTATGTTATATCGATTCTAATTAATATTATTATTACAATTTATTAAATTATGCTAAACAATAGTCAATAATTAATTATATCTTGTTTTAAATAAAATTAAATAATTATCAATTCATTCATTCGTTCATTTTAAATCTGATCGTTTACAATTTGTCAGTTTTAAATTCCTCAACGGTATAGAGCCTTTTTTAACCAACTTCAAAAAGGAGGAGGTTCTATGTTCGGCTGAATGTAATTTTTTTACTAACAGAGATTTCAACTGTTTCAAGAACGTTAAGTCATTTGGTATAGAATTTAAACTTTCGGGTAATTTATTATATGTTAGCTAGTCTTGAGAATGGACTTTTCCCGACAACTTTTAAGTTTGTGAAGGGTAGTATCAGTCTAGTTTTGTTTGAGTTCGATATTAGATTTAAAGAGGTGCCTATGTTTCCCAACGAATAGACAACTTTGCAGTATATAAATTGATGGTAGCATAAGAATTTGTTGCCTAATAAACTGTGGCCTACAATTTTCTTGTTGATCTATGTTCATAAGTATTCTGATACATTTCTCAAAATAAGTATTCTGATAGGTATAATCCCGTAAAAGCGGTTGTGTATGGAAAGTATCACGGGTTGGGCGCTCTTAAGCAGCATTTTAAACGAATGAGTTGCTATTAATAATATAATATAAATCATTTTTATAGCGGTCAAGGTCGATTAGAAGACAAGTCTAGCTTAGGAACAGAAGGCGTCGATACTTAATAAACGTTCAATATCAAGTCGGAATCTCATATCGGTGACAAAAAATAACTCAAACTTGTTAAAATGTTAGAGTGTTTCAAGGTACCTGAGTCGTCGAAAGCACATAGCGTTCCACGCGCGCCTCAAAGAGATGCCAGCAAAACCATAGGGGCCTAGCAGGGTCGAAGCCTACTGGGACCACTGGTTGACTTCTGAAAGGGAAACCCGTGGTCCTGGAACGAAAAGGGCTACGAATAGGTGTGGGTTCAAGATTCAAAGATTCAAAGATTCAAAAGCATTTATTTCAAATAAACCATTTACAGGCACTTTTGAAATGTCAAGAAGTCAGTCAGTCAGAAAAAATGATGCTAATTGCACATTCCAAAGCGTAGATCTCTATGGAGAAGAATGTGCAAGAAACTCCATGGACACTCTTTTCAATCATGTTTTGCAATTACAAATATCTCTGTTACATGTTTCTTGTCGCTATCATGTGAGAACAATGTCAATAATGTAAAAATAAAAACTAAATATAGATATTAAAATAGCAACTGGCAGCTAAGAGATGACCAGTCTCAACTGACAGCGCCCGTTCACGGAACCGACGCGAATATTAGCACCACTCAGCTCAACCATTTTGAAGGGAACCGAATGATCCAACACACGCGCCACCATCAGTGAGACATTTGAGCGAGCATGACAAACTCTCAACTGCCATGCTCATTTATGTCAAACAAATCCAATAGTAACCTAAAAACCATAAAATAGCTCCATGGTACTCACATTTACAAAGTTTGAAAAAAATGCTTCTACATTATACAATACTAAATACAATAATAATTAACTACAATAATACTTTACAAATTTAACAAATTCTAATCAATTTGTACCCCCAGTGGTAGTGGAGCTGGACCAGCATTGAGCCAGGCATTTTTATCTTGAATATAATCCTCCAACTTATAATATGCTTGCCTGCATAGTGTGCGTTTAATACAAGATTTAAATTTCGTTTCATTGAGTTCTAATATTTGGGGAGGTATTTTATTATAACATTTCAAACAGTACCCCATGAAAGAAGAGGCCACTTTAGCCAGTCTGAAACCTGGTTGAACTAATTGGTCCCTATTTCTTGTAGCATAATTATGTCTATCGCCTCTTTTGCTAAAAAGATGAAGATTTTTTCTAACGTACATGATGTTTTCATAGATATATTGACAAGGCACCGTCATGATGTTAATATCCTTAAACAGTTCCCTTAGAGAATCGCACCGGCGGAGATTGTAAATAGCTCTGATAGCTCTTTTCTGTAGAATAAAAATTGAGTCAATGTCTGCAGCCCGTCCCCATAATAAGATACCGTATGACATGATACTATGAAAATAACTAAAATAGACTAGTCTAGCGGTATCAACATCCGTAAATTGGCGGATTTTTCTAACAGCATATGCAGCTGAGCTAAGCCGTCCTGCAAGAGATGTTAAGTGAGGACCCCATTGTAGCCTTGAGTCAAGCGTTATCCCCAGGAAAACAGTTTTGTCGACAAATTCTAGTTTTTCATCGTTTAGTATTACGTCACAATCACTACTTTTGACATTCGGTAAGGAAAATCTTATGCATTTAGTTTTTTTCCCGTTTAAAACTAGATTATTAGCAGTGAACCAGTTTTGGACCTGCAGTAGTGCGTTATTTTCGTCGTCAAGATTATTAGTCCTTCTATTTATCTTAAAAATCAAAGAAGTGTCGTCGGCAAACAACACCATATTAAGTTTATTTTGCAACAAATAGGGTAAATCATTAATATAAACTAAAAATAAAAAAGGACCTAAAATTGAACCTTGGGGTACCCCCATTTTCACATTTAATCCCGACGAATTGACACCGTTTATTTGAACTTGTTGCTGTCTGTCAATCAAATAAGATTTTAATAAGTTTAAAGCTGTTTTGCCTAGTCCGTAATGCTCAAGTTTCAGGAGTAATGTTTCATGAACCACACAATCAAACGCCTTAGACAGGTCACAGAAGATGCCTATAGCATCCTGTGCCTCTTCCCACGCATTAAAAATGTGTTTTAGTAAGGAGACACCAGCGTCAGTTGTACAACGTCCTTTGGTGAAACCATACTGTTTATCGTGTAAGATGTTATTTGTGTTAAAATGATTAAGCATTTGATTTAACATCACCTTTTCAAATATCTTGCTAAAAACCGGCAACACGGACACCGGCCTATAATTATTAGTGCAAGGGCAGCAAAAATACAACAAAAGAAAAATACAACAAAAGAAAAATACAGACAAGTGACACTAGTGACAACGGCTAAACGCGTTTATGCGAGCCAAACGTTAAAACGTGATTAGTTTTACTTGTGAATTCCGCCCTTAGTCAGTAAAAATCTGACACGCCCTCTCGCTCCGCCCTAGAGCGAGGGAAATCATTGGGTGATTCTAACACATTGAAATTAAAAAAAATATAAACGTTTATTTGAACAATTAACATAATAGTGATTAAAGAGTCAAGCAAGTAAGTACAATGTTTCACAGTACATCTGATGTAACCACCAAACTAGGCCGAGGAAATTGAGATATGAAAGAAAGTGAACGTTCTTAAAATTTTTAAATAAAATTTAAATTTAAAATATGGGAATCGCTCCTCTGGTATTGGTTTGGTCTGGTGGTCTGTTCTGGTACCAGAGGAGCGATTCGGACAGTTAACGAAAAATTCTTAAAAAATCAATCTGAGAGGCGATCCATTTTACGATCTAAACCGAATTGTTAAAGGGATGGAGCTTTAGATGGCATATAATTCCATCCAGGGGCGCCAACTCCGTGGCAGCTCAAGAACCCATGAGAAATATACAGTGGGTGCCGAGCACCCCTGAGAATAGATATCAAGAAACAGATCAGTTATCGCCTTTTAGGGAGTGCACGTATTTTCATTCCCCAACGACCCGTTTAGCGCAGTGGTTTAGAGCGCCGGTTGAGATGCAAGGGTCGCGGGTTCGATTTATATATGAAAGTTTATTAATGTTGATTAGTCATTTCATTAGATAATCTGTCTGTAGTACCTACCTTCATTAGTTTAGTATCGTACAGTACAAGTACATATTATGTTGTGTTCTTTTAGTAGGTACAGGTAGGTTACGTATAAATTATAATATTTCTTGATAATAAAAACTAGTTTCATTTTTTATCAAACATAATTAGTAATTAAATACGCAGTATGTAAGTACTCGTAGGACATTGTCGGTTTATCATTTTGTTTTAAGAACACATTTATTATGCGTACAGCCAAGGAGTGGAATTCCTTGCCGGAGTCTGTGTTTCCAGATAGCTACAACTTAGGGATCTTTAAGTCAAGAGTGAATAGGCTACTTCTAGGCAAGCGTGTTCCATCGTCGACCACATCATCGCTTACCATCAGGTGAGATGGTGGTCAAACGCGAGCCTATCATTAATAAAAAAAAAAAAAAAAAAAAAAAAAAATCAGTGTGCATTCCTTTTCTCACACTTCGCCACTTTTTCGAGTCATCAAATGAGCATGATACCCATGAGGTTTTCTAAAAGCCGGCGCCCCTGATTCCATCTCTTTTCTCCCTCGCACTACTGACATTTGCTGGTAAGGCCCGTTTATTAATTAGTTCCCACTAATACATGGGCATAAACTTATAAAAAATAAACTTATGAAAACTTGATGATGAACTTGTGAAAATAATTAACGAGAAACATCGACAATTAACTTTTTTATTAGTAGATTGATACATAATTTAGGTAGGTACCTGTTTTCCATTGATACAATATCTTTTACTTTAAAAATAATAGTAATTAATTTATTAATGTGAACCACTTTACCATTACAAACATTTTAAAAGTTAGTGTTTTTAAAACCTAATTTATTTTCAAAATATCAGGTCAAGTCCGAGTTGGATACGTTCGTCAATCGAGGGTTCCGCACCGCAGCTTTTATCCGCGGATCTTATTCATTGTCTCATAATCATGAGGTTGTTGTGACTTGTGACCCTGAAGAATGTAGCCTTCCCAATTCCAACTCTGGAATTTATCATTCGACCAAAAGCGTTCGAAATGTCGTTGCTTGGGGGAGCCCTATGTCCAGCAATAGAGGCCTCTTGGCTGAAATCACACCTATGTTCCTTCAGTTGCCTTTTGCGTTCTAGGACCATGAGTATATCCTTTTCAAAACCGATCTCATGGTCCTAGCAGGCATCAGCGCTGGGCCCCCTACGGTTTGCTGACATCTCTACGAGGCGTGCGAGGAACCAGTGTGTTGTCAGCGCAGCAGACCACGCTGACGCCGCCGCTAGATAAGTCACTGCGTAGCACGTAGTCGTAGCCGATGTTTCACAAGGGTGGCCCCAGTATCGATCCCTGCGGAACACTGCACGACATCTCTCATCGTTTTCAGTCTCTCTGGTGACCGGGGTAGATAGAATAGAATAGAAATACTTTTATACGGGACGGACACAGCACAACGGTTATAAACACACAGTATAAAATAACAAAAGTACAAAGTGCGCCGAGCGTGCCCGCACCGAAAGGGTAACCACCTCAGCATTTGCTGGGCGTTAGACACCTAGCGCTGGTTTTCAGTTGGCACCCCGCAGTGACGCATGGACTAGGGTTAACATATAAGTAGGCTATAATACTCGTATGTAACTGAAATAAATATCGATGTTGTGTACAAAATTATTTGATAAATAACAACACAATAGATGACGAATCGGTCTGTGAAATAGGCCTCGATCACACGACGGAGGTAGGTCGGCGGCACCTGGTGATACCAGAGTATACCTCCCTTATGTAACTACAGGGCAGTGTATTGAAGGCATTGGAGATGTCTAAAGACACCACTTACATGATAGGTAGACTACCTGTTACAAATTAACCTACATACAGTTTTTAATTCGTGAATGTATTTATTTACATTCTCAATTTTCGTTCGGCACGTGGAAACTACTTTCCTTTTATGTGTTTCCTAATTGTTTGATAAAGAACTAGGCTGGTTATTAATTCACATTTGTTTCTTGTGTTTATCTTTTTTATTACATAAATTTATACCCTATTCATCTGGGCTTGAGAGAAAATGTAAACAACGACCAAGTTTCTTCAACGTGTTTGAATACATTAAACAGTCTCCTTTTCGGTTGAATGCATTGGCGTTTTCTTTGCACGCTTTTTCTTCAGCGAATAACAAGAATTCAACGAAAATATCTGAAAGCGGCACTCAATAGTGTGAAAATGAAGGCGGATTAGTTAATGTTTAAGTCACTTATGTACATATATTCTGGTTTTTTTTTTCAAACATAAAATCTGTATAAAAATGAGCCCAAACACAAGACTACCAAGCGACATACAAAGAATCGCCAAGTGGACAACTAGGCACATTGCTTGCAGGACAGATGGTCGATGGGGCCGAAAGTTTTTAGAGTGGCGACCGCGCACTAGAAGACGCAACGTTGGAAGGCCTCCCACAAGGTGGACCGATGATGATCGATGGTGTGGACGCGGTAATCCGATGAATGTGAGACGCACAGGACCGTTCGTTGTGGCGACACTTGGGGGCAGCTTGTGTCTAACAGAGTAGGTACGTCTTTCGGCTGAAATAATGTTGATAATAAAAAATTATAATATTTAAAACATTTGCGAGCACCAATGTTATTCAATGTGTTAACACCTAAAATCATTGTACTCAAGTATTTATAAACTTTTATGTCATCCGTTCATTGTGTTTTTGGACAATCGATATACAATAGGCGTTGATCAAAATATTCACGTCCAATTATATTCAGCTGCTCTTGAAAGTATTAAATACTTATCACTTGTTTCTGTTGCTAACTGTACCCCTTTAGCGATCCGGGGCCATGGATCGTCCGGAAGGGAACTTCGGGGTCCTGGGACGCCAGGTAAAGAAGGAACATGGGAGTGGCTTTGTCAATAAAAGTCTGATACGCCCGGTTCATACTAGGGCAGGAGAAGTTATTGGATGATTTCCTACCTCCAGCGATCTTCGACGTGAGAGAGTTTTTTTTTTAACGTGCGAGGTCAACGTAATTTTCTTTTAATATTATTTAAACCTCAACCACCTTAACTTCATTAGTAATTGGTTTTTGTGTGTGTACCTCTCTCTTTTTTGATAGCCTTAAATTTTTTTATATAGCCCCTTTTATGTAATGTGTATGTGAGAATATATAGACTCCGCGAGTTCATAGATTACTTTCTATTTCGACCCTTTTTTTACTATAAAAAAAATTTACTATGGAAAGGCGTGCGAAGAGGCTAATTGGGGATCCAAATTTGGTCAAGTCCAATCTACAAAGCCTCGAGCACAGGAGCAGGGTAGCCAGCCTATCGGTATTTTACAGGTTACATTTTGGAGAGTGTGCGCGGGAATTACATGACTTGATTCCGCCATCTCCTTTCTACAATCGGGCAAACCGACGTACGGCGAGTATCCACCCTTACGTTGTTGAAACTTCAACGGTCCGGACTAAGCGTTTCGCTTCGTGTGATGTAACGTAATTGAACACCTTTACCCAAATAGGTGGATATCTTCCAGTATAATCGAATGCAGCTGAATCAGCTGAAAGTTAATCTATATCTATATATATAAAAATCAATGCCAATTTTCGTTGTAATTTTATAACTCAAGAACGGGCTCACTTATCCAAACCAAATGTTTAGGCTTTGTTCGGACTATTTAGTAGATGGTTTATGTGAAGTTTGCACAAAATCGGTCGAGCGGTTCTTCATTTATCACATTTTTTGTAAAAAATGTATTCGATAGGCTAGAGTAGGGTAGGGCAGGGTAGAGTTGGGTGGAGTAGACAGTTGACGGGAGCGAAGCCGCGGGCAAAAGCTAGTATATGTATAAAAGCGAAATACCACTCAGATTAATCACGAAATCACAGAAATAACACCTACAAACTTAAAATTTGGCAGGTAGGTTCCTTATAGGGTGTAGACATCCGCTAAGAATTTTACGAAACTCCACCCTTAAGGGGTAAAACGGGGGTTGGAAGTTTGTATGGAGAAACCAACTTTCACGCGAGCGAAGCCCGCTGGTAGAAACTAGTTATTATATTTGTATGCCTCTGGGCAAAACATAGAGGATCTACATAATGTTTAACACCTCACTCCGACATACACGACATAGCACGAAGAATCGCCAAACTAAAGTGGCAATGGGCAGGGCACATTGCTCGCAGAACAGATGGCCGTTGGGGCCGAAAGGTTCTGGAATGGCGACCACGTACCGGAAGACGTAGCGTTGGAAGGCCTCCTACAAGGTGGACCGATGACTTGGTAACGGTTGCGGGAGTCCGATGGATGCGAGACGCACAGGACCGTTCATTGTTAATTATATTAAAAAAACAACCACATATTGTATTGTTTGCTGACGATACGTCGTTAATTTTTAAGATCAATAGACGTTCCACTAATCTTGATGACGTAAACGATGCTTTACAGCAAGTCCAAAACTGGTTTACTGTTAATAATTTAGTGTTAAATGGAAAAAAAACTAAGTGCATAAGATTTGCGTTACCGAATGTTAAAAGTAATTACTCCGACATAGTATTGAACAAGGAGAAACTTGAATTCGTCGAGAATACGGTTTTCCTAGGGATCACGCTTGACTCGAGGCTACAATGGGGTCCTCATTTAACATCTCTGGCAGGTCGGCTTAGTTCAGCAGCATATGCTGTCAGAAAAATCCGTCAATTTACTGATGTGGATACTGCGCGACTAGTTTATTTTAGTTACTTTCATAGTATCATGTCTTACGGTATTTTGCTATGGGGACGGGCTGCAGATATAGAGTCTATTTTTATTCTGCAGAAAAGAGCTATCAGAGCCATATATAATCTTCGCAGACGCGATTCTCTTAGGGAACTATTTAAGGAAATAAACATCCTGACGGTCCCTTGTCAATACATTTATGAAAACATTATGTATGTTCGGAAAAATATTCATCTTTTTACTAAGATAAGTGACAGGCACAATTTTAATACTAGGAACAGGAACAAATTAGATCAACCTCGGTTCAGATTGGCTAAAGTACATAGTTCTTTCATGGGGTACTGTGTAAAATTTTATAATAAAATACCAGTTGAGATTCTACAACTAAATGAGTCCAAATTTAAAGCATGCATTAAACGCACACTATGTAGACAAGCGTATTATAAACTGGAAGATTATATCCTTGATAAAAGCGCTTGGCTAAATGCCGGTCCTGCTCCGCAACCACAGCCACTTTTACCTTCAAATTAGTTTTTTTATTTTTTATAATTTTGGAAGAGATACTGTTCCCCTTTTTGTATTCTTGTTTTAGAAATGTTTTTTATTTTTATTTTATTTCAATAGAGCTTATGATAATTTATTATCATTTGTATTTGGAAACAGTAGCATTGTATAATGTAGAAGCACTTTGTTTTTCAAGTTTTGTGAATGTGAAGTACCATGGAGCATTTTTATTAGGTTACAACTTGTTTGACATTACGAGCATGGCAGTTGAGAGTTTGTCATGCTCACTCAAATGTCTCGCTGATGGTGGCACGTGTTATTGGGTCATTCAGTTCCCTTAAAAATGGTTGAGCTGAGTGGGGCTGATGCACGCGTCATGCTCGTGAACGGGTGCCGTCAGTTGAGACTGGTCATCTCTTAGCTGCCAGTGACTTAATTCAATTTCAATTTTTTTTTTTAATTAGTCTTTTTTAAGTATATTTTTTTATTTTAATTATTATTACTTATCTACATTGTGCTCACATATTAGAAGCGACAAGAAATATGTAACCAAGATTTATGTAACTCATAACATGATTTAAAAGAGTGTCCATGGAGTTTCTTGCACGTTCTTCTCCATAGAGATCTACGCTTTGGAACGTGCAATTTAGCTTCACTTGTTTTTTTTTGACTGACTGACATTTTGACAATTCAAAAGTGCCTGTAATTGGTCTATTTGAAATAAACGTTTCTGATTTCTGATTTCTTGTGGCGACACTTGGGGAGGCCTATGTCCAGCAGTGGACGTCTTTCGGCTGAAATGATGATGATGAACACCCAGTGGCGGGGTAAGATCTAAATCTTATTTGGGCAAGGTACATTTTGCGAGGCCTTCTGGTGGCGTAAGAAGACGGATTTTTTCAAATATATCACAATCGAACAGTGCGAGCTTGACGTAAACTTAAAACGTTCACTGTTGGGTATAGGCCTCCCTCAAGTATCGCCATAATGAACGGTCCTGTGTGTCTCGCATCCATCGGATTCCTGCGACCCTCATTAAGTCATTGGTCCACCTTGTAGGAGGCCTTCCAACGCTGCTTAAGTGGCAACGGGCAGGGCACATTGATCGCATAACAGATTGGCCGTTGGGGCCGAAAAGACCTGAAGTGACGACCGCGTACCGGAAGACGCAGCGTGGATAGGTTAACTTGTTTTAATTACCATTCCTACACTAAGTAATAACAGTACCTTTGTTGTTTCACGCAAAAATGAAGAACCAAGAATACTCAGGCTGTAATAGAGAATGTCTGGAGACAAGGCTTTTAAGTAATAGGTATAGTTTCAAGTCAGGTGCGAGGCCCCCCGGACCGCGAGGCCGTAGGTGGTGGCCCACGTCGCCCACGCCTTGCGCCGCCTCTGTGAACACCTCACACTCTGTTGTAATCTGACCTCATCATCATCTTCCTGCCCTGGTCCCATCTTATTTGGGGTCGGCGCAACACGTTTTTTTCTTCCATTCTATCCTGTCAACCGTCATGCTGTCACTAACTCCCTTTTCTTTCATATCACTGTTCACACAATCCATCCAGCTTTTCTTTGGCCTCCCTCTCCCTTTCCACCTATCCACATGTATTGATTGTTGTATGCCACATGTATTGTTGTAATCTGACCTATGTTTACAAATAAATTATTCTGATTCCAGTGAGTACATAGAGCGACTGCCTATCTAACCTCCACAACCCAGTTACTGGGTACTTGGGTAGGCACCTATCAACACTGGTTGTCAGACTTTCTGTCTTCTGATTATCCCTAACAAGGTTTTGCAATTAAAATAAAAAATTACCTACCTATTTTGTTTTTTATTTTTTATTGTGTAGGTATTTAATTACTATTCTCATCCAATATACCACAGTGTCTCAAGACGAAAGTCTATATACCAGTGCGTGTTGCCAGTGATGACATATGGTTCCGAAACGTGGACGCTCACAATGGGCCTCATCAGAAGGCTCAAAGTCACCCAAAGGGCAATGGAAAGGGCTATGCTCGGAGTTTCCTTGCGTGATCGAATCCGAAATGAAGATATCCGCAGGAGAACCTAGGTTGCCGACATAGCACGAAGAATCGCCAAACTAAAGTGGCAATGGGCAGGGCACATTGCTCGCAGAACGGATGGCCGTTGGGGCCTGGGGCTGAAAGGTTCTGGAGTGGCGACCGCGTACCGGAAGACGCAGTGTTGGAAGGCCCCTACAAGGTGGACCGATGACCTGGTGAAGGTTTGGGGAATCCGATGGATGCCAGACGCACAGGATCCTTCGTTGTGGCGACATTTGGGGGAGGCCTATGTCCAGCAGTGGACGTCTATCGGCTGAAATGATGATGATGATGATTTAATTACTTACTATGTTATCCCCACGTTCAGAAGATGCTCCGGGTGGCACTTAGACGCTGGCTTGTGGACGGACCATAGATAACTAAAAGGATTTAAGAAGAGATATTTCTATGAGACGGACGGACGCCTATAAGGAAACCGGGGCGACGATAACGGCGCGTAGTGTCCCACGCCGCCTCAATGAAATGTCAGCATGTGACGGGGGCCGAGGCACGCTAGGGACGATGCCTGCTATGGTTGCGGGAACGTTAGAAAGAATTACTGCGGCCCTGGTATGCAAAGGGCTGCTGAAGGAACACAGGTCAGTAAAAGTCTGACACTCCCTCTCGCTCCACACAGAGAGAGAGGAGTTATTTGACGATTTCTCACCTCAAAAAAAGACATGCCTAAATAAGGGTCTTTTTTTTTGGTGGGAAAATAATCCAATGACATCCTCCGCTCTTGGGCGGAGCAAGAGGGCGTGTCAGACTTTTACTGACTAAAAACCCACTTCTGTTCCTTCGTTGCCTTTCGTACCAGGGCCCAGTCTTCCTTTCAGAATCAGACCTTTGGCCCCAGTAGGCTTCGACCCAGCTGAGCCCCTACGGTTTGCTGCCATCTCCTTGAGGCGCGCGTGGATAAATAAGGGTCTGCGACTTGAACAAAAAAAAAAAATAATTCGAGTAATCTTGGTGAATAGATTAGTCAGTTAACTCTGCGTTACGGAGTGGTAGCTGTCCATGGTCCTTATGTCATGCGTGCGAGCGATAAATAGGGATGAAGCTAAACACTCTATATAGCTCCATCCCTTTAAGACCCTAGCGCCTGATCAGCGCCATAAAACTGTGACTTTCTAAAGCCTACTCCTCGATAACAACTGGGTTAATAGATTTAAAAAAAAGTTAATTTATCATAGATTCATGTACAAGATTATCAACATACGATGTTTTCGTTGATTTTTTCACATCTTCAAGGGACCGCAGACCTAAGTATATGCGGTTTTAATTATATATAATAATATAATATAATATTCCACAACTATCACACAACGCCGTCTAGTCCCAAGCTAAGCAGAGCTTGTGTTATGGGTACAAGACAACTGATAAACATACTTATATATTTCTAAATACATACATATATAGATAAATTACACCCAGACACAGAACAAATGATCGTGCTCATCACACAAACATTTGTCCTGGGTGGGAATCGAACCCACGACCTCCGGCGTAGCAGTCAGGGCCACTAACCACTAGACCAACAGGCCAGTCTTTTCAATTTCAACTCGATACATCCACGCGTTCCCGATACAAAGGGTCTTGATAGATAGACAACAAAGTGATCCTATAAGAGTTCCGTTTTTTCCTTTTGAGGACGGAAACCTAAAAAATAGCTGCTTAAGTGTTCTTTAGAATGTACATAGCATAATGTAAATCAATCAATATTTCGCAAAGAAAATAGATTTAAAAGTCAGCGGGGCTCTATCCGGGCGGTTTGGTCTTTTGGTTTTTTAACAGTTCAGTTTGGATCGTCAAATTGGCGGCAGGACCTCTGGCTGCGTCGGATGTTTAGAATTACTGTATGATATTATCTGTCTATCTATTAGAATTTGGTTTCCTCACTTAATCTTTGTGGACCATTGTGCGCTGGCCATGGTTGCTATGTACAATATTATTAACGACGCTGGGGGAGGCTCCTTTTATGTACCCCAGGTATCTATGTTACAGGATATACATCACCTGCTATGCTGCCCGTGTTGCACAACCACCTGCATCTTCCAGGATGTATACGAAGCCAATGATAGAGCAGCCCCCTTAGCCAAGTTACAACCGTTTCGTTTCGATTCTCTTTTCGTCGATCGCCTCGAGTAGGCCACGCCTCCTGTTCCTTTGTTCTGACCCCGTGACGGAGCGTTGAGATTTGGGGGCTGTACAGGTTGGCAAATACTGCGGGGTTACCATGACGTTCAAAGTAAGATTGTTTCATTCTTATTTCAGTGTGAGTAAGAGACAGAGCTATACAGGTCGTCTAGCGCCATCTCTTACCCACACTGGAGATAAGAATGAAACAGTCTTACTTTAAACGTCATGGTACAGGTGCTGGTCAGAGAAAATTTAATCTGAGTACATCGTGCATCGACACGAAAAGAAGATTTTATTTTTTTTTTGTTAACTACGCATACCTTTATCAATATACTTACTGTGTTATTCCCACGTCATTCAACCCATCCTCCGGTTACTCTACTTGAATGAACTTATCCTATAAATTCAGTATCTACACTCACGCAGTTTTTATCTCTCCGCTACATTTTTTATGGAGTCTTAAACTTGAATTTCTTTGATAAATAATCTTTCATGGCGATTAAAACGTTAAAATAAGCATACAAATCTCGACGAGTGATATGAAAATGTTATTACTTAAACAATATTATGTACAAATCATTCTTGGCAGAAATATTAATAAGTAACTATGCGTAGCGTTCACATTACAAAGACTCCTGCCGTTGTGAGGTCCAAGGTGATTTACGAAGTTAAGCCATTTAAAAAAAAAAAAAAGTTTCAAACAGACAGCACGTCTGGCGCAGTGGTTAAGCGGTTGGCTGCTCCGTTGCGTGTCGCGGGTTCGAACCCCGCACGGGACAAATAAATATTTGTATGGTCTACAAAATAGTCGTTCCGGGTCTGGGTGTCTCGTCGGTGTGTGTGAGTTAACCCGTTGGAACGCAGATCTACGCGGGACACGATGGCTTTTTAATTGTGTCTCTAATTACGGCATACGAAAGGTTAATAATAATATGTTTGTGAACGCACCCACGATAGTGAGTATAATTTCTAGTTGGGCAACGTTACCGTAGGGACCCAGCAGGTTCGAAGCCTACTGGGGCCAAGGGTCTGCTTCTGAAAGGAAGAATTGGCCCTGGTATGAAAGGCAACGAAGGAACAGGAGTGGATTTTTAGTCAGTAAAAGTCTGACACCCTCTCGCTCCGCTCCAAGAGCGGGGGATGTCATTGGATGATTTTCCCAACGAAAAAAAAGTGGGGTTAGTTTTTTTTTTTAAGAAAAAAATTTTAATATCTTATAGAGCATAATATACCTACCCACTAATGGGACATAGACTCCTCTCCATGTTGTGTGATGCAGCGGGCCACAGTCCACCACGATTTTCATAGATATCCGTGACGATTTTCGACTTTTTGACATAGATACCATTTTCCAAATAATGTTTTTCTTCACCCTTTGGAGGGCAGCGATGATACTCTCAGTTTACACTAAGTGAGGAGCTTCGACTGTGTACGAATTTGTACGAATTTATGACCTGTATGAGCTAGTAAATTACGGTTTTTTTTTTTATTCTTGATAGGTTCGCGGTTGACCACTATCTCACCTGATGGAAAGCGACGATGCGGTCGCCGATGGAGCGCGCTTACCTAGAAGTAACCTATTCACTCTTGACTTAGAGATTCCCGGGTTGTAGCCATCAGGAAACACAGATTCCGGCAAGGAATTCCACTCCTTAGCTGTACGCACAATGAATGTGTTCCCAAAACGTTTTGTGCGTATAGGTGGGATGTCCACCACTCCACCATGTACCGGTGGCGCATTGCCGTACGCCTGGTGGTCCGATGATGGAACGGGCTAGGCGGAATTAGGTTATGCAATTCCGACGCACACTCCCCGAAATGCAACCGGTAGAAAACCGACAGGCTAGCAACTCGGCGTCGATGCTCAAGACTTTGAAGCCTCGACTCAACGAGTGCATCATTGCCAATGATCCTCCTGGCTCGCCTCTCAATTGCATCAAGCTGGTATCGGGCAGATCCATCCTAAAGATGAGAGCAGTACTCCATACACGATCGAACTTGCGCTTGATAAAGTTTGAGCAGCTGTTCCGCCGTGAAGTACACGATCACCTCTGTACAAGGTTTTACGATTGGTCGATTATTCAAGGGGAGTATAATTTGCAACTCAAAAAGCAGTTTTCTTAACACTTTTCCATCATCTTCATCACTCATAGACACTGCCCGGGAAAGAAGGAAAAATGGTGTCTCAGACGAATTAATAAAACCACAGCCATCCTTAGAACATGACGAAATGGATCTAAAGGGGAACAATCTGATTCACCAGGCAAACCTGAGGGGAAACCGGGACGAACTTAGTAAGAAATGGTTACAGAAACTGCGTGTATTGTCCGGAGGACTCGGCGTGGCATACGCTGGTCGAGTTTGCCGCATGGCAGCAACCGCGCTGAGCCTTCGTTTCATAAGTCGGACGCGAACACTGGCATAGCTACCAAAAGGCTGGACGGGGCCGTGCCCCGGGGCTCCCAAACTCGGAGGGGGGGGGGGGACCTGAATAGCAAAACTCTTATAGAACTTTCGAAAAATGCTCCCACTTTCGAAATCTAAATAAAATCTGTTTGCAAGACTACTTTAATCATGGCAAATCGATTGAGTCAGTAAAAGTCTGAAACTCTCTCGCGCTCCACCCTGAGAAGAAGAAGAGAAAGACCAAAAGAGGTTATTTGATGATTTCTCATGTAAAAAGGGTCCCTAGTTTTTTTTGCTCCAAGGTCACCTCGCTACGCCACTGGACGCGACCTGTCGCTACTGG
The DNA here is from genome assembly GCA_905147345.3 of Mythimna impura. Taxonomy (NCBI): domain Eukaryota; kingdom Metazoa; phylum Arthropoda; class Insecta; order Lepidoptera; family Noctuidae; genus Mythimna; species Mythimna impura. The sequence goes on from LR990344.1 coordinate 3,704,067, forward strand.
TTGTTGTTCGTTTCATGCAGAGTCCTGGGTTGCGTCGATCTCCTGCGAGTATATTTTAGAAGTAGACTACGGAAAGGGAAGGAGATAAGTACGACAAGTTCTGTCCCACCCTGCACAAGGCGCACTGGACGTCGAAGGAAGACGGATAACGCCACCTATCAGCTCCTCTACAAAGATCTAGGATCGATGGGTTAGGGGACATCCGTAGCCCCATCAAGCAGGACACGGCGGCGTGTTCCACGCACACTTCTCTGAGACGTATAGGGGAGTTAACACCTCAGTACAGGACAAAGTCCGCGAGTGGACCACCAGCACAAGTCCAAGGCAGCGGAAGTCACACCGCACCTGCAGCCTAAAAGCAATCGCGTGTGTAACCGGGGTGGTTCAAAGAGTCTGATAAAACCCTGACACATGCATGTGGAGCTGGAAATTCACTTCAAAATAAAAAGTTATCAGTTCGCCTAGGTTTTAACTGTTCATTATTCATAATAAGTATCTTCATTATGAACAGGGGCGCCGGCTTTTAGAAAACCTCATGGGTACTCATTGCTCATTTGATGACTCGAAAAAGTGGCGAAGTGTGAGAAGAGAAATGCACAGTGATCGACCGACAAATAAATAAATGTCCTACTTACAAACTGCGAAATAACGAAGGTACCACAAACACCCAGACCCAACACAAATATCTGTTTCATCAATAAACATTTGTGTTGGTGCGGGAATCGAACCCGCGACCCTTGCGTCTCAACCGGCGCGCGGCGCTAATAAACCACTGCGTAGACGGGTCGTCGGGTAATGAAAAAACGCACATCCCTAAAAGGCGATTACTGATCTGTTTCTTTATTTGTATTCTCAGGGGTGCTCGGCACCCACTGTTAATTTCTCATGGGTGCTCGAGCCCCCGAGCACCCACAGAGTCGGCGCCCCTGATAATGAAGATCATTTACCTAAAGAGGTCCCTAAAACTATTAAGCTGCTGGAAAGAGATAGATGAAAGGTAAGTCAGACCAAGCAAATCCACATGGCGATAGCACAGATCATGACGACAGAGGGGAATGTGATTCACCTGACGAACCCCCTAAGGGGAATCCGATACGCACTAAGTACGAGACGTACCAAAGCCAACGTCATGACTAAAGAGTAATTTAATTCATTTGATGGTTGAATATTCATTACGTATTTAATGAGTCAGGTCAGTAATTCAGTTTTAGGGAAGATATTATGCATAGCGACAAGGATTATGATGACGTAGGTACCTAGTCGTAGTAGGAAATTCAATGCAAATCAAATGGGCTATGTTCTTTTCTATATAAGGTGTCGTCGTGATTATGACACTTACCTACCTACCAGCTACCTAATACTTGATGATCTTCACCTTCAGTTAAAGACGATGTTTGTTTGAGAGGTTTTATCTTTAGGATGGTCCCTTTTTATAGGATTCATTAAATGTTCTTTTTAGGTATTATCATTTAAATACTAATGTTCTTCTATCTATCTATTGTGGTCTGTTTTCCGCACTTAGTCCTTGGCGGACCATTGTGCGTGAGCCATGGCGGCCTTCACTCCAACCAGCCCACCTCACTCCAGAAACAGATCAGTCTTTTCAGTTTGCTCAGGGCATCTACGAGTGAATTCGGTGCTCCCAAGGTTCGTGTTCTTATTTCGTTGACGGCTGTGCACTCGAGGAGCACGTGCTCGACAGTTTCCTCTGACTCCATACATCCTCTGCATAGAGGACTATCCGTGATATTCATTACGAAGAAGTGTTTGTTCAGTGAACAGTGTCCGGTGATGGTCCCTGCCACCAGACGCAGGCTACCTCTGTCGAAACGCAAAAGGTTACTGGTTAGGGTTTTATTCAAGTATGGCATGGCTTCTTTAGCCTGCCTGCAAACCGGTGCCAGGGACCACCACCTTTCCGCTTGTGCATTAGTGTGCTCACGTAGCCAAACACGCAGCTGACCACAGGGTATTGGCACGATGGGTTCGGGTCCGAAGACCACCGTGTCAGACCCCCGCCTTGCCAGCTCATCAGCTGCGTCGTTGCCCAGTGAGCCGCTGTGTCCTTTTATCCATTGCAGTGTCACGGTGTTATTGTTTGGCACTGTAACGCGTTCCAGTGCAAAGTGGCATTCTTGTATGAGTTTCGAGGTTGTTGTGGTTTTCCCCAGTGATTGTAGTACTGAGGCACTGTCGGAGATTATGCGGATGTGAGTGTCCATAACTCCCCTGGCTTCTATGGCGTGGGCCGCTAGAATGATGCCAACACATTCTGCCTGATAGACAGAGTTGAGTGTTCCTAGCGGTTTGGATATCTTTATATTAAGGTCGTTGGAGAAGACTCCGACTCCTGTTCCGGTATTCGTTTTTGATCCGTCAGTGTATATTCTCAGTTCCTTTGGGCCCGAGTAGTCGTACGATTCTTCTGTGAGTTGGATGCTGTAGTGTTATTTGAAGTGCAGTGCCTTAGGGGCTTTATCGTTGGGGGCCGTCATCATGGGCTCTCGTTTAACAGCGTATTCCATAATACGTGTATGTTTGATTCGAGAGTCTGTTCTCAGTGTACCCGATAAGTTAAGTCTGAAAACAGCCAGGGCTGCCTCCTCCCGTCCCTAAAACTGTTGAGCTGCTGGAAAGAGATGGATGAAAGGTAAGTCAGACCAAGCAAATCTACATGGCCATAGCACAGATCATGACGACAGAGGGGAATGTGATTCACCTGACGAACCCCCTAAGGGGAATCCGATACGCACTAAGTACGAGACGTACCAAAGCAATGTCATGACTAAAGAGTAATTTCATTCATTTGATGGTTGAATATTCATTACGTATTTAATGAGTCAGGTTAGTAATTCAGTTTTAGGGAAGATGTGCGTAGCAACAAGGATTATGATGACAGTACGTCATTAGGTATAATCCTTGTTGCTATGCTATGCTATGCGTAGTAGGAAATTCAATACAAATCAAAGGGGCTATGTTCTTTTCTATAAAAGGTGTCGTTGTAATTATGACACTTACCTACCTAAAGTCTGTTTTTTAATTAGAGATAATGATTTGACAATTCGAATGTTGCATGTTTTTTCCATTTCATAAATAGTGAGGTACCGCAACCGATATTGAACAAAAAAACCGAAAATATTCGTAAAAATAGTTTCATTTTAAAATGCAACTAATTATGGTAAGTTTTTGTAATTTCTGAAGGTAATTTGAAAGATGCAAATGTCTAACTCATAAAATATAATTTAAGCCTAAGAATTAAAGACTAGCAAAAGCTGCGTCATTTTATTTTTTCGTCTCGATTTGTTATCACCAAACCCAGACAAAAATATAGAATTACTCAGTGATATTTTTGCTGACATTTTATTACAACTTTAATAATAGGTAATGATAGGACTTCGGTTTGAAAACTAATAATAGTTAAAATTAAACAATCATAAGTCCTCTTTTTGTACTATTTTTGCATGGATCTCTTATAAAATTGTAGCGATAAACGAATCAAGTGTCCGTTTCTTGTAATGCAGTCATGTGAATTCACAGCTTGACGACCAATGGGCACGCCATAATCATGACGGTCAGTCCCTTTCTTTGAGGAGTGGCTGGAGAGGCGTCACGGTGTCCTCATCTTCCGCATGAAGCAAGTCCTCACCGGACATGGTCAGGTTCTAGTACAGGCCAAGGTCCAGAGCGAGGAGGAATGGAAGGGGGTCGCCTCCTTCTGCGAAACAGTAATGCTAGCGAAGGAGGAGGCTGCACGAGTGAGGGAACGAACATCTTTTCGCTCCAGTCGCCGAGACCCCAATCCCGACTACCACAATGTCAATACCAACGTCGAGCAATGGGTAGCTTGCCGTCCAGCAGTCCGGTAATTGCCGGGACTGAGCCCCATTCGTCGACAGCGCTTAGTGATCCACTCGCTCTTCAAAGAGATGTCAGCAAACCGGAGGAGCTCAGTAGAGCCGATCTGGTTTTAGGCAGTAAAAGTCTGACACGCCCTCCTGCCCCGCTCATACCGGGAGAAGTCATTGGATGAATTCCCATCTTGAAAAAATATTGACGACCAATGATGATAACTTTTTTAATTCTAAAGCATAAACTGAGACTGTCTCGTTCCGCTCTTGTAAACCGGATATAAAATTGTGTTGTGACTGGAGCTCCCTGGTAAAAGAAAGTAGCTAAGAATTCATGATTTTCAACCGGTTTTCAACCGCGCCCGCCACGGTGGAGCTAGTTTATCTCTAAACTCACGAGACCAGAGTTTTGTGTGGTTATACAGCTGTCGCAGTTGGGGTTATCGCTTGAAAACTTGGCAGATGACAATCGCAAGACGGGCGGTTCATTATCAATTGAGCTCCAGACCACCGTGGACATACACCAGAAACGAGCTGTTGCGTTATACTTAATTCACAGAAAAATTAAAAAAAGAAGGCCTATAAAGTTCTGGGTGCATCAATCGATTTTTGGATTTCGCATCGGATTTTTCTACCCCCTGAAGGCCACTACGGGTGTTAACCGACCGCAGAGAATGCGGGCGCAACCTGCCGAGTCTGCGGGTGACCGTGGCCCACACCATTCTACTAGTTGCCCGCCGGTGCAGCGGGGAGCGGGATACACATATCTCTAGCATTCTACAGAAGCTGCGGGCCCGCAACCGCAGCGGATGCGGGTAAAAACGGTTTTGTGAGTTCTCAGTATAAGTAAAAGTCCGAGTGTAAAAAAATCTGGTAATATTTTTGAATATTTCTAATTATTTCAATCTTCAATTCATATTAGACTTTGCTATTAACAAACATTATCGTATTTTGGGCCTACTTTTCTTAGAGGTTGTATTATTAAAAGAACCAGTATAAAAAAATCGAATTTGGAGACATCACTTGTATCAAAAAGCAGGCAACATATTTCTGGAGTTTGACATTTGGACTTGTCAAATCGTTATCTGGGATTAAAAAACGCACTTTACCTAATACTTGATGATCTTCGCCTTCAGTTAAAGACGATGTTTGTTTGAGAGGTTTTATCTTGGATATCTTTTATCTAGGATGGTCCCTTTTTATAGGATTCATTAAATGTTCTTTTTGGTTTATCATTAAAACACTAGTGTTCTTTTTGGTTTTTTATTAAAATACTAGTGTTCTTTTTGGTATTTTATTAAAATACTAGTGTTCTTTTTGGTTTTTTATTAAAATACTAGTGTTCTTTTTTCGTTCTATATAAGAATTGAGTTTACTTGATTCCGATTCCTAAAAATTCCTTTACATTTAAAAAAAAGTACCTATGATGAGTTCTTAAATCGAATGTTCCTTATTCACTAATTGACAGTTCATACCCTCATTATCTACAGTACCTACTTTCCCTCCAACGCCCATTGCAATTTAACTTTGCGTTATGTTAAGTGAGTCATTTAACGATTCATTAAAAATTTGTGAATAAATTCAAACAATTCCCTGGCGCCAATATGACGTGACGGGACGTTTTATTCGCGTAACAGGAAAGTCTACGCAGTCATAGCGACAGACTTTTCTTTACTATGGCGTCGCATAGGTACCTATATCAGGAATATTACGGAGTTCCGTAACACTGAAACTATCGGATACCCGAAAAAGAAATATCCGTAATCGAAACCGATGAAAAAGTAATAATAATAATAGCTTAAAAACTATAATAATAATATTCTACAACTATCACACAGCGCCATCTAGTCCCAAACTAAGCAGAGCTTTTGCTAGACAACTGATAAACAATACTTATATATTTCTAAATACATACATACATTTTATAGATAAATTACACGCAGACACAGAACAAATGATCGTGCTCATCACACAAACATTTGTACTGGGTGGGAATCGAACCCACAACCTTTGGCTTAGTGCAGCCACTAATCAATGGACCAACAGGCCAGTCAGTTTTGGATAAGGGCGGAGTCTAAATGACCGGTTACAAGCTTACAACACGTTTCAGGTATCATACGACATTAGAGAGGTAAATTCATCAGTACTAGTGTAGGGGAACAGTTCACAGGGACAAGGTTACGTTACGTCGTATTACATACGTAACAGGAAAGTCAACGCAATCAGTGGGCCGAGTTCTTTCCTTACCGATACGTCATGAATGACTCAAACAAAAGGTTTTAGAAGTAAATGACTTAAGAGCATGAAGGTTTGAGATTAAGAGGGTCCTTTTCCACTCGCTTATCGTCAACATCGAGCATGGTTTAAAAGCTTGTCGCTTCATCTAATGCTATCCAACGTGATTTTTGATGAAGAGGCAATGAAAAAAGAGATAACGCCTGAAAACTCTGTTGGCATTCGGTAATTCCGTGATTTACCTACTCGAATATTTCACAAAACTTGGTCCAGTAAATACGTGTTTTTTTAAACCCTTAAAAGTTTTTTAGAAAAATTGTGGTTATTCAGAATCTTGATTAAATGTACAAGGCTTCTATTGATGTACTTTTTTATATTTTTAATATATGAGTACATTATGGAGGGCCAAAGTTCATGTAAAATAGCAGATTTACAGAGGTCTTTACGAGATTAGTTTTTTTCTATAGAAGCCTAGATAATATCCACAAGATGTGTAATAACATCATAATGAAAATGTACCTCGAAAAGGACGCTCTAGATAGCCGTGGGAGGGATGCTAGTTGCTAGGGACCTACCAAAAAAAATCAGAATCGTTTATTCTAAACATAGGTGATAATTATATACAAGATCTTAAAAATTAGGTAGCCCGTTATGTTTTGCCAATTGACATAATTTGCTAAAAAGAGTGGTAAATAAAATAGCTCAGGATCAAGGTGTGCTGCTCCGGATAGAAAAAGGGGCAGACAAGTGATAGAAACGGTTCACTCATTTTACGTTGAATCGTCAATCGCAGTGATAATTGTATTTTTACCCGACTACGGAGGGTTATGATTTTGACAGGCTATGTATGTATGTGAGTATGTTCATCTGTTCCCTCATAGCTCCTAATCTACTTATCGGAACTCGACGTATGAGGTATCGTTAGAACCGTTTTAATTGTCCGCTAAACATAGGCTACATGACGTGTCACAAAAATCGATATGGCGCCCTCTAGCGGACAAAAAGTAATGCGTTAAAAATAATAATGGAGATAAATACGCCGTATTTGGTATCATTTGAAAGGGCTTCACTTGTACTTTTCCAAAATATTTATCAAATTTAAAGTGACGCCCTCTAGCGGACAAAAAGTCATGTTTAAAAAAAATTATAAATACACCGTGTTTCATATCATTTGAAAGGGCTTCACTGATACTTATAAAAAAATATCATCAAAATTCAATGTGGCGCCCTCTAGTGGACAAAAAATATTGTGTTAAAAAAAATAAGATAAATACGACGTCGTGTTGGTATCCTTTGAAAGGACTTCACTTGTTCATACCAAAATAAATAGTATAGAAGCACAGTGATTTAAAACCAAAATCTTTCAAATAAAAAAAAGTAAAAAAACTAAAACCCGACTACGACAAAAAAAGACGCTGAAAAAGTATGAAACAAGATTTTCAAGATGCTGAAATAAACAAAGTAACTGGAAAAACAAGAATAGAACAAAAAGAAAAGCCGTAGTCACACGTTATAGGTAGGTAATAATCGAAACACTTTAATAGCGTGTGACTACGGCTTTTCTTTTTGTTCTATTCTTGTTTTTCCAGTTACTTTGTTTATTTCAGCATCTTGAAAATCTTGTTTCATACTTTTTCAGCGTCTTTTTTTGTCGTAGTCGGGTTTTAGTTTTTTTACTTTTTTTTCATAGGTAAATTACATAACCCATCCCAGATGATGAACTGAGAGTTCAAGAGGCAGTCCGGGAATCCTATATAAGAAATCATGAAACACATGAAGTGTGCTTATAAAAACTTTAACCAAACTTTATTCATAAATACAATACACTACAATATACTTTATTCGATTCATATTGAGATTGTAATATACCTACGAGTTATTGTTCAAACTGTACATAAGCTAAGTGATAATAATTAATAATATTGCTGAGGAAAACTCAATACAGTTATTCTCTCATATTATATATTATATGCCTATTATAAGCAGTTGACGGTATTAGTACTTAGGTACTTGAGAATTGGCTATTGTGACGACATCGACACAATTAATTGATAAACGTCATTTCAGGTTATTGCCCTATATGGCTATTACAGTATTTGGATACCTTTTTCCCGGTCGCATGATTTAGTTAGCTGCATTGTTCAGATTTTTGTATAACATAATCAACCTTATAATATTCCCACTGATGGGACTCGGGCCCCTTCTTTAAAAAGTATGGGCCGTAATCCACCACGCGGGCCCAGTGCGGATTGATGGATGTCACATGTCTTCGAATTTTTGGTTCTAGAACATGCCGGTTTCCTCACGATGTTTTCCTTCACCGTTTTAAGAGGTGTGGTGATGAAATAAATTACACAATGTCTTACTAAGTTTTACGCGCGTTACCACTAGGCTACACAGTGAGCAGGAGGCCACCACTGCTCGCTAAAGTGCCGCACGACCAAAAGCCGTTCCCAAGGATGGCCCCACCATAATTCATCAGACATCAGCAAAGCATAATGCACTCGTCGAGTCAAAACTCCAAAGTCTTGAGCATCGACGCCGGTTGGAAACTATCGATTACATTCTGGGGAGTGTGCGTCGGAATCGTCAATTGAATTCCGCCAGCCTTTCGTCGTTCTATCAAAGCATCGCCGCACGTCTTAAGATCTAGACGTGCGGGGATGCGCCACTGGTAGTTACATGGTGAACATCCTACTCATACGCACAAAACGTTTTGGGAACACTTTTATCTTCCACATGTATAGTGTTCCCAAAACGTTTAAACGCTAAGCAGTGAGAATTCCCTGCCGGAAACTGTTCCCTAATAGTTTCTCCCTAGGAGTTTTTAAATCATGAGTGCATAGGTTTCATCTCGGCTAGCGAACTCCATCGTCGACCATATCGTCGCTTCGTATCAGGTAAGATAGTGGTCAAACGCCAGACTATCAATAATAATAAAAAAAACAGTTTAGTATACTACTTAGTCGGCTAAAAGCAATTGATTTGATAAATTTCATAAAGTTGCACGCTCTACACCTCAGCCCAGTTGCAACCCAGCCTAGACCTCGTAGCTCGTAGACCCGTATTGTCCCAGTAGCGCCGTCGCGCCGTAGCATCCCCGTAGACCCTTACTGTCCCAGTAGCGCCGTAGCATCCTCGTAGACCTGTATCATCCCAGTTATAGCGCCGTAGCATCCCCTTAGACCCGTATCGTCCCAGTAGCGCCGTAGCATCCTCGTAGACCTGTATCATCCCAGTTATAGCGCCGTAGCATCCCTATAGGCGTATCGTCCCAGTAGCGCCGTAGCATCCCTTTCGACCCGTATTGGCCCAACAGCGCCGTAGCATCACTGTAGACGTATTATTATAATTATATAACTTTATTGCATACCTTAACATAATACAGGACAAACATTACATGAACATTGTATTGTCTCAGTTGCACCGTAACATCCCCGTAGACCCGTATAGTCCCGGTAGCGTCGTAGCAGCCACGCAGACCCGTATAGTCCCGATTGCGTCATAGCATCCCCGTAGACCCGTATAGTCCCAGTAGTGCCGTGGCATCCTTATAGTCAATCTAGAGCCCAGCTAAAGTAGCCGTAGCATCTCTGTAGACGTATTGTCTCAGTTGCACCGTAACATCCCCGTAGACCCGTATAGTCCCGGTAGCGTCGTAGCCGCCCAGCCCCGCAGACCCGTATAGTTTCGGTAGCATCGTAGCATCCCCGTAAACCCGTATAGTCCCAGTAGTGCCGTGGTATCGTTATAGTCAATCTAGAGCCCAGCTAAAGTAGCCGTAGCATCCCTGTAGACGTATTGTCTCAGTTGCACCGTAACATCCCCGTAGACCCGTATAGTCCCAGTAGTGCCGTGGCATCCTTATAGTCAATCTAGAGCCCAGTGTATAATGTCGTAGCTTCGAGCTTATTTGACGTGTTTTTTATTTTACGCTGTACTTTAATATTCACGTGGATCCTTACTGTATACAATTTAGAGACGAGATGTTCATAATGATGAGCGTTTTCATTTATTGTCGTATCGTCAGTGGCGAAACAAGCCAGCGCAGGGCCTGTAGCAAATTCGATTTCAATAAGGTATATTAGGGTACTAATCGAACTACATATTTCGTGTGTATATGTAAATTACAATGGACACAACGTGTAAAGGACGGATTTACGCAGAAAATCTATAGATTTTATTATACTATAGATTTTATTTTTTAATCAACACATAAAAAAAAATGTTCAGAAAAATTCACCCCACCAGTTGTCGCCACTTAGGGCCTATGCACACCACGTTTTTTAAACGCGCCGTTTGATGCGCGTTTGTAGCGATACAGACGCGATAAGCACGCGAGTCAGACGCAACCTGTAGACCTTTAATAAGATAAAAGCGCGCCGTCGACGCACGTTTCTAAAACGCGCATCAACAGCGCGTTTAAGAAACGTGGTGTGCACAAGCCCTTAGCCGTCAGGTCTTTTCCTTTAAAAACGTATACATGACTTTGATGTCCAACGTTTGACGTTGACGTTGATGTCTAACTAATGTCATTAATATAAGGGTTTTGACAGATGCCTGGACCCGACGCCTCAGTGCTGCCACCTGGTGAACGTCATTTTAGAACACTCTTATTATCCGAGTTCTTATTATGTTTTTATTAGGAAGGTACTGCGTACTATGACCGCAATACAAATCCATAAATAAAAGTTGTCCATCACTTCTCAGGTTTTCAGATAAACAAAGCGCCTGAAAAAATCACGTGTACATGTTGTACTACTAGGACACGCCTTGCTGATCCCCTTTATGACAGTCGTCGATGCAATATCATGTCACATTTCGCAACCAAAGCATTAATATTCTAGTAACTAAGTAACATAAGTTAGCAGTATGATTTGTACTTTATAATTGATTATTAATAAAATGGACTTTATCCTATGGACTTATGGAATGGTTGTTTCCATCTGCCACCTATCGTCATGCCTACATGGCGACCCTGCCAGATTTTAAGCCTGCCAAAATTTAAGAACGAAAATGGAAGAATTAACAAAAAGAAAAAGTAACAAACCAGCACGTAAAAAATAGTTATGAATATAATTTACTGATCATTTTATTAGGTACTCGGAGCACTTTATTAACCACACCACAAAATGTCAGAAGAGCGCAGAAAATTCTTAACAACGAACAGTTGTTTCCATCTGCCACCTATCGTCATGCCTACATTTCAGTACCAATGAAATTTTCAACACACTTGCTATATAATAGCGCCTATACCTAAACTGTGACATTTTGATTACCTACTTACTACTTACTTGCATATTTCAAGTAATTTCGTGTTTAAATAAACAATTTTAACTTGTACTGAATTTACATAGCTTTCCACACTTTTCTAAGTAATTATTAATAAAATAAATAAATAACATGTTTATTAAATAAATCGTTCATTCAAACAAATTTTTTTTTCCTCATTGATAAGCAACCTCTTTTTATTTTTAATAATAATAATATAATAATAAGACTTGTAGTGGAGATCAAAATATAGAGATGGATGTGTGGTGTGACGAGAATAGATAAAGTGAGAAATGAGTATATTAGAGGAAATTTGAAAGTGGCGCCAGTGACTGAAAAGTTGAAGAGGAATCGTTTGTCTTGGTATGGTCATGTGAAGAGGAGGGATGAAACGCATGTTACTAAAAGAATTATGAGCATACATGGAGATGGATGGAGAGGGAGAGGGAGGCCAAAGAAAAGATGGATGGATTGTGTGAAGAGTGATATGAAAGAAAAGGAAGTTAGTGATAGCATGACGAGTGACAGGGCAGAATGGAAGAAAATGTGTTGCGCCGACCCCAAATAACACGGGAAAGGGCAGGAAGATGATAAATAATAATATAATAATAATAAAATTTATTTCAGATTTACTTCCAAATATTTGTTGGTAACAATGTCCTTTGCCTAGTGTTAGTAAAAGCATAATAAATTAATTATAATAATGTCAGGCGCTTGTTTTCGCGTGTAGGCCTATCAAGTTATCAGTACAAACAGAGTTTCATCGGCCGGCGCACGCGTCTCAGCGTATTTACCACTCGCGCTACAGAACCGCGGCAGCCCCATCAGCACCCTGAACGCGTTATTATATTGCACAGGCAAGCAGTCTAGCTAGTCTATGGCTGCATAAGAAAACATATTTGAAAATGTTACGGAGCCGAGTGTTGCAGTGACAAAATTCCACGTGTATCAAACGACGTTTTTCAATACATTTACGAAGAAAAAAATAAACGGGGGCTGACCAGCCAGCGATTAGTGGGGGTTGCGCGTTGTCCAGTTTGATGCGATAAATGTAATAACTTGTGGCGGGAGCGAGCTGGCGCACTTTTCCACACTAGTGCGAAAAACAGTAAATTGCGTGCCTAGAAGCAGTTGGGGTAGGAGAGGGTTTGAGTAAGAGTAATGACATCAAATAAAACAGTAATGAAAAATAATTTAATAAATACACCAACGAAACGTTGAAGCGTCAGTAGTCCGTCAATTAAAATTACATATATCTGCTTACGGATGGACCAAACAATCCTCATAACTTGGACCACACTAAATCCCAATAAAAATTCATTGCCCGTCGAATAGAATCGGCGTCTGTTACACCGGACAGGCGGAGTCTAGCCGCCTATAAATCATGCTGACTACTAAACTTAATTGTTAATAGCACCCATTGACACGACGCGAATACTAATTTAAATGTGTTCGGTGTAAACGCAGCCAATATGGCGCATGGCGCGAAGATTCCTGTGTATCTGGGGGCGGAGTTTATACTGTGGTTTGGTTATTATAAACTTTTTTTTTATGATGGATGGGTGGATTGCAATGATATCCTACTAATATTATAAACGCGAAAGTTTGTATGTATGGATGTTTGTTATTGTTTCACTCAAAAACTACTGAATTGATTTCGATGAAACTTAATACACGGGTAGACTATGTCCTGAAATAGCAAATAGGATACTTTTTATTCCGGGAATATTTTTTATTTTATTAGGGACAAAAAGTAGTTACAAAAAAATCCTTAAAACTAGATACCTACACAAACATTCTAATAGACGGCGTTGTGTGATAGTTGTGGAGTATTATATTATTATTATTGAAATATTTGCAAATGTCTTTGAGGATCTCTGAAAGTACCTACTGATTTGAGTGCAAAAATTCTTTCATTGATACTGCAACTATACAGTGTAAATTTCTATCGGTGAAAAAAATTGTCTGTGTGTTCCTATTCAGTAGCCACTTCATATTCGAGTTCTTGATATAAAATGGTTCATAAAAGTTAGGCCAGATGAGCAAAATCGCTAGAAAAAGATAGTTTCCAACTTTCCGGGGCGTAACCGTGCCGATAACCGACCATCTTAATCTTCTTGGTGTTTCGCAGACGTCAACACACAACTTTGGGCCATACATCGAAGCAAAGGCTCAACTGGCAGCAAAAAAGCTGGGAATCCTCGCGAAGGTCAGACAGTACTTCACGCCGGAACAGATGCGCAAACTTTATCAAGCGCAAGTTCGATCGTGTATGGAGTACTGCTCTCACCTTGGGAACAGATCTGCCCGATACCAGCTTGACGCACTTGAAGCAATTTAGAGGCGAGCCAGGAGGATCATTGGCAATGATGCACTCGATGAGTCGAGTCGATGCCGAGTTGCTAGCCTGTCGGTTTTCTACCGGTTGCATTTCGGGGAGTGTGCGTCGGAATAGCATAACCTAATTCCGCCTAGCCCGTTCCATCATCGGACCACCAGGCTTACGGCGATGCGCCACCGGTACATGGTGGACATCCCACCTATCGCACAAAACGTTTTGGGAACACATTCATTGTGCGTACAGCTAAGGAGTGGAATTCCTTGCCGGAATCTGTGTTTCCTGATGGCTACAACCCGGGAATCTTTAAGTCAGGAGTGAATAGGTTACTTCTAGGTAAGCGCGCTCCATCGTCGACCGCATCTTCGCTTTCCATCAGGTGAGATAGCAGTCAAACGCGAACCTATCAAGAAAAAAAAAAGTCTTAATTATAATAAGTATATATATGTAGTACATACATGCCATGGTAATCTATTACATTAGCCATCGAAATAGTGTCATCAATCAATGAAAATCAAGTAATTTAAATTCTAAAACTAGCTTAATGGGCCCATTAAACATAGTTTAATTAATCAGCATACTACAATTGAGTGGGAATAATGGCTAATTATCTTCTTTAAGAAATTAAATCATCATTATCACCATCAGTTGACCCCGACACTAGCTCATCCTTCCTAAAACAAGTGCACATAAGAAGCAAAATTAATCATGCTGTCATATCGCCATAAAAATAGTATGAGCCTATCAGGAAATGGATCACATTAGATACAGTCTAAAGTCTGTAAGTGTGTGTATGTTTGTAATTTTATTGACATTACATTTCTTAATTTTATTGACATTATATTTTTTTTTACATTTTTTTTATTTAAGACTAGCTTCTCCCAGCGGCCTTGCCCGCTTGAAAATAGGTTTTTCTATACAAACTTTGGACCCCCGTTTCATCCCCTTAGAGAGTGAATTTTGGAAAATCCTCTCTTAGTGCTCGCCTACGTCATAAAAAGAAGCCTTGTGCAGAATTTCATGCTCCTAGTCCCAGTAGTTTCGGCTGTGCATTGATATGTTAGTCAGTCAGTTTCTCCTTTTATATATATATAAAGTGTAAAAAAATTAACTTTAAGAATTTCGAGGGGACATTGTACTCCTCATTATGAACAACTTTTACTATGGGACCAAACCTGAAATAGCGAAAAAAAAATCAGCTGCTCCATACGTTTTGACGAGTTATGCGAACATAAACGTAGGCAACAGCTGATTTTTTTTTCACGATTTCAGTTTTGGTTCCATAGTAAAAGTTGTTCATAATGAGGAGTACAATGTCCCCTCGAAATTTTTAAAGTTAATTTTTTTACACCATAAATAGATATTAATGTGAAGATGACCAATGCTGGAATTTGATTTTATTTATTTACCTCTCAGCTTACGACACCAACATGTTTCTTTTAAAAAGATTTTAAATTTTTAGTATAGTGTTTTTTTTAGTATAATGGCTCTGACTGCTATGCCGGAGGTCGTGGGTTCCATTCACATCCAAGACGAATGTTTATGATGCAGAGTACGATCATTATTTGTTCTGGGTGTAATTATTATCTATAACATGTGTGTATTTAGACATTTTAAGTATACTTAACATTATTTTCAAGTACTTATAGCACAATCTAAACGCTGTATACCTACGTTTAAAAAAATGGTGAAGGAGCATTACCTTTCACTTTGATTTTTTCTTCTCCTGGCTCAATTATATATTTAATATTTATTAATATATTTTTTTATTTTTGTCTAATATTGTATGTATGTATTTGTGTTATTCTGTCTTATTAGTATTTTTCTGATGTTGTACACTGACAGTCCTAAATCCATCTCCTCTCTTTCTGTCCATCCAAAGGTTGTCTGTAAGAAATTGCCCTGTGCGATAAGACCGCCCATTGTACACTTATTTTTAATTATGTTTGTCCTTATTTTTGTTTATGTGGTGTACAATAAAGAATATAATAAATAAATCTCTGATTAGTTTGGGATAGACACAGGTACCTTATATCAGATAAGTATACGGCTCGGGCAGTAATCACCGAGAAGGTCGATTGCATCGAAGTCTGGGCGGCGGTTACTTCCCGTTGTCATATTATGCCAGAGATCTTTTTTTTTAAACGTTGGTCCACACCAGGATGCTTTCACAGACCCAGAACCACTTTCTGTAGCCCATACAAATATTTTTCCGTGTGGGAGTCAATCCCGCGATACGCAGCATGCCAGCCTTATTCTGATATAATCCTGCCTGATAATGATGAAAAACCACTAATTCGGCCACATCTGGTGAAGGGCTTCCTGCGTAATGTCGTAAGCTATTTTTATAGCTTACGACAATATACCTACAACTTATTTGATTATCTCATCTTGTGAACGAGTCCCAGACATACTATGTACCTATATCAATGGAACAAAATAACCATTCAATAAGTGTATCAAATTACCAAGGTCTCGGCCAGTTCAGTAAGTCTCTATATTATGATTTCAATCTGATAAAAAACATGACCTACCTATATTGCAACAAGATTGCGAAAAACGTAGACACTTATAGTAACTATCAAGTTACTTTAGTCTACAATAGGGCCATTTTTTGCTGTACCAGTTATAACTTGTTCCAGGGGCGCCGACTCCGTGGATGCTCGGGGGCTCGAGCACCAAAAAAGAAAAGAGAGAAATAAACAGTGGGTGCCGAGTACCCCTGAGAATTATAGACATCAAGAAACAGATCAGTAATCGCCTTTTAGGGATGGGCGTTTTTTCATTACCCGACGACCCGTTTAGCGCAGTGATTTAGAGCGCCGGTTGAGACGCAAGAGTCGCGGGTTCGATTCCCGCACCAACACCAATGTTTGTTGGTGAAACAGTTTCTCTTCTCACACTTCGCCACTTTTTCGAGACATCAAATGAGCATGAGCACCCATGAGGTTTTCTAAATGCTGGCGCCCCTGGCTTAATTGTTCAAATTGAGGTTTTGGAGAGTGTGCGCGGGAAATGCATGACTTGATTCTACCATCGCATTGGACAACCCGACGAACGGCGAGTATACACCCTTACGTTGTTGAAACCTCTACGGTCCGGACCAACCGTTTCGCCTCGTCGTTTATACTGCGTACATCGAGGGACTGGAACAACTTGCTTGCTGCGGTCTTTCCCTCCGATTATAATTTAGGTGTCTTCAAGACTAGAGTACCAAAACTAGTGCGCCTCACCATCAACGATTGCATCACTACTTACCATCGGGTGGGATCTCAGTCAAGCACTAGTTTATAACAATAAAAAAGAGGTACACGGTTTTTTAATTGCCTTCCAAAAAAGGAGGAGGTCCTCAAGTCTACTGAAAGTTTTTTTCTTGTTCAGCAATAAAATTGTTAACTGATTTTGATGATTCTTTTTTTTTTGTCTGGAAAAGTATTGTCCCCATGTGATCCTATTTAAATTTGGTAAAGATTTGATGAAGAACTTCGGACATAGACCATGGAACATTTCAATAAATGATAGTACCTAAATCTTCTGGGATTGCTGCCATCGCATGTCTGTTTATTGTTAAACCATTTCATAACTTAACATCACGCTGCTGGTGTACTTTTGAGGGTTTTTTTTTTAGTGTGGAAATCATCTAATGACTTCTCGCGCTCTGGGCGGAGCGGGAGAGCGTGTCAGACTTTTGAGGGGTACCTATCGCAGATGTTTACCTACCATGGGTTGTCCGAAAGGGAGCCTCGGGGTTCTGGATCGCAAAGCAAAGAAAAAAGGAACATATGAGTAGGTTTTATTGAGTAAAAGTCTGACAAGTCCTCTCGATCCGCCCTAGAGTGGTAAAATATAATAAAAAATACTAAGTGTAAATGTATTTTTTTTAAACTTTTTCATTAAAAGTGTTCAAACTTTGAAATTAAGTAAGTAAAAGTAAGCTTTATTGAAGTGTAGTATTGTTTTTTAGGGTTCCGTACCTCAAAAAAAAAAAAACAGATCCCTTATAGGATCACTTTGTTGTCCGTCTGTCTGTCTGTCTGTGTGTCTGTCAAGCTCACCCTTTATCTCGGGAACGCGTGAAGGTATCGACTTGAAATTAAAAACATTATATACTTACTCAAGTCAGCGGTTCCTTGAAGCTGAGAAAAAATCAAACTTCTAAGTTAACGAAAAAAAAGATACGGCCTTTTATGTCGCAAAAAACGTACATACTGACACTCTCAAGGGAATCAAAATTCATAGGGTACTTCCCGTTGACCCAGAATCCTGTTTGGCATAAAGCAAGGTCTAGCACAGATATAGGAATAAATCTGAAATCAGTAAATTTGTAGATACGTCATAAAAAAAAAAACTTTTTGCTATTCGGGAAAATCTTCGTAACTCAATTCGGGAATTGAACTGTTTTTATAGGTAAGTTTGTACGGTACCCTCAGTGCGCGAGTCCGACTCGCACTTGTCCGTTTTTTTATTATGAATAGGTTCGCGTTTAACCACTATCTCACCTGATGATAAGCGATGATGTGGCCGACGATGGAGCACGCTTGCCTAGAAGTAACCTATTCACTCTTGACTTAAAGACCCCTAGGTTGTAGCTATCAGGAAACACAGACTCCAGCAGGGAATTCCACTCCTTAGCTGTACCTACACTCAATAAATGTGTTCCCAAAACGCTTGTACGGTGGCCACCATGTACCAGTGGCGCAACGCCCCGCACGTCTGGTGGTCCGGTAATGGAACGGACTTTGGCGGCATTAAATTGTGCAATCCTAAAGCACACTCCCCGAAAATTTAAACACTAGAAACCGTCAGGCTAGCAACTAGCAACTCAGCGTCGAATCCAAACCAGTAAACTTAAACACAAAAGATTACTTTATAAGGTCACACTACTGACCGGAATAACTTCGATAAGACATCTAAACGCGCAGACATCTTTATAATGCCTTAGAATAATCTATTACCTGCATTGAGTAATAAAGTAACTTAAATACTAGAAGACAAATTGAGTATGGTTTGCACGTAGCGGCGCTAGACAATTTTCGAATTAAGTGTTCGCGTAACGCATCCTAAAACATTTTTTTATTAAGGCCAATACATGATAGCGATCTCTGAATCGATACCATACCTGTTGGCGCCATCATTTATCTTATAATAGACTCTATTGCATTGTAGAATGCAATTTAATAGCGTGTTTAAGAGATGGCTAGCGATAAGGATGGGCCACCAACAACACTTGAAAAATTTATAATTATCTTGTTAGCTGATCAGTTAGTGGTAAGACGTGGTGGTGGAATCATAATAATCCTTTGCTCTACAAGGCACTTCCTATTTTTTATTATATCCTGTTTTTCATTTATAGGAAATGAATACCTTTTATTTAAGAATGTTTTCAGGCTATCTTTATCTTTAAATAATACTAGCCTCCGCCGGCGACTTGGTCCGCATGAAAGAAGAACATAATATGTAGCCTGTAACTAAGTGTTATAGTAGCAGTTCTACTAGCAAATAATTTTTAAAATCAGTCTTGTAGTTGTTGAGCTTTATTTTCTTTTTAACCGACTTCAAAAAAAAGGAGGAGGTTATCAATTCGGTTGTATTTTTTTTTTTTTTTATCATCATAATTTTTTTTATTTTATTTTTTTATGTTTGTTACCTCAGAACTGCGTCGTTTATTGACCGATTTGCAAATTTTTTTTTCCCTTTATAGGATATGCTTCCAGATTGGTCCCATTTTTTTTCAAAATCCAGTTCTGATGATGGAATCCATGAGGAATCGAGGGAACTCCTCAAAAATTATAGGCAACCCTATGGTAATTTTAGTATTTTCATCAAGAACTTAAGCATTTACAGTCAAAATGTAACATTTGATGAAGTGGAACTGATGAAGAAGACCAGAAATGGTCAACGGAACTTCATACTCAAATAGATATCAAAATGAAGATATAGTTAAGCGACTATGACAATACAAATAAATGAATGATTCTGAATAGTTACGTTGAAAATGGTATCATCGAAGTGATCTGATGATGATGATGGAGCCGGAAGGTAGGCACTGGAACTCCGTAATTAATCAATGTAACCTAGCCGTGTTTGGACTTATTAGAATTGTCATGAGATGCACTTTGGCTATAAGGTACTATCGAACTGATCTGATGATGGAGCCGGAAGGTAGGCACAGGAACTCCGTAATTAATCAATGTATCCTAGCCGTGTTTGGGCTTATTAGAATTGTCGTGAGATGCTCTTTGGCTATAAGGTACTATCGAACTGATCTGATGATGGAGCCGGAAGGAGGTAGGTAGACACAGGAACTTAATAATAAAACAATGTAACCTAGCAGTATTTGGGTTAATTGGAATTGTCATGAGAAAGGCACTCTGTTTATAAGTGTATCGCAACTAAAAAGTGTGAAATAAAAACTTTTTACAAAAAAAAATAACCGACTTCACTTAAAAAACACTAAAAGGATCAAAATAACTTTAATTTCGGAAGTCGGTGTTAAATAAGAAACAAACAATAAGTACCGAGAAACACCGACTTCCGAAATTAAAGTTATTTTGATCCTTTTAGTGTTTTTTTAGTGAAGTCGGTTATTTTTTTTTTGTAAAAAGTTTTTTTATAATAGTGCTGTCAAACGGGGTGAATAAGAACGCAGAAGTGAATAAAAACAAAACTTTCAATAAGACTTTCATTTTGACTTTTCATTTCTCCTAATATTGGTTTCAAGCAAAGCTTCCATTATTTTCGTATTACAATGCAAGAAAAAATGCATTTCTTAATAACGTGTAAAAACCCTTTAAAATTTTGTTAGTTTGTGAATTGAAGTTCGTGGAGCGAGAGGGTGTGTCAGACTATTACTGACTAAAACCACACCTGTTTCCTTCAGTTGCCCTTTGCGTTCTAGGACTACGAGTTTCCTTTTCAGAAATTCCCCGCGGTCCTAGCTAGCAGACATCGGCCCTGCTGGGCCCCTACGGTTTGCTGACATCTCTTTGAGGAGCGCGTGGATCACTACGCGCTGTTGACGACTGGGCTCGGTTCGGACGACGAGCTACCCATTGAACGATGTCCGCAAGCCCACGTCTACCATGGCTGGTATATTTGTTTTTTTTTTTTAGAATTCAGTACCTCAAAAAGAAAAAACGGAACCCTTATAAAATCGCTTTGTTGTTCGTCTGTCTGTCGAGACTCGAGACCCTTTATCTCGGGATCACGTGGGTATCGAGTTGAAATAAAAACCATATAATTCAGGTCTGCGGTCCCAGCTATGAAAAAATCAGTCTTCTTCTTCTTTCTTTTTAATGACAGTTGGTATAAGTTAAAAGCTTATGCCAGGCAATCAATGACTATAATTCTCTTTGCAGGTAATACAGGAATCGCAGGGCCACCGTAGGTGCAGGCTTGCGGATGGCGAGCCATGGGTAGCTCGACTCACCACCCAGCCGTCCGGTAACGACCAAGCTCGGGTCGACGTAGCGTTGTTGTGTTACACGCGCGCCTCAAACAGACGTCAGCAAAATTGTAGGGGCCTGTTGGGCCGACACCTGCCAGGGCTGCGGTTTCTTCGAAGGAGTTACCGCAGCCCTCGCAAAAAAGGGCAACTGAAGGAACACTGTGGATTTTCGTAAGTAGAAGACTCTCTCCACCCAGAGCGGGAGAAGTTATATGATGATTTCCTACGTTAAAAAAGACAATACAAGAAACAACTACCTACTGACACACTCACCGAAAATAATGTAGTCATTTTTTTTTTGTTTTATTATGTTTTCTAGACCTCCCCTTAAGCTTGATGAGATTTAGATGATTCTATTGTCTAACATTAAGACGTACAAACACAACCACTGTGAATGGGAAATCCATTAATCTTCCTGACACAATTTATAGACGACATCTATCGACGGATGACGTCAAATTACATTGATTATTTACTTGGTCATACATTACGAGATATACAAGGTGCAGTTTTGAAACTGCACAAAATTTCAAGAGGTGGTACTTAATAAAACTCATAAATAATCATAATTATAAAAATACGATAGGCACCTGGTCAATAAACAATAATACTTGTTATTTAATTTTTTAAATCTTAACTGTTTTTCAGAATAATTCTCTAAATAAACTTTTTAAAAAACACAGAATCACCCGTTGCGATTTATCGCACGTCATGTCAAAATAGTTTTGCAGTATTCGCAATTATGAGCATTAAGAATTTCAAAGATAAGAGCTATAATTGCGTGTTTTTAGGGTTCCGTACGTGCGAGTCGGACTCGCGCACGAAGGGTTCCGTACAAGCTAATCTACGAATACAGTTCAATTCCCGAATTGAGTTACGAAGATTTTTCCGAATCGCAAAAAAGTTTTTTTTTGTGATTCGATTTGATGTCCTATACTTGTGCTATGAGACCTTGCTTCTTGCCTAATTTCAGGATTCTAGGTCAACGGAAAGTCTTGTACCCTATGAATTTTGATTGCCTTGAGAGTGGCGAAATATACGTTTTTCTGCAACATAAACGGCCGTATCTTTTTTTTCGTTACTTATCTCAGAAGTTTAGTTTTTTCACAGCTTCAAGACTGCAGACCTGAGTATATGGTTTTAATTTCAACTCGATACCTCCACGCGTTCCTGAGATAAAGGGTCTTGACAGACAGACAGACGGACAACAAAGTGACTCTATAAGGGTTCCGTTTTTTCGTTTTGAGGTATGGAACCCTAAAAACGGAACCCTTATAGGATCACTATGTTAACCGTCCGCCTGTCTGTCTGTCTGTCCAGACCCTTTATCTCGGGAACGCGGGGAGCTATTGTATCGAATTGAAATTAAAAAGATATACTCAGGTCTGCAGTCCTTTGAAGCTGTGAACTGCGTGTGACTCTCGCACTCAGGGTTCCGTACAAACTTACCTATGTACAT
Source organism: Mythimna impura (assembly GCA_905147345.3). Classification (NCBI taxonomy): domain Eukaryota; kingdom Metazoa; phylum Arthropoda; class Insecta; order Lepidoptera; family Noctuidae; genus Mythimna; species Mythimna impura. Next base: position 3,726,665 of record LR990344.1, read on the forward strand.
AGTTCAATTCCCGAATGGAGAGTCGAAGATTTTTCCAAATCGCTAAAAAAGTTTTTTTTTTGTGACGTAAAAACTTTGCAACTTTCAGATTTATTCATTCATTTATGCTATACCTGTGCTATAAGACCTTGCTTTATGCCAATTTTCAGGATTCTAGGTCAAGAGGAAGTATCCTATGAATTTTGATTCCCTTGAGAGTGTCGAAATATACGTTTTTGCGACATAAATGGCCGTATCTTTTTTTTCGTTATCTAAATATTTTTCACAACTTCAAGGGATTACAGACTTGAGTATATGGTTTTAATTTCAACTCGATACTTGCACGTGTTCTCGAGATAAAGGGTCTTGACAGACAGACAGACGACAAACAAAGTGATCCTTTAAGCGTTCCGTTTTTCCTTTTGTGGTTCGAAACCCTAAAAAGATAGACTACATTGGTTTTGGGAGACTTAGGCGGATTGGTAAGCAAGAACTATGTAAAGACTATGGCCCCTGCCTGACGATTGTTTTTGATATACATCGATAAAAAGGTAGGGGGTGACATGTACCCTCAAGAAACGGGCTCCTAAAAACGGTTAGGATTCTGAGTCAACAGGAAGTACCCTATGAATTTTGATTCCCATGAGTGTCGAAATACTCGTTTTTTGTAACAAAAACGGCCGGTTTGATTTTTTCACAGCTTCAAGGGACCGCAGACCGATCGCGAGAGTAAGTATATGGTTTTAATTTTAACTCGATACTTTCACGCGTTCCCGAGATAAAGGGTCTTGACAGATGAACACAAGAACAGACGGACAACAAAGTGATCCTATAAGGGTTCCATTTTTTCCTTTTGAGGTAGAGAACCCTAAAAATGTTAAAAAACTTTTTTTAGACCACGTTTTGGAATAGCACATAATTAGGATACCTACTTTTATTTCAGGAGTCCGTTCCCTTGGTATAATTTTCTACTATCGTACTAGGGCGCCAGATGTGTCCAGGCACAGGGTGCAGACCCCGATGGGGCGCAGAAATTATCAAACCAAGGCCACGTTTTGTATCATTTATTTCATCAGAAGAAAGTTACCTACTGTTTCCCAATGCGTCGCTCCCTAGGCGCCACCGTCGATCGCTTCCACGAAAACACGGACGCAGCCCGTCGTGTTTTCTACTTCCACCATTATGCTTCACCATGAGCTCCGGGCGATCCGTACAATGGTGCTTTTCTTCCCGCCAGATACGAAGCAGGTACCTGCCGAAACACTGATGTCCAGTGAGGACATGCGTCAGGCGGATTAAACTTACCCAACTTGGACTTTTTTTAGGGGTGCAGTCTCAGAAACTGGTTCCGTGCACCGGGCGTATAAGGGCTGAAATTGCGTAAAGCGGTGTTCACGCGGACGGTCCCCGTCGCGGAAACCGGATTATTACCTACGCAGTGTTGCTAGTTCAACTTTAACGGTGTGCATGTAGTCGTTTCGATGGAGAACTTAATATATTATTACGTAGCGAAACGGGCGCGGGGCCCAGCTCCCCGCCACGGATGACCGCACGGCGAGCCGCAACGGAGCACTTTTGTATGGTTACAGTTGAACTAGCGACACTGAGCAGGTAATAATCCTGTTTTCGTGACAGGGACCCGAGCACGACACATGCGCGACATCACGCGACCCGTGCCCAAACGGGCGCAGACGAAGCGTCGGCCCTAAGTCAACAACGTCGTTTCTATCTTCATAGAAATGGGCAAAAGAAACCCTATCCAATCGGAAGCAGGGTGCTCAAGATGCACCGCATAAAATAATCCTGTCAGCGGATCGAGATGCAGGATTGACTCAGGACAAAAGGATGAAGCTGATCATCGACAAAACAAAACTGCGTGAATTATGATTTACATTTATTATTATAATATCCTTCAATATACTGTAGCTTTTACAAATAACTAGCTATAAGTATATAAACTATAATAAGTCGTAATAAATCCGTTAGGTAGTAACCAGGTACCAATGATAGCAACTTATTCAGTGGGATAAGTAGGTAATAAAAAAATAACCTTAAGAAAACACATCACTCTTAATTTCAGAATAATCTATGTCTAATCTAAACCTATTATTAATTTAAGTATGAGCATGAATGATTATTCATTTTTAATTTCAAAAGGACTCCAAATATAATATTTTGTAACTAATTTATAAGATTCAAAAGAGTGTCTATGGAGTTTCTTGCATGTTTTTCTCCATTGAGATCTATGCTTTCGAATGTGCAATTAGCATCATTTTTCTGACTGACTGACTTCTTGATAATTCAAGTTGTTATAAATGGTTTATTTGAACTGCTTTGCTTTTAAATTTTTGAATGCAGCTTAAATTCTAACTTACAGCATAATTTTATTTTGGCACAAACCTTGTACTTATCCTAAAATAGACTAAGCCCTAGTCTATTTCATATAGAATTAGTCTAGTTACTAGGTCAAGTCTTCATAATTAGTAATTATACAGCATATATCTAGTTTGCCTCTAAATATAATAATGATACATTATTAACAAGAAGCATACTACAACAGTTTACTTACAGTAGCAATTTTTATGTTATTACAGTTGCAATATAATATTGCAAAGAATACCTTTTATGGCAATCAAAACTAATGTTTAAAAATAGTCATGGATTTATCAGTGTTTGGCTGAAAACGCAATTGCTTAGCAGTTGCCTGGTGACTTAGTGAGACTAAACACTAGGCAACTGACTAGGCTAGTGTACCATAGAACACTATAGTACATACTAGAGCGTTTTTGGAGCCTAGCGCCAGCAATGACACACATTGCTGGCGCTAGGTGTGTGTTCAGCCTTAGTTAAGATAACACATTAATCATAACAACTTATTCCTTTAAATCAACACACCAATTAATTTAACTTTTATATCCTATCTACTTTAACAGTATGGTGTTATAGCCAGTCAATAAAATATATACCTTTTTCAATACTGAAAAGGCTGGTTTTTGTGCAGAGTTACATAGTATACATTGATTAATATGGACACCCTCTAAAAGACTAAACAAAACATCTAAATGTCAAGTTATTAAAAACTAACATAATCTAAGTACTAAAAGAAATAATATATTTCTTAAAACTCAATCAAGGTTGCAGTTATACTCACAGGCATGTAAGTTAACCCAAGTCATCTTTAGCCTATGATTGTCCTGCCATGCTGAATTTATCTACTCCAATTGCTCACCATAGTGCCAACTATAAGGCACCAAATAAACTTGGAATAAAGTACATTGACCTTTTCTTAATATCTCTACATAGGAATTTGAAAAATAAACAATGAACTGTTTTTCATTACTAGAAAATGTAAATGATTGCCATAGATGCTGATTAAAAACAGCTTTGTCTTTAATTCCACTTTTAAAATTAAAAATGTCAATAAATGTAGGATGGTCAATTACCATGATTCCATGTTTATCTAGCCTTAGTAGCTGATTTTTCTTATTTAGAAAATTAAACAATTTAGCACCGTTCAGCCACTTCTTCTTTTCATTTGATTTAGCCCACTGGATAGCTCTGTTCTTGGCTTTAAGTTGTGGAAGGTGCAGGTGGTTGGGCATATTCTGTGAAAGTTCCAACATCAGCACCATCACTGTCACTCGCAGTGGAACTCACACTGTCACCTCCAATACCAATATCAGAGGGAACACCAGGGTGTCCTTAGTAAGACCCTGACAGACCTCTCCACACACTACCTACCCCAGGGCAGAGGTCACCCATAAGGATTTCCAACCCGAAAAAAAAGGATATCCGATTAGGTTAGACTTGTATTTCGAGTCGGTGTCTGTAACACCATGTCCAAAGCACACATTTGTATACGGGTGTGCAAATTTTACATACGGGTGATCAATAGGTCCAACTTATTAGTAAAGTTCTTCATAGAGTGTTTATGTTAAGACTACTTTACATGTGCAAGATAATTCAGATTTATATAAATAAGACCAAAAGTGCATCATTGTTTAGGCAAACCTGTGACCATGCACATCAGTATAACTGTCAAGTAAAATAATTATAAAATTAAAGTAATATTAGCTTATAGAGCAAATTCTGAATCCAGAAACTGTTTCTCCATTAGCTTCTTCATTTTCTCTGGGATTGGTACTCCAGAGTGGGCAGGCATTGGGCGTCTTTTCCAGGATGGTTTCTTACCACTCTTGGTCACACTACTAGGCATGGGGACTGACTTTTTATCTTTTGGTTTCGGTGTAGCTACCGTCGGGACTGTGCTGGTCCGCTGTCTTGTTGTTCTTACTTCGTTGGTCTTGTTTACTGGAAATAACGTAAGTATTTAAAAATAAAAAAGGTTATAATCAGACAAGACTGGTGGTCTAAAGACAAGCTCAAAAATAATGCTACAATTCAACAGCTACAAGATACATGATAGGATTAAAAAATAAGTCAGAGATTTCTCACCAGGACGGTAAGAATTAGAAATCCCAAAGCAACAGAATTTTCCCCAAACACGATACAACAGAGGCATCATAAACGGCTAGCTGAATATCGAGTAAAAAAATCACACGCTCCATACAGCTTATACTCATACAAAATTCACTGAAACGACCTTTAACCAAGAGAAACTCATTTAATTACAACACAAATGGCAGAGGTTACTCACTTTGAAGGGGTGTTTTATCCACCGTCTTCTTGGCCAGAATGGTCTTTTTTATCGCCCCTACTGGTGACGCCCTGCCTTTGGCTGGCAAGTCTTTAACAGTGCGTTGCACTTTTGTCGTGGGTTTTGGAGTTTCTCGGGGTGCCATTATTCACTATTTCAAAACTTTTTATTAATTTATGAACGCATAAACATAAAATATAGCTTAGAGACCGGGATCAACAACTAACTTTCAAAAATAAAATATAACGTTTTTGGTTTGACAGAAATTAAAATTGACACTGACAATTGATTTGACATTTTGACAAGCCTTCTTTCTGTCAGCTAAAAGAAGAATGTGCATTTGTAAAGCATTTTTCAAATAAAAATCTAAAACTTGTCCAGATCATAAATAATTTAATTAATAAATGCACTGCACAGAGTACTTTGTAATATGCACTGTCACAAATAATTAGGTTCTTTATGGTTCTTTGTAGTCAATGGCTCAATGCATAAAACAAAAACTTCAACGGTGTCGAATACTGTGCATTTAACCATCACAGAGTGCCTTTGTTTATGATGAACGTTTTGGGTTTTGGGTTCCCTCATCCCTTAAATAATGTACGTGCCTCATTCAGAGAGACCAGCCAAAAGTTTGGGTAGGTTTTCCACCTATGTCAATTCCGATTTCTTCTTTATTTCTTATTTGTTCTGAAGTAAATTAATTGGAACTCCTAACACAAAAAAGACTGACGTAAACTAAATTTCTTGTTTCTGTCTCGTCTCGTAATAAATGATTACTTTTATTTGAGATAAGGCAATGAGGCGGGAAATTCGATTCCTGACAGGAAACATATCTGTGAATCCAAATCTTACATTTCTTGACGAAACTTTAAAATTGTTTATCCAGAAACTCATTTTTACAGCGCAATGTTTAACATTTTACGATAAAATATGAATTGAAATACTTTCATAACCGCGGCGGTCATTGACATTGCCAAGCGATAGGTATTTTGCATTATCAGCAGCATCCATTACAGTACATTATATTGCCAACTTAAAAAATGTTAAAATAAATTTACGAAAAGTGAGGCATAAAATACGAATCAGGGGCTAAACAGGCTCATGCATCTAATTTTAAGATATTAGTAGTGTGGTTCCATAAGATTTAAGTTGGGAAACATCGAATAAGTTCTAATAGGAATTTTATTTTGCCATTTTTTATCAACATAATGACATGCAAAATAACGGCAACATTGCTATTTGGCGTCCATCTTTAATCTTTTGATGTGTTGTGTTATTTTAACAAAATTGTAATAAAATTGTTATTATAACTTCTACAATTAATTTAATGCACAGATTCTATTCAAGAGTTTTGTCTGAGACCTTTATCGTAAAATAATTACCTGGTATGATGTGATTTATTAAAATTTTATCGAAAGTGTCACAGTATCAATATCGTTTGTTCTAAAAGTTTCACTGTTCTTTGCTATTGACCTAGGTGCTAATTAATCGACCAACCTTCAAATGTTTTCATTAGCTTTCTTATAATCGATAAAGTGAATTCGCGTTGTGATTATAATGTGCATTGTTACTAAATTGTCGTTTTCCTGTTGTCGCAGCAGATGAAGTGTGCAAATGGATAGGTTGAGCCACTTGCGAGGAGAGGCGGGGGGCTCGCGGGACTCCACGCTCGACACCACGTCCCCGCCGACTGACTCCTTCATGACAGCCAACGAGAGCTCCTCCAAGTACTTTTCTCTGTCAGAAGTTGACTCTGTTGATTCAACATTCGACATTTCTTCTATAAAGGATGTGTCGCTGGCTAGTACCACCACTGACTCCGAAGGGACCATGACGAACGCCGACGAACTGATATCGAATCTATCACCAATTGGAAAGAAAAGTGATATGCTAGATAGCTACAAAATTGGTAAACAGATTTCGGCAGCAAACATTTTATCGGGTGGTGTTGAGATATTTGATGATAATGATGACAATTCTTATGATGGCGATGAGCTGGTGATTGATGACAATGTTGATGATAAGTCTAATTCGGAGCTGAAGCAGCCAGAAGAGATGGAGTTTAAGTCTGATGAGAATATGATAGAGTCTACTTTGATAAATGAGGAGGCGGACATAGCTAGTAAAGATACTGAAGTGGTGCTACAGATTGATGGTAAAAACGTAGATGCAATAGATATTGGTAATGGATTGTACCTGTATAGGAAGGAAGGGCAGGAGGAACTGGCTGCTGTTCAGATAATAGATGATGATCAGCAGCAGACTAGCATCAAGTTCCTGAAAGTGCGGTAAGTTAATTTGCTTTGTGAACCCCCAATGTTGTGTTGGCTTTTTATACATTTGAAATTACCTTAACCCTTAATGTTTCAATAATCCCTCTGGGATGACCCTTTGACTGTTACCTTTTATTTCATAACATCTGTATTGGAATTTTTAGATACATTAGTAATAAGTCTAAATATTTTTGACTAGGACTCATTATTTGTTGTTGCAAAGTCAAAATTCAACTTCAGTTTGTAGGATCAAGTAAAATAATGTCTTATTAGATTGAGTAAAATGTCTTATTTCTTCTATAAATAAAACTGTTGTAGGTGTAACTATAACATAAACATTGCTTGACCTAATTAGATCCAAGATGTTTCTTACACTCACTCTTAGAAATGCCTCAATCTTTTTGTAGCATCATGCTTTTAGTACTGATTACAAATAATATGTGCATTTTTTTCTGAAACTAGATTGTATTTGTGTGTATTGATTTATTGAAATAACTAAATGGATATGGATGGAATTTAGTGCAAGGATAGGCCATATCCTGGAATAGCAGATGATACTTTTTATTATGAATTGCTTCCTTGGAATAATTTTCTATTTTTATTTAGGTAAAGCTACTGACAGAAGCTAGTCTATAACAAAAATGTCCTGTGTCCCGAAATTAAAAGGAAAATGTAACCTTATCTTATCTTATCTTATAGTGGGGCTGGCCCTAGACTAGAGCACTTCGACCCTTCTGGATCTTTTGTGCTAATCCCCCTCCCTTCTACTCAACCCCCAGCCCTCCATGCACCTTTTTCATGAGTCCCAGTATGGCCTTGATGGGGCTGAGCCTGTAGTCCTCTGGTCTTGGAAATGGTTGGCCCAGATACTCTAGTCTTTTGGAGCCTAGTGCTGCACAGTCACACAGTAAGTGTAGCATATTCTCCTCTGCCTCTCCACAGATCCTGCAAGTCAAAATGTAACCTTGATAAGATCTCTTATTTATTTGCCCAGAGGTTTTCTTTCTTCTGAAAGCTCACAGTCTGTAAGCCTATATAAAAACAAATATAATTTTTTCACTACAGCTTCCATATATATTTTTCTAAAGATCTATAATATCATAGAATTTTTATTTCAATTATATAATCTCAACTTCAGGTAGTAAATTATGATTATAATATTCATTGGCCTAAAGTTAAATGATTGAAATCATAATCCTATGTTTCAGTCTCAGTCATACACAGATCAAGAAAGAAAAAACAAAAATCTTTTTACTATTTTTTAAACTGATGTCAAGTCTTGTGTTCAGTAAAGTTGTTATCTAAATATCTCATACTCTGTTGTGATTGGTTGACCTAAATATCAACAGGTAAACAAATCACAATTAAAATAAGATAATATGACAACAAACATTCTTGAACAGGATTTCTGAAACTTGGGATTATACCTGTTTAGTTAGTAGGTTATTTTTGGGCCTGGTTTCCCCTAATAACAGAAGATATCATTTTGAAGAAATATATTTTGTATTTTCAAGTTCGAAATTAATTTAGAGCCATAATAAATACATTTGTTTCAAAATATTTATATGTTCTTGTTTTTTAAACTGCCCAGCACTAGGAATAAACATGTAAAGTCACATATCCATGACACAGACCTGGAACAACAACCTGTAGGCCATCTTATGTTATCTTATTGTGGGGCTGGCCCTGGGCCAGAGCACTTCGACCCTTCTGGATCTTTTGTGCTATGCCCCTCCTGTCTACTCAACCCCAAGCCCTCCGTGTACCTCCTTCATGAGTCCCAGTATGGCCTTAATGCCATGACCTGTAGGCCATACAAATACTTGTTTGAATGGGAATTGAAGCCACAGCATGCAGCACAGCAGCCAATTGCTTAACGACTGTGCCAACCGAGCTGTTATCTTTACCTTTTTTAAACATCATTAGTTAATTGATTAAAATTAACATTAGCCCAAATAATATTGCTGACAACAAGCATTACAATATATACCATGTCTTTGATATTGACGCACAAACAAATACCACCCCCCAGTGGTGGAATATGAGGTGAGATGGTGGTCAAACGTGAGCCTATCAATAATAAAAAAAAAAAAAAATATTTAGTTGGTCTTTTACTATTTTTTTTTTAAATCTGTTCTTTTTTAAATTTAATCTGTATAATATCGTTATTCTAACCAATCCCGATGATATTGTTTAGAAAAAAAAAAATATTAAAAATTAATTAATTAAAAAGTCATCGGGATTGATAAAATCGTTAATCTAATCAACTCCAATGACATTTTTAATTTTAAAAGTAATTCATTCATTTTTTTCACCAACCATGTTAGAATAATGATTTTAAACAGTTTTAATTAAAAAACGTAAATATTTAAAAAAAAAATATAGAAAAAACTGACGAAAAATTCCACCTCTGGGGGGTCCAGAATCATGTACTTACTTTACATTTGGGACAACTTTACATGGTAACAAAAACAGCCTAAATGGTGTAGTGGTCCCAAGTACTACTTCGGGGTATGAAATCTTCATGTTATTGGGTTTTTCTGTCTGGAATATCGCTGCTGTATCTATCTATTAGAGTATAGTTTCCACACTTAGTACATGTTGGATCATTGAGTGTATACCACAACAGTAATCAGGTCTCTGGGGACCTGATTTGTGACCCATTGATGGTAATAGGCCAAATGTGAGTGTACTGATGTTATGGGTTTTTATTGAAAAGAATTCTTTAGAGCAGTTCTGAAGTAGGATACATGTATACAAACAGTTTAATCTAATATTAGTATGAGATAGAATTATATCAATATTAAGCTTATTAAGTAGCCTTAAAATTTACTGAGTTGTTAAAATAACTATTATGATTCATGTATCTACAAATAGCACATGAAATCACAACTTCACATTGCACACTAGATTGCAAGTATGTTTATTATAGACGTAAATAAATATGTACCTTCTTCAAACATTAAAAGTTGGTTAATATGAAACACTAGCTTCTGACAGCGGCTTCTCTCAGGTGGAATTAGTACTTCATGACAATAATTTATAGCCATTCATGGATAGAGCAGCTATATATTAATGTAAGAGTTATCAGAAACGCTTCAGTAGTTTTCTGAGATTAACCGCTACATACAAACTTAAAAAAGACACACTGTCTGGCTCTCTATCAAACCCAAGCTCCCAAGGCAATTGTGATGAACAAGGATTATGCATAAAAGATCGACAGAATTCTCCCATCTGCGAATTGAATATCATTTATCATCTGTAAAAATGGACATTAATTCTAAAATTCTCATTAGGGGTATAAATATCATTATAGAATTCTAATTCACGGAACCCTAATCACTTCGTTCCGACTCACGATAACATTGCTGTTAGGGCGTCAACAAATCGTTGATGGACGCGTTTACGGTCACTCGGAACGACTGTTAGCGCGCTAATAGCTATATTATCATGAATCGGCACGCGGTGTTGTAAAGCCGGGTACAGACTGTGTGAGTGCTGTAACGTAACATGCAATGTAACACGCAATGAAAGAATTTGTCGTCCACATTGTCGCAATGCATCATGCGATGTAACAGAATTCCCATAGTGTAGACGCCTTGCGCACGCGAATCGCGCGCTAACAGAGCATTTCAACTATGTGAGTAGATACATGCATGCATGGTCCGTGCGCGCGCTGCGTCCACACTTATGAAATGCTCCTACAACAGTCTGTACCCGGCTTTATGATGACATTAGGTAATGACTTTGTTAGTTGAAGCTCTGTACAAGTCAGCATTCCTATTGCAGCTAGACTTTAACCTAACAGAGGTGTTAATTTGCTGTTCAAACTGATATAATTTTTTGATGTGATGTTTATTTTGTCTGATGATCCACCACACTTTTCATTTTCAATAGTTTGGTAGTAGAGTAATATTGATTTATGAATTTCAGTGAAAATGTGGAGGGTAATTTAGAAGTATATGAAGAAATAGAGATAGAAGTACCTAAAGAAGTGGTAAGGATATGTTCTGAGATAATAAACCATTTATTATTAAGCTTTTGACATTATGTAAATAAATCATGTTTTCATTTTACAGCCTGCAAAAGAAGGGAAATTGGCTGATAAGAAAATATCATCACATGTGCCTATAAAGGATATCAATAAAGTCATAAGTGACTCTGCTTGCAACAAAGTTGCTGAAAGAAAAATTCAAACACCAAAAGAACCAATTTTAACAACTAAGATTACTGAAGTTGAACTTGAAGTAAATAAAGAAACATCACCTGAAGGTAAATCAGAAGTCAATATTAATGGAAAAATGATGAAGTTCAGTGAATCAAGGAAATCTCCAGTTATAGGCAGTTTCACACCAATGACATACCACTCGACACCAAATAAAGAGCCTAGACCATTAACTAAGACAATGGTTGACCAACAGCTGCATCCTAATAGGCATTCAGATAATGTCAAGAAAACTATAGAAGTACACACTGATAGTTGTAAGCAAAGAACACCTGAAACACCCACTAAAAATAAAGATGATGATGACTGTAAAACTAATGAGATACTGAGTCCTGAGAAAGAGTTGGTAATTGATGAATCTGTTGAAAAAGTTACTGTAGATGAAGAAACTGTAGAAGTGAAGAATACTGATATACCTAAACCGTTGGAACATAGTAATGATGAAGTGTTGAAAGAAAAACTTATTCCCAATGACACTTCAATTCCAATTGAACAACATAATGTTATTGATTCGACTGAAAAAGATGTAACTAAAGAAAAATCAATATTTAATGAAAATATACAAAGTGAAATTGTAAATAAAGAGAAAAAAGAAGTGAGTAGGCCTATAGATGATATTGAAGAAAGTATGGACGAAGACCTTGTTATTGTAGAAACAGAAATTGAAACAGAAGTTGAAAAAGATGCAACAAAAAGTGAAGAGCTCATTAAAACCATTGAAAATGAACCAAATACTGACAATCTTTTTAATTCCAAAAAAAGTGAGGTAAACACTGAAGAGCTTGTTGAATCCGTTGAAAGTGAGCCAAAAACGGACGATCTTGTTAATGTAGACAAAAATGAGGTAAAACCTGAAGAGCTTGTTAAAGCCGATAATGATAACCAGGCAAAGATAAATGATGATATTCAAATAAGCCAACCTGAAGTTAATACTTCTGAGCCTATTCAAGTTATTAATAAAGATGTTAACATTGATGTAACTGATAACAACGACAAGGCAATAGTTAAAGACAATACTCAATGTGATAGTCAAGATGAGACCAAAGTTGAAGAAATTATTTACGATATAACAGACCAAGATAATGATGAAATCATTATTATTGATGATAGTGAATTAGATGAAACCAAAATTGTAGACACTACAACAGAAAATGAAAAGGATGAAACAGATGATGCAAACAGTAAAGGCAACAATCAAGAGAAAGAAATAAACATTGCAAAACAGATTGAAGATGAACCAAAAATAAAAGAAAATGTTCAGGACAATAAAAAAGCTTCTGAGAGTATTCAAACCAATTCAACTTCCGCAGTAATTTTTGATACGCATAAAGAACAAATGAAAAAAGCTGAGACATCACATTTTGCCGAAACGGTAAAAAATAATCAGTCTAAAATACCAATTGCTAAACCAGATACTAATAACGAAATAACTAAACCTACTGCTACTAGAAAAGAAATTGTAATAGCGAAGCCTTCCACGCTGGTTGATTTCAAAGTAGAGAAAGTTGCATTAAGACCTGAACCTACTAAAGACACAGGTAAAGGAAGCAAATTTGAACTAAAACCAGAACCATATAAAGTAACAGGTATTGCTCAAAAAGAATTTTCTAAAGATGTCGTTCGGAATAAAGATCTACCAATACCACCCAGTACTTCGGAAGAACTTCAAAAACCAGTAAAAATGCAAAAAAAACCACCTATACCAGAAGTTGCACCATTACGACTCAATAAGACACCAATTCACATTTCTCCCACAATAGCCAAAATAGAAAAGCCATTACTTAAGAAAGAAAATAATGTGCTTGAAAAATCTCCTAAAAAGGAAGCTAAAAAGTCTATTCCAATAGCTGAATCTCAGTTTAACGTAGTGCCTATGGAAGTGGACAGTACCACTAACGTAAAAGTGGATGCTTCTGGAAAATCTTCAGTCAGCAAAGTAACCAACAAAAATGTAAAGGAACAAAAACCTGATATCCAAGAAGCATCTGGGTCATCTTCTGAATTAAAACATCAGTTGGTTAACACAAAGGATGAAAAGCGAGAAATACAGATTACACCTAAAGCAAGTACTAGTGGGGAAGTGAATGTCAAAGATATTAAAGTAAGTCCAGTGCCAAAAGAAGAACAACCAAGTTGCTCAGGCACTCAAGATGTCAGTAGTACGTCAACAGACAGTCCGAATGACATTAGAAATGAAGGGGAAGATGATTCGGAAGAACCTAAACCAGGCGGTAGTAAAAAAGCGGTGCCTTTTGGGAAATGGACAGCTACTAATAGAAAAGAGTTCTTAGACAAAATAAAGAATAGAAACACAGTTGTCACCCCTGCTGTGCCTTCTACCAGTAGCAATCAGTTGAAAAACTCTAATGATCTCAATAGAAGGGATGTTCTTCAGAAAATTGACAGCCAACGACAGCAGTCAAGCAATGCAGCAGCTCTAGCGAAAACTCAAGAAGGCAATAAAGCTGTTAAAAATGAAACTGCTTTTGTGAGCAAAGCTAGCATTAGTCAAAGTAAAGATAATAATACTCAAGAAAGCAAGATACCTCTTAAGGTTGAAACAGCTAAAGAAACATCTGAAACTGAGGCTGCAAAGGTTCCTGTCAAGCCAGATGTACCAAACGATATTCACAATGAAGATGTATCTCAAGTTGCAACTGCAACCAGTCTAAAGAAAGACGCTCAAAGAACGGAAGTTAATTACCAAGACTTGATTGATAAAACTATTGAAGATATGATACACAGAACAGTAGGGCCTTCAAAACCGGGGCAAGATGAATCCAATCAGAACTCGGCAAAAGATTCTGCACCACCAACTGGAAAATTCCCAGCAAATTACCAACCAACTGATCAAGCCACACTTGATGAAATAGAAATGAAGATGAATGAATTACATGGTATTCCATTCATCGAAAGGCCTCCCCATGAATTACCTGTCGTTCCTTTAACTGAACCTAAACCTAAAACCTTTACTAAGGTCGAAAAAGAAAAGCCAGCTCTCATTAAAACTACAAAAATTCCAAATCTTCTACCATTTGCAAACAAAATTCATCAAAAGATTACCAAAGAAAGCGTAATTGAAGTAGACTCAGAAGATGAAATCATAGAACATGAGCCCATTACTGGAGATATCGATATAAATAAAAAGAGTGTAGCAGCTAAGTTACCATCTAAGGAAAAAGTGCTATCGTATGCTACCACAGACAAATCTAATTCTGATGCTGCTAAAATAGAACCTATTATCACAGAGAAAGATTTCGACAAATTCGCGAGACGAAATTCGATAACGTACGAGAATTGTCTCACTATGAACTTCGACAGCAAAGACTCACACAATGTTACGCAAAAAGTAGTGGAAAAGGATCCGTATCCTAAGACATACTCAAGGAATGATGTTGCACGGGTTGATCCCAAATCTAAGATGACACATAAATATCAAAATGTGCGTCAGCCTATCCAACCGGTTAAAGTACATCCTCCAACCAAGTTGGGTACTACTGAAGATTCTTCAACCAGAAATCAATCTAAATTACAAAAAGCTTATCAATCGGCTTTGTCAGCCAAACGACAGAAGGAATGCCCTATCACTATCATCGAAGATAAACCAGTAAAAGTGGTCTTTATGGATAACATGGAGTTCGTCCCGAGCTCATTAAATATCCAAGGCCAACAACTTTCCCCTGTCAAGAAATTTGTCACCGAACCAGACAGCTTCACTCTAAGCACTCTTGATTCTTTAGATTCTGACGCGTTGGATATTACTGATGATGCGAAGTGCCTAGAAGAAGTTAAAACTAAAACTAAGCATCAGAGAAAGCAAGTTCTGACTCCTGTTGACGAACCTGAATTAGAACTGATTGAACCAAAAGATTTAGGTCTTGAAGTGTCACCTAAGAAGAAAAGGAAAACCGAGGATGATAAAACAGATAAAAACCTTAAGTATCCTGTGCGAAAGAAGTATTATCTTCTGGGATCTAACACAGCAGCTGAGGATAAATACACACACACAACAGAAGTAATTAAAAATCCGCTCAAAGAGACTGTAAATCGTAACGACAATGGTGTAGCTCACAAGAATACTGTCTCAGCTATAGACAGTTTGGTGAAAGCTGCTGAGTTACTTGAACACTCAGAAAACTTGAACATTATCGACTCTCCAACTCCTGATAGTCAGCAGAGTACTCCAGTTAAAAGAGGAAGAGGTCGTCCGAGGAAATATCCCCTTCCCGAAGGAGCAATTGTTGATAAGAATAAAGTGCCAAGCCCGCAAAAGAAGCCACGCTTAATAGATGCCAAAGTACTAAAACGTGATCCCGTTACGACTACTGATGATGAAGATGACGAAGAAGATAGCGATGGTCAGATCATCAAAGAAAATTGGACGATGGGAAAAATTAATGAAAACATAGTTTGTCCAATCTGTAACAAATTATTCAGAACTGAAAATGTTGTGTTTAAACACGTGAAACATTGCACAGGCCCTTCACCTAGTCGATCTGGCTCAGATAAAAGAAGTCCCAGAAGAATGAGACCATCGCAAGAATCAGATTCTAAGTCACAAGGAAGTAAATCTGACGATATGGACCTTGACGATGACAAACCTCTTGTCGTCAGGAAGGAAACTCCTAAGAAGCGTGCATCCAAAGATTCTATTTCTAAATCGGAAGACAAAGACGATGTCATCGTAATTGAAGATACACCGCCAGTCAAAGAAAAGCCTGAAAAGAAAGAAATAGAGGTTGATGAAAGAAAAATACACGAATCTAGAAAACCAAGAGCCAAAATTTTCCCCAAAACTAATGATCTGGTTTGCGAGTTTTGTGGCAAAACATTCAGGCAGTTATCTTATTTGGTCAGCCACAAATTACAGCACAAGAAAGATGAGCCAAAGAAAGTTGAAATAGAAGCTCCAGTCGCAAACAAGACGGTGTACAGCTGCGAAGTTTGCAAGAAAGAGTTCAGGAAGTTACACCATCTAGTTCAGCATCGCATCATTCATAACCCTAGCTCAGAACCCACTAGGTCTTTGCGAAAGAGTTCTTCTGAGCAATCCGATACTAAGATTGAAAAAGAACCTGGTACTTCTAAATTAAGCGAAGACCCAAGCGCTGGCTTCCGCTGTGAACCTTGCGATAAGTCATTCAGAAAACTGCACCATTTAGTGGAGCACAGGGAAACCCACGACGGAATAAACAGACAGAAGACTACGCCCACAGTGGTATCAAATAACGTTGAAAAAATTGAAAAAGTTGAGAAGCCTGTGACTTTGCACCAGTGCGAGGTTTGTAAGAAAACATTCAGGAAACTGCATCACTTGATCGAACACAAGGAGCAACATGTTGAAACCAGCTCAGAAAAGTCTGATGACAAGAGTGTCAAGAGTTCTCTATCAACCAGGGATATAATACATGAGTGCTCACTATGTTACATGGTGTTCCCGAACGAGCACTCGTTAAACAAACACACAATCATCTGTCAACGAAAAAAACGGCAGTCCAAGCAGGCTAAACCTGCTGAAGAGTCCGAGGCAACAGCTGAATTAGTTGAAGACGTGAGTGACAGTCCAAAGATTGAAGAAAAACTGGATGATATTGATTCACCTAAACTAGTTATTATTGAAGATATAAAAGAAGATGAGCACAAAACGGAGGTTGTTGAAAATATGGAATTGCCTAAAGAAATACCCAAAGCAGCTGAAGAAAAACCTGTTGAAGTTGTAAAAGAGGTAGAAAAAGAGGTAGAGCCCGTTCCGCAGAACATGGAAGTTGACCCTGTCGAGCCGCCAGTCACTGCTACAAAGAGAGATTTCTCAGAAACGGTAGTTGTCAAAGCAGAAGAGAAGCCAGAAGTTCCAAAGAAAATCAAAAAAGTTGAAATTAAAGAAACTATTAAAGTCCATGAAACACCTAAGAAAAAAATTTCCAACAAAGATAAATCTGCGGGTAGTGCAAGCAAACGTCTGAAGACTACAGCTCCGGTCGCTGTTCCGGAAGATCCTAAACCAGCTGTTGAATCGAGTGATGACGACGAAGTCAGATACATGCTGAACCCCAACTTCAAAGTGGAGGAACCAGCCGAAGAAAAAGTGTTTATGAAAGTAAGGGCAAACAAACGCAGCTCCCTTCAAATAGAGCGGCCGAACTCCAAAGATTTAGTGAAGAGAAGAACGTCGTTACAGCACCCTCCTAAAATACCACGCTTGAAGCCAAAGGCCGTCGAACCCAACACGGTAGCTGTAAAACACGTAGCTAAGGCACCTAAATTAGAACCAATACCTTCAACGGACTCTGACGATAGCGAAACTGTTAAATACTCTTTCCCAAAAACCATTCCTGAAAAAGCAACGAAACCCGCACAAGAGCGCACACCTAAAACTATAGAAAAGAAAACTCTAAAGAAAACGTTAGCTGATAAGAGAAAATCTTTGAGTGGTATTGCAAAGAGGAAATCTTTGGGGAAAGTGGTCACAGCAAAGCACAAACCATCGCCCATGAAACAGATCAAACGAAGTAAGTAATGTTTTGTTATAATTTTTCCTCAAAGATTGATAGGTACACGAATGTTCCTTGTTACATTTTTGTGTTTCCGCAGGAACATTGGAGGTGGAGCACAGGTGCGACTGCGGGCAGCTGTTCAGCAGCGCCGCGCTGCTCGCGCGACACACCTCGCTGGCGCACACGCCGCCGCGCATCCGCCGCCGCCGCTCGCCGGCGCCCGAGCCGCCCGCCGGCAGGCCCGCCAGCCAGCCTGCCGGCAGGCCCGCCAGCCAGCCTGCCGGCAGGCCCGCCAGTCAGCCCGCCAGCCAGTCCGCCAGTCAGTCCGCCAGTCAGCCCGCCGGCAAGCCCGCCAGGAAGTCCGCCAGCAAGCTCGCCAGTGAGCCCGCCAGCAAGCCAGCCCCGCGCAAGTCCACCGTCGCCGACAAACCCATGCAAGCTCCGGCTAAAAGGAAGTCGAGCGCGCGGAGCGATAGCAGCACCTCCACCAACACAAAACCGAACAAAAGTGAAGCGAAACCTACAAGAAAATCGCTCGATAAAGAAACAAAAACTCCGGCTGCGACGAGGAAACCCAAACCTGAAAAGTCTGAAGCGAAATCTAGCATCAAACCTAAGCGAACGCCGGCGCACCGTGGCGTGCCCGTTCCTGAGAAGATGAGGAAACTCATGCAAAAAAATAATAAATAAATATTTTAGTAATAGGTTGGTTCGCGTTATAAAGTTGGACTGAGAGTTCCCTTAGATTTCGGGATGTTGTTAATGAGGGGACCGCAAGTATGTTTAGATAATATCACGCATCACAAGGCTCACAAACGTAACAAACGGACCATTGTTAAATAAAAATATTTTTACACGTTTGATGAATTGTTACATCAACAAACAATATTTTTATCGTGAGTCGTTAGATAAGCGTTGATCTTGTCTATATGTAAATGAGAACTTAAAATAATAAGTATATTTTGTCAATTTGTTCTAGAGTTAGATATTATGTATGCATAAGAGTAAATATTTATGTTTATTAGATCTAGGGATAATAGTTTTCGTTGGCATTATCGGTTAGCACGCTGTAATTTTCAGTTAAACTGTAAATGTTCGCCATTCAATGATTTATCTGATTGTTTTCGAGATGATAAGCCTAAATATATTGCAAGAAGGTGCAAACTTATGTTGTAAAATTTATATTAGAATAACAGAGTTCTTAACGAAGTTTATAAATAATGTTTGGTGGGTTTTAAATGAGCTTATTATTGAATTGTTTTGAATATTGATTTGAATGGAATTGTCTTTACACAATGCTTATAAGAATGAATTATTGAGCTTCCCGATCGCGGAGTTTGGGTTATTTAGTGCTTCGTAGTATGTTTTCATCATTATTATAAGGGATTAGAGGAATTTGAGTACCAGATTTTTGTAATGAAATAAATGAAATATTTAATAAGCACAGCACTTCAAATCGGATAATTTTTAGACTTTGAGAGTAGTTCCGGAGTTGCTAAGTTATAATATAAATGAAGTTATGTAGTTCAATACAATAACTGTTGAGGATCTCGAGTTAGGGATATTCCGAATAATTTTATTGCAAATTAGTCTCGAGAGTGCCAATCAGGATGGATGATGTTTAATAAATGTTGCACGTATTTGTAGTATAAAAATTTTAACGATTCGGAATATCTCCGAATTCGGAATTCCCACAGAACACGGACGCCTTTGCGGCCGATGCTAGAGGCGGCAATGTGAACCATACAAACCTGGTGTGTCGCCGTCTTCTTGCACTACGACACTATTGAAGTATCAAACTTGACTGTTGATTGGCGAAGATGACGAAAGTTGCGAGCTCAAGATACTTTTGGCGCCCTGAAATTTATTAGCTTTTTGAACCCTATAGTTATGTATATGTCGTGGCCTGATCTTAGGTTAGATCACTTCATGAAATGGCCAACTAAAACTGGCCAGATTCGTTAAAACGTTAACGTTTGATGATATGGCCGTCCACGTTTGGCCATATCATTAATGTAGGATTTCTGTGCATCAAAAATCTTATTCTTCCCTAAAAATATTTTTGTACACCAAATATTTATGTACTTTTTAGGATTATTAAGGGACTTGGGGCACTCCGCCTCGGACAGGACATGTCCCAACTCCTTCGTGGTTATCTATATATATAAAAATGAAACCCGTTTTCCTTGGTCACGGCATCACGCGTGAATGGCTGGACCGATTTCACTAATTATTTTTTTGTTGTATTTATTATTATTAGGAGAAGGTTCTTACGGAAAAAAAATATTAAGAAAATCTCTCAGAAATATTGAAAAATATACAACAAAATAAAGTAGTGCATCATTGCTACGCTAAGGCGGTACGAAGTTCGCCGGGTCAGCTAGTTATTTTTAAAACCGCCCAGAATAGCATATTTTAGTGCACAATTAGTATTTTTGATGGAACAAAAGCATAGTAAAACAGGAATACATTGAGGAACAGTAAACTCTACCGGTGGACAACGTAACTATTTTGTGATATGGTCGGCCATGTTTGACCATATCATTAGATAATTTCGCGTTTAGCTGAAATGCACCGTTACATGAAATAGGTCATATCATAAAATGATCAATTCTAAGATCTGGCCACGACATATACATGACAAAGCAACATACAACATACGTGTCCAGCACGCCACGGTCACAACTACATGACAGATTAAAGGATGACATCGTAGCTTGGCACCATCCTTTTTTTGACGTGGCGGACCAAAGGGTGATACTGCGCCTCTAGTCACTACAGGTTCGATGATACCGTGATCTGTGGGAACTGCTCACAGCACTTTACCAAGTTGTTGAGATATTTGCAATTGTTTTACCATATACATTAAGCATAGCTACAATACATTCTTAGCACTTCTTTAAATGAATTATTCTGCCGTTAATGTTAATACAAATGTCGTGTAATGTTGTCGTGTTTAGTTTCAATAGTCTTCAATTATATCACAGTTAGTTGTCATGTTTTGATAGTATGAAGCTGTTAGCAGACGTTTATCGCAGAATTTTGACCAATGTGTCGTGTCTTGTTAGTCTATGAGTATTCATACAATGATACTCCCCAAAATTTATAGTGAACTAGGACCAAAATATATCAATTTCTCCGTTTCTAATGGTAATAATATATTATGTTGTTTTTAATTTTAAATAATGTTTATTCTACTCTCGTGACTAACAGTGTAAAATGTAAAAACCTAAAATTTATAAGAGTAGTATGTATTGTGAGATTTATGTTTTAGAAGCATTTAACATAAAATTTTATATATGTAGATGATATCATTATTTTTAATATGATGATGCAATTTTGATTAATGGGTTATAAATAAATTGTCTAAAATTTATTACTGTATTTTATTTTTATACTTAAACAATATTCAGACATTTATAAATATACATAAATTGGTATATATATAATGGAAATAATTCTAGAATATCTATCCTCTTTCACAAATAATATCTACAATGCTAGGTTCCATCAGCTGTGGGTCTACGCATCTCAGTTGCGCAGACGCAAGCGCGTCTTCTAGCAGTGCGTTCAGTAGTCGCTCGTCATTGCCCATACAAGACAACCTTTGTTGGAGGAAATGCACATCTACTTGCAGCTGCTGTAGGCCGTGCTTACCGAATGTGCGGAGTCTGACGCACTCGACTAACGCCTTCAGAGCTACCTTCAAAGCTCCATTAGATAAGGCAGCTCTATCAGCTCCTGCTGGACTGAAAACTTCAATTCTTTCTGAGAATATTCTGTTTAGAGGCGAGAATGAAGATGGAGCACGAGACCAAATAGTACGGCGACTGGAATCGCTCGACGGTTTGATGCTTGTTGGGAACAGTTGTGATGCAGCACTGTCTGCACTTGCAAGCGTCTCCACGACTCTCCGGCACACAGCTCGAGGTCCCCGCGGCTCAGGAGCTCTCAACCAGTCCCTAGCTAGCACAGACACCCTCAACATTTGTGCTGCAGTCTGCCCAATAAATACCACCTCTGAATCTAAGGCAGCTTGGGCAGCAGTTGACAGATGCACCATAGCACTGTTAGTATCCTTTTTATCTACAGTTAATCCTGGAGCAGACTCTTCCAGAAGCTTGAGTAAGTGAGTGTGTAATGTAGAAACACCACTCTCTTGCATATCTAAACATAATTTAGCTAAAATTAACAGTAATTCAAAGGGAATGTTGTTATTAGATGTTTGTAAGCAAGCCATCTTTTTGACCATGTCAGAAAGGTTGACCATCGTTTCTGAAATGACTTTCCAGCATGTGTCAGCAACAGCCTTAGCACACCATGGTTTGAGGCCAAAAGAGAGATTGTTCTGTAAGAATGCCATCAGATCCAATAGTGATGCTTGGACTTTCTGCATCAAGTATATTTGGAGAGAATTCAGTATATCCTTCAGATCTGTTGTATCAGTTCCTTTGCTTGCCAAAGACTGTCTCACTTTAGTAAGACTATCTTTGAACTGTGACTGTATTGATTGATATTGTATTGTAGCCTTATGATTGATGCATTGTATCACAACATCTATAGCTTTGTTTGACATAGTATCACTGGAAATGATCTCAGTCATTGCTTGTAACTTTCTAAAGAATTTATCAAGTCCTCTGATCAAAATATCAGTTCCAATATTGTCTGGTTTCTTCACAACTTCCTCAAACAGGTGGAAAACTTGTAACATGATTTTGTCTGCAAAGTCTGGAATGTTGGTACTTTCTTTATCTTGGAACATGTCATGGTAACATGATATGATGATACCAAGGTCTGCCAAAAGGGAGTTATTACATTTTTCTACCCATTCCAAGATATCAGTGCTTTCTACCATTGCACTTAGGGCTTGTAAGTGCTGGTCAAGGCGACTTTCTGAACAGCTTAGGAATATATCCTGGAGGGAAGAGTCTGTTTCTTGTAGTTGTCTCAATAATCCTACGCTTTCAGCTAATTCTGAAGCTGATGTATCTGGACTAAGTAGTCTTTCCCTCAAAGTTTTTTTCAAACCATAGATTATTTCAGAACATTCTGTTTGAATGCTCTGGAATGAGGGCTGATTACCATACTTCTGTAGTACTCTTTGCGCGTGAGTGAATTCGTGGACCGCATCAGCATATCTTCCCTCTTCTATGGCTTTGTTCAGTTGAGAGGGCAATAGGAACAAGAATTGAAGTTTATCCAGAAGTTGTCTTGTTCCACACAGTCTGCTGACGTTATTTCCACTTTCTCTCAAGGAATCGGATATCTGAGCGCTAAATGTCGTTATTTTATTCATATTTTCGCTCAGCTTGTTCATTTCTTCTTGCATTATCTTGAAGTCTGTTCTCATTTTCCGTACGGTTTCTGTCGCTGATATGAACTTATTGTAGTTCTCGTAGACTAACGTTTGCATCTCTGACTGTAGGAACTGGCTCTGGGTGACCACTTCAGCTTCTTTATCCATGACTTGCTTTAACGTTGCACATTTTAACAAGCAGTCCAAATACATGTCAGGGTTGAAGTTACTCCCGTCTATATCCAGAGGGTTCTCCTCCTTTTCCTTTGGTTCTGCCATTATAGAGAAATTAAACTATAACACCACTGTCTAAACAGTAAAAAGCTAAAACAAAAACATTTTTTTGATTTTGCTTCGTGTTGACTTCGTCTTCGTATTTGTTTGACAGTGACAGCAAAATGACAATGATTTTCAACTTTTTCCGTTCCGTTCCATTTAGAGAACCGGCTAAGGTCAGAGACCGACCATGCTGCCAAGTCATTGGTAATTTTCAACTTACGAAATCGTTATAAACAATAGGACAATAATTTTCTTAAAAAATATATTTTATATTCGGGAGGTGCATATTTAATAAGAGTCTATGAATAATGGACATGGAGCCTCATCGACAAATAACAAAATACACTTGATGTGTGCTTCAACTAATTGGTAGCTTCCTTGTAGTCTTTTATGTACTGTTTTTTCATTGATAAACACCCGAACCGGACAAGGAACTAGTTTTTGCCTTACCTATAAAGATCTGTTCTCACTTTTGTGCTTCCTACGCTAGGTTCAAAAATTTGTCTTATCATTTTGGAACAGGTTGATAGGCCTATTTTCTTGCTTATATATACTTCGCAATAGCAAAACCAGTCTTGTAATGTGTTTACTACTACGAGTCGTGTAGTATATTGCCTAGTAGTAGTCGGTTTCTCTAAACTTAGGGTCGAAGCCTACTGGGGTCATAGGTTGTGCGAAAGAGAACCCCGGGGTCCTGGAGCGAAGGAAAAGAAGGAACATAGGAGTGGGTTTTAGTCGGTAAAAGTTTGACACGCGCTCCCGCCCAAAAGCGGGAGAAGTAATTGGATGATTTCCCACCTAAAAAAGGGCAAAATAAAAACAAGGTTTGACGCAAAAAATATATTTTATTTACTTTTTATAAATTCCAAAGGCTCATCAATATACATTTTTATACGTATAACATCTTGTTCTTTGGCTTACATCTAAGGAGCAAATATAAACTTATCTTGCACTAAGTTCCATTGTACGAAAATCACTCACTCATAACAGCCAATATTTGTTCGAACATTTTATAATGAAGCATGTAACTATCACAAAACACATTTTATGCTAACGTTACATTGGTCATAGATTTGGTCAAAGCTAATTACAGTAAATCTATAAAATTTCGGGTACCGTAAAGTGGGGTTATTTTGGCCCTGAGGCAGAGCCGTAGCGTGGACTAATTTAGACGTGGGCGAAGGTGCATCAGCGAGGCCCTTTTTTTTCATAAATTCAAAAACGAGACAGCGACTGTCACAACCCATTGTTCGACCACATCGCTTACCATCAGGTGAAATAGTGGTCAAACGCGAGCCTATAAATTATAAAACAAAACCCTCGTTGTTAAAGAGCCCTCGCACACGCGAGGCCCCTTTGGGAACGAGGCCGTGGGCGAGGGTCTACTACGCCCACACCTAACTGGAACTCAGTAACCAATAGAAACACAGTAAACACAGTTTCTCAAGTTCATATTGGTTAATAAGCTTGTGCCAAAGTTACCCCACTTTATTTGGTATTCGTGTCCAAATATTGGTAATTGCTACAAATGTTTGGACACCAATACCTAAAAGATGCTTCCACAAAGCAAGGAATGGCACACCGGCTGCGACAGTAGACGCCATTGCTAATAATATTCGTAGTCGCGCAGTTGAGTTGAATACAAGTTTCGGCTATCATAGCTATAGTCACTACTCCGTCAATTTCTGTGAGTAAACGACGATGCTTTTGGTTTGTATAGAAATTTTTGACAACGCCATCTTAGCAGTGACCGCCGAGGCTATGCTCTGTGAGTCCTCCGTTTTTCAAGACGCTTTGACCAAACCTTGACCCAAAATGGATAGCATTATTTCATTAACATTGATCATAACTGCCATCCTTATTACTAGTACCTATAAAATATAGAAGTTGTAACAATAATTTTATTATCAAAACTACTTCATTATAAACTAACCCAATGGCGTTGCAATAAATGCACTAATGTAGTTGTTCTGGAAAACAACTTACTCATTATATGAAAAAGAAAGTTAACGAAGAATTTTTAAAGACAATATAGAAAAAAAATGTTAGTGAGCACACTGGCATTCCACAATTAAATCCTGTATAAAGACTAGATAAATGTTTGCGGATATTTTTAGCACACAGATCTCTTATAATAGTGGTATTAGGTAGTTTTTA
Organism: Mythimna impura; assembly: GCA_905147345.3. Lineage (NCBI taxonomy): Eukaryota > Metazoa > Arthropoda > Insecta > Lepidoptera > Noctuidae > Mythimna > Mythimna impura. The sequence goes on from LR990344.1 coordinate 3,752,025, forward strand.
GAAAGAATCGCCAAACTAAAGTGGCAATGGGCAGGGCACATTGCTCGCAGAACAGATGGCCGTTGGGGCCGAAAGGTTCTGGAATGGCGACCACGTACCGGAAGACGTAGCGTTGGAAGGCCTCCTACAAGGTGGACCGATGACTTGGTAACGGTTGCGGGGGTCCGATGGATGCGAGACGCACAGGACCGTTCGCTGTGGCGACGCTTGGGGGAGGCCTATGTCCAGCAGTGGACGTCTTTCGGCTGAAATGATGATGATGATGATGATGATTAGGTAGTTTTTAAATAAATTAACTAATTTTCTTCACTATGAGCAATTGAGCATTCCTGCCTCCATCATTGGGTAAAACCTGTAGAACCGAAATCATTAAATACTGGATAGTAGAAATACTGCTTATCTTGTATCAGATATCGGCTAAAACAAGGATAACATTGGGATTACTTACATTTTACAATATAACATGAATTAACATAAAATTAAAGAGATATTTTTCTTAAGCTAATTGGGGCACATCTTTTGTTAACACCATGGACAGGGGCGCCAACTCCGTGGGTGCTCGGGGGCTCGAGCCTCCATGAGAAATAAACAGTGGGTGCCGAGCACCCCTGAGAATAGACATCAAGAAACAGATCAGTAATCGCCTTTTAGGTTACGTATAAATTATAATATTTCTTGATAAGTACTAAAAACTGGTTTCATTTTTATAGAATGGTTTAATTTTATATTTTTATCAAACATAATTAGTATTTAAGTACGCAGTATGTAAATAGGACATTTATTAATTAGTCGGTCTATTAGTGTGCATTTTTCTTCTCACACTTCGCCACTTTTTCAAGTCCATCGAATGAGCATGAGCACCCATGAGGTTTTCTAAAAGCCGGCGCCCCTGGTAACTTTAATCATTCAAACTGTGGTAACTATTGGTTCAATCTATAATCTTCTAACCCTGCAATTGACAGCGAAAGCATTTATTGGTCACACCATTACCTTCAAACCATAACTTCATACAGCTTTCCATTGAGCATTAAAATTATACGTTCTTACTTTTAAATTCGCTTTAGATGATATTTACATGACTGTAAAATTAAATGCTTTATTCCATTTGCAAACTCTTATAACCTAAAAATTGCATACCGCCATTTTATTTTTTTATTAAAATTTCGACGAAGTAAAACTTATAAACTATTTTGTGACCTGACTAGTCTAAATTAAATAATAATCTAAAAAAATCTATTCTTTTTTTTCTAAATAAAAAGTTTTAAATATTTAACAAAGAGAACAGAAAAATAAGCTGTAACGAAAAACAAAATAGAGATTTCTAACCAAAGAAAAAATTAGACTCCTTTTAATTTCAACACCAAGGCTTTTGAGGCATATATATATATATTTTTTTTTCGACTACATAACTAAAATTTCAATTTCAAATAAAACATTACAAAACATAAATTTCGTGCTGCCAATTAAACATAAATCTTTTGAAATATTAATTCACTTAAATAAGGCATACTATAAATATTCATACTTATATAACATCACGGCTTTCCCTCATGGGGATAGACAGATATAAGTAATGAATTTGACACTCTGCTTTTGCATCATAAAATACTATTATATATTTATCTGTGCATACCATTTACATAGAATAGACTAAGAATTTTAGGTATGAATATAAATGTGTTTAAAAGCTACAAACTACAACATTTAAGAGTAAAAGCTAAAGTTTCAAAGACAAATTTCATCATACATAGGGATAGCTTATTGAGCTTCGTTTACTATGAGGCAACAAGGCTTTATTTCAGTCGCAATAAAATTACACATTTACATAAACAAAGCTTATAAACTGTCCGTTCAACCGATTAAATGGCTAATTTTACTGCGAATGGAGTATAAAGAACTCTGAGATAAATCTAGACTTATAATGTTGGCCAGTCTTATCTGTTTCATGAGGTACACCAAGGCTGTCATCAATTTTTACGTTATTTTAGAACGTACCGAGACAACCAAAGTGACTTCTGCATTGCCATCGTCGACGCTGTGCAAGACTGGAAAGTTTTGAGACTTCTAATTTGATATACAGTCAAACGGGGTGAATATAAACGAAGGGGTGAATAGAAAATTAAGTTTTAGCAAAACATTGATATTTTTAATATAATATTTCAGTAATAGTAATAATGCCTATGATTTTAATCAGTTTTTTTTTAAGCTGTAAGTCCTCCAAGTTGTAATAAATAAGTAATAAATTTGGGTATTAAATGCTGCAAATGATTTTTAAATAACATGAAAATCCTCATCAATGTTTTGTTTCTAGTCACCCCGTTTGACGCTACTCTTGTTCCAGTGGTACAAAGGAGATGAAGCTCATACTTTGACATTTTTATTAAGCGTTATTCCGGTCACTGTCAAACTATATCTGCAAAAGACAGAAACCAAAGTACGGATTAAATGGTGTTTATAGATTTCTGCCCTTTTTTTACAGATCCATAAACGCCCCAAATGAGTCTTAGTGTAGGAACTACTTATCAAACAGTTGTTACGAAGGTTCAAGGATTTCATGTGGTGGGTACCTTTAAGTAATTGTTGCACTGTTTAAAGTTTTATAGAGATGTTATTTTTGTTTTAAGTTGTTAGTGTAAACAATTGTTGGTAGACCAAATAAATAAAATAAAATAAAATCACGATTACGATTCTGAAAGGTCGGAACTTCAGATTGATTTCCCACCTTCTATTCTGATAAATTTTAATCGGAAGTTATATCGGAGGTACAAAGTTTATACTTGTCGCGCGTGGAACCTCTCCCGAACCCTCCCCGTGCCTGTCGATTACCCTATCACTACGGTTCCTAACTGGGGGTAATTTCCTCTGCGGGGGTAAAACTGGTATTCTGCGGGGATAACAAGCTGGTAACTTATAACAGACCAATAGGACTGAATCTAGTTCGCTAAACGAAATTTAACATTCAAAAACTTGAAAATGCTATACGGTACTAAATAAACTACACACAAAAAATTATACATTCAGAATCAGTTTCCCTAACTAAATCACAGGAGTGACAAGATCGAAAAGGTTAGGAACCACTGCTCTACCACTTGTTATTTTGTTTCGTATTTGGCATGTTGCGAGTTCGCGTTTTTTTTTTTTTTTTTAATTGATTTAAACCAGTGCTTGACTGCGATCCCACCTGATGGTAAGCAGTGATGCAATCATTGATGGACAATGGCGTTACATTTAACAAAGTTTTTGATTAGTTTTAGAAGTGTTTCATTTGACGTTTCTATCTCCGCCTCCGCTTCCAGTTCCGACTTTAAAAACTCTGCTTTACGGTTTCGATATAACCATTTCCGTAACATCCCTATTATCAATACGCATCGCCAATCTCACTGACGATCATAACAAATAACCAACTATCTTAAAAATCAATGATAATAACTGTACAACATCAACTTGGTTCGTAGTCACTCTGTTCTCAACCGCAGCGGGTCCAAACACGGCAGATCACTGCTCACACACTCTCCTTGATGGAACACTTTTAGCTGGACCTCCTTGACCTTATTCAGAGGTTTCATGATCTGTTTAGGTGGGCCTCGCTTGTTGTTGATCATAGCTACTGGTACCAGTTGACGGCGGCCTACCTTCTCTGTTGTTTGACCTTCAGCTGCTTCTAAAGCTGTTTCTACGTCGACTAAGGCGTGATTGCGGCATTGGAGGAGGGCTGCGAGCTGAGGAGTAAAGGTTTGTTGGTTTAATGTTAATCTACACTAATATTATAAAGAGGTAAAGTTTGTTTTTGATTGTAAGGAGGTAATCTCTGGAAGTACTGGTCCGATTGCAAAAAAAATTTCAGCTGCTTTATTCCTGAGTGAAATAGGCTATATTTTATATACGCGGGCGAAGCCGCGGGCAAAAGCTAATATGATATATGACAGTAGTGAAGAACGATATTTATGGGCAGTGTTAAAAACAATAGGTAGTTTACTTATAATTGTTTTAAATTGTTTGTATCTAAAAGTAATTTTATCTAAAATCGCAAACAAAAAAAAAATTAATTCAGTTCAAAATTAAGTAAGTTAGAAACCTTTCAACATTGGGAGAAAAGAAACTGTTAAGTCATACACACACTGGCGACATAGGTCTCGCTACACTTAATTCAGCAGTTGCACTAAAGCGATATACTAGGCATGCCTTTTAAGTTCTGTCGTTTCCATATTTCCCGGCAATTTTTAATTTGGATTCTATATTCGAATGTGTTTAAATTTTTTATTTTATCTCAAAACAGTTAAAGTAGTAGGATTAATGCTATTGTTTAGTCACAGCGTCGATTGGAATCTGTCAGGTTACGTATGAAAATTAATCTTTCTAAGGAAATAGTTCGTGCAATAATTTTCTACAACTTTAGAAGAGGCCTGACACGGCTCGAGTGTTTTGAAGAGCTAACATCTGTGTTCAGTGATGAAGCCCCATGTCTGCGGACTGTCGAACGCTGGTATTTAGAATTCCAGCTTGGACATACTAGTGTTAGTGACAAATCTGCTGCACTTCGGGCGGCGGCTTGGGGATGGCCCTGGCGAGCGCAGCACAGTTACCTGCAGTATCTGCTGCAGCGGCTGCTGCACTACGAGTGGCAGCTTGGGAATAGCCCTGGCGAGCGCAGCACGGTTACCTGCAGTATCTGCTGCATCGGCTGCTGCACTTCGAGTGGCAGCTTGGGAATAGCCCTGGCGAGCGTGGCACAGTCACCTGCAGTATCTGCTGCAGCGGCTGCTGCACTACGAGTGGCAGCTTGGGAATAGCCCTGGCGAGCGCAGCACGGTTACCTGCAGTATCTGCTGCATCGGCTGCTGCACTTCGAGTGGCAGCTTGGGAATAGCCCTGGCGAGCGTGGCACAGTCACCTGCAGTATCTGCTGCAGCGGCTGCTGCACTTCGAGTGGCAGCTTGGGAATAGCCCTGGCGAGCGCGGCACAGTTACCTGCAGTATCTGCTGCAGCGGCTGCTGCACTTCGAGTCGCAGCTTGGGAATAGCCCTGGCGAGCGCAGCACAGTTACCTGCAGTATCTGCTGCAGCGGCTGCTGCACTTCGAGTGGCAGCTTGGGAATAGCCCTGGCGAGCGTGGCACAGTTACCTGCAGTATCTGCTGCAGCGGCTGCTGCACTTCGAGTGGCAGCTTGGGAATAGCCCTGGCGAGCGCGGCACAGTTACCTGCAGTATCTGCTGCAGCGGCTGCTGCACTTCAGGCGGCGGCTTGGGGATGGCCCTGGCGAGCGCGGCACAGTTACCTGCAGTATCTGCTGCAGCGGCTGCTGCACTTCAGGCGGCGGCTTGGGGATGGCCCTGGCGAGCGCGGCACAGTTACCTGCAGTATCTGCTGCAGCGGCTGCTGCACTTCGAGTGGCAGCTTGGGAATAGCCCTGGCGAGCGCGGCACAGTTACCTGCAGTATCTGCTGCAGCGGCTGCTGCACTTCAGGCGGCGGCTTGGGGATGGCCCTGGCGAGCGCGGCACAGTTACCTGCAGTATCTGCTGCAGCGGCTGCTGCACTTCAGGCGGCGGCTTGGGGATGGCCCTGGCGAGCGCGGCACAGTTACCTGCAGTATCTGCTGCAGCGGCTGCTGCACTTCAGGCGGCGGCTTGGGGATGGCCCTGGCGAGCGCGGCACAGTTACCTGCAGTATCTGCTGCAGCGGCTGCTGCACTTCAGGCGGCGGCTTGGGGATGGCCCTGGCGAGCGCGGCACAGTTACCTGCAGTATCTGCTGCAGCGGCTGCTGCACTTCAGGCGGCGGCTTGGGGATGGCCCTGGCGAGCGCGGCACAGTTACCTGCAGTATCTGCTGCAGCGGCTGCTGCACTTCAGGCGGCGGCTTGGGGATGGCCCTGGCGAGCGCGGCACAGTTACCTGCAGTATCTGCTGCAGCGGCTGCTGCACTTCAGGCGGCGGCTTGGGGATGGCCCTGGCGAGCGCGGCGGCGGCGGCCGGCAGCTGCGCGCGCAGCAGAGCCAGCGCGGCCAGCTCGCGCGCCACATCAGCTCCCTCCGCCACGCCCTCCGACCCTGAGTCTCCATCCGCCCCCCCAGCTCGCACTGACGACGGGAGTTGCTCTATACTGCTCCACGGTTTCAGGGGCTGTGTTTCACTATTGCTATAGATAAAGTTTAAGAATATGTAAATAAGGGTTTGTAGCATGTTTGGAGGTATGCGGAACAGAGTGTAAAGTCCTACCTCCGTTGATAAGGGAGGATCCTCCGACCAGACGGGTTTTATGTCTGATGTGGGAAGAAACTGCCCGATGGATGATTTTGGGCTGTTGTACTACTCTGTCAAGTACCGGGAAAAGATCAATAATACACAAAATGTTTGTTATTCATCCAAATTTATTTTATCACCTTCAAAGTATGCTACTTCAGAAACGATACACTTACGCCAACGAATAATCCAATCATCAAAACATTTTTTAAAGGCTGGTTCCGGAATTGAGTTCAGTTCTCACCGTGAATTCTCCTTTATGTCTTCTATCGATTGAAAACGGGTGCCACGAAGTGGTAATTTGAGTTTAGGAAAAAGAAAGAAGTCGGCTGGAGCCATATCTGGTGAATATGGTGGTTGCACGATGGTATTTGTTGAGTGTTTGGTCAAAAATTCGTTCACAATGATAGCCTTGTGCGAAGGCGCATTATCGTGGTGCAAAATCCAAGAATTTTCTTTCCACAAATCTGGCCTTTTTCGTCAAATTTGCTCTCTTAAATGCCGCATAACGCTCAAATAATATTCTTTATTTACCGTTTGACCTTCCGGCAAGAATTCCGAGTGCACAACACCGCGATAATCAAAGAAAACAGTCAACATGACTTTGACTTTTGATCGACTTTGGCGTGGTTTTTTCGGTTTCGGTTCAGTTGGAAGGCGCCACTCCGAAGCTTGTTGACTAGTTTGCATGTCAAACTCGTAAACCCACGTCTCGTCACCAGTAACAATGCGTTTCATGAATGTTGGGTCGGAATTGACTCGTTCTAGCATGTCCTCAGCGACTCTCATGCGATTGAGTTTTTGGAGAAAATTCAGGTCTTTTGGGACTAGCCGAGCGGTAACATGTTTCATACCCAAATGATTAGTTAAAATGGTACGGATCGACTCGTGAGATAGAAAGTTCGGCGGCTATCTCTCTCAAAGTTGAATGAGGATTTTCAGTCACTATTTCCTTAACTTTTGCGATGTTAACTTCAGTTGAAGACGTTGATGGCCTACCAGAGCGAAGCAAATCTTCCATCACATCTCGACCGCTTTTGAACGCTTTGTACCATTCATAAGCACGTGTTTTTGATAAAGTCGATTCATCGTAAGCCTTCTGTAACATTTTCAGACTCCGACCACGAAATTCCATTGGCGATGCAAAATTTAAGACAAACTCTTTGTTCGATGTTTTTGTCCATTATGAAATTCGCAATACACAATAGATATGATATACTAAAAACAGCACTGTATTTAATATAAATAACACATGCAACTCAAACTCCGCGCCAAAATGGAAAACAGTTGTGCCAATCTACCAACAACAAAAAAAAAAAACAAAAATTTGAATTTCGAACCATAAACAAATCATCCCTTCCCGATACTTTTCTGACTGAATGTATATGTCCAAATCGCGCGGAGAACTCTAATTGCGCGATTCAGGATTTTGTAGTTTAGTTCCGTCGGATAGGCGAAACCATCAAAACCGTATTGCTATATGAGTGTGAGACGTGGAAGAGCACAATGGACTTCTCGCATCAACTCTAGGTTGTTATCAGCCGCTGTCTTCAACGTATTCTCGGTGTTTACTGGCCCGAAAAAATTACGATGAAACCACGATTGGCCAAAAGTTCAAACGCCGCAAATGGAACTGGATCGGCCACACGCTCCCAAGAAACATGCATCAAGGAAAGCGTAAACGTGGTCGGCCTAAGCAAACCTAGCGACGATCATCGCAGAGGCGAAGAACATAGAAAAGACCTGGAGCGAAATGAAACATTTCATAAGTGTGGACGCAGCGCACGCACAAACCGAGCATGCACTTACTTACATAGTTGAAATGCTCTGTTTGCGCGCGTAGTGTGAACAGTTCACGCGCGCAAGGCGTCCACATTGGGAATTCTGTTACATTGCACGACACATTGCAAATACGTGGAGGGCCAATTCTTTCATTGCATGTTACGTTACAGCAGTCTGTACCTGGCTTAAGTCCGAACGGGATAGCGGCAAACTGTGGACGCCCTCTGCCCGGTCTAGGAGACTCAGGAACTTAAGTCAAGTAAACGTTGTGCTTGACTGCGATCCCACCTGGTGGTAAGCAGTGATGCAATCATTGATGGTGAGGCGCACTAGTTTATTAAGAGCCTATTCACTCTAGCCTTGAAGGCACCTAAATTATAGTTGGACGGGAAGACCGCAGCAGGCAAATTGTTCCAGTCCTTCGATGTACGCGGTATAAACGACGAAGCGAAACGCTTAGTCCGGACCGTTGAAGTTTCAACAACGTAAGGGTGGATACTCGCCGTACGTCGGGTTGTCCGATGGTAGAAATGAGATGAGGGAATCAAGTCATGCAATTTCCGCGCACACTCTCCAAAATGCAACCTGTAGAATACCGATAGGCTGGCTACCCTGCGCCTGTGCTCGAGGCTTTGTAGATTGGACTTAACCAAATCTGGATCCCAATTAGCCTCTTCGCACGCCTTTCCACTGAGTCCAAAGCTGCTAGATGGCATTTTGCAGCACCAGCCCATATGTGACTGCAGTACTCCACACACAATCGGACCTGTGCTTTGTATAACATTAGAAGCTGTCCCGGTGTGAAGTACCGTCGGACCTTTGCAAGAACGCCTAGTTTTCTAGCAGCTACATTGGCTTTGGACTCAATGAACTGCCCAAAATTTAGGTCTGAGGAAATTTCAACTCCCAAAAGCTGAAGGCGGTCGGTGCACTCCAGGGATACATTCCGAAAAGCAGGAGCCAAGGTGAACGGGCTCCTTTTGGCGGTGAACAGACACGCTTGTGTTTTGGTGGCGTTGAATTCTACCAGATTGGTTTCACCCCACTTGGAGACTGCCTGAAGTGAGACATTCGTACGCTCTACCATAGCCTCTCGTCCGGACCGGATTAGTTCCTTACTAGCCCGAGCACCTGGAAGGTATCTCTCTACAACTGTGCTATCATCTGCATACCCATATATACCGGGCATGCAGCAGAAAAAAAGTTGCAGAGAGAACTGACCCCTGAGGAACTCCGGCATTAGTGGTCATGGGCTCTGATGAGCATCCATCGACAACAACTCGGAGAGACCGTTCACTCAGGAAGTCTTTTACCTAGTTAATCAGACCAGGGGAAATGCCGTACGCTGGAAGCTTACTCAGAAGGCTGGCGTGCCATACCCTGTCGAAGGCCTTCGAGACGTCTAAGGAGACAGCAATCGCTTCTCCATTCTTCTCGAGGGCCTCGCCCCACATGTGAGTGGTATACACTAGTAGGTCCCCAGTAGACCGATTGTGGCGAAACCCGTACTGTCGGTCACTGAGGAGATCGTTACCTTCCAGGTATGCCATGAGGCGCGAGTTCAATACACGCTCCATAATCTTGCAGAGTATGGAGGTTATTGAAATCGGCCGATAGTTGGCAGGATCGGTACGACTGCCCTTTTTGGGCACGGGTTGCACGTTGGCAAGCTTCCAGGACTTGGGCACTATACCAGTCCTAAATGAGAGGCGGTACAAGCGCGTCAATACAGGAGACAACTCGGGCGCACATGCCTTGAGAACTATTGCTGGTATACCATCTGGTCCACTAGCTTTGTTCACGTCTAGACGACACAGTGCTCTCAAAACTTCTTTATTTCTTATGCGAACCTCAGGCATCGAGGTGTTGCAGTGAGGTAGAGTCGGTGGAGTAGCACTGCTAGTATCAAGACGAGAATTATGGGCGAAGAGAGATGCAAAGAGACCTGCTTTCTCTCTCGCCGAGTGAGCCAGTGTTCCATCAGGTTTAACCAGCGGAGGCAATGTGGGCCTACAGAAGTTCGCTTCGACCGACTTGGCAAGGGACCAGAATGCTCTGCTTCCGGATGGCTGCGCAGAGAGCTTTGTGTCAATATGGGTAATTCGGTCGAACCGAGCCTTCTTCAGTGCTTTTTTGTAGGACTTGGCAGCACGGTTGAAAGCTCTCTTCTTTGAGCTCAAATCCGGAGCTTTGCGGTCACGAGCGTCAACCCAGGCGAGAAACGCCGAATGCTTACGCTCTTCAGCTTGAACGCAATCGGCGTTGAACCATAGGTGGTCTGAGCCTCCGATGGGTACGTCACTATAAGGGATGAAAAACTCCATAGCTTGACGTATCACATCGGATATAGCATCCGCACAGCTTGACGGACTCTCAGAAGAGAAGCAGACCTGCTGCCAAGGATAAGATGCAAAGAAATGCCGCATCTCATCCCAATCTGCTGACCTGTAACGCCACATTCGCCGTTCACCACGTGAGTCGCAGTCAGGTGGGGAGAAGGACGAAACAGACTTCAGCAGACAGTGATCTGAAGTTCCAAGTGGTGAAGAAACTGTTACGATACATCTGTCCGGATCGGTGGTCAGCAGAAGGTCCAGACAATTGGCAGTATGACCAACTACATCAGGCACCCTAGTCGCTTGCTTGATCAGCTGGGAAAGGCCCATCGATATTGCAAAGTTTCGCGCTTCTCTCCCAGCGTGGTCGGTCGTCTGGTATGGGAACAGCCAGTCTTGGTGGCAGGCGTTAAAGTCCCCCAGAGCGACGAGCTGCGCATCAGGGTGCCGATGCAGAGCCTTATCGGCAGCCTCACTGAGGTGGTCGAACAACCGAGTCGTCTCCTGATCACCGCTGTGCGAACGGTAGACACAGGCATAAACAATTTTGTCCATACCAGTGTCCACCAACAGCCATAGCGTAGATAAATTAGGGTCTTCAAGGTGACGGAGACGCTGGCAGCAGATGTCATTACGGACGTACACACAGACCCCGGCACGCTGCAGGAAATGATGCTCCAGTGAGTATCCCGGGTAGTTGAGGTACGCCGTATCTGACGGACATCTAATTTGGGTCTCCGTCAAGAAAAGCAAGTGTGGCTTGTCAGTCTCAAGATGGTGGTGGACCGCAACGAGATTGGAGTGCAGCCCTCTAATATTTGAGAACTGCACTTGAAATGAGAGGACGTGCATCCGCTGTTGACACTTGTCTTTCTTTTTAACTTTCATTTTTTTTGTGGAGTGAATAGGAGAGATGAAAGATGGCAGTTGAGCGAGGTGATGCGATGTTGAACCCAACAACACAACCAGAGTTGCTGTGCCAATGGAGGGTTGATCTGGAGACTGCGGGGACGCCCGAACCCCCCCAGGGCTCGCCATCGGGTCCTCTCGCCCGGTCGCCAACCGGCACGATGGGGCCACCCTGGGATTTTTCGCAGTTGGCGGGGCAGCCTTTCGTGTTTGGCTGGCACACTACTTGGGCCCCCAACTACCTACGGTCGGCCAGCGGAGCACCGTGCTTCGGATCCCGCTACCCTCCACGATAAAACGTCCGACACAACAACAGCTGGCGCATCATAGCGTCACGTCTTCAAATTATAGGCGGAACAGTTATATCGTGTGTGCAAGCCGTGATTTCAATGACATATGCAAACATATGATTGTGATCTTTTTGAAGACGGTTAAAAAGTATACAAAATGGCTTTTCCTTTAGTGTTCCACCTATGAAATCTAACAATAACCAAAATACTTTCGTTGTATAATAAACTTCAGAACCTTTACATACTTTATTTATAATGCCTAATATACTTCACGAATTCCTTTTGCTTTTTTTGACTATCTTCAAAACTAACATTTGTTTAAAAATAAATTATGGCAATAACCATAGAATAGTGATTAAATACTTAATCATAAATATAGTCGACCATTTTTTTTTCCACGAACTGTAGCTTGCGCGAACTTTCCCCCACCACGCCAAATCTTTGCCATGTTACGTGCCGGTGAAAGTACTTCTTACATTTTTCTTATAATAACATTATTATTTCAACAAAGAAGGATCTGCGGTCGCCTTTTAAGTGGACGGGGTGCCTTCATGTGTTTATGGTGCCCAAGGGAGTGGTTTTACGAAACCCAGACTATCTATAGGCCGGTTGCCTTCTGCGGCCACGGCTGTAAGGATTGGTAGTCCGTGTTGCTAAAGGATAAATTTTTGAAAATACCGCAGTTCTTTGACAGTCGTGGTTAAGAGTACTTAGTAAGCCGTTCTTTTATAGTCAGATGTCCAGTTAATACATAGCCACACTGACCGCATCAGGGTTAATAGGATCGCGCCCATCTAAGTCTAGTCACACAAGCGTAAGTATATAAAGGTTTTAAACGATAACCTACGTATGATTAACTTCTTGCCTGAGCGGCGGGCGAGGGTACTCGAGCGGCGCCCGCAGGTGCAGCGCCAGGGCGCACACGTAGCCCACACACAGGCACACCGGCCGCATCAGCGCTGACAGGATCACGCCGGGGTCTGGGTCTAGTACTGGAATAAAAAATTATTATGATTGATCACTAGAGGAGGTCGGAATTAGGTAGAGTTATTAAACACCCCAAAACTAACAGAATACCAAACATATTAATGTGTCTATTATATATTACATTAGAATACGATATAAATCGGCCCTCACTCCACCTTCTTCACAACTATGGCTAACCAACATACTTTGATTCAAGACATTGATGAGACGGATATCTACATAAGTAGGAAAACAAGTAACCCACAAGATTGCCTGCACGAATTAGGAGATGTCGCGACACAACTAACAATAATCAGTCAAAATATTCGTAGCATTTTAAAAAATTTCGACAATTTTTCAGTTTTCCTGACTGCCTTAAACTTTCTTCCAGACATCATAATCCTGACCGAATGTCGCCTTAACGCTTCAACACCTTTACTGTATCTTAATAATTATATCGGTTATTATTCCAAAAAATATCTTAATCAAAATGATGGCATTGCTGTTTTTTACAAAAATAACATTAAATTGGTAATAGAAGAACCTACTTTTATGGACGCAAACTGTTTAATTATCCAAGTAGCTAATGAACTCTCGATTTGTGCTATCTACAGGTCTCCATCTTTTCATAATATCCAAAATTTTTGTACCTCACTAGAGAAAATTATGCAAGTATGTAATACTCCAAGTTGTGCTATCGTGGGAGATATTAATATTGATATCTCACCAAGCTCCAGAGACAAACGTGCCACTGACTATCTAGACTTAACTGGTCATTACGGTTTCTACCCGGGACATCAATATCCGACACATGACAAGACATGTCTAGACCACGTCATGTTAAAAACTAAAAAACCTGCAAAAGTAATAGTCTATACTTCGGGTATAACTGATCATGACACGGTCATCATGGGTATCTCCAAGGATTCGCCATGCTCTTTACCTGACACAAGACATAAAATTAAAATTGATTACCCTAGTTTGACAAAGGCTATTGAAGGTATAAATTGGGATTGCATTTATAATCACACTAACGTAAACGATGCTCTAACAGATTTTAAAAATAAATTAAATAAAACAATAGAAAAATATAAAACTGAAGAAAATATTCTAAACTCAAAAACTATTAAAAAACCTTGGATGTCTGAAGGATTAATGAAATGTGTTCGTAAAAGAGATCGCCTACATATCGAGGCTACTAAAAAGGATAACAAAAATAACCCAGTTATACAGCAGCGATATAAAATGTATAGAAATCATTGTAATAATCTAATTCAAAATCTTAAAAACGCTCACGATAGAAACACTATAGAAAATGCCCAAGGAAACAGTAAAAAGACATGGACAGCTATTAAAAAGATTTGTAACTTTACAATTTCCAACTCAAATAGCTCTGAACTCTTGCAAGCTTGTCCTGATCCTAAGGAGTCCCTTGACAAGGCAAATCACTTTTTTACCACTGTGGGAGAACGGCTTGCTGAAAAATCTCTCTCGCTTCTTAACAAAACTGAATCCGATTTGGCTAGCATTTCCAGTAATATTTATAAAACATCAACTCCAAGTAACTCTTTCTTTGTCATTCCAACTGATAGTTACGAAGTCATTAAGATAGTCTCAAACCTAAAAGACTCCTCGGCTCCTGGCTGGGATGGTGTTACAAATAAAATTCTTAAATTAAACAAAATTCATCTGGCCTCACCAATAGCGTTTATATGTAACCTAAGCATTACAACGGGGACAGTTCCTTTGGCAATGAAAAAGGCTAATGTTTGCCCAATTTTCAAATCCGGAGACAAAACAATAGCATCGAATTATCGACCAATTTCCCTACTCACATCCTTATCAAAAATTCTCGAAAAAATAATGAATACCAGGTTACTGAACTTTCTAGAGAAGAATACTATACTATCCAGCAATCAATATGGCTTTCGCAAAAACAGGTCTACGGAGGATGCAGTGACACATTTAGTGGATTTCGTAGTTTCCAAACTGGATGATGGTTATAAGTGCACTGGCATCTTCCTGGACCTGGCGAAAGCCTTTGATACAGTTTCTAGAAGTATTCTTTTAAAAAAACTGGAGAGTATTGGTATCCGTGGCACGGCTCTTGACTGGTTCCAATCATATTTAACAGACCGTACACAGAGACTGGGTATAAATAATAATTATAGTGCATATGCTAGCCTCAACTATGGCGTGCCACAAGGCAGCGTTCTTGGGCCTACTCTCTTTATTGTTTATATCAACAGTCTCTGTTCCTTACCAGTACAGAATGCTCAAATATTTACATACGCCGATGACACCGCCATTATATTTTATGGCAGATCCTGGGAGTCTGTTCATGAAGCGGCAGAGGCAGGAGTAAATCAGGTAGCTACATGGCTAACCTGTAATTTGCTGACACTTAATGTTGAGAAAACAAAAGTGGTCAACTTTAATGTTAGCAAAAAAAACCCCTGTCCATCCAATCTAGCCGTTACATTGCACACCTGCAGTAACCTTGGAGAGTCTGCTTGCTCATGTCCAGCCTTTGAACAGGTACCTCACATGAAATATCTTGGTATATACATAGACCAATACATTACTTGGACTAAGCAAATCCAGCATGTAAATGGGCGTGTAAGAAAGCTGCTGCACATATTTAAAAGGTTGGGACAAATTGCTAATGAAAAGATATTGAGGATGGTCTACTACACATTATGCGAGCCTATTCTCAATTACTGCATTAGAACTTGGGGAGTTGCACATAAGAGTCATTTTATAAAAGTAGAACGCTCGCAGCGGGCCATTCTAAAAGTAGCTTATAGGAAACCAATGAGATATCCCACCAATCTTCTATATTCAGAAAGCAATGTACTGCGTGTTAGGCAACTTTATATCCTGGCTGTAGCAATCAAGTTCCATAGAAATGCACACAACACAACCCAAAGTAGTTGCCGCTCTCGCAGGAAAGCGATATGGCAGAAACCAAGAACCAGACTCGAATTCGGCAAAAGATGCTTCCGATTTATGGGTCCATTTATTTATTCTAATCTTAATAAGGAACTAAACATCCTACAAATGACAAAGAATAAATGTAAGACACATGTAATAAAATTTCTAAAAAATTTGAATTATGATACGACAGAATCGTTTTTAAAAAATCCGTATAAATAACAAATCCGCACTCTTATCTATTATTACCATTATTATATAATTATTTATTTCTGTTTACGAACTCCCACTCATGTACATCACAAACATAGACACACACTCTCATACCCGCGTACTCACAATCTCATACAAACTGAAATACACACACACTCACTCTCACACATATGCTTACACCCGTACACACCCCCAATACACACACACCCTCACATATATATACACATACTCTCACACTTACTCACACAAACTCATCACGCATGTTCCACTCGCACTTTTTTGTTTTTGTTTTTATTTTTTACTTTACTCTTTTTATTGAGGTTATTGTACAATGTATGTTACGACGAAAGAGACTACCCTCCACGACACAGGGAATCCTAGTGTGGAGGATAGTGTATTTTATTACATTATGTCATGTTTTTCTGGACAATAAAAGGATTATTATTATTATTATTAAGTACTTATACCAATTTCATACAGCGAAAGAATAAAGTGGATATGCTTCAAATCCCGTGATTAATTTTAAAGAGCAGAATGTTTTTTATGACACTATCAGAAATATAGCAGAAAAAATTTCTTCCTGCATTAATGACGAGGAGGAGGAAATGTACAAAGGACAATGCCGGATTTAGTATGGGAAGTGGCGTCTTTTTTTTTTCGGGCGGCCATCGATTAAACCTTGTTTTTTAATTACAGAATAATGTAATAAACCAAACTTACTATGGCATGTATACCTCTAAACTAAGTCCGAACTGAGTTACAAGAGATAGAAGTTGGCTGATTTTATTTATTAGATTTATAGGATATTTTGTCTTTTAAGCGCAAGGTATGTGAGAAATTGCAACATTGCATTGCATTTTACTATTACTTATTTTTCTTCAAAAAAGAAATAGTACCAAACTCGTTTCACACAGGATTGTGAAGTTGGCGAGGACGCCCTTAGACCGCCACCGTCGTCCGCGTCGCCTGCTGACTTCGAAACCGAGGCCTAATAGGTTAATAATAATAGGTTAAAACACAATTACAAAGAAACTATTTTTTGCAACTTCTCACTTAGCTTGTGTTTATAAAACAAAAATGGCCTACGTATAAAGCTAATAAATACTAGCCAACTTAAGCTCCCGTAACTCAGCGTAGCGGACTGAGTTTAGAGATATACCTGCCATAGTAAGTTTGGTTTATTATACTATTTTGTATTTAAAAAACAAGGTTTGGTAGATGGCCGCTCGAAAAAAAAAGACGCCATTATCCGACATTGGTTTTTGTTAACCTCACCTCAGTTGACGTAAAGAGATCTTTTTCAATGAAAAATACTAATAAAATTGTATGTTAATTTATCTTTGTTTTATTTGTCTTAATATTGTTGGCCACACGGGATTCTTCATTAGAAATCCCGAGAAGATCCATATTAATATCAACATTTTGATGCAAGTACGTGAATACATCTACCTAATTCCGACCTCTGTTGATCTCACTAAAATTTTAAAAGCAAAAGTTTGTGTGTATGTTTGTTACTTCTTCACGCGAACGGATTTCGAAAAAAATTAAATAAATGATATTTATATTGCAAATAGGTTTTAAAGAAACACTTTTACACGTCAATTTTTTCGTAAATTTAAACTAGATGAGGTCGGTGTTTCCGAGCTGACTATCCTGAGAAACACCGAAACAAACTGAGGGGTCAAAGTCCTTTTAAAGTCCATACAGCAAACATGTAATGGTCAAATCATATGAGAACCATGCAGATTAGTGTCCGAGATGATCTTTTGAGGAAAGAACCACACAGTTTTGAGTGCACCTGTCTAGTCAGTGCAAACATTTGTCAGGATACGTAAAGCTCAACTCAGGACTACTAAGGAGCTCAACGATTTGACGAACAATACGAAGGAAAGGACATTTGGGTAGGCCGCACAAAATACTCAAATTGCCAGACAAACGCGTAGAACATGTTCTGGAATAGCATGCGATAAATAACTCACGTGTATTCCTCATAGAGACTAACATGGCGACGATAACATAATGGAGGTTGGGGAACGCCGGGCCGTCGGCGAACAGGAAACCCCAGAGATTGGGGATCTCCGATCTGGGGAACTCACGACCGAACAGCAGTCTTAACCACCGGCTGGAACAATGAAAGGAAAAACTAAGTTGGATAAGTAGAAAGTGATTTAGATAAAATAACTTTGTTTTTAGTGCTTTAGAGTGCAAAATTGTACGAACATCCGAGCATTGTACAGAAAGTTGCCATATTGGGAACTGGAATAACACACCGAAATAGTTAACGCTCCCTACTTTCTACGACTATCTATGATCCGGCTCGAAGGACCATCTAATTAAATGCAAAGTTTTCTATTCAATGTCAACAAAAGTACTTTGCTCTGCTTGCTCCCTGCTCTTCTTTGGAAGTTTAGCTGTAAAACCAATTAACACTAGAAGCGCGAAATATCAATGTCAATTTTGGCTATTTTATTTTTGCTACAGTAATATGGAGAGACGGTTGGTACAGCACAAATGAAACTGGTAACTGACAATACAATGTTTTTTTATATATTACACATATTTTGGTGTACTTTGAGATTCTACGCATAATAAAACTAGAGTAGAAAGAAAATAAGAATGGGTCAAAATTGGGACGCCCGCGCTTCTAGTGTTAAACCGGGATATTCTTAATTTGCATATGAACTTACATTCCAAACAGTTCCATAGATATGTTGCATTCAACTAAATGTAAAGATAATTCGAGATCCAACGGCACTAAATATTCTTCTCTTACTTTATCCAAATATCTTATTACTTCGTTAGGATTCTGAAACAAAAGATATCACCATATATATAAAATTGCTGACTCGTATTTTTATATGGGAATGATTAGGATCTAGTTTAGAAGTGCGATGATTGTCAATATTCAGAAACTCTGTTATGAGGTTGAATATAAAATATCTGATTATTTATTTGTAAAAATTACATGTAAATACAGATAGATGTCGACTCAAGACAACTTTAAATAAATGTAGGAGGGTCAATGACCGTTATCCCAAGTTTATCTAGCAGCTACCTTAGTACTCAAGTAAAAAAAGGTTGCAAGTTCGGATTTTTCTTAATTGTGTACAACAAAGCTTCTTTCCTACCGCAAGGAGTTCATCTATGTGTCATTTCTATAATACCACAAAATATTTTTTTTTTAGTACAATGCGTTCCAAATAAGAATAGGATCGATTGCCATGTTGTGACGTCACGTCATACTGTCAAATCGAAGAATTAATAGGGTGAGCAAAACAAGAAATCTTTAAAATTTAATTTATTTACGAACTATGAACGAAAAAAGTTTAATCAGAATCCAGTTCTTAAATTTTGGTCATCTCGGAGTTCTTCAATTTTGCCCAATTCCTTGCGATTTGACAGTGTGACGTGACGTCAGAACACGGCAATCGATCCTATTCTTATTTGGAACGCATTGTAATGCAGTATTATTATTTATTAATCATCATCATAATCATTTCAGCCGAAAGACGTCTACTGCTGGACATTATTAATTGCTGCTATTTATTAATATTATTACCTAATTGCCTCAAAAGGAGGATATTTTACTTTTCCTCGTACAATCTTAGGAAACCTTTTCAGATGAATAAAGAATACTATAAAGACCAATTTTCCTGTTCATCATCATCATCATCATTTCAGCCGAAAGACGTCCACTGCTGGACATAGGCCTCAAGTGTCGCCACAATGAACGGTCCTGTGCGTCTCGCATCCATCGGACTCCCGCAACCGTTACCAAGTCATCGGTCCACCTTGTAGGAGGCCTTCCAACCTTTCGGCCCCAACGGCCATCTGTTCTGCGAGCAATGTGCCCTGCCCATTGCCACTTTAGTTTGGCGATTCTTCGTGCTATGTCGGTAACCATTTTCCTGTTACCAATAGGTAACACAAACTTACATGGGACATTTTAGAACTGGGCAGTCTTCCACACGAGGTCGGTACGATGTCGCCTGTTGTGTAGAACCTTTCTATGCCCTTCATTATTGCACTGAACAGCATGCTGGAAACACACATTTATTTATTTAGTCTGTTTTACAGAAGGAGCTCGCGGTAAATTAATTTGACGGCACCATTAGCGCAGTCGTTGAGCAATTTACTGCTGCGCTTCGGGTTACGGGTTCGATTCCCGCACGGAGCCAATATTTGTGTGGCCTGCAGACAGATGTTCCGGTTAGGGGTGTCTTGTCTAGGTATGTGAGTTCGTATGTAGCCTTTTTTTTTAATTTTCCCTCTGCTGGGACTCGGGCCTCCTCTCTAGGAGAGGGAATGGGCCGTAATACACCACGCGGGCCCAGTGCGGATTGGTGAATGTCACATGTCTTTGAATTTTTCGTTCTAGGACATGCCGGTTTCCTCACGATGTTTTCCTTCACCGTTTTGAGAGCAGTGGTGATGAAATAAATTACAGAAAGTAATGCGCCTGGCTGAGTTTGAACCCGTGACCTACAACTCGTAAGTCCGGGCCGTTACCACTCGGCCACCACTGCTCTCTATTCGGCCACCACTGCTCTCTATTCGGCCACCACTGCTCTCCTAATGTGAGTTAGCACCCATGATACAGGAGTAGTTCTTAGTGATGCAAAGTTTTTTTTTCATAATAAAAAACAATTAAAAAAATAACAGCCGCAAGAATTGATCTTCAAGGTTAAGCAACGCTTGTCGAGGTCGGTCTGTGGATGGGTGACCATCAATGGATGGTTGACAGGCGAAACTTGGTGTGCAGACGAAAATAGCATACCGAGTTTCTTCCGTGCCTCGTAAAGCATGTCAAGCCGTTGGTCCTGGCTGTCATTTGAACATCTTCGACATATTATTTTTTTTTATTCATATAAACCAGTGCTTGACTGCGATCCCACCCGATGGTAAGCAGCGATGCAATCATTGATGGTGAGGCGCACTAGTTTATTAAGAGCCTATTCACTCTAGCCTTGAAGACACCTAAATTATAGTTGGACGGGAAGAATTATGTTACGGACAGCCAATATCCAGAAAATCTGACACCAGTCTTGCCAAGGAGTATCGTATTATCCCAGTTACTGGGTTGTGGAAGTCAGATAGGAGGTAATTCTACGTAAAATGCTGGTATCCAGTTGCATCCCGTTCAACTGGAAGCCGAGCCCTAAAATGTTGAAAAAAGGGTCGGCTTCCAAACTCTCTCCTCTTTAGGTAGGCAGAGAGACAGAGACTGTTTTCCAGAAGCCTAACTTAGCCTTCTGTAAAACATTATGGCCTCGTTTCTAGGGTACAGTAAGCATTTTGTGGAAGACTTGTGTCTAAACTTTACTATCATTTTTAATTAGATGGACCAAAATGACAGCAGTAAACAATGCCCAGCTGTTGATGAACAATACTCTTCTGTCATTAAACCATTGTTGTGTCCGCCTCTGTACTTTTGTGCGCATAAAGAATAAAATAAATAAATAGCTGTCAGTTTGGTCCATCTAACTAAAAATCATGGTATAGGTTTTTTTTAAGTGGAAAATCATCCAATGCCTTCTTCCGCTTCAGAGCGGAGCGAGAGGGCGTGTCAGACTTTTACTGACTAAAACCCACTCCCATGTTCCTTCTTTGCCTTCGTTCCAGGACCCCGGGGTTCTCTTTCGCACAACTAGGCTTTGACCCTGCTGGGCCCCTACGGTTTTGCTGACATCTCCTTGAGGCTCGCGTGGAATGCTACGCGCCGGCAACGACTCGGGCTCGGTCCGGACGGTTGCCGGATGGCACGCCACCCATTGCTCGCTGTCCGCATGCACATGGCTTGAGGCTTCTATTTCTATTGTATTTAATAAACAAATACTTACTAGCTATCGTGCTCTAAACAGTCTTCTTTTAGTATAAACTTTAATTTCTCGCTGAAACAAACAAGAACAGTTCTTTTATACATTCTATTTACTATTTCTATGACCAATACTCTCAGGGGGATGCAACTCGACATACATTTTTACTGTTTTTCATACAACCGTTCTTACGCGTTTATGACGTTATTACACATTTTTCATTAGATATTTTGGAAGCACAGTATCTTGTGAAAATCAATTTATTTTGTGTAAAACTAATCCAGTAAAGACCTCTGAAAATCTGCTATTTTGCAACAACTTTGACACTTAATAATTTACTCAAAAATTAAAAAAGTCAAAAAAGTATAACAATAGAAGCCTTGCAAATTTAATCAAGATTCTAAATGACGACAATTTTTTTCAAAAACTTTTAAGGGGTTCTTTTAATGGTAAAAAAAAAACATGTATTTCCTGGAACAAGTTTTGTAAAATATTCGAGTAAATCACGGAATTACCGACTGCTAACAGAGTTTTCAGGCGTTATCTCTCTTTTTTCGCGTTGCCTTTTCAAGATTAATCAGTGAGTGGTATTTCGCTTTTATATAAATAGATTTAATTTATGACTTGGCAATTGGCAATCAAGTAGCAAAATCGACACGATAAGATGTTAAACTACTTTTAGAGGAATGATGTGTAATGGATGTTAAAGAATTCGCACGGTAATTATATATTTATTTACTGTGGTAATTCTTCAAAGGGCTTTACTGTCTAAAATGCATTGTTTCTTTGTGAAGCGTGATTACCGAGTCACAAATTATTTTTGTTAATGCAATGTATGCTAGATAAAGACAGATAAAATTGTTTGTAAATAAATATTGATTGTATCAAGTATTTTGTAGAAATAAGTTAACTATCGGATATATTGTTGCTAGACAGTGAAAGATATCTAATACTCCATTTGTTTAGGTAGTTATCTAAACGTAAACAATCTTAATATGTCTTTTTATTAAAAAAAAAAAAAGATTTAAGACATACAAAGATTTGTAGCGACATCTATGGCGTCACATAAGAACTAATCCTGCATCGCGCAATCAAAGTTCTCCGCGCGATTAGAACATGTAGAACAGCCCGAAATCATCTATCGGGCAGTAGCCCGAAAGCGGAACGCGGTAACGGGAGTTGCGTTTAAATTTATTTAATTACCAAACATCGCTATAAGTAATTAACAAATTGTAAACATTTTTAAATAAAATTTTAAGACAAGTTTTAGATAAAAGACATGTCAAGATTGTTTACATTTAGTTAATTACCTAAACAGATGGAGTATAGAATACTCGACGTGGTTCTACATAAGATCTCATAGCTTTTGATGGCGAATTAGTGCGAGATTTGGCAGCATTTTTTAACATGAAAGTTTTTGATGGTGTGCAAACTTACCCTAAATCATCAGGCGCGAACTTCCTGTCTAAGTACAGTTCGAACAAGACGGGCGCGAGGATCTCGTGCATGCCTTGTCTGTAGCCCACATTTGCGTGAGAACGTGCCCAGAAGAATAGGATGCGGACCTTAAACATATGGCAATAGTTGGTGACTAAGATTAGCGCCTAGGCAGATAACTTTAGCGTTCTGGACTTGTGGTGGATTTGAAGAAAAAGGAATACGTTGGAGATTTCCTCAAACTATAGAGCAGGGATGATTCTCCGATAGGACGGATTTGGTGTCTGCCGGGCTACGCCCGATGCCCAATTCCACAGTTTTTTTTTTTGTGGGAAATCATCAAATGACTTCTGCTCTGGTTGGGGAGATAGACACCCTGTGTCAGACTTTACTGGCTAAACCCCACCCGTGTTCCTTCAGTAGCTTTTTACGTTCCACGGTAACTCTTTTGAACAATCCTACAGCCGCGGCAGGTATTAGATCTGGCGGGACCCATCAATTTTGCTGACATCTCTAAAAAGAGCACGTGGAACACGACGTGTCTGATCCGTCCGTAAGCCTGCACCTACGGTAGCGGGACTTGTTATCCGACTCCCGATGTCTAGGGCTTCTTCGGCAAGGACATTTCATGGTAAACCATTCGTGGGCGATGCAGGATTTCTGGCATCAGATTTTATGTGCCCTGGCGATAGGGAGTGTAACACCTAACGTTTTTCTGAAGATGATGGCATGTGCTGGATCACCCAGTTCTCTTTAAAATGGTTAAGCTGAATGGTGCAAGCGCATGAGTCACGTTGTCAACGATTTGGAACGTGCAAATACCTTCATCTTTTGTGTGATTGATTGACCTTGACAATTCAAAAGTGTCTGTAAATGGTTTATTTGAAACTAGGCTTCTGCCAGCTCCTTCGCCCGCGTGATAATAGGTTTCTCCATACAAACTTTGGACCCCCGTTTCATCCCCTTATGGGGTGAATTTTGGAAAATCCTCTCTTAGTGCTCGCCTACGTCATAAAAAGAAGCTTTGTACAAAATTTTCACGCTCCTAGTCCCAGCAGTTTCGGCTGCGCGTTGATATGTCAGTCAGTCAGTTTCTCCTTTTATATATATGCTTATATAAATGCTTTGAGTTTCATGTAGTTCTTAGTAAGTACATAATTATCAACAATTCGGCTCATTTTGTTTGATTGATTGATCTTGTGTGGAAAACTGCTTACCATCAGGTGGGATCGCAGTCAAGCACTGGTTTATATAATATAAAAAAAAAAACGAAATCACGGTTTTTTTTACAACTGTTAATAGGCTCGCGCTTACCAACGTGATGGAAAGCAACGATGTGGTCGACGATGGAGCACACTTGCCTAGAAGTAACCTATTCACTCTTGACTTAAAGATTCCCAGGTTGTAGCTATCAGGAAACACAGACTCCGGCTGAGCACGCCACAATTATGGCGGTAAGTCCTCTCTTTGAGACGTGGTTGGAAAGACTTCACGGCGTCCTCATCTTCCGCATGACGCAGGTTCTCACCGAACACGGTAAGTTCGGGAAGTTCCTGCACCGGATTCGTGCGGAAGCGACACCCGGGTGTCGCCACTGTTTGGACCGCCCGGAAGACACGGTGGAGCACACGGTGGAGGTGTGCCCCGCTTGGGCAGAGCAGCGCCGTGTCCTCGTGGGGGCGATCTCTCGCGCCGAGTCTTGGTACAAGCCATGGTCCGGAGCGAGGAGGACTGAAAGGCGGTCGCCTCCTTCTGCGAAACAGTAATGCCAGCAAAGAAGGCGGCCGATCGCACGAGGCAACGGTCCTCACGCCCCAATCGCCGCCGGGATTCCGATCTCGATTTCCGGCCACCGTAGGCGCGGGCTTGCGGACGGCGAGCAATGGGTGGCTCGCCGTCCGACCGTTCGGTAACCGTCCGGACCGAACCCAAGTCAAGGACGGCGCGTACTGTTCATACGCGCGCCTCAGGGAGATGTCAGCAAATCGTAGGGGCCCAGCAGGGTCGAAGCCTACTGGGGCCATGGGTAGTGTGAAAGTGAAATCCGGGGCCCTGGGACGAAGGCAAAGAAGGAACAGGAGTGGGTTTTTAGTCAGTACAAGTCTGACACTAACTCCCGCTCCGCCCAAGAGCGATTTGACATAAGATGATTTTCCCACCTTAAAAAAAAAAGACTCCGGCAGGGAATTTCACTCCTTAGCTGTATGTGCAATTAATGCTCTTTTTGAGAGGTTACATTTATGACCCATTATTTTATTTACAAGGTTTCAAATCTGCTATAAAATAAGACATCTTCCTTACCATCAAATCCTGCACATCTTGCTCTCTAAAGTAAAGCTCCTCAGGGAACGTCCTGACCACATCTTGTAGAATTAACGTTTTGAGCTCATTATCACAGAAATGTTGCTTCCAGACACTCTGAAACAAAACACAATTCATACGGATGAGAATATAATAATACATCAGCTTTAGGCACTACAGCCCCCCTAGCCAAGTTACAACCGTTTCGTTTCGATTCTCTTTTCGTCGATAGCCTCGAGTCGGCCACGCCTCCGATTCCTTTGTTCTGACGTCATCTCAACGCTCAGTCACGTGGTCAGAACAAAGGAATAGGTTGGTTCCTTCCTTGGTTCCAGGAGGTTCCTTTCTCTGGAGCCCTGACCACCGGTAGCTTGGACCCTGTTCCCGATACCGGTGGGACACTGTTTTTTATATTTTTAAATGTTTTTTTTATTTTTTTAATTGAAATATTTAAAAATATAATTTATATGTTACATTAATGAATAAATGGAATAATATTCCACAACGCCGTCTAGTCTCAAGCTAAGCAGAGCTTGTGTTATGAGTACTAGACAACTGATAAACATACTTATATATTTCTAAATACATACATATTATTATAAATTACACCCAGACCACAGAACAAATGATCGTGCTCATCACACAAACATTTGTGCTGGGTGGGAATCGAACCCACGACCTCTGGCGTAGCAGTCAGGCCCACTAACCACAAGACCAACAGGCCAGTCAATGAATTGACGTTTGCGTTCCAGGGCCACGGTAACGGTCATACAGGCCTACCATTGTGAATTTATCTTTTCTCATAACGTTTAGTAGAAGATATATAATCATAATAAACTAGCTTCTGCCAGCGGCTTCGCCCGCGTAAAAGTAGGTTTCTCCATTCAAACTTCCAACCCCCGTCTTACCCCCTTAGGGGTGGAGTTTCGTAAAATCCGTTGTTAGCTGATGTCTACATCCTATAAGGAACCTACCTGCCAAATTTTAAGTTTGTAGGTGTTATTGTTTCTGAGATTTCGTGAATTTAATTAAATATTTTAGACTTAGTTATGTACTTCTTGTGTCACTTTTTTTTAATATGATTATTTTTGTTGTGCTTTTGGGTACAGTCTACACTGTTCTTACATAATGTCTATTAATACTGTAATATGAAAATATTGTAAGCAACCACTTTTTTAAAAGAGTATCCATGGAGTTTCTTGCCGGTTCTTCTCCATAGGAAACGACCAATTTGGAACCGTGCACTAGCTTCTGACGTTTTATAAGTGCCTTTGACTTGACTTTGACTTTGTAGGTTTATATACAGCACTGGATACTACCCTCGAATATGTTCCCTCTCTATAACTCAAAGGTTTGCTGGGAGAAAAAAGAAAAGGAAAAGGGAGAGTTAAAGCTCGCCTTTGTAAATGAACTGACTGTATCACCATGTACTATATTATGTTTTTGTGTACAATAGAGAATTAAGGATTAAGAAATATAATATATTATTTGCTGTTACTCGACTTTGACAATGAATATCACAGACATCTGATAAATTGAAACAAATATTATTACACCTTGGTGAGTATAACATATGGTATAAGTTATTGAACTCTAAGTATAAAAGAGGTTACATAACGGTATTATGTTCAGTACAAATACCATTTTAACATTATACGCTTGCAAATTGTTTTGGTACGCGACAATGACGAATTTGAAATTCGACTTTATGCGGGTTGCCCATGGAAAGTTGAATTTTTGTAAATAATTATAGAATTTATTGTGTACTGCATTAGGCGTATATTACCGTACAACGTTCCAAATAAGAATAGGATCGATTGCCATGTTGTGATGTTACGAACTGTGAACGAAAAAAGTTTAATCAGAATACTTCTCAATTTTGTTCTTCAATTTTGCTCATCTCTGAGTTCTTCAGTTTTGCCCAATTTCTTGCGATTTGACAGTATGACGTGACGTCACAACATGGCAATCAATCCTATTCTTATTTGGAACGCATTGTACTAATGATGCGTACAACTTAAGAGTGCCCTTCCCGATCCGCCTATCATCAACGTGAGCATGGTTTGAAAGCTTGTCGTTTCATCCAGCGCAATATTTGATAAAGAGGCAACGCGAAAAAAGAGAGATAACGTCTGTAAACGCTCTGTTGGCATACGATAACTTCTATCACTCACACGAATATTTCATAAAACTTGTTCCAAGAAATAAGTGTTTTTTTTTTCTTAATCTTAAAAGTTAAAAAAAAATTACTGAAATGTCATTCTCAACGAATCTCGATTAAATGTGCAAGGTATCTATAAATATATTTTCTTTACTTTTTAATTTATGACTGTAATATGAAGGACCAAAGTTCACACAGAACAGCAGTTTTTCAGAGGTCTTTATTAGGCCGCTCACATACAGACGGACAGAAGGAAGCTTGGTTTTGTTGGGTAGGTAAACTTTGGATACGGACCCCTAAATAGGGCGTATCAAAATATCCTCCACTTTTATTCAGAATCAGGATTATCCTTGGGTTCATTTGACGCAGTGACTAGAAATAAATATATTTTATTATTTAGAATAAATTATTATAATGCTAGCGACTCGCCCCAGCTTCACAGGGATGTTTAAAATCTATGAAGTTCTTGCCTTTTCTCTAATATAATATGCATGTATTATACACCTAAACCTTTCTCATGAATCACTCTGTCTATTGGTGTAAACCGTATGGAAATCCGTTCAGTAGTTTTTGAGTTTATCGCGAACATACAGACGGACAGACGCGGTGGAGGACTTTGTTGTTACCTCATCATCCTGTGAGAGTGGATCGTCGCCGATGACAGCTCTTGGGTCCATAGACAGCTTATCACTCAAATCATTGTAGAAATTCCTGTGAGTTTTTAGACTGAAACAAGAGACATGGAGAATATGGGTTAAAGATATTAGTTCAGGGATAAATATAGGGTCACTGGTAATTAGTGACCGATACTTAAACACGCGATTGTACTCATGATTACAAACAACTTTCCCCAAAGAAACTTTTTTTATATACTCAATAGTTTTATCACAATAACAAAACAGCTGTTTGAATCTAAGACTGTTTGTAATACGCGCGCGCCTGCGACCGGCGACCGCTAAGCTGTTAGCCGCGTAACGCCGTCGTACCTAGAACACCCGTGCAGCTTGGAAACCCATAGGTGTACGTAATCAGTGTATGTACCTACATGTTTCATTATTTAAACAGCTGTTTTGTTCTTGTGATAAAACTAATGAGAATATAACAGAAGTTTCTTTGGGAAAGTTGTTTGTAATCATGAGTACAATCACGTGTTTAAGTATCGGTCACTAATTACCAGTCACCCTATAGAAACGGGAATTTCGCGACCTTATTTTCACTATTTGGTGGGAACATTTGACGGAGACCCAACAGTGAATGTCTCTCGGCTGAAATAATGAATTCTGCTCCAGCACCACAAAGCTTTAGCTTGCTATAAGTTAAAGCATTCCGGTATCAAACTAATATTATTAATATTTTTTACTGTAAAAATATATATAAATTTTGAAGTTATGTGCGTCGGAACTTTCATATAGGCGCATTTATAGGGGTGAATAAAAGTCCACCTTGTGGGAGGCCTTCGAACGCTGCTTCATACGGTACGTGATCGTCACTCCAGAACCTTTCTTCCCATCGACCATCGAGTGTGAATGTGGCAAAATAGTTTCCACACAGGGATATATGTCCAAAAATTTAAAAATTTTTATTTTAAACAGATAAATTCAGCAGGTTTTTCATAATATATTTATTTAATTGTGTCTGCTTTAGTTTCCTATTGCTCGTCAAAGCATTTCTAACTGTCGCACATGTTGATGGATGAGATAGCATTCATTTTAACGTCGTCCAGCAACGAGTTCGAGCCGCCGACTAGTGCAACCTTTACAGTTTACAAGCAGATGATGTTGTTTATGACCACTGGAACAATATTGCTTATTTTAGTTCCACGAAACAATGATGACTCACATTTACAAACTTGAGGAAAGTGTGACTCAGATCAACAATAATATTAGCCACTGTTTGATACATTTACATTCCTCTTTGAGATAAAGAAGTCTTGTAATGTCAGCATACAATGTTTTTCTGCTTTATAGAACCAGTTTTTAAGGAAATATATATGTCACCGTAAAATTGTAAATACCGTTTGATTATAATCTACCTGGCGAGATTGTAAACTGTCGAAAGATTGTGTACCGTAACATACTGCCTACAATCTAACGCATAATTTTTTGGTATCTATCGAAATGAAACTGATAAATATATGAAACATTCTTCTTTTTAACGAAAATCGCTTGTCCTCTCGACAAATAATGTAAATATCTAATTTAGGCGTGTGTAACTCTACTGAACCGACTCACTGTTCCGAAACATTCTAGTGTTCTGAAAGATTGGAGCAGCAGTAATGTTTTAAATGCATCATTTGGAACAATTGGAACACTGAAACACTCTTTACTTTAAGATACTTGCAGTCTTTTTAAAATTCAAATTAAAACGTAAATAGTGTAAATTTTAATGAACTAAACTGAAAACATCTGCTTTAAATTATTCTCAAATCAAAATTCAATTAAATAAAACTGTTGGTGTATATGGCGCAACGTAACTGATTACGATTCATAACAGTCAGTGTCTGTGTTTGTATCTTTTGAGCCGTTGCATTAGCGTTGTTTCAAATGGTCCGTTTGTATCTTGTGATTCCAAATGTTCCGTTTTTGTCTTAATCATAATCATAATCATAATCATTTATTTTGCTTGTAAAACATAGGTATTACAGAGGGTGGTATAAATGTATAGTGCGCTATGTTTTGCCAAATATTGGCATACAAACTTATAGTACCTAAATGTCAGCATGCATCTTAACAAATATTTAAAATCATAATATAAGTAATGCCAAACAATTAAAAACAGTACTTTCAAAAAATAATAATAATAATAATAATTGAAACAGAATGTCAAAACAAAATAATTGAAATGTCACAAAAATGAAACGGTAAGTCAAAAATTAAATAGAGTGTCAAAAAATTAAATACAATGTCAAAAAATTAAACACAATGTCAAAAAAATTAAATACAAAGTCAAAAATTAAATCCAATGTCAAAAAAAACTTAAATAGAATGTCCAGAAATTAAATTGGTTGTCAAAAGAATTAAATAGAATGTCAAAAATTTAAATAGGATGTCAAAAAAATAAATAAATAGAATATCAAAAAATAAAAATAACAAACTTTATATGTCAACAAAATTATTAATGTAACCGTGTAGGCGAACCAGTCAAACAATTGTGTCATTAAGAAATTCGGTGACACTGTAGTATGCTTTTTGAGCTAGAAATATCTTTAACTTAGTTTTTAATGCATTGTTACTTAACAGTTTCCACTCTTTCGGCAATTTGTTAACTATAGTTGGAGCCATACACATGATATTCTTACGCATAAAAGCCGTTTTTGCGCTTGGTGTGTAGAGTTTGGTATTATCGCGTCTATTTCGTGAAATTTTTTCTTCCAAGCGAGGAAACCGCGAAGGGTTTGATCTAACAAACATGGTGACTTCTAGAATATATAAGCAAGGGAGTGTAAGTATTTTATATTGTTTAAAATAAGGCTTGCAGCTATCTACTGTTTTAAGTCCGAACATGGATCTAATGCATCTTTTTTGGGCTTTAAATGCAATTTCATTGTCTGTGGAGTTTCCCCAAAAGATAATGCCGTATCTCAATTGTCCTGCCACTAGACCGTGATATGCCGTAATTAAGGCTTCTATATTAACTCTCGAAGACAGTGAAAACAACGCATAAGCAGCTTTACTGGTTTTTTTGCAAACACTATCAATGTGTGATTTCCAGTCTAGTTTTGTATCCACCGTCAGTCCCAGAAACTTAGTAGTAGCAACATTCTTAATAGTTTTGCCGTTATACGTCAATTCAATATTATTTTCTACCGAAGTTGGGCGTTGTCTGAAATGCATAATCTTAGTCTTGTCTAAATTAATCTTTAAATTGTTCATGCTTAGCCATTGTATTATTAATTTTAATGAGTTATTAATGTCAAATTTGTATTGGGAGATGTCATTATTTTTACAAGAAATGGTCACTGTACTGTCATCTGCGAAAAGTGCCATAGGATGCGGTATAGCCCTTGGCAGATCGTTTATATATACTGTGAAGAAAGGGGCTCCTAGTACACTTCCTTGAGGAACTCCGTATAACACAATACGTTCCTCAGATAGGTGGATTTCTTCCCTTTTCGTGTCAGTATTTATCCTGGTTATCTCTGTCTTTTGCTTTCTGTTACTCAAATATGATTTTATTAAATTTTGTATATTGCCCCTAATACCATACGCGTCAAGTTTTCTTATTAACATGTCGTGTCTAACATAGTCAAATGCCTGTGTCATGTCACAGAAAATCGCACACACTGGCGTTCTGGTATCTATATTGCTCATAACAGTAAGCAAAAAGTCATAAATTGCCATGTTTATGGATTTATTTGGGCGGAATCCTTTTTGCTCGCTACAAAATATATTATTTCCCTCAAAATACTTGTACAATTCAAAATAAATGAATTTCTCAAAAATCTTAGATATTATAGGGATAAGCGAAATAGGTCTATAGTTCTCCATACATTCTCTGTCCGCTTTTTTGAACATTGGCTTTACTACAGACAATTTTAGTGCATTAGGATATACACCTTCGGCAATGCATAGATTTATAATAAAACTCAAGTGACTGCAAATTTCGAGCGCTACAGCTTTAGTCTTGTGAGCCGATGTTTCAAATATTCCGTTTGTATCTTTTGAGCCGATGTTCCAAATGATACATATCACTGTTTCGGAACATTTCAGTGATTCAGATGCAAATGTTCCAATCGCAAAGATGGCACACTTTGCCCAAGCCAAATCTAATTATATCTTCTGTATATATAAAAGGTAAAGTCTTGACTCACTCACTGACTCATCAACACCTAGCCCAAACCCTTGGACCTAGAATACTGAAATTTTGCACTGAGTTTCGTTTTATGATGTATACGATGAATAAGAAAGGTTTTTGCAAAATTCACCCCCTAAGGGGATAAAACGGAAGTCCAAAGTTTGTATGGAGAAACCTACATTCAAGCGGTCGAAGCCGCTGGTGGATAATAATAATAATAGTATCACGTTCCATTAAAATTATCTAAAGGGCCTCTGCGAGTTGGCTTCGGCCCCTCGTTCGCCTTCCAAAGGTCCAGGACCTCAGGGTACTGAGATGTATAAATGCATTAAAAAAAAATTTCTTCTTGGTCGTTTCACTCTTGCCAGAGTGGTCGTGGTTGAAGGTAGGTCTCCGGAAGCCAACAGGGTACGCCGCACGACTTCCCGCCACTTTTGCCTGCTGGCAGTCATCCGGGCACACTCGTTCAATGGGCCGCCAACAGCCGTTTTGATTTGGTCAGTCCATCGTATCGGTGATCTATCACTCGGCCTAGTTCTGTCCACCTTTCCTTATATAACAAGGCGTTGGATGAAGTCACCTCCACGTCGACAAATATGGCCCAAGCGTAAACAAGTGTTCCTTGACGCCCAGTTCCACGAGAATGGAAGCGTTTCTTCGAAACTCTGTCCAAGAGACCCCGAGCATTTTACATAATTCTTATTTTAATATCATTCTTATTTTAAGTTTATTAGGAAAATACAAACTATTATTCAAGGTCTTTAAATTGGGTAATAATATTTCACTTTTTTTTAATTCGTGTTAGCGAGTGAACGAAACACGTCGCCGTCACACTTTTTTTGTACTGATTTGTCAGCAAAAAAGAAGAATGCTCCATATAATAAAATTGTATTCTTCAGTTAGCAGAATTGGTAATTTAAGTTAGTAGTTAGTTATTTTAACTGGTAGATACGAGGGCGGCACTGAAAATTTCGGGAATCAAGGAAGTGACACAACATTACCATTTAAAAATGTATTTATTGCTTTTCGAAGTATTCTCCGCGAAATAATTGACACATTTTTCCATACGATGGAACCAATCATTGAAGCAACCATTCCATTCGGAAGTTGGGGTCTCCAAAATGGCCGTTTTGTAGGCGTCCACAGCTTCTTCAGGTGATGAAAATCTCTGACCACGTAATTTATTCTTTATTTTAGGGAAAGTATAGAAATCATTAGGGCTTAGGTCGGGGCTGTACGGCGGATGGTCTAATAATTCTATGTTTTCTTGCTCTAAAAACTCTTATGTTCTGTGCGCGGTGTGAGAACTCGCATTGTCGTGATGGAGGATGATGCGGCGGTTGCAGTTCTCTTTACGGAGTTCAGAAACGACCTGTGGCAAACAAATGCTAGCATACCATTCTGCATCAACCGTTCTTTGTCCTTCAAGAGGAATAGTCGCAACATGGCCGGTTTTGGAGACAAACGTGGCCACCATTTTTTTTGTTGGCTTTAACTCATTTTAGAACACCTAAACTCGTGACTGGTTTTTTGTTTCGGGTTCGTACGCGTATATCCAGGATTCGTCACCTGATACGATGTTATATACAGCATTTGAGGATCCTGCGTGGAATCTTTCGAGAGTTCTGACGCACCAAGTAACGCGAGCCGCTTTCTGCTCTTCACAGAGCGAATGCGTATCCATCGGGAAAACAACTTTTTTACACCTAATTGTTCATGCAAGATTATTTGTATTTGACTAATGCCAATGTCTAAAGTTGCCTGAATTTCGCGGTATGTTACATGTCGATCTTCCTCAATCAGCTTACGCACAGCATCAACGTTTTCTTGGGTGACTGCAGTTTCTGGACGACCTTGACGGGGATCATCACTGAGCTTGACACGTCCACGTTGAAATTCAGCAAACCAGCGGTAAATTGTGGTTTTGGATGGGGTTTCATCACCAAATGCAGAAATCATCCGGTCAACAAACTGTTTTTGTGTTAAACCACTTCGAAAGTCATAATAAATCATCGCTCTTGAATTTTCTCGAGTCAATTCCATTTTCTCAACGACTAAACAAGTTTGACAAGACCTTGTGACAAGACCGAGAATCTTTTTTTAAATAAATAAATGGTATTCGATTTTTAAAACCAAGGAGTTTTCAATTAAAAAGATTTTAATATGACAGGAACAGTGGAAATATTCCATTCCCGATACTTTTAGTGCAGCCCTGTACTACTACTACTACTACTTCATACTTGGTATAGAGCTAGGCCCTTAGCAACATACTTCTAAACTGTAATAAGTTTTTTTTTTTAAAACTTATATTATGTAGGAGGGAAGGGAGGGGGACAGTGCAGGCCAATAATAATAAATATGCCCATGTCGCATTGTACTGGGATTGGTCTATCATCACTGACAGGAATATATATTGTTTGGTATCAAATCAAGAGTTTTGTAAAGATTGTTAACATAACCGTTCCGCATGATGAAAGAAAGCTAAGAAAGATAAGAAAATCAATTATCTTGGGTTGCGAGGATGTCGGAGGTGGTCGACAAGTGGAAGGTGGACTCAGTGATCATTGTACAGATTTATGTCAGCCAATGGCTTAATTGCCACGAGTCTCAACCAACATCTTAGGAGGCTCTCGTTAGGCGCGTTTTATTAAAAACTAAATATATAAAAATTTTATATTTATATTCGTCATGTTATGATATGAAAGAAAAGGAAGTTAGTGATAGCATGACGGTTGACAGGATAGAATGGAAGAAAAAAAACATGTTGTGCCGACCCCAAATAAGATGGGACAAGGGCAGGAAGATGATGATATGATGATAAAAATTTTATATATCTATAAGTCTATTAAAATAATAATAATTACCAAAAAAAAGCCGCTATCCCACTGGCGTTATACGAGCGTTGGCGCTTCTCCAGCAAGCGGCAGCGATAACGTCGCGTCTGCTCAACATTGGCGCTTTACCACTAGAAACTTGCGACGTTAATGTCGCGTCTGCGCAACGTTGGCGCTGCGCTGACGTTGGTGAAGCGCCAACGCACGTAAAACGCCAGTGGGATAGCGGCCTTAATTATGTGATGCTAAAATTGTTTTCTAGTTTGAATTAGGTAATCTTTGGAAGTCATGATCTGTTAACAGAATAATTTTATTGATAGAAAGCTACAATATCACTGACTTTCACAGGCTTTTTATTTTGAAAATATGTTTTATTTTCCTGTGGGGTAGTAGGCCATGGCCGTGAAGCCACAGAAAAAAAAAATTAAATGAAAAAAAACAACATAATAATGTGTACCTTGATACAATATCCATATTTGGCGGAGGCAGAGCATTTAGCAAGATGGCCCACGCAAGGCTGCGTGGGCGTGGAAGCCTCTGCTGGATTGCTATAGTCTTCAGGCTCTCTACACTCCATGCTGGCAGGTCCAACCTGGTAAGATGAGGATATGTATATTTTGCTGTTAGCGATAAGACCACCATTGTACCCATAGATTAAGTTAGTTTATAAGTATTTGTTACTATTTTTGTGTACAATAAAGTTTTATTCTATTCTATTCTATATGTATTACATTAGCAATTTTTTAATTACAGAAAGAAAACTTATATTTTTATTAATTCTTAGGTGAGATTTACAATCCTATCATGCATAATATCATGCCCACTGCTGACCATAAGTCTCTCTTTACTTGTGACAATTCTCACATTCCTGTATCAGTTTCAACCAGATTCTGCCCAGAATCTACAATGCAATAGATTACTACTATTGTATTATTTTGATGTGTGTGTTTCAAATATCTTGGAGATATTTAGTCTGTCTACACAATTTATGAGTGTGCGTTACCCAGGCCAGATGTTGTCGAAAATGGTCATTTGAATCTTATAGATAATTAGTTTTGCGGCTTCTGTAATTGTTGCGCACATTTTTAAATTTGTTGCGCTTATAGTTTTTTAATTATTTCACAAAAACATTTCCTGCTGGGGTAACGTTACCCCAGCCAGACCTTTTTCTTTCTAATGGGAATATTTAAATAATTACTAGCTATAAAATTAGTTGTCTAGATGAAGTAAATGTTGTGCCTTATTTTGTATTTGTTCTTTCATCGGTTGCGAAGTTATTCGAGATTATGCTGGGGTAACGTTTTTGGTTTTGCTAGATCTTTGAAATGGTTAAGCGGATTCTTATCATATTTTGTACATGGCTTCTTAGGAATTAGTTTAAATATGTTCTGCAATAAAAAAAACAAAATAATACATAGCTTAAAGGTTATTTCATTAAATAGAAAAATACTTCAATTGGTCCCAGCACTCTCAATAAGAGCTCTAAAGACTTACTTTAAACGTTATTTTAAAGCTTGTAACTGCCTTCAAATGTATGTGAAGTTTCATTAGTATCCTATAAGTATTTAACAAGTTATGATGATATTGACTTCTTCACGAGCACGGTCTTGATGCGCGCGGTGTTATTTGGCCACTGGATTGGATATATGAACTGAATGTTATGTCAATTATTAGTTTTTTAGTTCAGTTGTATATCAGTAAAATTTCAGCTCAGTACATTGGATAATTAATGAGATAATACGATTAAAGTCATTAGGAAGTGAATGACCGTGGTAACCCGACCAAGTTTAGGTGGTTACGAAAAAGCGAAAACGCAAAACATTATGGTACCTTCTAAAATATGTAGGATAGTGTTACAAATTTAGTACAGACATGTACACAAGTTTTAAAAAAAACTACGTGATTATTAAATAATTTTTATTGACTGGTAATATAATCATTTCAATTGAACTTTTAAAGTATTATTAAACTTAATGGGGTTTCAATTGTAGTTTTGCTACCTACATATTTGAAACTCGAATCGTCATCTATTTGCGAGTTTATATCAACGCGAGTGTCGCAACAAGGTAATTATGAATTTCTTAAAGTCTACGTGTCCAAGGAGTTTGTGGAAATAAATAAATACCTACCTGTTGCGGTAGTCCCGACTCCCTACATTGATAACGATAAAAATTGGTCGCTAAGTCATGAATTTCATTAATCAAGTTTCAAGTCATATGTTGACAATATACCTGTACACAAAAACCTTCCACTTGAATCAATCTATCTATTAAAAAAAAAACTGCTTCAGAATCCGTTGCGTAGTTTTAAAGATCTAAGCATGGGGGATGAACTGCTTGCGTCCGTAGGATTTACTTAGTTATGAACACCCTACACGTGTCCCCTGGGTAGTGCTAAACGAGCAGTAAAGACGGTGGTAGGCCATAGCATCGGCTGCCGGCTTAAAGGTTACCACCCATCAGACAAAGCCATGCCGCCAAGCGATCCGTCGTGTTCCGGCGTGATGTCTGGTGAAGCCGTATGGTGGAAGATGGGTCTGAGCAGTTGTGTTGTGACGTATACAGGGTATGATGCGCCAGCTGTTGTTGTGTCGGACGTTTGATCGTGGAGGGTAGCGGGATCCGAAGCACGGTGCTCCGCTGGCCGACCGTAGGTAGTTGGGGGCCCAAGTAGTGTGCCAGCCACACACGAAAGGCTGCCCCGCCAACTGCGAAAAATCCCAGGGTGGCCCCATCGTGCCGGTTGGCGAACGGGCGAGAGGACCCGATGGCGATCCCTGGGGGGGTTCGGGCGTCCCCGCAGTCTCCAGATCAACCCTCCATTGGCACAGCAACTCTGGTTGTGTTGTTGGGTTCAACATCGCATCACCTCGCTCAACCGCCATCTTCCATCTCTCCTATTCACTCCACACACAAAACAATGAAAGGTAAAAAGAAAGGCAAGTGTCAACAGCGGATGCACGTCCTCTCATTTCAAGTGCAGTTCTCAAATATTAGAGGGCTGCACTCCAATCTCGTTGCGGTCCACCACCATCTTGAGACTGACAAGCCACACTTGCTTTTCTTGACGGAGACCCAAATTAGATGTCCGTCAGATACGGCGTACCTCAACTACCCGGGATACTCACTGGAGCATCATTTCCTGCAGCGTGCCGGGGTCTGTGTGTACGTCCGTAATGACATCTGCTGCCAGCGTCTCCGTCACCTTGAAGACCCTAATTTATCTACGCTGTGGCTGTTGGTGGACACTGGTACGGACAAAATTGTTTATGCCTGTGTCTACCGTTCGCACAGCGGTGATCAGGAGACGACTCGGTTGTTCGACCACCTCAGTGAGGCTGCCGATAAGGCTCTGCAACGGCACCCTGATGCGCAGCTCGTCGCTCTGGGGGACTTTAACGCGTGCCACCAAGACTGGCTGTTCCCATACCAGAGGACCGACCACGCTGGGAGAGAAGCGCGAAACTTTGCAATATCGATGGGCCTTTCCCAGCTGGTCAAGCAAGCGACTAGGGTGCCTGATGTAGTTGGTCATACTGCCAATTGTCTGGACCTTCTGCTGACCACCGATCCGGACAGATGTATCGTAACAGTTTCCTCACCACTTGGAACTTCAGATCACTGCCTGGTGAAGTCTGTTTCGTCCTTCTCCCCACCTGACTGCGACTCACGCGGTGAACGGCGAATGTGGCGTTACAGGTCAGCAGATTGGGATGAGATGCGGCATTTCTTTGCATCTTATCCTTGGCAGCAGGTCTGCTTCTCTTCTGAGAGTCCGTCGAGCTGTGCGGATGCTATATCCGATGTGATACGTCAAGCTATGGAGTTTTTCATCCCTTATAGAGACGTACCCGTTGGAGGCTCAGCTCACCCATGGTTCAACGCCGATTGCGTTCAAGCTGAAGAGCGTAAGCATTCGGCGTTTCTCGCCTGGGTTGACGCTCGTGACCGCAAAGCTCCGGATCTGAGCTCAAAGAAGAGAGCTTTCAACCATGCTGCCAAGTCCTACAAAAAGGCACTAAAGAAGGCTCGGTTCGACCGCATTACTCATATTGGCACAAAGCTCTCTGCACAGCCGTCCGGTAGCAGAGCGTTCTGGTCCCTTGCCAAATCTGAGTAAGCTTCCAGCGTACGGCATTTCCCCTGGTCTGATTAACTGGGTAAAAGACTTCCTGAGTGAACGGTCTCTCCGAGTTGTTGTCGATGGATGCTCATCAGAGCCCATGTCCACTAATGCCGGAGTTCCTCAGGGGTCAGTTCTCTCTGCAACTCTTTTCCTGCTGCATATTAACGATCTGCTGATGCCCGGTATCTATGGGTATGCAGATGATAGCACAGTTGTAGAGAGATACCTTCCAGGTGCTCGGGCTAGTAAGGAACTAATCCGGTCCGAACGAGAGGCTATGGTGGAGCGTACGAATGTCTCACTTCAGGCAGTCTCCAAGTGGGGCGAAACCAATCTAGTTGAATTCAACGCCGCCAAAACACAAGCGTGTCTGTTCACCGCCAAAAGGAGCCCGTTCACCTTGGCTCCTGCTTTTCGGAATGTATCCCTGGAGTGCACCGACCGCCTTCAGCTCTTGGGAGTTGAAATCTCCTCAGACCTCAATTTTGGGCGGTTCATTGAGTCCAAAGCCAAGGTAGCTGCTAGAAAACTAGGCGTTCTTGCAAAGGTCCGACGGTACTTCACACCGGGACAGCTTCTAATGTTATACAAAGCACAGGTTCGATCGTGTGTGGAGTACTGCAGTCACATATGGGCTGGTGCTGCAAAATGCCATCTAGCAGCTTTGGACTCAATGGAAAGGCGTGCGAAAAGGCTAATTGGGGATCCTGATTTGGTTAAGTCCAGTCTACAAAGCCTCGAGCACAGGCGCAGGGTAGCCAGCCTATCGGTATTTTACAGGTTGCATTTTGGAGAGTGTGCGCAGGAATTGCATGACTTGATTCCGCCATCTCCTTTCTATCATCGGACAACCCGACGTACGGCGAGTATCCACCCTTACGTTGTTGAAACTTCAACGGTCCGGACTAAGCGTTTCGCTTCGTCGTTTATACCGCGTACATCGAAGGACTGGAACAATTTGCCTGCTGCGATCTTCCCGTCCAACTATAATTTAGGTGTCTTCAAGGCTAGAGTGAATAGGCTCTTGATAAACTAGTGCGCCTCATTATCAATGATTGCATCACTGCTTACCATCAGGTGGGATCGCAGTCAAGCGCTGGTTTATATCAATTAAAAAAAAAAAAAAAAAAAAGCAAACAGGGACAGACAAACGGGAAGCGACTTTGTTTTATAGGTACTATGTAGCGAAGGAAAAATATGTCGTTATCATTGTTGAGAATTCCAGTCTAGGTAATAACTAAGTACGAAAGAAAAGAAAAGAAAATAATAAGTTCCTAAATTCAAATATTTAAGCCTTAAAAAAATACAGTTTTAGATAAGTACCTAACAACATGTACATATTAATAATAATTTTGCTACTATTTCTGTAGTTACATTATACAAGCTTACCTTGTTCGTGAATTCATCAAGCAGCCTGCACCATAACTATGATCATCAATAGAAGCACTCCACATTAGCAGTAATTCGCCACACTTATTACTTTATATTAGCTCTCACGCACTCTATAAATATTTGCAAAAACAGGAAACGGAACTGCCGAAACGCACGCGCACTCTACAAGATGAATTATGTGATTATGGAGCATGTTTAGTGCGATATGCAAACAATGCGCCCCTTCACCCCACCCCTTCCGCGTCCCACCGAACGACATGTTATATCAGTGATTTTTGATAAGTTTGTGCAACTGGAAGATAATAATAATGTTTTCATAGTACGGATATTATTATATTATTAATGTATTTAACAGTGTACGCGTCTGTACCGAAATTGTAAGGTGTATTATACTAAACATTTCAAAAGATAGTATAATGTTCTGCGTTTTCGCTTTTTCGTAACCACCTAAACTTGGTCGGGTTACCACGGTCATTCACTTCCTAATGACTTTAATCGTATTATCTCATTAATTATCCAATGTACTGAGCTGAAATTTTACTGATATACATCTGAACTAAAAAACTAATAATTGACATAACATTCAGTTCATATATCCAATCCAGTGGCCAAATAACACCGCGCGCATCAAGACCGTGCTCGTGAAGAAGTCAATATCATCATAACTTTTTAAATACTTACAGGATACTAATGAAACTTGACATACATTTGAAGGCAGTTACAAGCTTTAAAATAACGTTTAAAGTAAGTCTTTAGAGCTCTTGTTGAGAGTGCTGGGACCAATTGAAGTGTTTTTCTATTTAATGAAATAACCTTTAAGCTATGTATTATTTTGGTTTTTTTATTGCAGAACAAATTTAAACTAATTCCTAAGAAGCCATGTACAAAATATGATAAGAATCCGCTTAACCATTTCAAAGATCTAGCAAAACCAAAAACGTTACCCCAGCATAATCTCGAATAACTTCGCAACCGATGAAAGAACAAATACAAAATAAGGCACAACATTTACTTCATCTAGACAACTAATTTTATAGCTAGTAATTATTTAAATATTCCCATTAGAAAGAAAAAGGTCTGGCTGGGGTAACGTTACCCCAGCAGGAAATGTTTTTGTAAAATAATTAAAAAACTATAAGCGCAACAAATTTAAAAATGTGCGCAACAATTACAGAAGCCGCAAAACTAATTATCTATAAGATTCAAATGACCATTTTCGACAACATCTGGCCTGGGTAACGCACACAATTTATGAAGTCGTGGGCGCTGTCACAACACATTCTGGAAGCTAATTCCATGCTGTTACGACTTGGTTAGCCAATAATTGGCATATTGATACCAGAAGTATGAATTAACATAAGGGACATTTTTATGTTTTGCGTAAAATACCCTTACATCAATAATAGTAAGGTACATTTTTACATTTTAGGTAAATGTCCCTTACGTTATTTCATATTTCCAGTATCAATATGATGGGATGTAATGAGTAAAATGCTGTAAGGAAAGTTTTGAGTATGCAGTGGATTGATATAAGAGTAGGAGTAAACAAATAATAGATGGATTGTGTGAAAGATTATTTGTCTAGAAAGGAGGTGCCTACTGAGATGACACTTAACCTTTTGAGTACAGTCAAACGGGGTGAATAGGACCGCAGGGGTGAATAGGAACAAAACTTTGAAGGGGATCTTCGCGTTAATTATCAATTTTTCCCAGCATTTAAGTACTCCTATTTATTCACTAATTGTAATAAAAACGGATGCTTTGATAGAAATCAATTATAGAAATATATACCAATGTGAAAAACCTAACCAAAGTGTAGTTCCTA
Organism: Mythimna impura; assembly: GCA_905147345.3. Lineage (NCBI taxonomy): Eukaryota > Metazoa > Arthropoda > Insecta > Lepidoptera > Noctuidae > Mythimna > Mythimna impura. Next base: position 3,794,380 of record LR990344.1, read on the forward strand.
TTCACCCCTGCAGTCCTATTCACCCCGTTTGACGGTACCGTAATTAGAGACACAATAGAAAGACAATGAGCATGAATGAATTAACAAAGAAGAATGGAGGGCAGGACATGATATGCCGACAGCAAATAAATTAGGATAATGGAAGAAGGATGACATAGACGAGACATTCACATTGGTAATAAAAAACAGTGACATTCATCTATTTATTATAAATGAAATAATATTAATCCATACTATAAATTTTACTCTGTCTGTCTGTTACGCTTTCATAGATAAACTGCTGAACAGTCTTTGATGAAATTTGGTATGGAGTAAGCTTGAACCCCAAGGAAGGACATAGGCTACTTATTGACTTCGACTTCGCCGTATTATACCAAATATTCACGCGGACAAAGGAGCTGGCAGAAGCTAGTTTGGTATAAATAATAACGGTGGACTTTCAAACAGACAAGTAGTATTTACTGCAAGAACCTTGAACAAAGAAATAAAAAATAACAACACGATGATTTTGGTTCAAGGAGGTTCATTACTTACTGGTAGTCGGTCACTTCAGGAAACTTCTTTGATGGCGAATTAGGAGAACTATCAGCACTGTTATGATCCTGCGAAACAATTTTTTCTTATAAACTCATATATTTTTCTAATAAAATTCGTAAAGCAAACTTAACGATACTGACCATTTTCGTTTTCATTAATTTCGGGAATACATTTTTATTAGAAACAAAGAAAACAGCAAAACAAATTTGTGCGATTTCTGATACAAAACTGATCTGTTTTATTTTTGGTTTTATGGTATTTTCTTGGTTTATCAATGTGATAACAACAGAGGAGATTACACACAACTTTGACAAGTAAATTACTACAGCAGCTGCAGTGGTGCCATTTTGACAATTTTACACTGTGACATTGACGTTAGACAGGGCGGGCCGGCTTTAAGCAATCGATTGTCGATAGTTTGATTGGGATAATGGTGACCACTACATAATTTACGACAACGTTATTCGCAGAAATAAGGTCACTGTGGTACCGGGTGGTCTCTTTAAGTCGTTGATAACATTTGCTGGTGACTTATATATATATTTTCTGTATCACAGCAATCTGTATAGAAGCTTATTTAGAAATAAAAACTCGGTCACGACCTTAGTACGACGTAAATTGAAAAAAAGAAAAACAGAAAATAAATATAATTAAGTCAAACCATGTTTATATCACCATCAAAGTTATAACTTAGATCAAACTAAATATTTATAATTTTCCGACTGCATTACTGTCATCATCAATTCACAAGTTATGAGGTGACAATTTAAATATCAAAATTATAAAAAAATATTAGATACTGATTAAAACAGATTACGTTTTATTTTTTATTATAAATCAGCTTGTACATGGAAAATTATTTTTATATTTTCGTCGCCTCGTAGACATGACATACAGAATACAAATCACACGCTTAGGTCTAAATTGTGATTGGTTAATTGTCCATACAATGAAAAAAATCACCAATCAGAATGTTTTAAAAAATCCAAAATGGAGGCTGACTTTGAAAGAAAGAACGAATGTGTGCTCGCTGTCATTATAAAACGCGCTATTTCGGAGAATGAGTTTTTTTTATAGAACTCGATATCGTTTTGTGACGCGCATCTCGCAGCTCGTACAGTGTGCAGCCAAATTGGCGTTGTGAAAATTTACGAAGTCTGTGGCGGATCTATGGATCTTTCTCTTTTTAGTTAGCGCTCTCGCTCTGAACAATTTTGTGAATTTAGTTGCGATTAGTGTGTAGTAATAGTGTTTAAAGTATTTCTACAACTGTGGCGATCCTTATGAGTGATAAATGTTCCCGTTTGCCACCACTAAAATGGACTGTAACGCAATAACCGTTAGTGTGAACTTGTGCGGACTGACATCGCAAGCGCTGGCCTCCCTCAGGTTTCGATGACCATAAGCGTCAGCGGGAACCATGATCGCCAACTTGCCGCTTCTTTTTGCTAACGGCAACCCGACACCGCTGTCGCAGATCACGGCTGCTGAGCTGGAGAGGTTCATAACATTTATGGTGACATGTTCCTGGGGACACGATACTGCGAAAGACATTCGTCAACCACCGTGGTGGCCGAAAGATGTCGCGTTTTCGCATCCCTTTGTGAGACCCAGCGAGGTGCCCAAGGATTGGGCTATGAAATTGAAACTCTTGGTGAGGAAATGTTACGAGTACCACAAGAGCGCATTTCTGCTGGTTTTCTCTGCGCAGCTCGCGAGGTACCCGCGCAACAGGCTCAGGTATGTCGACAACAGAGACCACACCACTTCTCTATATTACCGGCCCTCTGGAAGACTGTTAGTAACATTTAGAAATGAGAATATACACTATGACAAAAGTACTTCTAAGAGCATTGAAGACTCGCCAGTTAAATCTACTGATATATACTTGTGTGATAACTGTGACAGCCACTTTGATAATCCAGACATACTGAGAGCACATGAGAGGCTATGTAATAATGAAACAATCCCAACAAGTACCATTAGCGGTGGACTACCTGAGTTTCTTTCTGCCTTAAAGCTTCTCCCATTGGATCAAAAATTGGAGAATTCTGTAAATTCTTATATTGATATTGACAGTAATTCTCAAAAGATCACAGCAAAGCAGCTTAGAAATTCTACCAGCATTGACCGGGGTCCACCATACCCGTTTTCTTCTTTGGCTTACAGACGGAATGCTAAATCAAATGCCCAGAGGGACTTGAGTTTCTCTCGGGAGAGGGTTGAGAGGTACTGCTGCACCACAACTCCGTTAAATAAAAACTATAATGTTAAAGTAAAAAATCAGCAGTTTCCTATAAGGTACAGACGACCCCTGAGCTACTGGAACAGAAAATATGTATTTCCTAATCAGAGAAACAAAGGAATAATTGATATTAAAGCTCAATTGCTTCTCCTTAAATGTAAACCGGTCACAGTCCGTGTAGATAGGATGTCAGAAGAAAGCATAGACAAATACCTCGATAACTTGAGGAAAGAAAGAGAGAGTAAACCGCAGTGCACGGAAGATAAGGACATTGTGTTCGTTGACGGGCTGGATTGTGATCAGCCAGCTGACTCAGAGATGATGTTGGATCCATTGAAGCGTTTGGACAATGATTGTGAAGTGATTGACTTGTGTTCAGATGATGAGACTTCTAGTGTTAATGAGAACTGTGACCCTCGCGCCGGAGTAACGTGCGTGATGCGCGGTGGCGCGGTGCTGCGGCGCACGGCGGCGACTCCGCAAGCGCTGCCCGCGGAGCCGTGCGGAGCCCGCCAGCGCCCTCTACCCGCCGCCGTACTACAACCACATCCTGTCATTCTCATTGCGCACACGCATCCTCTGAACAATTTACAGACTATATCCATAGATTGAATTTCCAATTGTAATAACGTTTTATCATTAGGGACATCGCTAATTATTATTTATTATTCCTTCGAGATTAAAATTTTAATGTCAAGACTAAGGTTTCATTTCATGTCCAGTTTGAGAATTCAGATTCAAAATTCAGAAATATTGTTAGTTCGCCATTTTGTCGAAAACTCGACACACCACAAAATGATGGATGCCACACTTGTAATTAAAATAGCGGACAGAATAATGTGAGCTCATGCTAAAAGTTTCCTTAGGTACGTATTCCACCATTGCAATCGAAATATAAACATACCACAAAATGGTGGATGACACCGTTGTAATCAAAATGGCGGACAGACTAATGTGACCTCATGCTAAAAGTTTCCTTGATAGGTAGGTGTTCCACCATTGCAATCGAAAAATAAACATACCACAAAATGGTGGACAGACTAATGTGAGCTCATGTTAAAAGTTTCCTTGATAGGTAGGTATTCCACCATTGCAATCGTGGACAGACTAATGTCAGCTCATGCTATGCACCATTGCAATCGTAAACTAAACATACCACAAAATGGCGGATGACACCCTCGTAATCAAAATGGCGGACAGACTAATGGGAGCTCATGCTAAAATATTCCTTGATAGGTATGTATTCTACCATTGGCATTGGAATACCTACCTAACAAGGGATATTTAAAATTAATAATACTTTAAACAGATAAGTAACACTAAACTTTCATTCATGTACTGGGTGAGTGCGTATGCGCATTTTTCAAATTCAGTCATTTAGATGCTGGAAGAAACATCCAAAATGGCGGCACAATGCCGATTCGAAGGGCTAACTTTTTTTTTGTAAAATATGTAAATATGGTTTGGTAGATAATAACTTAATAACAGACGTTTTAAAGTTTACCTATAATGACACGTTAATGTGAATATTATCACTGCTGACAGTTTCCTCTTATGAGTTTAGTATTATATTTAGCTGTAGCTACTCGTATTACATTTATTCCGAGCAAAATGTCATGCGAGACGTTTATTTATACACAGGGGTGTAATTAGAAGGTCTACAACGAAATGCGATATGAGGATTCCGATTATACAGTAATCTACGGTAAAATGATTTCAAAGGATGGTCATTAAAATCTCGCGAAAGTGTGAGAAAAGACGACCTAGCACCGCAATCGTACGGAGTTTCTGACGGACAATTTGTGTCTGAGGAGTCCAGTGGACACCACAATTAATGACGTCATTAGACAGCTCAGAATGCCTCACGGCGCCTTTATGGATTGACCCCTGTTCGTCAATGATGTTCATTGACGGATTATGCTGCATTTATTTAGCAATACCATGAAAAGAGGTCGACAGATGTTGATAATATTATGCAATTCAATCCATTGTGTTCAGGAGCTACAATCATGATTTTTTTTTTCTTCTACTTTTTATGTCGAAAAAGTCTCGTAAGTCCCTTTGTTAATTTTACGTGATGACTGTAATAGTGTTACACACGCTCAAATTTGGTACGATGAACCAAACCCGCCGGACCTATTCCGTTCTCATAATAGACGACCGGACCGGACCGTTGCTGTGCGTACGACATCAAATGTAGGGATGGCGATCTATTAATCGAAGAATCGATTTTATAAGTCAAGAAAATCGATTTCTAAATAGATCTTAAACAATGGATCAATCTTGTTTATTTCTCTCTCATTGTCTTTCTATTGTGTCTCTAATTACGGTATTCGAAAGGCTAAAATCCGTGAATTAGATTTAGAGAGATTAGTCACCAGTCATGAAACAAATGTGCACTGTCTCTCTAATCTGTAGGTACCGTGCTTTTAAGAAAGAAAAAATATTTATATGGAACTCACATACACAACTTTAGGACTCAGTACCTGCACCGTAGAACTTTGGGAAATCGATTTATTACTGAATCGATTCTTTAGGCTTCAAATCGTATCGATCCAAAAATAGTTGTTCTGGTCAGACCATCCACACATACTGATTTGGTACGGAGCGAACCATATCCATAGCGGACCTAGACTAACACGAATAATAATAATTATAGTCACCGGACTACTCTAGCTTCCGTACAATCCGTAAATTAGTCCTATTTGGTACGGAAGCGAACCAAATCCGTGGTCGGTCCGTACCAAATTCGAGCGTGTGTTAACACTACATTTCTTGGCAGTATGCGAATTTTAACTACTAATAAATATTTTGTTTGTCTGACCCCTTTTTTACGTGAGAAATCATCAAAGGATTTGAGGGAGTGGTAGACTTATAGACTAAAACCTACAAAGAAACTTTCGAACAATCCGCGGCCCTGGCAGGCATTGGCACTGATTGGCCCGATCAATCTTGCTGACATCTTTTTGAGACGCGCGTGGAACACAACGCGCCGTCTACTCGGGCTTGGTCCTTTCCGGACGGCTGGACGATGAGCTGCCTATTGCTCGCCGTCCGCAGCCCGCGCCTATGGTGGTTTGAAATCGACCTGCGACTCTCGAAGTCCGGGGTGTCTCCGACAGGGGCCGAACCGAAAGGCTTGTCTACGCCTCACTGTTTTTCCCTTCGCTAAAGAGGTGACCCAGTACCGCCTCCCATTTCTTATATTCCATACCATTATTTATCTTATCATATGGTGGAAACATCTTACATGGCTTCAACAGACAACCAGGTTGCTTTTCCGTAGTAATTTATAGGTTAAAAGTCCAAACTAGGGGTTAGTTTCGAGTTTGAACTTATCTACATTCTCAGACACCACAGGGCCATTCAAAACTATAAAAACACAAAATATATTAGTAGGTTGTTAGCAACAAAACATAGTTACACTTATGAGGAAAACAGAAAATTAGTGTTGGTAGTTTGTTAGTTTTTTTTTATAACTAAAGATTTAGGTTAGGTCCAACGAATCGGTGGCAGTGGGCAGGGCACATTGCTCGCAGAACAGATGGTCAATGGGAACGAAAGGTTCTGGAGTGACGACCACGTACCGGAAGACGCAGCGTTGGAAAGCTTCCCACAAGGTGGACCGATGAGCTGGTAAGGGTCGCGGGAATCCGATGGATGCAGGACGCACAGGACCGTTCGTTATGGCGACACATGAGGTAGGACTATATCCAACCGTCGACAACCGGTCTAACTTCTTGTCATCAGAGATATGTCGAAAGCGTACAAGCAATCATATAATGGCATGTCTTTCGGCTGAAATGAAGAAGTTTTAGGTTTGATTTCCTATTTACACCATCCTTATTCCCATGCAGATGTCCACCTCTCCAGTGGTTTTTAAAAGGGCTATCACTCTTTTAGCCAACGATTTATGTTTGGTGTGGTAAATTTATCAATTCTTCCCGCTCTGGGTGAGTGATGAGCGCGAGGGGGTGTCAGACTTTTACTGACTAAAACCCACCCTTTGAGTTCCAAGGCTGTGGTAACACTGTTGAAAAATCCTGCAACCCATCAGCCAACGCCTTTAGGATGGTGGTGCTAAAACAGCGGCTGCTATCTAGCGTTATTCGTCAAGGGGGGGTGGCCCCTGTTATGCCGCCCGCCTGATTTTTTGTATGAAGTTATCAGTATTTTGACGTCCTTAGAATTTCCAACCGGTAGCCCAACATCCTGGGGTGGGCGCTCGACCGTACTGGGTCGGCCACCCCATATATCCCTACGTGTATGCGGAGCCTTCTTTCTAATAATATCAAAGAAATCATCTGTACGCGCCTCGACAAACATTATCGAAACGCTACAGTATCGAGGATTAGGTACTCAACACTATCCTCAGCTTCGTTGCACTGAACGTGAAGGGCGGTGACAGTCTGCCCCGTAAAGTTGATTCAGAGACTGCAACTGCAACTCATGTAAAAAGGCTGACAAAAACTCTTGAATAGTGACAACTTAACCCCTGTAGTACAGAGCGTAATGCAGAGACCTGCCAATGCCCTTCTTTCCCTATCTATGTCAGCCAATTTCTATGACCCAAATCTATGAAATTAAACCCTACAAACACGACACCAGAAATCTTAAAGGTCGCATTAAAAAGGGTCTGCTTTGAAAACCATAACGGCAATCTTCTCTGCAGTATACTTGAGCGCTCAGATGGACTCTGCGAAACTTTGTCATCAGCGTAAGTAATGTAATGTTCCACTTATTGAACAGCCTACCATGGCTCCTCAGAGTCCCTTGATCAGTTCACACAGATATAGAGAAATTATGAGAATGAATATCACAGAAGATCGAAGCTCTTCGATAGGTCCAGGAAGCATCTATAAACTGCCTCCCTAGCCAAGTTACAACCGTTTCGTTTCGATTCTCTTTTCGTCGATCGCCTCGAGCATGCCACGCCTCCAATCCTTTATTCTGACGTCATCTCCGTGGCCAACTCGAGGCGATCAACGAAAAGAGAATCGAAACGAAACGGTTGTAACTTGGCTAAGGGGCTGCTGTTTATGAAGATCTATATGACTCAAATGGTATTAATGACCGTAGGTAGTACGTACCTACGGTCATTATAACATTTGGTGAGCGTTTAAACCGCGCGGCCATGACGATAATTAAAAAAAAAAAACTATGCCAAGATTTTGTAAAAAATTGTAAAAGATGATTCCCAAAACCATAAATTTGTCAAAGTTATGGTTAAGAAGTTAGAAGGGTTTGAGTGTGGTCGCGCCATTGAAACGCGGAGAATGGCGCGGCCACGGAGATCTTTAAAACTAAGCGTTTGCAGAGACCTGAAATTCAGGTAAATAACAAGTCCGACTTTCGTGAACACCAATGGGGCCGAGAATCTTTGCACGTTCTTCAACGCGCATGGCTGTACATAAGCCAATTTTATTAATCCATCCAATTCCGGTCAATTCCAAACCTTTCTCGGTTGTATTAGTGTTCGACGTTGATTATGCTGACGGTGCGATGTCATTAAAAATCGAATGTTAAATCGTGTAGGTATGTAGCTTGCATCCAATGGATAGCGTTTATTATAATGTAGGATGTTTTGTTTAGAGACAGTAACATTATGTTGCAGATAACATATCAATGTGCGTTCAACTATTACGTAAATATTTCTGCTCTTGTAGTATTCGATTTGATGATTTAAATAAAGAAGGTTTTAATATAATTTGTGTTTAAGCCATTTTTTCATGCAAAACACGTGCTTCTCAGCCGCATGTGACTGAAATATGCACACGTGACTATTAAACACGGAAATGCTTTGTTTTCTAATTTGCGGCGTATCGTATCGGCCTCAAACAGCCTTTATCGATCTGGGTTAGTCTGTCGATCTGGCATAGGCTATCGTTGATCTGGAAAAAGTATAAAATTTTCGACAGTTTGTATTGATTTGAGACAGTTTGCTTGGATCTGGGACAGTCTTCATCGAGCTGGGGCAAACTGTGTAGAACTGGGACAGTTAACATCGATTTGGGACAATCTTCATCGAGCTGGGGCAAACTGTGTAGAACTGGGACAGTCTACATCGATTTGGGACAGTCTCGATCGATCTGGGACAGCCTACATCGATTTGGGACAGTCACGATCGATCTGGGACAGTCTCGATCGATCTGGGACAGTCTCGATCGATCTGGGACAGTCTCGATCGATCTGGGACAGTCTCGATCGATCTGGGACAGTCTCGATCGATCTGGGAAAGTCTTGATCGACCTGGGACAGTCTCGATCGATCTGGGACAGTCTCGATCGATCTGGGACAGCCTACATCGATCTGGGGCAGTTTCGATCAATCTGGGAAAATCTCGATCGATCTGGGATAATCTTCATAAATCTGAGACAGTCTACATCGATCTGGTGCAGTCTGCGTCGATCTAGGACACGGCATCTTTCTAGGACCTCCTGAATCGTTTTGGGACGTCCTGTATTGATCTGGAACAGTCTGCTTCGATCTGGGACAGTTTACATCGATCTGGGAGAGTATGCATCAATCTGGGAGAGTCTGCGTCGATCTGGAATATCCTTTTTCGATCTGGAACATTCCTTACCGTTTTTTGACACGTGTATTGATAAGGGAAAGTTTGTGTCGACCTTGTTTTTGACGAAAGAAGAATTGAAGACGACAAGCTGTTGTAGGAGTAAGACACCCACTTCATAATATAAGTAGGCAAGTCTCCATTTTTCTAGCATTAGGTACTGACCCCGTTGGCACGGTAAAACCATTTTGTAGAAAAGTAATACACAAACACAACTAAAATAAAATTCTGGCAAGGCACCGATTTGATGTCCATTTTGAAATACTATCCTATTTCAAAATGGACATCAAACCGAACCGGCAAACTACACAAAGATGAAAATGATACGCCTGCATGCTATTCACTTATACAATGTACGCTATTTAAGGTTCATCATATCGGAAGATGCCATCGCCGATTGCCGAAGCACTACCTACTGCACATAATAGCACGCCTGTAAAGTGGTGCCTTGCCAGAATTTTATTTTAGTTGTGTTGGTGTATTACTTTTCTACAGAGAAATCACATAAACTACAGAGTTATTAGCTCCAAAAAATCTATCTTTTGCTGCCTTGCTTTGGGACATTTTAGGGCTAGTATAGACACAGAGCCATACGCGCTTTCATAATTTACCATTACAAAAATTTATTAATGACTATGAAAGTAGAAAAATGTCTAAAGGCCTACCTACTACAATACGAAGGTATGACCTACCAACGCGTAGGTCTTTCTAGTGTAGCAACAGACATGTTGCAACTATCCGAGATTACCTACATAGTAACATAAGTCTCAGTAACACTACGCTGGGTACGTTACAACCAGGAACTCGGGTCGTTGACACGGCTGCAGTTCGCGAGCCTTACCTCCATGACTAATAACCAACGTGATTTGACGTTGAGTGAATGAATAAATAACAATTTATTTGTTGTCCTACCTACTATTCTAATAAATGATTTTTTTTATCCATTCATAGGGGTTTCGTTTCTATTTTATCAGAGGCAAACTTCACATTTATCTTTTGTTACGTCATACGAAGCGCCTAACATGCTCAGATATGAATTTAAAACAGTATTGAATTATACATTTGTTTCTGAATGAAGATTGTTATCTAAATAATTTTATACTAAGATAATGATTTGTTGATAGAGAAATGCTGTTACAACAACAATCGTGTGGGCTTCTTTACGCACCCTTCACTAGCAAAATCTTTCTTGTTAACGAGGACATCCAAAGAAAGAAAGAAAAATAATTTGGTTCAAACAAAACTCATATAATTACAAACAAAAATGCGTTTGCGTTGTCCAAATTGCTGATCCAATTCATGAAGCACCCAGCTACCGGTATTCTAATAGGTAATCCAAGTCTGTATTGCAAAGGCTTGCAAAGGTATCTACGCTTTAATTTAGCCATCTAGGTACCTATATAACCTAAAGATGAAACTAACTACATTAGACTTATTGTGACGTTGGTGCTACGCATTTACTTTTATTTGGATTTACGCAGCGAATGCGGTGATATAGGACGCTTGAATATTATACATTTATACCACACTGCCCTAGTCAAGCGACCGGGCGGAATGGCCGCTCGTCGCGAAACCACAAGAATTTGCTCACAACTGACAAGCGGCAGCACCGGCTCAGCTTTGTCTGTTCAAAGTAGACGTTATGGGTTTTGTCTGTGCTCTAAATATGCATCTAACTGGTAAATTAGATTGAAATCCTAACACAATATAATGTTGATTGCCTAGAAGATGGAGGAACGCTTAAATAAAACAAGTCTCATCTATTTAGTTTTAGAATTTTATAACAAGAAAAAATTACATTTACGGAAAATATTATTTTAAGTTTATTATAATTAATTATTCATAGATCTTCATCAGTAGTAATCCTATGGTGGGAGTTCAGTGGACGTCTGCTTTCCTCATCTGAACCATAGATGACCTCCTCGTCTGAATCGTTGATCATAGAGAATGCGGGGTTGTCTTTGGTTATGGCCGTTTCTGGAACAATATAATATGGCGAGTTTAGTTTTTGGATGGTCAAGATTTGAATGTTAGAGATTTAGCGTCTAGGCTCAATAACACCGACTCGAGTCGAAGCGAAGCGAAAATTCACTAGGTGCGCATTCGATCGGATCGCCTTCGCGCGCATTTAATCAGTGTGCTGAGTGCGCGAACGTTTACCGCATTTGGCTCTCTGATTGGTTAAGAGCTTGGAGCGGGCCAATTCAGTTTTCAGTTGTACCTGACTGACACTTTGATATGCGTACTTGCGTAGACTGGCGCGACTATGCGCACATCGTTTGTTCGCAGACGGGCGCATTCGACTGAATGCGTACGCCTTTTTGATATGCGTTCTAGATGTAGAGGACCAGAATTATGTTACGTAATTTTTATGATTGACGCATCGATGCGTTTCGACTCAACGTCACTGTGCCTTGACGAATTAGGGGAGTTATTAGTTTTATATTAAATTCGAATTGGTTCACGACTCTTGTTGGTCTGACGAATGCCTATGCAAACTTTCATGGTTTAACTGGAAACTCTTAAGGACTTATTTTCGGAGCTGCAAACCAGTTTCGTCCACGCTGACGCGGTGTCATACGTAGGCAGTTCAACTTGAACGCGATCACGAAGCGAAGCGGCATGATTTGAACAAACAATTGATACTCTATTCTGGTGGCCTACGTGACCAACCACGTGGATGCGGTGTGGCGACGAGCGAAGCGAAACGGCCGCTTAGTTTGTTTGATATTTAAGTGCAAACTCTTGCGGTACTGAATGCCAGCGGCGGCTGAAGCGGCGACTTCGTGGGCACGTAGGATAAAGGCGCAGAGTCGCGTTTAATTCGCGTAAACCGTATTGGATCGCTTCGCAATTTGAATCGCCCGTGTAGGACGTCGCATTATGCTGGTACTAATTCAAAGCTATCATATATTATGAAGACAACCTTCTGCCAGAGGCTTCGCCCGCGTGAAAGTAGGTTTCTCCGTTCAAACTTTGGACCCCTGTTTCATTATCAAAATTCACCCCTTAATAGGGAGTGAATTTTGGAAAATTCTCTCTTAGTGCTCGCCTACGTCATAAAAGGTAACCTAGAGCAAAATTTGACATTCTTAGTCCCAGTAGTTTCGGCTGAGTGTTGATATGTCAGTTTCTCCTTTTACATCTATATATATAAAAGAAAGTCGTGTTAGTTACTTCACTTATAACTCAAGAACGGCTGAACCGATTTAGCTGAAAATTGGCAGGGAGGTAGCTTAGAACCAGGAGACGGACATAGGATACTTTACTTTACTTTTTTTTTTTTTTTTTTTTTTTAGAGTAGGGTAGAGTAGGGTAGAGTAGGGTAGAGTAGGGTAGAGTAGGGTAGAGTAGGGTAGAGTAGGGTAGAGTAGGGTAGAGTAGGGTAGAGTAGGGTAGAGTAGGGTAGAGTAGGGTAGAGTAGGGTAGAGTAGGGTAGAGTAGGGTAGAGTAAGGTAGAGTAGGGTAGAGTAGGGTAGAGTAGGGTAGAGTAGGGTAGAGTAGGGTAGAGTAGGGTAGTGTAGGGTAGAGTTGGGTAGAGTTGGATATAGTAGTCAGTTGACGGGAGCGAAGCCGCGGGCAAAAGCTAGTAAATAGATAAAATTTTAATATTTTACCATGAATATTTCCACCGCCAGGAGAGAACAAATAGGCCAGTATATAAATATAAAAGTTGAACAGTCCATAGAGGGCCATGAAAGGTGCCGAGGTGTCGAAGTGTATCTTCGGCTGACAAGCCCAGTGGTCCTGTAGTGCTGCCGGACCCCAACCTTGTAGGGCTAGCACTGTTATGATTGTTGTCACTGTTCCCACCACTATTGATAGGCAACGGAGGCGAATGTCTGGAAAAATAATTGGATATTATCGGGTAAGTCTGGACCCATAAAAAAGGTATACAATTTTGTTGGGTCTACCTTTTATAGCAGAACTTTTTATGTCATAATATTATTTTACTTAACAACGGATAGCATACACTTCATGATCATTCTATTCGATTAAAGAAGATTATGCCAAGTGTGTATTACCAAATAAATTTTGGAGTATCAAGATTCTGTCAAATAGAAGGAACCCAATTTTTTTTGACAGTTTCTCATGGAATATCTGATTTCTGGGGTAGCTACAGATATCAGGGTCTTTACTATGACGTATTAAAATGTCAAGCTTCATCCTTTTAACAGTTAAGTTTAGGTCTTCGCGGTAGGGCCTCTTGCGTTAAATATCAGTCCTGAGTAAAGTTGAAAAGGTCAATTCGAAAAAAAAAAATGTTTTAAAAGCTTGTGTAGCTGGGTAAAGTTTAAATTAGTATTAAGTAGGTAGGTACCCAATTAATTTTTGAGGGAAACTGGGAACTTCGAACTACACCTGGAAGATTTATGCTAAACAGTAAGATAAAATTGCAAGACTTACCAAAAAATGGCATATTCCTCAAATCACTATACGCCTTTATGATCAGAATGATTAAGTATAGGAAATATATCGTGATTGCACAGAAGAACCATAGTTTCACGAGCTGGAATCAAATAAAAATCTACATCACTTAACATTATTTAGGAGAGCTGTCAGCTAAATTAGCTGAATTGATCACAATTCTTAGAAGTTTGACTTGAACATTCGGACTGTTTAGTAGTCATCAGATATGCGAACACGACTTTTAAGCAGTTCTGTGTGCTGTGCTGAATTTCTGAGTACGATTTCTTTTTACGTTAATGCGATCGAAATGTTTACCGCGTTTGGCTTTTTGATTGGTCAAGAGCTTGGAGCGGGCCAATCGGAGCGACGGACGTCATAGGGGGTTACCATGACGTTCAAAGTAAGATTGTTTCATTCTTATTTCAGTGTGGGTAAGAGACAGAGCTATACAGGTTGTCTAGCGCCATCTCTTACCCACTCTGGAAATGAGAATGAAACAATCTTACTTTAAACGTCATGGTACAGGTCATAAACGTGTCGATCGCGGTAACGTAAAACAGTTTTTCTTTACGCACTAGGCACTCTGGGTCTGAACTCTCGGTTAGACAAAATGTTATCTAGCTTGTTACTAGATGTACTATAGTTTGATAAAGATACTGTTCAAATTTATTTTATTCTATCGAGTGAGGGTGTCAGCAGTGACATTCTTTGACTATCTCGCTGCAGGGCAAAGGCCTTTCAAGTTGTTTCAGAAACCTTTTCCCGCGCCTCCTCAAAGCCTTTGATGTGTGTCCAAGTCGTCCCGCCACTTCTACCTGGGCATCGGTGACAACGTCCTTCTTCCAGCACCCGATTTGCGTGGAAACTTTACTTAACTTTGTTATCATGGATAGTCTCGCGTTTGACCACTATCTTACCTTAGCGATGATGTGGCCGACGATGGAGCACGCTTACTTAAAAGTAACCTATTCACTCTGGTTCTTTGTAGTTTTTTTTTGTTTTTATTTGATGTTGTGCCAATAAACATAATAACAAAACTTACAGGATAGTCGGGGTCCATCATATAGTTGAAGGTAGGGTCCAGGTAACTGCTGAACTTCTGCCAGTTTCCCATCATAAAGGCAGGGATCACGCACAAGCCCACCAGCACGAACTTGAACAAGTAGAAGGAGACAAGGCCTCTGTCGTTCTAGAATAAAAGGAAAAATAAACTGCATAAATAACATGCTTATAAAGAGTATTGATAAGGACGAACATTGGCGTATCTAGGGTTATTTACACACGGGGTATATCAACAAAACAGTCAATACCAAGTTAGGTGCAAAGTTCTCACTAAAGTAAATATAAGAAGTTCTAACACAAAGTTGCTGCTGTTAACCGTTGAGGAGTGCGCTCAAATATCTTCCGTCTCCATCATAAGACTCTCTTTAGTAATCATAACTAAGTTAGGTGTGATTTTTCTTTAAGTTAAAAGATATGAAACCAAACACGACGTAGCTGCTGTAAACTGTTGAGGAGTTGGCTCAACTGTCTTACATCTCTATCGTTAGATCCATGATGGCAGTCATTACAAAGTTAGGTGTAAAGTTCTCACTAAATAAAATAAAATAAGTCCAAACACGAGGAAGCTGCTGTATACCGTTGAGGAGTTCGCTCAAATATTTCCCATTTCCATCATTAGACCCTCGTTAGTAGTTATAACCAAGTTGCGTGTTAATTTCTCATTAAGATAAAAGATATGAGCCAAACACGACGTAGGTGCTGTAAACCGTTGAGGAGTTTGCTTAAATATCTTTCGTCTCCATCATCAGATCTTTGGTAATGATTGCATTAGCAAGTTGTTTGTAAAGTTGTCACTGAAGTAAATAAAATAAGCCCAAACAGGAGGTAGCTGCTGTAATCCATTGAGGAGTTTGCTTAAAAACTTCGTTTCCATCATCAGACCCTTGTTAGTAGTCATAACCAAGTTAGATGTTAATTTCTTTTTAAAATTAAAAGATATAAGTAAACCCAAAAACAAAGTAGCTGCTGTAAACTATTGAGGAGTTCGCTTGCTTGTTTTCGATCTCCATCAGACCCTTGATGGCAGTCATAATAAAATTATGTGTAATGTTTTCACTCACTAAAATAAAAGAAATAAGCCCAAACATGACGTAGCTGCTATGAACCGTTGAAGAGTTTGCACGACTCTCTTCCGTCTCCAACATCAGGTGCTCGATGGCAAGTCAGCGTTTTTTGGCCTAATGATATGAAACTACCAGCCTGTTTGCTACAAACTGGTATGTTGTGTACGTACCTGTCTAAGTCCATGGTACTGTGAGAGCCACGATATCATAACGACAGCTAGGAATGCAGTTTGGAAGAAGTTCCCAATCAAAGGCGCCATGATGGCCCCCGAGAAAAATCTAAGAGGGTATAGAGGATCTGAAAACAAAAATACATAGACTTTTATTGGCTTCGAAACAAGCTAGATACAGTTGATGGAGACCCGATTCTCGTAGCACAAATTGCAGATCGCAAGATGAAGGGATTTACCAACTACGGTATGTAAAGCCTCGTATCCACTAGGCAACAATTGACGCGCAACACGTGACTCTCAACATGTACGGCAACGTTGTACAACAGTGCGCGACGTTGCCAGTTGCTGCGCAATATGACGCGCGGCTTGTTGTTTGTTTAGAGAGCATCGTTAGTTGAGCATCAATTGTTGTCGAGTGAAGACGTGACGCGCAACAATGCCCGTAATGACACTGCCGTTGAATTCCACACTAGTTTCTCTGACAACATGTTGTCGACTGACTGACTGACGTTGTAATAGATGCGTAGACAGACAACGTTGTTAAACAAAAGCTCTGCGCTGACTTTCAACATATTGGGCGACATGTTGTGCAACATGTCGTGCGCCAAATGTTGCCTAGTGGAAACGCGGCTTTAGAGTTAATTGATTGATGTCCCTAATTGAATGGGACAAGTACTAAGTTTCTGAAGGGCCCCATATATTGGGTCACTGATCCAATTAAGGGACTAAAGAGTTAATTAAGGTAGTATGCTAGTAGCTTCTGTTTTTATTAGTCAATTGGATTTGGTTGGCGAAGACCAAAGGTAGAAACTTAATTAGGAGCGTGGACGATGTACACCGATATGGACGTGTTGGACCCGATACATTTTATAAGGAAAATAAACTTGTAGAGCTATATAAGATCCACGCCATGCGATGCAACGCTTCGTACGCAACGCCGGCCTCTGTGATCCCAGATATTCGTCGGGTGGTGACGGGGGTAACCCACGCGTCTGACCGCGTGTGTGTAGTGTCATCATGTACCTAAGCATGTAATGTAAACTAATACATAATCGAATTGTTTCCTAATGATTTATCCATTATAATAATTTGTTTATTTACTTTATTTTCTTTCTTTCTCTTTCGTCCTTCTCTTTTCTGTCTTTCAATACTTTCCCAGCTGATATTATTTTTTTCCCTTTGTCCTAGTGTACATCCCAAGGATGGACCCTAATTTACAAACTAGCCTTGTGTATAGACTAATAAGCAAGTAATTTAATTATATTCTAAACTGCAGATGAAAAGTTATTCAGTTTGGTACCTGTCCAAAAAAGGATCCCAGAAGATTGAATCGAAATAATACAGACTAACTCCTTAGACAAAACCACTCTGTAAGAGCGTGGTTGCTCGATGTCTACAAGGCACAATTTCTCCATGCGTCTTACAACTTTCTTTGCTACGCTGCTACGGTGAAACGCAACGCCACACATTAGGCTGTTTTTTCTTATAAATACCTATCTAGATCTCAGGTAAGTAGTTTTCTATCTTTATCTTTCAATATGTGTAGATCTACAGATTACATAGCATCGTTCGGATGCATGAACTTGCATCAGATCAGCACATACCTAATACACGTTTCATAACAACAAATATTCGTTATGAACGATGGTATTTCTAGTGGCAGCTTGCGCCCCTATTGTGTTCCATAAAAAAAAACTATCTGCCTAATGCCGACGCAAAAGAAACATGGATGAAAAAACTCGCTTGAGGTTGGAGCCTTCCCTATGGGTGTCTATTTATGGAATGACAAGGTGTGTCTTTTGTTGTTGTGGAACATTTGGTAGCATGCAACGAATTTGTGCACATATGGTTGCTAAGATTTTTGAGGCCTAAATATTGAGTAACGTGAGTAGGTACGGCTATGCGATGCCGAATATAAAGGTATTAATACTAAGTTGGACTTGTTTCGGAACCCAGCGCTAACAAAGACAAGCCTAGTGTCCTAGTGATGCGAATTAATAGTTATCTATCTGTTAATATAATCGATCCTATCGATGCAATGGCAGTAGATATAAGTATCTTCTATATCTATTATAAACCGCGTTATTTATCGAAGAGCTCGAATGAGAACTGTTAACCTTAGTCAAGTTAACATTTCACAAAAAGGCCCTTTACTCATTCTGTCCTTACATGCGTACCTACATGTGGGTAGGCAAGCGTAGGCTGACTGTATACAGGCAGGCTCGGTATCGAGTGACGCAAAAGTCTCGAACATTCGTTGAAGCGCAGCTCTTATCGTATTCTGTGGAGGCAACTTTTGTCCATGCCCAAATAGCACCTTTGCTAAATAGCAATAAAGGCGGTTTTTATAGATCAAAAAAGCATAATAACCGTCACAGTGCAGCTTCTATTATGTATTCTATACAGTGTAGTGTAGTCATAGTTTAATATTGACAGCGTCCTTATGTCGTAGCATTAGGGTCGGTTTTCATAGTTGAAGTGTTGTTGGCGTGTTAAAGCGAATCGCATTGTGCATCGTGCCGAGGGAGCGACACAAACCGGTCCTCGGGGTAATCGCGCACGTCCCGGCATTTTAAATATGGACGCTCGGATACAACTTAAATGTACGTAAGCATGGGTACCTATAGGTGCGTGTGTAGGCTCCCTTTGTTATTATAGTGAAGGAAAGAAATTTGGTATGGGGCTATGAGACGCTAGGTGTCATTTATTTGTTCATTTTGTGAACTAAAATATAACAATATCTAACCGCAAGTGGTAAATACACGCTGCTATCGGAAACGGATGAAAAGAGATACATTGTGTTACAATTTGTAAATTGTAAGCGTAAGGATTGTGTGCATGACTCTGTCATCCAGATTTACCTAAGTCGGTAAGGTTTTGTCATTGAAGGTATAATAATGTGCAGTTATAAGATTGAACTTTGTAGTTTTGTGTTGAAACTCAATTCTTTTATAGGTAGGTAACTAGTAGTGATGCAACGGAAGTGTCTTAACGGAAGCGGAAACAGATGTCAAATGTAAATCTTTTTCGGATGCGAAAGCGGAAACGGAAGTGAAAGTGTTAATACTATGAAGAAAAAGCACAATTTTATTTTTTTAAAACAAGGTTTACGTCGCGCGTCGTAATCACGTCACGAGGCGCGGTGATACGCAGAATGAACCAAAACAAATATAATAATAAAGAAACTCGTTGCGACACGTTTGTATACCGTCCACGCGCCTCCCACCCCCAGCGCTTCTTGCTGTATTTTTCCTTTTAGATTTCGGTTATGAATTTTGCGGAAGCGGAAACGGAAGTGAAAAAGCTTGCGAAACTTCTGTAGAAGCAGGAGCGGAAGCAGAGTTCTGTTGCAACACTAGTACTAGCTTCTGCCAGCGAGCGAAGCGCCCTCGTGAATGTTGGTTTCTCCATACAAACTTTGGACACCCGTTTCGTCTCTTTATGGGGTTAATTTTGGAAAATCCTTTCTTATTCTTTGTTGTATATGTTACCGGCCAAACCCGATTTTAGGATGAACTAGTTTCGGCTGGGCTAAACCCGTTCACAATAAATGCGTATTTCTGGGTGGTTTAAAAGAAAATAACCTAGCTCTAATTTCACGATTTAGGCCTAGGCGAAACTAGTTCATCCTAAAATCGGGTTTGGCCGATTACATATACATCATAAAGGTACCTCTGTGTAAAATTTCTGCGTCCCGAGTCCAAGGGTTTGGGCGCCGATGAGTCAGTGAGTCAGGACTTTGCCTTTTATATAGGTATACAGATTAGTACTTAGGTACATTATAAAAATATCTTAAAAAATCACACCCGACGTACGGCGAGTATCCACCCTTACGTTGTTGAAACTTCAACGGTCCGGACTAAGCGTTTCGCTTCGTCGTTTATACCGCGTACATCGAAGGACTGGAACAATTTGCCTGCTGCGATCTTCCCGTCCAACTATAATTTAGGTGTCTTCAAGGCTAGAGTGAATAGGCTAACTAGTGCGCCTCACCATCAATGATTGCATCACTGCTTACCATCAGGTGGGATCGCAGCCAAGCGCTGGTTTATATCAATTAAAAAAAAAAAAAAACACAAAAAAAATTGTAGTCCACCGGTGTCGGGAGCAGAGTCAAAGCTATCGGTGGACAGGGCTGCAGGAACAAGAACCGCATCACAATGCGAGCCGTATCGAAGAGCCGTACTGCCTTCTGTATTTAGTCCTAGATCCAATCGGACAACGACGGCTTCGACAGGTGGTCTCACAATGACAGCCGAGTTCTCTATCCATATGTCGACCACCTGGTGTTCCAAATCGAGATACTTATTTGATTTGCTTCTTTTCTCATCATTCACGAGGTCCTCGTCATGTGGAAAGGTAACATCGACTTTCATTGTGCGGCGAGCTAATCGGTCTATCATAGTCCTGTCAGTGATGATAGACCGATCACAGTACAACATGACATGGTCATTTTTGAAGACTGGATTGGGCATATACTTGTAATTCGGTACCTCAGAACTAGTGGTGCAACGGAAGTGTCTCAACGGAAGTGTCTCAACGGAAGCAGAAACGGAAACAGATGTCAAAAGTAAATCTTAGCAGAAGCGGAACCGGAAGCGTTAATACTATGAAGAAAAAACACAATTTTATTTTTTAAGATTAAATTTTGTATACATAATGTACTTACTACAGCACCCGAAATTAAACAGGCAAATTATATTTCATAAAAAGTAATTTGGCCGCTTTTACACGTTTGAGTCTGTTTCGGTGTTCTTCATGTATTAAATTGCTTACTGGCTACATTTCTTGGGGGAGCTGATAAGTATTGGCGAACTATTGTCAACAGAAGAACAAAACAAACCACAAACATAAGAAAAAACAACAGATGATTTACGCGCTTACGCTAACAAAAAAAAAAAAATAAACAAAGAAACGTTTGTGTACCGCCCCCCCCCCTCCATGCCTTTTCCGTCGTGTGTCCAGTCGTCTACCCCCGCGCTCCTCGTTGTATTCTTCTGTTAAGAGTTCTGTTATAAAGTTTGCGGAACCAGAAACGGAAACGGAAGTGAAAAAGCTTGCTGAACTTCTGCAGAAGCGGAAGCAGAGTTCTGTTGCAACACTACTCAGAACCCACAAGTTTGTATTTCAAAACAATAGTTGCTCGTGAATAAACCCGGCTACTTGATTATGTCTGGTAAATACTCGTCGTTAGCCAGACGAGAATAACCAGTGATAAAATATATGATGGACCAGAACGGCGGCATGCCCGACACATGTCAACTATCCTGTAGGACTACATTATATGTCTCCGGTAGTTATTCGCCAAGATAACTTCGTTCATAATCGCACATTCAAAACCTTCAATTTCTCCGAAGTGGTCGCAGAAACGTAGCCAGGCCACGGACGGTGAGAAATTTACGAGTACATCAGAGCCATGAAGATTCCGATAAAAATCCCGCGATCATCAGTGGTAAGTACTACAGGTTAGTGCCAGTTCTCTTTAGCCATGGACAACGGGGTTAGTACCTTATGCTCTACAACCACATGTAAGCATATAGGTACCCACTATCTATCGGAGTCTGGTTTCCTATGTCACTGTGCGTGGGCCATGGCGGCCATCCTTTTTTGGGCTTATACCATCCAGCCAACAGATTAGGCGAATATCCACATCGGTTTTTACAAAATATTCTCCGAGGCTACACACCTACTTATCATAATCATCATTTCAGCCGAAAGACGTTCACTGTTGGACATAGGCCTCCCCCAAGTGTCACCACAACGAACGGTCCTGTGCGTCTCGCATCCACCGTATTCCAGCGACTCTCACCAGGTCATCGGTCCACCTTGTGGGAGGCCTTTGAACGTTGCGTTTTCACTCTAGAACTTTTCGGCCCCATCGACCATCCATTCTACGAGCAACGTGCCCTGCCCACTCCCAATTAAGTTTGGCGATTTTTCGGGCTATGTCGGCGACCTTGGGTGTCCTGCGGATATCTTCATTCCTGATGCAATCACGCAAGGAAACTCCTAGCATAGTCCTTTCTATTGCCCTTTGGGTGAGTGTAAGCCTTCTGATGAGGCTCATTGTAAGCGACCATGTTTCAGTGCCATATGTCATCACTGGCAACACGCACTACGCCTACCACCTACGTCGCCAACTTATAGACAATTATTATTATTTTGGTACTCACCGTTGAAAGTGAGTAAGGACGGCAGTAAAATGTAGATCCATCTTTGCTCTATTGACCAGTCGGACATGGGATATTTTCGCATCATGTACGCAAACCAGAACTGAAAATAAATACATATAATGATTACGTAATGAATGACGACAAAAGGTAGTAGTGTTAGTAGTTAGTTTAGATAGAAAATAGTAGCAAATGCTGAGCTGGTTCACCCTTTCGCCGAGCGCTCAAGATCCGTGCCGATACCTGTAACCCTTTCAGTAGGTACGGGTTCGCTCAGCACATTCTGTACTTTTGTTCTCTTTTACTTTTTTGAAACCGTTGTGCTGTGTCTGTTCCTAATAAAAGTTTTTGTATTCTATTCTATTCTCAGTTCTATAAACTATGACTTTAATATTGAAACGGCCAGACACTGTTTCTGTAAATTCCTCGAAACGGCAAAACTCAATAGTACTTTACAGTCATGTATGTAGTAAGTAGTTCGACCTACGAATACCTACTAAGTCAAAGAAAGTGCAATTAGGCAGTAGAGTAATGGGTCAATTCCATTGTATGCCAGGGGTTGAATTGGATTTTTATCTGTGTTTATTGTTGACATTAATTTAAATTATACAGCAAATAACCCTTAATAGATTTCTTTTTCTGCAGACAGCATAAAAATTGGATATTAAATGAAACAGAAATTAACATTTTAAATAATGGTATGAGACAGAGTTGGAGCGTGGTTGGAATATCTCACTTTCTCTTTTGTACACACATAACCTAAAGGCGGTTTTTTTTTTTTAGGTGGGAAAATCATCTAATGACAAATCCCGCTCTTGGGCGGAGCGCGAGATAGTGTCAGACTTTTACTGACTAAAAACCCACTCCTGTTCCTTCGTTGCCTTCGTCCCAGGGCCCCGGGTTTCGTTTTCACACTACCCATGGCCCCAGTAGGCTTCGACCCTGCTGGGCCCCTACGATTTGCTGACATCTCCATGAGGCGCGCGTGGAACAATACGCGCCGTCGACGACTTGGGCTCGGTCCGGACGGTTACCGGACGGTCGGACGCCGTGCGTAGGCGCGTCTACGGTGGCCGGAAATCAGGATCGGAATCCCGGCGGCGGTTAGGGCGTGAGGACCGTTGCCTCACGCGATCGGCCGCCTCCTTTGCTAGCATTACTTCTTCGCAGAAGGAGGCGACCACCTGCCATTCCTCCTCGCTCCGAACCATGGCCTGTACCAAGGCCCGGCGCGAGATATCGCCGCCGCCGATCACCCCCACGAGAACACGGCGTTGCTCTGCCCAAGCGGGGCACACCTCTACCGTGTGCTCCACCGTGTCCTCCGGGCGGTCCACACAGTGGCGACACCCGGGCGTCGCTTCCGCACGAATCCGGTGCAGGAATTTCCCGAACTTACCGTGTTCGGTGAGAACCTGCGTCATGCGGAAGGTGAGAACGCCGTGAGGTCTTTACAACCACGCCTCGAAGAGGGGACTTATCGCCATAATTGTGGCGTGCCCAGCACTGGGTTGCGACTGTCGCTGTCGCCATTTCTCCATGAGAACCCGCCGGAGCTCTGTCCGCCATGCTGCGACTTGTCGCGGCAGCGGAGTTTCGCCCCGGCGTTGCATCTCCATGCGCAGATCGTGCATGTGTGCAAGGACTGTGGCCTCCAGATCCCATGGTGGCTGGCCAGCAAGGAGGCTCGCCGCTTCGCGGGAAATCGTCCGGTATCCTCGCACCATCCGTATGGCCATGACCCTCTGGCACGCGTTCAGCCGGGCCGCCGGCCACTTTCGCAGCGCCGGCGCTTATATCGGTGCGCCATAAACTGCCATGGACCGAACGATTCCCGCGTAGAGCCTCCGGCAGGAGGCGTCTGGACCCCCAAGGTTGGGCAGGAGCCGCCCGAGGGCAGCCCCAGTCCGATTTAGTTTGGGAGCCAGACGTCGGAAGTGCTCCTCGAAATCCCATCGGCTGTCGAGAACGAGTCCCAGGTACTTCATCGTCGACCCGACGCCGATGTGAACTCCTCCTACCGTTAGTTGGGAACCCGGTGGTGGCGCGTTCTGAGGGCCGTGAAAGCACATGGCCTCGGACTTGTGCAATGTCACCTCGAGTCCCAACTCCTGGATCCTGCCGACGACTGTCGCAAACCCGCTTGTTGCTAGTTCGGCCGCCGCCTAGTATGACTCTCCCCGCGCCAGGACCAGCGTGTCGTCTGCGTAGCAGACCACGCTGACCCCGTCAGGGAGGACACCGCGCAGCACGTAGTCGTATCCGATGTTCCACAAGGGCGGCCCTAGTACCGATCCCTGCGGAACACCGCACGACATCTCTCGGCGTTTCCACTCTCCCTGGTGACCAGGGTAGATGATGTACCTGTCCGACAGGTACGCCTCGACCACACGACAGAGGTAGTCGGGCGTACGGTGATACCGGAGTGCCCTCCTAATGCTACTCCAAGGCAGGGAGTTGAAGGCGTTAGCGATGTCCAAAGACACCGCCACGACACACCTGGCTTTTTTTTTTTTTTTTTTGTTGCCGAGGTGGAAAATCCTCATGGATGTCCTTCGCCTGGGGCAGGCGAAGGGGTCTGTCAGACTCTTACTGACTAAAAACCACCCCGGTGTTCCCTCCCACACTTGGACCGGGGATCGTGGGAGCTGATACGCCATCCATGATCCCCGGCTAGTGCCAGCCCGCCTACGCAGGCCACCTCAGGCCCGCGGGGAGTGTGAGGTGTCCTCCCCCCGCGACGTCCAATAGGGGCGCGCGTGGAACACTACGCGCCGCCGCCTCGGGTCTTGCTGGATGGGGGACGGCGGACGACCCCGAGTCCACCGTCCCTCCGGACCTCTTTATGGGGGCTGGAAGAGGGCGTTGTCCCTCCGCCGACGCCCGGCTCGCCTGCTGCGGCACGGGAGAGTGGCCACGGCCTCCCTCTCCCTCTCCGCAGCCTCCTTCTGCGAAATTACGTCTTCACAGAAGGAGATCACCGCATCCCACGACTCAGCGCCCCCGACCATCGAACGAGCGACGGCCGGCAGCGACAGGTCGGGGCCCACTTCAGATACAAGGGCACGGCGCTGCTCCTCCCATGCGGCACACTCTGCCAGTGTGTGCTGCGCCGTGTCCTCCCGACAGTCGGTGCAGTGATGGCACCGAGCGTCCGGCTCCCTGTTTATGCGACACAAGTACTTCCCGAAGCAGCCATGCCCCGAGAGCACCTGCGTCGCCCTAAACGACAGGGAGCCGTGCTTCCTCCCGAGCCATTCGTCGAGCACTGGTCGGATCGCATCGACGGTGGCGAGGCCGGCGGTAGGGCGCAGAAGCCTGTCCCGCCATTCCGCCACCATAACCTCGCGGAGCTGAGACCGACGCAGCTCGATCTCGCGCTGCATCGGTTCACCACCCCGCGTCCTCATCTCCTCGCGCCACCGGTACAGTGAGGCGAGGACTCTCGCCTCCAGTTCCCAGGGCGGAGATCCGGCCAGTGCACAACCCGCCTCGTAGGAGATCGTGCGATACCCCCTGATAGCCCTGACGGCCATCGCCCTCTGCGGTCTTCGCAGGATTGCGATGCTGCCGGCCGTCAGGTCAGAAGCCCATACCGGGGCCCCATACAGGGCCATAGATCGCACGATCCCCAAGTACAGCCGCCTACAGGCAGTGCTCGGGCCCCCTAGATTGGGAAGCAGCGTTGCGAGCGCGCCCGCTGCGCCCATCAACTTGGGCGTCAGCCGCCGAAAGTGAGGGCCAAAGTCCCACCGGCCGTCGAGCACCAATCCTAGGTACTTCATGGTGGACTCGACAGCGATTTGGACCCCCCCGACAACGATGTGTGATCCCGGCGGCGGCGCTCGTCGGGAGCCATGAAAGACCATAGCCTCCGACTTGCTGAGAGCCACCTCCAGGCCCAGGCGTCGTATGCGGCTCACCACCTGTGAAACCGCTGCCGTCGCCAGCAACGCTGCCTCACTGTACGAGCTCCCCCGGGCCGTGACTAGCGTGTCGTCTGCGTAACACGTCAGGTCCACACCCGGTTGGAGCTCGCCCCTCAGCACCCAGTCGTAACCGATGTTCCACAACGGTGGCCCTAGGACCGAGCCCTGTGGAACACCGCACGACATATCGCGACGGCCCTCGCCGTCGCGTCCCCTGTAGGTGACACACCTTTCCGATAAATAAGCCCCAATGATGCGGCGGAGGTAGTGGGGCACCCTATGGTACCTTAGTGCCTCCCGGATACAGCTCCAGGGCAGGGCGTTAAAGGCGTTGGAGATGTCCAAGGACACCGCCACCATCACCCCGTCCCGGGAAACCGCTTGCTCCGCCAGGACTCTCACTCGCATTATGGCGTCGATAGTGGAGCGCCCATGCCGAAAACCGAACTGACTGTCGTCTAGATCCGGCCCCTCTCTGTACAAGTGGCTGTCTAGGCGGGCAGCAATAATCCGCTCAAAAAGCTTACCCACCTCGTCAAGCAACACTATGGGCCGGTATGCAGACGGCGAGTCTGCTGGGCGCCCCGCCTTCTTGAGTAGGACCAGACGACCTGTCTTCCACTGAGTGGGGAAGTGGCCCCGCTCAAGGCAAGCTGAGTAGAGTCCTCTCAGCTGGGGCTCCAGCTCCTTCAGAGCGAGGACGAGCGCGCGGCCGGGAACTCCATCTGGTCCCGGGGCAACGGTTTTGGCACGGAGCCGCATCACGGCCGCCCTCAACTCTGGTTGTGTCACCTCGGGGATCTCCTCATCCTCCGACTCTGTGTCTGTGGGCAAAGCCATCGGCGGCGGTGTGAGCCATCGGCGGCGGTGTGACGACACACCTGCCTTGGGCCAACCTAAAGGCGGTGACATCACATTTTAGTGGCTGCATCCTTATTCTGTTACTTAACAGTTTCGCCGTCCATCAGATTTGAAAGGTTTCTAACTTACTTAATATTGAATAGATTTGAAAAATTATTTTAGTTGTGATTTGGATAAACTTACTTTTGATATAAATAATTAAAAAAATGAGTTAACTACCCAAATTAATCTTGTGCTGCTGCTAATGAAATAGATAATTTTGTGACAACTTACAGTCATGAAGAACGAGGTCATCACAAATATAAACCTGAACCACGTCTCCATTTGTGTAAATGCTGGATTGTAGGTTTTGAACTGGAAACAAAAACACATCATTACATTTTGTTCATCTTTATACCTATATATAATTCTACTGTACGTGTGTTTGTCACCTATCTCCTTCTTAACGGCTTGACCAATTTGGATGAAACTTTGTGTGTAAATTTGAATTGGGTCCATTGGACGGTTATACGGAAAATAAAATTGGAACCGGTAGGTGGCGCTGCAATCGGGTTCTCAATTATTTTTCTGATGACAAGCCAGCTGTCAGACAGGACGACGTCTGTCTTGACCTTCTTCTTCTGGCTAGCATAGCATAACATAGTCGGCCTTGTAATGTTCCCACTGTTGGGACTCAGGCCTCCTTTCTAGGAGAGGGAATGGGCCGTAATCCACCACGCAGGCCCAGTGCGTGTTGGTGGATGTCACATGTCTTCGAAATTTTGGTTCAAGGACATGCTGGTTTCCTCACGATGTTTTCCTTCACCGTTTTTAGAGCCAGTGGTGGTGAAATAAATTACACAAAGTAATGCGCCTGGCTGGGTTTCAAACCCGAACCTACAACTCGTAAGTCGGGGCCGTTACCACTCGGCCACCAGTGCTCTTCTGGCTAGACCTTATCCCATTTATTTGGGGTCGGCCCTCCTTGTTTTCGCTTTCCATTGAGCACGCGCACGCGCATTTTGTGCCATGTCGGTGTCGAGATGAGCTTCTCTAAGGTCTCTTTGGATCGTCGTCAACCAAGTGGAGGGTGGTCTTCCACGCGTGCGCTAGTTAGCCGCTAGTTACGTACATTATGTAGATATGGTTTGGATTTTAAGAACGTATCTACCGTGGTAAATATCTCTATAGGGGATATGGATTGTGGGAATGTTTGAATGAGTAACCGTGGCCCTGGAACGCAAATGGCAACTGAAGGATACACATGAGTTTTAGTCAGTAAAAGTCTGACACGCTCTTTCGTACCACTCAAAGTAGAAGTTGTTTGATGATTTTATTTTTGGTTGGACATCATCAAACAACTTAAAGGTAATTAAACCTTCCATCAAGGTTGCATTGTATAATTTTCGGGCATTCTTAATGCTATTCAACTACAACTACATTGTCGAAAAGCTGGATGAAGTACTGATAAACTGTACAGTGGCCAGATAATACAAAAAAAAAAATTATGCCTTTGTCTCGTTTTATGTGTTGACGACGGCGACGCAACAAGTTTTTTCCTTCCATTCTGTCCTGTCATGCGTCACGCTATCACCAACTATATAGGGTGCAACGGAAATGGGTTATACTTTGGATAGGATTCTACAAGTCGTAGTCGATTCCAAAAAAAAATGGCCTTTTCGTACAAAATTATCATTATCATCAACTGACAGGAAGGTCCAATTTTTTATTCGTTTCATATTCAACTTTCTTGAACAAAGTGGTTCATATAGGGTGACTGGTAATTAGTGTACGATACTTAAACACGTGATTGTGCTCATGATAACCAACAACTTTTACTATGGAAACAAACCTGAAATCGCGAAAAAAAATCAGCTGTTCAGATATTTTTTTCGCGATTTCGGCTCTGATACCATAATAAAAATTGTTTGTTATCATGAGCACAATCACGTGTTTAAGTAACATACATTGATTGCCAGTCACCCTATATAAATGGGGAAAGTGGTATTTAAAATATGAGCCACCGATTTCTGTTACAACCGGTATGGACCTGGTAGAAAAAGATTAACAGCAGTACACCGCAGACTACCCCCGATTTTTTTTTTTAGTTTAAGTCCTTGTAGTCCATCCTAAGGTTGACTGGTTGATATCGCTGTCAGCGATAGCCGCCATTGTACCCATAGATCTAAGGGCCGAAACTTCGTAAAGCGGGCGTCCGCGACGGGTGACCGCGCGGGTCCCCACAACGGAGTATTTTTTTAAGGGACCGCGCAGGCGTAGTTTCGGCCCTAGGTTTCAGTAAAATTTGTACTATTTTGGTGTACAGTAAAGTTTATTCTATTCTATTAAGTAGGAGGAGGAGGGTATTCTCGATACTCACATAGAATATAATATCCCTTATAAAATATCGGTGGTGGAACTCTTTGAGTCCAAAGAAGTTAATATTAAACACATAGTGCGTGTATTCCAGCCACAAGATGTGGAGGATCATCACCTCGTCGCACACTCGCTTCTTGCATTTTAAGTGTTGAGTCCTGAAATGAAATAAAAACATCTCAAACTTAAATATGTAGTGCTTCTGTGGTAAGAAGATCCTTACCAGTGTTGGACTAGCCACATAGCAAGAGTAGCTAATGCTACGGGCCCCGTGTATTAGGGGGCCCTGCTTGGATGTACAAGAAGTTGTATACTTATACCAAAATAAATCTAACCAATTACGGATTCTTGGTAAGACAATGTAGGCAATTGCCTATGGGCCCGGGCCCCGCGGCTTATCTTGAAAAATAAGATTTAATTCGTTATCATTATGTAAAGATTTAGGGGGCTCCCTTAGTAGAATTTTGCTACAGGTCGCACGCTGGCTTAATCCAGCTCTGATCTACATATTATAAAACAAAGTCTTCTACCGCGTTTATCTGTCTGTATATATGCGCGATAAACTCAAAAACTATTGAGCGGTTTTTTCATTCATGTGGAAGGTTTAGATGTATCATCATCAACATCTGCCTGTCCTTGTCCCATATTAGTTGGGGTCAGTGCAACACGTTTTTTTTTCTTCCATTCATTTTTGTCCTACGCTACGGGTCATAATCATCATTATGCCCGAAATTCATCCACTTCTAGGCCTATACGGCCCTGTGCTTCTCTCATCCAAGGTGGACACCCGGGACGAGGACCTGCTCAGGTTTAATGCTTCGAATTTTATACTGTCGCCAAGTCTGAACATGTTTTATGCCTTTTTTTCTGCTGTCTCGTTCCCAAAGGTCATTTTATCTTTATGAAACTGTGACTACTCTTACCTATTAGGAGCGTCAGCTTCGGACAATATTTCTTCCGTACTATGGTCTGCCAACACGCCTTCTATCGAAATACTAACTTGGAAGCTCTTGTCGAATATCTCCTCTGAAAAAGAGACCATAATTTTATACGTGAAACTTCTTACGCAGTGTCCTACGTAGGCGATTCAAAGCGACAGCGAAAAAGCGGGGAACGAAATGAAAATTGAAATTTCGCACGAACTCTTGCGGTGCGGTGACTTGTTTTATATCTAGATAGTGGCTGAAGCGACGATTTACGCGCACGTAAGCAAAAGCCACCGCGATGCATTGAATTCGCACGAACAGCTTCGGATCTTTTCGCAACCGCATTCGCGATGAATTGTCCACGTCGGATGCCGCGTAACCGTTACATTGAGCGCTAAAACTGCTTAGGGGTGTGTTAAAAACTTACAACCAGCGGATGCCTGTTGTTCCTATGCTACGGGTTCGAGCGTGGTCATAATCTCGCTAGATGGCGCTAAACTCAATATTTTTTGTATAACTTTAAACTTAGCACTATAGTCAGAGAAATGAAAAGTCAGATTAAGGTAGATTTCAAGTCAATACTTTGACTAAGTGCTTTATCCGAGTTTAGCTAATACAATTTCCTTGACTTAATAATGCTCCCATACACTAAAAACTAAACTAAAAATTTCGAGTTTCGATGTGTTAGAATGATAGTCGTGCGAGCGAGAAAGAGGGATGGAGCTATAAACCCAACGACCTTACAGTCACTAGACGTCTAATAACAGGCGACGTATGTCTGTAATACATATGACTTATAGATCTGATGTAGGTCGCCACAAAATAATTTCCAAATAGTTTCGACCAGTTCTCTGAGCCGTAAACACGTCCGCGATAATTAATAAAAATATTAGAAAGTAAATGTAAGAATGAACCCTTGTTCAATACTTTGGTATGGTAACAACAGCCAGACTTCGCGTATTCAAAAAGATAGCATTACATTTCATCGGTAGGTTAATTACTGTTATATTGAGTTTCTGATATTATTTATCGGAGTTCAACTTAGACTGGTCATAACTGTAGGTTTTAACAAAACTAGTGATGTACCAATTCTGATGACCACCTCTGTTATCGATAAAGTAAAAAAACAATTTACTATTTATACGATCTTTTTTTACTTACTACTTTAAAGACTATGTAATAGGACGGAATTTAATTGTGAATCGGTTATTGATTTTAGGTACCCGAAAGATCCTGATTTTATTTTTACCTGATTACATTAAAAGGAAAATCATACAATTTTTAACTATCATAATAATTTTATGTACTTATGTTATGTTTTTATAAATAGAGAGGATTTGTTTTTAGATTATTTTTTTTTTGAAATTTTACTTTACCACTAGAAATTTAATAATTACTTTAATTATGTACCTACATTTGATGTTAAAATAATATCAAGAACTAGGAAGGTAAAAAAAGAACAATTTATAATTGTACGACATTTTTATTTTTTTATTATTGTACGACATATTGTTAAATAAAATATATCTATACTTTCGTGACTTATTGTAAACCTATCTCATCCCTAGTATGCCGTACTGTCCTTTGTCGGACCAATCAGAATGCAGTACCCCCCTCCCCCGTACCTCGGCTAGTTGACAGAATTGTTTTGGTGCGCTAGTTCAAGCATGAGACATCTAGTGGCTGTAAGGTCGTTGTATAAACCCTATATAGCTCCATCCCACCCAACAGTTCAGTTTAGAATAGATCGTAAAATGGATCACGTTAAGAGTTTGTGGGCCAAGCTCGGGCCCTTAGCTTTCACCTCAACCTCACACTTCTTACAAATGCGGGTTATCTATCCGAATAGGGTCTTCCATTTTTTTTCTCTATAATAACAGCTTTGCCGATGGTGGTTTCGGCATTTGCGACACAGTTTCACCCAAGGCCAAAGGGAATAGAATAAAATAAAAAAGTAACACAACTTCGAAATAAACCTAAATCTTTGGGTAAAATCGTCATTGTACCCATACATTTTTGGGCTACAATAAAGTTTTAGACCGTCGTCTTATCGCTGACAGCGATATCTACCAGACTAACTTAGGATGCGGATCGTAAGAACTTAAAATTATACAATAAGGGAACCACCTTGCTTGCTTTCATATTTTGCAACTTTACTCTTGCAATAGCAGGAGATTAAGCAGTGAGAACTTCTAGAAGTGAGACTTGTTAGTCTCACTTTTGTAATTTGTTCTCATGAATTGAGATTTCGACAAAGAACCCAATGGAAACCATTTATAAAGCAGTCCTTATTTATGAGTGACATCTCACAGGTTAGAGTTGAATATGAGGAGTGAGTGAATGTGAGGTTAGAATAGAATGCATTTATTTGTACAGAATATTGTACAAAGTTGTAATGTGCATTATGTATTATGATCATAATTATATTCTGCCATTTCCGGCGTACAAATATGGTTTGCTAAATTATGGGTCATCATTATAATAGGTCTTTACCTACAAAATTGCCGTTTTTTAAAACGGGTTGCTTTGAAGTGCACAATATAAAGTTTATTTGAAGTTATAATTCCAAGTCAATCCAAAGATCCAAAAACACTTCAAAGCAACTCGTTTTAAAAACGAAAATTTCATAGGTAAAGACCTATTATTAAAATATTATGAATCATTAAAGTTTTCGTCTGCTTTACTGGGCTTATCAGTGGCGCTATGAAAACCTTCAGCCAGAGACCCTATCAGGAGCTCTTAACGCGATCAATTTTATGACCTAAACTGAACTGTTAAAGGGTGGGTGACTGGTAATTAGTGACCGAAACTTAAACACATGATGGTACTCATGATTACAAAAAACTTTCCCAAAGAAACTTTTTTTATATTCTCATTAGTTTTATCACAATAATAAAACAGCTGTTTAAATACGCGCGCGCGCCTGCGACCGGCGACCGCTCAGCTGTTAGCCGCGTGACGCCGTCGTACCTACAATAGTGATAGAACACCCGCGCAGCTTGCAAACCCATAGGTGTACGTACCTAATCAGTGAATGTACCTACAAACCAGTGAGTATATAAAAAAAGTTTCTTTGGGAAAGTTGTTTGTAATCATGAGTACAATCATGTGTTTAAGTATCGGTCACTAATTACCAGTCATCCTATATAGGGTGTATAGCGCCATCTCTCTTTCTCACTCGCACGCCTGACATTTTAACACCTCATGGTAAGACTCCAGGATTTATAAAAACCTAAAACTGATGTAAAAACGAAGTGACTATAGCCAGTGGCGTAACTATACCATCTGAGGCCCGTGGCAAAATCATTGGCTGGGGCCCCAGAAAAATTGTCATAGTGTAAATTAATTTGGATAAATCACTGAAGTACGGACATAAAACGATTTTTTATTATTAATAAAAAAGCAAGTTTTCTAATACACGAAGACTTTTCTATTTCGTCTCTGAAGGTAGGCTTCCCAGTGGCGTAACTATAGGGTGGCAAGCTGGTAAAACGCCACGGGAATTCGGAATATTGATCCTTTTCAATAAATCTTGTCTAACTTTAATTGATTATAAGTACTTATATTATAAATTTTATAATTTTTACTTATTATTATTAAAATGTTTGGTTACTTCTTCTGAGCTTGCGTTCTAACGGATCGGGGGCCCCACCGGGCTCTCTACCCCGGTGGGGCCCCTGCCCATGGGATTTTGCCAACCTTGCCACCCTATAGTTACGCCACTGTCTATAGCCAAGGGTATCCCCTAGGGGGGGATAGCAAGAAACAGGTTTGATCGAATATTGAAGCAGTTCTTACCGTCATCATTGTTGGTGAGTATCTCAGCCATGAGCCACAGTTGCTGCGCGCGCAGGCCTAGGGCCTTGCTGTGCAGGTGGAAGGGGCCCTGGTATATAGTGCTACTGTTTGTCAACACAGAGGATGCTGTGATTGACGTCGTCATCGTTGGTGATGGCCCTAAAATGTTAAGAAGACTTTTTTTAGGTAGTAAAAGTGAAAATGGAAAGCAGTGGTGTCGGTGGCCCAGTGGACCTAATGGCCCCAACTTACAAGTTGTACGTCGTGGGCTTAAAGCTTTGTGCAATTTATTTCATCACAACTGCTCTCAAAACTGTAAAGGAAAACATCGTGAGGAAATCAGCATGTCCTAAAACTAAAAATTAGTAGACTTGTGATATCAATCAACCTGTACTGAGCCCTCGTGGTCGATTGCGGCCCATTTCTCATGGAGAGTAGGTCTAAGTCCCAGCAATGTGAAAAAAAATAAAAAGCTGATTATGCTATGCTTATGTTATATGCAATTTTTTTTTTGGTTGGATAAGTGAAAATGGAGAGCAGTGATGGTGGTGATCCAGTGGTAATAGGCCAATCAGACAAGTTGTACTTGTACGTCGTGGGCATTATTTCACCATCACTGCTCTCATAACGGTAAAGGAAAACATCGTGACGAAACCGGCATGTCCTAGAACTAAAAATTTTAAGATCCGTGCCGTCTCTTAGAGAGTTGGCTTTTTTTTGGTGGGAAAATCATCCAACGACATCCCCCGCTCTTGAGCGGACGAGAGGGTGTGTCAGACTTTTACTGACCAAAAACCGCCCTCCTGTTCCTTCGTTGCCTTTCATACCAAGGCCGAGTCTTCCTTTCAGAAGCAGACCCTTGGCCCTAGTAGGCTTCGACCCCCCTGCTGGGCCCCCACGACTTGCTGACATCTCACGGGCTGTCGATGACTTGGGCTCGGTCCGGACGGTTACCGGACCATTCGACGGCGAGCTACCCATTGCTGGCCGTCCGCAAGCCCGCGAGAGAGTTGGCATAAGTGCCAGTAGTGGGAATTTTATGGAAAATGAAAATTGTGATAATAATGAATTTAAATTCCAAAATAAACAACAATTATTTCTCTATTTAGGGTAGCACACGCCAGCTATCTGCTAGTGTGCCAAATAAGAAATTAATGTATTAATTAGATCTTGGCTACAATTTCGTTTATTCAAGTTGTTATTTTGTGTGGTGGCGACCTTTTACGCATGGTCCTGGTTCAGGCTATGTTCCGATAGCGAAAAGGATTGGGAAGCGGTCCCCTCTTTTTGCGAAGCAGTAATGCGAGTGAAGGAGATGGCCGCAACCGTGAGGGAGAGGACATCCTGATGCCCCAGCTGCTGTCGTCGAGAGTCGCATGACTAATTGCGGCCACCTGTGAGCAATGGGTAGCTAGCCGTCCGGCCGTCGAGTAAGGATCGAGCCTAAGTCATCGACGGTGCCTATAGTGATCCAAGCGCGCCTTAAAGAGATGTCAGTAGAACCGTAGAGGTCCATCCAGTAAGACCGATGCCCACAAAACCGTAGAGGTCCAGCAGGACCGATGCCCGCTAAGGTCGCGAGAATTTTTGAAAGAGTTCCCGTACTCCTAGAACGCAAAGGCACTGAACCTTGCGCTCACCCTATAGCGAGAGATGTCATCGGCTGATTTTACATCACAAAACAAAAAAAAACAAGTCGTTTATTTGTTACTATTACAGCTGCTTCCAGCGGCATCGCCCGCGTGATAATTAGTAGAAAATTATCCCGAGGGAAC
Source organism: Mythimna impura (assembly GCA_905147345.3). Classification (NCBI taxonomy): domain Eukaryota; kingdom Metazoa; phylum Arthropoda; class Insecta; order Lepidoptera; family Noctuidae; genus Mythimna; species Mythimna impura. Next base: position 3,830,256 of record LR990344.1, read on the forward strand.
ATACTCCAGGGGTAAAAAGTGTCCTATGTGTTATTCCAGGGCATGGTCTACCCGTGTACCAAGTTTCATCGAAATCCATTCAGTAGTTTTTGCGTGAAAGAGTAACAAACATGCATCCATACATACAAACTTTCGTGTTTATAATATGATGAAGGAATTCGTTCCATGAATATTTCGTGTCTGCTGCCTATTTCGATACACACTCATTTAGTTAATTATCCAAACTGAATGTTTTGATTTGAATAATTAGGTACCTATGTAGGTACTTCATTAAAGAAACAGTAAACAACGAATAAAACTTGATGTGAATTGTAGCATTGTATTAATTATTGTGATTGTGCGTTTAGAATAAGCGGTCAATTCGAATACCTAGCATCTATCCAAGGTATTTACTAAGGTATTATACAATAAAGGAGTGGTGGCCGAGTGGTAAAGGCCCCGACTTACGAGTTGTAGGTCGCGGGTTCAAACCCAGCCAGGCGCATTACCTTGTGTAATTTATTTCATCACCACTGCTCTCAAAACGGTGAAGGAAAATATCGTGAAGAAACCGGCATGTCCTAGAACCAAACAATTCGAAGACATATGACATTCAGCAACCCGCACTGGGCCTGCGTGGTGGATTACTACGGCCCATTCCCTCTCCTAGAGAGGAGGCCTGAATCCCAGCAGTGGGAACATTAAAAGGCTGATTATGCTATTATACAATATTAGTAACAGAATAATTTTTATACGTAATTTGCGGCATATTTATAGTAATCTTATTATTTAAGCCATGAAAACATGACGCTTTATGGATCTTCTTACTTCTTGCTCGAATGTTTGAACGAATTTTGATTAAAGCGTAGACTATAGCCTGTAATAGGATATTACTTTTTATTGCGGGAGTACACCTACCCCCTTCGGATAATTTTCTATTTTCACGCAAGCGAAACCGCTTCAGTTTCTGTATAAAACTATTTTTTTTACTGCACTAAAGTCAATAGGTAAATACAAATATCTTACCTGCCAGTCCTATAAATACTCCTAAGCCGAAACAAGCGAAAAACGCAATAAATACCATCACAAACTCCCCTTTGTGCATCGAATATATTCTCATTTGAACAGACCTGGAATTAAATAAAAAAATATTACTAAATTAGATACTAAACTACTTGCTTGGTGGTGATATATTAATATAAATAACAGCTGAAGCTAATATAAGTTTTCAAAAAAATATACATAGGTAATAATGGTAGATTATAATTATAAAAAATATGAGCAAATAGTGTACTTCATATCTCCATGCAAAAAGAATACTTCGCAGATATAGAGAGGTATAGGTACCTACCTATGTAAATATTTAATTACGCAGTTACATAGTTGCTTATAAAAAAAAAATTGATATAAAATACCTTTCACAACGATCATGATGATATGCCGGCGCGATATACTTATTAAATTCGCTGAACAAATCACTGAATTGCGACAATGTGTTACGGATCTTATAGTTCCAGCCTCCCGAGGGCAAATGATAAGAATATCCAACATTCGCTGTATCCATCTTTGCTAAACTATTTTAAACTCACAAACAACAAAAATGTGACCAAATCAAAAGGTTTTAGGAAACAATAATTGCGGAATATGAAAATTGTACTGGAGCACTTGTTTGCCCTACATTTGGTTCGAGTTGTTTACAAGCAGATTATTGATTTTCGCGCTGAGGGTCGGGGCTGCCATACTTTATGATAGGGAGGGAAAATGACGTGGCAGGCGGCCATCGAGAACATATCGAGTAACTATGGTAACTATTTGTTACTTATGTTTGTATAAAAAATTATAAAAATGCAATATGCAGTGATAGCATTTGTATATCTAAAGCTACTGATAGTTTGATTTGGTAACGCTTTTTGAAACAACTGTTTTTTTTTTTTTAAATTGCCAACCATTTGATGTCGATTTTAAGTCTAACAATTGAATTAACATGGTACAATTGGTACAACGTTTTTTTGGCGGGATTTTTTCAAGTAAGTTCAGGGGTTGTTTTAATTATTGGTGAATTGAGTCCCATAGTTAATATTGTGATATTGGTGTAGCAATCGCGATAAAATAGAACAGAGATTTTTTTTTTCTAGTATTGACTACCACAGCTAAGCTAGCTGAAAAGGCTAACTCGATACATTTGCTACCAAATACTTTAAAAACTTAATGACAATGGCTAAATGCACCATCGGCACTATTGGGCCCCTAAGGTTTTGCTGACATCTCATTGAGGCGCGCGTGGAACTCTACCCGCCGTCGACGATTCTGGCTCGGTCCAGACAGGTACCGCACGACCGGACGGCGAGCTACCCATTGCTCGAGCCCGCGCTTACAGTGGTCGGGTTCGCCTTGTGACTAATGACGCCCGGGGTTAGCTGTTACCTTTTTTTTTACGTGGGGAAATCATCTAATGACAAATGGAGCTCTTGGGCGGAGCGGGAGATAGTGTCAGACTTTTACTGACTAAAAAACCCACTCCTGACCCTTCGTTGCCTTCGTCCCAGGGCCCTGGGTTTCGTTTTCACACTACCCATGGAGATGTTAATACCTTAGAAATTAAATTAAACCAGAAAATAATTTCGGATATCATTTGTAAATGTTTTACACACGTTACAGGTCGATTCATGACCAGTCTTGCTACAGAACGTCACATAGCAGTTGGGTTATGGAGGTCAGATAAACAGTTGATAAAATTAAAGTATTGGTCGTCAGCAGCAACCGGTTAGACTGGAAGCCAAACCCAACCGTCTTGCCAGTTGGACGAAGGCTAGGCGAATGATGAGTCATCATTATGAGTCTCACAAACAAGGACCGAAGTCGAGTGGTAGAAAATACATCCTTAGGTATTTGTACAATGATTACTTAACGTAAAGTTTATTTTTTATTTAACCTTTTATTCCCACAGCTGGGCAAAGGCCTGCTCAAACGTCTTCCTGGTATTCTTTTCTCGAGTCACCTCGAACCAGCCCTTGCGGTAGGCGTCTAGCACCTCGCCACCTCTTCTCAGATCCCATGGGGATCATAGACTTAAGAAAAAAGGCTGACAGGCTAAAATGGAATTGGGCGGGTCACGTCAGCTGCATGCACATTGACCGCTGGGCAAGTCTCTACAAAGTGGCTGCTGCGTAACTCTGTTGACAGTTCAAGTGATGATCACTTGTTAACAATGTGCATAATTGAACTGTCAAACAGCTAGTTTCGTATTGCCTATCTTCAGTGACCAACTGCAGTGACGTCATTAGCCACTGGTGCCTTTGATAGCCACCGTAATACGTTTTGACAGATGTTATTGTATCGATACTTTTAAAATTGCGATTGTGTAAGCTTTTGAACCTGTATAATAGTCGATAAAATTTTTGAGTGGTCACAATAGGCTCCGTAAATTTTTATAATTCACCACATTTCCACCGTAGTTTGTTAGTCACTTGTGTGATACGTAATACCAATTTTATGAAATTGTCAGTTGACAACTAAGTTTAGTGTGCAACGAATGCTAGTTGTCAACTGTTATTGAAAAAGTTAGCTAATAGCCCCCCTGGGAAGTTTCACATACGCAAATTTTATTTTATTTTATTATTGATGAATTCGCGTTTGACCACTATCTTACCTCATTGTAAACGATGATGTGATCGATGACGGAGCACGCTTACCTAGAAGTAACCAATTCAGTCTTGACTTAAAGACCTCCAGGTTGTAGCTTGTAGATATCAGGAAACACCGTCCAGCAGGAAATTCCACTGCTTAGCTGTACGCAAGATGAAAGTGTTCTTTAAACGTTTTGAGTGTATGGGTGGGATGTCCAGCATATGGGCCAACTATGTACTTGGCTTGCATGCGAGTGTGTTGCTGACCGCCTCGTCGATTCCACCTCATGCGTTTGTCTCACTCTCTTTCTCATTTTAGTAAATGACAGAAAAGGATAGAAGCATAGAAAAGTGGGAACAGATGTAGCTCAACTTTTAGTGAGAGTTCTAATTTTCAAGTGGTCGGTCCTTCTTCGTTCATTGTTTTTGTTTTAAATATTTTGATAGTACGTACTGCAAATATATAAAACATATAAGGCGATTTTTTCTGTTTTTATTATACAGCACTAGTCAGTTATATTTGTTACCGATTAGTATCCAAATAGTCGCCGGATACTTGATAAACTCGACGATTCGCCGGAAAGTTATAAGGACAAATCACCGGATAGTCGGTTATACTGACATGTTGCCGGATAGTTGATAATCCCAACAAGTCACCGGATAGTCGGTTACACGGACATGTCGCCGGATAGTTGGTTATTGCAAGTCGCCGGATAGTCAGTTATTCCAACAAGTCGCCGGATAGTCGGTTATACCGACGACTCGCCGAATAGTTGGTTATCCCTACAACTAGTCTAAATTACCCTCTTATATCTATTAATGTTGTGATAAGGAAATAATGTAAAATCAATATTATTTTTTGAAAAGAGTAACCAAATGGAATCAATCTCTATCTTTTGACGTTTTGCAAGTGCCCATGTAGGCCTATTAGCAATAAAATATTTTAAATATTGAAAGCGAATGCAAAATATTGGCATGAATTACTTTTTCTTTTTGCCAGAAATGAAACCTAGGAATCAATAGCAAAAAGAACCAGGTGTTTAAACCGTAAGAGAACGAAGATACCTATAGAAGCATTGCTTACTTTTTTGTCAGGCGTTACCTATTTTCTTATATTATACTTAAGACGACTTGAGGACTCGAGTTCTTTGCAACACTAGAAGCCCCCTACCACACCCGGCGATGTATTATGCGGAAGCGGGGGCGCAAAATAACTCATTAGAGAAACCATGTAGTATATTTATTATTTTTATTTATCGTTTATTTCAGGCATTAATTAACCCATAGTAATATTATAGAATTACGGAGTATTGTTATTTAAGAAAAATAACGCCTGACAAAAAAATCTATAGCGATGTACTAAATAGTCTCTAACTTCGTTCGGTTACGGTTGGTAGACATAATTCTTATTTAAGATACGGTCTAGGTTTCAATATTGGCGTAAAGAAAAAAAAATATGCCAGCTATATAAGGTAAAAGTTTCATTCCCCTTTAATTGAAGTCAACCGGATAGTCGGTTATAACGATAAGTCGCCAGATAGTTGATTACCTCGAATCGTCGGTCCACCTCTACTTTAGTTCAAAACTTTGTCTTGCCTACTGCCATGGGTCTGGTTGGTTAACTTAGTATATTTAGTAGGTTTAGATGGTATAATAAATTAAATTCTTGTATAATAATTAAATTATTTATTCAACATTAAGCTTTCACATGCAAACACTTATAAAATAAACTTTTAACTTTAGACAATTAAATTTTATCAAAAAAAAAAGATTATCTAAATTCGAGTGGTTTCAAATTACAAATAGGAACAATTACATACATTATAATTGTAGGTACGTACAGTTAGCAAAACAATCCCTTAAAAACTTTAGAATTTTTGGTATAAAAGTACACAGCACACATTATTATACTATTTCTAGGGAGATTATAAGTAGGTTGCATAAATGTTGAAATGGATTGTTTTGCAGACTGTACTTAATAAATGTAAATAGCAAAGGAATGTAAGACGTTATTTATAATGGTGTTCTTGCATAATTTATTTATCCCTAGAGTTTAACTTAACTAGGGTTGTGCGTAATTTTGGTTAATATAATATTTCTATTTATTTATTTGCACTTTGCATTTTGAACTCTATTCTTCTTAACTTATTTGTTTAAATGGCACCTTCTACTATTGACAATTTTATAGATTTTTTCCAGCTCCATTCAACGCTATGCCCTTTTCCATACAATCTTACTTACTAACATTGTTAAACCAACTCTCAAAACTCCATATTTCGATAAATTTTACTTCTGGACATTAATCAAAATAGGCTAGGACCAGGATAAGGTAAAATCTAGTGCGTACTTCGTATACAATACCAGTTTCTAGATCATAATTTTAAAGTATGGCCAGATATTGGGAACATAACATATTTTTAATTGTACTAATTCTAAAACTTGACGCTTAAATACAAAACATTTCGAATATATTAAAAATAATTTATCGATATTATTTATTAAAATTAATTAATAAGTACAATGATTTTGCCGAATAATTCTTTATTAAAATAGTTTTTTTTTGTGACATCATGTATTTAGATTTGGCTCCACATATGCACCATCTAATTTGGCAAATATTTATAAAATACACACTTTAAAAGCTATAAATGCTAATAAATAATATCTTAAGTATTTAAAAGTTCATAGAAATACATAAAGGGATAGAAATAGAGAAGACATTTATTTAAAAAAAAGGTTCTTAAAGATATCGATTAAGGAAATAAATTGCACTAAAAATTATCGATAGTCGTAGCGATTATCGAGTTTTATTTTTATCGATTATGCTTGACGTTATTTACACGTTGTTTCGTCAAGATCAAATCTCAAACATGTTGTCCTAATTACGAAGGAGTAATTATTTGAGAGTATGTGAATTTGACTGACGAAGAACTTTTCACGTTTATCGTAATTATCCTCATCAGGACTTGATTCAAGTTCATGAAAAATTATAGTAAAAATTATTGGGTTTTATTTTTGTTACATTTTTCATAAACATCTTAATTCGATTTTATTTTATAATAGTTGGAGTTCTTTGTATTTCGCGACTAGTTCGCTTCTTAGGTATACTAAAGGAATTATATTTTTTCAAACAAACTTAGTAACAAATTTTTGACTGTTGTATTAAATTATGTAAAAATAACCCCTGATGGTTTATTTTTACATCATAATATAACGTTATTGATTCAAAGTTGTTTGAAATAAATATTTTTTTCGAAAACTAGTGCCTCTTTAGCTATGTTTATAAAAAATGGAGATGATGATCAATCGTTTATCTTTTAAATCGAAACACATCAATGATGCTTGTTATAATTAGAGACCCTTCGAAATACGAGTTCGCCCAAACGCTGATGAAATTCTGGCAGACTTTTGCATACCAGCTGAGAGCTAAACGCAGACCATAGAAACGCTTACAATACAATTAAAAATCAACCTTATTTTCTTTAACAAAGTAAGTACTGAAATTGTAATAACATAAAATAAAATTTGATTTAAGTCTGTTCTTATGATGAAATACGTTGAAAATCCATTAGTATGTATTTAACCATGTATTAATTTAGTCTTTAACTAGTGATAGCGAAAACGGCATTCGTTTCTCTAACAACAATTAAAACTTAACTTTATTACTATACTGTTAGGGCTGGAATTCCTTTAAGAAAAATTAATAAGACATTCAAATGGTCTGCGCTTAACTCTTCTACAATGTACATTAGGAACATTTTCCCTATTCTCAACTACGAGTAGGTAGATAGTATTACTTGGTGGCAGGAGCTTCGGTGGACGTAGCGGTCACATTAGCTGCCGCAGTGGGCGCGGCGGACGCGGGCGTCGCGTCCGGGGAGCTGCTGCTGTCCGAGCGAGCGGTGGCAGGGGGGGCCGGAGTTATTTGTGACAGAGGGGATTTACCTGTGGAGAATAACAATTATTTATTAATGTTAACAATTTAAACTGTTTCAACTTTGTGAAAAAAAAAAACAAGAAAGATATTAGAGATGAAACGGATAGTGATTTGGTCGGATACCAGATTTTCGGCAAGCTACAAGGCCGGAGCACCGAATATCCGGCTACCGGATATTCAGCACTCGGTGCGTTACATGACGCGATCAACGAAAAGCTATTTTCAGAAGCTGGTCTAGTATACAAAGCCATGCGGAGTCGCCTCTTACCAAAAAACTGGGTAAGTGCGAGTCGAACTCGAGGGTTCCGTACAAGTTTACACCTATGTAAATAGTTCAATACCCGAATGGAGTCACAAAGATTTTACGAAACACAAAAATTTTTTTTGTGACGTAACAACAAATTTCCTGTTTTCAGATTTATTCTTATACCTGTGTTATATGACCTTGCTTTATGTCAAATTTTAGGATTCTGGGTCAACGGGAAATACCCTATGAATTTTGAATCCTTTGGGAGCGTCGAAATATACGTTTTTTGCGACATAAACAGCCGTACTTTTTTTTCGTTAACTTAGAGGTTTGATTTTTTCACAGCTTCAAGGGATAATTTCAACTCAATACCTTCACGCGTTCCCGAGATAAAGGATCTTGATAGACAGACAACAAAGTGATCCTATAAAGGTTCCGAAGTACAGAACCCTAAAAATGGGGATAATTTGGTATTCATTCAACACCATTTACCAATTGTTAATTTTGAGAACTAAACTAAATAACAAAACAAACATTTTTGACCTGCGATTATAAAAATAAACGGTATCCATAACCTATTGTGGTATGATTCGCCTCGTATAAAATAAAGAGATTTTTTAAAATTTTACTATCCGGAATCCGGCCAGATACTGACTCACTATCCGGTGGTGGGCCCGGATAGTCGAAACAAAGACGGATATCGAATAGTTACCGGATATCTGTTTCATCTCTAAAAGATATATCACACGGCACTATGTAAGCGAAAATATTAAAACTACTGTCGTATTAGCAGTTCCTTATGTAAGACAGTGACAAAAGTTGGTGGGTACAGCCAAATAAGATGTCCAACAAAAGACGAAGGGTATTATTACTGTTATGTATGTGTACCGAGCATAGGTAGGCGAGCGGGCTGCGTCCCGCCTCCCCGCGCCGGGGCATGTTCAGAAATAAATCAGTGTGCAACTTACTAGCGAGCGAGTTTGACTTATTTCCCCATACCTACATACCTAACAATTACTTACTTTAAAAAAGAACTTTAACCATAGATGAATGGAATTTAATTCTATTGGCGAACAAATTTTTTTTTTAAAACTTTGCCCCACGCTAGGAATAACTTCTGCATCGTGGGTGCGTTCACAAACATGTAAACTCACATACACAAGACACCTAGACCCTGAACATTTATTGTAGGCCATACAAATATTTGTCTCGTGTGGGAATCGAACCCACGAATTGCAGCACAGCAGCCAATCGCTCAACCACTGCGCCAACCGTGTCATCGAACTTATAACATCACGTTCAATTATACAACATGGCATCTAGATAAGGTCCTTTCAATATAATCAAACCATAAAAAAAAAGTAAAAAACTAAAACCCGACTACGACAAAAAAAAGACGCTGAAAAAGTATGAAACAAGATTTTCAAGATGCTGAAATAAACAAAGTACCTGGAAAAACAAGAATAGAACAAAAAAAAAGGCGTAGTCACACGTTATTAAAGTGTTTCGATTATTACCTACCTATAACGTGTGACTACGGCTTTTCTTTTTGTTCTATTCTTGTTTTTCCAGTTACTTTGTTTATTTCAGAATCTTGAAAATCTTGTTTCATACTTTTTCAGCGTCTTTTTTTTGTCGTAGTCGGGTTTTAGTTTTTTACTTTTTTTTATTTGAAAGATTTTGGTGTTAAATCACTGTGCTTCTATACTATTTATTTTGGTATGAACAAGTGAAGTCCTTTCAAATGATACCAAAACGACGTATTTATCTTATTTTTTTAACACAATACTTTTTGTCTACTATAGGGCGCCACATTGAATTTTGATGATATTTTTTTATAAGTACCAGTGAAGCCCTTTCAAATGATATGAAACACGGTGTATTTATAATTTTTTTAAACATGACTTTTTGTCCGCTAGAGGGCGTCACTTTAAATTTGAGGAATATTTTGGAAATGTACAAGTGAAGCCCTTTCAAATAATACCAAACACGGCGTATTTATCTCCTTTTTTATTTTTATCGCATTACTTTTTGTCCGCTAGAGGGCGCCAGTTCGATTTTTGTGACACGTCACGTAGCCTATGTTTAGCGGACAATTAAAACGGTTCTAACGATACCTCATACGTCGAGTTCCGATAAGTAGATTAGGAGCTATGAGGGAACAGATGAACATACTCACATACATACATAGCCTGTCAAAATCATAAGCCTCCGTAGTCGGGTAAAAAGCGAAAATTTGTATGTATTGGGTTGAAGGATTTCAATGAAAGGTACTGTCGTCGGCACGAAACATGCACAGAAGTCGTTTTTTAGGTCTCTTTGGTGACGTGCGGGGTGCGGGGCGCGGGGGACGGGGGAGATCGTTCCGAGTGCGCGATTGGTTGGTCAGTCCGTTTGCTCCAAAATACACTTGCGTGCATTTTCACTGCTATCAAAACTCAATTCTCTTCGTCATCAGAATACGTACCAGCAACATAATCCTGGAACCACTTGCTGATGCCAGCGGAGTGTTTCCTGACCCAGTCGATTCTGAACGTGGCCGTGTCTACCAGCTTCTGAAGAGTCTGCGACATCGGCATCAACTGCTCTTTGTGTTGGAGCGCGAAGCTTTTGAGCTGGAAGGGGAAAAGATAATTTTGTTATCAATACACACTTTGTCAGCAACTTCGTTCGCGAAAATCTATATATATAAAAGGAGAAACTGACTGACTGACATATCAACGCACAGCCGAAACTACTGAGACTAGGAGTGTGAAATTTTGCACAAGGTTTCCTATTATGACGTAGGCGAGTACTAAGAGAGTATTTTCCAAAATTCTCCCCCTAACGGGATGAAACAGGTTCCAAAGTTTGTATGGAGAAACCTACTAACACGCGGGCGACGCTGCGGGCAGACGCTAGTGTTTTCATAAAAACTTTAACACCCTTTAAACGTATTTGCGTTCGGGAAGCTGCGCGGTATCTTCTCGTCCACTATACCACAGTGTTTCAAGACGAAAGTTTATGACCAGTGCGTGTTACCAGTAATGAAATATGGCTCCGAAACGTGGTCGCTTACAATGGGCCTCATCATAAAGGCTTAAAGTCGCTCAAAAGGCAATGGAAAAGGCTATGCTCGGAAATTTCTTGCGAGATCACATCAGAAATGAAGATGTCCACAGGAGAACCAAGGTTACAGACATAGCCCAAAAATTGCCGAACTTAAATGGTAATGGGCAGGGCCCATTGCTCGCAGAACAGATGGTCGATGGGGACGAAAGGTTCTGGAATGGTGACCATGTACCGGAAGACGCAGCGTTGGAAGGCCTCCCACAAGGTGGAACGATGACCTGGTGAGGGTCGCGGAAATCCGATGGATGCGAGACGCACAGGACCGGTCATTATGGCGACACTTGGGGGAGGCCTATGTACAACAGTGGACGTCTTTCAGCTGAAATGACTTCCAACAAGTTTTAACACCCTTTAGATCGTTTTATGGGGGTAGTTTTGAAAAACGAATAATGAAAACCTTTTTTATTTACTTCTATGGGTTATTTATTTACGCTAAAATGCAAGTATATTGCTCTAAGGAACAACCCCTTAAAATTTGAATTTTCAAACATCTCTTCAAAATTCACGCCAATATTACAAAAAAACACGATCCTAGTCCCAGAAGTTTCGGCTGTGCGTTAATATGTCAGTCAGTCAGACCAATAGATGATTTCGGGCTGTTGTACATAATTATCCAAATGGCGCGGAGAACTCTAATTGCATGATGCAGGATTCCGTAGTTTAGTTGTTATGTGGCGCCATAGATGTCGCTACAGTATACCACTTACCCTGCTAAGTTCTTCCTCAGTAGAAATAAATCCGAAGGATCCACTCAAGACGGCGGGGAAGGTGAAGGCGTCCATGTCGGTGAACTTGTTGTAGACCTGGTGGAAGTTCTGGATGAGGAAGTCTTGTGCGAGCCGCGTGCCCAGCGGCGCCTCCACGCTCCACGCCGCCACGGCGTACTGCTTCGGGATCTCCGACAGGGACTTTTCTAAAAGTCTGTAATAACAGAAGAGAATCATGATGTTGATTAGCTTTCGCCAGCGGCATCACTTGAGTAGAAGTATATTACTGTCGTTGGGCTTATTTGCCGTGGCCCTAGAACGGAAAGGGTAACTGAAGGAAACAAGTAGGTTTTGGTTAGTAAAACTCCGATACACCCTCTCCGCCGAAAGCGGGAAGGTTATTAGGCTAGTTATTTTATGATTACGAACCTCAAAATAAAAAAGGATATTACTGATACCTATACTGTTAACTGCCGCACACAGAGACGTCATTTTACTTTAATGTCAATTATAGCAAAACCTAAGGTACTTAACATCATAAAGATATAGACTATTATTCAATGACAAAATTAGTAAATCAGAGATTAGCGTTAATGGGCGCCTCTGAGTGCATGCATAGCTTTTAACACTTGTGATTTTTACTTTTTTTAAATAGCACACGCTGAGATAGGAGTCTTTTTAGTTTTGACAAATAGTTTTCTTTATTTTGTTATCTTAGTTTGTTTATGATTTAGTTCATTCGTGTTAAGAAAATAGTGACTCATCGTTGTTACTGGAGGACTGTGATTAAGCCACTTTTCGACCTAATGATGACGATGATAGCCTATGTCCTTCATCAGATACGTTCCGAATAAACAGCAAATAATTTTGTTTTTAATGATATAAACTAGTGCTTGACTGCGATTCTACCTGATGGTAAGTAGTGGTACAATCGTTGATGGTGAAGCGCAAGAGCCTAGCAAGCAATCAATCAGCCTTAAAATATTCCCACTGCTGGGACTTAAGCCACCTCTCCCGGGGAGGGAATGGGCCGTAATCCACCAAGCGGCCCCAGTGCGGGTGGATGTCACATGTCTTCGAATTATTGGTTCTAGGACATGCCAGTTTCCTCACAATGTTTCCCTTCACTATTTTGAAAGCAGTGGTGATGAAATAAATTACACATTAAGAGCCTATTCCTACTTAATTTATAATAGGACAGGAAGACAGCAGCAGGCAAATCGTACCAGTCCTTTGATGTACGCGGTATAAACGACGATGTGGAACGCTTAGTCCGGACCGTAGAGGTGTCAACAATGTATGAGTGGACACTCGCCGTACGATAATGAGAACTTACGTGGTGATCAGCGACTCTTCCCTGGTGCTGGGCAGGTTGTTGATGATGAGGCTCTTCACGTTGGGGTCCGTGGAGTTCATGAACACGTTCCACAGGAAGTCGAACTCAGTGCGGCCGCCGTGACGCAGCACCATGTTATACACCAGCGAGCGCAGGTAGCTGGGGATGCTGGACACGACAACGAAGGAAATTAGGATAAATTATGTCAAAGTAAATACTGGCAGGTATGTATCTGATTAGCCTTTTGACTATCACGTCAAAAAACCGGCCAAATGCTAGTTGGGGACTCGCGCGTACGAAAGGTACCGTGCCGTCCGTAGCAAAAAATCACGTTTCTTGTATTGAAGCTCCACTTAAATATTTATTTTATTCTGTTTTTAGTATAGTGGCCACAGAAATACATAATTTATTTATTTATTTAAACTTCATGTACAGTAGTGGTACATAGGATGACTTAATGCAACAAGGCATTCTCTACCAGTCAACCTTTGGGTTAAAAAAGACAACACTGCGGTAGGCTTGCACAATAAACAAATAACAGATACTTCAAACAGACAAAATAAAATAAAAAATAAGTTATTTATAATAATAAAATACATATATATGCTAAAATTATAAACTAATAAATACTATGAAAAATATCAAATCATTAGGAGAACTTAATGATAATTCTGGCGAAGACCAAACTAAAGTTGAGAGGACTTCAAGTCATCATCTGGGAAAATTTCAGTCAACAGTCTAGCTATCACGGTTCATGAGATACAACAGCCTAGTGACAAACGGACAGTGGAGTGATAGCAATAGGGTCCCGTTTTTAGCCTTTGGCAAAAGCAAACGCGTGCTCTCGGCATCAACTTACGATCTGTCATGTAGTAGTGACCGTGGCGTGCTGGACACATTTTGCTTTGTAATGTATACGTGACTGTGGCGGTCAAAAGGTTACGCGCTAGACGACATTGGGGCAGGCTAAATCAATAAATAAACAATATTTGGTTTTGAGCGTATATTTGGTGGTTAGTAAAGAACGTAACGTTTCAAGAGATGAGAGGGAAATATCTATCATTGGTAAAAAATAGATAGCACTTATCTTTGATTGTGAAAACTCATCTATGGAGAGATACAATCTTACTATTTATCAGGGAAAGTTATCATACCGTTAACTTAGATAAGTTATTGAAACCGGCCGTAAGAAGATGGCGGGACGAGCGCGATTCCTACCGAAAAAACTTGCCTGTACTGTTAATTATGGTCATAGGTGTCACACTAAAAGCAATGTTAAGGCCAAGTTAGAATGTTTCACGTGCCGTGGAATGAGCTAGGGAAGCGAGTGTGCAGAAAAAAATCCAGTAAAAAAGTCATGAAGTAGTGTGATGAAGGAGACGTATAGGCTTGGGCCAACACTAATTAAAACATTGTACAGCAATTAGACTTATATTGATTGAAAGAGCGTAATTATTTTGATTTTTTTGAGCATTAAATTATATTTTATAGGCCGCCATTTCTTTTTAAATAAACTGTAAAAATATAAGGTTGAATCACTATAAATATTATTTTAAAGAGTTGGTTAGGTCCATCGTTGCGTTAAGCGGGAGACCGCGCGAGCGTATGCGCGTATATCGTGTGCGGCGCTCCCCGTAGCGGAAACCAGATTATTACCTGCGTAGTGTCGCTAGTTAAACTTTAACGGTGTGCATGTAGTTTTGTCGATGGAGCACTTTAATGTGTTATTACGTAGCAATCGGCCTAACACTGTGACAATTGACGTATATCTGAATGGGTGTATCTGTGTATTCTATGCTCCACATTCGTGCGCCGACAGTGTTCCTTCATATGAGAACCATGCAGATTAGTGTCTGAGATGGTCTTTTGTGGAAATAAACACACATATTTGAGTGCACCTGTCCAGTCAGTGCAAGCATTTGTCAGTATTCGTGTAGCTCAACTTAGGACTAACTTGGAATAACGGTCATTGATTCTTCTGCATTTATTGACATTCTTAGTTTCAAAAACGGAAATAAAGACATAAAGCTGTCTTGAATCGACATCTATTGCGATCCATTACATTTTCCAGTAATGAAAAACAGTTCATTGTTTGTTTTTCGAGTTCCTACGCTGAAATATTAGAAAAAGGTCAATGTACTTGATTCCATATTTATCTGGCGCCTTGTATAATAAGAAGCTCACGTATTGGGTAGGTTGCGTGCGGTCTACCCAAACTTCCTACAATACCAGTTTTATTCGTCGAATCGTGAGCTCTTTACTATACTCAAACTGCTAGACAAAGAACTCACGGGTTATTATTAATATCGGCCTGCTTGGTCCAGTTGTCGAACTGCTCCCGGGCCCAGTTGAGGCAGCGCGGGGACTCCACGTAACACTCCCACATGACGAGGTTCTCTATGAGGAAGGCTTCGTTGTCGTCCTTAGGCTTGGAGAGACCGTAGTTGACTCGTTCGAGCTGCTTGGCGAGGATTATTCGCATGTAGTCCTAGAAAACGTACAAGTAGGGTTATAGTTGATTGACGCTTCAGAGAGCCAATATTCACATAATTTAATGGAACAATTTAATATGTTGTATTTGTATATTATATTGGGTATTTTTATTTTATTATATCTTTCACCTCAACATACGAGCAAACTGGTCTAATTAAAGGAGCACACGTTAACAACATTTGTATAATTATGTTATAACATGTATCTTTTGTTGAAGATCCAATTAAATAAAGGAGATGCCTGCATAATAATAATACTTAATATTTATTTATTTTAAGACAACTTTTGGTCCACATTATATGTTAGTACCTACTTATTTCTATGTTAGTTCTTACATTTTTCATTCATTTAATTCTTCCCATAACAAATTACATAATTATTAAATTCAAATTCATTAAATTTAATTAAAATTAACTGTCTTTGAACAAAAATTAAAAATGTCAATAGATTAAATGGCATGGAAACAAAAAAATTAAATGTCATAGAATAATAAAAATAAAATGTTAGCAAATAAAATGTCATGGAATAAAGATAAAAATTTCAATAAATTAAATTAAATATGTGACAATTCAAATAAAATCTTGGTTATCCACTGACTGATTATTTATCTTTCGTACCCATTTAATTTTTAACAATTTAATAATTTAGCATCATAAGTTTATGGTAGAAATTCGTCTCAGGCTCGCTAGAAAGAAAGTTCAGCAGGATTAACTCCACATTTTGGCCAACAGATAGAAAAACTGACTTTAAAACTAGGTTAAAATTGTTAGCTCTGTATTAAAACCTTTAGTTTAACCGCAATAAAGATGAAATCATACATGGCCATGCAAAGAAAACAAAAAAAAAGAGGTTACATTATGATACTCTCGACTCTCGATCGAATTTTGCCATGGTGGTCAACATAAACTAACATCAGCCAGTACGCAGGAGATATCATAGTGCTCAAGCGTGTGCACTGAACCAGAATCACTCTCTGTTCCTTTGCTTATAGTCCTCTGGGACGGCACATCGACACGAGCTGTCAGAGATCCAATATACACAAAAACCGCATTATTTTTTATTAATTTTTGAACATAAGGTCCCTTGACTTTTGACCTTGTTTCCTTACGATGTTTTCCTTCACCGTTTTGAGAGCAGTGGTACGAATATACAAAAATACAAAATAGTTTATTGTCATAATTAGCCTTATCATATTTACATGTATTTGGAGCCTCCTTATAAGCAAAACAGTGGCTTTTAGGACACTCCGCGCTTCCATATCATTGCCGTACTAATACTAAATGTGAATTACAAAAAAAATGTGTACTGTGACACATGAAAAAATAAATAATAAAATTAGGAAATAAAGAATAATGCCCATATTAGTATAGAGCTATTCCCCAGTCCCCAGTCACAACACCCAGAATGCAAATTTATGTCATATGATAGCTTTTTATTTGCCTTTTTTAAATACCTAGATTTAACGTCATATAAAGCACAGGTTTAAAAGTTATTAGACGATTTAATTATTATGATGTTAGTTTCCTACTTATTTCTCATACAATTTATAGTATTCCGGAAACTTTACTATTAGTTATTTACTAGGCGTTTGTTTTAATTTTTGAGAAAATGCCTTCCCAACCTGAGTTGTGAACCCGTTGAATCGATTGCAATTGATGATGAGAATAAGAGGTAAATATCGTAATAATATTAACAAAATCGTATATGAAAAATTATCGATTTACGGTATAAGGTTTTGAAGTTCTGTATAAATAATAAAATAGTGTTCGATTGGTTATTTCAAGTTATTTCATCTCCTCGAACCGTCAAAATGACTGTCAAAAGAAAAGACTCGGGCATTGAACTGATGCATGAAAATAGTTGTACGCGCCATATAATGTTGCCGTATAACAATAATTATAAAATATTCAAAGATTGTAGATACTTGCGTAATCTGTATATTTTAGGATTTTTCTTTAATAATACTAAAATGTACAAGTCGTTTCCTCTATGGGAAAGAAAATTAATCGGTCTAAATATTACAAATCCGATCGATTTATGTAATACTTAAGATTTACACTTGTCTAAAAATAATTTACAACACCATTGAAATAGACGAAAATGGGAGTTTAGGTTGGATTTGTGACATGGCTGTTCTGATTTTCTTTCTAAAAAAGAGTTCATCGTAGACTGCTGTATAATTTTAATCAATAAACAGCAGCAGTAATATGCGATTGAAAGGAAAAGTAAAATAAAAACTCCATTTACAGTGAAAAGAAGTATCTGCAGAGAAAACACTGTTATTCATCATTGCAATGTATTGTAAAACATCTACATTGCCAAGAAATAATAATAAATAAAAATAATTATACTATGAAGACATAACTCAAAAGATTCTGTATCCGAGCAACAAGCATCATTAACTTTACGTATGCCGTAATTAGAGACACAATTATAAAGCGATTGTGTCTCGCGTGGATCCGCGTCTAAAACACACGAATGGTTAAAAAGAATAAATGACACTTAAACTGAAATATAATCAACAAACAAACCTATTTTTAAATTTTTTTGGAGTCCTTTATAAGATTTCAAATTAACATAATAAAATCATAATTATTTAGGATCGATTGGTCGTTTACTTTTTCTGCATTTTTTGGGTAACCAATGGGCATGATTCTTTTTAAAGCGCCTGGCTGGGTTTGAACTCGCGACCTAAAACTCATAAGTCGGGACTGTTAGTACTGGGCCACCACTGTACTACTAATATGACTGATTTAGCTCAACATACCTGGAAATGCACATATCCTGACGTCGCTCTCATATTATGTTTCAAAAACGCCATATTGTTCAATAACAAATCCCACACCATCTTGGAGTCTTCCCCATTGATGACGCAAGTGGTCAAGCCTAATGCGTAGCTGTAGTCCAGCTGGGACACCTTGGCCAGGTTGAAGGCGTCGTCGATAAGCTGTGACTTTGTTATGGGGGATTTTATGCTGCCAGCTTTCAGGGCTTCGCTGAGCAGCTGCCAGTTTTTCTTGTCGTAATTTACTCTGTAGTATCCTGGGGAACAAGGATTGGTGTTATTATAGTGTATTCGCGTTAAGAAAATAATGATTCATCGGTGTCACACAGTTTAGTCACGGTAAGTTTGTTATTTGTCGGTAGTGTATTGTGTGTTTTTTTTATATGGGAAATCATCCAATGACTTCTCCCGCCCCAGGATGGAGCATGAGGGCGTGTCAAACATTTACTGACTAAAACCACACCTATGTCCTTCACTTGCCCTTTCGTTTTAGGACCACTGGCATTTCGGAAATTCCCCGCGGCCCGGCCCCTACGGTTTGCTGACATCTCTTTGTGGCACTAGTGGAACACTACGCGCCGTCGACGACTGCGGCTCGGTCCGGAACTGGCATGTAGATGTGATATAAAAGTTGTGCTTGTGACTTGTGAGGTTATGGGGTGTGTGTGTGAATTGTATGTGTGTTAAACTTACCTGTAACTGTGTAACCGTTTCGCCGTACCTTCATAAGAAAGTGTTAGGAGCCATTTAAAGACAATTTGAATAAATGACTTACCGATAGCATCAACATTGACATACAAAGCTTGCGTCGCGTTTATGGGCATGTTGACAGTACTGATGCGTCCCTTGAGCCAGGACTTGGGCTTGGTGGTCCAGGTGTCCAGCGGTGAGTCCACGATGGTGTAGCTGATGGGAATGTGCCACAGCTGGTCTATCATCTTCTGGTACGGGTCTGTTGCGGAGGTGAAGAGGCGCTGTGGGAGAATGGGTGTTTGTTATTCATTTTGTTTAGTAAATACGAATGATTTTATTGAAAGTGAGATAAAGTGCGCCAAATAAAACATGTTCTAGGACGACTCATAATATTTTTGGAAATGCACAATTTTCACACAACGCCATCTAGTCTAAAACTAAGCAGAGCTTGTGTTATGAGTACTAGACAACTGATAAACACTTATATATTTCTAAATACATACATATTATAGTTAAATTACACCCAGACACAGAACAATTAATGATCCTGCTTGTCACATAAACATTTGTCTTGCGTGGGAATCGAACCCACTACTTCCAGGACAACTAACCACTAGACCAACAGGCCAGAATCGAATCTGGCTCTAAAATTTAATTTTAATAAAAATTGGGCAAGTGCGAGTCGGAATCGCGCACTGAGGGTTCCGTACAAACTTACCTATGTTCAATTCTCGAATGAGGTCTCAAAGATTTTTCTGAATCGCAAGAAAGTATTTTTTTTGTGACGTAACTAAAACTTTACACTTTTCAGATTTTTTCCTATACTTGTGCTATGAGAACCTTGCTTGGCATGGCAAATTTCAGGATTTTAGGTTTTTTTTTTTTTTTTTTCAACGGTCAACGGGAAGTACCTGAATTTTGATTCCGCTTTGATTGATTAAGCTGCGGGCAAAAGCTAGTAGTCAGTAAAAGTCTGACACTTCCTCTCGCTACACCCAGAGCGGAAGTTACTTGATTTGCCATCTCCAAAAAAAAAACTTCCTATTATAAATTCTTTACCTGCTCAAACTCCACATGTCCTTTCTCATAGTTTCTGTTGACCTTGACGATAGGGTACCCTGCCTGCTTGGTCCACGAGTTCATGAAGTCGACCACGTTCAGGTCCTTGAGTGAGGGGTCTGATACAGTCGCCTTGGCCATGGCGGCCCATAGGTCGTTCTCTTCGGCGTTACTGTATTTCCTGAAAAGGGACATCTTGTAATATTGTAATATTTTCTCCACCAATAGCAGAATCGTCTCAAAATCTTCCGTCCTTACTTTATATTAATATATATGTATGTATATATTATTGTATTAAATATATATGTATGTGTATTTTAACTATAATATGTATACTTTTTTACTCTTGTTTTCTAAGGCCGCGTTTCCACCTACAAGCAAATTGCATGCATGTTACGTTACATTGCGGACTACCGAGGTATGATGTGATCAAGCGGTCGTTCGTACAACGCAATGTGATTCGACTTGCATGCAATTTGCTTGTAAGTGGAAACGCGGCCTAAGTAACATTTTCTTTTTATGCACCTATCATATTGTCTCTTCACCACCCTTGGTTGACTGGTAGAGAATGCCTCAGGCATTAAGTCCGCCTTTGTACTTTATGTTGCATGAAGATTAAATAAATATATGTTGTTTTTACTAACATGATATTTTTAATTTTGGTGTTCGTATTTTTTTTTTATTATTTTTTTTATATTTTTACTTTTGACATTTGTAATGGTGGAATCTGGTTTTATTTGTTTTATATTAATTAATTTGATTACCTACATACACCACATAAAAGGGAAATTGCCAAATATTATTATTTGGAAGCATTTTCATATAACAAGTATAACTTCTATGGATTGTTTAAATGTTTTGATATTGTATTGTGAGGTTTAATACTATACAGAGGGTCTAGTCTAGACATATTTACTACTACTAAAGTCAGAGACTCGCAGCAGACCTGGTGTGTGAATGTTTGTATGTTTGTTACTTCTTTACGCTCGAACGACTGAACGGATTTCGATGAAACTTGGTACATGGGTAGAACATGTCCTGCGGGGCTATTGCGTAACTCTGTTGACAGTTCAAGTGATGATCACTTGTTAACAATGTGCATCATTGAACTGTCAAACAGCTAGTTTCGTATTGCCTATCTTCAGTGACCAACTGCAGTGACGTCATTAGCCACTGGTGCCTTTGATAGCCACCGTAACACGTTTTGACAGATGTTATTATATCGATACTTTTAAAATTGCGATTGTGTAAGCTTTTGAAGCTGTATAATAGTCGATAAAATTTTAGAGTGGTCACAATAGGCACCGTAAATTTTTATAATTCACCACATTTCCACCGTAGTTTGTTAGTCACTTGTGTGATACGTAATACCAATTTTATGAAATTCTCAGTTGACAACTAAGTTTAGTGTGCAACGAATGCTAGTTGTCAACTGTTATTGAAAAAGTTAGCCAATAGCCCCCCTGGAATAGCACATAGGATACTTTTTATCCTGAGAGTATGTTCCTTTGGGATAATTTTCTACTATAACGCAGGCGAAGCAACTACTACTTACATATGCTAGAAATCGATAAAATTAAATACCACTCACCACTGATTCAAATAAATAACAAGTCCCTTATGGAACAGCTCCTCCGATATCGTATGATTCAGCATCCTGATGAGATTGGCTCCCTTAGTATACGATATCTCGTCGAACTTCTGCGATATTTCCGAAGCGTCCTCCACTTTGCGAGAGACAGGTGAGGTGTTCTTGAGTGCGTCGGAGCGTAGGAGGTCCATCTTGTCGCGAGAGAACGATTCGAACATGTTCCATTCGGGTTCCACCTGGAAAATGGATTATTTATTTCAAATGTGTTACGAGTCTATTTCACAGTCATAGAATTTTATAGGTAAGGGATTCTTACAAGTCACGAAATAGAACAAAATTTATATCAATATACAACATTTGTTTTGGTTTATGCGAAATCCGAAACACGTGTCTAGTATTTTTATGTAAAAAATCTATGCACGCTTCATAAATGTATCATGTAAAATCACAAAGTTATAAGCTTGTTATGTTACCTGGTTGTCCACACAAATACATGATCACCGGGCCATCCGGGCGACTGAGGGGTTGTTTTGCTCCCGTATCCAGCTGTGCGCTGGCGCCTAATGCCCGCTATGACCTGCCGTGACCTGTGTTGTACTTAGTGTAGATGGTGTCCAACTTATGGCTTTTTTTTTAAATATTTTTGGGATAAAATCTAACATGGTATAAAAATTATTGGAATCGATTCTAATCTAAACTATATTCAGGTTTCGCATAACTAAAAATAATGTTGTATAAATAATCAACCTCATGATGTTCTTAATACTGAGGCTCAGGCCTCCTCTCTAGGAGAGGGCCATAGTCCACCAAGCGGGTCTGTGGCGACATCTATAGCGTCACGTAGGAACAAAAATATTCGAAATCCTGCATCGCGCGTTCTCCGCGCTATTTGAACTTATACAGTAGCCCGCAGATCTGAGCAGTTCCCTAAACAGACGTAACATTCGTCTGGTCGGAATTTGCGGGACTACACTCTGCTCTGCATACCTCTAAAGGTCTATACAGATGATGATTTTTGATTAAATTTCAACTCCCTAGAAGTGCTAGAAGTAAGACGGTCGCGCGATCAGATGACAGTTGTATTTAAAATTCTTAGGGGGATTATTGATGGTCCTGATCTGCATAATGAAATATGCAATCTGTTTGTCCCAGACAATTACTGTCGTGGCAGAAAACATCGTTTACTGGCTGTTCCAACTTCCCGTAATATTGCACATTCCAAGTCGCCTATTCCTCGGACAATCATCATCATCATCATCATTTCAGCCGAAAGACGTCCACTGCTGGACATAGGCCTCCCCCAAGCGTCGCCACAGCGAACGGTCCTGTGCGTCTCGCATCCATCGGACTCCCGCAACCGTTACCAAGTCATCAGTCCACCTTGTACCTCGGACAATAGCCGCCATTAACTCTCTCCGGAACTCAAACACAGGTCTTGATGTGTTTGCTGATGAATGGAAGATGATAATGTCAGAATGTTTGAATTTTTGTGAGAAGGATGCATAACTGAGTTAAAAAAATTTGGTATAAGTTTAAATAGTTTTGCTTCGGCCGTTCTATTTAAAATAAAATAAATAAATTATGGTTCTCACATGATCCACTCCAACATACTCGATGTAAGTGGCGAAACCCTCGTTGAGCCAGAGGTCGGTCCACCACCTCATGGTGACGAGGTTGCCGAACCACTGGTGAGCTAACTCATGAGCTATGTCAATGGCCACGTTCTGCTTGTCGCGGGGTACGCTTTCGGCTTCGTCGAAGAGCAGGGTTGTTTCTCTGTAGAATGGAATTCAAATAGTTAAATCTTGAACCTGGCAGTAAAAGATTGCCTTCAAGGAGGCATAGGCAGATGGTGAAAATAAATATATTTTACTTCCCACTCAATGAGGATAAATAATAATAATAATATTCCACAACTATCACACAACGCCGTCTAGTCCCAAGCTAAGCAGAGCTTGTGTTATGGGTACTAGACAACTGATAAACATACTTATATATTTCTAAATACATACATAAATAGATACATTATACCCAGACACAGAACAAATGATCGTGCTCATCACACAAACATTTGTCCTGGGTGGGGATCGAACCCACGACCTCCAGCATAGCAGTCAGGGCCACTAACCACTAGACCAACAGGCCAGTCGAGTAATCAATCACATAATAGCAAATCCGATTTTCACAAAGTAAATCGTATGTGTAATAATTTACTGAGCATTAAATTTTTTAAATTATTAAAATCCGTCAAGAAATGGTGGATTTATTAAAGTTTTTCTGAACGGCAACTTGGAAACGCGCGCTCTCGCTGGACTGTTTGCGATGACGTCATCTGTCATGATCCGTGAGACGAACAGCTTGATCGTATTCATTAGCCGGTGGAGACCGATCATGACAGATAACGTCACAGCGAGTCACTTCATTCTCGGGCGCGTTTCTGGAACTAAAACACTAAAATTGCTGTATCTTCGTCATTTTTGGTCCGAGTTAAATAATTTTTTCACAGTATTTACTGTTTTTTTTTTGACGCTATAAGTCTGCATACTCCACAAAAATCATTACTGATCCTCATTGCGCATAGGTGAATTTGGTCGGGAACTTGCTAGTTCAAATAAAGATTATTCAATAGACAAGAAACCTTATAGTACGTCTAATTTTAATATGTAATAAAAAAAAACCTATAATCGATCCTTCCATGATCGATTATAGGTTTTATTTTTGTTTTCTTCAACCATGGAAGTAATTCAGAAACTATCCAAAGTACTGACAATTTGAACATGTTCTAAACTTCTAACCCCTCGCGCGCAGGGGGGTATTATTATTACGTAATTGCGCGTATTTACGTAAAATCACCAAATAAAATAAAAAAAAAACTTTTTTCACGTTTTTTCCAGGAAAAACGAAGATATAGAGACCAAAATTTTCAGCCGTATAAATTTCATACACCCGTGCGTACAATACGCCAATTAAGCGTTTTTCAAGGTCATTCAAGTTGTACAATCGGCGCTTGAGGGGAATAAGCAATAAGACCCTAATCTATAGAAGTGGCGTAACTACTCGTAAAAAACCAGCCAAGTGCGAGACGGACTCGCGCACTGAGGGTTCCGTACCAATTTAAGTATGTAAATACATAGTTCAATTCACGAATGGAGTCTCGAAGATTTTTCCGAATCGCAAAAAAGTATTTTATTTGTGACGTAACAACAAAACTGTTTGCAGATTTATTCCTATACCTGCTACAGGACTTTGATTTATGTCAAATTTCAGGATTCTGGGTCAACGGGAAGTACCCTATGAATATGGTTTTAATTTCAACTCGATACCTCCATGCGTCCCCAAGATAAAGGGTCTTGACTGACAGACAGACAAAATGATCCTATAAGGGTACTGTTTTTTCCTTTCGAGTTACGGAACCCTAAAAAGTGAATAAAATCATATCAGTGGCGTAACTATAGTAGAGAAATAGTAAATGATAGACAGTTATACCGTGATAACCTCTACAATACGACACACAGTTTTCTGATAGACAAAGTCTTAAGACGTCATTAAAAAATAATCACTATCTGCATTAAATATATTTGTACAACGTCAACTATCATTTCCGGTGATAAGAGACTAGTAAATTATAATTACCCTGTGCTAAGTGGTTGTTAACGGCCTTAAAATGCGTCAAAATTCATAACTGTTTAGATAAAGGTAACTGTTAAACCATTTCCACTGGCATTGAAGATGTAAACCATGTAATATAGAGATGACCTTGTCAAGAAGTGTAGCAGTCACGATCCTTTCTTTTGTGGGGCAAGGATTTTTTTGCACACCGGGTTAGTAAAACTTTAGGGAAGCAGAGCATGTAATATAGCTGTCCTTGGTTCTATAACCAAGGCTGACTCTTAAAGAGTCACTCACACACACACAGTCACAGACTAAGACTAAGTCTTCTAAGTGTCTGAGTCTTGGTAATACTGGCTCTATAACGTTTTTTAATACCAATAAATAAATAAGGCAATCTGTCAACTATGGTGGTATATACATACATATATGGTTGTTGGTAAGGAGTAGAACTCCCTTCCGGACTTTGAATTTCCTGATAGCTACAACCTAGGGGTCTTTAAGTTAAGAGTGAATAGCTTTCTTCTTCATTCCAACAATAATTTAATTAAAAATACTAGCGGTTACATTTTTATAGGCAGCCTGGTAGATATAATATTCTCCTAATCATAAATATGCGTAAAAATTTGGTTTTTAGCAAATACTCGATGAGCGCACTAATTCTGCAGCCGGATCTGGTACTATTTAATCTATCTCGGAGTGGAATTCCCTGCCGGAGTCTCTGTTTCCTGATAGCTACCAACTTAGGGGTCTTTAAGTCAAGAGTGAATAGGTTATTTCTAGGTAAGCGTGCACCATCGTCGGCCACATCATCGCTTACCATCAGGTGAGATAGTGGTCAAACGCGAGCCTATCAATAATAAAAAAAAATCCTGGGCAAACTTAAACATGGGCATAGTCCCTTGCCTTTGTATGAGAGATACAAAATGAATAGATATAAAGAAATAAATAAATATATCATGTAGTATTGACTTGCTTAGCTCTGCATGGCTACTACAACTCGTTAAAAGGCGTTAAAAACGTTGGCATATCGCTACGCTGCCGAGTTAAAATTCTACTGCGATTAGATTGATTTTACGCACGCTCCAAGAAATGTGTTTGAAATATTATTATTTTTACTAATTTTAAATATTAGATGACTTTCAAAAAGCGGTACGGACATGAGAAGCAGAAGACGGAGGATTGAATTTAGTGTTGCAGTTTTGGAGAAGCCTTCTATTTATTTTACCCACTCTAGGAATGAGTAGTGGTGGCCCAATGGTAACGGCCCAGACTTACGAGTAGTAGGTCATAGGTATAATTTACCGTAGGGGCCCAGCAGGATCGAAGCCTACTGGGATCAAGGGTCTGCTTCTGAAAGGAAGACTCGGCCCTGGCAACTGGAAAGGCAACGAAGGAACAGGAGTGGGTTTTTAGTCAGTAAAAGTCTGACACGCCCAAGAGCGGGGCATTCATTGGATGATTTTCCAACCAAAAAAAAAGGTCTAATTTAATTTTATCACCACAATTAATTCTCAAAACGGTGAAGGGAAACATCGTGAGGAAACTGATATGTCCTAGAACGAAAAATTCGAAAAGAAATGTGATATCTATCCGCCAACCCGCAATGGACCCGCGTGGTGGATTACGGCCCATTCCCTCTACTAGAGAGGAGGCCTGAGACCCAGAAGAGTAAAAACTTATAATGTTCCCACATTGTAAGGCTGATTATGCTTATGCACTAGGAATTACTCCTATATCATGGGTGCATCCAACTGGACTCTGAGGGTCGTAAGGTTGGAAGCGCGCCACGACGTCAACTTCAAGTCGTTCGTAGTACAAGTTCCAACCCAACAGCTACAGACCTTCTTGAAAGAGGAATTCTGGCCGAAAGGTGTTGTATATCGACGTTTCCGAGGACGGTTATGCGATACCACGCAGCGCAACACGACGCCGACTATATTACGTGTATAGTTAAATAAGTTTTGTTTTTAAAATCTATTATAAAAGAAAGTCGTGTTAGTTACACTATTTATAACTCAAGAACGGCTCAACCGATTTGGCGGGGAGGTAGCTTTTACTAGCTACTTTTCTTTTTTTGAGTAGGGTAGAGTAGGATATAGTAGTCAGTTGACGGGAGCGAAGCCGCGGGCAAAAGCTAGTATGTATTAGTTTATTATTGTTTAAGATTATTTTATGTACTTTTTCTTAAAAATAATATGTTTATTATTATTATTACCAACATGTATACTCACATACACAAGAAACCTAGACCCGGAACAAGTATCCGTAGGCCATAGAAATAGTTGTTCCGTGAGGGAATCTAAACCGATACACGCAATATAGCAGCCTATCGCTTAACCATTGCGTCAGCCGTGACGTCAATGATCAGCAGTGGAATGAGATAGGCTGAGTTGATTGAAATAGTACAAAGGGCTCTAAAGTCAAGTCCTGATTAAAAAAATTTTTGCTTGTTTGTACCTTTCAATGTGCAATCTCAAACATTAAACTCGTTAAAAAATAAACGGCCCATTTTGACGTTTGAGAAAAACCCTAGAATGTAACTTGGAGCAAAACTTTTTATTTTTATTCTTGATAGGTTCGCGCTTGACCGCTATCTCATCTGATAGAAAGCGACGATGCGGTCGATGATGGAGCGCGCTTAGCATAGCATAGTCGGCCTTATAATGTTCCCACTGCTGGGACTCAGGCCTCCTCTCTACGAGAGGGAATGGGCTGTAATCCACCACGCGGGCCCAGTGCGGGTTGGTGGATGTCACATGTCTTCGAATTTTTGGTTCTAGGACATGCCGGTTTCCTGACGATGTTTTCCTTCACCGTTTTGAGAGCAGTGGTGATGAAATAAATTACACAAAGTAATGCGCCTGGCTGGATTTGAACCCGCGACCTACTACTCGTAAGTCGGAGCCGTTACCACTCGGCCACCACTGCTCGCTTACCTAGAAGTAACCTATTCACTCTTGACTTAAAGATTCCCGGTTTGTAGCCATCAGGAAACACAGAAAGAAACAATAAAATAACAATTACGGGTCCGGTGTATTAGTAGGTATTTTAGTAGTAGCTACACTACACCGGACAAGCCGCTAGGTAGTCAAAATTGAAAATGCCAAAACTGACCATTTATTTCTTGACAACTTTAGTGTGTGTCTCAAGCCGAAGCCGAATAAATAGCTTGTCGTCCGGCCGTCTGGTAAGGAACGGGCACGAGTCCACGTGCGCCTCAAAGAGATGTCAGCAAGACTGGATTGGCCCAGTAGGGTCAATACCCTACTGGGCCAATCCAGTCTTGCAAGCCAATGCTTGTTAGGGCGGAATGGTTAAAAGAGTTTATCGTGAAACGCAAAGGGCAATTAAAGAACAGACGCTCCACCCAGAGTGGGAGAAGTTATTTGATGATTTCCTACCTCAAAAAAAAAAGATTACAACAATTATATTTAGAATACACATTGTATAAAAAGTTATGTCACGCGAACAATGAGGTAAATATAATGACGTAAATAATTATAGAATTTCCTGATGTTTTCAAAGTGTTACGTGAAGTATGGTGGACAGAGTTCAATTACTTTTTTGACGTCATTATTAAAATTGTTGATTATATGAAAGACTAGCACTTCGTTTACGGGAATGTTTATATAAAATATTTAACACCTCTTAAACCGTATTTTGAGGGAAGTTTTGAAAAACTAATAATTTTTGCTGGCTTTTACTGTAGATTTTTAATTATATTCTCTAGGTAGGTTTTTATTTTAATTATAAGAGACTATAAAGGAATAGCACTTATTAAACTCGTCAAAAAATAAAAGGCCCGTTTTGATATTTGAGAAATACCTACCCTAGAATGTAACTTGGAACGAAACTGAAAGAAACTATAAAATAATAATTATTTACATAGTGTTTTAAAATAATACGTACATTTTTTTGGCGCGTTAAATAATATGATGGAATATATTGCGAGTATTCTTTTTGCGTATTTGTTTTGACAGATGTCAAAACGGGCCTTTTATTTTTTGAAAGCTTTAATTCTTAGAGAATCCCCGGCATAGGGGATCGTAGTGGAACATTGAGTGTTGTGTAGTCCCCTGGAGGACTGGTTTAGGGGATCTTAGTGGAAAGTGCGCCGAAATCAACTATCGGCAAATGCCCAAATCAGATATAAGATCCGTCTGGTCGGACGATCCTCCCTTTTCAACGAAGATTTGCGGGACTTTACACCCTTTTCCGCATACCTCTAAAGACCTAAATAATGGCAATGATAACTTGCTGGCTTATAGCCTATCATCATCATCATTTCAGCCGAAAGACGTCCACTGTTGGACATAGGGCTCCCCCAAATGTCGCCATAATGACCGGTCCTGTGCGTCTCGTATCCATCGGATTCCCGCGACCCTCACCAGGTTATCGGTCCACCTTGTGGGAGGCCTTCCAATGCTGCATCTTCCGGTACGTGGTCGCCATTCCAGAACCTTTCGTCCCCATCGACCATCTGTTCTGCGAGCAATGTGCCTTGCCCACTGCCACTTAAGTTTGGCGATTCTTCGGGCTATGTCTGTAACCTTGGTTCTCCTGTTCTATAGCCTATGGACATCATAAAACCTTGAAATATAATAAACAAACTTACCTAAAAGTAACCAATCCCCAATTTTCCATAGCTCCACTCGAAAAATCAGGAATAGCGATCAGATCCATCTTATCCAGCGCGTATGGCACTCCGAAGACATCTTCATAGTACTCCAAAAGCTTCGGAGTAATCATTGAAGCGTATTTCGCTTTTCCAATCAGTTCAGGTCTCGTCCAGATCTTGATAGGAATGGTGACGTTGTCTTTACTGGTGTAGCTGGTCTCCAAGGACTTGAAGTCAGAGAGCACGAAGGCGACTAAGTATGTCGACATGCTGACTGATCGGTCGAAGTGAGTCCATTGCCAGCCGGGTTGATCGGGACTGTGGGAAGAGATGATTTATTTTAGTGTTGTCTACTTAATGAGTTGGTCAGCTAAAAGTCCTTTCTGGAGTTTACGGGTCAACGTGTGTGTGATAAAGATTTCTTGTGCAATTTCTTTAAGGTGAATGCATCAGGGTAGACTGTTTTACGTATTTTTGCAATTTACAGTTCAGTATCGTAAAGTAAGGTAAAATGAAATATATTTGCGGTAATGACGTTTTTTTTTTAGGTGGGAAAATCATCTTATGTACAAATCTCGCTCTTGGGCGGAGCGAGAGATAGTGTCAGACTTTTACTGACTAAAAACCCACTCCTGTTCCTTCTTTTTCTTCGTCCCAGGGCCCCGGGTTTCACTTTCACACTACCCGTGGCCCCAGTAGGTTTCGACCCTGCTGGGCCCCTACGATTTGCTGACATCTCCCTGAGGCGCGCGTGGAACAGTACGCACCGTCGACGACTTGGGCTCGGTCCGGACGGTTACCGGACGGTCGGACGGCGAGCCACCCATTAATCGCCGTCCGCAAGACCGAGCCTACGGTGACCGGAAATCGGGATCGGAATCCCGGCGGCGGTTGGGGCGTGAGGCCTGTACCAAGGCGCCGGGCCTTGGTACAGGCGAGATATCGCCGCCGCCGATCGCCCCGAGGACACGGCGTTGGTAATGACATGTATGTATTTACACAATTATACTCATTACGACCATTAACATAGCTCTCTAACTTCGATACGGAGCTGCAAAATGTAAAAAAACTTTCGATTTTAATTTCACGTGTTACCCTGGACCTTAAGTCGACTTAGGTGTCTAATATGAACGGTTTTTTTTTAAAATCAGGATTAGTATTATATTTAAGGCTTTAATTCACTTCAAATAAATCTAACAAAAAGTTTTAATTGCCCGCAATTTCATGCAATCAACATGGATAAATATAAAACTAAATCAATTACCTACTCTGGTTGTTTCGAAACAAAACAATAATAGGAAATAGTAGTAAATGTCTTTTGAAAAATGAGCAACAAGTTTCGAAATGAAGTAATCAGAAAACTTGATTAAGAGAGAAACATTGCCATTTCTGTGTGTAGTGATTATTAAAACAATTTGCGCGTCGATGCGTATTCAATCGATTTCATAGCTTCACTTCGTCATCTGGTAGTTTTAGGGTTCCTAACGTGAATGACGAGGACCTAACTTAGTTTTATTCTCGTTTTTTTTTATTGAATCGAATAATATTTGTATGCCTCTTACTGTGGCAGAACACGGAGACACTTATATTTTTGTAACACAAAAAATTAAAAAAAGAATATCACAGACACAGACATACTTAGACTGGGTTCCAATGCAATATGTTAAGTACTTTGAAATTCTAAAAAAATTTAGTGCTTGATTATAGA
Organism: Mythimna impura; assembly: GCA_905147345.3. Lineage (NCBI taxonomy): Eukaryota > Metazoa > Arthropoda > Insecta > Lepidoptera > Noctuidae > Mythimna > Mythimna impura. The sequence goes on from LR990344.1 coordinate 3,861,758, forward strand.
GTCAAATTAGAATCTCATTTTTTTTTTAAATTTATATAATTGATATAAACTAGTGCTTAACTGCGATCATACGGTAAGCAGTGATGCAATCGTTGATGGTGAAGCGCACTAGTTTATTAAGAACCTATTCACTCTAGCCTTGAACACACCTAAATTATAATCGAACGGGAAGACCGCAGCAGGCAAATTGTTCCAGTCCTTTGATGTGCGCGGTTTATAGGACGAGGCGAAACGCTAAATCCGGACCGTAGAGGTGACTAGATATCTACCTAGATGCTTTTGAAACCCAAAGCGTTTTTGCCTAATCATAATTATGATGTCAGATCAAATTCTTCTAAACATGGTGACAATGCTAATTCGCTTACATTTTTTAGCTAAAGGCCACGTTTTTACGTGCGACCGGCTCGCATGCAAGATGCATTACATTGCGGGCTATCGTGGGTAGGAAATGTGAGTAATCGCTCGATCATGCCCCGCAATGTAATTTAACTTGCATGCGTGTTGCTTGGAAAAGCAGGCTAAGATTTAAAACTACCCTACCTATCTACAACAGGTTCGGATCGTGACCACCTGACCAGCAATGAAATGAATTGGCGATCCCTGATCTACAATCTTTAAAGCAAAATTATCTCTCTCAACGTTCGTTCTATCAGAGATCTTATTGGTTGGTTTAGATCAAATCAAAAATATTTTTTTCAAATAAACCATTTACTGCTGCGCGGTATCTTCTCGTCCAACATACCGCAGTGTCTCAAGACGAAAGTCTATGACCAGTGCGTGTTGCCAGTGATGACATATGGCTCTGAAACATGGTCGCTTACAATGGGCCTCATCAGAAGGTTTACAGTCGCCCAAAGGGCAATGGAAAGGGTTATTCTCGGAGTTTCCTTGCGTGATCGCATAAAGAATGAAGATATTCGCAGGAGAACCAAGGTCGCCGTCATAGCCTGAAGAATCGCCAAACTAAAGTGGCAGTGGGCAGGGCACATTGCTCGTAGAACGGATGGTCGATGGGGCCGAAAGGTTCTAGAGTGGCGACCGCGCACCGGAAAACACAGCGTTGGAAGGCCTCCCACAAGGTGGACCGACGACCTGGTGAGGGTCGCGGGAGTGCGGTGGATGCGAGAAGCACAGGATCGGTCGTTGTGGCGACGCTTGGGGGAGGCCTATGTCCAACAGTGGACGTCTTTCGGCTGAAATGATGATGATGATGAAACCATTTACAGGCACTTTTTGAATTGTCAAAATGTCAGTCAGAAAAGTGAAGCTAATTGCACATTCCATAGCGTAGATCACTATGGAGAAGAACGTGCAAGAAACTCCATGGACTCTCTCTCTAAGCCACTGGCAGCTAAGAGATGAGCAGTCTCAACTGACGGCGGCGGCGCCCGGTCACGAGCATGACGGGTGCACCAGCCCCACTTAGCTGAACCATTTTGAAGGGAACTGAATGATCCAACAATACGTTCCACCATCAGAGAGACATTTGAGCGAGCATGACAAAATTTCAACTGCCATGCTCGTTTATATCAAACAAGTTGTAAAATAATAAAATGTAATTAATGATAATTATAGACAGAGACAGGAACCTCCTCACAATGCGAGCCGCATCAAGGAGTACTGCCTTATTATTATTATTTTAAATAATATAAACTAGCGCTTACCATTAAGTGGGATTGCAGTCAAGCATCACTGCAATCGTTGACGTTAATAGGTATTATATTGTTGAAATTATATAGTAAATAAAGCGTTGGTGTGCCTATGCAAATAAATAAATAGCTAAGAGCGGGTAACCATTCAAGGTCAACTTACATGGGTTCCTGAGTGACCACCTTCATGTTCGACAGAGCCGTGAGAGTTTCGGGATGGGCGATACTGATTTCGAACTTGGCCTTGAAGGCTGGCTCGTCAAAACAAGGAAAAGCAGATCGCGCCGATGTTGGCTCGAACTGGGTGACCCCTAGGTTTCTGAAAGATAACAAGTTTAATGTATTTTTAGCATGGAAAAGTTTCGGGAATACATAATAACATTATTTCACTACTAACATTTGTTCCTAAGATTTTTTATACGTATATTTATTAACATTTTAGGGACACTAGTCTGAAAATAAAGATATTGAATTCAATTGAATGATATTTATGTGTTGCACAGCCAATTTACACTAATATTATAAAGCCGAAAGTTTGTGTGTTTGATATTTCTTCACGTTAGAATGGCTTAACAGATTTCGATAAAACTTGGCACATGGGGGACCATGTCTTAAAAATAGCACATGGGAGTTTTTATCTCGGGAGTATGTTCTCTTGGGATAATTTTCTCCCTCTCTCTCTCTCTCTCTACGCAGAGCGAAATGAGTTATTTGGTGATGCATAAAAAATATATGGAAGTCAAGACTTTCCAGCTTCCATAGCGATCGGTCAAAATTATTTGAAGTTGACATGGCAGAGGTTGGATGAGGCCTATGTCCAGATGAGGACATTTTTCGGCTGGAATTATGGTGATGAGTTACTAAAAATTTCCTTTCGATCTATCTGTTTGATGAACTATTGCAACAATAGAGTGGCATTTAGGAATGAATTCTACAAATCACTCAATAAAATTATTCAGCCAAGATTTATTAGTACAGTTTCCGAACGATAAAGCACAATTTACTAAACAATCTAATATTACGTCATATTTAGTTCAGTTTGGCACAGGAGCAAATCTTTGTTTACTATGGTCACATGACTGAGATATTCCAAGTGCTTTATTTCATGCTCAAGATTTTTGTAATAAGAGCAATATTAAAAAATAAAAACCGGCCAAGCGCGAGTCGGACTCGCGCACGTAGGGTTCCGTACCGTCCGTAGCAAAAAGCGGCAAAAAAACACGTTTGTTGTATGGGAGCCCCCTTAAATACTATTTTTTTTTTAGCGTTTGTTGTTATAGCTGCAACAGAAATACATCATCTGTGAAAATTTCAACTGTCTAGCTATCACAGTTAATAAAATACAGCCTGGTGACAGACGGACGTACAGTGGAGATTTAGTAATAGGGTTTACACGTTTTACCCTTTGGGTGTTTTTTTTTTTTCGGTGGGAAATCATTCAATTACATCTCGCGCCCTTGGGTAGAGCTGGAGGGCGTGTCAGACTTTTAGTGACTAAAACTCACTCCTAGTTCCTTCGTTGCCTTGTATTCCAGGACCGGGTTTTCCCCAGTAGGCTTCGACCCTGCTGGGCCCCTACGGTTTGCTGACATCTCCTTGAGGTGCGCGTGGAACGTCGACGACTTGGGCTTGGTCCGGACGGTTACAGGACGGTTGGACGGCGAGCTACCCATTGCTCGCTGTCCGCAAGCCCGCGCCTGCGGTGGCCGGAAATTGGGATCGGGATCCCGGCGGCTGGGGCGTGAGGGCCGTTCCCTCGCGCGTGCGCGTTTGCCAGCATTACTGCTTCGCAGAAGGAGGCGGCCGCCTGCCACTCCTCCTCGCTCCGGACCATGGCCTATATCAAGGCCCGGCGCCAGAGATCGTTGTCGCCGATCGCTGCCACGAGGACACGGCGGTGCTCTGCCCAAGCAGGGCACACCTCTACCGTATGCTTCACCGTGTCCTCCGGGCTGTCCACACAGTGGTGACACCCGGGAAATTCTTCCGCACGAATCCGGTGCAGGAACCTCCCGAACTGATCATTTTCGGTGAGAACCTGCGTCATGCAGAAGGTGAGGGCACCGTGAGGTCTTTCCAGCCACTCCTCAAAGAGGGCTCTTACCGCCATAATTATAGCGTGCCCATCCCTTTGGGTATGGAACCTTGAAAAACCACCATTAACTAATATAACATTAACGATCTTTAAGGTCTTCATTTAAATAAATGACACTAAAATTACTAACTTTTTGTCATGTAGATTTTCTAATAACCGCCTAATGGCCATGAAAAACTACTCAAAACAGCAGGAAAATTACTAAATGACAAAACACAAATTTTAATATGAAAAGAAAAAACTTACTTGACTTCATGCTTATCGTTAATGTATGTGCTCTTATAAAATCCTGTCATGGAATTAGAGATCTTTCCTTCAAATGAGAGCTGCAGTACGTAGTCAACATTCGCTTTCAAGGCAGACTCTAATGGCAATATCAGTCTATCCCCAGTTCCTTCCAGTATGGATAATATTCTTATAGTCCGTACCGCACTACGTGTTATTTCTGTATCAGCTGGTGAAGGTGCTGACGGTGCTTCTGTTGTTTCAGATCTTAAAGTCGTCTGATTGCTGTCAATTGGAGTTGCTTCTGTTACAGTAGGGGCTGTCGTATTCTGCTCAGCAGCTGCCGTTGTTGTAGGAACATCGGTGGAAGTAACATTATCAGCTGATGTTGCTGTAGTTACCGTAGCATCACTGACGTCTCGTTTGACTTTTGGAGAATGCAACGTCTCAACTTTCTCATATATTTGTTCTGTAAGCTTAGCATTGCTACTAATACTGAGGTTCTTAGAATGTAATATTATTTCTTTGACACTCCTTCTGGCCCGTATAGTGATGAATATGTCACCGGAGTATGTAGAGTTGTCTAGTTCTGCTTTTAATTTTAGTCTGTAGAAGCTTGGCACTACTGTGGAAGGGAGCCTGAGGTCTGGTGACGGTGAATTTGTTTGTCCAAATGGTTCTGTTTCATCCCAGAAGTCTACGGTTTTTTGTGAGAGCTAGAACAAAAAAAAAACATTTTATGGGTTGAATGAATTACTATTCATCAGAGGAGAGAAATAATTGCACTTAATTAGTTTACAAAATTCATTTATATTTTTATATATCTGAAACACATACAATGGGTGGCCTTATTGCATTCTGCGATCTCTTCCAGGCAACCTCGAATGGACAGTAATTGTCAGAACATGATATGGGGCTGTCATTGGTTTAATAATAATAATATTATTTATATATATATATATATTCCACAACTATCACACAACGCCGTCTAGTCCCAAGCTAAGCAGAACTTTTGTTATGAGTACCTACTAAACCACTGACATACTTATATGTTTCTAAATGCATACATAATTTACAGATAAATTACACTCAGACACAGAACAAATGATCATGCTCATCACACAAACATTTGTCCTGGATGGGAATCGAACCCACGACCTACGGCATAGCAGTCAGGGCCACTAACAACTAGACCAACAGGCAAGGTATTCCTAGTGCTTAAGCATACGCCTTATAATGTTTCCTCTGCTGGGAGTCATGCCTCCTCTCTAGTAGAGGGAATAGTTTGACAATAAGCACCAAAATTTATAACAATATACTTTAATAGATACACAGATACATATTACATATGCTTGTATGTACCTGATGAATATACAGTACACAAGAACTGTAGACCTACTACTATTTAATCTAAGGGGATTATTATTTTAGTATGCAGTGGATAAGTAAGGACCAAAAACCAAAGGTTAACTGGTAGAGAATGCCTTGTTGCATTAAGTCTGCCTATGTACCACTACTATAAAGTTTAAATTAATAAATAATAGACTAGAATAGAATAGAATTACTTTTTTTTTACTTTTACTTTTTAATAATAAATAAGTTTCTGTACCACCATAATAAAAAAATAGGATAATTTGATATTCTTATTGTATTTAAAACTCTTGTAAGATCAAAAACTTCTTCTAACAATTTTAGTCTGTATTTATGGTTTTTACCAAGCACTTTTTTAATACTAGCTTCTGCCAGCGGCTTCGCCTGTGTGAAATTCGGTTTTTCCATACAAACTTTGGACCCCCATTTCATGCCCTTAGAATTTCAGAAAATCTGTTCTTAGCGGATACACCCTATAAGGAATCTATCTGCCAAATTTTAAGTTTGTAGGTGTTATAGTCTCAGAGATTTTGTGATTAATCATTGAGTGGTATTTTGCTTTTATAAATATATATTTAATGGAGTATTTAGATAACAATTCTTTAGAGGCACAATTCAAAAATTAGAATTCCTACTGTGGCTATGATTTTATATGATTAATAATTTGATAAAAACTGCATGCAACAAGTTAATATCCTGAGACATTCTAATTAATTGAAAGATTAGATGAAAAAGAACTTTTCCAATAAACATTTTATTTTACCTATAGAAAAATTATACACTGAATATTTATAAGATATAATTATAATGTTGTACCTAATTATTCAGCAAAGTAATTTTAGCGTTACTTGAAATGTAATTATTTAATGTAGAATTGATTAGTTATTAGTTCTATTTTTAATACATTTCTAAGCTTAAAAGCCTATAATTGTGGAAAATAACAACACAGACCCAGTCTAGTAGCAAAAAAGTAATGATTTATACTTACATTCTGATCTTCACTACTAATTACTTCTCTAAATATAAATAAAACGAAAATTGTTTTTAAAAACATTTTGTGCGTTAACTAAAAATATCACAGGTTATAAAATGCAGTTGTTGTTACTGAAAAGTTTAAGCTCTATATAAAAAGATTCTCATTTTTGCACTGTTAATGAATATAAGTGGTGTTTTATTAATTTATTAGTAATATTCGTTATCACCACACAGTTTTTACCACTCAAAGATCGATTGTCATGTTGACGTTTAGATTTTTTTTCAGAGCATAGTCCCACTCGCACAGGTCGCGTTTACTTCGGTCAAAGTAATTTTGATTATGATTTTTTATATCGCTTCCATCTGTAAATGGCTGGGAATAGCGTGTAACTGCGGAATTAAAGTTCGATAAAAAAACATACAAAAGACGGTAGCTTTTAATTGAAGTTGATAAGAAATATAATTATAACAAGATAGCAATTGAACTTGAAATCGGGCAACAACGTCTCATGGAGTTAGTGGCAGATTAGATAACAGCTGGTTTGAACACAATTTTATATTGTGCCTACGAACATAAAAACATGTCATGTTAAGCTTGGACTTACCTTATAGTAGTCTTTGCTTACCTTGAAGTAGGTGATAAAGTGCACAATGACACCGACTATGACTGCGACTATAACTGCGAAAATTATGAACGTGACACAAATGCAGTTTGACACGAATATTCCGCCTTTTCTTCCATATTGGATATCTTCGGGTGTTTGGGTTTCGTATGCCAGGAACTGTTGCCGGCTCGTTGAGAGCGTCATGTTGTTAATTCATTCTGAAATAATCACGCTATTAACATAGGTATCGATATGAAAACTTAGTTCAGGCTTCTAGGTTAAAGAAACATGCACTACTTTACCTAGTTAGCGTAACGATAGTGAAATGAGCGATGTCTACGAAACTAGCCGTGTTACCTAATGTTTTGTTCAATCAATACAGTTACTTGCCTATTAAGTATAACGGGCTTTTATTTTAATTAAGCAGATAGCAGTCGGACGACCTTAACCTACCTATAATGGGTGCTAAAACTCTCATTGATATTTGTTTCAATTTACATTTTATGTAGGTAATCGATAACAATGTGTAAGCCTCTAGTTAGTTGCTAACGACAACGAAAAAGGTCTTAGAAATACGTCACTTGGGTTTCTTCATTACACTGAATTGTTTAAGTTCTTGGTAACGAGGAGTGGTTTCCTTATATTATTTTTAAGTGAATCACAGACTTGAATCGTGATTCGCAATATCTTTTCGATTACAAAGCCACATGATGCGTAATGCTTGGTAGATACTATGTAAGTAGATACTTACATAGTGGGTAGTGTGTCAAATTGATGATTAGGAAATCATTGTGGGTAATACCATGAGGGTAATTGCATAAATATACGTAGGTACGTTGTGGTTAGGTACTATTAGGTTCATTGTTGTTCATTATGCTTCTAATTCAGGCTGTGATGTTTACACAGTAGGTACCTATAGGTCAAACTAATTCATCTTAGCCTTGCGACCCAGGATCCTGGGGTTCCCTTACGGTTTTCATATATAGGTAGAATGGGCAATATCAAGAAAGGCACGGATATCGAAGAAAGGTTTGTGTAGTATAGGTCTAGTAAGTATTTTACAGCCGAAGTCAAGGCGGGTACCTACTGGCTACTATATTATAAGAACAAACGTTCGTCATTGAAACGTTCTATCGGTGAAAAAATGAAAATTTAATCGTTCTGTTGGTGAACCGTTCAACGGCGAAACGATTGGAGAAATGTTTCAGAATCGAACCAGTATCTGTCTGAATTGCTCCACTCCCTAGCCTGCTGTTAGTTCTGAAGAAAAACATGGGGATATTATAAGTCGAACAAATAAATCTATTTGGGGAATTACGGACTTCTGAAACTGAAAAATATCCAAAAGACTTGACAAGACCACCATGGTCTACAAATGCCAAGTCATTCTTTGTCAACTCGATTACTGACTGAACTCTAGTTTAGTTATGTGTTTGTTGATCGACATGTCATGATTACCGTTTAAACCTAGTAGTTAATGCATTTCCGCTTAATTGACTAGCGGAAGTGCACAACAGCTGCTCAACCAAACAATCAACACCGCTGTTGAACACCAATGAGTTGCTATTCCTACGTCACGACTTATGGGAATCTCAATAGTAGCAAGCATACGCACGTGTGCACTTCGAAGCGATAAAAATGAAGGATGCGCGTGAGTTCTCATACAAGTGCGTTTTATTTGAATTGATTCAATGATCGAGGAGAATGGGGCACTTGTAACTTGGGGCAGTGTTGTCTTAGGTTAGTTCTCACTGAAGAATAATATCTACACTAACCTCATGGGGTAGGGAAAAAACCCTGGAAGGAAGTCCATTAGTGCAATGGGGTGCCAATAATCTCAAAGATGAGAAAAAATCAGGTTGAGGGACGCATGTGCCCACCGGAACTGAAGTGTGAAGAATGGTTAAAAAAGGAAAGTGGTCTATTCGTGGCTGTTTCTGATCTGAAATGAAGATGAAGGTTTATGCGTTGTGCCCTCAAAGAATAATTACCTATCAGCAACACATTTTTCTGAAACTTATTGCCCGTTGGGCTTTTTGAGAATTAGCAGGTCAATTAGGTATTGGTTCAAAAACATACAGCTATGGGTTCATTACCTAAAGCCTGCAGTTATGTTTTAGGTTACTATTGGACTTGTTTGACATAAATGAGCATGGCAGTTAAGAGTTTAACATGCTCACTCAAATGTCTCACTGATGGTGGCGCGTGTGTTGGATCATCCAGTCTCCTTCAAAATGGTTGAGCTGAGTGGTGATAATATTCGCATCATGTCCGTGAACGGGTGCTGTCAGTTGAGACTGGTCATCTCTTAGCTGCCAGTTGCTATTTTAATATCTAAATTTAATTATTATTTTTACTTTCTTTACATTTTTCTCACATGATAGTAGCGACAAGAATCACGTAAGCGAGATATTTGTAATACATAACATGATTGAAAAGAGTGTCTATGGAGTTTCTTGCATATTCTTCTCCATAGAGATCTACGCTTTGGAATGTGCATTTAGCATAATTTTTTTTTCTAACTGACTTCTTGACATTTCAAAAGTGCCTGTAAATGGTTTATTTGAAATAAATTGCTTTGAATCTTTGAATTTTTGTACCTACCTATTGATGTTCTGGAAAAACACACAATATGGGAATTACATCCTACATTGTAAATAAAACAATTAGTTAGGGAAGTCGGTAGGTAATCTACGGACAGTAGGTACCATTGTTAAATTGAAGCTTGCGAATAGGAAGGAACATACATAGCTGCTGATATGGTCAGACCTTTTGCATTAGGTATATTCTACTGCTATGGTTACATTATCCCGCGTGTCGCGCTGTCGCGATAAAAACATCGTATTCGGGTATACGCAATGTTTTGTTCAATGTTTTTCATTAGGGATCAATCGCAATTCTTCCCGTACGATTATAATTTTGATGTCTTCAAGGCTAGAGTGAATATGTTCTTAATAAACTAGTGCGCTTCACCATCAATGATTGCAGAGATCGCAATCAAGCACTAATAGTTTATATAATTAAAAAAAAACGACCAACAAAAAAAAGAAGGTACCTAAGTTCTACCACTGACATTAAAGGACCTTAAAAATATAGACGATAAACTGTTATTAATAAACAGTCAAGTGGTCATTATGCCACAGGGCAGACAGTAATTAACAAACGCATTACGTGAGGTGGCGTTTAAGTGTACAATTATGTTACTCTGTGGTTACAGCTGTGGTTTATTGTTCATGATTCATAATCGAAACTGTTTGCAGTTGGTTGTAGTATAAAAAAATATAATGTAGAACAAAAACTATTGTTAGGTACCTACTAAATATATTATTGTTTTAAGGGGTTTACTTTTAAGGAATTTGCTATGATTTTTTTACCTTCTGGGGTCTTTCATAGACGACGTACCTAGCTAGTTATTTAATTCCAAGTGACCAAAAAGTAACTTTTTTTTACCTCTTTTTAATATGTAACTCCTTAAGGTCATAGCTCATTAGACCCACCCGACACCCGACCACCACCGCCTCATCACTCGGTGTCCACTCGTTGTCGACAGGTGGTCCACGGGTTGACACCGTGTTGTTAACCAGTGAACGTCACGTACCTATTGAAGGAGTGGACATTGCGTTATCCGTGAATAGATTAGTAATTTATCGAGGAATTACGGAAAAGGGTGCGGTGTTTCAGTCAGTTTCAGTTTTCAGTCGCAGACAGCATACGATGAATTCGGGACCAGCGTGTAGGTAACGCAAGGCAAGCGAGCGGCACACTGGTGACCAGCGAGTGGTCCACTCGGCGTCCACGCGTGGTCAGCCTGCGGACGAGTCGCTCCGACTCCGTGAGCGTATATCCGTAGTGCTCTTTACAAAGAATACTTACCGCTCGAAGCAAGGTGGTGCTGGTCGGGTATCGGGTGACTCTAATGAGCTATGACCCTTAGTTTTGAGTGCGTAATTAGAGACACAATAGTAAGACAATGGCGCGTGAACGCCGGCGTTAATGCGGGGATCAATAGCTTACGGCTACAAAGTAAGTACCTATCTAAGTAACTACTATCTATTGATTTTTTTCTTTTTTTATGTCGCACGATTGGGGATTTAAGCATTTAAGCCAGTGTCAAGTTTAGAAAGTATTTCTCTTTAGATACGACAAACAGTCACTTTGGCCAATGTTTTTGTAGTATTTGGCAGCAAAATGTATCGGAGTAAGCCTTCCCGGAAAGCTTCTCTGAGGTAGTCAATACTAGGTTCAATAAAATTCTCAGCTCCATTTTTCCGAGATAGTCCACTTGAGAAACAAAACTACACCAATTTGACATCACAATTTGTGAATAATTAAAACAGTCACTGAACTTCAATCGAAAAAATCCCGCCAAAAACTCGTCTCTGTGGATCAAAAGTGACACAAAGGTACTCTGTGGTGACACATGATTCTGTTATGTTTTCTTCCTTTTTTTTTTTAACTTTTGGTACTGGAATTGACGGAGATTTGGAGTGCGGGTGGCTAATGACGTTTTTTGATTGTAACTGGTATTTTTCCACGAAACTCGAAAGTTTTAGGCATCAGACTTCTTAACGAAGCAGATTATTTAGAGAAACTTATTAGGAAACGTAGGTATCAGCAAGCAATTAAGCGAAGCAGTTTTTAGTAACTGTAGATAGTTCTTAGTATTTTTTTTTCTCTTATCTGCGAACTTTTCAATTGAGAATTGAGCCTTTTCGATGATATTCATAAGTATTATGTGCTTAGCGCTAATGCGATGTCTTTCACAATATCTTGACCGCTCTGAACTTCGAACAATTGCTTGCGCAGTAATTCTTTTTAAAAATCACAATAGTTCGGAACGCCAACTTTAGAGCGGCCAATACCTATATTTTTACCGTTCTGTAGGATGATGTAAAAAAAAATAGTGTCACTAGCATTGAACATGTGTCGAGGTGATAAACCATGGATCTTATCACCATGTGTAGTAATACGATAGCATATTTATCCATAAAAATAAATGCCTAATTAAATACCAAATCACGCCTGTCACTCTCATGTCACTTATCTATTGTCATAGTACATGAGTAGGTAGGTACATACACAGGTAACCTTCATCATCTCTTTCACGCGCAAATTATTAACCTGAACTAATTTTCAGGATTGACAGCCAACGGACGTACATACGTATGTCCGATCGTTACTCAAAAACGGCCGTGTTCTTTTTTTGTTGCGATTTTTGTGACGCTTCAATGTCATTTTGGCAGATTTTTTGTGAGAGTTCGGTTGTTTTGTTTTTGGTTGATAATACTTAAAGAAACACATTAACTAAGCGACGTATAGTCTGATTTTTGTTTTAAAAATGGCAGCTGCTATCGGTAACGGTAAAACGTACTAAACAAAATATTTTCGTAGAAAAACCTAAATATTCACGAACTTTGAACGTTCTGAATTCAAAGTAAAGTTCGAAGATCGCAATAAAAGCCATTTAACTTTTTCTATGACTGTTTATGATTCATGCTTTTTTTTTCGCCTGATCTTAAGGTAGGTACGAGTTTTTCTGCTTTCGGGCGTCTTGAATACGGGTTTTTTCAGCTAATTCTTAAGACTGATTATCAAATCATAAACTATACTAGGTTCTGCCGTGAAAATAGAAAATATATAGTGCATAGCACTAAGGGATAGTGCAGTTACATATTAGTGAAACAATTTTCAGAATCGGTTCAGTAGTTTCAGTGATTACTCCCTACAAAAAACTTACAAATGTTACCTAAAATTATTATAATATTAGTAGGTAACTATAGATTTCATGCCTAACTTATGTCTTGGTACCTAGTAATTTTATGTGGATATCCTAACATAATCCCGTTACATTTTTTTTTTCATCGTACGGTTTGTTTCTTCACATTTAGCCAGTGTCAAGTTCAGAACCAAAGTATTTAGTTTCAAATACAGAATAAGGCCATTTAAGTTTTCATTAGGCTACGGATGTAGCACATTCAAATGGTTTGCAAAATTTTAAATGTACTGAGTCAGCCTTTTCGGCAAACTTTATTGAGGTAATCGATAAATACTTCAACAAAATTCTCAGCTCTATTTCAACAAAATCGCGCTTGTTTTAATGATTCTACATATTCTCCAGTTGCGCACACTTGAGACGCAAAACTCTACCAATTTAACGTCACAATACCCACAAGGAATCAATTTGCGAATAATTACAAAAATCTTTGTAAAAAAAAAATTACCGACTTCACTAAAAAAAACACTGAAAGGATCAAAATAACTTTAATTTCGGAGTCGTTGTTTCTCGGTATTGTTTGTTTCTTACTAAACACCGACTTCCGAAATTAAAGTTATTTTGATCCTTTTAGTGTTAAGTGAAGTGGGTTATTTTTTTTATTTAACCCAAACACTGCTAGGTTACATTGTTTTATTATGAAGTTCCTGTGTCTACCTTCCACCTTCCGGCTCCATCATCAGATCAGTTCGATAGTACCTTACAGCCAAAGTGCATCTCATGACAATTCTAATAAGTCCAAACACGGCTAGGATACATTGATTATATTACGGAGTTCCAGTGCCAACCTTCCGGCTCCATCAACATCATCAGATCACTTCGATGATACCATTTTCAACGTAACTATTCAGAACTATTCATTTATTTGTATTGTCATAGTCGCTTAACTATCATCATGATAAGTCATTCATATATCATTGTGATATCTATGTGAGTATGAAGTTCCGTTGACCATTTCAGGTCTTCTTCATCAGTTCCACTTCATCAAATGTTACTTTTTGACTGTAAATGCTTAAGTTTTCGATGAAAATACTAAAATCACTATATGATTGCCTATAATATTTGAGGAGTTCCCTCGATTCCTCATGAATCCCATCATCAGAACTGAATTTTGAAAAAAATGGGACCAATCTGGACGCCTTTCCTTTTAGGCGAAAAAACAATTTTGCAAATCGGTCCATAAACGACGGAGTTCTGAGGATAAAGAAAAAATGAGATAAGGAAAAAATTATAAAAAAATACTACCGAATTGATAAACTCCTCCTTTTTTTGAAGTCGGTTAAAAACAGCCACTGAGCTTCACTCAAGAGATTCCGCCAAAACCCCTTATTTGGCGGGACTTTTTGAGCATGACCCTGCATCTCAATATTGGGTAGGTATATTATAACCAAAGAGAATTTTATTACACAATTATGGCGGTAAGTCCCTTCTTTGAGGCGTGGTTGGAAAGACCTCACGGCGTCCTCACCTTCCGCATGACGCAGGTTCTCACCGAACACGGGAAGTTCGGGAAGTTCCTGCACCGGATTCGTGCGGAAGCGACGCCCGGGTGTCGCCACTGTGTGGACCGCCCGGAGGACACGGTGGAAGTGTGCCCCGCTTGGGAAGAGCAACGCCGTGTCCTCGTGGGGGCGATCGGCGGCGGCGATCTCTCGCGCCGGGCCTTGGTACAGGCCATGGTCCGGAGCGAGGAGGAGTGGCAGGCGGTCGCCTCCTTCTGCGAAGCAGTAATGCTAGCAAAGGAGGCGGCCGATCGCGTGAGGCAACGGCAACGGTCCTCACGCCCCAACCGCCGCCGGGATTCCGATCCCGATTTCCGGCCACCGTAGGCGCGGGCTTGCGGACGACGGGCAATGGGTGGCCCGCCGTCCGACCGTCCGGTAACAATCCGGACCGAGCCCAAGTCGTCGACGGCGCGTATTGTTCCGCGCGCGCCTCAGGGAGATGTCAGCAAATCGTAGGGGCCCAGCAGGGTCGAAGCCTACTGGGGCCATGGGTAGTGTGAAAACGAAACCGTGGCCCTGGGACGAAGGCAACGAAGGAACAGGAGTGGGTTTTTAGTCAGTAAAAGTCTGACACTATCTCTCGCTCCGCCCAAGAGCGAGATTTGTCATAAGATGATTTTCCCACCTAAAAAAAAAAAAAACCTTATTATTGTGATTTATGGTTATGCTGAAATAAGAATATAGTTCTAAGTACGGTGTTATGACTAATTATATCATATATTAGCTTAGCTTTGATTTTAAATTCGTTATGATTTGAAATTTATGTTAATGCTGTGCAACCTGTAAGTGAAAAATTCACCCTAGATTACCCACCCACCTTAAGGTTGATTGTTATTGTACCCCAAAAATGTACTAGTGTTGTGTATGTATTAGTCGTTGGAAAGCCATAATAAAATAAATAAAATAATCAGATAATTTTCCCACTTGACTCAGGCCTCCTCTCTAGGAGAGGGCCGTAATGCACCACGCAGGTCCAATGCGGGTTGGTACTTTGGTAGATGTCACATGTCTTTGAAGTTTTGGTTCTAGGACATGCCGGTTTCCTCACGATGTTTTCCTTCACAGTTTTGAGAGCAGTTGTGATGAAACACAAGTAAGGCGCCTGCCCGAGTTTGAACCTACCAGTTGCAACTCTGCTACCATTGAGCCACACTGATCGTTTTGACTAGCATAGCATAGTCGGCCTTATAATGTTCCCACTGTTGGGACTCAGGCCTCCTCTCTAGGAGAGGGAATGGGCTGTAATCCACCACGCTGGCCCAGTGCGTGTTGGTGGATGTCACATGTCTTCGAATTTTTGGTTCTAGGACATGCCGGTTTCCTCACGATGTTTTCCTTCACCGTTTTGAGAGCAGTGGTGATGAAATAAATTACACAAAGTAATGCGCCTGGCTGGGTTTGAACCCGCAACCTACAACTCGTAAGTCGGGGCCGTTACCACTCGGCCACCACTGCTCTACCGTTTTGACTATGTCAGATAATATTTCACGAAGACTGGTGTTTGGTAATAAAACAAAATATCTTAGGAGATAGAAATTATAATTTATGAATTCTTTGTTTATTAAATTAGCGCCTATTTAAAATACCAATGCCGTCTACATAAATTAACTTTTGTAGTATTGTTATCCAAGCTGTTTAATTTAATTTTATTACCACATAAAAAGATAAATAAATTCATAATATCTTATTGTTTTAAAAAATAACGAGGTTTGTGACAGTTATTGGAAAGACTATGCAATTGAAGATATAAAAGCAAGGAATACAGTAATGCAGAGCTATATGTACAGTCAGGGGTCAAAAGTGCAGTTGCACTCCATCAATGCTAAGAAGTCTAAAATGTCTTTGTAGAAGAGGGTCAATGGTTCATGCCTGATTTGATTTGTAGCATAGAATCTATAGTATTGATTAAACTAGTTGTGAACTATGAAACTTCTACTACAAATATATATCTATCTACCCATATTATGCGAATAAATTATTTGACTTTGACTTTGACTTTGAAAGAAATTTTAGACACTTTAGCATAGGTAGAGTGCTACTGCACTTTTGACCCCTGACTGTACATATGTGAGGTATATGGAAAATTCAAGTGTCTTATATACAATTCCATAATAATAAGAATTGTTTTAACAAGATGGAAGAGATAGAAAAGGGGTGCGTCATGCTAGGTATACCTACCTTCTAACATTTTTAATCATTTTTTCGGGAGAAAAATTTACAAATAATTTCTTCCGCTTGGGCACTCCCTCATGGGTACGTGAGGCAGTCATAACGCAACCATGAGGGAGTGTCAGACTTTTACTGACTAAAGCACCCCTGTTCCTTCAGTTGCCTTGTGCGCCCCAGGATTGTGGTGACACTTTCGAACAAACCCCAGCCCACCTTATACCATTACTAGCTGTTTCTGTATTGCCTGTCTTCAGTGACAAATTAAAAATGCTGTTGTTTTTGTACATACAGATCAACGCTGACCAAATGACGCTGCCTACAAAATGGATTGGAGAAGAAGAAGAAAGGCGTAGAAGATATCGCGACAACAGAACTTTAAGAAGTTGTCGGGAGAAACTCAAGGATTTAATGATCATCACCCAGATCAATGTGCCTAGGCTTTTCCGTCTGTGTTAGGGTCGGTCTCCAGTCTAACCGGTAGTTGAGACCCAGCGACTGCCACCTATCTGAGAGCAGTGGTGGCCAAGCGGTAACGGCCCCGACTTAAGAGTTGTAGGTCGCGGGTTCAAACCCAGCCAGGCGCATTACTTTGTGTAACTTATTTCATCACGACCGCTCTCAAAACGGTGAAAGAAAACATCGTGAGGAAACCGGCATGTCCTAGAACCAAAAACTCGAAGACATGTGACATCCACCAGCCCGCACTGGGTCCGCGTGGTGGATTACGGCCCATTACCTCTCCTAGAGAGGAGGTCTGAGTCCCAGCAGTGGGAACATTATAAGGCCAACTACCTGGCCCCAACAACCCAGTAATTGAGTAACACGGTACTCTTAGGTAGAACTGGTGAGCGTTTTTCTGGCTTCTGACTATCCGTAGATACCGTCAAAGATTTAGACATTAGTCACGACCAACGGGTTAACCTTTCGTATGCCGGCTATTAGAGACACAATTAAAAAACATTGTGTCTCGCGTAGATCTATGCTTCCGGCATTCAAAGAGTTAAGGTGCCACCTAGGGATCGAACTCGGTAAGTGGTTTAATCGCAAGGATCGAACCATGTGTATGTTATATTTAGCCACGAGCTACGCTGCACAGGACATACATCATTTGCTATGCTGTCCATCCTGCACAACCACCTGCAGTTTTCAGGGTCTATACGAAGCCAATAACAGAACCGCAGAGGTTGCCAAATACTGGTCAGAAATTTTTTTGTTAGAGTACATCGATACGAAAAGAAGAAGAAGAAGAAGCCATGAGCTCCTTCATAATGGTCCTCCAAACTGACGCAGTAGCTTTAAGAGAAGTCTTACTGTTTTAGCTTAGCCACTGCTGTCTACTGCTACTCTGGAGGATGGTATCAAATGCCTAAGGATACAACGAGGATAACCATTATGAACCATCCTAATGTCAGCCACAGTAACCACGGAACGTCATTGTGATACCCAGAAACGGTAACAACGATATGATTACCACGTAAATTTCAAAGAAATGTACAATTAAGTACGATTTGTGTCGGCATTGTCCACTGGCACTATTGCAATCCATTCTACTCGGTTTACTTTGACGATTCGTGCAGCTGAATTTATTGTAAATTTTGTGTTTTCTTCGCGGGCGTGAATACGTGTGCTTAGGGGGCAAACAATGGGTAGCTCGCCGTCCGGCCGTCCAGTAAGGCTAGCCTTACTGGAACCCAACGCGATTCGGGTTTGAGCCCGGGTCGCGTTGGGTTCCACGCGCGCCTCAAAGAGATGTCAGTAAAATTGACGGGGTCAGTTACGGCCGATGCCTGCCAGAGATGCGGATTGTTCATAGGAGCGCTCTACCGTAGCCCTCGCAAAGGACTTTAGTCAATAACAGTCTAACACTCCCTCCCGCCCAGTCAGAATGGGAGAAGTCATTTGTTGATTACACACGTAAAAAAAAACTGGAAGAATGGCATCGGGAGTTACCCATATAAAAAAACAGGGCAAGTGCGAGTCGGACTCGCGCATTGAGGGGTCCGTATAAACTTACCTAGGAAAACAGCTCGATTCCCGAATTGAGTTACGAAGATTTTTCCGAATCGCAAACAAAGTTTTTTTTTGTGACGTAACTACAAATTTACAGTTTTCAAATTTTTTCCTATACTTATGCTATGAGACCTTCATGCCAAATTTCAAGACTCTAGATCAACGGGACCTTATGAATTTTGATTCCCTTGGGAGTGTCGAAATATACGTTTTTTGCGACATAAACGGCTTTTCCTTTTTTTCCGTTAACTCAGGAGTTTAATTTTTTCACAGCTTCAAGGGACCGCAGACCTGAGTATATGGTTTCAATTTTAACTGGATACCTCCACGCGTTTCCGAGATAAAGGGTCGTGACAGACAGACAGACAGGCAACAAAGTGGTCCTATAAGGTTTCCGCTTTTTGCTTTTTAGGTACGGAACCCTAAAAATCGGTTACGCAATAAATTTTGAGTGACTAAAGACTCTCCGTGTTTCTTCCACTACCTTTGCGTTCCAGGGCAGCGGTGACTCTTGAACCTTGAAGATAATCAAAGGCTATCTTCAATCTTGGTTGATTATTGTGATTGGTCTTTTTCTTCGTCCATTCCTGCTCCCATTATCTGGGGTCGGTTTTCCTCACAATTCTGCGCCAGGAAAGTTTGTCCTGGGTTGTCGATTTTGCCAATTAGGCTTTCTTGAGGTCACTCTCGATGTTAGACCACCAGTTTAAGCTGTTGATCCCCCCATTAACGCCGGCGTTCACGCGCCATTGTCTTACTATTGTGTCTCTAATTACGCATTCAAAAGGTTAATGGCGGGTGGCCTCTCCCTTGCTTTTGTTCGGGTAAATTTAGAGCTGTTTTTACCACATTTACATGTCCATACCATCTTAGGCGGTGCTCTGTGGTTAATATTATTGGTGTGGTTCGTTCACCACTATTATCTTCTTGCCTTCGTTCCATGTTACTTGGGTTCGGTCATCAGTGAAACACCTTAATTCTTCTTTTCTGCTTGTCAACTATCGCACACTACATTTACTTTTAAATCACTCCTCACAAAATTCATCATCTTTTCCAATATTCATTTTAATATATATATGTATAAATACATATAGGTATTATTTTCAACTCTTGTACCACATCTATTGTAAGTACAATATGTACTACTTTAATTGCATGCCAAATTGGCACTCCGTGATACTTATTGGATTGGTTCCGTACTATGGTCTGTTACCAATACTGCAGAGCCAAATAAACAAGTTGAGTGTCCGTAACAATTGGAAATCAGTCATTGACTTAAAAGGTCAAGAATGTAACTAAATCGCAAGTTTCACTTAAGAAACAGATATTAGAATTTTTATTTTGTTAGGAAACTGAAAGGAAACCCGTTAGAAAACTTAATTGATCGCCTCGTTAGTCTAGACTAGACTTTGTTTTTTTTTTTGAGGTGTAAAGATATCCAATGACATCTCCCGGTCTATGGTGGAGCGAGAACCTATTAGACTTTTACTAACTAAAACCTACCCATGTCCTTTAATTACCCTTTACGTCCCAGAACCACGATATGCCTTTCAGGAATACCTGTGGCACATCCCACCCATACGCTTGCTGTTACGCTTTGAGAACACACTTATTGTGCGTATAGCCAAAGAGGAACCTGCTGCTACAACCTGGGGGTGAACAAGTCAAGAGTCAATAGGTTATTTCTAGTCAAGTGTGCTCCATCGTCACCTACATCATCGCTTACCAAGTAAGAATGTTGTCAAACTCAATCAATGCATAATAAAAACCAGTACAACTGCTAAATGGCGTCCAGTAGCGCTATACTGTAACAGTCTCATCGTGGTAACTGATGTTAGTGAAGTGAGTCTAATTGTCATCATGTTGGAATGCCTGATTCATGTTCATTTTTCCAAAGTTTTCATCAGTGGCCTGGCTAGTCCTAAAGTGCCCTGCATCAAAAATTATTGAAGGTTTTACTGTCTCTGTGCTAATAGTAGCACACAGACAATAAGATGGAGTCCAGATACCAGTCCGAAGGACTGGAACAATTTGCCTGCTACGGTCTTACCGTCCGATTATAATTTAGGTTTTTTTTTAAATGTTATAAACTAATGCTTGACTGCGATCCCACCTGATGGTAAGTAGTGATGCAATCGTTGATGGTGAGACGCACTAGTTTATTAAGAGCCTATTCACTCTAGTCTTGAAGACACCTAAATTATAATCGGACGGGAAGACCGCAGCAGGCAAATCCTAAGTTTACTATTACTTTTTCTGTTTTTCTAAGTGAGAACCTGTAATTGGCTCAATGTCTAATAATTAAAATTATTATCTATTTGTTATCAAGCCGTGAATAGGCTCTTAATAAACTAGTGCGCCTCACCATCAACGATTGCATCACTGCTTACTATCAGGTGGGATCGCAGTCAACCATTTGTATACCAATAAAAAAAAAAATATATAAGCCACAATGGAGGTGACCAGTTGAACATGTTACGAAGAATTTTTGCTCATCGTTGACACAGGTGATACGGCGGTAGCTATGCTCATGGTTTTCACGGTGGTTTTTTTTTTCAGAAACAACCGGCTGAGTTCAATACGCGGTACGGGTGATCTGTCAATTAATTTTGGTAGTAGGATGTAGCCCCGAGTCTAGATCGGTGTCCAGTTGATGGCAAGACCAACTGCATAAGCATAATCAGCCTTATAATGTTCCCACTGCTGGGACTCAGGCCTCCTCTCATGGGTCGTAATCCACCACGCGGGTCCAGTGCGGATTGGTGGATGTCACATGTCTTCGAATTTTTGGTTCTAGGACATGCCGGTTTCCTCACCATGTTTTCCTTCACTGTTTTGAAAGCAGTGGTGATGAAAATAAATTAAACAAAGTAATGCGCCTGGCTGGGTTTGAACCTGCGACTCATAAGTCGGGGACGTTACCACTCGGCCACCATTGCTTAGACCTACTGGACTTAAATATAAATGGCGATATGTGGGTCTAGCTTTTGTAAGAAAAACCATTTAAGTACAGGCATTTTTTGGTTGGGCTGCGGGAATGTTCGAAAGACTTGCTGCGGCCCTGGAACGCACAAGGTAACTGAAGGAACACAGCTAGGTTTTAGTCAGTAAGTCTGACACTTCCTTCCAGACTTCCAGTTCCAGCTAGGGCGGGAGAAGTTATTTGGTGATTTTCCTCCCCAAAAAAACTTGTTAAGCAATTGTTGTCCAACGTCAGTCACGGGTGTCATTCTTTTGTAGATCTCTGACAGTCGGTCGTTAGGTCTAATTTAGTACTTCCAAGTTATTTTATAATTTTCCACCTAAAAAAAGGGAAAGATGAAGGAAGCGGTACTTCTGCTTACCGTTTCAGAGCATAAGTACAGCCTAGTTATAAGTTATTTATAAAAAAATGTTATTTTAAACGTACTTTTTCAACTCTGTTTTATCACACCATAAATAATGTGATGTTAAACATAACACAAAACGAGCGCGATTATGTTTCTTTGAAACTTAGTATTGACTTTTATGATTTGTTTTGAAATCATTTGGTTATTTTTATTATTTGTACTTTCAGTTAGCATCGGCTTACAAAAACCACAGAGTTTTGTATGCTTGAGGTTTATCATCCGGAAAAGAATGGACGTCTTGTTTGTGCAGATGAATTTATGATGTTAATTTTGAGTGAAATAACACAGGTCTTCCTTGAGGTTGGTTTATGTGAGACAGGCGCATGGGTTACTAAAAAGTTGATGTTTTAGATCGCGTAATCTTCTTCTTCTCGAATGGTTTTCTCTTCCCTCTAAGTTGGGCCCAGTTGGTTGCAATTTTAGGTCCTTCAAAGTGCACATATAGGGACATTTTGGGCACTCTAGTAAGTGGGCCATCGTCTGGTCAGGAGGACCGCACTCTCACTGGGTGTCGGAGGGGTCTATAATCCCCCATTTTGCCAGGTTGTGTTTGCAACGGCCAAATAGTGAAGATATGGACTAAGATAGAGAAAAATATACATAGCTAGCATTATATATTTACTGTATGGACTTTAAAAGAGACTTTGACCTCTGAGTTGGTTTCGGTGTTTCTTCTCGGAGGGGTCAGCTAGAAAACACCGGCCTCATCTAGTTTAAATGACGAAAAAATTGACATGTAAAAAATACAGTAGGAGTTTAAAATTAATGGGGTGTAATAGTGGGTGGTCTTATCACCAAAATATAATCATTTTTATAAGCTAATGGATTTGGGGAACAAAATATGTCTTTGTGCTTAACAAAGGCACTTGATATAACATTTAGAAATGGAGGAGGACTGACAAGCATATAGCCGAGTACAATTTTTATTTTAAGGAAAGAGTTTTTCTTCATCAGTAAAATCATTAAAGCCTCAGTTACAATAGGGGACAATATGGTCCGCAACATGACGTGCAAATGCTCAATCTTCGTGACACTAAAGGAGTGACCAGACGGTTGCAAACCAACGTCCCAACCAAGGTGACCTTGCTAGTTTCAATCCGTGTAGACAGCAGTTGTAATTCATGACCTTCAACGCCCTTGGTTAAGAGGCGCGTTTTCCCAAACACCGAACGTGTTGGCGCGGGGTTTACATCCATGTAGCCGCATCACAAACCAAACACATAAAGCAATGTTACCTTGGTTGGAACGATAGTTTGCAACACCTCTTAACGCGTAACTTGCCCCTCAATATTTTACAACGCATTCCCATGATGCGGGATGTTGTTGGACAAATTAACAGCGTTGCGCGTCATGTTGGGGGATTGATCCCTAGTGTATAAGAGGTTTTATTAGAAACAATCAGCACTAGGTACGTCGTATCCAAAGATTTTAACAATCACAATATAATTCGCAGAACTAACAGCAGTCGATCGATATCGCTGGGGCTGTGTCCAATGAGCTGCTGTGTCCAATGTGCATACGGGCACTGCGATAACACTGCATCGGCACTTTGTTATTAGAAATTAGGTAGGTAGGTAAGTAGTTATTACGAATCCTTTCATCGATATTTTTTGAGAAGATTTAGAACAGGGATGTAATGATGTAATGAAGCTAACGTAACCGTAGCCGATATAGAAGTTCCAGATAGTTTCAGATAAAGGTATAGTCTAAATAATAGGTTAAGGCTGGTTTTAGTTTGCTTTTGCCCGACCAAAGAAATTATAATTTAGACTAGAATTACAAATCAAGTTTTGTCGTTTGTTTTTTACTTTTAATCGAAATTATCCGAAACTAGCGGATAATCTACACTATTTACATCTATACTAATATTATAAACAGGTAAAGTTTGTTTTTAACCGCCTTCAAAAAGGAGGAGGTTCTATGTTCGGCTGAATGTGTTTTTTATATATATTCACCGATTTCTCGGTCAATTGTGGACCGATTTTGTTTTTTTTTATTATTTTATTTAAAGGTTCCAATTTGGTCCCATAGAAATATTGTTATGATCTGATTATGAACTTCGAAGATATGGAATAGAACTCCTCATATGATCACAGCAGAACTGTCGTAACAAGTAATTTTTTTTTATTTATACGTGTAGTCGATGACTGATTGAAAGAATAGGGGGAATATATCGAACTGATCTGATGATGAAGCCTGAAGTTAGGCACCGGAACTCTGTAATAAATTAATTTAAGCTAACCGTGTTTGGTATTATTAGAATTGTCATGAGATGCACTTTGGCTATAAGGTATTTAATTATGTTTAATTATGGCTGAGGGGTACTTTTTAGCGGTGGTAGGTACCATAACTAAAAAGTGTAAAATAACTTTAATTTCGGAAGAAAAAAGAATTTTGAAGAGACAAAATTATTATAGAAACACCGACTTCCAAAATTAAAGTTATTTTGCACTTTTCAGTGTTTTTTTTTTACATTGAAGTCGGTTGTATTTGTTATTTGTAAAAAATTTTTTATTATGTTTTTTTGTTTGTAGGTAATCTCTGAAAGTACTGGTCCGATTGCGAAAATTTTTTCACCGATAGAAAGCTGCTTTGTTCCTGAGTAACATAGGCTATATTTTATGTACGCGGGTGAAGCCGTGGTTAAAGGCAAGTCCGAAATAATTTAATATCTGTAACCGTATCCGAAACCTTTTCTTTTATTCCTATTCCATTCTTTATACCTACATGTTTGTATAGTGGAAGTTTGAAAGTGGCTCCAGTGACTGAAAAGTTGAAGGTTAATCGTTCGTCATGGTGTGGCCATGTGAAGAGGAGGGATGAAACGCATGTTAGGTACTAAAAGAGTTATGGGTGAGAGATGTGGATGGATGGAAAAGGAGAGGGAGACCAAAATAAGATGGATGGATTGTGAGAAGTGATATGAAAGAAAAGGGAGTTAGTAATAGCGTGACGGGTGACAGGGCAGAATGAAAGAAATAAACGTGTTACGCCGACCGACAAGGGCAGGAAGATCGATCCATGCCCGTATCCAGATCCGCAATTTCATATCCATAACATCCCTGATTTAGAAAGGCTACAATTTTTTTTTTTGTAATTTTGAAGAGATGATTAATTATGTCAATAGAAAGAAGCAAGTTGGATGTTAAAATGCTACAAAAAATTTCGATACCAAATTGTAAATGATATAAAACATCTTTGGTCGACTGAATGCAAATGTCAAGTGTTTTAGTTTATGAGTTAATTCCAGCTTTAGGTGGTTGCACTTTTTGTAATTAGAGGATATAAGGTTTTAAATTACGATGTATTTTATACATCATAAGTCAGGTCCATTGTCCAATGTAGATATAACTGAATTCAATGAGCATGCAGGTATTGCGATAACACAGCACATCAGTGTGCCGAGCTTGTTATGGGAAATAATATATTATGATTTAGTCCAATTATGATGTGTTGTGAGCTGACTTTTTGAGAGAGTGCATGAAGTGTTTTGGAATTGAGAAAGGTAACTGGCTGACCCGGCAAACGTTTTTCTGACATATAAATTGTTAAATAAAAGCGGTTTGGGTGTAAGAAATAGCCTATGACCTATGCACATAACTAATTTAATGTACACTTCCCGTGGGTGTCGTAAGAGGCGACTAAGGGACATACCAGAGAATGGGCAGCAGAATTCTCTGTGTATTATAAAAACCACACTGCGATCGCCAACCCACCTGCCAAGCGTGGCGATTACGACAAAAAATGATAAGCAAAATAAAGAAATGGCCCCTAGTGCCCGGCAGCCCGTCTACCCTTGACTCCGGTTGCGGTCAAGGCCGTTGGAAGGCCTCCCAAAAGTAGGACCGATGACCTGGTGAGAGTCGCGGGAATCCGATGAATGCAAGACGCACAGGACCGGTCATTAAGGCGACATTTGGGGGAGGCCTATGTCCAACAGTGGACGTCATTCGGCTGAAATGATGATGATGATGAAATGATGACACTAAAAAAAAACATAAAAATCGGTCAAGCCGTTACGGACCAGTTCATTAACAAACACTGACACGAGATTTTGATTTATTAGATGTATAGAGGGTAACAGAGGTAGGATATGAAAATACTAAGAAAATTCCAATGCCAGACAACTAAATGGTGTATTTAAGAATTATTTGATAAATTATACGCAAAGAGACGAGGACAACACGGAAGTACCTAGATAAATTGATTAAGTGAATGAAGAAAAACAAACTGTTGACTTACACTTAGTACAAGCATATCTTTTGAAATCTTTCACCAACCACAGCTTCTTCTAATTATTTCATAGGCACCAAAAGAAAATGTGCCATACTCCAAACAACAAGTCCTAACCAATCCCAAACATTAAATTGTTTGAGAACCCGCATCGAGATTGACCAATTTCGTCGTCAAGAGGAAGGAATGGGTGTGGGAGAGTCGACTTCCTATGGCTTCCTAGAAGCCAGAGTGACTGCGGGTGCTTAAAAAGGGACTCAAATAACTAACTGTCTTGTTAAAAGGATTGTTAAAGACGACGGCATAGTTGGCGTAGTAATATAGCGCATGGAACAAATATTTGTATGGTTTTCAGATAGATATCCGGGTTTGGGTGTCTAGTATATTTATTTATTTATTATTTATTTATTTATTAAATACTTTATGCACACAAAAGTACAGAGACGCACTTAATGCTTTAGGCATTTTCTACCAGTCAACCTTTGGGTGATGCAGAGAAAAATATTGGTAGGTGTGTAGCGACATCTATGGCGTCACATAAGAACTAATCCTGCATCGCGCAATCAAAGTTCTCCGCGCGATTAGAACATATAGAACAGCCCGAAATCATCTATCGGGTAATAGCCCACCAGACATAACACCCGTCTGGTTGGAGGATCCTCCCTTTTCAACGGAGGTATGTGGGGCTTTACTCTCTGTTCCACATACCCCTAAAGGTGCAATAAACGAGAGAGAGAAGACGAATACGAGAATAGATATAAGTACTAATAAACCATATATATAATACGATTATACAATGCATACTCAAATTAATAAACTACACATCTAACTAATATAGTCAAATAGTTAGTCCAAATCGACAATTGAAAAACATCAGATGATACTACTGCCAACTTCTTACGAATTAGCTCTGGAACTTTAGTTTTGAATGTTAATCGGCTTGTTAGTTTATCTGAGTTTAGATACACATGTTTGAGAACGCACTTACGATACTGGATTTATTCCTATTGTGGGGCAATATTATATAAAATAAAGAAATTTAAAAAGCATGGAAAAATCATGCTAGTCTACTTCTTTGCAGAATGATGCTTTCCGATCGTAGAGTCTTCTTTCAATTATCTCGCTAATGGCTTAAGATTAGGATGTTGACATTCATCGTTGGTTTGGTCAGTATCCTGGTCAAAGTCGGCAGTTCCAACATAGTGAACAATCGTAGCAAATTTTTATGTTTTTTAATATTTTGACAAGTTATTTTTGAAGTGAAAACTTCTTTAGCGGCGTTGTACACTTTTTTTGTAATGGGTAAAAAATGTTAAACTCGCGTCAGGGTCACGTGACCTGATCGAAAATTCGTAAGACGGATGTCGTGCAAAATTGTGTGCAAAAAATTTTGTAATGGGTAAAAAATGTTAAACTCGCGTCAGGACACGTGACCTGATCGAAAATTCGTAAGACGGATGTCGTGCAAAATTGTGTGCAAAAAAATTGTGTGCAAAAAAAAAGCAATTCGTGCAAAATTATTCCATAACCATTCCAAAATATCCAAAACGCACAACGTTAATACTTAAGTTTTCACTTCTGCCGGCACTCCCAGAGTGCAACCGATTTTTTTGAAGTGAAAACTTCTTTAGCGGCGTTGTACACTTTTTTTGTAATGGGTAAAAAATGTTAAACTCGCGTCAGGGTCACGTGACCGTCAGGGTCACGTGACCTGATCGAAAATTCGTAAGACGGATGTCGTGCAAAATTGTGTGCAAAAAATTTTGTAATGGGTAAAAAATGTTAAACTCGCGTCAGGACACGTGACCTGATCGAAAATTCGTAAGACGGATGTCGTGCAAAATTGTGTGCAACAAAATTGTGTGCAAAAAAAAAGCAATTCGTGCAAAATTATTCCATAACCATTCCAAAATATCCAAAACGCACAACGTTAATACTTAAGTTTTCACTTCTGCCGGCACTCCCAGAGTGCAACCCGTCATTTTTTTTTATTTTTTATTATTGCTAGGCTCGTGTATGACCACTATCTCACCTGATGGTAAGCGATGATGTGGCCGACGATGGAGCATGCTTGACTTAAAGACCCCTAGGTTGTAGCTATCAGGAAACACAGACTCCGGCAGGGAATTCCACTCCTTAGCGGTACGCATTATGAATGTGTTCCCAAAACGCTTTGTACGTATGGGTGGGATGTCCACCATGTAATTTAATTCTTTCAAACAGTAAAAGTTATTTATTAAAATTCACGCAAACATCACAAATTATAAATTTTACGAAAAATAGTGTTAACAAGATAAGATTTACACCGTCTCTGTAGGTACATATTCCAAGTAAATAAATATTTTCTTCAAGATATGTTTTCTTTCTGATGGGTTTTTTTTACGACGATAGGCGAGTTTCTGATTTGAATATTTCGATTCTAGAACGTCTCAAACCATACTTAAAAGCCAGATTTTGACAGGTTTAAAGTAGAGTTTGAGAAAAACTCAACTTCAAATATTAAAATCAGAAATCGGGGATAACAATTTACCGATCGGTAGCTAACGTCAGTTTCGCCACCAATGTCAAGACTGCAAGGCCGGCTTTATGATATTGTTTTCAGTTCTTAAACACTAATCAGTTGTATTGTAAGAAAGGGATATAGCTATTCATCTTCTATAGCTTCTTCTCTCTCTTACAACAGAATCATGATGGCTTCAATATGTCACAATAGGCAAGAGATCATAGGACTTTTATCTATCAGCATTGTTAACATACTTGATCATCGTATTAGCGACAATTTTGAGTCGTTTCTGTAGTTTATTGGAAAAACAGTCGTGTGAAACAGCAATTGTTATCAATTAAACCATTGCTCACAGCTCATTCCAAGATTACAGTGGTTCAGTAGTGATATCACCTACTTGAGGATAATAATAATTCACAATTTCCCTTATTTATCTGTTGGCGGGATGCAGCATGCACTTATACATCTACGCTAGTTGTTTTTATTTTTGATGTGACCCTGGCCTTCGAGTAGCAACCTTGTTGAAATTAGCTGATTATCTAAACGTCTGTAAGTTGACAACAATGTCCGTCATTTGGCTTTTGTTTTGGCATATCTTCATTTTACTAAACATAGCATATTGCATAAGCATAATCAGCCTTATAATGTTCCCACTGCTGTGACTCAAGCCTTCTCATTAGAAAAAGAAATGGGCCGTAATC
Organism: Mythimna impura; assembly: GCA_905147345.3. Classification (NCBI taxonomy): domain Eukaryota; kingdom Metazoa; phylum Arthropoda; class Insecta; order Lepidoptera; family Noctuidae; genus Mythimna; species Mythimna impura. The sequence goes on from LR990344.1 coordinate 3,890,961, forward strand.
ATAATTAAATGTTTGGTTCTAGGACATGCTGGTTTCCTTACGATGTTTTCCTTCATGGTTTTGAGAGCAGTCGTGATGAAATAAAATTACATAAAATAATATACCTGGCTAGGTACGAACCTGCGACCAACAACTCGTAAGTCGGAGCAGTTACCACTAGGCCGCCACTGCTCTTACTGATTCACTTCTTAATTTTATTGCTTGTACATAAATTTTCTATGAAATACCTCACCAGGAGTATCAAGGTCACCATCGCTAGCTTAAGTAATTTCCTCAAATCCTCTTTGGGAAATGCTTCCCTTTTAGGTTTTTATTTATTCGCCTTATTCCATTGTTGGCGGGATGCCCATGCAATATACAATTTTGATTTACTTGCGCGGTAGTTTTTCTACTGTATGTGGCCCTGACTTTAAAATAGTTTCACTGCTAAAATTAGTCTTTGTGCTCACATTATGTATGAAGGTACCTATGACATACGTGTTTTCATCTTCTTTGAGAAATGCTTCTTTCAAAAAGCATAACAAATTTCCCACATTCAACCTGTCATTCAGGTCCTCGACCTTCAACCTGTCCTTACTGAAATTAGCTGATTATCTTCACTTTACGGTAGTTTAATTTCTATAGTGGTTTCTTCCTTCATTTAGAAATATATTTAAGATTTTTTCTAGGTTGGCCCTAGTACCTCGTGTCCCAGCGAAAGGCTCTCCGACGGCTCGATAAAGTCATCAGGAGGTTTAAGCGTCTCCCGCCACAAATCACATCTCCCCGAAGTGGTATTACCATGAGATGGACTTATGCTTGCAACCAAACTTTAAACCGACTCGGCATCCAAGCTAGGCGCAGCAAAGACAATCTCTACAGGTTCTAGGATGGTTACGATCTTCAGTATTTGTGCGGCATCTCTCCGCAGACCATGTCCCACCTTCCGTTCCGGAACCCTCAGTGCGTGAGTCCAACTCGCACTTGCCCAGTTTATTTTTAGTTTGACTTTTATCAACCGGTAAACGATGTTCATTAGTAAAATCCAAAATAACTTGTAAAAAGAAGCTAGTGCATGGTTGCAATTGAACGTTTGCTAGCTAGAAGAACGGTTAATAGTTATAAAAAATGTTTTTTTTTCCTATTTTTCCATACTAGCTTCTGCCAGCGGCTTCGCCCACGCGAAAATGGCTTCTCTCCGTACAAACTTCCGACCCCCGTTTTACCCCCTTAGGGGTGGAGTTTCGTAAAATCCGTTCTTAGCGGATGTTTACACGATAAGGAACCTACCTGCCAAATTTTAAGTTTGTAGGTGTTATAGTTTCGGAGATTTCGTGAAGAAAATATATTTTGCCTTTGATATTTTCTTTTATACTTATTTAAGTAGGAGATTTTCGTTTGATAAATAAAAAGTTACTGTTATAGTTTAGGTACGTCATGTTTCATTGACCGTGAATACTTTACCAAAATGACATAAATTGGTTATATAACAGTAATATCTGGTAACTCAGTTATTTTGTTTTACCACGTAATAACTCTACCCAACTAACAGCAGGGGCTTAGACATCATGGCGCCAACCATCTTTCGGATATATTTGAATTAAGAATCCGACATAATCATCAAATTTTGAAGCAACAAACTCAATGACATAATTATATTACTGAGCTGAAATTCCATTGCATTGTACATTTTTATTAGTCGATATTTGAGTTGGTCACATTTGATAATTCAATTTTGAATTCCTTTAAGTGAACTAAAGGAACCTTACAGTATGCAGGCCGGTAGAAAATAGTTCTGGCTGGTTTTTAACATTCATTTAAACATAGAATTAATTTTAAAAGTCGAACCGAATCGATTTTATTTTTCGAGTGAAGTTCAGTAGCGTTTTAATTGTTATTGTTTCGGTCTGTTTTAATTATTTTTGTTATCAGTGATTTAATTATTTTTCGAAAATTGAATCTTACTGGATATTGTGATGTAAATTTTGTATAGTTTTGTATCTGATGTGTCTATAGAAATGGATAATATGTGGAATCATTGAAACAGGCGAAACCTCGGTAAAATGGAGCTGGGAATTTTACCTCAGCGTACTATTACTTATGCTGTCCTCAGTGAAGCTTACCGAGAAGGCTGACTCAATACATTTGCTGCCAAATATTGCATACATTACAATGTGTTAAATGTGCATTCTAAAGCAAACACAATAGAGACTGAATTCTGTACAGCAAAAAATAAAAAAAAGCGGTATGGTATTTTTTAGGTTAGTATTCGCATTGCAGTCACAGTTTGTCAAAAATACTTCTAATTTCCTTATATTTTAACATTGGTTGTCGCTGAGATGATATTGCGAGATCTTTGGACGTTTTTTAAGTACGAGATTTTTTTGGCCGGATTTTTCCGAGTGAAGTTCAGTGGCTATTTTAATTATTTGTAATTTTAATCTTTCTGATTATTATAATGGAAGTAATAAGGTAATAAATACTTTCTAAACTATCAAGTTCTACTTTTTTATGGCAATTGAGCCTGTTTCGACTATCCTGCCAGTGTCACGTTGGGACGGCAGCCCGGTGAGAACCACTGTCGAACTTTGTATCTAGGTTCTTCGTGGTAAATGTTAGTCTAGCTTAAAAGGTTTTGTGTTTTCGTGGTTTTTTAAACCCTTAAAAGTTTTTGAAAAAAATGGTCATCTTCGGAATCTTGATTAAATTTGCAAGGCTTCCATGGTTACACTTTTTCGACTTTTAAACTTTTGAGTAAATTAGAAGTGTCAAAGTTCATGCAAAATTGCAGATTTTCAGAGGTCTTTACTGGATTAGTTTTACACAAATTTATAAATTGATTTCAATAGAAACCTAGATAATATCCACAAGATACTGTGTTTCCAAAATATCTAATGAAAAATGTGATGTAACGTCATAATTGCGTAAGAGCGGTTGTATGAAAAACAATGAAAACGTATGTCGAGTTGCATCTCCTCAAACCAAAAACACACACACACACAAGAAATAGTCTCGATCAAGTTTCACTCAAAAAGAAATCGCAGGACTGACAAAAGGACGTGTTTAGCTTCTTTACCTTCACCACTACCAACAAAAGTCTGCAAGTTCAACTTATCAATCGTCTGCACGAACTGTGCATTCAACTCAACTTAGAACGTTTTTTTTTTATTCGGAAAATTTGTTTTCTTCCTTCTATATTCTATGGTCTACTCTTTAAAAATGCGTCTGTTTACTATTTTCCCAATACAGGCGTGAAAAATGGTAAATTATGTTTCGTTTACAGGTTTGTTTGGCAAATATAGTGATGATTGCATGGCGCTACGAATAGATTAATTGAATGGCTAATTGAACCAGATGGCTGTTAAACATGTGAGTATGTATGCAGAGAATTCACAAGACGAATGAAATTCTTTACACCGCATGATTGAACTTGTATAAAATTCTTTTCATTATCGCACCATCTGGAATGATCTGCATTATATCTCATGTCACTTTCTTTCTTCTTTCTGTATCGAACTCCTCCGAAACGGCTTGATGAAATTTTTTGTGTATATTTGGTTGATTTTTTTTTTTTTTTTTTTTTTATTCTTGATAGGTTCGCGCTTGACCGCTAACTCACCTGATGGAAAGCGACGATGCGGTCGACGATGGAACGCGCTTACCTAGAAGTAACCTATTCACTCTTGACTTAAAGATTCCCGGGTTGTAGCCATCAGGAAAAACAGATTCCGGCAAGGAATTCCACTCCTTAGCTGTACGCACTATGAATGTGTTCGCAAAACGTTTTGTGCGTATAGGTGGGATGTCCACCATGTACCGGTGACGCATTGCCGTACGCCTGGTGGTCCGATAATGGAACGGGCTAGGCGGAATTAGGTTATGCAATTTCGACGCACACTCCCCGAAATGCAACCGGTAGAAAACCGACAGGCTAGCAACTCTGCGTCGATGCTCAAGACTTTGAAGCCTCGACTCAACGAGTGCATCATTGCCAATGATCCTCTTGGCTCGCCTCTCAATTGCCTCAAGTGCATCAAGCTGGTATCGGGCAGATCCGTCCCAAAGATGAGAGCAGTACTCCATACACGATCGAACTTGCGCTTGATAAAGTTTGAGCAGCTGTTCCGGCGTGAAGTACAGTCTGACCTTCGCGAGGATTCCCAGCTTTTTTGCTGCCAGTTGAGCCTTTGCTTCGATGTATGGCCCAAAGTTGAGTGTTGACGTCAGCGTAACACCAAGGAGATCAAGATGGTCGGTTATTGGCACGGTTACGCCCCGGAAAGTTGGAGCAGGGCTGAATTGGCTCCTTTTAGCGGAAAATAGACACGCCTGGGTTTTAGCAGCATTGAACTTGACCAAATTGGCATCGCCCCATTCAGAGACTGCCTCCAAGGACAAGCTCAAGCGCTCGACCATAGCCTCTCGGAGAGACTGGATCTGTGACCCACTAGCCTGCGCGCTGGATATGTAACTGTCAGCAACAGTGCTGTCGTCTGCATACCCAAAGGTACCGGGCTTAAGCAGATCATTTATGTGCAGCAAGAACAATGTTGCCGAGAGCACTGACCCCTGAGGGACCCCGGCATTAATGGCCATTTGACCGGACGAGCAACCATCGATGACCACTCGGATGGACCGGTCACTCAGGAAATCTGCAATCCAAGCACACAAACCAGCAGGTAATCCGAAAGAAGGAAGCTTACTAATAAGGCTTTCGTGCCAGACCCTATCGAAAGCCTTCGAGATATCGAGGGAGACGGCAAGAGCTTCCCCGTGTTTCTCGATGGCCTCACTCCAGATGTGGATGGCATACGCCAGAAGATCACCAGTTGACCGATTTCGGCGAAAGCCGTATTGTCGGTCACTTAGGATGTCATTAGCTTCTAGGTATGCCAGGAGCTTACTGTTGAGTACACGTTCCATTGTCTTACAGAGAATGGACGTTACTGAGATTGGCCTGTAGTTAGCTGGGTCAGCCCGACTACCCTTTTTGGGCACGGGCTGTACGTTAGCTTGCTTCCATGCAATCGGCACTTTTCCAGCCTCAAATGAAAGCCGAAATAGGCGTGTCAGGATCGGAGACAGTTCAGGTTGATTTGAGAATAGGCTATTTTTACCCTCCTAACTCCACCATTTTTTACTTTGATAATTTACATGGCACAACAACTTCTGCTGAGTCAGCTAGTAAGGTTTATTTATACATTTTTGAACGAAAATATTTTGAGCGTTTTGGGAGTTTAAGGGGTGACCAGTCGGTTGCAAACTAGCGTTCCAACCAAGGTGAACTTGGTTTATGTGTTTGGTTTGTGTTGCGGCTACATGGATGTAAACCACGCTCCAACACGTTCGGTGAACAACAACCAAGGACGTTGAAGGTCATGGATTACAACTGCTGTCTACACGGATTGAAACTAGCAAGGTCGCCTTGGTTGGGACGTTGGTTTGCAACCATCTGGTCACCTCACCCATGAGAAGTATTATAGTCTTATTTACATAGCAATAAATTGGATTTTGTTTTTCTTTTACGAGTGGTTTATCGCAGGTCAACCCGTGAGGTTGTCGTCTACTGAACCGGACTTGCATGTGACCTTAATAGAATAAAGCCTCCAGCCAGGGTTGCTTGTGCATGTACAAGTACCTACTCAATCGTTTGCTTATTTGGGTAGGTCATTGCAAACACAACTTGGTGAGCTAATAATAATAATAAATAATAATAATTTATTTTCACCATAAGCCTCTCATTACAAAATTCATAGACATTCATTATACAAAAGCTTATAATAATTAAGGTTACCTATGCTTTAACGCACTGACTCCCAAACTAGGTGTATGTCCCTGTGGCTTAGGAGTCAGAGATCCTAGTAGCAACAAATCAAATAAAATAAGCCAGATAAATCAGTCGGCAGCCATCGTACAATAAATTATGGTACAGAAAAATATGAATTTAAATTGAAGAAAACAATAATAATAAAAATCAAATTAAATAATAATAATAAAATTAAAATAATAATAAAAATCAAATTAAATAATAATAAAATTAAAATAATAATAAACTCAAATCAACAATAAGATTAAAAATGTCAATTCAATTAAATTTATTTAAAATTTCTAACAAAATATCATTGCAAAGATATCATAAAGCGTAAAATATGATTGTGTGTGATAGTGTAAGTATAAGGGTGTTTTGTATGCATCAGTGTAAATTGCCCAGCAGAAGGTCCTCCGTGCGATCAAAAGTAAGGGTTAGGAGATAATCTTTAAGTTTATTTTTGCATTCTGTTTTTGTGTACGAATATATTTTTAGCTTTTTATTTAGGGAGTTGTACAATTTACTGCTAACAACATAGAATTGATGCTTTGCGAAGGCCGTTCTATGACGTTCACAAGAGAAAACGTTATGCTTGTGTCTACCAGTCGGCTCCATTGGGGGACGTGTAGAGTGTTTGCGTAGAGTCGAAAGGAGCACATAGAGTTGCCTGACAGTAAGTACATTGCAGTCAGCATATAGCTGTACAGTGGGATATCGTCGGGGTCGAAATAGCATCACCTTCAGCACAGCTCTCTGTGCCCTCTCTAAACGGATGAAGCAGTTTTTCGTGGCGCCTCCCCACACAGGTAAGCAGTATGATAGGACGGACTGACACAAAGCAAAATATACTAATTTAAGCGTATCATGGTCAGCAGAGTTTCTAAGTTTCTTGAAAACATAGACGAGTTTACGAATTCGAGACGTAACTTTATCTATGTGTGGGTGCCAGTTTAGATGCTGATCCATGAGTACTCCTAAGTACCGTACAGAAGAAGATTTATTGATTACAAAGCACCTACACTGCGTTTGTGAAACACAAGTGTGCGCTTGCAGGGTAAAGGAGTTTGGTGGGCTCAAATTTGACCTAATGGAGAAAGGAATGTACACAGTTTTGTCAAGATTTAAAGTAAGCAAGTTACAGGCCAACCAGGTCATCACACTAGAAAGCGCAGCTTCGGCATTATGGTATGTCTGAGACCAGTTAGAACCATTTATCACGAGGGCGGTATCGTCGGCGTATGTAAAAATCTGACAATTTTTTAAAGGCAGTTTGCAAAGCTCATTTATATAAATGAGAAAGAGGGTAGGCCCCAGAATGCTGCCCTGTGGAACACCATATGTGATGGAGAGGTCCTCACTTATGTGCGACCCGATTTTCACCTTTTGGGTACGGTCGCTGAGGTAGTCCGCAAAGATTTTCAAGGTGTGACCCCGGATTCCAATGGATTCCATTTTTCTCAATAAGGCTGGTACAGAAACGGTATCAAACGCTTTTGTTAGATCAAGAAAAATTCCCAAGCACTTGTGTTTTCCGTCAAGCGTCCTAGCTACGTGATCCGATAAAGCCATAACTGCGTCTTCGGAACTTACTCCATTTCTGAAACCATATTGGTTATCGGCTAGGATACTGTTTGCTTTGAGAAAACTGGTCAGACTTCTATTCAGTATGCGTTCCAAAATCTTCGACAAAGCTGTTAGTACAGAAATTGGACGATAGTTGCTTACGTCATCTTTGCGCCCAGACTTATAGATAGGATGAACTAGAGCTTTTTTAAAAGCCTTCGGGAAGACACCAGCACTAATAGAGATATTACAGATATGTGTAATAATAGGAACCAAAACACATCGAGAGGCTTTTATTATTTTTGAAGGTATACAGTCCACGCCAGTTGCACAATCGGACTTTAGCCCCAAAATGATAGAATCAACATCACTCTCAGTTACCTCAAGAAGAGCCATTGAATTACCACAAGTGTTGGAATCAGCCACAAAGTTGGCTCCCATCGAGGGTTGTGGAATTTTAGAAGCTAAATTATTGCCGATATTCGCAAAAAAGTGGTTGACATAATTGAGTGAACTCTTTGGAGTTTCTGTCAATTGTAACAGATCAAAGGAAGGAGGACTACAAGTTTGGAGATCTGAGACTCTCTTAATGACATCCCAAGTAGCTCTTACATTATTTTTCGCCTTGCTAAATTGTTCCTTTTCGTATGCGCGTTTGAGTTTCTTCAATAGGGAATTGCAGAAGTTACGATACCGCGTATACGTAATTTTTAGAAGTGGATTATCTTCCGACACTCTGAGTTTCGCATGCATGCGGTCACGGTGACGGATACAACGAAGTAACCCCGGCGTTACCCAGGGCTTTAAATTACGCTTACTCCTAGGCACGGCATACTCCTGTGTGTGCCTTTTAACAATAGATGAAAGATTTTCCACCAAAGTATCCGCGGCTTGATTTGGTTCCCAGATTGCTAGCACTGGAGACCAGTCAAAACTTTTGATATTCTCCATGGCAGAGTCGTAATCTATAACTGTCTTAGTGCGTTGACACTCCATGTTTACATTCCCACTTTGAAGAAATAGAAGAAGTGGTTCGTGGTCTGTAATGGATGTTTCTATAACAAAGGATGTCGCGGATTTATTTGTTTTTAGTAGAATATGATCCAAACAGTTTTCGTGCCGTGTCGGAAACAAATGGGCTGGGAGAAGCCCGTTTGAGGCAGCACAGGTTAGATACTCATCTGAGTGATTATCGGTATTATCATTTTTAATGTCAATGTTGACATCACCGATCAGCACAACAGTAGGAGTGCGCACTTTGAGAATGTTATCAAGACTATCAACGAAATTGTTTATGTCTTTAAATGATGGAGAGCGATAAATGGCTACTATTGTAATGTCGTCTACGCAACAAATGAGACAGTTTGCATCAGCAAAAGGTGGTTCTTTTACTTCTGCTTTAAGACACGACTTAACATAAATCGCGCATCCGTCATTCTGATTATATATGTTTTTAGTTGAATAAGATGTATAGCCATCCAGGGTCGGAAGGTGTAAAAGTTTGCTTAACCAACACTCAGTGAGCACAAGCACGTCACACCGGAAACCCAACCGCCGCATGAGCACTGCAACCTCATCGAAATTCTTAGAAATGCTTCGTATGTTCAGATGCAGTACTTTTAATCCTTTATTTGGGTTTTTTATGAACTGCAAGCAGCTCTCAGGATGACACTTAAGCGATTTAGAAACATTTAGTGAGTCTAGTTCACTGTTAATAAAATCCAGATTAGCCATTTGGTACGAGTACAAGAAAACAGTAGAAACTTTGAATCATTGTCACTGTAAATAAACAGAAGTGCGACGAGAAGGATACAACCCTATCAACCGAAAATTGTAAGTGTATGTTGAAATTCAAGTGATATGGATGGAAGTCAATATATTGCAGTTTAGGCCAGGATGTGCCCATACATGGGTATGCCAGGCCCATATAAGTGTATGTATACGTAGTTTTTTTGAATTTGAGTATTAAATGTGTGAGAGTATACGCTTTGCAAAAATCTCCAACGATTAAAATTATACATTTGAGTTTATGATAATTACAAAAATAAGTTAAGGACATGCTAACTTTTACTTTACACAATAAAAAATTGAAATAACAATAAATTAATTTACGATTACATAGTCAAGGCCGAGGTTTTAACTTGAGGAGACATTTTTCAGACTGAATGTGTATATGCTTGGCACCCACTTCTTTTCGAATTAATACATTCCCATTTGCAACCCAACAGAAGTCATATTTATTGTTCTTAGCAAAATTTCGTGCCACATAAAAGGTCTGCCTTGTAGAAGGAGGCAAAAATTCCGCAACGTAAACAGGTTGACGTTTCCCCGGTATAGCTGGAGTTTTATAGACCCGTCGGATGAATGGGTGCATGCGGTAGGTACCTCTGCTCAGAACATGAGCCACACATTTATTTACTTATTTAATTCATTATGCACACAAGAGTACAGAGGCGGACTTAATGCCTTATGGCATTTTCTGCCAATCAACCTTTGGGCTGATGCAGAGACAAATTGGGGTTAATTTTTTTTGGGGTGTGCAATGGTGCCCTATTCCCCAAAACTTTGGAGGACTTAATGAATATGTATCTATCTTAATGAGCCTTTAAACAGAGGAGTTTACCATTGACACGAAAAGAAGAAGAAGCATCATGTACACTTCATCGAAAATATACGTAGTAGTAATAAAAAGGTAGGTGGGTTCTTTATGACGAGGGAATATTGTGACGACAACTGAATGAAAAATAATGTATAAAACTGTTTTGAAGATGTCGATTGTCGTTGATCGTTAATAAATTGGCAGGAGGATAATATTGAGCCAATGTAGGCAGGTGTAGGCAAAGACAGTAATAATAAATTACGTTATAGGAAAATATTTAAAAGAGGTCATTCAATAGCCCATGTGGTAAACAAACCTAACGATTTATATATAAAAAAAAAATTACCTACATTCAATTTCAATATTAATAATGGTATTGGACGACACAAAAGGTAACTAAAGTGTAGAATAGAACAAACGACCTGCTAAGAAAAATGGCACCCACCTTTATCTACCTACCATAAAAGATTAGTAATTTATATTTCAGTCAATTTTACACAGCACTTTCAATATAATTTGACATGATAACACTAAGTTTTGGTAAATAATTGTTTTATAAACTATTTCTTTAAAATATCACTTTTAAATTAATTATAAGTATAATTAATTAACACAACACGCTAAACGGTACCGATTTGAACAGGCAAGTAACATTAATTATATAATAACATTATTCATTTATTTGATAATAATTTAACAGGGACTTCTATAACTGTTGTTATGCCATTTGTTTCGCGATCGAACACTAACTGATTCATTGAATACTTACAAGGAGGACATTTTTGCTAATAATCACACAATACACGCTAATAATGTGTACCTAAACAATAATATTTCATGAAACTTGTAATGCCTTTTTATAATTACAAAAATAAATGTAGGTAAGGAATTAAACCTACCGTCACAGTTCAGTCCAAAAGCGAAGATACAAAAAAATTCACTGACACTTCCAAATCCAATAAAAAAAAGTAATAAACACAAAAATTCTTGTCGAAATCAAAAACAAAACATAATTCGAAATTCAAATAAACCGAACAGCTACGAGCGAGCACGACTCCAATCTATGGCGATATGAACCATTCTACGTGAGCGTAATTTACGTATTCAGCGACCATCATAACTTGGTCCCTAGCACACCTGTGTTTATAACCGCAGCTGTATCAATATAAACTTGTATGCTCTAACTCACGGGTTCTTTTTGACTGGCCAATGATCGGTGAGAAGTAGCTATTGTTTGACCTTGTAACGTAGTTTTGTCTGCCGAAGACGTAACAAAAATCTACTTACCATAATCTAATTCAGGTAGAAGATTTTGTGATTTCAAAGAAGAAATAAATAAAGTTTAGTTTTGTTTTGACAATTTCTTGGCATGTTAGACAGGTATTTTCCTATAGGGAATAATAGCAGATAAAGCCACAGTACCTATATTATTATTTTAAATTTGTTTCCTTATCGTTCTAAGAAAGTGTAACGATGACGCATACTTTTCGGCTAAAACCAATTACTGACGTCGACGTTAACCACAGGTTTTTTTTTTTAAATTTCTTAATAATCTGAGAGAGTAAATTCTTTATGGCCTGCACGTTTTCTGTATGATTCATATGTGCGGCTTTCTGGGTTGTTGCCTTTGTCCTAGTTGATCTCTGTCTTATAAAATAGTTGCACCACAGATTAAGTAACACTCTTTGTACTACGCTCTGTTTCATTTTTTAATATCCTTTTTTATCTTAACAGCACTCTGATGCAGTAATCTTTGCATATCTTTTTAATGCACATTTCCAGTAATTTACTGTTGATGAATATTTAGCAAACTATTTAAAAAAGCGAAAGTTTATATGTATGTGTTTATTTTTGTTAGGTACTTCTTCACGCTGAAAAGGCTGAACGGATTTGGTTGAAATTTCGCATACGTGTAAACCAGGTCCTTTTTTATCTCGGGAGTATGTTCCCTTATTTTCGGCTTTGACGCGGGCAAAGCCACTAGTAAGAGTTAGTTGTAATATAAACAAGGCTAATTATATTTTTTTTTTAAGTAGATACAAGTTAATTGGTAATGTGCATTCTGATTAATGGTGACATTCCTTCCGTTCGTGAATTCTAGTGATGGTCTTATATGGTCTATACAACATAATCCTAGAAAATATATTATTTCATATAATCAGGATCAAAGACTCAAGGTAGACAACCTACTTTCTGATCATTCATTTCCTCAGAAATATTTATCGCAACGAATCGAGAGACGTACTCTTAACTGCACGTCTATGTTAACAATTTGACATTGACTGTACCTTTAATTCGCAGCAGTTAGGGCGATTTTAGTCGTTCAAGTGTTTCACTAACGTACGGTTGACTGTACCGTGCATCTGAGTCGGCGTGGGTCCTTATGTATGGATCCTACACTTTGTCTAACTACATGATAATTTATTCTACTGCATAGGTCATCAAAGTAGACTGAAAATTATTTTTGTATCGTGACTGGAGGAAGTAACTACTTAGCCACGTCTAATCTACGAGAAAGATGTGGTGCAGAATCGGGAATGATGGAAATAATGAGGGGAGGCCTTTGTGCAACAGTGGGACCACGGATATCGAGTGGGACGGTATATACTAAGAGTACCTAGTACGATGCGTAACTCATACATGGAGCGAGCGTATTATTTGTAAAGAGTTCTCATTTGACCAAAACCAATCCTGCATACACTTTTTTTTTTAATTGATATAAACTAATTATTGCGTTAAATTAAAGTCATTGATTGCGATCCCACCTGATGGTAAGCAGTGATGCAATCATTGATGGTGAGGCGCACTAGTTTATTAAGAGCCTATTCACTCTAGCCTTGAAGAAACCTCAATTATAGTTGGACGGGAAGACCGCAGCAGGCAAATTGTTCCAGTCCTTCGATTTACGCGGTATAAACGACGAAACGAAACGCTTAGTCCGGACCGTTGAAGTTTCAACAACGTAAGGGTGGATACTCGCCGTACGCCAAGTTGTCCGATGGTAGAACGTGCACACTCTCCAAAATGCAACCTGTAAAATATCGATAGGCTGGCTACCCTGCGCCTGTGCTCGAGGCTTTGTAGTTGTAGTCACACTCGGCTGAATGCTGACTTTTTTTAAAGTGCACAGTGCCAGTCGTGCTTGTTAATAATCCTAATTGTTCTACTACTTTTTCTGTTTTTACAAGTGAGAACCTGTAATTGGCTCAATGTCTCATACACAATTGCTATCTATTTGTTATAGCTGTTGGGTTTCTTAAGATTAAATAAATACATAATTATAATGGTAAAGGAATATGAATAGCCCTTACAAGGCTGCAGAAATCAAAAATCCGTTTGCGAAAGCTGCGGGATCATGGGAAAATGTCAGCACGGTCCTGGAATGCAAATGCCAACTGAATGTACAGTGGCGTAGCTAGCCCGAGAGGGGGCCCTGTGTCAAATATTTTTAAATGCTTTTTTCGAGACTGGATAGGTTGACAAGTCCCGATTGAAAATGAACTCGTTTAATACAGTATTCTAGACTAGGATAGGTTAATATTTTATCGTGATCTTATGTAGAAAATTCTAGACCGAGCGGAGCGAGCTATAATATTGGAACATTATCAATTATAGTCATTAGTTACATACTAATTAACTACAGGCCTCTTATCAAGAAGAGAAATTAAGATTGTGGATAACATGTTACGAATTATTGCACACTTTGGGGCCCTCGTAGCCCGAGGGCGCCATATCATTGATACGGCTGATACGGCGGTAGCTATGCCCCTGTGAATGTACACAGGTGGGTTTTATTCAGTACAGTCAAACGGGGTGAATAGGAACAAAAGTTTGAAGGGGATCTTCGCGTTAATTAACAATTTTTCCCAGCATTTAAGTACTCTTATTTATTCATTAATTGTAATAAAAACGGATGCTTTGATAGAAATAATTCATATAAATATATACCAATGTGAAAAACCTAACCAAAGTTTTGTTCCTATTCACCCCTGCGTTCCTATTCACCCCATTTGACGTATAAAATTGACACTCCCTCTCGCTCTACCCAAAGCGGCAAGAGTTATTTGATAATTTCCCACCTTAAATAAAGGGAAATGGATAGCCGTATCTGCCATTTTTTTTCTGCCATTACCCTGTAGTTACTTTACAGTTTTAATGTAGCTTAGACATCCTCTAAGGGCGGAATTCACAAATAAAACTAATCGCGTTTTAACGTTTGGCTCGCATAATCGCGTTTAGCCGCTGTCACTAGTGTCAATTGTTTGTATTTTTACAAGTGACACTAGTGACAGCGGCTAAACGCGATTATGTGAGCCAAAAGTTAAAACGTGATTAGTTTTATTGGTAAATTCCGCCCTAAAAAGGATGTTGCTTGATTAACAACAATGTGGTCTTATAAGGTGATTTATCTTTGATTCATAAACAAAAAGGTAGTACAGTAAGTAAACATTTTTATTTTGTTTCTAATCATAAAATTAATTTTTCAAACTTAATTCGATTTAGATCTTTTACTTCAGAGATTCCACGAAGCCGAATACCTAATTAAAAACAAAAAGGGTTCGGCTAAAGAAAAGTTGTGAAAATGATCCTTTATCTTTATTTTAGCCTTACATTAATTCCGTGTTCATTCATTAATCAACGAAACTTTAGAATAAGATGTTTTTTTTTAGTATTTTCCTGTCTCTAATTAAAAAAATTCCAGTAGATTTCCATGTATTGATTGTTGTGTTTGGCGTCGATAACCAAAATAAAAAGAAACTACTTACTGCGCAGCTCTGGATGGAAATAGATCGGGCATCCTCGACCATCGATCCGCGTTCCGAATATATATTGTTAGGCAACATCTCATTAAATTATGAAATCTGTATAGTACAATAATAACTAAGTTGACCGAGTTAGAGAGACGTGAGTCGACTGTCGTACCATGCTTTCTTACATTTTGTTTGTTTTTTTTTTAATCCATTGCAAGGTTACAAAGTTTTTGATTTAAGGATTTTCGGTTAGTTTAAAAACATTACATTAGTGTTTGTGTGTACATAAATAAATAAAACATTAAAATCTTTACTTTTATAAATAATATTTAGATCCTTGTCAAGCAGATTACATCTTTTGTCAAAATGCAAACTGATAGAAAAAAGAAATTGCAACCTGGCCGAAAAAAAAATGCCTGCTTTTGAAGAGTCATTTGAGTTTAGAATTGGATTTGAAAATAAAGAAAAAACTTGAGAGGTGTCAAGGGACACCCGGATGGAACGAAGTTCCTTTCAATTAATTAGTGAAGGAATTGTAATTTCATTTCATTTCCATTCCATTCCATTCCATTCCAATCCATTCCATTCCATTCCATTCGTTCGTCGTTACAACTTTTGGTCTTAATTTTTTCCGTCTTGCTCCCTTTCGCAACGCGCGATAAGGAACTTCGTTCCAATATAGCAAAGAGTATAATATAGTATTATATAGAGGAAAATAGTCGGAAAAATATCAGGCGGCTGACAGAGCTGAGGTGCATCAAAATTGTTATTAATATGTTGACACGGGTAAAGGTACCACTATTTTCATATAAATAGATTGCTCCTTTTTCTCGAAACTTCTCGGATGGATTTTAAGATCGTTGATTTACAGACTACTATTGTGTGTCCAATTTGGGTAGCATTGGTCCAATTTCCATACATGAATAGATTTAGAATAGTCAATATCTATTATCATCATCAGTTTGTGTATATGTTTGTTACTTCTTTACGCTCGAACGGCTGAACGAATTTGTATGAAATTTAACACACGGGTAGACCATTGTCCTGCAATCACACTAATATAGCAATCACCTATAAAGGCGAAAGTTTGTGTGTATGTAAGAAGTATCAAACTTCTTTACGCTTGAACAGCAGAATGGATTTGGATGGAATTTGGGGGTAGACCACGTCGTATGTGTGGAATAGCACAAAGAATACTTTTATCCTGGGAGTATGTTCCGATGGGACAATTTTCTAATTTCTATGTAACCTTCCCAGCCCAGTTACTAACGTTTAACTATAGCTACTCCGGTGTGCATCGGCCCTTAATCTTACGTACACTGTTAAGACGTTAAACGGTTTTTTTTTAATTGAAATAAACTAGTGCTTGACTGCGATCCCACCTGATGGTAAGCAGTGATGCAATCGTTGATGGTGAGGCGCACTAATTTATTAAGAGCCTATTCACTCTAGCCTTGAAGACACCTAAATTATAATCGGACGGGAAGACCGCAGCAGGCAAATTGTTCCAGTCCCTCGATTTACGTGGTATTAACGGTTTCATAAAACTAAGCGTGCGTAGCTTTCACCACTGTTATTTTTACTTTTTTTAAATATCGCAGCACTTTCGAGTCTTTTTGGCCTCGTCGTTTTTATGTTTTTTTTAATTGTTAATAAGCTCGCGCTTGACCACTATCTCACCTAATGGAAAGCGGTGATGTGGTCGACGATGGAGCGCGCTTACCTAGAAGTTACCTATTCACTCTTGACTTAAAGATCCCCAGGTTGTAGCTATCAGGAAATACACACTTCGGCAGTGTTTCCACTGTCTAAAAAAATGGCAAGTAAGAACCTTGTTAGGGTCATACTGGCTCAACGCAAGTATGAAAGAAAGAAAAGAAATAAAAACGTTTAGTCGTACCTCACACATACAGTAGAATTAAAATAGGTATGAAAAAAAAAATAACATTAAAATCTGTGCAAGGTCCAAAAGGCGCTTATCTCAGCATATGCTGCGAAATTTAAAAGGATGCTACTTAAACCTAATAACAATGTATGAAGTAAATAAGTCATAATTTAATTTTCTATAAAGAAGGATGCTGCTACCTCAAAGGGGATCGTTAGTATGAAATTTCAGCCGTTATCAGTACTTAGCGGTTAATGTGATAAAAATTGCGTGTCTGCCCTTGGGGGCAAATTATGTAGGAAAGGCTAAGAATTATGTTACGCTCAGCTGGCGTGATCACAAACAGTAAAAAAATTAACCACTGTGAAGTTCTTTGTTTAACTGTTCATTTGGAACGTCACATAAATTAAAACTTAGCTGTGGTCACCGACTTCGCCCGCGTGAAACTATAAATTTGTCCCAAGGAAACATACTCCCGTGATAAAAAATCTATGTGCTATTCCAGACCATGGTCTACCCGTGTGCCAAATTTTATCAAAATCTATTCGGCTGTTTGAGTGTGAAGAAGTAACACCTGCACACACACTCTCACAAACTTTTGCGTTTATAATATTAGTGTTATTATTGAATGAAAGTCAAAATGTACTTATGGACGGTTGAAGCTTACTATTACATTTTGTTTATTATCATCATCCTCAACACGACTTTACGTCAATTTCAAGGCGTTCGTGGCGCGAGTTGCACTTTCCTACACCTCATGCTGAAGGAACGCCCTGCAGGGCTTGGTGTTCCGTCGCTTCCGCGGACAGGTGCCACAGAACAGCACGAAGTGAACATATTGCAATGTGAAGTGTTACTAACATAGTCCGAAGTCTTATTTTCTAACGATAAATTGTATTTACTCTATCTGTAAAGTATGTATCTATGGGCCAAGATGCCTGATAATAAATGATTTATTATTATTATTTACCCATTACTGGACATAGACTTCTCTTTTTAACCGACTTCAAAAAGGAGGAGGCTATATGTTCGGTTGAATGTATGTTTTTTTTTTATGTATGTTCACCGATTTCTCGGTCAATTGTGGACCGATTTTTTTGATTGAAAGGTTATTGTTTCCGAGTTGGTCCCATAGATATATTGTTATGATCTGATCATGATCTTCGAAGATATGGAACGGAACTCCTCATAGGATCACAGCAGAACCGTCGTAACAAGTGAAATTGCTTTGTTTATACGTGTAGTCGATGACTGACTGAAAGAATAGGGATAATATATCGAACTGATCTGATGATGAAGCCTGAAGTTAGGCACCGGAACTCTGTAATAAATTAATGTAAACTAACCGTGTTTGGGATTATTAGAATTGTCATGAGGTACTCTGGCTATAAGGTATTTAAGTTTGGCTGAGGGGTACTTTTTAGTGGTGGTACCATAACTAAAAAGTGTAAAATAAAAAACTTTTACAAAAAAAAAAAAATACAACCGACTTCAAAGTAAAAAAAAACACTGAAAAGTTCAAAATAACTTTAATTTCGGAAGTCGGTGTTAAATAACGAAGAGACAAAACTATTATAGAAACAAGAAATCGCATCCGATGTATCCAAGACGCACAGGACTGGTTGTTGTGGCGACATTTGGGTTAGGCTTATGTCCAGCAGTGGATGTCTTTCGGTATGACAACAATGATGACGTTGGCTCTCGTGGTTGCAAGCGCGGTTTTTAAGCGTAAGCAAAAAGTGCTATTGGGTTTTTCTTTTAAGGATTACTCTGTAGCAGCCCGGAGTTTGCAGAAGGTCGATAGTGTGATATCCCCGTGCCTCGGAAAGCACGTAAAGCCGTTGCTCCGCGTGATCTTTCTCCGATCGTTTTCCCCTTCCCACATATCATCATACACACACTTAATCACACACACACCATCACAAACCCACGATTTCACAATCGAAGCCTGGGGCTCCGGGATGAAGGCAAAAAAGGAACAGGAGTGGGTTTTTAGTCAGTAAAAGTCTGACACTATCTCGACACTATCTCCGTCCAAGAGCGGGATTTGTCATTAGATGTTTCCCACCTAAAAAAAACACCATCACAAACACACACACTTATTTAATACAATTTCACGGGTGGTTTGCGTTTTTATGTTTAAATACTTTTGTCACTCAAACATCTCACTTTTTATCACTTTTGAGAAAAAAGAATTTATTTATAAAATCTTTATTTTCTTTTAAAATAACTATGACTCCGAAGTTTCAATGTTTCTGCTTTTTTCAATTTTGAGAGAGCCCTGACATCCATAACACAAGTTCAATCTTAGCTTGGGTGTCAGAGGTGTACAACTCTGTGATAACTTACAATTTACCACATTATGCGTATGTTAAAGTACGGAGCTACTTCTTGTAAAATTGAAAAGTTGGAAATAAAGATTTTTATTATTATTATTAATTTCTTTTGAGATTGGCCACTATGATTGAAATTCGGTCCTATCGACCCTGATACGATACAAGTGGAAACTGCGTTTGCAAATTCATCCGTTTGTCCTAAAAGTCCTTTCATTGAGCTGTCAAAGCCTTAGTAGACTTCCAATACAGGATGAACATTGAAATGTCTCAGTCACGGATGATTTAGTATGCTTGGTGTAATGCCAACGTCACAATAACAAAGCTATATGAATATATTAGCTGAACTACCAATTGCCTTGGTGTTGACCCTGCCTTGTTCCTCACCTGATGAATTTTAATAATGTAGGAACTGCTACTTACCTGCTTGATTAAACTTGCATCTGCTAACTGTGAGGTCTTGTGGTCGAGTCTCATTTCGGGCAGTTTTCATTTATTTATTAATACAACATTATTTTTAGTTATGCGAAACTTGAAACACGTGTCTAGTATTTTTATGTCGCATAATCGCATAGTCGGCCTTATAATGTTCCCACAGATGGGATTCAGGCCTCCTCTCTAGGAGAGGGAATGGGCCGTAATCCACCACGCTGGCCCAGTGCGGGTTGGTGGATGTCACATGTCTTCGAATTTTTGGTTCTAGGACAGGCCGGTTTCCTCACGATGTTTTCCTTCACCGTTTTGAGAGCAGTGGTGATGAAATAAATTACTTACACAAAGTAATGCACCTGGCTGGGTTTGAACCCGCATCCTACAACTCGGTAAGTCAGGGCCGTTACCACTCGGCCACCACTGCTCATTTTTATGTAAAGAATCTTAATACAAAACTTTATAATTATATCATGAAAAATCACAAAGTTACAAGCTTGTTATGTCACCTGGTTGTCCGCACAAATACATGGTCACCGGGCCATCCGGGCGACTGAGGGGTTGTTTTGCTCCCGCACCCAGCTGTGCGCTGGCGCTAATGCCCGCTATGACCTGTCGTGACCTGTGTTGTACTTAGTGTCAGTGGTGTCCAACTTGTGACCTTTTTTAAATATTTTTGGGAAAAAATATAACTTGGTGTAAAAATATTGGAATTGATTCAGTTGCTGATTCTGAAAAAACTATATTCAGGTTCCGCATAAACTAAAAATAAAGTTGTAAGCATAATTATCTTTTAATTAATTAATTAATTTATTTAGTTTTTTTTATTATGCTTATTACGAGTAATCAAGACATTCTCAGTAGCAGCACTATGTCGCATTTCAGAACTGGGGCCTTACCATGATGTGTTAAAGTTAGGCTAGCGAGTTTGAAAGAAAGATAGAGCTATACATTATAAATAGCTTCAAGCTTCAACCCTTTAACCTATAAGCATAAGCATAATCAGCCTTTTAATGTTCCCACTGCTGGGACTCAGGCCTCCTATCTCTAGGAGAGGGAATTGGGCCGTAATCCACCACGCGGGCCCAGTGCGGGTTGGTGAATGTCACATGTCTTCGAATATTTTGGTTCTAGGACATGCCGGTTTCCTCACGATGTTTTCCTTCACCGTTTTGAGAGCAGTGGTGATGAAGTAAATTACACAAAGTAATGCGCCTGGCTGGGTTTGAACCCGCGACCTACAATTCGTAAGTCGGGGCCGTTACCACTCGGCCACCACTGCTCACTCGGCCACCACTGCTTACTGCTTTAACCTATGCTACTATGTTATATGAACGATTTACCTCTGGAAATTAGTAAGGCAATAAATATAAAGAACTGCTCAAGAGTGTTGAGGAGATACTTTCTAGATTATAATGCGATCTAGAAAGTATCTTTTGAATGATGACTATGTATGTATACCTACTGTTCGCCTTAAGTATGTTTGGCGCCGAGTTTGTCGCTTCTGACATACCGCTGTTAAACCCACAATGGTTTGTGCTGGTATTTACATACGTTAGCATGAATGTGTTAATGTTGTTGTCTAATAAACGAGAAAAAATAAAACCAATTCAGTTTAAGTCGTCAAATGTTAAGAGCTCGTGATAGGGCCTCTGTTGTTTTAATTCATCAATTTTATAAATGTCAAAATATTTGAGGAGTGATATGAAAGAAAAGGGAGTTAGTGATAGTTTGACGGGTGACAGGACAGAATGGAAGAAAAAATACTGGGAAAGTGCGAGTCGGACTCGCGCCTTGAGGGTTCCGTACAAACTTACCTATGTAAATAATTCAATTCTGGAATGGGCCGAAAGGTTCTGGAGTGCCGACCGCGTACCGGAAGACGCAATGTTAGAAGGCCCCCCTACAAGGTGGACCGATGACCTGGTGAAGGTTGCGGGAATCCGATGGATGCGAGACGCACAGAACCGTTCGTTGTGGCGACATTTGGGGGAGGCCTATGTCCAGCAGTGGACGTCTATCGGCTGAAATGATGATGATTAATGGAGTCTCGGAAAATTTTTCAGAAACACAAAAAAAAAAAATTGTGACGTAACTACAAATTTACAGTTTTCACATTTATTCCTATACTTTAAGACCTTGCTTTATACCGAATTCCAGGATTCTGGGTCAACGGGAATTACCCTATGAATTTTGATTTCCTCGAGAGTGTCGAAATGTACGTTTTTTGCCACATAAACCAAAGTATCTTTTTTTCTTGTTAACTTACAAATTTGTTTTTTTTACAGCTTCAAGAGTCCGCAGACCTATATATATGGTTGTAATTTCAACTCGATACCTCCACGCGTTCCCGAGATAAAGGGCCTTGACAGACAGACAGACAGACGGACGGACAACAAAGTAATCCTATAAGGGTTCCGTTTTTTTCCTTTTGAGGTATAGAACCCTAAAAACGTGTTGTGCCGACACCAAGTAATATGGGGTTCTTGGGCGGAGCGAGAGATAGTGTCAGACTTTTACTGACTAAAAACCGACTCCTGTTCCTTCTTTGCCTTTATCCCGGGGCCCCGGGCTTCGCTTTCACACCACCCGTGGCCCCAGAAGTAATATGGGGTAAGGGCAGGAAGAAGAAGAAGAGATATCAAAATATTTGAGGTCACACTAGGGGTCTGCTTTAGTGTCTCACAACTAAGACCTACTGCTTTTTGTGAAGGAAGAAAGTCATCCAATGACTTCTCCCGCACTAGGGCGGAGCGAGAGTGGGTCAGACTTTTACTGTCTAAGCCCACACCCCCACGTTCAATCTTTGCCGTCAAAAGATTGAAGTCAACCGATGACGCCAGTTGCAGTTCGGCCCTGTTGGGCCCCTATGGTTTTGCTGACATCTCTTTGGGGCGCGCGTGGAACACTACGCGCCGTCGACTACTTGGGCTCGGCTACCCATTAATCGTCGAAGAACTACTGCTGTGACAAGATTTTTTTTAACATAATTTATGGATGACCCCTTTCTTAACTTGTAAGGATGTAGATTTATAGCTCAGGGTCAAGGCTCCTGGAGTCTGGTGTATCTGAAGACAAACTCCGGCCACAATCTTCTTTTTTGTATGTTTAATGGTGTATAATAAAGTAGGTACATAATAAATAATCTTTTAATCTATTTACATAAAAGGAGAAACTGACTGACTGACATATCAACGCACAGCCTAAACTACTGGGAATAGGAGCGTGAAATTTTGCATAAGGTTTCCTTTTACTACGAAGACGAGCACTAAGAGAGGATTTCCTAAAATTCACCCCCTAAGGGGATGAAACGGGGGTCCAAAGTTTGTATAGAGAAATCTATTTTCACGCGGGCGAAGCCGCTGGTAGAATAGTATTTCCGGCACTCCTGTGTCATGGTCTATAAAAAACTGAGTTACAAAATTCAATTATTTTCCTATTCTAAATGTCACAACCATTTTAAAGGATATACGTACAATCAACACGCATGCCAGCAAGGTACGTTTTTCATGTCCTTCAATATCACAGCAGGTACTACTAAAGTATTATCCTCATTAATATTTTCATTTTTAGGATTCCGTACCTCAAAAGGAAAAAACGGAACCCTTATAGGATCACTTTGTTGTCCGTCTGTCTGTCTGTCTATCGGTCGGTCTGTATGTCTGTCTGTCTGTCTATCGGTCGGTCTGTATGTCTGTCTGTCTGTCCGTCAAGACCCTTTATCTCGGGAACGCGTGGAGGTATCGAGTTGAAATTAAAACCATATACTCAAGTCTACGGTCCCTTGAGGCTGTGAAAAAAATCAAATTTCTAAGTTAACGAAAAAAAAGATATGGTCGAAATATACATTTTTTGCGACATAAATCGCAAAAAAAAATATATTTCGACACTCTCAAGGTAATCAAATTTCATAGGGTACTTCCTGTTGACCCAGAATCCTGAAATTTGGTATAAAGCAAGGTCTTATAGCACAGATTTAGGAACAATTCTGAAAACTGTGTCACAAAAAAATACTTTTTTTGCGATTCGGAAAAATCTTCGAGACTACATTCGGGAATTGAACTAGGTATATAAGTTTGTACGGAACCCTTAGTGCACGAGTACGCCAAGTTCTTTTTATGTTGTCTCTCCACCACCCTTGTTTGACTGCTAGAAAATGCCTAAGGCATAATGTCCGTTTTTGTACCTTTGTGTTGTATGATGTTCTAAACAAATAAATATCTAAACAACATAGCAACAAGCTATAACTGTCTTCATAAATACTTTCGACACGCTTATACATATAATTATTAGGGCTGCCACCTTATTTTTTAGAACAAATAGAGTATATCATAAAATAATTTTGTTGTTATAATTGATTTATTTGATTTTAGAAATAATATTAGAAAAAAGAGTAATTTTAATTGTTTTACTTTTTGAGAAATTGTAGCGACATCTATAACGCCACATAGGAACTAAAATTCAAAATCTTGCATTGTAGTATTAGAGTTCTCCGCGTAATTGAAACGTATAAAGCAACTATCGGGCAGTTGCTCGAACTAGACACAAAACCCATTTCGTTGAATGATCCTCCCTTTCAACGGAGGTTTGTGGGACTTTACTCATGTTTTAAACATTTCGTTTTTTTTTTAAATAATTGTACGACTATCTAACATATTCAATGAAACCGTGGTTTTCTTTACTTGCAATTTATAACCGAGAAGAAGACAAAAATATTTCTGTAAAATACTGATATTGTAGGGTTTCATTTAATTTTATTCAAAATCAGAGTCAAAAGAAATACAGTTTTTCAGTGTATTCTATTGCATCCGTAGATTAATAAACTCATCCGCAAAATAGAGTACAATAATCTATATTAGAGTATGGTTGACAACCCTAATAATGATTGATGAAGAAAATCTATCAGTCTATTTGTAACATACAAATAGACTGATAGATTTTCCTCATCATTCATACATATATATAAATACCAGGAAATGCAATAATAATTTTATGTGTACTATTGTTGGGATCAAGTTCAATGACAATTGTTGTTCCATATAGGTAGGTAAATACATATAACTATATTTATGTGTAGGTACAGTCTGCCAAGAAAGTGATCTATCAGTAATGATCTGGAGTCAGTCGTGCGAGTGAAAAAGAGGGATGGAGGTATACACTCTATATAGCTCCATCCCTTTAACAGTTCAGTTTAGGTCGTAAATTGAATCGCGTTAAGAGTTCGTGGTAGAACTGCAGTATTAAGTTATATAACAACGTTGGCTAGCAAATGATATAGCTGAGGATAACTTTCTGACTCGTCAATAAAAACCGGTCAACTGCGAGTCCGACTCATGCACCGAGGGTTCTGTACAAACTTACCTATATAAATAGTTTGATTTCCAAATCGAGTCTCGAATATTTTTCCGAATCGCAAAAAAGTAATTGTTTTGTGATATAACTACACAGGGGAATAAAACGTTTCCCATACATTGCTGGCATGCATTTCTTTTCTTTTCGCCAAAAGTGAAACCTTGTCCATATCTTAAAGGACTGTATGATAAATAAATTGCAAAAAGAATTATGTCTACCTACCGTAACCAAACGAAGTTAGAAACTATTTAGTATATTGCTGTATTTATTATCAGGCGTTATTTTTTTTAAATACAAATACGGTATGTCTGATATTTTAAGTTTCCCATTGTTAAATATAGTTTTATTTTCGATTTTTACGGTGAGTACGCATTAACTTTTGGAGTAGCGTAATTAGAGACACAATAGTAAGACAATGGCGCACGAACGCCGGCGTTCGTGCGGGGATCAATAGTGTCAATCTTTTCAATTCGTTAATCACTTATTTTTTTACTAGTTTTAGTGATGCAAATCTGCGAGCGTGAAAAAAATATTACAGTAATAACCAATTTAATATATTTTATCAATGGAAACCTCAAAATATTACGTATTATATTTCCATTTCACACAAATATACTAGCAATGCTTCTGTATCATAATTCGGTTACGGTTTAAAGATCTGGTTCTTTTTGCTATTGATTCCTCGTATTGGCCTCTAACATTATAACCTAGGTTTCATTTCTGGCGAAAAGAAAAAAGTAAATCATGCCAATAGTTTGCATTGGCCTTTACAGTTTTCAGTTTTAAACTCACCTTTTCCTGCACTATAAGATCTTGTTTCCTGCCAAACAAGATTCTAGGTCAATGAGAAGTTTCCTATTGATTTTGACTTCCTTGAGAAATTCAAAATATGCACCATAAATGGAGGACAATCGGCCTTATTTTTAGATTGGGTTAACTTAAAAATAGTAGACCTGATTATTTGATATTAATTTCAACTTGAAAACTCCACGCGTTTATGAGAAAAAGGGCCTTGATTCACGGACAGACGAACAGACGGACAAGACAGTGATCATAAAAGGGTTCCGTTTTTGCCAATTTAACTTAACTTGAGGTACTGTAGCCCTTGCAAAAAGGGTAAAAAAAACACTGTGGGTTTCAGTCAGTAAAAATCTGACACTCATGGGTAGCTCGCCGTCCGACCGTCCGGTAACCGTCCGGACCGAGCCCAAGTCGTCGATGGCGCGTACTGTTCCACGCGCGCCTCAGGGAGATGTCAGCAAATCGTAGGAGTCCAGCAGGGTCGAAGCCTACTGGGGCCACGGGTAGTGTGAAAATGAAACCCAGGGCCCTGGGACGAAGGCAAAGAAGGAACAGGAGTGGGGTTTTAGTCAGTAAAAGTCTGACACTATCTCTCGCTCCGCCCAAGAGCGGGATTTGTCATTAGATGATTTTTCCACCCCCCCCACACAGAGCGAGAGAAGTTATTTAAAAATTTCCCACGTAAAAAAAGAGTTATAGACGACTTTGTTGGCTAACCTTACGATGAATCTGTTCCGATAGTCAACTTGATTCGTTGAGATTTTAATTAGAAAATTGCTTTAATAGTTACTCGCATGTCATGAATGCGTCAGTTGTCACTACAGCAATGTTAAGAGCGTCCTTTTCGAGGTACATTTTCATACAACCGCTCTTACGTGATTATGATGTTATTACACATCTTTATCTAGATATTTTGGATACACAGCTATCTTGTAGATATTATCTTGGTTTCTTTAGAAATCAAAACATAAATTTGTGTAAAACTAATCTAGTAAAGACCTCTAAATATCTGCTATTTTACGTGAACTTTGGCCCTCCATATATAAAAAAAGTACTTAAATTTAAGATTCTGAATGACGACAATTTTTCTGAAAAACTTTTAAGGGTTTAAAAAAAAACACGCATTTCCTGGAACAAGTTTTGTGAAACATTCGAGTAAATCACGGAATTACCGAATGCCAGCAGAGTTTTCAGGCGTTATCTCTCTTTTTTTGCATTGCCTCTTCATCAAACATCGCGTTAAACCGTGCTCGATATTGACGATAGGCGAGTGGAAAAGGACACTCTTAAATGGACTTATTGTAGTAATTTAATCTTGTGTATGAATAGGCAAGCGTGTGTAGTGTGTATGTTTAGGCTCACGTTGGGTCATCTGTCTCATCAAGTGATGCGGTCATGTGATAATAAGTGAAGAAATGATGCGGTTGGATGATAAGTTAAGCGATGAAGCGGTTGATGATAAGTGAAGCGATAATGCGATTGATGCTGACGATTATTCATAGTTATATTAACTCTAGATTCGACTGCTGCCGTTACAGATTATGAGAAGCCAGGATCACAAAACTTTGTGTATTATTTATCTCACCTAGTGAAGACGTGATGTGGTTAAAGATAAGTGAAGCGAAGATGCTGATTCAGTTGGGGAGTTACGCGTTATGATAGCTATGAACTGTTGATATTTTCTGCTAATTCAATGTTAAAATGAAAATTAATCACAAGTTTCTAAACAGAAGGTCCTTTTTAGGGTTCAGTATCTCAAAAAGAAAAAAAAGGAACCCATATAGGATCACTTTGTTGTCCGTCTGTCGGTCTATCTGTTGGTCTGTCAAGACCCTTTATCTCAAGAACGTGTGGAGGTCATCACCATCATCATCATTTCAGCCGAAAGACGTCCACTGTTGGACATAGGCCTTCCCCAAATGTCGCCACAATGACCGGTCCTGTGCGTCTCGCATCCATCGGATTCCCGCGACCCTCACCAGGTCATCGGTCCACCTTGTGGGAGGCCTTCCAACGCTGCGTCTTCCGGTACGTGGTCGCCATTCCAGAACCTTTCGTCCCCATCGACCATCTGTTCTGCGAGCAATGTGCCCTGCCCACTTGGTTCTCCTGCGGATATCTTCATTTCTGACGCGATCAAACAAGGAAACTCCGAGCATAGCCCTTTCCATTGCCCTTTGAGTGACTTTAAGTCTTCTGATGAGGCCCATTGTAAGCGACCACGTTTCGGAGCCATATGTCATCACTGGCAACACGCACTGGTCATAGACTGGTGGAGCGTGGAGGTATCGAGTTGAAATTAAAACCATTACTCAAGTCTGCGGTTCCTTGAAGCTGTGAAAAAATCAAATTTCTAAGTTATCGAATAAAAAAGATATGTCCAAAAAACGTATGTTTCGATACTCTCAAAGGAATCTAAATTCATAGGGTAGGTACTTCCCGTTGACCCAGAATCTTAAAGCCAGGTATAGGAATAAATCTGAAAACATTAAGTTTGTTATTACCCTACACGGCAAAAAAAAAAATTTGCAATTCGGAAAAGTCTTCGAGACTATTCGTGAATTGTACTTAGTTTGTATAGAACCCTCAGTACACGAGTCCGACTCGCACTTGTCCTGTTTTTTTTTAATAAAGCCATTTATAATGATTGAGAACATAATGGAGCATGAATTCAACGCGGAAGCTATTTTAGGAATTTTCCGGGACAATATTTCCTGGAATTTTCTCAAAAACTTTCCATAATAAATCACTGGTAATGAAACTACAAACCGTTTCCGTTTAATTTTTATTAGTTACACGTAAAGTCATTAACGCTCATTAAAAACGCATTAAATTAAATTGCAATTAAAAATGGCTTTACAGACAATTTACGTATAGTTTAGTTATTATGGCATAAATTACTGTTGTCGGGGTAGATGGGCAAGATATACATTATGTCGATGAGTATAGGTACTTGGGCCAATTGGTTTCTTTTGAAAACAGGCAGGAGAAGGAAATCGATTGCCGTATCAAAAACGCCTGGAAAAAGGTCCATGCAGGTTTTAGTTAATCTATATAGATAAATATGTCTATTGCAATTTCTACATGCACTGCACGTATTTAAATTATGAATTTTACTTGTAATTTTAAAAAAGATCTAACTTGATGCGAATTACCAAATACATCTTCTTATATATAAAATTCTCGTGTCACGGTGTTCGAACTTGAACTCCTCCGAAACGGCTCGACCGATTCTCATGAAATTTTGTGAGCATATTGAGTAGGTCTGAGAATCGGCCAACATCTATTTTTTTTTTTTTTTATATGGCAGAACAACGTTTGCCGGCTCAGCTAGTCTACATATATAAAAGGAGAAACTGACTGACTGACATATCAACGCACAGCCAAAACTGGGACTAGAAGCGTGAAATTTTGCACATTTCACTGACCAGTTGGTCTAGTGGTTAGTGGCTCTGACTGATATGCCGGAGGTCGTGGGTTCGATTCCCACCCAGGACAAATGTTTGTGTGATGAGCACGATCATTATTGTCCTGTGTCTGGGTGTAATTTATAGAATAGAATAAACTTTATTGCACACCAAAATAGTAACAAAACTTTTCTATTAAGTAACTTAAATCTATGGGTACAAAGGCGTTCTTATCGCTGACAGCGATATCTACCAGACAACCTTAGGATGGACTTTAAGAAATTGAAATAGAAAAAGGGGGCAGTCTGTGGTGTACTGCAAATGAATAAAGTAAACATTAGATTAAAAAAAAAAAAAAAAAAAAAATATGAAAAATGAAAAACAAAAAAAAAATAAATGATAAAAAAAATAAATAAATAAAATATGTATGTATTTAGAAATATATATGTATGTTTATCAGTTGTCTAGTACTCATAACACAAGCTCTGCTTAGCTTGGGACTAGACGGCGTTGTGTGATAGTTGTGTTATTATTACATCTATATAAATATAAAAAGAGAAACTGACTGGCTGACATATCAACGCACAGCCGAAACTACTGGGACTAGAAGCGTGAAATTTTGCACAAGGTTTCCTTTTATGGCGTAAGCGAGCACTAAGAAAGGATTTTCCAAAATTCACCCCCTAAGGGGATGAACTGAACGAGGGTCCAAAGTTTGTATGGAGAAACCTACTTTCATGCGGGCAAAGCCGCTGGCAGAAGCTAGTTGTAAAATAAAAGCAAAGTTCGATTTTTTAGACACTCTGGTATCACTTGGCGTTGTAGTTGAGGCTGGCTCGTAAACTATAGGCCTATCTCACTACTTCCTCTATTATTTAAAGTCTTTAATCGTATTGTGAACAAACTCAAGGTTCTGATCTGGCTAAGGCCATTGACACAATATCTTTTGTACTTAAAAAGAAAATTATGGGTATAAGAGGTATACCCTAGTAATACGCATTAACCTTTTGAGTGCGTAATTAGAGACACAATAGTAAGACAATGGCGCGTGAACGCCGGCGTTAATGCGGGGATCAACAGCTTAAATCGAGAATAAAAAAGGTTGCCTAGGTTGTTATGAGATAGTTTAGTTAGGTTTGCCACAGGGCAGTATTTTGGGGCCTACATTGTTCATAAACACAACCTCAAACACACACATTAAGAGATCGTTTTTCGTAACTTACTTATAGGCAATGATTTAAAAAAATGTTATATTTCTGCAATAAAACAACCTAGATTCTCAGTTCTGAAATGTAAAACATCGTAGTAAAGTAACCAGAAACATTAATTTAAGCGATCTGACAATTTGTATATTCAAAACTATATGTATGTACAATGGAAAAGTACCTTATCCTATCATAGGAAATAACTAATTTTTGACATCATCATCATTTATCATTTCAGCCGAAAGACGTCCACTGTTGGACATATCACATAAGCCTTCCCCAAGTGTTGACAGAACGACCAGTCCTGTGCGCCTCGCACCCATTCTCGGATTCCGGACCAGATCGTCGGCCCACCTTGTGGGTGGTTTTCAAACGTTGCGTCTTCCGATACGTGGTCGACTCTCCAGAACCTTTCGGTTCCATCGACCACTTGTTCCGTGTGTCCTGCCCACTGGCCACTTTCATAAAACGGTAACGTTATAGGTTCAAAAACCTTCATATTTGGCCTTTAGGTATAAATATTTTTATTAGTTTCACTGGAGACTTACTACACGTTAGTGGCTGTGATTTATTGTTCAGAAGCTCTCAAAACAAATCTCCGTTTTCTTCTCGAAATACCAAACATTCTCTTTGTTGTACATTACAAAACCATTTTGGGATTGTAAAACATTATGATTGGCAGACTCGTGAAAATTTCAAACAAAAATATGTATATGAAATGATCCATTCCCATGTCGTGGAGGGCTGCGGACCACCCGGAGGACACGGTGGAGCATACGGTAGAGGTGTGCCCCGCTTGGGCAGAGCACCGCCGTGTCCTCGTGGGGGAGATCGGCGGCAACGATCTCTCGCGCTGGGCCTTGGTACAGGCCATGGTCCGAAGCGAGGAGTGGCAGGCGATCCCGATTTCCGGCCACCGTAGGCGCGGGCTTGCGAACGGCGAGCAATGGGTAACCATTGCCGATGCCGATTGGGATCGTCCGGTAACCGTCCGGAATAAGCCCAAGTCGTCGACGGCGCGTACTGTTCCACGCGCGCCTCGAGCAGATGTCAGCAAACCGTAGGGGCCCAGCAGGGTCGAAGCCTACTGGGGCCAAGGGTCTGCTTCTGAAAGGAAGACTCGGCCCTGGTATGAAAGGCAACGAAGGAACAGGAGTGGGTTTTTAGTCAGTAAAAGTCTGACACACCGTCCCGCTCCGCCCAAGTTCGGGGCCACGAGCCTTCTGAGCCACGTCAACGACCTGTGTACAGAAAAAAAAGAAATATCCCGGGAAATATACAACATGAGTCGTGTATACGTCTGGAATGAAAGCATCTAAAGGGTCTTCTAAAAGTTTAATGGAGAAGTATATCTGTGCATTACTGTGCAGCTGTAACTGGAGCTATGTAGTTTATGGATCATGCTATAGCGGCACGCTAGATGCGAGTAGCATAGGAACGGTCGCCGTAGCGATACTTAGAAGATGTTTACTTCCTCCAGTGGACACCTTCCAGCAGAAATACTGATGATGTAGTCAACTCTGCTGCTGTACCGAAAGATATGTTTAGTCTACATATGCTTGGGATAAAACTTTGTTTCGTGGTTTTGCATTTTTATTTAAACACTCTATCTACTCACTTGCAATACTAACTTACAATGACCAGTCTTCAGTTAATACAATGTTATTAGGTGACAATGGTGCTCGAGTTGTGTCCTTGCCATCAATTGATAGTACATACAGCTAAATGGTCGGTTAATGATGATTTATCACTGTAACGTTATCAGATTCGTAACGCCTTTTTTTGAGGTTACTTAAACGAAACTGTGTGCCTTCAGTTTCCCTTTACATTCTATTTCATACATCACTCGCAGGAATCCATCAAGTGTATTCTTGACTAGAGCTACGCATCGAATAATGGCATATATATTCCGTGCCAACAACACAAGATGTCCTCTCGTCCTTCCCGCATTCTTCTTCCCCATAACTCATCCTCACGAATAATGCGTGATAGGAGCATTGAAAACAAATTGTCGGTACAATATGACGCGTAAATAACATTAGCAATCGAGTGTAAGAGGTTCACAACAGTTGAATCGTCAGTGCAAACGAGCCATATCCTGCAGGCAATTGAGGGGGACCGCCGCTTAGGACACTCCAGTGGCAATCTGCACACGTTGAACTGAACACGTAAGTAAAACCTTCTTGTTATAACTCTTTTTTTTCCTAAATCTTCTCATTTCAAATTTTGTTTTGACGGAAATTCCTGCCAGTCTTCGTAGGAAGTTCTGTCACTTTTGATAGTTTTGTTTATTTTTTTTTATTGGTTTTCGAGTGTCCTTGGAAGTAGGTTACTATTGTGGACCAGTAACCTCTTTAGTAATTTGTATTGTTATGTCCTCTAGGCGTTTGCTTACACGTGAAGGGATGTCTTTTGTTGAAGGTGTGGCTGTGAGTTTAGAATGTTTGCTACCACCAACCATGCAGTTTAGAGACACCATTGAGGCTTCTGCGCAGCAGTAGGCTGTTTTACCACGTGCTGATTTAACTGTTCCGGGTTTTATGCGGTCGCTTTTACTTACAAATTAACACTGTGTCAACTGTGTATAGAAAGCAATTCAATGTGGGCCTCTCCCAAGCACCCAAGCAACCAACCCGCACTGGATCCGCGTGGTGAATCACGGCCCATTGCCTTTCCTAGAGAGGAGAACTGAGTCCCAGCAGTGGGAACAAACAAAAACTGATTATGCTATTATGCTCTCCCAAGCTATGACACCTGGTTATCCACATTCAACATAAATTCTGTCTTGTGTTTGATTTAGGTCTAATTTGCTTGTCCAATTGGCTGGTAGTTGTGATTTGAATTGCTAATTCCGTCAATAGGCGTGAGAATGTCTTTTGTAGATATTATGTTCGTACATTGAAGAAAAACTATGTTTGAAGAACTTTGTGCCTGCCATTTCATTTTACTCTTATGGAACGCGATTAAAAGCTTATTTAGGGCGGAATTCACCAAGAAAACTAACCACGATTATTTCAAACAAAACTCAGTTTGAGCGTCTAATCGAGATTATAGCTTCATTTTGCGTTTCACCGCTATGAATTGAATCTAGTTTACGCTAAACTCAGTTATAATTCTATACGCCCATGTTTTCGACGTTTGGCTCGCATAATCGCGTTTAGCTGCTGTCACTAGTGTTACTTGTTTATGTCATAATATTAATAAACATTGTATTTAATAAAAAAAAAATATTATTAGTTGTTATTTCATTAAAAATATATTACTTCTAAAAATATATTTGAAAACCGCAGCAGGTCGCTGAATTCACTGATACATGTTGTAGATACTCTGCCATTTTATATTAAGTTTTGGTAAACGCGATTAAAATGGTGCTGGTGAAATCGGTTTGACGTAAGCCTAGATCAACGCTGATCTATAAACTAGATTACGCTGAGCTCAGTTTTGTTGAACTAAGTTTTTATAGCGACTGATGAAATCGGCCCTTAATAAAATTTGGAGCAGCATCCTCCTTTACGGAAACAAGTGTTGTTAAGAGCAGTATATGTATTTAGTTATCCTTGGCCACTATTCTGTTAAGCATGATAGTTACCGTGAACCCCTTTTTTGAAGCGGAAAATTATCAAAAAACTTCTCACGCTATTGGTGGAGCGAGAGGTTGTGTCAGGCTTTTACTGATTAAAAACCCACCGGTATTCCTTCAGTTGCCTTTGCATTCCAAGGTCACGGCAACTCTCTCGAACCGTTCTCGCAGCTCTAGCAGGCACCTACCTACTGGGCCCCTTTAGATTGTGATATCCCTTGTACACGTGTATTGTAAATGCAAATATTTTAGAACGTTCACATCTACAGATCTCATTTAATTAATTTTCTACTAGCTTCTGCCAGCGGTTTCACCCGCGTAAAAGAAGGTTTCTCCATACAAACTTTGGACCCGCGTTTTACCCCCTTCGGGGTGGAGTTTCGTAAAATTCGTTCTTAGCGGATGTCTACACCCTTTATGGAACCTACCTGCCATATTTAAAGTTTATAGGTGTTATAATTTCTGAGATTTCGTGATTAATCAGTGGGTGGTATTTCGCTTTGTAGGTATAGATTTAAATAAAACAGCATCGGGGGCTACCCCATCTAACCCACCAGTTCTTTCTTTGATCACATTTTCAAGATTACCAGCCCTGCCTCATCATTTCAGCCGATAGACGTCTACTGCTGGACATAGGCCTTCCCCAAATGTCGCCATAATGAACGGTCCTGTGCGTCTCGCATCCATCGGATTCCCGCAACCTTTACCAGGTCATCGGTCCACCTTGTAGGGGGCCTTCCAACACTGCATCTTCCGGTACGCGGTCGCCACTCCAGAAACTTTCGGCCCCAACGGCCATCTGTTCTGCGAGCAATGTGCTCTGCCCATTGCCACTTAAGTTTGACGATTCTTCGTGCTATGTCGGCTACCTTGCCTCATACTAAGGAAAATTACAAACGCTCCTTGGTTTACGAGGAACGACGAAATCTATGAATACTCAAATACGGCAACAGTGGCCTTAGAAATAGAGCACTATAAAAGGCAACCTACAGAGCGTCTTGCCCACCACCCCAATCCGCTTGCCTCTGGGTTGCTTAATACTGCCAATGTGGTTACAAGACTCAAAAGAAACCACGTGCTTTAAGCAGAGCGTTGGGCGCTGGGCCACATTTCTGCCAAAAACAATGTCTCACGCAACTCATTTGCTTAAAGTCTGGCGACTGATTGCAAATAAATCGAAGAGAAAAAAAAAACAGCCCTGTCTGGTAATTCAATGTAGTCTCTTTGGGAGCAAAACCAATTAATTCCCTTCATCCTTGCATTTTTGTTTTCTGTGTTTGAAAAGTAAAGCTTTTTTTATTTTGTCTAAGTCTACTGATAGGCAAAGTATTCGGTCAAGTAGAAGTTTACGGACTAAGATGAATGAAGTTTCGCAATTCTAGTCTAGGTTGGAATACGACTATGTGGGTTTCCGGATTGTTCGAAAGATTCACAGTGAGCCTGGAATGTAAAGGGTAGGAAGGAATACGGGTGGGATTAGTCAGTAGACGATTAATACAACCTTTCGCTCCACCCAGAGCGAGAAAAGTTGTTTCAATAGACTTACTCGAAAACCCGCTCTTATCCCTACCACATTTAGGCACGCAATTTACCATTTTCCGTGCGGAAAAGTGCGCAAGCACGCCCCCGCGACTATTGATTGTATTTATCGTATCAGGCTGGGCGCTATGCAAACCCCACAAGTCGTGCGTCAATTCCCATTTATTTAATTCTTCGTAAGTGTATTGAAAAACATTATAAGATACACGTGGAAATTTTAAAATCATTGGTTACACACCAATGACGTACCAATAAAAAAAATCTGCTTTAATAGATTTAGAATGAGAAATTATTATTGGAAATTTACTAATGATCTGATTTTCTTATAGATACAGAGGAACAGACTACGATGTTCGGCCACATCCTCCTGCTAGTGTGCCTGAGCCTTCGAGTCGCGTACTCTCTGCCACCGGACAAGGTACGTGACGACACATCCTGATTGCCGACGCGTTAACTGATATTGACGCGGATGACTGCACGTAGTATATTGTTTAGATTATGTATAGTATTATATATAGTAGTCGTAAGTACAAACCAGTACAAACAGCATCGATCGATGATAATTATGTACGTATAAACCATCGAGATATAAGTACTAACGTACTAGAGAAGCTACGTCAAATAACTGAATTGTCCTATTTTCGTAATTTGAATCTTTAGTTCGCTGCAGCGCTAAAATAATAACAATTCGTCTAAACCGTAACTAATTTACCACAGCGCTAGATTTGCTGCGGAGTGCGGAAGTGTATTTATTCTCGGCAAAAAGGTCTTAAGCGCCATGTAAATCACGGCACTTACGCGTTTTCTTCGACAAAGTGCGGCGCGATCGCCGCAGTTGAACGAGACAAAGTAGGAATTTACGGTGTCTTCTCTAGTACGTTAGTACTTATATCTCGATGGTATAAACACACATAAATATGTACGTATAAACTTTCTACTATCTATCTATACAACCTTAGTTTTTGTATATGTGAAACCCGAAACACATTATTTTTATATATAGAATCTATGTTCAAAATTTCATAACTGTATCATGAACTGTATCAAACCACAAAGTTATAAGCTTGTTATGTTACCTAGCTGTCTGGACAAATACATGATTACCGGGCCATCCGGGCGACTGAGGTGTTGTTTTGCTCCTGCACCCAGCTGTGCGCTGGCGCCGGATGCCTACTATGACCTGCCGTGAGCTGTGTTGTACTTGTGTCCAACTTAAACAATATATAATATGGTGTAAAAATTATCGGAATTGATTCAGTTACTGATTCTGTACAAACTATTATTGTGGTTTTGCATAATTATACTAAAAACATTGTTATATGTAATGAGAAACTGACTGACTGACACATCAACGCACAGTCAAAACTACTGGTACTACGCGTGAAATTTTCCACAAGGTTTCCTTTTATGACGTAGGCGAGCTCTATTAGAGACGATTTTTCAAAATTCACCCCCTAAGAGGATGTAACGGGGGTCCAAAATTTTTGTATGGGAAACCTACTTTCACGAGGGTGATAGTATTTTATAAATATTCTTTTCGAAGAAGAAATTGAATTGAGAGCTGTTTAAGCTGCTAAGTGTGAGGTGCTAAACAGTTTAAAGATTTTTATGAATCTGGCCGGTTTATGAATTTGAGTTATGCCAAACCGTTCCCGGTTTGAAAACAACCTGAAAACCGGTGAAACTTTGGTATTAAATTTAATTTAATACCAAAGTTTCACCGGTTTTCAGGTTGTTGCAATTATTACTAGCTTGTACGGTCCCACTGCTGGGCAAAGGCCCTCCCTCCATTCCTTCCAACGATCACGATTTTGCGCTCCTGCTTTCCTTTTATTAGGGACACGTCCGCGTCGTTCCGTTCCGCTATTTCAGTTTTCAAGTTAGAATTTGAAGAATACTGAACTGTTTTTTAGGGTTCCGTACCTCAAAAGGAAAAGATGGAACCATTATAGGATCACTTGGTTGTCCGTCCGTCTGTCTGTCTGTCAAGACCTTTTGTCTCGGAAACGCCTGAAGGTATCGGGTTGAAATTAGAACCATATACTGAGGTCTCCGGTCCCTTAAAGCTGTAAAAAATCAAACTTCTGAGTTAACGAAAAAAAAGAAACGGCCGTTTATGTCGCAAAAAAGGTACTTATTTGGCATGAAGCAAGGTTTCATAGCACAAGTATGGGAAAAATTCTGAAAACTGTAAATTTGTACCTTTTTCACCAAAAAAATTTTTTTGCAATTCGGAAAAATCTTCGTAACTCAATTCGGGAATTGGACTGTTTTCATAGGTATGTTTGTACGAAACTCTCAGTGCGCGAGTCCGACTCGCACTTGCCCGGTTTTATTTTTCTTTTTTTATTATTATTGATAGGCTCGCGCTTAACCTCTATCTCACTTGATGCTAAGGTATTATGTGGCCGACGATCGAGCACGCTTGCCTAGAAGTAACCTATTCACTCTTGGCTTCGGCGGGTACTTCAATTTTTAACTCATGTAAGGAAGTAAAACTATTTGTATACATTTAATAGTTTTCGTAACCCATTAGGTCCCGAAGTACAAGTACATGATGGCACAAATGTTGGTCTATTTACTTTTCTGTTCGATTTTAGAAAATTCATTAATATTTTGCTAGATATTATTAATATATCTCAACATGTAATAAGCATTTTTATTATATCCCCCTGCTGGGACTTAGACCTCCTCTCTATATGAGAGAATGTGCCGTAATCCAGCCCAGTGCACCTGCACGGGGACTAGGTGGTGGATGTCACGTCACTGGTGGATCGTCACATGTTTTCGACATTTTGATTCGAGGACATAGCCTTGAAACAACATTTCGAAGACATTACACAGACACATCACGTTATTTTCCTTCACTGTTTTGAGAACAGTGGTGATGAAATAAATCAAACATAGTAAAACGGCTGTTGAGGTTTGAACTCGTTACTCGTAAGTTGTGTCTCATTGACAACACGGCACGCCTTTGCACATTCAACGACCAGATATCATGAATCTGAATCTAGGCTACTTTTATGTGATCCTAAATGTTTTATTTGCACTCCAATATCTTTTGCTGTGACTTATTACTTTAAAATTCCGTAATGATGACTGAATCTACGCGAGGTTGTGTTTATAAATATTTTTAGTATTGTCACGCGTTAGTGACATCGAACAATAGTAGTATTTTTTTCTAACTTTATAGGTAAAACAAACTTTATTAGGTGAGTAGTTCTAAGTATTTTTTTGCCACCTTTGTTGAGTCAGCACGGTTTATTCTATTTTTGAACTAAGCCTATAAAAAGTGTGATAGTTTCTTATCTATGATGGATTCGTGAAACTAGTAGATGGTTGAAAATAACGAAAGAAAAATATTTATTTGGGGACAGTCACCAATTACGTACGAAAATAAAAAAAAAGATGACCGATTAATCTTCTCTTCTCAGAAAGAAAGAAAGAAAGAAAGAAAAAGAATTTATTTGGTACAGCAAAAGGCACAAACACAATATAGGGTAAACACGAAACAAAAATAAAAGTCGTGCACTCTTGACAGAGTGACCGTACTCATGTCTCGGTCGACTCTTGCGCCATCGCTTGTCTCTTGGGCGTGATGCGACGCCATGCAGCTCTGTGTTTTGTGGCTTGTAAGTTGGCATGTATCACATGATGGAGATGTAGATGCTGAAGACGTGGATGCTGGTGGGTATCACAGATTTCATGAGATCCTTTCACCGTGTTGAAGAGCGCCAACTGGATCTTTTGTCCTCGACTTTTCCTTGCACCAGTAATCGGTTTATCGAGTCCTCTGCCTGAATGATTATGTATATATTCATTCATTTGTTTATTAAAAATTTGCTTTTCTTATTGCATTAATAAATTCTGGCAAACTGTAAAACAGTTTGGCAGAATTATAAACATAACACGTTTTCTAACATTATTAACTTATGACAATAGAAATGCAAGCTGGTCACTTCATGCAATGAATACTATAGTCTTGAATTTACTCATTCACCAAATGAGCATTATGTGGCCGCGCATTATCGTATACAACAGTGGAATTTACGCGCATATTCACTAAGAGAGGACCAGTACGCTCTTATAAAATGTCCTCTACCTTCCGACAGTAGTCCGAGAACCGTTTTCTATCTCGACTAACCCTGTACTCCATACCATTACTTATTAGTCCTCCACCAAATAGAAACTTTTCCTCAAACCAGCCGTTCTTCTGGTCGTCTAAATGCTCTTCGTCTCCCATAAACAAAATATAATCATGTGATTTGATCCATCTGCTCACCCCAGGCAGAAGAAACAGTTAAAGATGCGCCTCGGTATCCTCACTTTCTGCCTGACGCAGGTCCTCACCAGGCTTGGTTATTTCGGAATGCTCCCTGTTTCGAATTTGGCTAGAAGAAACGCCCGGGTGTTGTCTTGGATTTGGTTAGTACTGCCGTGTCCTCGTGGAAGCGATCGGCGGTGGCGCTATAGCGTCTGACCTTGGTTCAGGCCATAGTACGAAGTAAGGGGCATGAGAAGCAGCAACCTTCTTCTGCGAAGCAGTAATGCGAGCGAAGGAGGTGCGCTCCAGCCATTGCAGCCGCCATAGGAGACGCCCCTGGCGTCAGGAGTTACAGGGCGATTCCCGGTCACCGGATCAAGCTCGGGTCGATGGTGCGTTATAGACGTGGTCCACGCATGCCTCGAAGAGCTGTTAGAAAAATAGACA
Organism: Mythimna impura; assembly: GCA_905147345.3. Taxonomy (NCBI): domain Eukaryota; kingdom Metazoa; phylum Arthropoda; class Insecta; order Lepidoptera; family Noctuidae; genus Mythimna; species Mythimna impura. The sequence continues at coordinate 3,930,904 of LR990344.1, forward strand.
GGGTCCGATATGGCTGATGCCTGCCAGGGCTACGAGATTGTTTGAAACAGTTCCTGTGGCCATGGAACGCAAAGGGTAACTGAAGGAACATAGGTGGATTTAAGTCAGTAAAAGCCTGATAGTCCCTCTCGCTCTCCACCTTGAGAAGGAGGAGTTATTTGATGATTACTCGCTTGAAAATAAAGAGTAGAAGATACACACAAATAAACAGTACACAGTATGGTTCTAATTACGACACAGTTATTTGCCATACTCCTATTCTTCTTTCTGCCCTTAAACTATATTACTTGGGGCCATACATAGTTTAATTAATCCTTTTTAGATAGCATTATGCGCAACGATTTTCAGCTGTTCTTCGTAAAGTGAAACAACTGCATAATTTGTTCTTGCCATGCCGTCACTGCTCAATGACACACCATGTAACAATTCATAGTGTCATTGGTCAAATTCGCGGTAAATATTGACCACTGAGTTAGTACCTAAATTACAACTCTAATGACCAAGCTTGTCTTGATTAGGGATTATGACGTGCGCCTTAGTTTTTCATGGAACAGCTTAACCACCATAAATGTGTTGTAGGTGACATAGTCGATTTATTACATCAGAATTGTATTTTATGAGTTTATTAGCGCTTTTTAGACCATAGTTTAGACTCAACTAGAGCTCACCACACCCTTTTGTGTGATAAGTACCGTAGATTTTATTGTTCCGTATTAAACACCTCATAACTATAATCCTTGTCTGTCTAATTTTCATGATTCTATACAGCTTTAAAACTCACTTATCAAGAATGTCTTGGAAGAACATTTTTTTATTTTTTTTATTAATGATAGGCTCGCGTTTGACCACCATCTCACCTGATGGTAAGCGATGATGTGGTCAAACATTCTGTCAATCAACACTTTTGGTTCGTTACAATGCTCAATACCAGCGGCGCCGTCTTTTAGAAAACCTCATGGGTGCTCATGCTCATTTGGTAACTCAAAAAAGTGGCGAAGTTTGAGAAAAGAAATGCCTACCTAAATAAATAATAAATTGAGAAAACATCACATACATTGTCCTGGTCCCAAACTAAAGTTTTCCTTTGTACTGTGGAAACCAGTAACAAGGAAGGTACCACAAACACCCACCCACAAATATCAGTTTCATTAGCAAACATTTGTGTTGACGCGGGAATCGAACCCGCGACTCTTGCGTCTCAATCGGCGCTCTAAACCACTGCGCTAAGCGGGTAGTCGGTTAATTAAAAAAAACGCCCATCCCTAAAAGGTGATTACTGATCTGTTTCTTGATGTCTATTCTCAGGGGTGCTCGGCACACACTGTTTATTTCTCATGGGTGCTCGAGCCCCCGAGCACCCACAGAGTCGGCGCCCCTGCTTAATACCAATAATAGCATTGTTGAATTAATTGACAAACCAATCAATTGATCAGGTTACTGAATAACTTTGCTTCCTAAAGTAAAAGAAAGAATGAAAAAACGTTTATACGTGCCTCACACAATCATAGCTGATTACTATCGATGATAAGATTTCATTACAACGACGATTCGTACTGATTAGTATCAAGCCTGCAGGGGTGTGAGCACATTGAAAAGAGTTATCATGGTCCTAATACTTATAGGGCAAAGTCAGTACTGTACAGTAACACGTTAGTATACAGCAGGATAAATTATTTGATACTATACGTACAAAGCGTTTTGGGAACACATTCATTATGCGTATAGCTAAGGAAGGAGCGGAATTCCCTGCCGAAGTCTATGTTTTCTGATAGCCAAAACCTAGGGGTCTTAAGTCAAGAGTGAATAGATTACATCTAGGCAAGCGTGCTCCATCGTCGGCCACATCTTCGCTTACCATCAGGTGAGATAGTGGTCAAACGCGAGTTTATACATAATAAAAAAAAGGGTTCTTCATAAACTTATCTATGAAAACAGTTCAATTCCCGAATTGAGTTACGAAGATTTTTCCGAATCGCAAAAAAAGTTTTTTTTATGGCGTAATTACAAAACAGTTTTCAGATTTTTTCCAGATGCAAAAAAAAAACAAATGCAACGTTAAGTTCCACAATCAAAGTGAGGCATTCCACACTTTGTGACGTCATGCTCGAGGAGAGTAAACATTGACCATCGCTCATTAATTAAGTCCGATTAGCGACTAGCGATTGTTAGTGCTGCAGCAAATATGTGCATACTGGCCGCTAAACGTGGTGCTTTGAGCTGGCAATATTTGTTAAGGCTAGCACAGACAGACGCGACGTGATAATACTAAAGCGAGTTTGCATAGAAAAATAAGCAAAATAATAGGAGATTACTTAAACTAAAAATCTGGGTAAGTGCGAGTCGGACGCGCTCGCTGACGGTTCCGTACAAACTTACATATGAAAATAGTTCAATTCCCGAATTGAGTTAAGAAGATTTTTCCGATTCGCAATTTTTTTTTGTGACTTAACCACAAATTTACAGTTTTCAGATTTTTTCCTATACTTGTGCTATGAAACCTTTCTTCATTCCAAATTTCGGGATTCTAGGTCAACGGGAAAGTACCCTATGAATTTTGATTCCCTTGAGAATGTCGAAATATACGTTTTTTGCAACAGAAACGGCCGTATCTTTTTTTTTCGTTAACTCAGAAGTTTGATTTTTTCACAGCTTCAAGGGACCGCAAACCTGAGTATATGTTTTTAATTTCAACTCAATATCTCTAAGCATTCCCGGTAAAGGGTCTTGACAGACGGATAGACAGACAGACAGACATGAATTTCAAAATTTGGATATTGCAATTCGATTCTCGATCTAGAAATTGAAAAATGCCAAAGTAAACAATAATACCCAGATTCAACTTTAGGAGAAACGTTTAGGAAATCTAAACATGTAAACATCCTTTGCGAAAAACTAAAGAGTCACCTTTCAACTTTAATCAACAAACACAAGAATGCTTTGGCAGCTCTCCAGATTAAATAATTGGGAATGGGGAAACCCAGACCTGCCCACGCGATTTTAGTATTTACCTTCAGAACCAGAGGTTTTTAACCTTTTTTACAAAACAGGGTCCCCGTTTCTTTTCGGATCATTGGTTTTGAGTAGGGCCCAGAAGACTTTACTTTCGGACTTTTTATTTCAAACTTTTTAGTTGTTACGCTTATAGTCAGAGTCATCTCATGACAATTCCAAGAAGCCCAAACACATCTAGGATACCATGTTATATTCACACGAAGTTCTCGTGCCTACTTTCCACCTTTCGAGTTCATCATCAGATCAGTTTGATCGTATCTTGTAGCCAAAGTGCTTCAATTCAAATACAATTCTAAATGTCATTGATTCATTGGAAAGTTTGGGAATATTCCAAAGGCCCTACCACGAGCTCTTAACGCGATCCATCTAACGACCTAAACTGAATTGTTAAAGGGATGGAGCTATATAGCTCTATCCTCTTTCTCCCTCGCACGCTTGTACTTTAATACGACATGATAAGGAACATTATTTTGGTCGCGGACCACAGGTTGAGAACCACTATTCTAAACTGTTTGATGACTTTTGTTTATATTACCTTGAACCAAAGATAGTCTATTATATTCAAATTAATCTACATTCATAGCAGTTAATATGCGTTCCGCGACTTGGGTTTGATGCAACGCGAACAGTCGTTAGAAAGAAGGATACATTTGATTGTGTGATCGTATCACTTGCATTTTTAAACTTGTGTGCATTTTCAACCAAATTCCAAAAAAGGAGGAGGCTCACAAGTCTTCTGTTTCTTTTGTATCTTGTCCAGCAATAGCATATATGCATAGCATAATCAGCCTTTTAATATGTTCCCACTGCTGGGACTCAGACCTCCTTTCTAGGAGAGTGAGTGGGCCGTAATCCACCACGCGAGCCCAGTGCGGGTTGATGAATGTCACATGTCTTCGAATTTTTGGTTCTGGGACATATCGATTTCCTCACGATGTTTTCCTTCACCGTTTTAAGAGCAGTGGTGATGAAATAAATTACACAAAGTAATGCGCCTGGCTGGGTTTGAACCCGTGACCTACCACTCGTAAGGCGCATAAGCTCTATCAATAATACAAAAAAACCGACCAAGTGCGAGTCGGCCTCGCGCACGAAAAGTTCCGTACCGTCCGTAGTAAAAAGTTCCGTACCGTCCGTAGTAAAAAGTCCCGTACCGTCCGTAGTAAAAAGTTCCGTACCGTCCGTAGTAAAAAGTTCCGTACCGTTCGTAGTAAAAAGTTCCGTACCGTCCGTAGTAAAAAGTTCCGTACCGTTCGTAGTAAAAAGTCCCGTACCGTCCGTAGTAAAAAGTTCCGTACCGTCCGTAGTAAAAAGTTCCGTACCGTTCGTAGTAAAAAGTTCCGTACCGTTCGTAGTAAAAAGTCCCGTACCGTCCGTAGTAAAAAGTTCCGTACCGTTCGTAGTAAAAAGTTCCGTACCGTCCGTAGTAAAAAGTTCCGTACCGTTCGTAGTAAAAAGTCCCGTACCGTCCGTAGTAAAAAGTTCCGTACCGTCCGTAGTAAAAAGTTCCGTACCGTTCGTAGTAAAAAGTCCCGTACCGTCCGTAGTAAAAAGTTCCGTACCGTTCGTAGTAAAAAGTCCCGTACCGTCCGTAGTAAAAAGTCCCGTACCGTTCGTAGTAAAAAGTCCCGTACCGTCCGTAGTAAAAAGTTCCGTACCGTTCGTAGTAAAAAGTCCCGTACCGTCCGTAGTAAAAAGTTCCGTACCGTTCGTAGTAAAAAGTTCCGTACCGTCCGTAGTAAAAAGTTCCGTACCGTTCGTAGTAAAAAGTTCCATACCGTCCGTAGTAAAAAGTTCCGTACCGTCCGTAGTAAAAAGCTCCGTACCGTCCGTAGTAAAAAGTTCCGTACCGTCCGTAGTAAAAAGTTCCGTACCGTCCGTAGTAAAAAGTTCCGTACCGTCCGTAGTAAAAAGTTCCGTACCGTCCGTAGTAAAAAGTTCCGTACCGTCCGTAGTAAAAAGTTCCGTACCGTCCGTAGTAAAAAACGGCAAAAAAAAAACTGTGTTTTTAGTATTTGTTGATAAAGCGGCAACAGAGATACATCAACTGTAAAAAATAGAAATGTCTAGCTGTCACGGTTCGTGTGACAGACAGACCGACAGCAGAGTAATAGCAGTAGGCCCCTTTTGTACCCTTTAAGCCCACTCGGAACCCTAAAAAAACAAAGATATCCCCCAAAACACCCAGCATCATCACATCATCACTCTCAGTGCTTTAACTGCTGGGAAGAAGTGGTGCAACAAACTCCCCAGTAGTAATTATATTATTGGAGACCTACAGCCAAAGTTCTGGAAAAGTTTGTTTCATTCCAGCTCCTCTTCTAGTTGGAATGGGAGCTGCAGTGGACCGAATGATCCTTTCTTACGTCTCTGGCACATCCCGCAGATAGCGACATTGTTGGAGAAATATGAATGTTTCTTATTTACCTTAACAGCTTTACAAGGGACGACAACATACTCGTATACTTACTTATCCCGCTCCTATCGCTACCACTTTTAGGCACTCAATTTACTGTTTTTCACACTAGTGCGAAAAAATATACCAACTCGCCCCGCCACATTAATCGTATCAGGCGGGTCGCCAAGCAATCTCCACTAGTCGCGAGTTAACCCCCATTTATTTATATCGTCTCAAGTGTATTGAAAAACGTCGTTTGATACGCGTGGAAATTTGTCACTACAGCTCTCGGCTCCATAACACTCTCGTCTGCGGTTTTCGCAAATTGCGCCTCGGTCGCTGGGACAAAGTTTCTGCACTTGTATCAAAATGTACTATTATAGCAATTAACAGTTATAACAGTTCTAACATCCAGATAGGTTTTCAACAACGACATGGCAATCGAAAACATGTTATAAAACTAACTTTTTGACCCTCAGGTACTCCAACCGATCCACATAATCAAAGCCCGTAGCATAGATCTCAATAATGCCCACGGTTTATCAATGGAGACCAGACTTGAGAAAACAGTGGAACCTATAGCCTATCGCCTAGACCTGGAACCTTATCTCGAAGATGGACTCTTCAAGGGCCACGTCGCCATCAATATCACCTGGCTGGAAGATAGCAATGAGATCTCTGTGCATTCTGCACACGAAATTGAGATCTTGGAGTCTGAAGTTAGAGCTCATTTTCCAGGAGACTCGTGAGTAATTGGCGTTGTTATTTAATGGATGCACTACAATTAACAATTTCTTTTCAATACACTTTTTCGAAAACCCGCTCTTATCCCACCGCATTTAGGCACACAATAGATTGTTTTCCGCACTAGTGCAGAAAAGTGCGCGTGCTCTCTCCCGCCACAATGTCACCACATTTATCGTATCAGGCTGGGCGCACGTCGACTCCCACGAGGCACCGGTCAACCCCCGTACCCCGTAACCCCCTTATTCATTTCTTCGTAAGTGTATTGAAAAAAGTGGTTTGATATAAGTGCAAATATGTCACTGCAGCCTTCGGCTCCATAACACACTCGCCTACGGCTCGTGCGAATTCCGCCTCGGTCGCAATGACAAACTTTCTGCACTTGTATCAAAATGTACTATTTCATTTGTGTATTTATTAGACAAATGTCTCTTTTTATTGATTCTGGCAAAGTTGAACAATAGATAATGTATGTTTAAAAATTATCATCTTCCTGCTCTTGTCCCATACCTATTACTTGGGGTCGGTGCAACACGACCTGTCACCCGGGACCCTTACACAATCCATCTTTCTTTTCTTTGACATCTCTCTCCATCCATGTACCTACATGTATATTCATATCTCTTTTAGTAACATGCGTTTAATCCCTCATCTTCACATGACCATACCAAGACAAATGATTACCTACCTTTCAACTTTTCGGTCACTGGCGCAACTTTCAAACTTCCTTTAATATACTAATTTCTCATTTTACCCATTCCCGTTATACCACACATCCATTTCAACAAATCACAATTTATTGAAAAATAATCACTATACAATAAATGTTCTCTTACTGTTAGAAGAAGAAGAAGTTTAGATCTTTAAAATATCGAAAACTATTTTTCGATATTTTAAAGATCTGAACTTTACGATCACAAATCAAAAAACTAAAGTACCATGTAATTTTTAGTAAGGAGTCCCGAAGAATCACAATCAACAGAGTATCTACGGACCCTAAGAAGCCGATAGTCACCCTGTCCCTAGAGAGGACTGTGCCGAAGGGTTCGACCGGAGTCTTGAAATTCAGCTTCAAGGGTAGTCTGGAGACGACCAACACTGAGGCTTTCTTCAAAACAACCTACATGACGGATCAGGAGGTGGATAGGTAAGAACAGTTATAAAAGGCGGACTTGGGTTGGAAACTTAAACCAGGAGTTGTAGTGAGTAAAGAAACTCGGGTTCTTTAAGAAAAAGATTTGTTTTATTGTTTGTTTCGCGGGTTGTGGGTCGCGTTTGACCACTATCTCACCTGATGTAGCCGACGATGGAGCACGCTTGCCTAGAACTTACATATTTACTCTAGACTTAGAGTTTCACGATTAAATTGGCGAGTAAAATAAATTTATTTTCTCAATCTTTAAGAAAGGTAAGGACGACATATTTTGGATTTTCATATCTCAAAATAATAAAAAACAATTTGGACACTATAATTTAAATTGATTCAGTGACATTATGACTTCGTAACTTCTTATATTCTTTATTGTAGCTGTTGTACACAGGCGATCTTCAATGAGCCCTTATCATTCTGCTATGTTTCTCTAGTTCATACGGTCCTGGTCCAGGTGACTCTTGAACAACTACTTTATTCTGTTCAGGATCGTAGCAGCCACCCAGCTTCGTCCAAACAACGCTCGTCGCATGTTCCCGTGTTTCGATGAGCCTGGGTATAAGACTCCGTTCGAGCTTAGCGTGGTCCGACCCCGGGACATGGTCGCGCTCAGCAATGTGCCTGTTGCTAGGACTGAAAACATGTAAGCAATATTCTGCAATTTTCAAAGCAATTGAGGAATTTTCTTGCGGTTGCTGGTACGGCAATAGGTTTTCTAATTATTTTTTTTAAGTGTTATGTTTTTATGTTGTTTTATAAATAAAAATTATTAGTATTATATATCCAATAGCGGATACGCAGCGTGTTCTACGTAGCATTTTTTTCTAACACTTTTTTCGCATACCTTTTTAATGAAATCGCGGGCACATCGGTTGGATAATTTTAAAGTCTGACGGTAAAAGGCTGAAGCATTTTTTTGTAATTTTGGACTGTTGTATACATATGAAAGAAAGAAGAAAGAAAAACATTTTATTTGGCGGAACAAGGCGCAAATTTAGAACTAACAAATTATAAGTATATTATGTGAAAGAAATATGCGCCACATCCGCGCAAAACGGCCGAATGCTCAGCATAATACCGTGACCACACGCAAAATGCGATGAGTCTACGGCGCTGGTTTTCAGCGTGGGCCGGTAACGGTATCCATGGGCCTGGCATGGCATGTGTTCTGATTACGCGGAGAACTCTATAATAGGACCACGATGCAGGATATTTAATTTTAGTTTCTATGTGGCGTCATAGGTGTCGCTACATGTATCTAAGATGTGCAACAAACACTAGTTTGTTTTTATCATAACTCTATTCAACCCAATTTTGACTAGTTTTATCTTGAAACAATACCTTCTATTTATATTTTTTTCCAACAGTCCTGATGAACCAGATGCAGTATGCGACCACTTCGAGAGAACGCCACCCATGTCCACATTTACTCTCGGCTTGGTCATAGCACACCTGAAACAGCTGGGCAACTCATCGCATTTTAAGGATGATGCTGGAAATGATATTGGTACGTTATTATTTTATTATTTACTAGCTTGTACCGGACGCTTCGTCTGCGTGAATGTTGGCTATTGTGGACGCGAAGTCACAGTAGAACATAGATAAAAAGTAGCGTATGTCTATCCTTGGAGTTCAAGCTTCTTTCGTACCAAATTTCATCAAAATCGGTTCAGTACTTTAACCGTAAAAGCTTAATAGACAGATGGAGCTACTTTCACACTTATAATATTAGTATGGATAAAGATTTTCTGAAGAAATGAGGATATTAGCGTAAGTTACAGCTAATTCACATGGCTGCAAAATCTTATGCAGAAAATAATATGACACAAAAAAATAACTAATTATTTTGTTAACGAAAAAAGAAAGAAATAAAAACAATTTACTTGCGGGAAATGATCCAGTCTTAAGACTAACTTACAATTATATCATTCTCATCTTTTCTGCAAGGTTGATCAAGTGTGAGTCGCGGGAATCCGATGGATGTAAGACGCTCAGGATCATTCGTTGTGGCGACACTTGGAGGAGGCCTATGTCCAACAGTGAACGTCTTTCGACTGAAACGATGATAATGATCTTTTCTGCTAAATAATTTTATATTAAAAATATTTTTGAACAGCTGGGTAACGTACTACACTAAAAAGCGTCCGTAAACAGTTGACCCTCTACTCATTTCTCTAGTTAGAACTTGAAAAACTCTGACATTACTTACTAACGGAAAAGAATTCAACAAAAAGAAATCTTACAATTACATATTATTTTCTTCTCAGAAATTCGCGTATTGGGTCGTCCAGAATACCTGGAAGCCCTCGCAGGCATCAATGAGAAGGTCGTGCGAGTGTTCACGGAGTTGGCTGCATTCTGGAGGGTTCCCTTACCTCTGAAGAAGCTGGACATCGTGGCGCTGCCCAACTATCAGGGGGTCAAGCCTGCTGATAACTGGGGGCTAATTGTGTTCAGGTAAGGATGGCCAAATAAAAGATGGATTCTGTGTGATGATATGGAAGAAAAGGGAGTTAGTGATAGCGTGACGGGTGACAGGATAGAATGGAAGAAGAAAACTTGTTGCGTCGACCCCAAGTAGTATGGGACAAGGGCAGGAAGATAATAATTTTTTGATATAAATAATCTTTGTCCAACTTTGCCAGAATCAATAAAAAAATACATTTGTCTAATAGATACACAAACGAAAAGATGACGGTGAAAACAGAGTAGAGAAGCTACATGGCAGTGTATTTTGGTACTAGAGTTCGTGGAAAAATATATAAACAAGGAAAATATCTACGGGATCAGCATAGTCCTCTATTCGGTAGATGACGCTGAAATCATATTTTCTAGTTTATTCTGTTTTTAGTGTATGGGAGCATTATTAAGTCAAAGGAAACTCCACTTTATTGAATGTCAAATTATTGTCTAGAACTCCACCTAATTCTGACTGTTCATCTTTCTAACTATAATGCATATGTATAGCGCTATATTTGATTGACATATTTGTTGTGGGTGTAATTTATCTATGTATCTATTTAGAAATATATAATGTATATAATCAGTTGTCTAGTACTCAAACCACAAGCTGTGCTTACTTTATGACTAGATGGCGTTGTGTGAAAGTTGTGGAATGTTATATTATATTTGGGACAGAACAAAATTAATACGAATGAAAACTACTTGTGACTTTTTTTGTATTATGATTTTATGGAAGTTTACAATAAGAGTTAAGTATTTTTGGGAATTAAAACCTTATGGAATTCGGACAGCAAAATATGTAATAACAAAATCAGCCCTATAATGTTCCCACTGCTGGGACTCAGACCCCTCTAGGAGAGGGAACGGGCCATAATCCATCACGCCGGCTTATACGGTTTGGTGAATATCACATGTCATATACGTGAAAATAGTGTGTGTATTGAGCTAAATATACCACATAATGTACGTGTGTTTTTATCGGACCCCGCCATGTATTTCAATGCCATCGCAATATCGGCCTTCACCTGAATTTTCTAACAAATGCTTATCATAGGTAGATAGAGCTAACTAGCTCAGAACACTAAATAACAAATACAAGCAAACTGATAATAATGCTAATTTTTCTATACCGTCATCGTACAAAAAAATTAATGCCTGTACGCAGACCCTCCGTTCTTTTGTACAGCTGTTACATGTGGAGAAAGCATTTCACTAAGGCGCTATCTCTAAGAACCAGAGGACATTGTTGCGATAATTTTGGCATGACTTTCTTCTTCTTTTGTGTAGATTGGACTCAAATTTTGTCCGACCAATATATAGGGTGACTGGTAATTAGTGACCGATACTTAAACACGTGATTGTAATCATGATTAAAAACAACTTTCCCTAAGAAACTTTTTTTATATACTCATTAGTTTGTAGGTACATTCACTGATTAGGTACGTACACCTATGGGTTTGCAAGCTGCGCGGGTGTTCTATCACTATTGTAGGTACGACGGCGTCACGCGGCTAACAGCTGAGCCGATCGCAGGCGCGCGCGCGTATTTAAACAGCTGTTTTATTAATGTGATAAAACTAATTAGAATAAAAAGAAAATTTCTTTGGGAAAGTTGTTTGTAATCATGAGTACAATCATGTGTTTAAGTATCGGTCTCTAATTACCAGTCACCTTAAATAGCCACCTGGATAGCTCTGTCGTTGACCTCGTTTAAGTCGTAGAAAGTGCAGGTGGTTATGCATGCTGAGTAGAAAAGAAGGTGATACATATTCTGTGAAGGGGCTCCACACCGGCACTGTTTTTCCGCTCTTTGAGGAGTGGCTGGAAAGGCAACACGGCGTCCTTACCTTCCGCATGACGCAGGTCCTCACCGGACAAGGTAAGTTCAGGAGGTTCCTGCACCGGATTCGTGCGGAAGAAACGCCCGGGTGTCACCATTGTGTGGACCGCTCGGAGGACACGGTGGAGCACACGGTGGAGGTGTGTCCCGCTTGGGCGGAGCAACGCCGTGTCCTCGTGGGGGCGATCGGCGGCGGCGATCTCCCGCGCCGGGCCTTGGTACAGGCCATGGTCTGGAGCGAGGAGGAGTGGCAGGCGGTCGCCTCCTTCTGCGAAGCAGTAATGCTAGCAAAGGAGGCGGCCGATCGCGTGAGGCAACGGTCCTCACGCCCCAATCGCCGCCGGGATTCTGATCCCGATTTCCGGCCATCGTACGCGCAGGCTTGCGGACGGCGAGCAATGGGTGGCTCGCCGTCCGACCGTTCGGTAACCGTCCAGACCGAGCCCAAGTCGTCGACGGCACGTGCTGTCCCACGCGCGCCTCAAGGAGATGTCAGCAACTGTAGGGGCCTAGCAGGGTCGAAGCCTACTGGGGTCAAGGGTCTGATTCTGAAAGGAACACTCGGCCCTGGTACGAAAGGCAACGAAGGAACAGGAGTGGGTTTTTAGTCAGTAAAAGTCTGACACTATCTCCCGCCCCGCCCAAGGGCGGGGGATGTCATAAGATGATTTATCCAGCCAAAAAAAAAAACACCAGCACTGTTTTTGCGATGGGTCAAGGATACCTACACCGTTTGGCCAGATTGCTTCTGCAGCGGTCAACCTCAGCCTCTTCTTAATTGGCCACTGCAGTTTGTATCCAGGTGGCAGGGTTCTGTTGGAGAGATGAAGTTTGGAGGGGCAGGATATCTGTTCCTTAATAGTTCACGTCTCTGGTCCGAAGTGCTGTTCTCCGAGAAAGTCTTAAGACTCTTCAAGCGCGCAGGTAGAAGTTGGTGCCCGTATTGTGTGCCGTGACGTCAAACTCTATAGAAATGTTCACAGAGATTGATTCATATCAATGGCGATTTCATCGTGGCAATAATTTGAAGGCATCCGGCGTGATGCAAGCATTGGTGACTAAAGGGTTATTATTCAGGGCAGACCTGATAACATGACTGATTTTGTGTGAAGTTATCAGTATTTTGGCGTCCATCATAGAATTTCGAATCGGTAACCCAATAATCTAGGGTGGTCACTAGAATATACTGGCGTGTGCACGACCCACTTGACCCCCCTCTGCATGGGCGTATGCTGTTTAAATTGCGTCTAAGCTCTGTAAGACTTAAAGAAGAAATGATCATCAAGATGTTTTTACCTCACTCATTTACAGGGAGAGTGACCTCAGCAGCCGCGGCTACATCCAGCTCGCCCAAGAGTTGTCGTACCAGTGGCTGGGGGCACTGACCACGCCTGCTTGGTGGACTGATGCTCATCTTAATAAAGCCCTGGTTGGGTATATTGCTGCTGCTACGGCTTTCAAGGTAAATCATTTTGCGTCACTTGGTGTGCAAAATATCAAGATTGGAGCAATAGTGTAGTACTTATTTATCCCGGTGATATCTGCACTGTCATTGAAAACCTTTACAGTGATTTAGTTAGTAGATAATAATAAAACACAATAAAAGGTTATATATTAAGTTTAACGCAATGCACTCAATAGTTACCAATATGATGATAGATCATAATAAAAATGGTAACCAAAGGTGATTCTAAAGTTTCTAATTCAATTTCATTGCATCGCGTTAAAATGAATTTTGTAATAATAAATGTGAGGTGGGAGCTTGAACTCTGCTTCCAACACTAGCAAACTATTATTTTTAATTTAAACTAAAATGTATAGAATAATAAATAAACGGAATAATAACGTAATGTGGGAAAATAAATGAATTAAAACTGATAAAGTAAATGAAAGCCTTATCTACAAACTATTGTTGTTACGTCTGCTCTTAATAAAAATAAAATAATTTTTTCTATAAAGATAAACAACGGCTCCGAGATGGAAGGCAAGTGGCCTCTCACAGTCCTCTACTCCTTGTACTACGAGTTCAGCAAGCGCTACCCTCACTCCCGCATCACTGGCATGAAGCAGGAGACGGCTTGCACCAAGATTGAGCTGCTGTTCCGCATGTTCAACTATACACTGGGAGAAGACACCTTCAAGAAAGGACTGAGGATTTTCTTGGAAACACGGTAATTCATCTCTGCATTACGTTCCTGTTTTTCTATTCATATACTTTTTACAATTACTCCTAGGATGGATATGGATGGTTATTACATCCACCTTTTTTAAGACTGACTATCTACTGGATGGATCCTATGGATCCATATGGTGACGTACATTTCGCTACAAATAAGTAATAACTTTAATCATTATTCCTTTTCCAACAGCAAATTCAAAACCTTCTCGGGCGATGACATCTGGAATGCCCTGAACACGGCCGCTAAGCAAGACAAGAAGATTTCCGACTGGGTCGACATTAAGACAGTGGCTAAGAGCTGGATCGACAAGGACAGGCTGCCTCTGGTCAATGTGTTGAGGCACTATAACAATAATACCGCTGTTGTAACACAGGTCAGATATTCCATTGTTTTGTCGCATTTTAGTGCTATTTTACCTGCCAGCGCCAGAAGATATTTCTTTGGTAAACCTCAGAGCTTATACGACTTGTTGCATTTTAGCTTGAGAGGTGTCACTAGATTTGTCTTAGTTGTGAGAGTGATATTGAGTACCTACATCAAAATTTAAAGGACTCGAAGAGACGATTTCAAAAGTATTAGGTACTTTATAATTTAACAAAAATTGACTGTGTCAAAAACCCGACTGCAAAACACGTCTAAAAAGATTGCGTCAAACATATGATTGAAGTAAAATAAATTCCACCAACTGCATTAGAGTGACTTGTTTCAAAAATTTTAGTAATTTCTTGCGGTCGAATTTTTTGACATTGTCATCTTTTTTTTTGAGATAATCTTTAAACATTGATATCTAATCATCGTATCACCATCTCGTAAATATTTGGCAAAACATTCATCAATTCTAATATTATTATCAGACACGAAATGAACAGTACCTAATATGAAAGTGACTGAAACTGCTATGCTAACATCTTACAACAGACTCCTAAGTTGGTGAGTTCAAGACACGATACGGCAGTGTTCACTTTGCTTTAGTAGTTTCTTTGATAAACAATAGATGGCGTTACATGTATCGTTTCAAGGAGTTTGCTTTAGGTTTAGAATACAGGGTGTTTGGTGCATCGTGTGCCAAATTGAAATGGTCGACGGGAGGGGTCATCTGCTATCCTTTCAGACCCCTAAACACTTCTCATGCCCTGTGGATTTTTTTTCATCGACTTTTTATTGTTTTATGAAAATAAGGCCCAAATTTTTCATTCAAATACAAATTTTAAAAAATATGTAAGGCGTAAACTCTGAATTTTAATTTTATTTAGATGTGTATTGTATTAGAGTACTTTAAAATTTAAAATTAGTGACATTAGCTATCTAGTTTTTTTTAAAATTTACTTGCAAAGTTTTGGACTTGAATTAAAGCTGTCCATGTTACAGCTATTTACTTGGCGATAAAAAAAAACCAAAAGCGACCGGATTCTTCCAAGTTCCTCAAAAATTCTCTAGTTTATCCTCTTGCTAATGATGTGCCACATGCCATAAAAATCTTTTTATAACTTTGTGAATTCGCTAGAATTGTGAATCGAGTCACATAAGTCTAATATACAAAACTATGATATAAAAATATTTTTGTTTAAATGATACCTGAAAAACCTATTAAAAATATTATCTCACTCTTATGGGGAAAAATCTGTCTCGTATCCCTCTTTTCGTGGGTTTTACTAGAAATAAAAAAAATGAAATTGCATTTTAAAAATTTATTTCATAATTTTTACAAATCCTGCTTAAATTGTTGGCCTCTGTTGTGAATGCAGGCCCAACATCTGTTTCGTATTTCGACAGTTGTTGTAAGAACTCGTATTACCGTCATCTCAACTCTCAGTCACGTGGTCCGAACAAAGGAATCGGAGGCGTGGCCTACTCGAGGCGTTCGGCGCGAACGAAACGATTGTAACTTGGCTAGGGGGGCAGATGCTAAATTTAAAATTATCCATATAGTAACTACCTTAACTAGGGGCATGCAAACAGTTAAGGTACTTATTATACCTAGTAACTTTATGGATCATTTTGAACTTAAGAGGACGACAGTAACTATAGCGCGGTCTCTTTCGGACTGCATAAAAAAGAAATAGATGCGTAAATGCGCATGACACAATGCTTGCAAATATAAAGCATTTTAGCGATTTACTAAAAAAATACAGATTTAATTATAATATTAAAACATTATAATATAACGGTTAAACGTTGCTTGCAGAATAATGTGATAAACAATCGAAATGTTTGCATGTTTTAGTCTGATTTTTAATCGATAAAAGTAGTTATTAGAGGCATCTTCGTGATTTTTAAGGTTCCGTCCCTTAAAAGGAAAAAACGGAGCCTGACTACCTCTGTCACGTTGTCGAGGCCTACCTGTCGGACAGGTACATTATCTACCCTGGTCAATTAGGAGAGTGGAAACGGCGAGAGATGTCGTGCGGTGTTCCGCAGGGATCGGTACTAGGACCACCCTTGTGGAACATCGGGTACGATTACGTGCTGCGCGGCGATCTACCTGACGGGGTCAGCGTGGTCTGCTACGCAGATGATACGCTGGTCCTGGCGCGGGGAGAGTCGTACCAGGCGGCGGTCGAACTAGTGACACGCGGGGTTGCGACAGTCGTGGAGAGGATCCAAGAGTTGGGACTCGAGGTGGCATTGTACAAGTCCGAGGCCATGTGCTTCCACGGCCCTCGGAACGCGCCACCATCGGGTTCCCAACTAACGGTAGGAGGAGTTCACATTGGCGTCCAGTCGACGATGAAGTACCTTGGACTTGTCCTCGACAGCCGATGGAATTTCGAGGAGCATTTCCGACGTCTGGCTCCCAAACTGGATCGTACAGGGGCTGCTCTCAAGCGGCTCCTGCCCAACCTAGGGGGTCCAGACGCCTCCTGCCGGAGGCTCTATGCAGGAATCGTTCGGTCCATGGCCCTTTATGGGGCGCCGGTATGGGCGCCGTCGCTTCGAAAGCGACCGGCGGCCAAGCTGAACGCAAGTCAGAGGGTCATGGCGATCCGGATGGTGCGGGGATACCGCACGATTTCCCGCGAAGCAGCGAGCCTCCTTGCTGGCCAACTACCGTGGGATTTGGAGGCAAAAGATCTCGCACGCATGCACGATCTGCGCATGGAGATGCAACACCGGGGCGAAACTCCGGTGCCGCGCCAAGTCGCGGCATGGCGGAAAGACTCCCGGCGCGATCTCATGGTAGAATGGCGACAACGACTGTCGCAACCCAGTGCTGGGCACGCCATAATTATGGCGATAAGTCCCCTCTTTGAGGAGTGGCTGGAAAGACCTCACGGCGTCCTTACCTACCGCATGACGCAGGTCCTCACCGGACATGGTAAGTTCGGGAGGTTCCTGCATCGGATTCGTGCAGAAGAGACGCCCGGTTGCCAACATTGTGTGGACCGCCCGGAGGACACGGTGGAGCATACGGTAGAGGTGTGCCCCGCTTGGGCAGAGCACCGCCGTGTCCTCGTGGGGGCGATTGGTGGCAGCGATCTCTCGCGCCGGGCCTTGGTACAGGCCATGGTCCGGAGCGAGGAGGAGTGGCAGGCAGTTGCCTCCTTCTGCGAAGCAGTAATGCTAGCAAAGGAGGCGGCCGATCGCGTGAGGCAACGGTCCTCACGCCCCAACCGCCGCCGGGATTCCGATCCCGATTTCCGGCCACCGTAGGCGCGGGCTTGCGGACGGTGAGCAATGGGTGGCTCGCCGTCCGATCGTCCGGTAACCGTCCAGACCGAGCCCGGGTCGTCGACGGCGCGTAGTGTTCCACGCGCGCCTCAAGGAGATGTCAGCAACCGTAGGGGCCCAGCAGGGTCGAAGCCTACTGGGGCCATGGGTGATGTGAAAGTGACCCCCGGGGCCCTGGAAAAAAATGGCAAAGAAGGAACAGGAGTGGGTTTTTAGTCAGTAACAGTCTGACACTATCTCACGCTCCGCCCAAGTGTGGGGAATGAGCGGGGGATGTCATTAGACGATTTTACCACCCGAAAAAAAAAAGGAAAAAACGGAACCCTTATAGGATCACTTTTTGTCCGTCTGTCTGTCTGCCTGTCTGTCTGTCAAGACCCTTTATCGCAGGAACGCGTGGAGGTATCGAGTTGAAATTAAAACCATATACCTACTCAAGTCTGCGGTCCTTTGAAGCTGTGAAAAAATCAAATTGCTGATTTAACGAAAAAAAAAGATAGAAAGCCGTTTATGTCGCAAAAAACATATATTTCGACACTCTCAAGGGAATCAAAATTAAGCAAAAAAAAAAATGAAGCAAGGTTTCATAGTACAAGTATAGGAATAAGTCTGAAAACTGTAAATTTGTAGTTACGTCACCAAAAAAAAACCTTTTTTGCGACTCAGAAAAATATTCGTAACTCAATTCGGGAATTGAACTGTTTTCATAGGTAAGTTTGTGCGGAACTCTCAGTGCGCGAGTCGGACTCGCACTTGCCCGGTTTTTTTCTATCGTACTAAATTAGGTGTACTATGTTTTGAGCACACTATTTATCTAGCATTAATTCTGAAGAAAAACATATATTCTCTTGATTTCATTTACTGCCATGGATTGGCGAGAGTTTTATAATGGACTTTTGCCCATTATAAAACTCGCGATTAGCTCCTGCAGTCTCCCATCTGTAACAAAAATAAATATTTGTACCTATGGCCTGCATATAGTTGTTCCGGGTCTTGGTGTTTCATATATGTTTGTCATTTCACCCATAGGTAATACAGGAGAAATTGCTAGAGTGAAAACTGGGCAAGTGCGAGTCGGAGTCGCGCACTGAGGGTTCCGTTCAAACTTACTTATGTAAATAGTTCAATTCCCGTATTGTCTCGAAGATTTTTCCGAATCGCATTTTTTTGTGACCTAACAACAAATTAGCTGTTTTTAGATTTATTGCTATATCTGTTTTTTAAGACCTTGCTTTTTGCCAAAATTCTGGGTCAACGAGAAGTACCTAACGAATTTTGATTCCTTTGAGAGTATCAAAATATACATTTTTTGCGACATAAACGGCCGTATCTTATTTTTCCGTTAACTTTGAAGTTTGATTTTTTCACAGCTTCAAGGGACCGCAGACCTAAGTATATGGTTTTAATTTCAATTCAATACGTTCACGCGTTCCCAAGATAAAGGGTCTTGACAGACAGACGGACGGACAACAAAGTGATTCTATAAGGGTTCCGTTTTTTCCTTTTGAGGTACGGAACCCTAAAAATATGTTAGATTCCTCACAGTATTTTCCTTAACGTTTATACACCAGAGACCAAACTTATGGTTACTTATTTTGACAGAAAGTTTACCTCCGTGAAAGACCCCATGACGTTCCTGAAGCCGACACGATGTCGTGGTGGTTACCAGTAGTAGTCACAATGGAATGCAACCTGAAAGCGGGGAAGATAGTTCCACCAGCCTGGATGAAGGAGAAATCGGCATTGGTCATTAACGATGTGCCTGATAAGGACAAGTTCCTGATCATTAATCCTGAGGAAATAGGTAAGAGGAAGTTAATATGTTACTTAAATTATAAAAGTTCTTTAAGGTGGCTAGGCTAGAGGAGTTGTTCACGAGTGGAGCACGGACCCGAGGGCGTTTCAAAGTCAAAGTCAAAGTCAAAGCGTTTATTGCGAACTAAGTGTTCAACAACGAACAGTTTTCAAAGACGGTTTTTTGTTCTGCAACGGAACAACCGTTTTCCATCCTGCGACCAAACAGTCTTCGTTACACAAACCAATCTTCGAATTATTCTATGCGAATTGTTTTCTTACAGTAAGAAACAAGATCGAGAATCCATTAATTCAACTATCACACTCGTCGCGTCGTCGTTTTAAAACTAGTTTTTGCAATTAAAAATTTACTTTATAGCTATGTAATACAGCATAAATTTTATTGCCACTCTTAAACCGTCCTCAAACTAGTTATAACAATGAACGTTTTCTGCAACTACTTCAGTCAACGATAGTTTTGTCTTCAAACCAGGTTGCGACGAAGACCGTTTTTAACAACCGTTTCTGTCGTCGCAAGACCGGTTGCGTTTCGTCGGTCAAAAATTCGACAATGAACCACCACTAGTGTAGTGTCGTTCGTGCTTGGCTCCTCTAGAGTCGGTCCACACAATTTGAGCTTGGCTTGTGCTCTGCTCGTGCTCGGCTGAAACTGTAGAGTAGACCTACCTTTAGATTTCTATAAGTATGTTTGGATTGACTTTACCCGGTCAGAAATATCAATTAGGGCCCAACATACAAAACTGCGAAGCGACGTCGCATTGTAAGAATCTACGAGCTCACAAAACGCCTCGCAAGACAGATTTTATTTTATTTTGAATGAAATTAAATAATTTTAAAAGATTTTAATTACATACGTACTGTTTTAATGAATTTTAAAGATAAAAATTATTTATTTAAACGAATTTAATATTGACTTTTTGATTTAATTTAATAAATTAATCAGTTTCGTGTATGACTTTACTTAATTTTAATGTGGGCTTTTACATTGTAAGTTAATTGTGTTTTGTATTTATAATTGGAACTTAATAGTCTGTAATATGTTTGTGTACCATTGTAATTACATAATTTTAAATAAGTACGAGTACCTACTCTACTTACAAAATATGGATTCTGTATCTGTATTAAATACCGGTCATCCATTCACTAGAACGCCATTTAATATCAAAGAACCAAAAAAATAATATCAAAGCGGTGTCCAAATACAATGGAAAATATTCTCGATTTAATAACGAAACAAGATTGTAGACGACAGAAACTCATCCTCAAACTCACTTTAATATATTTCTCTCAGAGTCTTTGTCCAAAAAGGAATAGAGAAATGGCCTTATTATTAGCATATCTTTGTATTGTAATCTTGACTTTTGATAGGGACGCGACTTAATTGCACCTCAGCTCAATGAAGACGCTCCAATGCGTTTTGAATATTGTAGGCGATAATGATTCGGGTGGAAGGCTCTGTTCTAAGATTTATTATGTTTGACATTTTGAATGTTCTATCAGTGAAGAAGGAAGGAATAGAGTCTATTAATATGTCCGGGTAGCTTCTGCCATCGGTATCGCCCGTGTAATAGAAGGTTTCTATATAGGGTGACTGGTAATTAGTGTACGATACTTAAACACGTGATTGTGCTTAACAGGTGTGTGGTTTGTGCTAAAAAAATATCAGCTGTTCAGTACATTAGGCAAACATAAATGTACTGAACAGCTGATTTTTTTTCGCGATTTCAGGTTTGTTCCCATAGTAAAAGTTGTTTGTTATCATGAGCTCAATCACGTGTTTAAGTATCGTACACTAATTACCAGTCACCCGATATACAAACTTTGGACCCCCGTTTTAAAACTTCAGGAGATGAATTTTGGAAAACCCTTTCTTATTCTTTGTGCACCGTACCGGCAATAACAAACAAGGAACATAGGTGTGGTTTTAGTCAGTAAAAGTCTAACACGAAGCTCTAGAGTGGGAGAAAACCCTAAAAAAACCTGCATGAACATAATATTATGAGACGGTTTCTAGATTTTGAACCAACGTAAAGTTTGGTTCAAAATCTAGAAATTGTCGGCTGTAGCTACATTAACAGGATTCGGCGAATATTCGCGTAATCGCGACAAATTGGGCAAAGTTATAGTTCATAGAATCGCAAAGTATTCGGGCGAACACATATTATGCTTGTCACGGTAGGCACTGTCAGTGCTAATGTAGAAAACAACATAATGTATACCCGATTATACACTTCTGGACACATCTATTAGCCCACCTTGTATTTTCAGTTTCGTTTGGTCCTAGCTAAAATTTTATATTAGGTCGAGCAAAAAGTTTTTATGCAGTTTTGAACCTGGCACATTCACAATTTCATTCAAAAGTCTTTTTTTGAATTTCGAACACAGAATTTAAAGAAACAAAAGACAATTTGGAGCCTGTTTGTTGATATCAATCAATCGAATACTAAGAAAACTTGGTTTTATTGGTTTACTTGGATTTAATTCTTGAAAAGGTGATTGATATCTTTGGTTTTGCAACAAACATTACTTATTCTTAACATTAAGGTGAGGTTTTATCAATAATCTATGGATACTTCACCTGAAGTCGCCGCCCAAGCTGTGGCACTTATTCAGGCCGGACACAGCCAAAGAAACGTGAGTGCTCAACTTAATTTAAGTCGATCTGCGGTCCGAAATGTTTATCGGAGGTACCTAGAGACTGGCGGCTTTGTTCGTCGCCAAGGAAGGCCACGATCTCGGGTCACAACTGAAAGGCAGGATCGATTCATCGTGACGACCAGCTTGAGAAATCGTCACCTTACCTCCATTAAGATACAAAACCAACTTCGCGACTTCCACGGAGTATCTGTGAGCGCTCGAACTGTTCGGAAAAGGTTAAAAGAACGCGATATGGTACCACACAAGCCAGCTAATGGGCCCAAACTAACGCGAGCCCACCGAACAGCGCGCCTTCATTTCGCACGCAGTCATTTAAATTGGACACAGCGAGATTGGAGCCGTGTACTCTTTTCTGATGAGTCTAAAATTGGGTTACATGGCAATGATGGAAGGAAGAAGGTCTACCGACGTAAGGGAGAGCGTTTCGCACAATGCTGCTTTGAAGAGAGGGTTGCTTATGGCGGTGGCTCATGGACTGTCTGGGGCGGTATATCCGCGAGCGGCAAAACTCAACTTGAGGTTGTTACAGGATCACGGCTGCCAACATTAAATGCTGAAAGGTACATTTGTGAGTGCTTAGAACCTCACGTGATACCATACGCGGACTATGTGGGCCCAAATTTCCTTTTTATGCATGATAATGCAAGAGCCCATGCGGCCGGCATCGTCAGGGAATATCTTCGGGATTTGAACATCACAGTTATGGACTGGCCAGCCAGAAGCCCAGACATGAACCCCATTGAGCACATGTAGGACAAGCTAAAAAGACGTGTTAGGGCTCGTCAGCCAGTTGCCCAGACGATGCAGGAGTTGAAAACTGCCATAGAAGAGGAATGGGAGATGATCCCTCAAAATTTCATAGAGCGGTTGATAAACTCTATGCCTAATCGTATGAGAGCTGTGGTAGATACCCATGGAGGCAACACGCGTTATTAAATTAAACCTTTATTTGATAAAACATGTTTTTTATTCAAAAATCAATTGCCTTTAACAAGGCGCATATCCGACTTGTTAGGCGTAGCTCCATGTCGTATGGTATTCTGAATTCAAATTTAAAACAATACGATCGAAAAAGATGGTAAAATGTATCAGGTTTAAAACTGCATCAACAGTTTTTGTTCAATCTAGCAATCATATTTTGGTAGGGGCCATCGAAACCTAAACTCTAAGGTGGGCCAATAGATGTGTCCAGAAGTGTATATCGTTTAAACCGCGTACATCGAAGGATTGGAACAATTTGCCTGCAGCGGTCTTACTGTCCGATTATAATTTAAGGGTCTTCAAAGTTACAGTGAATAATAGGCTCTTAATAAACTATTACGATTCACCATCAACGATTGCATCACTGCTTACGATTAGGTGGGATCGCAGTCAAGCACTAGTTTATATCATTTAAAACAAAAGAATACGATGTTTTTACCGCAACAACACGACACGAATTTTAGCGCGATTATGTAGTCACAGCGTTACGAACTTTCGAATTGCACATTATAACTCTTTATTTTAATGTTCGGAAATAATAAACTTTACCCATTTGTTTTCAACTTTTTAACGGGTCCCATGTGAGTTTTTAACAAGAATTAATGTTTACAGTTTCAATATTTTCCAATAAAAGTTTAAATGATAGAACGTTAAGTTACTTCGCATTTTTTTCACGTCGATTTCCCAAGCTTACGAGTATGTATGCGGAGCAGAGTGATAAGTCCCGCAAACCTCTGTTGAAAAGAGAGGATCCTCCGACCAGACGGGTGTAATGTCAGAACCGAGCAACTGCCGAATAGATAATTTCGGGCTGTTGTACGAGTATAATAATGTTCTAATTTTCGTTCTGTTCAAATTTTTTTTGTCTGTTAGTCGATAACGTCACTGGCCCACGCTGAAAACCAGCGCTGTGGACTCGTCGCATTTTGCGTGTGGACACAGCATACGGCCGTTTTGACCGGACGTGGCGCATATATGTTATTTGTAATTATGTTTTTGTCATGCAAAATGTTTGCAATATGTTAGTTTTAAGTTTGCGCCTTTTCCGGCAAATAAAAAGTTTTTCTTTCTTTTCTTTTCTTTCTTCTTTCTAATCGCGCGGAGAACTCTAATGTCGCGATGAAGGATTTTGAATTTTAGTTCCCATGTGGCGTTATAGATGTCGCTACATGGTCAAGTGGAATATTAGAACTTTTTTACGTGGGAAATCGTCAAACGACTCTTCCCGTTCAGGGTGGAGCGGGAGGGATCGTCAGTTTTTTGTCTGACTAAAACACACCTGTGTTTTTCAGTGGCCCTTTGCGGTTCAGGGCCACAGTAACTCTTTTGAACAATCTTGCAGAATATTAGATCTTGAGAGATAAGATATACAATAAAGATAGGAATTGTATAATACTGATGATTGATGTTGATTTCTACATATATTTAGATACAATACTGATAATGTCTCATCACTTCTTATATTGACAAATGAAATGAAGCAACGGTACTTAGTGGTAGAAATAAGTTGCATATGAGAGAATAAAGCTAAAGACAAACTTAGCCCACGTACGCCACGTACCTATGCTACGCACTATGACATCTAGACTCTTGAATTTGCTTGAAAACAGATGATTTAGAAACAATACTTAGTCGTAACGCTACCACACGCATCCCACGTATGTAAGTCAACTGTTTTTAAGCAAACTCAAGAGTCTAAGAAGTCATAATGCGTAACACAGGCGGTCTTAGTTTGTCCGATGAAATTAACACTTTTCTTTTTAAATATCTTTACCAGGTAGTAAACCAGACAGATTTACTACCTAGCCAGTATTATACCAAAGAGACAACGAAAACAAAAGAGTACAACAATAACAATTTAAATATTACATATTTTATTTTAGCGCCATACCCCGTCAACTACGACCAAGACAACTGGAACCTCCTTTCAAACTTCCTACAAAGTGATAAGAGGACGATGATCCCAGAGCTGACCAGGGCGAAGCTTCTCCACGATGCATGGAACCTGGCCTACGCTGGGGAACTGTCCTTCGTCACTGCCTTCAATATGACGCTGTTCTTGAAGAATGAGAGACACCATCTGGTTTGGGACCCAGTGTTCACAATGATTGACCATCTTGGCAGACATATCTGTCAGTGCCTGCATGGGAAATTCCAGGTAAGAAAATTCTTTTTCTTCTTCTGGCTAGACCTTATCCCATTTATTCGGGATCGGCCCTCCTTGTCCTCGTATTCCATTGTGCACGATTTTGTGCCATGTCGGTGTCGATATGAGCTTCTCTAAGGTCTCTTTAGACCGTATCAACAAAGTGGAGGGTGGTCTTCCACGCGTGCGTTTCGTTGTAGGCAGTTCAAGGGCAAGCTTCACCATATGATCAGTTGGTTAAAAAATAGTCATAAAATATCAAGACTTATCAAGAAAAATATTGTAACCGACAGTTAGAGGTTTTTGCAGGATGGGGTATTATCTTTCCTAATTTAGAAGTATATTAGATGATCAAACGAACTTACCTGTGATGTTCGATCATTATTATACGTAGCTTCGTTCGAAGATATACTTAATTTAACCATGCAGCTCCTTCCGCATGCTAGGAACCAATCGCAGCTTTTCAGAGCCTAAAAGCAAAGACAAAACGCACCGTATCCTGCGAGTACTTATCTGACAGGTGTCAGTTGTCAAATGTCATTCTTTCAGAGTTAGAGATAAATCTTAAGTTTTGCTGGGTAGGGTAGGGAGGGTTCCCTATATCTTCGAACGAAGCTACGTATAATAATGATCGAACATCACAGGTAAGTTCGTTTGATCATCTATTATACTGCAAGCTTCGTTCGAAGATATACTTAATTTAACCATGCAGATGTTAAGAGTCAACTTAAAGCAAAATTAAGATTTTTAATATCAAACAAATATATTTCAGGAACCAAAATCTCTTAGGCACTTATTAGGCTCTTAATATAATGGTAATATGAGACAATCAGTCTTTTTTGACATACTTATATATTTTATATTATTTATGTATATATGTCTATTTTTTTTTTTTTTTAATAATTATTTTAAACATATTAAGGCATTTATAAGCAAATATTTTGTTCAGCATTAAGCACAGCATGAGCAAATTCAGATGAATTGTTGGAAATAGGTATATTATAAAATTTTGCAAAAGTTGAAGAACCGTTTGTTCAGCCGTTTGCCTAATTACATCTAATGATACTCCCCTAGCTTTAGCAGTCGACATGGATGCATGTCTTGTATTATGCCCTGAAAAAACGCTAATATCTATGCCACACATAGAGAAAGTATATATATATATTATTATTATCCATCTACTAATGGTAGACGAAGAAATTGGCTTGTGTGGGTTATTCAAAGAAAGTATTAAATGAGTATTATCTTCCCTAATACTCTTGAGTGTATCTAATGTAATAAAATAAAGTAGTGTCAGGGAAGATTTCAGGTTTTGCCGTGCATTTTCGTTACAGAAAATGGCTCTATTTTTGTATGTTGACTAAAACAATAAAAATAATAAAATAAAAACTAAAATAAAGGTAAATAAGAGGTTCGGTCCGCTGCAACCAGAACCAGATGTTTTTATAGTGTCTAGGATAGAAATATTTACACCGGTTTCATTAACTATAATATTGGGTATTTTTATAAATGATAAATCTGTGCTACTTGGGCTTTGCTAAGTGCAAACAAATTCACTAACTTTTTAGACAATTTGATTTTTATAGAAACCTTAACATAATCTCTGGATGTGATCATTACGACCAATTTATGAGTCTATTAATTTATTAATTGGTATAGACTGTGTGAATAAGTGAGATCCTATAAGTAACATTGAATTGAGGCATTATTTGGAAGGTAACCTAATGTAACCTCTATGGCTGATGGAAGAACATCATGTCAATATTCTGGAAATTAGTGTAAGGAGGTGTGTAAGATGACACTCTTTAAAAGAGGAATGCAATAGTTTTTTATTGAGTACCTATAAGACTAACAGCTTGAAAAAACTAACATTGTTTTCAATGGTGGACAAGCTTGTGAAGGTCAATATGACATCACCTTTTCTTTTTTGATTTTTGTAGCCTCCTCAATATTGGGCTAAATGGAGGAAAGAACACATAAAAGAAATAAATTATCATGTTCAAGGGCAGTAAAAAACATCTAATTAAATGTATTTTGAATCTGGTATCCAGGAAACACAGGCATCACATTCATGTATTAGGTACTTGTAGAAGGGAAAAGATCAATCAGTTTGACCAAACTGAGACACAATATACCTACTAAAATGTAGAGATATTCTGTTCCCACTCTATGTTAGATGTATGAGATTGTTAATTGGTCTCTTTGTTGTCTTTTGAATCCATATATGAAGCAAATAGACAAATCTAATTATTTTCACACCATTGCTCCATATTTCTGGCTATATTATTTAATTGTTGATACCGTATCCCTCCCATTCGGTTTATTTAAGATACAGCAAACTATTATCAATCTCACACAAAATGTGTAAGTGCTCATGTTTAACAAAATAGAATTTTTAAAGGTAAAAAATGTGAAGCAGTTCTAAATAATTTATGTGATAATTATAATTTTTTATCCTTTTTCCAGAACCCATGGGCTTCTGTTATCACTACAATTGCGCCCCCCCCCCCAGTTCTTGTTGCATCATTGTAGGTCTAGTTTGATGATTGGATGAGTTTTTATTTTGAATCTTAGTTGCCTTTACTTATAACTAAGTATTTATGTTCTAATTTTAGTATAGAACCAACCAACAACAAATGTTGTTGCAACAAAATAATGCAACAGTTGATGTACCTATTAAGTGAGTAATCTCTCATAAGCTAAGAAACTTGTTTCTGTAAATATTTTTAAGGGATTTACAGAAACAACATTTTTTGTATGTGACATCAGTCATTGTATAAGTGTCATATATACCTAAAATCTAAATAATTAACATGATTGGGATGGCGTATTTTGTAAAAAGGAATAATTGTTCCTTGAATATTTTTCAACCTTTTATTATATAATAGTAGGCTAGTATGAATAGTGTAGTGTGTATAGTAGTAGACTATATAGTCTGAACCAATACACAAAAGGTCATCAAGATGATGTACATACTGATTTGTGAACTTTTGATCATAGATATACATGTAACTACCACTATCAAAAATGCATAATGTGTAAAACAAATCCCATTTGGGACAGCAATAGACTCTTTTTAAATGATGATAATGAAATAATAGGTATCTCCTGTGATCTGGAATTAATTTTTGCCATAAGATCTCCTGGGTACCCTAGAGCTACCGCAGTGATCTTACATCTTATAAATTTGGATGTGTGAACCAATTTGTTCAGGGGTTTAAAGGTTCAATAAACCTCCCTTCTCCATCCCTGTTGGGAAACCAAAAAATATCTTTGATATAAGTTGATTCCCACACGGTTTCCATGGGGAATTTGTGCTCAATGGCAGTAAATTATGAATGGTTTTATACATAAATATGCATTCATCTTGGCCCCTGATCTTGAAGATCCTGATTGATCACTTGTAAAACCATTTTTGTTTTGAACCGTTGAATTTTGGTTGATAAGTTATGGAAGAAAAAATGCACTTACCGAACATCCACTGATGTGTTTCAAAATTGGGGCATTACCACAAATCCTCTATCAACGAGGTAGGGAATGGGCTAATCTGTAAGCATGACTAACCTCTAGTTTCAACCATGAGCCTGTGGTGAAACTTTTTGTGTTCTAGCATACACTGGATGTGTTGCGAGAATTGCTTGGTTTTAGTTTATTATGAGGACTGCAGTTACTTTCGTCCAGGCCTAGGTATTATTCTTTGCTGGTTGTACCAAGATGGACCATTCCCGTTTCCCTGACGGGTTACAGTTGAAGATTAGGCTGGCTTCATAATAAGCTTGCCGCTTCTGTGGCATGTCTTTAAGACTTTAAATGTTCTCTGTTGAAGTATTCCCATGCAGGTAGTCGTCTCTATCAACATCTTTGACAATATCTTTGTTTATGTGAAGTGCAAATCTATTAAAACTCTTCCAGTATCAATCAACTGGGAAAATTAGTTTCAGCCTATTTATGCCATCATTGCTGAGAAGCTTAGATAGGGTCTAGTGATTTCCAATCCCAACTGATTCTGTTCTGACTTAATCTTTTTGTATCAGTATATTCTTGTATTATCAGTGAATTACTGACTGAGGCAATAATCTCTATATTATTTTAAACAGTTATTACACACATTTTTATCTAGTTTTTGTTCATATTCCCTGAGTATTTCCAAAAATGGTATTCTAGATGTGGGTTAAGTCATTCATTAAGTCAGGCCATTAAATCATTTGGTTTTGTAGATATAAATACTGTAATACTTCAGGAAATATAGTAACTGGTTCAACGACTAGCTCAGATGCTAGTTCAGGAAATGTTATACTCAAGTCTGTAACAGTTGGGGTTGTGCCTGTTGGAGCCGATGATGATACAACAGATATCTAGTTTAATGTCCACTTCTTGAGGATCATCCTAAATACAAGGTCTAAAAACCTAAAACTATTGACCCTGTTATGGTACCAAAGTGTACCTAGGCAAAGCCTTTCGGATTTTATCAAAAGGTAATGACCATTGTGCATTCATCTCGTAAACACCACGAGTAAGCGGATCACGTCAATGCATCTCGTACATCACCCGTGTCCATGTACCAAAAGGTAAAGATCATCGTGTGTTCATCTCGTAAACACCACGAGTCAGCGGATCGCGCCAATGTATCTCGTACATCACTCGCGTCTATAGGTACAATATTCAAAATCCATTTCACTTGTACTGTAGATAACTTTCCTGACGAAGCTTTTCAGGTTACCCCAAAGGTGTGGGGCAAAAAACATTCTCGTATGTTTATCTCGTAAACATCCCGAGTCAGCTGAACGCGTCAATGCATCACGTGCACAACCCGCGTCAGTAGGTATATTCATATTTCGAAACTCATTTGATTTACAGTCTTACACTGTATAATGTACCATGGCAAAGCCTTTGGAGTTATGGAACAAGGAAACCAGCTCGTGTGTTCATCTCGTAAACACCCCGAGGAGTTTGATCGTGTCAATGCATACAATTATTTGGGTTAAGTACGTGAAACTCTTACTTCACTGAATAATCTAATAGATAAATCTATTACTTGACCTGGAATCAAAGAATTAAATAGCGATGGGACAGGTGACGTACTATGTTATCGTCGTTTCGTCCTTTTTTCAAACTTTTCATCATATGAAGATAGTATTTCATATCTTTTCGTTTTGGCATACTTCATTACAAATTATACAAGCACTATGCTCATAATTAATTACTTAAATTGGTAAAAAAAGCAAATAAAACACAACGTAAAACGTATTGGTTGCCGCGCAAACGTATGGAATGACATTTGACAACTGACACCTGTCAGATAAGTACTCGCAGGATACGGTGCGTTTTGTCTTTGCTTTTAGGCTCTGAAAAGCTGCGATTGGTTCCTAGCATGCGGAAGGAGCTGCATGGTTAAATTAAGTATATCTTCGAACGAAGCTTGCAGTATAATTGATAATATCGTTCTAAAAATGTTAAAATTACATAAAAATACTGATCTATTAGAATAGGAACCATTAGCATATTATCATAAATACTCCAGGCGAGAGGCATGAATCATCAGGAGGTTTAACCCGCCAAAGGTCGCATCTCTCAGAAATGGTGTTACTATTGTCGCCACTATGCGACCGTAGAGCTGCGTTAGGGGATCTTCTACTTGAATAAAACTCTTGGGAGGCTATAACGTTTTTCTTATACTTTTCTTCAGGATTCGATATCAGCTCATTGCGCTACAATGGTTATGTCCGAACTGAAAAAACTAGACATTTCTTTGTTCTACTCAATTTTTAAACCAATTCTAGAACTGCACAATCCTTATAAGTATATTTTACATGACATGCCAGTTCGTTAGCTATAAAAAACCTAACTGATGCGATCTCCTTTCGATATCACACTATTATATGAGGTGGACTCGCGTTGCAGCAAAACTTTTATGACTTTTAAGTCTCAGGGGCATCGAGCTGTAATTAAGAGTTACCATGGTTAATCTGGAAAATTATAAACAGATTCTGCACTCAGGTTGGGCGCAGCAAAGAGTTTTTTGCTTTAGTATTAGGAATAGCAAAAGGCCGGTCCTTTAAATATGAGTTTTCTTATTAGTCAACCTGCCCCCCTAGCCAAGTTACAACCGTTTCGTTTCGATTCTCTTTTCGTTGATCGCCTCGAGTCGGCCACGCCTCCTATTACTTTGTTCTGACCACGTGACTGAGCATCGAGATGACGTCAGAATAAAGGAATCGAAGACGTGGCCTACTCGAGGCGATCGACGAAAAGAGAATCGAAACAAAACGGTTGTAACTTGACTAGGGGGGCTGAGGGCAACTTGATTCTTTTTCACCTTTAAGATGAATCATTTTGATTACTTAAAATTACTTTTAGGCCTACGTCAGAGTACTCCTCAGTCCGCTATACGAAGAGTTGGTTAAAGATGAGAAGGAAGACGAAGAACCCTGGCGCAAGAACCTTCGGTCCCTAACCAAGACCTTCCTCTGCCAGGCTGGGTACAAGCCCTGCATCAGGGATGCACAGGACCAGTACAGCAAGTGGATGCAGGCTAAGAACCCTGATGAAGGGAATCCGTAAGTGTTTCATACTTTAATTTTTTTTTGTTTATACAACGTGGCGCTGTCGATACGACATTAAATTAAAACACTCGTAGTACTAGTCCATAGGAATATAAACTACTAAAAAAATTCTAAAAACGAAATCTGAAAAACGATTCTTTCAAACGAACTAAATAGCATAAAATCGTAAACAAGATAGAACACCATTTATAAATATCGGTATACTAATCTGTGACAACAGCGCCGTGTCATGTAGTAACGTAATTCTTTGGCGCCATTATTATGAATACTCAATAAAAACAATTACACCAAATCACAGATTTTTATTAATAAAATTATTAATCTTAATCACTATTCCATCACTACCGGCGAGCAATGGGTAGCTCGCCGTCCGGCCGTCCGGTAACCGTCCGGATCGGCCTAAGTCGTCGACGGCGCGTACGGTTCCACGCGCGCCTCAAGGAGAATCGGCAAACCGTAGGGGCCCAGCAGGGTCGAAGCCTACTGGGGCCAAGGGTCTTCTGAAAGGAAGACTCGGCCCTGGTATGAAAGGCAACGAAGGAACAGGAGTGGGTTTTTAATCAGTAAAAGTCTGACACACCCTCGCGCACCGCCCAAGAGCGGGGGATATCATTGGATGATTTTCCCACCTAAAAAAAGGAAAAGATAGAAACTTCTCTTATTTTTCTGAGTAAATTTTGATCACAATACTTACAGAAAAAGAAAGAAGACACCTCTATTGACCTCTATTGTGATCTTTCTCTATCACTCAATGGTTTGGTTGCTGGAAGAAAACTCAACTTTAAGCTCACCTATGTACATGAACTTTGTTAAGTATCTACTTATTTTATAAGTTTTTATGGTTTACAATAAAGAATTAAAGGCCTATGTGAAGTGTAGTGTGTGTGAGAGCAGTGGTGGCCGAGTGGTAACGGCCCCGACTTACGAATTGTAGGTCGCGGGTTCAAACTCAGCCAGGCGCATTACTTTGTGTAATT
Organism: Mythimna impura; assembly: GCA_905147345.3. Lineage (NCBI taxonomy): Eukaryota > Metazoa > Arthropoda > Insecta > Lepidoptera > Noctuidae > Mythimna > Mythimna impura. The sequence continues at coordinate 3,963,500 of LR990344.1, forward strand.
TATTTCATCACCACTGCTCTCAAAACGGTGAAGGAAAACATCGTGAAGAAACCGGCTTATCCTAGAACCAAAATATTCGAAGACATGTGACATTCACCAACCCGCACTGGGCCCGCGTGGTGGATTACGGCCCATTCCCTCTCCTAGAGAGAGGAGGCCTGAGTCCCAGCAATGGGATCATTAAAAGGCTGATTATGCTTATGCTTATACTATGAAGTGTACCAGTTGGTTGATACTTCCTCGTAAGTACATCTCTTGCTCCTTAGGGCGCTTGTACACGCTAAGACATTTTACCGTATCTGTAGCAGATAGGACCAATACATCATGTATTACGACTAAAATTAAGTCAGATCTAGCCACGAAAATTTGTCATGTCTGCTCCAGAGAAATTAATAGGGACGTGTAAACGATGAGATTGTTTTCGGCCAGCCGTGCGTAGGGTATGGTGCACTAGTCAAATTGTTTTGTAATGAATAGAACCATGTATACTACGAAGCAAAAAAAAATTCAGATCATTATTGGTCCTTTCATTACAAGAAATTTGTTATTAGTACGATCTGAAAACACAATGTTAGTAATTAATAACTAAAAGCGACTTGAAGCACCTCAATTACTCCGCTCCTCCCTTCTCGGCAACCAGGGCTGGGCAAAATACATGCTTTGCTTTAATTGAAATACAAATTACAAAATATAGTATCGCAAGTAATTAAAATACAAAATATCTTTAAGTAAGGTATTTGAAATATAAAATACAAAATACAGTATTTTAGCTATTTTTAATTGAAATACAAAATACAAATGACATATTACAAAATAAGTAATCTAGACCAGCATGGGCTGAAAAGTAGAGGAAAACAAGATTAATTAATCAGTAAAACCAGAGTTTCCTTTCATGAACACTAGATTTTTAAGTGTACTGTCAGACAATCAGCCTCTTGTTGGAGAGTGAATAAAACCTGCTAAAGAAAATAAACTTTCTTAAAGGTTAAATGTATTTTAATGTTAAATGTATTTTGAAACCTCAAGTATTTGAAATACTAATTACAAAATACTTCACCGTCAGGTATTTGAAATACGAATTACAAATTACATTTTAAGGAAGTATTTTAATTACAAGTAATTCAAATACTGCCCAACCCTGTCGGCAACAACACAGAGCTCGTCATGTCTAGCGCAGACAAGATATTTTTCATTGTCGGCGCCGCGCCGCGGAGCATTGTACACAGTTCGTGTCTAGAAAGGACACGAATTCTTGCATAGACCCGGAGAGTTTTCTTAGCGTGTACAAGCGCCCTTAGAGTATTTCCAGTGTACCTACGTACTAAATGCAGTTACATAAGTTAGTGATCAGAGGATACAGCTGGTTCTTATTTATCCAATTTTCTGAAATAATGAAGTTTTTGTTTCTAAATTCCGAGCAGTACAAGAATAAGAAACTCAAATAAAAAAAAGTTGTGGATTTCTAAAAATATGTGAAGAATTAATGTTGGGAAAAATTAATTGGGAAAGTTCTGAGAGAATCGTGTTAAAATTGGCGCCTGGGGACGAGGCATCTAATTGATTTGCTTAAGTAAATTGTAAGACAAGTAGATTTATTTAGATAATAATTGTGGAAAATTTTCTGGAATAATTTTTGTGTGTATTACGACATAATATGATCTGTAGGTTGGAAGGCTAGGTAGATGGTGAGATATTATTCCAAAAAGCCGTGGTCCTGGAACCTAAAGGGCAATTAAAGGAACACAGGTGGGTTTTAGTCAGAAAAGTCTGCTGCGGTTTTCACAAATAAGCAAAGGGATACACGAGTAAAGTTTACATGCATAATATATTCGTAATATAGAAAGAAAAAGCCAGGAATTTAGAAACTCTAATACCCGTGCGAAGCTGGAGCGGATCGCTAGAATATAATATAATATAATATAATATAATATAATATAATATAATATAATATAATATAATATAATATAATATAATATAATATAATATAATATAATATAATATAATATAATATAATATAATATAATATAATATAATATAATATAATATAATATAATATAATATAATATAATATAATATAATATATTATAATATTATAAAGCTGAAAAGTCTGTTTGTTTGAACGCGCTAATATCAGAAACTGCTAGTTCGTATTGAAAAAGTGTTTTATTGTTGGATAGCACATATATCGAGGAAGGCTATAGACTATGTAGGTAATATTACGCTACGACCCATGGGCGCAGAACAGTAACCAAAGACACGCGTGTAGCCGCAGTGTACTGCTGCCGCAGTCTAACTATTCAAAAGAAGAGTCAAAACATTTTTTTTTTCATTCTGCATCATGGCAATCTGTTTTTGATTATGAATGAATTAACAATAAGCCTTGTTTCTGGCTGATATAATTCATTTGTAGTGATTTTAGTCAAAGTGAGCCGTGCCAATTTGTGGGAGGCTTTCACTTCATGTGGCAGAATCTATCCAGGAGCATAGGAACACTGTGTTTTTTTCATTTACTGTATTTTTTTAGTGCAATTACAAATATTTAAGTCAATTAATTTTGTCCACGTGCCCCGCAGAACATATGAAGTGGGTCCCTTCCAACCCACATCCGCTAAAAGGGAGATGGAAACTGAAATAGATTTCTTTTTGAATTCCACGACGCGTATGATTTTGTTTATTACGTTTTATATGCCAGCTTTTCATATTCATTGAACTCTTTAATAAAGCGAGACAAATAATAAAATTGTTTGCAGTGACCTAAATAAATAACTCTGAAATCAACGCTGGCTCATTGGTTTAGCGGTTGTAAATACTACTGCTAAAACGAAGCTTGATTCTCAGGCCCGAATGAGTTTCATTTGCTTACAGCTATTACCAGCGGCTTCGCCTGCGTGACGATAGAAAATTATCCCAAGGGATCATACTCCCGGGGTAAAATGTATTCTATCCCAGGACATGATCTACCGTTGTGTCAAATTTTATCCAAATCAGTTCAGACGTTCGAGGGTGAAGAAGTGACAAACATACATTTTAATAACCCCCTCCTTTTTGTAGTCGGTTAAAAAAGATACCTACATCTTATTGTGTGCTGAGGCACAAAATAGACGGGGCCCTGGGACGAAGGCAATGAAGGAACAGGAGTGGGTTTTTAGTCAGTAAAAGTCTGACACTATCTCTCGCTCCGCCCAAGAGCGGAATTTGTCATTAGATGATTTTCCCACCTAAAAAAAAGGTACAGAAGTCAGTCTCATGTATGTACTTCATACCTTTTTTTACTCTTTTATTTCTTCTTTGATTGTGCTAGGGTCAGGGCGTGGCGCCGAACTGTCCGAGTGGGACCGGGCGCAGTGATAAATGCCTACCTAATCTGAATTGTAAAAATTATCTTCTCATTCTCGCGGGGCCTGTTTTGTGTTACGTTAAAACAAACCATCAAAATACAAGCAAATGTCTACTTACCTCTCTGACACAACTGATAGCCTAAAAAACGTCAATTCACTATTTAATGTTAAATTTAGACAACCGTCCATTGAACAGTTAAAATAAGGTTTTTATGGTTGGTCCATTTTTCCAAAAAAAGTTCACAGACGCGTGTCTCAAACGGATAGCACTCGAGCTCGCATTGAGCTGAATTGAGCCGAGATATCGTGTCCGTGAGCGGTGTCTATGTGTGCGTTGCTCGATCGCGATTTGTATGTAGATTGACTTCTGTACCTATCTATTTTGTGGCTGAGGCTTTACCAAGATGTGTTAAAATGTGAAGCATGAAAGAGAAAGAGGGATAGAGCAATACACCCTATATATCTCCATATCTTTGGCAGTTCAGTTTAGGTCGTAAAATGTATCACGTTAAGAGCTAATGGTAGGGTCTCTGATACATGCAATAATGTCGCTCTCTTTCGTACAAACATTGGAAATAAACAATGGTAACTTGATGATAGCTAGCTGCCTTACACTTCCTATCAGCCCCCCTAGCCGTTTCGATTCTCTTTTCGTTGATCACCTCGAGTCGGCCAAGCCTCCTATTCCTTTGTTCTGACCACGTGACTGAGCGTTGAGATGACGTCAGAATAAAGGAATCGGAGGCGTGGCTACTACTCGAAACTCGAGGCGATCGATGAAAAGAGAATCGAAACGAAACGGTTGTAACTTGGCTAGGGGGGGCAGGAGCTACGTACGCTTTGCCCATATTTCCACGACACATACACAAACTTTGTGCCTGCATAGTAAGAGGTTTACCTATGGAATTGCCGTTTTTTAAACCGGGTTGCTTCGAAGTGTTATATCTTTGGATTGACTTGGAATTATAAGTTCAAATAAACTTTAGATTAAAGTTCTTTTTTTTTTAAATTAGGTATTTATTTGTTTCTTTGTGTTTTGTATTTTTGTAATATCGCAGTACTTATTTTAACCATTTTTGTATGAAATCTAAGAAAACTCGCATTATTTTGTAATATGAGTTCTACCGTGGAAACAATGTGTCTCAAGCGGTATGCAATATTGATGATGTATACGGACTTAAAACTGCTTATGAATAGGATGTCTATTTTTGTTTTAATCACTTTCACGTGGGAAATTTTGATGAAAAATTTTGGCGAGGTTTTTATCTCGCTCTAGGGTAGTGCTAGAGGGCGTGCCAGACTTTTACTGACTAAAAACCGCACCTGTGTCCTTCAGTTACCCTTTGCATTCTGGGACCAAAGGTTTCCTTGTCAGAAATTTTCCGTGGCCCTAGCAGGCATCGGCCCTCATCATCATCATCATCATCATTTCAGCCGATAGACGTCCACTGTTGGACATAGGCCTCCCCCAAATGTGGATACAATGAAAGGTCCTGTGTGTCTCGCATCCATCGGATTCCCGCAACCTTCAACAGGTCATCAGGTCGCCTTCCAATACTGCGTCTTCCGGTACGCTGTCGCTACTCCAGAACCTTTCGGCCCCAACGACCGTCTGTTCTGCGAGCAATGTGCCCTGCCCATCTGGCATCGGCCTTATTGAACCTTTACAATTAGCTGACCAATCCAATCAGTACACTCTTGGATTGTCTAATCTTATAGTACCTAATTAATCACTTAAACTCATTTATTTCCAGCTTATCAAACCAGTACATCTGCCCCGTCTTCAAATGGGGAACAATGAAGGAATGGGAGTTTGGACTGCAGAGGGTTATAAACTTCCCTCCATCACGAAAGCAGAGTGAGAGGACGTACCTCCTGAAGACCTTGGCTGGATGTCCAGAATCTGAGGAGAAGATTAACAGGCTCCTGAATATCACGCTGCTGCAGGGACATGCGAATTTCACGGAGACGGACGCTTTCTTAATATTCAGTATGCTGACGGGTTCTGCGACCGGGTATACTGCGCTTTTCAACTTCCTCTGCAATAATTGGGCTGTGTTGAGGGAAAAGTAAGTCCACTTCCTTTTTATTTATTAAAACTTTATGCACTAGTAAGGAACACTGTACAAAGGCGGACTTAATGCCTTAGGCATTCTACCAGTCGACCTTAGGGTGGTGCAGAAATATGACATGGTAGGTGCAACAAAATGATAAACTAGATTAGAAACAAAATAATAAATATATACTTAGATTCATACATACAAATTAACAATGTCATTATGAAAAACGAATCCAACAAATCAACGCTGTGATGATTACACCAACTTCCTGCGAATGTATTCACGTGCCTTCACCTTAAAAGTGAATCGAGTGGAAGCCATCCTGATGTTCAGAGGGAGCGCATTCCAAAGGGAGATCGCCTGGACAAAGAAGGAGGACTGGATAAACCCAGAGCGATGTGTGGGACATCGTAGTAGGCCATTCTTGGTAGATCGGAGATTTTTATTATGACCAGAGCAAAGAAATTGAATTTGAGAAGTCAAATAGGAAGGAGAAGGTTTATCCAGAAAAGAAAACAGCGATGTCAAGGCTCTTAGCGCTCTACGCTGACGGATGGGTAACCATTTTAAAAGTGATCGTTGCTCAGATAGATAGATCAGACAGATAGATCCTTTTCATATTAATTATTCTTAATATCAGTAAAGCAGGAGATCTTCAGACAAGTTCAATCAAATTTAAACAGTAAAATAACTCTTCTTGCAGTCGGGTAAAAAAAATCGTTGAAGTGTGAGTCGGACTCTTGCACCAAGGGCTCCTTATAAACTTACTTATGTTAGCCCCTCGCGCGTATAGGGGTATTATTATTACGTAATTGCGTGTTTTTACGTCATCATCATCATCATCATTTCAGCCGAAACACGTCCACTGCTGGACATAGGCCTCCCCCAAGTGTCGCCACAATGAACGGTCCTGTGCGTCTCGCATCCATCGGACTCCCGCAACCGTTACCAAATCATCGGTCCACCTTGTAGGAGGCCTTCCAACGCTACGTCTTCCGGTACGTGGTCGCCATTCCAGAACCTTTCGGCCCCAACGGCCATCTGTTCTGCGAGCAATGTGCCCTGCCCATTGCCACTATAGTTTGGCGATTCTTCGTGCTATGTCGGTAACCTTGGTTCTCCTGCGGATATCCTCATTCCTGATTCGAATGTGATACGGAACCCTAAAAATTATAATAAAATTCACTGTAGAAGCTCTAGTTAAAAATCATTGCAATTTTAATAAAGGCCATCAGTATTAAAAACAACAGGTAGTTAGATGCCAGAAAGTCTGGCCATCAGTCTATACAAGGAATATCATGTTGCACAGTAACTGGGTCTTGCAGGTCTGATAATCAGTCGGTATGTAAAAAGCAGCTATTTATCCGCATTCGGTTAGACTGGAAGCCAACCCCAAGCTAGTTATTTTCTTTTTTTTTCGGTGGAAAAATCATATGACATCCCCCGCCCTTGGGCAGGGCGGGAGATAGTGTCAGACTTTTACTGACTAAAAACCCACTCCTGTTCCTTCGTTGCCTTTCGTACCAGGGCCGATTCTTCCTTTCAGAATCAGACCCTTGGCCCCAGTAGGCTTCGACCCTGCTAGGCCCCTACAGTTGCTGGCATCTCCTTGAGGCCCGCGTGGAACAGCACGCGCCGTCGACGACTTGGGCTCGGTCCGGACGGTTACCGGACGGTCGGACGGCGAGCCACCCATTGCTCGCCGTCCGCAAGCCTGCGCCTACGATGGCCGGAAATCGGGATCGGAATCCCGGCGGCGATTGGGGCGTGAGGACCGTTGCCTCACGCGATCGGCCGCCTCCTTTGCTAGCATTACTGCTTCGCAGAAGGAGGCGACCAAGCTAGTTGGGAATAGTCTATAATCAGCCTTTTAATGTTCCCACTGCTGGGACTCAGGCCTTCTCTCTAGGAGAGGAAATGGGCCGTTATCCACCACGCGGGCCCCGTGCGGGTTGGCGAATGTCACACGTTTTCGAATTTTTGGTTCTAGGACACACCGATTTCCTCACGATGTTTTCCTTCACCGTTTTGAGAGCAGTGGTGATGAAGTAAATTACACAAAGTAATGCGACAGGCTGGGTTTGAACCCGCGACCTAAAACTTGTAAGTCAGGACTATTACCACACGGCCACAACTGCTCTCAAAAAAAAAAACTGCTGGGAAAAGTTTAGGAAGATATTAAGTATCATCACTTCCATAGACTTTCCCTCTGACCGTATCCTGACCGCTCTAAACACCACAGTGTTGTACGTTTAAAAAAGTTGGAACCAAAGGTACTAGTGATACTTTAGTGAGTATGCAATTTCAACAAACTAACAACAATGTCGAGGGTATTTCAAGGTTGTGAGGCTGTCTACAACGATTGTCTTTTACTTGTCTCATTGAGCTGTCCAATGTTGACGGCAGTGACGCAGACCTGCTTTATAAGTAATCATCGACTAGACAGACTTTTGTGTAATAAACTGACAAGACATCAGCTCAATAATATTTTGAAATGGGTCATTGAAAACAGGACCATTCAGTTTTTCTTTATTTAAGCGCTAGCTGGCAAATCCAGCGACTTGGTTCGTGAGAATATTTTCATAAAAAAATTAAAGCGAGAACTACACTAGACCGACGCACACGTGGACCACGCCTGCGGGGCTATTGCGTAACTCTGTTGACAGTTCAAGTGATGATCACTTGTTAACAATGTGCATCATTGAACTGTCAAACAGCTAGTTTCGTATTGCCTATCTTCAGTGACCAACTGCAGTGACGTCATTAGCCACTGGTACCTTTGATAGCCACCGTAACACGTTTTGACAGATGTTATTGTATCGATACTTTTAAAATTGCGATTGTGTAAGCTTTTGAAGCTGTATAATAGGCGATAAAATTTTAGAGTGGTTACAATAGGCACCGTAAATTTTTATAATTCACCACATTTCCACCGTAGTTTGTTAGTCACTTGTGTGATACGTAATACCAATTTTATGAAATTGTCAGTTGACAACTAAGTTTAGTGTGCAACGAATGCTAGTTGTCAACTGTTATTGAAAAAGTTAGCCAATAGCCCCCCTGATTTGAACGTAGCGGCGCGTTGCGTGGCATCGCGTGGCGTGGATCTAATGTAGCTCTGCAAGTCTAGTTGCCATATAAAATGTATGGAGACCGAAGCTCCCAGATCGGCGTACGTGGTCCACGTGTGCGCTTGTAGTTCTACTTTTACACCCTTTAAACCATATTTTGAGACTAGTTTTGTTTTGGTTAAAAACTAATAATGGCAGTCATTCATAGTAAGTTTCAAGTTTGTAAATCCAAGAAATAAGAATCCTCCATACAATCTTTAAAATCCCTTAAATTGTTTTGAAGAAAGAAAGAAAAACATTTTATTTGGCGGAACAAGGCGCAAATTTAGAACTAACAAATTATAAGTATATTACGTGAAAAAAATATGCGCCACATCCGCGCAAAACGGCCGAACGCTCAGCATAACGCCGTGACCACACGCAAAATGCGATGAGTCTACGGCGCTGGTTTTCAGCGTGAGCCGGTAACGGTATCGACATCGACGTCGGCACGGTATTGTGTGTTAATAGATTTGAATAAGATCATCATCATTCATCATCATTTCAGCCGAAAGACGTCCACTGCTGGACATAGGCCTCCCCCAAGCGTCGCCACAGCGAACGGTCCTGTGCGTCTCGCATCCATCGGACTCCCGCAACCGTTACCAAGTCATCGGTCCACCTTGTAGGAGGCCTTCCAACGCTACGTCTTCCGGTACGTGGTCGCCATTCCAGAACCTTTCGGCCCCAACGGCCATCTGTTTTGCGAGCAATGTGCCCTGCCCATTGCCACTTTAGTTTGGCGATTCTTCGTGCTATGTCGGCAACCTTGGTTCTCCTGCGGATATCCTCATTCCTGATTCGATCACGCAAGGAAACTCCGAGCATAGCCCTCTCCATTGCCCTTTGGGTGACTTTAAGCCTTCTAATGAGGCCCATTGTAAGCGACCACGTTTCGGAGCCATATGTCATCACTGGCAACACGCACTGCTCATAGACTTTCGTCTTGAGACACTGTGGTATATTGGACGAGAAGACACTACGAACTAAACAACACTACTGAATAAGATAGATAAGTATAAATAAATTATAGGGAAAGCAAGAAAAAGAAAAACAATGAATAAATAAAGAGGAAATACGATATCATATTATGTATAAAGTGGCAACATTACGTTACGTCTGTGCCAAAGGACGCGGTTCTGTTTACAGTGTACCTATAGTCGCGTCTATGGACGCGATGACGTAAAGAAAGCGTGAAAAGGATATGATGCTTGATGCATGCTATGATGCTACGCCATTGCAAAGAGTGTAGTAAATATATAGGGGAACGCCATTGTGACGAGTGTTTCTACGGTTTTATTAGGGGTGGTTCTGAAAATAATAGTGACAACCTTTATTATTTACTTTGGTTACTAATTTTGCTAACTATCAAGTATGAGATTTTTCATACAAATGAAATTCTCCTTTTCACCCTCATAAGTAGGGTTCTTAGTATTTTTTCAATATACCCTGTATGGATACCCCTTATTAGTTTACGTCTCGCCTACGTCATAAAAGGATACCTTGTGCAATGTTTCATGTTCCCAGTCCCAGTAGTTTCGGCTGTGTGTTAAGTCAGTCAGTATCTCCATAACTTAAAGAAGAACTAAAATATGCCATATTAATTAAAAATTGACGTTTTGCTTTGTCTCCAAGTTAGAGAGTTATGATGATGGTTTTAATGAATATTGTTGTGTAAATACAAAAATATTGTTATCGCAAACATATTTTTTGTTACCATACTATCCGATATTGAGCTGCAAAAACTTTAAATCCAATAGCACTCTTTACCCGACCCGGGAATCAACGAATCGACCTTGCGCTCAACACTCACTGTCACACTAATAATAGCTGTCCAACCAGGGTAAAACCTGGGTTAAGTTCATAAACCAGTAAAACGTGTGCAAACATATCCGTTCGATTTTAATTTAGGTGGCTTCAAGGCTAGAGTGAATAGACTCTTAATAAACTTGTACGATACACCATCAATGTACCACGAGTAGTGTAAAGCGAAGCCCGGGATGAAGGCAAAGAAGGAACAGGAGTGGGTTTTTAGTAGTAAAAGTCTGACACTATCTCCCGCTCCGCCCAAGAGCGAGATTTGTCATTAGATGATTTTCCCACCTAAAAAAAAACATCAATGATTGCATCACTGCTTACCATAAGAGAGGTTTGCAGTCAAGTCACTAGTTTATATCAATAAAAAAAGAAATGCATATTTCGACACGGAAATACACCAATAACTTGAAATGCGCACTGTGAGGGAAGAAATCCTCCAAACTGCAATGACATACCTGGGGAGGAAGGGTAATTAACCTAACCAATTGACTGCTAACCTGACAACCAGAAGCTACAGTAAAAGGCTAAAGCGAAAAGACTATTTAAATACATACAGCCAATTGGAATTGGCCTGTTTGTCTAGTGGTTAGTGGCCCTGACTGCTATGCCGGAGGTCGTGGGTTCGATTCCCACCCAGGATAAATATTTGTGTGATGAGCATGATCATTTTGTTCTGTGTCTGGGTGTAATTTAACTATTTATGTATGTATTTAGAAATATATAAGTATGTTTATCAGTTGTCTAGTACCCATAACACAAGCTCTGCTTAGCTTGGGACTAGACGGCGCGGCTTTGTGTAAAAAAAAAAATGTTAGGAGAAATCTTTACTAGGGGCACACTCGAACTGCCATAACATACAGCGCATCTGCTTATATTATAGCTAATACTGATTGCAGATACTACAAGAAAGAAAAAATAATCGACCTTTCTCATCGGCATCGCTTTCGCCTATCTCGTATAGCCTCAGCCTCCCCATAATCGCGTTTGCATCACTCAAAGGGTTTAGCAGCGGAGTGCACAGGTAGAGAGAGAGCTTGCCAGCTTAATGGCTATGCACCACAGCCGCCAATTTTCCTCATTTGTGTCGAGCCCTGTCTGAATAATTTGGCTCGGATGCGCGAGCCAAAACAAAGTGAACTTGTGTTGAAGTTCGCGAGCTTGTGTAGTTAGCAGCGGCTATTGAAGTTTAGCTTTAAACTGTATACGAGTACCATAGCTTCTGCCTTGATTACGTCTGACTTTTGGCAGGGTCTCTTAAAAGATAATCTGATTAAATAATTCTTGGGGATTCTAAATAATGATTCTATATAACATGTAACATAATAAACGCACAACCTCAAAGTAGTACGTTCAGAACCTGCTACTGAATCGATTTCAGCGACTTTTAAAATAATAATAATATTCCACAACTATCACACAACGCCATCTAGTCCCAAGCTAAGCAGAGCTTGTGTTATGAGTACTAGACCACTGATAAACATACTTATATATTTCTAAATACATACATATTTTAGATAAATTACACCCAGATACAGAACAAATTATCGTGTTCATCACACAAACATTTGTCCAGGGTGAGAATCGAACCCACGACCTCCGGCATAGCAGTCAGGATCACTAACTACTAGACCAACAGGCCAGTCAAATAGATGATTTGATAAATTCTTGATAGATATTGATTACGTCACTAGTGTTTGTATGTGCATGCGTACATATATACTAATACCCTACCAGTGTAGTGTGTCGATTTCCATAATATTTGCCTCATGATCATCATTTCAGCCGAAAGACGTCCACTGTTGGACAAAGGCCTCCTTCAAGTGTCGCCATAATGACCGGTCCTTGAAGCTGTGAAAAAATCAAACTTCTAAGTTACCTAAAAAAAAGTTACGGCCGTTTATGTCGCAAAAAACGTATATTTCAACTCTCAAGTAAATCAAAATTCATAGGGTATTTCCCGTTGACCCAGAATCCTGAAATTTGGCATAAAGCAAGGTCTTATAGCATATAAATCTGAAAACAGTAAATTTGTTGTCAAGTCACAAAAAAAAAAAATGTTTTTTTGCGATTCGGAAAAATCTTCGAGATTCACTTTTGATTTGAAGACCCTCAGGTTGTAGCTATCAGGAAACACAGACTCTGGTTGGCAATTCCACTCTTTAGTTTAAATTAGACGACCTATACATACATGTATGTACAGTCAGGGGTCAAAAGTGCAGTTCCACCTTACCAAAGCTTAAATGTCTATAATTTCTTTGTAGAAAAGGGTCAATGGTTCATGACTGACTGATTTAATTGGTAACATAGGATCTAAAGTATTGAATAAACTAGTTTTGGACTATTAATATAATATAATAATATAATATAATATAATATTCCACAACCACCACACAACGCCGTCTAGTCTCAAGCTAAGCAGAGCTTGTGTTATGAGTACTAGACAACTGATAAACATACTTACATATTTCTAAATACATACATATTATAGATAAGTTACACCCAGACACAGAACAAATTACACAGAAAAAATTGTTCCGTATGGTGTTCGGACGTTAAGAATAACACCATCCCATCTCTTCCCGAGGGTGTCGTAAGAGGCGACTAAGGGACATACCAGAGAATGGGCAGCAGCATCCTCTGTGCATTACAACAACCAAACTGCGATCGCCAACCCGTCTGCCAAGCGTGGCGATTATGGCAACCCCCCCCCAACATGAAAAACAGAAGGAAAAAATGGCCTAGTGCCCGGCAGCCCGTCTACCCTTGACTCCGGTAGCGGTCAAGGCCACGACGAGGCAAGGGGTGCGAAGAATCTCCGGATGAGATTTGGCTACCCATCTATTAAACGACTCGACCTGGCAACTTTCAACACGCGTACACTGAGGACTGACGAGAAGATCACCGAACTGGAGGAGGAATTGAGCAGGTTGCGATGGAGTATTGTGGGATTGTCTGAAGTCCGAAGACAGGGGGAGGATACGATAATTCTCAAATCCGGTAACCTGCTCTATTTCCGGGAGGGTGACCAGCAGTCCCAGGGTGGTGTCGGGTTTTTCGTCCACAAGTCCCTTGTGAACAATGTCGTGAGGATCGAGAGTGTGTCGACCAGGGTGGCGTACCTTATACTCAGAATATCATCAAGATATTCGCTGAAGGTCATACAGGTCTACGCCCCGACCTCGACACATCCCGACGACGAAGTAGAATCCATGTATGAGGATATATCAAGAGCCATGCATGGTTCTAAGACTCACTTCACCGTGGTCATGGGGGACTTTAACGCGAAACTGGGCAAACGAGACGGTGACGAGCTGCGAGTGGGGCAATTTGGATTTGGACGTCGGAATCACCGGGGACACCTACTGGCTAGCTTTATGGAGAAGGAGGGCCTCTATATGATGAATTCCTTCTTCAAAAAGCGTGAGCATAGAAGGTGGACCTGGCAAAGTCCTGACGGTGCAACTAGAAATGAGATTGACTTCATCCTGTCGACGAAAAAGCAAATATTCAATGATGTCTCTGTGATCAACGCGGTGAAAACTGGAAGTGATCACCGCGTCGTAAGAGGCACATTGAATATTAACATTAAGCTTGAAAGGTCTCGACTGATGAAGTGTACGCTCCGTCCAGCACAGATCCGGATCCAAAACCCCGAGAGCTTTCAGCTCGAACTCCACAATCGTTTCGAGTGCCTAGGAAGCTCCGTGGATGAATATAACGATGGGTTCGTGGAAACTGTCCATACGGTCGGGTCTAAGTTTTTCAAGACTCACCGTACAAATAAAAACAAGAAGCTCTCCGATCCGACCCTCGAGCTAATGAAGAAGAGGCGTGAGATGCTTCTGCAGTCTTCAGACGATGCGTGCATATACCGGCAGCTCAATAGACAAATCTCGAAGTCCCTGAAACGTGACCTTCGCCGCTTTAATACCGCAAGGATTAAGGATGCGATTGAGCGGAATAAGGGCTCTAAAGTATTTGCACGAGATCTGTCTATTGGGCAAAGCCAGCTCACGAAACTGAAGACCGACGATGGCAGAGTCATATCCGCCAAATCGGAGCTTCTGGGAGAGATCGAGGCTTTTTATGGACAGTTATACACGTCTACCGCTAAACCCGCTGTAAATCTAGTAAACGACCCAAGAGCTAGATTGACTCGACACTATACCGAAGATATCCCGGACGTCAGCCTGTACGAGATTAGGATGGCTCTGAAGCAGCTGAAAAACAACAAGGCGTCGGGTGAGGACGGAATTACGGCCGAACTCCTGAAGGCGGGTGGAAAACCGGTCCTTAAGGCCCTTCAGAAGCTATTTGATTCCGTCATACTCGAGGGGAAAACGCCACAGGCGTGGAGCAGAGGCGTGGTGGTACTCTTCTTTAAGAAGGGCGATAATGCCCTGCTTAAGAATTATAGGCCCATCTCGCTTCTGAGCCATGTCTACAAGCTGTTTTCCAGAGTCATCACGAATCGTCTCGCGCGCAGGTTCGACGACTTCCAGCCTCCCGAACAAGCCGGATTTCGAAAAGGCTTCAGCACCGTGGACCACATACATACGCTGCGGCAGGTTATACAGAAGACTGAGGAGTATAACCAGCCTCTCTGCTTAGCGTTTGTAGACTACGAGAAAGCCTTTGATTCGATTGAAACTTGGGCTGTACTGCAGTCTCTCCAACGGTGCCAAATTGACTATCGGTATATCGAAGTGCTGAAGTGTTTGTACAAAAACGCCACTATGTCAGTCCGACTACAAGACCAGACCTCGAAACCTATCCTCTTGCAGCGGGGTGTGAGGCAGGGAGACGTTATTTCTCCGAAACTGTTCACGGCAGCAATGGAGGATGTCTTCAAGGTTTTGGAATGGAGAGGGCTAGGCATTAATGTCAATGGCGAGTACATCACTCACCTTCGGTTTGCCGACGACATAGTAGTCATGGCTGAGACTACGGAGGAGCTCAGTACAATGCTTGGTGACCTCAGTAGAGCTTCCGAAAGAGTGGGACTTAAAATGAACATGGACAAAACCAAAGTCATGGTAAACAGCCATGTAGCACCCACTCCTATCAAGGTCGGGGACTCTACACTCGAAGTTGTAGACGACTACGTTTACCTGGGACAGACGGTCCAGTTGGGAAGGTCTAACTTCGAGAAAGAGATCAATCGTCGAATCCGACTCGGCTGGGCAGCGTTCGGGAAGCTGCGCGGTGTCTTCTCGTCCAATATACCACAGTGTCTCAAGACGAAAGTCTATGACCAGTGCGTGTTGCCAGTGATGACATATGGCTCCGAAACGTGGTCGCTTACAATGGGCCTCATTAGAAGGCTTAAAGTCACCCAAAGGGCAATGGAGAGGGCTATGCTCGGAGTTTCCTTGCGTGATCGAATCAGGAATGAGGATATCCGCAGGAGAACCAAGGTTGCCGACATAGCACGAAGAATCGCCAAACTAAAGTGGCAATGGGCAGGGCACATTGCTCGCAGAACAGATGGCCGTTGGGGCCGAAAGTTTCTGGAATGGCGACCACGTACCGGAAGACGTAGCGTTGGAAGGCCTCCTACAAGGTGAACCGATGACTTGGTAACGGTTGCGGGGGTCCGATGGATGCGAGACGCACAGGACCGTTCGCTGTGGCGACGCTTGGGGGAGGCCTATGTCCAGCAGTGGACGTCTTTCGGCTGAAATGATGATGATGATGATGACAGAACAAATGATCGTGCTCATCACACAAACATTTGTCCTGGCTGGGAATCGAATCCACGACCTCCGGCGTAGCAGTCAGGGCCACTAACCACTAGACCAACAGGCCAGGCAAATATTATATTGAACTTCTAGAACAAATAAATTTTAGACACTTTGGCATTGGTAGAGTGCAACTGCACTTTTGATCCCTGAATGTACTTTACCACTTCGATAACTGACTAAATATCTTTGCCTATTTAAAATTATGTAAATGACACCTTTACAGTTATTACGCCTGTGCGATGCTATTACCTGCTTGATCTGTTTTCAATTTTTAAGAAGAAATAAAAGACAATATACATCAGTTATTAACCTTTTGAGTGCGTAATTAGAGACACAATAGTAAAATAATGGCGCCCGAACGCCGGCGTTCGTGCGGGGATCAACAGCTTAAACCAAAAACAACATAAACATACAATATTTTGAGATATGCGGAAAAGAGTGTAAAGTCCCACAAATGTCCGTTAAAAAGGGAGGATTCTCCGACCAGACGGATGATATGTCTGGTTTGGACAACTGCCCGATAGATGATTTCGGGCTGTTGTATATGCTCAAATCGCGAGGAGAACTTTAATTGCTCGATGCTGGATTTCGTAGTTAAGTTTCTCATGTGACGTCGTAAATGTCGCTACAAATATAATATAAGAAATTACTTATAAATATTTTCAATGCACTTTAGTTGTGGCAGGCGGTCGCCTCCTTTTGCGAAGCAGTAATGCTAGCAAAGGAGGCGGTCGATCGCGTGAGGCCCAACCGCCGCCGGGATTCCGATCCCGATTTCCGGCTACCGCAGGCGCGGGCTTGCGGACGGTGAGCAATGGGTAGCTCACCGTCCGACCGTCCGCTAACCGTCCGGACCGAGCCCAAGTCGTCGACGGCGGGTATTGTTCCACGCGCGCCTCAGGGAGATGTCAACAAATCGTAGGGGCCCAGCAGGGTCGAAGCCTACTGGGGCCACGGGTAGTTTGAAAGTGAAACCTGGGGCCCTGGGACGAAGGCAAAGAAGGAACAGGAGTTGGTTATTAGTCAGTAAAAGTCTGACTCTATCACCCGCTCCGCCCAAGAGCGGGATTTGTTATTAGATGATATTCCCCACCTAGAAAAAATGCACTTTAGTGCTACATCAGTGAACCTCAGCAGGCTGTAGGGAACTTTAGAGAAGAGCGATACTATTTCGATAATAAACTAATAACATTTTCCTAAACCCCACAGGTACATAGGCAGAACAAACCTCTGGGACAACCTGATCACCTCAGCCACTTCTCAGTTCAAAACAGAAGAAGGTCTCGAACTAGTGACACAACTGTACGTCAGCCACCAAGGCCAGTTCGGTTCCGCTGAACACATCATAGAGAAGTCCATGAGGAACATCAGGGTTGAAGCTGAATGGTCTGCACAGAATCTGCCAGTGATTGAAGCCTGGCTGGACACATACCTAGCCAGTAGTAAAGTCAAGGATGATAAGTTTATAAAAATGTGATTTTATTTTGGTATATGTAAGTTTGTAATGTATTATTTGAATAGTCAAGGAACTGGAACTTAGGACAGCAGTCAGACTGGAACTGTAGTTCCAGTTACTTGAGTATTCTATTTATTTAATTATTATATAGGTTTATGAATGAGTTGTGTTTTATTTGCTTTTGTTTTAGTGAGTGTGTCCAAGTGGTCAAAAAAGTGATGACATATGGTACTGAAACGTGACCGAAAGGTTCTAAACTGGTGACCGTGTACTCTAAGGCTCGTGCCTCACTGGGACGCCATGGCTTTGCTGCCATTTCGCGCAGCCAAGAAATAGAATGCAGGTCTATGGTATAGTCTAGTGTTGCAAACGTGTCGCAACGAGTTTCTTTATCATTATATTTTTTTGGTTCATTCTGCGCATTACCGCGACTCGTGACGTGATTACGACGTAAACCGTCTGTTGTTTTAAAAAAATAAAATTGTGCTTTTTTTTCATAGTATTAACAGTTCCGCTTCCGTTTCCGCTTCCGCATCCTCAAATATTTACTTTTGACATCTGTTTCTGTTTCCACTTCCGTTGCATCACTAGTACAGTCAAGCACATATTTTTTTGATGTCCTAACTTGGCTACGCGCTCCCCAACGCACGTTCCTAGTGAGTTACGGCCTTGAAACTGTTTCGAAAAAGGGTTTTAAAGAGGATTTCTTTTCTAGTTTAAAAACGTTTCTCCACACTAGGAATTACTCCTGCATCGTGGGTACGCTCACGAGCGTGTAAACTCACATACACAAGACACCCAGACCCAGACTTTTATTATATGTTGAACTAGTACAACCGAAATGTTTCATTTAAACTTCAATAAGAAGCGCTCCCAGCTGAAATGGGATTAAGCGGATCGTATAAATGTAGAATGCATAAGGACGAAACCGAAACAACTATGATCGCTCTGCCCCCCTAGCCAAGTTACAACCGTTTCGTGTCGAATTCCGTTCTCCAATCGGTAACGCCTCGGTGTCAGCAATTGTAGAAAACGATAACTTGGTAGTCATGTTGACGCGCCTGAGTCGGCCGCTCGTTCTACAATGTCGTTCACATGTCATTCTACAATAAAAAAGGATGTAGCGTTGAACATTGTAGAATCGATAACAATTCATTCTATCATTTTGAACGATGTGAACTTGGCTACGAATTTTCTATTCGTTTGTTCTGACCACGTGACTTAACGTTGAGATGATGTCACTCCCATACATTTGATTAGTATTCGACTAGTGTTAACGACTGCAGATTATCAACTTGGCTAGGGGTGCTGCAGTCGTTTCGAAGTGGGAGCCAGAAGACGAGCGAGTGTGGTAACTGAGGATTGCAACATAAACGCCACTGGTGGGACGAATTACAGGCGTTTACAATGGATTGGTCGGTGAAGGTATTACATTGAGAGAGGTCTAAAGCTATGGGTCACCAAGAAATAAAAAATCAGGTAGTTTAGCTCATTTGAGCGTATGTATGAATGTAAGTATATTTCTTTGGCACGCCCAGGAGCCTTAACGGCATAATGCATTTAGAATAGAATGTTTTTTTTTTTATTCTTGTTAGGTTCGCGCTTGACCGCTATCTCACCTGATGGAAAGCGACGATGCGGTCGACGAAGGAGCGCGCTTACCTAGAAGTAACCTATTCACTCTTGACTTAAAGATTCCCGGGTTGTAGCCATCAGGAAACACAGATTCCGGCAAGGAATTCCACTCCTTAGCTGTACGCACAATGAATGTGTTCCCAAAACGAATAGAATAGAACAGAATTTTATTTTGCAAATATAGGTTTTACAATTCTTCTTATGGGCTGAGCTTGAGAGGTGTCATTTGATTCGTCTTAGTTGTGAGAGTGACAGTGGGTAGGTAAATCAAAGTTATACAAAAATAAAATGGCAGATTTTTAGCGCCAAATTGTATAGTAATATCAAAGTTTTTTCGTCACAGTCATGTAGGGTTCCAAAGTAAAGGGCTCGATGTGTCGATTTCATATCTCACTCACAAAAATGTAGGAAATTTTAAAAGCTGACCGTATCATGACTGTAAAAAAAAGCTACAAAAAAAATTAATTTTTAAGAAGCAACTTTAAACATAACCCTCCTTCCGGCGTAGTCGGGTAAAAAGAGGAAGTAAGCTCAATGGCTAAGTTGCTAGACCGGCAACTGTAATGTTATGAAATCGAAAAATCATGCGGGAGTGAAAAAGTCGGGCTGTGGGAATGTTCGAAAGAATGACCTGATTCAAATATCAATAAAAATAAGTAGGTATATCAAGTGCTCAATTGCTCAGGGGCCCAAGGGGGCCAATTTTTATAAATTCGTTATTCCAACACGATCCCATTGTCATTTTGCTAAAAGTTCATAGTCTGCTAAATTCATAATGATCGATCATTGGTCAGTTATTGGTCTTCTAATAGAATTGTGGTAGAATGACAATATCGAGCTGTCTCGTAACAAATTAAAAGCAATGACTGCACAACGACGTTTGGTAGGACACAGATCAAAGGAACTGTCAAAATTTTAGTAGATTACCGCATAAGTACGTCAGACATTCATTTGTCATTATGTAAGAGATTACCATTCTATGGCATTTCTTTCAATGGAGTGTCAGTGTTGACCATTGGAAAGTCATAGTGACGCCATTATATTAATAGATTACCAAACTTGTCAAAATGAACAATTATGCAGTCAATGATAGACCATTCTGACACTATTGTAATAGCAGACTTGAGACCCTGGAACACAAGAGGCAACTAAAGGAACATAGGTGGGTTTTATAAGTTAGTAAAAATGTGACACTCTCCCACCAGAGCGAGATAAGGTATTTGAAGATTTCACATTTCAAAAAAAAAACAGGAGTGAAAAGGGTGAGCTGTTAAAAAAACGTTACGATTTTTTAAACTTTTTTATTAGGTAATACTGTTTTAAATTATGAATTCTCAAGAGCACTTAGTGTAGATAATGAACAGAAAAACGCATTATTCGTAACATTTTTGTTTCATTTTTCATCGTTTTGAGATTCTACAGTAGATTCTACACTATTAGTCAGAGTAGGTACTACTAACGCCATCTAGGTACGTTATGCGAAATAACGCACATAGATGGCGTTGCATAAACAGCAGTTTCCGTGGCTTTGCTACAACCACGCAGCATTCAGCTGTAACATTATTATCTCTCATTACATTTTTAGGTTTTTATAAACCGATGTCTTCGTCGCATCCTCGGGATTTACTGGCCCGAGACCATCTCTAACGTAGAGCTGTTGTAGAAATATCACGAAAGCCCGATCAACCACCAGATCAAACGTTGTAAGTCGAGATGGATTGGTCACACGCTTAGGAGGGATTCCGATCATATACCTAAACAGGCGTTGGACTGGAACCCTCAAAGGAAAGGAAAGCGTGGCCGTCCTCGGCAAACCTGGAAACGCACCGTGTTGGCTGAAGCGACGGCCATCGGGCTGACTTGAAGTGAGGTGAAGCGTAAAGCTCAAGACCGGTTGCGATGGGTGACTAATGTCGACACCCTCTGCCCCAGTTAGGGGACATAGGATCTTAACAGAGAGTGATGGATTGAAGGTTGAAAGTCTTCGCTGTTATTGCTTGAACTTCCTACTGTCATTTTGTGTACCTAGTCAAGAGCTTGAATCTCTTATAACTGTAAAACTGTCTTACAAAGGATTATAGGGAAACCCAGAAACTCGGTTATGGAGGTCTGATAAGTTGTCACTCCATGTGAAATACTGGTGTTTAGTTACATCTGGTTAGATTGGAAACTGACCTAAAAATAGTTACACTAGGCAGATGATGATGAGGTTAGGAGAGCACGAGATTGCTCACGAGCTAGCAGATAAGCGCGGGGCGGTGAGCGGTAAGAACAAAAGTATAAAATGTTTGAAGCACGCCACTAGACGCCGCTCATAGCGCCGCGCGCCCGCCGACCGATGCTGCCCTGCTCGCCGCGCCACTCGCCGCTAAGACCGAAGTAGTTAACAGGCTGTAATAGCCTACAAGACGCTCCGTGGTACCATTGACGCGCGTGGTCTGGCGTCTTACCATGACGTGTTAAAATATCAAGCGTGCGTGAGGGATGGGGCTATACACCCTATATAACTCCATCACTTTAACAGTTCAGTTTAGGTTGCCAAATGGATCGCGTCAAGAGCTCGAGGGCATCTGCTTTCTGTGTCAGCTCGTGTCTTTGTCCTAGACAATTACTGCCGCGGCAAAATGCACAGCCTCCCTAGCCAAGTTACAACCGTTTCGTTTCGATTTCTGACCACGTGACTGAGCGTTGAGATCACGTCAGAACAAAGGAATCGGACGCGTGGCCTACTCGAGGTGATGGACGAAAAGAGAATCGAAACGAAATGGTTGTAACTTGACTAGGAGGTCAGGTTGTTTACTGTGCTTCAGTGTCGTACGGTTGCACGAGCTATGTCCCCAACATCTCGCACTCTGACTGCACTTAATGATCTCTTGGATTGTAATCTAACAAACGATCTATTTGCGGATGAATGGAGCTAGTAGTTAATAATTAAATAAATTACTGAAGATTGAAGATTTGCTGAAAAACTGATCTCATGAAAATTGAAATAATAATTACTTATATTGGTTTTTGGGGTCATCTTATCTACTAGAGATGACGCATCTTCTGAAATACCCATACTATATACTTATCAATTCTTAAAAAAAAACTACATTATAATAATCGTTACGCAAATCAATGAACTCTTCACCAATGACCTTCCTATGATAAGGATTTTATTGGCTCCAAACATTCTAAGAACCGATTCCTAGTATTGAAATATCACGGGTTTGAAAGATAACCTTTATGACAGTAAAGCACAGGTCACACCACAAGATAAGCTTGCTTTAGCTTAGCTCATAAAACTGTAGCATTATCTTCTTACTAAACTCGTTAAAAAATAAAAAGCCCGTTTTGACATTTGAGAAATACTTTTTTTTTATTGATATAAACCAGTGCTTGACTGCGATCCCACCTGATGGTAAGCAGTGATGCAATCATTGATGGTGAGGCGCACTAGTTTATTAAGAGCCTATTCACTCTAGCCTTGAAGGCACCTAAATTATAGTTGGACGAGAAGACCGCAGCAGGCAAATTGTTCCAGTCCTTCGATGTACGCGGTATAAACGACGAAGCGAAACGCTTAGTCCGGACCGTTGAAGTTTCAACAACGTAAGGGTGGATACTCGCCGTACTCTAGAATGTAACTTGGAACGAAACTGAAAGAAATAATAAAATAATAATTAATTACATAAAGTGTTTAAAATAATACATACATTTTTTGGCGCGTTAAATAATATGATGGAATATATTGCGAGTATTCTTTTTGCGTATTTAAGTATTCGTTTTGACAGATGTCAAAACGGGCCATTTATTTTTGACCACTTTAACGTTAGTGATCTAGATGAAATGATGCTCTCATCTGAGTACAGTGAAAATTACTGTCCTTCATTCTTCTAACAGTCTTTGTGCTTCGGTGTCTCATGAAAATTTAGGTTTTTTTTGAGCTGGGTAATCATCAAATAGCTTCTCCCGCTCTAGAGTGAAAGTGGTGTAGAAAACTCGTTTTTGAGTTAAGCTCGCCTTTGTACATGAATTGTCAAATCACTGGGTATTTTGTTAAGTTTTTGTGTACAAAAAAAAATTAAGAAGGTTATGTATTTACACGCTAAGCTTAGCTTGCGGTGAAACCTCCGCCTAATGTCCGTTACACATTCTTGTTATTTACTCGGTCGGGTGCAACCGACCTATATGAGGCGAGGTTAGGACATTTTAGTTAATATATTTTAAGGGTGAAATTATACATTAACAGCAAAAATGAGAATGCACAGTAAGCATGGAATTATTTTTTACACAAATAGCAGAGTCGTATCAAAACCCCCTTTCTTTTACTTTATATAAATACTAGCTTTTGTACGGGGCTTCGCCCGTGTACATAAAATATAGTCTATGTCACTCAGGAATAAAGCCGCTTTCTATCGGTGAAAAAATTTTAAGCAATCGGTCCGGTACTTTCAGAGATTATCTCCTACAAACAAAAAATCAAACTTTACCTCTTTATATTAAAAGTGTAGATATACCTATAGAGCAGTGGTGGCCGAGTGGTAACGGCCCCGACTTACGAGTTGTAGGTCGTGGGTTCAAACCCAGCCAGGCGCATTACTTTGTGTAATTTATTTCATCACCACTGCTCTCAAAACGGTGAAGGAAAACATCGTGAGGAAACCGGCATGTCCTAGAACCAAAAATTCGAAGACATGTGACATCCACCAACCCGCACTGGGCCCGCGTGGTGGATTACGGCCCATTCCCTCTCCTAGAGAGGAGGCCTGAGTCCCAGCAGTGGGAACATTATAAGGCCGTCTATGCTATACCTATATGTAGGTATAAATTAAACATACATATACACACATATTTATACATTTATACCCTTATTTTCTTAATTTTTTATTTTTTTTTATGAACCACCATGTTTTCTCTTCACCACCTTAGGTTGACAGTTAGGGCTATATTTCACCGGGACACCATGGCGGCGCGACCAGTCGCCGCTACCAACAAAATGTATACAGCTCTATAGAGAGTTACTCACCTGGTGTCCGTTTGGTTGCGCAACCAATTTGGTGGCGCGACCAGCTCGGACGCCAGTCCGGCCGCCAGTGACGACTTCACCAAAGAGTATGTTAATGTTAATGTTAATTCACCGTGACACCATGGCAGCGCGACCAGTTGCGCCGCCATGGTGTCCCAGTGAAATATAGCCCTTAGAGAATGCCTGATGCATTTAGTCCGCCTGTAGCGACATCTATGGCGTAACATAAGAACTAATCCTGCATCGCGCAATCAAAGTTCTCCGCGCGATTTGAATATATACGACAGCCCGAAATCATCTATCGGGCAGCTGCCCACCAGACACAACACCCGTCTGGCAGGAGGATCATCCCTTTTCAACGGAGGTTTGCGGGACTTTACTCTCTGTTGTCTGTTGTTGTTTGTTCTGTTCTTTGTGTTGCATGAAGTTTTAATAAATAAATAAACAATATGTATGTAAAGATAACATTACAGGTTGTAACATATAACATAGTATTAGGTACGAATGTATCGTATCATATCTTTAAGTACTTTCATACTGAGAAGTTGAGGTAAATTACACAAGAACTTCAAACTTAGACATTGCACCAGTACTCGTACAGCTATTCCTTAATGGAAAGCTAACATTATGAGGAACGAAACGAAAATTACTATGATACAAATATCTTTATGTGCACGAGTCAGAAGTTTAATCAGACGGAACACGTTTATTCAATTTTAAACCTTTTCAACATGTTATAAGGTAGGTATTCAATTGAATAGTTAGGAGTAGCACGTAGGTATGAGATTTCGGTATTTGGTTATTAAAGTTTCGGTAGTCATTGCCATAACTTGGGCATGTTTGGTGAAGTCGGGTCCGTTGCATACAAACGGGGCTTTATCTTCAGAACTATGCATATGTAAGTAGCTGCTGCCGACGGCTTGGCCTGCTCGAATGTAGAAAATAGTCCCAAGGGTACGTACTCCTGGGATAAAAAGTATCCTATGTGGTATTTCACGACTTAATATATCCTTGTGTCAAATTTCATTCAAATCCGTTAAGCTGTTCGAGCGTAAAGAAGTAACAAACATACAAATAAACACAAACTTTCGCTTTTATAATTTAGTCTGATGTAGATAATAATCAGCCTTATAATGTTCTCACTGTTGGGTCTCAGGTCTCTTCTGTACTACGGCCCGTTCACGACCTTGCCGCTGTGAGCGGTAGCTAAGCGCGGGGCGGGGAGCGGTAAGATCAAAAGTATGAAAATGTTTGAAGCATGCCACGAGACGCCGCTCATAGCGACGCGCGCCCGCGTACCGATGCCGCCCCGCTCGCCGCAAAGACCGAAGTCGTGAACAGGCCATAAGAGATGGACTGGAATCCACCATGCCCAGTGGTGGATGTCACATGTCTCTAAAAGTTTGGCCTGTCTGACACTGCCGTAAGATTAAACCCAGCCAGGAGCTTTATTTTATCTACCTAATTTATTTCATCACCAGTGCTCTCAAAAGGGATATGGATCTATACAGAAGAACTTATGTACCTTATTACCATCATCATCATTGCACCCGAAAACGTCCACTGTTGGACATAGGCCTCCCCCAAGTGTCGTTATAACGACCGGTCCTGTGCGTCTCGCATCCATCGGATTCCCGTGACCCTCACCAGGTTATCGGTCCACCTTGTGGGAACAACCTTGTCAACTTATGTACCTATTATAAGTACTTAGAGAGTCTTGGGGATTAACAATATTGTGTCTCCCACAAGGATTGCCGATGGTGTGGGTTACAAGAATTTGCTGGATGCTAAAAGCATGACGACGATAGGGGGATGCCTATATCCGGACGTCTTACAGCTGGAAGGTGATCATAATGATGAATAATAAAGTGTAACCTGCAGTTTGATTCTCAAGTTAATTTAAGAGCAAGCATGATTTTTGAGACTTGAGAGTGCATGTTTTTTTTTAAATTATAATATTACTAGCGACCCGCCCCGGCTTCGCACGGGTGCAATGCTGATCACATCACTACATAGTATAAAACAAAGTCGCTTTTCGTGTCTGTCTGTCCCTATGTATGCTTAGATCTTTAAAATTACGCAACGGATTTTGATGAAATTTCTTTTAATAAATAGAGTGATTCAAGAGGAAGGTTTATGTGTATAATACACGCACAATATAGTAGAGAAACACTGATGATTTTAGAGGTTTCTAATGTGATGTCGTAAATAAACACATTTTTTTGCGCTTACATTGCAAACGCTGGCTGAACCCTAAGAGATAGATCAAAATAATGTACTACAGTATTGTACACCTTAAAAAGATCTACAAAATGTCCGCGATGGTATATGCCTATCTTTTAGGTATAACCCACAATAACAATTTTTTATCCTTTACTTTTTATGAGAAATAATGGCTTATTTACGAAACGATTTTAAGCAATACAGCATTAATCTTTATCCAATTAAGTACCTTAAATAAATTGTTCATTTAATATAGATCAATATAGCCCTTTACAGCGTATAGATTAAGTGAATATTTTCGAAGATATTACAGATTTAAAATGCAGGGACATAGCGGTTGTGGTAAATAACTTGATTCTTTCAAAGATTGATGTGCCGATGCAAATATACTACTCGGTTACTTCCAGATTGGTCCCATTTTTTTCAAATCCAGGTCTGATAGTGGAATCCATGAGGAATCGAGGGAACTCCTCAAATATTCTAGGCACTATATAGTGATTTTGGTATTTTCATCAAGAATACCAAAAAAAAGCATTTACAGTCAAAAAGTAACATTTGATGAAGTGGAACTGATGAAGAAGACCAGGAATGGCCAACGGAATTTCATACTCACATATCTATCACAATGAAGATAGTTAAGTAACTATGACAATATAAATAAATAAATGGTTCTGAATATTTATGTTGAAAATGGTATCATCGAAGTGATCTGATGATGATGATGGAGCCGGAAGGTAGGCACTGAAACTCCGTAATTAATCAATGTAACCTAGCCGTGTTTGGGCTTATTAGAATTTTCATTATAAGCACTTTGGCTATAAGGTACCTAATATCGAACTAACCTGATGATGGAGCCGGGAGGTGAATGGGGACTTCATAATAAAATAATGTATCCTAGCAGTGTTTGGGTTAATTCGAATTGTTATGAGAAATAGGTACCTACTCTGGCTATAAGTGCATCACAACTAAAAAGTGTGAAATAAAAAACTTTTTACAAAAAAAATACCCGACTTCACTATGTAGCGACATCTATGGCGTCACATAAGAACTAATCCTGCATCGCGCAATCAAAGTTCTCCGCGCGATTGGAACATATAGAACAGCCCGAAATCATCTATCGGGCAGTAGCCCACCAGACATAACACCCGTCTGGTTGGAGGATCCTCCCTTTTCAACGGAGGTATGTGGGGCTTTACTCTCTGTTCCGCATACCTCCACACTGGTGACCCTCGACAATGAACGTCAGCGCAGCCTTCGTGCAGCCACTACTTCGTGACGTCATCATCACTTCCTCAAGCTCTCGAGCAGCGAGCCATACAGCCAGCACCCACGGCTTTAAAGGGTATCCTGACCACCAGCATGCCTACTTGGTCATACCTGGTCATCACCCTCAGCCTCATCAGCGACCTTGGCTAATCACACCGCACCTTCGGCCAGTCACATGAAGAGCTATGAAGAATCTCTCCTGGTCGACGCAAGCAGTCAAGCCACTACATCGCACAGCACCGCTCCGACTCACTGGAGCCAGCAGCACTACTCCGACTCACTGGAGCCTGCAGCATCATCCCGACTCACTGGGGCATCACCGCAGACAGTTCCGACTCACCGAGAACTATGCGGCATTCGGTTCCGACCCACTGGAACCAACCTACCACTGGTCTGGCACGCATCAAGAAGCATCAAGAACCATCGATTTCCGATCTCCGGAAGGGAGTGATGTAGCGACATCTATGGCGTCACATAAGAACTAATCCTGCATCGCGCAATCAAAGTTCTCCGCGCGATTGGAACATATAGAACAGCCCGAAATCATCTATCGGGCAGTAGCCCACCAGACATAACACCCGTCTGGTTGGAGGATCCTCCCTTTTCAACGGAGGTATGTGGGGCTTTACTCTCTGTTCCGCATACCTCCACAACTACAAAAAAAAAAACAAACCAATAAAACGATCAAAATAACTTTAATTTCGTAAGTCGGTGTTAGATAACAAGCAAACAGTACCAGAAACACCGACTTCCGAAATTAAAGTTATTTTGATCGTTATAGTGTTTTTAACCGACTTCAAAAAAAGGAGGAGGTTATCAATTCGGTTGTATGTTTTTTTTTTTTTTGTGTGTTACCTCAGAACTCCATCGTTTATGGACCGATTTGCAAAATTTTTTTTTCCTCTTAAAGGATATGCTTCCAGATTGGTCCCATTTTTTTTCAAAATTCAGTTCTGATGATAGGATCCATAGGGAATCGAGGGAACTCCTCAAATATTATAGGCAACCATATAGTAATTTTGGTATTTTCATCGAAAACATAAGTCAAAAAGTAACATTTGATGAAGTGGAACTGATGAAGAAGACCAGGAATGGCCAACGGAACTTCATACTCACATAGATATCACAATGAAGACAGTTAAACGACTATGACAATACAAATAAATAAATGGTTCTGAATAGTTATGTTGAAAATGCTATTATCGAAGTGACTTGATGATGATGATGGAGCCGGAAGATAGGTACCGGAACTCCGTAATTAATCAATGTATCCTAACCGTGTTTGGGCTTATTAGAATTGTCATGAGATGCAGTTTGGCTATAATGTACTATCGAACTGATCTGATGATGGAGGAAGGTGGAACGTAGACACAGGAAATTCATAATAAAACAATGTAACCTAGCAGTGTTTGGGTTAATTGAAATTGAATACTAATACCATCGAATATACCGTTCCAATATAAACGCCTACAATTTGCGCTAAAGATATCTTTTTCAATGACCATCAATAAATCGCAGGGTCAAACTTTCAACGTTAAAGTCTTAGATTTGAGCGTTGAATGTTTTTCACATGACCAATTATATGTCGCTCTTTCAAGAGTAATCTCAAAAGAAAATATATTTGTATTGTCTAATGACAAAAAATCTGTGAACGTTGTGTATAAAGACATTCTGTAGTATATTTAGTACTAGCGACCCGCCCTGGTGCAATGCTAGACAAAACCGCATCAAAATCCGTTGCGTAGTTTTAGAGATCTAAGCGTACATAGGGACAGACAGCGGGAAGCGACTTTGTTTTATACTATGATGTGATCAGCATTGCACCCGTGCGAAGCCGGGGCGGGTCGCTAGTCATAGTATAAAACAAAGTCGCTTCCCGCTGTCTGTCCCTATGTACGCTTAGATCTCTAAAACTACGCAACGGATTTTGATGCGGTTTTGTCTAGCATTGCACCAGGGCGGGTCGCTAGTACTAAATATACTACAGAATGTCTTTATACACAACGTTCACAGATTTTTTGTCATTAGACAATACAAATATATTTTCTTTTGAGATTACTCTTGAAAGAGCGACATATAATTGGTCATGTGAAAAACATTCAACGCTCAAATCTAAGACTTTAACGTTGAAAGTTTGACCCTGCGATTTATTGATGGTCATTGAAAAAGATATCTTTAGCGCAAATTGTAGGCGTTTATATTGGAACGGTATATTCGATGGTATTAGTATTCAATTTCAATTAACCCAAACACTGCTAGGTTACATTGTTTTATTATGAATTTCCTGTGTCTACGTTCCACCTTCCTCCATCATCAGATCAGTTCGATAGTACATTATAGCCAAACTGCATCTCATGACAATTCTAATAAGCCCAAACACGGTTAGGATACATTGATTAATTACGGAGTTCCGGTACCTATCTTCCGGCTCCATCATCATCATCAAGTCACTTCGATAATAGCATTTTCAACATAACTATTCAGAACCATTTATTTATTTGTATTGTCATAGTCGTTTAACTGTCTTCATTGTGATATCTATGTGAGTATGAAGTTCCGTTGGCCATTCCTGGTCTTCTTCATCAGTTCCACTTCATCAAATGTTACTTTTTGACTTATGTTTTCGATGAAAATACCAAAATTACTATATGGTTGCCTATAATATTTGAGGAGTTCCCTCGATTCCCTATGGATCCTATCATCAGAATTGAATTTTGAAAAAAAATGGGACCAATCTGGAAGCATATCCTTTAAGAGGAAAAAAAAATTTTGCAAATCGGTCCATAAACGATGGAGTTCTGAGGTAACACACAAAAAAAAAAAAAACATACAACCGAATTGATAACCTCCTCCTTTTTTTGAAGTCGGTTAAAAACACTATAACGATCAAAATAACTTTAATTTCGGAAGTCGGTGTTTCTGGTACTGTTTGCTTGTTATCTAACACCGACTTACGAAATTAAAGTTATTTTGATCGTTTTATTGGTTTGTTTTTTTTTTTGTAGTTGTGGAGGTATGCGGAACAGAGAGTAAAGCCCCACATACCTCCGTTGAAAAGGGAGGATCCTCCAACCAGACGGGTGTTATGTCTGGTGGGCTACTGCCCGATAGATGATTTCGGGCTGTTCTATATGTTCCAATCGCGCGGAGAACTTTGATTGCGCGATGCAGGATTAGTTCTTATGTGACGCCATAGATGTCGCTACATCACTCCCTTCCGGAGATCGGAAATCGATGGTTCTTGATGCTTCTTGATGCGTGCCAGACCAGTGGTAGGTTGGTTCCAGTGGGTCGGAACCGAATGCCGCATAGTTCTCGGTGAGTCGGAACTGTCTGCGGTGATGCCCCAGTGAGTCGGGATGATGCTGCAGGCTCCAGTGAGTCGGAGTAGTGCTGCTGGCTCCAGTGAGTCGGAGCGGTGCTGTGCGATGTAGTGGCTTGACTGCTTGCGTCGACCAGGAGAGATTCTTCATAGCTCTTCATGTGACTGGCCGAAGGTGCGGTGTGATTAGCCAAGGTCGCTGATGAGGCTGAGGGTGATGACCAGGTATGACCAAGTAGGCATGCTGGTGGTCAGGATACCCTTTAAAGCCGTGGGTGCTGGCTGTATGGCTCGCTGCTCGAGAGCTTGAGGAAGTGATGATGACGTCACGAAGTAGTGGCTGCACGAAGGCTGCGCTGACGTTCATTGTCGAGGGTCACCAGTGTGGAGGTATGCGGAACAGAGAGTAAAGCCCCACATACCTCCGTTGAAAAGGGAGGATCCTCCAACCAGACGGGTGTTATGTCTGGTGGGCTACTGCCCGATAGATGATTTCGGGCTGTTCTATATGTTCCAATCGCGCGGAGAACTTTGATTGCGCGATGCAGGATTAGTTCTTATGTGACGCCATAGATGTCGCTACATAGTGAAGTCGGGTATTTTTTTTGTAAAAAGTTTTTTATTTCACACTTTTTAGTTGTGATGCACTTATAGCCAGAGTAGGTACCTATTTCTCATAACAATTCGAATTAACCCAAACACTGCTAGGATACATTATTTTATTATGAAGTCCCCATTCACCTCCCGGCTCCATCATCAGGTTAGTTCGATATTAGGTACCTTATAGCCAAAGTGCTTATAATGAAAATTCTAATAAGCCCAAACACGGCTAGGTTACATTGATTAATTACGGAGTTTCAGTGCCTACCTTCCGGCTCCATCATCATCATCAGATCACTTCGATGATACCATTTTCAACATAAATATTCAGAACCATTTATTTATTTATATTGTCATAGTTACTTAACTATCTTCATTGTGATAGATATGTGAGTATGAAATTCCGTTGGCCATTCCTGGTCTTCTTCATCAGTTCCACTTCATCAAATGTTACTTTTTGACTGTAAATGCTTTTTTTTGGTATTCTTGATGAAAATACCAAAATCACTATATAGTGCCTAGAATATTTGAGGAGTTCCCTCGATTCCTCATGGATTCCACTATCAGACCTGGATTTGAAAAAAATGGGACCAATCTGGAAGTAACCGAGTAGTATATTTGCATCGGCACATCAATCTTTGAAAGAATCAAGTTATTTACCACAACCGCTATGTCCCTGCATTTTAAATCTGTAATATCTTCGAAAATATTCACTTAATCTATACGCTGTAAAGGGCCATATTGATCTATATTAAATGAACAATTTATTTAAGGTACTTAATTGGATAAAGATTAATGCTGTATTGCTTAAAATCGTTTCGTAAATAAGCCATTATTTCTCATAAAAAGTAAAGGATAAAAAATTGTTATTGTGGGTTATACCTAAAAGATAGGCATATACCATCGCGGACATTTTGTAGATCTTTTTAAGGTGTACAATACTGTAGTACATTATTTTGATCTATCTCTTAGGGTTCAGCCAGCGTTTGCAATGTAAGCGCAAAAAAATGTGTTTATTTACGACATCACATTAGAAACCTCTAAAATCATCAGTGTTTCTCTACTATATTGTGCGTGTATTATACACATAAACCTTCCTCTTGAATCACTCTATTTATTAAAAGAAATTTCATCAAAATCCGTTGCGTAATTTTAAAGATCTAAGCATACATAGGGACAGACAGACACGAAAAGCGACTTTGTTTTATACTATGTAGTGATTAATTAGACCACACACATTTGACCACTATTTCACCTGATGGATATGTAACAATGTAAGTCGTATAGCAACCAGCAACCTTTTGCGACTGGACAGAGGTAGACTGAGTCTGGTGGCAGGGACCATCACCGGACTGCTCCCTGAACAAACACTTCTTCACAATGAATATCACAACCTCTGCACAGAGGGCTATCTCCAAGATAAATGCACAGAGGGCTGACTCCATGCCAGGAGAAACTGTCGCGCATGTGCTCCTCGAGTGCACAGCCGTCAGTGAGATAAAAACACGAACCTTGGGAGTACCGAATTCACTGATGGACGCCCGAAGCAAATTTAAGAGAATCATCTGTTTCTGGAATGAGGTTGGCTGGTTGGAGTAAAGGCCGCCGTGGCCCACGCACAATGGTCCGGTAAGGACTAAGTGCAGAAACCAGACCACAAAGATAAGGCGTATAGCAAATTGCCAGAGTCCAGTCTGCATTGCGGCGCAAAATAGGCGAAGAGGTGGGTGATAGTCCTTACTTACTCATACAACGTTAAAGAAAAGATAGAAGAGGCACGCGCCCGAACCTCGACTCTGGTTCTGTGTGCTATACGCCTAAAATATCTAAGCGATGATGACGTGGCCGCGTGGTTGACGATGGAGCACGCTTGCCTGGAAGTAACCTATTCACAATCATGCGTAAACGTTGCACCTCGACCCTAACTCGCATGCGAGCTAGTTCCAACAATATCTTGAGCGTATTGACGGACCGGTGGCATTCTCCGATGCTTGAGCGCTGGATACGACTGCACGCAGCGAAATAGCATGTTGTATGCGTTCTGGTATCGGATTCTCCTAAAATCTGTGTTTTATTTTGTTTTGTTATATTTTGTCTAATGAGACAAAATATAACAAAACAAACACAAACCGAATGTAATGACATTCGGTTTGTTTACTAACATTAGCTCTTAAGTAGTGTCGTGTTACTAACAATTTATATGGCGAAATCTGAATTAAATAATTATTATTATATTTTTTTTTTTTTTTATTTATCTCAGGACCCTGAGGTCCTGGACCTTTGGGAGGCGTACGAGGAGCCGAAGCCAACTCGCAGAGGCCCTTTAGATAATTACAATGGAACATGATACCAACCGACGATTATCCCTGTACGCGCTATGCTAGTGCACCCAAGGACAACCCCCGGTTATTGAAAAACTGTTGCGACATATGGAGAACAAAGATAATAGGGCTATGGTTTTTGGAGTCTTAAGTGGACTGGTAACATGGAACTATGTCAAGACTATGGCCCCTGCCTGAACAACGTTATTAATATGCATCGAAAAAAGGCAGGGGGTGACTTGCACACTCAATAAATTATTATATTATTATTATTCACTCTTAACTTAAAGATTCTCAGGCTGCAGCTAACAGGAAACCAACTCTGGTATCGAAATTCAATCCTTATTGTTTTTCTTTACCTCGAAATTAAATCTGTTTATTCTGTCTAGATAAAAATATCAGTTATAGTTTGTATTATAATCTAGGGTAAAAAATAGATAAAATGCCAATGGTCAACATTTGCTAGTCGATAATAATATTGAATCAAAGTCGATATCGTCGCTAGCTCGAAGAGGG
Source organism: Mythimna impura (assembly GCA_905147345.3). Taxonomy (NCBI): domain Eukaryota; kingdom Metazoa; phylum Arthropoda; class Insecta; order Lepidoptera; family Noctuidae; genus Mythimna; species Mythimna impura. The sequence continues at coordinate 3,997,920 of LR990344.1, forward strand.
AAGATCGCTCGACGCTCAGCTATTGATAACTCACTATTCGATGCATGGTTGGGTGACAGGAATCATATATCGATATCGATAGAAATCGACAATCGTTTGTTTTTCCGAATACTTCATTTAACCTTGAACTGATTTTTTTTTTAAATTTAAATGAATAAAGTTCATTATTATTCTACCATGTAACGTGGTTTTCCTTATTTATGGCTTCATTAAGTTTCTTAGTATTCTGTGTAATATTGTCATGAATACATATTACTTACGGATTCTCAGAGTTATCACGATGCGGTGACATTAACGGGCGAGACATACGGTGTTAAAAGATGACCAACATAAATGTTAGTTTACTTGTTGATCGTTAAATTATATTAAATTAGCGACCCATTCCAGCTTCGATTTGTAACACCTATGTGTTACAAATCTTTCATCATCATCATTTCAGCCGAAAGAGGTCCACTGTAGGAAATAGGCCTCCCCCAAGTGTCGCCACAATGAACGGTCTTGTGCATCTCGCATTCATATATGTATATAGTTTTTATCGATATAGTTTTAAAATCATTTATGCATAGCTATGCATAAATGATTTTAAAACTATATCGCAGCTTTTAATGAAATGAAGCTTTATTATTATTAATGTAGAATTTGATAAAAAATAATGGCTTTTAACTTAACCAAACCCAAATGATTCACTAACATTAGAAGGAGATCTGGATTTAAATGGTCACTGTTCTAACCTAACCCATATGATCGCTTCGTTAGCTCGCCACCACGTTCTAATGGTCACTATTTTTTGATTTACTAACATTAGAAGGGGATCTGCATTTGTTTATATGACGGAGCTACATTTTCGTCAAATTACGTACAAAAATATAAAATGTAAAATTAAACGCATTTCTATGGCAGTCACTTATCGATTAAATAAAAAAAATATTTGTTTGTTTTGTAGTTTAATAGCCCCGATTTGAGACACTATTCAAAAATAGGTATAATACACTATTCTCGACTATTCTCTACTATATTATGCATGTAAATCTAAATCTACCTTATAAATTACTCTGTCTTTTGATGAAAACCGCATAAGAACACATCTCAAGATAACATACCAGTTTATCCGCCGTTAGTTTACCACTCAATTAACACATTAATGTAAATAGCGAGGAGAATGAATAAACGTGGTCTTAAAAAAATTATACGTCCATTAAACAAGCAATTATCGTGAAGATGAGCGTACAGTTAACAATTATGTTAAAAACTAGGCTTTTTCTCTGATTTTGCTCGCGTAGCCTGTTTCCTGTTTCAAGAACTGTGTGATTTTTGGGATAAAAAGTATCATTTGGCCATTGATTTACGGTGGTTAGCCCCGTTCTCACTAACCACCGTTAGGTTAGTGAGGACGGGGCTAACCACCTTTTTTTTGTATCCAAAAATTGTGCCTAATATGGGTTATGCAAGCAATTTTTTTATTCGCAAAATAGTTTGGTTTTGGTGTACAATAAAGTTTATTCTATTCTATAGTTTTTTAATAATATGAAAGATTTTTAAAATATCTTCAACAAAAACCAAGTTATAAAGCTTTATAAATGGTAATAAGACTGCATCACGCCATAGAAAACGGCGTCTTTACGAGAGAAATAGATATATTTGTTTAAATTTTTTATATATGTTATTATAATTTATTTATCCATTGCTTGCTATACTTACAGTATGCACCAAAGCGTAAAGCAAGCCCACAAACCAACAATCTATGAACTAAAAATATTGATACAAACATTTATCATTTCTTTACTGCTATAAAAAATAGAGTCAAATTTAGGTTCCTGAGCAATCAGGGCGTTCAGCAGATTGAACGCCTGAGCTGTAGGGGCCATATCGAGCCGTTAGAGTACGTGATGGAGGGGCAACGAACAGGCACCGTATGGCCACAATATTACCGTGGTATGGCACAGGTGCGCGACGCGCGCAGTCGGTCCGGAGCGTAAAGAGAGCAGCGAGCCAGCGTGATCGCGATCTTGTTTGCTTGTCTACCAATTTTAATATTATTGACACAGTATTCTATTTTTGTAATTTTATTGATAAACTTCCCGAAGGATCACCAATCTTAAGTGGCAGTGGGCAGGGCACATTACTCACAGAACAGATGGTCAATGGGGCCGAAAGGTTCTGGAGTGGCGACCGTGTACCGGAAGACGCAGCGTTGGTAGGCCTCTCACAATGTGAACTGATGACGTGTGAGGGTCGCGGGAATCCAATGGATACGAGACGCACAGAACTGCCCCCCTAGCCAAGTTATAATCGTTTCGTGTCGAATTCCGTTCTCCAATCGGTAACGCCTCGGTGTGAGCAATTGTAGAAAACGATAAGTTGGTAGCCATGTTGACGCGCCTGTGTCGGCCGCTCGTTCTACAAAGTCGTTCTACAATAACAATGGATGTAGCATTGAACATTGTTGAAACGATAACAATTCATTCTATCATTTTGAACGATGTCAACTTGGCTACGAATTTTCTATTTGTTTGTTCTGACCACGTGACTTAATGTTGAGATGATGTCATTCCTATACATTTGATTAGTTTTCGACTAGCGTTAACGATTGCAGATATTTCCATATTACCATTTACAAACATGTAAACAAACAAACAAAGCAATTGAGCATCTTTATAATATTTATTTTACATAAAATATTGTTTAGAGTTTATTCTGCATTCAAGTTTGGTTGTCCATCCGTATCGTCTGTGTGTCACGCTATTATTTGTGTCACTTGCTTACGATAATCACAGCAATTGACATTTACAAAACGTTTGTGATCAGTGCGTGTGTACAAAATGTCTTATTGTGTATTATTAATTGGTGAGTTTATTATTATTTTATAATGTGTTTTATTATAATAATACTAGAATATTTTTTAAATGCGCATTTATCAATAGTTATGTGTGTGTGTGTGTGTGAGATTTTAAGAAAACAAATGAATTCAATGTTTCGAATTACGTCATGTGTTTTGTTTTTTGGTTTCTTTGTGTTGTGTAAAATCATCTGTCAAGCAGCAGCAATATTATTCAGTGCGAATAACTTGAGACTTTGACTGAAAATGTTAAATTTTGCTTTATTACATTTTGTATAGTACGGCCGTAATATTTTGACCACTCTGAACTTTGAACGGCTTCGCAGTAATTCTTCGCTTTGGCTGCGCAGTAATTGTTTTTAAGAATCTTATGGCGAATGCATATTGCGTATTTTTTCGAGTCTGCTCGGAACGCCATCTTTCGAGTAGCCAATATAGCATAAGCATAAGCACAATCAGCCTTATAATGTTCCCACTGCTGGGACTCAGGCCTCCTCTCTAGGAGAGGGAATGGGCCGTAATCCACCACGCGGGCCCAGTGCGGGTTGGTGGCCAATATACACCACTATTTTTTAATTAGTACAAATACTTAAAGGGCTCATTAGGATAGGTTGTGCTTGTTATTATTTAAGTAAATCCTCAATAAATAATATTCGTAAACAGCAAAGTTATTAGCGATTGTTTATATCCCAAAATGTTACTCAATTCATGGAAATATCGTACAGGCTATTGATTTCTAAATGAATGATTGGCGATCAAAATGGAAAAATACTACGCGTAGTATTTTCTAGTAACAATTGTTATGAATGATTGATTCAATTATGAATTTACCAATTATGACAAATTTTCGTGGACTATTTTGGGATTTCGTTTTCTTTACTTTCGACTACACAAATATGATAAGTAACGGGTAAGGATCTTTTTTGGTTTTTTTTTTTTTCGGTGAGAAAATCATCTGAGCCCCATTTCTTTTTGTACTGTTTAAAAAATAGTGGTTGTACTTTGACCGTACTGTATAGTTGTGTCCAAATAAGACGCATTATTAGCTGTGTTTTGCGATAAAGAATGCTTCGTTAAATCATGTCAGTTTCCGCAAACTGCTTCGACGTAGTTTATAATTTAATTTATCTCACAATTAAGTCATATTCTCACGCGCTGCTTGGCAAGTGGCGTCGACTTGTTGGTACTCGATGTACTGATGATCATGTTTCTCCAAGTACTCGAAAGTCATTGCAATGACTTTTTTTATGTAATAGCTTTTTAGGGTTAGACGAACTGAGAGGTTTGTATGAATGATTTTAATGATTATAATTTTGTAAATACAAGTACATACGTGATTCGGTTGCAAATCATATTTTAATGAATATAGAACCTAACACTGACTTGTAAAATGCAAAAAACGTAAGTAAATTTGAATTTTGCGGACTATCCTGTTGCCTGGGTACCTTTAAGATGTGTTTTTCATTTCTGACTAGCTGACCCGTCAGAGTTGTCCTCTTTTAGCTATGAACTGTCAAACGCACGAAGATTAAATTGTCGTAGTAGATTTCTGATTTTTTGTCGGAACTTTCTTGATTTTTTTTTCACAAGTACCTTCTCCTGACGATAACAAACAAAGCAAAATAGAAGAATTATTAAAATTGGTCTAGCCGTACACACGTGATGATGTGACCTTTTTTTGAACTTTTGTGCAAGGTTTCCTTTTCTGTTTTTGTTAGACGAGTACTAAGAGAAGTTTTTTTTTTCAAAATTCATCACCTAAGGAGATGTGGAGGTCCAAAGTTTGTATGGAGAAACCTACTTTCATGCGGGCGAAATCGCAGGCAGAAGGTAGTTTTTGTACATAGAAACAAACTGAGCAAGTGCGAGTCGCATTCGCGCACTGAGGGTTCCGTACAAACTACAATTCCCGAATGGAGTCTCGAAGGTTTATCCGAATTGCAAAAAAGTTTTTTTTTGTGACGTAGGTAACAACAAATTTACCGTTTTCAGATTTATTGCTATACCTGTGCTATAAGACCTTGCTTTATGCCAAATTTCAGGATTCTGCGTCAACGGGAACTACCCAATTTTGATTCCTTTGAGAGTATCGAAATATACGTTGTTGCGACATAAACGCCCGTATCATTTTTAATCGTTAACTTAGAAATTCGATTTTTTTACAACTTCAAGGAACTGCAGATCTGAGTATATGGTTTTTTATTTCAACTCGATACCTCCACGCGTTCCCGAGACAAAGGGTCTTAACAGACAGACAGACAGACAACAAAGTGATCCTATAAGGGTTCCGTTTTTTCCGTTTGAGGTACGGAACCCTAAAAATATAACTACCGCTTTGAAATTTCAAATGAAAACTTATAAAGCTGATCCCAGCCTCTTCTTTACGGCCATGTGTTGGCTTCCGAAAGGGAAACCTGGAGTCCTGGAACGCAAGGCAAAAAAGGAATATAGGTATGGTTTTAGTCAGTAAAGTTCTGACACGCCCTCTCGCACCGCCCTAGAGCGAGAGGAGACATTGGATGATTAATCACCTTAAAAAAAATAGTCTCTTCCTTACAACACTTCATTTGGATAACAAAGTAGTAACATAATACTATACTAAGTTTGATTTTATATTTTGTTTACATATAGGTTAACGTTGAGTTTTTTATTTACTTCTTTTATTGTCATAGTTAGTAGTATATATTGTAATAGAGTTTTGTGTTGTTTTAGATTTTTAGGTAAATGTTAGCCGTAAGATGATTTTTTTTTCAATTATTTTTATTACCCGACTACGGAGGGTTATGATTTTGACAGGCTATGTATGTATGTGAGTATGTTCATCTGTTCCCTCATAGCTCCTAATCTACTTATCGGAACTTGACGTATGAGGTATCGTTAGAACCGTCTTAATTGTCCGCTGAACATAGGCTACGTGACGTGTCACAAAAATTGATATGGCGCCCTCTAGCGGACAAAAAGTAATGTGTTAAAAATAAATATGGAGTAAAATACGCCGTGTTTGGTATCATTTGAAAGGGCTTCACTTGTACATTTCCAATATATAGCTCAAATTTAAAGTGACGCCCTCTAGCGGACAAAAAGTCATGTATAAAAAAAAATTAAGATAAATATACCGTGTTTGATATCATTTGAAAGGGCTTCGCTAGTACCTACTTATCAAAAAATATCATCAAAATTCAATGTGGCGCCCTCTAGCAGACAAAAAGTATTGTGTTAAAAAAAATACGATAAATATGTCGTGTTTCGTATCATTTGAAAGGGCTTTACAAAAGCCGTAGTCACACGTTATTTAAGTGTTTCGATTATTACCTACCTATAACGTGTGACTACGGCTTTTCTTTTTGTTCTATTCTTGTTTTTCCAGTTACCTTGTCTATTTCAGCATCTTGAAAATCTTGTTTCATGCTTTTTCAGCGTCATTTTTTTTTGTCGTAGTCGGGTTTTAGTTTTTTACTTTTTTTTTGTGTGTTTGGAAACCACTATTGTATTGATCAGCCTGTAAAGATAGTGTGTTTATTTATTAAGTATTAAATAAAATAAATAAATAAAACATCTACTTACATTGAATGAAGTAAGTCAATGTTTTCTTCAAAATAGAATTGTTGACAGAACATTTTTGAATTGGAATCAGCGTTATTAGTAAGCCATTAATATTAATAAGAGGGCTGGGCCGCTCTCGGAGGCTAAAAAGAGCAATCTGACGAATACTTAAAATGTTTTGTTTCATTTTGGGAGTCGGATGGCTTAACGAATTCGCCATCAGAATGGATAATCGAAACTTTGTATCTTTATTGGAATATTGAAAAGTGTGGGAGCCTATTGGCTCCTAATAAAATAGTGCGCCTCACCATCAACGATTACGTATCACTGCTCACCATCAGGTGGAATCGCAGTTAAACACTAGTTTATATTGTTAAAAAAAACACAAACTCCTAAATTATCCTACGGAAATTTCCTAGAGCTGCAGGATTGTTTGAAAGAGCTATCATGGCCCTCGTAAAGGTCAACTGCAACCGCAGGCTTGCGGACGGCGAGCAATGGGTACCTCGCCGTCCGGCTGTTCGGTAAGGATTGCGCCCGACTCATTGAAAGTGCAAAGTGTTCCATGCGTGCCTAAAAGAGATGTCAGCAAAACCGAAAGAGAATTTTTGAAAGAGATACCGTCCTACAACGCAAAGGGCTGTTGAAGGAACACAGGTGGGTTTTAAAAACTTTAAGCGTTTATAATACTGTGACATCGAAATAAGCCCCCCTAGCCAAGTTGCAAACGATAAACGTGAACGCTTAGTAATCTCCAATAGATTTTCAACTTTATACCTCAGAGCATAAAGTTGAAAATCTATTAAAGACTACTGAGCGTTAGCGACCGGAACGAACGAAAACACTATGTAATCTTCAATAGATTTTCAACTTTATATCCAATAAGATAAAGTTGAAAATCTATTAAAGACTACTGAGAGTTTACGTTTATCGTTTGTGACTTGGCTAGGGGGGAAGGGAAGAAAGGGTTAGGACACTTAACTTATATACAAATACCCCAAGGATCTAGAGAAGGGTTAGGACACTTTTAGAGAAGCTAGTTTTTTTACGTCTCTATTTTCTGCCAGCGGTTTCGTTCGCGTAAAAGTAGAAAATTAACCCAATCCCAACACCCCTATTTTTACCACCGTAGGCGCGGGCTTGCGGACGGCGAGCAATGGGTAGCTCGCCGTCCGCAATACTCCGGGGATAAAAAGTATCCTATGTGCTATAAATTCTAGAACATAGTCCTTTAAATCCTTTCAGCAGTTTCAGCGTAAAGGACTAATAAACATACACACACGCTCACAAGCTTTCACCTTTATAATATTACTAGCTTCTGCAGCGGTTTCACTTGCGTGAAAGTAGGTTTCTGATCAATAATCTCTCTTGGGCAGATGTATATGATCAACCTGACCTAAACAATGCCTTTCAAATATTTCATGATACCCTCACACTGTTTTTCAATCTATGTTTTCCAGTCAATAAAATTAAAATTAATAAGAAATTGAAAAATCATCCTTGGATAACCAAAGGCCTCAAATTAGCTTTCAAAACTAAAAGGAAGCTCAGGTACTTATACAATTGTAAATCTTCACGTCAGTCTTATAAAACTAAGTATCGCACTTATAACAAAATATTAAAAAAAAGTATAATTTTAGCACAGAAACTTAAAAATGATCGATTGTTGATGAGATCTAAGAATATTTGTCGGGATTCCTGGAAAATAATTAAAAGTCAAGAAAGCAATCAATATAATACGCAACATATAAACAAAATAAAGGGGACAATTTTTTTTGTTTGGGGAATAGGCCCACCACAAATTGTGGCGTATAGCAATGAAATGTACGTTAGTTTATTCCTTATAATCTCTAGATTACATTGGTAATATTGGCAAAACTTTATGTAACTGGAGCACCGTGAAATACGACAGTCAAAACATGACTCTCATAATAACTTAAAATCTCACAAGAGCGATTGTCTAATGAGTGGATAGGTCTCCTTGGTATTTTAAGTTACAATAGTGCACTGTTCAATAATATACAGTATAAAACAAAGTCACGTCTGTACTACGTGACAGACTTTGATGTGATAACACGATTTGATAGACTTATTCATGAAAATGCGTAGATGTATTCATTTCGAAATAGCGCGGCTTTTGCCGGCCATTGACTGTAGATCTAAAATAATAAGGTGATGTGTTTTATGCTGGTTGTGTAAGGAGAAAAAAAAACCACATTATAGGTACATCACAAGTATTTATTACTGTTCATCATCATCATTTTCAAAGTCATCTCTTAAAAGCAGTATTTCATCTAAAAAAGATGCAGGTGGCTCAACCTCACCTTGATGCCGCGCCCAAGATAAAAACCACACTATACACATCACATCACATATGCACAGCAGCCAACAGTGCGTCTGCCCACTAAACAATTACAACAGTATCCAGTAAGAGCAGTATTCAACATTCCGTAGAAATCGTGCTGCACAATTGATACAACGGCTTTGTGGATTATGCATGTATCTACAGATGCCATTTTCATAAAATCTTTCGAATAAAAATACGAAAAGAACAGAAGAAACATGCAACTATCTAGTAATCGGAAACAATAATAATGTTGTTTGTAGCGGTGGGCGTTTCAACGACGAACAGTTTTCAAAGACCGTTTTTTGTTCTGCAACGTAACAACCGTTTTCCATCCTGCGACCAAACACTCTTCGTTGCACAAACCAGTCTTCGAATTACTGTATGCGAATTGTTATCTAACTGTTAAGAAAATAAGGTCGAAAATCCATTGCTTCAACTATCACACTCGTCGCGTCGTCGTTTTTAAAACCAGTTATTGCAATGAAAAATGAATTTTATGTTTTAATAATAATAATAGTCATAAAGTTCATTTTTCATTGTAATAACTGGTTTTGAAACGACGACGCGACGAGTCCAGAATTTATTACCGTCCTGAAACTAGTTGCGACAACGAACGTTTTCTGCAACTACTTCACTCAACGATAGTTTCGTCTTCAAACCAGTTGCGATGACGACCGTTTTCTGCAACCGTTTTTGTCGTCGCCAAAACGGTTACGTCTCGTCCGTCTAAAATTCGACAACGACCCACCACTAGTAAGTCTGTCAGTGTCAAACTGATTGAAACTGGACCACAGAGCATCTGCAACCGGCTATTAATTACGTTTCGTTCCACGTTGATTTTTAAAGTACGTTACTTGATATTTGTGTTAACCGTTAATAACAGCATTAAAAAAAAGTTCGCTGTACCAATTAATTATTATCTCTTGAAACGCATTTAAATCCGATGTAACCGCTGCGCACTGTAGTATAACGTATTTTTATTCACGTTAAAATAAACTTGAAAACGCTCCTAAACAAGCATTTTTTGCTGTAACACTTTTTTACTATTATTTCATTATTCCGGTTAGATTTCTATATAATTTTTGGTCTGTTAATTATAATAAGATGATCGCTTTTTCCATGTGTAATATGATTAATAAACGTAACCGTTTAATAGTGGGCCCAAAACAAATTGTCTCCTTTAAACACTAAAACCATAACCGATCCTGAACTAATATCAAATACCTTTAATAATTACTTTATTGGACTGACAAAAGGTCAGGATAAGAAGAAAAATATTTTATCGAAAACAATAAAACCTAATAATGCTAGTATATTCTTAATTCCAGTTACAACAAACGAAATCTACCAAATTATACTGTCTTTGAAAAACACAACAGCGGTAGGCTATGACAACTTACCAACTCAAATTCTAAAACAAACTGCACATTTAATAGCACCAGTACTATGTCATCTCACAAATATGTCGTTATCACAAGGTACTTTTCCAGATAAACTAAAAATATCAGTTGTAAAACCTATTTACAAAAAAGGTGATAGAACAGAACCTAACAATTACAGGCCTATTGCCCTCATTCCTACACTTGCCAAAATTTTTGAAAAAGTAATGTTTAAACGGTTCACATCTTTCCTTAATAAATTCAACATACTAAAATCCGAACAACATGGCTTTCAAAAAGGTAAGTCCACTACACTAGCTGCTTTTAAACTAATAAAAAAAGTGTCAGAAAATATTGACAAAAGTATTAACACCTGCGCAGTGTTCTTTGACATGAGCAAAGCGTTTGATTTTGTTGATCATGACATTTTGCTCCAAAAAGCATATGCATACGGTATTCGCGGTATAGCGTATAAGTGGTTACAAAGTTACCTCAATAATAGACAACAATATGTAGAAATTAACAATATTAACAGGGACATAGAATTCACTTATAAATCTCAATTATCATATAACAGAGTTGGAGTCCCACAAGGTAGTATACTAGGCCCACTTCTATTCCTACTCTACATCAACGATTTGCCTAACGTGATAAATCATCACTGTACTCTTTTTGCAGATGATATATCGCTAGTAATTTCACAAAAACCTAATACCACTTTTGACAGTTATAATAAGGATGTTACCGAAGCTGTTCGGGACATAATTCAATGGCTAGAGTGTAATAATTTAAAAGTTAATATAGACAAAACCAGAGTTATACAATTTTACAATAGAAAACAATATAATTACAAATTAACTGTCTCATACGATAACAATAATATAGCACAATCCAATAGTATAGTTTTCCTTGGGATGTCATTAGATAGTCAGATCTCATGGAAATTACACATAAATAAAATCTGTAACAAAATAAACAGATATGTTTATGCTCTATGGCGTCTTACACGAATCTCCAGCCAAAAAACAGCTCTACAAGCCTATCATGGATATGTAGCTTCCAACCTACGGTATGGTATTATTTTATGGGGTGGTTCAGTAGAATTCAATAGAGTATTCCTAGCTCAAAAGCAGTGCATTCGTGCACTTTGTAACGTAGATTCCTTAACTTCATGTAAACCATTGTTTAAAAAACTAAACTTGCTAACAGCACCATCCATGTATATACTTGAGTCTTGTGTTTTCGTTAAAACACATCAGTACCTATACAAATCCTTTGGTGATTATTGTAATTTTAATACCCGTTATCCCAATAGCTTTCCCTTGCCCAATATAAAAACCGATCTGTATCGAAGAAACTGTTATCCCATGTCAATTAAATTATTTAACAAATTACCGAGTGACCTGAAAGACTTACCCATTACATTATTCCGAAAAAAATTGTACTCCTGGTTAGTCGATAAATGCTTCTACACGACCCAGGAATACCTTAGTTATAAGAATAGAAAATTACTGTAACACCAAACATCAGATCTTTGAGTTCGAAAGGAAAATAAGTGGGCTGGAAAAGGAACAACGTGCTACCAACCTTATGCTGGCGGAACTAGACGAAAAGTCGGAAAATCTCGAGCGTATTCTGAAGAAAACTTCAGTGGAAATTAGAGGAGTACCAAAAGTAAAGAAGGAAAACAAACAGAATATCCTTAAATTAGCCACCAATCTCATGAATACAATAAGTCTTGAGACATCCTCTTCTGACGTAAGGGATGTATATCGTCTCCCTTCTAAAGAAAGCGCCCTATCGTCGACTGTTGTCGTCGAGTTCTCCAATACCTTCATAAAGGAAAGATTTCTAAAAGGCACGAAGCTGTACAACTCGGAACATAAAACAGCATCGCTTAACTCTTCACATTTGGGACTGGAAGGCACAAGTCCTCTCTACTTTTCTGATCATCTTACAAATAGAACAAAACGACTTCACTTTCTTGCACGGGATTTTGCTTCATCTGAAAAATATCGTTTTTGTTGGATTGGGAACGGCAGAATTTTCCTTCGTAAGGACGAAGGAGAAAAATACATCCTCGTCAAAAATGAAAACACCCTTCTACAGCTGCGCGGAAAATAACCAACTCCTTGTATTTTATTTTTTGTTTCACTTCATTTTGTTTTGTTTTCTGCTTATAGAAATATTACTGACTTTTACAGCGTTAATCAAACTCACACTCATCTACAGGCCGATCCCAGTTATTATACATGGCACATACACTAACACTCACATAAATATTTTTTACACTACACAATACAAGTTCAAGCATATTACATGTTCAACAGTTCATACTTTACTTTTCCTAGCTACATTGCGCCCTAAATACTTTTTAATTGAAGTGCAAATTATTAACAGAACCCTATGTCCCCCTTACAGTGTAAATGGCTAATCAGATTGATCTTATCGATGAAATCGATAGCACAGAAATATTCTCTAGCATTAAGCACAGTATTCCTGAACAATGCATGGTAGACCTCGGAATTGTTAAAACTCAATTTTCCATTGTACATCAAAACATTCGAAGCATTCAAAAAAACTTTGATAACTTTACGCTATTTTTAGCCAGACTGAATTTCTTGCCTGATATAATAATACTTTCAGAATGCAGACTTAGTGATACTACTCCTAAAGTATTTCTACAAGGCTATGTTTGTCATTACTCCCTAAACTACCTGAATCAAAACGATGGTCTTGCAATCCTCCACAAAAATGACTTAAATGTCACAATTACCGAACCACCTTTTAAAGATGCTAACTGCTTATTGATTAGTATAAACGCAGAACTTACAATCTGTGCAATATATAGGTCACCTTCTTTTTTTAATATTAATAATTTTTGCGATTCTTTGGATACTACTCTCCAAACTTGTACTACATCAACCGTTGTAATTATTGGTGACATGAATATTGACATCAAAATTGGAACGGAAGACAGACGCGCAGGCGAATACCTTGCTGTCACAAGCCATCACGGCTTCTACCCGGGTCACCAATTTCCGACACGTGAACGTAATTGTCTCGATCACGCTATTTTTAAAACAAATAAAGTCACTAAAACCGTAATCTGCGAATCTGGTTTGACAGACCATGACACAGTCTTAGTTAGCATATCGATGGAAACTCCAAAGCTACTGTCTTCTATACGCAAAAGAAAATACAAGACTACGATCGACTATGCTAGCGTCATATCAGATATTGAAGACGCAGACTGGAGCACAATAATGCATCACCATGATGTGAATGAGGCGACAAATGAACTTACAACAAACCTGCAAGAAATCATAAAACGACATACAAAAAAGGAAATAGTGCGAAACTCTAAGTCGATTAGAAGGCCTTGGATGACAGCAAACCTATTGAAATGTGTAAGGAAAAGAGATGCCCTCCATAGTGAAACAAGGAAAAGTGATAATATTGACAACCACGCCCTACATCAACAGTACAAAGCATACAGGAACACTTGTAACAATATTATACAGAACTTAAAAATCGCTCATGAAAAACACCTACTGGACAGCTCTAAAGGCAACAGCAAAAATACTTGGGTGGCATTAAAATCTATTTGTAACCTGAACAATAAGACATTGTCTAATATGGCCCTCCTAAATGCCAATCCTGATCCAGTGGCCGCGTTGGACATGGCTAATAATTTCTTTGCTAATGTAGGAGAACAATTAGCTAAGGAAAATTTACTGCGTCTAAAAAAATCGGAAACAGATCTAGCTAAATTAGTCAAAACAACTGGCAACAGGGATGCCTCACCAATTAATTCCTTTTTCATGAACCCTACCGATGAGATGGAAGTGAAAGCAGTTCTGTCAGGCCTAAAAAATGACTCAGCTCCTGGATGGGATGGAATATCAAATCGGGTCCTCAAACTCGCCCAGCACTGTCTTGCGGCTCCCATTGCGCACATTTGTAACTTAAGCATGTTTAATGGAAAAGTCCCACCCCAAATGAAGACTGCAAATGTGTGTCCGATTCATAAAGGAGGAGATGCAACTATAGTGTCAAACTACAGACCAATATCCCTGCTCACGTCTTTGTCGAAGATACTGGAGAAACTGGTGAATAGGAGGCTGTTGACATATCTGGAAGATATGAAGTTGCTTTCCACAAACCAGTACGGCTTTCGCAAGGGCAGGTCCACGGAGGACGCTGTCACTAATTTAGTAGACTTTGTTGTTGGCCAACTTGACAAGGGACTAAGATGTGGAGGCGTCTTCCTGGACCTTGCGAAGGCTTTTGATACTGTGTCGAAACCGATCCTTGTCCAGAAAATGGAATACATTGGCATTAGGGGCACTGCACTGGATTGGTTTATTTCGTATCTGACAGAACGCAATCAAAGGATCTGCGTTGGAGATTTTCAGAGTTCCCTCGTTCCCAGTGTTGGGTATGGAGTGCCTCAGGGCAGTGTCCTGGGCCCTACTTTGTTCTTGCTGTATGTCGACGGTCTCTGCTCATTAGACCTCAACAATGCACAGATCTTTGCGTATGCCGACGATACGGCTGTCATCTTTTACGGAAAATCTTGGGAAGAAGTCTACAGAGCCGCAGAGAGTGGGATGTTGACTATCTCTAATTGGCTACAGCACAATTTGTTGACACTTAACGTTTCAAAAACAAAAATGGTTAATTTTTCAATCAACAAAAAATCATCTGCCCCTTCGGAACCTTCACTCAAGTTTCATAGCTGTGACTTCTACCCGGGATGTACCTGCAATTGTCCCACATTTGATCAGATCGAATGCATTAAGTATCTTGGCATTAACATTGATAAACACTTGACTTGGAGTAGGCATATTGACTCCCTGAACACACGTGTGAGAAAGCTTTTATACATATTCAGGAAACTGAGATCGATAGCAGACGACCACACTTTGAAAACAACCTACTACGCACTGTGTCAGACAATCCTGGGGTATTGTGTAGTGGCTTGGGGCTCTGCTGGCAAGAGTATCCTTATTACTGCTGAACGAGCGCAAAGAGCTATTCTGAAAACATCTTTTAAAAAGCAGTTACGTTACGCTACAGATGCACTGTACCGCGAAACTGGTATGCTAACAGTTCGTCAGCTGTACATCAGGGCAGTCATCCTTAGGTTCCATTCCGCAGCACCAACTACCATGGTACAAGATAAACGTTCGCGTAGACTACCTAAGTGGGAACAAACGTTTTGTCATCGGGTGTTTGGACATAAAGCATTCTCTTACATGGGGCCACACTTATACAGCAAAGCAAATAAGCATCTGAACTTGTTTTCCATGTCCAAGTTCTCATGCAAAAAAATAGTAACGGAATGGCTTCAAGGTTTAAACTATAATGAAACTGAACATGTGATATCAGCTACTAGCTAACTAACTCAATCATACACACACACACACATACACACACACATACACACACACACACACACACTCACACACACACACAACTTCTTACCTTCACCTGTACCCTATACACGCACACTCTCACGATAAGCGCTTCAACTGCTGTTACTTTTTTTTTTTTTTTTTTTTTGTTATTATACTTAGTTTTTATTTTTTCATTTTACTTTTTTGTTTTAAAATGTTCAGAATCTGTATATAAAGCTCAGTATTGTACACTGTTTTTTGGACGAAAGAGACTGAACCCCACAACACAGGGTATCCTAGTGTGGGGTTTAGTGTCATTTAAATGATTGATATGTACTTTTTATGAACAATAAAAATTATTATTATTATTATTATTATTATTATTACCTCGCTATGTTCCTATTAGTGCAATAATAGCCAGTTATGTTAATATTATGTAATTTCATGTAATTAAATGTTAAGAGTATGTATAGGTACCTAGGTACCTAACCATTCCTTTTAATTACAGCAGCTTTAATTTTGCAGTATCGATGGGCCTCTCCCAGTTGGTAAAGCAAGCGACAAGGGTGCCTGATGTAGTTGGTCATACTGCCAATTGTCTGGACCTTTTACTGACCACCGATCCGGACAGATGTATCGTAACAGTTTCCTCACCACTAGGAACTTCAGATCACTGTCTGGTGAAGTCTGTATCGTCCTTCTCCCCACCTGACTGCGACTCACGCGGTGAACGGCGAATGTGGCGTTACAAGTCAGCAGATTGGGATGAGATGCGGCACTTCTTTGCATCTTATCCTTGGCAGCAGGTCTGCTTCTCTTCTAAAAATCCGTCGAGCTGTGCAGATGCTATATCCGATGTGATACGTCAAGCTATGGAGTATTTCATTCCCTATCGCGACGTACCCATCGGTGGCTCAGCTCACCCATGGTTCAACGCCGATTGCGTTCAAGCTGAACAACGTAAGCATTCGGCGTTTCTCGCCTGGGTTGACGCTCGTGACCACAAAGCTCCGGATCTGAGTTCAAAGAAGAGAGCCTTCAACCATGCTGCCAAGTCCTACAAAAAGGCACTAAGGAAGGCTCGCTTCGACCGCATTAACCATATTGGTACAAAGCTCTCTGCGCAGCCGTCCGGTAGCAGAGCATTCTGGTCCCTTGCCAAGTCGGTCGAAGCGAACTTCTGTCGGCCCTCATTGCCTCCGCTGGTTAAACCTGATGGAACACTGGCTCATACAGCGAGAGAGAAAGCGGGTCTCTTTGCATCTCTCTTCGCCCATAATTCTCGTCTTGACACTGGTAGTGCTACTCCACCGACTGTACCTCACTGCGATACTTCGATGCCCGAGATCCGCATAAGGAACAAAGAGGTTCTGAGAGCACTGTGTCGTCTTGACGTGAATAAAGCTAGTGGACCAGATGGTATACCAGCGATTGTTCTCAAGGCTTGTGCACCCGAGTTGTCTCCTGTACTGACGCGTTTGTATCGCCTCTCATTTGGGACTGGTATAGTGCCCAAGTCCTGGAAGCTTGCCAACGTGCAACCCGTGCCCAAAAAGGGCAGTCGTACCGATCCTACCAACTATCGGCCGATTTCAATAACCTCCATACTCTGCAAGATTATGGAGCGTGTATTGAACTCGCGCCTCTTGGCATACCTGGAAGGTAACGATCTCCTCAGTGATCGACAGTACGGGTTTCGCCACAATCGATCTACTGGGGACCTTCTAGTTTATGCCACCCACTTGTGGGGCGAGACCCTCGAGAAGAATGGGGAAGCGATTGCTGTTTCCTTGGACGTCTCGAAGGCCTTCGACAGGGTATGGCACGCTAGTCTATTGAGTAAGCTTTCAGCGTACGGCGTTTCCCCTGGTCTGATTAACTGGGTAAAAGACTTCCTGAGTGAACGTTCTCTCCGAGTTGTTATCGATGGATGCTCATCAGAGCCCATGACGACTAATGCCGGAGTTCCTCAGGGGTCTGTTCTCTCTGCAACTCTCTTCCTGCTGCATATCAACGATCTGCTGATGCCCGGTATCTATGGGTATGCAGATGATAGCACAGTTGTAGAGAGATACCTGCCAGGTGCTCGAGCTAGTAGGGAGCTAATCCGGTCCGAAAGAGAGGCTATGGTAGAGCGTGCGAATGTCTCACTTCAGGCAGTCTCCAAGTGGGGTGAAGCCAATCTGGTGGGATTCAACGCCGCCAAAACACAAGCGTGTCTATTCACCGCTAAAAGGAGCCCGTTCACCTTGGCTCCTGTTTTTCAGAATGTATCCCTGGAGTACACCGACCGCCTTCAGCTCTTGGGAGTTGAAATTTCTTCAGACCTTAACTTTGGGCGGTTCATTGAGTCCAAAGCCAAGGTAGCTGCTAGGAAACTCGGCGTACTTGCAAAGGTCCGGCGGTACTTCACACCAGGGCAGCTTTTAATGTTATACAAAGCACAGGTCCGTTCGTGTGTGGAGTACTGCAGCCACATATGGGCTGGTGCTGCAAAATGCCACCTGGCAGCTTTGGACTCGGTGGAAAGGCGTGCAAAGAGGCTAATTGGTGATCCAGATCTGGTTAATTCCAATCTACAAAGTCTTGAGCACAGGCGTAGGGTAGCCAGCCTTTCGGTGTTTTACAGAATTCATTTTGGAGAGTGTGCGCAGGAATTGCATGACTTGATTCCACCATCTCATTTCTACCATCGGACAAGCCGACGAACGGCGAGTATCCACCCTTACGTTGTTGAAACCTCTACGGTCCGGACCAAGCGTTTTGCCTCGTCGTTTATACCGCGTACATCGAGGGACTGGAATAATTTGCCTGCTGCGATTTTCCCGTCCGATTATAATTTGGGTCTCTTCAAGGCTAGAGTGAATAGGCTCTCAATAAATTAGTGCGCCTCACCATCAACGATTGCATTACCACTTACCATCAGGTGGAATCGCAGTCAAGCACTAGTTTATAACAATTAAAAAAAAAAAAAAAAAAAAAATTACTATTTTAAGTTTCGCATACCAGAAATGGTGAATATGAGGATCTTTACTGTTATATTGTATAATGTAGCATTCATGTACCATATATATCTACCCATATTATGCGAATAAATGATTTGAATTTGAATTTGAATTTGAATCAAGAACTTTGGACCCTCTTTCATCCACTTAGAGGGTGAATTTTGAAAAATCTTCTCTTAGTGCTCGCCTACATCATAAATGGAAGCTTTATTTATTTATTTATTTATAATAAGCACACCAATAGCACAGTCTCTTACAATTCAAATAAACTTATATCTAAAATTGGCATTTCAGTAACCATGCAAATAACAGGTATGCATGACATTTACCAAATGAACATTAGAGACAAACACAGAATAAAAAGTGTGTCCAGAATACCTAAATCTAGAACACTACAAAGAAAAAAACACACCGAAATACAAAGACGTACATTATTCGCACTGTTTATATAGGCAGCGTCAGTATGAAGCGAAACTCATGGAGAAGGTATCGATAGCAAAACTTATGCAAAACTTCATGTTCGTAGTCCCAGTAGTTTTGGCTGTGCGTTGATATGTCAGTTTCTCCTTTTATGTATGTAGATAGAATGATGTGATGAAGTATTTTTTTAGAAACTCAATTTACTGGGTTATTGCTTTTTGATTTGCGAGGATAGCTTGCATCTCTCGCCCGAATATTTCGTTCGAACTGGAATCAAAAGTTATGAAATTCTGATCATTGAGATCTTTATAAATTGTTTATTGGAGTGGGTACGCTTTTATAATGATTATGGAAATGAAGTAGCTGGAATTGTGAATGGTGGAGTACCTTTTAATTGTCTGAGAGATTGTTTATTTGTATCTACACTTACCTTTAGAATGGTTTATAGCTTATTTATTTGAAGTTTGAAATAAGAATGAGTTACTTATCTTACCTTCTGAAGCGTTTTAAATGTTACATTTAAATAATACATTCATGCATAAACTTACGCTTTTTTACCATGGGAGTTGGCACACTATAGAATGCCTTCTGCACTTGTGGAAATAAGCAAACTAATCTAGTTGTGCCGCTGTCAATTGCCTTATTTTATTACTGCATATGCAGCTGAGCTTAATCTAACCGAGCGAGTTCAAAAGGTTTGATGGGAAGGCAACGATTTTTCGTGGTATAAATCAAAATTAATTAATAAATATTTTTATTCGTATGTATTGGCAATTTGTTTGATTGTACGTATATTTTTAGTTTCACTTTGTGGTCTGTCCGTCTGTCTGTCAAGACCCTTTATCTCGGAAACGCATGGCGTTATCGAGTTGAAATTAAAACCATAATTGTCAAGGTCTGCGGTCCCCTGAAGCTGTGAAAAAATCAAACTTCTAAGTTAACCAAAGTTAAAATCAAAATTCATAGGGTACTTCTCGTTGACCCTGAAGCCTGAAATTTGGCATAAAGCAAGGTAGTATAAAAACTTTTAACTTAGTAGGAAAAACTTTTTTGCGATTCGAAAAATCTTTTTTTTTGTTTTTTAATTCATATAAACCAGTGCTTGACTGCGATCCCACCTGATGGTAAGCAGCGATGCAATCATTGATGGTGAGGCGCACTAGTTTATTAAGAGCCTATTCACTCTAGCCTTGAAGACACCTAAATTATAGTTGGACGGGAAGACCGCAGCAGGCAAAATCTTCGAGACTCCATTCGGGAAATGAACTATTTACATAATTATGTAGGTAAGTTTGTACGGAACCCTCAGTGCGCGAGTCCGACTCGCACTTGCTCAGTTTTTTTTAATTGTTAATAAGCTCGCGCTTGACTACTATTTCACCTGATGGAA
Source organism: Mythimna impura (assembly GCA_905147345.3). Taxonomy (NCBI): domain Eukaryota; kingdom Metazoa; phylum Arthropoda; class Insecta; order Lepidoptera; family Noctuidae; genus Mythimna; species Mythimna impura. The sequence continues at coordinate 4,018,242 of LR990344.1, forward strand.
AGCGACGATGTGGTCGACGATGGAGCATTATATCTAGAAGTAACCTTTTTACTCTTGACTTAAGATTCCCAGGTTGTTGTCTGTATTCCTACCAAGTTCAATTTTTGTCTTGTTACATTTTCCAGCATTATCTCTGGTGGGGTTTTCCTCCTGCGCCAACAGTACGGGTTCTTGTCCTCCGACTTTGCCAGTGGATGTGTGTGAAGCATCGTGTGGAACTGAGACTCCTTGCACCAAAGAGAAGCAGCTGTGCTGTCCGACGGCTTGTGGAGGCGCCATGTGCGTCGATGCTATGTCGCAGAGGCACTTTGTGGATCTGGGTTAGTATGATACATCACTATTTAAAAAACAATCATCGCTAAATAAAAAATAAAATGCGGTAGTAGTTAGTAAGCAAGCCAGTCGCCTACCAGATGATAGCTACAACAGCCGTTTTTGTGTAAAAGTACCGGCATTGCCATCCCAGAGACAACACGGCGTTGGGACTTGCAGGTAGACTACTGGGCTCTGTAGGCGCGGGTTGTGAGCCATGGTTAGCTTGTCGTCCAGCCGCCCAGTAAGGGTCAAGTCCGGGTTTACGGCGCGTTGTGTTCACGTGAGATGTTAGCAAAATTGATTGGGCATTGCGGATTATGTTTTTCTTTATTGACACAAACTAGTGCTTGACGGCGATCCCACCTGATGGTAAGTAGTGATGCAATCGTTGATGGTGAGGCGCACTAATTTATTAAGAGCCTATTCACTCTGAGCAGTGGTGGCCGAGTGGTAATGGCCCCGACTTACGGAGTTGTAGGTTGCGGGTTCAAACCCAGTCAGGCGCATTACTTTGTGTAATTTGTTTCATCACCACTGCTCTCAAAACGGTGAAGGAAAACATCGTGAGGAAACCGGAATGTCCTAGAACCAAAAATTCGAAGACATGTGACATCCACCAACCCGCACTGGGCCCGCGTGGTGGATTACGGCCCATTCCCTCTCCTAGAGAGGAAGCCTGAGTCCCAACAGTGGGAACATTATAAGGCCGACTATGCTATGCTATGCTATTCACTCTAGCCTTGAAGACACTTAAATTATAATCGGACGGGAAGACCGCAGCAGGCAACTTGACAGGCGATTGAGATTGAAATCGTTCGCCATAAGACTGGTAATTAGCCTCTCCATTCTCTCGATTAAACTTCCATAATATGGCAATGAGGTGAACAACTCAACGTGTAACGTTTTCACCTATTTCATAAAAAATCTCGTAGTGTAACGAGACATATTTGAATACGATGGTACTAATCGTTCCTACAAGACTTTTTAAACTACTAACTGACTTATTATAACTTTCCAGTGAAGCCAGGCCTCTGCCCCGAGTACCCCCGCGGCCCCTGGGTGTGCACACACATGTGTACCAGCGACTCCGACTGTCCTCGAGCCCTGAAGTGCTGCCCCAACCGATGTGGAGCCCAAGCCTGTCAGAAACCTGATCAAGAGCTGCCGGCTCCAGAGAATGCTATTTAGAAATAAAGATGGTTCAATATTTCAAATGTGGTTTCTTTTTGGGGTCCGTACCCAAAGTGATCGAATCAGGAATGAGGATATCCGCAGGAGAACCAAGGTCACAGACATAGCACGAAGAATCGCCAAACTTAAGTGGCAATGGGCAGGGCACATTGCTCACAGAACGGAAGACGTAGCGTTGGAAGGCCTCCTACAAAGTGGACCGATGACTTGGTAACGGTTGCGGGAGTCCAATGGATGCGAGATGCACAGGACCGTTCATTGTGGCGACACTTGGGGGAGGCCTATGTCCAGCAATGGACGTCTTTCGGCTGAAATGATGATGATGATGATGTACCCAAAGAGTAAAACAGGACCCTATTACTAAGACTCGGCTGTCCGTCCGTCTATCTGTCTGTCTGTCTGTCCGTCTGTCATCAGATCTCATGAACCATGACAGCTAGACAGTTGAAATTTTCACAGATGATGTATTTCTATTGCCGCTATAACATTAAATACTAAAAACAACATTTTTGTTTTGCCGTTTTTTTTGCTACGGACGTTACGGAACCTTTAGTGCGCGAGTCCGACTCGACTTGGCCGGTTTATTTTTGCATAATCAGTCTTATAATTTTCCGATTGCTGGGTATAAAAAGTAGTGCTTGGCGCTATCGTGACCTAACACTCTTTTCTCCTATTGATAATAGGAAATGGTTTGTTTGTATGTATAAGTTAAAGTCCGAATTGTAAGGAAAATAACTATATTACACTAATTCACTAAAACACTTAGTTACAAAATTATAATTGTTAAATACCGCAGCATTTACACTGAGATAGGAGCCTTTTTGGCCTCGTACAGGTGTTTTAATAATGTTTTCTTTTATTTTAGATTCAAAGATTCAAAGCATTTTATTTTAAATAAACCATTTACAGGAACTTTTGAAATGTCAAAAAGTCAGTCAGGCAGAAAAAATGATGCTAATTGCACATTCCAAAGCGTAGATCTCTATGGAGAAGAATGTGCAAGAAACTCCATGGACACTCTTTTTAATCATGTTTTGTAATCACAAATATCTCTGTTACATGTTTCTTGTCGCTATCATGTGAGAATAATATAAATAAAGTAAAAATAAAAACTAAATATGGATATTAAAATAGCAACTGGCAGTTAAGAGATGCCCAGTCTCAACTGACAGCGCCCGTTTAATAGTTACTTCTTATTTTATTGTTGTTTATCCTGAGCGAGTTTCAAATAAATATTTTGGTTTTAAGTGCGTGTAGCTCCAATGAGATCTGAACGCGAACTGGTCCACATTTTGGCGAACGAGCGAATGTACATACTTGCGTTCGATGCAATTATGCATTTTCGATTAGTGTTCGATCAAAACTCGAACACTGGGACTTAGGCCTCCTCTTTAGAAGAGGGAATGGGCCGTAATTCACTACGCGGACCCAGTGCGGATTAGTGAATGTCACATGTCTTTGAATTTTTCACTATTTCGAGAGTAGTGGTGATGAAATGAAGCACACAAAATAAAACGCCTAGCTGGGTTTGAACCCGCGACCTACTACTTCACTACTTCAGTTATCTTTTGCGTTCCAAAGCCTCAATGATTCCCTTGATGAAGCCCCTCATCAAGGATTAAGAATGCCCAAGCTTGCTTCAGTCAATAGACTGGATCTAAACCATCACCATCATTTCAAAAGAAAGACGTCCACTGTTGAACATAGGCCTCCCCCAAGTATCGCCACAATGAACGGTCCTGTGCGTCTCGCATCCATCAGATTCCCGCAACCCTCACCAGGTCGTCGGTCCACCTTGTTGGAGGTCTTCCAACGCTACGTCTTCCGGTACGTGGTCGCCATTCCAGAACCTTTCGGCCCCAACGGCCATCCGTTCTACGAGCAATGTGCCCTGCCCAATGCCACTTAAGTTTGGCGATATTTTTTTAAATTCTTTTAAACTCTAGATAACCTCCTAGATACGGAACGGATACTGAAAAATAGGGCATTAATATCCTTGTCTCAAACAAATTTGAGTCTAGTACAGTTACTAAGATTATTACTAATATTCTTGGTTAACTCTTCAACTAAGCTAACTGAGCTTGCGCCAGTAGTTAACCGTTAGAGTTTAACTGTCTTAACTATTAGTTAAGTCATAATGTTTAGATGTTGAAGTGTTAATAAGGGTAGGTATTTAGGATTGAATATATTGTAAGATTAAGTTTGTATAAGCAGAGGGCTGGCTCGTTCTTCGCCCAAAGAATTAGCACTGCCATTGAACGTGGCAATGCTGCCAGCCTTCTGGGCATATTTCCGGATGACAGCGATGTGGAGGAGTACCGACGCCTGAGAGTATTTTGTGTCTTTGTATTATATTTGACAAGCCTGTTGGTCTAGTGGTTAGTGGCCCTGACTGCTATGCTGGAGGTCGTGGGTTCGATTCCCACCCAGGACAAATGTTTGTGTGATGAGCCTGATCATTTGTTCTGTGTCTGGGTGTCATTTTTCTATTTAAGTATGTATTTAGAAATATATAAGTATGTTTATCAGTTGTCTAGTACCCTTAACACAAGCTCTGCTTAGCTTGGGACTAAACGGCGTTGTGTGATAGATAGTTGTGGAATATTATAGTTGTGGAATATTATATGTAAATAGTTAGGTTTAATATAAAAGAATTTATAGTTAATATTTAAGTCTCCACTATGACTATACAAATAAATTTTCCCTATACTTTAAGATTAAATATTTCGTGACTTGTTGGGTCAAGAGGACTTTGAGAGTGTCTTCTGAGAACACAACTTTAAGCCTATAATAATTGCATTACTCTCTGTATTTTTATTCTAGTTGTTATCCCTGGATTTTTTTAATTAAAGCACTGTACATTTCATAAAAAATATTATTTGATTTCAGCTTAATCAGTATACATGTCGTGGCCAGATTAAGAAACTGATCACTTCATGATATGGCCAACTAAAACTGGCCAGATCATTTAAACGTTAACATTTGATGATATGTCGATCCTCGTTTGGCCTTATCATTGATGTAGGATTTCTGTGATAGATCTCCAGATCCCATGGTGGCAGGCCAGCAAGGAGGCTCATCGCTTCGCGGAAAAACGTGCGTTATTTCCGCACCATCCGTATGGCTATGACCCTCTGGCATGCGTTCAGCCGGGCCGCCGCATGCTTCCGCAGCGCCGGCGCCGCGGCTCCCACACCGGTGCGCCATAAAGGGCCGTGGACCGAACGATGGGGCGTTTGGATCCCTAGGTAGGGCAGGAGCCGCTTGAGGCCAGCTCCGGTCCGGTTCAGTTTGGGAGCCAGACGTTGGAAGTGCTCCTCGAAATCCCACCGGCATTCGAGAACGTCTCAGGTACTTCATCGTCGACCCGACGCCGATGTGAACTCCTCCTACCGTTAGTTGGGAGCCCGGTTGTGGCGCGTTTCGAGGGCCGTGGAAGCACATGGCCTTGGACTTGTGCAATGCGACTTCGAGTCCCAACTCTTGGATCCTCTGACTGGACGTTGGTTGGACTGTCGCAACCCTGAGTGTCGCTAGTTCGACCACCGCCCGGTACGACTCTCCCTGCGCCAGGACCAGCGTGTCGTCTGCGTAACAGACCAAGCTGACCCCGTCAGGGAGGTCGCCGCGCAGCACGTAGTCGTACCCGATGTTCCACAAGGGCGGTCCTAGTACCGATCCCTACGGAACACCGCACGATTTCTCTCGCCGTCTCCACTCTCCCTGGTGAACACGGTAGATTATGTACCTGTCCGACAGGTAGGCCTCGACCACACGACAGAGGTAGTCGGGCGTCCGGTGATACCGGAGTACCCTCCCAATGCCAATCCAAGGATAATTACAGAAAAGGCAAAGTCCTGATTCACTAACTGACTCATCAACGCCCAGTTCAAACTCTTAGATTCTAGGTCTAAGAGTTGAAATTAAAACTTTTTAATAAAACTCGATGAAACTTTATACAGAGGTTCTTTTTATGATCATCATCATTTATCATTTTAGACTAAAGACGTACACTGACGTAGACCGGACGGTGGACACTGACGGACGTAGGCCTCACCCAATTTGCCACAACGACCGGTCCTGTGCGTCTCGCATCCATCGGATTCCCGTGACCTTCACCAGGTCCTCGGTCCACCTTGTGGGAAGCCTTCCAACGTTGCGTCTTCCAGTACGTGGTCGCTATTCCAGAACGTTTTTTCCCCATCGACCATCTGTCCTGTGTGCCCTGCCCATTGCCATTTAAGTTTGGCGATTCTTCGAGCTATGTCGATAACCTTGGTTCTCCTACGGATATCTTCATTTCTGATGTGATCACGCAAGGAAACTTCGAGCATAGCCTTTCCTTTGCCCTTTGGGTGACTTTAAGTCTTCTTATGAGGTCTATTGTAAGCGACCACGTTTCGGAGCCATATGTCATCACTGGCAACACGCACTGGTCATAAACTTTCGTATTGAGACACTGTGGTATATTGGACGAAATGATACCGTGCCTTTTATGATGTATAAAAAAAATAAGAAAGGATTTTCCGAAATTCACTCCCCAAGGGGATTCAACGAGGGTCCAAAGTTAGTAAGGAGAAATCTAATTTCACGCAAGCAAAGCCGCTGAAAAATTATATGAATAATTGCATAATTATATGAATAATTGCATAATTATATGAATAATCGCATAATTATATGAATAATCGCATAATTTGAATGGCATGTAAACTGTAACACTTCAATGAAATTTCTTTACAGAAACCAGGTGCTCGACTATGTATGATACACAAAACACCACTAGGAATAAATAAATAGGAAAAAATAAAAGAATAGGGAACAAAATAAGTAAAAACTCATTACCTTGCCGTAAGGCCGAGTTCCCATTATGTCGTAACGGTTAATTTATCGTCGGACGACTAAAGTTTCTAGCTGTTCCCTTTGTTTCTGTTTGTCGTGGCTACGACAAATATTCGCAACAACGACACAAGACATGATTTACCGTCACAGTTTAGACTTGGCAAATTTTTATCGTTTTACGACTGTCGTACTAGCCATTTTCATTATCATGACAATCTGTTGTCAACGCAAAAAAAGTCGTAGACGACTGTTAATCGTGTCGTCCTATATGTGAACACCTCATCTTAAATATATAAGCCACGACACTTAAAACTACACGATTATTTGTCGTCACGACAAAATGGGTACGCGGCCTTAGGTAAAGGATTTCGTAGCACTGTTGCACCCGCTACGTAGCACCCCGCTACGCTTTCCGCGTAGCAACAGCTACAGCCTACAGCCGCGTAGCTAATCTACTCCATAATTCCTTGTACTCCACATTTTCAATTTCACCCTAATGCGTTCTTGTAAAATATGAAAATTGTTTTTCCGACATTACAAATGCGAATGTTTTACTTGAATTTATGATTTGTATGGAAGTTGTACTAAGTCGGTTTTGTTGTTTTAGATGATTGAAAGGTATTTTGGATGTAGTAAATATTCTATTGAGGTTACAAGTAGGCTTCCTGTATTATATGGCAGAACATCACGAAAATATGTATACTCACACACACGATTTCGCGTCTCATATTATTATCCGCGATGCCTTTTGTGACATTGATGGATATTTATTTTTTTTTGCGAAGAAAAAGCAGACTACAGTACTGTAATATATTTATAAAGCCACATTAGACATTTATGTTTTGTAACCAATTGTGCAAAAAAATACCATCATTAATTATTTAGTCTTATTAGAGAGATAGAGCAGTGGTGGCCGAGTGGTAACAGCCCCGACGTACGAGTTGTAGGTCGCGGGTTCAAACCTAGCCAGGCGCATTACTTTGTAATTTATTTCATCACCACTGCTCTCAAAACGGTAAAGGAAAACATCGTGAGGAAACCGGCATGTCCTAGAACCAACAAATTCGAAGACATGTGACATTCACCAACCTGCTCTGAGCCCGCGTGATGGATTACGGCCCATTCCCTCTCCTAGAGAGGAGGCCTGAGTCCCAGCAGTGGGAACATTGTCGAGCACTGGGTAGCTCGCCGTCCGGCTGTTCGGTAATTAACCGGACCGAGCCCAGTCGTCAACAGCGCGTAGTGATCCTCGCGCTCCTCAAAGAGATGTCAGCAAACTGTAGGGGCCCAGCAGGGCCAATGCCCGGTAGCTAGGACCGCGGAGAATTTCTGAAAGGGAAACCCGTAGTCCTAGAACGCAAAGGGTAATTGAAGGATACAGGTGTGGTTTTAGTCAGTAAAAGTCTGACACGCCCTCGCGCTCCACCCAGAGCGCGAGAAGTCATTTTGATGATTTCCCACCTTAAAAAAAAAAAAAAGCAGTGGGAACATTAAAAGGCTGATTATGATGTGCTATTATGCTTATTGAAAACTGAACTGAATAAAGTGATAATAAAATATAATCCTACGTATTGTTAAACTCATTAATTCATTTCACTGTAATTATGGCAATAATTTGTATCCGTATGTTCCAACGATGATAAGGCCCACCCTGCTCAATACTGTGTAACAACACACAGTATTGAGCAGGGTGCAGCAGCAGTTTAACTGAATAAGCGAAAATCAGAATGAAAAGATTTTGTTTTCAAAGTAGGTAAAATACGCAAAATTCAATTATTTACTAGATGATTTGTTACTTTGCCGTCCATTTTTTTTTTGAGGTTGGAAGGTATCCTATGACTACTCTAGCTAGGGTGGAGTGGGAGGGCGTGTCAAACTTTTACTGGCTAAAACCACACCTGTGTCCTTCAGTTACCCTTAGCATTCTAGAACCACAGGTTTCCTTTTCAGAAATTCCCCGTGGCTCAAGGGCATCGTCCACCCTTACGTTATTGACACCTCTACGGTCCGGATTAAGCGTTTCACCTCGTCGTTTATGCCGCGTACATCGAAAGACAGGAACAATTGGCCGATTATAATTTAGGTGTTTTCAAGGCTAGAGTGAATAGGCTCTTAATAAACTAGTGGGCTTCATCATCAACAATTGCATCACTGGTTACCATCAGGTGGGATCGCAGTCAACCATTCATCATCATCATTTCAGCGGAAAGACGTCCACTGTTGGACATAGGCCTCCCCCAAGTGTCGCCATAACGACCGGTCCTGTGCGTTTCGCATCCATCGTATTCCCGCAACCCTCACCAGGTCATCGGTTCACCTTTGCTTTGTGCCAGTCAGTACTCACATACTGTATCTCATCCTGGGGAGGAGTTCCTAAAACAGTTATTAAGCCCATTGAGATCGCTCAACGTGCCATTTTGAAGGTCTGCGCTTTCAAGCCTCGGTTATTTCCCACTGTAGAGCTATATAAATACTGTGAGGTGCTCACTGTCAGACAGCTCTACATACTAACTATAATTTTAAAGCAACATCAAGAATTAGCATATGACCCCAACCTTACACACAGGCGCAGGAAACAATTAGTATGTACTCGTGTTCATAAACCGGAAACGTCTTTTATTAGAAGATTTTTTGTATTTTTGGGTCCCCATGTCTATAATAAAATAAATTATACTCTGGATATTTATTCGCTTAATAAGGTTCGTTGCAAAGACAGGGTGAAAAAGTACTTATTGACATTAATGACACAGAAAAATTATTTATCGTACCGAGGTAGACAGGGTCCTTTGTGCAATTTCTAATTCGTTCTTCGCTAATTACTCTATATCTACACATACACTCACACCAGTTTACTCCGCACATAACATTTCATACATCATCACACACACACACACACACACACATACACATACATACACCAACATTCATTGCCCATTACACTCTGACTCACTTTTCATCATGCATAGATTCCAACTCTTAATTTAGCTTATCCTAACTTTTATTATTTTTTATTATTATTATTGTTCTTTTTTATTTTTTTTGTTTTTATTGTTGAATCCAAATAATGCTGTACTCGTTAGCTTAATTTTTGTATGCAAATAATTTTCCGAGAGGTTTGGCGCTGTATACCGAGATACAGGTTTTTACCTAGTTCGGTTACAGATGCACCTATTATACTGTATTGTATTTATAATAGCTTATACTAAATTTTAAGTTTCTTTTGTACAATCTTTTTGGTAAAAAATAAACATTATTATTATTATTATTATTATTATTATTACCTTATGGGAGGCCTTCCAACGTTACGTCTTCCGGCACGTGGTCACCACTTCAGAACCTTTCGTCCCCATCGACCATCTGCAAACAAGCAAGGAAGGTATCAAGCATTAGTTTATATCAATAAAAAAAAAGGAATAGATTAATTATGTTTTATTAATCATTATTAGATTAGAGCCGTGGTGGCCGAGTGGTAAAAGTCCCGACTTGCGGGTTCAAACCCAGCCAGGTGCATTACTTTGTGTAATTTATTTCATCACTACTGGTCTCATAACGCTGAAGGAAAACATCGTGAGGAAACCGGCATGTCCTAGAACCAAAAAAATCGAAGACATGTGACATTCACCAACCCGCACTGGGCCCGCGTGGTGGATTATGGCCCATTCCCTCTCCTAGAGAGGAGGCCTGAGTCCCAACAGTGGGAATATTATAAAGCCGACTATGCTATGCTATACTCGCTCATAAACTAAAAAACGAAGATTTCCCAATGACCCATATTTTCATTTGTGCCACTCACCAGCCCCAGAGTTGCTAGTCACAAAGTTTATTACCGACTCTCAGGTGCCATTGACTTGTGATGCGGCACTCATTAGGAAGGTGCTTGAGAGTATGTAATTAAGTTCTAAGTGACAGTTTTATATCAAGCTAGAGGGAACAAGTGTGTAAATAAACTGGTAATTACGTGTTGTGTGAAGTCGTGAAATGAAGACTGTTGTTCGGGGTATGACGCAGCTTTGAGTTTTTTGTATTTAGAAATATATAAGTATGTTGTATTAGTTGTCTAGTACTCATAACATAAGCTCTGCTTAGCTTGGGACTAGACGGCGTTGTGTGATAGTTGTGGAATATTATTATTATTCTTTCTCTTTAAGAGGAGATATCCTTTTTCGAGGCGCACTAGTTTATTAAGAGTCTATCCACTTTAGTATTGAAAACATCTAAATTATAATCGGACGGGAAGGCTGCAGCAGGAAAATTGTTCCAGTCCTTCGATGTACGCGGTAAAAACGACGAGGCGAAACGCATAGTCCGGACCACAAAAGTTTTAACAACGTAAGGGTGGATACTCGCCGTACGTCGGGATGGCCGACGGTAGAAAAGAAATGGCAGAATCAAGTCATTCCCGCGCACACTCTCCAAAATGCATCATGTAAAATACCAAAAGGCTGGCTACCCTACGAATGTGTAGTGGCCAAACGCGAGCCCATCAATAATATAAAAGACCGCTGCAACTCTTTCCAACATTGTCGAAGCGTTACGAAGAGACCAAACATTATTAATTCACGTACGGAATACTAAATAATAAAACTCAAACCATAAACAAGTTTAATAAACCCGGATCAAAGATGCCACGTAAAGAAATAAACATATTTTTCTCGTAATGTTGGTAGTACAAAGCGACATTCGGTGTCAGCTGATTGAATTACGTGAGACGCGTATTCCATTATGAAGGTAACGTGTGCCGAATTCACACTTACATGTTTTGAAATTATTACTTGCTGAAAAAAATATACGGCGGAGTACATTTTATTAAATATGTGAAATGTATGTATTCTTATGTTGTTTGTATATACTGTTGGTATATGAAAAACTGGAACACTGGAATTGTACAATCTAATTTCGCCAAGTCAAAGACATTAAATATCGCCAAGTTCATTCCATCATCGGACGACTAGACATACTGCGCGTTGCGCCACCGGTAGATGGTAGATATCGGAGTGGAATTCCCTGCCGGAGTCTGTGTTTCCTGATAGCCACAACTTAGGGGTCTTTAAGTCGAGAGTGAAAAGGTTACTAGGTTTAGTTAGGTGCTCCATCGTCGGCCACATTATCGCTTACTATCAGGTAAGATGGTGGTCAAAAGCGAGATTATCAATACTAAAAAACAGGGCAAGTGCGAGTCGGACTCGCGCACTGAGGGTTCCGTACAAACTATTACCTATGAAAACAGTTCGATTCCCGAATTGAGTTACGAAGATTTTTCCGAATTGTACAAAAAGTTTATTTTGTGACGTAACTACATATTTACAGTTTCCAGATTTATTCCTATATCTATACTATAAGACCTTGCTTTATGCCAAATTTCAGGATTCTAGGTCAACGGGAAGTACCCTATGAATTTTTGAGACTGTTTTTTGCAACATAAACGGCCATATTTTTTTTTCCCGTTAAGAATAGAATAGAATTAACTTTAAGTTTGATTTTTTCACAGTTTCAAGGGACCGCAGACTTGAGTATACGGTTTTAATTTCAACTCGATACCTCCACGCGTTCCTGAGATAAAGGGTCTTGACAGACAGACAGACAGACAGACGGACGGACAACAAAGTGATCCTATAAGGGTTCCGTTTTTTTCCTTTTGAAGTACGGAACACTAAAAAACTAAGAAGGTTTAAATATTTAACATTATAATTCTTCTCTTTTCATGTCGATTTGACTCAAACTTTGTCCGACCAATATTTAGCTACCTGGATAGCTCTGTCGTTGGCCTCGTATAACTAGTGGAAAGTGCAGGTAGATGTGCATGCACATCGCATGTGCATGTGCATGGAAAGGACGTGACGCATATCTTGTGAAGGGGCTCCACACTGGCACTGTGATTGCGACGGGTCAAGGATACTCCATTTGGCCAGATTATTTCTGCAGCGGCCAACCTGAACCCGTAATCGCTTCGGAGATTTCTAGATTAGCTACTCAATTTTATTATAGATAGGCTCCGCGATTGACCAGTATCTCATCTGATGGTAAGCGATGATGTGATCGATGATGGAGAATGCTTGCCTAGAAGTAACCTATTCACTCTTGACTTAAACTATCACTGCTTACCATCAGGTGATATGTCATTAAAAAAAATGCAGATTTAGAAGCAAAACGATTAACGGTTTCCCTTTCCGCTCCTACCTCAGTACCTTCCACATTTATTTACTTTACGAGCAAAAAATTGATGTATCGAGTTTTTCCATTATCGGATCATGTTCGAGTTGGAACACCTGTACTTAATCACTGCGTGCCAAATCTGGGACGTATTAATTCAGTCCATGACGGGTTTTACATGCTGTGATTGAAATGTGTAAGATATTTAATCCTGTTTTATTTTGTTATGTGCAAGTTGAGGGTGATGACCTCGTGAGGGTCGCGAGAATCCGATGGATGCGATACACACAGGACCGATCATTATGGAGACACTTGGGGGAGGAATTTGTCCAACAGTGGACGTCTTTCGGCTGAAATAATGATCTTAGTGATGGCCGGGGCCATCATTCATCAGTCTATAATAGTACATTATGATACAAGTGTATAATGTTGGTGATTACCGCTGAGGCGGTATTTATATCCGAGCCGATGGCGATAAGATCCTTTAAGAGAGCTGAGGATGGTAATCACCAATATTCACGTGTATCATACGACGTTTTTCAACACACTTGTGAAGAAAAATAATTAAATTAACAATAATTTATTCAACAGCAAAACTAGTAAAACTGTTTTTTTTTTGGGATATGGCGGTAAAATTTTTAGTCTGTTTTGTTCTTTTTCTTCACTCCATTTGGGCATTCCTCAATTTCGCCTCGACATCAGTAATAAATATGTAATGCAGATGCAACACATTCTAATGTTTTTGCCGCATTGGGAAATAAAATTATCGAGTCAGCCTACTCGGCAAGCTTTGCTGAGGCAGTCAATACTACAATACAATTGTCAGCTTCATTTTACCACTGGGAATCAATTTGTGAATATTTAAAACGGCCACTGAACTTCACTCGAAAAAAATCGCGCCAAAAACCGCGCACGTCATAAAATGGCGGCCATAGATTGTTATAAAAAAATAAAAATGTACCTAGAGGTTGCTTATCTACAAAGAAAAATCTTTTATTTGAATAAACAATTTATTTATTAAACATGTATAAGATTAAAATGGTTTATTTAAACACAAAATTGCATGAAATAAGCATGTAAGACACAAATTTTTACAATTGATCGCAATATAACCTAATGTGAAATTGAGTTTTTTTGCGGGATTTCTTTCAGTGAAGTTAATTATTCCCAAACTGATTCCCAGTAGATATTGTGATCTAAAATTGGTGTAGCTTTGTATTTCAAGTATCTGCTCAACTGGACAATATGTAGAATCATTGAAACTGGTGCGAAGTCGGTAAAATGGAGCTGAGAATTTAAAAATGGCCGAACAGGTTGTCTTGATACATTTGGTGCCAAATACTACAAAAAATCATAAGAATGTATAATCTATATTATAATGGTAAACCAATTAACTATTCACATGAAGACATTGATTAAAGACAATAACAAAAAAAAATGTGATTTTTTTTTCGTATTTAAAAATTTGTTTTAAAAGGAGGTTTATCAAAAAGGTTTCATCTACATTATCGCACTAGTGCATAATGGTCATCAAAAAGTCACAGATTGGTTACAAGTGCATTATTCCTAAGTTTAGTGCAATAATAGTCACTTTCTGAGCAAGTGTGTTAAAAAACTTTTCTTTTTTCTTTTAACCCCTCCATATACAGTGTTCTTTCAGATTATATTTATGATAACAGTATCCGTTTGTAAAAAATTATAAATGTTTATTAGTATTCCAACAGGCTTCTGTCCTTTTTATAATAGGTCTTTACCTATGTAATTGGAGATTCTATAACCAGCATTTTCAGAATTAATTATCTGTGGATTGGCGCGCAACTCGAAATTCAAATAAATTTTATTCGAAAGACGTGTTAATTTAATTTCAATTTCAGTCATTTGTTTTTAGATAGTTTTTTGTTTTTGTGACATTGTGGTAGTTTTTGGCGCTATGGATAAACTGAAAATTCGTACAATTTTCGAATATGAGTTCCTACGTGGAAATACCGCTGCGCAAATAACACGAAACATTAACGACGTGTACGGGCATAACACTGCTTGCATGAACACAGTCCATTATTGGTTCAATCGTTTTAAATCTGGAAATTTTGAGTTGAAGAACGAGCCTTGCGGTCGGCCGGTAACTATTGTCGACAACGACGAATTGAAGGCGATAGTGGAAGCGGATCCATCTCAATCTACGGATGAGCTTGCTGCGGGCCTTAGAGTTAGTGTCAAAACAACATTGAAGCACTTGCGTCAAATCGGAAAGATAAAAAAGCTAGATAAGTGGGTGCCACACGAACTAAGCGACCGACAGCGAGATTTACGTGTCGAAGCATGCATAGCATTACTGAATCGGCATAGAAACGAGGGAATTCTTAATCGAATTGTTACCTGCGATGAAAAGTGGATCCTGTACGACAACCGTAAGCGTTCGTCTCAGTGGGTGGACCCGGGTACAGCACCTAATCAGTGCGCTAAAAAAAAGATTACTCATAGGAAGATGATGGTGACTGTCTGGTGGACCAGTGCCGGACTTGTACATCACAGCTTCTTACCGAATGGCACAACAGTGACGACAGATGTCTATTGCCAAGAATTGCAAACAATGATGGAGAAGCTCGCAATTCAACAACCAAGACTAGTCAATCGCTCTTCCCCATTGCTTCTCCACGACAACGCGCGAGCTCACACTTCACGACAGACCATCGCAAAGCTACAAGAGTTACAGCTGGAAGCTCTCCGTCACCCACCGGACTCACCGGACCTTGCCCCAACAGATTTCTACTTTTTTCAAAATTTAGACAATTTTTTAAGTGGGAAAAAATTCAACACCCGTGATGCAGTACAAAACGCTTTCGCTGACTTCATAGCCTCCCGTCCGGCTGACTTCTACAGTAAAGGGATAAACAAACTGCCATCAAAATGGCAAAATTGTATAGATAATTTGGGCCAGTACTTTGATTAGCTGAAATAAAAAAAATACCAAAATTTTTATATTTTAAAATTATCATACACATCTCCAATTTCATAGGTAAAGACCTAATATATATAGTATTTTAATAACTAAGTTTACAATATATTTTTTATACATTTTTGATCTTGTATCCATGTTGTTCTAAATTTCGTTACTTTTCCTTTTAGCGTTAAATATTTCCCTACCTTTCTCTTCACACCCCACCCAAATTAAACACCACTTACCTAAAAACAGCTTGACTCTGAGGAATGCACAAGAGTGCTAACTATAATTTCCCGTCGATGGGCTGGGAGAAAAAAAATCTCAAGCCGGCTTTCGGTACACCGAACTTCAAAACTCGGTGCGAGCAAGACCAAGTACCGATAAATCATGTATTCTCAATTACCTCCGACAGTATTGGTGTTGCCATAAGAAAAATTAATGTATTGTAAAGACGGATTTATTGTTTGGACATGATAAATGGATTGTAATAGATAAGGTTTAGTGAAATAGTGGAGGATACCTGTTGAGAAAATAATAGGAGAGGGTTTGAAAGTTATTTATTTCTGACAGCTGCTGAAAGTAGAAAATTATACCGAGAACAAATACTACTGGAAGAAATATGTATCTTATCACCTATTCCAGGATATGATTTACCCTTGTGCCAAATTTCAAGCAAATCCATTCAGCAGTTTGAGTGTGAAGGAGTAACAAACATACATACATACAACATTCCTCATTTATAATATTGGTTGGATGAGCCTGAGGTGTCCCTCAGGCCTCCTGCAGATTTTGGGTTATTTCTTTGGGGCCCATCCCTCCAGTTCATCCCGCTTTCTCTTTTAGGGCCTCCCGCATGCCTGCGTTTTTATTTTCTTACGTTTGGGATCTTCGACCATATGAGATGTAATCAGCCCCCGGAACTTGGTACAGGCCATGGTCCGGAGCGAGGAGGAGTGGCAGGCGGTCGCCTCCTTCTGCGAAGTAGTAATGCTAGCAAAGGAGGAGGCCGCACGTGCACGCGCGAGGCAATGGCCCTCGCGCCCCAGCCAAGATTCCGATCACGATTTCCAGCCACCGTAGGCGCGGGCAACCCATTGCTCGCCGTCCGATCGTCCGGTAACCGTCCGGACCAAGCCCAAGTCATTGTCGGCGCGTAGTGTTCCACGAGCGCCTCAAGGATATGTCAGCAACCGTACTGGCCCAGCAGGGTCGAAGCCCACTGGGGCCATGGGTGATGCGAAAGAGATCCCCAGGGCCCTGGAACAATGGCAAAGAAGAAACAGGACTGGGTTTTTAGTCAGTAAAAGTCTGACATTATCTCGCGCTCCGCCCAAAAGCGGGGGATGTCATTGGATGATACTCCCACCGAAAAAAAAAGATGTAATCAGTCTAGGAGTGCTACCACGAGCACTTAACGAAGTCCATTTTACTACCTAAACTGAACTGTTAAAGGGATGGAGTCATATAGGGTGTATAGCTCCATCCTTCTTTCTCGCTCACACGACTGACATTTTATCTCGTCATGTAAGGCCCTGGTCTCATTGTCAGTGTGACAGTTCAAAGCTCTTCAGTCTTTACAAGAAATCGTACCAAAGAAACTGCAGACTCTCATTTTCCGTGATCACTTATATAACTCTTCTTATTAAATCGTTCGGCTTTCTACAAAACCAACAAAATCATCTGAAGCTGAAGTCGTCAGCATTCCAAATCAATTCTTAATTGGTCGTTCGCTGTTCATCAGACATAGTACAGAAAAATCAGTGCGACAAGTTTTTTTTTTTTTAATTGATATAAACTAGTGCTTGACAGGTGGGATACCTGATGGTAAGCAGTAATGTAATCGTTGATGGTGAAGCACACTAGTTTATTAAGAGCCATTCACTCTACCTTTGAAGAATTATAATCGGACGGGAAAACTGCAGCAAATTTTTCGCATTTAATGGTGCCTTCGTACTTTTATTAGATTTCCTTTCCATCAGAGTGTACGTCTGCTGCAATATTGGAAATCGATTAGTGAAAAAAATATTGTTGCAGAATGATTTGTTTATTTTTCAGATTGATTTTATCTTCCGCAGGTTTTTTCATTTTGTGAACAAAAACTGGGATAGTCGACTTGATTTATAAAAATAAAATAAATAATCACTACATAGTATAAAACAAAGTCGCTTCCCACTGTCTGTCCCTATGTATGCTTCATCATCATCATCATTTCAGCCGAAAGACACTGTTGGACATAGGCCTCCCGGGACCAAGCATCGCCACAACGACCGATCCTGTGCGTCTCGCATCCACCGCACTCCCGCGACTCTCACCAGGTCGTCGGTCCACCTTGTGGTAGGCCTTCCAACACTGCGTTTTCCGGTGCATGGTCGCCACTCTAGAACCTTTCGGCCCCATCGACCATCCGTTCTACGAGCAATGTGCCCTGCCCACTGCCACTTTAGTTTGGCGGTTCTTCGGGCGACTATGTATGCTTAAATCTTTAAAACTACACAACGGCTTTTGATGCGGTTTTTTTATTAGATAGAGTAATTCAAGAGGAAGGTTTATATGTATAATAAATGCATAATATAGTAGAGAAACACTGTTTATTTTGGAAGTTTCTCATGTGATATCGTAAATAAACACATTTTTTTGCGCTTACATTGCAAACGCTGGCTGAATCCTACTAGATAGATCAAAGTATTGTAATACAGTATTGTACAAATTAAAAAGGTCTACAAAAAAGTACGAAATGGTACCTATATGTTTATCTCTTAGGGATAACCCACAACAACTATTTTTATCATTTACTTTTTACGAGAAATAATGGCTTATCTAAGAAGCAATTTTAAGCAATACAGCATTAATCCTTATCCAATTAAGTACCTTCAATACATTGTGCATTTAATATAGATCAATATTACCCTTTATAACATATAATTTAAATGAATGTTTTCGAAGATGTTACAGATTTAAAATGCAGGGATATAGCGGTTGCGGTGGTATCAGCATTGCACCCATGCATTGCATTGCATTGCCGTGCGAAGCCGAGGCGGGTTGCTAGTAATGAATAAAAAAATACATATAAAAAAGAAAATAATAATAATAATGTTATTTTAATATTGTAATATAATATGTAGTTAGGGATTAAGTCTATAAGGTATGTTATATGTTGAAGGTATTGTTACCTCATGTAAAATGATTTATGTCTTTATATTTCTCAAGCCTCTGGGGGTCCTAGATCTTTGGAGGGTGTATGAGGGGCCGAAAAACCAACTCATAGAGGTCCTTGAAACACGTTTCGTGGCAATAATTTCATCATTTCAGCCGAAAGACGTCCACTGCCGGTTTGACGTATTCTTAACGCGTCAGTATCAGAAACCAGCCCTTAATTGACTTGATAGAATTTAGTGAATTAAATGACATTTTCTTTTTTACTACTACTAGACTTGCCACTATCTCACTTGATGGAAAGCGACGATGTGGTCGACGATGGAGCACGCTTGCCTAGAAGTAACCTCTTTACTCTTGGCTTAAAGATCCCCAGATTGTAGCTGTCAGGAAACTCAGACTCCGGCAGGGAATTTCACTCCTTAGATGTACGCATAATGAATGTGTTACCAAAACGTTTTGTGCGTATGCGTGAGATGTCCATCATGTACAATTGCGTAAAAAGTTAATCAGAACAGCACACCAATCATTTTTAAGAAGCCGTTAACCAACTGATTTTAAAATCAATTTTCCTACTCTGTGTCCCAAATCCTGTTAATTAATTTTAGATCTACCATTGAAGAGTTGGAGAAGTAGGTCACGCTAGGTTCCGATTAGTTGAGCAAAAATAATAACCGCAGGCGTGAGTCGAATCACTTGTGGGCAAATAGAGCAGGAAATACAGGGATTGATTGGTTCTACGATTGGGTTCATAAAATATGCTGACTGATAGAATTGACTAGTAGAGAATGCCTAAGGCATTAAGTCCGCCTTTGTACCTTTTGTTGCATGAAGATTAAATAAATAAATATGCTTTCTAGGTTAGGAAGAGGAAGGGTAGATGAAGAAGGATGTATGCTCTAGGGTAGCACGCGAAATTCTAATGGCTTGTGGATGGTGAGCAATGTGTAGCTCGTCGTCCAGACGGAACCCAAGTCGACGACGGCGCGTAGTGCTATTGGGGCTATGGGCTCGCTTTTGAAAGGAAACCCCGGGGTCTTGGAACAAAAGGCAATAGGGAACATAGGAGTGGATCTTAGTCAGTAAAAGTCTGACACGCTCTAGAGCGGTAGAAGTAATTGGATGACTTTTCCCCCAAAAAAAAAAACCGAAATTAATTCAATTCATTTTCTTAAGTTTTTTGCATTTTGCGGGTCAGTGTCAAGTGGTATGTAGGGATGAATTACATAGGCCCCTGTTTTTTTTTTTCGGTAGGAAAATCATCCAATGACATCCTCCGTTCGTGGTCGGAGCGGGAGGCTGTGTCAGACTTTTACTGACTAAAAACCCACTCCTGTTCCTTCGTTGTCTTTCATACCAGAGTCGAATTTTACTTTCAGAAGCAGACCCTTGGCCCCAGTAGGCTTCGACGCTGCTGGGCCCCTCCGGTTTGCTGACATCTTGAGGCGCGCGACATGGTCCCTTGTAGAAGTCACTACGTGATGATTACGATTACTCTGATAAGAGTGTCACGACGAAGAAGATCACACACACACACACATCACATACTTATGGTTATGTCTGGGACGTTATTTTTCTTAATGTTAAGACGAGAGTTGCGACACAGTTTTTAGGGTTCCGTACCTAAAGGGTAGAACGGAACCCTATTATTAAGACTCCGCTGTCTGTCCGTTTGTCTGTCCGTTTATCACCTGGCTGTATTTCATGAACCGTGATAGTCAAATAGTTGAAATTTTCACAAATGACGTATTTCCGTGGCCGCTATAACAACAAATACTAAAAAAACAGAATAAAATAAATATTAATGGGGGCTCCCAAACAACAAACGACAAACGTGATTTTTTGGTCAACTTTTGCTAGGGACGGTACGGAACCCTTCGTGCGCGAGTCTCACTCGCACTTGCCCAGTTTTTTTAACGTTTGCTATTATCATCGTTTTTCATGTCATTATTAGCAACTGTTTTATATATATAAAAATAAAATAAAAAAAGACTGTTTTAAAATAATAATAATAAATTTTATTGTGAGACCAGAGATCCATATTTTCATTACATTAAATTGATACCTACTAAAGAAAAACAAAAATAAAATACAATAAGATATACAATACAATACAGTACAACACAATAAGCCTACTTCACATACCTGAAAGACGGTCTGTGTACCGCCATCCAGTGCGACACCATTAGGCCATCCACCCTGCCGGCTACAGTAGCCACGAGGCTACTTGGGGCTTTATGTTCCAAAGATAAACCTTTTTAATTAAAAAAAATAAGATCTCACACATTTCGACTGGCCTGTTGATCTAGTGGTTAGTTGCCCTGACTGCTATGCCATGGTCGTGGGTTCAATTTCCACCCAGTACAAATGTTTGTGTGATGAGCACAATCGTTTGTTCTGTGTTTGGGGGTAATTTATCTATAATATGTATGTATTTAGAAATATTTAAGTATGTTTATCAGTTGTCTAGTACTCATAGCGCAAGCTCTGCCTAGCTTGGGACTAGACGGCATTGTGTGAATATTATATTATTCAAACACTAGATAAAGAAGACTCGGAGTACATAAACGCGTATTTTATTCTCATTTTAACAGTACAGTACTCCTAATAAAAACGCTACACAATCGCATCACTCAACGTTGCAAAAAAAATATGAGCGTTCGTAACGAAAGTCGCATTGTCAGAAACTCTGTAGTAAGCACAATGCAACACTATTGTCGCGATTATTGTCGGCCGGCCGACTCAACGTGAATGGGCCGCTTTATAGCGGAGCTTTTTAATGAAAAATAAGATACATATTGCTGAATGTTTCGCTGTTTTCGTTTTTGAAGCAATTTGGTATATTAAAAGGTGGACTTAAAGACAGTTGGGATAGGGACTGGAAGTTTCGGTTTTGGGACCCTGTTACTGTCTGTCCGACTGTCAGCGGCCTGTATCTCATAAACCGTAAAAGGTAGAGAGTTGAAATTTTCACAGAATTTATATTTCTATTGCCGCTACAACAACAAATCATAAAATAAAAATAAAGTTAAGGGGGTTCTTATGTATGAAATGTTATTTTGTCGGCGATTTTTGCTCGATTTTAGTATACTACTACGGAACCCTTCGTGAGCGGACTCCTGCGACTCTCACCAGATCGTCGGTCCACCATTTAGGAGGCCTTCCAACATCACATGATCATTAATTCTGGCGACACTTGGGGGAGGCCTATGTCTAGCAGATCAGGTAGATATTGAACTGGAACGCAGGGAGCAAATAGTAAGATGCAACATGTTGGCTCACAGGTTTGCTCGTTGTAGTAATGAGGTCAAAATTACTTTATACAAAGCTTTAGCCAATCATTCTACACGAGCAGTCTGTGGTTAACTATACGCGGAAGACTCCAATATAATAATGGGTTCAGGGTGCTGTTGAGGCTGCTTAGATACTGCAGTGGACATGTTCGCTTTAGCGCATGTGAATGATTTCCACGCAATAATGAGAAAGAAGGCTGCCTCGTTGCTAAGCAGATCTAGGACTAGCACCAATGGCATTCTTCGAACCTTAGCCGATAAGAATGATGCGCCAGTGATCAATTACTGGTTGCGATTGCTAGTGCGGCAGTAGGTTAAGTTTTTTAGGTTTTTAAGTGTTTCTAAACCTTTAGTTGATAAGTTTTTTACTAACCATTGGACCCTTGTAGTCTTCTTCTTCTTACTGCCCTTATCCCATATTACTTGGGGTCGGCGCGACAGGTTTTTTTTCTTCCGTTCTGTCCTGTCACACGTCACACTATCACTAACTTCCTTTTCTTTCAAATCACTCCTCACACTATCCATTCGTCTTTTCTTTGGCCTCCCTCTCCCTTTCCATCCATCTACATGATTGTATACTTAGAACTCTTTTAGTAACATGCGTTTCATCCCTCCTCTTCACATGACCATACCAAGACAAACGATTTCCTTACAACTTTTCAGTCACTGGCGCCACTTTCAAACTTCCTCTAATATACTCATTTCTCACCTTATCCTTTCTCGTCACACCACACATCCATCTCAACATTCTGATCTTCGCTACATGAAATCTTTTTTATGATGCATACAGTATGACAGGTCTTATCACGGACTTGTAAATTTTACCCTTCAACTTGAGGGGCATCCGTGTGTCGCAAGTTGATGTTGTTGTTTGTTTTCCATGTAGTCTTAAAAATAAAAAATAAGTGTGGCACTCGGGGACTGCCGCGGTAAAGCTATTGCATAGCATTTTGTATCAACTTATGCAATTATAATTATTTATTTATTTTATTTATGCAGTATTTCTTTTTCTTTGATATTAATTCAAGTTACACTTTTTGAGCGTGGTGACCGATAAGAAAACAATTTTTTTTCTTTCTTGTTTACTTCATAAATTGCTACAAGTATGTTCAGTTGTTATCATAGAACATTACTATAATCTATTATAATACAAAAATACTATTTTGTTTGACCGAGATTTGAACTCGAGGCACGATGATAGCATAGGTAGAACGCTGTACCAATGCGCTACACAGGTCGTTCGACTTTTCTAAAATAGGTGTTCGGTCTCTGTCGGCCTTCAAGCCACACCTCCGTGCCCGTCGGAGTGGGGAGCGTGAGGTATTTTTTTCGTTACGGAATTTCTGGATTCGATCCCCGCGCTCAAGGCCCGCGATAGAAGCTATGCAATAGCTTAAAATTATTATTATTATTAAAACACAGGTATTCACCCGCATCCAGTTAGATTGGAAGACGACCCTAAGTTAGTTTGAAAAATGTTAAAGCCTAGTATTACGATAATAGTATTCAACAATCAATGAATACCTTCAATTGATACCTCGATGATACAGAATAAATTACAGATATATCTAAAGCCCTGATCCATATTAATGTGGGTCTGTTCAACCGAATTCGTTAAACATATGAGTCGATTCGAACAACTCGATCCCTTAATAATCCAGATTGATGGACATCGATTTGCAAGGCATTGAAAAAAGCTTTTTAATTTTATTCCAAAGTCTTTGGGGATCGTTTCGTGTGGGTGTGCTTTAATAAATTGTAGGTACGAGGACTTTTCATTTACTTCGAGGTTCTTTCTACACACATATTTGTTTACGTTTATCCTCAGAAAACGAAATTGAAAGAGAGCAGGTAGACCTTCGCTCTGCAGACGGTGTAAACAGGTTAGAATAATAATAAATTGGAAGTGTTTCGAATAAAATTGACGGTTTTTTTTTTGGGGTGGGTATTTATCTTATTTCTTCTCCCAATCTAGGGTGGGACGGGAGCGCGTGTCAGAGTTTTGCAGACTAAAACTACACCTATGTTCTTTCAGTTGCCTTTTGCGTTCTAGGACCATGAGTATATCCTTTTCAGAACCAATCTCATGGTCCTAGCAGGTATCGGTCCTGCTGGGCCCCTACGGTTTACTAACATCTCCTTGAGTCACGAACACAACTCTAACACCAACAAAACAACAATAACACACGCACACACACCTTCACACCATCACGGGTACACGTCACACGTTTAGTATAACTCCAATTTTTTTTTATAACTCCAATGAAAATTCCAGTTTGTTTACCGTTAAAATTTTTTTCTCGGTACAATATCTTCCCCGCTTCCAACCGGGAGGCTTGACGTTTTTTATTAAGAACGGAAGCTGTTGCCAGCGCCCTACGGTCTTGGGTCTATTTTTAAAGACTTTTTGCTCTTACTGCTGAATTTTCTTTTTATCTGTTTTTTTAATGTTTATAGGCTTTACCGGTAGGACGGCTGTGGGAAGGATTTGATTATGGATAGTTCAGAACGTTACGCAAATACTAACTTTTAATCTTTATTTTATAACTTTCGTCGGTGGCCGCATCTGCTAAAGAGTAGAATTCTCTTGAACCCATTAGTCGCCCTGCTAGATGATGGTGACCGCGAGTAAATATGCCATTCGGGCCACTTCGGATAAAGCGGGAACTACATTACAAGTCTAGTTGCTATATAAAATGTATGAAGACCGACGCGCCCAGATCAGTGTACGTGGCCCACGCGGGCGCAATGTACTACCCTAAGAGTACTACCCTAGTACTACCCTAATGTACTACCTTAATAGTACTCGATACGACATCCCTTACTTTGACTTACGTTTGCATATGATTAGTGTCATGCGCATCAACTGACTAAGAAGGCGGAGCGTCAATAGCCCGAGCGTGTACGACAGTGACCCACGTGGCATTATTGAAATAACTTTTCGGTTCAGGATATGGCAGACTCATGTAACCCCCAGTAGTAAATAAACGATTATATACAGATTGAAAATTCGTATTGCATTATACGGTTATTTATTTTTTGCTTTATCTTAACGTAATAAACAAAAGACCGGGAGACAATTTATTTGACATTTTTTAAATTTTCCTTTGGGCAAGTCTGCTCCAATGTCGACTACATCATGGCTTACCTGGGTGAGCTAGTGGTGAAAAAAGAGAGAGATGTAGTGAAGAGGTTTCACGCGGGACCTCCTCGTTGTTCTGCCTCTGCCCTGCCGGTATCTAAAGGCCATTGTGGAACCTCTCTCCATATCCCTCCTGACCTCTAAAGGCCGTTGCGAAGCCTCTTTACATCTGTACGCTTTCACAGCCCCTATCGGCTGCATGGAGGGCCTCTTCGTGCCGTCTCCTCTGTTCACTTATCAAGGAAAGCTATATAACATCAGCAGAACAGTAACCAAAGACGTGACAAAAACCCTGCGGGGGACAGCTAGTTTATAATAAAAACCAATTGTAACTGTTAGATTTTGATACGTTATCAGATTATTTACTCTGTTTTTTTTTTTAACCAACCAATATTATTTAATTTATTTTGTATTCGATTATTCTTTGCAATCGACTAACTGTGCTGGCAATACCAAAAGGTATTTGAGATTATCTGTAGTAAAACGGTAGATATAGAATGCGGGCGGGCGACAGCCCTCTTATTCAGTTGATCGGACGAATAATTTGTTATGGTAGCGGAAATTCATATGTAACCGAGATGTATAGCATGATTTAAAAGAGTGTCCATAGAGTATCTTCTCCATAGAGTAGATCTCTATCGCTTTGGAATGCGTAATTGGCATAATTTTTCTAACTGACTGACTTTTTGAATATTTATAAGTTCCTGTAAATGGTTTGATTAAAAAAATGCTGTGATTTATTGATTGAGTAATAAATACGTTGATTTATACTGAAGTGAGCGGTTTTATTACACAACCGTACTTAAACAGCAGTCGCTAAAGTTCAGTTTCAATTGCTAAAGTCCTTAATAATCCAAAATAGACTGATATGAGAGTTACAAAAAAAGATGGCTGCTTATCAATCGTTCAAACAAAAAATACACAAACTTTTTTTAAGGTGGGAAATCATCAATAACTTTTCACGCTCTAGGGTGGAGCGCGAGGGCGTTTCAAACTTATACTGACTAAAACTGCACCTTTATTCCTTCAATTACCCTTCGCGTTCTAGGACCACGGGTAACCTAAAGTCGACCCATAAGATACGCAGGCTGAAGTGTCGAACAGAGCTGGGTCGATATCACATCAGTGTATGTATCCCAGTAAAACTTATTGCATGTTTACTTTTTTCCGGCGAGCAAATCCGTAAATTCCTTATTCCTATCCTCGGTTTTCGGGAAGACGGAGGGTTATACCGGGCTTTACTGAGGATGGTGTAAACAGAAAATAACTATCACAGTTCTTGACGGTTGCCGATACATGAATGTTGATGAAAAAAGTTGCTTATCATAGGCATAGGATAACATGCATGGTGTCCCACGATTCCGTTAATATTGTAGATAGACGTAGGTACTGAATGAAGACTTCATTTTTATTTTAAGAATAATACGAAATGGTTGAGCTGAGTGGGTCTGATGCACACACGTCATGCTCGTGAACGGGTGCCGTCAGTTGAGACTGGTCATCTCTTAGCTGTCAATGGCTTCATTCAATTTCTATCTTTTAATTAGTTTTATTTTTTTATTACTTATCTACATTGTGCTCACATAATAGAAGCAACAAGAAATATGTAACCAAGATTATATGTAACTCACAAAATAATTTAAAAGAGTGCCATGGAGTTTCTTGCACGTTGCTCCATAGAGATAATCTACGAACCCATAGATTGGCATAGATTGGATTGATTAATTTTTATTGTACCCATAGATTTAAGTTTATGTATAAGTTGTGTTACTTTTTTGGTGTACAATAAAATTATATTCTATTCTATTCTACGCTTTGGAACGTGCAATTTAGCTTTACTTTTTTTTGGACTGACTATTTAAAAGTGCCTGTAAATGTCTATTTGAAATAAATGCGTTTGACTTTGACTTTGAAATATTCCCAAGAATTTTAAATAATTGCCTGACTGAATCAAGACTTGAACCCACAGAATGTGGAAAACCAGAGAAGTGCGAATCAAACTTTGCGACGGTTCCGCACCGTCCGTCACAAAAACGGCAAAAAACACAGTTCGTAGTATGGGAACTCTACTTAAATATTTTTTTTATTCTGTTTTTAGTACTTATTTGTTATTATAGCGGCAACAGATATACATCTCAAACTCCCCAGTTACCAGTAAGTTGATAGGCCGCATGTCCCACCTATGTTACATTTTTTTTTTTTTTTTTTTTATTATTGATAGGCTCGCGTTTGACCACCATCTCACCTACATAAGCCTTTTCTTTTCTAGGCCTACGGTAACTAAGCTTCAAATAAATGCTTGAATAAGCATAAGTCAGCCTTAGAATGTTTCTCGGGCTGGGACTCAGGCCTCCTCTCTAAGTGAGGGAATGGGCCGTAATCTACCACATGAGCCCGGTGCAGTTTGGTGGATGTCACATGTCTTTGAATTTTTTGTGTCACTCTAGAATATTATCGGTTTACTCACTATGTTTTCCTTCACCGTTTTGAGAGCGAGCCATTGCGATGAAATAAATTACACAAAGTAATGCGCCTGGCTGCGTTTGAACCCGCGACCATACAACTCGTAAGTCGGGGCCGTTACCAGTGCTCATCTGGTTGGGTCATCAGTGCTCTGATTAAATGTTGGTGGTCGGTTTCACTTTTATAAACAGTGGCCATTTTGCACACTATTGCATCATTATAGACAGCCAATTCGTGGGAAAAACTACTCGTAGTAATGTGTCAATGTCACTTATAAAATAAAATAAAATAAAAAAAAACTTAAATGTGATGGAATGAGGATCAGTCATGATTTTTGTGGAGTATGCAGATTTATAGCGTCAAAAAAAGTACAGTATTTACTGTGAAGAAATTATTTAAATCGGACCAAAAATGACGAGGATACAGCAATTTGATTGTATTAGTTCCAGAAACGCGCCCGAGAATGAAGCGTCGTGACGTCATCTGTCATGATCGCTCCACCGGCGCAAATGAATACTATCAAACCGTTCGTCGCACGGATCTTGACAGATGACGTCATCGTAAACAGTCCAGCGAGAGCGCGCGTTTCCAAGTAGCCGTTCAGAAAAATACTAGTTTATTACTATAACGAACGCCATAACGGACACCATGTGTCCGACAGTACACTTTCCTCCGAGGCCACACCAATAAATTACGATTCGTTCAAAAATTGTCGGAGTGTTTTTTTACAAATATCATTAGGAAATAACTCAAAAATAATGGGCGTTGTACAGAATTAGCGATATAATTTTTTTTTTTTTTATTCTTTATAGGTTCGCGCTTGACCGCTAACTCACCTGATGGAAAGCGACGACGCGGTCGACGATGGAGCGCGCTTACCTAGAAGTAACCTATTCACTCTTGACTTAAAGATTCCCGGGTTGTAGCCATCAGGAAAAACAGATTCCGGTAAGGAATTCCACTCCTTAGCTGTACGCACCATGAATGTGTTCCCAAAACGTTTCGTGCGTATAGGTGGGATGTCCACCATGTACCGGTGGCGCATTGCCGTACGCCTGGTAGTCCGATGATGGAACGGGCTAGGCGGAATTAGGTTATGCAATTCCGACGCACACTCCCCGAAATGCAACCGGTAGAAAACCGACAGGCTAGCAACTCGGCGTCGATGCTCAAGACTTTGAAGCCTCGACTCAACAAGTGCATCATTGCCAATGATCGTCCTGGCTCGCCTCTCAATTGCCTCAAGTGCATCAAGCTGGTATCGGGCAGATCCGTCCCAAAGATGAGAGCAGTACTCCATACACGATCGAACTTGCGCTTGATAGAGTTTGAGCAGCTGTTCCGGCGTGAAGTACTGTCTGACCTTCGCGAGGATTCCCAGCTTTTTTTCTGCTAGTTGAGCCTTTGCTTCGATGTATGGCCCAAAGTTGAGTGTTGACGTCAGCGTAACACCAAGGAGATCAAGATGGTCGGTTATTGGCACGGTTACGCCCCGGAAAGTTGGAGCAGGGCTGAATTGGCTCCTTTTAGCGGAAAATAGACACGCCTGGGTTTTAGCAGCATTGAACTTGACCAAATTGGCATCGCTCCATTCAGAGACTGCCTCCAAGGACAAGTTCAAGCGCCCGACCATAGCCTCTCGGAGAGACTGGATCTGTGACCCAATAGCCTGCGCGCTGGATATGTAACTCTCAGCAACAGTGCTGTCGTCTGCATACCCAAAGGTACCGGGCTTAAGCAGATCATTTATGTGCAGCAAGAACAATGTTGCCGAGAGCACTGACCCCTGAGGGACCCCGGCATTAATGGCCATTTGACCGGACGAGCAACCATCGATGACCACTTGGATGGACCGGTCACTCAGGAAGTCTGCAATCCAAGCACACAAACCAGCAGGTAATCCGAAAGAAGGAAGCTTACTAATAAGGCTTTCGTGCCAGACCCTATCGAAAGCCTTCGAGATATCGAGGGAGACGGCAAGCGCTTCCCCGTGTTTCTCGATGGCCTCACTCCAGATGTGGATGGCATACGCTAGAAGATCACCAGTTGACCGATTTCGGCGAAAGCCATATTGTCGGTCACTTATGATGTCATTAGCTTCTAGGTATGCCAGGAGCTTAGTGTTGAGTACACGTTCCATAGTCTTACAGAGAATGGACGTTACTGAGATTGGCCTGTAGTTAGCTGGGTCAGCCCGACTACCCTTTTTGGGCACGGGCTGTACGTTAGCTTGCTTCCATGAAATCGGCACTTTTCCAGCCTCAAATGAAAGCCTAAATAGGCGTGTCAGGATCGGAGACAGTTCAGGCGCACACGTTCTTAGAACAATTGCCGGTATCCCGTCTGGACCGCTAGCCTTGTTCACGTCAAGGTTACGCAGCACCCTACGGAGGTCCTTCTGATGGATGCGAATATCCGACATACTCGTCTCGCAACCATCAGGATTATTTTTCGAGATGTCAAATGGCAGACACACGTGTCCGTCGCGGCCTGGCAGAGCGTCCGACCGTCTTTCCTTGCGCGGACGCCGCGCGGGTCACATTGTCGGCTCCCCCTGGCGCTAGTTAGCGATACGTTTCACTCGCTCGTTTGCCTTTGCACTTGCGTAGGAAAATGTTGTGTGTTTCTTTTCCCAAAATTAGGGTTCCGCGAGCATTATACTAGTCATGATATTTTTATGTAATGTTTAAAGATCAACAACATCTCTTGGACAAAATTGATCAAACCATTCGATACACTCTAACATCCATCTTAAATGTGGCTCTGGATGACCCGCAAAATTTCTAGTGTCAATTTATCGGCGTTCCTGTCTTGGGTCCACGGCACTCAACAGTTAATGAAAAGGATCTTAACTCCATCACTGGTTGATTGGGAAGTGCCGCGCTTGACCGACGCCATGAACGCCTGGAAAGTGGCTTGCCCGAACAAGGTGTTGCCCGAAAATCTATCTTCCCAGAGACAGTGGGATGAGCCGCTCTGCAGGTTGGTACGGAATAAACTCATTTATACGTCCACCAATACTGCTGAGCGTGCCTGCGTACTGGCACTACCGTCTCCACCGTCACCTACCTACCCAACATAAGTAAGGTGTGAGTGGGATCGGTACATGCCTGTGTCTGGATGCTCCTAGTGGAGCTTCACATCTATGTCAATGCGCCGAAGCAGTCGACCGCCTCGGACACCATGGCCTATCCTGCAGTAGAAGCGCTGGTCGGATAGCACGGCTTGCCAATATTAATGACATCATCCGCCGAGCTCTTATCACCGCCGGGGTGCCAGCTGTTTTAGAACCCAAGGGCTAGGCCCTTGACAATGGAAAGAGCCCAGACGGGATGACCTGACCATAATGTCCTGGAAGTTGGGTAGGCCTTTGGTGTGGTATGCAACATGTGTTGCCCTTACGCCATCCCATCTTCTGAAGGCTGTGCTGGGGCGGCTTCTGCAAGTGTAGAAAACCACAAACGGAGTAAATATGTTTGAGCCGTTTGGTTTTGTCCAAGTTGTTTGTGATATCAGCAAACAACTGGTCGACTCTTCGCGTGACCTAATGGCTGGGCTTTTCTTCGGTTAACGAATCAGCATTGTTATCCAACACAACAATGCTGCCAGTGTTCTGGGCACTTTTCCCATTCATATCGATGTGGATGAATTTTTTGATTCCCAATAAGTAAGC
The DNA here is from genome assembly GCA_905147345.3 of Mythimna impura. Taxonomy (NCBI): domain Eukaryota; kingdom Metazoa; phylum Arthropoda; class Insecta; order Lepidoptera; family Noctuidae; genus Mythimna; species Mythimna impura. The sequence goes on from LR990344.1 coordinate 4,049,402, forward strand.
CGAAACACAACGTAAACCTTAATATTTTTCGTTACAATATGGCTTTTGTGTATATTATTACCTACTGAACCCATTCCATATTTGATACGTACCAACTTGACTTATTTATTATAATCGTAGCGACTTTTTAGTACTTCCAAAAGGTTAAAAATTATCGCCTATGTAAATATAAAATCACTCAATTGAAGTATTTAAATTACTAACTATAAGTACCCATAAAATTTTTGGGAACAACTTGTAGAAAGCCCATAAATTCAAAGTCCATTGAATTTTTTCTGTTCCAAAAGGCTACACTGTACTATGAGGCCGCGCAGATCACTTGCCTTAGTAAAAACAGTCGAAACATTGTCTGTCGGCCGTCTAGAAGTTTTTATAGCGATCGAGACCATGCGGACACACGGTGTCCGCCGCGGCCCTCTGGACCCGACATATTGGCGGTCACACGGTGTCCGCCGCGGCCCCCTGGGCTACGTATGGATTTTAGTGTGGCGTTCAACGTGTTAAGAGCCTATTCGCTCTAGCCTTGAAGATACTTAAAGGCAAAATGTTCCTGTCCTTCGATGTACGCGGTGTAAACAACCAACCGACTAGCAACAGCTTTTCCTACACGAACTGCCATCATAGGTAGATCACAAGCTTCCAACAGTATTTAAAGCTATATTAAAATAATCCAGGAACCTTCAAAACTGTAGTAATTGAATAGTAAAACCGTTTAGTAGCGCAGCTTCTAAAGCGGAGAACTAAACAATGTCATGGGCTCCGTGTAGCTTAATCGATTTAGATGGGTCACCTACGCTAACGGTGTACACTGCTTTTTTGGTGTGTGGGATAAGTGAGGGGCGGGAATGATAGAAAAACCGCTACATTAGAGGTTCAGTGGGCAGGGCACATTGCTCGCAGAACAGATGGTCGATGGGGACGAAAGTTTCTGGAGTGGCGATCATGTATCGGAAGACGCAGCGTTGGAAGGCCTCCCACAAGGTGGACCGATGACCTGGTGAGGGTCGCGGGAATCCGATGGAAGTGAGACGCACAGGACCGGTCGTTATGGCGACACTTAGGGGAGGTATAGGTATATCCAACAGTGGACTTCTTTCGGATGAAATAATGATGATGACGACATATTCTTGACATGATATCGCATCTTTGTAAGATGTTTCAACGTTGACAGCACGGTTAGAGCAGTGGTTGTGAGATTGACTGCTGACTGCGCTGTTATACCGTTATTCGTCACCCCAGAAGTGGGTGAAAACGAAACCCGGGGCCCTGGGACGAAGGCAACGATGGAACAGGAGTGGGTTTTTAGTCAGTAAAAGTCTGACACTATCTCCCGCTCCGCCCAAGAGCAAGATTTGTCATAAGATGATTTTCCCACCTAAAAAAAAAAACCCCAGAAGTGGAAAATTTCGTCGACATTTTTCTAATTAAAAAAAAAATACTGTACTTTTTTAAACTTACACTGTGTTATTCTAACCAACCCCAACATTATACCAATATTTTTAGTAAAAAAAAAATTTGACTCAAAATTAATTAATTAAAATCGTTATTCTAATAAACCCTGACGGCATTTTTAATTTTGAAAGTACATTATTCATTTTTTTACTAAAAATGTTAGAATAACGAAATTATACAGTTTAAATTAAAAAAAACGTAAAGATTAAAAAAAAATAATAGGAAAAAGTCGATGAAAAATTCCACCACTGGGGGATCCAGACTCATGTACTGGAGCCATGGTATTCGTTTGTGCGTGGATACCAAAGACACCCTGTATATTGAAAAGAATAGAAAAAACTTCTGTGTCCATTAAATATATATATATATATATATATATATATTAAATATAAACCAGCGCTTGACTGCGATCCCACCTGATGGTAAGCAGTGATGCAATCATTGATGGTGAGTCGCACTAGTTTATTAAGAGCCATAATTACATACAATATAATCACACCACTCTTTTACAAGGAGAATTTCATGTCAGGGCGTATTGTTCGAAAGGGTCACCCACCGTGGCTCTGAAATGCAATGGGCAACTGAAGGATACAGGTGGCTCTACACAGAGCGGCCGGAGTCATTTGACGATTCCACGCCCCCAAACAACGATTTCCAGCCATTCTAGGCGCGGGCTTGCGGACGGCGAGCAATGGGTAGCTCGCCGTCCGACCGTCCGGTAAGCGTCCGGACCGAGCCCAAGTCGTCGACGGCGCGTAGTGTTCCACGCGCGCTTCAAGGAGATGTCAGCAAACCGTATGGGCCCAGCAGGGTCGAAGCCTACTGGGGCCATGGGTTGTGCGAAAGTGAATCTAATGACATCTCACGCCCTACCACTCCGCCCAAGGGCGGGAGATGTCATTAGATGATTTCCCACCTAAAAAAGAAACACCCCCAAATAAAGTCAATCTATATTATTAAAATCTATTGTTGTTTTCTTCAATCTATTACGTGTAAAAAAGTTGTAACCGATTGGCTTAAAACTAAAACTTACGATGATATTGATTCCATTATATCTGCTTTCCAATAACCACATTTGGGTTGATGTGTGCATGGTTGGTGAAAGAAAACTTGTTTTAGTTTCTTTTGATCCCAAGACATTGTCGTTGGGCTAACCGACAACCTACTTTTGAACCTACGCTTCGTTTAGGCGTGAAAGCGTGACTAGTAACTAATAAACAAACAAATAAACAAACAGACAGGATAAGTGAACTAAGCATTGCTCACTATAACTCACACACCACACTCACTCACTAGTCACATTCACTCACAATACTCATACCACACATACACGCGCGATCTGGGCTTATTCTGCATAACTCTCATCCATTTGCACAGTTGTCTGTATAAATTATAATTTTTAATCAATTTCAAAAAAAAGGAGGTTTATTAAGTTACCTATTTATTTTTATTCTTTTTTAGTCTTGCTTGTTTACATTGTTCACATTTCAATTGCATAAAAATGACAAATGGAAGTGCGGAGTCACCTAATACAAGCAATTCCTTGCTTAAAAGGTGATCTCCAATAATCTGTATCAAAATGCCTATTGTAATTGTAAAAAACATTTTTATTTTTTTTTGTTGTGTAAACCGTAAGTGTTATAGAAGAATCCTTCGGTCTAGTTTAAAATGAATAGAGAAGTACAAGTTTTGATCAAAACTACTCAAACATCAAGAATATTAGTCATAGGACCACCCAGGTCCTACAACAAGAATCATTTCGTTTATTCAATAACAATTTTTACGTTGTGTCGGAATATTTTACAAAAAAAAAAATAAGTTTAGATTTAATACTTAAATACATTATTTCATAAAAAAAAACCATCACAAATTAAACTAAATTACATAAAAACAAAATAATAAAACAATTTGGATACAAATTACATTTTCATTAATGTAATTTAACTTAATTCCAACAGTAACTTTAAAAATATTAATCTCTCATAATATAACAATTCTTTAAGAAATAGTAGTATTTTGAATATCTTACATGTTTATCGAAATCTCGATTACATAAATAGCTGTTATCTAAAAATGTTATCTCGCTCATCGTTCATAACTTGCAGGCACAACAAACACCACCAGTATGTAGGGCAGGTTCGCGTTATTTTGGTTCGTGTACCTACTCCTGTCCGCCACCGTGAGGTAATTGCGCAATTGCGGATCAGGCCTTATGCTACGCTACGCTGCGTTACGCTGACTAACGCTACGATAGCTTCGCGCCGACGATTGGGACTTTACCGGCTTCCCACTACGACATAGAGGAAATAACTTGCGATATTGGGGATCTTACAACTTTGTCATATTATGAGGGTAGTAAAATGATATATTGGTTACTTTGTCACAGAATTTGACTTTGAGTATGCACTTGAAGATAGAGCTACGTACGTAGCGAGTCGTAGCATATTCGTACCATTATGTAGTAATTAATTATTTATTAAAAAAATCTTATATAAATAGGTTTCGAATGTAAAGTTAGTCACTACAAAAAAAAAAAGGAAAAAATGACCATTATTCTATCCAAGGAGTATCATGTTGCCTAGTAGCTGGATTATGGAGGTCTGATAGGCAGTCGCTCCATGTAAAACACAGGTATTCAGCCGCATCCGGAAAAGGCTAGGATGATGTTGACAATGTGAAGATGCCTATCCGTAATCCCTAATCTACAGATTGTTTTTCAATGGGTTCCCTACTTGACTGCGAAATTTGATGATTCGATTTTTATTACATCGAACACGGTGTGTCGATAATTCAGTTGTACGATGTTTTATTTCATTAACCTTTTGACGTGCGTAATTAGAGACACAATAGTAAGACAATGGCTTCCGGGCGCCGGCTACCGCCTGAGCGTTAATGAATTAATATTAAAAGTCATGGAACAGTAAGCGTTTTGAACCGACATACTATCGAACTAATGTATTACCAAACTAATGAGCAATCGCTTTAGGGTTTTTCGCACAAACGTTACAACGCACCAATAAAGCATCGATGGAATAAAACATCGTATAATAGCCCCCCTAGCCAAGTTACAACCGTTTCGTTTCGATTCTCTTTTCGTTGATCGCCTCGAGTAGGCCACGCCTCCGATTCCTTTGTTCTGACCACGTGACTGAGCGTTGAGATGACGTCGAGCGTTGAGGCTAGGGGGGCTGAATTATCGACACACAGTGTTCGATATAATAAAAAACTCATCAAGTTTCGCAGTCAAGTAGGGAACCCTTTTTAATACCTTATCTATAGGAACATATTTATGTTTTTTCAGATTGCATTTAAGCGGAAATTACGGAATTATTTACTCCACTAATAGCAGAATCATCTCAAAAACTTCTTTCATTACTTTATATTAATATATATGTATATATATTTTACATTAAAGATATAATAATACAATACTTTTAGCGATAAGACCGCCCCTTGTGACACAATATTAATTTTAAATTCCTATAGTAATTTTATTTTTGGTGTGCAATAAAGAGAATATCTATGTATCTATCTACATACATATTATTTTGATGTTTATTTTAACTATATGTGTATTTTTTACTCTTGTTTTCTAAATAACATTTTCTTTTTTATGCACGGTCTACCATATTGTCTCTTCACCGTCCTAAGTTGACTGGTAGAGAATGCCTAAGGCAATTAAGTCCGCCTTTGTACTTTGAGTTGCATGAAGATTATACAAATAAATAAATACCTTTTAAATCACCCAATGTTACCGTAACTAAAGTGCTTAATGTTAAAATCGACGTTAAAATAAATTGCTAGCACAAAAACAATGCAGTGGGTATCTATTTCTAGTGCTACTACTTTTTTCCAGGAAAGTAATTTAATTTTCTTCGGAATGTTGCTCTTCACTGCATTTTGTGAACTTAATCTTGATGAGACACGAACCGCATTGAATGAACGTTATTTTGAGGGAAGAAGAGACATACAAATGTTGTATTTAGTATACAAATTCTAAAATAAGGATTTTCTCATAATACTCATCTTCTCAATTCTCAACCTGCAATCAGGTTATCTGCTAGATATATATATTTCAGCGATAAGGCCGCCTAGAATTTAGTATGTAATTTTGGTGTAAATAGGTACAATAGTAGTACATTTTGATACAAGTGAAGAAAGTTTCTCACTGCGACCGAGGCGGATGTTATGGAACCGAATGTTGCAGTGACAAACCATGTGTAAAAAGTCAAACGACGGTTTTTCAATACACTTACGAAGATATAAATAAATAAAAGAGGAGAGAATAAATAACCCGAGACTCGTGGGGGTCGCTTAGCGCCCAGCCCAGTCCAGCTCGCGCACTTTTCCGCACTAGGGCGAAAAACAGTAAATGGATTAGAGCGCGTTTTCGAGTAAGTGTATTGAAAATAATATTTCGATTCATCTAACAGTCGACAGCGACGCAGAGAAACAAACCTAATTTTGGTTTGTGTTTTAGTTAGTTGGCATATTTTTTTTTCAAGTCCTGTAATAGTTAATTAAGCTATTTTACTATATCATCGAGCAGTGGTGGCCGAGTGGTAACGGCCCCAACTTACGACTTGTAGGTCGCGGGTTCAAACCCAGCCAGGCGCATTACTTTTTGTAATTTATTTCATCACCACTGCTCTCAAAACGGTGAAGGAAAACATCGTGAGGAAACCGGCATGTCCTAGAACCAAAAATTCGAAGACATGTGACATCCACTAACCCGCACTGGACCCGCATGGTGGATTATGGCCCATTCCCTCTCCTAGAGAGGAGGTCTGAGTCCCAACAGTGGGAACATTATAAGGCCGACTATGCTATGCTATGCTATACTATATCATATTTACCCTGTATTATATCACTGTTGAGTGAAGGCCTCCCTTCATTCTTTCCGTTGTTCCCGGACCACTTCTTGATGATTCCTACGGAAGACTTCTGAGTCGTCCCGCTATCTCCTTCGTATCCTCGTCACAGACATATCCAGCTCAGTCTCACTTAAACTGGGCAGCCTTCTGAGCCACGTCAATGTTCTGTGTTTTAGAGCACAGTGTAGGGTTCCGAACTCGATTCAGTAGTTTCACATACATCTACCTATATCAAATTGCGTTCCATAGGATCAAAATGGAGAAAATACACATGTCCATTAGCTTACGTTCTTCCAGGCAGTTTGTTTTGCCTTGCCTGGAAAGAGACTACTTGATCAATATTCTTGTACATATTGTATATTCTTCCCGCCTATATGTATGTTCCTTGGTAGAACTGTTGGCCATGAGCTTGGTCCACGATATGTTCATCTGAAACCTATCTATCTTCTATATATATAATAAATCTGTAGAAGTTTTTAGTTGTGCGCGCATCACTTAAAATGTACTAAATCGATGTAGATAACTTTCATACATTAAAATTGTGTAACTTGTAATATTAGGTAGGTACTTAGGCTTTGTTTCATCGCAATCGGTTGACTATAAACTAACCACTAACTATTTATTAACTAACTTTCAATTACATACGAGTATTATATATATGTTTACCCTAGTCCGTGCGTCACTGCGGGGTGCCAACTGAAAATCAGCGCTGGGTGTCTAACGCCCAGCAAATGCTGAGGTGATCACCCTTTCGGTGCGGGCACGCTAGGCACACTTTGTACTTTTTTTTTTCTTTGTGTTTATAATCGTTGTGCTGTGTCTGTCCCGAATAAAAGTATTTCTAATATTCTATTATTTATATTCTATTCTATACTATATCGAAAGATATACTACATTCATTGGTTGTTAGGCGGTACGAAGTTCACTGGGTCAGCTAATCTTGTAATATTTGCTCTAATCCAGCATCTATGGGGGAGGTAATTGAGTATTTTTAACTAGTTGCTGCGAGTAGCTTCGCCCTCGTGATAGTAGAAAATTTTCCCAAGCGAACATACTCCTGGAACAAAAAGTATCCTATATGCTATTCCAGGACATGGTCTACCCGTGTACCAAGTTTCATCGAAATTCGTTCAGCCGTTCGAGCGTGAAGAAGTAGCAAACATACACACACAGTATGTTCTCTTGGGAAAATTTTCTATTATGATCGCAGGCAATAGCTAGTTATTATTAACAGAAATTGAATAACGACGAAAATGATGTTAACCTATCCAGTCTTTTTCTTCTTCTTCCTGCCCTTATCTCATATGCTTTGCTCTGCTCTTCCTGCTTATTATGTCGACACCGTTACCGGCCCACGTTGAAATTCAGCGCCGTAGACTCGTCGCATTTTTCGTGTAGTCACGGCATTATGCTGAGCGTTCGGCCGTTTTGCGCGGATGTGGCGCATATTTTTTACAAAGTATACTTATAATTTGTTAGTCCTAAATTTGCGCCTTGTTCCGCCGAATCAAATGTTTTTCTTTCTTTCTATAGGTATTACTTGGGGTCGGCGGAACATGTTTTTTTCTTCCATTCTTTCCTACCATCCGTCATACTATCGCTAACTCCCTTTCTTTCATATCACTCCTCACACAATCCATCCATCTAAATCCACTTAACCAAATCTATCCACTAACTAAAATAAATGTTTTATCTATCTATCTACTTACAATACCAGCTAATTTACATTTGCTAGAACTATACCATCAATAGTTAGAATTAAGATCTTCAATATTAATGATCATGTCTAATAGTCAATTTACCAAGTAATTGGACGGCTAAGCAATTTGAGTCAAGACTATGTTAATTAGCGGTTGTATGTAATCAGAATATCAGGTATTAAACCTTATTTTAATAGCTGATCTCTTGATTCCTTCTCTATTATAATTGATTTAGTACCATTAGGTATACACGTTGTTACGGACACGAGCATGTAATTTAGAATCACTAAATATAATCAACATTACGTCATTCATAGACGCGTAATGTATGTACATAAGCGCTGTACATAATAGAGAGCAAGCCTATCAGAGGCCAGACTATTGTCCAATCGGCTACTGGGATAGTATATAAGGCTATGTACTGAGTTCTTAGAAGTACATAATGCGGTTCTTAGAAGTAAATAGCGCAGAAAAACCGTTAAGAATAATCTGGGTTTCTATTGGTAGATTACAACGGAGAAAATCACGCCACTATTGATGACCAATGGTGTGCTTGCTGTATGCGGGGGGTCGGGAGGTGAACGTCGGCCGGCCTCAACAGGATTAGGGAACAGACTAGAGGGAAAGGGACTCTCTCCCACGACTTGCGACCGGCTGAAAAAGTACTTAAGCTGCACTTTCCTTGAAGACGACGTTCTCTCTCTGCAGTTCGACTCGAAGCGTCACTACGACAGTTTGTCTTGGCACCCTACGCTCCTGGAGCGGCCCTAGATTTCCAGATTTCCTAAGTTATCTAACGTATTAGAGTCAGTGAAGTATTGTAAAGTAACTGTGAACTATTTGTGAGTTAGCGTCACGCGTATGTACGTAAAGGACTCGATTATGTGAAAGTATTTACACGTGTTATGTGAAGTCTGTATTTTTATACGTGTTAAATAAATCGGCTGAGGCCTTTCAAGCGTGACCATTGTGTTGTGTAATTATTTACATCCTCTGCCCCCAACAGAGGAACTTTGGTCCTTCGAGAGCCGGATATTGGTCCTTTGGTAAGGAATATCGAGCGGCTTATTGTGCGTCTTTGGGGAGACGTGAAGAAATACAGTTGGGTGTCGAAGATTGAAGAAGGGAACGCTTCAAGCTCGAACAGGAACGCTGCAAGTAAGAATAGGAACGCGGCAAGTTACGTTTCGAAGAAACCTATTTTCAAGTGAGAAAAGGAACGCTTCAAGTGGGAAAAGGAACGCAGCAAGTCACGTTACGAAGAATACCTATTCTGAAGAAAGAAAAGGAACACAGGAACGCAGCAAGTCCGACCCAGTAGGTGCTTAGGATTGTCGCCACGTCGGGAACTTCGAGCCGCCAGCGTCGTGTCAAGCCGTCGTGTCAAGTCATCGTGTCAAGCCGTCGTGTCGAGCTGCAGAGAGGGATCCACGGGTCCTTTACGCCGTCGCGTCAAGAACCTTTTAAGCGGGTGGACCGCGGCTCAGGTACGTGCCACCTAACGGTGTCAAAGGTGCGTGCCTGAGTTAACGCCGTTTCAAGGCGGTGCGACATATTGTGCGGTGTCGCCAACCAAACGTGGTTGAACAGCACTACTGCGCCTGTAAGGCTGCGCACGTTGCGAGGGCCGGACTGTAGGCACTGCCGAGGCAACCGGTCGTTCCCACCGGTTGCTGAGCACCTCGTAGCGCGTGTAGCTCTCTGCAGGGTAGTCCCCACCTTTCCATTCCTGCACATTTTCCATCCCTGCCGGAGCATATCCCTCTCATAGGGCCCTCCGGTAGGTCTGATAGGGCCGCTAGGGCATTGATAGAGCTAGGGTGCCAAACGAGGAGGAAGGATGCCGACTACAAGAAGCCAGAAGAACGAAGATACGCAAGCCCGCGTGTTTGAAGAACCCCCCGCGTCACCGTCGTCCCGCGCGACAATATTATCACGCGCTAACCCCCGCGTTACGATTCCCGCGTCTGTACCAGTTCCTGCAACAGTGCCTACGAACGCGCCGACAGTCGAGAACATTACGATGGATGCTATAACGTCAACCGCCGCCGCGACCGCCATCCCAGCGCCCGCGCCCGCCGTTGATAGGATAAATAGTAGGTCGCCCGTCCAATCCGTACGATCGCGCCAATCCACCGCTAGTGCTGTACTGCGCATTAGGCAAGCAGAATTATATGCTGAGGAGCGCCTCGCCGCGATACGCCGCCAGGAATTGCAACTCGAAGCCGAGCTGGTTAAGAAGAGATTAGCGATAGATGTAGCTACCATTCGCGAGGAAACAGATCGAGATAGTGATATAGCCCAGGACGTCGCGGACACCGATAATCGAATCGATAATTGGCTGCAATGCGCGCAGCCTACGGGGGACGAGGAATTACCATCGCTGACTGCGATAGATCAAACGTCGTCAGCGATACGCGCACCCGCCCCGGTTCACATACGGGGGGAGGAAGCCGAGCGCACCCGGGGTAGGCAGGAATTTACGAGGCCGCGTACGCCACAGTATGAGGAGCGAGAACACGCGTACTTTCCGAGGGAGGAGCCGCCCCGCGTAGAGAATAAGGAGCCCCGCGAACCTAGGTCGCGGTCACCGCCTAGGTCGCGACATAGATCTCGATCTCGATCCCGAGATATCGATAAGCTAGCCGACGCGTTAAATAGGATGACACGTTATCGACCGCCGCCGCGTCAAGCGATAGAGTTGCCCATTTTCACGGGAGCGCCGCACGAGTGGTTGCTGTTCAAGTCAGCAATGCGAGACTCGACACGAGAGTATGGATTCTCACGAGGAGAGAACTTAGCGCGCCTACGCAACAGCCTGAAAGGTGAAGCGAGAGAGACCGTGTCCGCGCTACTTTGCACCGCTGCTGACCCCGCCGTGATAATGCATACACTCGAACAGTGTTACGGACGTCCCGAGATTATAATCGACAAGTCGCTCGACGAGTTAAGAAAATTACCGCGACTCGGTACGACGGCCGCTGAACTCAACGCGTTCGCGATAAAGCTGCAGAATATCGTCAGCGTGCTATCGTGTCTGGATGATAGGGGGTACCTACAGAACCCAATGCTGTCCAGACACGTGGTAGAGAAGCTCAGCCCACACATGCGCGCGCGTTGGTGTGATTACGCCCAAGAGCATGGTAGTCGCGTGGAAGCGGAGATCGTTACGCTGTCGCGCTACCTAATGAGGGAAGCTGATCGGGCCGTAAGATACGCGTACTCGTCGACCATGACTACGACTTCAAAGGAAGCGACGCGTCAGCAAGCTCCCGCCAGAGCACAAGCGGTCATTAGGAAAAACAAAGCGCGCGTACCCGCAACGTACGCCGCCGCCGAGCGACCTGGCGAGGACGAGAGAGAGAGGGCTAAGAAGACGTGCTTGTGCTGTGGCGAGGGACATGCCACGCCAAGCTGCAAGAAACTTGGTGACATGACGGTCCAACAAAGATGGGAATGGGCCAAGGAAACTGGAGCATGTTTCAAATGTCTGGCGAGTAAACATCGTCGATTCAAGTGTACCGCGAGGAAGTGCGGAGAGCAGGAATGTCGTAGATCGCACCATAGGCTACTCCACACCGCCGACCGAACGTCGGACGCGGCTAGCGCCTCCACCAACTGTGGGACCAGGAGCGTGAGGGAAGAATCGGCGACCACCGCATCTGCCCATGCCGGCAGCGAGATAAGCGCGGTGTTACTCAAAGTGTGCCCAGTAACGTTGCGAGGGCCAAACGGCAAGGAAATAGAGACGCATGCGTTACTGGACGAGGGCTCCACTATTACGCTACTCGACGAAGAGATAGCTAACGAAATGGGCGCAAAAGGAATTAAGCGAGCGTTACGCGTCCACGGGATTACGGCCACGCGACAAGAGAACGACAGTCGTTGCGTGGAAATAGACATCAAGGGAAAACGCTCAGAGTATTTTAACATACGCGCGCGTACTGTTAAAAGTTTAAATATAACCGGTCAGACCGTGAAAGCGAGCTATCTACGCTGCGAACACATGAAACGTATACCTGCACGCCTATTGATAGGCGCCGATAATTGGCATTTGATAGTGTCGCGAACTTTGCTCACGGGACGGCAGAACGAGCCAGCCGCTTCACTTACGCAGCTAGGATGGGTGGTACACGGAACGGTACCACGGCGCGTAACTGGATTCGAGGCGAGCAGCGGGATAGCATTGCACGTGCACCCACAGGAAATATCCGATGATTGCGAAGAGTTAAAGGACCTCATCACATCGCATTTCTCGATCGACGCTCTGGGGATAGTTCACCAGCCGAGACCAGTGCTGGCAGACGAACGGGCGAAGGATATTTTCACGAAGACTGCTCGGCTGGTTAACGATCACTACGAGGTAGGATTGCCGTGGCGGAGTGATGAGCCACACCTACCACCGAGTTACGATATGGCCTTTCGTAGACTCAAAACCATTGAAAGGAAAATGGATAAGTCAGCTGACTTCAAAAAAGCATACGTGTCGCAGGTCAATAACCTCATAGAAAAGGGGTACGCGAACAAAGTAGCCGAGAGTGTAGGTAGGGAGAGTGTCATACCGGAATGGTACCTACCACATTTTGCCGTCACGAACCCGAATAAACCTGGGAAGATACGTCTAGTTTTCGACGCGGCAGCAACCTCTGCAGGGAAATGTCTGAACGACGAGTTTCTCTCCGGGCCCGACATGTTGAATACTCTCTATGGCGTGTTATTTAGATTTCGTGAAAGGTCGATAGCCGTCACCGCGGACATACGAGAGATGTTCCTTCGAATCAAGATTCGGCCGGAAGATAGAAGAGCGCAGAGGTTCCTGTGGCGTGGCAACGATCGGTCCGGACCACCAATCAAGTACGAGATGGCGTCCATGATTTTCGGTGCTAGGAGTTCACCTTTTCTAGCACACAGCGTGCGCAATAAGAACGCGGACGATTGCCGAGAAAGTCGCCCGCACGCGCACTACGCCATCACGCGTGCTCACTATATGGATGATTGGGTGGACAGTTACGACACCCGGGAACAAGCGGCTGAGGCTATGAGGGAGGTGGTCGCCGTGCACGCAAGAGCCGGTTTTCAGTTGGCAGGGTGGCAAACCAACGAGGCCAACCTACTATGCGAGATAAGCGATAGCGACAAGTCCAGTTCGCCAAAGGAGTTAGGAGCGAACGCACATCCCTACGGGAAGACGTTGGGTATTATGTGGCTACCGACGACCGACGAGTTCGCCTTCAACGTGGAAATGCCACGAGTGCCCGCCGAGGTGAAAGCGCGCGAACGCGCACCGACAAAGCGAGAGACATTAGCAGCAGTAATGTCCATTTTTGATCCGCTAGGCATGCTTAGTCCGTATACGATAACGGCTAAGATAATGTTACAAGACCTGTGGCGCAAACAGACCGGATGGGACGAACCTTTGCCCCCGGAAGAGGCTTACATTTTTGAAGAATGGTTAGGTGATTTAAAATACGTAGCGAACCTACGACTCCCGAGATGTTATTTTAAAGGTGGTGTAGTGAATAGAACTCTACACACGTTCGTCGACGCGAGCGAGCAGGCGTACGCGGCGGCGGTATATATGAGGTCAGTGACCCCTGAGGGAAGAGTGATCGTGACACTCGTCGCAGGAAAAGCAAGGGTCGCGCCAATGAAGGCGCAAAGTATACCGCGGCTCGAATTGCAAGCGTGTCTAGTAGGTGCGAGGTTAACCGAGCAAGTTAAACGGGAACATCGTTTTCAGTCGTTAGATACGACATACTGGAGTGACTCCAAGACCGCCCTACATTGGATAAGGAACGAATCTTCAAAGTACACGCCGTACGTCGCGCACCGACTTCGGGAGATATGTGAACTCACACAGACAAAACAATGGCGCTGGGTACCTACAGCCCACAATGTAGCCGATGACGCAACTCGGTCCGGAATGACGCAACTGGAAAGCGACAGCAGATGGTTCACTGGTCCCCTCTTCCTGGGCGGACCAGAACACATCTGGCCAACGGAGATCGCGCAGGGAAAGGGGGGTGATGAGATCGTCACGCACATAGCGCACATCACCAGCCTCGTCGACACGACTCGTTTCTCGTCATACGAACGATTACTACGAACGACTGCGTATGTCCTGCTGTTCGTCGACAAATGCCGCAAACGCGCTACCCGGTTGACGTTGCGTCACAAGCAGGAGGCCGAGCTGCTGCTGATAAGGGAGGCTCAGAGGGAGTGTTTTCCAGCGGAAATAGCGCGACTCGCTGTAGGTAGGAGAGTAGACAGGACCAGTCGACTCTACCGATTGGACCCGATTTTTCAAGACGACGTCATTCGTTTAAACGGTCGCATAAATGCCGCGAACGTTTCTCAAGATAGGAAGTGCCCACCCATCTTGGAAGGCAAACATCCGATGACGTCACTATATTTACGTCAGATTCACGAACGGGATCATCACGCGGGACGTGAATATATAGTAAACAAAGCGAGGGAACGCTTTTGGATTTTAAAGGTGCGACCGACAGTGCGCGCACTGATAAGAGATTGCGTGATATGTAAGCGACGAAGGAAGCCGCCAATACGGCCCGTCAAAGGGAACTTACCTATTGAACGATTGGACACCCACCTGCGGTCGTTCACCCGTTGCGGAGTAGACTGTTTCGGCCCAATGACAGTCACAATAGGAAGACGGCATGAAAAACGATGGGGTATGTTGTTCACCTGTCTTGTCACGCGAGCAATACATATAGAGTTGTTGCCAAGTTTGAACATCGATTCAGCTATATTAGCGCTAAGAAGAATGGCGGCTAGGCGCGGATGGCCTAAAACTATGATGTCCGATAACGGGACTAATTTTCGAGGAGCCGACGTTGAAATCCAACAGGCATATAAGCAGTGGGCGAATGACCTCAATGAATTCGCAATTAAGCAGGATATGGAATGGCGGTTCATTGACCCCGGGGCCCCAAATCAGGGCGGCGCGTGGGAACGACTAATAAGAAGTGTAAAGTCGGCGTTGTCGGCCGTGTTGAAGGAACGCGCACCAAAGGAGGAGGTACTTTCCACGTTGCTAATCGAGATCGAGCACACCGTCAATTCACGACCCCTCACACACGTAAGTGTCGAACCTGGCGACGAGGAGGCGCTCACGCCGAACCACTTCTTATTAGGCTCGGCTACTGGACTACCAACTACAGGGCAGTGCGACGTCGCCGATCGAAAGACATGGCGCGCAACACAGGCGCTAGCGGACAAGTTCTGGACTCGTTGGATAAACGAATACCTATCAACGTTGACACCGCGCGGCGACGTCCGAGATTCACGCACGCAACTCGCACCGGGGAATATAGTAGTCATTGCGGATGGTCAACTGCCGCGAAATGTATGGCCATATGGGAAGATAGTGCGCACCATACAAGGACCTGATGGTGTCATACGCAGCGCTGAGGTACAGACGCGTGGAGGCGTTTTCAGACGCCCAGTTAGAAGGCTCGTTGTCCTGGCCGATGGAAGTTAGGCTCGCGTTGCTACGCCGGGGGAGGCTGTTACGGACACGAGCATGTAATTTAGAATCACTAAATATAATCAACATTACGTCATTCATAGACGCGTAATGTATGTACATAAGCGCTGTACATAATAGAGAGCAAGCCTATCAGAGGCCAGACTATTGTCCAATCGGCTACTGGGATAGTATATAAGGCTATGTACTGAGTTCTTAGAAGTACATAATGCGGTTCTTAGAAGTAAATAGCGCAGAAAAACCGTTAAGAATAATCTGGGTTTCTATTGGTAGATTACAACGGAGAAAAACACGCCACTATTGATGACCAATGGTGTGCTTGCTGTATGCGGGGGGTCGGGAGGTGAACGTCGGCCGGCCTCAACAGGATTAGGGAACAGACTAGAGGGAAAGGGACTCTCTCCCACGACTTGCGACCGGCTGAAAAAGTACTTAAGCTGCACTTTCCTTGAAGACGACGTTCTCTCTCTGCAGTTCGACTCGAAGCGTCACTACGACAGTTTGTCTTGGCACCCTACGCTCCTGGAGCGGCCCTAGATTTCCAGATTTCCTAAGTTATCTAACGTATTAGAGTCAGTGAAGTATTGTAAAGTAACTGTGAACTATTTGTGAGTTAGCGTCACGCGTATGTACGTAAAGTACTCGATTATGTGAAAGTATTTACACGTGTTATGTGAAGTCTGTATTTTTATACGTGTTAAATAAATCGGCTGAGGCCTTTCAAGCGTGACCATTGTGTTGTGTAATTATTTACATCCTCTGCCCCCAACACACGTATATAGGGAATAATAGAAAGGATTGCTTATTTTCGATATTTATAGACTACTTTATGTAGAACTTCTTATTTACGTTCTTGGATACATACCATATAAATAAAATGCTCAATATTTTATAATCTACTATGCGTTCGCTTAGTGTTTAACCGAATGACGCGAAACCACGCGCGAACGCCGGCGTTCGCTTGGGGTTTGAGTGGGGTGGAAAATTCACCTAGTGAGTTCTCTTCCATTTTAAGATGGAGCGGGACAGGATGTTAGATCTTTTACTGATTAAAACCGCACCTATGTTCTTTATTTACAGTGGTAGTCTGAACCACGGCCTACACCAGGGTCCGGCGCGAGAGGTCATTGCTGCCGATCGCCCCCACCGTACGCTCTACCGTGTCCTCAGGGCGGTCAATACAATGGTGGCACCCGGGCGTTTCTTCCGCACGAATCCGGTGCAGGAAACTCCCGAACTCCGGGGGCCCATATCCGGTGAGAACTTACGTCATGCGGAAGGTAAGGACACCGTGACGTCTTTCTCAAAGAGGAGACTTACAGCACGAGGTAAGTTAGCGTGATAATCCATTTTCATTTCAAATGTCAATTATGAGAAGTCTGTTATTCTAATTTATCCAAATCATCTTTCAGTCGTTAAAACCAAAACGCACATTACGCATAAATTCGGCATATTCAATTTCCTTTCATGTCAAAAAGTGTTTAACGAAATAAATATTGCGGCTGGGAATGAGGGAAATGGGGTAATTTCCAAAGCTATTATGCTATATTGTTACGAGTCATGTGGTTACTCGTGACCAGTTATTACCTTGTAATGCGAATGAGAAAGCCTAAAGGGGTGACCAGACGGTTGCAAACTAGCGTTCCTACCAAGGTCACCTTGTTTTATGTGTTTGGTTTGTGTTGCGGCTACATGGATGTAAACCACGCGCCAACACGTTCGGTGGTTGAGAAAACGCGCCTCTCAACCAAGGGCGTTGAAGGTCATGGATTATAACTGCTGTCTACACGGAGAGAAACTAGCAAGGTCACTTTGATTGGAACACTAGTTTGCAACCGTCTGGTCACCCCTTTAAGCTATTAGAAAAAGCGGAAACAGAAATTGAGGGAAGAAAATGGTGATCAGAATAAGCGGTAAAGAGATTATGTCAAGCGAGAACGAGAGAATATGTGCATGTGTGTGCTACGGATTTGAGGGAACAAAATGTGAAAGCTTGAGTGATGATAATAAGAGAAAAAGACATTGTGTCAAGCAAGAATAAATGAGAAAAAGGGAATATATAGTGTGTGTGTGATAGGAATTTGAGAGAAGGAAATGTAAAAACCTCAAGTGATGAGAATAAGCGGAAAAGAGATTGTGACAAGCGAGAATAAGTGAGAATAAGCGAATATGTGTGTGTAATATGAATTGGAGAGCAGCCCCCCTAGCCAAGTTGCAAACGATAAACGTGAACGCTTAGTAATCTCCAATAGATTTTCAACTTTATACCTAAGAGCATAAAGTTGAAAATCTATTAAAGACTACTGAGCGTTAGCGACCGGAACGAACGAAAACACTATGTAATCTTCAATAGATTTTCAACTTTATAGCCAATAACATAAAGTTGAAAATCTATTAAAGACTACTGAGAGTTTACGTTTATCGTTTGTGACTTGGCTAGGGGGGCAGTAGTGGCCGAGTGGTAACGGCTCCGACTGACGAGTTGTAGGTTGCGGGTTCAAACCCAGCCAGGCGCATTACTTTGTGTAATTTATTTCATCACCACTACTCTCAAAACGGTGAAGGAAAACATCGTGTGGAAGCCGGCATGTCCTAGAACCAAAAATTCGAAGATATGTGCATCCACCAACCCGCACTGGGCCCTCGTGGTGAATTACGGCCCATTAATAATATTCCATAACTATCACACAACGCCGTCTAGTCCCAAGCTAAGCAGAGCTTGTGTTATGGGTACTAGACAACTGATAAACATACTTATATATTTCTAAATACACACATATATAGATAAATTACACCCAGACACAGAACAAATGATCGTGCTCATCACACAAACATTTGTCCTGGGTGGGAATCGAACCCACGACCTCCGGCATAGCAGTCAGGGCCACTAACCACTAGACCAACAGGCCAGTCGCGGTCATGGGGGTCATGACCCCCCCCTGGGTTGGGTCCAGGACCTAGGTGGACCACTGATTAAAATTGAAAACATTATGTTTTCATGTAATTTTTTGTCACAATATAGATTTTATGTAAGCATCTTCATTATTTAATTAATTTAAGCTGTTGATCCCCGCATTAACGCCGGCGTTCACGCGCCATTGTCTTTCTATTGTGTCTCTAATTACGCACTCAAAAGGTTAAGAGCGGCCAACCCCAGGTACATTTTCTTTCTCCAGATATTTTAGATACCTACACAGATATCTTGTGGATATTATCTAGGCTTCTATAAAAATCAAAACATAAACATGTATAAAACTAATCTAGTAAAGACCTCTGAAAATCTGCTATTTTACGTGAACTTTGGCCCTCCATAATGTAAAAATATAAAAAAAATCATCTATAGAAGCCTTGCACATATAATCGAGATTCTGAATGACGAAAAATTTTCTCAAAAACTTAAGGTTTTGCACCGATAGAAAGGTGCTTTACCAGGTCACTCAGAAAGTTTTGCGAAAATAAGTTTTTATGTATAAGGCACTGGCCACTTGTAATTATTTTGAAAACTTTGGTTATTTAAAAGTAAAAATACCATTTCCACATCCTAAATAACCTCCTCCTTTTTGAAGTCGGATAAAAAATTGTGGAATTTTCCTCCACATTTTTTCGAGAGCCATGTCAAATTATCGTATCACATTTAAAAATGGATCTCCAACATTTTCGTGCGATGATTTTCTGTGATTTTAAATGTGGCCTAAAACCTGATGAGTCATTTGATCGACTTCAAATTGCTTTTACGGATAAAAGACCTTCAAAAGCAACCATCTACCGCTGGTATAGTGAGTTCAAGTGCGGTCGCGTCACCGAAGCTCAGCAGGCCGAAGTGGTGCCGTGATATGATTAAAAAATTTAAAGAAGGCTCGTCTCGGCGCGTTTATGACATTGCGACACGTGACGAATCCTGGATTTATCAATACGATCCAAAAACAAACGTCAGTTGACAGTTTGGCTATTTTAAAACGAAACAACGCCTAGGAAAGTGAAGCGATCGAAAAGCGCAGGGAAAATTTTGATTACTAGTTTCTTCACTTTGACGGGGTATCTGATTTCAATTCTATTACGAGACAAAAGCAGCATCACCGCCGAATGGTATACCACAAAATGCCTGCCAGAAGTTTTGCCAAGAATGAGCAACAAGCGACTAAACATAGGGCTCCGCCTGGTACTGCTTCACCATAACAACGCGCCCGCGCACTTAGCACTCAAAACGAGGGACTTACAGGACAGCGGACTGGAAAAAATTTTTCGAAAATTGTTTCAGACGCATAAAACTTTGTATAGAGGCTGGTGGAGAGTTCTTTGAAAAGGTTTAATAAAAATATTTTATCAATAGAAGTTAGTTTTTTAGTTTCTCAAAACTTTCTGAGTGTCCCACGTAATCCTGAGTGACATAGGCTATATTTTATGTACGCAGGATGAAGCTGCGGGCAAAAGCTAGTAGTTAATAAAGTACCTACTCCAGTTTCTGTCGTTGTAAACGATTATCGGCTGTGGATAGTAAAGTGGCAGCGGAGTCAGGATATACTACAGTCGATTTCTGACCTTATTTTGAATTATGATTTTGAGACGTATCCTAATATAAGATTTTTTTTATGTATTGTGGCTACACTACATGTTAGTGTAACGACAGCGGGAAGATCTCTCTCGTTACGAAAAATCAAATTATGGCTAAGAGCTTCAATGGTCGAATTTCTAACCGGACTGGCACTTCTCCATGTCCATAAAAACGTAGCGTGTCTTACGTTCTTAGCGTGTCGATAGTAAAACTAATTAAATTCCTTGCCTGGCCCAGTATTCGGCCACGGCAATGCCGTCCACTGATACTGTCATAAGATCCCCACATGAACAATTAAAAGGGCACGTCATGTAGGATGGCAGGTGGGATATGGTCTGTGAAGAGACACTGCACAAACACTGAAGGTCGGAACCGTTCAGGAACCCCCATCTGTGGAGATTGTCTTTTAGAGGAATCTGTTTAGAGTTTTCCAGATTGGCCATGGCAACTCGTGTCCAGGAGAGAGCATCACTCCCACGCTTACAACAAAACTTTGACGACTTTTAAGTCTCAGGGGCACCGAGCTGTAATAGTGCATTGAATGGCGAGGTTCGTTTTGTTGTTTCGTTCTTTCTATGCGGCTAGCCACAGTCCTGCAAATTTCTGGGGTGCAATGCCGATTAGTGGATACAGCATTCGTACCGGAGTCGGCATAAGGCAACCAGTGGCAATTCAGCACGTCTCATTAAGTGCTGTATCCACTTTGTTAAGGTGGGCGGAGCGGCTCTATACTGGACAGGCATATTCACCAGCGGAGAAACGGAGCGCCATTCCAGTTGTTTACAGAACTTTGGGGAGACGCCCCCAAGTTCTGCATCTAGTGGATATTAGGCGACGTAGTAGGTTGTTTCTCGTATGCACCTTCCGCTTAACGTTTTTGCTATTTTTTTCTGTAGTTGAGTGAGAGACCTATCCAGAGTGATGAAGAGATATCTTGGATGGGGGCTATGAATGATTACCACCTCCTGCCATGAGATATTGAGCATTCGACCCGCTTGTCTGTTACAAAGGTGAAAGACGCACATTTTTGAGGGATTTGCTTTAAATGCATTAGCAGTATAATACTGGCTAAGATCTGAGAAAGCTGTGGTAAGGTTGGCCTCAATCTCCTCAAAATCAGTGGCTTGGCAAGTTAATGCCAGTTCGTCTGCATACAGAAAGCGGGTTGTGTTAGGGCTCGCCGGTTCGGGGGGGTCCAAATCGCTGTCGAGTCCACCATGAAGTACCTAGGATTGGTGCTCGACAGCCGGTGGGACTTTGGCCCTCACTTTTGGCGGTTGACGCCCAAGTTGATGGGCGCAGCGGGCACGCTCGCAACGCTGCTTCCCAATCTAGGGGGCCCGAGCACTGCCTGTAGGCGGCTGTACTTGGGGATCGTGTGATCCATGGCCCTGTATGGGGCCCCGGTATGGGCTTCTGACCTGACGGCCGGCAGCATCGCAATCCTGCGAATACCGCAGAGGGCGATGGCTGTCAGGGCTATCAGGGGGTATCGCACGATCTCCTACGAGGCGGATTGTGCACTAGCCGGATCTCCACCCTGGGAACTGCAGGCGAGAGTCCTCGCCTCACTGTATCGGTGGCGCGAGGAGATGAGGACGCGGGGTGGTGAACCGATGCAGCGCGAGATCGAGCTGCGTCGGTCTCAGCTCCGCGAGGTCATGGTGGTGGAATGGCGGGACAGGCTTCTGCGCCCTACCGCCGGCCTCGCCACCGTCGATGCGATCCGACCAGTGCTCGACGAATGGCTCGGGAGGAAACACGGCTCCCTGTCGTTTAGGGCGACGCAGGTGCTCTCGGGGCACGGCTGCTTCAACAGGGAGCCGGACGCTCGGTGCCATCACTGCACCGACTGTCGGGAGGACACGGCGCAACACACACTGGCAGAGTGTGCCGCATGGGAGGAGCAGCGCCGTGCCCTTGTATCCGAAGTGGGCCCCGACCTGTCGCTACCAGCCGTCGTTCGTTCGATGGTCGGGGGCGCTGAGTCGTGGGATGCGGTGATCTCCTTCTGTGAAGCCGTAATTTCGCAGAAGGAGGCTGCGGAGAGGGAGATGGAGGCCGTGGCCACTCTCCCGTGCCGCTGCAGGCGAACCGGGCGTCGGCGGAGGGCAGACAACGCCCTCTTCCAGCCCCCATAAAGAGGTCCGGAGAGACGGCGGACTCGGGGTCGTCCGCAGTCCCCCATCCAGCAAGACCCGAGGCAGAAGCGCGTAGTGTTCCACGCGCGCCCCTATTGGACGTCGCGGGGGGAGGACACCTCATACTCCCCCCGGCTTGAGGTGGCCCGCGTAGGCGGGTCGGCACTAGCCGGGGATCATGGATGGCGTATCAGCTCCCACGATCCCCGGTCCACGTGCGGAAGGGAACACCGAGGTGGTTTTTAGTCAGTAAGAGTCTGACAGACCCCTTTGCCTGCCCCAGGCGAAGGACATCCATGAGGATTTTCCACCCCGGCAACAAAAAAAAAAAGGGCTCGCCGATTGGTCATTGGTGTAAACGTTAAACAGCAAGGGGGCTAGAACACTACCTTGTGGCAGTCCAATTTTTTGAGTTCGCCACTTGCTTTTCTCGTTACCATTGAAGTAGATGGAGTGATAACGCGTTTCGGGAGAAGACGTACAAGAAAAATTTATTTTGTTATTTAAATATAGGTATTTTAAATACAATACATAAAAATAGTAGGTATTTTTTTTAATCAAAATTAAATCATAACTTCTTATGACTTGACCATGACTATGTGACCCCCCCCTGGCGCCAAAGCTGGATCCGCCCTTGTATATGAATTTGAGGGAAGAAAATGTGCGAAAGCTCAAGTGAAGAGAATATGCGGAAAAGAGATTGTGTAAGGCGAGAAAGAGGGAGTAATGTGTCATATGTGAGAGGAAAAATATGAAGAGCTCAATTTATAAGAACAACTCATCGACAACGTCAATCATCAACTAATTAGGTTTTAATTTCTTTTCCGAGATTGAGTCTTCAAATCAAATTTTACATAATATTTAGTAAACATGAGACAGTAAAAAAAGTTTAATTTCTGTGAAAGTTTAATGAAAGTTTCCCACTATCAAACGAACGGAACGCAAACCTAGGAGTAACTAAAGGAACACAGGTGCATATTGGTTAGTAAAGTACCTATAGTGGAAGGAGTTATTGGAAGCTTTCCCATCTTGATAGATATTGAAGGTTTTTTTTTTAGTTGGAAAATCAATGAGGGTATATCGTACACTAATTACCAGTCACCCTATATACAAAACCCGAAACATGTGTCTAGTATTTTTATGCAAAGAATCTGTGTACAAAATTGTTATAAAATTTTGTATACGATGAAAAATCACGAAGTTATAAGCTAAGAATGTTACCTGGTTGGCCGCACAAATACACGATCACTGGGCCACCCATTCTGAGAGGTTGTTTTACTCCCGCATTCAGCTGTGCGCTAGTGTCTAAGGTCCGCTATTACCTGCCGTGACCTGTGTTGTCATAAGTTAGTGTGTCGGTGGTGTCCAACTTATGACTTTTTTTAATATTTTAGGAAAAAAATATAACATGGTGTAAAAATTATTGGAATCGATTCAGTTACTGATTCTGAACAAACTATATTCAGGTTTCGCATATACTAATAACAATGTTGTATATAAATAAATAAATTTTATAACACAATAAATTATAGTTGTGAACTTGGAAAACAATGAATAAAATATCTTATTTCAGAATCACTTTGATTTGACTATCACGTGTGTTGAGCGGGAACCTTATTTTGTAAGGTTTTCGTTTACGGCACTGTTCGTAAGGTAAACTGAAGAGAAAAAAAGAAAATGCTATAACGTTCAAATCGACTTGTAGTTGCAATTACTTTATAAAAACGCTTATTTATGGTATAATGTTTGATATTATTTTTTTAGCAGTACACCGCAGACTACCAACTGTAACTGTCATCTTCTCGCCCTAGCCACCGAGACCCCCTCTCGATCCGACCTAGACTGGGAGAAAATAGTATATAATTTCTCACCTTAAAAAAAAAACTACCTCCTGTATTATTTGAAGTTCTTACGATCTATCCTAAGGATGTCTTTCGTGCGGAAGCAACCCCGGGTGTTACCATTGTGTGGACCGCCTGCTTGGGCGGAGCACCACCGTGTCTTCGTGAGGGCGATTGGCGGCAACGACCTCTTGCGCCTGGCCCTGGTACAGGCCATGGTCCGGAGTGAGAAGGAATGGCAGGCGATCGCCTCCTTCTGCGAAGCAGTAATGCTAGCGAAGGAGGCGGATGCGGGCGTGAGATAACGGCCTTCCTAGCTCTCCAGCCGCCGGGATCCCGACCCTGATTTCCAGCCACCGTAGGCGTGGGCTTGCGGACGGCGAGCAATGGGTAGTAATTTTTGTTTGTGAATAAGTTGTGTTATTTTTTCGGTGTACAATAAAGTTTATTTTATTCTATATTTGCATAAGTTGACATTTTCAGCCCTAAAACCTTGAACGCAAGGCGTTTATCACGCACAAGAACAGACAACCGCTTATCTAGAGTACTAGGAACCAATACATTAGCGCATATCACAATTGTAAATCTTCTTGACTGGACGTGCGCTGAGTATTTACGATGCAGTTGGCTTTACCAAAGTGGATGTCTGAAGCAGAGGTGACCATCACAGTATAAAATGCTGTGGCTATCTGTCCTTTGTCTTACTGGTAGGAGATTTTAGGAGAACACATAAAAAACATCTTGTCTATCTATAAATACCGTAAGGTAACACACTAACATTATAAAGGCGAATTTTTGTATGGATGTATGTGTGTGTGTTTGTTACTCCTTCACGCTCAAACGGCTGAACGGATTTGGATGAAATTTGGCACACAGGTAGAGCATGTCTTGGATTATTACTTAGACAAGTCCTCTCAACTTTCGCCGTCTGCTCGTTCTATAAGGACCGAGCCTGGGTTGTCGACAATGCGTAGTGTTCCACGCGCGACTCAAAGATATGTCACGAAAACCGTAGGGGCCCAGCAAGCCCGATGCCTGCTCAGGCCATAGAAAAGCATCTGAAAAGGATATTCATGGTCCTGGAACTAGGGGCCCAGCAGGGCTAAAGCTTACTGGGGCCATGGGTTTGCTTCCGAAAAGGAAACCCGAGGTCCTGGAACGCAAGGCTGAGAAGAAACATAGGAATAGGTTCTAGTCAGTAAAAGTCTGACACGCCCTCTCGCTCCACCCTAGAACGTGAGAAGATGATTTACCACTTTAAAAAAACCTATTATAACGAACGGTTCACCATACTTCTCCAATTTCTCTCGCACTCAAAACATGCATTTGTAATGATTTTTAAAGAAAATATTCATAAATCGTTCAACTTCCATCTATAAGCGATAGATGGCGCTAGTAGTTACATGAACATAAGGCACTTGTTGTAGACATTAAGTAATGATTTATGGTATTAGAGTTTATGTATTAGTTTTGTATAAATATATTATAATTGTTAAAATGAAATATTTACTTGCAGTTAATTATTGATAAACCCTAATGTATATTAGTTAGTCAATTGATATTACGTACTGTTTACTTTGCTCTGATTGGTCGGACCGAGTGTTTGTGAAAGTTTGTGGTGGGGAAACATTGAGTTTGTAACTGTCATTCTGGACAGTCGGTCTGTTTTGAGCTGTTGAACAGTGAACATGTCCTACCAATCCGTGTATTTGAAAATGATTGTTAATAGAATGATAAATATTAAATTGTGTTGATCAAAGTGAATAAAATATTTATATAACTGAAGCTTGAAGTTTATGATTCATCACATTTCAGAAGTGGTACATGCCTACAAAAAGCCTACAAATAAGTGCAGTGATAACAGGAATGTTAGGTTATGTGTGCCTAAATTAAAGCTAAATAAGATCGAGATACTTTTCCAAGTGTGCTAATGTTATTTTATAAAAGTGTCATACTCACTCAAAGGAGATTGTGCAAGTTACTATGAAACTTGGTTGCGCAACTTTTTACACAGTATAGGTAGCGAAAATTAGACACAGAAAAGGGGTAATGTCATGCTTTAAAACAAGGTCAAATTCAAAGTGATTTATTATGGGATTTATAAAATAAAAAAAAAAATAACTTGAGTATTGAGGTTATGTTACATCTCAAAATAATTCGTTTTGAAATCCTGCCTCCGGGCCATGGAATCAGTTGCGTCTCTGATTTGGCGACTAGGTAGTAGATGTGCTAATAAAAGAGAACAGTTACATAGCGTGTCATATTGTTTTAAGTCTAGATCAAATCACCGTGGACGTAAAAACATTCTAACAATTGCGCGCAAACAAAAAGAGTCAAATCGCTCGATGTACTAAATGAACGTGGAAGAATCCTAAAACACCACCCGACACATATGTATATATTTGTTAGTAGAGAAAAGCTAAAAACAATAAACAGTAACAACAGTAAACAGAAAACACGATTTTATTTGACATTTCATCGAATAGTGTTGTGACACATCAATTGACTACGGCGTTATAACATTATCGAATAGATCTGAATTGTTTTATTTTTGCCTAGAAATAGCTTTTTAACGAAAGAAATAGTAACATAATTAAATAAAAATAATCATGACATCTCTTAATACTTTTTAGTTGCGAATGTAGATGGTTTTGTTGTTCCACGATTTATGTTAAAGTTAAATCGATCGATTATATTTGAGAAATATAAGTCACTTCACTATAATGGAACAAAAGACGTATTTATTGTATTAAATACTAATTAAAATGAAAATAGAAACCCCACTAATGATTTTAATGAATTTAAGAAAAAAATCATTAAAAATAATAGTTATGAATTATAAATTGACTCAAATGGCCATACGCGTCAAAAAGTGAATCTATAAGTGCTCAATCTCCTTTCTTACTGATGGTGGCGCGTGTGTTGAATCATTCGGTTCCCTTCAAATGTGTGAACTGAGTGGTACTGATATGTTCATAAACGAACGCTGACAGTTAAAACTGGACATCACTTTAAATACTAGTGGTTCATTTTAGTTCCTATATTTTAAATTGGGTTGTTTTTCTTTATTTGTTTTAAATGATCATGCATAATGCTAAATTATGACAGAAGACAATTGCTATGTATAATTAACCTATTTTCCATAGCGGTAATTGTCATTATTACTTTGTGTGCTACAATGATTTTCTTTTCATTTCGACTTATAATTGTAAATTTAAATGTTGTACCCTTTATGGGTATGTTACAATAATAATTTTATGAATTGAATTTCCACCACAAAAACAATAAATGAATTTGAATTTAGAAGCGAAAAAAAAAATACGATACCGTGTTTGTGGATTTAGGGTGTAAATGGATTTCCTTGCACATAGAGATCTACACTTGGAATATGCAATTACCGTCAATTTGCTGACTGACTGACTGCCTTGGCAATTCAAGAGTGTCTGGAGTGTGTAAATGTTTTATTTGAAATAAATGCTTTGATTTGATTTCAGTGCTTTGATGAGGCCGAGTATGCCTTTGATGAGTCCAAGCGTGCCTTTGGTGAGGCCGAGCGTGCCTTTGGTGAGGCCGAACGTGCCTTTGGTGAGGCCGAGCGTGCCTTTGGTGAGGCCGAGCGTGCCTTTGGTAAGGCCGAGCGTGCCTTGGTGAGGCCGAGCGTGCCTTGATGAGGTCGACCGTGCCTTGATGAGGCCAAAACGTGCCTTGATGAGGCCAAAACGTGCCTTGATGAGGCCAAAACGTGCCTTTGAAGAAGACAAGTGAGCCTTAATGAGGTCAAGTGTGCCGTTAGATAACTCCATGTGTGCCATTTGAGGCCATGTGTGCCGTTAGATAAGTCCATGTGTGCCATTTGAGGCCATGTGTGCCATTTGAGGAGCAGTGGTGACCGAGCGGTAACGGTCCCGACTTACGAGTTGTAGGTCGCGGGTTCAAACCCAGCCAGGCGCATTACTTTGTGTAATTTATTTCATCACCACTGCTCTCAAAACGGTGGAGGAAAACATCGTGAGAAAACCGGCATGTCCTAGAACCAAAAATTCGAAGACATGTGACATTCACCAATCCGCACTGGGCCCGCGTGGTGGATTACGGCCCATTCCCTCTCCTAGATAGAGGAGGCCTGAGTCCCCCAGCAGTGGAAACTTTAAAAGGCTGATTATGCTGTTATGCTATGTGCCATTTGAGGCCAAGTGTGCCATTTGAGGCCAAGTGTGCCATTTGTCCCATCTCTTCCCGAGGGTGTCGTAAGAGGCGACTAAGGGACATACCAGAGAATGGGCAGCAGCATCCTCTGTGCATTACAACAACCAAACTGCGATCGCCAACCCGTCTGCCAAGCGTGGCGATTATGGCAACCCCCCCCAACATGAAAAACAGAAGGAAAAAATGGCCCCTAGTGCCCGGCAGCCCGTCTACCCTTGACTCCGGTAGCGGTCAAGGCCACGACGAGGCAAGGGGTGAGAAGAATCTCCGGATGAGATTTGGCTACCCATCTATTAAACGACTCGACCTGGCAACTTTCAACACGCGTACACTGAGGACTGACGAGAAGATCACCGAACTGGAGGAGGAATTGAGCAGGTTGCGATGGAGTATTGTGGGATTGTCTGAAGTCCGAAGACAGGGGGAGGATACGATAATTCTCAAATCCGGTAACCTGCTCTATTTCCGGGAGGGTGACCAGCAGTCCCAGGGTGGTGTCGGGTTTTTCGTCCACAAGTCCCTTGTGAACAATGTCGTGAGGATCGAGAGTGTGTCGACCAGGGTGGCGTACCTTATACTCAGAATATCATCAAGATATTCGCTGAAGGTCATACAGGTCTACGCCCCGACCTCGACACATCCCGACGACGAAGTAGAATCCATGTATGAGGATATATCAAGAGCCATGCATGGTTCTAAGACTCACTTCACCGTGGTCATGGGGGACTTTAACGCGAAACTGGGCAAACGAGACGGTGACGAGCTGCGAGTGGGGCAATTTGGATTTGGACGTCGGAATCACCGGGGACACCTACTGGCTAGCTTTATGGAGAAGGAGGGCTTCTATATGATGAATTCCTTCTTCAAAAAGCGTGAGCATAGAAGGTGGACCTGGCAAAGTCCTGACGGTGCAACTAGAAATGAGATTGACTTCATCCTGTCGACGAAAAAGCAAATATTCAATGATGTCTCTGTGATCAACGCGGTGAAAACTGGAAGTGATCACCGCGTCGTAAGAGGCACATTGAATATTAACATTAAGCTTGAAAGGTCTCGACTGATGAAGTCTACGCTCCGTCCAGCACAGATCCAGATCCAAAACCCCGAGAGCTTTCAGCTCGAACTCCACAATCGTTTCGAGTGCCTAGGAAGCTCCGTGGATGAATATAACGATGGGTTCGTGGAAACTGTCCATACGGTCGGGTCTAAGTTTTTCAAGACTCACCGTACAAATAAAAACAAGAAGCTCTCCGATCCGACCCTCGAGCTAATGAAGAAGAGGCGTGAGATGATTCTGCAGTCTTCAGACGATGCGTGCATATACCGGCAGCTCAATAGACAAATCTCGAAGTCCCTGAAACGTGACCTTCGCCGCTTTAATACCGCAAGGATTAAGGATGCGATTGAGCGGAATAAGGGCTCTAAAGTATTTGCACGAGATCTGTCTATTGGGCAAAGCCAGCTCACGAAACTGAAGACCGACGATGGCAGAGTCATATCCGCCAAATCGGAGCTTCTGGGAGAGATCGAGGCTTTTTATGGACAGTTATACACGTCTACCGCTAAACCCGCTGTAAATCTAGTAAACGACCCAAGAGCTAGATTGACTCGACACTATACCGAAGATATCCCGGACGTCAGCCTGTACGAGATTAGGATGGCTCTGAAGCAGCTGAAAAACAACAAGGCGTCGGGTGAGGACGGAATTACGGCCGAACTCCTGAAGGCGGGTGGAAAACCGGTCCTTAAGGCCCTTCAGAAGCTATTTGATTCCGTCATACTCGAGGGGAAAACGCCACAGGCGTGGAGCAGAGGCGTGGTGGTACTCTTCTTTAAGAAGGGCGATAATGCCCTGCTTAAGAATTATAGGCCCATCTCGCTTCTGAGCCATGTCTACAAGCTGTTTTCCAGAGTCATCACGAATCGTCTCGCGCGCAGGTTCGACGACTTCCAGCCTCCCGAACAAGCCGGATTTTGAAAAGGCTTCAGCACCGTGGACCACATACATACGCTGCGGCAGGTTATACAGAAGACTGAGGAGTATAACCAGCCTCTCTGCTTAGCGTTTGTGGACTACGAGAAAGCCTTTGATTCGATTGAAACTTGGGCTGTACTGCAGTCTCTCCAACGGTGCCAAATTGACTATCGGTATATCGAAGTGCTGAAGTGTTTGTACAAAAACGCCACTATGTCAGTCCGACTACAAGACCAGACCTCGAAACCTATCCTCTTGCAGCGGGGTGTGAGGCAGGGAGACGTTATTTCTCCGAAACTGTTCACGGCAGCAATGGAGGATGTCTTCAAGGTTTTGGAATGGAGAGGGCTAGGCATTAATGTCAATGGCGAGTACATCACTCACCTTCGGTTTGCCGACGACATAGTAGTCATGGCTGAGACTACGGAGGAGCTCAGTACAATGCTTGGTGACCTCAGTAGAGCTTCCGAAAGAGTGGGACTTAAAATGAACATGGACAAAACCAAAGTCATGGTAAACAGCCATGCAGCACCCACTCCTATCAAGGTCGGGGACTCTACACTCGAAGTTGTAGACGACTACGTTTACCTGGGACAGACGGTCCAGTTGGGAAGGTCTAACTTCGAGAAAGAGATCAATCGTCGAATCCGACTCGGCTGGGCAGCGTTCGGGAAGCTGCGCGGTGTCTTCTCGTCCAATATACCACAGTGTCTCAAGACGAAAGTCTATGACCAGTGCGTGTTGCCAGTGATGACATATGGCTCCGAAACGTGGTCGCTTACAATGGGCCTCATTAGAAGGCTTAAAGTCACCCAAAGGGCAATGGAGAGGGCTATGCTCGGAGTTTCCTTGCGTGATCGAATCAGGAATGAGGATATCCGCAGGAGAACCAAGGTTGCCGACATAGCACGAAGAATCGCCAAACTAAAGTGGCAATGGGCAGGGCACATTGCTCGCAGAACAGATGGCCGTTGGGGCCGAAAGGTTCTGGAATGGCGACCACGTACCGGAAGACGTAGCGTTGGAAGGCCTCCTACAAGGTGGACCGATGACTTGGTAACGGTTGCGGGGGTCCGATGGATGCGAGACGCACAGGACCGTTCGCTGTGGCGACGCTTGGGGGAGGCCTATGTCCAGCAGTGGACGTCTTTCGGCTGAAATGATGATGATGATGATGTGCCATTTGAGGCCAAGTGTGCCATTTGAGGCCAAGTGTGCCATTTGAGGCCAAGTGTGCCATTTGAGGCCAAGTGTGCCATTTGAGGCCAAGTGTGCCATTTGAGGCCAAGTGTTCCATTTGAGGCCAAGTGCGCCATTTGAGGCCAAGTGCGCCATTTGAGGCCAAGTGCGCCATTTGAGGACAAGTGCGCCATTTGAGGCCAAGTGCGCCATTTGAGGCCAAGTGCGCCATTTGAGGCCAAGTGCGCCATTTGAGGCCAAGTGCGCCATTTGAGGCCAAGTGCACCATTTGAGGCCAAGTGTGCCATTTGAGGCCAAGTGTGCCATTAGAGTTGGCCACATGTAACATTGGACTAGGCCAAGTGAGCCAATAATGATTCGGGTTAAGTGTGCCCAATGCAGACGAAATTATCATCAAGAGCGTAAGTAACGTATGAATTTACCTACTTAACCTTTTGACGTGCGTAATTAGAGACACAATAGTAAGACAATGGCTTCCGGGCGCCGGCTACCGCCTGAGCGTTAATGAATTAAGTGATTTTAGTGTGACTATGTTGGCTTAATAATGATGTTAATGAATTGAATAATTTTTTAAGTTTATTTCCATATTCATTTCTTTATTATTGCTTCATATCATTTTGACCTGTTTATTGGATAAGTTTCTTTTAATTGAACATTCTGTTAAAGCTTATGAAGATATTATAAGTATAGATAAAATGAATTGAAAGAAGATTTTTATATTGAGATTTTATTTTTGAAAAAAGCGAGGTCTAAATGAATGGTACAAGTTATAATTCATGTAAATGTTTTTAAAACCACTGATTTCTTTTATTTTTGAGGTCTTGGAGTCCGATTGCGTCAGGACTACAGAAGAAAAACCATCAGTCTTATTGAGCAAACGGATAGTTCCTGTTTCGAACAAAACAGACTCGAAGAGGAATGATGCAAAGAGACGATCTGGAAGGAAGTGCAGAAGTTATAATTTAACCTCTTCGTCGACTACACCACCATGACGCAAGAAGCAGTAAGGTACCTCATGTTGGTTAAATGATTTTCCAAAGAGAAAAACGTTACAAGTATCGAAGTTTGAACATAAAACATTAGAATAATGTGATACGGGAGTTCGATCACTCCAGTAAATTTTGAGAGTATTTAAGTTGGATTAGAAAGAGTATTTGTAATTGATTTGTATGCAAATAGGATCAGAAACTGACTATAGATTTTGTCTCAAAAACTTGCTAGGCTTACCAAAAGAAAATAGAAATGTTACGAAACCCTACCAAAGTGTAGTATTTAGTTACGAAGTGGTAAACTAAACTAACAATAGTTTTTCTAATGAGCAGAATTATGGTCAGTTTCAAGCAGAAATGTTAGCTGGTACGACTTAATTCATTAACGCTCAGGCGGTAGCCGGCGCCCGCAAGCCATTGTCTTACTATTGTGTCTCTAATTACGCACGTCAAAGGTGAAACTTATGTGAATATTTTTATGACAAAACAGTGCTTATATACGGATATTGATGACAATCAAACGCTTTACAAACAAGTAGAAATAAATGATCAATTTTATTGGGTATTATATAGATTTTAACAGCGGTGTAGTCTTTTGCGTGAATCCGATATAGAAGTATTAGTTGTCAGTCAAAAGTTTATGCAGAGTTACCATCCATTGCAATTTGTAAAGGTACGTTATCCTTTCACAAGAACCTTGTACTGTTCAACAGTAAAATTGATTTAATTTTCTAAAACTTACCTTGCGCAACCAAATTCAGCTATAGATTCACATCATTCTGGAAATATTTGTATAGACGGATCTTATATCAGAGTATTTATCGTGTCAAATCTTTCTGACTATATCATCAACAAATCTATGCACAGACATCACCGCAAAAGATATACATCAATTAAATGATATTTATTTTACAAGTAGGTTCTATATAATAATATTAAAAGATTTAATTTGAGCTAGATATTATATTGTTATAATTCGGTTAAGAGGAAAATAGATTTAAAATGCATACACTAGAGTGGCGGGTCAATTTAAATGTTCCAAATTAAAATAAAGTTTGGTAAACAGTGCGATTCAAGCATCATTATTATAACCTTAACTTGATACGAATTTGCACACAGATGCTGGGGCCTTAGATTTAGCGGAAATATTAGTACAATTAAGCCCATGGGCTCTCCAGCTGAAGAGTCGCTTTTATTCTAAACGCTTAAGTTTTGTTTTATATTATGGTTTCAAATAGTGAATGTAATGAACCCTGACTAAATAAGGCGCCACACAACGTATAGCAATATGGTGGCTATACATTCATGAGTTTAGTTAACCATTGAGAGTGTAAGATCTGGGACGCGTATGTCGATACCTTAAGCCGTAATACCATGCTGTCTACAGACACTAAGACGAATCCTCTGTTTCTGTTTATAGTATTGAGACTGAGAATTGATTATCAACATTATAAATATTAGACCTAGATTCAAAGTTCTTAAGGCTGAACCAGATGAAAAAGCTGGTCAATTTTACCTTATACTTACAGAAAGTTGACCAATTGTTTCGACTGATAGTGTTGGTTATAAAATATATTTAACATTGGTTTACTATCTCGAATAATAGTGCAATCGTGGCTTTCTTTTAGATACTTTATCTACTCTAAAGAGCTTTTACGATAGTCATGGTATTGACCTTGTTCTTAACGCTGTAAAAATGACTACCACTATTTTAAATGCCTTAGCAAAATAAAATTACTTCAACGTTTATAACGAACACCAATGAAACATATACCTATCTTGGAAAATTCAATGGAGTCTTATTAATTCTGGTAATTCATTCACTAGAAAGACTGCCACAAAGCTAGGATCAGAGATACTTTAAACGATAGACTACGACATTACGAAGTACGAAACACGTTACAAAGCTTAAGAGATGAGGTGAGCTCCAATATCCTAGTTAGACAAGCAAAAGAATACTTACGTTACCAGTAAAATCCCTGCTACTACCTACAGCATAAGTGATCTGATTAAGATTAGTAGATCTGATTGCAAATAAGAAGGTAAAATTACATTAACCTCATTTTAAAATCTATAGATCCATTCAAAAACAAAAGTTTTAAGTATAAAATTACTGGAATATATTATATGGTAAGTTTTATGATCCCAGACATGTAGAAAAGCTTTTGACAAAAAACCTTACAACACTATTCTTCTAGTGATGAATGTTCTAAACATATGACGTGACGACAAACTAATTATCCGGAAGCAAACCTAAATTAAAATCAATACTAAGCCGAATGTAATGAATTTGAATGTAAAACTCATTTTCTTGTCGAACTGAATGAAGTATCATAATTTATATGAATGTAGTCTATCATTGAAATTGTAATCGTGCGTCAGGAGATCGCACGATGTCGGATGGCCGAATGTAATGATTTTTAAAGAAAATATTCATAAATCGTTCAACTTCCATCTATAAGCGATAGATGGCGCTAGTAGTTACATGAATGAGTTTATGATTCATCACACATTTATCGTAGTTTATTTTTCCACTTACATTGACAAAGTGACCAGTAACCAGCATCCGCATGAGTTGCTACAAATTTTAACGTAATAAAGTTTAACCCACTGCAGTTTGAAGCATCATTAAGATAATCATTTAAATTCGTACATTATTAACTTTGTTACAATTCGATGCCCAGTAATCACAGTTTTAAGTACTGTTGATTGTGGATGAATTAATTTCCTTTTAAGGCACGCCGCAGATGCGCAACTTTGCGCAACTTTGATATCCGCGCAACTAGCAACCCTGTTTATGACGTTATTCATATAATTTGAAGACACTGCGAATAAATTAGTTGCTAGTTTTTTTTTTTATTATTATTTATAGGCTCGCGTTTGACCACTATCTCACCTGAAGGTAAGCGATGATGTGGCCGACGATGGAGCACGCTTAGTTACAGTGATGGAACAGTTTTTAATTGTTACACCACTGTGTCAGGTTGCTGTTTTTGCAGCCGGTAACTGCAACACGTCTACTAACTCCACTCCCTCCCAGTGCGCTATCTTTTGAACGCGGAACATAGTGTAAAATCCCACATCATCATCACCATCATCATTTCAGCCGAAAGATGTCCACTGTTGGACATAGGCCTCCCCCAAGTTGCCACAATGAATGGTCCTGTGCGTCTCGCATCCATCGGAATCCCGCAATCCTAACCAGATCATCGGTCCTTCTTGTTGGAAACCTTTCAACGCTGCATCTTCCGATACGCGGTCGCCAATCCAGAACCTTTCGGTCCCAACTGCCATCTGTTCTGCGAGTCCCACATATTACGTTGGAAAGGTAGGATGGTCCAACCAGACGGGTGTTTTATCTGATCCGTGCAACAGCCAGATAGATGATTTAGTGCTGTTGTAGGTATATCAAATCGCGCGGAGAATTGTAATTGCGTGATGCAGGATTTCGTATTATTTCTTCTTATGTGGCGCCATGGTTGTCGCTACAACCTCAATCTTGCTCGACGCCAAACATGGCAACCGTAAACTGGTTCTTTTTGTTGCTGGTTACCGCAACTGGAAACCACAACTCGTCGAGCGACTTCACTCTCTTCCCGTACTTAATCTTTCTCAACGTGAATCGCAGCTATTATAAACAATAGTTAAGTCATTGCTACCGAGGTGGGATTCGCCCGAGCTGTAGGCAAGGGTATTACGGAGGCGAGTACTGCAGTGCCAAATTTCGACGTGTATCAAACGACGTTTTTCAATACACTTGGTCGCTTAACGCCCAGCCTGATACGATAAATATAATAAATTGTGGCGGGAGCAAGCGAATTCACTGTTTTCGGCACTAGTGCAGAGATTGGTAAATTGCTTGCCTAAAAACGGTAGGGATATGAGTTGGTTTGGATTAAGTGTATTAAAATTTATTTTTGTTGCTGGAACCGGCAACCGTTAACAGAAAAAAAATATCTTCTGTGGACGGCCTAAAGCAATAAAAAGCTTGTAAAATTCGTTCATAATAATTAATTACTGCCAACAAGACAATTACGTAATGGATTGTATACATATTTTTAAAACCACTGCATTGGTTTACATTCGGAATTAATACACGAACTGCTCCGCATACCGCCTCAGCTTCCATGATTGGAATTTAATTGAACCGTTCCGTTTTCATTATGACTCTCGTTTGAGAACATTTTTCACGGGAATGTGTCGACGTGTTAGATCCACATGGGCGATAAATTCTATGGAAGATAAGAATGCTCTTGTAGTGATGTTTGTGGAACTGTGATGATTATTCAAGACGAATAGGAGGCTTTATTTAAAAGACTTGTTGTTGCCTGCTGCTTCACCCGCGTGAATGCAGAAAATTGTCCCAAGGGAACATGCTTTCGGGATAAAAATTATCCCTTGTGCTATTCCAGAACCTGATCTATCCGTGTATTAAGTTTCATCGAATTTTGTTCAGACGTTCGAGCGTGAAGATGTAACAAACTTACATAAATACACAGACACTTTCAATTTTTCGCCTCTATAATATAAGTGTGATTTGCAAAATAAATATCATTTGTAGTGGGAATGCTGACGTATATTATGATGAATGAAAAAACTAAGTGTGGTGATGCGCGTCTGGCTCCCACCAACATAGTCGTTGTAAAACCTCTGAGCTATTGACACACACGTGACTCTGTGATTCCTCGGAAATATAAACCTGGTAAGGGATGAGGGACCGTTCATTGTGGCGACACTTGAGAAAGGCCTAAGTCCAACAGTGGGCGTCTTTCGGCTGAAATGACGATGATGATGATAAAATTTAATAAGTGATCTATCTGGATATTAAGTGATCTTCCTGGATATTAAGTGATCTTCCTGGATATTAAGTGATCTTCCTGGATGTTAAGTGATCTTCCTGGATATTAAGTGATCTTCCTGGATATTAAGTGATCTTCCTGGATATTAAGTGATCTTCCTGGATATTTTTAATCTCCTGCCCACTAATTAACCCCGAACACATAAAACATTCATCATTATTGTTCAAAAATAATTTACAAGATAACAGAACCTTTTACTTTGCATTAACTACCTAATTACAATTTAACGTGTTATAAATAACCCCTAAACATAAATAATCACCTTAATTACTCCCAGTTTATTTGTTAAATCAGCAACATTGTATATGACCTTGGCTTTCGGTAACATTAGGGGTAATTTTAGGCACACAATCATATGATTAGCGTACAATGTTGTAATGTCGTTAAAGGTCGAATTATTTGGTTTTGTAGTTAGACTAATACCGGTAATTTTATAAAACGTATATTGTTCATAATCAGTATTTTGGGAGAAATGGTATCAATAATACGAGTTATTTTCATAAGTAACAGTGTAAAATAACTGTTAAATATCGTTATTGTTCTCTATATATCTCTCTATATATCTATAACTAGGGTGAATTTTGGAAAATCGCCTCTTACTGCTCGCCTATGTCATAAAAGGAAGCTTTGTGCAAAATTTCACGTTTCTAGACCCAGTAGTTTCGGCTGTGCGTTGATATATCAGTCAGTCATTTTCTCCTTTTATGTAAATAGATATGTATATATTTAGAAATATATATGTATGTTTATCAGTTGTCTAGTATAAATAGATATGTATATATTTAGAAATATATATATTTACTAGCTGAGCCGGCAAACGTTGTTCTGCCATATAAATAAAAAAAAAAAAAAAAAAAAAAAAATAGATGTTGGCCGATTCTCAGACCTACTCAATATGCTCACAAAATTTCATGAGAATCGGTCGAGCCGTTTCGGAGGAGTTCAAGTTCGAACACCGTGACACGAGAATTTTATATATTAGATTAGTTGTCTAGTGCTCATTACATAAGCTCTGCTTAGCTTGGGACTAGACGGCGTTGTGTGATAGTTGTGAAATAAAAAAAAAAGTTGATCTACTACAATATTTCCAGTTACCGCATCGCCTAAAAGCCAGCATTTGTAACAACTACTAATAAAGCGTTAATACACCGAAGAGGGTAAGTACTTCATCGTCGGCCACATCATCGCTTACCATCAGGTGAGATAGTGGTCAAACGCGGGCCTATCAATAATAAAAATTAATAAAAAGATCAACGATTCTAAGTATCTAAGTATTTTTGGGATAACGAAGAATCCCTATTTTTGAATGTGAAATCATCAAAAATCTTCTCCCGGGTGGAGTTGTTTTTAATTACTAAAACCCACTCTTGTTCCTTTAGTTGCACTATGCGTACCAGAATCGCAGTGATTCTATTGAATACCTGCTGCCCAGACAAGACAAACCCAGAATTAAAAAATCGTGCTAGCAAAGGAGGAGGCCGCATGCGCACGCGCGAGGCAATGGCCCTCGCGCCCCAGCCGCTAGGATTCCGATCCCGATTTCCGCCCACCGTAGGCGCGGGCTTGCAGACGGCGAGCAATGGGTAGGTCGCCGTCCGACCATCCGGTAACCGTCCGGACCTAGCCCAAGTCGTCGACGGCGCGTAGTGTTGCATGTGCGCCTCAAGGAGATGTCAGCAACCGTAGGGGCCCAACAGGGTCGAAGCCTACAGGAGCCATGTGTGATGCGAAAGAGATCTCGGGGCCCTGCAATAACGGTAAAAAGGAACAGGAGTGGATTTTTAGTTAGTAAAAGTCTGACACGCCCTGCAGCTCCGCCCTGATGTTTTTTCCACCAGAAAAAAAAGGACTCCAAAAACGGTATCCACTGATACTGATTTTGTAGTAGTCGAACTCATTTACTTAAATTAATACCGGTATTTATCACTACTATAGGTATTTCAGTATTCACGCAAGCCCAGTTTTGTTCAAATGCAAATTAGCTGGGAACGCGGTAAACACCACGTAATCTGTATCAAGTGCCGCATAATTGAAGGAAGTGTGCCCCGGTATTAGTTTTAAGTATGCCGCAATGTTTTTTAACAAGCGAAAGTATGCTTTTTCTACATTGTATTTTAGTTTAACCAGTTTTAGTTCGAAAAATGTTGTGGAAAGTCGAGATAATTCTTCAATGTGTCTCGGCATGGAGTGACACTACCTGTCTTCGTCTTTATGCACGTTTTCACAATTATATTGGAAATGTACGTGATTTTATTTTTAGTTGTACACAAATTCCATATGATCCCCATCAGATTCTAGACAAGTAAGACAACTATTGGGAGGTTAGGATATTTGTAAAAAAAAAATGACATGACTGAAGTAAAACATAGCATAGTCGGCCTTATAATGTTCCCACTGTTGGGACTTAGGCCTCCTCTCTAGGAGAGGGTATGGGCCATAATCCACCACGCGGGCACAGTGCGGGTTGGTGGATGTCACATGTCTTCGAATTTTTGGTTCTAAGACATGCCGGTTTCCTCACGATGTTTTTCTTCACCGTTTTGAGAGCAGTGGTGGTGAAATAAATTACACAAAGTAATGCGCCTGGCTGGGTTTGAACCCGCGACCTACAACTTGTAAGTCGGGGTTGGTACCACTCGTGTAAGTCGGGGCTGTTACCACTCGACAGTAAAACGAAGTAAAACATATTATTTTTTAATTTAGTACTCTTTTCTTATACAATTTATTACGCACCAGATTTTGTTTCTGAAAGTAAAAGAAATCCCAAAGGAACATACTCCTGGGATAAAATTATTCTGTGTGCTATTGTAAGATGTGTTCTATCCGTGTGTCAAATTTCATCCAAATCCGTTCAGCCTTTTGAGAGTGAAGAAGTAACGAATATTCACCAAACAAACAGACAAAGTACTTTCGCCCTTATTATATTAGTGTAAAAGTATAGGCAGAGTTGCGGGATTTGTTGGGGCTCCAGAATTATCAGAAAGAGCAACCGTGGCTCTGGAGCGAAAGGTCAACTGAAGGAACACAGGTAGATATTAGTCAGCAAAAGTCTGATACTCCCTTTCCCTCCACACAGAGTGAGAGGAATCATTTTTAACCAATTTAAAAAATGAGGAGGTTATATGTTCGGCCAATCTTTCAAACTATCCTGCAGCAAGTCTACATTTTTTTTTTCAGAGAAAGATAGAAAGAAAGAAGAAGAAAGAAAATGAATGTATTTTGTCACAACGCAAGGCACACAAACAATAGTTATGTAAACAAAAAACTAGCCAAAAGAGAACCACAAAAAAAATAGCTGCCAAAATAGGTCCAGTTCAGCATGATTGCCAGACAACTAGTGCCTGACGCTGGTTTTCAACTGAAGCTGAGGCTGTGACGTAACTGACGCAAAACAGTTTTGTAGTGTAATATATAGCGGTGATGCATACTTAAATAATACTCGTATAATAAATCATAAATAAATAAATAAATAAAAGAATGTTGATAATTAGAGAAATGTGATAAATGTAATAAATAGTCATAAGATAATGTATGTGTTTGTATATAGTATTATGTGAAACAACCTTTAAAACAGTTTAGAATTTCATAAAATTCCAAAACAAACACTTTATCAATCTTTTAAAACCACACAAACATTTTAAACGCCTAATTAGAAGTTTCATTAAAAGCAATTACACTCATTTTGTTTGGGCAACAAAATCAACAGCACCGCCCTTAATCTATGCGAGACTAAATGAAAATTTCAAAAGGAAAATTATTAGCTTGTTAAGGCTAGGAAGATTCATTAGAGGGTGTCAGGATCGTGACGAAATCGCTGAAACTGGTGTAGCGCGGTAACGACGACTTAAAAACAATTGAGGACTTCGCAAATTGTAAGGTAGCTTTATTCTGTATTTTGAGGTAGATTTTAAATACCAACCGTAAAGCGAATGGCGAGTAATTATATCCGAAGATAAACATAGCAGTTTTATAAAGTAAGAGCATATTTTTTATATATAAAATATAGTCTATGTTACTCAGGAATAAATGAGCTTTCTGTCATTGAAATTTTTTGTGCAATCGGACCAGGAGTTTCAGAGATTACTTCGTACAACCAAAAAAAAAAACAAAATTACAAAATTACGAACTTTACCTTCTTATAATACGCAACCACTTAAAGCACGTCAAAAATTGCAAAGTACTGCCAGGAGAAGACCTAGTCTCACAACACAGACTCCTGGTTATGACATCAGTGGTTAAAATACTGTCTACCAAATACAAAGAGCGTCCTCCCCCTAAAATAAAATGGCATATGTTAGAGAGGAATGATTGTGCGAAGAAGTTCAGGGAGCGAGTGGTGGACAGAATGATAGAGATGGGAGATATGAATGATCGAAGTATAAATGAAAGCTGGAATGAGATGGCTGAGTGTATCAGGCATGCAGCGAAAGATATTTTGGGAGAGACGAGAGGAAAGGGCATAATAGATAGGGATACATGGTGGTGGTCGACAGAAGTTCAGAGTGTATTGAAAGAAAAAAAGAGAAAATTCAAGGAATGGCAGCGTGTAGAGCCTGGAAACGCTAGTTTAAAAGCTGAAAAAAAGAGTGAGTATGACGTTTTAAAGAAGAAAGCCAAGAAAGCCGTGGCAATAGCAAAATCAAAAGCCCAGGACAAACTGTATGACGCACTGGACAGTCCTGCAGGCCAAAAAGAGCTATACCGGCTTACTAGAATAAGAGAGAGAAAGGCGAGGGATGTTTGTCATGTAAGATGTATAAGAGATGAAACTGGAATGGTTCTATCGGATGATGAAAAAATCAGAAAGAGGTGGAAGGAATATTTTGAAAGATTGATGAATGAGGAAAATAATTGGAGTGGGGTGTTAGAGAATAAACCAGTGAATGTGGGATTAGTGAGAATGGTTAGTATGGATGAAGTCAGAATAGCAGTAAATGGAATGAAGAATGGTAAAGCCATTGGTCCAGATGGAATACCAGTTGAAGTGTGGAAGTTATTGCGAGTGGATGGATGGACGTGGTTAGCTTTGTTCTTCAATAAGTTGTTGCTGGAAGAAGCCATACCTGATGAGTGGTGCAATAGCTCTTTGGTGCCGATTTTTAAAAACAAAGGTGATGTGCTTGAGTGCAACAATTATAGAGGAATAAAGCTAATGTCACATACTATGAAAGCCTGGGAGAAAGTTATTGAAAGGCGACTGAGAGAAGAGAGTGAAATTTCACAGAACCAATTCGGTTTTATGCCGGGTCGGGGTACAGCGGATGCCATTTTTGCTATACGCCAGCTGTGCGAGAAATACAGAGGTGCGCATAAAAACTTGCACATGGTATTCATTGACCTCGAAAAGGCATACGACCGGGTACCTCGTGAGGTTCTGTGGTGGGCCCTTAAGGAGAAAGGTGTGCCTGGGAAGTATGTGCAGTTGATCCGAGCGATGTACAGTCGATGCAGTACCCAAGTCCGGTCTACAGTGGGCACCACTGGCATATTCAATGTGGCTGTCGGCTTACATCAAGGGTCGGCTCTCAGCCCTTACCTCTTCCTGATGATAATGGATGCTCTGACATCGGACATTCAGGAAGAGGCTCCCTGGTGTATGCTGTTTGCCGATGACATTGTGTTGGTTGCCGAGAGTGGCCTAGAGGTCCAGAACAGATTGGAGGTGTGGTGGCACAGACTGGAGAGTGTTGGCCTGAAATTGAGTAGAACCAAAACGGAATACTTGTTCTGCGATTTCGGCGGTCTCTCCAATCCAATGCCCTTATCTCTCGCTGGAACACCCATACCGATCTGCTCCGACTTTCGGTACCTCGGGTCACTCGTCCAAGGGGATGGTGAGGTAGACCGGGACGTAACACATCGGATCAACGCAGGATGGATGAAATGGCGACAGGTCACGGGAACAACTTGTGACCCACGGATGCCCCTCAAGTTGAAGGGTAAAATCTACAAGTCCGTGATAAGGCCTGTCATACTGTATGGATCAGAATGTTGGGCTGTGAAAAAGACGGATGAAAAAAGATTGCACGTAGCGGAGATGAGAATGTTAAGATGGATGTGTGGTGTGACGAGAATGGATAAAGTGAGAAATGAGTATATTAGGGGAAGTTTGAAAGTGGCGCCAGTGACTGAAAAGTTGAAAGGGAATCGTTTGTCTTGGTATGGTCATGTGAAGAGGAGAGATGAAACGCATGTTACTAAAAGAGTTATGAGTTTACATGTGGATGGATGGAGAGGGAGAGGGAGACCAAAGAAAAGATGGATGGATTGTGTTAAGAGTGATATGAAAGAAAAGGAAGTTAGTGATAGTATGACGAGTGACAGAGCAGAATGGAAGAAAAAAACGTATTGCGCCGACCCCAAATAACACGGGACAAGGGCAGGAAGATGATGACCTTCTTATAATACGAGTATTAGTGTAGATAAAGAATTTTACTGAAATGTTGAAAGGGAATCGTTTGTCTTCGTATCTCACAACAAGAAAAGAAACGTGTTTCGCCGACCCCAAATAAGACAGGATAAGGGCAGGAAGATCATGATGATTTTTTTTTGGTAGGAAATCATCCAATGACTTCTCCCCCTCTAGGTTGGAACGAGAAGGCGTGCGGGAGTGTTCACCTT
The DNA here is from genome assembly GCA_905147345.3 of Mythimna impura. Lineage (NCBI taxonomy): Eukaryota > Metazoa > Arthropoda > Insecta > Lepidoptera > Noctuidae > Mythimna > Mythimna impura. The sequence goes on from LR990344.1 coordinate 4,093,319, forward strand.
TGTCCTTCAGTTGCCCTTTAGATACTAGGGCCACGGTCCAAACGTTCCCGCAGCCAGAAAAAGTGTTATTCGGTGCAGCTAGATGTAGTTCAACCCTAAAATCTCCAGCATAGATTCTTGTTGATTTACGTTGTTTCGTTGAAATTGACGGCCAGTGGATTCGTCCGCGTGCAAGTCGAAATTTATCAAATGAGAACATACTCCCGGAACAAAAAGTGTGTCTTAATACAGGACGTGGTTTATCCATGCCAAATCCATTCAGCTGTTGGAGCGTGAAAGCTCTTTTCCAAATCCCAAAATTGTCCACGAAAATTTGTCATAATTGGTAATTTCATAATTGAATCAATCATTCAATCATCAACATTTGCTACAAGAGAATACTACGTGCAGTGTTTTGTTTCCATTTTGATCGCCATTAATTCATTCATAATCAATAGCCTGCACAATATTTCCATGAATTGAGTGACATTTTGGGATACAAACAAATGCTAATAACTTTACTGTTTACGAATATTATTTATTGAGACTTTACTTTGATAATAACAAGACCTTTTCTAATAAGCCCTTTAAGTATTTGTACTTATTAAAAATTAGTGGTGTATATAAAATTCTACTGTACGTTTGTCACCTATCTTTTCCTAAACGGCTTGACCAATTTGGATGAAACTTTGTGTGTATATTTGAGAGGAACTGAACAGTTTGAAAATAAAATTGGACCCGGTAGGTGGCAACATTAATAAACAGATAAATTTCTATATAATTTTTATTCACCCAATCAATTTGAGGAACCAATTTATATCTATAAAAAAACTGGGCAAGTGCGAGTCGGACTCGCGTACTGAGGGTTCCGTACAAACTTGAAAGGTAAATTGCGATTTACGATTTATGATGTATTAAAAAAAAACTACTTACTAGATCTCGTTCAAACCAATTTTCGGTGGAAGTTTGCATAGTAATGTACATCATATATTTTTTTTAGTTTTATTATTCTCTTATTTTAGAAGTTACAGGGGGGTGGGGGGACACATTTTACCACTTTGGAAGTGTCTCTCGCGCAAACTATTTAGTTTAGAAAAAAATGATTTTAGAAACCAATATCATTTTTGAAGACCTATCCATTGATACCCCACACGGGTTTGATGAAAAAAAAATTTTGAGTTTCAGTTCTAAGTATGGGGAACCCCCAAAATGTATTGTTTTATTTTTCTATTTTTGTGTTAAAATCTTAATGCGGTTCACAGAATACATCTACTTACCAAGTTTCAACAGTATAGTTCTTATAATTTCGGAAAGAAGTGGCTGTGACATACGGACGGACAGACAGACATGACGAATCCATAAGGGTTCCGTTTTTTGCCAATTGGCTACGGAACCCTAAAAACCAAAGATTCTAAATTACTAGCGAGGTATAAAATTACCTTCGGCAGTAAGTCCTGCAAGCCGTTTTAATTCGTTTCGTATATAAATCAACGTTCAAGCTGGGCCCTAAATTAGGAGCGAATTACACAATCCTGTTGAAAATTAATTAAAGCAAAAGTGTAATTAAACCTGCCACTAATTGGGGAACGTAAAAAGGAATAGTAGCTGTTGACATAACAAATCAACCTTATTGTTTCTCTCTTTTCGAAAAAAAAAAGATCTACAATGTTATGCTTCGAATGCTGAGGTCGGTCTGTAGATGGGTGACCATCATAACATATCGAGATAATCAGGCAGAGCCTAGTTGAAAATCTAAAATAGTTACCTCAGTTGACGTAGAGATATCTTTTTCAATGAAAAATAGTAATGAAAAAAGTTTGTTAAGAGCATTCATCCGTTAAAACCACGCAGAAGCCAAAATCAATGATTTCCGACGGAAAATATAACAATAATGTGCACTACAATACAATTAATTATTTAGTATCACTGTAGAATAGAAAGACTAAAAATCTGAAAGACCTCGGCCGGTACAAAGCGCTGACGCGATTTCGCGTCTATTATATAGTGATATTAAATAATTAATTGTAGTGTAAACAAATAAGTTATTAAAAAAATTATTGTACCATGTCATAGATCGTAAATGCGTTTAATTAATAAGTCTAAAAAAAAAAAACAAAAATGCCTCATATATTATCCTAAACTAACACGTTTAATATCTCCAAAAACGGCTAAAAATGACAGTTTTGAGATTACTTTTCTTGAATGAAAACTTACAGCAATCGTGTTTTTTTTTGGGCCATGTACTAGTCAATGTTATCATTTTTTTTTTTAAGTAAAATGTTGTAAGTTTACCATACACGGTTTAACTACTATCTCGCATCTGCGTAGACCGTCGACCGCTAGTTTTAAAAACGGCTTGGATAAGAACTGTTCTAATGGGAAAACTATACGATCATTTGAAAATGTTTTTGGAACATACACTAGATTATGAAATTCCCAATAATATGACGTCAATATCTTATCTAGAAATTAAACACATTATTGTTATATTGTCCGTCGGAAATCATTGATTTTGGCTTCTGCGTAGTTTTAACGGATGGATGCTCTTAATTATCTTTGTTTTATTTATCTTATTTCTCTCTGAGGTTTTTATTATTAATTTGTAATATTGTTGGCCACACGGGATTTTTTATTTGAAATCCTGGGAAGATCCATATTAATATCAACAATTCGAAGCAAGTTCATGAATAACTTTACTTAATTCTGACCCCTGGTTATGAGCCAGGAAATCTGACACCCGTCTTGTCTAGGGGTTCCGTGTTACCTGAAATCGCGAAAAAAAATCAGCTGTTCAGTACATTTATGTTTGCCTAATGTACTGAACAGCTGATATTTTTTTCGCGATTTCTGCTTTGCTCCCATAATAAAAATTGTTTGTTATCATGAGCACAATCACGTGTTTAAGTATCGTACACTAATTGCCAGTCACCCCATATAATTACTCGTATAATATAGCTTACACTTCTTTTGTTTTTTTTTGGTTTTTGCGAAACTTCAGAATAAATAAAACCAAAATGTAATTATATTTAACACAACGCGAACGCCCAAGTTATTGCAAACTACCTAATCATCATCATCATCATCATCATCATCATCATCATCATCACCCCAACCTTTTCGCAACCAGCTTAGGGTCGACTTCCAGTCTAACCGGATGAGGCTGAATATCCCTGTTTTACATGAAGCGACTGACTATCGACTGACTATACGACTATATACAGGACGACTGACTATCGACTGACTATCGCCTGACTATCAGACCTCCAGAACCCAGTCACTAGGCAACACGTTACTACTTCAATAGACTGGAGGTGAGACTTTCTGGTGTCACCTGTAACGACTGTCAAAGATCTGACAGATCGAAGATGAGAAGAGACGAATGACAACAGGGACCAACGGGGTGTTAGTAATGTCCTAAATGAACTTGGAAAAGTACATATGACTCTGTGGCTTTCGCTACGTCCCCGTCAGGGGACGTGGCAGGCGGCTTCAGGGCTTCGCCCTCTGGCCGCGGAGTCCAACCGGGGCCCGTAACTACGGACCCGTCATCGGGGTGCCTAATAGGCGATGGCGTTTAAAGAGCGTGGCTCTATGTGTTTATGTTTGTATGTGTATACTGTAGGCACGTCACGACGCTGCTGCACACAGCGCCGACTCTTCACGACATACCGGCGGTCAGTCCCCGCCAGGTGAGACCCATAGGGGAAGCCCGGCGGGAAAAGTATGAATGCCTTGTTGCATTAAGTCCGCCTATGTACCACTACTGTACATGAAGTTTAAATAAATACATAAATAAAAGTACATATGAATTGAAAAATTCACACTTATACTTCTCCGGTTTCAAACCCATGTATGAGATGCGGGTGCCTTAACCATTAGGCCATCACCAAACTACCCAAATCAATTACAAACATTAACCCTTTACTACTCGCGTCTAAATGGTCAACAATCACGTCCACCTAACTTAATCAGCATTATTCCATTGACAAACAATTACGGCAGTGTGGTTTCCCAACACGGCCAATTTGCCATGAGGGAGTGAGCGGCCGATTGACGTACATTTGCATGACAAAGGCCCCTGACGGCCGGCCGGCTGCCGTTTCTCACGTAACGAATCGCGGTGACGAAATGACGTGACGTACAAAACGGCCACTGGAATTTTGCCTTTTTTTCGCCAGCCAGTGACTTTGCTGTTCGGTTTTTGAACGTGTGATCTCGATTTTACTTTTTTGTTTTTTTTGTCGATGCTTTTTTGGCAATTGTTTTAGATAAATTATTGGGAGTTTTTTTTCTTATTACAGTGAAAATTTTATTAGGCGCGCTGAGTATTTTATTTTGTGAGTATTGAGTGATACTGTGCCGTCACGCTCGCCTATGTAACGCTTTAAATATTTTTTAATGAGTTAAACGAGTCCTTGATTGCGATCCCACTTGATGGTAAGCAATGATGCAATGATGCGTTGATAGTGAAGCGCACTAGTTTATTAAGAGCCTGTTCACTCTAGACTTGAAGACACTTAAATTATAATCGGACGGGAAAACCGCAGCAGGCAAATTGTTCCAGTGGTATGAACGACAAGGCGAAATGCTTACTCCGGACCGTAAAGGTGTCAACAACATAAGAGTGGACCTATGCCGTACGTCGAATTGTCCAATGGTAGAAAGGTGATGGCGGAATCAAGTCATGTAATTCCCGCGCACTCTCTCCAAAATGCATACTGTAAAATACCAAAAGGTTGGCTACCTTACGCCTGTGCTCCAGGCTTTGGAGATTGGTCTTAACCAAATCTGGACTGGCTTACAATTACGATTTTGTATTATTAACCTTACCTTGACGAAGTTTCTGCTTCTGTAGTGTAGGCTCAAGCATAGGTACACTATTTTTGTGTGCAATTGTTTCAGGGTAGGTTTTGTTCCCAGAGTGTGAGAAGATATTTGTGCACTAGCTTCTGACTATGGAATCCAATCCCGCAAGCGTAGGATCCCGCAAATGCGGGATCCTGCACCTTTTTTGCGGGATCAGAAATGCGGGATTACTTGTGCGGGATCCCACACGCTTGTGGGATTAAACTTTTTCTAAGAAAAATGTGTTTAGACGACGCGGCGCCCCGTTCTGATTACCTTTCAGCTATTATTTAGACCCAGCACATCCTCATTAACATGTCATTTAACAACTTTCAATGGAACTCGTGACTTTTCTATAGAATGTATACCTATGAAAAATATTTTTGTTTTAAATTTTTATTTTTTTATTGTGCTAGTCCTAAATCGGAAGTGGAAAGAAAAGTAATCAATTCCAGTTTAAATTCTCTATCTTCCTAAATCAGAAAGATGAATGTTTTATTTTATTGTTCCTGAAAGATTTTTTGCATTTAGCAGGTCAGAGTGATACTTTGTCCTGCAAAATGCAAAAACTTAAGACAATTTGAATTTCGCATACCACCTTTGAGCATCTCACATAAAATAAAATATTTCAAATATCCTAATCCCGCAAATCCCGCGGCATGCCCGGGATTGCTGTCTTCATGTATAAAAATCAGCCATAAAAAATTAAGTTAAATAACTTATTTTTAGTTCCCTTTCTCACCTGGTACCTGCTCAGGGGCTCCAAGGAGGAGTTCCACAAGCACACAGGTATTTAAAGCACATGAGAAGCTACTGAGAACCTAAGATTTCATCCATGTGAAAATAAGTTATGTCAGACAACTCTGGGATCTTGGTCTAAAGCTGCCAAAGGCGGTGACTGAACTTAGCGAAGGAAAGTTCAAAACCCATATTAAGCGTGTCCTAACTAAAAAGCGTAGTACAAGGTTAAAGACTATGTCGAAGACACGCTTGTTTGGCAATGACTGCTTCTGCACATGTGGCCCCCTGGTAACTCATAATATTGTGTAAATGTATCTATTAACTTCTCCACATTTGTTGTAATATATACTTTTTATTTTATTTTTTTCTTCTAACACATTGCTTTTGCAATATTTTTTATATTATTAGACGCCAACCACCATAAATTCATTAGTAATTTATTTTGTTAAATGTCATTTTTTGATAATTGTAATTATTTATATTTCTTGCTTTTTTTATATAGCCTCTTTTTTATAATGTGAATGTGAGAACACTGTAGACTCCGCGAATTCTTAGGTTACTTCCTATTACGACTCACTTTTTTTTTAATATGATTATTTTTATTGTGCTTTTGGGTACATTATTGACTGGTCTACATTGTTCTTACATAATATCTATTAATACTGTAATATGAAAATATTGTAAGCAACCACTTTTTTTAAAAGAGTAACCATGGAGTTTCTTGCCGGTTCTTCTCCATAGGAAACGACCAATTTGGAACCGTGCACTAGCTTCTGACGTTTTATAAGTGCCCATGTAGGCCTATGTGAAATAAAACTTTTGACTTTGGAAAATTAAAAGGCTAATTATGCTAAGCTGTTTGTATATAAAGTTTATCGATTAACCTCATTTCAAAACAAAGAACGGTTTCAACAAGTTCTGTAGTAATCAATAACCAATCATTTTTATTTTATTGACTGGCCTGTTGGTCTAGTGGTTAGTGACCCTGACTGCTATGCCGGAGGTCGTGGGTTCGATTCCCACCCAGGACAAATGTTTGTGTGATGAGCATGATCATTTGTTCTGTGTCTGGGTGTAATCCATACTAATATTATAAATGCGAAAGTAACTCTGTCTGTCTCTCTGTCTGTCTGTCTGTCTGTCTGTTACGCTTTCACGCTTATACCGCTGAACCAATTTTGATGAAATTTGGTACAAAGATAGAATAGAGCTTGAGAAAGGACATAGGCTATAAATTATCACGCTATTTGCTATGTGAGTGAGCAATATTCCAAAATGTCGTACCTATTGAACGATTTGCCGTGACTTCGATCCCCAGTTATAGTAATCATTTTTGTGAGTATTTTGTCGTCTTTTTTGTATATAATATGCGATGGTACTTCGATTACAATAATAATAGGACTTTTAGCATATTTTTAACACATCTTAGACATTTTTACTCCATATTTTTGTAAAAAGTAATCAAACATGTAATAAAATCTAAGTGGAAAAACGAAAATAATATTTCTTTTTTTCATTTAGCTACAAATTTAATATCTGAGATGAAAATCATCACGCTATCATCGACAAAGGGTTAAGCAGACAATGATGACGTTAATATAAGAACACCTATTTTACACAAAAGTCAACGAACAACGTAGTGCAGTCGTGTCTGGATTTGATCGGCACGTAAGGGGATAGTGGTTCAAAACTCAGTTTCTTTTTTGTGATAGTTTTGTTTTATTTTACTGTAAACAAGAAATGTTTACATATTTTTGCGTTCTTACTATTATTTTTTATCGACAGTCTGGTTTCTACATCAGCACTTTCGAAGCAGTTTGGCAGATTATACTGACCTTCACTTTAAAAGACAGAAACCCAGCCAGCGGTTATGCATTCAAACGTCTACAAAGAGATCTAAAGAGATACAATAGAGCGGCTATCAGAAAAAATGTCTTAGAAAAACTGTCATCCTATGCCTCAGTGACGCCATCTGGCTTTGAATAGCAAACACACGAATTAAATTTGTCAAACTATTTATTTAACTATCACTCGGTAGGTGGCCAGGGGCCTTACCATGTTATTGTCAAAATGTCAGACGTACGAGCGAAAAAGAGTGATGGAGCTATATACCCTATATAGCTCCATCCCTTTAACAGTCCGGTTTAGGTCGTAAAATGGATCACGTTATGAGCTCGTGGTAGAGCCTCAGTGTGTGATAAAGGTAAGGTTAAGCTTTTCAGCAATAGATGGCGTTATCACGAAATCAGCAAATGTTTCTAGACCTATTTATAAAAATGATTGAATTCTAATTAATTGCTTCGTAAATGCCAAAAATATTTACGAAAATAAACCGCAGTTAGGTCCAGTCATTTTATCATAACAAGATTTGTAATAGCGTAAAGCGCGGTGGGCCTTGGGCGCGGTCGCCTCCTTCTGCGAAGCAGTAATGCTAGCAAAGGAGGCGGCTGCACGCGCGAGACAATAACCCTCGCGACCCAGCCGATCCGAACCGAGGGGTTCCGATCCCGATTTCCGGCCACCGTAGGCGCGGGCTTGTGGACGGCGAGCAACGGGTAGCTCACCGTCCGTCCGTCCGGTAACCGTCCGGACCGAGCCCAAGTCGTTGACGGCGCGTAGTGTTCCACGCGCGCCTCAAGGAGGTGTCAGCAACCGTAGGGGCCCAGAAAAATCGAAGCCTATTGGGGCCATGGGTGATACGAAAGAGATTCCCGGGGCCCTGGAACAATGACAAAGAAGGAACAGGAGTGGGTTTTATGTATGTTTCTTTCTGGTTTATGTTATGATAAAACAACGCTGTATGATTTTAAAATTATTGGTTCATTAGATATACTAAAAGTATATTATACCGTTGAATTATCTTTTTTACAACACTAAATAAATGTTATTTAACGTAGGCTATCAAAAAAAAAGTGGATAAAGTAGTTTTCAGTTGCCAAAATGTATAAATAGTCTGAGTCACGGAGTTGATACTGAGGTCGATACCCACAGTTTTTAGTGTGTGCACCTTTTGCTTTTAGGTAGGAAATCATCAAATACCTTCCTCCGCTCTGGGTAAAGCGAGAGGTAGTACCAGACTTTTACTGACTGAACCCACCTGTGTTCCTTTAGTTGCCCTTAGCGTTCCAGGGCTATGGTAACTTGCACGCCACAATTGCGGCAGCAAATACCTTCTTTGAGGAAAGTCTAAAAAGGCTCTCTTTCCGCCTGACGCAGGTCTTTATCGAACGTAGATGTTTCGGAAGGACCCCCAAAAAACCAGCAAATATAGGTAGGTACTTAATCACAGAAAGATGCTTCTTGAGCAGTTCGTGAAGGTTACCAGTACTTCAAGTAGTCTCTCCCTCGGACTTGACCACAACCTACTGTTTGGAACAAGTACCTAATTTCAAAGATTCCAAAAATTGAAGATCATTAAGAATTTCATGAAAAACCCATGAAGACATATTTCACACAAGCCCCGACGTGGTTTGCGTTCCTGAAGATAGTTTGATTACGTATGATGTATCCTACATTACTTGCAGCCTTAAGTCGACAACTGGACGTTACCTCCTTAAGAGTGGTCAGTGAGTGGTGATCAACACTGGGACAACATTCTGACGGATGCCAGAGTCAGTCACAGCCCCAATTGGTTGCGACATTTGTTCGCTGTCATTTTATAGTTTTGTGGAGTCACAAACACGGAGTAATGAGGGGGTATTAGGGTGTTTCGAGAGGTTTCTGTTTCAAATTCGACGTGACGACATCAAACTGCAACAATTTTTTCACAAATTCTTTATAAGTACAGTTGTGGAGCAAGATGACATCGTAGGTTACTCTGTAGTATTTTAATAACCGCTAGCAGTAGTGGACTATCAGTGCACGTTATCCAGCTGAATATGGGCTGAAGCCGATTATGCTCTTTCGAAATTCACCTCCGCCAAAGTTGTATAACGGACCCGGCTAAAAGTCTGCAGAGAAATATCATCGAGGCAAATTCTTATGGGAGGTAATTCTTTCGAAAAATCTCATAGCTCTAGCAGGCATTGGCCCTAGAGATCTTCGTCAGGCAAAAAGAGAGGACGCTGTGGTGTCTTTAGAAAGACACCACAGCGACCTCTCTTTTCCTCAAAGAAGGAAGATTTGCTGCCGCGTGCAAGTTACCGTAGCTCTAGAACACCAAGGGCAATTAAAGGAACACAGGTTGGTTTCAGTCTGTAAAAGTCTGACACAAACTCTCGCTTTACCCAGAGCGGGGGAAGGTATTTGATGATTTTCTTCCTAAAAGTAAAACGTGCAGACACTAAAAACTGTGGGTATTGACCTCAGAACAAGATCCGTACAGACTCTTTATACATTTTGGTAACATTTAACATTTTGAAAACTACTTTATCCACTTTTTTTATAGCCTACGTTAAATAACATTTATTTAGTGTTGTTAAAAGAAAACAACGGTTTAATACACTTTTAGTCTATTATAATGAACCAATCATATTAAAATCATACAGCGTTGTTTCATCATAGAATAAACCAAAAACAAACTTAAACTATCACCTTTTCCTTTTAGGGGTAGGCAGAACCACAGTTTATCAACTACTTCGACCTCAACATGTCTGTTTCTGTTTATTGATGATGATAAGTAATTTATTTGATGTATATCATGAACGAGTATTCTATTACTGGTGAGCCAAATAAATAAAATAAATTATATATCTGGACATAAGAAATACATTTTACATAATATATTAACTGAAATTAATTTCCGTTATTTGAATTAGATGTTTTTAGCACGAATCACAAGCACAGAATTATTAATTACGTTTGTGCATTTTTACTAACTTGACGCAGACAAAGTCGCGGGTAACAGCTAGTTTATCTATATATGTATATATTTAGAAGTATATAAGTATGTTTATCAGTTGTTTAGTACCCATAACACAAGCTCTGCTTAGATTGGGACTAGATGGCGTTGTGTGATAGTTGTGGAATATTATATTATTATATTATATTATATTTTGTTTTGAAGATAATTTCATTAATGATTCCTTAGTCTATCCGAGATTTTTCATTGTACTTAAGTACCATAATTCAGTTAGCGTGACGACATCTTCAGTATTCTCCTAATAGTTTGATACAATATAGTATCACAATTGAATATTGATTCCAATGGAAGACAGCTGTCTTACAGGCTAACAATAGCGTCTATGCCTGTGGCCACACAATACGATGCAAGCTGTATAGAGGTAGGCAAGTACTGTAGAGAACTAATGAGACAAGCTATGGAGGCAATGTAGGCAAAATGCACGACCAGTGGTGGCCCATTGAGCAGTGGTGGCCCATTGAGCAGTGGTGGCCCATTGAGCAGTGGTGGCCCATTGAGCAGTGGTGGCCTAGTGGTAACAGTCCTGACTTAATTAAAGGTTGTAGGTAGGGTTCAAGCCCAGCCAGGCGCATTACTTTGCGGAATTTATTTCATCACCACTGCTCTCAAAACGGTGAAGGAAAACGTTTTGAGGAAACTGACATGTCATAGAACCAAAAATTCGAAGATATGTGACATCCAATAAATTGCATTGGACCCGCGTGGTGGATGACGGCCCATTCCCTCTCCTAGAGCGGAGGCCTGAGTCTCAATAGTAGGAACATTACAAGGGCACATTGACATTCTGTGAGCAATGATAGCGGTCGTTCAATTGCCAAACTGGATTGTTAACGTGAGATTTCAGTAGCGCATGTCAATGCGTTTTTTTTTTGAGGGTGGAAAATTATCAAATAACTCCTCCCACCGTGGTTATCCTACTCCCACCGAGAAGAAGTCTAACACTTCTTCTAACAATTTTACTAAGGAACTAAAATCCACCTAGCGGTCCAAACCGCGGTAACTCTTTCTTGAAATCCCACATGCATTATCTACCCATAGATTACAATAACATTTCGTTTAAGAGTTGTGTAATTTTTTGATGTCCAATAAATTATTATTAATAATAAATTGTTTATTCTCAGGCATCAAGGCCCATAGTGTGTTAGTACTGACAAAAATAACTATGTTAGTAAGTCACCTCAAAAACAAACAGGTACACACAAATTATCTGAAAATCAGAATGGTTTATCAAGCTCCATGTAATATATGCAGCTTGAGAAACCTACCCATTGTAAACCCATCCAGCCTTTCTGCAAATACCTTCAGAATACCGTCAGGATTATTATACTCTATTCTATTATAAATTTTAGATTTTTTGACAATTTTTATAACCTGTAGAATATCATTATGCCTTCACCCAAAGGACATGGATAAACTATCAGGCATTGCAACACATTTGTCTATTTTATAGATGCACAGAAAGTTCCAAGTCTCAAAAGTAATTGTGGATCTTCCGTAACAGTTAAATAAAATAAGGTGGGATCTAAATAACGAAGAAAATCGATACCCTAATTGCTAAAGCTTTGGGGCTTTATGTGTGAGCATTGGGTGCCACAATAATGTGTTTGTTCAAAGTATTAAAATTGTGTACCTAAATAAAAGGATCATGTACTGGCGGTGTCTTAAATTTTCGACTGGGTGATTGCACAGAACACAATAATTTTCAATGGGGCTCCCCCCACCTCCTCGAGCCTCCCGAGAGGTAGAGAGGGAAGGTTACTGATAGGCTCGCGTTTGACCACCTGATTGTACCTAATAATGATAATAATTTATTCACTCAAGAAGAAGAAAAGAACTTCAGGTGGGATCGCGGTCAAGCGCTGATTTATATCAATTAAAAAAAAAATAATGAAAAAATTTACCAAGTTCGATTCAGAATCGCGCACGATGGGTTCTAAAAAACGGCAAAAAATTACGTTTGTTGTTTGGGAGTCCCCACTTAAATATTTATTTTATCCTGTTATTATTTATTTTATTTGTTGTTACAGTAGCAACAGAATTATACGGGTGATTTTATTTTTAAGCAAAGAAGTTACTTCATCTCTTCCAATATAAAAAAAAAAAACAAAATGCATTAGTAGGCGGTTTACAGTGTTAATACTCCAACGGTTAACCGATGTAACAATTCTAGATTGGCGCTGGCTAATAACCGGTCTCACCGAGCCTTTCAATCGAACTTCACAACACGGCGAGTATTTCAGACAGGCAAGCGAATGACTAGCCAGAGGGTATCTGTTGCAAAGTTTAGGACTGTTAGCCGATTCGTGTACCGAGATTTAGGTGTTAACTGGCGTACGTATGAAGAGAGTTACGGCTGGCTATCAGTGCTCGAATTATTTTTTTTGTAGGAGCGTAAATAATCCAATGATGGGACCCCCGCTCTTGGGCGGGGCGCAAGGGCGTGTCAGACTTTTACTGACTAAAAATCCACTCCGGTACCTTCATGGCCTTTCATACCAGGGCTAAGTCTTTCAGAAGCAGACCCTTTGCCCCCGTAAGCTTCGACCCTGCTGGGCCCCTGGGCTACGGTTTGCTGACATCTCCTTGAGGCGCGCGTGGAACAGTACGATATTGAGATCACGTCGAGATCCGATACAAATATATACCACACTATCAAGGTATCCTGTGTTTTAATCCGGTTGATATAATCCGGTGTTTTAAATATCCGAGATCCGCGAAGTATTGTTCACGATATCTTCAAACATCTACGTGCCATGCGAGGTGGGACGGCTAGTACTTGCCTAAATTAGTTTTTTTTAATCATTCAATGACTTCTCCCGGTCTAGAGCGTGTCAGACTTTTACTGACTAAAACCATACCCACAGAAATAGCGGAGTAGTTAGTCCCTTATATAAATAATATATATTTATATATATATATATGTAGGTTTGTATTATATTAAATATTTATGTATGCTTATTTTATATATATACGTTTGATCCCTTGGTTGACTGGTTTTGGGAAAATCATCTAATGACATCCCTCGCCCTTGGGCGGAGCGGGAGTTAGTGTCAGACTTTTACTGACTAAAAACCCACTCCTGTTCCTTCTTTGCTATTTTTTTTTTCCAGGGCCCCGGGGATCTCTTTCGCATCACCCATGGCCCCAGTAGGCTTCGACCCTGCTGGGCCCCTACGGTTGCTGACATCTCCTTGAGGCGCGCGTGGAACAATACGCGCCGTCGACGACTTGGGCTCGGTCCGGACGGTTACCGGACGATCGGACGGCGAGCCACCCATTGCTCACCGTCCGTAAGTCCGCGCCTACGGTGGCCGGAAATCAGGATCGGAATCCCGGCGGCGGTTGGGGCATCCCTTGGTTGACTGGTAGAGAATGCCTAAGGCATTAAGCCCGCCTTTGTACCTTTGTGTTGCATGAAGTTTTAATAAATAAATAAATAAATAAATACCCTGTGTTACTTCTTTCCCTTGCGTTCCAGGATCAAGGGTTTCCCTTTCGCAAGCCAACCCTTGGCCCCAGTAGACTTCGGCTCGGTTGGACCCTTGCGGTTTTGCTGACATTTCGTATCGCCACCGATCGCCGGGCCCACGAGGACACACAACTACAAAGCTAATTTTGTCCTTTAACCGTACTCATATTTCTCATGGCTGTCATTTTTAAGATTTTCGGGACTGGTAACTACGGAACCCTACTCTGTGTGTGACCTGATACGCACGTGGCCTTTTGTTGTGTGACGTCATTTGTGTTGAATTTGGAAATTATCCCACGAGACTTGTACTTCCGAGATAAAAAGCATTAACCTAACTTTCACAAATCCGTTAATCTGAATATTATAAAAGGAGAAACTGACTGACTGACATATCAACGCACAGCTGAAACTACTAGGACGAGAAGCGTGAAATTTTGCACATGGTTTCCTTTTATGGCGTAGGCGAGCACTAAGAGAGGATTTTCCAAAATTCACCTCCTTAGGGATTTTTTTTTTTCGGGTGGGAAAATCATCTAATGACATCCCCCGCCCTTGGGCGGAGCGGGAGATAGTGTCAGACTTTTACTGACTAAAAACCCACTCCTATTCCTTCTTTGCCATTTTTTTCCAGGGCCCCGGAGGTCACTTTCGCATCACCCATGGCCCCAGTAGGCCTCGACCCTGCTGGGCCCCTACGGTTGCTGACATCTCCGCGCCGTCGACGACTTGGGCTCGGTCCGGACAGTTACCGGACGATCGGACGGCGAGCCAACCATTGCTCGCCGTCCGCAAGCCCGCGCCTACGGTGGCCGGAAATCGGGATCGGAATCCCGGCGGCGGTTGGGGCGTGAGGACCGTTGCCTCACGCGATCGGCCGCCTCCTTTGCTAGCATTACTGCTTCGCAGAAGGAGGCAACCGCCTGCCACTCCTCCTCGCTCCGGACCATGGCCTGTACCAAGGCCCGGACCCCCTTAGGGGATAAAACGGGGTTCAAGTTTTTGTATAAAGAAACCTATTTTCACGCGAGCGAAACCGCTGCCAGAAACTAGTTACAAATAATCCTTGAAATAACGTTAAAAAGCTTCATCGCCTTACCTCCATATACAATTCATAATTGAGTATTAAAGTAAAATAATTAACAGCGCTTAGTATTCTGAGCGCACAGCATTTGATGACAAATGGGAGTTCTTAGCCCTTGTCAAATGGGCACGTTCCAGCCGTGTAAATTAGTTATGAGTGAAACACGGCGCTTTGAGTTGTACAACGTGTAGTTTAAAGTTAAATTGACAATTAAGGAAAGACTCGATTTTTTTTTAGGTGGGTAATCATCAGTGATTGGAGTAGGTAGATTGATTTTTGGTACCTGTATCATAAATGCACACAGAAAGAATAACATGGATAAGCCATTTTTCCGGAAAGCAATTCCGGTATTTCCGGATTCAATTAAATATTGTTAATGTTGGTAGTGATATTATTACTACTCAATTCAAAATTTAAAGGAAGGTATCAAAACTAAATTAATTAATTATTTATCTGTTGAATAATAAAAACAATTGACTTCCGATCGAAGCACCAATTCCGGAGGAATGTCCATATTAATATATACGTTTGGGATCAATGACCCTAATTCAATCTACCTACTCCGATCACTGGTAATCACCCAATGACTTTGAGGCGCGCGTGGAACACTTCACGCCGTTGACGACTCGGGCTCGGTCCGGACGGTTACCAGACAGCCGGACGGCGAGCTACCCATTGCTCACCGTCCGTAAACCCACGTCTACGGTGGCTAGAAATCGGGGTCGAGATTCCGGTGGCTGGGGCGTGAGGAAGTCCGTTCCCTCACGCGTGCGGCCACCTCCTTCGGTCTTTTGGACACGGCAATGCTCCGCCCAAGAAGGACTTCACCTGCGTGATAGTAGAAAATTATGCTAAGGGAACATACTCCCGAGATAAAAAGTATCATATGTGCTATTCTAGAATATGGTCTACACGAAACTTCATCCAAATTTGTTCAGCGCTTCACATCTGGAGCGAAGCCATCGAGAAGCATGGGGAAGCGCTTGCCGTCTCCCTTGATATCTCGAAGGCTTTCGATAGGGTCTGGCACGAAAGCCTCATTGCTAAGCTTCCTTCCTTCGGTCTACCCACTGGTCTGTGTGATTGGATCGCAGACTTCTTGAGGGATCGATCCATCCGAGTGGTCGTTGATGGCTGCTCGTCCGGTCAAATGGATATTAATGCCGGGGTCCCTCAGGGGTCGGTACTCTCGGCAACACTGTTTTTGCTGCACATAAATGACTTACTTAAACCCGGTATCTTTGGGTATGCAGACGACAGCACTGTTGCCGAGAGATATGTGGCTGACGCACGTGCAAGTGGGTCACAGATCCAGTCATCCCGAGAGGCTATGGTTGAACGCTTGAACTTGTCCTTGAAGGCGGTCTCCGATTGGGGCGATGCCAATCTGGTCTAGTTCAATGCAACTAAAACCCAAGCGTGTCTTTTTTCCGCTAAACGGAGTCAATTCCACCCGGCTCCATCTTTCCGAGGTGTGACCGTGCCAATAACCGACCATCTTGATCTTCTTGGCGTTACGCTGACGTCAACTCTCAACTTCGGGCCATACATCGAAGCAAAGGCTCAACTGGCAGCAAAAAAGCTGGGAATCCTCGCGAAGGTCAGACGGTACTTCACGCCGGAACAGCTGCTAAAACTTTATCAAGCGCAAGTTCGATCGTGTATGGAGTACTGCTCTCATCTTTGGGACGGGTCTGCCAAATACCAGCTTGATGCGCTAGAGTCAATTGAGAGGCGAGCCAAGAGGATCATTGGCAATGATGCACTTGTTGAGTCGAAGCTCCAAAGCCTTGGACATCGCCGCCGAGTTGCTGGCCTGTCGGTTTTCTATCGTTTACATTTCGGGGAGTGTGCACTGGAATTGCACAATCTAATTCCGCCAAGTCCGTTCCATCATCGGACCACTAGGCGTACGGCGTTGCGCCACCGGTACATGGTGGACATCCCACCCATACGCACAAAACGTTTTAAGAACACATTTATTATGCGTACAGCCAAGGAGTGGAATTCCTTGCCGGAGTCTGTGTTTCCTGATAGCTACAACTTAGGGGTCTTTAAGTCAAGAGTGAATAGGCTACTTCTAGGCAAGCGTGCTCCATCGTCGACCACATCATCGCTTACCATCAGGTGAGATGGTGGTCAAACGCGAGCCTATCATTAATAAAAAAAAAGAACTAGTATCAAACATACACACACACCAACTTTCGCCTTTTAATATAAGTCTGATGGCCTGTTCCACCAATGTAAATTAGATATGAGTGATACACAGACCTTGGAGTTGTAAACCGTGGAGTTTGAAGTTAAATTGGCTGTTATGGAAAGTTAATTAAAGTGAATTACGGTTGTAAATTTAGTTGCGGGCACCGCTACGAGTGTGTGGTCCTTGTAGCGGTTTCGTAGCATACCTGATAGGCTACGAAATTCGTAGCTACAGTATGAGGCACTACGCTCACTATTCATACTTATTTTGCTTTTTTTTATATAGTTTCTTTTTTATAATAGTAAAAAGACTAATAAACACAACAACCTACTACTACTACAACAACAGCTAGCACAATTTTGTTTACAGTTTTATTCCTACCAATTCAGTTTCTTTTTTATAATGTGAATGTGAGAACACTATAGACTCCACGAATTCTTAGATTACTTCCTATTACGACGACTCACTTTTTTATTATGATTATTTTTATTGTGTTTTCGGGTACAATATTGACTGGTCTACACTGTTCTTACACAATATCTATTAATACTGTAATATTATAACATCGCCCACTTTTTTAAAAGAGTAACCATGGAGTTTCTTGCCGGTTCTTCTCCATAGGAAACGACCAATTTGAAACCGTGCACTAGCTTCTGACGTTTTATAAGTGCCCATGTAGGTCTATGTGTATATTGTAAGCGTAGCCACTAGATTAGGCTACGTCCCGTTCAATTTTAATTGTTTATATTGTTAGCATGATTTGGGAATTTTTAGTTACGCCAGCCCCCCTAGCCAAGTTACAACTGTTTCATTTCTATTCTTTTTTCATCGACCACCTCGAGTCAGCCACGCCCCCCGAAACGGTTGTAATTTGGCTAGGGGGGCTGATTACAAATTGACGGCTCGCTTGGCGTAGTGTTTGAGCGAATGGCTGCTGCGCTGCGAGTCGCAGTTTGGATCCCCGCGCGGAACAAAAATTTGGATGACCTACAGATAGGTGATCCGGGTGTGGATGTCTTGTGTATGTAAGTTTAAATGTCCATGAGCGCACCCACGATACAAGAGTAATTCCTAGTGTGGGGCAATGTATTAAAAAAAAACCATTCCTCATCTCCTTAGCCATTACCCAACCAGCTTGGGGAAAACTTCCAGTCTAAGCGGATGCAGCTGAATACAAATTTTTTTTCTTGGAGCGCGCAGCTTCATAGACGTGACACGATGGTATGACGCTACTGTTCGTCGACAGAGTTTTAAGGTGCTATTCGAACCTCGGCTGCAGGCTGCGGATGCAGGTAGCACACGCATTACACGCAGCCGTTGCCTGCATCCGCAGCTGGGAGTGATTCCGCGGCTGGCTGCACGTGCTGCCAGTCGCAAATCTACGATTCAATCCAATATCAGCGCTATCGGCTCCGAGTAGCATTATTTCGGACTTGTCTAAACAGGCTGCGTCACACGTAGTTACATCACTCCATTGATGTAACTACGTGCGCGTCGACTCGCGGCCGCAGCACTACAGGTCTGCGATCGGCTGCGATTACAGGTCGCAGCAGCACACGCAGTCGAAGCTCAGGAGCACGTGCGGCCGCAGCCGCGTTCGGAATGGTTTTCACAAAAATCCATACTACTATATAGAAAACCAGTCGTGCAGCTGCAGCCGGCTTCGTGCAGCCACCGCATCTACTTCCTGCATCCGCAGCCTCCATAGTTTTGTATGTAAGCTTCACGCAGGTGTACACCAAGCTTATAATGACGAATACGCTTAGTGATTACCAAGAAGAAAAGCACAGGAAAGACGACACAAAGATTACCCATGATAAGACTCCTTGGTAACAAGGAAAGCAACTTATAATAAATTTTAATTTCAACATCCCTAGGGTCTCCTTCCTCTCACAATATAAAAAAGAGGTTCAAAGGAAAAAAAGGTCTCACAACTCATTCAGTCGTGTGTAACCCTTCCAGCGCTTACAGCGATTGTACGAAGCACTTTCAAAATGAGAGTCAGTTCATTTAACATATTTGGTTAACCACCGCTTCAGCGGACTAGCTGCTTTGTGGATTAAGTTGCGTATTTACATCGACGTTGCTTTGTAAACTGATATTATGTTTTAATCTTATTGATGAAATACTTGAGTGTACCGCAAAACCTAGCTCACGCGATAAGCACTGATGCTAGACTTTGTTTAGGGTTCCTCATTACCATACCATACGCAGAAATGAAATGGTGTTTAAACTTAAACTACATGACGGAGTGTGTTCAAAATATTTTAAAAACTCAATCAAATAACTTAACCAAATTTATGTTAAAAAACAGTTTTTAAAACAATCACAATAAATCCAATATGGCAGAAATTAAAAAAAAAATATCTACCAGATTGGATTAATTGTGACGTAGGTTTTTTATTTTTTCGTATTCTTCTCAAAATACTGTTTTTTAATTTTTGTTTCCATGCTATTTTTGACATTTTAATTTTTAATCAATGACATTTTATTTAGTGACCTTTGTTTGAGTGAAATTTGTTTTATGGGAAGAATACCAAAATAATAGAGATTGTAAGTTACCTGATTAATTTAATTTATTTTTGTGTAATTTGAATTTTATAGCTACTAACATAGTTTAAAGTAAATATTGTTACTAACCCATATATGAGTGCAAACTTGAAATAAATGATATGTTATTATTTAATATCTATATCATGTGGGTGCATAAAAAATAACTATAATCCAAACATTTAAATAAACCGTTTTTTACTACCAATTTTAACTTTTATTGCGTTGGTGGCATGATAGATGGAGTATAGTCTACCATCTTACGGAGCCCGCCATATTGGATTTAAAATGACGTCACTCTAAACATATGTTGCGGACATATTCCTTCAAATAAACTTTTATAAGTATTTAATGAAGAAAGTTTTGTCTCCGAATTATGAGGACTGTGGTGTGGTTGATGTTGTTTTCCATATCTTAATGGAGTGTGTCCGGAATGAAGATGCAAGGATCAATGATTTTGGACGCTGTAAAACTTATGATATTGGCATTTGCAATACAATCCTCGCTTCTCCAATGTCCGATAAAGCTATACGTACAATTGTTTGAGTTAAGTCTTAAGGTAGATTGTAAGTTTTTGTGTTTTCTGTACTGGGCGATATGGTCGCTAAGCGACACAGCCCTTTAATTAAATAATAATAAAAAATAAACTGTACAGCAGGCCTAGTCAAGTTACAACCGTTTCGTTTCGAATCTCTTTCTACAGTTGGTAACGCCTCCGATTCCTTTGTTCTGACCACGTGACTTAACGTTGAGATGATGTCATTCCCATACATTTGAAGTTTTCTACTAGCGTTAACGATTGTTTGTAGATTATCAACTTGGATAACCCCTCAGGTCTACCAAATTTAGGCTCAATCGGTTTGTGGTAAGGGTAACTGTCACTGACTGTTATTGTCTTTTCATCATCCTAGGTTGACTGGTAGAGAATGCCTAAGGCATTAAGTCCGCCTTTCTACTATTGTGTTACATGAACATTAAATAAATTAATACATTGTAAGTTAAAAAGGCACATTGGCACTGGACTGGATTGGAACCTATATCGAATGAGAGACAAGACCTTAACCACTTAGCTGAAGAAATTAAAGTACAAGACTTAGCATCGCTGCTAAGTCGTGTCTGCGACGGTAGTAACAGCATTCTTAGCGTTGTGGCCGGTTGAGCAGGCTTGCTCAATATTGTGGCATTGTATACAGACAGATGCATGTTGAAAGGTAATGTGCGAATTTAATTTTAATTTTTAAGTGTAACTACTAACTTTATACTAACAAAAATATGGATCTGCTGCATCTGACATCTGGTAAAATCATCTAATAACAAATCACGCTCTTGGGCGGAGCGGGAGATAGTGTCAGACTTTTACTGACTAAAAACTCACTCCTGTTCCTTCTTTGCCTTCATCCCGGGGCCCCGGGTTTCGCTTTCACACTACCCGTGGCCCCAGTAGGCTTCGTCTCTGCTGGGCCCCTACGATTTGCTGACATCTCCCTAAGGCGCGCGTGGAACAGTACGTGCCGTCGACGACTTGGGCTCGGTCTGCACGGTTACCGGACGGTCGGACGGCGAGCCACCCATTACTCGCCGTCCGCAAGCCCGCGCCTACGGTGGCGAAGGTGGTTTGACGATCTGATCATGTTCGCTGCGCAAATTTGGTCAGAGATCGCCTTAGACAGAGAGGTTTGGAAGGAGAAAGGGTCAGTCCTTGCCCAGCAGTGGGACACAGAACGGGCTAATAAAAAAATAGTTATAGGTATAATAAAAATCATTATCACAGTCAGTTAAGCACTAAACTGAGATTGATAAAGATCAAAACAAAAGACAAACAAAACACATTTCATTTGTTTACTCCACTCGTAAACTTGTTTTATTCCTAAGCTGTAAGCGATACGACGATTGAAGGAAACTGTTTGATCAATTTCTTAGACTCGTGTAAAGTTTATAGTGATTGCTCTAGACGCTACCATGATGGAATGTTTTATTGCTATCGAATAGTTTTACAAATCTCCTTTTAGTATAAAGTCTACTTTGTATTTTGTTAGGTTGGTTAAGGAATTTAAAAATAGATTGTATTTTAGTGATTTGTTTGTTGTCATGAATTATAATGTTTAATAGAAAAAAAAACTAACTGATGACATCTTAGTCGTTTTTACTTCCGACCTGCAGGCTTAGACGACGTAAAACTCGTTAAAAAATAAAAGGCCCGTTTTGACATTTTTTTTTTTTAGGTGGCAAAATCATCTTATGACAAATCCCGCTCTTGGGCGGAGCGGGAGATAGTGTCAGACTTTTACTGACTAAAAACCCACTCCTGCCCCCCTAGCCAGGTTACAATCGTATCGTTCGGCGCGAACGCCTCGAGTAGGCCACGCCTCCGATTCCTTTGTTCTGACGACATCTCAACGCTCAGTCACATGGTCAGAACAAAGGATTTGGATATACCTATAATACGGTACAGTACTATAAATACTAGAGTACTACACAAACATTCACACATACATACTATATAGTAGTAGACCATACTACAGTATTAGATATATATTTACAAAAACTTTTAAAATACTTTTACAGCCGTACGAAAGTATAACAAATAAAACAAAAAAAAAAACAAAATCTGTTCAAAGCCATTTAACAAATTCTGGTCCATTAAAAAAGTAAATTTTCACTCGAAATATGAAGATAATTATTTTCACACAACTCTGAAACAAATGGCGGCATTTAAGCTGTTGATCCCCGCACGAACGCCGGCGGTCGTGCGCTATTGTCTTACTATTGTGTCTCTAATTACGCTACTCAAGAAGTTAAAGGAAAGTTGAAAGAGAGTATAAATATAAAAGTATTAGAGGCATAAAAAAATTCACACTACAGTAATTTTTTAGTTTTGAATAATCATGTCTCTTGTATAAATGAGTGAGAACATGCTAACGTCTGTGCTGAAAATAACAGACACCGGCTCAAGGTTTGATTTCGGTTTCGGTCCGAATCGGCAAAAAAAAAAAATGCTTTTGGCGATCGAAACTAGCCTCATTGAGTTGGTGGTTACTGTACCAAAAAATACATTTTACACAATTTGTCTTCATTGCAATTAAAATTGCTTTTAGTTATGATATTGTTACAATAAAACTGTGCAAATTATTAAACAACTACAGTGATCTTATCGATGTACATTCTGACTCACTTGGTAGGTTTAAAAGTATTGTATATAAAACAATTAAGAAACAAGGCGGTGGTCGGGCTGGCTTGTGGACTTAGTTTTTAGTTCAAATAATTTAGATTTTTAGTTATAAGCGGTAACTATTGTGTTTGGTGAGTAAGTTACTTTTAAGTAGGCAACTAACAGTAAAGTTACGCATGTTGTGCTTACCTGTAAGGAATTGCTGCACTAATCTATAAGTTTATTCCGTTCATATCTTTCTATGTGTGTAGTCAATTGTTGGTGAGCCAAATAAATAAAATAAAATGAAATAAACATGTGGTGCCGAACTAGGCTTGGAGCTTATATTTCGGCATGCAGCGTCTCAAGCCCTGGAACTTGATCTGCTAGTATGAGTTCATGAACAAATGGTATTAATGTTTGTAAAAAAGTACATAGTTAATAAATGTGTCAGAACAGGATGCCGATCACAGTGGAAGTCCTTTTCAGATAGTCTATTTTGTGGGCGATGAGTGGGTTAAAACCAAAAAAAATATTAAACAAACTATTCCATACCACGCAATATTATAATATAACCTTTAGGTACTTTACAATGAGCCGTGAGTCAGTTCCTAGACTAGATTTCGTCCCTGCGGTCGGAATTTTTATCCAATCGGCTCGTACGAAGGTCAGCCCAGATTCTGTAGATATCAGCAAACCGTAGGGCCCAGCAGGGTCGAAGCCTTCTGGGGCCATAGGTTCACTTCTTCTTACCGCCCTGCCCAGGGGCGGGAGATGTCATTAAATGATTTCGCACCTACAAAAAAATAAAAATACAAAACAATAATTATTCGGAACTATAATTTTGCTACCTATGAGAAATATCGATTTTTTCTTGACTCCCAGTTAAAACGCTCGCTTTGTTCAGCAATAAGTGACAATCCGTTGTCCAAAATAATTGAACGCTATTACGAATTTTCGCGAACCATTGAAGAAAATAATGAAGGGAAATCCTCAAATTATTATGTAAGTGTCAGCCGATCTTCAAAAGACCGACCGTTACGGGAATAACTTATTTATGGACTACTTTGAAGAATTATATTGAATTTGATAGTAGAGAGGGTGGCTCATAAATTCTTAACAAAATATTCAAATAATAAATAAAAATATTCAAACTTGTATTCCAAGACAAGATCACCATAGCGTTTTTTTTAGGTGGGAAATCATCCAATGACTTCTCCCGCTTTAGGGTGGAGTAGGAGGGGGTGTCTGACTTTTACTGACTAAAGCCCACTCCTATGATCCTTCTTCGCCTTGAGTTACAGGACCCCTGGTTTTACTTTCAGAAGTGAACCCATGGCCCCAGTAGTTTTCGACCCTCCTGGGCCTGCTGAAATCTCTTTGAGGCGCGCGTGGAACACTACGCGCCGTCAACGACTCGGGCTCGGTCTGGACGGTTGCCGGACGGCCGGACAGCGAGCTACCCACTGCCCACTGTCCGCAAGCCCACGTCTAGCACCACAGCTATAAGACCGCCATCGCCATTGTACCCATAGATCTAAGTTTGTGTAAAAATGTTGTTACTATTTGGGTGTACAATAAAGTTTATTCTATTCTATAATAATAATTAATCATTTATTTTGGACTACAAATATTGTACATTTATAAATCCACCAAACTGTGTTACAGTTTGTCGACGGGATTAGCGCTTGTTTGTAACAATTAGTTCAAATGCAATCAAATAGTTCAAATAAAATAATCTAAAAAATAAATTAGTGGGTATTTATTATTGGGTTACTTCTAGACAAGTTTGCTCCATCTTCGACCACATCATCGCTTACTATCAGCCCCCCTGGCCAAGTTACGATCGTTTCGTTTGCATCGAACGCCTCGAGTAGGCCACGCCTCCGATTCCTTTGTTCTGACTACGTAACTGAGCGTTGAGATGACGTGAGAACAGAAGAATCGGAGACGTGGCCTACGCGAGGCGTTCGACGCAAACGAAACGATCGTAACTTGGCTAGGGGGGCAGGTAAGATAGTGGTCAAACGCGAGCCTATACATAATAATAATTAAAAAATAAAAACAAAAATCTACATCTTGCGACCACTGTCTTAAGGAGAAAATTGTCTTTAATTTATTTTTTCAATGTTTGTTTACACATTCCAGTATTCTTTCTTAACCAACCGAATTTATTGAATATTGTAGAGATCAAATACTTGTTGGTTCTTTTGCCATAGTAATTTCTTTGCCATAATAATTAAAAAACTTCCAGTGCCGGGTCCAGGCCAGGTAAACAAGTGTCAGAATTGGAGTCGTCAATGGATACCACACGATCGTTCGCTTGCTGCCGGGTAGGTACAGCACCCCTAGCTAAGTTGATAATCTGCAATCGTTAACACTAGTCGACATGTATGGGAATAACATCATCTCAACGTTAAGTCACGCGTTCAGAACAAACGAATAGTAAATTCGTAGCCAAGTTCACATCGTTCAAAATGATAGAATAAATAGTTATCGTTTCTACAATGTTCAACGCCACATCCTTTGTTATTGTAGATTGACATTGTAGAACGAGCGGCCGACTGGCGCGTCAACATGGCTACCAACTTATCGTTTTTTACAATTGCTGACATCGAGGCATTACCGATTGGAGAACGGAATTACACGAAACGATTGTAACTTAGCTAGAGGGGCTGGGAAACCAAGCAAACGAACAGCAAGTGATTCGCGCTCGTTAGCGTTCATTCGCTTATGCCTACTATCCATGGACGCGTAGCTTCCTAGAAACGTATCCCCATAACTGCCAGAATTAGCCACACGAGGCAAAATCCATATAACTATATATAACTACTTTTATAAATTAAATTCCTCCAAAAACCACTTTAAGTGAACACAAAACTTCATTAGACAATAAATTATGATTAATGTATTTTTCTTTTGTTATTTTTTCCTCTGGCAATATTAAATAGCGGGCAGGTGCATGCCGCCATTATCTAGAGAGTCAATTAAGTCAGCTAATGGTACTTGAATCCCGATTGGAATTTCATTATAGGCAAAGGCAGGATTATTGGGAATGTGTTTGATATTCCCAACTTTAAAGGTCTTATTTGAAGAGAATGGACGGTAAGGAAATGGTGGTACTTCACTGATGAACGTTTCGTTTCGTCAATAAGCTCTAGAGGAAGGAGCATTGGGGATAATGATTGTCAGAAAGCGAAAATGTAAAGGATTGACCACGTGAAGTCCGGTCAATTTAGACATCCAAGGTTACAATAATTCGCACCTAGCTGAAAATTGGTAGGATTGTTCAAAACACCGTCATAAATGAAACCTAAAAAGTCCTCATCGATCCGACACCTTAGCTGGGTGCGACTTATTGTAACCTTACCCCAATTTTTTGGTCTAATTTGACTTGACTAGTGATCCTTCGGTAGAGTGAGACAGCGACCAGTAACAATTAATTTGTCTACAGCTTCTTTGTCTTCACGTTCGAACGACTAAACCGATTTGAATAGATAGACACGGGTAGACCCTGTCCTTGAAAAGCACGTAGGTAGTATAATTTTTGTTTCGGGAGTATGTTTCCATGGGACCCGTAGGGACCCAGCAGGGTCGAAGCCTATTGGGGCCAAGGGTCTGATTCTAAAAGGAAGACTCGGCCCTGGTACGAAAGGCAACGAAGAAACAGGAGTGGGTTTTTAGTCCGTAAAAGTCTGACACTATCTCTCGCTCCGCCCAAGAGCGGGGGATGTCATTGGATGATTTTCCTACCTACAAAAAAAAATGTTTCCATGGAACAATTTTTTACTTTCAGCTAACTGCTGAAAGTAAAGCAATAATAATATCATTGTTCCCGCCAAGAGAAACTTAATATCATTTACCATACATAATTTTTGAATACAATAAACAAATGTACCCTTTTGGATTGCGTTAAAGCGCGATGTGAAATCATATCCCTGTACATTTCAATACGCGTTTGTTAAAAATATTCTGCGCCATATTTACGGCTGCTCATTGAGGCAAATACGTGAATGTAAATACATTATTTCTATTATATTCACCTTTTGGAAAACCAGCTGCATTCCAACTGGGCGGTTCTGTTTAAGTGTAAATGGAACTTTAGCTTTGAATAAACTTTCTTTGTTGTGTTTTACAATTTTTTACAGCGGTTCTGATACGAATACCCTGTTTTTGGTACATCTGTTTTGTGCATTCTTCCAATACTATGTTACATTCGTTTTTGCAGTTCTGCTTATCGTTGTTTGACAGGCTCGTGCTTGACCGTTAACTCATTTATTGGTAAGCGAAGACGATGTGGTCAACAATTGAGCACGCTTCCTTAGAAGTAACCTTTTCACTTAAGTTTTGACTTAAAGACTCAAGGTTGTAGCTATCAGAAAACACAGATTCTGGTAGAGAATTCCACTCCTTAGCTGTACGCACAATGAATGTGTCCACCATGTACCGGTGGTATATCGCTGTCTAGTAGGCCAATCTTAAAGTCACCCAAAGGGCAATGGAAAGGGCTAGCCCGGAGTTTCCTTGCGTGATCGAATCAGGAATGAGGATATCCGCAGGAGAACTAAGGTTACCGACATAGCACGAAGAATCACCAAACTAAAGTGGCAATGTGCCGGGCACATTGCTCGCAGAACAGATGGCCGTTGGGGCCGAAAGGTTCTGGAATGGCGACCACGTACCGGAAGACGTAGCGTTGGAAGGCCTCCTACAAGGTGGACCGATGACTTGGTGACGGTTGCGGGAGTCCGATAGATGCGAGACGCCCAGGACCGTTCATTGTGGCGACACTTGGGGGAGGCCTATGTCCAGCAGTGGACGTCTTTCGGCTGAAATGATGATGATGATGAATGATGAGTAGGCCGAGATGGAACGAGCTTGGTGAAATTAAACTACACAATTCAAATGCACACTGAATGAAATGCAGCTGATACAAAAACGGCAGGTTAGCAACTTGGCGTTGATGTTCAAGACTTTGGAGCAATCAATGATTTCTGCTGAAATCAAACTGTCAGATTATCGGGTTTTTGAGGTATGTATTTTTAGCAGTAGAAACATTTTAGGCTAATAATTATGCTACGTCTTTAGTTATTATCAATAGATTTGACATGCATTGCTCTTAGATGCAGATGGTCTATGGGGCCAAAAGGTACTGGAGTGACGACTGCACATCGGAAAACGCAGCGTTGGAAGACCTCGCGCAAGGTGGACCGATGACCTGGTGAGAGTGGCGGGAATTCGATGGATGCGAGACACACAGGACCGTTCGTTCTGGCGACTCTTTGGGGAGACCTATGTTCAACACTGGACGTCTTTTGGCTGAAATGATGACGACATAGATATGCAAAGAAAAGTTTCTAAGTCTCTCAGATCTTCACAATTGCAGCTTCAACTCAAAGCCTCCAACTGATAATTACCCCTCCTCATTAGTACACTTCCACTTATAATTAGTCTCCAAAGAGTCACAGCTCATAATACCGGTCCTTTTAAAGCCTCCTGCGGGATATAGCACGATAAAAGTTTCTATTTGAAGCGGAGATGCGTAACGAGGCACTTCTTGGCGGCTGAATGAAGGGGCTGTTTTCGTATTCATATGATCCCGCGTGCATTCGCGGAGCGGGAAAGGGGTAGAGGCTTGAAGGTAGAGACTTGCAGCGAGGTGGAAGGGTACGATGAAACTATCTTAAAACATAGCTATGTTAATCAAAATTTTAGTTTTGATTATGTGGTGATTAGCAACCAAAAGTCCAAACTTAAGGTTTACCAACGTGCTGTGGAGCGTAGTATACTAGGTGTTAAGCTACGTAAACGCTAACGTATCGCGTTCAAAACACAGATCGTTGACGTGGCTCAGACGGCTGCCCAGTTTAAGTGGGACTGGTCTGAATATATCTGAAGCATAATGCCGATAGAGTTAGAGTTAGTTACCGATAAAACACAAAATTGGTGCCCTGAAATCGCACGACAAGGTGAGCCACGCGCGCCTCAGGGAGATGTCAGCAAATCGTAGGGGCCCAGCAGGGTCGAAGCCTACTGGGGCCACGGGTAGTGTGAAAGTGAAACTCGGGGCCCTGGGACGAAGGCAAAGAAGGAACAGGAGTGGGTTTTTAGTCAGTAAAAATCTGACACTATCTCCCGCACCGCCCAAGAGCGAGATTGGTCATAAGATGATTTTCCCACCTAAAAAAAAGTCAAGGTGAGGCAGATCACGAAGGGGATGGCTGGACGATCATCTTCTGAACCGACCGTATCTTTAATGTACAGTTTATTTGAGCTTATAATTCCAAGTCAATCCGAAGAAGAAAGAAACCCGTTTTTACAAACGGCAATTTTATAGGTAAGGAACTAATAATTATTATGATGTTCCTAGAAAAGTGTTAATGTAATTAAATATGATATGATGGCTCTGAAATTAGAAAAGAATGGTGAAAAAACGTGGCCTAAAAAGAGGGTAACTACTGAGATGACAAACAGAGAAGTGTGGAAAGACAAGACATGTTGCGCTGAAATTGGGGAAAGGACAAAGGACAATGACACAGAGTCTTGAGTCTTGCTGTCTGTCTGTCAGAATATCACCTGCCTTGAGCTTTCGTGAGGTTTCAGCATTCTTAGCATCGACCTGGTTGACTCCCTGGCGCTTCCTTACCCACTGCCTAACCCTTTGGTTTGCGAAGAGGTATCGAGTTGAAATTTAAACCATATACTCAGGCCTGCAGTCCCTTAAAGCTGTCAAAAAATCAAACTTCTAAGTTAACAAATAAAAAAGATACGGTTTTTATGTCGCAAAAAACGTATATTTCGATACTCTCAAAGAAATCAAAATTCATAGAGTACTTCCCGTTGACCCATAATCCTGAAATTTGGCATAAAGCAAGGTCTTGTAGCACAGGTATAGGAATAAATCTGAAAACTGTTTTTATTTGTTGTTACCTACGTCACAAAAAAAAAACATTTTTGCATTCTAAAAAATCTTCGAGACCCCATTTGGGAATTGTAGTTTGTACGGAACCCTCAGTGCGCGAGTCCGACTCGCACTTGAGACATTACAGACTAAAACTCTCAGTTACAGTTGCTCTTTATGTACCTACGTTCCAGGGTCATGGTAACTTTGTCAAACATTTCCGCAGCCATTCAAATGATGGATTTCTTTATTTCATTGCGGCATATACATATACAGAATCTATTAACCTACTTCTTAACCACCTAAATACCAATTCACACATAGTTTATCACGACCTAGTCTTTGCATTTTAAAGGAAATAGCCGATATCCGCCCGTGGCTTGCGTCCGACTCTTAGCTTTGCCGGTCGACCCTATATGAACGCCGTATGAACAAAATGCAATCTCTCCCGTCGACGCTTCAAAGACAAAAAAGATGCAGTTTGTGACAGTTTTATGCTAGTCAAATTAAGGTTGAATTTGGTTTGGTTGAGCGACAACCGTTAGATTGGTTTCGTTTGAGATTTTAAAATGTATGCGGTGAATAAAGGTTTTTTAGGTTATCAAATGGACACTAGACCATTGAGCTGGGCTATTTTGGCTCGAGTTCGCTATTGCAAAATGTTTGTTTTTACGCTCACAAAGGTTTTTGTTTTTGAAAGTCAATTTTAGTTAATCACTCTGAATTCGCTGTGCTATTGTTTCTGTATAATACCCGGACATTGACTATTCCACTTTTATTTAAAAAAAAAAAACTTTTTGGCTACTACTATAGCGGTAGATATCATTAGATTCAACATAAAATTTAATTTGCAGTACACCGCAGTCTACCCCCTTTTTATGTTAAGTTCTTACAGTCCATCCTAAGGTTGTCTGGTAAATATCGCTGTTAGCAATAAGACCGCCATTGTACCCATAGATTAATTTAGTTTAAAAGTTTTTGTTACTATTTTGGTGTACAATAAAGTTCTATTCTATTCTATTCTATTCCATTCTATTCTATTCTATTCTATTCTATTCTATTCTATTCTATTCTATTCTATTCTATTCTATTCTATTCTATTCTATTCTATTCTATTCTATTCTATTCTATTCTATTCTATTCTATTCTATTCTATTCTATTCTATTCTATTCTATTCTATTCTATTCTATTCTATTCTATTCTATTCTATTCTATTCTATTCTATTCTATTCTATTCTATTCTATTCTATTCTATTCTATTCTATTCTATTCTATTCTATTCTATTCTATTCCATTCCATTCCATTCTATTCTATTCATGTTTTGTTTGGTTACGGAAATACATGCGTTTAACTGGTATTCTTTTATTCTTAAAAAGAACGAACCATACAATACTAGCTTATTTTTCTCTTGACATTATACTACTTAAAAAAAATAAAGGTTGCTCACACTACATGACAACTCATAATCACAGGACTCCTAGACCCGGGACAAGTATCGGTAGACCATACATAATTTTGTTTCGTGCGGGAATATAATCCGTGACACTTGGTATAAATGAATATATTTGCTGTCGACGCACTTCTTTGTTCAGTGGGTAGTCATCAAATAACTATCCACTTTGGGTAGAGCGAAAAGGTGTGTCAGACTTTTACTGACTACATTCCCCCTTTACTATGTTCCTTCTTGTTGACCTTTGCGTTTCAGTAGCACAGTAACTCTTTCGAGCATTCCCGCAGTTCCTGCCCCCCTAGCCAAGTTACGACCGTTTCGTTTCGACTCTCTTGCGTCGAACGCCTCGAGTAGGCCACGCATCGGATTCCGTTGTGCTGACGTCATCTCAACGCTCAGTCACGTGGTCAGAACAAAGGAATCGGAGGCGTGGCCTGCTCGAGGCGTTCGACGAAACGAAACGGTCGTAACTTGGCTAGGGGGGTTGGTCAGCCTTCCTACGCTTGACCTTGCTGTGCTTCAATAGGCAAAGGCGCACAATTGTATATCTATATTATATTTTTTATTTTTTTTATTCTCTTTTGTATGGTTCTGTGTTTACATATATTGTTTGTGTGCCTTGCGTTGTGACAAAATAAATTCATTTTCTTTCTTCTTTCAATACAATATAGCTTAATAATGTATAACTTTTCAATACCCATTCAACTTAACGCTCATATATTTACAATTTCCTTTCACTCTTTGCAAGACCCTGCTTACTGGAATAAAAATAAAAAAAGCCTTTTTAAATATTCATCATACACCGATATAGGGAACATGGGAATCCACTCAATATTCACTGCGTTCATACACGATCTACTTAGAAACGATTCGCTTATATCCTAGATTATGTTGACGTGGATGGGATATAGTTTAGTAAATAATTGTTCACAGCAGTATATTATCAGTAAATTTTTTAGTTCTATGTTATTAAAGTCATGGGGAACAATTTTATTTAAAACTAACTAAAAGTTATGTAAAGTATTTTTTTATTTAATTCAAAAAAATTACGCCATACTTTAGATTAATTTTAGTTAGTTCTTAAGGATTTTTTTAAATTTAGTGTATAAATATATATATATATATATTCATCATCATCTTCCTGCCCTTGTCCCGTGTTATTTGGGGTCGGCGCAACATGTTTTTTTCTTCCATTCTGCCCTGTCACTCGTCATACTATCACTAACTTCCTTTTCTTTCATATCACTCTTCACACAATCCATCCATCTTTTCTTTGGTCTCCCTCTCCCTCTCCATCCATCCACATGTAAACTCATAACTCTTTTAGTAACATGCGTTTCATCCCTCCTCTTCACATGACCATACCAAGACAAACGATTCCCTTTCAACTTTTCAGTCACTGGCGCCACTTTCAAACTTCCCCTAATATACTCATTTCTCACTTTATCCATTCTCGTCACACCACACATCCATCTTAACATTCTCATCTCCGCTACGTGCAATCTTTTCTCATCCGTCTTTTTCACAGCCCAACATTCTGATCCATACAGTATGACAGGCCTTATCACGGACTTGTAGATTTTACCCTTCAACTTGAGAGGCATCCGTGGGTCACAAGTTGTTCCCGTGACCTGTCGCCATTTCATCCATCCTGCGTTGATCCGATGTGTTACGTCCCGGTCTACCTCACCATCCCCTTGGACGAGTGACCCGAGGTACCGAAAGTCGGAGCAGATCGGTATGGGTGTTCCAGCGAGAGATAAAGGCACTGAATTGGAGAGACCGCCGAAATCGCAGAACAAGTATTCCGTTTTGGTTCTACTCAATTTCAGGCCAACACTCTCCAGTCTGTGCCACCACACCTCCAATCTGTTCTGGACCTCTAGGCCACTCTCGGCAACCAACACAATGTCATCGGCAAACAGCATACACCAGGGAGCCTCTTCCTGAATGTCCGACGTCAGAGCATCCATTATCATCAGGAAGAGGTAAGGGCTGAGAGCCGACCCTTGATGTAAGCCGACAGCCACATTGAAGCTGCCAGTGGTGCCCACTGCAGACCGGACTTGGGTACTGCATCGACTGTACATCGCTCGGATCAACTGCACATACTTCCCAGGCACACCTTTCTCCTTAAGGGCCCACCACAGAACCTCACGAGGTACCCGGTCGTATGCCTTTTCGAGGTCAATGAATACCATGTGCAAGTTTTTATGCGCACC
Organism: Mythimna impura; assembly: GCA_905147345.3. Taxonomy (NCBI): domain Eukaryota; kingdom Metazoa; phylum Arthropoda; class Insecta; order Lepidoptera; family Noctuidae; genus Mythimna; species Mythimna impura. The sequence continues at coordinate 4,126,768 of LR990344.1, forward strand.
TCTGTATTTCTCGCACAACTGGCGTATAGCAAAAATGGCATCCGCTGTACCCCGACCCGGCATAAAACCGAATTGGTTCTGTGAAATTTCACTCTCTTCTCTCAGTCGCCTTTCAATAACTTTCTCCCAGGCTTTCATAGTATGTGACATTAGCTTTATTCCTCTATAATTGTTGCACTCAAGCACATCACCTTTGTTTTTAAAAATCGGCACCAAAGAGCTATTGCACCACTCATCAGGTATGGCTTCTTCCAGCAACAACTTATTGAAGAACAAAGCTAACCACGTCCATCCATCCACTCGCAATAACTTCCACACTTCAACTGGTATTCCATATATATATATATTCATTAGGTATTATTTAAATCTCAATCAACCAATAATATTTAAAAATATTTCTGAAATATTTTTTACACATGAGATTGTTTAGCATAGCATAGCATAGTCGGCCTTATAATGTTCCCACTGTTGGGACTGCGGTTGAGATTGTTTACTTGACATATTATTATGACATTTTGTATAAAATGTCAATACATATGTCATAATTATGTCATTCTATACAAAATTACATTTTATGTGAAATTTAATTTGGGGCAAAAGGCTGCCGTGTCTCCGCTCTATAATCGCGCATCCTAACGGAACAATTTCGATGAAATTTTCGCATAAGTGGCTTCAAATTTTTGAAGAACGCTAGTTATTTTGGCTTTCTAAGCAGTGATCGTCTGTTTTGTCGGAATAGACTAGAAATGTCACGTATTCTCACCAAAACTACCTAGACGAACGGAGTAAAATCACACGATCTTGATATGCAGTAAATGATTGAAATTGAAATTAAACATAAAATACGGAAGAATGTACACGGAACATAAAAAGATTTAATAACTGATTTAGACGTAGCGTTTAAAGGTTTCCCACATGGTGGACTGACGATCTGGTGAGGGTCGTGGGAATCTGATGGATACGAGGTGCACAGAACGGTGACACTTTGATGAGGCCTATAATATGCTCAATACTGGTCGTCTCCCAGCTGAAATTATGATGAAGTCAATTTGGTTTTTGACATAATTATGTAAGTAGGTCTCCGTATGTTCTCACACATATTGTATAGGGTATTTGTTTTTTTTTAGGTGGGGAATCATTAAATAACATCCCACGCTGGATGGAGCAAGAGAGAGTGTTTTTTTCTTATGTTTGTTGTTTGTTTTGTTCTTCTGTTGCTAATAGTTCGCCAATACTTATCAGCTCCCCGCAGTAGCCAGTGAGCAATTATTTAGTGGAGCTGGTTTAATATATGAAGAACACCGAAACCGACTCAGGTTACAGATATAGCCCGAAGAATCACCAAACATAAGTGGCAGTGGGTAGGGCACATTGCTCGCAGAACAGATGGTCGATGGGGACAAAAGGTTCTGGAATGGCAACCACGTACCGAAAGACTCAGCGTTGAAAGGCCTCCCACAAGGTGGACCGTGTGAACGTCTTTCGGCTGAAATGATGACTGAAACAGACTCAAAGGTGTAAAAGCAGCCAAATTACTTTTTGTTAAATATATTTTACCTCTGTTTAATTTCGAGTACTGCAGTAAGTATAGTACAAAATACTTTAACTAAACTAATCTTAAAAATAAAATTGTGTTTTTTCTTCGTAGTATTAACACTTCCGTTTCCGGTTCCGCTTCCGCTAAGATTTACTTTTGACATCTGTTACCGTCTCTGCTTCTGTTAAGACACTTCCGTTACATCACTAGCCTTCTCACACGCACTCACACACCCTCACTTACAAGACTACACTTCCCACACTACATCCACTACACCACACTCTACTCTACCCAAACTACTAAAATTTTGTTAAACTTAAAGTTTAGTTACCTAAAACTATTGTCTTTGTTACTGTACCTTCTGAAAATGGATTGAAAGAGACTTGAGCCCAGAACACAGGGAATCCTAGTGTGGGGTTCAGGGCTTCATTTACGTTTGTAAAAAAAAAATAATGAGACTATAAATATATATTTTTTTAATTATTTTTTTTTTAGTCAAAGTTCTGCTTAACAAGTTTGGCGAGAATATACGAATAAAAAAACTTATATTGTTTCATATCCATACTTGCATTATCTACGGTCGGATAAGTACGGCCAAGCGCGTATTGACTGAGGGATGCATCGTAGTCTGCATGCATTGGCTTGTTACAAATTGTTTGCTGTGCAACATCGTATAAGAACTTATTTGCTTTAAAGCTTTTGTTTTCCATCGCTTTATTTTATGAATTGTAGTGATTTATTTAACAAAAAATGCAAACGGAAGCTAGCACGGTTACAATTGGTCGTTTCCTATGGAGAAAAACTTGCAAATAATTTCCCATTTACTCTTTAAAAAATGTTTGATTAACAATAATTAATAGGTATGAGAGAAGACCAGTCAAGAGTCGTGATGGCCCAGTGGTTAAAGTATCCGTCTCTCATGTATGAGTTTGAGGGTTTGAAACCGGTGAAGTACCAATGTGAATTTTTCAATTCAGGTGAAGGTACTTTTAAGGTTGAAAACCACTTATTGTGCACAATAAATAAATAATAGATTTTACAAATAGTATGAAGTATCGTTAAATTAAAAATAATTAAGTAAATAATTAAGTGGCTTATAATAATAAATTACGTATAATTATATGCTAGAAGTCACCCAAAGGGCAATGGAAAGGGCTATGCTCGGAGTTTCCTTTCCGCAGGCGAACCAAGGTTGCCGACATAGCACGAAGAATCGCCAAACTTAACTGGCAGTGGGCAGGGTACATTGCTCGCAGAACAGATGGCCGTTGGGGCCGAAAGGTTCTGGAGTGGCGACCGCGTACCGGAAGACGCAGTGTTGGAAGGCCCCTAGAAGGTGGACCGATGACCTGGTGAAAGTTACGGGAATCCGATGGATGCAAGACGGTCAGGACCGTTCATTGTGGCGACATTTGGGGAGGCCTATGTCCAGCAGTGGACGTCTATAGGCTGAAATATTGATGATGATGATATGCTAAAATTACAAGCTAATAAATATTCGGATATTTTTTATACGCGTGTGAAGTCGAAGGTTAGACCTAGTACAAGTACTCAAACAAAAAAAATTCGAGCCGAGTGTTGACAAGATTTTCGCATTCCAGTTTTTTTCCTTTATTTTATTATTTCGTTTAGAATTGGGTTTCATTTCACGCTGAAGGAAATTAATTTAAATTATTCGGCTCTGATTTCTTACTTAACTGTGTCTGAGGTCGTTTAGATGTTTGGCTTTATATCCACTTGGCAATACTTTTTTTTGATCTTATAACATTTACGTACGTTACTTTGTTTTTTCACGGAAATTAACAAAACTTACAATGAAAATATTTTAAAAAATGACAATATTTTGGCTGGTATTTTATTTTTAGTAAGACTGATCCAAAAGGGATTTGCAATTTTGAGTTTGGAGTTTTGATAGTATTTTAAAAGTATAATTTTATTTTTTAAAAATATTGCCGTGCCGAATGCTTCCTTCTGATCTCATATAAACTTCATAATCTTCTTTGATAATATAATTTGTTTTAATTTAAGATTATTTTAATTTTAGCATAATTTAATTGTATTATGGAATAACTAAATGTACTTACTTATGGATCGTAACATCTTAAATAAATAAATAATAATGAAATGAAAATGAATAATAAAGAAAAGAAAGAATATTTTTTTTATTAGGTGACTGCCACCCGCTTTAGTTTGTTGCAACTGCTATACACTATATAGCAGTTGCAACAGAAATAAAATTAAAATGTTTCTATATTTAAATTTTGGGCGTGGTCCATATATATCAATAACTACCCTAATTAGTGAAACCTTTTTCATTTATTTGAGTTACAAACAACGTATAAGTTTTACATTTAGTTACAAATAGTTCTGCCATGACATTTTAAGTGAAAAGTCTAGAACACTCAAACATCCACCAGTCAGTATAAACATACATCTAAAGCCTGTAATTAACTAGCAATAGTATTGTCATAGATAACAAATTTAAAGAAGCGACAATTCTTCAAGCGGATTAAAAGTCTACAGTTTAAGGGCCTTTTATGAGAGGTATTATTTATTTTTTCTAATTAGTTTTTATTAATCATCTAATTATTTATTCCCGCCTTAGGGCGTGTCAGACTTTTGCGGTCTAGGACCGCGAATTTCTTTTTCAGAAATTCACCCCTGGGCCTGGCATTGAGCCTGCTGGGCTCCTACGGTTTGCTAACATGTCTTTGTGCTGCGCGTTGAACACACACTGCGCCATCGATCGGTCGTGGCAGTCGCTACGTCCCCGTCAGGGGGCGTGGCAAGCGGCTTCAGGGCTTCGCCCTCTGGCCGCGGGGTCCAACCGTGGCTCATAAATATGGGCCCGTCATTGAGTAGCCACTGTGGCTTGGCTTTTTAGGTGTTGAAGCACCTATGTGTTTTTGTATGTGTGAGTATACTGTAGGTACGTCACGGCGCTATTTCCCATAGCGCCGTCTCTTCACGACACACCGGCGGTCAGTCTCCGCCAGGTGAGACCCCGAGGGGAAGCCCGGCGGGGGACGACCTACGACGAGTGTGCCGGCTTTTTACGGACCTACAGTAGGAAATGTATCCCCCGCCTAACCCGCTTCCAGAGCGAGCCGGTTACGGTTCAGGCCGCAGGGACGATTATGTATGTGTGTGAGCGGCATTGTACTGTGTAACATCGCTCAGTGCACGTGCATCGAATAGTAAACTTGCGCTATCTATTCAGAGCGTGAGTCTAGCGTGTGTAAAGTTGCGAATGTATGGTCGACTCGCGTCGTGCCTATATTAACTTAGCACACGACGCTTGTCGGGGTGAGAATAGGTGTGGAGTCTTATTGTTTGAGTAAGCCGCGTGTAGACTGGTACGGCTTACTCAGGCGTCAATCCGGGGGGGGGGGGGGAGTCGCTGTCGACAATAAGGTCGCGGGGCAAGGGTTTCGCGTCAGGGGGGCGCGCGTGCCAGGGCGCCAGGTGCTTGACGTGGGGCCAAGCTGAGGCGTCGGCACGCGCGAACATTCCCTTCGCGAGGCGCCGCACAAACTCATCCAGGCTCTCAATCCCGAGGTCACGCTGGATTACGTCATTCCTCACATAGCGAGGGGCGTCCACTATCGTCCGCAGCGCCAGGTGTTGCTGCGCGCGGAGCGTTTTCCGGTTTCCCTCGCTTGTGAGGGCAAACCATGCAGGTGCGGCGTACGTCAGGATTGGACGCACGTACGCCTTGTACACGCCCAACCTGACGCGCACCGGGAGTCGGGACGAGAGCACTGGTTTAAGGAGGTTGCGGGCGACCCTGCCTTGCGCGGCGACCCTATGAACATGCGGTCCCATAGTGAGCCGACGGTCGATGGTCACGCCCAGGTACTTGACCCGGGGCGTCCACTCGATGTCGGCTCCGCTGAGTTTCAGGCGTGGTGGGAGGGGCGTGGATCCTGTGATCATTGCCTGCGTCTTACTCATGTTCACCGACAGTCGCCATTTGGCGAGCCACTCGGGGATGAGGTCGAGAACGCGCTGCATCTTTACAGCCGCGTACTTTGCGTTCATCGATGTAGTGATGTACGCGGCGTCATCGGCGTACAGCGCGAGCGTCGAGTCTGGCGTCGTAGGGATGTCGTCGGTGTACCGTGAGTAACACGCTGGCGACACGCAGCAGCCTTGGGGTACGCCGGCTGCGATTGGTCGGGGGGCAGATGTGGCCCCTTCTACCACCACCCTGAAACACCTATTATTCAGGAAAGCTGAGACCACTCTTACAACGCGACGGGGCGTGTCTGACGTGGCCAGTTTATATATTAGACCTTGGTGCCAAACCCGGTCGAAGGCCTTCTCCATGTCGAGGAATACTGTCACCGCGTACTCCTTCTTGTTCATCGTTGCAGACAGCAGGTGCAGTACCCTCGACAACTGAAGCGTCGTGCTATGTTCCGCCCGAAACCCGAACTGTTCCGGTCGTGGAATAATGTGCGGTGTTAGGTGCCGCAGCAGGAGCGACTCGAATACCTTTGATATTGTTGGCAGCAGGGTGATTGGCCGATAGCTCTCTGGCTTCAGGATATTCTTCCCCGCCTTGGGCAACATAATGACGCGCCCTTCCTTCCAGGCGGTGGGAAAAACCCCCGTGCGCAGTATCCCCGTGTACAGGCGCGCCAGTGCCGCAACTGTACGGTAAGGCAAGTGGCGCAGCGCTGTGTTGGTGATACCGTCGGCACCGGGGGCTTTCCTGGGACTTGTACGTAGAATGGCGCGTCTAACTGCGCCCGGCGAGAAGAATATCGGGTCTTCGTCTTGAGCTATCGGCGCAGCGAAGTAGTCCTCTAGGTGTCGCTCGACTGCTGCGACATGGTCGTGCTCGGTGGTCGGATTCGGTTGGAACTGACGCTCCAGGTGTTCAGCAAAGACCTCCGCCCGGTCCTCCGCTACATACTTCAAGGCCCCGTCGCTTGCAAGTAAGGGGCGCACCGGAGCTGTTGGTGAGTTGGCGGCACAGTTTATGTACTGACGCCCAATCGCCCTCCGCGGCATCAATACGTTCTTCCCAGCTCGCGGTGGCCATTGCCTTGAGCTCGGCCTTCACTTTCTCCGCGAGACGGTTGAGCTGCGTTTTCAGTGTTGGGCAGCGTAACTGTTGCCACTGCTTGCGGAGGCGCCTCTTTTCTGTGATCAACGTACGCACTCGGGTCGGTAGGGGCGGCATTAGCCCTCTCCCCTGCGCCCGCGATGTCGTTGTCGCCTCTTCTAGTGCGCGTTGTATGCAAGCAGTGACGTCATCCGCTAGTGAGTCAACGTCCGCGGCGCCAGCGATAGGCCGAGTCGGCGTTGTGGTCTCGAGCTTTTCAGCAAATTTTTTCCAGTCCAAGGATCGACGTGGCGCTGGTGGCTTCAGTCGGGTCGGCATACCCGATAGGACGACAAGCACAGGTTGGTGGTCCGACTGTAGCTCATCGCCGATCACCTGTTGTGTGATCTGGCAGTGTAGCCCTCGGTGGACCACAATGTCCAGCACATCTGGCATCTGCAAGTGGTTGTCCGGGTAATGGGTGGGCGTCTCGGGGCCGGACACTGTGTAGCCGAAGGCCTCCGCGTCTGCGAAGAGCCGTCTCCCCCCGGTATTCTGCTGGATAGCGAATGCGCCATCGACGATTCGGGCTCCGTCTTTATAGGCGGACGGCGAGCTACCCATTGCTTGTGTTCCACACGTCCGCACCTACGGTCGCCGGGGATAGCTCTGCGACTTTCAATGGCCGAGGCGTCTCATGTCGCGGCGTAGTTACGATTTGGCACTCTTTTTAGTGTGTGCAGGATTGTATTAACGTTTTGCGATGAAGAAGAACTTTGTGAGTAAACTGAGAGCTTTAGGGACTTAAGTTTCAAAGTTCAAAAACATTTTATTGCATATAAGTACCACATGGCTATGGAGAAGAACTGGCAAGAATCGCCATGGTAACTCTTTGAAAGAAAAGATTTATTTTTACAATATTTACTTATTACAATAATAATAGAAATGAGAGGACGGTGTAGATCAGTCAACATGTACCAAATAAGTAAAATAAAAAATAATAGTGAAGTAAATCGAAATCTATGGCTCTGTGGAGGCTAAATAGACTTTTCACATTCACATTATAAAAAAGAGAAGTTATATAAAAATAATAAAGTCAAATCAACACATCAAATACGGGAAGTCGTATGTTCGCAGCGAGAATATTATAAGTCTGTTCTAGTGTCAAATGGTGTGTAGTCTATCAATAGTTTGCTTTTGAAATTCACGTGTCAAAATTTACAAAGCAAATATTTAACTATAATACTTAAGGCACTGTAAATTCTTCTGTATTTGCTGCAGAATTGATAGACGATAGAATATAAAATAAGCTGAAAAAAGATAGAGGAGGCTTTCACCCAGAGCAGTATCACCTAATATAATTTTGATAAAATACGGCTGAAGATTTTAATGTTTTGTACACTTCATCACCGTATAGTGTGTTGCCAGGATCGTAAAACGATTGTATTTTTTATTAAAATTTATATGAGTACTTTCTGAACTTGACTTTGGTTAATTGCACAAAAAGATGAGAATACAAAAAAACAGGGTAAGTGCGAGTCGGACTCGCGCTCTGAGGGTTCCGCACAAACTTACCTATGAAAACAGTTCGATTCCCGAATTGAGTTACGAAGATTTTTCCGAATTGTAAAAAAGTTTTTTTTGTGACGTAACTACAAATTTACAATTTTTAGACTTATTCCTATATCTATATACATATACTATAAGACCTTGCTTTATGCCAAATTTCAGGATTCTGGGTCATCGGGATTCGGGGTCCCTATGAATTTTGATTCCTTTGAGCGTGTTGAAATGTACGTTTTTTGCGACATAAACGGCCATATCTTTTTTTCGTTAAAATTAGAAATTTGTTTTTTTCACAGCTTCAAGGTACCGCAGACTTTAGTATACGGGTTTAATTTCAACTTGATGTCTCCACGCATTTCTGAGATAAAGGGTCTTGACAGACAGACAGACGGACCTCGATAGCGTCCTTCTAGCGTCAAATGGTGGAAATTTTGAACGATCGGACAACAAAGTGATCCTATAAGGGTTCCGTTTTTTCCTTTTGAGGTATGGAACCCTAAAAAGAGCAAATCCCTTCTGTTCAGTTGTCTTAATCTTTGGTGCTACTCAGTAGATAGAGCGACTACCACTTAAGGGCCAATCAACAGGTAGATTGGAGGTCGTGACGGCTTCCGACTCGATAAGGACATTGCTTGTCGGCAGGTAGCAAACACCCGGGGATATTAGGTGGTTATTAGAAGTTACTAGTTGTTTACTACTACTGTGTTGGGCTCGATAGAGACTTTTCGAACTCACAAGTTTTGTTAGTAGATTATTTTGTTATTAGGAACGTGTAAACAATTAAGAAGTCGTGTCGTGATGGCCCTGTCGGGGGACGTAGCGAGGTGTCGGTGTTTGGTGTTTACAAAGAGAAGGAAATGTTTACGTTAATCACTGTTTATTACTTCTCACTTAAAATGTTCTTAATGTTAAACTAAGCTAAACATGTAAATGAAATGTTTAAATGTTATGAATAGTTTAAATGTTATGAATACACCCAGCTATCGCGGTAGACGAAAGTGCACTGAATATGTTGTAAAACCTATTCAATTAGGACGGCGTGTCACGCCGATATTGCTGAATAAGGTGTTCGGTGAAAACACCGAACAGGCCCTGTGGTTAAGGGCTCATACACACGAGTTGCAGTTACCTCTGCCATTGGTATCATGTCGCTCGTGTGTTTGAGGGTACCCGCCTCTCATGCTTGAGGTTGTGAATATTTCAATTCATATTTACTTAGTTTATCTAAGACATTACAGACACCCCGTGTCTCGGAAAACAGTTAAAGTCTGGTTGCGCCAATGTACTACTATGTTGGTTTTTTTCCCGACCTTAGGCGGGGTCTCAGACTTTTACTGACTAAAACCCACTCCTGTTCCTTTTTTGTCTTCGTTCCAGGGCTCCGGGGTTCTCTTTCGCATCACCTATGGCCCTAGTAGGCTTCGACCCTGTTGGGCCCTTCTTGAGGCGCGAGTGGAACACTACGCGCCGTTGACGACTCCGGCTCGGTCTGGACGGTTACCGGACGATCGGACGGCGAGCTAACCATTGCTCGCCGTCCACCAGCCCTCGCTTACGGTGGCTGGAAATCGGGTTCGGAATCCTGGCGGCTGGGGCGTGAGGGGCGTACCCTCGCGCGTGCAGCTACGACCTTTGCTAGCATTACTGCTACGCAGAAGGAGGCGACCGCCTGCCACTTCTCCTAGCTCTGGACCATGGCCTGTACTATGGCCCGGCACGAAAGATCGCTGCCGCCGATTACCCCCACGAGGACACGGCTTTGCTCTGCCCAGGCGAGGCACACCTCTACCGTATGCTCCACTGTGTCCTCCGGGCGGTCCACACAATGGTGGCACTCGGGCGTTTGCCCGATCTGGTGTGATCAATCTGGTGCAGGAACCTCTCGAACATACCTGTCCAGTGAGGACCTGCGTCATGCGGAAGGTAAGAACGCCGTGTTATCTTTCCAGCCACTCCTCAAAGAGGGGACTTACGGCCATAAATGCCTGCTAGGGCTGCGAGAATGTTTGACAAAGTTACCGTGGCCTCTGCAAAGGGCAACTGAAGGAACATTGTGGGTTTTAGTCAGTAAAATCTGACATTTCCTCTAGCTCCGGCCAGAGTGGATAAGTCATTTGACGATAACCCACGTCAAAAAAAGGTATTAGTGGTAGCTGCATCAGGTTGGACTGGATGCTCACCCTAGCACAGTAGGGACCCAGCAGGGTCGAAGCCTACTAGGGCCATGGGTGATGCGAAAGAGTACCCCAGGGCCCTGGAACAATAGCAAAGAAGGAACAGGAGTAGGTATTAGTCAGCAAAAGTCAAAAAGAGCGGGGAGATGTCATTAGATGATTTTCCCAACCAAAAAAAAAAACACTCAGGAAATTTCTGAAGAGGAAACTTGCGGTCCTAGAACCTGAAGGACACAGGTGTAGTCAATAAAAGTCTGACACTACCTTTCGCTCCACCAGCAGCAGAGCAGGAGTAGTTGTTGGATAATTTCCCACCTTAAAAAAAAACTATGACACACACTATTTATAAATAAGCGGTCATTTAATCACTAATATCAACTACGAGCTCTTAGCGCGATCCATTAAACGACCTAAACTGAACTGTTGGGAAAGGGATGGAGCTAAATAGGGTGTGCTCCATCCCTCTTTCACGAGTGACATTTAAACACGTCATGGTAAGCCTCTGAAGTCATTGTACGATTTCAACCTCAAAAAAAAAAGCATAGTTGAGGAAACCAGGCACATAGCTGACCTGGCTACCAGTCCCGCCGGTCCCAGTTTGACTGGCCAGCAGGCTTAGCCAAGTTGATAATCTACAATCGTTAACGCTAGTAAAAAACTAATTAAATGTATGGGAATGACATCAGAACAGAATCATCAGAATGAAATGTAATCGTATCTACAATGTTCCTGTCATCCTGTGGTTTTTATGGTATAAATGATAGCCAAGTCACAATTTTTTTTTCTAAAACCGCTTACGCGCCGAGGCGTTACCGATTGCAGATAGAGATTCGACACGAAACGGTCGTAGTTTGGTTAGCTCTGCTGTTGGTCTAGTGGTTAGTGCCGATTGCTATGCCGGAGATCGTGGTTTGATTCCCACCCAAGACAAATGTTTGTGTGATGATTGGTTTATGTATTTTTTTAGAAATATATAAGTATGTTTATCAGTTGTCTAGTACTCATAGCTCAAGCTCTGCTAAGTTTGAGGCTAGATAGCGTTGTGTGAAAGTTGGGGAATATTGTATTATTATTCATTAACATATAAATTATTTTTAAATATTTCAATAGAAAAAAGAAATAGCCGGTATCGGGAACAGAGTCCAAGCTACCGGCGGTCAGGACTCCAGAGAAAGGAACTTCCTAATAATACGAGCCGTGATCAGAAGTATCGCTTTCTGAATCAGCCCTTGATGTAGTCGCCTAACGCGGGCCTCCTAAGGTGTTGGTCGAGGCCCTTGACTTTTAAACCATTATTATTATTATAGACCAATTAATCGCGCAGTCATCTAAATTAGCTAATTATATTAGGTAACGGCTCCGACTTACAAGTTGTAAGTCACGGGTTCAAACCCAGCCAGGCGCATTGCTTTGCGTAATTTATTTCATCACCACTGCTCTTAAACGGTGAAGTAAAACGTCGTGAGGAAACCGGCATGTCCTAGAACCAAAAATTCGAAGACATGTGACATCCGCCAACCCGCACTGGGCCTGCGTGGTGGATTACGCATTCCTTCTCCTAGAGAGGAGGCCTGAGTCCCAGCAGTGGAAACATTAAAAGGCTGATTATGTTATTATTATGCATATTTATACAGAAACTACCAAACTAAAGTAAAAAACTTCAAGGTCCCAATACTCAAGTGACTCCCAACTTTACTGCTTTTAATACTAATTGTAAATACAACCGCCTGCCACAATAATGTAGCGTGGAATAATATGGTGACATTGTTTGAAGACAACCCAGGTTACGTCGCGTGTTGACAGCACAAGGTCAGGGCTGACACGCGCCGTGACGGTAGGGTTGTCACGACAGGGTAATGAGGAAAGTTGAACCATCGTAATGATATGTTTGGGAAGATGATGTGGCTAAAAGACTTGGTATCGGTGTGCATATAGACAAGGATTTTTTAGGGTTCCGTACCTCAAAAAGAAAAAAAACCCTTATAGGATCATTTTGTTGTTCGTCTGTCTGTCTGTCTTTCTGTCTATCTCCAAAACGCGAAGAGGTATTGACTTGAAATTAAAACCATATACTCAAGTCTGCGGTCCCTTGAAGTTGTGAAAAAATCAAACTTCTAAGTGAACGAAAAAAAGATACGGCCGTTTATGTCGCAAAAAACGTATATTTGAGACTCTCAAAAGAATCAAATTTCATAGGGTACTTCCCGTTCACACAGAATTCTGAAATTTGGTATGAAGCAAGGTCTCATAGCACAATAAATCTGAAAATTGTAAAAAACTTTTTTTGTGAATCGGAAAAATCTTCGTTACTCAATTCGGGAATTGAACTGTTTTTATAGGTAAGTTTGTACGGAACCCTCAGTGCGCAAGTCCGATTCCCACTTGCCTGGTTTTTTTTTTATGGAACAGATAAATGATAAGTATTTTATTAATGTGGCCTAAGTGACCAAGCACTCATGGGTGCGGTGCAGTAATGAGCAAAGCGAAGCGGACGTAATCAATTGGTATGATATTTTTACGAGAACTCTTGCAGTGCGGTGGTTTGTTTAAAATAAATTGTGGAAATTTGCGCGAACATAGGACAGTGTCCCCGTGTCGCGTTGAATTCGTGAAAAACCGCATCGGACCACTTCGCGATTGCGTTCACATTGAATCGATCACTTTTGAAAAATCCTGCAGGCTTGAGGGCCTACCATGAGCTAACGCGATCCATTTTACGATCTAAACTGAGTTGTTAAAGGGATGGATCCCATCCAATGGTAAGTCCTCCTGGCATGGTTACTGTTACTTTATTTGTACAGAAAATACCCTGCCTAGTATACAGCATATAATATACAGGGTATCTTTGACATCGACGCACAAACTAATACCATGGATCCAGTACATGATTCTGGATCCCCCAGTGGTGGAATTTTTCGTCGGTTTTTTCCTATTTTTGGTGCAGAAATAGGAACACGGGTGCTTTCAAAGAACGCTAGTTTAATTAATACTCGAGGTTTCGCTTTGACACATTCATACTATACGGTATGGGTAGCTTGCAGTTCAGCCGTCCAGTCTGAGCCTGAGTCGTCGACTGCACGAGCGAAACCATAGCAGCCTAGCAGGGCCGAAGCCTACTGGGGCGATAGGTTGACTTTTGAAAGGGAAACCCGTGGTCCTGGAACGCAAAGGGCAACTGAAGAAATATAGATGTGCTTTTAGTCAGTAAAAGTTTGACACTATCTCCCGCTCCGCCCAAGAGCGGGGGATGTCATTAGATGATTTTCCAAACGAAAAAAAAAAATCTGTAAGTCTGATTTTTGACAATCCAAAATTGCCTGTAAATGGTTTAACACACTTATACTCGTATATTATAAAGGCAAAAGTTTATGTATGTGTATGTTTGTTTGTTACTTCTTCATGCTCAACTAGCTGAACGGATCTCAATAAAACTTGGTACACAGATAGACCATGTCCTGAAATAGCGCATCTTTAATTCCGAGAGTACCCTTTGGGGCCATTTTCTATCACGCGGGCGAAGCCGTGTTTGAAATAATTGCGTTGATTGATTGAAACAAAACTACAAATAGGTACAAAATTTAAAAGTCAGCTCTATTTAGGTACTGAAAAGTTGTGATCTCATATTTTTCACAAAATTCTTCATATCGGGACAGCTTCTAATGTTATACAAAGAACAGGTCCGATCGTGTATCGAGTACTGCAGTCACATATGGGCTGGTGCTGCAAAATGCCATCTAGCAGCTTTGGACTCAGTGGAAAGGCATGCGAAGAGGCTAATTGGGGATCCAGATTTGGTTAAGTCCAATCTACAAAGCCTCGAGCACAGGCGCAGGGTAGCCAGCCTATCGTTATTTTACAGGTAGCATTTTTGAGAATATGCGCGGGAATTGCATGACCTGATTCCGCCATCTTCTTTCTACCAACCAACAATAACAAACCATTATCCAATAATATCGGACAACCCGACGTACGGCGAGTATCCACCCGTTTGTATGTTTGGTGTTTTTTTTATATCAATAATAATAATAATAATAACTGTGGCTCGGCTGTCAAACTGACTGTCAGCAAATATTTTCTCGCCAAAATTTTTCATTTAATTTTATTCAATAATACACAATTATAATGTACAACCACCGGAAAACCCTCAAGAAAAAATAAAAAAAACCATCACATCACCATCCAACTATATATAATGCCTCCAACAAAAGCAATATACAATGAAATGGCGATGAACTGAATTGGAAGAATGCTGACAAGAAGCCGAGCACAAAAACTACACACACACCCAACATCTTCGGGTTCGTCGCTCAGCTCCGCCTCGCAGCCGCCGGGACCAGCGCCAACCGTGAGTCCAGAGATTCCGGTCGCTGCAGTTGCGTCGAGCTCGAGCGACGAATACTTCTCGCCGCCGACGACACCACCACCTGCGCGTCGACGGGGAAGAGGCCGACCCCCGGCCAGCTTGGGACCTCGAGGCCCGCCGGCCTCTGATAGGGTCCCCGCTGCCGGTGGAAGTGTGCAGCGCATGCGATGGACATCATCCATTAATGAAAACGTCATGCGCTCATACTTTGGGGCTACAGAGGGGGGAATTAACCTGACTGCGTATCGTAGTCGGATGCTCTCTCTGTTTCAGGTGCTTGAGCCAGCTGTCAATGTTTCGGTCCAACGACTATCGGATCAGGTGCGGGTCATTCAGCGTAATCGTATGTTGGATGACGCCGTACTTGATAGACTGCGCCTGGAATCACAGAGTAGCCGTGTTTCACCTGCTACAACACCGGCCGTGGTGCAACGTCTGCCCACTGCTTCACCGCGACCCGTCCAGGTTGGTGACGCCGATGATGACGCGGCTATATCTGTGAGTACCCAATGTAATGATCGATTGAGGGGCGCTTTGGAGGACGCATTTCGAGAGTACCGTTCCACACCGCCGGGGCTTAGACCTCGTCTACCTCGTTTGCCCATGCACAAGAGAAATAGGGCGCTGGTGTGTGCTCTAGATTCACAGCTATCAAATTGCTTTGATAGCAGCAAAGACCTCACTGATACCCACTCAATCTTGTATTGTGCGGCTGTAGCGGCATGTCGTGTAGCTCATGTTAAATTTCCTAATTGTGACAGAGCTACACGACCAGCTGTGCCAGCTTGGCAGTGCAGGATAGAGCACCGTATCGGTGAGGCTAGAGCACTCATCGGTAAGCTTATCTGCTTCAGGGAGGGCAACACTCGCCCTAGGGTGATGCGCTTTGTGAGGCGGGCATTCTCGGGGACTGATATTAGTCCTCGAGATTATCTGCCCTGCGTCACAGAGCGTATCGACTTCCTGAAGCAGAAAATCTATGCATGGGCAAACCGTATTCGTCGGTACAAGCGGCGAGTGGAGCGGTACACTCGGAATCGTACATTCCAAAGCAACGAAAGGTGGGTTTACAGGGATTGGGAGCGATCGGACCAAGGTGTGACTGATACGCGCCTGCCGGATGATGACGCCATGTGTTCATTTTGGCGCAGCATTTGGTCGGCGCCTGTCAGTCACACCGAGGGTGATTGGATTCGAGAGGTCGAGCGCGCATGCGATCTTTTACCAGAAATGGGGGCAATTACCATCAGCCCCCAAGATGTAGCCCGTGCAGTCCGTCCATTGCCTAACTGGAAATCTCCTGGGCCGGACGGGCTGCACAATTTCTGGGTTAAATGGTTCCAAAGGTCGCACGCTCGCTTGGCATCTCAGTTCCAGTCTGCCTTAGAGTCAGGGTCGCTGCCCCAGTTTCTAACGACAGGAATAACCCACCTGCTCCATAAATCAGGTAGTACTGCGGAACCCAAAAATTATAGACCGATCACGTGTTTGCCGACGGTCTATATAGTTCTTACATCCATTCTGAGAGCTAAAATCAATAGTCATATTGAGACAAATTCTATCATGTCTGCCTCTCAGAATGGATGTAGGAATGGGTCCCGCGGTACTAAGGAGCTGCTCCTCATCGATATTGCCATTAGCCAACAGGTTCGACGTTCTCGGAAGAATCTGTCGGCATGTTGGATAGATTATAAGAAGGCATATGACTCTGTTCCTCATACATGGCTCATGAGGGTGCTAGAACTGTATAAAGTTGATGCAACTCTGCGCACCTTCCTGATGTCATGTATGGGGCAGTGGAGAACAGTCCTTCACTATCCGGGATGTCGACAGATTCAGGAGAACAACGAACCGATAAGGATTGAGCGTGGCATATTCCAGGGTGATAGTCTGAGTCCACTGTGGTTTTGCCTAGCCTTGAACCCGCTCAGCACACTGCTGGAGGGTTCTGGCTTAGGTTACCGGTTGAAAAGAGGCGGTCAGGTCATATCTCACCTTCTTTACATGGACGATCTGAAACTCTTTGCCCCCAACAACTTGCAGCTGGTGGAGCTACTGAAGGTAACTGAAACCTTTAGTAGTGCCATCAGGATGGAATTTGGTGTGGACAAATGTGCAGTCATACATGTAAAGAGAGGTGAGATTATGGAATCCGTGGGAATTCAACTCTCGGATTCCATACACCTTAGATCCCTCTGCTCAACCGAAACTTACAAGTATTTGGGTATGTCGGAATCGTTAGGCATCAATACTGATGACGTGAAACAATCGTTGAAAGAGCGCTTCTTTGGACGCCTGAATAAAGTACTCAATAGTCTTTTATCAGGCGGAAACAAGGTGCGCGCTTTCAACGGTTGGGTCATGCCGGTATTGATGTATTCTTTCGGCATACTCAAATGGACTCAGACAGAACTTGACGCCCTGGATAGGAGGGTCCGCACACTACTTACCGCAAATCGGATGCATCACCCACGGTCATCGGTGATGAGACTGTATATCCCGCGGAAGTGCGGGGGTCGTGGCTTCTTAAATGCTAAGACCCTGCACAACCGCGAGGTATGCAGTCTCAGGGAATACTTCCTAAAAACCGACGTGGGTATGCACCGAGATGTGGTAGCGGTGGACAAGGGCCTCACTCCGCTCTCCTTGGCTAACGAGAACTGGCGCAAACCTATAGTACTGGATACTAATGACCGCAGGGAAGTATGGCAGAGCAAGGAGCTTCACGGACGCTTTTACCGGGCCTTACATGGGCCCGATGTAGACCTGTTAGCGTCCGTATCTTGGCTGCGTTTCGGTGACCTCTTCGGGGAAACTGAAGGTTTTGTCTTTGCGATTATGGACGAAGTTATGATGACGAACAACTACCGGAAATATATTGTGAAGGACGGTACGGTTGACATCTGTCGGGCATGCCACCGACCCGGGGAATCAATCCGACACATTATTTCTGGGTGTTCTCATCTAGCTAACGGAGGCTATTTGCATAGACACAACCTCGTAGCCAGGATTATCCACCAGCAACTTGCTCTTAAATACAATCTTGTGGAATCAGAGGTACCGTACTATAGGTATGTGCCCGACCCAGTTCTCGACAATGGCAATATCACGTTATATTGGGATCGATCTATCATCACTGACAGGACTATTGTTGCCAATAAACCTGATATAGTGGTGATAGATCGACTAGAGCGTCGCACAATGATTGTTGATATAGCGGTCCCTCATGACGAGAACCTCGTGAAAGCTGAGAAAGATAAGCAAACTAAGTATCTTGACTTGGCTCGCGAGGTTGTCGACATGTGGGAAGTGGATAAAGCAATCATTGTGCCGATAGTCGTAACGGCCAATGGCTTAATAGCCAAGAGCCTCGAACAACATCTGAGGAGGCTCTCGTTAGGCAGCTGGATCAAGGGCCTGATCCAGAAAGCAGTACTCCTAGACACGGCGCGTATCGTTAGGAGATTCCTCTCTCAGGAGCCCTGACCGCCGGCAGCTTGGACTCTGTTCCCGATGCCGGTGGGCTACTATTTTTTATATTTTTAAATGTTTTTTTTAATGTGTTTTTTTTTTTTAAGGAAATATTTAAAAATATAATAAGTATGTAATATAATAAATAAATGGAATAATAATAATAATAACCCCATCGCCGTATCTCTACGTTGACGTCGTGGTGGGGCTTGCGTGCTCCAATATACCCTAGGTCTGTATCGGTAAAGTTTGCTTTGCCGTAATATGCCTAGGGTGAGGGGCCAGACTAAGAGAGATACAATCCGCAGTGCAGTTTTGTGGCGAACTGTTAGGCATTAGCGACCCCACGGACCCGATCTCCCGGGAGAATTCTTGTTCTTCATCTCCGGCTTGCCTTTATTGGCCGGCCGTAGTGAACACTGACGAGGAACTGAGCTCCCACCTCTCTCTTGCCTTTATTGGCTGGCTTGAGTGGAGATTCGCAAGAGCAAACGTGCTCGGGAGAAGGATGTATAATCCAGTAAGGTGCTGGTAGGGATCTTGACCGTACTTCCGGGATTGTCTTGATAGCCGTGGTATACCTCTCTACTCCTCAAGCACCTCAGGATATGTTGCCCTCTTGTTGCTACGTCACTTCGTGCTAGCGGCCGTTTTTGGGGGCCCATTTATTGAGTGTGCAAGTCACCCCCTGCCTTTTTTCGATGCTTATTAATAACGTTGTTCAGGCAGGGGCCATAGTCTTGACATAGTTCCATGTTACCAGTCCACTTAAGACTCCAAAAACCATAGCCCTATTATCTTTGTTCTCCATATGTCGCAACAGTTTTTCAATAACCGGGGGTTGTCCTTGGGTGCACTAGCATAGCGCGTACAGGGATAATCGTCGGTTGGTATCATGTTCCATTATAATTATCTAAAGGGCCTCTGCGAGTTGGCTTCGGCTCCTCGTACGCCTCCCAAAGGTCAAGGACCTCAGGGTCCTGAGATAAATAAAATATATAAAAATAATAATAATAAACTTTTTGCCCCCAACAATCTGCAACTGATGGAGCTACTGAAGGTAACTGAAACCTTCAGTAGTGCCATCAGGATGGAGTTTGGTGTGGACAAATGTGCGGTCATGCATGTAAAGCGAGGGGAGGTTGTGGAATCCGTGGGCACTCAACTCACGGATTCCACAAACCTGAGATCTCTCTCTCCAACCGAAACCTATAAGTATTTGGGTATGTCGGAAGCTCTAGGCATCAATATCACTGACATGAAGCAATCATTGAAGGAGCGTTTCTTT
This sequence comes from Mythimna impura, assembly GCA_905147345.3. Lineage (NCBI taxonomy): Eukaryota > Metazoa > Arthropoda > Insecta > Lepidoptera > Noctuidae > Mythimna > Mythimna impura. The sequence continues at coordinate 4,146,220 of LR990344.1, forward strand.
GGACGCCTGAAGAAGGTACTTAATAGCCTTCTTTCAGGCGGAAACAAGGTGCGCGCCTTCAATGGTTGGGTCATGCCGGTATTGATGTACTCTTTCGGTGTACTCAAATGGACTCAAACGGAACTTGACGCCCTGGATAGGAGGGTCCGCACTCTGCTGACTGCATACCGAATGCATCACCCACGATCGTCGGTGATGAGACTGTATATCCCGCGGAAGTGTGGGGGGCGAGGTTTTTTAAATGCTAAGACCCTACACAACCTCGAGGTATGCAGTCTCAGGGAATATTTCCTAGCTGCCGACGTGGGTATGCGTCGAGATGTAGTGGCAGTGGACAAGGGACTCACCCCGCTCTCCCTGGCTAATGAGAACTGGCGCAAACCGGTAGTGCTTGTCACTAACGATCGCAGGGAAGTATGGCAGAGCAAGGAACTTCACGGACGCTTCTTCCGGGCCCTTCACGGGCCCGATGTAGACCAATTGGCGTCCGTAGCCTGGCTGCGTTTCTGTGACCTCTTTGGGGAAACCGATGGTTTTGTCTGTGCAATTATGGACGAAGTTATCATGACGAATAACTACCGGAGATTTATTGTGAAGGACGGCACGGTTGACATCTGTCGGGCATGTCACCGTCCGGGAGAATCAATTCGTCACATAATCTCTGGTTGTTCTCGTCTATCTAACGGAGAGTACTTGCATAGGCACAACCTTGTAGCCAGGATTATCAGCAACTTGCTCTGAAATACTCTCTTGTGGAATCGGAAGTGCCGTACTACAGGTATGAGCCCGACCCAGTTCTTGATAATGGTCATATCACTTTGTACTGGGATCGGTCCATCATCACTGACAGGACTATTGTAGCCAATAAGCCTGATATAGTGGTGGTGGACCGAAGCGAGAGGCGTGCAATGATTGTTGACATATCCGTTCCGCATGACGAGAACCTCGTGAAAGCCTCAGCCTCAAAGCTCGAGAAAGATAAACAAATCAAGTATATTGACTTGGCTCGCGAGGTTGTCGACATGTGGGATGTGGACTCGGTGATCATTGTACCGATAGTCGTGTCAGCCAATGGCTTAATAGCCAAGAGCCTCGACCAACACCTTAGGAGGCTCGCGTTAGGCGGCTGGATCAAGGGCTTGATCCAGAAAGTGGTGGTGGTGGACACGGCTCGTATTGTTAGGAGGTTCCTTTCTCTGGAGCCCTGACCGCCGGTAGCTTGGACCCTTTTCCCGATACCGGTGGGACACTATTTTTTATATTTTTAAATGTTTTTTTTATTTTTTATTGAAATATTTAAAAATATAATTTATATGTATCTATACGAATAAACGAAATAATAATAATAATAGGTAACATTCTTGTTACATCACTCTTGCCAACCCTAGCCCCGTCAAAATCAAAGTCTCGAGTTGTAACCACAAATCGTATTGCGTTAACGGAACATAAAAGGTAAGTACAAAATATTAGGGCTGTAATACTTGTTGGAATTGTTGCTACCAAGGCATTAGGGGTTCAGGGTTATTTGATATTTTTGTGATGTTGTAGACGTTTGATGTATTATGTCTTGCTTGAAGTTTGATTTATGTGGAGTAGAATGACAAAGGTATGTGAGAACCATTTGTCTTGTCGTCTTCTGGATTTTCAGGAGAGGTCCGTTATAATGAAAAGTTTGGTGTCCTTTTATGTGCTTTTTGTTTATTTTTAATGATTAATCTAAAATCGCGATCTTATTCTCTTTAAACTTATTATGCTGCGTTGAGTCAAAACTCTAAAGTCTTGAGCATCGACGCCATCATCGTGTTTATATTTAGATATAAACACGATGATGGCGTCGATGTACACTCCCCTAAGGAAGGGTACATCGGAATTAAACAATTTAATTCCGCCCAGTCCGTTTTTTCATCGGACCATTAGACTTAAGACGTTGCGCCAGCGGTACAGTACAACTATGGGATGGAATTACCTGAAGGAGTCTGTGTTTCCTGAGAACTAAAACTTAGGGGTCTTTAAGTCAAGAGTGAATAGTTTAGGCAAGCGTGTTCCATCTTCAACCACATTTTCGTCCGATCGTCCGGTAACCGTCCGGACCGAGCCCAAGTCGTCGACGGCGCGTACTGTTCCACGCGCGTAGACGGCGAGCCACACATTGCTCGCCGTCCGCAAGCCCGCATGTATTTTACACTCTTTCGACATCTTTGTGTTGCCTGTTTTTAAGAGACACAATCTGAAATATTACCCAGAGCTCCATTATTCAAGTAGCCCATGTTAAAAAAAAAAAACAGCCATGCTGAAGTGAACTGCCCTGTTGGTCTAGTGGTTAGTGGCTCTGACTGCTATGCCGTAGGTCGTGTGTTCGATTCCCACCCAGGAAAAATGTTTGTGTGATGAGCACGATCATTTGTTCTGTGTCTGGGTGTCATTTATCTATAATATGCATGTTTTTAGAAATATACAAGTATGTTTATCAGTTGTCTAGTACTCTTAACATAAGCTCTGCTTAGCTCGGGGCTAGACGGCGTTGTGTGATAGTTGTGGAATCTACAATCTACAATCCTACATGGTTCTACATGAAATAAGAATGACCTGGGAGCGAGTATCTCACTCACTGCGAGTTCGCTACGAGCTGCGGGCGAAGATCGTAACTCACTGAATTTCCGACGGAGGACGTCGCCGTCGGGTAACCGCGGCGAAGTGAGTCTAATCATTTTCGCGGAGTTCTCAAATAAATTGCGATAAGCGCAACTGTTTTGATAGTTTTAACTTAGTTCATACTCAAAAGCATGTTGTGACCTCTTAAAACTCTATTTACATTACCTAAATACAAAGAAAAATAAGGATTCATCTTTATATATAAGTAAAACTGGAGAACGCGGGCGTGGGCGTTTTAAACGTTAAACTTTGATGATATGTCAATCCTCGTTTGGCCTACTTTCTTTAGACCTTTTAGTATCATAGCACTCCTACATCAATTATATGGCCAAACGAGGATTGACATGTCATCAAACGTTAACGTTGAAACGATTTGGCCAGTTTTAGTTGGCCATATCATGTAGTAATCAATTCTAAGATCTGACCACGACATATAATAGTTATTTATTGTTTTCTTTGTTTTTTGTATTTTCTGTAATATCGAAGTACTATAAGTACCTAATTTTGAAAAAAGAATAACGTACTGTTAATATAAAGTTTATTTGAACTTATAATTCCAACTCAATCCAAAGATGCACTTCAAAGCAACTCGTTTTAAAAAACGGCAATTTCATGAGCACTCAGTACAATAATGCGTTCAGGATGTTGTTGGGTCTGACGTGGCAGTGCAGCGCCAGTGGGATGTTTGCTGAAGCGCGCACTGATGGTTTCCAGGCCACCATGTGCAAAATCAGCTTCCCTGCTGGCCCGTATACGGAGTAGCAACAACGGCATTCTGAACGCAATTGCTGTACGCTTTGACTGTCCCTTTCAAAATTATTGGGTCATGTCTTGTAAAGGTGTGGCCAGTCATGGCAAATAAAATAAAATAAAATTTGTACTACGTTAAGTTTTCTATGGGTCTATGCCACCCGAAATAAAGTTATTAAGTATTATTTTTATTATTATAGGTAAAGACCTATCATATAGATTCAATCCGCCTCGCGGCTTCACAGCCGGCTTACATAATCTAACTTCATCATTCATCATTTCAGCCGAAAGACGTCCACTGCTGGACATAGGCCTCCCCCAAGCGTCGCCACAGCGAACGGTCCTGTGCGTCTCGCATCCATCGGACCCCCGCAACCGTTACCAAGTCATCGGTCCACCTTGTAGGAGGCCTTCCAACGCTACGTCTTCCGGTACGTGGTCGCCATTCCAGAACCTTTCGGCCCCAACGGCCATCTGTTCTGCGAGCAATGTGCCCTGCCCATTGCCACTTTAGTTTGGCGATTCTTCGTGCTATGTCGGCAACCTTGGTTCTCCTGCGGATATCCTCATTCCTGATTCGATCACGCAAGGAAACTCCGAGCATAGCCCTCTCCATTGCCCTTTGGGTGACTTTAAGCCTTCTAATGAGGCCCATTGTAAGCGACCACGTTTCGGAGCCATATGTCATCACTGGCAACACGCACTGGTCATAGACTTTCGTCTTGAGACACTGTGGTATATTGGACGAGAAGACACCGCGCAGCTTCCCGAACGCTGCCCAGCCGAGTCGGATTCGACGATTGATCTCTTTCTCGAAGTTAGACCTTCCCAACTGGACCGTCTGTCCCAGGTAAACGTAGTCGTCTACAACTTCGAGTGTAGAGTCCCCGACCTTGATAGGAGTGGGTGCTACATGGCTGTTTACCATGACTTTGGTTTTGTCCATGTTCATTTTAAGTCCCACTCTTTCGGAAGCTCTACTGAGGTCACCAAGCATTGTACTGAGCTCCTCCGTAGTCTCAGCCATGACTACTATGTCGTCGGCAAACCGAAGGTGAGTGATGTACTCGCCATTGACATTAGTGCCTAGCCCTCTCCATTCCAAAACCCTGAAGACATCCTCCATTGCTGCCGTGAACAGTTTCGGAGAAATAACGTCTCCCTGCCTCACACCCCGCTGCAAGAGGATAGGTTTCGAGGTCTGGTCTTGTAGTCGGACTGACATAGTGGCGTTTTTGTACAAACACTTCAGCACCTCGATATACCGATAGTCAATTTGGCACCGTTGGAGAGACTGCAGTACAGCCCAAGTTTCAATCGAATCAAAGGCTTTCTCGTAGTCCACAAACGCTAAGCAGAGAGGCTGGTTATACTCCTCAGTCTTCTGTATAACCTGCCGCAGCGTATGTATGTGGTCCACGGTGCTGAAGCCTTTTCGAAATCCGGCTTGTTCGGGAGGCTGGAAGTCGTCGAACCTGCGCGCGAGACGATTCGTGATGACTCTGGAAAACAGCTTGTAGACATGGCTCAGAAGCGAGATGGGCCTATAATTCTTAAGCAGGGCATTATCGCCCTTCTTAAAGAAGAGTACCACCACGCCTCTGCTCCACGCCTGTGGCGTTTTCCCCTCGAGTATGACGGAATCAAATAGCTTCTGAAGGGCCTTAAGGACCGGTTTTCCACCCGCCATCAGGAGTTCGGCCGTAATTCCGTCCTCACCCGACGCCTTGTTGTTTTTCAGCTGCTTCAGAGCCATCCTAATCTCGTACAGGCTGACGTCCGGGATATCTTCGGTATAGTGTCGAGTCAATCTAGCTCTTGGGTCGTTTACTAGATTTACAGCGGGTTTAGCGGTAGACGTGTATAACTGTCCATAAAAAGCCTCGATCTCTCCCAGAAGCTCCGATTTGGCGGATATGACTCTGCCATCGTCGGTCTTCAGTTTCGCATAATCTAACTTAAAAAACAAAAAAAAATCTTTTACTAATAAAATTCAAACACCTACTCTATATTTGCATAATCTCTAAAAGTATACTTTGTTTAGCCAGTCCTTAAGTTAATAAGGTCAATAGGTCATGCGATATCACAAGGTTCTTAGCAACCGTGGTATGCTTAGAAGAGTTTGGGCTCGTTAGATTCGTCTTAACCAGTTTCAAACATTTCACATGATGATGACAAGAACCTGATGCTAGAAGTGGTAGGTGGTTTGTCTGTATAATATTATATGTTGGTAGGTAGGTACCTGAATTGTTCCCCGCGCGAATTCGGGGTGAAACGCTAGTTGATAATATTTAAGAAAATGTAATTTAAGCAGTTATCACAATAATGGGTTCCGCGAATAATTTAAAGTGTGAAATAAAAATAAAATTAAAAATTTTGAACACCCCCGACACAAAAAGGAAGTAAAAAGTAAGTTAATAAATTACTCTTTCAGCCTTTTAACTTCATTAAAAGAATCTATAAATATTTTAAAGATGAGCGTCACTGAGTCGGGGGACCGCTGAGTAAGGAACCTAGGTAGGCTCTAGATCGATATACAAAAACACTAAGTTCATACGTACATTTGAAACTATTAGGTATTTTCTATTCGTAAAAGCTAAATTAACTTCTGCACATTGCGGTCCCCAGACTCTGTGACGCTCATCTTTAAAATATTTATAGATTCTTTTAATGAAGTTTTGGAGGTATGCGGAACAGAGAGTAAAGTCCCACAAACCTCCGTTGTAAAGGGAGGATCCTCCAACCAGACGGGATGTTATGTCTGGCGGGCTACTGCCCGATAGATGATTTCGGGCTGTTCTATATGTTCTAATCGCGCGGAGAACTTTGATTGCGCGATGCAGGATTAGTTCCTATGTGACGCCATAGATGTCGCTACATCACTCCCCTCCGGAGATCGGAGATCGATGGTTCTTAATGCTTCTTGATGCGTGCCAGGCCAGTGGTAGGATGGTTCCAGTGGGTCGGAACCGAATGCCGCATAGTTCTCGGTGAGTCGGAACTGTCTGCGGTGATGCCCCAGTGAGTCGGGGTGTTGCTATCCCAGTGAGTCGGGATGATGCCCCAGTGAGTCGGGGTGATGATGTCCCAGTGAGTCGGGATGATGCTGCAGGCTCCAGTGAGTCGGAGTAGTGCTGCTGGCTCCAGTGAGTCGGAGCGGTGCTGTGCGACGTAGTGGCTTGACTGCTGGCGTCGACCAGGAGAGGTTCTTCGTGGCTCTTCATATGACTGGCCGAAGGTGCAGTGTGATTCGCCAAGGTCGCTGATGAGGCTGAGGGTGATGACCAGGTATGACCAGTTAGGCATGCTGGTGGTCAGGATACCCTTTATAGCCGTGGGTGCTGGCTGTATGGCTCGCTGCTCGAAAGCTTGAGGAAGTGATGATGACGTCACGAAGTAGTAGCTGCACGAAGGCTGCGCTGACGTTCTTTGTCGAGGGTCACCAGTTTAGAGGTAGGCGGAACAGAGTGTGAAGTCCCGCAAACCTCCGTTGAAAAGGGAGGATCCTCCGACCAGACGGGTGTTATGTCTGGTGGGCATCTGCCCGATAGATGATTTCGGGCTGTTCTATATGTTCTAATCGTGCAGAGAACTTTGATTGCGCGATGCAAGATTAGTTCTTATGTGACGTCCGAGATGTCGCTACAAAGTTAAAAGGCTGAAACAGTAATTTATTAACTTTTTACTTTCTTTTTTTAAGTTTTTGGCAGAATAGTCAACGAGTCAAAATTATAATAAAAGTGAGCTGAAAATATTTGCTGTTCAAGTTCAGATGCAGTGGCCGGTGCGGTGTGTACCACAGTAGTATTAAATGTAAGCTGAGTTATGGTGCAAGTAACGAAAAGATAGAGGTAATGTCATTCCTATACATTTGAAGTTTTCTACTAGCGATTAACGATTGTAGATTATCAACTTAGCTGAGCCCTCTGCCCTCCTAGCTAAGTTACAACTGCCCCCCCTAGCCAAGTTGCAAACGATAAACGTGAACGCTTAGTAATCTCCAATAGATTTTCAACTTTATACCTAAGAGCATAAAGTTGAATATCTATTAAAGACTACTGAGCGTTAGCGACCGGAACGAACGAAAACACTATGTAATCTTCAATAGATTTTCAACTTTATATCCAATAACATAAAGTTGAAAATCTATTAAAGACTACTGAGAGTTTACGTTTACCGTTTGTGACTTGGCTAGGGGGGCTGTTTCGTTTCTATTCTCTTTTCGTCGACCGCCTCGAGTCGGCCACGCCGCCAATTCGTTTGTTATAACGTCATCTCAACGCTCAGTCACGTGGCCAGAACAAAGGAATAGGAGGCGACTCGAAGCTGATTCGAGGCGATCAACGACAAGAGAATTAAAACGAAACGGTTGTAAGTTGGCTAGGGAGGCTGGTCTTACTTGCATTCAGTGTTTTCTCTCGACTCTCACAATTCACTAGGCTTACCTTGTAGGTGATCTTCCAACGTTGCGCCGTTTGGTACGAGGTCGCTACTTCAGAACCCTTCAACCCCATCGGTCATTTCCTGTGCGAGAAATGCATACTGAATAAATTTGTCTGCCTAGCCTTCTCTTAACTGGACCAGGGTCTGCTTCCAGTCTGATCGGACCTTCTTCTTTGATTCGAATTAATGGTAAACTTCTTGAACTCTTTGGGTCCAATAGGTGGTTATGTTAGCTACAGCATTGGTGACATTCGTTTAGTCCTCTAAAGTGCAGGCGTATGGACACTCGGAGTCTCTCGTCACTGGATTTAGCTGAGTTAAAGTATTTTACATGTTAATGAGAATTTTAATTCGGGTTCACGCTGTATCTTACCGTTTGCTCCACAACCACTAAAGTTGAACCGCAAGCGGTATTATATGAAATAGGTAGGGGGCTACAGCACAATTCTGTATCAAACGGATGGCTTGCAAACTGCAAATTGGTTGAATATTGAAGCAACGTCTTCAATATCGCAAGCGTGAAACTGTAGTGTAGCTATGAAATCTGTTGTGTTTTTGTTGTTATATCCTCAGTTGAGTACCTTTGCAGGTCTCTTCCTTTCTCTTCCAAACTTTCCGCGGTCGTGCGGACGAAAAGCAATAGGTAGCTCGTCGTCCACTTGCCTCAAAGGGATGGCAGCAGGACCGATACCCGCTAGGGCTGCAGGGATATTCCGAAAAGGAAACCCGCGGTCTTTTCTAAGACCGCGGGCAAAGGGCAACTAAAGGACACAGGTGTGGTTTTAGCCAGTAAAAGTGTGACACGCCCATCCACACCACCTTAGAACGAGAGAAGTCATTGGATGATTTATTCCCACCTCGAAAAAAATCTTCTCTGTCTTTTGCAAACTCTGTCCATGTTTGGCCTGCAAACATGGTCTGATCACCCTCGCCGAAATCGACCACGACGGCGGTTACGTCCTTTCTGCAGCGCAGCGTCCAGTGACAATTTGCCCATCACTTCAGGTGCATTCATGCGACGTGGCCAGCCCACTTCCACTTCAGTCTGGCCATTTTTTCCCCAACATCCGTTAGTTAAGTTATGGTAGACAGGATGGTGTTTATGTTGCGATCTGTTCGCATAACTACTATTATGTTGCGCTTCATTCTTCAAAATCATCATTCGGTTCCCTTCAAAATGGTTGAGCTGAGTGGTGCTAATATTCGCGTCATGTCTGTGAACGGGCGCTGTCAGTTGAGACTGGTCATCTCTTAGCTTTTTTTTTTTTTTTTTTTTTAGGTGGGAAAATCATCTTATGACAAATCCCGCTCTTGGGTGGAGCGAAAAGTAGTGTCAGACTTTTACTGACTAAAAACCCACTCCTGTTCCTTCTTTGCCTTCGTCCCAGGGCCCCGGGTTTCGCTTTCACACTACCCGTGGCCCCAGTAGGCTTCGACCCTGTTGGGCCCCTACGATTTGCTGACATCTCCCTGAGGCGCGCGTGGAACAATACGCGCCGTCGACGACTTGGGCTTGGTCCGGACGGTTACCGGACGATCGGACGGCGAGCCACCCATTGCTCGCCGTCCGCAAGCCCTCGCCTACGGTGGCCGGAAATCGGGATCGGAATCCCGGCGGCGGTTGGGGCGTGAGGACCGTTGCCTCACGCGATCGGCCGCCTCCTTTGCTAGCATTACTGCTTCGCAGAAGGAGGCGACCGCCTGCCACTCTTCCTCGCTCCGGACCATGGCCTGTACCAAGGCCCGGCGCGAGAGATCGCCGCCGCCGATCGCCCCCACGAGGACACGGCGTTGCTCTGCCCAAGCGGGGCACACCTCCACCGTGTGCTCCACCGTGTCCTCCGGGCGGTCCACACAGTGGCGACACCCGGGCGTCTCTTCCGCACGAATTCGGTGCAGGAACTTCCCGAACTTACCGTGTTCGGTGAGAACCTGCGTCATGCGGAAGGTGAGGACGCCGTGAGGTCTTTCCAACCACGCCTCAAAGAGGGGACTTACCGCCATAATTGTGGCGTGCCCAGCACTGGGTCGCGACAGTCGTTGTCGCCATTTCTCCATGAGAACCCGCCAGAGCTCTGTCCGCCATGCTGCGACTTGTCGCGGCAGCGGAGTTTCGCCCCGGCGTTGCATCTCCATGCGCAGATCGTGCATGTGAGCAAGGCCTGTTGCTACCAGATCCCATGGTGGCTGTCCAGCAAGGAGGCTTGCCGCTTCGCGGGAAATCGTCCGGTATCCTCGCACCATCCGTATGGCCATGACTCTCTGGCATGCGTTCAGCCGGGCCGCCGGCTGCTTCCGCAGCGCCGGCGCCCATACCGGTGCGCCATAAAGGGCCATGGACCGAACGATTCCTGCGTAGAGCCTCCGGCAGGAGGCGTCTGGACCCCCCAGGTTGGGCAGGAGCCGCCCGAGGGCAGCCCCAGTCCGATTTAGTTTGGGAGCCAGACGTCGGAAGTGCTCCTCGAAATCCCATCGGCTGTCGAGAACGAGTCCCAGGTACTTCATCGTCGACCCGACGCCGATGTGGACTCCTCCTACCGTTAGTTGGGAACCCGGTGGTGGCGCGTTCCGAGGACCGTGAAAGCACATGGCCTCGGACTTGTGCAATGCCACCTCGAGTCCCAACTCCTGGATCCTGCCCACGACTGTCGCAACCCCGTGTGTCGCTAGTTCGACCGCCGCCTGGTACGACTCTCCCCGCGCCAGGACCAGCGTGTCGTCTGCGTAGCAGACTACGCTGACCCCGTCAGGGAGGTCGCCGCGCAGCACGTAGTCGTATCCGATGTTCCACAAGGGCGGCCCTAGTGCCGATCCCTGCGGAACACCGCACAACATCTCTCGGCGTTCCCACTCTCCCTGGTGACCAGGGTAGATGATGTACCTGTCCGACAGGTACAATCTGGGTGTAAAAGTGCTTAGATACCTTAACGCCTATTTTCCCTTGCACGTTAGAGTTCAAGTTTTCGAAAATTAAACTAGATGGCGTTGGTTTCTTCACAGCTAAGTGGCGAGCAAAGGCAATCTCACAAAGTATAAACTTGACTTTTAGTTTAACAAATAGATAGACACATGCGTCATCATTGTCGTCAACAACTGATTGTAGTTCATAATTTCATCAACTTAGCATAAGTCAAGATGGCCTAGTGGTATAGAGCACACAGATTGAAGCGCAAATCAGTGTGCCGCAAGTTCAAATCCCACGCAATTGTTGACTTTTTGTAAGTTCTTACCCGATTGGAAGTTATGGATTAGCATTACATATTATTATATTAAATTATTCTTTAACTTGTTCACACATTTCTTAGAGTTAGAAAGGGATCACAAAAAAACTAAATAAAGAATTAGATTTCTGCGAGGTAGACATAAGTTTTAACTTGACCGAAATGAACTGTCGTTTGGTTGTAGTTGTTGGTTAGTGACGTGTGGTTAACAGTATTGTAATATTCGCAAAATGCAGGCTAATATTAGTATTGAAGTGAGGGCGACTATCATTGGGCTGCATAAAAGCGGTCTTAATAAAACACAAATATCTGAAGAAACCGGACTGAATGTGAGTATAATAGCTATTAATGAATTGTAACTTTATTATAAATTAATCTTCTAATTAAAATGTAAGTATGCCATTTATGAATCCATCCATCGTATCTTTATGAGGCTTAAAAGAAAAATACATAAATCGTTGGGTTTATTGGATTGGTTATTGGATTTATAAATGCAGTTTTATTTTAAAATTATATTCAATAATTATGATTGTTAACATTTTATATAATGAAAATGAAGTCAAGTAGGTATAGCTGCCTAATATATTTTTTTTTGTTTTAGAAAAATACTGTAAGTCTTTGGATAAAAAGATATGAGGAAGAAGGTAGCCTTGCTAGTCGAAAGAGAAGTGGGAGACCGAAGCTTATTAGCGAGGCGCAGCGACGACATATGGTGGACGTATACGAAACAAATGGTTTCGCACCAACGAGACATTTTGCGGAATTATATGACACCTCGATTGATACTGTTCGCCGTGCACTTCACGCTGAAGGCGTGCATCACAGAAAACCTGCTAAAAAGCCGTACTTGACAGAGAGGCATAAACAGGAACGATTACGTTTCGCACGTGATTATTTAGATTTTGATTGGAATACTGCGGTATTTTCAGATGAAAAAACATTTAAATCCAGTCAAAAGGGCAGGCTTCACTTATGGCGCAAGAATAACACTCGCTGGTGTGATAAAAACATTATACCTAACACCGAATCAGGTCGAATCACAATTAATATGTGGGGATGGATGAGTGCAGCAGGACCAGGAGAACTGGCTTTCATTCCTCCACGCGCAAACAGTTCAACTTATGTGGAAGTGTTAGACTCAATTATGCTACCTACTGTGCGCAACATTTACCCAGCTGATGAGTTAGCACAATTTCCGTTTGTCCAGGACAATTGTCCTATTCACCGAGCGAGTACTGTGCGTGAGTGGTTTCACAATCACCCGGAAGTAATTGTTATTCCATGGCCAGCGCGATCACCCGACCTCAACCCCATAGAAAATCTATGGGGTTTGATGGTGCAAAGGTGGGACTCGCGGAATGAGAGGTCTACGGAACAATTAAAAACCCATTGCATGGAGGTATGGGAAAGTTTTAGAGGGAGCGAAATATGCGGTAATATGGTTGGGTCCATGCGCAAACGTCTACTTGACTGTATCGAAAATAATGGGGGTTATACAAAATATTAAGTTTTAGTAAAATCAGTCGGTGTAATTAAATATTTAGTAGGCCATTTTATTTTAACATATTTAAATGATTATTCGTTAACAAACACTGTATTATATTGTGTTTACTTTCGTTTAAAACAGCTATACATTTTAACTTGTGCCATCGCCTTATCTTAAGAATGCAGTGAAGTCGCTATCAATTTTGTTGACAATAATCATGATTCTATTTCGTTTTTTATTCTTCTACCCACACTGTTCTAACATAATAGTTCAATTTATTTTTCTCATCTAATTGACGATTATCTTGTGAGAACTAAAGTTCTTTTAACAGAAATTGAGGTTTAGTTTCAATCTTCTTTTCGTCAAGAAAATGAACAATTAAGCTATGACCTCAATACATTCATTGTGACGTTACATACAAATAAAATGTTTACAAAGTCTAAATCATATATCACTTTTCAATAAATAACTGGATATAAACAATTATATTTTATTTTATTAAAATTTTAATATCCTTTCATTGTTACGTTATTCATATTATGAATGGTCTAAGTGGATATACTTCCAACAAACAATCTTACACGTAACATAGATAACGGTTACAAGATAATTTTGTTGTCTAGGTAACAATTCGGCGTCACAATTCTCATATATGTTTAATTTGTAAATATAAAGAATATTTTTTTTTATTAAACACGTCTTTTTATTTCCACCTTACAACATTGAAAAGATGTAACAACTAAATAATTGAAAATTACGAATGTGTTCTTCTTGTGGTTAATAGATCATATTCGTAATTTGCAACTATTTAGTGCAAAAAATGCAATAGTATTTTTCATAGAAATATAAAAAACAACTATATTAATATAGATTGGGAATAAGTAATAAATAACCACAACGGACCGACCATGATTTGAACTCGGGCTACGTTGTTTGCGAATCCAACACTTAGTTCATACGGCTAACAGCACATGACACGTTTGCGTGAATTTTATCAATGCAATGGTAAGAACAAGTCGCCTCTGTGACTGTGTGATGCATATTCAATGGCACAGAAAAATAATAATGATATTTTAAGCTCAGTGCGACGACAGTTCCTTAGTATGTGTTATCTGTGGAATGTGGATACTCATACACGCGCACACATACGCACGGAAGTGTCGTGCGTGCTCGCTCGGTTCGTAGCAATGTAATCTTTAACTTTTGCGGCCTCACTGTAAATCCATATTCAACCTACCCCTCAAGTTTGAAAACTAACACATAGATAATCAAATATTTATAAATTGATATTCAATTTTAATATCTTCATCTCTTTAAAAGAAATTATAAATTATTTCAATGTTTGAAGAAACAAAAAGAAAGTACAAAAATAAGCATTAATTAAGCATTAATCATTTGAAGCACAGCGGCGCCATCTATTAACAGTATAATGTAATGTTGTCGATAGCAACATTTCAATCAGGTTTTACGCTAGATGGCGTCATTTCTCGCTTCACACGATTTTATTTCTGTACTTCCTATGCACTTTTGCAGCAGACTTTACGCCTCGACCACACGACAGAGGTAGTCGGGCGTCCGGTGATACCGGAGTGCCCTCCTAATGCTACTCCAAGGCAGGGAGTTGAAGTCATCTCTTAGCTGCCATTTGCTATTTTAATATCTATATTTAGTTTTATTTTTACTTTATTTACATTGTTCTCACATGATAGTGACAAGAAACATGTAACAGAGATATTTGTAACTAGCTTCAAAAAAAAAGAAAAGAAACTAGCTTCTGCCAGCGGCTTCGCCCGCGTGAAAGTAGGTTTCTCCATACAAACTTTGGACCACTGTTTCACCCCCTTAAAAGTTTAATTTCCTAAAATCCCTTCTTAGTGCTGTGACTACGTCATAATAGGAAACCTTATGCAAAATTCAATTTCTATTTTTTTAAATTAGTTTTTTTTTAATTTTTAATTTTAATTATTATTACTTATCTACGTTGTGCTCACATATTAGAAGCGACAAGAAATATGTAACCAAGATTTATGTAACTCATAATATGATTTAAAAGAGTGTCCATGGAGTTTCTTGCACGTTCTTCTCCATAGAGATCTACGTTTTGGAACGTGGAATTTAGCTTCACTTGTATTTTTTTTGACTGACCGACATTTTGACAATTTAAAAGTGCCTGTAATTGGTCTATTTGAAATAAACGTTTCTGATTTCTGATTTCTGATTCAGGCTTCTAGTCCCATTAGTTTCGGCTGTGCGTTGATATGTCAGTCAGTCACTTTCTTTCATATTACAAAACATGATTGAAAAGGGTGTCTATGGTGTTTCTTGCACATTCTTCATAGAGATCTACGCTTTGGAATGTGCAATTAGCATCTTTTTTTCTGACTGACTGACTTCTTGACATTTCAAAAGTGCCTGTAAATGGTTTATTTGAAATAAAATGCTTTGAATCTTTGAATCTCCACTGAACGTTGGCAAATCATGAAATTGGACTTCTGTTATTCAGTAATTGACCAACTTTGTGCACCGTAGGTTAGGATGAGCAGGATGCACATGTCGATGTGTTTTCACTTCTGTGTTGTTGGAAGATTTCCCACCATGTATTCATAAAAGGCTCAGAAAGTCTTCCAAATACCTCGGAATCGTTTTTCAATTTCCTTATCTTCCCGGTTTTAAAATAATAATAATAATAATAATCCTTTATTATGAGGCAACTAAGGCCCACAAAAAATACACAACTAATCTTACAAAATAATAAACTAATACAAATAAAAGAAACTAACAATTATTAAACACTATTGCACACGAAGTGACGGCGTCGTGTTCCGCTGCGAGGTCGGTATCCTTCCACGAAATCGTCGATACACGATACCCTTCGGCCAAAACTCTCCTTTGAGGAAGGTTTCCGAATGGTGAGTCGGCACCCGCACCACAAACGACTTGAAATTAGTGTTATGGCGCGGCTCCAACTGCACGACTCTCAAAGTCCAGTTTGTCTTTATGCGTACATACTCCACGATCTCCTCAGCCTTCGTGGTGTGATGTAGTCTAGAAACGTACAGCTGCGTCGTAGGTACTGCTGGACGCAGCAGCATATTGGGTCCTGCCAGCGCGGTACCGCACTGGTTCTGACTAGTAGGCTTCTTTCTCTTCTTCTTCTCTACCTTAGTGAAGCCATTCTCATCGCTCTGCTTGTCCCCTTTCGTTTTACCTGCTTGTCGCGTTGTTTGCGACACAGCAGGTTTATTTGCAGCAACAATAGCGGAATAGGCACGTTTAGGGGTCGACGTACCTACATGCGTCACCACTTCGACCGGTGACGATACAGCGACGGCAGCGGCGGAGCAAGATGCAACGCAAGCATTATCAGCAGTGGGTGACGCACTGCAACTCGCCGATTCAAAACTGCTGATGTATGCATTTTGTGCTCCGCGACGTATGTTCACGCTGGAGTTGTTAGGCGCCCTACTTTCCGAAACAGCGTTGCGCAACAACTCTACTTCAGCACGCAGCGCACCTACGGTGGTATTGGACACCTCCAGCTTGGATTGTACTGCGGCCAAGCTTGCTTTCAGGGATGTTATGTCCTTCAGCAACCTGGTGACATCGACGTGGTCGAACGTGACGGGAGGCAATTTATGCAACTCCTTCGCCACGAAAGCGGGCACGTCGTCCGGGTCGTTGCTCTTCATCATTGTGATGATATCCTGCACACTTCTCTGGCCGCCAAAAGATAAGTAGGTACTATCAGGTGTAATATACTCGTATAAAGAGCTGCGGGTATATTGTGCTGCGTGGATGTTCGAAAGACTACCATGGCCTTAGAACACGGGAAGGAACTCCTACTCCTTGATATGCCCCCAAAATCCGCTAATTAAGTTATGGATGGATTTAGTTCGACCTTGGTACACAGGTACTCCATGTCCTGGAATAGCAGATAGGATACTTTTTATCCTAAGGGTATCTTCCTTGGGACAATTTTATACATTCACGTGGCCGAAGGCGATGGCAGTAACTAGTAGTATTATAAATGTGAAAGTTTGCAAGCGTTTGTTTTTAAGACGGTCCTTTTCCACACGCTTATTATCAATATCGAGCATGGTTTAAAAGCTTGTTACTTCATCGACAACGAGAAAAAAGAGAGATAACGCCTGAAAACTCTGTTAGCATTCGGTAATTCCGTGATTTACTCCAATATTTTACAAATCTTGTTCCTGGAAGTGCATGTTATTTTTTTTAAACCCTTAAAAGTTTTTCTTGTCGTCATTCAAAATCTTGATTATATTTCCAAGGCTTCTATTGTTATAATTTTATGACTTTTTAAATTTTTGAGTAAATTATGAAGTGTCAAAGTTCATGCAAAATAGCAGATTTTTAGAGGTCTTTACTGAATTAGTTTTAAACAAATTTATAAATTGATTTCAATAGAAGCCTAGATAACATCCACAAGATACTGTGTTTCCAAAATATGTAATGAAAAATGTGTAATAATGTCACAGTCGCGTAAGAGCGGTTGTATGAAAAACAGTGAAAATGTATGCCGAGTTGCAACTCCCTTAAGTATTACTAACACTAGTCTATATGAAAATTGTTACTAACAAATTGGACGCCATAGTCTGAAATAAAGTTTTTTTTTTATGAATTTACATATCTCAGGACCCTGAGGTCCTGGACCTTTGGAAGGAGTACGAGGGGCTGATGCCATTTACATAATTTTAATGGAACGTGATACCAACCGACGATTATCCCTGTACGCGCTATGCTAGTGCACCCAAAGACGACGCCCGGTTGGTGAATAACTATAGCGAATTTTTATTTTTTTTATTTGATATAAACCAGTGCTTGACTGCGATCCCACCTGATGGTAAGCGGTGATGCAATCATTGATGGTGAGGCGCACTAGTTTGTTAAGAGCCTATTCACTCTAGCCTTGAAGGCACCTAAATTATAGTTGGACGGAAAGACCGCAGCAGGCAAATTGTTCCAGTCCTTCGATGTACGCGGTATAAACGACGAAGCGAAACGCTTAGTCCGGACCGTTGAAGTTTCAACAACGAAATATGGAAAAACAATGATAATAGGGCTATGGTTTTCGGAGTCTTAAGTGAACTGGTAACCTGGAACTATGTTAAGACTATGGCCCCTTATTATTATTGTTTGTTACTTTTTCACGCTCGAATGGCTGAACGGATTTTGATGAATCTTGGTACACGGGTATACCGATTTGGTAGACGGGTCCTGAAATAGCATATAGGATACTTTTTATCCGGGGAGTATGTTCCCTTGGGATAATTTTCTACTATAACGCGGGTGAAGCCGCTGGAAGCAGCCAGTGTTACCATAAAACCATGTCTGTTTTCTCCGAAGGTTTAGTTAGTGGTTTAGGTATATTACAGCCACATTTCGTTCTGTGTAATAAAGTGGCGAGCGAATTGCTATTAAGCGAGCATAAATCGAAACTAGAGACTGTTACTAAGTAATCCCATAAGGAATTAGTGTTATAAGACCTTGCTACTTGACTTAGAAGCTTCACTGTTCTTAGGTGTAGCAGATGGACAGACGGACTGACGGACAGATGGACAGACGGACAGACGGACAGACGGACAGACTACAGACGGACAGGTGGACAGACGGACAGACGGACCGACGGACAGACGGACAGACGGACAGACGGACAGACGGACAGACGGACAGACGGACAGACGGACAGACGGACAGACGGACAGACGGACAGACGGACAGACGGACAGACGGACAGACAGACAGACGGACAGACGGACAGACGGACAAACGGATAGATGGACAGACGGACAACAAGGTGATTCTGTAAGGGTTTTATTTTTGCCGGCTGAGGTACGGAACCCTGAAAACCCAATAACACTTAGCCTGATTCGGGAATCGATATCAAATTACATGTAACAAATTGCGACTAAGATTAACACCAAGTTATTTGAAGCTTTATAACGAACCAACTTGTTTGTTTCAGTGATCTGCCTCGGGTGCAAATTATATAATTTACACTTGCTGTTGTCCGCGATTTTATCCGCGTCAAGTTATGAAGGATGAGGACGATGATTTCATTAAACATAGAACGGCTAAAGGCCAAAACATCAGTTAGATTCAGTTAAAGTAACATTAATTAATAAGCCTAAATTATATCAGTTCTATAACATTATGGAACACATCTAAGCTCTCTTTTTACAGTGAATGTCCCGTCAAAATCTGTTTATCTATTTCGAAAATAACCTCCGTCCCCCCTGAATTAGGTCCCGTTCCCGTGTGAAAACAAAATGTAACTTACGTTACTCATTATAACAACATTAAGCTATATATCCCAGTCCTCCCGTTAAAAAGTCCAGGCAATTCTGTTTAAAAGTCCCGTTAAAATCAGCCCAGCCGTTTCGGAGATAAGTTGGAACCAACAGATAGACAGACGTGAGAAGCAACTTCGTTTAACGCGGCTTTCCCCGCGATAGTAGGAGATTTTCCCAAGGTAACGTCCTCCTGAGATAAAAAGGATCCTCTGTGTTATTTCGGGACATGGTCTACCCGTTTTCCATATTTTTTCGAAATCCAATCATGCGTGAAGAAGAAATAAACATACACACATTCACAAACTTTTGCCTTTATAATATTAGTGTACCTGAAGTAAACTTCAATTCCACCGAAAAAAAAAACTGGGCAAGTGCGAGTCGGACTCGCGCCCTGAGGGTTCCGTACAAACTTATCTACCTATGTAAAGTTCAATTCCTTATTGGAGTCTCGAAGTTTTTTCCAAATCGAAAAAAAAAATTGTGTCGTAAAAACAAATACTTGTGTTATAAGGCCTTGCTTTATGCAATATTTCAGGATTATGGGTCAACGGGAAGTACTCTCGAATTTTGGTTCCCTTGAGTGTCGAAATATACGTTTTTTGCGACATAAACGCCATTCTTTTTTTTCCGTTAACTTAGAAGTTAAATTTTTTCACATCTTCAAGGAACCGCAGACCTAAGTATATGGTTTTAATTTCAACTCGATACGTTCACGCGTTCCCGAGATAGAGAGTCCAGACAGACAGACAGACAGACGGACGGACAACAAAGTGATCCTATAAGGGTTCCGTTTTTTCCTTTTGAGGTACGGAACCCTAAAAAACTATAAAAAGTCCCGCCACGTTAACCAAAAGACTTTAAACATGCTAAACGGACAATTTAAGACGAAAACTACGAATTAAATTACTGGATGAGTCGAAAATGACTGCAATATTCATCCGGAGTACTGAAAACTGGTATTCAGCGGTTCGTTTTATCCAAATTTCAGTCGTCGACGAAATTAATGTAACGGAAAAGCCTTCAACCAGCCATGAAATCGTCGTCAGTTTCTGTGAAGTTATTAAGATAAAGTCTTCGCTCGATTGTGGTTCCTAGTTTAAAGTGATGGCGTTATTTTTTTTTTTTGAAGTTCTAATCATATTAGGTTAGAACTTTAAAACAATAATGCTATAAAAATCTTGTATCACATAGTGTTTGTTATCTAACTCCTTTGAAATGACTTGACCGATTTTTATGGGACCCTATTACTAAGACTCTGCTGTCCGTTTGTCTGTCCGTCTGTCACCAGGTTGTATCTCATGAATCATGATAGTTAGACAGTTGAAATCTTCACGGATAATGTATTTCTGTTGTTGCTATAATAACAAATACTAAAAAACAGAATAAAATAAATATTTAAGGGGGCTCCCATACAACAGACGTGATTTTTTTTTTTTTTTGCAATGGTCGGTACGGAACCCTTCATGCGCGAGTCCCGCTCGCACTTTGCCGGTTTTTGTGTAATATTTCTACACATGAGAGTAGGTTGGTACCCCGTGCGTTGGAAGGCATAATTTTCAGTTTATTCATTACAAAAAAAAAAATACAAACATACAAAAATACAGATCTTTCCTCTATAAAATATTAATATAGAACTATAGATTAGTTTCGTCTACATATCTTATAGTACAGTACAATATCCTTTGAACAACAAGTAAATCAGTACGTAATCTATGAGTCGTATTCCACAACCCCGTCTGGTAAGGACAGGGTGACATCTGTCAGAGGCAGGGTAAGATGGATTCTTGAGCGAATCATAAAACTATACGGTAGGGTTAACGACTTGGGATAAGTTGGGTTTCAAGCAGTTGTGGGCAGGGTTTGATAGGGCACTTATATCTGTTTGATCTTGCAATTTTTATTTAGGTTCTTCAAAAATAGAAGGTTTTTGACATTTACATTTGGATTGAGTAGATGGAGGACGATGATTTGAAGTTTTTTTTTGTGCTTTTTTTGGGTCCAATGTTGACTGGTTTACATTATCCTCTCATACGTAATAATATTGTGGTATTGTAAAATCAATAAAAAAATTAAAAGAGTATCTAATCGCGGTATTTCTTGCTAGTTCTTATCCATAGAAAACGACCAATTGGAACCGAGCACTTTTTTTTTTAGGTGGGAAATCATCCAAATGACTTCTCGCGCTCTGGGTGGAGTAGGAGGGCGTGTCAGACTTTTACTGACTAAAACCACACCTGTATCCTTCAATTACCCTTTGCGTTCTAGGACTACGGGTTTTCCTTTCAGAAATTCTCCGCGGTCCTAGCTAGCGGGCATCGGCCTTGCTGGGCCCATACGGTTTGCTGACATCTCTTTGAGGAGCGCGTGGATCACTACGCACTGTTGACGACTGGGCTCGGTCCGGTTAATTACCGAACAGCCGGACGGCGAGCTACCCAGTGCTCGACGCCCGCAAGCCCGCGTCTACCGTGACTGGTAGTAGGGGTTGGAATTACGGCGGCTAGGGCGTGAGGTCCTTCGTTCCCTCACGCGTGCACCTCTTCCTTTGCTAGCATTACTGCTTCCCGTGAACAGTGCACTAGTTTCTGACATTATAAGTGTAGGCTAATCTATATATATATATATAAAAATGTATAGTTGTTCGTTAGTCTCGCTAAAATAATCGCTAAAAAAACGGTTGGACCGATTTGGCTAGTTTTGGTCTTGAAATATTCGAAATAATAATAATAAATAATAATAATCTGTGGCTCGGCTGTCAAACTGACTGTCAGCAAATATTTTCTCGCCAAAATTTTTCATTTAATTTTATTCAATAATACACAATAATAATGTACAACCACCGGAAAACCCTCAAGAAAAAATAAAAAAAACCATCACATCACCATCCAACTATAATATAATGCCTCCAACAAAAGCAATATACAATATAATGGCGATGAACTGAATTGAAAAAATGCTGACAAGAAGCCGAGCACAAAAACTACACACACACCCAACATCTTCGGGTTCGTCGCTCAGCTCCGCCTCGCAGCCGCCGGGACCAGCGCCAACCGTGAGTCCAGAGATTCCGGTCGCTGCAGTTGCGTCGAGCTCGAGCGACGAATACTTCTCGCCGCCGACGACACCACCACCTGCGCGTCGACGGGGAAGAGGCCGACCTCCGGCCAGCTTGGGACCTCGAGGCCCGCCGGCCTCTGATAGGGTCCCCGCTGCCGGTGGAAGTGTGCAGCGCATGCGATGGACATCATCCATTAATGAAAACGTCATGCGCTCATACTTTGGGGCTACAGAGGGGGGAATTAACCTGACTGCGTATCGTGGTCGGATGCTCTCTCTGCTTCAGGTGCTTGAGCCAGCTGTCAATGTTTCGGTCCAACGACTATCGGATCAGGTGCGGGTCATTCAGCGTAATCGTATGTTAGATGACGCCGTACTTGATAGACTGCGCCTGGAATCACAGAGTAGCCGTGTTTCACCTGCTACAACACCGGCCGCGGTGCAACGTCTACCCACTGCTTCACCGCGACCCGTCCAGGTTGGTGACGCCGATGATGACGCGGCTATATCTGTGAGTACCCAATGTAATGATCGATTGAGGGGCGCTTTGGAGGACGCATTTCGAGAGTACCGTTCCACACCGCCGGGGCTTAGACCTCGTCTACCTCGTTTGCCCATGCACAAGAGAAATAGGGCGCTGGTGTGTGCTCTAGATTCGCAGCTATCAAATTGCTTTGATAGCAGCAAAGACCTCACTGATACCCACTCAATCTTGTACTGTGCGGCTGTAGCGGCATGTCGTGTAGCTCATGTTAAATTTCCTAATTGTGACAGAGCTACACGACCAGCTGTGCCAGCTTGGCAGTGCAGGATAGAGCACCGTATCGGTGAGGCTAGAGCACTCATCGGTAAGCTTATCTGCTTCAGGGAGGGCAACACTCGCCCTAGGGTGATGCGCTTTGTGAGGCGGGCATTCTCGGGGACTGATATTAGTCCTCGAGATTATCTGCCCTGCGTCACAGAGCGTATCGACTTCCTGAAGCAGAAAATCTATGCATGGGCAAACCGTATTCGTCGGTACAAGCGGCGAGTGGAGCGGTACACTCGGAATCGTACATTCCAAAGCAACGAAAGGTGGGTTTACAGGGATTGGGAGCGATCGGACCAAGGTGTGACTGATACGCGCCTGCCGGATGATGACGCCATGTGTTCATTTTGGCGCAGCATTTGGTCGGCGCCTGTCAGTCACACCGAGGGTGATTGGATTCGAGAGGTCGAGCGCGCATGCGATCTTTTACCAGAAATGGGGGCAATTACCATCAGCTCCCAAGATGTAGCCCGTGCAGTCCGTCCATTGCCTAACTGGAAATCTCCTGGGCCGGACGGGCTGCACAATTTCTGGGTTAAATGGTTCCAAAGGTCGCACGCTCGCTTGGCATCTCAGTTCCAGTCTGCCTTAGAGTCAGGGTCGCTGCCCCAGTTTCTAACGACAGGAATAACCCACCTGCTCCATAAATCAGGTAGTACTGCGGAACCCAAAAATTATAGACCGATTACGTGTTTGCCGACGGTCTATAAAGTTCTTACATCCATTCTGAGAGCTAAAATCAATAGTCATATTGAGACAAATTCTATCATGTCTGCCTCTCAGAATGGATGTAGGAACGGGTCCCGCGGTACTAAGGAGCTGCTCCTCATCGATATTGCCATTAGCCAACAGGTTCGACGTTCTCGGAAGAATCTGTCGGCATGTTGGATAGATTATAAGAAGGCATATGACTCTGTTCCTCATACATGGCTCATGAGGGTGCTAGAACTGTATAAAGTTGATGCAACTCTGCGCACCTTCCTGATGTCATGTATGGGGCAGTGGAGAACAGTCCTTCACTATCCGGGATGTCGACAGATTCAGGAGAACAACGAACCGATAAGGATTGAGCGTGGCATATTCCAGGGTGATAGTCTGAGTCCACTGTGGTTTTGCCTAGCCTTGAACCCGCTCAGCACACTGCTGGAGGGTTCTGGCTTAGGTTACCGGTTGAAAAGAGGCGGTCAGGTCATATCTCACCTTCTTTACATGGACGATCTGAAACTCTTTGCCCCCAACAACTTGCAGCTGGTGGAGTTACTGAAGGTAACTGAAACCTTTAGTAGTGCCATCAGGATGGAATTTGGTGTGGACAAATGTGCAGTCATACATGTAAAGAGAGGTGAGATTATGGAATCTGTGGGAATTCAACTCTCGGATTCCATACACCTTAGATCCCTCTGCTCAACCGAAACTTACAAGTATTTGGGTATGTCGGAATCGTTAGGCATCAATACTGATGACGTGAAACAATCGTTGAAAGAGCGCTTCTTTGGACGCCTGAATAAAGTACTCAATAGTCTTTTATCAGGCGGAAACAAGGTGCGCGCTTTCAACGGTTGGGTCATGCCGGTATTGATGTATTCTTTCGGCATACTCAAATGGACTCAGACAGAACTTGACGCCCTGGATAGGAGGGTCCGCACACTACTTACCGCAAATCGGATGCATCACCCACGGTCATCGGTGATGAGAC
This sequence comes from Mythimna impura, assembly GCA_905147345.3. Taxonomy (NCBI): domain Eukaryota; kingdom Metazoa; phylum Arthropoda; class Insecta; order Lepidoptera; family Noctuidae; genus Mythimna; species Mythimna impura. Next base: position 4,170,644 of record LR990344.1, read on the forward strand.
TGTATATCCCGCGGAAGTGCGGGGGCCGTGGCTTCTTAAATGCTAAGACCCTGCACAACCGCGAGGTATGCAGTCTCAGGGAATACTTCCTAAAAACCGACGTGGGTATGCACCGAGATGTGGTAGCGGTGGACAAGGGCCTTACTCCGCTCTCCTTGGCTAACGAGAACTGGCGCAAACCTATAGTACTGGATACTAATGACCGCAGGGAAGTATGGCAGAGCAAGGAGCTTCACGGACGCTTTTACCGGGCCTTACATGGGCCCGATGTAGACCTGTTAGCGTCCGTATCTTGGCTGCGTTTCGGTGACCTCTTCGGGGAAACTGAAGGTTTTGTCTTTGCGATTATGGACGAAGTTATGATGACAAACAACTACCGGAAATATATTGTGAAGGACGGTACGGTTGACATCTGTCGGGCATGCCACCGACCCGGGGAATCAATCCGACACATTATTTCTGGGTGTTCTCATCTAGCTAACGGAGACTATTTGCATAGACACAACCTCGTAGCCAGGATTATCCACCAGCAACTTGCTCTTAAATACAATCTTGTGGAATCAGAGGTACCGTACTATAGGTATGTGCCCGACCCAGTTCTCGACAATGGCAATATCACGTTATATTGGGATCGATCTATCATCACTGACAGGACTATTGTTGCCAATAAACCTGATATAGTGGTGATAGATCGACTAGAGCGTCGCACAATGATTGTTGATATAGCGGTCCCTCATGACGAGAACCTCGTGAAAGCTGAGAAAGATAAGCAAACTAAATATCTTGACTTGGCTCGCGAGGTTGTCGACATGTGGGAAGTGGATAGAGCAATCATTGTGCCGATAGTCGTAACGGCCAATGGCTTAATAGCCAAGAGCCTCGAACAACATCTGAGGAGGCTCTCGTTAGGCAGCTGGATCAAGGGCCTGATCCAGAAAGCAGTACTCCTAGACACGGCGCGTATCGTTAGGAGATTCCTCTCTCAGGAGCCCTGACCGCCGGCAGCTTGGACTCTGTTCCCGATGCCGGTGGGCTACTATTTTTTATATTTTTAAATGTTTTTTTTAATGTTTTTTTTTAAGGAAATATTTAAAAATATAATAAGTATGTAATATAATAAATAAATGGAATAATAAATAATAATAAAATTTATTCAATTAACGTTTACAAAAAATTAACATTAAGCCAACAGTAACAAGGTTTCCCATACAATTACAGTGCCTAAAAATATACTAAAACTAAAATATTATTAAAGCTGCAATTAATCGTAGTTCGGAATAGCAATGTTTGATAGTGGACCGCCCGATCTAGGTTAATTTAAACCTATGTTTCAGGCCATCACTTTACAGTCCAGTTTTATTGCGACAGTAAAATTTAAAGTTACAGTAAAACTATTTTAATAAATTATATTCTATTATAATAAATAATTACGAAAATAAGCTTATAGTACATTAATACCTAAAATTATGTCTATGAAATTATACAAAAAATAAACACAAACGAGGAGATCAGATAACATTATGCCAAAATTTCTAGAAGTTGTTCTGTGTCTGTGTAATTGAGTTTCACTAAATATTCTGACAAATTCTTACTACATTTTTTATACCTTACACTATAGAAACTTAGTACTTTGTTAAGCCTATTATATAGAAATGGTCCTAAGAATACGTAAAAACGCTTAGTAAAGGCATGTCTGGTTTGAGGCTTTATGCAAACCAAGTCCTTCCTTCTCTTGTCAGAAGGTATAGGGTCAAAAGGAAGTGCCGCATGCTGGTGTAGTACTATGTTTAAAATAAATAATTGCCGCACTGTTAGCACATTGCATGCTATGTAGAGCTGGTGCGTAGAAAATCTAAAAGGGCGAAAGGTAGCAACCTTGAGAATTGCTCTTTGAGCACGCTCTAACGGGAGTAAAATTGTTTTGGCCGCACCACCCCAAGAAGTTATGCAATATGTAAGAATGGATTGACACAAAGCTAAATAGACCTGTTTAATTAATTTGTAGTCGGCTATGTTACGTAAATTTTTAAAAACATATATTAATTTGCGCACTCTCGTACACAGTAACTCAATATGTTTACGGAAATTCAGATTTGAGTCAATCGTGACACCTAGATATTTTATATGGTCAGCTTTGGCTAAAGTCGGGCAAGGGCATGCAGTGTCAGCATACGTGCAGTTAATATGTGCGTGAATGTTTAGGTTATTAAGCGGTATGTTAGCAAAAATAGTCCAGAGAAGGTTTAAATGGTGAGAACAAATGGAAAAAATATCTGAGTACAACGCCATCTCTAATTAAAATGTCATTATAAAATGAATTATGCTGTTCTGGTAATGCCAGTAGATGGCGTTATCCTTAATAGTAATATTAGGCGGTACAAAGTTCACCGGGTCAGCTAGCGTAAAATAAAAATATTTTGGGTTTTAATTGGCACCTCTTTTTTCCATGACTTCGAAATTCGAACTTTATTATGTAGATCGTAGGTCGGTTTTCCGTTGTACCGTCTCCAAGTATTTAGTTTTAAGTACGCTTCCTCTTGGGATTATGAGACTAAATGGATTTTTTTTGAGGTTCCATTAATGAGATGAGGTGAAGATTGATAAATTAATGTTAAGAGCGTCCAACCCGAGATACGTTTTGATTATTTTTCATACAACCGCTCTTACGTGATTATGGCGTTATTAATTACACATATTTCTCTAGATATTTTGGTAACACAGATATCTTGTGGATATTATTTAGGTTCTAGAATTCTGAAAGACTAATTTTTTTACAAAACATTTTTAAGGTTTTTAAATAAACACGCATTTCCTGGAACAAGCTTTGTGAAATATTCAAGTGAGAGACGGAATTATCGAATGCCAACAGAGCGTTCAGGCATGGTTCAGGCGTTGTTTGTCTATTTTCACCTTACTTCTTTTTCAAACGATGCATTAGATTGCGTTGAATGGAACAACAAGTTTTTAAAACATGATCACGTTGACGATAGACGGATCGGGAAGGGCCCTCTTAATGTTGCCGTGAATTAGAAACGATTTTAGAAGATTAACACAGATAAGTATTAATTACATCTTAACACTTTAAAAATCAGAGATTTCAGTATTTATTCTGATCCAAGTATTAGCGTAGTGATTGAGCAATTGACTGTTTCGCTCCATGTCATGGTACGATCCCGCGTGGAATAAAAATTCGTATAGCCTACAGATAGTTGTTGTACCACGGGTAGTGGGAATGCGAAACCCGGGGCCCTGGGATGAAGGCAAGGAAGGAACAGGGCTGGGTTTTTGGTCAGTAAAAGTCTGACACTATCTCCCGTTCCGCCCAAGAGCGGGATTTGTCATTAGATGATTTTCCCACCTAAAAAAAAAGATAGTTGTTGTAGGTCTGGTCTATATGTCATGTTATTGTATATGTATATTGTTTATGTAAGTTAGTTTACATGCTTGTGAACACACCCATGATACAGGAGTAATTCCTAGGGGGGGGGGGGGGCTAGGTACAAAAATCTGGCAGATCAGTCCCAAAGATGAGAGTAGTACTCGAACTCCATCCACGGCTGAACTTCTGCTTGATAAAATTTGTTCCAGTGTGAAGTACTATGTCGCCTTTGCTAGGATCCCCAAGTTTTTGCCAGCCAGTTGAGCCTTTATACTGTAAGGGTCAAAACTAAGGGTGGATATCAATGTAACACCAAGAAGCTCAATATGGTCGGTTAACGACACGGTTACACCTAGGATAGATGGAGCGTGGAGGAATTGGCTCTTTTTAGTGGAAAAAGACTCGCCTAAAAAGTGCCGTATTTTACCCAATTGTCATCACCCCATTTATAGACAGTTTTCAAAGACCGATTTCACTACTACACTGGACCGCAAATATTCTGGGTCGACGGTAAAACAATATGATAGTTTCTTAAATACATAAGAGAGATTCTATGACTGATTAATACATAACACGTTTTGTGTACCATTTCATTTAAATTGAATACTAAAAAACACTTTCTAAGTGATGACTACAAAGATACACAACGAATTCATTTACAATATAAACTCGTGAGCATAGTTGGTGCATAAATCTGCAGCCAACTATCCCTAAATACGCGATACACGATCAAAACAGCAAATATCAAAAAACCATCGACTAAATAAAATACGAGCGAAATCTCGCCCCATAAATAAAAAAAAAATCATGCAGTTTCACTGTGCCAATATTTATGATTTACATATATGTGTACGAATTTCTGTATTTAACAATATACAAAGCTGCCTCGTCGGTCGAGTGGTCACATATGCTAAGACTATAGACTGATGAGATCCTGGGATTCGTACCCAGGTAGGTTTGTGTTATTGGGCTTTTCCTTTTGGAGTTTTTTAGTAACATACATAATATACTTATTCATACAAACTTTCACCGCCTTTCAAAATATATTCTAGGACATTGTCTACCCGTGTGTCAAATTTCAGGAAAACCATTCAGTCGTTCGAGTGTGTAGAAGTAACAAATACACACTCACAAATTTTTGCTTTTATAATATAAGGATGTCGCCGTTCAAGTATTACGTGAGCAGATTCCCCCCCCCTCAACAAAAGTAAGCAAAGCTCTCCTCCCCCCCATGCTTACGTAAACATTGCTACAAGCATTTGTCAATGTGTTGGTTTCGTTATTAATTTATGAGCAGTAGTTGTAAGTCTACAAATAAGGAATAGGTTTGAAATTAAGGAAAAACAAGCTTCAATTAAAATTTTAACATATTAATTCCAAAAAAATGAGCAAAGCAAAGACCCCCGCTCCCCTGTAGTGCTAACGTAATACTTGAATGGCCCCTAAGTGTAAAAATTTTAGTGTGATATGAGCAGGACAACTCTGTCTAGGAAATACAAACGTAAAATTATATTATTTTTGTACAGTTATCGAGCCACATAAATTTAAATTCATGCAGTTCCACCGTGTGCCAATAAATATGAAATATGTGTACGCACGATTTTGCGTTGTTAACGACATTTTAATGCCGCGAAAAACTTTTGCAGCCATTTGTTGTATGCTTGTAGGTACTAAATATTACTTTCGTATGAAATATGTGCAAGAGTTGCGAAATAATTTTCTACTTTTTGTGTTATTGCTGGCTGAATATTCATATTTCTCGAATAATTTTGGATTGTGGTTGATTCCTAGTAGAATTCAAGGTAGACCGAGCTGATGTGAGTCGTGGGGATCCGATAGATTAGAGACGCACGGGACTGGCCGTTCCATATTACAGTATTAATAGAAATTTTGTAAGAATAGTGTAGACCAGTTAATATTGTACCAAAAAGCACAATAAAAATAATCATATTAAAAAAAAGTGAGTCATAATATTAAGTAATCAAGAATTCGTGGGGTCTACAGTGTTCTCACGTTCACATTATAAATAAAAAAAAAGTAAAAAACTAAAACCCGACTACGACAAAAAAAAAATGACGCTGAAAAAGTATGAAACAAGATTTTCAAGATGCTGAAATAGACAAGGTAACTGGAAAAACAAGAATAGAACAAAAAGAAAAGCCGTAGTCACACGTTATTAAAGTGTTTCGATTATTACCTACCTATAACGTGTGACTACGGCTTTTATTTTTGTTCTATTCTTGTTTTTCCGGTTACCTTGTCTATTTCAGCATCTTGAAAATCTTGTTTCATACTTTTTCAGCGTCATTTTTTTTTTGTCGTAGTCGGGTTTTAGTTTTTTACTTTTTTTTTATTTAAAAGATTTTGGTGTTAAATCACTGTGCTTCTTTACTATTTATTTTGGTATGTACAAGTAAAGCCCTTTCAAATGATACGAAACACGACATATTTATCGTATTTTTTTTAACACAATACTTTTTGTCTGCTAGAGGGCGCCACATTGAATTTTGATGATATTTTTTGATAAGTACTAGCGAAGCCCTTTCAAATGATATCAAACACGGTATATTTATCTTAATTTTTTTTTAAACATGACCTTTTGTCCGCTAGAGGGCGTCATTTTAAATTTGAGCAATATATTGGAAATGTACAAGTGAAGCCCTTTCAAATGATACCAAACACGGCGTATTTTACTCCATATTTATTTTTAACACATTACTTTTTGTCCGTTAGAGGGCGCCATATCAATTTTTGGGACACGTCACGTAGCCTATGTTCAGCGGACAATTAAGACGGTTCTAACGATACCTCATACGTCAAGTTCCGATAAGTAGATTAGGAGCTATGAGGGAACAGATGAACAAACTCACATACATACATAGCCTGTCAAAATCATAACCCTCCGTAGTCGGGTAAAAAGAGGCTATATAAAAAAAAAGAAAGTTATGAATAATTACAACTATCAATAAATGAGATGTTAACAAAATTAATTACTAACGAATTAAGGTAGTATAGAAGTCTAAATAATTTAAAAAATATTGCAAAAGCAATGTGTTAAAAAAAAAATATATTAAAACAAAGATGGAGCAGTTAATAGAGACAATATTAATGAGTTACCAGGGGTCACATGTGCAGAAGTAGTCATTGCCAAACAAGCGTGTCTTCGACATCGTCTTTAACCGTATAGTACGCTTTTTTGGTTAGGACACGCTTAATGTGAGTTTTGAATTTTCGCTAAGTTCTGTTACCGCCTTTGGCAGCTTGTTATAAAAGCGTATGCTGTTTACTAAGAATGACTTGCTGGTCTAAGCTAATCTCCATTTATGTAATACAATTTCGTGTTTACTACGCGTATTTTTGTTGTGAAAATCGCTTCTAATTTTAAAGAGTCCTAAGTTTTTACGAACATACAAAATACTTTCTAAGATATAAAGAGAAGGCAGAGTCAGTATATCGATTTCTTTGAATTTATTTCTGAGGGACTCGCGAGGACCCATGTTATAAATAGCCCAGATTGCTCTCTTTTGCAATATGAAAGTTGAGTCTACATCAGTTGCAGATCCCCACAGTAAAATGCCATAAGACGTAATACTGTGGAAGTAAGCATAGTATATTAACCTAGCTATGGCAACATCTGTCAATTGCCTTATTTTTCTTACTGCAATATGCAGCTGGGCTTAATCTTCCCGAGAGAGTTCTAATATGAGCGCCCCACTGCAGTTTCTGAGTGTTGATTCTGTCTGTCAATACCCTTTATCTCGGGAACGAGTGGAGGTATCGAGTTGAAATTAAAACCATATACTCAGATCTGCGGTCCGTTGAAGCTGTGAGAAAATCGAACTTCTAAGTTTACGAAAAAAAAAAACAGACAGGCGTTTATGTCGCAAAAAACGTATATTTCGACACTCTCACGGGAATCAAAATTAGAGTAGAATACATAGAGTACTTCCCGTTGATGCAGAATCCTGAAATTTGGCATAAAGCAAAGTCTTATAGCACATAATTATATAGGAATAAATTTTTTGATAAGACACAAAAAAAAATTGTCGATTTGGAAAAATCTTCAAGACTTAATTCGGGAATTGAACTATTTACATAAGTTTGTTGGTACGGAACCCTCTGTGCGCGAGTCTGACTTGCACGTGTCCAGTTTAAACACGGCTTTTTTATTACCATAAAATCTATAAAATATTTTTAACCTTATGAGTACCGTAATTAGAGACACAATAGAAAGACAATGAGCGAGCGGCGTTCGCTTGGGGTTTAATGAATAATAAAATTGTAATGAAACAACAATAAAATACATTAATAAAATTGATAGTCTCCTGCGCTTGCGCTAGCGATGGTAAGGCAGAGCACAAATGATCAATCTAAAAAATTGATCTAATTTAAAAAGCCAAACATAAGCAGGACAAGCTGAAATCCGCCTCATCGGGTCGGACACACAACCAAAAAGCCGGACCGTATCTGGCTTTATCCGGACGCCTGACAACGCTATACGCGAATACGAATCCTAGTTTAACTGAATTCGCTCACGGTTACGCCTCGCCTTTGTACCTGTGTTGCATAAAGTTTTAATAAATAAATAAATTTTCTGAAATACCTGGGCTGGACGGAATTAGCCTTCTAAATGATGGCCGCCATTGACCACGCACAATCAAATGGTCCATCATGGATTTAGTGAGGAAACCAAACTCCAATAGATATATAGTATGTGTTTGTAGATAAAACAAAAATGGCGGTTATGGAAAAATCGGCCATTGGATTGAAAAAAAAAACTTTACTAGGTAAATATTTCAGTATACCAGCATTTTCACCAGACTTTTGCGTCACTAATTAAATATTGTTAGTAACCTGATTACCAGGGAAACTCCAACAAACTTTGACATAGAGGCACAACCGATTTTCTACCATATATTTCTTAAAATAGAGTCAAAAATCTCTGTTGTCTGTTGGTATATAAAACGTTTTGTGGTTATCGATCAGTGGTGAGCAGCAAACGGCAGTAAATTCGATTATTTGCGGCGAACTGATACGTAATACGAAATAAGATGATTTTGGTCAGTATGTGTTGAAGTGAGATTTAAAGTCTTTAATGTTTTTAATTATTTTAAAGCCTTTGTATATTGTCATTTTCCGCAAAAGATTGCGTCATTTTCCGCAAATAAAATGCTTTTTCTTTCTTCCTTCCATATAGGTTTTAGTCAGTTAAAAAGCAAATGCAAACTATTGCCATGATTTACTTTTTCTTTTCGCCAGAAATGAAAGTTGGGTTATATGTTAGAGGACAATACGAAGAATCAATAGCAAAAAGAATCAGGTCTTTAAACCGTAACCGACCGAAAATATCTATAGAAACATTGCTCGTATTTTTTTGTCAGGCGTTGCTTATTTTCATAATATTATAATGAAATGGAAATATAATACGTAATATTTTGAGGTTTCCATTGATAAAATAGATTAAGTTTGTTATTATTTTTTTCACACTCGCAGTTTTTCATCACTAAAACTAGTAAAACAAAACGTGATATACAAATAAAAAAGGTACGCGTTAGTTTTGCGGTTTAATTGATATTAGAGTATTTTTATTTAAGAAAAATACCATCTGATAAAAAAGCAATGGCTATCTACTAAATAGTCTCTAACTTCCCTTGGTTACGGTTGGTAGACATAATTCTTTTTGCTATTGATTTCTCATAAAGTCCTTTAAGGTATGGTCTAGGTTTCACTTTTGGCGAAAAGAAAAAAAAATATATGCCAGCTATGTATGGCAAAAGTTTCATTCCCACTCATTTGATATTTGATGATTTCACACGTTAAATGAATGTACGTAGATATATGTAAATACAAAGAACAAAGGAAATTCTTGAGATTTTCTTAAACACTTATTAATCTCACCGTATTCATAGTCTGTTTCAGCTGCATGTAAAAAGGTTGTTGACCCTGCTCTCAATAAATTCGATAGGCTTATACAAACACGATGATTACATTTTAAAATAGCCTCACGTGTAATTTTAAGCTCTGCGAGTTTTCAAACGAATTGAATCGACATCCAAAACCAAACATGGACTATAATATTTTTATACCCAAAAACTCAATGGAGTGGAATGTGGGTGGTATATTTGCAATTTAAAAGGGGGACGGGAGTAGTCAAATATTTGCTGCGTTAGCGTGTTGACTCGTCTCTATCCGGTGTTGAAAGCGGTTCATGTTTTTGAGGTCTTTTTAATGCTGTGTTAATGGTAAATACATTGATTTAATAAGGTTTTAATAAGATATCTGGAGCTCTTGATGAAGTTACCTCGGTGTCATCTTTGATGGAATGATCACTGGCCTGTTGGTCTAGTGGTTATTCGCCCTGATTGCTATTCCGAAGGTCGTGGTTTCGATTTCCACCCAAAACAAATGTTTGTGTGATTGGTATGATCATTTGTTCTGTGTCTGGGTGTAATTTATCTATAATATGTATGTATTTAGAAATATATAAGTATGTTTATCAGTTGGCTCATAACACAAGCTCTGCTTAGCTTGGTACTAGACGGCGTTGTGTGATAGTTGTGAAATATATAAAAAAAAATACTTCGTCATGTGCAGCGGCTCGTGTAGGGCTTTGAAAATAGAATAAGAGACAAAAAAAAAAAAAGAAAAAAGAAGAGCAAAAAAAAATGCTCTGAATTTAATAAAGTAATGATTTGGCAATTGCTTACTGTAGTTTTGTACACACTCATGCTGCAGTCAGTAAAACTAAAGGATTGGAAATAAACCAAAAACGTGATGAATTCAAAAATAGACCACCAATAGTTATTATCATTTATCATGTCGTTAATGATTGATCAGAAATGAGGATATCCGCAGGAGAACTAAGGTTACCGACATAGCACGAATAATCGCCAAACTTAAGTGGCAATGGACAGGGCACATTGCTCGCAGAACGGATGGCCGTTGAGGCCGAAATTTTCTGGAATGGCGACGGAAGACGTAGCGTTGGAAGGCCTTCTGCAAGGTGGACCGATGACCTGGTAAGGGTTGCGGGAATCCGATGGATGTGAGACGCACAGGACCGTTCATTGTGGTGAGACTTGGGGGAGATCTATGTCCAACAGTGGACGTCTTTCGGCTGAAATTATGATGATGATGATGATGTCGTTAATGGGTATAAAACTGAACGCGGTTTCCTGGGTTTTTCCATTACGAATTACTCTGTAGCAGCTTGAAGTTTGGAAGTTGGTGGGGTGTCATCAGCCCCGTGCTTCGGAAGCATGTGAAGACGATGGTCTTGCGCCTGATCTCTCTCCGATCGTAATGGATTGCCGTCTCATTAGACTATGAGAGTAAAGGAACAGAGTGCACCTGTGTTTGCGCACTATAATGTCTTCGCATACTTGGCTAATCTCCGTTAAGATTGGCCACCGTGATTGAAATTCGGTCGGGAGGATTATTATTACCAATGGTGTTCTGATATATCTATCAGCTGTGCTCGGAGTATTTCGTCCAAAGTTGGATATGGAAGGCACATAACAGAGCAGCATATCTGAACTCGCAACCGCCATGATGATAAATCGGTAAAACGGCATCATCAACAAAACACTCATCACTGTGTCTAGACCCTCTTTTCAAGTGCAGCTATATTTCCTGGTTTATTGGACTAGCTTTCCAGGAATTCCAGTCCTTAGCTTACTTAGCTTAGTTTATAGAGCCTTAGGGCCTAACATGAGTTCTTACGGCTCGTTCACGACCTTTCCGCGAAGAGCGGCAGCGAAGAGCGGTGCGGCGAGCGAAAAAATCAAAAGTATGAAAATGTTTGAAGCACGCTACGAGTCGCTGCTTATAGCGAAAAAGCGCGCGGTTTTCTCAGAGCGAATCGCTACAGCGGCGAGCGGTGAGGTGAGCGGCGGGAACAAAAGTACTAAGACAGAGCGGCGCGAACAGCGGTGTAGGAGTGACGTACTCAGTGGCGAAGCAAAAAAACAAAAAAAAAAGAAATGTTTTAAATATACTTCTATGTGCTGCAGAATATAATCAAAAGTTTTCACACTCATTCTTGTACTCACAAAACTTATCTGGATATTTTCTGTAACCTTCGTACAGGTAACGAAATTCGCCATTTAAACACCGATCTTTATTCAGTTCGTGCACTCCTCTCATATTAAGAATATCTTGTCTAAAAAATATATTGCTTTCTAAACAGAGAAGGGATAATTTTGATAATGCCATTATTTTGAGCACGTTCTGACTACCTAAATACGTCCACCGCGACCGCCGCCGCCGCTCGGGTTCGTGGCGTGCAATTCGCACCGCTTGCCGCCGCCGCGCCGCTCGCCGCGCCGCTCGCCGCGCCGCTCGCCGCTATGACCGAAGTCGTGAACAGGCCGTTAACGCGATCCTTTTGACGACCTAAACTAAACTGTTAAAGGGATGGAGCTATATAGGCTGTATAGCTCCATCCGTCTTCCTCGCTCCCACGCCTGATATTTCAATAGGTCATGGTAAGGCCCCAGATCTTAAAACAAACATTGATTGCGTGTATCCGAAGACAAATATAAGTTAACTACCCTTTAGGTTTCCGTCTTCGATGGCAGATTGTAAATTGAAGCCATTTCTGTAAAGTATTGCTGTCATTTCATGAATAATGCGATGCCGATAAATAGCAATGTTTGGATGTTCACTGAATGATTTTGATTATCTTTTTGGCATGCTCATCATTTTTAGCTCGCCATCTTTTTGGATTGTTCGTAAAAGTTTAGTAACATTAAGTTTCATCTTTTGAAAACTCTGATGATTCAAGCATTTTTATTAGGGCTATATTTCACCGGGACACCATGGCGGTGCGACCAGTTACGCCGCCATGGTGTCCGTAAGCTACCAAACTAGACACCATACAGACACTAGAGTCGCTACACTACACTAAGACAGTATCAAAATGGACTTTAAGTGCACGCGTTCGAGTTGGTCGCGCCGCCAAATTGGTTGCGCAACCAAACGGACACCAGGTGAGTAACTCTCTATAGAGCTGTATACATTTTGTTGGTGCCATGGTGTCCCGGTGAAATATAGCCCTTAAAGTTGACTGCATATTTCAGTCAATATTTTAAAGAGTGGGGTTAATCTCCATACCTCTAAGACCACGTTTCCGCCTCGAAGAAACTTGGATGCAAGTTTTTTTTTTTTTTTTTTAGGACAACCAACAAAGCATACATCATTATACATGCTAAAGATTCAGTATTCTTACATTATGAAGTGTAGCCTTAATTAAAGGCTGCCACGGCATGCAATAAACATAAGTTGCATTACATTGCGATCTGCCGAGGTACAATGTAATCAATTGGTTGTTTGTATCCCACAATGCATCTTACATGTAATTTCCTTGCAGAGCGCGGCCTCACATACGTAGCATAATTAGTATTGACGTTGCCACTGCTTGTTATGACAGAGGTCAATGAGCGATCCAAGGTCATCGAACAAAGGTGCGGGCTTGCGGACAATGAGTAATGGGTAGCTCGCCGTCCGGCTGTCCGGTAAAGACCCAGTAACAGAAATATGAGATGTGTAAGGATTGCAAAAGAGAAGGTAGCAAGATTGGTGGAGGTCTTCTCTGCTGTGTATTATTACTGGAGAGCAAGCTGCCAAAGGCGGTAACTGAACTTAGCGAGGGAAAATTCAAAACTCATATTAAGCTATTTTTATTTTGGAGAGTAGAAAATAATGATGATATTGTGTTTTGATTCTGTGGATTCAGGGAGTCTCAACTCTTCACTGATGAAAATCCCACATGTGTTCCTTCAGTTGCCTTTTGTATTCAATGGCCGCGGTAACTCATTCGAATAATCTCGCATCGTTTTGTTCCCTTGCGTAACTAACTTTATTGTTCCTTATTATATCTGCAGCGGTTAAATATCCTGGTTCTATGTTCCTATTAATAACAGTAGGTCGACTCATCTATCTACCTGTTTCAGCATCATTAACTGCGTCATCTATATTATGTTGTATCCGCTCATTAATCTGGTTTAGCGCATCTGCTTGACGTATTGTTAGCGGCATAGCTTGGCCTGAACACGGGTGACACGTGACAGCCATGAATGCCGCTACCTGAAGCTAGAAGCGGCTGCAAATCTAGCTGATGATGGTCGACGCTTGCTGTCGGTGGCTCTAACAAAAAAAATCCTCTTAGGATACAGAGGTTGGATTGTTTCTAATCTCTTTAGGCCATTTTAGGGCACAAATTATCAGCGATTAAGCTGTTGATCCCCGCACGAGCGCCGGCGGTCGTGCGCTATTGTCTTACTATTGTGTCTCTAATTACGCTACTCAAGAAGTTAAATTGGATTTTGTTGAATTTTATCAGAAGCAAAAAATAGCTGCTTGCTAATATAATGCCGGGTCAGAAAGTGAAAAAAAAACCAAATCTGACAGTTCACTTTTTAACGACTTCCTTACTTGGATACAAGTCCTTTTTGGAATGCCTTCATATTATCAGTTCGGAAATCGCCTAAAGGCGAAACATGTGGCGAGACGATTTCTACTCGTTACAATACATTACGCGCTAACATCGCAATCAGAAAACCTGGACTCTGTGCACGACTACATGCACCGAAACTCACACCTCTATGATCAGTGTCATCACAGTCGCAGACCCACAGTTTCTGATAGACACGCGTTAGCCGCCGAATGTTTACGAAACACAAACAGCTCTATCTATCTCGGTTCGCAAAATGGCGACCAAAACATTAAGTGAAATTAGAAATATCATAAGAAATTTTAAGTTTTCATGTACTCACGAGTGAAATGTGATTTGTTTTCGTATGATTTGTACAACGCATAAAAGCACACGAAGGCATTTTGATAACCTTTATCCCACTAAAAACAAAAAAAAAAAAAATTTTGCGTAACATTCCCATTTATGTCACTCGCCGATTGCGACTGAGTGACATTAAGCCACAGTGGCTTAATTTCAGCGGTCGATGCACTAGAGGCGAGTCACCTATCTTCCGCTGTTTTAATTTAATCTAAGATTTGAACTGTGACTGATGAAGACAGTTATCTATGCCATTTCACGCGTGATTTGCCTCCTGTTGATAATTCCAAGCATCTGTCAACAACATAGATACTATTGGATGGCAAGATGTTGATTGGTTAGTTGATTAGGACGTTATAACGCAATATTCTTTGGCTCGAATATTTCACACCGATATTTACACTAATGTATCATCTTCCTGCCTTTGTCCCGTGTTAGTTGGGGTCGGTGCAACGCGTTTTTTTCTTCCATTATGTCCTGTCACCCGTCATGCTATCACTAACCTTTTCTTTCTCTCCAACCATCCACAAATATCACTCCTCACTCTTTTAATAGTATGCGTTTCATCCCTCCTTTTTACATAATCATACCAAGACAAACCATTTCCCTTCATCTTTTCAGTCACTTTCGCCATTTTCAAGCTTCCTCTAATATACTAATTTCTCATCTTTCGATGTATATAGGGTAGCAGATTTAGCTTAGTAAGAAAGAAAAACTAAACAAAGAAGGAAATGAAAAAGAAAGAAAGAAAATATTTTTATTAGGTTTTATGTATGCCGATAAAAATATATGGATATCTTTAGGGAAAATCTACAGGTAAAAAAATAAAATACAGTCCAATTTAAAATATCTGCTAATTTTGTTCGAATTTAAACTAAATTATGGCCTCAGATATTATCAAAATAATAATCGTCATTCAAATTTGTTAAATAGCTCCAATTTTATCATTAACGAACATATACATGCCATTTAAAGGAGCCCTAAAACGAATATATTAAAAAAGGGTACATTTAATGACTATCTACCGACCGGAACAGATATGAAAAGCATCAGATTATGGTCCTACGGAGGTAAAATTTAACTTTCAACCTTACTTTGATTGTGACAGAGTAGCATTTTGAATGGCTATTTTTAGTCAGTGTTTAATTTAAAGTGTTATGACAATTTTATGTAAATCTTTTAGGATTTTTGTGATGTTGGTACTTTTATGTTGTGGGGTGACTGCGTTGTGGAAAATTGCTTTACAGAGGGATATATGCATGCAAATTGGACATTATTGAGGTCAAAATTGTCACTTTTACGCGAAGATCACACAGATACATTGCACTACCTCTACCACTCAGCGGATAGAGAATATGCATGCAAGTTTTTTATTTACCTACTAAATTAAATACGTTTTAGCTCTGGTAAACAAATTAAAAAAAAAAAAACTGGGCAAGTGCGAGTCGGACTCGCGCACTAAGGGTTCCGTACAAACTTACCTATGTAAATAGTTCAATTCCCGAATGGAGTCTCGGAAGATTTTTCAAAAACGTGAAAAAGAAAATTGTGATGCATCAACAAATTTACTGTTTTCAGATGTATTCCTATCTATACCTGTGCTATCAGACCTTGCTTTATACCAAATTTCAGGATTCTGGGTCAACGGGAAGTACCCTATGAATTTTGATTTCTTTGAAAGTATCGAAATACGTATACGTTTTTTTGCGATATAAACGGCCGTATCTTTTTTTCGTTTACTTAGAAGTTTGATTTTTTCACAGCTTCAAAGGACCGCAAATTTGGGTGTATGGTTTTTATTTCAACTCGATTCTTCCACGCGTTCCCGAGATAAAGGGTCTTGACAGACAGATAGACAAACAGACAGACAAAAAAGTGATCCTTTAAGAGTTCCGTTTTATCCTTTTGAGGTACGGAACTCTAAAAACACTAACTAAAAAAACCCTAAAAAAATATATTCATCAACAACGAAGTCATAAAGCTACTAACAAGGAAGAGAAATCTGACATGGTCTTTGACGATATAGGCTGCGACAACTGTACGGCCATCATAGACAAAAGCGTCTTGGAGAGAGAGACAGATATATTGTTTAAAAGCGTTATATCTCTTTTGCTTTTTTAACATTTTTGATATTGTTTTAACAATTACTAGGTATTCTATTTTTATATACTTATTTAAAAAAAAAAACACCTACGATTGCATCACTGCTTGCCATCAGGTGGGATCACAGTCAAGCACTAGTTTATATCAATAAAAAAAAAACTGGTTTGATAATAAATATTTTTTTCATGCATATCCTCTATTATTACGCAATTACTACCTATACTAATAATATAAAAAGGGAAAAAAATGTATTTTTGTTTGTAATTAATAAACTCAAAAACTTCTGTGCCGATTGTACAAAACATTCCACTAGTAGATTGCTACTTCATCAATGAGTGACAGGACGTCATTCAGTGATGAAAATTTATTAAAACTTTAAACAAAAAAAAATAACTGACTAAAAAAAAAAAACAATAAAACGATCAAAATAAATTTAATTTCGGAAGTCAGTGTTAATTAGCAAAAAAAAAATACCAGAAACACCGACTTTCGAAATTAAAGTTTTTTGTAAAAAGTTTTTTTTTACACACTTTTAGTTGTTACTTATAGCCAGAGTATATATTTCTCATCAAAATTCCATCTAACCCTTATGACATCCCAACTGCTAGGATACATTGTTTTATTAAGAAGTTCTCGTGTCTACCTTCCACCTTCCGAATCCATCATCAGATCATTTCGATAGCACAGCCCAAGAGCATCTCATGACAATTCTAATAAGGCCGAATACGGCTGGGGTACATCGATTAATTATGGAGTTCCGGTGCCTTCTTTCCGGCTCCATCATCACCATCAGATCACTTCGATGATACCATTTTCAAAATAACTATCCAGAACCATTTATTTATTTGTATTGTCATAGTTGCTTACCTATCTTCATTGTGATATCTATGTGATTGTGAAGTTACTTTGATATCACAATGAAGATAGGTAAGATAGGTAAGATACCCAGAAAGAAGAAGAACGAACGAACGAACGAACGGGTGAAGTTACTTCTTCATCAGTCCCACTTTATCAAATGTTACTTGAGTTCACGATGAAAATACCAAAATCACTATAAGTTGCATATAATATTTGAGGAGTTCCTTCGATTCCTCATGGATCCCATCATCAGAACAAAAAGCCCTAAAAGTATAATATGCTTCCAGATTGATCCCATCAATCTGGAAGTATAAACTTTTAGGGCAAATAAAAATTGCTAATCAGTCCATAAACGCCGGAGTTCTGAGGTCACATACACAAAAAAAAAATGAACTCCAATATTTTTTTGAAGTCGGTTAAAAATAGATATAGTTTATGTCATAGGCTTTATGTTTTCTACTTTCTCGCGGGCGATATCTCAAGCAGAAGCATAGTACATTATAATATGCTACGCTATTCTGTAAGCTTATCTCTCCTTTTCTTCCGAAGCTGGCAGGTTTTATGCGCGAGACACGAGCATTCTTCAGAATTTAAGGTTAGCTTTTCAACAGTTCAGTGAAATGTATCCGGGGCGATCTTAGAGAAGCTCCTATTTTCTAACCCATTTTAAATTTTGTAAGAAGGAATTTTGCTACAGGTATTAGTTGAAATAAAATTACCAAACTTTTTTACAAGCTAAATTGTTGTAGTTTTGGGTTGAGCTAACCCGAACTTTTTATCATTCTAACTTGAAATTCTGTTGTAGTTGGGCTCCTAAACAAACTTCATCTGGGAAAGTTCTGCCACCCCCTTTGAAAAGATCCCCTTATAAAGATTATAGTTTAAAGGATAGGTATGTTATATAGGGTGTTTGGTGCATCGTGTGCCAAATTTCAATGGTCGACGAGAGGAGTCTTTTCATTCATTATCATTATCAGGTATGATAAACCTATTAAAAATGTTATATCACTCCTATAAGGTAAAATCTGTCTCGTAACACTCTTTTCGTGGGTTTTACTAGAAAAAAAAAAAATTAAATTGCATTTTTCTCGTATGTTTTGGACTTAAATTAAAGCTGTCCTTTAATTTAAGTCCAAAACTTTGCGAATAAATTAAAAATAACTAGATAGGTAATGTCACTAATTTTAAATTTGAAAGTACTCTAATACAATACACCTCTAAATAAAATTAAAATTCAGAGTCTACGCCTTATATATATTTTTTTAATTTGTATTTGAATGAAAAATTTGGGTCTTATTTTCATAAACAATAAAAAGTTGATAAAAAAAAAACCACAGGGCATGAGAAGTGTTTAGAGGTCTGAAAGGATAGCAGTTCACCCCTCCCATCAACCATTTTAATTTGGCACACGATGCACCAAACACCCTGTATACCTGCTTTAAAAAAAAATCTTTATTATTATAATGGGTTTCATTAGAAGACTTAAAGTCACTCACAAAGCAATGCTGAAGAGTTTCCTTGCCTGGCTGAAAGGAAAGATATCTACAGACATATAATTTCAGCCGAAAGACGTCCACCGCTGTACATAGTCCTTCCTCAAGTGTCACCATAACGACCGGTCCTGAACGTCTCGCATCCATCGCATTCCCGCGACCCTCACCAGTTCATCGGTCCACCTTGCAGGTGGCCTACCAATGCTGCGTCTTCTGGTTTGGTGGTTTGGTTTCTGGTTCTATTCTATTCTATTCTATTCTATTCTATTCTATTCTATTCTATTCTATTCTATTCTATTCTATTCTATTCTATTCTATTCTATTCTATTCTATTCTATTCTATTCTATTCTATTCTATTCTATTCTATTCTATTCTATTCTATTCTATTCTATTCTATTCTTATATGTAAGTTTAGTATACTTATAAATGTATATGTGTAGGTTTTTGCTTAAAATAAGGTTTAAGGTTTAGGTTGGTGGTTTTCTTTTGTAGTTTTTTACAGTTCAGTTAGGTCCAGTAAAAGCGAAATAACTGGCTAATCATCAGCAGCCCAAAGGAACCAGAATTTTACTTAGAATAGCTCTAATATAATTAAAATGACGAATGAACTATATACAAATTATCCTGCTAATAATAATCAATAGTAAACTACATTTAACTATGACAAATACAACTTAGCATTAACGTAATTAGATTAGTAAACCTATCTATATTTTAACTAAACACAACACAGATCAATCCTAAAGCGATCCCTGTAAACATAATTCTATAAATTTCATGCAAACTCCTCAAGTCTGACACAGATTGATGCTGCCTTCGTAAACGGATCCGCAGCAAACAACAAAAAAAGTTAAACAGCCATGAATAAATGTTTACTTGCCAGTTTCCAATGCATATTTTTATCAAGATTTATTAGGCTTATGGAAACGATAATAATTTTCCTTGTTGTCAACTGAAACGGTAGAAAATATGATGGGAATTTGGGAAATAATGAAAAGTTTTTAAAAAAGAATAATAGTAGCGGGTCGAGATCTTGGTCAGTATTATCTGCCGAATGTGTCGATGTTCAAAGTTAAAGTTTTATACCGCGTTCATCGAAGGACAATTTGCCGGCTGCGGTTTTCCTGTCCGATTATAATTTCAAAATACCAAAATCATTATATGGTTGCCTATAATATTTGAGGAGTTCCCTCGATTCCTCATAGATACCATCATCAGAACTGGATTTTGAAAAAATCGGATCAATTTGAAAGCATATCCTTTAAGAGGAAAAACATATTTTGCAAATCGTTCCTTAAACGACGGAGTTCTGAGGTAACAAACATAAAAAAAACATACAAGCGAATTGATGCCTCCTCCTTTTTTTGAAGTCGGTTAAAAAAATGAATAAAATGATGTATAGAACGTTTATAATCTGTAAGTTAGTCCTAAGATTGCGTCTTTTTCGCCAAATAAAATGATTTTCCTTATTTTTCTTTCTAACATAGGTGTGGTTTTAGTCAGTAAAAGTCTGACACGACCTCCCTCTCTACCCTAGAGTGAGAGAAGTCATTAAATGAATTCCCACCTTAAGAAAAAACCCATTCCAGGACCGGAAATATTATTTTGTTTTTATAAGGCATTATAAAAGGCTGGCCATGCTAAAGATGCATTGATTTGGACTAAGGGATTGTTCAAAACAGTCACTGCAGGAATACCGGTGGGTTTAAGTCAGTATAATAAGTCTGAAACTCCCTCCCACTCCCCCTAGAGCAGCAGACGTCATTTGATGATTTCCGACCCTGAAAAAGGGTAGATTTTTACATAAGATATTAAACATGTTCATAGGGTGATATTATGGATGTAAACGAACATAAAAAATCGCGTAAAAAGTAAATGTGACAGTCTCATTTTCTTTTTTATATGCATTTTGTTGCCAAATCTTTCTCTGCCATAAAAGATTTACCAAAAAACTTTAATATAATGGTAAGTCTTGTGTTAATAAAAAATGTATTTAGTTCTTTTATTTATTTAGACACTGATATCGTACCGGAAGACGTAGCGTTGGAAGGCCTCCTACAAGGTGGACCGATGACTTGGTAACGGTTGCGGGAGTCCGATGGATGCGAGACGCACAGGACCATTCATTGTGGCGACACTTGGGGGAGGCCTATGTCCAGCAGTGGACGTCTTTCGGCTGAAATGATGATGATGATGATATCGTAAAGGTGAAAGTTATAACTTGCGTGACACCCTATGAAAACATCTACTTATAAAGCAACAAAAATAATGAGTATTAACCAAATTTAAAAATACTTGCATTTTGGTGTGTAAACCAATAAATACAATTAACCTTTACAAGAAAAAAACCGACTGCGTAAAAAATAATTTTAAACAAAACCTGAAAAGTGTGATCTCTCTCTGTTGTACTCAAAGGTTTGCTGGGAGAAAACTCATTGTTGAGTTAAGCTTGCCTTTGTACATAAATTATCAAGTCAATGTATTAAGGTTAAGTTTTTTTTAGTGTGTACAATAAAGAATAAAGAAGAAAAGAAAAAAAACAAGTTGAGTCCAGTAGCGTAGAAACCAATTTAATTGCATTAATTAAACACATTTAAAATAATACTATATACATTTATTGTGCGTACAGCCAAGGAGTGGAATTCCTTGCCGGAGTCTGTTTCCTGATAGCTACAACTTAGGGGTCTTTAAGTCAAGAGTGAATAGGCTACTTCTAGGCAAGCGTGCTCCATCGTCGACCACATCACCACAGGTGAGATGGTGGTCAAACGCGAGCCTATCATTAATAAAAAAAAAAAAAAAATATATATATATATAAAAATATCAGCTGTTTAGTACATTAGGCAAACATAAATGTACTGAACAGCTGATTTTTTTTCGCGATTTTAGGTTTGTTCTCATAGTAAAAGTTATTGGTTATCATGAGCACAATCACGTGTTTAAGTATCGTACACTAATTACCAGTCACCCTATATATACGGAACATATTCCTTGGTAATCATCTAATAATATCTCGCGCTCTGGGGCGGATAGGGAGAGCGTGCCAGACTTTTACTGTATAAAACCACACCAAGGAACCTTCAGATGCTCTTTAGATGGACCACGGGTTACCTTTTCAGAAGAAGGGACTCTAGTAGCCATCGGCTCTGCTGGGCCATGACATCTCTTTGAGGAACGCGTAGTACACGACGCGCTGTCAACGATTTCGGCTCGGTCCGGACAAAACCGGACGGCCGGACTGCGAGTTATATATTGCACGTCGTCCGAAAGCCAGTGCCTACGGTGGTTGGTAGTCGGAGTTATGGCTGTCTTCATCGCTAGCATTACTGCTTTGCAGAAGGAGTCGACCGCCATCCATTTCCCCTCACTCCGGACCATGGTCTGGACCAGGGCACACACAATCGGTCCACCCGTTTCGAAGAATTCCTCTCCCCGGGAATCAGAATGTTCCCCCTAGGCGGAATTAAGTCCCGTTTCCGCGAGAATATAAAAAATATCTTAAGGTACTCAATATAATATTAGCTATTTCCCAATGAAAGTCCCGTCAACTTTTGTTTAACCGTTTCGCAGACGTATTTTGAAATCCCATACCCACGATAAAATTAAAAGAAGCCTAAGCTAATACCTGTAACATAAGGAATCAGTCAGTGAAAGTCCCTCAAAGTCCAGCAGTTTCGGAGATATCCTGGATATTAAGATAAACTCTCTCTCTTGAGAGCAGTGGTGGCCGAGTGGTAACGGCCGCGACTTACGAGTTGTAGGTTGCGGGTTCAAACCCAGCCAGGCGCATTACTTTGTGTAATTTATTTCATCATCATTGCTCTCAAAACGGTGAAGGAAAACATCGTGAGGAAACCGGCATGTCCTAGAACCAAAAATTCGAAGACAAGTGACATTCACCAACCCGCACTGGGCCCGCGTGGTGAATTATGGCCCATTCCCTCTCTTAGAGAGGAGGCCTGAGTCCCAGCAGTGGAAACATTAAAAGGCTGATTATGCTTATGCTTAAGATAAACTCCCTCCCCTGAGAATTAAAATATCTACCCCTGCCATCGAGAATTAAGTTCCGTCTTGCGGAAATATAAAAAGTAGATTAAGTTACTCATTATAACCAATAACCTAAAGACATAAATGTTGTAGAGTTATGCAAAACAGGGTGAAAAGTCGCACATCTTTCATTGAAGGGGAGAATTGTGGGTGTTATGTTGTGTCTTGTCCAGGCAGCAGCTTCATTAGTTCTTTCCGGACTATTGTATATATTTTAATCTCGCAGGCAACTCTGATACCGCGCTATAGGATTTTCTTTCAATTCAAAGATGGCACTACAACTGTACCCAATTTATAATGGATTAATCGAGTAACCACATCACTATCAAACCGATACTGAAAATCCAATTAAATCGATGGCTAAAACGTGCTCCTATATAATCGCATGTCAATTTACCGATTACCCGCCTGC
This sequence comes from Mythimna impura, assembly GCA_905147345.3. Lineage (NCBI taxonomy): Eukaryota > Metazoa > Arthropoda > Insecta > Lepidoptera > Noctuidae > Mythimna > Mythimna impura. The sequence continues at coordinate 4,193,729 of LR990344.1, forward strand.
CAGTCCATTCATTCTGTATTAGTTGAGCTCGTCTACTGTCTGTCCCGTAGGATTAGTGAGCGTGAACGCGGGCTCTCTTAGATTTTATTATGAAAAGGTTTCTTTCATGGCGGTGATACGTTTTCTTTCATGGTTTAATTACGTTTTTTTTTTGTATGTGTGTTAATTATAAGGAGCTTTTTGAGAAAGAGCACTATATCAATGATAGTAGGTTCCAAAAATAGTCAGCGAAATTGAAAAAAAAAATTAAACATGTACATATTACTTATAAATAGTTTTTTTTAAGGTGGCAAATCATACAATGACTTCTTCTTCTCTAGGGCGGAACTAGGGTATGTCAGACTTTTACTGACTAAAACCACACCTATGGTCCTTTTTTGTCTTGCGTTCCGTTGTGTTGGACCCCGAAGTTCCCTTTCATGGCCCCTGATTACTCCTGTATCATGTGGTATTAGGTGGCTTTTTTGGCCTTTACAAACAATGAATAGGTGATTATGAAATCGTTCTACAATTATATAATTATTTAGTACTAACTGGTGGCGATGCTGTTTTGTTTTTCATTTAACCTATTTTTTTTTTTCACTGCTGAGTAAAGGCGTCCTCCAAAGGTATTCTTTTCTTGAGCCACCTCGAACCAGCCCTTGCGGTAGGCACCTAGGTCATCTTACCACCTCCTCCCAGGTTGGCCTCAGTGGCGTTGTCTATCCTTAGGCACCTACTTTATGGATACTCTTGCTCAGCGGTCAATGTACAGCTGACGTGACCCACCCAATCCTATTTTAACCTTGTAACCTTTTATCCTACGGCTTTGATCCCATGTTACGAAGATGATACAATACTACGAAGGTACATTTTCCATTAAGGTCCACTGCCCACGGACGCGACGACACGACGGCACAACGTTGCCGCTTCGTTGACAGAGTTTCATAGTTTTGTATGATAGCTTCACGCAGGCGTACACCAAGCGTATAATGACGAATACGCGTCTATGAAGCTACGCAGCCGTGCACAACAGGCCTATCAGATATACTTATATGTGAAATTAGAACGTCAACTTTAACGTTAGATTATCATCATTTCAGCCGAAAGACACAAAGGAACATAGACCTCCTCTAGTGTCGCCATAATGTCTTTTTTATTTTTTCACACAACTCCATCTAGTCCCAAACTAAGCAGAGCTTGTGATATGAGTACTAGACAACTGATAAACATACATATATATATTTTTAAATACTTAAATATTATAGATACATTTAAAAAATACCCAGACAGAATAAATGATCGTGCTCATCTTTTGTTCTGGGTGAGAATCGAACCCATGACCTCCGGCATAGCAGTCAAGGCCGCTGACAACTAGACCAACAGGCCTACCAAATGACCGCCCCTGTGCGTCTCGCATCTGGCGAGTTCCCACGACCCTGACCAGGACATCGGTCCAGCTTGTGGGAGCCCTTCCAACGCTTCGTCTTCCAGTACGCGGTCGTCACTCAAGAACCTTTCGGCCCCATCGACCATCTGTTCTGCGAGCAATGTGCCCTGCCACTTAAGTTACCAAGAACCAAGGTTACCGACATAGCCCGAAGAATCGCCAAACCTATGGTATAATTAATGTAAATTGCACATACATTTCAGTAAACATTCTCTATAGAAAAGCACTGTCTCCATATTTACCGAGAGCATAAACCTCACCAACTGAGTCTCGGGGAGCATTTCATGTTCGTGATTATGAAAAAAAGTTTTTCTCTCCGTACACACATACAAAGGACGTGTTTTACGACTGCTAAGTACAGTCGTCCACATATCAATGGTGAGACTTGTTCTACGAAAATTAGCCGTATTTTTTACTATTGACTAGTGGGTCGCCTCGTCTTAACCAGATTATATTAGTACTAGTAGCTTCACTTGCATAAAAAGTAAAAAGAAAGAAAAAAACGTTTATTCGTACCTCACACATACATTACTTAAGTATGAAGAAAAAAAAAACTTTAAAAGCTGTGCAAGGCCAAAAAGGCGCCTAACTCAGCATATGCTGCGATATTTAAAACGATAAATAACGCAGCGCTTGTATTCTATTAGGGCCCGTAATGATGCCACGGTCACACTCACGAAGGTTAAATAAAACTATGTAGGTATCGAAACAAAATAATAAATACAAACATTGGAAAAATAATAAATACATAACATTGGTAAAAAGCGTGAATTTATGTTAATACGTGTCATGTGTTAGAGAAATATTTATAAAAATGCAATAAATAATGAACCATAGACTGACGCCACGCTCCAAAATCATTTGTCAAAACCATAGACAAACGGACGGACGCTAAAGTAGAAAAAGTAAAAAATAAATAAAGGTAGGCATACAAACTTTGGACCTCCTCTTCATCCCACTTAGGGTATGAATGATTTGAAAAATGCTTTCTTATACTTTATACACGTTATAATAGGAACCTTAGTGCAAAATTTCTGTGTTCTAGGTCCAAGGGTTTTGGTTGGGCATTGATGAATCAGTGAGTGAGACAGGACTTTGCCTTTACATCATCATCATCATCATCATCATTTCAGCCGATAGACGTCCACTGCTGGACATAGGCCTCCCCCAAATGTCGCTACAATGAACGGTCATGTGCGTCTCGCATCTATCGGATTCCTGCAACCTTCACCAGGTTATCGGTCGACCTTGTATGGGGCCTTCCAACACTGGGTCTTCCGGTACGCGGTCGCCACTCTAGAACCCTTCGGCCCTAACGGCCATCTGTTCTGCGAGCAATGTGCCCTGCCCATTGCCACTTAAGTTTGGCGATTCTTCGTGCTATGTCGGCAACCTTGGTTCTCCTGCGGATATCTTCATTCCTGATTCGATCACGCAAGGAAACTCCGAGCATAGCCCTTTCCATTGCCCTTTGGGTGATTTTGAGCCTTCTGATGAGGCCCATTGTGAGCGACCACGTTTTGGAAACATATTATTATGTCATCACTGGCAGCACGCACTGGTCATAGACTTTCGTTCTGAGACACTGGTATATTGGATGAGAAGATACCGCGCAGCTTCGCCCATCGACCATCCTTTCTACGAGCAATGTGCCCTGTCCATTGCCACTTAAGTTTGGCGATTCTTCGGGCTATATCGGTGACCTTGGTTCTCCTGCGGACATCCAAGCGTGGGTATATTTTGGAGTTTTGAGGTAACAAACATGAAAAAAAATATTGAAGGCAAAAAAAAATGCAATCGAATCGAGAACCTCCTCCTTTTTTGAAGGTGGTTAAAAAGCAAGCAAATGTATATTCATTTTTACCTTCACAGTTTTTCGTAATAAATGTTAAAGAGGGGGAGGGGGTCAAAAACTAGTAAAAATCGTCTTACGTGATTAATGAATGGCCCCTTACAGGCATGTAACGGTGGCACATTGCCGTACGTCTTGTTGTCCTGTAATACAGTGGGTCTTACTAGGGCGTCGTCAAAGTCGAATTGTTGACTCTGATGTGATGTTGATTGTACATCAGAGACTTGGTTAGTGTACTTTAGTGGAGTATTTACTGTGCAGTATTTGCTGTACCTAGGATAGGAATATAAAAGTCTCGGTCAACTTAGGAGTATGTAAGTATAATAATAAATAAGTGGTGTAGTTTTAGGATTCCGTACCTCAAAAGGAAAAAACGGAACCCTTATAGGATCACTTTGTTGGCCGTCCTTCTGTCTATTTGCCTGTCTGTCAAGACCTTTTATCTCGGGAATGCGTGAAGGTATCGAGTTAAATTAAAACCATTGCATATATTCAAGTCTGCGGTCCCTTGAAGCTGTGAAAAATTCAAACTTCTGAGTTAACGGAAAAAAAAAGATGCGGCCGTATATGTCGCAAAACACGTGTATTTCGATACTCTCAAAGGAATCAAAATTCATAGGGTACTTCCCGTTGACCTAGAATCCTGAAATTTGGCATGAAACAAGACCTCATAGCCCAAGTATAGGAAAACAATCTGAAAACTGTAAATTTGTCGTTACGTCACAAAAAAAATATTTTTATGCGATTCGGAAAAATCATCGTAACTCAATTCGGGAATTGAACTGTTTTCATAGGTAAGTTTGAACGGAACCTTCAGTGCGCGAGTCCGACTCGCACTTGCCCGGTTTTTTTTTTATTATGGGATTGTGAGGCTCGTGCGTTGAATGCATGAGTTTTTTGGTAAAAGTCAAACGCCCTCACTCCACCCAAAGTAGGAATAGATGTTTGATGATTCCTCATTTCAAAAAAAGGGAAAGGGCTATGTCTAGCAGTGTATTTTGTTTAGCTAATAACAAAATGATTATTTATTTTAAAATTTAACACGAGCCACATTTGATGGGAACATCAAACCACAGACAAAAACATCTTTTTGATGTTTCTGTTTGTACGTGTGGGGAACACCCAAATACTCCGAAATATTTTATTCTTCGGGAAATTTCGATATTCCGATTTTCAAACGTCCGAATTTCATAATACCTAAAAATTATAATGTGTATTATTAAAAATCACGAAATTTATTTTACCGAAAGTCGTAAATGCGATTTGTTAGTTTTCCGATTTTCATACGTTCGAAGAATCAAATGCTCAAAGGGTTCTCGGTCCGAAAAACGATATTCCGATTTTCAATACTTCGAATAAACTAAAAGTCAACATGTTGTGCTACAAAATTTAGTGTCAGAAACGAATCGCTGCAAAACCGACTTCACGCACTCTTTTTTGCCCTACCCCTAGAGTGTAATTTAAACCCGCGTAGGCGCGGAGGGGTAGGGCGGCCCGCGAGCTGAGGAGCAGGTGGTAAGCCGAAGCTGCGGTGGTGAGCGTTAAAACCATCTGCGATGATAAGCTCGCGTGGGGCCGCCCAAACCCCGCAGCGCCGGAGCCGTGACAGAAACAATGCTTGCTGCATTTTGCATGCCTGCTTGCATGTTGCAAGCTTGCTTGCATGTTGCAAGCTTGCTTGCATGTTGCATGCTTGCTTGCATGCTGCATGTCTGCTTGCACGTTACATGCCTGCTTGCATGCTACAATAAATCCCCTGCATGCTGGAAAACGCATCTGTCATTAGTTTTTTAATTCTACCCCCTCATACCTCATACCTCTGACGAGCATTTATGTGTTTATTTGTCTTGCTATACAGTTTTATGAGGCGTTTTTATTTCGGAATTTTATTAATCGGTATTTTAATAATCGGAATTCGTATTTTTGATGTTTCGAATTATCATTAAGTCGGACTTTTCGTTATTCGATCTATTGAAACTCGGTATTTTGAGAATAGTAATTATAAAAGTTAGGAAAATTGAAATTTAGGAATTATAAAAATAGGAGTAATGATAAGTCGGAGTTATTATATTCGGAATTTTGAACCATTCGGAATGATGAAAATCGGTATTTTAAAATTCGTATTTGTGACTGTCGGAATAAAGTTTTTCGTATTTATGTAGTATACCCGTACGTGTGTATCCTGCTGTAATTATGATTTTTTATAACATTTTGTACTATTTAAAATTCAACATTCACGAGTTATTGACTAATCTAATTTGTATACTTGTAATTCTTGGGGGGCGTGGTGCCCAAAATAGGCAAAGAATACCTCACACACACAGACACACACACACACACACACACACACACACACACACACACAGTACACACAGGCAATCACAGGTATTCTTTGCCTATTTTGGGCACCAGTCTCTCATCAATATTTATATAAAATTAGATTATGTAATTTTATTCACCGTAACATTTGTGATGAGAAATAAATATAATTTATTAATAAATAAATATAATTTATTTCTAGCAGTCCCGCCAAACGTTGTTCTGCCTAAAAAAGATAACCCGATTACAGCGCCCCCTACCGGATTCTATTGTATTTTCAAACTATCCAGGGACCCACTCAAATATACCTACAAAATTTCATCAAAATTTGTCAAGCCGTTCAGGAGAGTTAGGTGACAAACGCATGCACGCAGAGGATTTATATAATTACTAGCTTCTGCCAGCGGCTTCGCCCGCGTAAAAGTAGGTTTCTCCAAACTTTCAACACCCATTTAACCCCCTTAGGGGTGGAGTTTCGTAAAATCCATTTTTAGCGGTATGTCTACACCCTATATAGAACCTACCTGCCAAATTTTAAGTTTGTAGGTGTTATAGTTTCCGAGATTTCGTGATTAATCAGTGAGTGGTATTTCGCTTTTATATATATATAGATTATATAAAGATTTAGTTCGTATACTTATAGTACTACAACCTTATCTTCAAGTTCACACTTCTAATAAAACTTTTTCAGAGAAAAGATTTCAGTAAGCCCTTTAGAACTCGCAAAGCCAGACTTTTTTGATAAAAATGTATACAAAATATAATTCAAATACATGATGCGAATAACTTAGAAACTCTTTGTTTAACTTCTGAAGTCCTGACACGAGTTTCAAAGAGATTTTCGACAATCTCGTAACGTGTGATACGGAGTGAAGATTTTTTTTGCGTGTTCGTCACTAAGTTGATAAAAACTTTTTGATTTGATTATTGTGTTAATAAAGGAGGTTTTAAGGTTTGTGTGAATGACTTTTGGCAGTTTAAGGTATTTTTAACCGACTTCAAAAAGGAGGAGGTTCAATGTTCGGCTGAATGTATGTTTATTAGTGTTCCGTACCTCAAAAGGAAAAAACGGAGCCCTTATAGGATCACTTTGTTTTCCGTCCGTCTGTCTGTATGTCTGTCAAGACCCTTTATCTCGGGAATGCGTGCACGTATCGAGTTGAAATTAAAACCATATACTTAAGTCTGCGGTCCCTTGAAGCTGTGAAACAATCAAACTTCTAAGTTAACTGAAAAATAAAGATATGGCCGTTTATGTCGCAAAAAACGCAAGACAACACGACACTCAAGGGAACCAACATTCTAGAATATTTCCCGTTGACCAAGAATCCTGAAATTTTGCATAAAGCAAGGACTTATAACACAAGTATAGGAATAAATCTGAAAACAGAAAGTTTGTTGTTACGTCACAAGATTTTTTTTTCTATTGCGATTTGGAAAAAACTTCGAGACTCCAATCAGGAATTGAACTCTTTACATAGGTAAGTTTGTACAGAACCCTCAGGGCGAGAGTCCGACTCGCACTTGCCCAGTCTTTTAAAGTTATTTTGAAAATATGAATCTTAAGTAATGGCGGAAAAACCTAAAAGATAATTGTAGACCAGTAAAAAAACCGGTTAAATGCGAGTCAGGCTTGCACACCGAGGGTTTCATTCCAACTTATTTATACAAATATTTCGTTTTCCTGATCGATCGAGTCTCAAAGATCTTTCCGAATCGCAAAAAAAAGTAACAAAAATGCAGTTTTCAGATTTTTTCCTTTAAGTACTTGTGCTAAGAGGACCTTGCTTCTTGCCACATTTCAGGCTTCTAGGTTAAAGGGAAGTACCCCATAGGTTTTGATTTTCTTGCGGGCGTCAAAATATGTGCATATAATACATGCATATTTAGGCTCTTTAGTAATGGTTTAGTAATGGGTTCAATCAGGGTGCTGTTGGGGCTGTCTGACTGATTTAGGACCAGCTCCAATGCATTCTTCAAACCTTAGCCGATAAACATGCTGCGCTGGTGATGATTCACTGGTTGCGGTTGCTGGTGCGGCAGTATTTTTTTTTTAATTATTTAAACTAGTGCTTGACTGCGATGCCACCTGATGGTAACCAGTGATGCAATCGATGATGGTGACTCGCACTAGTTTATTTAGAGCCTATTCAATCTAGCCTTGAAGATACCTGAATTATAATTGGACGAAAAGACTGCAGCAGGTTAAGTTTACCCTGGAACGTAGACAAAGAAGGAATAGGGGTGGGTTTTAGTCAGTAAAAGTCTGACACGCCCTCTCGCCACACCCAAGGGCGGGAGATATCATTGGATAATTTCCCACCTAAAAAAAGCAGGTAAAGGTTTTTTAGGTATTTTAAGTATTACTAACCCGTTGATAAGTTGTTAGTTATTTAGTTGTTGTCTTTTTAATAAATATTGTTATGATAGTAGAAAAAAAAACGAGATGTTCAAAGATTGTTTTGACGTGCGTGTGAAACTAGGGCGGGTCGCTTATTAAGAATAATGTAATCGTTATTCATATATTTATCACCAATTTCATTAGAAAGTAATCAATCAACATTATTAAATTTCCCGACAGCGTTATGTCTGGTCAACTTTGACAATGTCCCTTTATACGCGACTTTCTTTCATGCCAGTTTTTCATCGAATGAGGGTAGCTGTAAATGTGTGGCAGTTTGTGTTGTAAGGAACATTTGTTACTGATTTATGGAGTTACAAAAAGGTCTTTTGTTAACATAGTAATGGCGGTCAGGAATGGGCACGGTGTATAATTTTATAACATTTTTTTTAAAGCAACTTATAAATAAGGCTGGCTTTTGCTATGGACAGATTAGTTTCGCCATACGTACAGCGTGGTAATGTGCCAGCCTTTTGGGCAAATTATACTCGATAGCGATTTTTTTATGTAGGATTTCATCCAATGATTTCTCCCACTCTTGGCAAGGCTTGCTAGACCCTGCGGTTTTGCTAAGATTTCATTGAAGCGCGCGTGGTATATATGGTAGTATATAACGCACCGTCGACGAATCGGGTCCGGTCTTTCGCGGAGGATATTTTCGATGTCATATTTTAGATTTTTTTTATTTAATTATTTTATAATTTATGTACACACATAAATACAAAAGAAGATACATTGTTATAAAAATTGTACAAAGGTACTGCTTATTTCTAAAATAAATTTCTTTTAGCAGACCTGCGAAAGGAGAGATAGGAAAAATTTTTGACAATAGTGTGTAGAAATAATAAAAGAAGAGTATGTGAAATCTTAAATTAAAGTAATAAATACTTATATACCTACATTTACCTTATACTAAAAATAAAAACATAATATATACATATATAATTATCACATTAGAGAAGAAATATAGTGCTCTTTTTAGTTTTTAGTTAGTTTTTATTTTTGTTTTTATTTATTTTTCTTGTTTTAGTATACCTATATAATTATAATTAGCTAGGTGTTTTTTTAATACGTTAATAGCATACCAACAACCAACACAACAATTTTTAAAATATTTTCCTTCATTTGTAAATACTAAGATTTCATTAATTTTATTGAGTTTCATTTTCAGTAAAATTTTACTCTTATTTTATTGAAAATAATGTCTTGATTGTTTATAATCTATCTGGATTGTTTTTACACTTAATATATGTTGGATCATTGGCCATTTTTTTTTAATGGGTGGAAATCATTTAATGACTTCTCCCGCTCTGGGTGGAGCGGGAGGATGTAAAACAACACCTGTGTCCTTCAGTTGCCCTTTGCGTTATAGGACCCCATAGGAAACCCGTAGTTTCCTTTTCAGAAATTCCCCGCGGTCCGAGCTAGCGGGCATCGGCCCTGCTGGGCCCCTACGGTTTGCTGACATCTCTTTGAGGAGCGCGTGGATCACTACGCGCTGTTGACGACTCGGCTCGGTCCGGTTAGTTACCAGACGGCCGGACGGCGAGCTACCCATTGCACGACGTCCGCAAGCCCGCGTCTACCGTAGCTGGTAGTCGGGGTCGGAATCTCGGCGGCTGGGGCGTAAGGACCTTCGTTCTCTCACGCGTGCGGCCTCCTCCTTCGCTAGCATTACTGCTTCGCAAAAGGAGGCGACCGCCTGCTATTCCTTCTCACTCCGGAAAATAGCCCGAACCAGGGCTCGGCGCGAAAGGTTGCTGCCACCGACTGCCTCCACGAGGACACGGCGGTGCTCCGCCCAAGCGGGGCATACCTCCACCGTATGTTCCACCGTGTCCTCAGGGCGATCAACACAATGTTGACACGCCTGGTATGGACAAAATTGTTTATGCCTGTGTCTACCGATCGCACAGCGGTGATCAGGAGACGACTCGGCTGTTCGACCACCTCAGTGAGGCCGCCGATAGGGCTCTGCATCGGCACCCTGATGCGCAGCTCGTCGCTCTGGGGGACTTTAACGCCTGCCACCAAGACTGGCTTTTCCCATACCAGAAGACCGACCACGCTGGGAGAGAAGCGCGAAACTTTGCAGTATCGATGGGCCTTTCCCAGCTGGTTAAGCAAGCGACTAGGGTGCCTGATGTAGTTGGTCATACTGCCAATTGTTTAGACCTTCTGATGTCCACCGATCCGGACAGATGTATTGTAACAGTTTCCTCACCACTTGCAACTTCACATCACTGTCTGGTGAAGTCTGTTTCGTGCTTCTCCCCACCTGACTGCGACTCACGCGGTGAACGGAGAATATGGCGTTACAGGTCAGCAGAATGGGATGAGATGCGGCACTTCTTTGCATCTTATCCTTGGCAGCAGGTCTGCTTCTCTTCTAAAAGTCCGTCGAGCTGTGCGGATGCTATATCCGATGTGATACGTCAAGCTATGGAGTTTTTTATCCCCTATAGAGACGTACCCATCGGAGGCTCAGCTCGCCCATGGTTCAACGCCGATTGCGTTCAAGCTGAAGAGCGTAAGCGTTCGGCGTTTCTCGCCTGGGTTGACGCTCGTGACCGCAAAGCTCCGGATCTGAGCTCAAAGAAGAGAGCTTTCAACCATGCTGCCAAGTCCTACAAAAAGGCACTAAAGAAGGCTCGGTTCGACCGCACTACCCATATTGGCACAAAGCTCTCTGCACAGCCGTCCGGTAGCAGAGCGTTCTGGTCCCTTGCCAAATCGGTCGAAGCGAACTTCTGTAGGCCCACATTACCTCCGCTGGTTAAGCCTGATGGAACACTGGCTCACACGGCGAGAGAGAAAGAAGGTCTCTTTGCATCTCTTTTCGCCCATAACTCTCGTCTTGACACTAGCAGTGCTACTCCACCAACTCTACCTCACTGCAACACCTCAATGCCCGAGGTTCGCATAAGAAACAAAGAAGTTTTGAGAGCACTGTGTCGTCTAGACGTGAATAAAGCTAGTGGACCAGATGGTATACCAGCAATAGTTCTCAAGGCATGTGCGCCCGAGTTGTCTCCTGTATTGACGCGCTTGTATCGCCTCTCATTTAGGACTGGTATAGTGCCCAAGTCCTGGAAGCTTGCCAACGTGCAACCCGTGCCCAAAAAGGGCAGTCGTGCCGATCCTGCCAACTATCGGCCGATTTCAATAACCTCCATACTCTGCAAGATTATGGAGCGTGTATTGAACTCGCGCCTCATGGCATACCTGGAAGGTAACGATCTCCTCAGTGACCGACAGTACGGGTTTCGCCACAATCGGTCTACTGGGGACCTACTAGTGTATACCACTCACATGTGGGGCGAGGCCCTTGAGAAGAATGGAGAAGCGATTGCTGTCTCCTTAGACGTCTCGAAGGCCTTCGACAGGGTATGGCATGCCAGCCTTTTGAGTAAGCTTCTAGCGTACGGCATTTCCCCTGGTCTGATTAACTGGGTAAAAGACTTCCTGAGTCAACGGTCTCTCCGAGTTGTTGTCGATGGATGCTCATCAGAGCCCATGACGACCAATGCCGGAGTTCCTCAGGGGTCAGTTCTCTCTGCAACTCTTTTCCTGCTGCATATTAACGATCTGCTGATGCCCGGTATCTATGGGTATGCAGATGATAGCACAGTTGTAGAGAGATACCTGCCAGGTGCTCGGGCTAGTAAGGAGCTAATCCGGTCCGAACGAGAGGCTATGGTAGAGCGTACGAATGTCTCACTTCAGGCAGTCTCCATGTGGGGCGAAACCAATCTGGTAGGATTCAACGCCGCCAAAACACAAGCGTGTCTGTTCACCGCAAAAGGAGTCCGTTCGCCTTGGCTCCTGCTTTTCAGAATGTATCTCTGGAGTGCACCGACCGCCTTCAGCTCTTGGGAGTTGAAATTTCCTCAGACCTCAATTTTGGGCGGTTCATTGAGTCCAAAGCCAAGGTAGCTGCTAGAAAACTAGGCGTTCTTGCAAAAGTCCGACGGTACTTCACACCGGGACAGCTTCTAATGTTATATAAAGCACAGGTCCGATCGTGTGTGGAGTACTGCAGTCACATATGGGCTGGTGCTGCAAAATGCCATCTAGCAGCTTTGGACTCAGTGGAAAGGCGTGCGAAGAGGCTAATTGGGGATCCAGATTTGGTTAAGTCCAATCTACAAAGCCTCGAGCACAGGCGCAGGGTAGCCAGCCTATCGGTATTTTACAGGTTGCATTTTGGAGAGTGTGCGCGGGAATTGCATGACTTGATTCCGCCATCTCCTTTCTACCATCGGAACACCCGACGTACGGCGAGTATCCACCCTTACGTTGTTGAAACTTCAACGGTCCGGACTAAGCGTTTCGCTTCGTCGTTTATACCGCGTACATCGAAGGACTGGAACAATTTGCCTGCTGCGGTCTTCCCGTCCAACTATAATTTAGGTGTCTTCAAGGCTAGAGTGAATAGGCTCTTAATAAACTAGTGCGCCTCACCATCAATGATTGCATCGCTGCTTACCATCAGGTGGGATCGCAGTCAAGCACTGGTTTATATGAATTAAAAAAAAACACCCGGGCGTTTCTTTCACCTGAATTCGATACAGGAATCTTCCGAACTTGCCATATCCGGTGAGGACCTGCGTCTTGCGTAAGGTGAGGACGCCGTGTTGCCGCTCCAGCCATTCCTCAAAGAGGGACTTACCGCCGTGATTATGGCGTGCCCATGGATTATTGGACATGGATTGTTAATGATTTAAACAAGATATACATACAAATTCAGTATCTATAAAAGCAGTATTTTATTTCAAGTCTGTTAGTGTTTTATTTCCAAGAATAAGTAAAACTAACTGTAATTCATAATTTGGGATAACTTCAATCCATATTGCCAAAAACCCAAGTATCGTCTTTAGCGCTGTAAATTTTAAGTTGATTTTCTAGTGACCGTGACCGAGAGTGATGTACCTATATTCTTAAGTTAATAAAAAAGTACGAATTGCAATAGAATTTTAACTTTGACGTGTATAACATCGAGTGTGTTGTTCCAAAATTGGAAAATTATTCAAATTCCGAATTTAAATATAAAATGAAGAGTTAATTTTTCGTCAGGACTTGGCCACTAAATGTTCCAAATTCGAATAAAAAAAAAGCAAACGCCAGCCTCCGTCCACACAACAAACCCGTGAATTTGGCGCCAAGTTTTTGTGCATACCACATGTTGCCAAACTTCTAACAATTCTTTTTCATTGATTTGGACAATAACGACGCAAAAACTGGACGATTTCATCTAAAGTTTATTCATAACAACATATGCAGTAGTTTGTATCCCCACAAACTATGACTGAAGTTGCTGTTAAGATTAAAATGTGAAATAAAGGGTCAAATAAACTTACCTAATCACAAACTCCACAGACATGATGGAAAGTAGAAATTATGAAAATAAAATTAATAAAAATGGTGACTACTTAAGATTAAGAGTTTTAATATAACATTATGGTACTAATGATAATGTTGGTGATTACCGCTGAGGTGTATTTAGACCCGAGCCAAAGGCGAGGGACTTAAGAGAACCAAGGAAGGTAATCATCAATATTCACGTGTATCATACGATGTGTTTCAACACACTTGTGAAGAAAAATAATCTTCAACACACTTGCCCAGAAAGTGACTAATTGCATTTCCCTCATTTTATTCCCTCAAGCGAGAGAATTTATTTCATAATTTAATTTTACACCTAAAAAGGTTTTTTTTTATTTGTCCCACTCATGGAATTACTTCTGTATCGTGACGCGTCCACAAACTTGTAAACTTGTATACATAATAAGACACCCAGACCCGAAACTCCTGTTTGTAGGCCATACATATTTTTAAAAGAACCCGCGTCATACAGCGCTGTAGCTAATCGCTGAACCATTGCGGGCCGTCAAATGTGTTATGAAGCGTTACTCTTCTTCAATAGAAACACGGTTGAATTAAGTAGGTACTTTAGTAAGTGGAACAGCTCAAGTAAATCTGGCATTCTTCATCCTAAAAGGACCAATGCTGACTAGCCAAGCTTTTTAAATCCGATCCACAAAAAATGCCAACACATTTTATCTTCGCCCATTATATTTTTAGTAAAGAAAAATATTTATATTACGGACAACCCGTCTCACTTCCGCGTCTTTTGAAACCGAAATACTGGAGCCTTACCATGACTTATTAAGGTGTATAGTCCCTTGAAAATCTTTAAAAAGTTAAATGCAGACATACTCGTACCAACTGCTGCTTGCGCCCGCAGAGAGCCCCCGCTGACTTTTAAAAGCATTTTCTTTGCGAAGTATTGCTTGATTTAAATATGCTATTTACATTCTGAAGAACACTTAACCAGCAATTTTTTTGTGTAAACATATTTCTAAAGATCAAAGCCGTTTGAAAGCCTCTTGCGTTTGAAAGCGTTTGACCTCTATTAAGCGCAAGTTCGATCGTATATCTTATATCGTGAGTATTGCTCTCATCTTTGGGATGGTTCTGCAAAATCCCAGCTTGATGCACTAGTGTCGATTGAGAAGTGAGCCAAGAAAATCAACGGCAATGATACACTTGTCAAGTCAAAACCCCAAAGTCTTGAGCATCGACGCCGAGTTGCTGGCCTGTCGGTTTTCTATCGTTTACATTTCGGGGAGTGGACATTAGAATTGCACAATTTGCCGTGTCCATGTCCGTTCCGTCATCGGACCACAAGACGTACGGCGTTGCGCCACCGGTAGATGGTGGACATCCCACCCATACGTACAAAGCGTTTTGGGAACACATTCATTATGCGTACAGCTAAGGAGTGGAATTCTCTGCCGGAATCTGTGTTTCCTGATAGCTATGACCTAGGGGTCTTTAAGTCAAGAGTGAATAGGTTGCTTCTAGGCAAGCGTGCTCCATCATCGGCCACATCATCACTTACTATCAGCCTACCATCAGCTTAGCCTATCCACAATAAAAAAGGAGTAGGGAAAACCAAGCGAAAAAATATCATGTTGTTATTTTTTGTTTTGGCAAAAGTATTAGTTATACGAAAAAATCACATGTTGCTAATGTTGATGATGATGATGAATCTATAATAAATATATATTTTTTTCCAAATCTATCAATAATCAATCCGTTACCAAGGAGTAGGCTTCAAAAAGTCACTGTTTTATGGCACTAAATGGGAGCAAGGGCCTTAAAAAATCAAGCGTGTGAGCGAGAAAGAAGGATGGAGCTATACACCCTATATAGCTCCATCCTTTTAACAGTATAAGTCGTTTAATGAATCGCGTTGAGAGCTCGTGGTAGGGTCTCTATTCCAGAGAGATGATTCATTATACCGACTTCTTTCCCGAATACAGTGCTTTGAAACATTAATTATGTACGTTTTGTTACAATGAAGCTATGCTGCTGTTAATTGTGTTAGAACTGTGTTTCTAAGTACTAAAAACTACCCACGTGTCTCTCTTTTTGGAGCGACAATTAATTATGGGCTTAAATAATATTTAGCTATTTATTTAGCATAGCGTTCAGATATAATTATTATTTATAGTTATTTACAATATGTGCATTGTTTAGGGAATTTCAGATTGTTTGTTTTTACCCGACTACGGAGGGTTATGATTTTGAGAGGCCATGTATGTATGTGAGTATGTTCATCTGTTCCCTCATAGCTCCTAATCTACCAATCGGAACTCGACATATGAGGTATCGTTAGAACCGTCTTCATTGTCCGCTGAACATAGGTTACGTGACGTATCACAAAACTCGACATGGCGCCCTCTAGCGGACAAAAGTATGTGTTTAAAAATAAAAATGGAGATAAATACGCCGTGTTTGGTATCATTTGAAAGGGCTACATTTGTAAATTTCGAAAATATTGCTCAAATTTAAAGTGACGCCCTCTAGCGGACAAAAAGTCATGTGTTAAGTTTAACACCAAAATTGTTTAAATAAAAATAAAGTAAAAAAACTAAAACCCGACTACGACAAAAAAAAACGACGCTGAAAAAGTATGAAACAAGATTTTCATACTTCGAACAGAACAAAAAGAAAAACCGTAGTCACACGTTATTAAAGTGTTTCGGTTGGTACCTATAACGTGTGACTGCGGCTTTTCTTTTTGTTCTGTTCGAAGTATGAAAATCTTGTTTCATACTTTTTCAGCGTCGTTTTTTTTTTGTCGTAGTCGGGTTTTAGTTTTTTACTTTATTTTTTATTCTTATTTATTTGTTTTAGTGTAACATGATTATAAAAGCACATCCTGAAAGTAGTATGTTCAGAATTAGCTACTGAATCTGTGTGTGTGCGATAATTAAAATGAGACATTTTTATTTAACCTTTTGAGTACCTACCGTAATTAGAGACATAATAGAAAGACAATGAGCGCGTTCACTTGGGGTTTAAAAATACATTCAGCCGAACATAGAACCTCCTTCTTTTTGATGTCGATTAAAAAGAGTGTCCATTGAGTTTCTTGCTCGTTCTTCTCCATAGAGATCTACGCTTTGGAATATGCAATTTAGTTTCACTTGTTTTTGACTGACCGACATTTTGACATTTCAAAAGTGCCTGTAAATGGTCTATTTGAAATAAAGTTTCTGATTTCTGATTTTTCCTTCCGCTGGATAGAGCGAGAGCGAGTGTCAGACTTTTACTAACTAAAACCCACCTGTATTCCTTCAGTTACCCTGAGGACGTTTTTAATATCGTGCGGATTTCATCACGCATGCGGGATTGATCCGCACGCGTAGCCCCCGCAAATGTCCTTTTCATACAAGTATTTTTTGTAATGCGTGGAATACGCACGCGGGATGCGTGCATGCGGAGCGATTCCGCATGCGTGATGAAATCCACACGATATTAAAAACACCCTTAGCGTTCCGGAGCAGCGGTGACTTTCTAGGGAAGCGCTTACTTTGAAAACCCCTCAGACTACAACTGCGATACGATTTTACGTTCATTTCTCAGCTCGACGAGTTTTGGTAATCTGTGCCGCAAACTAAACCTATTCTCTAAAAAACTTTTCCCGTATCGTCTTAAACTAACTTGAAAAAAAAACTAATAAAAAACAAAACTTGTCTCAAACTACGTTTTAAAAAGATAAGGTACCGAGATGAATGGCTGCTGCAAACTCACTCACTCATTTTGAAAAGCTGCTTTGTTCTCGAGAAACTTAGAAGCTAGGTACTTCAATATTCAACTTTTAAGTTAAGACTTATAGAGTACGGTACTTAGATTCTACATTAGGGTGTTTCATGTTTATTTTTAATTTTCGATTTTCATTTGACTTTGCTCAAAAAAATTCTTGATACCACTCATGCACAGTGTTCATATATCAAAAATCACCATAATCGGTTAATATTTAGAGGTTGCACAGCGCCAATAAGTACGACATCAGTAAAGATTAAATTTTTAATACTATTATTTTTTACAGAGGAGGGAAGTAAGTTTTACTAGACACGTTACAACAACACACTAGTAACACTAGCTACCCTCCAATATAAAAATAATAATATTAAAAATTTATCCTACACTGATGACGTATTAGTTGTATGAGAAAACTTTATTGGCGTTGTTCAGCGTTGTACATCGTGCACCCCCTCAAAATTTGAATTTTCAAAAATCCCTTCTTAGTATCTACTTGCCTACATCATGAAGAATCTTCGTCAACACCATCATCACCAATTCAGCCGAAAGACGTCTACTACGACTAGACCTCTCCAAACCTCCTCTCCTCTTCCAAGTGTCACCACAATGAACGGTCCTGTGCGTCTCGCATCCATCGGATTGCCACGATCCCTACCATGTCATCGGTCTACCTCGTGGGAGGCCTTCTCGGTGCGCGTCGCCACCTTTCAGCCACATCGACCATGTTTTCTGCGAGCAATGTGCTACCCACTGCAACTAAAGTTTTTTTTTTTTAAAATTGGTACAAACCAGTGCTTAACTGCGATTCCAACTGATGGTAAGCAGTGATGCAATCATCGATGGTAGGGCGCACTAGTTTATTAAGAGCCTATTCACTCTAGCCTAGACACCTAAGTTTAGCGATTCTTTGGGCTATGTCGGAAACCTTGGTTCTCCTGCGGATATCTTCATTTCTGATAAGATCAATAAAATCACGCTAGAAAAATCTTCATTGCTACATTCATGTTACATAAATATCATTAATACCTAAGTTATATCTGCGTAGGCCGCCTGTACCCTAATATTCTGTTACTAATGATTTCCTTCAAAGGGCAATTTACTTCAGTGATTTAGTGTGAAATATTATTTTCCATTAATCTTATTAATTAAACCCTGCCTTACAATAGAGGTAATCTAGCTATTAATAAGCTAAACCTGTTGAACTCGATACTAATAATAGTGGTTATTATTAAGATGATATGATCATTTGGAGCTTTGTTCGGTGTAATAGTTTTGATTGAATAATTGCTGGTAATATGAGATTTAACGTATGCACGTGACCAAACAATATATGGATATGGACACGTTTCAAGACGATAGATAAATCAAAATTTTAATCAAAGCGCCTGTAACTGAAAAGTTGAAACGCAATCGGTTATCTTGGTATAGTCATGTGAAGAGGAATGATGAAACGTATGTTACTAAAAAGTTATGAATATACGTATTGACGGCAAAAAAAGATGTATGGATTGTGAGAAGAGTGATAAGAAAGAAAAGAGAGTTAGTGATAGCATGCCGTCTGACATAATAGAATGGAAGAAAAAAGAGTTTTGCGCCGACCTTAAGTAATATGGGAAGAGGGCAGGAAGATGATGACTATAAATCAAAGTTTTGGAAAACCATCATAAAAGAGAATGGGCAAGGGTACGATATAATCACGACGATAAGTCCCCTTTTTGAAGAGTGATTAGTGAGGCACCACGGCGTCTTCATTGACGCAGGTCCTTACCGGACACGATTGTTTCGGGAGGTTCCGGTTTCGGATTTGGTGGAAAGATTCGCCCAGGTGGCACCATTGTGCGGATCGCTCGGAGGACACGGTGCAGCAACGAAATTTTGTCTCTTAAGATACAGGTCTCCTAGTTTAAGAGACAGGGTTCATAATTTTTTGTATGCATAGACTTATCTTGTAGACTAAAATTATCTGTTCACAAAACTAAGCTTCTTGTATTTCTGCCACCTTGTTTTGAATTGTGTCTGTGTATACTGCTTGGGTAATAAACTATTTTATAATAATATAATATAATTATTATAATATATTATTATTATGGGAGTTGTCTCCGAAGCTTAATAGCCATGAGCTATGTACCAATAGACCAAGGACTTTTTCAGAAGGAATTTTGCTACTAACTCTACTTTTGCTGATTGTTAGTGTCTACGGAGTTAATAAACAGAATAGGCAACTAATAGACAAAATACCAGAATTAAAAAATAATATTAAAAAAATATAATTCGACACCCGCAACGAACAAGGTTGTAACATTAATTCAGTAATTTTTCAAAATGAACCTAAAAGTGATAGTGCCATGTTTGAATTTTGTTTGGACTCTAATCCGAGATACTACCTTGTTCGATGCGGAAGTCGAATTATATTGTAGAACTTTACAGCTGTACTGTTTACTACTTTACCTATCCACAGAAGGTAAGCGAAGACGATTTCAAGGATAGAGCATGCTTGCCTAGACGTAACAACCTATTCAGTCTAGACTTAAAGACCTCCAGGTTGTAGCTAAGAGTAATCACAGACTTCTGCAGGGGATTTCACTTCTTAGCTACGCACCGTGAATGTGTACCCAGAATGTTTTGTATGTATGGCTTGGATATCCACCATGTACCAATGGCACATCGTTGTACATCTGGTTGTCCGAAGACGGAACGGGCTTGGTAGAATTAAGATATGCAATTTTGATGCACACTCCCCGAAATGCAACCGAAAGGCTACTAACTCAGCATCGATACTCAAGATTGAATCTTTGAATCGAAGAGTGCATTTGCACGCTTAATTAAAAAGAGTCGTAACTCAAAACTAGCGTATTTTAAAATTGAACCTTATTTTTGAAACAAATGTTTTGAGATTCAAATACCCTGTTTTTGAGTTAGGTCTCTTTAGAATAAGCATTTTAGCTCATTTCTTGAATATACTTAACCACAAATCCAAGTCCACAGGTAATTAACTTTAAGCAATAAAGCGCTTTATGATGTCTTCGTCTAGTAACTACATTCAAATTACAGAAACATTTATGTTTCATCAGTTTTAAGATTGTTTGCACATAAACTGACAGGCTTATAGCCGGCTCCATCCCTTAATTACTATTACGGGTTTAATTTAATTTAGATATTGTAACCACAAATGTACAAAGGCATTGGAACAGGCTGTTTGGATCATTAGAGGCCTAATATTAAAGTCATTTGGTGGTGCGGTCTGTAAGCTAAGTAGAATTTGGTATTTAAATAAAAATGGTCCTAATTATTTACTTATTTTGAGACGTGGGTCATCATTTTAGCCAAAAGATGTCCACTTTTGGACATAGGCCTCCCCCAAGCATCGCCACAACAACCAATCCTGTGCGTCTCGCATCCACCGCATTCCCGCGACTCTCACCAGGTCGTCGGTCGACCTTGTGGGAGGCCTTTCAACACAACACTGCGTTTTCCGGTGCGCGGTCGCCACTCTAGAACCTTTCAGCCCCATCGACCATCCGCGAGAGATCGCGTGGAGGTGGTTAATCTTACTATAACTTCCTCCGCTCTAGGTAGAGCGAGAGGGCGTGTCAGTTTTGCTAATTGAAACCCACCTGTGTTCTTTCAGTTTTTCTTTGCGTTACAATGATTTTTTTAAGGTGGGAAATCATCCAATGACTTCTTCCGCTAGGGTGGAGCGTGAGGACGACTGACTAAAACCACACCTATGTTCCTTCCTTGCCCTTTGCATTCCAGGACTACAATACACCCTCATCATTATCATTCATCATTTCAGCCGAAAGACGTCCACTGCTGGACATAGGCCTCCCCCAAGTGACGCCACAAGGAACGGTCCTGTGCGTCTCGCATCCATCGGACTCCCGCAACCGTTACCAAGTCATCGGTCCACCTTGTAGGAGGCCTTCTAACGCTACGTCTTCCGGTACGTGTTCGCCATTCCAGAACCTTTCGGCCCCAACGGCCATCCGTTCTGCGAGCAATGTGCCCTGCTCATTGCCACTTTAGTTTGGCGATTCTTCGTGCTATGTCGGTAACCTTGGTTCTCCTCGACTTAGTTCTATACACCCTATATAGCTCTATCGCTTTAACAGTTCAGTTTTGGTCGTCAGATGTATCGCGTTAAGAGCCTCTGGTATATCCTTTCCCGGCTCTTTCTAGCGAGCGGGATCTATATTGCATTTCTTCATAAGCATTCGTTGCATTGCGCGCGCTGATGGCGGTGTGTTGAGATTGAGTCGCTTCAAAACCGGTTTTTCTTGTGCGCATGGAATGATGCACGATTAGATTTACGTTTATTTTTATTTTCTAAAAGTTTTACGTATTTTGTACACTGAACAACTATCTATATATTTATTTATTATCCACCACTTATTAAACATGTATATGTATGTAAGGTAAATAACTTAACACTAACGACTATTATAAATAATCTAACTTTTCTACTGTACACTCTAAATAAGGTTCAGTTGAAAACCAGCGTCAGGCAACTACTACAAAGTTGTCTGGCATTTTTGTTGAACTGGACCTATTTGGTGCAGGTGCGAGACACACAATGTTAGTTATTTTATTTTCTTATTTTTTTATCGGAAGTGTTTACATGTTGTTTCTACATTGTGTGTATCTGTGTACGTGTGCCAAATAAAATATTTTTCTTTCTTTCTTTATAAGAGGAGCCTATTTTGTAAGGAATGACTACCCATCCAAACCACGGACCATTTTCCAATGAAAAATCAGTATTTATATTTTTATTACTATTGGCTAGGCTCGCGTTTGACCACTATCTCACCTGATGGCAAGCGATAATGTGGCCGACGATGGAGCACGCTTGCCTAGAAGTAACCTATTCACTCTTGACTTAAAGACCCCTAGGTTGTAGCCAGTCCATGGAGTTTCTTGCACATCCATAGAGATCTACGCTTTGGAATGTGCAATTAGCATCATTTTTTTCTGACTAACTGACTTCTTAACATTTCAAAAGTGCCTGTAAATGGTTTATTTGAAATTAATGCTTTTGAATCTTTGAATCTTTGAATCTTAGCTATCAGGAAACACAGACTCCGGCAGGGAATTCCACTCCTTAGCTGTACGCATTATGAATGTGTTCCCAAAACGCTTTGTACGTATTTTCTTCACATTGAGCGACAAACAATCTACTTTTACGATTCAGGTACATCCATAGACACTGCACCACTCTCTATAACCTTTCGACCCGACCTTGCGTCATGGTTTCCTCGTCATGCGATACTCAAGTTTGTTCGATACGGTATCGATTACCATTTAACGAGAAACACGATAGGTTTGACAATATCGTCAGTACCGGGTTCATGGCTGATGTTATGATTACGATTCGTGGTTTCATATCTTTATGGTTTAGTGACTACGATTAAATTGTAATATTTTTAAGTGATGGAGCTATTATGCAGTAAGGCGATCAGAGAAATAGAAATTCAGAAACTTCAGAGTTCCTTCCTCAATTAACCTTTTGAGTGCGTAATTAGAGACACAATAGTAAGAAAATGGCGCGTGAACGCCGGCGTTAATGCGGGGATCAACAGCTTAATATTTGTCATCATCATACTAATCATCAAGTCATAATTAAGGACCCTGATAAGTGGTGTCCGGGTTAAGTGGGACGAGGCTATATACGTCCACTCCTTGTTGATCGAGCGGTGTGCCCGTGAAGCACAAAAGTGGTGCAGTCGACTTCAATGTTTTCCTAAAGACCCTGATCAATAAGTGAATAAAACCGCGGTCTTACGGTTCGAAGCTCGCTGATGTATCATTGTAATACCGCGGTTTTGTGAGTCGACAAGCCTGGCTCGCGGCTCGCCATGTTTGCTTAATTTTTTACTCAGCTCGTCCTTCAAAACCGCGTGTCGATCATAGCCGGTAAGTCGCCAGACAAATCATCCAATGAATTCTCTCGCTCTAGGGTGGAGCGTAAAGGTGTGTTAGACTTTTAGTGATTAAAACTCACTTCTATGTTCCTTCTTTGCCTAGCGTTCCAGTACCCCTGGTTTTCTTTTCAGAAGCGAACCCATGGGCCTAGTAGGCTTCGACCCTGCTGGGCCTGGTTTTGCTGACATTTTCTTATGGCGCGCATAGAACACTACGCGCCGTCGACGATTCGGAATCGGTCCGGACGGCGAACTACCGCGAGTAAAAACGACGTTCTTTAAAACCGCGGTATAGGCTCGTACGTCGATCACCCATTTTAGGAATCAAACCTATAGGGTACTAAGTCTTCCCGTTGACCTAGTATTCTGAAATTTGGCAAAAAGCAAGGTCTCATAGCACAAGTAAAGGAAAAAGTCTAAAAACTGTAAAGTAATACGTTACAAAAAATACCTTTTTTTGTGTTTCGGAAATCTTTGAGACTCAATTCGAGGATCGAACTACTTATATAGGTAAGTTGGTACGGAGCTTAATTGGTGTGCGTGTCTGATTCACATATGACTTGTTTTTTATAACCAACTTCAAAAAAGAGATTATTTAAATTAGGATTGTCGTCCATTGACTTACTGACCTTTCTAATTTAGCTAATTACTTATGTATCTTCGGATGGATGGAGAAGGAGCGAGAGAAGTTAAATAAAAGATACATGGATATGTGAGGAGTGATATAAAAGAAAAAGAAGTTAGCGGTAACTTGACCAGTGATAGGACAGAATGGAAGAAAAAAAACGTGTTGTGCTGACCCCTAAAATAAGGGTCAAGAGCAGGATCAAAGTCAAAGTCAAATATATTTATTTGTTACACATTGACACAATGTCATAGTAAATAGTGTTAATTATAAATTAGATAATGATTATTGCCTTAGATAATGACAAAGCTACGTACGATCTCCCATTTTAAACCGACTTCAAATAAAGAAAAGATATTTTTTTTATCATCATCATTTTTTTTATGTTTGTTACCTCAGAACTCCGTCGTTTATGGACCTATTTGCAAGTAGTGTTTTTCTTTAGTGAAGTCGGCTATTTTTTTTTTTGTAAAAAGTTTTTTTTAAGCCGACACCGAAGCCACTTTTTAAAATGACTAAAAAGTAATACCTATTGCGCTAAAGCGTAATTATGATTTCATACATAAATTCTGTACATGTCTGGAATCCAGACATCACATTATACAAATAGCACGCATCAGTTTGAAGCTTACCACTCGTTATCTCATTTCGCCGACGTACTGAACAAAACACTCGCACACATTTGATACAATAGTACAGCCAGTCCACAGTACGACTCGAATTAGAAGTTGCATTAGTTATTAAACTCAATATTGTGCTAAGCTACCTAAGTAATCAATCAAAAATCAAAGCAACTCTTGCTGTGGCCGGTCTGTTGATGAGTGACCTTAAAATATCGAGATTACTCCATGTTTTGTAAAACTATCATTTGCAGATCTTTGACAGTGTGTTACAGCTATCCGTCTGTATGTCTAGTGCCTATGCAGAAGCCAAGAAATCTGATCAAGTGACATCGTGTTACACAATTATTGGGTCGAAAAAATAGTATAAGTATGCATTCAGGTACACTGGAAACTAATCCCAATGTAGTTGGGAATGGGCACGCCATAATCATAGCAGTAACTCCCCTCGCACCACGGTGACCTCACTTTCTGCACAACACAGGTTCTCACCAGACATGGTAAGTTCGGAAGGTTCCTGTTTCAGATTCAGGCAGAACAAACGTTCGTATATCACTATTGTGTGGACCACCCGAGGGACACGGTGGAGCATACAGTGGAGGTGTGCCTCACTTGGGTGGAGCAGTACCTTGTCCTGGTGAAAGTGATCGATGGCAGTGACCTCTCACGCTGGGCTCTGTTTCAAGCCATGGTCCGGGGCGAGAGGAAATGGGTTACAGTCACCTCCTTCTGTGAAACAGTAATGCTGGCAAAGGAGACGGCCGCGCGTGAGAGTGAACCGAAATCCTCTCGCCCCAGCCTCCTCAACAGGAGACGCCCCGGGCGTCGGGACTCGCAGGGCGATCCGTGGCTACCGTAAGCTTGCAATGAATAGCTCGCCGTCCGGTCGCCCGGTAACTGACCTCAAAAAGATGTCAACAAAACTGTAGGGGCGTTAGTTAGGTACAGTTAATGCAAACTCTAAGTTGTGTCGTACTGTGTCCATGCTATAGTTACCTCACTGTAATTTCCGTAGCTCATGAATGTGAGTGTACGGGGAGTCTTTGTCTAGTATAAGGGGTACTAACTTAGGGTAATATTACCGTCTTGTTTGAGATGGACTCATTTTACTTAGGGACTCTTAATCTAGTACAGGGCTAAGTAACGAGATCATTCTTGCTAAGACTACTTAGTCAATTGAAGTGTATACGTACTTTAATCTGGTTATAGGTGTGTTAAAGGATGTCTTGTGACTGTTCATTATTAGGACCTTAATTTTATTAGAATTCTATACCTCAATCGGTAAAAATGGGAAGGTCCTACATTCCTTTTTTTTTGTTACGTAACAACAAATTTACAGTTTTCAGATGCCTATACTTGTGCTATGCAACCTTACTTCATGCCAAATTTCAGGATTCTAGGTCAACGGGAACCTATGAATTTTGATTTTCTTGAGAGTATCGAAATACACGTTTTTTTTTGTGACATAAGCGGCCGTATCTTTTTTTTTCGTAGACTTAGAAGTTTGATTTTCTCACAGCTTCAAGGCGCCGCCGACCTAAGTATATGGTTTTAATTTAAATTAAAAATTTCAACTCGATACCTCCACGCATTCCTGAGATAAAGGGTCATGACAGACAGATAGATAGACGGAAACACAAAGCAATCCTATAGGGGTTCCGTTTTTTCCTTTTGAGGAATGGAAACCTAAAAAGGTATTTGTTGACCGCTCTTTGTGGCGCGCGTGGAATACAAAGCACCGCCGACCCGGGCTTGGTCCTTACCGGACAGAGAGCTGACTCGCTGTCCACAAGTCCGCGCCCACGGCGGCCGGGAATCACCCTGCGATTTTCGATTCCCGAAGCATATCCCTCACGCCTTCTGCTACCACTTTTGAGGAAGGAGATGACTGCTTTATATTCCCTCTCGCTCTGTACCATGACTTGTAGCAGGGTCAGACGTGAGGAGTAACCGAATCCCGAAGACTCAGGGCTTCGGGGATCAGTTACTCCTCGCGTTGGCGGTCTGGTTGATATTTAAGTTAAGCTCAAAGACCGTTTGATGGACGTAGAATGTCATGCGTCGCCACATCGACCGGTGCTGTTATGATAAAGCATAAGCATATTGTATTGTTATACTCTGCAAAAATAAATAAAATTAAAATGGCTGTTTGTAATATCAAAATAACATTTTTTTACTAAACGCAAATTATGAAAAAAAAAAATTATACCTATTAGTAAAAATGCATTATTGGTCTGTTTGTTCCGGCAAATCTGTAAAATAGTTGAACCGATTTTGAGGGTACTTTCACTAGTAGATAGCTGATGTTTTAAAAAGTACAGTTACTTTTACTTAAGAAAAAGAATAAGGCATAGAAGACAAAAACCTTCTTAAAATTGAGTCCAACTGGCATTTTGCTGTACGAATCTAACGCGGACTAAATTGTGGGCATCAGCTGAAGCATATATAAAGGTGTTATAATTTATGAGGTGAAAAGCGTGGTAAAACTGTTGTTTTCCGAAACTTAACCATGCACGCGAACGACACGGTCAATAGCCTTCCACAGGTCGAAAGGTTCTCATTACTATCAAATAAATTATAATTCACACAGGAAATGAACAGTCATTACCATAGCAAATTGTGCGCTTTCCGTGTGACATCACCTTTATTATTGTGGAGTTCTTGAAAGCCAAGCTGTGTTTCTTAAGAAAACGATATTGAATAGTTCTACGAAATAATAGTATTTAAATGTGAATCAATTTCGAAAACTTCTGTTGAATAAATGCTACGTGATATGCGTGTTATTGTGCTCATGTGGAGCTCATACTGATGCATGACCTCTAACTGGCTCCTAGTTAGTGCGTCGTACAATGCTTAAAACAGACTTCAAACCATTGATTGGTGTATCTAGGGTTATTTTTCAGAAGGAGAAATGACCACCCAACCAATGACATGCCTGATTTTTGTTTGTAGTTTCCAGTATTTTGGCGTCCATCATAGAATTTCGAATTGGTAGTCCTACATCCTGGGGTGGTCACTAGACCACACCGGGGTGGAACCTTGACACGGCGTCTTACGTGTTGCAAAGCGATCCGATGAGGTTTACACGACATTAACGCGACGCACCCACTGAGTATATCCACCAAGATCAAGACAATAAGGTCTCACACGAGGTACTTCGTCTCTTTATTGTATTGAAGTGGTATTCTTTCACGGTTAAATGTGAGAATCGAACATTTCGAAACATTGAACTGCAGCTTGTTTTTCTACTCCACTCAACTACACGATCAAGGTCCTGCTAAAAGCGGAAACAGGCTTCCTGGTTCTCGATAGCTAAAAGCAACTTGAGGTCTTCTGCAAATAGCAGACACTTGGCATCACGCACTACTTCAGGCAGCAGTTATCATAATATTAATTGTAACAGCCCTACATTGCTGCTTTGACTTGATTGA
This sequence comes from Mythimna impura, assembly GCA_905147345.3. Lineage (NCBI taxonomy): Eukaryota > Metazoa > Arthropoda > Insecta > Lepidoptera > Noctuidae > Mythimna > Mythimna impura. Next base: position 4,221,441 of record LR990344.1, read on the forward strand.
CTTGGTATTGTCCACCTATAGGTGGTACTCGGTTCCTTACTACCCTATCCAAAAAATCACAAATTCCACACATCATAAAGCGCATCATCATCGTGTTCATTTCAAATTAGTGAACGCGTTACTCGCCTCGTGGGGATAGAGATATCGCTAAATGCCTATACTGCCGGAATATTATTTCCTTAAATTGAAAGGATAATTTTGGTGGTGGAAATCCCTAGAATATGATTTTTTCACAATGTATGATGTTATAATTTTAGTTTGGTTGAATTAATGGTTTTAAAGTTCTGTGTCTAAACTTGTTGTTAAGTAGAGCGCTTATGTCGCGTAAAATTTTATTGAAGTGCCTGTTAATAATATTATTTAACTAAATGCATAATTATGAAGTATATTCGATAGTATATGGTTTTTTCTTTTTAAATTTTTCTCTGTCTGTCTGTTTGTGCACCAGCTAGTTTAGTATTAAAAACGTCTGGATATGTTATCTAGACGGTTTTAATACTTTTTTGTCTCACATTCCAGTCAGTCTGACTCTTTCTACAACTTGAAATCTTTGTTATACCACGTTTAGACTTTTGTGCTCTCTATTCACCTCGCTATTCTTCTCATCAGTAACCTCACCACTCGTGCTAGAGTGTAAACGCGGCTTCAAGTTATGACCATTCGGGCCCAGAACAAGTTTAACTAAGTTCTAAGTGAATGAACGGCGGCCGTCGCGTAAATTTCATACTTTTTTATTTTTATTTTTTTATTTGATATAAACCAGTGCTTGACTGCGATCCCACCTGATGGTAAGCAGTGATGCAATCATTGATGGTGAGGCGCACTAGTTTATTAAGAGCCTATTCACTCTAGCATTGAAGGCACCTAAATTATAGTTAGACGGGAAGACCGCAGCAGGCAAATTGTTCCAGTCCTTCGATGTACGCGGTATAAACGACGAAGCGAAATGCTTAGTCCGGACCGTTGAAGTTTCAACAACGTAAGGATGGATACTCGCCGGATGTCGGGTTGTCCGATGGTAGAAAGGAGATGGCGGAATCAAGTCATGCAATTGAAAACTAAACTTAATCACCAACTGATGTGACATTTTGTGTTGTATATTAGTTTGTGTTTTACTTCCAAGGCCCTACCACGAGCTCATAACGCTATGCATTTGACAACCTAAACTGAACTGTTAAAGTGATGGAGCTATATAGGTTGTATAGTTCCAAGTACGTGTATTTGTTACTTAATTTCTCCTAAACAGCTTGTCAGTTTTGGATGAAATTTTTTGTATAAAGAGTGGTTCCTCGGACGATTTGAAAATACATTTGGACCCGTTAGGTGGCATTACAGTCGGGTATTCAATTGTTTTTCTGATGTAAAGCCAGTTTTCGGGCAGCACAACGTCTGTTGGGACTGCTAGTACATAATTATATAAAAAGCTTCAGAAGAACGAAAATAAGAATTACAGGCCTGAAACTAAGTAACAAGCTGAATTAAGTTATAAGAGCGTGCACGTTATCCGTCACGTAAACCTCACGCATGATCATCATTTGTATGTAACTTCAATAAAGAATGTTAGTGAAACTTTTGGAGTTTTCGGAAGTATAATGAGGAACACGCATATCAGGCGAAGGGTAAGGTATAGGTAAATGATACTCTCGACCAAATTTCGATCACCGTATCCAATCTCAACAGAGATTAGTCAAGTACGCAAAATAAATTATCTAATCAAAAACAAACACAGGTTTAGTCTCTATTCTTTTTTTTAATCTCATAGTCCGATAAAAACAACAAGACAAGACAAGACAACAAGAGTATCAAAATAAGACAACATAATATCAAGATAAGACGACATAACAACAATATAAAACAATAAGAGCATCAAGATAAGACAAAAAGAGCATTGAGACAAGACAAGACAAACATCACAAGCTTTACGATAAGACAACACAACAACAAGACAAGACAATAAGAGCATCAAGATAAGACAACAGGAGCATCAAGATAAGACAACAGGAGCATCAAGATAAGACAACAGGAGCATCAAGATAAGACAACAGGAGCATCAAGACATTACAACTCACGATTAGAGCTGAGAACGCGATTTTTACATTATGAGCTGTAAAATATTATGGTAAATATATTCCATCTGTCTGTAAAAGGGGTGAGTATTCACTAATATGACGAGTCTAATTTCTATTTAAGTTAGTCGCTTCCAGACTGCTAACTTGGTAAGTTAACGTATTAAAACGTCCGGAGAAGTTTTACTATCTGTGTTTCCAAGTTAGGAAAAGTTTGTAGAATTGTTTGAGCTATTATTATGTCGTTTGTATGAATACTGAAGGATAAATGATAAAGGGGCTTTGGTATATAGGATTTCAAGGCGAAAGATGTTTTCGCAAATAGAAAATAACTTTAACACGTAACATAATACGAATTAAGGTCTACTGTTCACGGATGCGTAGCTTCATAGACGCGTATTCGTCATTATACGCTTGGTGTACGCCTGCGTGAAGCTTACATACAAAACTATGAAACTCTGTCGACGAAGCGGCAACGTCGTGCCGTCGTGTCGTCGAACGCGTCTAAGAAGCTACGCGTCTGTGGTCAGTAGGCTTAACTTTCAACAAATTCGTAAATAGAAAAAAAAGTTTAAGTAATTTTTGTTTAATTATTTTATGGGATATTATATCTCAGAACCCTCAGGTCCTGAACCTTTGGAAGGCGAACGAGGAGTCAAAACCAACTCGCAGAGGCCCCTTTGACGCTTTTAATGGAACGTGGTATCAACCGCCGATTATCTCTGTACGCACTGTGCTAGTGCATCCAAGGACAACCCCCGGTTGATGGGAAAATATTGCAACATATGGAAAAAAACAATAGAGCTATGGTTTTAGGATTCTTAAATGGACTGGTTACCAGGAACTATGTTAAGACTATGGCCCCTGTCTGAACAATGTTTTTAATTTCCATCGATAAAAAGGATGGGGTGACTTGCACACTCAACAAATGGGCCCCCAAAAACGGTCGCTAGCACGAAGCGACTGAGCGATGCCTCTTTTCTTGGAGGCCTTCTCTCTCTTCCATGACATGGCTGTCAAGGCGTCGACCACCAGCACCCCGAGCAACCTGCGTGACTCCTCGGCGGAGTCTTCCCCGGCGTCTGGCTTGCTGCCAGGCGGCCCCGAGGGGTCAGACCTAACACTGGTCACTACGGGGTGGCGCCCCTCCGCGGAGAGCCTCTCGGCTCTCTCAGCAGCCTCCTGGGAGGTAAGCCCTCTCCCTCTTCCTCTCGCTCGGCTCGCACCCCGACTACTGGTGGGGATCTTGCGGGCCGACGCAAACTCTCCTTCGGAGGACGATCCGTCCCCCGCTTTGGAGCGCTTCCGGAAGAAGCTTGTATTTCTTCCGGGGTCTCCCGCTACCTCCTCCACCTCCGACCTCTCCGAGCTCCTTTTGGATGCCGCGTCGGACTCCGACCGCGCATCACTCTCCTTCTCCTCATCGTTTAGGGTTTTAAAAAATTTGCTCATTTTTGTTCCCACGAGTATGTATCAAGTTTTACCGGCTCAAATTTGTGGTTCGCACTAAAGACTAATTAAGCTACCCATTAGTCAAGCTAACAACCTCCCTCACGGTGCGCCGCCGCTTGGAGGTTTGGGGTGATTTTTTATAGAGGTTGTCTTCCTCGCGGCCCGGGCGGTTAAGCCAAGACCCTCGACCCCCATCAAAAGTCAGAAACATGACTTTGGACAATCTCTGGGGCTACGAGACTAACGGTGGCAGAAGGAGGAGCAAGTCTTCCTCCTGCCTGCCCGGTGGCGGGGTAAGTGCACACCGAACCCGCTTTTACTTCGCCACTGAGCTCTCTGCTATAGCAGAGGGACACGCGTTGAAGTGTTCCTTCGGACAGAATATTCGCAGGCGGACATCGAGACCCCTTAGGCAAAAGTACCCAAGGGGAGTCGTTAGCCGCCTCCCAGGGTGATTATGTTCTTAAATTTCAATTCTGTAATTTGCATTATAATTATCTTTGTTTTGCTTTGTAGTAGGTAATAGATTCATGGATATTAGATTCACATTTTTTATAAATTTTGGATACAATGTAAAAAAAAAAAATGAAATAAATCAATTAATCAAACTGAAATACATCATCTGTGAAAATTTCAACAGTCTATCACGGTTCATGAGATCAGCCCGTTTGAGATGCCATTCGAACCTCGGCTGCAGGACGGCAGCACGCGCAGAGCCAGCCTTGGAATCACTTCCGGCTGCGGATGCAGGCTGCGAATGCAGATAGCACACGCATGACACGCAGCCGTTGAATATGGAATATGGGCGCTATCTGCTCCGCATAGCGGTTATTTCGGAACTTGTCTAAACAGGTTGGAGTGACTTAACTATGTGCGCATCGACTTGCGGCCACTACTAGTCTGCGATCGGCTGCGGCTGCAGGTCGCGGCAGCACTCGCAGCCGAAGCTCGGCAGCACGTGCGGCCGCAGCCGCGTTCAGAATGGTTTTCACAAAAATCCATATTGCTACATAGAAAACCAGTCGTTTAGCTGCAGCCGGTTTCGTACAGCCGCCGCATGTGCTGCCTGCATCCGCAGCCTGCAGCCGAGGCTCAAACGGCATCTTTACAGACGGAAGGACAGACAGACGGACGGGCAGACAGCGGAGGCTTAGTAATAAGGTCTCGTTGGCACCCTTTGCGGACAGAACCCTAAAAAGACACGTACTCTTGACACCATTCCACAACCTCCCCCTCATATTTTCACACGATAGTCATTTGTTCGCCGCAGTGAACTCCCGCAAAAGGTTTTACGACTTGTTGGTAGATAAGCAAAGCCTGCCGCTCATGTATACTTTCGAAGTGTTTGTGGCGTTCGTGTGAATATGCAATCATAACAACATGAGGAGATGTGGAGATTTGTTCTAGTTATGTGTACTTTTGATGGGTTTTGACATGAATAGGTCGGGTGTCTTTGATTATGCAACTATCTACGTAGGCACTTATTCGTGTTATCCTTTGATTTTAGAAGTGAAGATTTAAAGTAATATTAGTTCCTAATATGCTAATGACATATAGAAAGAAAGAAAATACCTACATACATAGCAGTGGTTGAAAGGTGGTTTGGCAATATTTTTGTCTAGTAGACAAATAAGTGACACCCGCTTGATAGTAGTAAATTATCCTAAGAAATATACTCCCAGGATGATCAGTAGTAACCTAGATGCTATTCCAAGATATGGTCTATCCGTGTACCAAGTTTTATCGAAATCCGTTCAACTGTTCCTTTCAATCTCACAAAAAAAGTCAGTCAAATACCTGGGAGTACTTCTGGACGAACAACTCAACTGGCGTCCCCACATTGAATTGACCACTTCCCGAGTTAGGAAACTTATATGGGCATTTAAAAAGCTTCGACACGTGGCCCAGTTTAAACTATTACGAACGGTGTATCTTGCGCTGGCTCAGTCAATTATAGGTTACTGTATTACGGCCTGGGGAGGCGCCTGCGAAACCTATATGATTAACCTCGAAAGAGCCCAAAGATCTCTACTTAAGGTCATGACATTCAAACCGTACCGGTTTCCTACAAAAGATCTGTATAAAAATTGTAATGTACTTACGGTGAGACAGTTGTACCTTCTTAATCTCACATTAAAACAACAGCAAATCACACCGGTAAATCACGCCACAAAAATAAGGAGAACTGTTACTCGGCCTGACTTATGTAGACCAGCAAGATATAAAACCGCTTCCGCTAGACGTCAACACATTTACATGGCTACTTACATTTACAATAAAATAAACAATACCCTTAATATAAACCCATTAACAACTAGAGAAAGTAAAAAGAAAATCTCCACATGGCTTCAAACACTGAATTATTACCAAACGGAAGATTTCATCCAACAGCAGTACTCATGAATATATAATATCTAATAATAATAATATACACACACACACGCATACATAAACATACTATCACACATGCACACCTACACACACGCACACAAACATACTATCACACATGCACACCTACACACACACTCATATACATGCACACCCACATAAACACACACATAACACGCTGAGTCATTAAATACTTGAGCATGCGTGCATTTTCATTTATTTTATTTTACCATGTTTTTTATTTTTTTTTTTAAATCAAATATGTATAAATGAATATGTGATCAAATGTAACATATGCAACTGGGTGAAGACACTGGCTCCTGTAACACAGGTTGCTAGCTCAGGAGCCAGGGCTTCAAAAAATTTGTTACCTAAATATTTTTTGTGTCAATAAACTTTATTATTATTATTATATATTTTATTTATCTCAGGACCCTGAGGTCCTGGACCTTTGGGAGGCGTACAAGGAGCCGAAGCCAACTCGCAGAGGCCCTTTAGATAATTATAATGGAACATGATACCAACCGACGATTATCCCTGTACGCGCTATGCTAGTGCACCCAAGGACAACCCCCGGTTATTGAAAAACTGTTGCGACATACGGAGAACAAAGATAATAGGGCTATGGTTTTTGGAATCTTAAGTGGACTGGTAACATGGAACTATGTCAAGACTATGGCCCTTGCCTGAACAACGTTATTAATATGCATCGAAAAAAGGCAGGGGGTGACTTGCACACTCAATAAATGGGCCCCCAAAAACGGCCGCTAGCACGAAGTGACGTAGCAACAAGAGGGCAACATATCCTGAGGTGCTTGAGGAGTGGAGAGGTATACCACGGCTATCAGGACAATCCCGGAAGTACGGTCAAGATCCCTACCAGCACCTTACTGGATTATACATCCTTCTCCCGAGCACGTTTGCTCTTGCGAATCTCCACTCAAGCCAGCCAATAAAGGCAAGAGAGAGGTGGGAGCTCAGTTCCTCGTCAGTGTTCACTACGGCCGGCCAATAAAGGCAAGCCGGAGATGAAGAACAAGAATTCTCCCGGGAGATCGGGTCCGTGGGGTCGCTAATGCCCAACAGTTCGCCACAAAACTGCGCTGCGGATTGTATCTCTCTTAGTCTGGCCCCTCACCCTAGGCATATTACGGCAAAGCAAACTTTACCGATACAGACCTAGGGTATATTGGAGCACGCAAGCCCCAACACGACGTCAACGTAGAGATACGGCGATGGGGTTATTATTATTATTATTATTATTACTGTTTGAGCGTGAAGAAGTAACTAACATACACACTCACAAACTTTCGCCTTTATTATATTAGTGTGATTTACAAGCGGGTACCCAGTGTGTGCTATACAAGCGGGTACCAAGTGTGTGCTATACAAGCGAGTACCCAGTGTGTGCTATCCAAGCCGGTACCCAGTATATGCTATACAAGCGGGTACCCAGTATGTGCTATACGAGCGGTTATCCAGTGTGTGCTGCTACGCTAAAAAAGTGGTTTATTTATTGGAAAAAAAAGGAACTTTACATTTTATTTAATGATTTTTTAAAATTTGATTCTAAATGACCAAAATATTACATTTAACTCTTTTTCCCAGTGTCACTTGTAGGTGAAAGAAAAGCTGACAAGATGGAATATTTAGTTGTAAATATACGACCCTGGTGAAATGGACACGAAAATATTTGTCGGATTAATCCGACATAAGCGGTTAAAGTGTTTAAATTTTTGTGAATGAACTTTTATTTATTTATTTATTTATTAAATACTTTATGCACAAACGTACAGCGGCGGACAGGCATTTTCTACCAGTCAACCTTAGGGTGATGCAGAGATAAATAGTGGTAGGTGTAATAAAAGAGAGAGAAAAGGCGAATAGGTACAAGAAAAGATATACTAATAAACCATAAATATCATACAATTATACAATACATACACAAATTAATAAACTATCTACATATATATCTACACTAATAAAGTCAAACAATTAGTTCAAATCGACAATTTGAAAACATTAACGCTGTGATGACACTACTGCCAACTTCTTACGAATTAGCTCGCGAACTTTGGTTTTGAATGTTAATCGATTTGTTGCCATCCTAATCTCCTGGGGGAGCGCATTCCACAAAGAAATAGCTCGAACAAAGAAAGAACAGTGAAGAAAGTCAGTACGATGAGTGGGACATTAAAGTAGGCGGTTATGATATGAGCGCAGATTTCTATTGTGGTTGGCGCACTGTAACTCACGACACAGGAGTAAGTCCTAGTGTAGTAATGTAAAAAAAATTAGAAAGAAATATATATTTTGTAACGATTTTTAGTTTGACTTTATTTCTGTTCACATATTTCGATTTCCTGTCCTCAAGAAGGTCAAATTCAATCCCACACAAATCAACAGCAACACGCTTTGAAAATAACACCAAAGCCGCATACAACAGAAAGTACCGCCGACACACGGATATTTATTGGGAGCCTATACAAATACGGAGCCGAACACCGTCTTATTGAATGAGTCGTAAAGTGGAGAGTTCTATGGACGCACCAAAATACATACAAACACCCAGATTGGCGCTGTATTGTGTCTAGTACGACACGAGTTGAATGTTGCATCGGTAAAATTCGTCGATCAGAAACAAAACACGATCTTTTCTGAAAACAGGCAACTAAAAAAATACGGGTGGGTTTTAGTCAGAAAGTCTGACACTTCCTCTCACTCCACCCAGAGCGAACAAAATCTACACTAACATTCTAAAGAGGTAAAGTTTGTTTGTAGGAGGTAATCTCTGAAAGTTCTGGTCCGATTGCTAAAATTTTTCACCGATAGAAAGCTGCTTTATTCCTGAGTGACAGGTTATATTTTATGTACGCGTGTGAAGCTGCGGGCAAAAGCCCAGCCCAGTATATTATATTTTGTTTAGCAACATACACAAAAATAACAACGATATATTTTTAAAGAACTCAACATAGTTAAATACTACTGTTAAACTGATTTTATTCAGAATATTGTTCTTCATTTCATTCATCATCATTATTTCATTACCTGAGCTTAATCTTGTAAAAACATAAATCGCATTATATAGTGGGGCATCATTAAAAAAATCAGTTATTCTATAATTAATACCTCAAAAAAATAAAAGACGTGTGGCACTCGGGGACTGCCGCGGTAAAGCTGTTGCATAGCATTTTGTATCAACTTATGCAATTATAATTAATAAATACCTATACACCTATATACTTTCTCATAAACAGCTGCTTATGTATTCGTCCGATTTCGGAGCAGCTCGTCTCGATTCGTGCGAGCTTCGTAGAGTCGTACAATACGGCTAGTTGCACGCACACAAACACCGTGTCGAAGACTGCCGAAAAGAAACGACGTTAGACAATGCACGGCCTTCAAGCCACACCTCCGTGCCCGTCGGAGTGGGGAGCGTGAGGTTTTTTTCGTTACGGAATTTCTGGATTCGGTCCCCGCGCTCAAGGCCCTCGATAGAAGCTATGCAATAGCTTAAAAATGGTTTTGTGTAGTGTACTAATTTGATCAGCAACTAAGTTCAGTGTAAACTTTCAGCTGTGTCGTATTAAGTCAGAGGTTAATTTTCGGCAACAGTAATTTTATTATCCCGTGTACAAATATTCGGAGAATAGGCGTGTGTATTGATTCGGTTTCGGGTTTAAATTGAATAGGCTTTGGGTATTTTTGGCGGCTTTGTTGAACTGTATTAAATACTCTGTATGTTGGCTGCCAACCCGCACTGGGCCCGCGTGGTGGATTACGGCCCATTCCCTCTCCTAGAGAGGAGGCCTGAGTCCCAACAGTGGGAACATTATAAGGCCGACTATGCTATGCTATGCTATGTTGGCTGCTGCGTTGAGGGTCATCGATTCGATCCCCGTCCAGAACCAACATTTGTATGGCCTACAGATATAAGTATTCTGGGTCTGGGTATAGGAGTATGTTCCCTTGGGATAATTTTCTATTATCACGCGGGCAAGGCCACCGGCAGTAGCTAGTCAATAACAAAAAAAACTGTGCAAGTGCGAGTCGGACTCGCGCCCTGAGGGCTCCGTACAAACGTAAATAGTTCAATTCCAGAATGGAGTCTCGAAGATTTTTCCGAATAGCACAAGAAGTTTTTTTTTTGTGATGTAACTAAAAAAATTACTGTTTTCAGATTTATTCTTATATACATCTGATAAAAGACCTTGCTTTAAGCCAAATATCAGAATTCTGGGTCAATGGGAGGGTCGAAATATACGTTTTTTGCGACAAAAACGACCGTATCTTTTTTGTTCCTTAACTTAGAAGTTTGATTTATTCACAGCTTCAGGGACTGCAGAAGTAAGTTGAAATTAAAACCATATACAAGGTATATGGTTTTAATTTCAACTTAACAGCATCACGCGTTTCCGAGATAACGGGTCTTGACAGAAAAACAGACCGACAGACGGAAAACAAAGTGATCCTACAAGGGTTTCGTTTTTTTTCTTTTTAGGTACGGAACCCTAAAAAGTAAAGTTTTCACGCGAACAAAGCCACGGGCAGAATCTAGTTTAAGATTAAATATTTCAAGCAGAATTATTGTACCTATAAAAAAAATTGCAAAAGTACTTTCGGTTTTTTCAATTCAGTTCCCTATTTCGCCGCCGTATATTCTCAAAAACCACTGAACCGTTTTTGATGGAACGTATCGTGCGTCATGGATCATTGATCTGAAGTTTCGTGAGTGGATTGAGGGTGAGATTAAGTGAAAATTCTTGTTGGTATAAATTAAATTGAAAATTAGTATATTTATGTGTTTTAGTCAGTAAAAGTCTGACACGAAGAGTGGTGGATAGCCATTGGACGATTTCCCACCTAAAAAAATCCACTTTTAAGTTCATATTTCGCAGCTAATCGAGTGTACAGGAGGACTATTAGATCAAAACTTCGGTTTAAACAGCGGCAAACTTCAAGTTGTGGTGAATGTGTGGTGTACATACAGATTAGTTTTGATTGAACGCCTTGTTGCCGGCTTGTGGTCCAGGGGTTGTGATAGGGAGCTTAACCGAGGTCAGTGTGTGTGGGATTTGGTGGTTAGGTGACTACAAAAGTTGGTATGATGGAACATTTAACCGGGGTTTTGTGTGGCCTTTGAGGGTAAGGCTATTAACGGTATTAATGCAAAGACGGATAGTGTGGACCTGCCCAGATGTGTATCCTTTTTAGGGTTTTGCACCTTAAAAGAAAAAAAACGGAACCTTTATAGGATATCGTAGGGGCCCAGCAGGGTTGAAGCCTACTGGGGCCACGGGTAGTGTGAAAGTGAAACCCGGGGACCTGGGACGAAGGTAAAGAAGGAACAGGAGTGGGTTTTTAGTCGGTAAAAGTTCGACATTATTTCCTGCTCCGACCGAGCGGGATTTGTCATTAGATGATTTTCCCTCCTAAAAAAAAACCCTTACAGGATCACTTTGTTGTCCACCTGTCTCTCTGTCTGTCAAGACCCTTTATTCAAGAACGCGTGGAGGTATCAAGTTGAAATTAAAACCATATACTTAAGACTGCGGTCCCTTGAAGTTGTGAAAAAATCAAACTTCTAAGTTAACGAACAAAAAAGATACGGTCGTTTATGTCGCAAAAAATGTATATTTCGATACTCTCAAAGGAATCAAAATTCATAGGGTAATTCCCTTTGACCCAGAATCCTAAAATTTGGCATAAAGCAAGGTCTTATAGCACAGGCATAGGAATAAATCTGAAAACTGTAAATTTGTACTAACGTCACAAAAAAAAAACTTTTTTCGATTTGGAAAAATATTCGAGACTCCATTCGGGAATAATTGTAGTTTGTACGGAACCCTCAGGGCGCGAGTCCGACTCGCACTTGCCCAGTTTTTTACTTAAGTTCAGTTGGTCGCTTGACGTTGCGGTTGGTGCAGTGGCTGAGTGATTAGCTGATTTTTTTTTTATTATTATTGATAGGCTCGCGTTTGACCACTATCTCACCTGATGGTAAGCGATGATGTGGCCGACGATGGAGCACGCTTGCCTAGAAGTAACCTATTCACTCTTGACTTAAAGACCCCTAGGTTGTAGCTATCAGGAAACACAGACTCCGGCAGGGAATTCCACTCCTTAGCTGTACGCATTATGAATGTGTTCCCAAAACGCTTTGTACGTATGGGTGGGATGTCCACCATGTACCGATGGCGCAACGCCGTACGTCTAGTGGTCCGATGATGGAATGGACTGATGATGATGCACTGCGGGTTCGATTCCCACATGGAATAAACATTTGTTTACCTACAGATTATTTACCTACAGATTATTACCCTACAGATTAAGCTATTATATTGTTGTTGCATAAAATAAATGAAACCAACTACAACAAAAAAATATAGGTATCAGCCATATGATTTCCTGCTTTTAATTTTGGGAATAATTGTAGTTTGTACGGAACCCTCAGGGCGCGAGTCCGACTCGCAGTTGCCCAGTTTTTTATTTAAGTTCAGTTGGTCGCTTGACGTTGCGGTTGGTGCAGTGGCTGAGTGATTAGCTGATGCGCTGCGTGTCGCGGGTTTGATTCCCACATGGAATAAACATTTGTTTAACCTACAGATAGTTGTTCCGGGTCTGGCTCATTTATTGATAGTTGTAATTATTTATTTTTCTTGCTTTTTTATATAGCCTCTTTTTATAATGTGAATGTGAGAACACTGTAGACTCCGCGAATTCTTACGATTACTTCCTATTACGACTCACTTTTTATTATAATTATTTTTTTACACCACCTAGGCACCTGCTCGATAATGCCCGTTTATATGTCTTACAACCATCACTTTAAGCAAGTCATTCTGTCCCTAGGGAGATAATGCAGTATGGGCGATCCCTAGGGAATAATGAGATTTGAATTTGGAACGTCAAAAACCGTCAACATTAAGTGAACTAAAATGTACGAGTATCAAACAAGTTTATTCAAAATTCAAACTGGCCAATAACAAAAAAAACAGTATAAACCGTGGTCGTGGTTACTGACGAGGTTCGAAAAAAAAAGTAATGAAAAAGCGGGAGCGATAAAGAAAATTGAAACTATAGAATCTTAGAGTAGTGAATTTTGTTTGTTTCAAATCTCAAAACATGTTGAGTGATAGTTAAGATTAACTTGTACATAATATTTATATTTCTCTAATATTTGATTTGTTTTACTAAATTGTCTTTTAATTACCTATCTCACAGATGGTGTAAAAAGTAGAGTATCCAACACGGGGATAAAGCTGTCTTTATCTTGGGTGGCTTGAATTCCTCACTTCACTCAGGTCCCTCGCAATGCTCGGGAGTTAATTATATAAATCCCTCACTATCGTTCGGGATTAAAATTAGAAACCTTCGTTTCGATCGGAATTCAACCTGCCGCCCGCGACTTAAAGACACTGCTTTATCCCCTAGTCACATAATTTACTATTATTGTACTTTTTAGTACAATATTGACTGGTGTACATTGTCCTTACATAATACCATATCTACTAATACTGTAATATAGAAATATTGTAAGAACAACATTTTTTTTTTAAAAGAGTAACCATAGTTTTTCTTGTCGGTTCTACTCCATAGGAGACGACCAATTTGGAACCGTGCACTAGCTTCTGGAGTTTTATAAGTGCATGTAGGCCTATGTGAAATAAAAATTAATGTTTTTTTTTTTAATTTGAATTTTGTGTATGTGAGTTTTCACGTTTATGTATGCACCTATAATATATATATGAGTAATTTCTAGTGTGGGGCAAACTTTTTTTGATAAGGAAATATTTGGTAATTCCAAAGGTCGTCTAATAAATATTGCTATCACAGATAAGGTCACCACTGTACCCATAGAATTAGTAAAATTGTAAAGCAGCTGGGGTACAATTTGGCATACAATTACATACATCCTACTACTATAAATTATTATAAAGGCGAAACTTTGTATGTATCATGTGTATGTTTATTTTTGTTACTGATTCATGCTCAAACTAGGTTGCTTCTAGGTAAGCGCGCTCCATCGTCGACCGCATCGTCGCTTTCCATCAGGTGAGATAGCGGTCAAGCGCGAACCTACCAAGACTAAAAAAAAAAACGGGTGTCTGGATTTGGATGGAACATGGCACATGAGTATACCATGTCCTGATATAACATGGGATACTCTTTATTCCGGAAGTTTGTTTCTACTATCATTCATGTGAATGCCGCTACTCGAAGTATATAAATACTATAACATTTGCCCGCGGCTTCGCCCTCATACATAAAATATAGCCTATGTCTCTCAGGAATAAAGCAGCTCTCTATCGGTGAAAAAATTATTACAAACAAAAAAAAATATAAAAACAAACTTTACCTCTTTATATTATCAGTGTAGTAGTAGATTATAATTATATTAAAATGTTCTTGCATCTGCTGTGGGAACAATACAAGGCTGATTAAGCTGTTATAATATGTTGTTGCATAAAATATTTCATATTATTCATTTAAAAAAAAAAATACATAAAAAAACATGTTTGTAGGTAGCACAAGGAAGGTGGCCCGATTGGAGCAAAAAGCTTAAATTAAGATTCGGAACTCGTCTTTTGACTTAAGTGCCGAGCCTTGAGTTACTTTCTAAAAAATGTGAGGAATATTGATGAAGTGTTCTTTGAAGATTATAAATGTGTTTGCACGCCCGGATGTTTGTTGAGGTGAAGAGTAGCCCGCGAAATTTAAGTTTTCGTACGTTTTTTTTTTAAATTTGCATTTCAGTATCGGAGGGTAAAAAAAAATACATATTTGCGGTACTAATATTATTATGTATGTATTTACACAATAATATATGCATATAATAAAACAGTCAAATGTTTGACCTATGGTTACAGTTGGCGCAAAAACTACTGAACCAATCCTGTTCAAATTTTGCATACATACAGGTCAACTTATAGGTTATAAATTATCACGCTATTTGCTAAATGGGGTGAGCAATATTCCAAAATGTCGGTATTGAACGATCGATCCCCAGTTAGGGTACATTGTTATATTAGACTTCATGATTAGTTTTGTCACTGGATCATATTCAATTTTTAGCAATGATAGAAACTTGCACAGTTCTGTCTTTTTCTTGTCTGACACGATGAGCGTCCGGTGAGGATAAACCACGGTCATAACAGTAAGAGTTGTAGTTCATATCTTGTTAGACCCCTTCTGGGTAGATGTCAATTAAGGGCGCTAGGCTGTGATTTTTATATGGATTTTGCTACAGTGGGGTTTAAACATGACAGCGTTAGTTAATGAGCGCATATTGACGCATAATGATTGTATAGAAATGATATTATGAAATTAGTTTTGGTTTTTTAGGTTTTATTGGTTTTGGGGGCCGAGTCACCCGCGTCCGTAGGAGAATACCTGAAGCAAGTCCCTACACGTGGTCCTCGGGTGGTGCTAATCAGGTGACACTAACTGGTGGTAGGTTTCGACCGTTGACTTGCGACCACGCACTAAGCAAAGACGTACCGCCAAACGGCCTGGCCGTGTTCCGGTATGATGCTCGGTGTAGCCAGTCTAGAGGAGTTTGGTCAAAATAGCTGTTCCAGCGTAAGCAAACCATCCTGGCTCGTGCTGATATGGAGGAATCGGGAGGCTAGTCGCGGAGGCTAGCGGGATCCGAGGCACGGTTGCCGCTGGTCGACCGCAGGTAGCTGGGGGCCCAAGTAATGTGCTAGCAACACATGAAAGGCTGCCCCGCCAACTGTCGAAAAATCCCGGAATGCGCCATCGTGCTGGTTGGCGACCAGACGAGAGGGCCCGATGGACATTCCCGGGGGGCCTCGGGCGTCCCCACATCCTCCAGACTAGTCTCCCAATGATGTCGTCCTTTCAGTGCGTGCCTGAGGGTTAGCTGCGTGTAACCTCATTTCACTTCCTTCTCCTCTCCTCCCTTCACTCAAATAAAAGTTAAAAGGAACAGTAAGAGACATGTTAAACAGCGGCTGCACTCCCTCTCTCACAAAGTGCACCTCACTAACATACGAGGTCTGCACTCCAATCTCGTCGCAGTCCACCACCACCTCGAGACTGAAAAACCAGCTCTCTTCTTCCTTTAGGAGACGCAGATCAGAGGTCCGTCCGACGTGTTTTACCTTGGAGCACAATTTCAAACCACGTGCGGGTGTATGTATGTACGCCCGGGACGACATCTGCTATCGGTGTCTCTGTAACCTTAAGGACTCCAGGTTCTCGACGCTTTGAACTTTGGTGGACACAGACCTAGATAAAATAATCTACGCTTGTGTCTACCGCTCGCACAGCGGAGATCAAGAGACATCCGGACTCGCACAACATCTGAGTGAGGCGGCGGATGCGGCTCAGCAGCGGTACCCTTCTGCCCAATTGGTGTTACTGGGGGATTTTAATGCCCACCACCAAGAGTGGCTTTTCCCGTACCAGTCCACAGACCACGCTGGGCGAGAGATGCGAAAGCTAGCACTAGCATTAAATCTCGCCCAGCTGGTCCAGGGGGCAACGAGGGTGCCGGATGTGGATTCGCACACAGCCAACTGCCTGGACCTTTTGCTGACAACAGATCCGGACCGCTACTCTGTGTCGATATGTTCGCCTTTAGGCAGTTCCGACCACTGTCTGGTTAAGTCTGTGTCTGTCTACTCCCCGCCCGATCCCAGCCCTAGAGGCACCCGGCGGGTTTGGCGATACAGGCCAGCAGATTGGGATGGCTTGCGGTCTTTCTTCGCATGCTATCCTTGGCAGCCCACTTGCTTTTCTTCAGATGATGCTTCGTCGTTCATAGATGCCTTGACGGATGTGTTGCGGCAGGGGATGGAGTACTTCATCCCATTCTCTGACGTAACAATCTCTGGCCAAGCTCGTCCATGGTTTGGCGCCGAATGTGATCGCGCAGACGCGCTTAAGCACGCGGCATATCGAGCTTGGGCTGACGCTCGTACGCGCAAAGCAAGCGACGTGGCTCAAAAGAAGAAGGCCTTTAACAGGGCTGCCAAGTCCTGCAAGAAGGTGTTGCAGAGGTCTCGGTTTGACCACATAAGCCGAATTGGGAGCAAACTTGCTTCATACCCCGCAGGTAGTAAAGCGTTTTGGTCCCTGGCTAAGTCGGTTGAATCGAACTTCTGCCGTCCGTCACTTCCGCCACTGCTGAAACCCGATGGGTCGCTAGCTCACACCGCTGAGGAGAAAGCAAACTTGTTTGCCTCTCTTTTTGCGGAATCCTCTCATCTGAATTCTGGTGACGCACGGCCACCTGTTTCTCCTGATGGATGCGCGACGAGGATGTCAGACGTTCATATCCATCAAAAGGACGTTCGCAGGGTCCTGCGTAACCTCGATGTGAACAAAGCTAGTGGCCCCGCCGGGATACCAGCAATTGTGCTTAAAACTTGTGCGCCTGAATTGTCTCCGATCTTGACACGCCTATTTCGCATCTCATATGAGACTGGAAAAGTGCCAATTGCTTGGAAGCAAGCTAACGTGCAGCCTGTGCCCAAGAAGGGCAGTCGAGCTGACCCAGCAAACTACAGACCCATCTCTGTTAAGTCCGTCCTCTGTAAGAGTATGGAACGGGTGCTAAACAAGAAACTTCTGGCATACCTAGAAGCTAACGACATCCTCGGTGACCGGCAATACGGTTTTCGCCAAAATCGGTCTACTGGGGACCTTCTAGCGTATGCCATTCACTTCTGGAGCGAGGCCATCGAGAAGCATGGGGAAGCGCTTGCCATCTCCCTTAATATCTCGAAGGCTTTCGATAGGGTCTGGCACGAAAGCCTTATTGCTAAGCTTCCTTCCTTCGGTCTACCCGCTGGTCTGTGTGATTGGATCGCAGACTTCTTGAGGGATCGATCCATCCGAGTGATCGTTGATGGCTGCTCGTCCGGTCAAATGGATATTAATGCCGGGGTCCCTCAGGGGTCGGTACTCTCGGCAACACTGTTTTTGCTGCACATAAATGACTTACTTAAACCCGGTATCTTTGGGTATGCAGACGACAGCACTATTGCCGAGAGATATGTGGCTGACGCACGCGCTAGTGGGTCACAGATCCAGTCGTCCCGAGAGGCTATGGTTGAACGCTTGAACTCGTCCTTGAAGGCGGTCTCCAAATGGGGCGATGCCAATCTGGTCAAGTTCAATGCAACTAAAACCCAAGCGTGTCTTTTTTCCGCTAAACGGAGTCAATTCCACCCGGCTCCATCTTTCCGAGGTGTGACCGTGCCAGTAACCGACCATCTTGATCTTCTTGGCGTTACGCTGACGTCAACTCTTAACTTTGGGCCATACATCGAAGCAAAGGCTCAACTGGCAGCAAAAAAGCTGGGAATCCAGCTGCTAAAACTTTATCAAGCGCAAGTTCGATCGTGTATGGAGTACTGCTCTGATCTTTGGGACGAGTCTGCCAAATACCAGCTTGATGCGCTAGAGTAGATTGAGAGGCGAACTAAGAGGATCATTGGCAATGATGCACTTGTTGAGTCGAAGCTCCAAAGCCTTGGGCATCGCCGCCGAGTTGCTAGCCTGTCGGTTTTCTATCGTTTACATTTCGGGGAGTGTGCACTGGAATTGCACAATCTAATTCCGCTAAGTCCATTCCATCATCGGACCACTAGACGTACGGCGTTGCGCCACCGGTACATGGTAGACATCCCACCCATACGCACAAAACGTTTTGAGAACACATTTATTATGCGTACAGCCAAGGAGTGGAATTCCTTGCCGGAGTCTGTGTTTCCTGATAGCTACAACTTAGGGGTCTTTAAGTCAAGATTGAATAGGCTACTTCTAGGCAAGCGTGCTCCATCGTCGACCACATCATCGCTTACCATCAGGTGAGATGGTGGTCAAACGCGAGCCTATCACTAATAAAAATAAAAAAAAGTTTATCGTCTGTCATGAGTTAAGCCTGCTGTCCAGAGACAGGCGCTGAGATGTAAATTTATTCCCATTATAGGTAGTGATATCCTTGTTAGGTATAGGCAGGTTATACTTAAACCTTAAAAGTTTATTTTTGGAATAGAAGTGCTTTGCAATCTTCAGCATTTCTATTCGTAGGGGCTTAGCTAATGTGGCGACCATGGAGACCACGCTAATACTACTAACTTGTAAGCTGTCATGTTATACATGATTGGAGATTGTCAAACAAGAAAAGTTTAAGCTAATAAGATATTTTATTTAGATAATGTAAAAAGAGAGCTCTAATAATATAATCATAGTAAATTGAAATAGAAGACTTTTCCACTTTAAAGGTAAGTAAGTAACGTATTCACATTATTTACTCTTAACTTACGGCCCATTCACGACCCTGCCGCTGTGAGCGGTAGCTAAGCATGGGGTGGCGAGCGGAAGATCAAAAGTATGAAAAAGTTTGAAGCACGCGACGAGACGCCGTTCATAGCGCCGCGCGCCCGCGTACCGATGCCGCTCCACTCGCCGCGCCGCTCGCCACTAAGACCGAAGTCGTGAACAGCACCCCTAGCCAAGTTGAAAATCTGTTATCGTTAACGCTAGTTGAAAAGTAATGAAATGTCTGGAAATGACATCGTCTCAACGTTAAGTCATGTGGTCAGAACAAACTAATAGAAAATTCGTAGCCAAGTTCACATCGTTCAAAATGATCTAATGAATTGTTATCGTTTCTACAATGTTCAACGCTACATCCTTTGTTATACAAACGCTACATTGTAGAACGAGCGGCTTACTCAGGCGCGTCAACATGGCTACCAACTTATCGTTTTCTACAATTGTTGACACCGAGGCTTTACCGATTGGAGAACGGAATTTGACACGAAACGGTTGTAACTTGGCTAGGGGGGCTGGCCGTTAACGACGCCCAGGTTGCAGCTATCAGGAAATAGACTCCGGCTGGGAATTCCACTATAGACAATCTTCACTTACAGATCTATACAACTGCTCTAGAAGCTATGAGTCCAATTCAATAAAGAGACCAAATAAACTCTTTCCTTTTTACATATTCTTGTCTCTAAATTAAATTACATATTCAATAGGTATCACCTAAAACTGAATTTGTTTGCCCACCCGTATATTGCGCAACCACTATGTATTTTGCCGTCGGCTGATTTTTAGATCGCTCGGTTCGACCCGAGCAAATTTGTTTACACCGATTGAATTTTCCTCTATTTCGATATATGTACATATAGGTATATCATATTCTAGGAATATGTTTACTTTGCCAAGTTTTATAAAAGTAGTGAAATCATTCGGTGTTTGGAATGTTAAAGTATATTTCTTTCTCTACTTATAGATATGTATACAAGTAAACTAATAGATCATCATCGTCATAATTTCAGCCGAAAGACCTATGTCCAGCAGCAGGTCCACACCTGCTGAACATGGCTTCCCCAAGTCTCGCCACATTGAACGGTCCTGAGCATCGCGCATCCATCAGATTCCCGCGACCCGTATCAGGATATCGGTCATTCAACGCTGCGTCTTTTGGTGTGCAGTCGCCACTCTCAGAACCTTTCAGCCCCATCAACCATCTGTTCTGCAAGCAATGTGCCCTGCCCACTGTCACTTAAGTTTAGTGAATCTTTGGACTATGTGTGGATTTCTGATGCGATGACGCAAGAAAATTCTGAGCATAGCAAACAATTGAAGTTTGGCGTGCGGCGTGAAGAGCAGACCACTTGTCTGCAAGGGCCTCGGGATTGTTCGAAATAGTTACTGCGTCCCTAAAACGTAAAAGGCAATGTAGGAACACAGGTAGTCAAAAGTTTGACACTCCCTCTCACTCGACCCAAAGGGATCTCTTCCCTTTTTATCTGACTTCGACTTTGACTTCGCGTCCGCTATAGCCGACAATCACGCGAACGAATTGACATAATTTATTGGATTGTGTTTTTTGTCTTATCTGTTTGGTATGTTTTTGTGAATTTTTAATTTCTCTATCTTTCACCTAGTTATATGTGCATGAAGTGGTCTCCTGTAATTGAGGGAGCACACGTTAAAGGACCCCATGCCTAATGATTTCCACTGTATCTGTGTGACATTTGTTAGAGATCCAAAACGAAGTGGTGGGCGAAAGCTGGAATTAGTTTAATTCGATTTCGGATGCGAGGCGTACAGGACCGTTAATTTTGGTGACACTTGGGGGAGGCCTATGTCCAACAGTAGACGTCTATCGGTTGAAATGATGATGATGATTTTCTAGACACAAGTATATATTCTAGTGAATCCTCGGAGCCTCAATCTCAGTATTAAGCCCATTCTGACCATGTACTCGAATGAAGGCAGAAACTTCCAAAGCTTTCTAAAGCCACATTTATTTTCTGTGAAGCCTTGCAGACACAACTGGGCTTTTTTATTAGGCCTTTAGCCTTTTTCTGTAAAGTGCAAGAACACTAAGGAAGAATAAATATTGCATAAAAATATCTACGTAAAACTCTGATCATCATTCATCATCATTTCAGCCGAAAGACGTCCACAGCTGGACATAGGCCTCCCCCAAGTGTCACCACAATGAACGGTCCTGTGCGTCTCGCGTCCATTGGACGCCCGCAACCGTTACCAAGGCATCGGTCCACCTTGTAGGAGGCCTTCCAACACTACGTCTTCCGGTACGTGGTCGCCCAATCCGTTCTGCGACCAATATGCCCTGCCTATTGCCACTTAAGTTTGGCGATTCTTCGTGCTATGTTTAGCGATTCTTCGTGAAACTCTGATAACATTTTGTATTCCTCATCATCATCACCATCATTGTCCACAACCCGACTTCGCGAACTGCTGAGCATTTTTTTTTGAGGTGAGAAATCATCTATTGACTTCTCCCGCTCTAGAACCGGAGCGAGAGGGGTGTCAGACTTTTATTGACTAAAACCACACCTATATTCTTACATTTACCTTGCGTTCTAAGACCATGAGATTTCCTTTCAGAAATCGACTTATGGCCCAAGTAGGCTTCGACCCTGCTGGGCCTCTACGGTTGCTGATATCTCCTTGAGGTGCGCGTGGAATACTACGCGCTGTCGATGGCTTGGGCTCGGTCCGGACGGTTACCGGACGGTCAGACGACAAGCTAAAGCCTACAGTGGCTGGTAGTTGAGGTCGGTGTCCCAGCGGCTGGAGCGTAAAGAGGTAGGTTCCCTCACGCCTGCAGCCACCTCTTTCACTATCATTACTGCTCCGCAGAAGGAGGCGACCGCCTAAACTGCTGAGCATAGAACTCATGTCATTCCTCACGTTTTAGTGCTAGCCTCATCCGGGTTATACCCACTATTATTTTGGTGGGAAATCATCAATTAGCTTCTGCTTGGGGTGGATCAAGAGAGTGTCAGACTTTTACTGACTAAAACCTACCCTTGGGTTCCAGGCCCGCGGTGATTTTTTCGAATAATTCCGCAGTCCTAGCAACGGCTCTAGCTTGCCCCATCGATTTTACTGACATCTCTTTGAGGTGAAACACAACGCCCCTCCGACTCTGGCCTTAATGGACGGCAAACTAACCATTACTTATCATCCAAAAGCCCGGACAACTGGGGCATCAGGAGTAGCAAGGCAATCTTTCAATCCTGCCAACTCTATCAAGCCACAGAATTAGTATTCTTCACCGATTCTAATTGTATCATTCAAATATGAGCACCAGGTAAAAAGCCAACATAGTACACCCCTTCATCGAAAAGCCCCAACAAAGGTCACGACCGACGACGCACCAAAATAAAGTCTGCTGCAAAATAAATTATAAAAGGTTTAAAAAGGGGCGATTAAAACGTTAACCATGGGTGTAGGACAATAATGATAAGGGTATTTTCTGTAGGAGTCAATGAGGAATTCAAAATGACGAAACACATTGCCCTTTGGGTGACTTTTAAGGTGCTATACGAACCTCGGCTGCAAGCTGCGGATGCAGGCAGCACTTGCGGCAGCTACACAAAGCCGGCTGCGGCAAAGAAAGGAAGAAAAACAGTTTATTTGCGTCAAATATGGCGCACACCTTAAAAATAAAACAAATAACAATAACGAATTATTTATAATTGGTAGGTTATGCGTCACATCTACGCAAAACGAGCCGAGGCTCGTCAGCACGTGTGGCCGCAGCCGCATTCAGAATGTTTTCACAGAAATCCATACAACTACGTAGAAAACCAGTTGTGCAGCCGCAGACGGCTTCGTGCAACCATCACATGTGCTTCCTGCATCCGCAGCCTGCAGCGAAGGTTCGGATAGCTCCTTAACCCTCTGATGAGGCCCATTATGAGCGACCACGTTTCGGAGCCATACACCAGTGATGACGAAAAGACGAAAGTCTATGGACTTGTATCTTGGACAAGAAAATACCTCACAGCTTCCCGAACGCTGCCCAGCCAAGTCGGATTCTATGGTTGATCTCTTTCTAAAAATTAGATCTACCCAACTGGACCGGCTAAGTTCGGAGTTTCCTTGCGTTATCGTATCAGGAATGAAGTCATTCGCAGGAGAACAAAGGTTATTGACATAGCCCGAAGAATCGCCAAACGGGCAGGGCAAATTGCTCGTAGAACAGATGACCGTTGGGGCCAAAATGTTCTGGAGTAGCGACCGCGTACCTGAAGACGCAGTATTGGAAAGCCTCCCACAAAGTGGACCGATAAAGATTAGGGTGGCGCGAATCCCGCCTCACCAGGTCGATGAGGGTCATGGGAATCAGATTGATGCAAGACATATAATACCCTTCATTATGGCGACACTTGGCGGAGGTTTATGTCCAGCAGTGGAAGTCTTTCAGCTAAAATGATTAAGATCTACTAACAATATCGTTTATCTTTACAGATAAGAATCTCATTGAGAACGACACATTTATAATTATGACTTTTTTTTTGGGTACCGTACTTTTTTGGTAAAAAAGAAAAAGAACCTTTTTTATAAGACCACTTTGTTTTCTGTCTGTCAAGGCCGGCCAAACCTTATCTTGACTAACTAAAAACAATATAAATATAAAGTATCGTTAAAATACTTCTCCTCATCGCTGTCGCCTGTTCCGCACAAAATTCCACGCTTTCCTATAACCACACTACTACAACGCCCTACCACCTCTACAAACCTAGGTCTCACCACTCATCAAAATGTGTAACAACCTAAATTCATTTTATAAGTCCGTACCCGAAGCTGAGCAGTGGTGGCCGAGTGGTAACAGCCCCGACTTACGAGTTGTAGGTCGCGGGTTCAAACCCAGCCAGGCGTATTAATTTGTGTAATTTATTTAATCACCACTGCTACCAAAACGGTGAAGGAAAACATCGTGTGGAAACCGGCCTGTCCTAGAACCAAAAATTCGAAGACATGTTACACCCACCAACCCGCACTGGGCCCGCGTGGTGGATTACAGCCCATTCCCTCTTCTAGAGAGGTGGCCTGAGTCCCAACAGCGGGAACATTAAAAAGGCCGATTATAATATACTATACCCGAAGCTGATAACTGATAACGATTCTAAAGCGAAATTCAAGGCAAGAATTTTGGCCTCCCTACACGCTAGGACATGTAATTGAGTCTATTCTTATACTTACTCTGTTTGTTTTGTTTTTGTCTGTTTTTTCTCTCGTAACCTGTTTCCTTTATTGTCCTCTGTTTTTCGTTTTGTGTCACAATTGTACAAAAAACTTAAGTAAACTGGCGGTAAACTGGCACGTGTACTGTAAATGTTGTGTTTACCCGTAATTGGACTTGGAATTAGAACTGTATCTATGATTTGTTTTTATGTGTCTGTATATATTTGCTGTGGGTGAAATAAACAAATATACAATGGTAATGTTCCCAAGAGACTGGCGGCATTGCCACGCTGTATTTTTTTTTTATTTAGTTTTTTATTTAGCAGAAATGAGTATAGTATATTAGAGGAAGTTTGAAAGTGGCGCCAGTGACTGAAAATTTGAAAGGAAATCGGTTGTCTTGGTATGGTCATGTGAAGAGGAGGGATAAAGCGTATATTACTAAAAGAGTTCTGAGTATACATGTAGATGGATAGAGAGGGAGAGGAAGGCCATAGAAAAGATGGATGGATTGTGTGAGGAGTGATATGAAAGAAACGGGAGTTAGTGATAGTTTGACGGGTGACAGGACAAAATGGAAGAAAAAACGTGTTGTGCCGACCCCAAGTAATATTAGATAAGGGCAGGAAGAAAAAGAAGACTTTCCCACGGCTGGGCAAATGCCTCCCTGCTTTCAGATATTCTTTTCTCAAGTCACCTCGAACCAGCCCTTGCGGTAGGCGTCTAGGTTATCTCGCCACCTCTTTCAAGGTCGACCTCGACAGCGTCACTGTATGGCATTGGTCATCCTCTGTTCAAGGTTAGAGCTGGCCCCTAGGTTACGTAAAGAGTCAACAAGGTGTTTAGATATATTCTTATAATATAGTTTGTTTAGAATCAGTAACAGAATCGATTCCAATCATTTTTGCACCAATATATATTTTTTGTCAAAACATATTTAAAAAACGTTACAAATTGGACACCATCGACACTGAGTACAAAACAGGTCACGGTAGGCCATAGTGGGCATTAGACACCAGCGCATAGCTGATTGCGGGATCAAAACAATCTCTCAATCTCCCGGATAGCCCGGTGACCATGTATTTGGATGGAAGTTTTGTAAATAGATTCTTTACATAAAAATAGGTACTAGACACGTATTTCGGGTTTCGTATATACTAAAATTAATGTTTTATACAATTTAGATAACATCATTTGAATTCGAAAATACAAAGATACACCCAGTCAGGTACCTAGTGGTAGTCACAGGGAAAATTCAATTTCACTATCTTGCACAAGTTTGCACTTGTTCTTTGAATACTTGTGAGTCAATAACTTTAACAAGTTCTGTGTGCATCGACCGGTCGTTCTTGCTAACTTGAAAGTCAAAGTTTAATGGAAAGTATCAGCTGACTATGAAATAAGGGATTCAAATATGAATAGGAACGTCAATGACCTCTCTCTGTGAAATGTAACTTGAAAAGTACGGTTTGCAAACAAAACTTGTTTGCGTATCAACAATGGTTTTTTTTTTATTTTGGTCAACCAAGTCTTAGTTAAATCTAAGTGAAGAAAACACGTTATTGTTTATTCTAAATTAGCTAAATGTATTATTTATGTCCTAATTAGTTAAAAAAAATGTTTACTTTCTTATTTGGCAACGATTCGCCTTCTTCTTTCATTCGGCACTACTCAGACACTTCACAGTGATATTTATATTTATTTATTAATTTATTTCAAGTAACCGACACTCATTTTAGTTACAAATCATTAACGTACGGACAATACATATCATAAAATTAAAATAAAATAAAATAATTAAATAAAAATATATATTATTATAATTATAATCAGAAATCAGAAATGAGAAAGATCAGAGATGAGCCGATTTGACGAACTCGATTCTAGTTAAACTTTTTTCATTTATGATTCATAAATAAATTCATTTTAAAAATATCTTATTTTGTTCACCTTACTTAACCGATTTGATTTGACAGCTATGACGTCACAAAATGGCGCTAAGTCAATCCTATTCTTAGCCCGTGAAATTTAAATTTAATAGTAAATAGATTGTTAAAAAAAAATTGCGGTAATGACATGTATCTATGTATTTACACAATCGTACTCGTTAAAACCATTAACACAACTTTCTAACTTGGAGAAGAGTAAAAATATGCCATTTTAATAATAATTTGACGTTTTAACTTGTCTGTAGGTAAGACAGTCAGTAAGTAATAAGTGAATCAGTGCTAGAAAAGGTATCAATTCTTGAAAATAAATACTTGATAATGTATCAGTGTTCAAATACATCCAGCCAGCATGCTGAAATGTACCCTTCGGTTAGTAACCTTCGCAGTGCTAAATAGTGTTATGAAGGGATTCCTAATACCTAAATTTGTTTCAAAACCTTAACCGAAATCGTGGGCTTGCAGACGGTGAGCAACGGATAACTTGCCGACCTGCCGTCCGGATCGAGCCCAAATCCTCAATAGTGCGTAGTGTTCGATGCAAGCCCGGAGATGTTAGCAAAACCATAGGGGCCCAGCAGAGTCAAAGCCTACTGGGGCCATGGATTCGCTTCTGAAAGGAAACCCGGGGTCTTAAATTGGAATGCAAGTCAAAGAAGGAACATAGGAGTGGGTTTTAGTTAGTTAAAGTCTGACACTCCCTCCCGTTTCACCCAAGAACGGGAGAAGTCATTGGATGAGATCTCACCTAAAAAAAAACCTTAACCGAAAAAATGGCGAATCTTTTCGATTTAGAACCTTGTTCTACATATTGATTGATACAGTAATAATGACAGTATCAGGGTCGAGCCGAAAGCACGCGGTAACCTTTGCAAAATGTCACGAACCGTCAGGCATCTATGATAACGTGTAGCGAATCTGAACAGAAGTAGATAGATACTTTTAATATGATATTGACACGCCTTGGCGGTAAAACCGAACCATTGACTGGCCTGTTGGTCTAGTGGTCAGCGGCCCTGACTGCTACGCCGGAGGTTCTATTCCAACCCAGACAAATGTTAGTGTGATGAGCAGGATCATTGGTTCTGTGTCTGGATGTAATTTATTTAGAATATGTATGTATTTAGAAATATATAAGTATGTTCATCAGTTGTCTAGTACTCATACCACAAGCTCTGCTTAGATGACGTTGTGTGAAAGTTTTGAAAAAAAAACATATGCCACGGTAGGCGCAGTGGTTGAGCTATTGGCTGCCGCGCTGCGGGTCGCTGGTTCGATCCCCGCACGGAACTAATATTTGTGGCTATGGCCTACCGGTAGGTGTTCCCGGTAGGTGTCTTGTGAATGTGAATTTACATGTTTATGAACGCACCCACGATACTGGAGTTTGCTAGTGTGGGGTAACGTATAAAACAAAAAAAAAAACAAACGCTCTCGACTCACTAGTGTGTGTATGTATGCTATGTGCGCGTCCTCATCCTCATCCTTATTAAAAACCCTAGACGCCTCAGGAGACGCTCCTGGTATCGGGAGTTGCAGGTCAATTCCCGGCCACCGTTAGCGCAATGGGTAGCTCACCGTCCGGTCAGGACTAAGTTCGGGTTGACAGCGTGTGGTGGTCCACGCAAGCTTCAAAGACCTGTCAGCAAAGTTAACAGGGCCTAATATTGTCAAAAAATAAAAGCCCCGTTTTGACATCTGTCAAAACGAATACTTAAATACGCAAAAAGAATACTCGCAATAACACATCAAACACACACCAAACACAAACAACAAACACATATTAACACACCAAAAAACAACACACAACGCATACACATACGCACGCACGCATACGCACGCATGCGCACGCATACGCATTATTTAACACTCCAAAAAATGTATAAGTAGTATTTTTTAAAAGCACTTTATGTAATTAATTATTATTTTTTTGTTTCTTTCAGTTTTGATCCAAGTTAAATTCTAGGGTATTTCTCAAATGTCAAAAAGGGACTTTTATTTTTTAACGAGTTTACTAAGACTGATGCCTGCCAGGGTTACGTGATCGTTTGAGAAAGTTACCGCGGTCCTAGAACGCAAAGAGTAACAGAAACAACAAATGTGGGTTTTAGTCAAATGACTAGTAGACTTTTAGTCTACTCACAGTAATGAATCACCCTGTTTCTGAAGTGGGAAATGATCAAATAACTCCTTCCGCTCTGGGTGGAGAAAGAGGGACTCTCAGAGTTTTACTAACTTAAACCAACCTGTAGGAGGTCGACGCCGTCGAGGTCGACCATGGCGAAGGTTGGTGTGACGATCTGATCATGTTCGCGGGGCAAACTTGGCCAGAGATCGCCCTAGACAGAGAAGTTTGGTAGGAGAAAGGAGAGGCCTTTGCCCGACAGTGGGACACACAATAGGCTAACCTACCTCTGTTTCTTCAGTTGCCCATTGCGTCCGAGAAATCTTGCAGCCCTAATTAAAACTTGTAGGTCACGGGTTCACACCCAGCCAGGCATTACTTTGTGTAATTTATTTCATCGCCATTGCTCTCGAAACGGTGAAAGAAAACATCGCGAGGAAACCGGCATGTTCTAGAACCAAAAATTGGAAGACATGTGACATCCACCAATCCACACTGGGCCCGCGTGGTGGATTACGGCCCATTTCCTCGAGAAGGGCCTGAGTCCCAGCAGTGGGAACTTATAAGGTTGTTTATGTTTATGCTATGCTGCTTATATAGCAGTACATAGTAAAATAATAGTTATAGCATAGGTAAAGCGTATTGTCGGAGTCTGTACACGGGGGGTCTGTGGATTAACTACACCAAAAGGTCGCTGGATGTCCTGCGCGTCCAATACAATAATATTTTTAGAATGTCGTTGAGGCTGCCCCGGTTCTGTAGTGCGTTGGAGATGTTTACACAAAATTGAACTGACGGCTTTCATGCGATCGTTCGGAAGAAGCTAGCATCTTTGGCGGCTAGAACCCGGGCCAGTGGCAACAGCATACTAAAAACAGTCGCGGAGAATGTGCTTTCTCCCTTTTTTGGGCATTTTGTGGAGAAGACGAAACTGGAGTCATCTTCTGTGCTGAATGCTTAAAATAGTATAAATAGATAATTATAATATAAGACTAACACTAGGTTTAAGGTAATTGTTTACTAACATTATGGATCATTTGTTGTCTGTAAAATAAATAAATTAGTATATTATAGGTAGGAGTAGCGAGGACTAAAATTGATATTCCAAAATCCAACACTCCGAAATTGATAGCCTCACCGCAAAACGATATTTTGAAACAAGCTCATGTTTCCTGATCCCGGCAGCTTCCTGCCTTAAAGATATAGCACAAAATCGGTTTGGCTGAAACCCAATGTCGGACGCAAAGGTAGGTAAGGTTTCAAATCAAATTGATATGCGGGAAGCAATCTCAATTAGGCAAGCAGATTGAAACATGACTGTACGGTGATAGTGTTGGGATGTTCGCGTTCATTGCGTGCTATGTTCGGAGCTTTTGTTTTATTTGTGAGAGAAAGTGAGAAGGGTATTGCACACAGTGGATTTTAAACGGTTCAATAGTCCGTTCGAAGCTTTTTGGAGATTTGTAGTTTACTTTCATAAGAGTTCACAGATACGTACATATAAATGGGGTGCATAGAAATGTTGGGGCGAATAGAAGCTAGGACTGCGGGATTGTTTAAAAGAGTTACCGTATACTGGAACGCAAAGGAAACTGAAGGAACACAGGTGGATTTTAGTCAGTAAAAGTCTGACTGTCCCCCTCATTCCACCTGGATGGTGGGTGCGCTGGAGCTGAAGGAGTTATTTAATGATTACCTCAAAAAAGGGGTTAATAGAAACAAAACTTTAATTCGGCTTTTAATAATACATCTTGTTAATACCATGACGTCTTAAATAATAAGATTAGTAAAATTCTGCGAACAACAAAAAAACCTTAATAACATAAAAAATACCTTTCAAAGTTTGGTTTTCATTTACCCCCACATTCTGTTTCACCCCGTATGACGGTAGACGACTTTGTACCCAAAAACTAAAACACATTAATCGACTTTTCGACTAAAGGCGTTTTATTTGAGCAAGGTAATTAAATAGCAGGCATAGCCCTAAAATGTCTTCGTAGGAATTTGAACAATAAACTTTTAAATTAGTTAAAATGTTGACGACTGCGACCTACTACTACTATACGACTACTAAGTACTACTTATAGTACTTTTGTAACCATATTAATTATCTATATATATAAAAGGAGAAACTGACTGACTGACATATCAACGCACAGCCGAAACTACAGGGCCTAGGAGCGTGAAATTTTGCACAAGGTTTCCTTTTACGATGCAGGCGAGCACTAAGAGAGGATTTTCCAAAATCCATCCCCTAAGGGGATGAAACGAGGGTTCTAAATTTATATGAAGAAACCTACTTTCACGCGGGCGAAGCCGCAGGCAGAAGCTAGTCTATACATATTATTATAATAAATCTGTAGAAGTTTTCAGTTGTGCGCGCATTACGTTAAATGTGCGAAATCGATGTATACAACGTTTATACATAAAAATTGTGTGTAACTTGATATATTACTTAGGCTTTGTTTCTTCGCAATCAGTTGGCTGACATTCATTGACTGTTAAGCGGTACGAAGTTTGCCGGGTCAGCTAGTCTGCAAATAAATCTTTGACTTTGTCAGATGTGACTATTTAGGGCGGCATTCTTTTCGTTTCTGAAATCAAGAGTGTCTGTAACACAGTGTCCTGACTAGATGATTCTACGGAAACGCGACCGTGAAGCGAAACGGCACGTTTGCGACAAATAATTCATACTCTGCGGCAACGAGTAATGTACGCCTTCAGTGGTTTGATATTTTCGTGCGAACTCTTGCAGTGTAGTTGGTGGCTTGTTTTGAATGAAATGCGGCTGAGACACTAACTTCTCACACACGTAGGACAGAGCCGCATCGTCGCGTAAAATTCGCGTGATCCGCATCAGCCCCCCTAGCCAAGTTACAATCGTATCGTTCGCGCCGAACGCCTCGAGTAGGCCACGCCTCCGATTCCTTTGTTCTGACGTCATCTCAACGCTCAGTCACGTGGTCAGAACAAAGGAATCGGAGGCGTGGCCTACTCGAGGCGTTCGGGGCGAACGAAACGATTGTAACTTGGCTAGGAGGGCAGATCGCTTCACAACCGACGCCGCGTAAATATAGCTAGATCAATAATCGCGAGTGCCTTACCAAAACATTATCATCTTTCCGCCCTCTTCCCATGTTACTTGGGGTCAACGCAACCCGTTTTTAGGGTTCCGTACCCAAAACCCCAAAAACTGAACGCTATTGCTATCACTCCACTGTCCGTCTGTCTGTCACCAGGTTGTATCTCATGAACCGTGATAGCCAGACAGTTATAATTTTCCTCGATGATGTATTTCTGTTGCTGCTATAACAAAAAATATTATAAAACAGAATAAAATAAATATTTAAGGGGGCTCCCATATAACAAACGTGTTTTTTTTTTTTTTGCTGTTTTTTGCTATAGATGGTACGGAACCCATCGTGCGCGAGTTCAAATCGCACTTGGCCAGTTTTTTTTCTTCCATTATAACCTGACTCTCTTTCCTTTCATATCACTCCTCACACAATTCAAACTTTTCTTTGACCACCCACAGACACTGAGAAAAGATATCTTTCAGTACTTGTAATCTATATATGTATATGTTACGGCTAATACCCGAAGTGCGGCTACACCTAGTTTTAGCCGGTTAGAACTAGGTGTAGCCACTTACTCTTGGTTAAACCTAGTACGAGCCGATTGTTTTCGGGTAAAACTAGGTCTAGCCTTCATCATGCTGGCTACAACTAGGTCCAGCCATTCCCTGTTGGATAAAACTAGGTCTATCCGATATCATTCCGGCTAGAACTAGGTCCAGACAATCACTGTTGGATAAAACTTAGATGCGTGCGAAATCAGTTCACTGTGTGTGACTCAAAATTTTTAGATATTGACATGGTTACACCCGAAAAGAAATCACTACGCCAAATAGCCAATGCACAATCGACCTCTGGTGGGCAAGGCTATAAAAGATGCCACTGCAAAACCAAATGTGGCAACAAAAAGTGCCTCTGCAAAGCTGCTGGTATTTTGTGCAACTCAAAATGTCACTCAAGTTTAAGTTGTTCTAATAAATAGTCTATGTTACTTTATAAAAGTTTGATTTATAATTTTATTAACATTCTTTAAATTATAATATGCAACTACTTATTGTCTGTTGTTAAAAAAATGTTCCTGATTGTTCCTATTATATTAAAAATTGTACTCCTAATCATTTGTGTTAATTATTACAATGTGATTTATAAGAATAAAAAAGCTCTCTACGTTTCTTTTTATTGGATTTTTTTTTTAATATCTAAAAAAGCTCTGCCGATAGCATGCCAGCTACAACTATGTACAGCCAATCCCTGTTAGATAAAACTAAGACACGCGCTGCTGCTGCAGACGCTGTGAGTCACACTCGCTAGTAGACCTGCAGTAGATCAGCAGCACCTGGCGCTCACAACCTGCAGAGGCGCGTGCCTCGCTATGCCCTCCACCCCGCGCCGCTGCTGCAGATGCTGTGAGTCATAAGTGTGACGCGGGGCGGAAGGCTTGGCGGGACACGCATCTAAGTTTTATCTAACAGGGATTGTCTGGACCTAGTTCTAGCCGGAATGATATCGGATAGATCTAGTTTTATCCAACAGGGAATGGCTGGACCTAGTTGTAGCCGGCATGATGAAGGCTAGACCTAGTTTTACCCGAAAACAATCGGCTCGTACTAGGTTTAACCAAGAGTAAGTGGCTACACCTAGTTCTAACCGGCTAAAACTAGGTGTAGCCGCACTTCGGGTATTAGCCGTAACATATATATAAAAGCGAAATACCACTCACTGATTCATCACGAAATCTCAGAAACTGTACCACCTACAGACTTAAAATTTGGCAGGTAGGTTCCTTATAGGGTGCAGACATCAGCTAAGAACGGATTTTACGAAACTCCACCCCTAAGGGGGTAAAACGGGGGTTGGAAGTTTGCATGGAGAAACCGACATTCACGCGGGCGAAGCCTCTGGCTGCTGGCTAGTATCTAGATATTACCTACGTAAGCACCACAACGTCTCGATATAAGGGTAAGTATTTCGAATAAAAGTGTTTACGTAACTGTCTAGATATTGAATTTGTTTCATGAAAGCAAATGGCACCGATATTTGTATCGTAAGTTACCTTCAAGACTGGCTTAATCTTTTCTTTGTTGACTAGTGGTCTCTTTGTACAAAAGTCATGTTATTTTGTATTGAAAGTTTTGAATGCTTAATAAAACTTCAAGGTTGAGCAGGTTAATTGAATGTTGAGTGACTAGTTCATTTTTATTTCAAGGTTACTTTGAAGTTACTCGTAATTCGCCGATATTTATGGGTACCTATGCAGTGTGGAAAAATTTTAATTCTTTCTTAAATTTTTTTTTTTTTTTAAACTTTGCCTCTCAATATAAATTACTCCTGTATAATGCCTGCGTTCACAGAAATTTAAAATCATGCAAATACATGACACTGAAACCTGAAACGAAAAAACCTGAAACCTGAACATTTTTGTTGTTGTTGCCTATTGTATTGCCTGCATCGAATAAATTCTATTCTATTCTATTCTATTCTATTCTATTCTATTCTATTCTATTCTATTCTATTCTATTCTTTTCTATTCTATTCTATTCTATTCTATTCTATTCTATTCTATTCTATTCTATTCTATTCTATTCTGTTCTATTCTATTCTATTCTATTCTATTCTATTGAAACACTCACTGTAAGTAATACAAATATTAATTTCGCGGGTCTATCAAACCTGCGCCTCTCACAGCCACAGCAAATGGCTCAACGACTGCGTTAAGCGTGTCATCAAAATTAACAAAGGTTAGAAGTTGAATCATTTCATTTTGTTTAACGTCTACCAAGCCTACTGGGGCCAAGGGTCTGATTTTGAAAGGAAGACTCGGCCCTGGTATGAAAGGCAACGAAGGAACAGGAGTGGGTTTTTAGTCAGTAAAAGTCTGACACTATCTCCCGCTCCGCTCAATATTGTATGAAGAAAATCATACTTTTTGAGTTGTTCACCATCTTGAGCCGGTCGTGAATGTCAAGTCTGCCAAGGAGTTATGCCTGCATTCTTGGCAAGCAATGCTTTAGCCACCTGTTACTTTTACATTGTTTTCTTCTAGTTGGAAGTTTTTCGAATTGGCTGAAGTCCATATTTTTTTTAAATACATCCTCCTCCTTTGTTGGTGACGTATGATAGAATTTTCTAAACATATAACCACGCCGGATTATTGAAGTCTGGTAAAGCAAGAACAAAAACAAAACTAGCGAAGTGCAAGTCGGGCTCGCGTACGAAGGGTTCCGTACCCGTCCGTAGCAAAAACCGGTAAAAAATCACTTTTATTGTCTGGGAGCCCAACTTAAATATTTATTTTATTCTGTTTGTTGTTATAGCGGCAACAGAAATACATCATCTGTGAAAATTTCCACTGTCTAGCTATCACGCCTCATGAGATACAGCCTGGTGACAGACGGACAGACAGACAGACAAACGGACGGAGAGTGGAGTCTTAGTAATAGGGTCCTGTTTTACCCTTTGGGTACGGAACCCTAAAAATGGAGGCTAAATATGATAATCATTAGAGATATTTGATGGGGGGCCTGTTAGGGTCGATGCTTGCCAAGGCTGCAGATTGTTTGAAGCAGATACTGTGGCCATCGCCAGAGCAACTGAAAACACACAGTGGGGTTTAGTCAGTAAAAGTCGGACAAGCCCTCTCGCTCCGCCGAGGGCAGGAGGGGGGGAGGGATTTTATTTGATGAAACTGAAATTAATATAAAAAAACTCTAATCCAGTACCCCAAGCAGCAGCGACAGATAAGGCCGTTGTATGCTCCGTGTAGGCGCATATTTTCACTTCTACTCTATTCTGTCAACCGTCACGCTATCATTGACTACCTTTTCTTTCTTAGCACTCCTCACACAAACCATCCATATCAGGAAAGAAGTAACACACTAATAATTGTAATATTCGTACAAACTTGGTTTGAAGCCTACCACAGCAGCATAAGCTTCATTACACAAACTAATTAACTTAGGTATCCCTTTAGATTAAGCCACCGTTACAATTAAGCCCTGTCAAGCTTGTAGTGGTCACGGTCTCTAGGGATAAGTGTGGTGGTCAGAGAACTCATGCTTATGTTTGTTTGCGGATATTAGATGAGTATTTAACATTTTTGGGTAGAGTATATAATATATTGAGTATATAAGCCGAATATAAATTTTCCTTCAAGCGTAAAATTTGGAAATACTATTTGAAGTCCTCTCAACCTTAATTCGGTCTTCGTCATAATTGTTATTTTTTTAAGTTCTCCTAATTATAATGTATTTATTAGTTTATAATATAAGCATTATAAGTATTTTATTATTGTAACTACATTTACTACGGTTACTACATTCTACTTGACATATCTGTTATTTATTTATTGTGCACACCTACCTCAGTGTTGTCTCTTTTAACCCAAAGGTTGACTGGTATAGAATGCCTTGTTGCATTATGTCCGCCTATGTACCACTACTGTACATGAAGTTTAAATAAATAAATAATTATGTTGTTATTTAGGGTTGTTATATAGGGTGACTGGTAATTAGTGTACGATACTTAAACACGTGTTTGTACTCATGATAACCAACAATTTTTACTATGGGGACAAACCTTTAATCGCAAAAAAAAAATCAGCTGTTCAGTACAATTATGTTTGCCTAATGTACTGAACAGCTGATATTTTAACCACTAAAGAAACCCGACATTTCACTTCTGCGTGCTTCTGCGCAAGTAGAACTGTAGAAGTCAGCGCTCAAGATCTGTGCCGGTATCTATATATATTTCATTACCACTGCCTTTCTGCCCTCTCGTAGAGTGGAGGCTTGAGTCCTCCCAGTCGAAACATTATAAAACTGATTATTTATACTATGTTATAAGGGCAGGTGATATTGATGATTCTTTAATTCTTTATTGTACACAAAAACATAACATAATATATTGAGATACAGACAGTTCAAGTACAAAGGCGAGCTTAACTCAGCAATGAGTTTTCTCCCAGCAAACCTTTGAATTTTATTATAGAGAGAGAACATATTCGAGGCTAGGATCCAGTGCACAATATAAACCTACATAACTAAGTCTAATATATAATTAAGTATATTAGACTTAGTTAGTGGTACTTAGATGATGGAACTCTGGGAGGTGAAGTAGAAACCGTTTTAGAATATTTCAAATTTCTCAAAAATCAATTCAAATCAATTGGCCTTGACCTCAACCATTCAAAATGTGAAATTTTTATTTCAGACAATACCGACAGACAATCGATTCTACAGAAATTTTATGCAATAGCTCCAGAAATCAAAATTTTAGATAAAAGTTCACTGCACCTACTAGGTTCTCCAATTTTGGAAGACAGTTTTTCTTTATTCATTGACGACAAAATTGAACGTTTTAACAACATTTAGGAAAGATTATCCAAAATTAACCTTCATTCGGCTTCACCCTCTTACGGTATTGTTGTTTTGCACCAAATTTCATGTATTTTCTCCGCTCTTCCCCTATAAGGAAGCAGCCACATCTCTTGGACAAAATTGATCAGACCATTCGATATACTCTGACTTCCCTCTTAAATGCGGCCTTGGATGACCGAGCGTGGCTACAAGCTACGCTACCCATTCGTTTTGGTGGGCTCGGCATCCGCAAAATTTCTAGTGTAAGCCTACCGGCGTTTCTGTCTTCGGTCCACAGCACTCAACAGTTGACCAATAGAATTTTGACTCCAACATTGGTTAGCTGTGAGGTGCCGTGCTTGGCCGATGCCGTAAGCGCCTGGAAAATGGCTTGCCCGGACAAGGCGTTGTCCGAGAAACCATCTTCCCAGAGACAGTGGGATGAGCCGTTTTGCAGTTTGGTACGGAATAACCTTATTAACACGTCTACCAATACTGCTGAGCGTGCCCGCCTACTGGCTGTGGTTGAATGGGAGTCGGGCCTCTGGCTATAGACACTACCGTCGCCCAACATAGGTACTATGCTGAGTGACACCACCTTCCGGATCGCTACATGCCTGCGATTGGGTGCTCCTAGCGGAGCTCCACATCGGTGTCAATGCGGTGAAGTAGTCGACCGCCTCGGGCACCATGGCCTATCCTGCAGTAGAAGCGCTGGTCGGATAGCTGGGCACGCAAGCATTAATGACATCATCCGTCGGTCGAGCTCTTGTCACCGCCGGGGTGCCAGTTGTTCTAGAACCCAATGGCTTGGCACGCGACGATGGAAAGAGGTCAGACGGGATGACCATAATGCCCTGGAAGTTAGGTAGGCCTTTGGTGTGGGATGCAACATGTGTCGACACCCTTGCGCCATAGTCCAGTCATTTAAGGTTTTATCTGCGGAAAAAATCCTAGTGAGCTAAATTTTTGTATACACCTTTATTACGGTGTTGTAATGAAGATGTGAAAAATCGACATTGATATCGTGCCGGCTAAAAAAGTTATAAAGGTCAAAAGGTCACGAAAATCAGTTTTTCACAAATATCTCACGACAAGCAAAATTACTCTCGAGATGTCATTGTCCATGTTGGAACACATTTTCTGCTTGCAATGTACGGTGCTCCAATATCAGAACATTCGATAGATAATTACTGATACTTTAGTTTTGCTAAACTAACTGTACGAGTCATGTGTCGTACATGGCCCTCGCGTATGGCAGTTCAGCACTATTTCGCCGACTTGGCCAAATTATATTGTAAAGCGACAGTACACAATTAGCACTCACAGAAGGCTGTACTCATTAGCGATCATTCATATATGATAAGTTATGCAATAAATCAGATCTTCCTCGGATATCTGTGACTATTATTTCAAAGTAACATCCAAGGTGTGTGCGACCCATTCAGCAGCGCATACATCTTTTTGGACCTTCGAGCCGGATGTCCATGCCGGATGCAGGATGCCGGATGTCCATCGCAAGATCAATGACATGAGGTGGAATAGAACTCAGAAAATTTTCGAAGATATATGGAAGAGGTGGCAATTAGAATATCTTGCTGTACTCTCATCAAGGATCAAATGGAAGAGACCTCATGACAACATCAAACTGAATGACGTCGTCATTATTCACGAGCCTAACCTCCCTGCGGGAAGATGGGCTCTAGGGAGAGTCACTGAGCTCCATCCCGGTTCCGATGTACTACTTAGGGTTGTTACCCTGAAATCGAAAAACGGGTACATCAAGCGCCTAGTGATTAAGCTGTCGGTTCTAATCTCTGAGCCCGAAGCAAAAATCGCAACCCATCAAACAGGAGCAAGGCAAAACTCAAACAATCAAAATGGCAACCTGGAATGGTGCCTAATCTCATAACAACTTTAGTCACGCTATTTCTCTTCATAGTATCAGTCTTCGGCCACGAGCAAACGGCATCTCCATATACTATGACGTCAATACACAAGGCACTCTATTTTGACCGAATTTCAAGCATGCAGTTTATTCGAGACGAATGGAAACTCACCGTGTTTACGACATGAACCCTTATTGGGACGGATCAGAAACTTTTGACAAATACCTGAAACAAATAAATGGTGTTTGTGAAAGAGACGAACAAAGTACTTTGTGACATCATTCTACTTCAGCTACGTCACTCACATGACGAACTGAAGTACTACAATGGAATGTTACTGAATCAGCATTTTGAAGAACGCACACAAAGGCGGTGAGGCCTCATCGACGGTGTAGGCTACGTTGCTAACAGCTTATTTGGAGTTCTAGATCAACGTTTCGCCGATCAATATCAGAAAGATATTTCCCTCATAAGAGGAAATGAAAACCATTTGGCGCAATTGTGGAAAAATCAGACATCAGTGGTAGAAGCAGAATATAATTTACTCAAACGTACTGAAAAGTCAATCAATCGGCAGCACAAGGCCATCAATCTTCTTCTCGTTCAAACATTTGAACAATCTTACGAAGGCCACTAACATATTGAACAAAAGCCTGCTGGAACAAAAAGTTATGAATCAGCTAGCACTCTCCACCATCATAGCAACAAATATGGTCAACAAACTAAAGTCCATACAAGACAGGACAATTATCGCGAGATTTATATTTACCGATACAAAATATACAGACTGAACTACCAAAAATGTACGGTATCTTCTGAAGGTCAAAGCAAGAGTAACACAGCAGTACCTCATGTTTGAAATCAGAATACCACTTGTCAACAGAGAGAGCTATGACTTATATCAGCTGATATCGATCCCTCAACAACATGGAAACACTACAGTCGCCGTCGTGCCTATCTCAGATTACATCGCGATTAATTTACGCAAAGACACCTATTTGTCAATGACAGCAAGAGACATACAACAATGCGTCCAGTACGATGAATCAACCAGTCTCTGTCACTCGAGAAAACCTATCATGTATCAGTTCAAGTCAGAAGATAGCATGTGTATCAAGGATAAAAGCACTAACAGATGTCTCACAAACATAGCAACGTGCCATAATAATTGGATGGAATTGAACGACATAAATACTTACCTTTATTATTGTTGTGGGCAATGTACACTTCGTGTCATATGCGAGCATCAGATTACTGCAATACAAATCACGAAAGCCGGGGTCATAACACTGGATTCAAATTGCGTGATTAAGGGCGAAGACTTCACCGTTTTAAGCTGCGACACTCAGAAATCAAAACTGCCGCTGACCTTGAATCACAGCAAATCCCACCTATCAATCACGTCATCAACGTTTCTTTGCCACAAATTGAAATCAACATAACTGATCACCAAACCTCATTGCGGCACATAAAGGAACAGATCGAGCAAATGAAAGCAGAAAACGCCATAGACACAATAATGTCGAGCCATGATGTACATCAATATACGGCAATCTACGTGTTACTGACAGGCGCTGTGCAGCAGTGGCAGTTCATCTTGGTCGGTGGATTTATCGTCGTAGGCAGAGGAGCGCCACTTACAGTCGAACTCGGATACGCAGCCACCGCAAGTGTCGGCACGTAAACAACACATGCCCCCCGTCATCGAGCCAACGTCACGCACCATAGAGGTAAATCAGCCACGACGAGAGGAGGGGGTCGAACTAAGGAACTTCTCAAACTTGCTCAGTAGCATCAAGCGCCACAAGAGAACACCTACACATGACCTTAGTGATTAACATTCAATTTATATCTTAGCATAGATTTAAGTCATACATTGTAACTTTTGTGAAATTTATAAGGGTAGCAATTAATGTAAACTCATCATCATCCACTCATATCTCTCTCGCTGGGAATATGTACGAGTCATGTGTCGTACATGGCCCTAGCGTATGGCAGTTCAGCACTATTTCGCCGCCTTGCACAAATTATATTGTAAAGCGACAGTACACAATTAGCACTCACAGACGGCTGTACTCATTAGCGATCATTCATATATGATAAGTTACGCAATAACTCAGATCTTCCTCGGATATCAGTGACTATCATTTCAAAGTAACATCCAAGGTGTGTGCGACCCATTCAGCAGCGCATACACTAACAAGACAAAGCACATCTGTGAAATTTCCTTTGTTACCTACTTTTTCAGCAGCTCAACAGCATTTTTATCGAGTGTATTATCAAATACAAACCTGGCTAGGAAGAGAAATTGATCCAGAACAGTTGAGTTGGGAGTTAAAAAATAATATACTACAGCCAATAACAACTTTATTACCATCAGCACCCGATGATTTACTGAAAACAATCTTTTGTAATTGTACAAAAGGTTGTGGCGGCAAATGTGATATAGTGAATAAGTCCACTCGACGTTGTGTCAGCAATTTTTAATGATATAGAAACTGAAGATATCGACAATGAATGACAAAAAAAATTATATACATTTTTTCCTGTATTTTTCAGTATTCAAATAAAAAGTTATTCACTCTTAAATAAAAAAAACTTCTTATTACATGTCATGGATTATGTCTACGGGGGAAACCATGTAAAAAAAAAACGCGCCTTGCATTCTACCTCGATGGTGGTGAGGAAACGAGTGCATTGTCATAATGTCGTAGTCGCTTTCTCAGCGCTCTACTCCGAAAACGGTTAATTTTACAGAAAAATGCATAAGGCATTTTTTGTAGGTAATTTCATGATCTCTATTGACTTCCAAGCTATAGGTCGTGAGATATTTGCGAAAAACTGATTTTCGTGACCTTTTGACCTTTATACCTTTTTTAGCCGGCACGATATCAATGTCGATTTTTCACATCTTCATTACAACGCCGTAATAATGGTGTATACAGTAATTTAGCTCACTAGGAATTTTTCCGTAGATTGGGGTTTAAAATGCCTAAAATGACTGGACTACCATCCCATCTTCTGAGTACGGCAGGCTGTGCTGGGGCGGCTGCTGCAAGTGAAGAAAACCTCAAACGGCGTAAATATAATAACCTCATCGGAAGTTATATGTTTGAGCCGTTTGGGGTTGAAACACTAGGGCCATGGGGTCCGAGCGCTCATCGAGTTGTTCGTGATATCAGCAAACAACTGGTCGACTCTTCGCGTGACCAGAAGGCTGGGCTTTTCTTCGGACAAAGAATCAGCATTGCTATCCAACGTGGCAATGCTGCCAGCGTTCTGGGCAGTTTTCCCATTGATATCGATGTGGATGAATTTTTTGATGCCCAATAATTTCTTTTTCTACCCGTTTGTAAATTTATTATTTTTAGTTTGTATAAATTCCTATTTAGTTATTAATATTTATTAGTTTTGATGTTCGTTAGCGTAATTGAATAATTAAATTCGGGTATAATGTCAAATAAAAAATACGATCTATTACTTAATAATAAAAAAGTATATTATACATAAGTCTAATATATAATTATATTATACATACTAATACATGATGATGAGAAGGCTCTAACAATTATGACTTTGAAATTTCTCACAACTTCAATAAAATATTATAAATAATACGCAAAGGGACTAACATCAATATTAGCTCAAACAAAATCGTTGAAACGTAAACGATCGTCAAATAATTAAGATATCCCTTGTAATACTTTGGTAAAACTTTGATTGCGTTCAATATTTAGAGTAGCCAATGGTATGGCATTGATATTAATCGGAAAAGTTATTAGTTTACTATTTGGTAAGTGGTGACTGCTTTCCTTTGAGAAACCACGGACCTCACTTTGGTAGATTTTAAATAAATACTGAATTTTCAGTTCAAGACTAACCATTATGTTTCTTGACGGTTCTTCTCCATAAGAAACGACCGATTGGAACCGTGGACTAGCTTCTGACGTTTTATAAGTGCCCATGTAGGCTTTTGAGAAATAAAAACATTTTTTTTTTTTTCCTTTTTAAAGTCAATATTGCCAAACTTAAGTGGCAGTGGGCAAAATTAAAGTTATTTTGCATTTTTTAGTTTGTTTCTGAAGACGCTAGTATTTTTTTGTAAAAAAGATTTTTATTTTTCAGTTTTTAGTTGTGGATTCCACATCTAAAACTAAATTGTAATTACAAAATATAATGCAATCGTCATGTTCATTATATTGGAATCTTACCTACTATATGTTACATACTTAACCATTTATTTTTTATTTATTTTTTCCCTCACCCAGAAAAAAGGCCTGAGTATCACCAGTGGGAACATCACAAGGCCGATGATACTACGCAACATCAAAGACAATTAAAAAAAACCAAATATTTTCGACTTAAATTTCTTCTTAACCCCCCAACTGTCAACTGAACACCAATACAAACACTACCACTTTAGAAAACGACTCAGCATTTCATTGAACTAAATAGTTAATTCCCTCACAATTTTAATAT
The DNA here is from genome assembly GCA_905147345.3 of Mythimna impura. NCBI lineage: Eukaryota > Metazoa > Arthropoda > Insecta > Lepidoptera > Noctuidae > Mythimna > Mythimna impura. The sequence continues at coordinate 4,264,709 of LR990344.1, forward strand.
GTTTTTTTGAAAATGTTCCGGACACTAAAAAGAAGAAAATCGGTGAAGGCGTCTATAAATGTAACCGTAGCATCATATCAACGAAATAATTTACAAAGTTTTATCAAATCAAGCTAATGGCCAGTCAACATTTTTAAAAAAATCCTCACAGTTGGGGACTGAATTGACTACATTTTTTGGCTTAGGTTAAGGTTTTTTTTTTTGGCGGCTCGACCTTAATTATGACTTTTGGCTAAAATGATCTTTTAATGTTGCCACTAATATACATCGTGGTCAAGTAACATAATATGCTTTAGCTTTATGACAAGACAAGACAAAACATAATGCACAAGACACTAAAAAAATAAACCAACAAAATTTTGTTCAGGAGTTTGCCATTACTCTTTCTTTCTAAAATTCGACTTAAACTTCTCCATACTCAAAAATTAAAACCCTTTTACAAAAACTAATTTTGAAAATTTTCTACTGAAAAGTTGAACTACACGAAACTTATAAAAGGGTGAGTATTCGTAAGTTTTAAGTATTCGAACAAAGTTTGTTACAAGTTACTTGGATGTTCGCTGATTTGTTTTATCAAGGCGAGGCTTTGATGTGTAAAAGCGAAAGTTTTTCCTAAATTTTTATTAGTTTTTAAGGGTATTCTTTGAAATATACCTATTTTATTATTATTATCTTTATTTATTTATTACACATTTCTTAAAACACATATATAAAAAAAAAACATTTAAAAATATAAAAAATAGTAGCCCACCGACATCGGGAACAGGGTCCAAGCTGCCGTCAGCTTGCTGGTCAGGGGTCCTGAGAGAGAAATCTCCTAACGATGCGAGCCGTGTCCAGGACTGTCCAGGAGTACTGCTTTCTGGATCAGGCCCTTGATCCAGCTGCCTAACGAGAGCCTCCTCAGATGATGTTCGAGACTCTTGGCTATTAAGCCATTGGCCGTTATTATTATTATTATTATTTATTTATATCAAATATAGTCCATACATTACATACAAAATTAAAATCAAATAAGACATTAAAATAATCAAATCAAATAACATGAGATGTCATCATACACTTACAAAGAAATTCAAATAAAAATACAAATAAAATAACACTTAGGTACGTAATAAATCACAAAATTAGAGACGCAATAATTACAATAATTTTCACACACACAATGTCACAAAGTCAAATTATACGAGGAGAGCCGGTAACATGAAGCTGCATCCACCTCTGCATCAGGGACAGGTCCCACCGCTCGGACAACACCCTCAGGAGACTGTTCGAGCTGCTTCGTAGGCGATTAATATTTTAGGGTTCATAAATTTCATGTCTCATTTAGTTCAGCGCGTTAAATCATTGACTAGTGAATAAAATTTTCACTTTCCCTGTTTTAATAATAGACTAGTGGTCTCCCGCGATTTCACTCACATCTTTGGTTAGGTAGTGTTCCGCTCTCGTGAGCCGTAGCGTGATTTTATATAGCCTATAAAGCCTTTCTCGATAAATGGGCCATCTTTTATTAAAAGTTCCTTTTTTCAATTAAGCTGTTGATCCCCGCATTAAAACGCCGGCGTTAACGCGCCATTGTCTTTATATTGTGTCTCTAATTACGCACTCAAAAGGTTAAAACAAGTATTTTCTGAGATTAGCATTCAATCAAACAAATAAACTCTGTAATATTAGTATAGTATATTTTTTTTTAATTGATGTAGGAAATCATTAAATGATTTCTCTCGCTCTAGGTGGATTTTTCCGAATTGTAAAAAAGTTTTTTTTTGTGACGTAGGTTGTTACGTCACAAAAAAAAACTTTTTTTTTTGCGGTTTTCAGATTGAATCCTATACCTGTGCTATAAGACTGTGCTTTATGCCAAATTTCAGGATTCTGGGTCAACGGGAAGAACCTTATGAATTCTGATTTCTTTGAGAGTATCGAAATATACGTTTTTAGTTTATACGTTATAAACGGCCGCATTTTTTTATTCGTTAACTTAGAAATTTGAATTTTTCACAGCTTCAAGAAACCGCAGACGTGAGTATATGCTTTTATTTTCAACTCGATACCTGTATGCGTTCTTGAGATAAAGGGTCTTGATAGATAGACAGACCGACAGACAGACGGATAACAAAGTGATCCTATAAGGGTTCCGTTTTTTCCATTTGTAGTACGGAACCCTAAAAACAAACAATATAGGTAAAGTCACCTGCTAGTTGCATTTAATAGTAGCGCGCAATTAAACCCTTACAAGTTGTGGCTCGAGTGCCACAAAGAATTTTCTATGGCAGTGAACTTATTTCATTAACCGTCCGTTGCAAGAGCAATTTAATAAACGATTTGCCATTGTTTTACACGATTCTTGTTATGATCTGAAGGTGGTTTAATGACTATAGTTATGGTGCTGAAAATGTTTTAAAGAAAGAAAGAAAAAGAGTTTGTTAAAGAACGCAAAAAATAAACTTTTCACGAAAAATATACAACCGTTCTATAACCATGAGTTCTATAACTCTTTTTTAAGGTGGTTTAACGACTTTTTTCGCTCTGGGTGGAGTTAGATGGAGCGTCAGATTTTTACTTTGTTACCCACCTATGTTCTTTCAGTTGCCTTTTGCTTACACAGTGCGATCTATAACTGAATTTAAGTTTTTTTAATAAGTAGGTTACTCAATTGCAAAAGACTTCACGCCGGAACAGCTGCTCGAACTTTATCCAGCGCAAGTTCGATTGTGTATGGAGTACTGCTGTCATCTTTGGAATGGATCTGCCTGATACCAGCTTGGTGCACTTGACGTAATTGAGAGGCGAGCCAGGAGAATCATTGACAATGATGCACTTGTCGAGTCGAGGCTTCAAAGTCTTGAGCATCGACGTCGAGTTGCTAGCCTGTCGGTTTTCTACGGGTTGCATTTCGGGGAGTGTGCGTCGGAATTGTATAACCTAATTCCGCCTAGCCGGTTCCATCATCGGACCACCAGGCGTACGGCAATGCGCCACCGGTACATGGTGGACATCGCACCTATACGCACAAAACCTTTTGGGAACACATTCATTGTGCGTACAGCTAAGGAGTGGAATTCCTTGCCGGAATCTGTGTTTCCTGATGGCTACAACCCGGGAATCTTTAAGTCAAGAGTGAATAGGTTGCTTCTAGGTAAGCGCGCTCCATTGTCGACCGCATCTTCGTTTTCCATCAGGTGAGATAGCAGTCAAGCGCGAACCTAAGAATAAAAATAAGGTACAAAGGTTTTTTCTAACACTACATGTAAACAACAAGAACACTTTTATAAAATAACGTATAATAGCAGTTACAAAGTGTATTAGCGAGCGATCAAGCCTCGCTTATCTGACGCATAGTGCTGCGCAATCACATTAGTGTTGTACGTCGAACTGCACTCGTTATGCGTAATAGCTACTTTAGCATGATATTCTTTAATGGAGTGAGAATTAGATACTGCAGTTTTTTTTTCTAAGAGAGTGTTTTTTTTTAAGATGGGATCCAATAATCTCCGAAATTACTGCTAGATCGACTTTGAAGGGACTTTCACTAACGGATAGTAAATTTATATTACAATCAGTAACTTAAGCTAATTTTCATGTCACGGCGTCCTCAGCTTCCACATGACACAGGTCCTCACTGGACATGGTAGGACCTGGAGGTTCCTACACCGGATTCGTTCGGAAGAAACACCCAGGCAGTCCACACAATGGGTGTCCCCATTGTCGGCCGGCCAGAGGATACGGTGAAGCATACGGTAGATATATACCCTGCTTGGGCAGAGTCAACATATGGGTTAAATAGTTTAACTTACCCATTTTTTCTTTGAGCTGGAAAATAATAAAATATTTTATCCCGCTCTAGGTAGAGCGATCCTCTCCCTCCACCTAAAGCCGGCTGATGTCAGACTTCTACGGACTAAAAGCCACCAGTGTTCCTTCTGGTATCCGTTGATTCCCAGGGCCAGCCCTATATCTTACCTCATACGAAACCAACAAGCTTCTCCTAATAATATAACGTTATAAAATGTAATTTTAAGTCTACCAGAAGCATAGTACTGTGCAATCACATTAGTGTTGTACATGGTACGTCGTACTGCACTCGTTTCTCGTGATAGCTACTTTAGCGAGAGTTTCCTTAATGGATAGAAAATCAGATACTGCTATAGTGTGTTGTGGTTGCAGCTGTTTTTACCTGACTACGGCACTGCTAATTGGAAGAGATGTGACTTTAGCAGTCTACGTATTCCTCTTCAACTTCCATATGTCGTGGGTCCTTACAAGCGTAAGACAGAAGCGTAATAGACATAGCTTTTTTTTTGGTAGGTAAATCATCTAATGACATCCCCTGATCTTGGGCGGTGCAAGAGGGCGTGTCAGACTTTTACTGACTAAAAACCCACTCCTGTTCCTTCTTTGCCATTGTTTCAGGACCCCGGGGATCTCTTTCGTATCACCCATGGCCCCAGTAGGCTTCGACCCAGCTTCCCCGCGCGTGGAACACTACGCGCCTTCGACGACTTGAGCTCGGTCCGCACGGTTACCGGATGGTCGGACGGCGAGCTAACCATTGCTCGCCGTCCACAAGCCCGCGCCTACGGTGGCCGGAAATCGGGATCCGAATCCCGGCGGCTGGGGCGCGAGGGCCAGACAGACAGAGCTACTTTCACATTTATAATATTAAAAATAAAATAAGGATGGATAACGCATAAATCTTACTTTACGTCATGGTACATTTTATTCAATGAACTTCATTCCAAAATACTCCTTTTTCTGTTAATTTCAACGCTGTCTGTAACCAATTTCTTTTTTAGCTTTAATAAAATACCGCTACCACTTGGGAAGACCGTTTGTAAGTTTAGGCTCTTCCTAAGCCCGGATAAACGGTCCCTTGTAAAAAAAAAGGATTATCTACGTTAAGGCAAACATCGACTTTACAACACCTACCAAGGATCAAAAGGGTAAAAGATTTTCTATTGGATATAAATTGTTATTTTCTTTCACCTTTATTTTGTAGATTCGGGATAAAGTGAAGGAGTTTACCCGTATATGAACCCTTTTAGGGCAATATAAGTGTTTTATGACCTTTAAAAATACTTTAGCAACTTTAATAATACCTAACAAAAAACGCCTTTTCATTCTTGCAAACAATGAAAATAGCTTGTTTACTTGAACTATATAAGGTGACTGGCAATTAGTGTACGATACTTAAACACGTGATTGTGCTCATGATAATAAACAATTTTTATTATGGGAGCAAAGCCGAAATCGCGAAAAAAAATATCAGCTGTTCAGTACATTAGGCAAACATAAATGTACTGAACAGCTGATTTTTTTTCGCGATTTCAGGTTTGTTCCCATAGTAAAAGTTGTTGGTTATAATGAGCACAATCACGTGTTTAAGTATCGTACACTAATTACCAGTCACCCTATATACTGTTAATTTTATTATTTTGCCGTAATTTTTTTATGAACCATGTAATTGAATAATCTGAAACGCGTTTTCACAAAATTGCAGCTGTATGGGATGACATGAATACTTGTCTACGTTCACTTATATAATCTATGAAACTGTATCAATGCATATGAAAATGTACCTACTGTTCTTTAAGATACAGGATTGTCTCCTAGTTTGAAGGACAGTGATCTTATTTATGTGAAATAGCCACTCTCATTATTAGTGTTTCATTACTGATGTTATTTTTAGGCTTATAATTTTATTGCACAATAAATTATTACTTACTTACTTAATTAATCGTTAAAAATAAGAGACATTATTTCCTAAGGTTAAAAGATGTTGACCATGTTTGGACCAAGGGCTACCCAGACGTATTGCCCAGAGTGGGAGTATTACTTTAAGGTTTCTTACATTAATTAAAACTAAAAACGTACCAAGGTTTCCAGATATTTTTCGATAATTTATTGGCATTCCATTAAACACTTACTCACAAAAACAATATTTAGTTCAATTTCAAAAAGATTACATCTTATTTCAGCAAACAGGTTGTTAACACATACTTGTAGCTGCTTGTGAAGAGCGAATTAAAAACTAGAGAAATATAGTTGTCAGGCGCCCATTAAGGTGCGATTAAATTGATGTTAATAACTAAAAAAAAAACATAGATCGAATTATACAATTATAATTGATATCGTTTGCTCTTTTTATCTAAGCTCTTCGAATAGATTTTAAAGAGCCTTGGTTAACAGACTAGTATTACCCCTAAGAATATATAATTATGTGTCCAATATGGACAGCATTTGGTCCAAGTCCCATACATGGATGGTCAACGTCCTTTGACGATTTTACTATTGATTGCTATAAATATTGTTTTCAAAAACCGCTCCTTCCATTGGACTCACCCTGCGCAACCTGTATCTGCTGTCTTTGTTATGTCCTCATGCTATCTTGTGGACGGTGTTCCTATTCATCTTTTGTCTCTTGGGATTACCCACCCATGCGCTTAGGTTTGAGAGACATTCGTCACAGGTCAGGTCACTCGTTAGGTAACTCGGTTGATCCATCTTTCGTCATGTAATTGCGCTGCTTTGTACCAAAATCTATTTAATACTAACTTTTTCTCCTAGTCTTCGCTCCCGTGGCCACACTGGCTACAAAAACTTTCCATTTTGCTTCAAGATAAAAAATTGCCAATGACAATCTGAAATTTTGTAACTTTTTTTTAAGTTTTTTTTTTTTAATAATTGACTTTTTTACCACCATTCATACTTATATAGTTGACATTGATCTAAACAAATCGGTAAATAAGCAATAGTACTGATTCAAAACGACAAGTTTCTAAAAACCAGTCAAGTGCGGGCGGGACTCGCATACGAAGGGTTCTCTACTATTTCTCACCTCGCCTTTTGCAAAATTTGAAGATTTTATAGTAACGGTAAGTCTATATATACCTTTGTAAATGTGAAAAAAGCGGCATTGTAAACTTTTTGGCGGAGCCGTGACACACACAATGTTGATGTATTTTTAAGTTTTTAAGTTTCTATATAATTGTTATCTCATTGTGTGTACCTGTGTGCCAAATAAACGTGTTTTCTTTCTTTCTTTCTTTGGTACGCGAAACCGACTCGCAATTGACAGGTTTTTATTTTGATGTTCTATGTTAGCACCAATAAATGCAGTCGACTGGCCGACCTATTACGGTTCATAAAATACAATCCACTAAACGACGAACGAACGGACGGACAGCAGAGTCTTAGTAACAAGGTCCCTGAAAAACTGCAGAATCCGACATTTCTGTGGATCCACATACGACACAATCAAGAATCTACAATAAAGCCCTAAAGGCAAATGACATGGCGAATTTACCAAATCATTTACCACACCAACCATCCAGAGTAATATAACAAGCTTATTGAATAATGTAACGGAGCATAAAATAGGATAGCCTAGCCAAGCTGAAAGTTGGCAATTCTAGCGAAGTATAGAGTTCAACTTTGCCTAGCATGGCCTCTCACTTACGGACAGGGTTACATATAGTAGTAATGTGACTATGAAATTGGCTTCAATTGAAATGTGTTTCCTGATAGCTACAAATCTACAACTTAGGGGTCTTTAAGTCAGAAGTGTGTGAGTAGTAGGGACAAGGTAGAATAACTTATTAATCATGGCAAAAGAACTGGACGATTTACGGCAAGATGAAACCTTTTTTCATTAGTGTATAAGTAAAAGTACACACCTATTTATTTAAAAATTAGAAAAGTATGGAAACACGTATCAGCCTTAGCTCTGCTTGTATGTCACACTTCACTTTAATATTATAGAGGTGAAAGTTTGTATGTAGGTATGTATGTTTGTTACCCCTTCACGCTCAAGTGGTTGAACAAATTTGGTACACGGCATATAAGATCCACTTTTTATCATCATCATTTCAGCCGAAGTACGTCCACTGTTGGATATAGGCCTCCCCCAAGTGTCACCGCAACGAACGGTCCTATGCGTCTCGCATCCACCGCATTCTCACGACTCTCACCAGGTCATCGGTCCACCTTGTGGGAGGCCTTCCACGCTACGTTTTCCGGTGCGCGGTTACCACTCTAGAATCTTTCGGCCCCATCCGTTCTACGAACAATGTGCCCTGCCCACTGCTTCTTAAGTTTGGCGATTCTTCGAGCTATGTCGGCGACGTTGGTTGTCACTTTTTATCTTGGGAATACATTATTTTGGGATAATTTGCTATATTTCGGCAAAGCCGCAGGCAGAAGCCGGTATAGCTATAAATCTTACACTGATATCTTACCGCGGACCCTCGAAAAGTAGCTTGAAACAAAACTGTAAGAGAGTCCTCGTCAAAAAGGGTAGGTAGGAGTCTTGTGGTACCCCTGATACTGCAGATACCATAGGCAATGGTGACCACAGACCATTTATTTTTGGGTGTTGGCAATCTTGAAATAACTATAAATTTTGTAGTCTAGGATCTGTGCTCATATATTTTATATTGATGTTTACATACATATATGTATTATGATTTTAGTTCTGTTATGTTTATAATTTATACGCTTGTTAGTGGGAAATGGTAAGAATCCTCCCGCTGTGGGTAACAAAAGGGTGTAGGCAAAAGAGACTGTCAGACTTTTATTGACTAACCTACCTGTGTTCCTACAGTTGCCGGATAGTTTCAAACAATGCCGCTGCCCTGGTTGGCGACAATTTAATGTCAAGTGGACCCCTGCTTATAGTAAGCTAATAACTGGCATTAGAGGCCAATCCCTTTTTGAGCTGTGGACGTTAACTTTTAAACCAAACTATTAAAGTGGGTCAAGGATTTTATTATGTAATATCGTGCTAGTGTTCCTCGAAGATTTTGGTGGAACAGTTTTATGTAATACACGGACTATGCCAGGGAATTCTAGTCCTTAGCTGAACGCATGATAAATGTGTTCCCAAAACGTTTTGTACCCATACATGGTGGTATGTTCACCATGTACCGGTGGCACATCGCCGTTCTTTTAGTGGTCCGATGATAGAACGGGCTTGGTGGAACTAAATTGTACAATTCCGATGCACACTCCTCGAACTGTACTCGTAAATAACAGATAATCGACAGGCAAGCACCTCGGCATCGATGCTCAAGATTTTGAAGTTTTGACTCGACGAGTGCATCATTGCCGATGATATTCTTGGCTCGCTGGTACCTAATCTTAAGCATTGTAATTGTTGTCATTCCTATTTTTACTGGGAAACTTTAGTAAACTTAGTGTATTATATCTTACTCTATCTGTGAGATAGCGGTCAAGCGCGAACCTACCAAGAATAAAAAAAAACTCTATCTATTTACTGTATGGACTTTAAAAGAGACTTTGACCACTGAGTTTGTTTCGGTGTTTCTTCTCAGGCAAGGAAACACCGGCCTCGTCTAGTTTAAAAATGACGAAAAAAACATGGACGTGTAAAAGTGTTTTTTTAAACCTATTTACAAAATAAATATCATTTATCATTTATAATACACTAAGTTTACTAAAGTTTGCAATTTGTTATTGAACTTCTTCGAAACGGCTTGACCGATTTTTATGTTTTTTTTTGTAAAATTTGATAGATTACCTTAGATTACCTTACCCTCCTACCCCCACCCCCCTATTTTATTCTTTGATATATATGGCAGAACAACGTTTGCCGAGTCAGCTAGTAATCTCTATAATACGTTGCAATTCTATAACAAAATAAAGCACAGTAAAAACATTACATAGGGTTGCAAAAACAAGCATTTTTGCACATTTTTTGAGAATAAATTTCGAGACATAAGGCTCGCCGCACGCCGCAAAACTGTGGACAAAGTGTACAGTGTATGCTTGCGATACGGGCACAACGAAGTGATGGATTTTGGGCTAAAATAAACTTTGTCTGAAACCAATAAGGTTGATTTTATATTGTCACAGTTGTAAGGTAAAGCATTGTTGCTTGCAAATCGTGGTACGTTACGATGTAATTTAGGTAGAAACTCCATGAATTACTCATGTTTATTTTCACGTTTCAAAGAGTTCGTGCCGACAACGAGACGCAAATTATTTAAATTGCTCTGACTTCTTTTGAATTATTAGGACTTGCTTTAAAATAAAATAATGTGGTAACATGTTCATTTTTCTAATTATATTTAAAAGTAGCTGAATAGATGTTTCTATCGGTACATAGATAGAAAATGTTACCATGTATACGTCGCAGCCGTATTGTATAACACGCTGTATTACAAGTTAACGCGCAGAATTGAAAAACGTAACTGTTATGTAATGTGGCTGTCTCACGTTCAGCCAGATTTTAATGCGGCTGAAATAAAGTACGCTGCACTGTGATTGAGCAAGAGCAGTGGTGGCCGAGTGGTAACGGCCCCGTCTTACGAGTTGTAGGTTGCAGGTTCAAACCCAGCCAGGCGCATTACTTTGTGTAATTTATTTCATCATTGCTCTCAAAACGGTGAAGGAAAACATCGTGAGGAAACCGGCATGTTCTAGAACCAAAAATTCGAACACATGTGACATCCACCAACCCGCACTGGGCCCACGTGGTGGATTACGGCCCATACCCTCTCCTAGAGAGGAGGCCTGAGTCCCAACAGTGGGAACATTATAAGGCTAATTATGCTACGACTATATGCACTGTGATTAATCAAATAACTTTCCTTCTGTACTTATAATATTGGTTTAAAATGTTAGATTATTCATGTCAAAGATTTAAGTTCGCTCTGGAGCCTTACAATTACATACGTGTTAAAATGACAAGCATATAGCTCCATCCTTTTAACAGTTCAATTTAGGTCGTTATGAGAAAGAAAAGAAAGAAAGAAAAAGAGTTTATTTACGACAAACATGGGACATAACTTAAAAGAATATAACATTATAACAAATCTATACAATAGAGCCTCTGATGATTAAAGAAAACTTTTTAAGTCAAAGTACAGTCAGGGGTCAAAAGTACAGTTCAACCTTACCAATACTAAAATGTCTAAAATTTCTTTGTAGAAGAGGGTCAATGGTTCATGACTGATATAATTGGTAGCATAGAATCTAAAGTATTGAATAAGCTAGTTGTAGACTATTGAACTTTTACAACAAAGAAATTTTAGACACTTTAGCATTGGTAAGGTGGAACTGCACTTTTGATCCCTGACTGTACATACTACACTATATTTTTTTTTAATAATTTATGTTCAAAATCGCAGTATACATTTATTTTTTAAGCTAAAAACCACAAAAGCCTTTAATGGCATTATATATTGGCTAGTGAGTTAAATTATAAATAGGTTTGATAGTAAGTGAATTTGTAAGTAAAGTTGAAACGAAGTGTTGTTGTATTGTAATTTGTAAAACGAAAAAGATATAAAATATGCTGTAGTGACGAAAAGATTTTTGTACGATATTATCCAACTAGAAAATGTTTTACTAAAAGAGACGATCTGCCACCGGATTTTCTGAGAAACTTTTTTCAACATTTCCCGCTTCTTAAGAATCCTTACGGCAAAGCGTTTATGAAATAGAATAGAATTTTATTGTTAGAGTAGTTTTGCTAGGTATAAGAAATATGATAAACGAAGTCGGTCTTTACAAAAAAAACCTTTTTTTTATAAGGAGATTGGTATCCTAACATATAATAAAACTAGGGCCTTGAGTTGATTTCCGAAAGGGAACCCCGGGGTCTTGGAACTCAAAGCAAAGAAGAAACATGATTATGTAGGTGTGGTTTTAATAATAATAATAACCATTTTATTTTCAGGCATCAGAGGTCTATAGAAAAAAATACATAAAATAATGTTAAACAATAATAAACTAATACATATTATGAAAACAAAAAGTCAGTAAAAGTCTGACATGCCTTCGCGCTCCGTCCGAGTCCGTGAGAAGTAAGAGGATGATTTTCCACCTAAAATAAATAAATTATTATAATAAAACAAAGGCCACGGCGTCTGTCTCTCTGTAAGAATACGCAATAGACTAAAAAAAAACCACTGAACCGATTTTCAGTTTTCACCTATAGACAAAATAATTTATGAGGATGGTTTAGGAGTATAATACATCCACATTATAGAACCATCATCCAAACGCCGAGAATTTCAAAGATTTCTAACGATCATGCCAAGCTATCCGGAGGTAGTATTTTATAAATCAGATAAACATTTTGGGTAAAATGTTGAATGCAAGCAAATTTTTGTTTTAGGTGGGAAATCGTCTCCCGCCCTTGGGAGGGGCGAGAGGGCGTGTCAGAATTTAACTGACTAAAACCCACTCTTGTTCCTTCTTTGCCTTCGTTCCAGGGCCCCGGGGTTCTCTTTCACATCACCTCCGGCTTCGACCCTGCTGGGCTCCTACGGTTTGCTGACATCTCCTTGAGGCGCGCGTGGAACATTACGCGCTGTCGACGACTTGAGCTGGGTCCGGACGGTTACCGGACGGTCGGACGGCGAGCTACCCATTGCTCGCTATCTGCAAGCCCGCGGCTACGGTACCTCACTGGTAGGTAAGTGATGATGGTGTCGACGATGGAGCACGAGTGTACATCATGTTTAAGACAAGAGTAAGTAGGTTACTTCTGCCCTGAAGTAACAGACTTCGGCAAGGAATTCCACTCCTTCGCGTACAGCAAAGTATTCTTAAAACGAATTTTTTCGAGATTCCTCAACATTCTGAGTGGATCAAGAGAATAGGATAGTTTGTCTGGCTATATGTCTGTTTGTCAAGATCGTAAAATCGAATATACTACACACTTACTAACATATTCTCCACGTCCACTTAGACAAAGACCTTTTCCAAGTGTCGCCATAATGACCGGTCCTGTGCGTCTCGAATCCATCGGGTTCCGCGACCCGCGACCAGGTCATCGGTCCACCTTGTGGGAGGCCTTCCAACGCTGCGTCTTCCGGTATATGGTCATCACTCCAGAACAAATGAGGGAAATGAGGCCGTAAGCTCATCGACCTAAAATCTTCTGCAAAAGCATATTTGTAATACGTAGTGAAAAAAAAAACTAATAAATAAACAATATTTTCTCGCAGTCAGAACCACGGGAAAACCTAGTAAAGTACAAAATATTCACAACCAAATCTACATAATACGGAACTTTACATAAATATAAGCATATTCTAGTTTACACAAGTATACAACATACCTACAACCAGTTTGCAAGTATTTCTAGGCAGTGTCTTCACGAGTACCAATAACGATGGGACGTGAATATTCCTTATAGACCATACAGTTTTATTAAAGCCTTTATGTACACACACCTTATAAAATTTTATAGTCAAGGATCTGTGCTCATACATTTTTATATTGATGTTTACATAAGTTATGGTTTTAGGCTTCTGTTGTCTGTTTTTATTCTTTATACCTTTTTTGGCGAATAACTTCTTTTTTTTTTAAATATGTTTCAAATAAACCATTTAGAGGCTCTTTTGAAATGTCAAGAAGTCAGTCAGTCAGAAAAAAATATGCTAATTACACATTCCAAAGCGTAGATCTCTAGGTATGGAGAAGAATGTGCAAGAAACTCCATGGACACGCTTTTCAATCGTGTTTTGTAATTACAAATATCTCTGTTGCATGTTTCTTGTAGTGAGAATAATGTCAATAAAGTAAAAATAAAAACTAAATATAGATATTAAAATAGCAACTGGCAGCTAAAAGATGACCAGTCTCAACTGACAGCGCCCGTTCACGGACATGACGCGAATATTAGCACCACTCAGCTCAACCATTTTGAAGGGAACCGAATGATCTAACACACGCGCCACCATCAGTGACACATTTGAGTGAGCATGACAAACTACAAATTACTCTTTCCGCTCTATGTAAAGCGAGAGGGAGTGTCCGACTTTTGCTGAGTAAAACACATCTGTGTTTCTTCAGTTGCCCTTTGCGATCCAGGGTTATGGTTACTCTTTTGAACTATCCCGAAATCCTGACAGCCATCGGCCTTAGGGTTTCTATATTTTGTACCCTACCGCATACCTAAGACTTTGTTACTACGGTTTTTTTATCGTGCAAGTAGTTTCCTTCAAAATTTTCGGGCATAGCTTTCTCCATTGCCCTTTGGGTGACTTTAAGCTTTCTGATGAGGCTCATTTTGAGCGACCACGTTAGCCGTCTTCACTGGAACCACGAACTCGTCATATATCAGAAAGAAGATACCTGCAGGAGAACCAAGGTTACCAGCATAGTCCAAAGAATCGCCAAACTAAAATTACAGTGGTGTTCTGCGAGCAAAGTGCCAATTGTCCCAGGACAGATATGGCCAATGGGACTACAGGTTCTAGAGTAGCGTGCGCGTAGGCGCGGCCCCTCACAAGGTGCACCGACGACCTGGTGAGGGGAGCGGGAGTCTGATGGATGCGAGATGCACAGGATTGGTCATTGTGGCGACACTTGGGGGAGGCCTATGATCAGCAGTGGACGGAGTGTAAATTGTACTGGTTGGCACACTTCTGTGACTGGGATTAGTGGATAAGGAGTACTGAAAGACTACAAGATTCTTCACAGATGTTAGTTCTCTTGCAATTGAACCGATATTATTTGCTTATACTTTTTTTTTCGGTGGGAAGATCATCTTATGACATCACCCGCCCTTGGGCGGAGTGGGAGATAGTGTCAGACTTTTACTGACTAAAAACCCACTCCTTTCCTTCGTTGCCTTACGTACCAGTGCCGAGTCTTCCTTTCAGAATCAGACCCTTGGCCCCAGTAGGCCTCGACCCTGCTGGGCCCCTACAGTGGCTGACATCTCCTTGAGGCGCGCGTGGAATAGTATGCACCGTCGACGTCTTGGGCTCGGTCCGGACGGTTACCGGACGGTCGGACGGCGAGCTACCCATTGCTCGCCGTCCGGCTCGCAAGCCCGCGCCTACGGTAGCCAGTAATCGGGATTGGAATCCCGGCGGGGGTAGGGGCGTGAAAACCATTGCCTCACGGGATTACTGCTTCGCAAAAGAAGACGACCGCCTACCACTCCTCCTCGCTCCGGACCATGGCCTTATATAGTGACGGTGGTGATGGTGGTTTCGTTATTGTAAATTGTACTGGTTGGCACATTTCTGTGGCTGGGATTAGTGGATAAGGAGTACTGAAAGACTACAAGATTCGTCACAGACGTTGGCTCTCTTGCAATTGAACCGATATAATTTGCTTATACTTACAGTCTAATCACAACCACTTGACTCTTCACTGTTACCCATATAAGTAGCATAAACAGTCTTTTAATGTTCCCACTACTGGGACTCAGGCCTCCTTTCTCTAGGAGAGGGAATGGGTCATAATCCACCACGCGGGCCCAGTGCGGATTGGTGAATGTAACATGTCTTCGAATTTTTGGTTATAGAACATGCCGGTATACTCACGATGTTTTCCTTCACCGTTTTGAGTGCTGTGGTGTTGAAATAAATTACACAAAGTAATGCGCGAACTACAACTCGTAAGTCGGGGCAGTTACCACTCGGCCACCACTGCAATATCTACGTATGTACACAATTTAATTTAATAATACCTACAAAAAGACGGTCACGAATTCTCTCAAAGAACACAAGAGTCACGTAACTCAGTCTACAATTACAAAGTAGCATGCACTTCGCTTAAAATTAACTTAAAACGCTTTCTTTCAACAAAAGAAATTTTTATTTACTTCAAAAGCGCCTCCTCTAACTTTGTCAAATGAAATTTGAGACAGGCAAGCGCGCCCCGTGACTTCGCATTATTTACTACGTTATCTGAGCTTCGATGATTATAATTTTATGTTTACAAAAGAAATTAGGCTAACAAGGAGCAAAACCGTGACTCAGGGTATAAATATTTACAAAGATTAAGGTTCTTCTTCTTTTTGAATCGATGGTAAATAAGATAAACTATTTAGGCCCAGTATGTTGCTACGTTAAATGCTGTATCAGTGGCACTCGTAGAGGGGATGCAACTCGACATACATTTTCACTGTTTTTCATACAATCGCTCTTACTATAATCATTATGACGTTATTACACATTTTTTATTAAATATTTTGGAAACACAGTATCTTGTAGATATTATCTAGGCTTCTATTGAAATCAATTTATAAATTCGTGTAAAACTATTCCAGTAAAGACCACTGAAAATCTGCTATTTTGCATGAAATTTGACACTTCATAATTTACTCAGAAATTAAAAAAGTCAAAAAAGTACAACAATAGAAGCCTTGCAAATTGGTTAAAAAAAAACACGTATTTCCTGGGACAAGTTTTGTAAAATATTCGAGTAAATCATGGAATTACCAACAGAGTTTTCAGGCGTTATCTCTCTTTTTTCGCGTTGCCTGCGTTAGATGAAGTAACAATAGCATTTAAACCATGCTCAATGTTGGCGATAGGCGAGTGAAAAAGGAGCCTCTTAAGTCCTCCAAAGTGCAGGTGTATGGGCACTTGGGGCCCTCGGGGCACAGTCTATAAAACTCCGTTCTGCCAAGTCGTGTTTACGTCGGCCTTCCTGGGTGGGCCACCGATTTAGTGCTTTCCATATAGGCCTTTGAAATTCCCGATTAGGTGGCAAATGCTTCTAGAGCTTCAATAAGGGGGGTGGTTATAGATGATGTTCTTCCCTAAGCTTAATTCTTTCATTAGGTGATTAAAAATGAAAGATTAAGGTTAAAAGTAGATCCTGACTGACTGACATATCAACGTACATCCGTATTTACCTGCTGGGACTGAAGGCGAAAAAATTTTACACACGACTTACTTAAATGACGTAGGCAGCAACTAAGAGAGCATTTTCCAAAATTCACCTCTTTTTTTTTAGTTTGGAAAATCATCCAATGACATCCCCCGTTCTTGGGCGGAGTGGGAGATAGTGTCAGACTTTTACTAGAAAGACATCGCTCCATTTTTCCATTGTTACCGATTCTGGGCCGCTTCTTGCCGATTCCTTAGACCTCTCTATAAAAAAAAAATCATAACTTTTTCATTATAAATTACCTATGTATTTATCATATTTATTTGGGTAAGTAGTACACGTATTCTTTAAATAGCTAGTTTCCTAAAACAATTTTATTGCTTACACTCAAAAACAACAACAAAAATGTCCGAACTGACATGACACCTAGAAAACTAGTGAGCAACAAAATCCTGCAAGTTTGTTGCACGAGGGCCGTCAACGAACCCAGTTTTAAATTGCAGCCGCCTTATTTTATCTAGTCGATCTGAAGTTTTAGTTGGTAATAGCTCAGCTTGGATATCGTGCGATACAAGACGCTTACTCACTGTTTACTTTCAGAAAGTTTTATAGCATCGCTATTCTATGTTTTTTTAGGGTTCCGTACCTCATAAGGAAAAAATGGAACCCTTATAGGATCATTTTGTGATCCGTCCGTCTGGTCTGTTTGTTAGTCAAGACCCTTAATCTCGAGAACGCGTGGAGGTATCGAGTTTATATTAAAACCATATACTCAAGTCTGCGATCCCTTGAAGCTGTGAAAAAATCAAACTTCTAAGTTGACGAAAAAAAGGGCGTTGGTATCGCAAAAAACGTGTATTTTGACACTCTCAAGGGAATCAAAATTCATAGGGTACTTCTCGTTGACCTAGAATCCTGAAATTTGGCACAAGTATAGGAAAAAATCTGAAAATTGTAAATACAAATTTACAATTTTCGGATTATATGTAACAAAAAAAAAAACTTTTTTTGCTATTCGGAAAAAAGAATCGAATTGAATTAAGGAGGTAAGTTCGTACGGAACCCTCAGCGCGCAAGTCCGACTCACACTTGCCCGGTTTTTTTTTTTTGAGGCGGGAAATCGTCCAATTACTTCTACCGCTCTAAGGTGCAGCGAGAGGGCCTGTCAGACCTTTACTGACTAAAACCATCTATTATTATCCTCCAGTTGCGTTTTGCATTCTAAGGCCCGTATTACAGAACCTTACTCAAGTACTACTTAAACTGCGTTCAACCGATTACTGCTTGAGCGAAGAATCTCGACTTAGGCGTTCAGTTTATTTTAGAACTATCCTCAAATTCAAATCAAACGAAACTTCGCTTGAGTAGAGATTTTGATCTCTGATTTAACCTTTTGAGTGCGTAATTAGAGACACAATAGTAAGACAATGGCGCGAGAACGCCGGCGTTAATGCGGGGATCAACAGCTTAAATCCACAATTTCCATGAGATTCTATGCTCAAGCGTGGTCTCGACTACACTTTCGAAAACAAAGATCAAATCTCGCCTCAAGCAGAGATTCTGAGCTGATTGTGATTTTAAAATAAGGACACATTGAGTGGAGCTCACTCAAGCACTGTTCTATAATACGTTAAAAATGTCATTTTAAAGTGACACTGCTCAGGTGATTATTGATTGTAGTTTCTCTGCTCAAGTCAAGTTCTAAAATGAAAACTCCAACTGAGACTCGTTTTAAGTAATGCTTGAGTCTTGATTGTAGTTCTATAATACGGGCCTAAGACCACATGTTTTCTTTTCAATAATTACCCTAGTGGGCATCGGCCTTACTGGGCTCCTACGGTTTTGCTGACATTTCTTTGAAGGAACACTACGCGCCGTCGACTATTCGGACTTCTTATCGGACGGGTGGATGGCGAGCTACTTATAGCTTGCCGTTTAAGGGTTCCGTTTTTTCCTTTTGAGGTACAGAACCCTAAAAAAACGATGAAAACAAATTCTATGATTCCTTATTAAAAAAGTAGATAGAACAGCTAGAAAGGCTGTATTGAATTGTGGTTTTTACGCATACATTATGGCTGACCGTCACAACGAAGTTTCTTTCCGAAATAAGAAAATGTATCGCTATTTGATGAGCTCGTAAATAAAGGGTTGAACATAAAGTTTAAACTATAAACTTTTTTATAAGATTGGTACAGTTAAATGTGGGATAAGATTTTTTTTCTTGTAAATCACCGATACATAAAATTTTAAAGCGGACCGAAAACAAGATTTTATATTTGCAACATCCTTTATTTTCTCTCTTTTTTTGTGATATCTTCGTTCGTTTATTGACATGTAACCTCTGTTGTGTTACTGTAGGAGCTCATCAGGGTCGATGCCTTCTAGGGCCACGGGGAATTCCTGAAAAGGAAACCTACGGTCCTAGAACGCAAAGGGCAACTGAAGGACACAAGTGTTTTGAGTCTGTAAAAGTCTCACACGCCCTTTCGTTAACCCTAGAGCGTCAGAAGTCATTAGATGATTTCCGACCTCATAAAAAAGCGTCTGTTGTATTCAAACGGAATTTTGATAGGTATGCTTGGTATGCGCCTGCTGGTGTATCTACATCAATCAGTTTTATCTGTTTTTTTTTTCTTCTGTTGTATGATATATCCACCTAAAAATCTCTAATATTCCCTATAATTTGTTTATATTTGTCTATTTGATTCAAATCTATTAGCACACAATACCGTGCCGACGTCTTTATGTCGATACCGTTACCGGCCCACGCTGAAAACCAGCGCCATGGACTCATCGCATTTTGCGTGTGGTCACGGCATTATGCTGAGCGTTCGGCCGTTTTGCGCGGATGTGGCGCATATTTCTTTCACATAATATACTTATAATTTGTTAGTTCTAAATTTGCGCCTTGTTCCGCCAAATAAAATGTTTTTCTTTCTTTCTTTCACCTGTCAATGTGTAGTATCCATGGGTAGTGTGAAAACGAAACCCTGGGCCTGGGACGAAGGCAACGAAGGAACAGGAGTGGGTTTTTAGTAAAAGTCTGACACTATCTCACGCTCCACCCAAGAGTGAGAATTGTCATAACATGATTTTCGCAACTAAAAAAAAAAAACCTGTCAATGTATCCATGGGTTCGCTTCTGAAAGAAAAATTCGGGGTCCTAGAATGCAAAGCAAAGAAGGAACACAGGAGTTGGTTTTATTCAGTAAAAGTCTTCTGCTCCGCTCTGGAGCGCGAGAAGTCATTGGATGACTTCCAACCTAAAAAAATAAGTTGTCTAATATCTGTAAGTCATGTATGTATGTGGGTTAACATGCTACACCTAAGGATTGATTGATTAGTTTTATGATCTGATTGGTTTGATCAGACAAAACTGTATTAAGTCAAAAGGCAATCTTAGTTGCCCCGCAACTTCTTTTTGTCTCTGTCACACTTTCATACAAACTCGTAACTTGATGTAAGAAACAGATTAGTTGCGGAGACAGAAGGTCAAAACTTTTTCAATATTTTTCGTATTGGGATTAGGTAGGTACCACGTAGTTTTCGGCATCAGTTGCATTTTTCTGATCATAGAGTAGGCGCGTAAACGCACAAGTGGGAAATTTCTTGCAAATGGAACATAGTCTGGTCAGGAGCATTATATATTTTGTTTATTTATTTTTTGTTTTTAAATATCATGTAAACTCATGCATGTGACACCCAGACCCGTATTACATATTTGTAGGTCATACGGGTCATAATAATATACACGTCGGGGTCACCAATTTGGAGGTAAGCGGAACAGAGACTAAAGTCCCACATACCTCTGTTGAAAAGGGAGGATCCTCCGGCCAGACGGGTGTTATGTCTGTTGGGCAACTGCCTGATAGATGATTTAAGGCTGTTCTACATGTCCAAATCGAGCGGTGAACTTTAATTGCGCGATGCAGGATTAGTTCTTATGTAACGCCATAGATTTCGCTACACAAGTATTTGTTCCGAGTGAGAATCAAACCCGCAACTAGCAGCCAATCGCTCAATCGCTGCAACAACAGTGCCGTTTAATTTATTTAAACTTTAAAGAAACGGGATCAACACACTTCACATACTTGCTGGCAAGTCTGCTTGTGTGTGCTTTTGATACAATAACATCAACTTTTTATATTTATAACTTCGGGTATCAGAAGTCGCAGCACGATCTCTGGCCACCTTAGGCGCTAGCTTGCGGAGGACGAGTATTGGATAGCTCGTTGTCCGGCCGTCTGATAAGGACCGAGCCCCAGTCATCAAAGACGCGTAGTATTCCACGCGTGCTTCAAAGAGATGTCAGCAAAATAGTAGGGACTCAGCTGGGCCGATGCCCGCTTGGGTCATGGAGAATTTCTGAAAAGGAAAGCCGTGGTCCTAGAGCGCAAAGGGCAACTGAAGGAACACATATCAGATGGGTTTTAGTTAGTAAAAGTCCACCGCGCCCTCTCGCTCCATCCAGAGCGGGAGATGTTATTTGATGATTTTCTACAAAAAGTAAAGCTACAAATGTTTGTTTGTAAGTTACAGAAAAGGTTTTTATTTGAGGGGTGGGAAATCATCTAATGACCTCACCCGCTCTCAGGCGTGAAACTTTTTCGGTCAATTCATTTAACAGCTATCTAGCTGTAAAAAAACAAATAAACGCATGGAACCTTTTAAGGTACAAAACAGTATTAGCTAATCTAAATAAAAAGGTACTACCCTTCAGGTGTACCTGCTATGTCAGTAATTAGCCGGTAGCTACCACGCGAGCCCGATATCGATTTTTCATTAACTGCTCCGCGTTGCGTTCCAAACGAGATAAAATATATTAAGCCATAAGTAAGTTGTACCTGAGCTAATAAATTAAATATTTTATGATTGAGTGTTTATTCTGAATTGGTAATTAATGACTTTAATTACTGTAATGATATAAAGACGGAGTGACCCGTTTATAGTTTATACTTTTTTTTTTTTTTTTTTCGGTGGGAAAGTCATCTTATGACATCCCCCGCCCTTGGGCGGGGCGGGAGATAGTGTCAGACTTTTACTGACTAAAAACCCACTCCTGTTCCTTCGTTGCCTTTCGTACCAGGGCCGAGTCTTCCTTTCAGAATCAGACCCTTGGCCCCGGTAGGCTTCGACCCTGCTAGGCCCCTACAGTTGCTGACATCTCCTTGAGGCGCGCGTGGAACAGCACGCGCCGTCGACGACTTGGGCTCGGTCCGGAAGGTTACCGGACGGTCGGACGGCGAGCCACCCATTGCTCGTCGTCCGCAAGCCTGCGCCTACGATGGCCGGAAATCGGGATCGGAATCCCGGCGGCGATTGGGGCGTGAGGACCGTTGCCTCACGCGATCGGCCGCCTCCTTTGCTAGCATTACTGCTTCGCAGAAGGAGGCAACCGCCTGCCACTCCTCCTCGCTCCGGACCATGGCCTGTACCAAAGCCCGGCGCGAGAGATCGCCGCCGCCGATCGCCCCCACGAGGACACGGCGTTGCTCTACCCAAGCGGGGCACACCTCCAACGTGTGCTCCACCGTGTCCTCCGGGCGGTCCACACAATGGTGACACCCGGGCGTTTCTTCCGCACGAATCCGGTGCAGGAACCTCCCGAACTTACCATGTCCGGTGAGGACCTGCGTCATGCGGAAGGTAAGGACGCCGTGTTGCCTTTCCAGCCACTCCTCAAAGAGGGGACTTATCGCCATAATTATGGCGTGCCCATTATAGTTTATACTAGTGTCTGAAAAACGGTTTCTCCATACAAACTTCCAACCCCCGTTTTACCCCCTTAGAGGTTTTTTTTTTTTTTTTTTGGGTGGAGTTTCGTAAAATTCTTAGCGGATGTCTACACCCTATAAGAAACCTACCTGCTAAATTTTAAGTTTTTAGGTGTTATAGTTTCGGAGATTTCGTGATTAATCAGTGAGTGGTATTTCGCTTTTATATATATATAGATTTAAATGTAATAGTACATTATGATATAAGTGTGTAATGTTAGTGATTACCGTCGAGGCGGTATTTAGACCCAAGCCGTGGCGAGGGTCTTAAGAGAGCCAAGAACGGTAATCATTAATTACTCACGTGTGTCATACGAAGTTTTTCAATACACTTGTGAAGAAAACAACAGTAAAACTAGTAAAATTCTGTGACATGGCGGTAAAAATTTGTTTTCATAACGCGCGCATCATTTTTTTTTATTTACCCCTAGAGGAAGGCTAAGGTATTTTGATCATACTGCCTAGTCTTACGTTTATGCACCGTTTATATTTTCTTGCGAGAAAAGTTTTTACGATAATGTCTTTCGTAGTGACAATAGAATACGGATGTAACATTTTCTAATGATCTTGTAGTATTTAATTTTATTTAATTAGGTAATACAGCCGTTGAACTTCACTGGAATAAAAAAAACCGCGCGCATCTGAAAATTGGATGAAATGAGTAAGACACTAATTTATATACTATTGAACGGGAATTTTATTCGAACTCAAAATTTGTTTTGAGTACAAAGAGGTTGAACAAAAAGGTTTTAACTACATTATAGCACTAGTGCGTAATGGTAATCAAAATGTCACAGTTTGGTAATGAGTGCAATTACATACCTAAGTGCAGTGCAATAAGAGTCACTTTCTGAGCAAGTGTGTTGAAAAAGCATAAACTATTTCTTGTTTACATGTCTAGTTTTTTTATTTTATTTAGCGTATGCTTTACTAAACTTCGAAACAGCCAGGTAAGCATCCAGTTTGACTCGCCACCTGTACCTAGGTTAGCTTCGGTGGCGTTGGTCTTCCTCAGGTTGTTTGTGGAGACTCCTACCCAGCGGTCAATGTGTATGCAGTTTAGCACTATTTCATCGCCTTGCAAGAATTATATTATAAAGCGATGGTACATCGATCATTTACGCTAGATTAAAATAAGTTACGTGGTAGTCAAGGTTACGCAATAAATCAGATGTTCTTTGACTATCCGTGACTATCATTTCAAACTAACATCCAAGGTGTGTGCGACCCACTCAGCAGCGCATACAGTAGGTGTCCGCGACTCCGTCCGCGTTAGACTTGCTTGCCTGTTACTGCCGCCTATAAGTACCTATACCATAAAAGAAACGGCAGGAGTACCCACATTACACTTGTGTACATGATACACTTGTACTTGTTCCTATTCCAACAGCTACCCATTGCTCTCCGTCCGCAAGTCCGCGTCTACGGTGGCCGCGAATTACTCGGCAACTCCCGTCGTTCGGGGAATTTCTTGGGGCGGCGCCGCGGCGGCGGCTAGGTCGAAAGGAGGTTCTCCCTCTCATGCGTTCATTGCGGGTTTTACAAGACGTTGATTCAAATCTGCTGCGCTGTGATTTGTGTTCAATTTGTGCTGCAGTGGAACCACGTTGTCAAAGAAACGAACTCACGTAGGTAAGATGTTCTAAAGAATCCGGGCGTAATTTTACTCAATTTTCACCTAATCACGACGCTCACGCTCCAAATACATGCAACAAGTAGCTAAACACATTATCCCTCCTTTATGAGGTCATGCACACAACAAGTGGATGACACGTTGTTTACAAAATAAACGCTAGAACACACTGCTTATTATTCAGCGTCACGTTTTTCAATTGAGCAGGAGCCCGAATGTGTGCAAACAGCCTAAGACTGCTATTCCACTTCGCTAGATATTGCATCTAAGTGTATATTGGCTTATTGGGTTATTTACGGGATTTTGGAAATAGATCGCAGCTAAATTGGATGCGGAATTGTTAGGGTCAAATTGTACACGGCTTTTTAAAAGCTTTTGCATATACAGCTCATAAGCCGATGAAATATTTATGATTGCAAGAGTGGCAACATTGATTAATTAATTTTGGTTTAAAACACTTCAATATGAAGCTGATAATACTAGAAGCGGTCTATATAATACCTTCCAATTCACTTACTCGAAAACCCGCTCTTATCTCACCGCTTTTAGGCACGCAATTGGCTGTTTTTCGCACCAGTGCGTAAAAGTGCGCGTGCACACCCTGCCACAATTATATTACATATATTGTATCAGGCTGGGCGCGTGTAAACCCCCAAGAGTCGCGCCTCAACCCCCGTTTATTTATGTCATCGTAAGTGTATTGAAAAACGTCGTTTGATACACGTGGAAATTTGTCCCTGCAGCCCTCGGCTCCATGACACCCTCACCAAGGCACAGGTGAATGCCGCCTCGGTCACAATGATAAACTTTCTCCACTTGTATCAAAATGTACTATTTGCTTCTGTGTTTATAGCTGAAAGATGTGGAAATCAACCACACCTCATCATCATTTCAGCCAACAGACGTCTACTATTTGCTGGAAACAGGCCTCCCCCAAGTGACAGAATTCATTCTTCTTGACTGATTCAAAATGAGACCGTTATATTTCAAATTCCATAATTATGTAGGGGTCTTTAAGACAAGAATAGGTTGAATAGGTTAAGTAACCTATAGCATATATCTAGAAGTCTAGAAAAGCGTGCTCCAACGTCGGCCACATCAATGCTTACCATCAAGTAAGATAGTGGTCAAACGCGAGCATGTGCATAATAAAAATAATAATAATAACAGCAACAATATACTTTCATGTGTTACCTGAAAGCCCACAAACTCTAAACACAGTTTGTTACGAGCGAGATAGTTTAACCGCTTCCGTAGATCCATTACCTGTGCTGCGGGCCCTAATAGAATAATGCACGGTCTAACCACGCAATGTGAAACAAACAAATTTTGTTAGTAGTGCGACGTAATTTTGTTACGGCATTTCCTTTCTGAGGGCCTATAATCCTATGACATGAAAAGTACAAGAGTGTTTAATGGAAGTTTTCGGTTTGATCCACGAATACTATTAGTAGTAGGTACCCAGAGATATGTAGATATAAAAACTTGAAACACATATAGGTACTTGAACGGCTAAAATCATAACTATTTATTTAGATTTTGCCGTTACTGACCTGCCCCCCAGCCAAGTTACAACCGTTTTGTTGATTGCCTCGAGTCGGCCACGCCTCCTATTCCTTTGTTTTGACCACATGACTGAGCGTTGAGATGACGTCAGAATAAAGGAATCGAAGGCGTGGCCTACTCGAGGCGATCGACGAAATGAGAATCGAAGCGAAACGGTTGTAACTTGGCTAGGGGGGCTGAACGTGAACTTTGTAGGTATATGTGTGTGTCTGTTTGTTACTTCTTCACGCTCGAATAGCCGAACGGATTTCGATGAGACTTGGCACACTGGCAGACTAAGTTCTGAAACAGCACATAGGATACTTTTTATTCCGGGATTATGTTCCCTTGGTATAATTATCTATTATCACGCGGGTGTAGCTGCTAACAGCAGTTAGCACAACAATAAATGGATTGAAGTAATCCCAATTTTAAACTAACTTTTACTAACTCCGGGCGTTCATGCTAGGTCCACTGATTACATCTTACTAGTACTGCCAACTGCACGTCGGAACTGTTCGACGAAAATCTCACACGAACGTAAAATCTTTTGACCAAAGTCATGATACATAGTCAAGACAATATCTTGACTATGTATCATGACTTTGGTCAAAAGACATGTCGCCACAACGATCGGCCCTGTGCGTCTCACTTTTTTTTTTTTTTATTCTTGATAGGTTCGAGCTTGACCGCTATCTCACCTGATGGAAAGCGACGATGCAGTCGACGATGGAGCGCGCTTACCTAGAAGTAACCTATTCACTCTTGACTTAAAGATTCCCGGGTTGTAGCCATCAGGAAAAACAGATTCCGGCAAGGATTGGAGACAGCACCTTTTAGCTCCATCAAACATCTATTCCGCGAGCAATGTGTCACTTAAGTCTGGCAATTTTTCGACTATGGTGTACATAGTCGAGGAATTGTTAAAATAAAGTGAATTATGTAAATAAACAGAAATATAGTCAGCCCAGTTTGTTAGCGCTTTATTGTAACAAAAGTCTATTATGGATGCGACTGTACAGAGAAAAAAGTACAGTCGGCTAATGAGATTTGCATTTGTGAGCGATTTCATTTTAGCTTGTGCCACTTGCTTTTATGTAGTTGTTATTTTGATTTTTTTTTGTGTTGGTACAACTTATTGGACATTTTTTTGAAGTTGGAACTTGGTATAGTAAGAATTTATTTGCATAGATTGTAGGTACATGAAATAAAATTTAACAATAATTGAGTGAGCCTTGTACAATCTACCTTATATTAGGCATGCACACATTAATAAGGTTGTTAACTATACTGAGAATAATGGTATTCAAGCTTATATCTGCGTTTGGAAATTTGATTCCAGAGGATAATAATATATAATATTCCACAACTATCATACAACGCCGTCTAGTCCCAAGCTTAGCAGATCTTGTGTTATGAGTACAAGACAACTGATAAACATACCTAAGTAATTCTACATACATACATATTATAGATAAATTACACCCAGAGGCAGAACAAATGATCATGCTCATCACACAAACATTTATCCTGGGTGGGAATCAAATCCACGACCTCCGGCATAGCAGTCAGGGCCACTAACCACTAGACCATGAAGCCAGTCAATTCCAGAGGATAAGTTAAAGGGATGCGGGATTGTTCGAAAGAGTTACCTGGAATACAAAACGCAACTGAAGAAATACAGGTGAGTTTTAATCAGTAAATAACTGATACTTCCTCTCGCTTCACCCAGAGTGGAAGGAGTTATTTTATGAAGTTCCGCCTCAAAAATGGGCTGAATTAAAACTTGATCATCAAAGAGGTCTAAAGTTTTCTTATTTATGCCCCACCTTAACTTTTTAACCAGACACGCATTTTAATTATGACAAGACGAGTTGTTCGCCTTGTCATCATTAAAATGCGTGACCGTGATATTGTAAACAGTATTTATTTTAATGATGACTAAGGAACTTTATTTTTTTGGGGGTATATGAAGTACCTAGCCAATGACAGTTCAATGACAATGTAGCTTTCTAATCTGTGAATAAAAATCGTAATTGGATCCGGAATAGATACATCTGTTTGAACAATGTAAGAACATTTAGTAAGAATATTGGATTAAAATATTTAAAAACAAAAAAAAACAATACAATAAATTAGGCTAAATAATAAACAAATGTTCTTATAATAAGTTCAGATATTGTACCACCCTAGAAAAACCCAAAAGAACTGGGAGTACCCAGTCAGAGTATTTTTCATTCTGCGTTTACATGTAAATTTAAACGTAGGATACGTTTAATTACAAATTGGGTTCAATGTAAAAATTCATAAATATTGTACCTTAAATGCATGTATGACTGGGTTGATACTTGCATAGAAATGAGCTGGATTTTTTGTGTATAACAAATATTCTTGTTAGGGTTCCGTAACTCAAAAGGAAAAAACGGAACCCTTACAAAATCACTTTGTTGTCCGTCTGTCTGTCTGTCAAGACCCTTTATCTCGGGAACGCGTGGAAGAATCGAGTTGAAATAAAAAGCATACACCTTGGGTGTATGCTTTTTATTTCAAGTTTACAGTCCTTTGAAGCTATGAAAAAATCTAACTTCTAAGTTTACTACAAAAAAAGATACGGCCGATTATGTCGAAAAAACGTACATTTCGACACTCTCAAGGGAATCAAAATTCATACTTCCCGTTGACCCAGAAACCTGAAATTTGGTATAAAGCAAGGTCTTGTAGCAAAAATATAGGAATAAATTTGAAAACAGTGTTGTTACGTTACAAAAAAAAGTGATTTGGAAAAATCTTCGAGACTACATTCGGGAATTGTAATTTGTACGGAACCCTCACTGCGCGAGTCCGACTTGCACTTGCCCAGTTTTTTATTTCATATCACTTCTCACACAATCCATCCATCTTTTCGTTGCTCTCCTTCTCCCAGTCAAAACTCTAGCAACCCAGCAGAATATAGAAAATAAATCATTATCCTCCACGCCACAAAGTTTAGCACGAATCAATTCAAAATCTTATTAAGACAAGTCCATAGCCAAGACAAAGACTTAAGCCATTACCAGCCTCTTTGAATCTCAACCGGTGCAATAACTTGGACGCAGCAGCCGGCGTGGATTAATGACCGAACACTGAAGAACGCTCACTCACAAGTAGTTCCTGAACTAAGTTTACATAAATTAATTAATTTGCTGTCCAAAATCTCGGACGATTTATGAGACAGCTATATGGTAGTAAGCTTGGAGATAGTCTAGGTACCCCTTTGGGCTGGGTTTGGTAATGGATTCTAGGGATTAGGTAGTGATGTTACGTCTAGGTTTCAACAAGTATACCTAAAAACCCTAGAAACTATTGATGTACGCCGTGAATATTAGATAAAAGATTATGTAAAACAAAAAATATGAATTGTGCGCTTGGTGTTAGACTATGATTAATTATTCACTTATCATTTTAGATATAAATATTTATGGAATGAATGTGTTGTAAAAGTACTGTCTGTACAATTGTTGGCTACCCAAATATATAAATAAATAAAATATTGTGAGGTATTTAATTATCATCTTCTTAAATATATTCAACTCATCATCATCTTCCGGCCCTTGTCCCGTGTTATTTGGGGTCGGCGCAACACGTTATTTTTCTTCCATTTTGCCCTGTCACTCGTCATGCTATCACTAACTTCCTTTGCTTCCATATCGCTCTCCACAAAACCTATGTACAAATTAGTATTTAATTTGAATAGGAATATCTAAAAAATAGAGGAAATTAATTTACTGTATTTCATACTAGCTTTTGCCCGCGGCTTCGCCCGCGTACATAAAATATAGGCTATGTCACTCAGGAATAAAGCAGCTTTCTATCGGTAAAAAAATTTTAGCAATCGGTTCAGTACTTTCAGTGTAGTACCTCATACAAACAAAAAAAAATAAACTTTACTTCTTTATAATTTTAGTGTAGATTCCTTCAACAATTCGTGCTCCTGCTCGACAATATCAAAATTGCAATGAGTATTTTTGAAACGCCAAAATCATTGCTATTGATTATGTAGGTATAACGCAATGTACCCTAGGGAAAGCGTTGTCTTTACTGTTTACAAATAACAATCTTCATTTTCAAAACTAGCAAAGGCCAAAGCAAACTATTGGTATAGAGGATAAGACGAGGAATCAATAGCAAAAAGAACCAGGTCTTTAAACCGCAACCGAACGAAAATACGTATAAAAGCATTGCTAGTATATTTTTGTCAGGCGTTACCGATTTTCGTTATATTATAATGAAATGGAAATATAATACGTAATATTTTGAGGTTTCCATTGATAAAATAGTTTAAATTGGTTATTGCTGTTATATTTTTATCACACTCAAAGTTTTTCAACACTAAAACTAGTAAAAAAAAAAGTGGTATACGAATCGAAAAGATACGCGTTAGTATTGTGATAGTGATTGACACTATTTAATGCGTACTCACCATAAAAACCGAAACTAAAACTATATTTAACAACGGGAAACTTGAAATATCAGACATATAGTATTTTAATTTAAGAAAAATAACGCTTGATAACATACTATAGCAATATACTAAATAATCTCTAACTTCGTTTGGTTACGGTTGGTAGACGTAATTCTTTTTGCTATTGATTTATCATACAGTCCTTTAAGTTATGGCTTACGTTTCACTTTTGGCGAAAAGAAAAAAATTACATACCAGCAATATATGGGAAAAGTGTCATTCCCTTTACTTATCCTTGACCTCAAACATCATACCGACCTGTCTCATAAGACATTTACCCACAGACAGACCCTATCATGCCATACCAAGACAATTTCGAAACACAAACGAAACACGTCGACAGTTTGGCGGCCTATTTGCACGCATCCGTAATGAGGTCGCCACTGTACCTTTACTGTGACGCCACGATTATACAGTCAAGATGGTTATAATATCGTCAGTTTTCAAATTATTTCTTTTATCAAGTCAAATTAAATTTTAAAGCCGTAACACTGATCAAACTACTGCAAAGAATACTATGTTTCATTATTTTAAAACAATGGTTAGAATAACAAACTCAATTTCATATTCATTGTGCATATAGCTAAGAAATGGAATTTCTTGCCATAGTCTGTTCTTCTTCATGAAGTCAAGAGTGAACAGGTTACGTCTAAATAAGCATGCTCCACCGTCAACCACATCATTACTTACAGTTGAGATAGAGGTTTTTTTTAGGTGGGAAAATCATCTTATGACATCCCCCGCTCTTGGGCGGAGCGAGAGATAGTGTCAGACTTTTACTGACTAAAAATTCCCTCTTGTTCCTTCTTTGCCATCGTCCCAGGGCCCCGAGTTTTGCTTTCACACTACCCGTGGCCCCAGTAGGCTTCGACCCTGCCGGGCCCCTACTATTTGCTGACATCTCCCTGAGGCGTGCGTGGAACAATACGCGCCGTCGACGACTTGGGTTCGGTCCAGACACTTACCGGACGGTTGGACGGAGAGCTACCCATTGTTCGCTGTCAGCAAGCCCGCGCCTACGGTGGCCGGAAATCGGGACCGGAATCCCGGCGGTGGTTGGGGCGTGAGGACCGTTACATCACGCGATCGGCCGCCTCCTTTGCTAGCATTACTACTTCGCAGAAGGAAGCGACCGCCTGCCACAAGCGTGAGCCTAGCAATAATAACAAATTTAAAATGTTCTCTTTCCTTTCGCTTTCCATCAAGAATTCAGAAAACTAACAGATCTTAAGGTGACGAACCTATTTTTACCGTGACTACCTACATTATGACGTCACATCACATGTTGGAACTGAGCGTGTACAAGGACTGGATGTAGTTTTCAATCTAGATATTTTGTGAAGCTTTCAGAATGCGCAGCTGCTGAAATGTAGTCCGCCTCACGGCAAATTGGCTGGGATAGGACTTTGAGATGGTAGTAAGATATAAAGCAGCACTTGAATGAAATCAGCTGGTACTTTGGTAGTGAAATGGGGAGAAGTTGCTGGTAATAAAATTGTAGAGAAGTTTATACATTAAATTATTTTAATAATAATTTATCATCTTATAGCAATCATATCCAATAATATAATATAATAAAATATATCATAATATTATATATGTCTGGCCTGTTGGTCTAGTGGTTAGTGGCCCTGACTGCTATGCCTGAGGTCGTGGGTTCGATTCCCGCCCAGAACCAATGTTTGTGTGATGAGTACGATCATTTGTTCTGTGTCTGGGTGTAATTTATCTATATAATAATATGTATGTATTTAGAAATATATTATTATAAGTATTTTTATCAGTTGTCTAGTACCCATAACACAAGCTCTGCTGAGCTTGGGACTAGACGGCGTTATGTGATAGTTGTGGAATATTATATTATTATTATATGTAACACCAAAAGTTAGTGTAGTTTTTAAACAATGAATAACTGGCGTAATCGGGTTACGATTAATACTGCTAGAGATATCTTTTACAAACGCACATACAAACCAAAAACTGTTAATCATCTCTACATAGTGCTTAAATAAATTCAGTTCCTTTGTCGGTTTGTCCACTAACTAATCTTAAGCCCTCCAAACGATTCCGCTTACGTGACTCAAATACAACGTCACAGCGTTTCACCCCACTCCGGTACTAAAGAATCAATTGAGTCTTATTATCGCAAAATTATCTTGATCGCTGATACGGCCATACTGACGTGCGAGTTCTCGTATGCATGGTCTTATTGTGTCGAATCTACAGGCAATAAAAAAAATTCAAAAAAATAAAAATAAATGTAATACTTCAATACTTCAATGTAAAAAAAAACACTGAAAAGTGCAAAATAACTTTAATTTCGGAAGTCTGTGTTTTTATCTTCGTTATTAACACTGACTTCCGAAATTAAAGGTTCTGCTGTGATCTTATGAGGAGTTCTGTTCCATAACTTCGAAGTTCATGATCAGACTATAACAATATTTCTATGGGGGGTCCCATTTTTCCAAATTGGTCCAATAAACCTAACCTTTCCTAAACCTAAACTTTCAATAAAAAATTATAATTCGTAATCGCTCCACAATTGACCGAGAAGTCGGTGAACATACATTAAAAAAACATTCAGCCGCACATAGAACCTCCTCCTTTTTGAAGTCGGTTAAAAAACGGCATCGCACCTTTAGAGTGATAAAGTATATTATATTATATTATATTATATTATATTATATTATATTATATTATATTATATTATATTATATTATATTATATTATATTATATTATATTATATTATATTATATTATATTATATTATATTATATATTATATTATATTATATTATATTATATTATATTATATTATATTATATTATATTATATTATATTATATTATATTATATTATATTATATTATATTAATAAAAAATTGGATTGGGTTTCTTAAGGTGTGTCATATTAGTACTGTTCGTTGATCCTGACTAAAAACTCTCCGGCACCAAGGAATCAATTGAGTGTCTTATTATCGCTAAATGGTCATAATCGCCGACATCTAGGTATAATCTGCACCCATGCAAAACTGGGGCGAATTACTAGTTTATTTATTTATTTATTAAATACTTTATGCACAAACGTACAGCGGCGAACTTAATGCCTTAGGCATTTTCTACCAGTCAACATTAGGGTGATGCAGAGAAAATAGTGGTAGGTGCAATAAAAAATAGAGAGAAAGGGCCAATAGGTAGAAGAATAGATATACTAATAAACCATAAATATCATACAATTATATAATACATACACAAATTAATAAACTATCTACATATATATCTACACTAATAAAGTCAAACAATTGGTTCAAATCGACAATTTGAAAACACTACCGCTGTGATGATACTACTGCCAACTTCTTACGAATTAGCTCGCGAACTTTGATTTTGAATGTGAATCGATTTGTTGCCATCCTAATCACCCGAGGGTGCGCACTCCACAAAGAAATAGCTTGAACAAAGAAAGAATAGTGAAGAAAGTCAGTAGATGAGTGGGACATTGAAGTAGGCGATTATGAGATTAGCGCAGATTTCTATTGTGGTTGGCGCAAATGTATTGAAAGTGAGGGGCTAAATAACTAGGAGAATTAGGAGAATGAAGAAATTAAAACAAGGTAGTGAGCGCCCTATGCTCTCTGCGCTGACGTATGGGTAACCACTTTAGAAGCGACCGATGCGCTAAAACATGATCATATTTACGTAGATTGTCACCAGATTAGATGAGATTGTCAGTAGATTTTCATAGTCACCATAATTTTTAGAGCAAATTCCCAAAAAAATATTTGCTACTTACCTCAAGGAGTGGAATGTATGAAACCTAAAAACCCTTAAATGGTACCAAAAAACAGAACTTATTAAAAAGATGTAATAGGAGCACGTTAACATAAAAACTCCAATATTAATCGCGATAACGAAACAGCTGCGGTTATCAAAGGACCCGTATTTAAGTGTCATAATCCGATCTCTGTAGACTGTGTGTCGTATAAGATTACAGATATAAGGGTAGGTACTGGAAGTGACAAGGATGGTGTTTCAAAGATCTTGTTCGTACAAGGTGGTATGTGCAAATCGAGCCCAGACACTAACACAAATAAAAACAATCCGATTGTGTACCCATTAGAAATCTATTCTTGTCACACCACACATCCATCTCAATATTCTCATCTCTGCTACATAGAATCTTTTTTCATCCGTCTTTTTAACTACCAAACATTCTGATCTATACACAGTATTTTGTATCACGAACTTGCAGATTTTAGGTACCTTTCAACTTGAGGAGCATTTGTGGCTCAGAAGTTGTTGCAGTAACCGTCACTTTACAAAATATATTTAAAAAACTCGTATTATACTAACTCGCAATACTGCAGAAGACTTAATGTATACGACACGATTCCATTAGACCCATAACTCAAGCAACATTATACCTGCAATAATATAGTTTTTGTATATGCGAAACCTACACTTGTATTTAAAGAATCTATGTATAAAATTTTATAACTTTATCATAAGGAATCACAAAATTATAAGCTTATGTTACCTGGTTGTCCACACAAATACATGGTCACTGGGCCATTCGGGCGACTGAAGGGGTTGTTTTGATCCCACACCCAACTATACGCTGGCGCCCAATGCCAGCTATGACCTGCCGTGACCTATGTTGTACTTAGTGTCGGTGGTGTCCAACTTGTGACCATTTTTTAAATATTTTTGGGGAAAAAATTTTAACACGGTGTAAAAAATATTGAAATCGATTCAGTTACTGATTCTGAACAAACTACATTCAGGTTTTGCATAAACTAAAAATAATGTATAAATTTCACCATCTACACAGTATTTAGACGATGCAAGTAATTACTTACTTCCAATTACATTTCTACCACGTCCATGATCGTTGCTATAAAACCCACGATAGCTATATAAAAATAAACATCTAGAACTTCAACCTGTTGTTCCAATTTCTGCTCCCTCATCAACTGCAATCAACATTTTTCCCTGTCTCATCTAGTCACGGTTACCTTGCGTACTATTGAATGCGTCGTATTAATCCTCACCGACCCGGCTAGATCCTTTGATCCTGGCCACAAAGGGAACGCTGCTTACCTGAGCATATTCCACATAACGGATATGGAATTAAACTTGAAGATGTCTCTCTGGTATCGTGGTATGTGCCGTTATGGTGCACATATTTTGGTCCTAAGTGGAACTATGAAGTGTTCGGGTAATTAATGTTTGTTCGTCCTTTTTGGGGTCTTGACCTTGAGTAGGTAAACTTGTTCGTGTCTATAATTTTCCTAGTTATTACTGATTCTGGCACGGTTTTCAGCCTGATTATAACTGTCAACACTTTTATATTCTTACAACATTATTTAATTTAATCGTAATTTGCACGAAAACGAAAAAAGAAATGAAATAATTTCTTTTGAAGGTATTATTATCTCCCCAGCCTTTTTCCAACTATCTTGGGGTCGGCTTCCAGTCTAAGGGGTGCGGATGAATACCTGTGTTTTACAAAGAGGGTCTAGGCAGTCGCATCAGACTTCCACAACCCAGTCTTCTTCTTTTCGATTCGATGGTAAACTCGTCAAACTGTTTGGGCCCAATAGGTGGCTACATTAATAGCAGCATCGGTAGCACTCATCAAATCCTCCAAAGTGCAGGTGTATGGGCACTTGGGGCATTCTAGTATGTGGCTCATATTTTGAACAGGAGCACCGCACTCACATTGAGTATCCGACGGGTCTATAAAACCCCATTTTGCCAAGTTGTGTTTGCAGCGGCCTACCTGGGTTCGCAACCGATTTAGTGCTCTCCATATAGACCACTGCAAATCGCGTCCAGACGGGAGATGTTCTTGGGGTTTCAAGAAGTCGGATGGTGGTAGGTGATGCTCTTCCCAAAGCTTTATTCTTTCCTTAGGTAGCGGATCATCGATGGCCTGTGTGCTACGCAGGAAGCTCTTCCGGCTCTTAAACCTACTTGGGGCTGTTTTGTGTTCGAAGAGGGGATGTCGGGAATCGGATTCTTGAATTTTCTTTTCAATCGCGCTTGCGACATCCCTACGTACAGCAGGTGGAGCAATACCAGCCAACGGATAAAGCTTATTAAGCGGAGTCGGTTTAAGGCATCCTGATATAATTCGACACGTCTCGTTATTAAGCAACACGTTACTCCTTGAATAGACTGATGGTCAGACTTTCTGGAATCTGACTACCTGTAATGACGGTCAAAAATCTACGAATGATAACCGGGATCAATGGCTTTACGTGTTTTCCGAGGCACGGGGTGTCAGTAATGTCTTAGATGAATTTAGCTCGCCTTCCGACCGTTCTGTAACCGTCCGTAAGTCGTCGACGGCGCGAACTGGTCCACGGGCGCCTCAAACCGTAGGGGCTCAGCAGGGTCGAAGCCTACTGGAGCCAAGGCTCTGCTTCTGAAAGGAAGACTCGGCCCTGGTATGAAAGACAACGAAGGAACAGGAGTGAGTTTTTAGTCAGTAAAAATCTGATACACCCTCTCACGGAGGACACGGTGGAGGTGTGCCCCGCTTGAGCCGCCCGCAGAGCAACGCCGTGTCCTCGTGGGGGCGATTGGCGGCGGCGATCTCTAGCGCCGGGCCTTGGTACAGACCATGGTCCAGAGCGAGGAGGAGTGGCAGGCGGTCGCTTTCTTCTGCGAAGCAGTAATGCTACAAAAAAAAAATATGAATTGAAAGTTCCGCAACCTCATGAATGAGAACCTTGCGCCTGGGCCATCACGGCACCATTTATAGGTATAAGGATAAGAAATCAATAAATCAAGAATACCAAAAAGCTTCTTATCTTAAATGCTGATAAAAGTGCAAACTAAGACTTTCTTCGAGTAACATTTGTAGGGCCAAGAAAAAAGGAAATATTATCGTTTAGATACACAGGTACAGCATAACGTCTTTATTTTTCACGACCCTCGAATCTTTCCCACACGGATACGTAGATAAAACTAAAATAGATTTCTAGTGGAACCGTAGTAAGCTAGACATACTTGATATAATTTCTAGGTCGAGGGACGATATTTTGAAATCGATGAGCTAGCTGCTACAGATCTTAGTCGGATTTAAGAGGGCTTAAAGGGTTACTTCATGTCCCACATTTATGTCAACGTAGATTTTAATGTACTTTGTTTTTTAGGTGGGATATCATTCTATGATTTCTCTCACTCTAGGGTGGAGAGGGAGGTCAGAGTCAGACTTTTACTGACTAAAACCACATCAACTACAACCGTAGCCTTCAATAGCCCTTTGCGTTCTAGTACTAAGGGTATTCTTTTCAGAAATTCCACGTAGCCCTAGGGGGCATAGGCCCTGATGAGCCCCTATGGTTTGCTGACATTTCTTTGAGGTGCACCTGGAAAAGTGCGTGCTGTTGATGACTCAGGCTTGGTCCGGACAATTACCGGACGCCACCGGACCGTACCCATTGTTCATTGCGAAAGTCGCTGTCTCTGTACATTTGAGGTTCCGCCGGAACTTGGCTCAGCCCTAACAGGACATTTAGGATAAATTTTTAATATTCAATGTATTTTCATTCATGTCAAACAAATATTTGCCCAGCATTGACCGATTTTTGGCTCTTAAGAGATCGAATACCTTGCTGGGTCTAAGTGGCCACATTTGTTTAGTACCAACTGAGTAAAAGCTAACTTAACAAGGTTCATCACTTTGTAAACATGAAGATTTCAATAGCCACTGTTCACGCAACACCCACGTGTACCAGCAGCGGTGGAGACGCGCGTGCGGAGGGGTCAACAGCTGATCAAGCGCGCACCACCGCGCACTCGCATATGGGCCTATTACACTACTCGATAT
Organism: Mythimna impura; assembly: GCA_905147345.3. Classification (NCBI taxonomy): domain Eukaryota; kingdom Metazoa; phylum Arthropoda; class Insecta; order Lepidoptera; family Noctuidae; genus Mythimna; species Mythimna impura. Next base: position 4,302,604 of record LR990344.1, read on the forward strand.
TCAGACAGTCTTAGTCGATGTCGCGTAGTGTAATAAGGGTTAGACCGGTCTTACTCGGAAAAAAAAAATAAGACAGTCTGAATATCGTGTGCTGAATATCGCGTAGTGTAATAGGCCCGCGATTCGGTCATCGACGGAAATACCACGCGATATATTTAAGTTTTCACAAAATTGTAGAAACCGAATTAAACAACAAAAAAAAAATAATAATTAAAAAGTAAGAGTAGAGTAGTTAAGTTTTTTTTATATTTTTTTAGGTATTAGTTTAAAGTGTGATGTGTTGCCGTTTATTTTCCCAAACAAATAAAATAAAACTAATTTCTTATTAACGAGTCATCTATTATCAGCCACTAATGGGCAAAAATAAGAAAGGCATAGTTTTCTCTAAGTTTTATGAAAGTTAACTAAGTACAATAATAATTTAGGCCGTGGTAACGAGTAACGATCATACCAAGATTATATCACCGCAGAAGAAAGGTTTCAGATTCTTTAGAAAGTGAGTTATGCCAGTAATAGTTGGTAGTTTGTAGAAGAGAGACGTATAATTCGCTAACAGTTTTAGATGAGGAAAATTAATTAATTCAGGCAGATTACCCATAAAATCATTAGTATTACTTAACCTATGTTAGTATAATCTATGCTATGTTAGTACACTTGACAACAAACTTAAATAATATAATGCTTGTCCCGAAGCGAATGTGTGTCCCGAAGGTGGCGAAATTAATTTCGCCACCTTCGGGACACACCCGGCAACAGTAAATGCACTGCACGCAGGTGCCTCACAATTCATTCTTTGTTCAAACTATTTCTCTGTAGAATGCGCTCCCCAAGAGATCACGATGGCAACAAGCCGATTAACGTTCAAAACTAAAGTTCGAGAGCTAATTCGCGAGAGCTAATTCGTAAGAAATTGGTAGTTATCATCACAGCGTCAATGTTTTCCAATTGTCGATTATAATCATTTATTTTTTTTATTTGACTTTAACTGTATAATTCAATAAAAACACTTAACTAATTAAAACCATATATACACTAAAGGCAAAAACTACTAGCTAAAATATGGCGTCATAAAATTCCTCCGCATCGCTGTCGACTGGAAGTGTGCCCAAAAGGCTGGCGGCATTGCCACATTGTATGGCAATGCTTAATCTCTTACCGACGTCAAAGCCAGCCCTTGGGTCACGCGAAGTGTCAACTAAGCGTTTAGATAATTCTTTGAAAAGCTTATGAGCACTCGGACCCCACGGCCCAAGAGTTTCAACCCCAAACGGCTCAAAAATATAACTGTCGACGAGGTTGTTATATTTCCGCCGCTTGAGGTTCTCCGCAGCCGCAGCTGCAGCACCATCACAGCACGAAGAGCTAGGAAGATGGGATGGCGCAAGAGTGTCGACACAAGTAGCGTCCCACACTAAAGGCCTAATCATCTTCCACGGAAATAAAGACATATCGTCCGGTCTCTTACCATCAGCGCGTGCCAGGCCATGAGGTTCCAAAACAGCCGGAACGCCGACGGTGACAAGGGCTCGAATTGGACTATTTGTTTGACTATATTAGTTAGGTATGTAGTTTATTAATTTGAGTACATATTGTATAATTGTATAATATATATATATATGGTTTATTAGTACTTGTATCTATTCTTGTATTCGTCTACTCTCTCTCGTTTATTGCACTTACCACTATATTTCTATGCATCACCCAAAGGTTGACTGGTAGAAAATGCCTAAGGCATTCCGCCTCTGTACTTTTGTGTGCATAAAGCATTTAATAAATAAATATTTTCATTCACCATTTGGGAGCAGTGGTGATGAAATAAATTACACAAAGTAATGCGCCAGGCTGGGTTCGAACCCACAGCCTTCAACTCGTTAGTCGAGGCCGTTACCACAGGGCCACACATGATAGGTACAAACGGTATTATAGTGTGATGTGATTAGGTAAATGAATCAACTGTTTGTTTAAAACTACTTTGATTAAAAAATTAACATTCCATTTTCCTCCTAAAATACTTATCACAAATTTGATGTACGATGGTTGATAATGTATACTATATTTTTCTTAATATCATAGTCAATAGCCGAGTGATGTCCACTATAGGATAAGGCTTAAAAGCCACGAGCAAAACCTTAGGAGGCTGTCGTTAGGCGGTTAGATTATGGATTTTGGAAAACTTGAGGCTAGAGATGCCAAACCATTCCACCAATTTTTATGACAAGTCGTTTGCATTTCAAGCAGTGCGGCTGTGGAATGCGTAAGTGGCAGGACATAGATCTACCTTTTGGGAGACTTTCTAAATCCACAAGTAAGCTGTCACCATTCTAGAACGTTTTGTCACCATCAGCCATCCGCTCTGCGAACTTTGTACCCTGCTCATTGCAATTCACTTTTGGGAATACGGATTGTAACCCATAACGATGGAAAGAAGTTAATCCAGTATAAGCAAGCAATGGGTGGCTCGCCGTCCGACCGTCCAGTAACCGTCCGGACTGAGCCCATGTCGTTGACTTCGCGTACTGTTCCACGCGCGCATCAAGGAGATGTCAGCAAATCGTAGGGGCCCAGCAGGGTCTAAGCCTACTGGGGCCATGGGTGATGCGAAAGAGATCCCGGAGGCCCTAGAAAAATGGCAAAGAAGGAACAGGAGTGGGTTTTTAGTCAGTAAAAGTCTGACACTATCTCCCGCTCCGCCCAAGAGCGGGGAATGTCATTGGATGATTTTCCCACACGGAAAAAAAAACCCATAACGATGGAAAGAAGTTAACCCACCAGTTAACCCAGCCATTAGTACAAGCAAGCAAGAAAATTGATTTTCAAACACCTTTTAGATCGTTCATTGCAGTCATGTCAAGTTGGACGAGTTACGGCTGATCAAGATTTCAATCAGCCTACCGTAATAGGCTTTTAACATTGAATAAACACTCAATGTCATGAACCCAGACCAAAAACGAATCTCGCCCTTTTATGTCATATCGATGGACCCAATCTTTAAGCATTATTTTGTCCAGTGATCCAGAAAATTTGCTTTTAGGAACTTTGCGACGTGGCATAAAATATTTAATCGAAAATAATCTCTACGGACTAATCGAGCTGGTTTAGGAGCTGTGGAAGCACCAATTTACAGGGTACTTCAATTTTAAGGCTTTCCGTGATGATGAGAAGAGTTTTAAATTCCAAATTTATAAACAGTTCTTGCAATATCTCTTGGCAAACTAGCAGTATAGGCCTTCCTGCTCATGTGCTGGAATTATTCTAGCAGAAAAATTACATAACGCAACCATAGACATATTGGTACTATAATTAAAAATATATATTTCATTTTTAGGTGGAAAATCATTCAATGACATCCCCCACGCTTGGGCGGAGCGGGAGGGTGTGTCAGATTTTTACTGACTAAAAACCAATCTTGTCCTTCGTAGCTTTTTATACCAGAGCCGAGTCTTCCTTTCAGAAGCAGACCCTTGACCCCAGTAGGCTTCGACCCTGCTAGGTCCCTACGGTTTGCTGACATCTCCTTGAGGCGCGCATGGAACATTATGCGCTGTCGACGACCTGGGCCGGGGCCATTACCACTCGGCCACCACTGCTCTATATTTTGCTGGTTTCAGTAATATTTTAAGAGATTAGGTCCAATCTTACATAATATGTGTTACTAGTTAGTTTTAAATACTTTAGATTGTAATTTGTGGAGAACATAGTGGGTAGTAAAATTGTTTTAAAATTTAATATTTAATTTGTTATGACTATTTATTATTGTGCTACTGTTTGTTTTTCTTTAAATAAATAAAATAAAATCAAAATGTATTTTCGTGATTATTATTTACATAATCTGTAGTTTAAAAATAAATAAAACGACGTCACAAATTTACAATTCCAACGTATCGGTCCCACGAGAGGACCGAACGTGTCGAAACGTAAACTGACAGACGGATAGACATTGCCTTGCCTTTTAAATAATCCCAACGAATTCAATTTTAGTAGGGATTACTAAAATAGAACCTAATGGGAATTAAAATGAATTATGTATTACTTATATAAAGCTGGGCTGCAGTATTGTCCAAAAAAGTTACCACAGCCGGCAAAAAGCAACTGAAAGAACATAGGTGAGGTTTAGTCAGTAAAGGTCCCACCTTCCTTCTCTCTCCACCCAGAGCGGGAGGAGTTATTTGCTGATTCTTTATCATCATCGTCATTTCAGCGGAATGACGTCCACGGCTGGACATAAGCCTCCCCCAAGTGTCGCCACAATGAACGGTCCTGAGCGTCTCGCATCCAGTGCAATTCCGCGACTCTCACCAGATTGTCGGTCCAACTTATGGGAGCCCTTCCAACGGTGTCGCAACTCCAGAACCTAGTTAACTGTACCTAGTAAACTAATCGCGTTTCAACGTTTGGCTCGAATAATCGCGTTTAGCCGCTGTCACTAGTGTCACTTGTAGTTTTGTTGGTGAATTCCACCCTTAATAGTATTAGTGCAAGTAAAATTATTAAAACATGCAGACTTTAAAATAAATAATCACGCTTTATAAAACATACGAAAAATCCATAAAATTTTCCTTCAATATCTTTAACATAAACCTCGACATCGATTTCTTGCCAGACATTCTATTAAGCATATCACGGCAATTTTGGCAGCTCACAAAGTCCCAATACGTGCGACACAATATTATGGCGCTAACCTTCACCTCTATGTACTTGATACCATAGAACTAGGAATCATCTCGACGGCCGCTGTTAGAGGTGACATTTTCAACACTTTTAATTGAATCATGCGTGCCACTATTAACACGCACTACATTCGTATCTACGATAGAAAAAACGTGTAAAGTAAAAATTCTAATAACTGACTGGCCTGTTGGTCTAGTGGTTAGTGGCCCTGACTGCTATGCCGGAGGTCGTGGGTTCGATTCCCACCTAGGACAAATTATGTTTGTGTGATGAGTACGATCATTTGTTTTGTGTCTGGGTGTAATTTATCTATAATATGTATGTATTTAGAAATATACAAATATGTTTATCAGTTGTCTAGTACTCATAACACAAGCTCTGCTTAGCTTGAGACTAGACGGCGTTGTGTGATAGTTGTGGAATAAAAAAATAAAAAAAAATAAAAGTCGTTAGATATGCCATACCCAAAACTATCAAAATTAAAAAAAAATCCGTAACCGTAACCGAAACAAATATAAAAGGTTCAGATAAAAATGGAGTCTAAATGACAGGTTACGACAGTCGACAGGTTCTTATTTGTTTTGTCCGGCCAAACAAATGATAATGTGGACTAGAAATAAAAGTCAAATCTTGCTATTGGTATTTCACTTTTATTATTTTGACATTATAATATCCATTACCATAACTATAAACTAATGGATAATCCGAAATGATTTCCTATTCGTAAACATATCCGGAGGCGGTATAATATTATTTCTATAATGTGTATCTATTTAGATCCGAAATTTCATATCCCTGATCTAAGCACCCAAATACAGAATGTTGCAGAAAAGTTTGTCGTGGATATCAACTTATTGGGCGGCTTGAATTCTTCACTTCACTCAGTCGTTAATTACATAAATTCCTCGCTACGTTCGGGATTAAAACTTAGCAACCTTTGTTGAACCAAGGTTGCTGACATAGCACGAAGAATCGCCAAACTTAAGTGGCAATGGGTAGCTCGCAGAACAGATGGCCGTTGGGGCTGAAAAGTTCTGGAGTGACGAACGTGTACCGGAAGACGCAGTGTTGGAAGGCCCCCTACAAGGTGGACCGATGACCTGGTGAAGGTTGCGGGAATCCGATGGATGCAAGACGCACAGGACCGTTCATTGTGGCGACATTTGGGGGAGGCCTATGTCCAGCAGTGGACGTCTATCGGCTGAAATGATGAACCTTTGTTTCGCTCGAAATTTGACATGCCTCCCACAACTTTATGACATTGTTTTATTCCCAAGTCACATAATCCACTTTGAAAATTCTGAGCTCTGAAAACAGTTCATGGTTCGTGGCAGAAGTGTGCTCAACCCACTTTTACCTACTACTAATAAATTTCGTCTCTAAACACTGCCGCGTGTGTCCATTCAGTACTCTATGTTCGATTGTAAGTGCCTCCTCACACAAGACGACAACGGTTGACGATAAGAGTAACGCTTAGTTCAGACGCGTATCACACACATAATCTGTTTCAAGTTCCGTTGTAGTGAATTTTGTTGAGTGAGACAACTATATTTTGTCTTTTGAGTATTGTTCGGTATGTAATAGATAGTCACCCATCCATGGACCGACCGCAGCAAGGGTTGCTTAACCTCGAAGAGTCTATGCGGCTGTTATTATTTAACATTGGGCTCATCGAAAAGGAACTAAAAATTCATATTGTAGATTAAACAAGCATTTACATCATATAAATCGGCCTGATGATTTCATCGTGAGCTTCTCACCTGGATACGAGTTGCCATGGTCAACCTGGAAAACTTTTAAGAGAGAACAGACTCCGCACCCAGGTCAGGCGTAGAAAAGACAATCTCCACAGGTGGGGGTTCTTGGACGGTTCTAATCTTCAGTGTTTCTGCGGCGTCTCTCCGCAGACCATGTCCTTCCATCATACTCCACATGCCCTGTTACCTGTTCACGCCAGCCAGCATCAGTGGATGGTATTACCGTGCACGTATAGGTGCACGGAATAACCATCCACTGATGCTGTCTCTATATAGGGATCTAAAGACAGCATCAGTAGATGGTATTACCGTGGCCAAATACAGAGCCATGCAAGGAAAAAATTATAACTAGTTTTGCCACGCTAAGTAGAAGATCTGCCTCTATAATAGGTCAGTCATTATCCATCACGCAGGCCTCGTGGGGGTTAGCGGTTTTTTTTTTGGGCGGTGGGAAATCATGTAATGACTTCTTCCGGTCTGGGTGGAGCAAGAGGACGTGTATGACTCTTACTCTTTGACTAAAACCCACTTATGTTTCTTCAGTGGCTCTTTGCGCTATAGGACCAAAGGTTTCCTTTTCAGAAATTCCCCCGTAACTCTGTGGCCCCGTGGCTTTGTTATTGCTTGTCGTCGTCTGACATGTTATGGAGGGATTGAACCACCTTCGGTTTGACGTCTCCACCCAAACGTCCACCGCATTAACAGACCCCATGTGGGTGCTGAAGCGGCTAGACCGAGAGCTCCTCCTGGAGTTGACATCCACCATGTCATATGCCTTCGAATTTTTGATTCAAGAACATGACTATTTCCTCAAGATGAATTCCTTCACGCCTTTACTTCGTTTCAAATAAACGCTTCCTAAACTAATAGATACTGTATAAACTGAACTTACTCAATTCTCTCCACTTCGTTTCCATCGAGAAAAATATTGGAAAAATATTTACCGTGGCTTTATCGTGTTAAAATGTTCAGGGATGAATCTCGTTTACAGGGAACGCTTGTGTCAACTTATTCGATTCTTGTTAAGGTGGCAAAGTCAATTTTAAGACGTTGCCTTTTGGTGATAGGCTGTGTATTGAGTTAAGGTGCTGTTCTGTGGTGTTCAGTGGCGTTCAGCGTTTCAGCGTTATATATTATCGTGTTGCGTGTATCGTGTTTTTTTGCTTTACGTATTGTAGAATGACAATAATACTGTTTGATTCGACTTTTGTTCGTGTTTTTTTAGTTTATTTTTGAGAATGATAAAATGAGTTATGGTAGCGTATAAGTCAAAGCCATGTGTTAAAGTACAAGTAGATATATCTGATTTTCCTAAATATATAGGTTCTGGTTTTTCTTTTCCCAATCTTTAATTTGATTCTTGTGTTAGCGATTTTTATGATTAGTTACATACACTATGATTATTTTCTGTATTAGCAACATTAAAATGTTTTTTTTTTGCACTGATAATTAGAAGAACTGCGACTTGACAGCACGGCGCTATGACAGTTACAAGGGCTTATAAAATAACGCGCTGCGCCACGGTAATATTATCTATACAGTATTGTAACTCGGCCGTATCTTTGAAATAAATGCCTACAGCCGCGCGGTACGTAAACATGCGATAGGGCTGCCCGCACTATGGCTGCCCGCCTCCACCATTTTAATTACATTTGCCTACTTTGTGTTTCCATTTAGTTTTGTGATTGTAAATATACTTTTTTTATATAAACAAATAAAATACTTTGTGAATTGAATAGGAAGTGCTCAATATTTGCGACCGAAAAATATTTGCGCCTCGACTGAGACGTACCTACGAAATGCTATATTATTAAATTTTAAAGTACAAAAATCCGCATTCTAAAGCTTAATTAAAATTTGTTTTGGGAAACATGGACAAGGTGGAGAAAAAGGAATATCTTTTACTTGGTTATAGATACCTGCAGCTACTTTAGAATTTATATGTTTGGTTTTAAATGAAGAATTCATGCAACCAAAAACAGCACAATATATCCTACTCGTCATATTAAATATATAAATATGTACTTGAACTTATTTTTATTGAAAAAATCGCGCGGCACAGACGCGACTGTCTGCATCCCGAGCGCACCTCGAGATCGAGGCGCGTAGGTATAGCTCGCGTTTCGACCGTTTGTATGAAGTTGGAATACTGTATAGATAATATTACCGTGGCTGCGCTGTCCTGATACAGTCCATTCTAGTTTTCGGGGTAAGCAACATTTCAGAGTAACTGCTACTATATAATTATTATTAATTTCAACTGGTATTGATTGATGATGTTTGTAATAATTGTGTGCTTTCAAGGTAAAATTATAGAGGGTGTGTTACCCGTTTTGGCCTTTTTATTTAAAACCTTCCCGCTACATTACATTTAGGTACACTAAATAAGTTTCTTATCCAATTTGTATCTAAAGTTAACACATATAGCTAACACTCAGTTTCAAAAAAGGAAACGACACCATGCTTTATATTCCTTAAGAGCCATAACAATATAAATATGAGTTCGTTATAAGAAGGACAGTGACACAAAGATTTAAAAACTTATTTGACGATTTCCTACCTTCAAAAAGAAAACAAAAAAGCTTAACTTTATTGAGAAACTGTGACAAGAACCCGAACATTGTCTAGGTGTCGAAAGATTTCCTCATCCTTTCTGCATTATTACCTACAGCAACCAAACACGACATTCCGAACGCCAGTTCATGAAACATCAACCGTTCCAAAGCTTCGTGCATCACTCAATAATGTAGCTATACTTCATCTATCAACGAACAACAACTGAAACATATACATTTCAGTAATCCGTGACCTTTATTCATTTCTCATTATGGCGTCATGCTATTCGATACACCACTTAACATTGAATCAAATGACCCGAGTTCACGCTCCAGAAACCATAATTCCTAATTAAATCAAGATAAAACAGCCTTTTAATTTGAATAAAAATATTTTAGTTGGTATTTAGCGGTTTTTGTTGTGACTACATTAAGCTTAGGCTGTAGACGTATGGAGTTATTTGAACGCTTACTTATTTGGATGACGGAGACCACAGCATTGAGATGAACTAGAGACGGCATTTCGTACTAAGCAAGCATGTCAGAAACCGAAACCAGCATGTCCTAGAACCAAAAATTTGAAGTCATGTGACATCCACCAACCCGCACTGGGCCCGCGTGGTGGATTACGGCCCATTGCCTCTCCCAGAGAGAGAAGGCCTGAGTCCCAGCAATGGGAACATTAAAAGGCTGAATATGCTTATGCTTATGCTTAAGCATGTCAGTGTCATCGTTTACCGTCACCACCTTCTGTGAAGCAATAATGGTATTGAAGGAAGTGGTTGAAACTGTGAGATAGAGAATACCCTCACGCCCCAGCCGCCACCGCAGAAGATGCTCCGGGCGTTGGGTGTCGCAGGGCGATTCCCGGCTACCATAGGCGCAGGCTCACGTCCGATAAGGACTCAAGCCAAGTTGTCGGACGTTGTGTTTCACGCGCACCTCAAATACATATCAGTAAAACTGAATGGGTCAAGCAGGGCCGATGTCTGATGATTCGAGAGCTACCGTGGCCCGTGATAGGTGGGTCAGTCAATAAAATTATGACATTCCCTCTCGTTTCACCAAGAGCAAGAGTAGTCATTTGATAATTTCCTGCAGAAAATAAAAAAAAGGATCTAATCATGATGTTTTACAATGAATCCGGTGTGAGACAGAGATAGCAATATATGGCCTAGATAACTCCGTCTCTTAGGTCTATCTCCCAGTCCATCGATTCCGTAGTCTGCATCAGCGACGCATTTACAGACCGCTCGCTCGCAAACCTTTTGTTTCCAGCCTCCACGAAACTGAATTGTTGCTTCGTGTTGGACATTCCTATTTACTTCCGAACAATTGCTGTCCATTGAAATTCTGAAGTGTAGCGACTAGAATTCGACACTGGTTTATTTGACGGTGATATTCGTTATATGAGTACGGAGAATGGAGATTGCAAGTGTATGTGCGACTGGCTTGTTGGTCTAATGGTTAGTAACCCTAACTGCTATGCCGGAGGTCGTGAGTTCGATGCCCACCCAAGACCAATGTGTGTGTGATGAGCACGATGAATTGTTCTGTTTCTGGGTGTAATTTATCTATCATCATCATCATCAAGGGACTGGACCTCACGACACAGGTTATCCTAGTGTGGGGGCCAGAGATATATTGTTTATTTTAGTTTATAAGTCAACTGATGTACCTATTTTGTGTATCTTGTACTAACGTTTTAAACCTTTTGACGTGCGTAATTAGAGACACAATAGTAAGACAATGGCTTCCGGGCGCCGGCTACCGCCTGAGCGTTAATGAATTAAACAAATAAAGATTATTATTATTATTATTTATCATTTCAGTTGTCTCATGTTGTATCATGTCACTGTTGGACATAGGCCTCCCCCAAATGTCGCCACAATGACCGGTCCTGTGCGTCTCGCATCCATCGGATATTAATTATCTATAACATGTATGAATTTAGAAATAGGTATATAAGTATGTTTATTAGTTGTCTAGTACTCATAGCACAAGTTCTGCTTAGTTTGGGAATAGATAGTTTGAGGAAAAATACCAATGAAAATGGTTTGTTTTATTTGTCTTATCTATCTCTGTGGTTTTTATTTGGAAAATTTGTTGGCCACACGGGATTTTTCATGAAACCCGGGAAGATCCATATTAATATCAACATTTCGATGCAAGTACATGAATAACTCTACCTAATTCCGACCTCAGATCATCATTCATACCGTAGGCGCGGGCTTGCGGACGGTGAGCAATGGGTGGCTCGCCGTCCGATCGTCCGGTAACCGTCCGGACCGAGCCCAAGTCGTCGACGGCGCGTAGTGTTCCACGCGCGCCTCGAGGAGATTTCAGCAACCGTAGGGGCCCAGCAGGGTCGAAGCCTACTGGGGCCATGGGTGATGCGAAAGAGATCCCCGGGGCCCTGGAAAAAAAATGGCAAAGAAGGAACATGGTGGGTTTTTAGTCAGTAAAAGTCTGACACTATCTCCCGATCCGCCCAAGAACGGGGGATGTCATTAGATGATTTTCCCACCCGAAAAAAAAAAAGATCATCATTCATTAATGTTTTTATATGCTTTGTGGAATGTCAGGGGGTGCAAATGCACTCCACTGCATCCCATGAATACATTTAGTCTATCATGTGAACAAAGCATATTAATTCAATTGCGTCTAAAATGCCACATACGGTGGCAGCCTGCCACGTTTCTCACGCGAAGTTATTGCTCCGAAACAGCACGCGAAGTTTTATAATCAATAGCTCTGACTTTTACGTAATAAAGTCTTAAGACTATCCATGTGGAAGAAACGTGATATATCATAACCCCTGTATTCCTAAAAGGATTAGGCAGATAAGTATCTGTAGTCCATCACACTCTTCCCAATCACTGCATCTCTTTTTTTTGGGTAGGTAAATCATTAAATAAATTTTCTCGCTTTGGTCGGATCTAGAGGGAGAATCAAGGTGCCATTTGAACCTCGGCTGCAGGCTGTGCAGGCTGCGAATGCAGGTAGCACACGCATGACATGCAGCCGTTGCCTGCATCCGCAGCCAGGAGTGATTCCGAGGCTGGCTGCACGTGCTGCAGTCGCAAATCTACGATTCAATTCAATATGAGCGCTATCGGCTCCGAGTAGCGATTATTTCGGGTTGGAGTGACGTCACTACGTGCGCATCGACTTGCGGCCGCAGCACTACTGGTCTCCAGCCGCCGGGATCCCGATACCGATTTCCAGCCACCGTAGGCGCTGGCTTGCGGACAGCGAGCAATGGATAGCTTGCCGTCCGACCGTCCGGTAACCGTCCGGACCGAGCCCAAGTTGTCGACGGCGCGCAGTGTTCCACGCGCGCCTCAAGGAAATGTCAGCAAAACCGTAGGGGCCCAGCAGGGTCGATGCCTACTGGGGCCATGGGTGATGCGAAAGCGAACTCCGGAGCCCTGAAACGAAGACAAAGAAGGAACAGTGGGTTTTTAGTCAGTAAAAGTCTGACTATATCTCCCGCTCCGTCCAACAGCGGGGGATGTCATTGGATGATTTTCCAACAAAAAAAAAGAAGCACTTCTGGTCTGCGGTCGGCTGGGGCTGCAGGTCGTGGCAGCACTCACAGCCGAAGCTCGGTAGCACAAAAATCCATACTACTACGTATAAAACCAGACGTGCAGCTGCAGCCAGCTTCGTGCAGCCGCCGCATGTCCGCAGCATGCAGCCGAGGTTCGAATGGAACCTTCAGACTTTGATTTCTCTACCACCCGTGTTCATTCAGTTGCCCTTTGCATTCCAGAGCTGCCGTGACTCTTAAGAATAATCTCTCAGCCCTGGCTGTTATGACTTGGACAGTGATCTTCCTGTTGCTCGCCGTCCAGAAGTCAGCGCATGCGTCCGATTTCCAGACAGTTACAACTTGGGGTATTTAAGTCAAGACATGTTCCATTGTCGACCATATCCTTGCTTACCAGGTGAGATAGCGATCAAGCGCGTGCCAATAAAAAAAGAATTACAAAAGAGTAAGGCAATAATATCTATAGTACACCAACATTTCACCAGGAATATTCAAGTCCCATCTATGTAATATCTATACTAATATTAAAAAGAGAGAAGGCCTTGTGTTTTATTATTTTTTAACTGACTTCATAAAAACGAGGTTCTCAATTCGGTTTTTTTATCATTATTTTTTTATGTTTGTTACCTCAGAACTCTAAAAAATAAAATAATAAGTGCATATCGGTCCATAAACCATTGTTTATGGACCGATATGCAATTTTTTAACCGACTTCAAAAAGGCGGAGGTTATATGTTCGGTTGAATGTATGTTTTTTTTTTTAGAAAGAAAGAAAGAAAGAAAGAAAAATATTTTATTTGGCACACGTACACAGATACACACAATGTAGAAACAACATGTAAAAACTTAAGATAAAAAAAATAATAATAAGAAAATAAAATAACTAACATTGTGTGTCTCGCGCCTGCACCAAATAGGTCCAGTTCAGCAAAAATGCCAGACAACTTCGTGGTAGTTGCCTGACGCTGGTTTTCAACTGAACCTTATTTAGAGTGTACGGTAGAAAAGTTAAATTATTTATAGTTGTTAGTGTTAGGTTATTTACCTTCTATACATATATATACATGTTAAAATAAGTGGTGGATAACAAATAAATAAATAGATAGTTCAGTGTACAAAACACATAAAACTTTGAGAAATAAAAATAACGTAAATCTAATCGTGCATCATTCTCATTCACTATTGAAATTCCAAGTAAAGTGTCCCACGTTTCCCACAGGTCTCCCAAGTACGCGGTAACGTAGATCAGGTTTTTAATGTATGTTCACCGATTTCTCGGTCAATTGTGGACCGATTTTGAATTTTTTTTTTTTGATTGAATGGTTTGGTTATGCTTCCGAGTTGGTCCCATAGAAATATTGTTATGATCTGCACTCTGCTTGTCATGAGATGCACTCTGGCTATAAGGTATTTAAATTTGGCTGAGAGGTACTTTTTCGTGGTGGTACCATAACTAAAAAGTGTAAAATAAAAAACTTTTACAAAAAAAAAACACAACCGACTTCAAAGTAAAAAAACACTGAAAAGTGCAAAATAACTTTAATTTCGGAAGTCGTTGTTAAATAACGAAGAGATAAAACTGTTATAGAAACACCGACTTCCGAAATTAAAGTTATTTTGTACTTTTCAGTGTTTTTTTACTTTGAAGTCGGTTGTATTTTTTTTGTATTTTTTTTTTTTAAATGCAATTAGTTTGAAAGGTTATGCTGCCAGATTGGTCACATTTTTTTTTTTAAATCTAGTTCAGATGATGGCATCCATGAGGAATCGAGGTAACTCCTCAAATATTCCAGGCAACTATGTAGTGATTTTGGTATTTCCATTGAGGATTTAAACATTTCCATTAAAAAAGTAATATGTGATGAAGTGGAACTGATGAAGAAGATGGCCTACGGAACTTCATCTTCACGTAGATATCACAATGAAGATAGTAAAGTAACTATGCCAATACAAATAAATAAATGGTTCTGAATCTTGAAAATGGTATCATCGAAGTGATCTCATGATGAAAATGGAGCCGGAAGGTAGGCACTGGAACTCCGTAATTAGTCAATGTAACCTAGCCGTCTTTGGGCTTATATATTTTGGCTATAAGGCGCTAGCGAACTGATCTGATGATGAAGCCGGGAGATGGATGGGAACTTCATAATAAAAGATAGATAGATAGATATTTCTTTATTGTACACCAATATTAAAATTACAATAGGTATTTGGTTGTATGGATGGTGTGTGTGTGGTGTAGGTACTCACTGGGTAGTGGTGAATAAATAAAAGTCCTTGCTGAATCTCCAGGTATATTCCTCACACACAACACTACAACACTGTTAGTTAGAAGGCGCAAGCATGCTAAGCACAAACACTTATAATGTAACAGCTAGAATACAGTCTTTTCAAGTCAGCTAGGAGTTAGCGCGGGGAGGCGTCGACAAATATTCTTACCGGCGCGAGCGCACGTATATCTTTCTGGCAGCGTAGGTCGTGACTGGTGAGAAACAAATATATCAACAACGTGGCGGTAGAAGGAAAACCGTCGCCGGCGCGTCATCGACAATGCGTGTGTCCAATGCGTCACGTCATTCCATACGTTGTGTTTAGTGTCAGTGTATATGTGTGTTGACAACTTGGAAATATATATATAAATAAATATGTATGTGTAAATATATATAAATAGATGGATGTAGGTGATTTATATATTTATTGTTTACGTGTAGTGTGTAACTGTGTAAATATATGTGAGTCGCCCACAGGTACTTAAAATAATGTATCCTAGCAGTATTTGCATTAATTCGAATTTTTATAAGAAATATTTACTCTGGCTATAAGTGTATCACAATCACAACTAAAAAGTGTGAAATAAAAAACGTTTTACAAAAAAAAAACCAACTTTACCACAAAAACAAAACACTAAAACGATCAAACTAACTTTAATTTCGGAAGTCGATGTTTCTGGTGTTGTTTGCTTGTTATTTAACACCGACTTCCGAAATTAAAGTTATTTTCATCGTTTTAGTGTTTTGTTTTTTTGTACAACCGTTTGGCGTTGTGCAACTCTAAATATTAACCAATTGTGGTGATTTTTGGTATATGAATACTGTGCGTGAGTGTTATCAAGAATTCGAGCAAAGTCAAATGAAAATCGAAAATTAAAAAAAAACATGAAATACCCTAACGTGGGTGACGCCGCTGGCACAAGCTAGTGTAATATACTACTATATGACCAGCCTATTGCCATCAATTAAGCACAAACTTATACTGGCTCTGAGCTGCTTATAGAAAAATCCTGATAACAAAACCCAACAGCACTTTGCTTGACCTGGGAATCGAGCCCAGGAGTTTGTGCTGAGACCACTACACTAATGAGGCTGTTAAGAAAAGCAATTAAGAACAAATTAGACACTAATGTTTTTTCATTAGGGAGCTCTGTGGCACCTGTGATTAAAATTATGAGATTTTGTTCGATCCTTCTCGGGGTGAAATTTTATTACGATATAATTGGAAAAGTGATGTTAGGTTTATTAAAACGAGTCTTGCTGACGCTGATGTGCTTAATTTGAGTTATAAAGGTGCTTTGTTTTATGTACAATGACGTGTTTAAGTTTTCGCAAAAACCGAACCAAATTTGAAAAATTGTGTTCATTTGAACCGTACATTTTGTACGCATATGACAGAGAATAAACAGTAAAGTAGTAACAAAACTATGACCAACATCAGAACTAGTACACTGTCTTCATAACTATTAATTGATCCCGGACTTTTGGAAGTCGCACATGAGGCCAAAACCATTAACAACCAACCTCTCATTCCATACAAACGAGGTCCGGACGTGAGAGGTTGCCGGCACCAATCGCCTCTATGAGGACATGGTGGTGTTGCGCCTAACCGAGGTAGATCTCCATTGTGCCCTCCAGGTGATCCGCATAATGATAACCCGGGTGTAGGCGTTGTATTACATATCCTATCCATCTAAATCTTCCTCATGTCTTCTGATTGGTGAAAACCGCATGAACATCTATTCAGCAGGTTTTGGAGGTGTTTATCGCTAACAGATAGACAGACAGACGCGTTGGCTGGTGGGGAATTTTATTT
Source organism: Mythimna impura (assembly GCA_905147345.3). Lineage (NCBI taxonomy): Eukaryota > Metazoa > Arthropoda > Insecta > Lepidoptera > Noctuidae > Mythimna > Mythimna impura. The sequence continues at coordinate 4,319,223 of LR990344.1, forward strand.
TATTGTACCCTTACATTTAAGTTCCTATGAAATTGTTACTATTTTGGTGTACAATATAAGTCTATTCTATTCTATTCTATTCTATTCTATTCTATTCTATTCTATTCTATTCTATTCTATTCTATTCTATTCTATTCTATTCTATTCTATTCTATTCTATTCTATTCTATTCTATTCTATTCTATTCTATTCTATTCTATTCTATTCTATTCTATTCTATTCTATTCTATTCTATTCTATTCTATTCTATTCTATTCTATTCTATTCTATTCTATTCTATTCTATTCTATTCTATTCTATTCTATTCTATTCTATTCTATTCTATTCTATTCTATTCTATTCTATTCTATTCTATTCTATTCTATTCTATTCTATTCTATTCTATTCTATTCTATTCTATTCTATTCTATTCTATTCTATTCTATTCTATTCTATTCTATTCTATTCTAAGGAGTGTACATAATAGGATGGTAGAACTAGTGTGCTGCAGGAATTAATGTGTTAACGTTTTCAAATGATATAAGGTTCATATCATGATCATTTTTTATCCAAAATTGTCTTTTTACCAGTCGACAGCGATGTGGAAGAGTTTTTTGACGCCATATTTTAGTTTTAGTTAGTTGTAATTAGATTAGGGTTTTTATTATTATTTATTTTATTTTATTGTAATTATAGTTAGTATTTTTAAATGTAAATAATTACCTACCCCTATTATAAATTGTGTGTATATGAATCATCATCATCATTTGAAGGATTTTCCAGGATTTAATCAAGAGGTTATTTCCAGCTTGAAAATCTGTATAAATCCTCCCTGAATCCTACTAGCCTATCTCCAGACGTAACACGATCGTAATAATCAAACCCAATGATCCATATAATACGTTATTTAACTAAACAGATTACCCGTATCATTATACGAGACGACTCAAGTGTGAGGTTGTGTGAGAGGGCATTCAAAATTAGATGCCTATTCAGTCTGCTACGTGGTTGGCTTGGATAAGGCCAATTATGTGAATCGAAATAAATAAATATCGTAAGTTAGTGGTTCACTAAGCATGACATCCAAATTCATTAGTTTCAACAAAACCGGGTCTTATTTAGAAAAAAGAATTCTGGTTTATTTATTCATTTTATATACATTTAAATCTAATAATAACGTAATTAAAACTAACTTACAAAATAAAAATAAAAGCCCTAAAGTACTAAAAAAAGCAATCTAAAGTACGGCGTCGAAAAACTCCTCCACATCGCTGTCGACTGGTAATGTACCCAAAAGACTGGCGGCATTGCCACGCTGAATGGCAATGCTTATCCTTTGTCCGAAGTAAAAGCCAGCCCTTGGGTCACGCGAAGTGTCAACAAGACGTTTTGAAAGTTCTTTAAATAATTTGTGAGCACTCGGACCCCACGATCCAAGAGTTTCAACCCCAAACGGCTCGAAAATATAACTACCAACAAGGTTATTATATTTCTGCCGCTTGAGGTTCTCTGCAGCCGCTGCGGCAGCACCGGCACAGCACGACGAGCTAGGAAGATGAGGTGGCGCAAGAGTATCGACACAAGTAGCATCCCACACTAAAGGCCTACCCATCTTCCATAGAAATAAAGACATACCGTCCGGTCTTCTGCCATCGTCGCGTGCCAGGCCGATTGCTTTTTTTAGTACTTTAGGGCTTTTATTTTTATTTTGTAAGTTTTAATTATGTTCTAAGCATGATGATTTTAAATTGATTTTATCGGTAGGATTTTTTGACATGAAGGCGTCCATTACACGATAGGTTTTGCTGTCAGTTTTGCCACAGTCAATGGTTTGATTGACGAAAAACCTACCGTCTAATGCGATGATTGACGTTTGCATGACGGAAACCTAATGGCGATAAAATTTCATCATTCATGATTGATGGAATTGATTGACGCCTGCATGACCGTGTACTGGATGCCAAATAGGTACGTAGGTTCTCGTATGGCTTCTCATATTACTCGTATATTATTGTACAGGGGCTTTTTTAGAGCAGTGGTGGCCCTGTGGCAACGGTCTCGACTTACAAGTTGTAGGTCACGAGTTCTAACCCAGCCAGGCATATTACTTTGTATAATTTATTTCATCACTACTGCTCACAAAACGGTGAAGGAAAACATCGTGAGGAAACCGGCATGTCCTAGAACCAAAAATTCGAAGACATAATTATGGCATCCACCAACCCGCACTGGGCCCGCGCGGTGAATAATTTTTACCCGACTACGGAGGGTTATGATTTTGACAGGCTATGTATGTATGTGAGTATGTTCATCTGTTCCCTCATAGCTCCTAATCTACTTATCGGAACTTGACGTATGAGGTATCGTTAGAACCGTCTTAATTGTCCGCTGAACATAGGCTACGTGACGTGTCACAAAAATTGATATGGCGCCCTCTAGCGGACAAAAAGTAATGTGTTAAAAATAAATATGGAGTAAAATACGCCGTGTTTGGTATCATTTGAAAGGGCTTCACTTGTACATTTCTAATACATTTCTCAAATTTAAAGTGACGCCCTCTAGCGGACAAAAAGTCATGTTTAAAAAAAATTAAGATAAATATACCGTGTTTGATATCATTTGAAAGGCTTCGCTAGTACTTATCAAAAAATATCATCAAAATTCAATGTGGCGCCCTCTAGCAGACAAAAAGTATTGTGTTAAAAAAAATACGATAAATATGTCGTGTTTCGTATCATTTGAAAGGGCTTTACTTGTACACACCAAAATAAATAGTATAGAAGCACAGTGATTTAACACCAAAATCATTTAAATAAAAAAAAAGTAAAAAACTAGAACCCGACTACGACAAAAAAAAATGACGCTGAAAAAGTATGAAACAAGATTTTCGAGATGCTGAAATAGACAAGGTAACTGGAAAAACAAGAATAGAACAAAAAGAAAAGCCGTAGTCACACGTTATTAAAGTGTTTCGATTATTACCTACCTATAACGTGTGACTACGGCTTTTCTTTTTGTTCTATTCTTGTTTTTCCAGTTACCTTGTCTATTTCAGCATCTTGAAAATCTTGTTTCATACTTTTTCAGCGTCATTTTTTTTTGTCGTAGTCGGGTTTTAGTTTTTTACTTTTTTTTTTTTAACAAATGTTACTTTACTTAAGTGAAACTACTTTGGTCATGAACAAACACTATATTGATACAGATCACAACGACTGTCTTACACAAAAGTTTGTTAAAAAATGAACAAATAATGTCTCTATATTTGTGGGGAACACTGGTTGCACTAACATGCTCATGGCACTTGAGCCCGGAGGTTATCGGATGTTTACGTCTGGGTTCAGGGTGATGCAGCACGAGTACTTCAACACCGTCACTACGGCGACCACCATGCCGATCCCGTGACATCACCCAGCACTCCAACGTCGTCGCTGACTGTGATGCCAATCCAGTGTCTCTACCCTTACACAGCACAGCAATCGCCATCAATAATTAAATCATTACGTCTCCTAGAGAGGAGGCCTTAGTCCCAGCAGTGGGGACATTAAAAAGGTTGATTATGCTATGCTATGATTTTTTTGAGGCAGGAAATCGTCAAATAACTACTCTCACTCTGAGTGGAGCTAGATGGACTATCACATTTTTACTGAATAAAATTCACCCGTGTTCTTTCTTTGCCCTTTGCATTTTACGGCCACGGTAAATCTTTCAAACTTATCTGGTTCTCGTAGGATCTCACAGAGCCACACATATTATGTTTAACTGCCACGTTGGTTTCGCACGCGCGACTGTTACCCTACAACAACAACTATCTGTAGACCCTACGAATTTATTTATTTAAAATGATGTAAATAACACCATTACAGCTATTAACGCCAAAGCGATACTATCACCAGCTATACATCTGTATTAAATTTAAACAAATAATATACATAAACTATTAAATCAAAAAACAATATAAACATACAGTATAATATTATTTAATCTCTACCTACATTTTCAATTCACTTTAGTGCTGCTTCAGTGAACCTCGGCAGGCTGCAGTGAAATAGATCTACGTCACTTGCAATAATGTTGAGTATTCTTATGGCGCAAATTAAATGATTTTTCGTCACACGTCACACAGCATACCAGCCAATCGATGAACCACGACGTCAAACATACCGTGGCGCATTAATATTTTTTTTTTTTAGTTGGGAAATCATCTAATGACAAATCACGCTCTTGGGCGGAGCGGGAGATAGTGTCAGACTTTTACTGACTAAAAACCCACTCCTGTTCCTTCTTTGCCTTCGTCCCGGGGCCCCAGGTTTCACTTTCATACTACTGCTTCGACCCTGCTGGGCGATTTGCTGACATCTCCCTGAGGCGCACATGGAACAATACGCGCTATCGACGACTTGGGCTCGGTCCGGACGCCCAACCAGCAAAACAGTCTCAGAACTCGCACTTTTTAAGAGTGGTAGGCTTAAAGCGCTCTTATATTTGTTTTAGAACATACCATCGATCCTATATTACTTTTAGACAAGCCGGTATGGCCTCAAGAACGCTCAGTCTCATAACCAAGTCTCATATATGTATATAAGAGCATTTACTAAGACTAGTTGCACTTGAGAAAAACTTGCTCTTATATAGGTATTTTCTAAGCTCGTTTGATTTTATATTAGACTTACCAAATGCTATTGTAAGATGTCAGACTAATATCAGCATAGCATAAGAGTACTGTGAGTACGTGCATTTCTGGTCTTATTTGAAACAAATATAAGATCTATTGATCTTATATTAGTTTCAAATAAGACACAGTACACTGGATAAGTATGATATTAGAGTGATTTTGGATCAACATATTTACAATACAAAAGCCGAATTCGTGTCCGTATAGCCTTAAGATTAAGTTCTTTTGTTTTCTCTCTGTCGATTTAAGGTTTTATGTAAAATTGCGAGGAACCCTAATTTATTCCAATATGGAGTTATCTTTAGTATACCGAATGCTAATATTAGAGTAAACAATCTTACATTAGTCTAATAGTGCGCTTGTAAAATGCAGCTATACTAATGGCGACACTATCAATATAAATTAAGAAATAAAATAATTAAACGAGAACAGGAAATACCATAATTAACAAGGCGCATGAATTTTGAAGCGTAAAACGAGGTCTAATTAACAGTAAATAATAAATTCCAATACGATTACTTACTGTAAAACTACTTTTATTTTTATACTAAAATATATAAATAGTATATATAACATTAACTTAACGCAACTTTAATTTGTTTTCATTTAATTTCAAATCAACACTCACACGAACTTTTAAGTTGGACCTGACGAAAAATTCTCAAAATATTCTAACCTTAGACCAATATAAGCCTATGCAGGCTTACAAGATACTTACGTAAAAGCAATATTAGCCTAAGTCGGCTTAAATTAATTTTGGCTAGATTTCAGTAAGCGCAAACAGCATTCAATTAGACTGATATTAGAACGATATTAAACTAAATATGCTTATAATAGTGCCCAAACCCAGGCTTATATCATTATATAGGAGTGATGTAAGAGCAAAAAAACAGTAGTCTTGAGATTGTTGTAAGCCTAGTTTTTGCTGGTTGGGCGGTTACCGGACGGTCGAACAGTGCCCCATTGCTCGCTGTCCGCAAGCCCGCGCCTACGGTGGGGCATTAATACATATTATAAGCTGAAATAATAATTACCGTAATAAATAAAGCAAAATACAACCACGAGTGAGCTGGCAATTCATTAATGCCTTACAAAACATCTTCACAAAATCACTTTCCCGTCTTCTACAAACTTAAACGGTTCTTTCAAGCAACGGCATGAAAGATGAGGAAAGCTATACAATATCGTGATTATTAAGCGAAAGTGCAAACAAAACGTTTTAACATTCCACTAATGAGTCCGCGGATGAATGATGCCTGACGAACAAAAGACTGTGATGAAATACGAAACGGCAAAATGGGTTGCTCTTGGTTAGGTAGTTTTCTGTTGGTTAATAGAGACACAAAAGAGATAATAATATGAGCCAAGTGAGATTCATGACAAAGAGTTTTTTCCCCACTTTAAATAATTATTTATATTTATTTATTGCCAACTTTTACTTACAGTTTACACCATACATATAAATTATGACCACACATTAATAGCGGTAATACAACAAAACATTTAAAAACATCAACATAACATGTCAAAAATAATCATAATAATTAAAATCATGTCAAAAATAATAAAAATAATGTCAGAATGAAAGGTTAAAAAAAAATAAAGTAAATAAATAATAATGCTAATACTGAAGAATAATATAAAAAAGAAAACTAAAACTTACAATAATATAAATGTCAAAAATTTCATTGAGTTTCACAAGAGAAGATTGAATTTCCAAAAACCTCTCCTTAGTGCTTACCTACATCATAAAATACAGACTTGTGCAAAATTTTACGTTCCTAATCCCAGTAGTTCTGTTGTGCGTTGATATCAATGATTGCATCACTGCTTGCCATCAGATGGGATCGCATTCAAGCACTGGTGTATATAAATTTAAAAAAAATGTCAGTCCGTCAGTTTCTCCTTTTACAGAGGTACAACATGAGTTTTAATAAATTTGAAACCCGAAATACGTTTCAGTATTTCTATGCAAATAATATTTTTAACAAAATTTCAAAACTGTATCATAAAAAATCACCAACTTACAAACTTGTTATTTTACATGGTTGTTAGTTCAAAAACATGGTCACCACGCGACGTAGATCTCTGTGGAGAAGAATGTGTAAGTCTCCATAGAAATTCTTCTAACCGCCGTTTTTTCCATAGGTCTTCATTTAAAGGACACACATGGTAATGAAACACGGCAGAAAACAAGGGAACCATAGATTTATCAGTAGGTCATTCTAAGCCGATATGATGATGAGTGAAAACATAATCACGTCACAATCGCAGCACAATGTAACAAATTCTACAATATTCCACAACTTTCGCACAACGCTATCTAGTCCCAAACTAAGCAGATTTTATGCTATGAGTATTAGACTAGTAATAAACATACTTATATATTTCTAAATGCATGCATATTATAAATTACACCCAGGCACAGAAAAAATGATCGTGCTCATCACAGAAACATTTGTACGAACCCACGATCTCCGACATAGCAGTCAGTGCTACTAAACACTAGACCAAAAGGCCAGTCGATCCTACATTGTTCATTAGTATTATCTCCATTAAGAATATTACACACTCAGTAAGTTGTAATACATAACAAGAACATGACTAAACGAGCAGAAGCCGGCTCGTAGAAAGTCGACATAACTAGTAGTCGGTCTCGGCGGGCCTACTCTAGGACATTTCATTGTTCAGCAGTAGGACTGGGTATGTGCCGCAATTGTACAACTGAATAAAAACCAACAATCCGGCGCAGTTTAAATTTAACATTTAAGTCTTAACTTAGCCGCAAACAACAAAATTATCGACATACTTGTGGGATTGAAAACTAACCTAAATGTGTTTAATAAAGAACAAATGAGTGTCAGTATTAAGGTATTATGTGGTCCACTTGTAAAAACCGTTTAAAACAGCTTCGTTTAGTGAAAATCTTTTTACCGATACTTTTTATTAAAAAAAATAATACACTCTAAAAGTGTGTTTTTTAGGGTTCCGTACCTCAAAATGAAAAAAACAGAACCCTTATAGGATCACTTTGTTGTCCGTCCGTCCGTCAGTCTGTCTGTCTGTCTGTATGTCTGTTAAGACCCTTTATATGGAGAACGGTATCAAGGAAAGAAAGAAAGGTATCGAGTTGAAATTAAAACTATTTACTTAAGTCTGCGGTCCCTTGAAGCTGTGAAAAAATCAAACTTCAAAGCTAACGAATAAAAAAGATAAGGTCGTTTATGTTGCAAAAAACGTATATTTCGATACTCTCAAAAGAATCAAAATTCATAAGGTACTTCCCGTTGACCCAGAATCCTGAAATTTGGCATAAAGCAAAGTCTTATAGCACAGCTGCTGAAAACAGTAAATTTGTTATTACCTATGTCACAAAAAAAAAACATTTTTGCAATTCGGAAAAATCTTCGAGATTCGGGAATTGTAGTTTGTACGGAACCCACAGGGCGCGAGTCCGACTCGCACTTGCCCAGTTTTTTACATCGAAGTTATTTTTTTTTATTATTTTTTATTTTACACTTTTTAGTTGTGATACCCCTCAGCCATACTTAAATACCTTCCACCTTTCGTCTCCATCATAAAGATCAGTTCGAAGGTACCTTATAGTTATAGTGCATCTCGTAACAATTGTACTAATCGCAAAAACGACTAGGATACATTGATTTATTACAGAATTCTGGTGCCTACCTTCCGGTTTCATCATCAGATCAGTTCGATGTATCTCTTCCTCTTCTTCCTTCAGTCAGTCATCGACTACACTTATAAAGAAAGCAACTTTACTCGTTACGACAGTTCTGCTGTGATTCTATGAGGAGTTCTGTTCCATATCTTCGAAGTTCATCATCAGATAACAACAATATTTCTACGGGAACAACTCGGGAGTAAAATCACCCAATCAAAAAAAAAAATTCAAAATCGGTCACGATTGACCGAGAAATCGGGGAACATACTTACATACAGCCGAACATAATTATAACCTCCTCCTTTTTAAAGTCGGTTAATAAAATACAGTTTCACGCCAATACGGACCTCATCAAATCTGTGACACAATCCGGCATCAATAACAACTCCTAAGCCGCCAAACACAGGACTGCATCATCATCATCATTTCAGCCGAAATACGTTGACTGTTTCCCGCGAATCTCACCAGGTCGTCGGTCCACCCTGTGGGATGCGCGGTCGCTACTCTAGAACGTTTCGGCTCCATCGACCATCCATTCTACGAGCAATGTGCCCTGCCTGCCATTCTTCGGGCGATTCTTCGGGCGATTCTTCGGGCTATATCGGTGACCTTGGTTCTCCTGCGGATATCTTCATTCTTGATGCGTTCAAGCAAGGAAGCTCCATGGACCAGCACATGCTCCATGCTCCAGGACTGCATGGTGTCGCATAAAATGAGAAACGGTGGCGCTCGACCAAGACATGACCATGACCACTCTGTCAAGTGTGCACGACTAAGAAGAAAGGACACGGCACGGTTGGTATTTTTTTTTGTAACTAAATCCACGTGTAGTACCCACCTATTTAAATAAACTTCCACGAAACAGGAGTATTTCCTGGTAAAGGGCAACGTTTATTTTTATTCAAAAAATAAAAGTACTTAAAAGTAGATAAGAAAAGACCCAGGGACAGGAGTCCGATACGTGGGCTGACCACAGTCTGCGACGCCATTCACATCGCCGATGATAGGAAGACCCTCAGCATTGAGGATAAACGACGCAAGAGAGGAGGGAGGGGGAAAAGTACTTAGTATTCGTTATTTAGCTCTTCAATGAAAATATAATTATGTCACTGGTGTTCGAAGAAAAATCATCATCATCATTTCAGCCGAAAGACATTAGACATTGGCTTCCTTCAAGTGCCACTACAATGAACGGACTTGTTCATCTTACATCAATCGGATTCCCGCGACTCTCACCAGGTCATCGGTCCATCTTATGGTAGGCCTTCCAATACTGCGTCTTCCGGCACGCGGTCGTCACTCCAGAATCTTTGGGCCCCAATGACCATCTGTTCTGCGATCAATGTGCCCTGCCCACTGCTACTTAAGTTTGACAGTTCTTTGGGCTATGTCGTTAACCTTGACGAAAAGTATTCAAGTAAAAACACAATGTCACATACTGCGTTCGTAACTGAACCAGGGCGTTTCATTTCATGTCAGTGTTGTGGATTTAATTCATTGCTCACCTACAACGTAAGCTTTGTTTCCAACTATTACTCTTGTTGCTTGTTGCTTCACTTGCTCGTTGCTTTTTGCTTCTGTTGCTCGTTGCTCAAGCTTGCATAGAATTCTTATTCTACAGCTAAGTAATTGCTGAATATATATATTTAACACCTTGAAGATTGAAATGTTTTGTACATAAATCTTTATGGCTGTGATTTAGATAATGTTTGGAGTCTTGTAATAAAACTATCCTTGCCTTAAAGGTAGGAAACGTGTTGGAAATATTAAAAGGGGTTTTTATTTTGGTAGTAGCTTTTAAAGGAAAAGTTGTGTACTCAACTGGTTTAGTAGCAGGACTAGATCAAGTGAAGACTTTGAGTCTATTTTCTTTGTTTTTTAATAGAAAACTAGCTGCCACTCTTTTTAGTGTTCCGTACCTCAAAAGGAAAAAACGGAACCCTTATAGGATCACTTTCTTGTCCGTCCGTCTGTCTGTCTGTCTGTCTGTTAATACCCCTTAATCTAGGGAACGCGTGGAGGTATCGAGTTGAAATTAAAATCATTTACTCAGGTCTGCGGTTCCTTGAAGCTGTGAAAAAAATCAAACTTCTAGGTTAACGAAAAAGACAACATACGGCCGTTTATGTAACAAAAAAAATATATTTCGACACTCTCAAGGGAATCAAAATTCATAGGGTACTTCCCGTTGACCCAAAATCGTGAAAATTGGCATAAAACAAGGTCTTATAGGTCAGATATAGGAATAAATCTGAAAACAGTTGTTACGTCACTATTTTTTTTTTTAATTCGGTAAGTTTTCAAGTTTCCATTCGGGAATCGAGCTATTTACATAGGTAAGTTTGTACGGAACCCTCAGTGCGCGGTTTCCCTGTTTTTTTTTTTATGCGCCTGCCATGTTTTCTCTTCACCACCTTTGGTTGCCTGGTATACAATGCCTAAGACATTAAGTCTAACTTTGTCCTTTTGTGTTGCATGAAGTTTTAATAAATAAATAAATCTCTTGTTGAAGATCGTAAACAAAAATACTAACCATTATGCACAGCTATTTTTCACCAAATGTAGTGCAGAGTTAAATATAAATGCGGTTGGATGGTCGATGTTAAAACGGTTTAGAATTTTGCTCTAGCAATTTTTTGGTTTCCACTATTTGCGGCCATTTCGACGAAAACTTGTGTGGTTTAATAAAACATAGTGCGTTGGCTATTTACTCCCAGGTACCATGAAATGAAAGCGGAGGGAGGCCTTTCAAATAATTCAGGTGTGTATTGCCGGTAGAGTACTTTAGTAGGTACGCTAGAAGCATTCTGTGTTCATGTTGAGAACTACATAATAGCTAAGGAGTGGAATTCCCTGCTGGAGTCTGTGTTTCTTGGTAGATTCAACCTAAGGGTCTTTATGTCAAGAGTGAATAGGTTACGTCTAGACAAGCGTGCTCCATCGTTGACCACATCTTAGCTACCATCAGACGAGACAATGGTCATACGTAAGCCTATCAATAATGACACCAATTTTACAAAGGCGAAAGTTTCTATCTATTTGTGTAAATTTGTTAATGTTTCACACACAAACGGCTGAAGGATTTAAATGAAATATGGTCCCTTGAGATGATTTTCTACTTCAACTTTCATTCAGGTAAAATCCGCTGTCAGAAACTTGTAAAAAATAAAACGACTCTCTAAAATAACTGCCTGACACAAAATAGACGTAAAAATAATAATTTAAACTATATTTTTACTATTCTTGAAATATTAAATGGCACTATTTAGGCGGGGGGGGGGGGGGAAAGGGTAGCATAACTGAAGAATATAAAACAAAAAAAATGCAACAGAAATAAAATCAATATAAAAAGAACACTAAAAACTGCAAAATAATTTTAATTTTGGAAGTTGATAAAAAATAACGAAGATACAAAATTCGATACCTACACATAATTATTTTTTGTAAAAAAAAATATTTAATTATATTAAAAAAAAAAACAATGTGATCTTACATATCATGGCACACAAAATTTATCATCGACTATAGGTACAGATATATACCCAAATGCACAATGCATCCTCGATGCTTCACTTTCAAGTCAAATCGCTGTAATACTCTCGGGGCCTGTACTGCAGTGTTCTGTCAAACATCAGCCAATGTCGATATGTCTATCGTATCGACCTGAAAATGTCGAATCGAGAACATTTCCCTGAAGATTAACCAAATAGTCCTTCGAGGATTGTCAATGGCGGATTTTGAGCTTGCAATTTATCATGGTTTGGGTTCATTTTATTTGACAGCGAGGTTGGCACAACGGTTGAGCGTTTGTTTCTCCCAACTCGTAACAGGTGCTCCGGGCGTCGAAGAAGGGCAGACAACGCCCTCTTCCAAACCCCTAAAAAAAAAAGATCTAGGGTCGACGGATTAGAGAACATCCGTCGGCCCGACCTGAGATGGTGGCGCGTAGTGTTCCACGCGCGCCTCTCTTAGATGTATAGGAGTATAGGACACTCCAATATGGGACGAGACCCACGAGGATCGGGTCACCACTAGTCCAGGGCAACGGAAGTCGGAAAAATAAATTAAATTAAAAACATTTAAAATGACCTGACAAGGATTGTAATTACCCCTCTCCTTGCAAAACTGTCGAGGACGATCTCGACCAAGTTTATGTTGCTATAACCATAAACAAACTAATTTCCTGAAAGCAAACACCGGATATTAGGTTTGCTATTGTTTCTTCATTTCAAGTCCTGCTAAATGCATCACTGAATAAAAACCTATTGAAAACTGACATTTTTCATTCCCTATTTTGTTGTTCACTTTTCTTTGCTTCGTTATTTAATCAATGTAATGTAAATGAAGTGATTTCGTAATTTGATCCCGCGTTTAACATTGTTGGCAAAAAACTTTAGATTAAAAAAAAAAATTCAATATAGGGATATTAAACTTTTAAATTTGTTTTTAGGGAGGTCTTTGTGTTATATTAAAATATGTAAATGAATACTTACTTAACTTCCGACGGATTGTGTGAGGAGTGATAATTATGAAAGAAAAGGGAGTTAGTGATAGTTTGACTGGTGGCAGGACCGAATGGAAGAAAAAAACGTGTTGCGCCCACCCCAAGAAATATGGGATTTTTTTTTTTTCCGGTGGGAAAATCATCTTATGACATCCCCCGCCCTTGGGCGGGGCGGGAGATAGTGTCAGACTTTTACTGACTAAAAACCCACTCCTGTTCCTTCGTTACCTTTCGTACCAGGGCCGAGTCTTCCTTTCAGAATCAGACCCTTGGCCCCAGTAGGCTTCGACCCTGCTAGGCCCCTACAGTTGCTGACATCTCCTTGAGGCGCGCGTGGAACAGCACGCGCCGTCGACGACTTGGGCTCGGTCCAGACGGTTACCGGACGGTCGGACGGCGAGCTACCCATTGCTCGCCGTCCGCAAGCCTGCACCTACGATGGCCGGAAATCGGGATCGGAATCCCGGCGGCAAGAAATATGGGATAAAGGCAGGAAGAAGAAGAAGAAGCTGTAAGAAAACCCAATTGTGGGTTAGGCTCACTTGTGTACATCAGCTGTCCTATTTTTATTGTCTATTATTAGTAAAGAATATGAATATGAATGACAAGTAATTTTACTCAACATAGAAAATTCTTCTAACAACTCATGTTACCAGGGAAGCAACAAGCGTCGTTAGTGTGTTGGATCTAAGCCAACTATTCGATGTCGGGACACAGCACTTTGTTGAAGTGTCAACTCTAGAAGCGCTCAATTAAAATAGAACGTAGTACAGCTGATATTGTCTGTAATCGCTTGGCTTGCATTTTTTTTTCTCTTAAGGCAAAGAAGTTTGTTTATTTACTAGCTGACTCGACAAACGTTGTTCTGTTATGTGTCGCAAAAAAGGGGTGTGGGGCTAGCCTAGGACCTATTCTCTGAGCTACAAAATATACCCAAAAAAATCATAAAAATTGATCAAGCTGTTTCGGAGGAATTCGATAACAAACACTAACACGAGATTTAGAAGAAGAGAAGCTACCTTTACATTTTACCTCCACAGGAAAAGTCACTTTCCTAGATTTTTTTTAGGACAAATTTTATCCATAATCATTTTCATCATCATCATCATTCAGCCGTAAGACGTCCACTGTTGGACAAAGGCCTCCCCCAAGCGTCTCCACAACTACCGATCCTGTGCGTCTCGCATCCACCGCATTCCCTCGACTCTCACCAGGTCGTCGGTCGACCTTGTGGGAGGCCTTCCAACGCTGCGTTTTCCGGTGCGCGGTCGCCACTCTAGAACCTTTCGGCCACATCAACCATCCGTTCTACGAGCAACTTTCATCCAATAGCTAAAAAAAATATCTCCTTAAAACTTTCATAAAGGAAATCTCCTAGGAAAACAAAGCGACCGTCATCGCCATCGTCAGTTGCCCGACAAGTTATAAATCGACCACGTAGCATATTTGCAATTTAATGGCGGCATTATCATAATCGATGTCCGGTAGCAAGCGAGGTTCCGCATGTTTCAATAATAATGCTTTTAGCGTTCCGCGTGGTTAGAATGAAAACCGATCATAAGTTGGGGCCAGCACGCGGTTTCGCGGTTTTTAGTTACATTTTCGTATAATTGATGTTTTAGTTGATCGTGGTTTGTGATACTTAAATCAGAATTTTGTGGTGTGATTTACTCTACCAAAAATCTGATGTATAGAACTCGCAAATTGAGTGAATATGACCATATGAACGTAGCAACAAGCTAGGGGTGTCTATAAATTCTGTCAGCGTTGTGAAATTCTTCTAGAGAGTTACTGCGGCATTGGGATGCAAAGTACAACTGAAGGACCACAGGTGGGTTTTAATAGGTGAAAGCAGACTTTTACAGAACACTTTATCTTGCTCAACCCAGAGCGAAATAAGTAATTTGATGATATCTCACATAATAAAAAAAAACAACTAAGTAGTGTAGTGTACTTTATAAACAATTCAGTATCCTATTGTGTGACTTTTCAGTATTAGTATTGTTATGACGTGATATTGTTGAGTCATAAGCATTTATTTCCGAACAATATACAATGTGAAAAAATAGAATAAAAACTCAATAATAGGTCACATGGAAAAAAAATATTAATCAAAATTCTAGAAATAATATGTTATAATAATAAAAGCAAAATCATCATAAATAATTATCAAAAAAAAAAAATAACAATCAGAATTCTATTTCTGAGTCAGCACTTGACCTCGACCTTGGAAGCAAGTGTATCAATTTCAGGTACAATAACCAGCAAAGAAAGAACATAGGTGTGGTTTTAGTCAGTAAAAGTCTGACACCCTCTCACTCCGCCCTAGTGCGGGTGAAGTTATTGAATCATTTAACACCTTTAAAAAAGGTACAATAATTAAGTAGAAAAAGATTTGCATACATCCATCAGTTTTAATTGAAACGATGATCACGATACCTAAAGACGATTGTTTGTATTACATAATAAAGTAGTGTAATTTTCCAAAACCTTTTAAATATTCTAGTACCTCTATCAATATCACTTCCCAGTACATTACCGACCATAGGACATTATAAAACCTCAGGGGAATACGAACGATGTCCCTAGGTATCTATGAATAGACTGAACTGAATACATAATTCTGTAAAAATTGGATTTAGATTAAAAACTATAATAATAATATAATATATAATATTCTACATCTATCACACAACGCTGCCTAGTCCCAAGCTAAGCAGAGCTTGTGTTATGGGTACTAGACAACTGATAAACATACTTATATATTTCTAAATACATACATATATAGATAAATTACACCCAGACACAGAACAAATGCTCGTGCTCATCACACAACCATTTGTCCGGGGTGGGAATCGAACCCACGACCTCCGGCATAGCAGTCAGGGCCACTAACCACTAGACCAACAGGCCTGTAAACTAATCAGAATGCTATGGAAACGAAATAGTAGATAGGTAACTGATAAAAAAAAACAAAAATTTTAAACGAAGCTGCAGGGATTGGTAGCCGATTTTCCCGAATTGAGTCTTATAGATTTTTCCGAATCGGAAAAAAAAGTTTGGTTGACAGCTACAAATTAACAATTTTCTGATTTTTCCTATACTTGTGCTATGAGACCTTGCTTCATGCCGAATTTCAGGATTCTAGGTCAACGGAAAGTACCCTATGAATTTTGATTCCCTTGAGAGTGTCGAAATAGGTACACGTTTTTCGCGACATAAACGGCCGTATCTTTTTTTTCGTAAATTCAGAAGTTTGATTTTTTCACAGCTTCAAGAGACCGTAGACCTAAGTATATGGTTTTAATTTCAACTCGATATCTCCACGCGTTCCCGAGATAAAGGGTCTTGACAGACAGACAGATGGACGGACAACAAAGTTTTCCTATAGGGGTTCCGTTTTTTCTTTTTGAGGTATGAAATCCTAAAAATCACGAAGATGAGAAATTTTCTTGAATTTTTCATCTTAAAAATTACTTTTATCGATTAATAACCGGACTAAGATACATGAAATCATTTTAATTATTTACCAGATTACTCTTTCCAGGTTTACCGTTATATAGTTTTAATTTTGTAATCAAATCATTAACATTCACCTTCATTTGGTTTTATATTTTGTAAATCGCTAAGATACTTCATATTTGCAAGCATTGTGTTTTTGTGCATCTCTTTCTATTGTATGTGGTCCGAGAGAGATCACGCGTTATTTATTTATTTATTAAGGACCTTCAACAAAGGATTTACACACACAAGTAAATCTATATATAGAAAAGCGAAATACCACTCATTGATTAATCACGAAATCTCAGAAACTGTAACACCTACAACCTTAAAATTTGGCAGGTAGGTTCCTTATAGGGTGTAGACATCCGTTAACAACGGATTTTATGAAACTCCATCCCTAAGGGGGTAAAACGGGGGTTGGAAGTTTGTATAGAGAAACCGACTTTCACGCGGGCGATGCCGCTGACAGGAGCTAGTATTTAATACATTTAAGTTTTAATAATTACAGGAGGCCATAGCATGATTTGGAGTTTATACAATTTAAAACTAAGAATCGGTACTACATATTAATTAAAGTATACTAAACTAACACAAATTAAAACACAACCTTAAAACTACTTAAAAAAAAAGAAACATAATTATCATTTAACTTATTACTTAAAAAAATTAACTACAAAACTTTAATTAAACACTCAAGTTTAGTTTTAGGTTCTGTAGTCCCCTTAAGTCACAATATATTTTTCAGCTCCAGGTAGATTTAGGGCCTACGCACATTTGATTGAGACAAGACTGTCTTAGACAGACTTGTTTACGACGTCGCAGACTTGTCTACGAGACCACAGATTTGTCTGCGGCAAGACTGTTTTGAGACGTCCAGTGTTGCCAACAGTTACACTAACTTAACACTAGAGTCAAGTTTTAAAACCACCAGAAAACCACTAACAAAAAAATTATCCCATACACAAAATCGCAAAATTTCTCACTAAAAAAATGTGTGTTGTACGAAATAAAATAAGGCATATAGGTTATTAGTTTTCTTTAATAATAAGTGATAAAAATTAACAATCTGTTGATCAAAATACTAATTGTGGGTAAATTAACATTAGTGGCTAAAGTGGCCTCTTCTTTCATGGGGTACTGTTTGAAATGTTATAATAAAATACCTCCCCAAATATTAGAACTCAATGAAACGAAATTTAAATCTTGTATTAAACGTACACTATGCAGGCAAGCATATTATAAGTTGGAGGATTATATTCAAGATAAAAATGCTTGGCTCAATGCTGGTCCAGCTCCACTACCACCGGGGTTACAAATTGATTAGTTTTGAAACTATTATTACTATTCTTTAATGTTTTTTTTTAATTTGTTAAATTTGTAAAGTATTATTGTAGTTAATTATTATTGTATTTAGTATTGTATAATGTAGAAGCATTTTTTTCAAACTTTGTGAATGTGAGTACCATGGAGCTATTTTATGGTTTTTAGGTTACTATTGGATTTGTTTGACATAAATGAGCATGGCAGTTGAGAGTTTGTCATGCTCACTCAAATGTCTCACTGATGGTGGCGCGTGTGTTGGATCATTCGGTTCCCTTCAAAATGGTTGAGCTGAGTGGTGCTAATATTCGCGTCAGGTCCGTGAACGGGCGCTGTCAGTTGAGACTGGTCATCTCTTAGCTGCCAGTTGCTATTTTAATATCTATATTTAGTTTTTATTTTTACATTATTGACATTGTTCTCACATGATAGCGACAAGAAACATGTAACAGAGATATTTGTAATTGCAAAACATGATTGAAAAGAGTGTCCATGGAGTTTCTTGCACATTCTTCTCCATAGAGATCTACGCTTTGGAATGTGCAATTAGCATAATTTTTTTTTTTCTGACTGACTGACTTCTTGACATTTCAAAAGTGCCTGTAAATGGTTTATTTGAAATAAATGCTTTTGAATCTTTGAATCTTTGAATCTTAGGTAAAATACAAGTTATTCAATAACAGCTATGTAATAATTCGTCTTCAGACGAATCATTTATGTTTGCATCATCGTCGTCGGTATCAGATTGATTATTATGGATTCTATGGTGCTGTTATACACCCGAGTGATCGCATTTTTAGTAAGAAATTGAATTTTACTAAAGCACTAGAAAAATCCACTAGCCACTAAAACCAATATTCTTCTATTTGGGGTGATTAAGTTTCAGAAACCAGACTACCTCTACAATAAACTGAGTTGGATCACTAGCAGACGAGAATGCGGAAGAAGGCAATGTTCACAGCAACTCTCATCGCAGCCCCATAGTACAGCATCATTTAGAGGCAGTTTCCGTTACGCGGCATCCAAGATATGGAATAACGTACCACCGCCTATTAGACAAATAAAAACGATCAGTACTTTTAGAAAACGTTTACGGCAGTTTTTGACTGATGCACAGCGGAAACTAGACATGACCAATTTAAATGTTTCATTAATATGACATGTAGGCTAATGATTCGTCTTCGGTTTTGTGTGTATCGATGGGAAATGTTGCACAATAATACAAGGGATGATACATAGCTACATTATGTGGGTGTTTGAGATTCCTTGGGCACGATGTCCCGTACAGCTGCCTCGTTTCCTTGTGTCCGAGGCTCGGAGGTGCAGACGTGTCATGCGCGACACCGACGTTAAGACCTGTGGGAAACGAAGGATGCGTTATGAGGTTTTGTATGTAACAGTTGTCTTATTGTTGTGGTATTTATTTATTTATTTGGTCAATTGTATTTGTGGTTATTTAGTCAATTGTATTTGTGGTTACTTACCCCATGTGTCTGGCCCTTGCAATCCGGTAGATACATAAGTGTTCGGTGTCTGCCTCGCCAATCATCCTCCTTTTGTTGCAATGAATATTCATTATTTTTTTATTATTATTATTTTGTTGGCATTATATACCCGCAACTGCAAAAACAAAAATGTACATATTTTAACTTAATTCTAAAATAAACATACGTACTTGATTCTTGCTAGGAATAAGCGACACTTACCTTTTGCCATTTATATCTTCATAAATTTCACTATTTTAGGGTCACTTTACTGATAACGTTAATCAACACATAATAATCCGATTGAGAATATATATATTTATTTTTATTTTTTTTATCAAATACCCGACGTCGAATCACTTTCTGTTTTAATATAATATTTTTCGCTGGTTTGCTACTCGTCTGCCGCGCTCAGCCGCCAAATGCATAGTAAATGTAACTGGCACTGTATTGACGGCGCGGCGGCGGCGGTGGCTCGAGACCGGTTAACTTTTAATCGTAATATACACTTATACCTACTAAAAGCTTTATTGAAGTTGGCGATATTTACTCTTATACATACCTACCTACACATCTAACACTAAATATCTATTTATGATTTAAGTATCACCTTGTATACAGTAATATATGCATAATTATATACTTATATATTTATTTATTTTAATTCCCTTATAAAAAACTGATTTTCATCCGTCACTACACTCTATGGTTCAGTTGAAAACCAGCGTCAGGCAACTGCTACGTAGTTGTCTGGCATTATGCTGAACTGGACCTATTTGGCGTAGCCGTGAGACATTTTGTTATTGTTAATTTTATTTCTACTTATTTTTATTTTATTTTTTTATGTTTATTTTAGTTTTTAAATCAATTATTTGTTGATGAATGAATCATGGTGTACCAAATAAACATATTTTCTTCTCTTTCTTTCAATATTTCGCAACTAAATGGGGGGTTAAAACCACCAGTTTTAGTGGAAAATCCACTAAGTTGGCAACACTGGCCGTACGCTGCTAGACTGTTTTGTCATGATGGTATGCGCCGTGTCGTAGACAAAACAGTCTAAGACAGTCTTGTCTGAAATGTGCGCAGGCCCTTAGGTTTTCCATATGTAGCGCGGGTGACACGCGTGCCAGAATGTTTTGATCATACTAACATTATTTTAATTGACCGCATATTCCAAATGTAATTAGTGCGGATGTCATTAGTTTGCCTGAGCGTTATTAAATTCTAGGTAGATACGGGAAATTGAATCAAAATTAATAATTTATTATAGGCTGTTTAGGCTTGGCTTTTCGAGATAATGTGGACATCCCGTGTATTCAAATTAATGTATCAATAATGGTTACTTTGCAGTAGAATTGTATCACGTTTGGAAAAGTAGACAACACTGATATCGGATAGTTTGGAGAACAGATATAACACACAGGACTACAAAATTCAGCTAACATTTTTTTTCCACTGTATTATGTATTATGGCATTTTATTGTGGGGATCTGCAACTGATGTAGAATCAGTTTTCATATTGCAAAAGAGAGCAATCCGGTTTATTTAGAAAACGATATACTGATTTTGTCTTCTCTTTATATCTTAGAAAGTATTTTGTATGTTCGTAAAAACTTATGACTTTTCAAAATTAGAAGCGATTTTTTTTTTAAATTGATATAAACCAGTGCTTGACTGCGATCCCACCTGATGGTAAGCAGAGACGCAATCATTGATGGTGAGGCGCACTAGTTTATTAAGAGCCTATTCACTCTAACCATAAAGACACCTAAATTATAGTTGGACGGGAAGACCGCAGCAGGCAAATTGTTCCAGTCCTTCGATGTACGCGGTATAAACGACGAAGCGAAACGCTTAGTCCGGACCGTTGAAGTTTCAACAACGTAAGGGTGGACACTCGCCGTACGATTTTCATAACAATAATAAGCTTAGTAAACATGAAATTGTATATAATCCAAATGGCACTTAACTCTACCTATGTATGTAAGGGACTACAAATATTCAGCGATTTTTTTTTGTCTTTTCAAACGTTGCTTATCACTAGGGGTTAAAGTAGAACTACACTGCGCACACGTGTGCCACACACGCCGTTCTGGGCGCGTCGGTCGGAAACTAGACTTGTAGAGCTACACTAGATCCACGCCACGCGACGTCGTTCTACGTACAAATCAGGCGTGTTACACGTGTGCGTCGGTCTAATGTAGTTCTAGCTTTATTCTAATACTAGCTGTTACCCGCGACTTTGTCTGCGTCAAGTTAGTAAAAATGCACAAACGTAATTAATAATTCTGTGCTTGTGATTCGTGCTAAAAACATCTAATTCAAATAACGGAAATTAATTTCAGTAAATATATTATGTAAAATGTATTTCTTATGTCCAGATATATAATTTATTTTATTTATTTGGCTCACCAGTAATAGAATACTCGTTCATGATATACATCAAATAAATTACTTAGCATCATCAATAAACAGAAACAGACATGTTGAGGTCGAAGTAGTTGATAAACTGTGGTTCTGCCTACCCCTAAAAGGAAAAGGTGATAGTTTGAGTTTGTTTTTGGTTTATTCTATGATGAAACAACGCTGTATGATTTTAATATGATTGGTTCATTATAATAGACTAAAAGTGTATTAAACCGTTGTTTTCTTTTAACAACACTAAATAAATGTTATTTAACGTAGGCTATAAAAAAAGTGGATAAAGTAGTTTTCAAAATGTTAAATGTTGCTAAAATGTATAAAGAGTCTGTACAGATCTTGTTCTGGGGTCAATACCCACAGTTTTTAGTGTCTGCACGTTTTACTTTTAGGAAGAAAATCATCAAATACCTTCCCCCGCTCTGGGTAAAGCGAGAGTTTGTGCCAGACTTTTACATACTGAAACCGACCTGTGTTCCTTTAATTGCCCTTAGTGTTCCAGAGCTACGGTAACTTGCACGCGGCGGCAAATCTTCCTTCTTTGAGGAAAAGAGAGGACGCTGTGGTGTCTTTCTAAAGACACCACAGCGTCCTCTCTTTTCGCCTGACGAAGATCTCTAGGGCCAATGCCTCCTAGAGCTATGAGATTTTTCGAAAGAATTACCTCCCATAAGAATTTGCCTCGATGATATTTCTCTGCAGACTTTTAGTCGGGTCCGTTATGCAACTTTAGCGGAGGTGAATTTCGAAGGAGCATAATCGGCTTCAGCCCATCTTCAGCTGGATAACGTGCACTGTGTACAGTAGTGGACTATCCACTACTGCTAGCGATTATTAAAATACTACAGAGTAACCTACGATGTCATCTTGCTCCACAACTGTACTTATAAAGAATTTGTGAAAAAAATTGATGCAGTTTGATGTTGACTTACATCACGTCGAATTTGAAACAGAAACCTCTCGAAACACCCTAATACCCCCTCATTACTCCGTGTTTGTGACTCCACAAAACTATAAAATGACAGCGAACAAATGTCGCAACCAATTGGGGCTGTGACTGACTCTGGCATCCGTCAGAATGTTGTCCCAGTGTTGATCACCACTCACTGACCACTCTTAAGGAGGTAACGTCCAGTTGTCGACTTAAGGCTGCAAGTAATGTAGGATACATCATACGTAATCAAACTATCTTCAGGAACGCAAACCACGTCGGAGCCTTGTGTGAAATATGTCTTCATGGGTTTTTCATGAAATTCTTAATGATCTTCAATTTTTGGAAACTTTGAAATTAGGTACTTGTTCCAAACAGTAGGTTGTGGTCAAGTCCGAGGGAGAGACTACTTGAAGTACTGGTAACCTTCACGAACTGCTCAAGAAGCATCTTTCTGTGATTAAGTACCTACCTATATTTGCTGGTTTTTTGGGGGTCCTTCCGAAACATCTACGTTCGATGAAGACCTGCGTCAGGCGGAAAGAGAGCCTTTTTAGACTTTCCTCAAAGAAGGTATTTGCTACCGCAATTGCGTCGTGCAAGTTACCATAGCCCTGCTGGAACGCTAAGGGCAAGTAAAGGAACACAGGTGGGTTTCAGTCAGTAAAAGTCTGGTACTACCTCTCGCTTTACCCAGAGCGGGGGAAGGTATTTGATGATTTCTTACCTAAAAGCAAAAGGTGCACACACTAAAAACTGTGGGTTCGACCTCAGTATCAATTCCGTGACTCAGACTATTTATACATTTTGGCAACTGAAAACTACTTTATCCACTTTTTTTTTGATAGCCTACGTTAAATAACATTTATTTAGTGTTGTAAAAAAGATAATTCTACGGTATAATATACTTTTAGTATATCTAATGAACCAATAATTTTAAAATCATACAGCGTTGTTTTATCATAACATAAACCAGAAAGAAACATACATAAAACCCACTCCTGTTCCTTCTTTGCCATTGTTCCAGGGCCCCGGGAATCTTTTTCGTATCACCCATGGCCCCAATAGGCTTCGACCTTGCTGGGCCCCTACGGTTGCTGACACCTCCTTGAGGCGCGCGTGGAACACTACGCGCCGTCAACGACTTGGGCTCGGTCCGGACGGTTACCGGACGGACGGACGGTGAGCTACCCATTGCTCGCCGTCCACAAGCCCGCGCCTACGGTGGCCGGAAATCGAGATCGGAACCCCTCGGTTCGGATCGGCTGGGTCGCGAGGATTATTGTCTCGCGCGTGCGGCCGCCTCCTTGCTAGCATTACTGCTTCGCAGAAGGAGGCGACCGCGCCCAAGGCCCACCGCGCTTTACACTATTACAAATCTTGTTATGATAAAATGACTGGACCTAACTGCGGTTTATTTTCGTAAATATTTTTGGCATTTACGAAGCAATTAATTAGAATTCAATAATTTTTATAAATAGGTCTAGAAACATTTGCTGATTTCGTGATAACGCCATCTATTGCTGAAAAGCTTAACCTTACCTTTATCACACACTGAGGCTCTACCACGAGCTCATAACGTGATCCATTTTACGACCTAAACCGGACTGTTAAAGGGATGGAGCTATATAGGGTGTATAGCTCCATCACTCTTTTTCGCTCGTACGTCTGACATTTTGACATTATCATGGTAAGGCCCCTGGCCACCTACCGAGCGATAGTTAAATAAATAGTTTGACAAATTTAATTCGTGTGTTTACTATTCAAAGCCAGATGGCGTCACTGAGTCATAGGATGACAGTTTTTCTAAGACATTTTTTCTGATAGCCGCTCTATTGTATCTTTTTAGATCTCTTTGTAGACGTTTGAATGCATAACCGCTGGATTTCTGTCTTGTATAGTGAAGGTCAGTATAATCTGCCAAACTGCTTCGAAAGTGCTGATGTAGAAACCAGACTGTCGATAAAAATAATAGTAAGAACGCAAAAATATGTAAAAATTTCTTGTTTACAGTAAAATAAAACAAAACTATCACAAAAAAGAAACTGAGTTTTGAATCACTATCCCCTTACGTGCCGATCTAATCCAGACTCGACTGCACTACGGTGTTCGTTGACTTTTGTGTAAAATAGGTGTTCTTATATAAACGTCATCATTGTCTGCTTAACCCCTTTGTCGATGATAGCGTGATGATTTTCATCTCAGATATTAAATTTGTAGCTAAATGAAAAAAAGAAATATTATTTTCGTTTTTCCACTTAGATTTTATTACTTGTTTGATTACTTTTTACAAAAATATGGAGTAAAAATGTCTAAGATGTATTAAAAATAAGCTAAAAGTCTTATTATTATTGTAATCAAAGTAACATCGCATATTATATACAAAAAAGACGACAAAATACTCACAAAAATTATTACTATAACTGGGGATCGAAGTCACGGCAAATCGTTCAATAACGACATTTTGGAATATTGCTCACCCCCCATAGCAAATAGCGTGATAATTTATAGCCTATGTCCTTGACAGAGTTACTTTCGCATTTATAATATTAGTATGGATCATGGGTGTGTTTACAAGCATGTAAACTCACATACATCCAGATCCGGACTAACTATTTGTGGGCAAAGCAAAATTTTTTTCCGTGCGGGAATCGAATCCGCAATATGCAGCGTAGCAGCCAATCGCTCAATCATTGCGCCAACCGTGTTGTCATAAAGCAACTATGGCTAGTCTATTAAAGGGGTGGTGAGCAATTGGAGAGCCTTTGTAAGGTAATCGCAGAAAATATTCGATCATCATCATCATCATCATTTCAGCCGAAAGACGTCCACTGCTGGACATAGGCCTCCCCCTAGCGTCACCACAATGAACTGTCCTGTGTGTCTCGCTTCCATCGGACCTCCGCAACCGTTACCAAGTCATCGGTCCACCTTGTAGGAGGCCTCCCAACGCTACGTCTTCCGGTACGTGGTCGCCATTCCAGAACCTTTCGGCCCCAAAGGCCAGCCCATTGCCACTTAAGTTTGGTGATATGTTGGATGCAGAAGACTAAGGACGTAATATTGCGGCTCATCTTGCAAAGACTGAAGTGCAACACGCAACAGTTTATCTCAGTTTCAGGCTGAAAGAAAAATATGAGAAGACCAAATCTAAACAGAAGACAACCCACTCATAATATTCTGCAATAAACATATCCAAAGATAAATCTATGAAAGAATAACGCACTCATAACCAGGCAGTGTTCAATAATCAACACACTCGGTGAACCACAATAGAACATACACCTATATGTGTTCCACACATACACACACGTCCCAACTCCAATACAACCCTAACATACCCGTTTCTTGCACACACATACACACAATAAAATCCTAATCACCCACATTCTTCTACAGCCCGTAATATAATTGATATCAAAATAAAAAGCCTATACGGACAGCCTATATAAATTATAAGGATGCCATGATGCCTCTGAGGCGTCCACTTGCAATAACAGAATGAGGACGACGATGCGCTAATTGCAACGACGGCACATGATATCACGCCAACTTTTTACTCTATCGAACCCCCCTATGTTTATGAAAGCAAGGTTTGAAATCGCGTGGTAGAACTGCATTGTTAAGTTTGATGACTTATATCGGACAAAGTTATTGAAGAATGTTTTGCGATTGAGCTAGACTGTTTGCGGCTAGGTTTAAGACCTAGAATTGCATAGTTTAATGGTACAAGAAAGTGGTAGTTGTATCGAACGAGGCTCGATTACCACGGTGCAAGCCTTGCTCCAGACTTCAGTTGTATAAAAATTGCAGCTAATATTGTGGGAGGGCAATAATACGAGTATATTTATAATATTCGTTTTTTATTTCCAGATATTTTCTTTAGCTGAAAATAGCAGAACATTTTGGGATCTAATTAGCTTATTAGAAGGTTCTGTAGTGGCGACCGCGTACCGAAAAACGCAGCGTTGGAAGGCCTTCCACAAGGTTGGCTAAAATCCGATGGATGCGAGATGCAAAGAACTGATCGTTGTGGAGACACTTGGGGGAGGCCTATGTCCTACATAACAGTAGACGTCTTTCGGCTGAAATGATGACGATGATAGTCTTTAATAATAATTATATCTGTATGTTGGTACTTGAATCTTATTCACAAACAAACATAGGTTAAATTAACTTTTTTACTCGTCAAAAAGTGTATCTTTAACAATGGTTCCGTGTTTATGAGTTTCTGTCATAGTACAGTTACGATTCAGAAGGCTATACACCTATTTAGGCTATGTTCACAATAATAATAATATCAATGAATCATTGATTGTAACGTTTAAGTTTTTTTTTAATGTAAATTTTATAATTGTTTAAAAGAGTTTTCAGATAAACTTTCGAAGTTTTGTAGTGATAATAATTTTACTCCTAATAACATAAATATTTTTAATGCACGTTTCCTTATAGCCGTATCATGGGACGCATAAAAAATAACGAGTCCACCATCTGTAGGAGTCCGCCATATTAAAAGTAGAATGACGTCACTTAGCTTTAGCTTGCATTGTTATCCAAACCGAACACTTCTTCAAAATTCAGCCCAATCGGTTAAAGGTAACTGTTCGGGCACCTTCGGCCCCTCAGCAAGCAGTCTACGGCTGCTGTCGTGAGATATCGGAAGGCGGCGAGCGGCGGCAAAAGAATAGAATAGAATAGAATATAATAGAATAGAATAGAATAGAATAGAATAGAATAGAATAGAATAGAATAGAATAGAATAGAATAGAATAGAATAGAATAGAATAGAATAGAATAAAATAGAATAGAATAGAATAGAATAGAATAGAATAGAATAGAATATAATAGAATAGAATAGAATATAATAGAATAGAATAGAATAGAATAGAATAGAATAGAATAGAATAGAATAGAATAGAATAGAATAGAAACACTTTTATTCGGTACAGACACAGCACAACGGTTATAATATAAACACAAAGACAAAGTAAACAAGAACTAAGTACAAAATGCGTCGAGCGTGCCCGCTCCGAAAGGTGACCACCTCAGCATTTGCTAGGCGCTAGACACCCAGCGCTGGTTTTCAGTTGGCACCCCGCAGTGACGCACGGACGGTGAAGACGATGCGCGTTCTTCAAGCGCTTACTTATTTCGGATTATATTAAGTATAGGTATATATCATCATTTTCAGCCGTTAGACATCAACCGCTGGACATAGGCCTCCCCCAAATGTCGCCGCAATGAACGGTCCTGTGCGTCTCGCATCCATCGGACTCCCGCAACCTTCACCAGGTCATCGGTCTACCTTGTAGGGGGCCTTCCAACACTGCGTCTTCCGCTACGTGGTTACCACTCTAGAACCTTTCATCCGGCCATCTGTTCTGCGAGCAATGTGCCCTGCCCATTGCCATTTAGGTAAATATATTATATAGATAGATAGCCTTTAAGTTTAATCCTAACTTAGGCCCCTAACATATGAACAGATTTTTATCATTCGCGATATTTGTCCTAAACAAACTAACATACATACAAGGTTGTAACAAAGATAATAAAAACAATTGGTAAGCCCATTTCCAAAAATCTTTTGTCCAAGATTTAACCGTACCTAACTAATGAAGCTACAAGTTATCCTACTGCCATTCACCAGCATCATCCCTTACCCTGACACATGTTCATTTCGCGTACAATAGGCCGTATCGTATAATTTACTACAACCGACCCTACCCTGGGCACATCGGGCACAATAGTATCTAAAGTGTGAGACCAAAGGTGTCCCGTTATAGTCACAAATGCTTTGAACGTACATCAACGGTGACAATGTCCTATTGTGTGCACTGGTTTGGTCTTAGGTCTATAGCTACCTGTGGAGACACCTCCACAGATAGCTGTAGAACTAACACCGATATTTTCCACTACTCTCTTTCTTTTCCTCCACAGATATTTTTAGTCGAGTTGTAAGCTTGCATATTGTTTAGATAGCACAATTTTATTGATGTGATTCAGTGCACAGAACACTAATGTACAGAAGTAAATCTACATTACATACATACATTACATACAATACATTTCATTTTTCATTCATTTTTTTTTTCATTTTTTTTTTTTTGTTTCATTACATTCTTCAACATAATGTACTTATTATTTGTTAGTTTTTTTGCGCCTTATTCTGCCAAATAAAATATTTTTCTTTCTTTCTTTCTTTTTCTTCTTTACATACAAAGCGCGTTCGAGCAACGCACACATAGACACCACTCACGGACACAATATCTCAGACCGCTCGAACCAGTGCGAGTGCGAGTGCATTCGCTTGAGATGCACGTCTGTGAACTTTTTTCGGCATTTTTTGAGCAAAACAAAAAGTTATTTTAACTGTTCATTGGACAGTTGTTTAAATTCAACATTAAATGGTGAATTATCGTTTATTAAGCTACCAATTTTGTCAGAGAGGTACCTAAGTAGGTAATTTGCTTGTATTTCTATGGTTCGTTTTAATGTAACACAGAACAGTTAGGTAGGTAGGTAAGCGCCCGTAGGTAAACAATTAAGATAGGAAATGTTTGGCGAGCTGGCCGCCCCCGCAACCGCCGCACCCAGGCGCGTGCGAATCTCACGACGGGACGGCAACCCTAGCGCGACCGCCGAGCGTAGGTATGAAATATGAAGTACATAGATGAGATTGACTTCTGTACCTATCTATTTTGTGCTCAGTGCCATATGGAGAGAGAAACGCGTAGAGTTGGAAAGCCTTCCTACACAAGGTGGACGAAAAACTTGATCTGGACCTTCGGGATTGTTCGAAAGAGTCACCACGGTCGTAGATCGCAAAGGGCAACAAAAGAAACACTGGTGGGGTTTATTTAGTAAAAGCCTGACACTTCCTCTCGCTCCACCCAGAGTAGGAGAATTCATTTGATGATTTCCTCCCCCCAAAAAATATAAGGGGGCTGGAGGATACTGGAAGCAAAGGACCGGTTAATGTGATGATGCTCGGGGGAAGGTTATTCCAGCAGTGGGCGTTTTATGTTGAAATGATGATGATTTAATCATTAGACAACATAGATAATATATGTAGGTACTATGCTAGCGGCCCCGACAGAGATTGTCCTACTCGAAAGTTGACTTTTCGTCAGGGAAAAAAATTTAAAACTGATTGCCACTCAAATATTTCTGAAAGGAAGACTTGGCCCACCGAAAAAAAAACCACTCAAATATACATACAAAATTTCATTTAAATCGGTCAAGCCATTTAGGAGCAGTTAGGTGACAAACACACGTACAAAAGAATTATATATAAAGATAACAAATAATACAAATATACACTTTTGTATTCCTTGTTTTCTAAAAAATATTTTCTTTTTTATGCACCAACCATATTGTCTCTTCACCACCCTAGGTTGACTGGTAGACAATGCCTAAGTCATTAAGTACGCCGTTATACCGTTGTGTTGCATCAAAATAAAATAAAAAAATAAATTATGCTCCCATTTCTTTATCATTTATTTCTTGACATTCGCTGTTGTTTGTCTAGTAAAAGAATACCAAATAAATATCATGAGTCTGTAGGTAGAGGGGTTGTGGGAATTTTCGAAGAGAATTACCGAGGCTCTGAAACGCGAAGGGCAATTGAAAGAACGCAGGTGGGTTAGAGGCAGTACAAATCTGACACTCCCTCTCACTCCCATCCGCATGGAATGATGCACGATTAGATTTACGTTATTTTTATTTTCGTAAAGTTTTATGTATTTTGTACACTGAACAACTATCTATTTATTTATTTATTTCTTACCCACCACTTATTAAACATGTATATATGTATGTAAGGTAAATAACCTAATACTAAATAACTATTATAAATAAACTAACTTTTATACCGTACACTCTAAATAAGGTTCAGTTGAAAACCAGCGTCAAGCAACTACCACGAAGTTGTCTGGCATTTTTGCTGAACTGGACCTATTTGGTGCAGGCGCGAGACACACAATGTTAGTTATTTTATTTTCTTATTTTTTTTTATCTTAGATGTTTACATGTTGTTTCTGCATTGTGTGTATCTGTGTACGTGTGCCAAATAAATATTTTTCTTTCTTTCTTTCTTTCCATCCAAAGTGAAAGAAGATATTTGATGATTTCCCACTTCAAAAAAAGAAAGAAAGAAAGGTACCATAAGCAGAGAGTACCTATCTTAAAAAAGTAACGTAAGTACCAGGATAGCATAGAAAGACAGCATACAACTCAGATACTCAGAGAGCAGAGCTATTAAACACAGTAACGTGTTAAGCAATTAGCCCACATTTATCAGCAAGATACAGTTATTTCAGAGCCGTGTAAAACAAAATAGAGTGCTTCTGGTCGGTGTTTCTTTCCATAATATTTTTCGACTCCTATTTGGCTACATAATAGGGCCTCATTACGTTCTTTTTGCTTTCCTGATGTTTTTCGCAATCGTACGCATCACAAAAGAGGGTCTGTTTAGACCTCGCTGATATATTATGTCTGGTGCTGTTTTCGTAATAAGAAGTTTATTTAGTAGAAAATGAACTGGGTAAAGTTCAGAATTTTCGTGAACATACTTAGGTACACTCACCGGAGTATGGTAGGTATGCATGATGGAATCAACAAATTGATTGGTGTATTCCCGTGTTATTTTTTTAAGTTCACCTTAATGACTATAATATGAAGATGACGTAGCATAGCATAGTCGGCCTTATAATGTTCCCACTGCTGGGACTCTGGCCTCCTCTCTAGGAGAGGGAAAATAATAATTTCACCTCCTTAGCTTACTTCTTTACTTAATGGTCAGTGAACTACTACTTTAAATACTTGGTGTTAAGAATAAAAAAATATATATACCACAATAATCACCAGGGCTCGGAATTAGGTAGAGTTGTTCATGTACTTGCATCAATTTTTTTATATTAATATGAATTTACCCGGGGTTTCTAATAAAAAATACCGTGTGGCCAACAATATTACAAATAAATAATAATAAAAACCTCAGGGATAGATAAGACAAATAAAACAAAGATAATTAAAATACAATTTTATTAGTATTTTTGATTAAAAAAGATCTCTCTACGACAACTGAGGTAAGTTTAACAAATTTATACACTTCCTCCTCCTCATCATTAATGCAGGAAGAATTTTTTAGTGCTATATTTCTGAGTCATACAAAAAAAAAATCTGCTCTTTAAAATAAACCTCGGGATTTGAGGCATATCCACTTTATTCTTTCTTTGTATGAAATCAGTGTAAGTACATGTTTAATTCTACCTAATTCCGACCCCTACTAAACACACTAATATTATAAAGCCAAAAGTTTGTGAGCTTGCGTGTGTGTGTGTTTGTTACTTCTTTACGCTTAAGCGGCTGAACGAATTTGGATAAAATTTGGCACACGGGTAGACCATGTCCTGGTACTTTAATCCCAGGAATATTTTCGCTTGTGACAATTTTTTACTTTCACACGGGTGAAGCCGCTGGCACCAGTTAATAGAACAGAAAATACTTATAAGACACAAAAAAAAGACAAAAGCAACAAACATAAAGTAAAAAAAAGAACAGTTTAGAATTTTACAATGAAATTGCGCCAAACGTGCACGGACCGAAAGGGTTACCATCTTGATAGTTTTTTTGTGGGAAATCATCAAATGACTTCTTCTGCTCTAGCAGGAGCGGGAGGAAGTGTCAGACTTTTACTGATTAAAATCAACCCTATTCCTTCAGTTGCCATTTTGGGGTGATTTTTCCGTACCTCAAAAGTAAAATACGGAACCCTTATAGAATCACTCCGTTGTCCGTCTGTTTGTCTGCCTGTCAAGACATTTATCTCGGGAACGCGTGGATTTATCAAGTTGGAATTAACCATATACTCAGGTCTGCGGTCCCTTGAAGCCGTTAAAAAATTAAACTTCTAAATTAACGAAAAAAAACATACGGCCGTTTATGTCGCAAAAAACGTATATTTCGACACTCTGAAGGTAATCAAAATTCATAGGGTTGACCTAGAATCCTGAAATTTGGCATGAAGCAAGGTCTCAAAAAAAAAATTCTTTTTCGATTCAAAAATCTTCGTAACTCAATTCGGGAATTGAACTGTTTTCATAGGTAAGTTTGTACGGAACCATCAATGCACGAGTCCGACTCGCACTTGGCCACTTTTTAAATAGATTTGTTCAGTACTGGTCACATTTAGTCGGGCAAATTAATTGGCGCAGTTTGACGAAACAATAGATGATGACGTTAATACGATTGTCTGCACCAAGGACGGCAGGAATTAGCTAAGAATTTAACAGTGCTACAACTAAAATAGTTTATTAGAAATTTGTTTAAATTTGTGTATTAGTTTAATTTTTGTTTCATATCTGTGTTGTTTTTTTTATGTGGGAAATTATTTAATGACATCTCCCGCCCTTGGGCGGAGCTTGAGGGAGTGTCAGACTTTTACTGACTAAAAGCCACTCCTGTTCCTTCTTTGCCTTCGTTCCAGGGCCCTGGGGTTCACTTTCGCACAACCCATGGCCCCAGTACACTTCGACCCTGCTGGGCCTCTACAGTTTGCTGACGTCTCCTTGAGCCGCGCATGGAACACTACGCGCCGTCGACGACTTAGGCATAACTGTGATGGTTGTGTTTAATGATACAGATCAAGGACAAAAATGCTGTGTCAAATCTTGCAAATGAATTTTAAAATATTTAACCCTAAACCGATTGGTTTGGTAGTAAATTAAAAGTGTAGACGTTACGTTTACATATAGGCTGCCAACTAGCTAGCCTCCATTTTTTTTATAAATGACAATCCTGTGTCCAAAAAACTGACTCAACACCTTGTCTTATGACTAAGAGAGCTTGTATATTTTCTCAAAACACACATGTTCGAGAAATAGGAAAGTAAATCACATTTCCAAACAACAACACGAACATTATTCCATCTATACAACAATAGATGTTGTTGTCACAGCGCGTTGAGCCTCTTTGTTCTAGTGCGTAGTTATAATCTGACACAACGGCATAGCACAGAATATAGAGACGCCTCGTCGGGCACTGCTAGAGAAGATATCGTCAAAAAGTTCTATGCAAACCAAGCGTATCATGGTTCATTAATATCGTCATCATCGACAAAGACCAATGGGTAGCTCGCTGTCCGGCCGTCCGGTAACTGTCCAGCCCGTGTCGTCGACGACGCAGGCTCGACCTGCCCCCCTAACCAAGTCACAAACGATAAACGTAAACTCTCAGTAGTCTATAATAGATTTTCAACTTTATGTTATTGGATATAAAGTTGAAAATCTATTGAAGATTACATAGTGTTTTCGTTCGTTCCGGTCGCTAACGCTCAGTAGTCTTTAATAGATTTTCAACTTAATGCTCTTAGGTATAAAGTTGAAAATCTATTGGAGATTACTAAGCGTTCACGTTTATCGTTTGCAACTTGGCTAGGGGGGCAGGTCGAGCCTGCGTCGTCGACGACACGTAATGTTCCACGCGATGTCATCAAACCTTAGAGGCCCAATAGGGCCAAAGCCTACTGCGGCCATGGGTTAGCTTCCGAAAAGAAAACCCAGGCTCCTGAAACGCAAGGTAAAGAAGGAACTTAAGAGTGAGTTTTAGTTAGTAAAAGTCTGACACGCTCTAGCCATAGAGCGGGAGAGATCATTGGATGATTTCCCACCTAAAAAAAAGACGTCTAAATACTGCTTACATGTCATAGACCTTACCCAAGTTGTCAAGTCTACATCAACTGATCAAACGGTCTTGTGCGTCTCGTATCCATCAGATTCCTGTAGCTTTTACCAGGTTATCAGTCTACTTTGTGGGAGTCCTGCCATTACTGTGGCTTCCAGTACATGATCGGAGCCAAAAGCTTTTTTTTTCTGTTCTTTCTGAGACCACTCCTATTGAAAATCATGCAATTCTTCGGCTTCTGTCGGCAATCTTGGTTCTTACGAGTATAAAAATTAACAATTATTAATTGTATGACTACAACACACCCTCAAAGAAGGGGCTATGCTCGGATATTTCCTTGCGTTATTAAATCAGGAATTAAGATTTCCCCAGGAGAACTAAAGTAACTGACATAGCACGAAGAATCACCATACTTAAGTGGCACTAGGCAGGGCACATTGCTCGCAGAACAGATGGTCGATGGGGCCGAAAGATTCTAGGGTGGCGACAACATACTGGAAGATACAGCTTTGGTAGGCCTCTCACAAGGTGGACCGGTGACTTGGTGAGGGTCGTGGAAATCCGATGGATGCGAGACGCACATTTTTTTTTCGGTGGGAAAATCATCTTATGACATCCCCCGCCCTTGGGCGGGGCGGGAGATAGTGTCAGACTTTTACTGACTAAAAATCCACTCCTGTTCCTTCGTTGCCTTTCGTACCAGGGCCGAGTCTTCCTTTCAGAATCAGACCCTTGGTCCCAGTAGGCTTCGACCCTGCTAGGCCCCTACAGTTGCTGACATCTCCTTGAGGCGCGCGTGGAACAGCACGCGCCGTCGACGACTTGGGCTCGGTCCGGACGGTTACCGGACGGTCGGACGGCGAGCCACCCATTGCTCGCCGTCCGCAAGCCAGCGCCTACGATGGCCGGAAATCGGGATCGGAATCCCGGCGGTGATTGGGGCGTGAGGACCGTTGCCTCACGTGATCGGCCGCCTCCTTTGCTAGCATTACTGCTTCGCAGAAGGAGGCGACCGCCTGCCACTCCTCCTCGCTCCGGACCATGGCCTGTACCAAGGCCCGGCATGAGAGACCGCCGCTGCCGATCGCCCCCACGAGGACACGGCGTTGCTCTGCCCAAGCGGGATACACCGCCACCGTGTGCTCCACCGTGTCCTCCGGGTGGTCCACACAATGGTGACACCCGGGCGTTTCTTCCGCACGAATCCGGTGCAGGAACCTCCTGAACTTACCATGTCCGGTGAGGACCTGCGTCATGCGGAAGGTAAGGACGCCGTGTTGCCTTTCCAGCCACTCCTCAAAGAGGGGACTTACCTCCATAATTATGGCGTGCCCAGCACTGGGTTGCGATAGTCGCTGTCGCCATTCCGCCATGTGAGACCCCGCCGGAGCTCTGTCCGCCATGCCGCGACTTGTAGAGCAGCGGAGTTTCGCCCCGACGTTGCATCTCCACGCGCAGATCGTGCATGCGTGCAAAGCCTTTTCGCCCCGACGTTGCATCTACCGGTCGCTGTGGTGACACTTGGAAAAGGCCTGTGTCCAGCTTACAGTGGATATCTTTCGACTGATGATGAAAATGATGACAATGACGTCTTTGCCGGCGTGTCGTTTTGTGATCTGTGAGCCATAGGTATAAATAATAGCTATAGATGTACTGAGTTAGATACACATATCTCCACGGCTAAGCTGGTCTTACGCAGTGTTAAGTCTGACGGTTATACTGTCTAGAACTTGTAGGTATTGTATTTAAGTAGTTATGACTATGTGCTACCTACATAATCAGGTTTGTCTAAACACGCCTTCATAGTGTAAGTTTATAGTCTAATGTTTCTATATTTAGGCGTTAGTAATTGTTTATTCATTTGGTTTAAAAAAAATAAACAGATGGTAAAAACAATGTTGTACAGCATTTTTTTGTGTTAAAGCATGAATTATAGGTTACTTAGGTTACTTCTAGGTAAGTGTACACCTACTCCTATTCCTTCGTTGCCTTTCATACCAGGGCCGAGTCTTCCTTTCAGAATCAGACCCTTGGCCCCAGTAGGCTTCGACCCTGCTGGGCCCTTACAGTTGCTGACATCTTCTTGAGGCGCGCGTGGAACAATACGCGCCGTCGACGACTTGGGCTCGGTCCGGACGGTTACCGGAGGGTCGGACGGCAAGCTACCCACTGCTCACCATCCGCTAGCCCGCGCCTACGGTGGCCGGAAATCGGGATCGGAATCCCGGCGGCGGTTGGGGCGTGAGGGCCGTTGCCTCACGCGATCGGCCGCCTCCTTCCCTTCCTCCTGAGTTACTGCTTCGCAGAAGGAGGCGACCGCCTGCCACTCCTCGTCGCTCCGGACTATGGCTTGTACCAAGGCCCGGCGCGAAAGATCGCTGCTCCACCGTGTCCTCCGGGCGTTCCACACAATGGTGACACCCGGGCGTATCTTCCGCACGAATCCGGTGCAGGAACCTCGCGAACTTACCATGTCCGGTGAGGACCTGCGTCATGCGGAAGGTAAGGACGCCGTGTTGCCTTTCCAGCCACTCCTCAAAGAGGGGCCTTATCGCCATAATTATGGCGTGCCCAGCACTGGGTTGCGATAGTCGCTGTCGCCATTCTATCATGAGATCCCGCCGGAGCTCTGTCCACCATGCCGCAACTTGTCGCGGCAGCGGAGTTTCGCCCCGGCGTTGCATCTCCACGCGCAGATCGTGCATGAGTGCAAGGACTTTCCATAAGGTGAGATAGCATAGCGGTCAAGCGCGAATCAATCAACAATAAAAAAAGAATAATATAATGTTTCAAGAATAATAAATTGTTTTCAAATATTTAGGTGTTTAAGAGGGTCCTTTTTCACTCACCTATCGTCAACATCAAGCTTGGTTTAAAAGCTTGTTACTTCATCTACCGCAATTCAACGCGATGTTTGACGAAAAGGCAATGCGAAAAAAAAGAGATAACGCCTGAAAACTCAGTTAGCATTCGGTATTTCCGTGATTTACTCGAATATTTTACAAAACTTGTTCCAGGAAATACGTGTTTTTTTTTAAACCCTTAAAAGTGTTTGAAAAATATTGTTGTCATTTAGAATCTTGATTAAATTTGCAAGGCTTCTATTGTTATACTTTTTGACCTTTTTTTTTGCATATTTTCAGAGGTCTTAACTACTACTACTAGGGCTTTACTAGTTTTACACAAATTTTTAAATTGATTTCAATACAAGCCTAGATAATATCCACAAGATACTGTGTTTCCAAAATATCTAATGAAAACTGTGTAATAATGTCATAACGTACATCATCCTCTGAATCAAAAACTCCGTTAAAACCAAGGTGGTTCCGACCGAGCCCAAGTCGTCGACGGCGCGTAGTGTTCCACGCGCGCCTCAAGGAGATGTCAGCAACCGTAGGGGCCCAGAAGGGTCGAGGCCTACTAGGGCCATGGGTGGCCTCCAGGGCACTCCTCCGGGGCACTGGAAAAATGGCAAAGAAGGAACAGGAGTGGGTTTTTAGTCAGTAAAAGTCTGACACTATCTCGCGCTCCTCCCAAGAGCGGGGGATGTCATTAGATGATTTTCCCATCCGAAAAAAAAAAATGGGCGCCTCTCCACAGTTTTCTACTTTTATAACAGACAAATACTGTGAGTCGCGTAAGAGCGGTTGTATGAAAAACAGTGAAAATGTATGTCGAGTTGCATCCCCTTAAGCTATAAACGACTTCAATACCATGTTCTTATGTCTAACAATACAAAATATGAAAACATTTTCTCAATTGGGGCAACCAACAATGAGTTTATTGTAAACTTAATAACAAGGTGTTTAAATTGAATTAAATACACAGAATATTGCTTAACGAGATACAGCAGTTGACAATACAATACCGCAAAACAAATTGAAGCGAGCCGTCATTTGTAATGCCTCCTCCTTCTATGTATTGTTTGAGTTGACTGTTATTTACTGATCAAGTTGTAGGTGAAAAGCGGGAATAGCATTAACTCTTTAACCGCTTGTATCGAATTTGTTCAACAGGTGTTTTCGTGTCCTATTCTCCAGGGTCGTGTGTTTGCGATTGAGTACTCCACCTCGATTAGCTCTTCAATCCTCATAGGTGACAGAAGAGTTCTTCTTCTTACTAGCGTATCGATGGCAAAACTAGTTAAACTCCTTGCCTGGCCCAGTATTCGGCTACTGCAATGCCGTCAGCTGATGCTGTCATTAGGTCCCTACGTGAACAGGTACTATGGCACGTGATGCAGGATTGAAGGTGGGACATGGTCTGCGGAAAGACGCCGCAAAAACACTGAAGATCGGAACCGTCCGAGAACCTCCATCTGTGGAGATTGTCTTTGCTGTGTGCGGAGTCTGTTTAGAGTTTTCCAGGTGGCCCATGGCAACTCGTGTCCAGTAGAGAGCCTCTCCAACACGGCTCGACAAAATCATCAGGAGGTTTAAACTTCTCCCGCCAGAGGTCGCATCTCTCCGAGGTGGTACCTTGAGATGGGCTCACGCTTGCAACAAAACTTTTACGACTTTAAAGTCTCAGGGGAACCGAACTGTAATTGTGATTGGTGGCGAGGGTCGTTTTTTTGTTTCGCCCTTTCTATGTGGCTAGCCACAGCCCTGCGAATTTCTGGAAGAGATACAGAAGAGTTGACGAGATAGAATATTTGGTCGAGGATAAAATGCAGGTGGAATAAACGCAAGTGTTTGTCGAATATATCCGACGTAGGCAGTTAAACTTGCAATTTCATTAAAGAAAATATACGTATTGGCATTCTATCCATTTTAACAGTGGGTCAAAAGGCCATCGTAACCAGATCATATTTGAGATTGTTAACGCAACAGTTCCATGGTGCATATACCGTAGGCGCGGGCTTGCGGACGGCGAGCAATGGGTAGCCCGCCGTCCGACTGTCCGGTAACCGTCCGGACCGAGCCCAAGTCGTCGACGGCGCGTATTGTTCCACGCGCGCCTCAGGGAGATGTCAGCAAATCGTAGGGGCCCATCAGGGTCGAAGCCTACTGGGGCCATGGGTAGTGTGAAAACGAAACCCAAGGCCCTGGGACGAAGGCAACGAAGGAACAGGAGTGGGTTTTTAGTCAGTAAAAGTCTGACATTATCTCGCGCTCCGCTCAAGAACGGGATATGTCATTAGATGATTTTACCACCTAAAAAAAAAACGGTGCATATAAATCACAAACAACAAACACACAACAAACAACAATCACAACACAATCGAAAACAATTCATCACATTACAATCGTTTTTTCTTTCTTTCTTTCTTTAAACATTTTTCATTTTCTTACCATCGTCATCGCCAATAGAATACCACTTTCTTGACATCTCCCGGAAAACCATGCCAGTATAATATGGACTGACCTCTACTATTTACCACTGGACAGGCTGTTCCATATGTTTGACAGCTAATTTTTTATGCCTATTTGAAGCGCCACTCGCGAGCGTCCAGAGAACTAATTTTGACGTATAATGCAAATGGCTGCAGAGAAGTGTAGAGTACTCTGAAGTATTTTTGTATTTCGATTTAATTTCGTTCGAATTCTGTGTTATTCCTGCTTCAGGAATTATATAAAGCGTGACATTACTGATTTTAGTACCGCAGACACTCGCTACGGTCGACAGAGCCAACATGGCGAATATCAAACGGGCAAAAAAGCACTTTGACGGCCGCCAGTCCAGTGTAGTAAATAATCATCCAAATAGTAGAGGTCAGTGTATATGGATGAATAGCACAAAATGTGACATTGAGTTTGAATGATGCGACTGGTACAAGAGCAACGACGAAGAGGCGTCTAGTCAAAACTCTAAAGTCTGAGCATCGATGCCGAGTTGCTAGCGTATCAGTTTTTATAGTTTTCATTTCAGGAGAGTGCATCGAAACTGCACAATTTAATTCCGCTAAACTCGTTCCATCTTCGAACGGAGTTGCGCCACCGGAGTTCTAGTAAACATCCCACCAATATGTACAATACGTTTTAGGAACACATTTATTGTGTATAAAGCTAAGGGGTGGCATTCCCTGAGTCTGTGTTTCCTGATAGCTACCACGTAGAGGTTCTTTAAGTCAAGAGTGAATGAGTTACTTCTAGGCAAGAGTGCTTCATCGTCGGCCACATCATCATTTACCATCAGGTGAATAATGGTCAAGTGCGAGCTTGTCAATAATAAATAAAAAACACGAACTTGTGGATGGGAATGTTGATGAAAGACCACGACGACATGGATGAGACAATGTAATAAAATTTGGAAAAAGCTAAGTAGACGATGACTTCTTAGATAGTGAAATTCAGACGCTGAATGCAGGCGATGACTTCTAAGTTATCGTCTGAATTCACTGTCATTTTATTCCAATAATACCTATTTTAACTTAATAATCTTAATGTTAGGTAGTCTTTTTATTTCAGAATTAACTTCCATAATTATACAAATTTGTTAGTATTAAAATAATTTATAAAACTATGTTAGTAAAGAATATTTACAGGAGCATATACGGCTTAAGGACCAGATAATAGAACAATCCAGTTTATTGGCAATAACCGTCAGGCGGCCGTTGGTACTTGCCAGTACGCAGCCAGCGCAACAAGGATGCTGCTTGCTTGCGCCTGACCGCAGTGAAGCTGTCTGTATGGGCATCCGTGAACATCCCTGAGGCATCTACAGAAGCGTGGCAGCCCCAACAACATCCTGAATGTCTTGTTGTGTTGGACGTGAAGAGCATTATCGGCCTTTAAAGTGTAAATAATCCTAAAGCTACACGTATAAAATACTAAGCATACTGTCAAGTCTTGATAGTATGCTCAAACTAATACTTCCCATCTATTTTTTTTTCAGAACGGGAGATAGTGTCAGACTTTTACTGACTAAAATCCCACTCCTGTTCCTTCGTTGCCTTTCGTACCGGGGCCGAGTCTTCCTTTCAGAATCAGACCCTAAGCCCCGGTAGGCTTCGACCCTGCTGAGCCCCTGCGGTTGCTGACATCTCCTTGAGGCGCGCGTGGAACACTACGCGCCGTCGACGACTTGGGCTTGGTCCGGACGGTTACCGGACGGTCGGACGGCGAGTTAATCATTGCTCGCCGTCCGCAAAACCGCGCCTACGGTGGCCGGAAGTCGGGATCGGAATCCCGGCGGCTGGGGCGCGAGGGCCATTGCCTCGCGCGTGCACGTGCGTCCTCCTCCTTTGCTAGCATTACTGCTTCGCAGAAGGAAATACTTCCCATCTGTAGGTATTTACGTTCTATGTTGTCCCTTTCAATAAATATCCATTCGCTTCTGCATTAGACCATACACGTCACCGTCAACACTATTGTGGTCGTGTTATGACGACTATCTCGGCCTGTTTTATATGAGTTTCTAAACGATCTCCACCGCTAACGATGTATGTTTGTTCTCATTTTCCCCACAAGCCTTTAAACACAACAAATTTTCACCGAAATGATTTATAGAAATGGATGTTATTCATACCCGATCCCGTTTTCGAAGTATATCGAAGATATATTTTTGCAGAACACAAAAACAATAATACTCTACATATTATTGTTCTAACACAGTGTTGAGATTAGTTAGGTTCAGGTGAATAATAATAATAATAATTGTCATCCCGCATCATCTCCTCCATAGTCTAAAGTTATTAAATCTTAAAGATACCCTTTATATACCCTTACAAAAAGCAGCTATCTTAAATACATGTCGCATTGTCAGAAAGTTCTTACAAATAGACGAACGCGAAATGGGTCTACTTCAGAACGCATCCACCACATAACATACCACACGCTACATTTACTTGGCTTGGCCCGTAAATGTAGTTAAATACCAGCCTAAGAGCTGAGAAGTAAAAACAGAAACAATAATAATAATAATAATAACCCCATCGCCGTATCTCTACGTTGACGTCGTGGTGGGGCTTGCGTGCTCCAATATACCCTAGGTCTGTATCGGTAAAGTTTGCTTTGCCGTAATATGCCTAGGGTGAGGGGCCAGACTAAGAGAGATACAATCCGCAGTGCAGTTTTGTGGCGAACTGTTGGGCATTAGCGACCCCACGGACCCGATCTCCCGGGAGAATTCTTGTTCTTCATCTCCGGCTTGCCTTTATTGGCCGGCCGTAGTGAACACTGACGAGGAACTGAGCTCCCACCTCTCTCTTGCCTTTATTGGCTGGCTTGAGGAGATTCGCAAGAGCAAACGTGCTCGGGAGAAGGATGTATAATCCAGTAAGGTGCTGGTAGGGATCTTGACCGTACTTCCGGGATTGTCCTGATAGCCGTGGTATACCTCTCCACTCCTCAAGCACCTCAGGATATGTTGCCCTCTTGTTGCTACGTCACTTCGTGCTAGCGGCCGTTTTTGGGGGCCCATTTATTGAGTGTGCAAGTCGCCCCCTGCCTTTTTTCGATGCATATTAATTACGTTGTTCAGGCAGGGGCCATAGTCTTGACATAGTTCCATGTTACCAGTCCACTTAAAAACCATAGCCCTATTATCTTTGTTCTCCATATGTCGCAACAGTTTTTCAATAACCGGGGGTTGTCCTTGGGTGCACTAGCATAGCGCGTACAGGGATAATCGTCGGTTGATATCATGTTCCTTTATAATTATCTAAAGGGCCTCTGCGAGTTGGCTTCGGCTCCTCGTACGCCTCCCAAAGGTCCAGGACCTCAGGGTCCAGAGATAAATAAAATATATAAAAATAATAATAATAATAAAAACGTTTATTTATTCATCACAAAGTTACTTATTGCTAACAATTTACAATTTGCACACCGAGGTTTAACTAAGTGAGAGGCTGGTGCCTGAAATAGGTTTCCATAAGAACCTGTATTACAGGTCACCAGTAATGTGAATGATTCTCAACTAGTAGACGCTGTATCGTTTTATATACTTCTACTTTATCTTGATCAAAAATATACAGGAGACTATATTGCAATCACACAACCATCAGTTTCCCTAATGCTATTCCTAGAAAAAATGTCTTGCCATTATCATTTTCATCACTTAACCTTGATCTGAACTTTGGCGGTCTCGTAACGCTGCGATCATTGGTATGTGTATGCTAGATTAGAATTTTTCAAGAACAATCTGTCCTGCTCGAGCTGTGGTAGCCGAGTGGTAACAGCCCTGACTTACAAGTTGTAGGTCGTGGGTTCAAATCCAGCCAAGCGCAATACTTTGCGTAAATTATTTCGTCACCAATGAAAACCGGCATGCCCTAGAATCAAAAATTTGAAGACATGTGACATCCACCATTACGCACTGGGCCTGCGTGGTGGATTATGGCCGATGCCTTTTCCTAGAGAGGAGGCATGAATTCCATAAGTGGGAACATTATAAGACTGATCTTATGTCATTTATGTTATCGACGTTTATCGCAATTACACAATCTTCAGTATGCCTAAAGCCATCCCTTTCCGTTAAGGGCGCTTTCAATTTATGCGTTTTTTGACCGCTTGCTGCAGTGCGGATGCGGTGCGTTAGTCGTACTGCGTATGGACAATCGTATTTTTCCTACAAAGCGCGCCGTGCGGCAACCATGCGGCGAACGGTCGACTACAAGACGTCTACGTCACAAGCACCACGTGTTCAATTCGGCTTTGAGTAGTGCAGTATGTTGAATAGCGCATCACTGGCATACAAACGCAAGGCAGCCTGATACGTTTTCAATTTAGGCGCTTGTTGCAGTACGCATAAATTGACAGCGCCCTTAGTATCATTTTTATTAACTTGACATTGATCCGACCTTTGGCGATCTCGTTTAGCTGTGGATCACTAGTATGCATGTGCTAATCCAGAATATTTCAAAAGCAATGTGTTCTGCGTATTACCATAATTATAAGTTAGACAATTCTTCGAACTCATCTCATCATAATCACCCAACTATTAAAAGTAAATCTAATGCAATTTACCACCCAAAAATCAAACGTTGACTCCCTCCA
The DNA here is from genome assembly GCA_905147345.3 of Mythimna impura. Lineage (NCBI taxonomy): Eukaryota > Metazoa > Arthropoda > Insecta > Lepidoptera > Noctuidae > Mythimna > Mythimna impura. Next base: position 4,363,343 of record LR990344.1, read on the forward strand.
TTAACCAATAAATGACCTCTTTATCCACCCTAGTTGTTGTCAAAATGAATTTGACCTTAAGATCGGGCCTTCGTTTATTTTCGTCTTCAGCATAATGGTGTTTGTCACGACACTGTCACCTTTCGAGACAAATTATACCAATTTAATACCATTCTTTTTCATTTGTTTCCACTGATTACTTACTCGGTTGTTTTGTTATTAGATCAGGGTCGCTGATTATCTGATTCACCTTGATTTCTTTGACAGTTTCCTTTGGGACCGTTTAAGTTTGTAATTTGTCACCACTTTTGCTATCTCTTTTAAAACGATTGAAAAAGTGAGATGGTCTCAAGGTCAGGATCTGATGATGGAGTCCTGGAGAAATCGAGGGAACTCTTAAAATTTTATAGGCAGACTTGTAATAGTTATTTTCTTTAGGTACCTTACCTATAGAACTTGTACAATAGGCAGGCTTAACTGAGGGGTACCACAACTAAAAAGTATTAAATGAAACGTCACTTTTATACTAAAAAATTACTCGCAATCATATTATCATTTTCCTGCCCTTATCACATTTTATTTGGGGTCGGCGCAACACATTTTTTTCTTCCATTATGTCTTGCCACCCGTCACGATATCACTAACTCCCTTTTCTTTTGTATTACTTCTCACACAATGCATCTATCTTTTCTTTGGCCTTTTCATTTCTCACTTTATCCATTCTTGTCATACCACACATCCATCTCAACATTCTCCGCTACATGCCTTCAAGGCTAAAATGAATAGGCTCTTAATAATCTAGTGCACCTCACCATCAATGACTGCATCACTGCTCACCATCCTGTGGGATTGCAGTCAAGCACTGATTTATATCAATTAAAAAAAAAAAAACCGCAATAGTTTTCATCCATCTTTTTCACAGTCCAACATTTTGATTCATTCTGTATGACAGGCCTTATCATGGACTTGTAGATTTTACCCTTCATCTTAAGGAGCATCCATCTATCTGAACTTTTTAGGAAAATAGTTCTTTTAAATCCAATTTCTTTAGTAGTTCTATTTTATTTATATTTTTGTGATAGATATTATAACTTCTATGCCCATAATTTACATATTCTGATGTTCCATAGGTATCGAAGCTTAAGGAAATGAGAAATCCATTTGATTACAATAATTTGACATAAAACATTATTGCTTACGTTGATGGAATTTTGGATAGAATTTATTATCCATTTCCTGAAAGACCATAAACTCATTACTGGGAAATGGCGTTTTCATAATTTTACTTTTCACGGATTAGAATAGAATAGAATAGAATAAACTTTATTGCACACCAAAATAGTAACAAAACTTTTATACTAGGCAACTTAAATCTATGGGTACAAAGGCGGTCTTATCGCTGACAGCGATATCTAACGTTATCGCCAGCGTCAGCGTTATCGGATTGTTAACTTTGAAATGTTTTTGAACGAAAATTACTGTATTAGTACCTACATCATTTGTAATGATTTAAATATTATCTACCACACTTATTTTGTTCTTTTTCATTTATTTATTTATTGTTTGGTTTAATTCTTTTTTCTTTTTTATATCACCTCTTTTTCACAATGTGAATGTGACAACTGAGAACACTGTAGACTCTGCTGATTCATAGTTATCTTTCTATTTTGATCAACTTTTTTGTTACTATTAATTTCATTGTGCTTTTGGGTACAATATTGACTGGTCTATACTATCCTCACATATCTATACATATAATAAAACAGTAAAATTATTTTGCGATGGTATTAATTGGCGCAAAAACTACTGAACCGATCCTGTTAAAATTTTGCATACATAATCCTAATAGGTCAGTGCATCTGTTAGGCTATAAATTATCACGCTATTTGCTATGGGGGGTGAGCAATAATCCAAAACGTCCGTGTTGAACGACATTTGCCGCGAGTTCTATTCCCAGCTACAGTTAAAATTTTTGTCATTATTTTATCTTCTTTTTTGTAATAAAATAACTTTTACCATTTTTTCAAAATAAAATTGACATTTCTATTCGATATCTTCTAAATATATTGTAAAAACTAATCAAAACACATAATAAAATCGAATTAGTCAAATATGGCACCACACGCAATTCAGATACTCGCAACGCCATCTAAAGACTCAAAGTAGAAATAATGATGACAATGACAGTTGAACTTTATATTTGATAGATGGCATTGTGTATTTTGTGTAATTTTCTGAATGGCGGAAGAATGACCATCGCCCACGTTTGCAGACAGTTCTATTGTTCAAAATTGGAGGAAAATAGTTATGGTTAAACTGGTGTTAGGCGGAAGCATTTTTAACAATCCTACTGCTTAGGCGATAAAAGTAAACCAGTATATGTATTTAATTATTGATTTTAAAATAACACGGCCAAATTTTCGGAAGGGGTTGCATGGCACCTTGTGTTGGAAGGCCCCCAGGTAGACCGATGACCTGGTGAGGGTCGCGGGAATCCGATGGATGCGAGACACACAGGACCAGTCATTATGGCGACACTTGGGGAGGCCTATGTCCATGATAATGATAATGATGGTACTTTTTTTTTCTTTTTTTAAGAGTGGAAATCATCCAATGACTTCTCTGGTTGGAGCGAGAGGGCGTGTCAAACTTTTACTGACTAAAACCACACTTGTGTCCTTCAGTTACGCTTTGAAACATCTCTTTGAGGAGCGCGTGGATCACTACGTGCTGTTGACGACTGGGCTCGGTTTGGTTAATTACCGGACGGCTGGAGGGCTAGCTACCCATTGTTCGATGTCTGCAAGCCTGCGTCTACCGTGGCTGGTCGTCGGGGTCGGAATCTCGGCTCGGCGTGAGGACGTTCGTTCCCTCACGCGTGCGGCCTCCTCCTTCGCTAGCATTGCGGCTTTGCAGAAGGAGGCGACCGCCTACCATTCCTCCTCGCTCCGGACTATAGCCCAAACCAGGCCCCGGCGCGAGAGGTGACTGACGCCGATTGCCTCCACGAGGACACGGCGGTGATCCGCCCTTGCGGGACACACCTCTGCATGCTCCACTATGTCCTCCGGGATGGCACCTTGCGGCCTAATAATGGCGTGATTTATTGTTTGCAGTTTCTGCTCCATATAAAACGGGGTCGAAAGTGGTTTACGTTCCTGATCTCATGATATGTATCTCAGAAACAACCCTCTGAGGGAGGCCAGTTTCAGGGATAACACTAATCGGCTGCTACATTTGTGTACCGTAATTTCATTGTTTTATGGATACACAAGCTCAGGACTGTTGAGGGTGTTTCGAGCGGTTTCTGTTCCGGATTCGGTTGGAAGTATCCTGATATTACCATTTTGCGAATCGCCCGGAGGACCCGGTGTAACATGCGGTGGAGGTCTATCACATTTGGGTGAACCGCCGTGTCCTCATTGAGGCAATCGGTGACAGTGACCTCTCGGTTTGGCCATCAATATGCGAGTTTGATTGGGCGGGGATACACGCGCTCAAGATTTCGCCGAAATTCATTCAACGGGGACGTCAGTTAAATACACACCAAAAAATCCTAGGTAGGTAAATGAACAAGTAATTTTTACGCCCAAAATGAGCAAGCTGTAACAATCAATGCAAGCATGCTCTCGCAAATTCTTCATAAGTACTGTTGTGGAGGAAGATAGTTGATGATGATGATGGTAGTTTTTGGATTCACTGGCTTTTTGGCTTTGCACTATCAGTGCACGTTGTTCAGCTGAAGGTCGGTGTCCCGATTATGTTCCTTCATTTACCTCTACCAAAGCTGTCTAACGGCTTAAACTCTTCAGTGAAAAATTATTGAGGTGAAAATTTTACGGGAGGTAACTCTTTCGAACAATCTCGCAGACATAGGCCCTAGAGGGCCCTATCCATTTGCTGATATCTCTGTGAGTCCGGTGTAGAATACAACGCGCCGTCGATTCAGGATTGCTTTGACGAGACGGCCGGACGGCACCACCGCAATCCCGGTTTGCGATGGCTGGTAATCGCCCTGCGGCTTTCAACACCCGGAGCATCACTTGCAGCGACAGTTAAGGAGTCAGAATGTCCCTCATAGTTTCAGCCACCTTCTTCGATCGTAGTGCTTCACTGAAGGAGGCTACTGGTTGACATTTTCTCCACCAATCGCCTCCATGAGGACACAGCGGTGCTGGCGCTCCGACCAAGCGGGACCGACTTCCACCGTATGCTCCATCGTATTCTCCAGGCGATCCGCACAATAGTGATACCCGAGTGTTTCTTCCCGTTGAATTCGATACAGATACCTCCCAAAACACCCACATCCGGTGAGTCCTGCACAAAGAGAGGATGCCGTGACGCCTCTGTAGACACTCTTCAAAGACAGGCATTACCGCTGCGATTGTGACGTGCTCACTGTGGCGAGGGGTTAAAATCATACAATGTTGTTTCACCAGAACATAAACCAGAAACATACATAAACTAGTTTCTTTTCTTTTGGGGTAGGCAGAAATGCCAACTGCTACGACCCTTACATACTCTTTCTATTCATTGACATTCATACATTTGGATCTGGACGAGTACATAACATGTTTCCTGAAGGTAATTTGCGTTTTTACTTTTAACCGTTTTATGTTAAAGTACAATAAATAATTGCGTTGCTTTCAGAATTAATTGCAAGCTCAAAATGATTGTATGTTTTTACAAACTTAACGCAGACGAAGTCGCGGGCCACAGCTAGTCTTACATATATACAAAAGCGAAATACCACTCACTGATTATGATTAATCAACTTAAATTTTGCAGGTAGGTTCCTTATAGGGTATAGACATCTGCTAAGAACGGATTTTCCATGTAACGGGGATCCAAAGTTTGTATGGAGAAACCGACTTATACGCGGGCGAAGCTGCTGGCAGAAGCTAGTTAGATATAAAATTAAATAAAAATCAAATTAAATATTAAAATAAAAAAAATATATAAAATACAAATAAAATAACACATTACACTAAAATCACAAAATTAGATATACCCAATAATTACCTACAGTTATATTCATATACGAACTGTCAAATAATGTAAGGAGAGCCGCTAACATGAGGTTGCATCCACCTACCTCTGTATCAGGGACAGGTTCTACCGCTCCGCTCAGACAATACCCTCAGGAGACTGTTCGACCTGCTTCGTAGGCAACTTAACAGTGGAGCGCTCCGCTTGATTATGATCGCGAAAAAGTCGTCCGCGCCTCAGCAAACAGAAGCACTACATAACCGCGGAAGCCGTAACAGTATCTTAAATAAAAACATTGTTGTAGGTACTGCAAGCGAAATGCACTGTATGTAATGTTTTTGACTTGGATACTAAGTCCTTTAATTCATTAAACCCCAAGTGAATGCTCGCTCATTGTCTTTCTATTGTGTCTCTAATTACGATACTCAATAGGTTAAACCATGTCTTCGTATAAATAGTTTACCATTACAATGCGGGTGCAAGACATTCTAATGTTTTAGTAGTATTTGGCAGCAAATGTATCGAGTCAGCCTTCTTAACAAACTTCGCTGAGGTAGCCAAAACTACAATAAAATTCTCTGCTCTTTGTACCGAGATCGCACCAGTTTCAATGATTCCACATATTGTCCAGTTGCGCAGACACTTGAGATACAAACTACACCAGTTTTACACCACAATATCCACTAGGAATCAATTTGCGAATAATTAAAATAGCCACTGAACTTCACTTGAAGAAAGCCCGCCAAAAACTCTGCACACTTGCTGCGTAAAGTTGGTCCACAGGCTGCACGTTTAAAACGAAAGGCAGATAAGATAAGATAAGATAATCATTTATATGCTCAAACATGAGTACAGTACATACGTCACAAAATAAATTGTCAGCATGCAACAACAGGCAGTATGCCTTACATGGTGTCACCTTTACAGGGGGTAATATGTTTACACCGGACAGACAGCGTTCTGCGCTCTCGCTTATGGATATGATTTCGGCATAGAGCATTATAAAACTAATTTTTAACAAGAGTGTCGACGCTACCTGTGTCGACACTCTTGCGCCATCCCATCTTCCTAGCTCGTCGCGCTGTGCTGGTGCCGCCGCGGCGGCTGCGGAGAACCTCATGCGGCGGAAATATAACAACCTCGTCGGTAGTTATATTTTTGAGCCGTTTGGGGTTGAGACTCTTGGGCCGTGGGGTCCGAGTGCTCATGCCCTTTTTAAAGAATTATCCAAACGGCTAGTTGACACTTCGCGTGACTAAAGGGCTGGCTTTTACCTCGGTCAGAGATTAAGCATTGCCATACAACGTGGCAATGCCGCCAGTCTTTTGGGCACACTTCCAGTCGACAGCGATGCGGAGGAATTTTTTGACGCCATATTTTAGATAGGAGTTATTGTGTATATATTATGTAATTTTAATTAGTTAAGTGTTTTTATTTTTCATGTATAAATAGTCCTATTTGCAAAATAAATTTTTAACATGTAATAACTAGACCAAAGGCATCCCTTCAGCTTGTAATTTCCTTCGTTCAATTTTTGTTAGCTTTCCAAACGGCAAATCTCTAAGCCCATTGGGAATACTCTTCAATTTCGATCACACATTAAAGCTCGAGAACGTTGTACTCGTTTTAAACGCTAAAAGAGGATTTGCGAGTGAGCTTTTGAAAATCGTTTCATTTTATTCACGTGTTTTACTTTTGGACTAGCGAACACTATCGAATTGGATTTATTTGTATATGTTTTTGAACCTGATTCGAAAGAAAACACAAATCTAATATAAATAAATCAATATCAAAATTGATTTATTTTTATTAGGTTTGTGTTTTCTATTGTTTTTTTTTTGACAATTGTTTTATTTTACTTGCGTGTTTTATGTAATACTTTTGGATTGGATTTATTTGGATATGTGTTTGAACTTGATTCGTATGGTATTAATTTATTTTTTATTAAATATGTGTTTTTTGATATTTTTACTATTGTCTCATTTTATTCTCAGATTATTCATTTTATAGCTAGCAGACCTAACGGACACCGGCAATTTTTTTTTTTAAACTCGTGCGCCTGAACTGTCTCCGATCTTGACACGCCTAATTCCCCTTTCGTTTGAGGCTGGAAAAATACCGATGGCTTGGAAGCAAGCTAACGTGCAACCCGCGCCCAAGAAGTCGGGCTGACCCTGAGACAGACCTATCTCGGTAACATTCATCCTCTCTAAGAGTATAGAATGAGTGATCAATAATAAGCTCCTGGCATACCTAGAAGCCAATGACATCTTCAGTGATCGTCAATACCGCTTCCGCGGGAACCGGTTAACTGGGGATCTTCTAGCGTATACTTTTCATATCTGGAGCGAGGCCATCGAGAGGCATGGGGAAGCACTTGCAGTCTCCCTAGATATCTCGAAGGCCTTCGATGGGGCACGAAAGCCTTACTGCTAAGCTTCCTTCCTTCGGTTTGCCAGCTGGTTTGTATGATTGGATCGCAGACGTCTTGAGATGTCGATCCGTCCGAGTGGTTATTGATGACTGCTATTTTGGTCAAATGGATATTAATGCCGGGGTCCCTCAGGGGTCGTTACTCTTGGGAGCACTGTCCTTGCTGCACATAAATGACTTACTTAAACCCGACACCTATGGGTATCTAGACGACAGCACTGTTGCTGAGAGATACACGTCCGACGCATGTACTAGTGGGTCACAGATCCAGTCGTTCCGAAAGGCTATGGTAGAACGCTTGAAGGTAGTATCCGATTGGAGGGACGCTAATCTGGTCAAGTTTAATGCTGCTAAAACCCAGGCGTGTCTTTTTTCCGCTAAATTGAGCCAATTCCACCCGTCTTCTTTTCTCCGGGGTATGACCGTGCCGATAACCAACCACCTTGAGCTTTTTGGAATAGCGTTGTCGTCTACCCTCAATTTCGGCTTTTACATTGAGGCAAAAGGTCATCGAAGAAATTTGCGATTTTAGCTAACGTGAGATGGTATTTTAGGCTGGAACCGCTGCTCAACCTTTATCAAGTGCAAGTTCGATCGTGTACTGAGTACTGCTCTCATCATTGGGACGGGTCTGTCAAATACCAGCTTGATGCCCTGGAGTCAATTGAGAAGCGAGCCAAGAAGATCATCGGTAATGATGCACTTGTGGAATCAAAACTTCAAAGTCTTGAGCATCGACGCCGAGTTGCTGGCCTGTCGGTTTTCTGTCTTTTACATTTCAGAGATTGTGTTCTGGAATTACACAATTTAATTCCACGAAGTCCGTTCCATCATCGAGTACAAAGCGGTTTTGGGAACAAATTCATTATGCGTACAACTAAGGAGTGGAATTCCTTGCTGGAGTCAGTGTTTCCTGATGGCTACAACCTAGGGGTCTATAACTCATTGAATGCCCGGTGCGCGGATCCACGCAAGACACAATCGCTTTTTAATTGTCTCTGATTGCGAGTCAAGAGTGAATAGGTTACTTCTAGGTAAGCGTGCTCCATCGTCGGCCACATCATCGCTTACCATCAGGTGAGATATACGTCAAACGCGAGCCTATCAATAATAAAAAAATCACGTGTTTTACTTTTGGAATAGCGAACACTATCGAATTGGATTTATTTGGATATGTTTTTGTACCTGATTCGTTTGGAAGGTATTAATTTATTTTTTTATCAAATTTGTGTTTCCATCAGAAAATAATTGTCAATGTATCGATTTTGTAAATTGTTTCATTTTATCCCTGTGTTTTACTTTTGGACTAGCTAAAATTTTCGTATTAGATTTATTTGGATAAGTTATTGATCCTGATTCATTTGGTATTTTTTTTTTATCAGTATTTGTATTTCTTATGTTTTGTTTTGAATTAGACTGTGACTGATATTTTAAGATTTAATACATACTTATATGAATTGAAAAAAAAAAGTAATAAATGAAATCGAGATAAATAATTTTTTTTTGAGGTAGGTAAAATAAATATATTTTTCCATAAGGTTAATAAAATAAAATACTTTCATGAAATTACTATTTTTATTCATTACAATTTTCATTTTCCGACATAAAATGAACAGACAGTATACAAAGCATATTTACAATTTTATATAGTAGTTATTGACACTGTTCTAAGGCGAGAACACTAGATTTATATTATTTTACTAAACACATACTGCCCACGATCATTTTTAATACTTTTTAAATTATTATTTACATGGCTTCAACGGAATACCTTTTAAATATTATTACTGAAGTATGTCGAATAACTTTTACGATACTTAATATGTATAAAAAAGATTATTATGCCACTTAGTCACACTTATGAACAGTTCATTAACAAAATAAATCAAATAAGATACCTACATAGTTGCTAATAATAATAATTTTAACAAATATGAGACTTTTCTTATTGACTTTTCTACGGTAAAATACATTTTTCTATTATAATTATAATAAATATCGGGGCATGATATTACACGATTATTTATTTTTTATTATTTTCTATAAATGCATTTGAAAACGGATTGCTTGTACTGGCTATCATAATAATTCTATTTTTCATTTTTTTTTTAATAATTATCAACTAATTTTATTTCACTTTTGTCTTTCATTTTATTTTGCAATAACTTATGAAATACTCACAAACGATATTATAAATTACAGATTATTAAAGCGACTATACATTCTTTATAATAATTTGGGCAATAATTATATTTTGTTTAACATTTGAAAATGCTTCAAGTTTCGCTGGTCATTTTTTATTTATTTTCTTGATATGTACATATTGAGTATTATAAAAATATCAATCAGTCTAAAGGAATTAAAATACGGTACTAAAATTTCCGTGGTCAAACTTTTTAATTATGTTTTTTACAACACTAAAATCATAACTCTCAAAATCTGAAGCATTTCCGGAAAAAAATACTCAACAAATAAACTGTGGATAATCCAGTTTACAATGGAAAACCGTGACAGCTATTACGGATACTTCAAAAACTAATCTGTTAATACCTAAAACGGTTTAGGCCCGCATTGTTAGTGATAGTTCTATACAAATATTATTTTAATTGACTATTTCAAACGCTAGAAAACTTTAGCTGGGCTCATGGCTGAAAGCTTTGAAGCGTAATCTCTTTTTAGTATGTGACCATGAGTGAGTTAGTCTTTATCTATAATTTTATTATACCAGTTCCTATGACTTCATTTTGCCGATTTTTTTTTCCAAATTTCCGTTCCTTTATTTCGATACTAATATTATTACTTTTATAAATAAAATTATTTTTATTACAATCTAATTTAAACCTAAAAGTACCAACTCATTGTCACACACAATACTATCGTCATTTTTATATAATACTTAATTAATTAATAAACAATTATTATTCATATAAATCTACAAACATTTATTTTTAACACATTGTCTTCGACATTACTTGAAGCAGTTTCTATTACTTTAATCTAACATTATAATAATTTGCTATAACATTAATTAGAAATATGAAGAGACATTTAATTAACTTATATATACACGATCTAACAATTTATTGTCAGTTCTGAACTTTGAAAGAAATTAAATTTACTATTATACCTATTACAATTTACATTTATTAAAGATTTGCTTTTATAAAGCTGAAATCGCTATACATTTAATACAAGTATTCTACACGATTCCATGTTTATACATTCAAAGCATTCAACAAAGTCATTAATATTGGTATTGTCTTATTTTTACACATATAATGAATGAAAATTGTGCGTAAAACATTTGCCATGGGACACTCGGTCGGGTTCTCCTGTTTACGCATTACGATGACCGACATACATGGACTAGGTGATGTGGAAATCGCCCCGAAGGAGTCTCGTGAAAGTCTTCTTGAATTGCTGGTTGGCCAGCGCGTAGCAAAACGGATTGATGGGACTGTTTGCGTAACACAAGAAGTACGAGAACATATACAAGTGCTTATTAATGCACGGCGGATCCGTACAGAATCCTTCCACCAAAGCCAATATATGATATGGAGTCCAACAAACAACAAACGCACCCAATATGAACGATATAGTTCTAAAAGCTTTCCTCGCTCTGTTTTCTGATTTAGATTTCTGCCGACCGATGCTCGGAAACAGGCCATCCCGCTTTGAACGTTTAACTTTTAATTTTTTTCCTATGTTTTTTACGAACTCTTTCTTAGAGTCGCCGCGGCCTGACCCAGTTACCACAGTACTTGATACATCACTATTCTCGACCGCTGGACTTATTGCGGGATTTAGTTTCAATGGAGACGTTTTTGCCTCAGACTTGGGGGCTTGAGGTTCATTGTTATTGGAAGACGACGATACGAGAGTAATAACAGGCTTGGAACGCTCCCCTGTAGTTAAACTCACTTCGGTATTCACTTTAATTGGGGGAGGCGGGGAGAAATTTGTTTTTGGTTGTGTAACTTGAGCTTCGGCGGTCGCTCGTATTAAAGCTGCTTGTAATAAAGATTTATTAGTTTCATTACCTGAATTATTTAATGTTGGTGGAGATGAAGGTTCTGTTGCATTAGTGAATGTGACGGAAGAGGGCGGACTTTCGTACGTAGGTGACGGCACATTGACGGAACTTTCATCCATATACCTCAAATCAGCTCCATCCATACCTACCAACATATCGTATGAGGTACCGTCACCTTTTACGAGCCTTACAGTCCTAGTACGAGATGATTCTGAATGTGATGGAGGACTTTCGGAAACTGGAGGACTACACCTGAATTCAGATGGGGGTGGAATAATTCTTTGAGCAATTGTTGTCGATACCTCTCGTTGTTCGGACGGTGTTGTTATACCAGATGATAAAGGAGACATAATACTAGCGGTAGATAGTGGCACATTTGGTACAGAAATATTGTCATTGCTCTGTGATGTATCAGGATTATCAGTGTCAAGCAGACTCTTTTCTGATATCTGTGATAATGACGTCTTTGGTTTTTCAGATTCATGCTTTAATACTGGTGATTGTTTCATATCAGTTTTCATCATCATTCCACCATTCAGACGCATGTTATTTAACAGTTGTATAGCACCCGTTTGCATTACTAAATTGGCGACTGATGGCCGTTTCTTCACATTTGTCTGTGTGGTACTTTCTTCATCCGAGTCAAAAGCAGGACTGCTTGATCTTTCCGCTTCTACTTGATCTTCTTTCCTATCTCCGTCAGATTCTGCTGTAGTGGAAGTACCAGTTGCAGTGGCACTACTTTTGTGTGCTGAAGATTTTTGACTAGAATTTGAATCACTGGAACCACCTAGATTTAACAAAGGAGCAGCGAGTGAACCTTTTGAAGTAGAATCTTTCCTCATTGCTTCTGATACTTTCAGTTGATCTTCACTGGATATGGTTGCTTTTGATAAAGCTGCCATTCCAGCTGCTCGGCCAGCCATTCCTGTCATAACACCAGCACTTAAAGCTACCATTGATTGCATTTTCCTCTGCTTTGCTTCACTTTTCTTTTGCATATCATACGCTGTCTTGAAAATTCCAGCATAAAGTACAATCAATACAAACAGCGTCGTCCAATAATAGCCTATGATTAAAGCTGTGTTAAATATTGGGTCTTTCAGAAACTGTACTGCACATTCGCCTTCTTGTAAGTCTCTGTACCCGACAAAATGTTCCCATCCGAATATTGTCGTAAAGAATAGTAAAGCTGGTATGATCCATGTTACTGTTACCATCCATATTACTCTATTTTTAGTTCGCCAGGCTCTATACCTCGCAGCTATTTTCACGCTGCAGAATCTATCTACAGTTATGAGTAAGACTGTATATTGTGAGACAAGACACACTGTGTAGTCGACTGATAGCCAAAGGTCGCAAAGCAGGGGCCCTAAATGCCAGTAGCCCTTTAGAACATAATCGGTGTAGAATGGAAGCGATAAAGTACCTGTAGACAATGGAAAATAAATTTTCTATTAGACACTTTCATCATTATCAGAGACTGAAATATCAAAGGTCAAGCTTCTTAAATTTGAAAAGAATTTGGAAATATCTTTTAACCAGAATTAATTTATCTAAAGCTTCTAGCAATGTTCTTGTTAAAATTTTCGTGGAATAGGTAAATAGAAAATAATAAATTAATTAAATCATTGGTTAATTTAATTTACTTTCAAAACAGGGACCGGTTTTCCTTAAAATAAGAGTTTAGTTTATTTTCACGAGCAGTTCGTTTGCCGTATTTAGAAACTTTACTTCTAAACTGACTTGTTTTGCTTTGCTAAATATTTGAATTGAGTTCCTAAAATTTTTTCTATACATATTTTTAACACTTTTTGTGGCTTTGAATTGTGTTTTGGTGGTTTAATTTTGCCACAGTACAAAAGCTTGGCAACAATCGAAACACTAATGAAAAACAATACTACAGTTCTGTTAAAGAATTCAAACTACATTTCTGAGCAAACCTAGAGTTTTTATTCGCTTTGAATAACTAAAAACTACTCGTAGAGGAAACCTGATGAATGCACAATTATTTTCTTCATTCCGGCTCTGTTTACTGTTGTTTTGAATCTACACCTTTTTAATTATAGATACTGAATAAGACTTTTATATCGAGAGTTTTGGTACAATTTTTCTCCAGACTGATAATAATTTTTCTACGTTATGTACAATAATCTTTTAATATTAAACTTCTTTCGCGTAAAGATAAGACATTTAAATTAAACTTTTTGTACAGTCCGTTCAATCGATTTTCACTTCCGTATGTTTATGTATGGCATTAAAAGCAAAAAATTTGCTACAATACCAACTATTTACTGCATCCGCCATTTATCACGCCACTAACGCAATAAAGGTCAAAATCGCTTGAACGGGCAGTAAAAAAGATTTGTTCATATGTCTAATCTTAACGCGAATAGAGTACATATAGCTGTATCTATAATTATAGATTATTTATAAAATAAAATGAGTTTCGTAAAATGACAACAATCAATTGGAACCGTGTAGAGCTTATGATGTTTTATAAGTGCCGATGTATGTGAAATAGAATAGAGAATTTTTTGATTGGAGTGTAGCGACATCTATGGCGTCACATGAGAACTAATCCTGCATCGCGCAATTAAAGTTCTCCGCGCTATTAGAACATATAGAACAGCCCGAAATCATCTATAGGGCAGTTGCCCACCAGACATAACACCCGTCTGGTCGGAGGATCCTCCTTTTACAACGGAGGTTTGCGGGACTTTACTCTCTGTTCCGCCTATCTCCAAACTGGTGACCCCGGCGTGATTTGAACACGCACAAAAATAAATTGTTTCCATGACAATTTAAAAGGTCAAGAAATAACAATGACTGATTTGAATTAACTAATGTTTGTGTTATAGTGTAAATAGTTTTACAGAATGGATTTTTTTTTGAATCGATAGAATGCATGCAGGGTCTCCATCAGGGTTTCCGGTTGACCATTGTTTTATTTATGTATAATATTATATATTATCACTGTTTCAAAAACCCATACTACTCAGACAAGATTACAAATTTATTATTCTTACCAATCAACAGATCGGTGGCAGCGAGTGAAGCGATGAAGTAATTGCTGGGCTGGCGTATAGTTCTGTCTACCAGGAACGCAAGGAGCACGAGGACGTTGCCGCTGACAGTCAGCAGGATGACCAGCACGAGGCACGTGGCAAAGATGGCTGCCAACCACAGCGGGAACGGTGGCAAGACTGGTTGCTAGAAAGAAGATTAAGGTTAATAAAGAGACAATTTCTTGAAAATTTTGTTCCATTGAGCATGATCATTGTTCTGTATCTGGGTGTAATTTATCTATAAATAATTATATATGTATTTAGAAATACGTAAGTGCGTTTATCAGAACAGTATTGGCCTAGTGATAACGGGCCCGACTTACGAGTTGTAGTTCGCGAGTTCAAACCTAGCCAGGCACATTACTTTTTGTGATTTATTTCATCAGCACTGCACTCAAAATGGTGAAGGAAAACATTGGGAGGAAAACCAGCATGTCCTAAAACTAAAAATTCGAAGAGGCGTGGTTTTTTTTTTAGGTGGGAAAATCGTCATATAACAAATCCCACTCTAAGAGGCGTGGTGGATTTCAGCCCTTTCCCTATCTTAAAGAGGCGTGAGCCCCAGCAGTGGGAACATTATAGTTGTTACCAAAAAAGAAAAAAGAAAACGAAAGAAGAAAAATTGTTTATTCGTACCTCACACATACAGTAGAATTAAGTATGAAAGATAACTTTAAAATCTGTGCAAGGCCAAAAAGGCGCCTAACTCAGCATATGCTGTGATATTTAAAATGATACATAACGCAGCGCTGGTATTCTGTTAGGGCTCACGGTGATGCCACGGTCACACTCACGGAGGTTAAATAAAACTATGTAGGTATCGAAACAAAATATTAAATACAAACATTGATAAAACAAACATTGGATAAATAATAAACACATAACATTGCTACAAAGCGTGAATTTATGTTAATAAGTGTCATGTGTTAGAGAAATATTTATAATAATGCAAAGAATACAAACAATATTGCACTAACCATAGCGCTAATCGTTTTAGCTGTTGCAATAAATATAAACTTTCTACCGATAACGGCAATTCCGTTATCTTTAACGAAAGTAGATTCTTAAAGTACGTCAATAAAAATCCCACTTACAAGATTCTACCTTAACAGAGCTCTAAACGTTATTCGTAATGCCCTTGTTAACTCCCAAGAAATAGGTTTAGTTACTATAAAATTTTTAGGGTTGCAGTGGCCTGACTTACAAGTTGTAGATTGCGGGTTCAAACCCAGCCAGGCGCATTACTTTGTGTAATTTATTTCATCACCACTGCTCTCAAAACGGTGAAAGAAAACGTCTAGAGGAAACCGGCATTATTATTATTATTATTGTTATTTGGTAAGACACACTAGCAGATATTAGCTAATGCTTGTGTGTGTGTGTTTGTTAGGTATGTCTTAAAATAAAAAAATCGAAGGTATGTGACATACACCATTTTTTTTTTTCGCTACTATCACTAAACGCCGTCTAGTCTAAAGCTAAGCAAAACTTGTGTTATGAGTACTAGACAACTGATAAACATACATATTACAAATTTTAATAAATTACACCCAGACACAGAACAAATGATCGTGCTCATCACACAAACATTTGTCCTGGGTGGGAATCGAACCCACGGCCTCCGGCATAGCAGTCAGGGCCACTAACCACTAGACCAACAGGCCAGTCAATTTGTACTGAAGTCGCGTGGTGGATTACGGCCCATTCCCTCTCCTAGATATAAAGCTAGCGTCACGGCAGTCGCAACATTATAAGGCTTATTAAGCTATGCTAAACTTCTTAGGGCGGAATTCACCAATAAAACTAATCGCGTTTTAACGTTTTGCTCACATAATCGCGTTTAGCCGCTGTCTAGTGTCACTTGTCTGTATTTTTCTTTTGTTGTATTTTTACAAGTGACACTAGTGACAGCGCCTAAACGCGATTATGCGAGCCTAACGTTAAAACGCGATTAGTTTTATTGGTGAATTCCGCCCTTAGTAAGATGTACAACAGTGATCGAGTTCTAGCTTTTTTAGTATGTTTCATGAATAATTAGTTTCGGTACTCTAATTGTAAGATTTGAAACAAAGTAACTGTTTGAACATTGAAATTTTGTGTTAATGATAAACCTTCCTATTCAGTGAAGTATTTTAATATAAATTTTAAATATAGGCTGTATTTTCATCCAGGGATAGACTGATGCTCCCTGGGTAAAATAATCCAGGACATGCTCTGCCCGTGTGCCAATCCAAATCCATTTTACTGTTTGAGTGTATAGGAGTAACAAACATACACACATACATACACACACACACTGATACATACAAACTTTCGCCTTTCTGACTACGACTAGTTCTACCACAACGGCTAGTAAGTTCTGTACGTCTCGCATCCAACGGATTCCCGCGACCGTCACCAGGTCATCGGCCCACCTTGTGGGTGGCCTTTCAACGCTGCGCCTTCCGGTACGCGGTCACCACTCCAAAGTCTTTCTTAGGCTCTATCGACCACCGGTTTTGTGAGCAATGTGCCCTGACTACTACCACTTAGGAGATTTAACGACCTATCTCGGTAACCTTGATTCCCCTGTGGATATTCTTATCTTTATTTCTGACTAGCTTTTGCCCGCGGCTTCATCCGCGTACATTAAATATAGCTTATTTCACTCAGGATTAAAGGAGCTTTCTATCGGTGAAAAAATTTTAGCAATCGGACCAGTACTTTCAAAGATTACATCCTAAAAACAAAACAAAAAAAAAAAAAACTTTACATCTTTATAATATTAGTGTAGATTCGATCGAAAACTCCAAGCATTGCCCTCTCTATTGCCTCAAAGAGCAATGGAGAGGGCAATGCTTGGTGTGATGAGTTAGTGCTTAATGACGAATGTAACAGACTAGTTCTAAAAAATGAACAAACTTAATAATTTAAAGAAGGCTTAACCATCTGATGAGGCCCATTCACTATTCACCATTGGTACTTTTATGTGGCTTCCCTTCATCATTATCATCATCATTTCAGCCGATAGACGTCCACTCCTGGACATAGGCCTCCCCCAAATGTCGCCACAACGAACGGTCCTGTGCGTCTCGCATCCATCGGATTCCTGCAACCTTCACCAGGTCATTGGTCCACCTTGTAGGGGGCCTTCCAACACTGCGTCTTCCGGTACGCGGTCGCCACTCCAAAGTCTTTCTTAGGCCCTATCGACCACCTGTTCTGCGAGCAATGTCAACTGCCACTTAGAAGATTTTTCGATCTATCTCAGTAACCGTGATTCTCCTATATTCTTATCTTAATTTCTGACTAATTTTTGCCCGCGGCTTCACCCACGTACATAAAATATAGCCTATGTCACTTAGGAATAAAGAAGCTTTCTATCGGTGAAAAAATTTTAGCAATCGGACCAGTACTTTCAAAGATTACCTCCTAAAAATAAAATAAAATAAACTTTACCTATTTATAATACTAGTGTAGATTCGATCAAAAACTCCAAGCATTGCCCTCTCTATTGCCTCAAAGGGCAATGGAGAGGGCAATGCTTGGTGTGATGAGTTAGTGCTCAATATAGGCTACATTTTGGGTTAGAACTGTGAGACGAATGTAGTAGGCTAGCTTTAAAAAAATAATTTAAAGAAGGCTTAACCATCTGATGAGGCCTATTCACTATTCACCATTGGTACTTTTAAGTGGCTTCCATTAAAAAGACTAATAATAAAGTCACTTAAAAGTACATAGCTACACACTTCATTTGTGTGTACAATACACACTGTTCACACATTCCTTCATACGGCCGTGACACAATACCGATCTCGATAATGTACAATCGATTAACTGTCTGCAGCGTTAACCCTCCGTGTACCAGGTGACTAAAAGTCTCGTCCCATACCAGGTGGGGTGTAACAAACCCCAACTCAAAAAGTGACAAAATTTACATATTTTTTTGTTTTTTTGGTGGATTTAAATATAAGGTGTTATAAGTACACTATAATAATCAGGTTTAAGTAAAACTCGGAACTAAAAGTATGTATTAAAGTATTTATTTTTATAAAAGAACAAAAAATTACAACTTTTGTAATTAACAAAACATAACAATCCTTTTCTTATGGACTAATTTTTAATGGCACTTTTAATTATCACAATCATTTTCATTTTACAAACTACAACATATTTTCTTAAAATTAAACATAAATTTAAAAACAACAGATACACAATTTAATTGAGATCATCGTTGGTCAATTGACCACAGTCTTGACAAAAAAAATCTGTGTGCTCCATACATATTGGCACGTAACATTTTTTACACGAATATTTTGTTTTTCGGTCTTTGTTTTCCGCATCAACTTCGCTGTTCGTGTCACTTCGAACACTCAAATGTTCAGATTCAACATCAGATTCTGGTTCTGAACCTCTGGATTCTACGTCAAAGTCGTCTTCTTCGTCTAAAAGTGCTTTTAATACATCAGCTTCTTTGATGTGCGACATTTTTCATGTAAACTGTTATCTGTAACAAATAAAAATATGTTTAAAATGCTAAACATACATAACATAAACACACAAAAATAAAAAATACATAAATAACATCGAATTAAACTCTTACCTTTTTGCCAACATGCCGTACGAGGTGGGGTGTGTGACGCCCACGCGCACTTTAAGCGCGTGTAGCTCGCTTGACGGTTGCCGCCGGACTGATTTAGCGGCACTAATCGGAACGGCAACGTCGCAATTCCAGCTACTGAGAATTCGAGCATCAGCGCGTACATAGTTTTAAAATTATTGCGAAATTTGAAAGACTGGGGTTTGTTAAACCCCACCTGGTGCACGGAGGGTTAAACATGGTCGCACCTTTGTTACCCCTTCTATTTTAAAAGGGGTTGGCAGAAATAGAAGACCTCTTTGTTCAAGGTCTTTTTAAGCCAGTTAGATTATATGTATTAAAAAACATTCACTGGTATTTTGTGAGATTATCGAAGCAGATCGCATGGGTTATTTCTCTTTTTAGCTGGCGAGGATAGGCTTTGACATCGATACATTAAATATTTTTTTTTTGCTTTAGAAGTGAAGTGATTTTTAAAATATAATATTTTTTTAAGACAAAATACCCACGACATATGGAGAGAACACATCCCGGGAACCAAGGCGTACCTATCAGAGTACGATTCCCACAGTATTACGATTTCTTAGTTTTTATATGTAGATTGTATGTTTCATTAGTTTGCGGTCCGCTTTGTTTGCCTTTATTTTCCACTGAATAAGTCTTGGTGTGAGAGCAGTGGTGGCCGAGTGGTAACGGCCCCGACTTACTTTGTGTAATTTTATTTCATCACCACTGCTCTCAAAACGCTGAAGGAAAACATTGTGAGGAAACCGGCATGTCCTAGAACCAAAAAATTCGAAGACATGTGATATTCACCAACCCGCACTGGGCCCGCGTGGTGGATTACGGTCCATTCCCTCTCCTAGAGAGGAGGCCTGAGTCCCAGCAGTGGGAAAATTAAAAGGCTGATTATGCTTATAAAACATGGTGTGCATTATTGTCTAGTAATTAGTCAGGTGGTGGATGGGAAGCAGATGGGTACGAGACGTACAGGATCGGTCGTTGTGGCGATACTTGGGGGACTCCTAAGTCCAACAGTCGACGTCTTTTGGCTGAAATGATGATAATGATGAGGTCGTGGGATGTATTTCTAAAACACGTTTCGTTGGTGGCAAGTTTAGAGTGGTAGAAGTTCTATATGTGTGGTGACTATTATCTTTACTGCCAAAATTATTAAATACTAGCCAGTGGCTCCGCCCGCATGAAAGTAAAACATATATAGCTTGTGTCACTCAGTTATAAAGTAGCATTCTGCTGGTAAAAGAATTTTAAACGCGAGTTTGTAAGGAACCTTCGGTGCGCGAGTCCAACTCCTAATCGACCGCATTTTATATCTAACAAAACTGTGTGTATTCCTAGCAAAATAATCAGCTAAAATCAGAAATCCACCATCATGATTAAGAAACTTTTTTCTCATGATCAAATACTCCTTTGTGTTTGTCCTATTCAATAAAACACAATAAGGAAAGCTGCCCATTCATTAACAGTTCAAGTTCGTATCTGAAGAGGCAGATATAAGTTCAATTAAACTTAATGAATAGGCCAAAGAAGATTGGGAAAAGCTAATCCTTTTTAACTAACAAACTTAAGAATATAAAAGATAATTAAGCGCGAAGTATCAGTTTAGTTACTTAGTAAAGTTCGAAAAATTAAATTAAATTTAGGATTAGACTTGGTGAGAAAAAAGAATTTGATGAAATGTGGCTCAAGATAAAAGAAACTAATTTTTAAAATAATGTTAATGATGATGAATGAAGAGAGAGGCTATACATAGGAAAGATGAATGAAATGCTAGACATAAATAATATCGAAGAATGAAAATAATATTGGTTGCCGTAGGTTAACTAATTTTATGTTGG
Organism: Mythimna impura; assembly: GCA_905147345.3. Classification (NCBI taxonomy): domain Eukaryota; kingdom Metazoa; phylum Arthropoda; class Insecta; order Lepidoptera; family Noctuidae; genus Mythimna; species Mythimna impura. The sequence continues at coordinate 4,384,283 of LR990344.1, forward strand.
TTTTTCACTGTCATGGTTCCGATGAGTAACGTAAATAATAAAATTATTAGCTCTTAACCTGAGGTACAGGATTATCTTAGTTCAAGTCAGATCTAAATATTATTTAATATCAATTCTGATCTAGTTTAAGGCCGCAATTATTGTAAACTTGTACGTTATTCCTTACGTGACAACGGCAGAAAGATATTATGGAATAGAAAGCATTTATCCTGCAACATTCACGCTCTTCTCACATGTGTATCGTGTAAATGTCAGTTAATTCATATTAAATTGCCATTCAATTATTCTAGATTAGTTCCATTTATTAAGACTCGGTTCAAAGTTTACTACGAGTTGTTGTTTTTTTTTCCTTTACGTATAATGGTTTATTGTTATTTATGTTTTTGGTTTGTTTATATGTAATCCTTGCTGGCCGATCAACGTCTCACCGTCGACGACGGCTAGTGCTGAAAATCAGCGCTGTGGCTGTCTTACATGAGCCTCAGCATTTTGCTGAGCGCTAGCCATTTTGCGCGGATGTGACGCATATCCTACCACTTATATTATAAGTTGTTATTGTTATTTGTTTTTATTTTTAAGGTATGTGCCATATTTGACGTAAATAAACTCTTTTCCTTTCTTTTTTGCTTAGTTGAATAAATCAATAATCAGGTAATCGATTCAAGCACATACGAGTACCTACTCTATTCATTCCCATTCTTTTAAACAATTAAGTTCATATGAAAATTAGCGTAGTACAAAAATAGGAAAACAGTGAAAATTTCTCACAGTGTAGTCGCAAGCAAATGTAGGTAAATCGATAAACATTTTCTCTCAGTTCATAATAAAGTCGATAACAGAACTACTAACTTTGATCATTAGTGGCTTGAACTAGTTTTGTATCGCTAAAATACTTGTAAACTTTAAATTTCATTGAAAGTTCATTTAATTTTTGCTCGACTTTTTATCGAACAAGGTTTAACGAAGTTAATAAATGAGCCGGTAGGTATATCGATTCGAAGAAATTGAATTGGGCCGTGCGAACAGTTATCAGTAAACTTTGGTCATCAACATAAAAAAATAATCTAATAAGGTAGGTAATCACAAAATGGAATTTAATGCTAGATGTGACTTTCTTTCAAACAATTTGGTAATTGATATGGTAACTTGTGTATATTAACTTAAGAATCACTGACAATTATATACATAATTGTAATCTATATGAATAGCTGTTCGTTAGTCTCGCTAACACTCGGGAACGACTGGACGGATTTTTTTTTTGGTCTTGAAATATTCGTGATATCCCAGGGAAGGTTTAAATGGTGAGAAAAAATGGAAAAAATCCCAAAAAAAATCAGAATACAATGCCATCACTAATTAAAATGTCATTATAAAATGAATTATGCCATTCTGGTAATGCCAGTAGATGGCGTTATCCTTACTATTAGGCGGTACGAAGTTTGCCGGTTCAGCTAGTTACTGATATAAATAATCGAAGCACTAAACAAAACGTCAATGGCTGTCGCCATATCATCCATTTCAATCATCAAATAATAACAGATTTAATCTCAAGGATACATAATTTTAAGATAATTATTATAACTAGACTAGACATCGATGACAAAGCGTTTCAAAATAAAACAGCACTAAAATATGCGAACACACTCTATATTTCAGTTTAGTACCTAAATATAGAGATAGTGGTCAATAATTACAAAGAAATTAATATCCGGACTAAGCGTTTCACCTCGTCGATTATACCGCGTACATCAAAGAACTGGAACAATTTGCCTGCTGCGGTGTATAGGTTCTTTATAAACTAGTGCGCCTCACCATCAACGGTTGCATCACTGCTTACCATCAGGTGGGATTTGGGATCACAGTCAAGCAATAGTTTATGCCCTCTGTAGCCACAGCATGGTTGTCTTGTGCGTCCCCCCCCACGTCGTTATGCAGTACCCGAGAACTGATTGAGCAAGGGCGAAGTAGATCATTCTAAGGCATTGGTAATCAGTAGCCACTCGAAGTTTTTTGAATAAGTAGATCAATCTTCTGACTCGAACCATAAATTATATAAAAAAAAGCACAAGGATGAAGAAGTAGAAGAAACTCACCAATCCACCGTTGACAGTAAGAATGTTCTCGAAGGTGTTATTGAAGTAATAGATGTCAGTATAGTTGGTGCCATTGGCTACGAGGTACTCGCCGTGGCATTCTTGAATCCCTCCAGCTGTAGTTAAACATGTCCTTTGTCTCATCTTCTGTAGTTTCCTGTTGACAAACATATAATATACTAACTTTTATCGCAGGCTTTTCCCGCGGGAAAGCAGAAAATTATCCCGGGAACATACTCGCGGAATATAAAGTACGTGTGTTTTTTTTTCGGGTGGGAAAATCATCTAATGACATCCCCCGCTCTTGGGCGGGGTGGGAGATAGTGTCAGACTTTTACTGACTAAAAACCCACTCCTGTTCCTTCTTTGCCATTTTTCCAGGGCCCCGGGGATCTCTTTCGCATCACCCATGGCCCCAGTAGGCTTCGCTACGGTTGCTGACATCTCCTTTAGGCGCGCGTGGAACACTACGCGCCGTCGACGACTCGGGCTCGGTCCGATCGGACAGCGAGCTACCCATTGTTCGCTGTCCGCAAGCCCGCGCCTACGGTGGCCGGAAATCGGGATCGGAATCCCGGTGGCTGGGGCGCGAGGGCCAAAAAGTACGTGTGTAAAAAGTCATGCTAATCTTTTCAGGGGCCTTAATCATAACGTGTTATAATGTCACGCGAGCGAGCAAGAAAGATGGATAAAGCTATAAATCTTGTATACCAGTGTCTCAAGACGAAAGTCTATGAGTAGTGTGTGTTGCCAGTGATGACATATAGCTCCGAAACGTGGTCACTCACAATGGACCACCATGAATGGATCAGAAGGTTTGAAGTCACCCAAAAGACAATGGAAAGGGAGTTCGGAGTTTCCTTGCGTGATAGAATCAGGAATGAGATCCGCAGGAAAACCAAGATTGGCGACATAGCACGAAGAATCGCCAAACTTAAGTGGCAACGGGCAGAGCACATTGCTCGCACAACAGATGGCCGTTGGGGCCGACAGGTCTGGAGTGGCGACCGCGCACCGAAAGACGCAGCTTTGGAATCCCTCTACAAGGTGGACCGATGACCTGGTAAGGGTTGCTGGAATCCGATGGATGCGAGACGTACAGAACCGTTCATTGTGGCGATACTTGGGGGAGGCCTATGTCCAACAGTGGACGTCTTTCGGCATAAATGATGATGATGAGATCTTAGGGTAGAGGCTTGTGTCGCCACATGTATGTGTGTAGCCTGATATGGGATTTCTAAGCTTCGAATGAAGTCGAGATGTCGTGAGAAAAGATTGGAGTATGAATGTGCATAAATGGCTATTAGGGTTGAGTTAGGTTAGGTTAGATCTCTTTCGTATAATCCCGCAGCCTTGGCAGACCTGTTCTAACCGGCCCCGTCAATAATACTGACGTTTCTTTGAGACGCGCGCGGAATATGACACTCCTTCGACCCGAGTCTGGGCTTTATCCGAAGGTGGTCTACCCATTGTTTGCCGTCCACAAACCTGCGTCTACGCGTCTCCTGGTATAGCTACTTCTTAATTTACATTCAGATATTATGAACCTATACAAAATTCTTTGGACAACACTTACACATTCTCAAGCCTCAATCACGTGTAAGTCAATGTGATCATTTAGGTACTTCAGCCAAAAGAGAAAATAATAATTGTACCCATACTTTTCAACCCAAAACCATTTTTAGAAATATTTACACTGAGTTAAACGAAATTCAATCCAATTAGTTACCTACAAAGTTTCTATCTGTCGCTACCTTTGAAAGTTTTCATCAATCAATCAACGACTAAATTCATTTATCGAAAATAAAAAGAGGCCATCAATTTGTGTTAGAAGAAGAATTTATGTCAAACTAACGGTCCCGGCAGACGTTATCCTGCCCAAAAGCTAGCTTTTCGTCAAAAAAGATATTAAAACCTGATTGCAGAGCCCTATAATTATGGAGGTAAGTCCCCTCTTTGAGAAGTAGCTGGAAAAACAACACGGCGTCCTCACCTTCCGCATGACGCAGGTTCTCATCGGACATGGTAAGTTCGGGAAGTTCCTGCTCCGGACTCGTGCGGAAGAAACGCCCGGAGGTCACCATTGTGTGAACCGCCCGGAGGACAAGGTGGAGCATTCGGTAGAGGTGTGCCCCGCTTGGGCAGAGCACCGCCGTGTCCTCGTGGCGGCGATCGGCGGCAACGATCTCTCACGCCGGGCGTTGGTACAACCCATGGTCCGGAACGAGAAGGAGTGGCAGGCGGTCGCCTCGTTCTGCGAAGCAGTAATGCTAGCAAAGAATGTGGCCGCACACGCTAGGGAACGGCCCTCATGCCAGGATCCCAATCCCGGTTTCCACCTACCGTAGGTGCGGGCTTGCGGACGGCGAGCAATGGGTAGCTCGCCCTCCGAACATCCGGTAACCGACCGGACCAAGCTCAGTCGTCGACGGCGCGTAGTGCTCCACTCGTGCCTGAAGGAAATGTCAGCAAAACCTTAGGAGCCCAGCAGGGTCGAAGTCTACTGGGCCATGGGTTGTGCGAAAGAGAACCCCGGTGCCCTGGAACGAAGGCAAAGAAGGAGCAGGAGTCGGTTTTAGTCAGTAAAAGTCTGACACGCCCTCACGCTACGCCCGAGGGCGTCATTGGGTGATTTCTCACCTAAAAAAAAACCTACCGGGTCCAATTGTATTTTAAAACCTTCCTTAATTGATCAAGTCGTTAAAAAAGAGTTAGGTGACACACGTACAGAAGTTTTTTTTTTAATTTTTTAATTGATATCAACCAGTGCCTGTCTGCGATCCCACCTGATGGTAATTATAATATAAGGTTAGAGTGAATAGACATCGCTGCTTACCATTAGGTTTTTTTTTTTTTTTTTCGTTGGGAAAATCATCTTATGACATCCCCCGCCCTTGGGCGGGGCGGGAGATAGTGTCAGACTTTTACTGACTAAAAACCCACTCCTGTTCCTTCGTTGCCTTTCGTACCAGGGCCGAGTCTTCCTTTCAGAATCAGACCCTTGGCCCCGGTAGGCTTCGACCCTGCTACAGTTGCTGACATCTCCTTGAGGCGCGCGTGGAACAGCACGCGCCGTCGACGACTTGGGCTCGGTCCGGACCACCCATTGCTCGTCGTCCGCAAGCCTGCGCCTACAATGGCCGGAAATCGGGATCGGAATCCCGGCGGCGATTGGGGCGTGAGGACCGTTGCCTCACGCGATCGGCCGCCTCCTTTGCTAGCATTACTGCTTCGCAGAAGGAGGCAACCGCCTGCCACTCCTCCTCGCTCCGGACTATGGCCTGTACCAAAGCCCGGCGCGAGAGATCGCCGCCGCCGATCGCCCCCACGAGGACACGGCGTTGCTCTACCCAAGCGGGGCACACCTCCAACGTGTGCTCCACCGTGTCCTCCGGGCGGTCCACACAATGGTGACACCCGGGCGTTTCTTCCGCACGAATCCGGTGCAGGAACCTCCCGAACTTACCATGTCCGGTGAGGACCTGCGTCATGCGGAAGGTAAGGACGCCGTGTTGCCTTTCCAGCCACTCCTCAAAGAGGGGACTTATCGCCATAATTATGGCGTGCCCATGCTTACCATTAGGTAGGATCGCAGTCAAGCACTAGTTTATATCATTTAAAATATATATATCATTAAATATATTAAAATATATGTGTATCTAACCAATCATTGGACGAAATTCAGCATCAGAGGGTCCTTTGTAAGCCGCACGACTGGCTGACACGTGACGCATATCTACGCGTCATCGAGACGAGCACGAAGCTTTAGGAGTTTAGAGAATAATCAATTTTGAACGGCGTGCGAGAAAATCGATAAATCAAGAACAGCTTTTTCATAACCGTGTTGTGCCTGGCTCCACCAGCACAATTCCACTTGATAATACTTCAAGAATAATTAGGAAGTCAGCCGCTTCACTGAGGAAATGTAAGCCGTGCTTTGAATTCTTTCGTTGTTGAATTTGTTCCTTGATTTGGTGGTTGTTTTCCCATACGTAGAAAACTTTTTGGGAACAGATTTTTGTGGCTAAGGAGTGGAATTTCTCGCCGGAGTCTGTATTCCGTAATAGCTACAACCTAGGGGTTTTTAAGTTAACAGTGAATAGATTCCTTCTAGGCATTTTTTTTTAATTGATATAAACCAGTGCTTGACTGCGATCCCACCTGATGGTAAGCTGTGATGCAATCATTGATGGTGAGGCGAACTAGTTTGTTAAAAGACAATTCACTCTAGCCTTGAAGACACATAGATTATATTTGAACGGGAAGACCGCAGCAAATTGTTCCAGTCCTTCGATGGGTAAATTATTTTATTTATAATGGTTATCTACAATGCTATTAATTTTTTAGTACTATATCGCAGTTTTGACTTATAAGTCAAAACTGTATTATGGTCAGCGAATAAAGGCTTTTATTATTATTATTATTATTATACTATACCGCAGACTACCACTATGATGAATATTATGATCTCTTATGATCCACCCTAAGGTTGTCTGGTAGATAATTCGTTGTCAGCGAAAAGACCACCAATGTACTCATAGATTTAGTTTGTGTGTTTGAAAATGGTAAATTTTTTGTTACGTCACAAAGAAATATTTTGTGATTCAGAAAAGTCTTGGAGACTCCATTGGAGAATTGAATTATTCAAAAAGGTAAGTTTTTACGGAACCCTCAGTGCACGAGTCCGACTCGAACTTTCCCAGTCTTTATTCTACTTCTGACGCATGTCTTGTGCAGCTGCTCCACACTGGCATTGCGTCAGAGATGGGTGGAGGAAGCCCTATTTGGCCAGTTTTTTTACAGCGGCCAACCTAGGTCCGCAGTCGGTTAAGAGATTTCCCGTTTGGCCACTGTAATTCATTTCACTTCACGTTTTGTAGCCACGTGTTTCTTTATGTCACGTGCCGTACACAATTCCTACCCTTCAATTTAGTTTTTCTTTATGAAGGTCGGCAGCTGTTGACCCGAACTCAAATTATGCTGATTCGAATCAGTAAGGAGAAAAATCATTATTTGTTGGACACAAATAGGAACGAGGAAAAAGAAACAAAAATTTAATCATTATATTCAGCTACCTTTTCCTCTTTAACATTCTGATTTAATTTTTCATTTAGATTTTTTCTCTCTTCAAAGGTAAACCAAAACAAAATAATCGTTGTCTTATTTTTCATTTTGTAATCACAGCATAATCTCTAAAGAGCCTTAATGGGCTTTTACAGAAAACTACTTAAAAGATTTGCACAAAAATATGCATATTTGCAAAAGACTTTGTGGTGAAAATGGTAAGAATGTTTTCGTTGCTTCTCCAAACTAAAATGCGAGGGGAACAAAGTGTGAGCAAGCTTGAATATTGTTACACCAATATTTTGTTTCTAAGGTTTTAAATGTATATGTCGTGGCCGGGTGCGTACCATTTGACATAATAACAAAAGTTCGAACGATCACATGACCTAATTTCATTTAATACTTTTTTTTTTTAGTATAACGATGAAATGATATAATGAATTATTGATATAATTTCAGTTTACCTAATTTTATATGGTTTAACAAACATTTTCTATAATGCACATTTGAACTAATATTCAGTTAGTATAATATTTAGTTAGTATAATATTCAAATTCTATAGTAACGTTTAATATAATTTTGAAACGTCTTGAAATTGAATTCCTTCGAGCTTTGGCCTCTAACTTAAAACTGAAATAAGGTTAGTCAACCTTAACATAGTATTTTGTCTTCACTTATAACATTGTTGTATGAATAAATAACTACGTATTAATATGTTTTTTTGTTCTTTCATATTCACCTCATATATACCTGCGCCAGATCCCTTCTATTGTTGGTGAATCATTTGGGTTAGATGAGGTTATAACAGTATGATGTTTTCTTATATTTACTTATTCACTACAGAATTTGGGCAGAAAATGAGTAAATATGAAAATTAGGTCAACTGAACGTTATGTTAAAAGAGCAATATACTAATTGAAAATTATATGAGATGAACGTTATACCAAATGTTATTAGAGCAAAAGAAGTTTATATGAAATGTAATATTAGATCACATGTCATGAAATTAGGTTATTTGTTTTTATAGCTTACGAAAATTACATCATGTGAACGTTATTACAAGTGATAATATATTATCTGTTATTATGGCATATATTACACACCCGTCGTGGCCAGATCTTAGAATGGATCACTTCATGATGTGACCGGCCATAACATGAAATGGTGGCATTTCATGATATAGAACCTCGTCCGCTGGCCCCATCATGATATGGGCCAGCCAAATCAATGAACACTCTGCGTTTAACGATATGAACGGTTAAACGAATGACTATATCATCATATGGCCAAACATGGCTGATCATATCGTAAAATAGTTACATTATCTACCGTTAGAGGCGCTGATGTTGTTTTGCTTTTGTAATCATAGCGGCGGACAGTTATTCTTGTGGTTATTCTGACAAAACTTTTAGTAATAATGTGCCAATTGATAATAATGATATGGTGATTTCTTATTTATCTCTAACAGAATAGAATAAACTTTATTGTACACCATAAAAGTAACACAACTTATACATAAACTTAAATCTATTTATTCTTTATTTAGAATTTTTATTAAACCCTTCATGTCTTGGAAACAACAATGTCTTGGAAAGGGAGTTCGGAGTTTCCTTGCGTGATAGAATCAGGAATGAGATCCGCAGGAAAACCAAGATTGGCGACATAGCACGAAGAATCGCCAAACTTAAGTGTCAACGGGCAGAGCACATTGCTCGCACAACAGATGGCCGTTGGGGCCGACAGGTCTGGAGTGACGACCGCGCACCGAAAGACGCAGCTTTGGAATCCCTCTACAAGGTGGACCGATGACCTGGTAAGGGTTGCTGGAATCCGATGGATGCGAGACGTACAGAACCGTTCATTGTGGCGATACTTGGGGGAGGCCTATGTCCAACAGTGGACGTCTTTCGGCGGAAATGATGATGATGAGATCTCAAGGTAGAGGCCTGTGTCGCCAGATGTATGTCTGATATGGGATTTCTTAGCTTCGAATGAAGTCGAGATGTCGTGAGAAAAGATTGGAGTATGAATGTGTATAAATGGCTATTAGGGTTGAGTTAGGTTAGGTTAGATCTCTTTCGTATAATCCCGCAGCCTTGGCAGACCTGTCCTAACCGTCAATAATACTGACATTTCTTTGAGACGCGCGTGGAATATGACACTCCTTCGACCCGGGTCTGGGCTTTATCCGAAGGTGATCTACCCATTGTTTAGCTACTTTTAGTTTACATTCAGATATTATGAACCTATACAAAATTCTTTGGACAACACTTACACATTCTCAAGCCACAATCACGTGTAAGTCAAGGCGATCATTTAGGTACTTCAGCCAAAAGAGAAAATAATAATTGTACCCATACTTTTCAACCCAAAAACATTTTTAGAAATATTTACACTGAGTTAAACGAAATTCAATCCAATTAGTTACCTACAAAGTTTCTATCTGTCGCTACCTTTGAAAGTTTTCATCAATCAATCAACGACTAAATTCATTTATCGAAAATAAAAAGAGGCCATCAATTTGTGTTAGAAGAAGAATTTATGCCAAACTAACGGTCCCGACAGACGTTATACTGCCCAAAAGCTAGCTTTTCGTCAAAAAAAATATTAAAACCTGATTGCAGCGCCCTATAATTATGGAGGTAAGTCCCCTCTTTGAGGAGTAGCTGGAAAAACAACACGGCGTCCTCACCTTCCGCATGACACAGGTTCTCACCGGACATGGTAAGTTCGGGAAGTTCCTGCACCGGATTCGTGCGGAAGAAACGCCTGGAGGTCACCATTGTATGGACCGCCCGGAGGACACGGTGGAGCATTCGGTAGAGGTGTGCCCCGCTTGGGCAGAGCACCGCCGTGTCCTCGTGTTGGCGATCGGCGGCAATGATCTCTCACACCGGGCGTTGGTACAACCCATGGTCCGGAACAAGAAGGAGTGGCAGGCGGTCGCCTCGTTCTGCGAAGCAGTAATGCTAGCAAAGAATGCGGCCGCACACGCTAGGGAACGGCCCTCATGCCCGCGCTCAAGGCCCTCGATAGAAGCTATGCAATAGCTTAAAAAAAGACAGACGGACAACAAAGTGGTCCTCCTATAAGGGTTCCGTTTTTTCCTTTTGAGGTACGGAATCCTAAAAAGAATAAAAATGAACACAAAATATGACGAACTATTTATATATTTTTTTTTATTATTGATAGGCTGAGCATGACCTTTATCTTACCTGGAGGTAAAGAAGATGTAGTCGACAATGGCCTAGAAGTAGCTACATAGTTGTTTCTTATGGTTCCATTCACAACTCCAGAGTAGTACTAAGTACCCCATTGTAAGAAACAAAAGAGCCTCCCTAGGGAGAGTGACATTTTATCAACAACATCGACATCGTTATCCATTGTGTGGTATTACTACTGAAATGTCACGTGGTCTGTCCCAAACATTTGTTATTGCTGATAGATACCATATATAATAATTATACGAGATACCATCAAGAATAAGCCGCCCTCCAACATCCAATACTTATACAACAATGGTGTTTTAGCGCGACCCCCACGAGTCGCGCGTCAACCCCCGTTTATTTGTATCTTCGTAAGTGTATTGAAAAACATCGTTTGATACACGTGGAAATTTGTCTCTACAATTCGGCTGTCATGTAGATGACGTTTGTGTCAATAACTTAAGCTATGCTGACGACATGGTTCTGTTGAGCGCGTCGGTCTGCAGCCTGAGGAGGTTGATGACAATGTGTGAGGGTTACGCTGATTCGCATGGGCTTATATAAAATAATTAAGAAAAGTCAGTATATGGTCTTTGAGGCCGGTGCAGGTGGTGCTATATGCCCAGACAATGTACCACAACTATGTCTTAATAATGTACCCTTAAACAGGGTTAATCAGTTTAAATACCCAGGGCATATAGTGACGGCTGACCTCAGAGATCATGCTGACTTAGAACGGGAACGAAGGGCTGTATCTAAGATAGCTAATATGCTGGCTCGCAGGTTTGCACGGTGTTCGGATGACGTCAAATCACTCTTTTCAGGGCATATTTACGTCTATGTACCCCTGCAGCTTGTGGGCTAGTTACACTCAGAAAAGCTACAACAAAGGGTTTTGTAGCTTTTCTGAGTGTCCAATTTAATAACGCCTTCAGAGTGGTGATGGGTCTGCCTAAGCATGGGCACGCACGTACTGTTTTCATGCGACCGTGCGGAAGCGTTGTGCGTCACTTGTGCGCATTGTGCGGGCCAGCTCCAAATACCGTTCTGAAAATGATAGCGAGTAGGTTGAACTTTCTTTATGTGTGGCACTGCTGTGACAGACAAGTTACCTACAGTGTCACATATAAGAGACTACGGTATTGATATTTTAATAATTATTATATTTGTCGGTGAAGTCAATAGTACGGAAGCTTGAGACGTATGAAGACATCTCAAACGTCATCTGTCAAATGTTTCCACTATGGAAAAATTGGACGAGGCAGGCTGTGTTTTCATAAGCAAGAAACAGTAGGAAACCGACAGAATAACGTGATATTCAAGCTTCAAGACTCAATCCCATGGTCAGCCACATCGTATGCTGCAAATGTGGAGAACAAGGTCACATCTCCTTCCGGTGTCCTGATGAAAGTGACGCAGCGGTGACGGTGACGCCAAGGCATCACGTAGCGAGCGAGAGGTTGACTGACGGGTGTTGTCGATCCTACGCCAGGAACAAGGTCAGGTATTCACATTCCATTTTAATTCTGGAGCTGAGTGTTGTCTCTCTTTCACTTTAAAGTCTGTCATCACTATTTCACGGCAAACGTAAACACAGTATTGTTACATTGAAGGGTCAGTTCAGTGTGTTCAGATCTATTTGCGAAGTGATATTTTGGCCGTGAAATATTGTTGCAAGGGTTCAGTTCAAATAGTAAAAATTGCTAAAGTTCACGACGTAAACAATTGTAATTACAACTACCCTCATTAGATCCAGTAGATACCGTTTCGATTTTTTTATGACAGTGATAATTCCTCCATAGATAATTTTGACGATATTGACACTGACGTGTGACGTGTATCGGTATGCTACAAACGCGTGTTGTAAAAAGTAAACTTATCCGTTTGATTGATTCGTATTTGACTGTATAAAGATGACCATAGCGGTCTAGCGCGGAAAAATTAATAATGCGTGAGCGGGTAGATGATTGTTGCTGGCAAATATTATTCGACCGAGTAATTCGGTGTTTGTTAGCTCTTTTGACTTAAAAACTCGACCGGTCAGATATAATGAGCAAAGATTACTGTGAACTAAATAACAATGTGCCTAACCGAGATACCACTTACCTTAGACGAAATAACTCGTTTAAATAGTGCGCGTTATTTTACAAAATTAGATTGTGTATCAGGCTTTCAGTAGTATGATAGCGGACAGTCGGTACAAATATTTGACCATGCCAATCAGTTTCAAATGCGATCTGAGTTTTCCAACGGACGATTGTTGTTGTTCTAGGCGAATCGGTAAATGCCTACGTCGTAGTTTGAGTTGTCAATATTTTTATTATTTAGGAAACTATTAAGAGGGACGTCGGGAGACTTAATGTAGTTTTACAAACGTTGACTAAAGCCGGATTTTCATTAAATTTGAGAAAAATGGTTGTTTTTGATAATGCAACTCAAGTTACTAGGGTATGAAATTAAGTCAAGTAGTGAAGTTAGGAGGAATAGGACCTAATAGCAGAAAGCAGGTCACGTACATTCGACTCTGCCTCCACCGTTTATCTTAGCTCGGTTAGGGCAGTTTATAGGTCTAGTAGCTTACTTCGGGCGGTTTGTGCCTAAGTTTACTCCTGTTATGGGTCCGTTCTAAAGATTTGATGTGTAGTAAAGTTTCTTTTTCTTGGCAACAGCGCCACGAAGACATTGATTAAGAAATAATTTCAATTCTTATGAAAGAGTCGGTTTTAATGATTTAAGCCTCTCAAATACGTAGTAGAATTGCATACTGATGTCAGTGAAACCATAAGATAAGGCTGGATTCAAAGCAGGAGATGCCCTGTAGTAGTACCATACGTGAATTATCGCGAAACTATCTCCCATTGCTTGATCATAAAGATAATTTACAGTCGGTTGATAGTCGGTTAGAAGGTAAAGCTAAAAAGAACTCTCTGGTAATTAGTTACGTGCTGAACAAACAAAAACGAGACTACGAAACTTTTAAGGTTCTGATTAAAATAAATGGTAGTTAAAAGAAATTTAGAGTTTCGATACATCTCGAGTTTTGTTGAACCTTCATAATTTACGGTTGACGCAGTGGTTGAGCGATTGACTGCTGCGCTGCGCGTTGCGGGTTCGATTCCCGCAGGGGGCAGACGTTGTTATGGCCTACAGAGAGAGGGATAATAAAACATGAGGTTCCGGTTGAATTAGATGTATAGGAAGTAGGTGGGGAAAGTGATCATGGCACTATTTAATCACTGCTGCTTTAGAATTAAGGAACGATTAGTGAGTTATCCTCGTTTACGTTGGTGCGTAAACGAGATGAGTCGTTGTAGCGACGCCTGTAGTGAGTTATCCTCGTTTACGTTGGTGCGTAAAAGAGATGAGTCGTTGTAGCGACGCCTGTAGTGAGTTATTGTTTACGTTGGTGCGTAAACGAGATGAGTGGTTGTAGCGACGCCTTTAGTGAGTTATCCTCGTTTACGTTGGTGCGTAAACGAGAGGAGTCGTTGGTGCGACGCCTGTAGCGAGTTGACCACGTTTGCGTTGGTGCGTAAACGATTTAGATTTATGGTTGGATTGGGAATTTCATTATACATAGTCACTCATGATCAGGATGTCTAGTGTGTGTGAGAGTTTACATGTTTGGGAGCGCACTCACGGTGCGAGAGTAGTTCCTGATGTTTGTCAGGAGTGACCGAGCTATATGATACTGCGAGATGTATTTTGTTTCAGATCAACACACAGAGACCGACGCCTTGTTTGGAAGTCTCGTCAGCGGACCGTCTTCTGGCTGAGGTGGTGAACTGGTGATGATGAACACAGCGACGGATGTCTTGTTGGGACGTCTCGTCAATGGATATCTTCCAGCTGAGGTGACGATGATGACTAACACACAGGGACGTGTGTTCCGCAGGATGGCCGTGTCGGTGAAGTCAATAGTACGGAAGCTTGAGAACGAATGAACGAGCTAAGTGAAAAGTGACACATGTCACTTTGACAGAATCCGCGCTGACGTTTGCACGAACCGAGTAGATAAAAGGGCCGACCGCAGAGGTCCGTGGCTCATTCCTCTGTCGGCAGCCGTGCGCACAACGTCTAAGTGTCGGGGACTGTCTCACTGCTCGTTGTGTAAAGTGAATACCTAAAGCTTGCCTCATAATAAATCAGTTGTGTGATCTAAAATAGTTTATTGCTCGTTACCCAGCCATCGCCCACAAGACATAGTCTCTGGACAGAGCTTCAATGATGATCGGCATCCTGCGCCGACATATTTATAATTTGATGAATTTTGGAATTTTAATGTATTGAATATTTGTAATGACTAGTGTATTTTGTAATGATTTTAATTAATGGAATTTTTGTGTTTATTTATTTTTAATTTTATTTAATCTAAATGTATTTTTATGGGTCATAATGGTAGGTACCTGAAATAAATGAAAATTATTTTTTTTTTTTTTAAATTCTCGGTTCCATAACGCCCTCGACTACACGGCTCGAGCGAATTTCGCCTCGGTCACAATGATAAATTTTCTTCACTTGTATTAAAATGTACTATTGCGTTACCATCTCTATTCCTTCATTTTTTATCAGAAATGTTGAAAGTTACAGCAAGTACAACACAAACTATTGTAGTCTGGAGGTATTGACCTTGTTTTCAAGCATTGTCATGAAAACACTGCAAGAGCATTATAAATAACAAAAATCTACCAGCATGAGCTTCTCTTCATGAATACGACATAGTCTCATGTTCGGAGGTACAGTTTCTTTTGCGGGACAAACTACACTGTTATATAATTCATATTAAGCTGGAATTTAGTGTTGCATATCCACACTAGGTCGTAAAATCAAATATTCAGAGACTGTAATGGGTCATTGAGGGAACGTTTGCCTGTTTTTATAGGACTCATAGTACGATAATTTTATTTTTATGAGCTGTTTAGATTAAACATATTCTTAACTATGAATATGTTATAATATGTGGGTTATTATTGCAGATTCTTTAATATCTTCTATGTATGTTTGTTGTTAGTGCTTGCTCGCTATGCTGTGTAATTTGCTTTTTATGAACATTCACGTAATCACGGTGGAGCACATGGTGGAGGTGTGCCCCGCCTGGGCAGAGCAACGCCGTGTCCTCGTGGGGGCGATCGGCGGCGGCGATCTCTCGCGCCGGGCTTTGGTACAGGCCCTCCTTCTGCGAAGCAGTAATGCTAGCAAAGGAGGAGGCGGCACGCGTGAGGCAACGGTCCTCACGCCCCAACCGCCACCGGGATTCCGATCCCGATTACCGGCCATCGTAGGCGTGGGCTTGCGGACGGCGAGCAATGGGTAGCTCGCCGTTCTACTGTCCGGTAACCGTCCGGACCGAATCAGAGTCGTCGACGGCGCGTACTGTTCCACGCGCGCCTCAAGGAGATGTCAGCAAATCGTAGGGGCCCAGCAGGGTCGAAACTACTGGGGCCGAGGCCAAGGGTCTGCTTCTGAAAGGAAGTCTCGCCCCTGGTACGAAAGGCAACGAAGGAACAGGAGTGGGTTTTTAGTCAGTAATAGTCTGAAACTACCTCAAGCTCCGCCCAAGAGCGGGGGATGTCATTGGATGATTTTCCCACCCACAAAAAAAAAAGATATGCGTGTGGCCACGGTATTATGCTGAGCGTTTGGCCGCTGTGCGGACGTGGCAAGTATTTTTCCTATGAAATGTTTATAATTTTTGTAAGCTAGTATTAAGATTGCGTCGGTTCCCGCAAATAAATTGTTTTTCTTTTTTTTCTTATTCCTTCTCATAGATAAGGCCACGTAAGAGGAGTTCCAGCAGAGGGAACATTATAAGACTGATAATGCTTGTGCCTATTATTATTATTTATTATTATTTATATCAGATACATCCATATTGTGTTAGTAGAACTTAAAACTATGTTAGCAACATTGCTCATTAAAATAAATAGAATAAAATAAAATCAATTCATAAACTTATACATATTATAACTGTGCCCGCTTGCCGCTGTACCAGACCTGCAGTTGTGCAAACGAGTCCAGTGCCCCAGGAAGAGGCAATTCGGCTTATCAGCTATCACCCTTAAAATGCTGTTGGTGCTCCCCCGAATCAGTCATAAGATGATTTTAGAAAAAAACAATCATTCACGTAATGTTAGACTTACTGTTGAGCACAGTTTTACTACAGAACAGCCAAGCTTCATTTGGGAATTTAAGAGAGTCCTTTTTCACTCGCCTATCGTCAACATCGAGCATGGTTTAAAATCTTGTTACTTCATCTAACGTAATCCAACGCGATGTTTGACGAAAAGGCAACGCGAAAAAAGAGAGATAACGCCTGAAAACTTTGTTAGTATTCGGTAATTCTGTGATTTACTCGAATATTTTACAAAACTTGTTCCAGGAAATACGTGTTTTTTTTTAAACCCTTAAAAGTTTTTGAAAAAAATTGTCGTCATTTAGAATCTTGATTAAACTTTCAAGGCTTCTATTGTTATACTTTTTTGACTTTTAAATTTTCGAGTAAATTATGAAGTGTTCATGCAAAATAGCAGATTTTCAGAGGTCTTTACTGGATTAGTTTTACACAAATTTATAAATTGATTTTAATAGAAGCCTAGATAATGTCCACAAGATACTGTGTTTCCAAAATATCTTATGAAAATGTGTAAGAACGTCATAATCGCGTAAGAGCGGTTGTATGAAAAACAGTAAAAATGTATGTCGAGTTGCATCCCCTTAAGTACTAATATGGACGCGGAGAGCTCTAATTGCATATGCAGGATTACGTAGTTTAGTTCATATAGATATGGCGCCATAGATGTCACTGCAGACCAATATCAACGATAAAGGGCCAAGGGAATATTCGTAAGAATTGCTGTGGCCTTAGAACACGAAGGGCAACTGAAGAAACATAGGTTTGGTTTGAGTCAGTAAAAATCTGAAAAGCCCTTTCGCTCCACCCAGAGTGGGAGAAGTAATTTGATAAAGTCACACTTAAAAAGAAAACAAAATCAAATATTTCCACTTTTCTGTAACTGATATGATGTTATTACCTGTTGTGAAACTTCTAATAGGTACATATTTTATAAACCTTATCTTCCTTAATAAGAAGTATTACACTATAATGCTGCTTGTATATAACAAAAAAAAAACTGGGCAAGTGCGAGTCGGACTCGCGCACTGACGGTTCCGTACAAACTTAAAACGTAAATTGCGGTTTACGATTTAGCATAAACATAAAATAAAAAACTACTCACTAGATTTCGTTCAAACCAATTTTTGGTGGAAGTTTGCATGGTAATGTACATCATATATTTTTTTTAGTTTTATCGTTCTCTTATTTTAGAAGTTACAGGGGGGGGGGGACACATTTTAGCACTTTGGAAGTGTCTCTCGCGCAAACTATTCAGTTTAGAAAAAAAATATATTAAAAACCTCTATATCATTTTTGAAGACCTATCCATAAATAACCCACACGTATGGGTTTGACGAAAAAAAAAAATTTTGAGTTTCAGTACTATGTACTGGGAACCCCCAAAATTTATTGTTTTTTATTTTTCTATTTTTGTGTGAAAATCTTAATGCGGTTCATAGAGTACATCTACTTACCAAGTTTCAACTGTATAGTTCTTATAGTTTCGGAAAGAAGTGGCTGTAACATACGGACGGACAGACAGACAGACATGACGAATCCATAAGGGTTCTGTTTTATTTGGCTACGGAACCCTAAAAATAGCAGTTACTCAAGTAATTTGCTATCCAGTTGTTCAACTTAAAATAATCAACCTCAAATTTTTAATCAATACCCCAAGTCGAAACGATGAAACCTTTTTAGATATAATTGTATTCGATTCCATCCATGTTCACGTGCAGCCAGGCCGCGCAAGCCGCGTGAAGATTTCACGAGCAGGCTTCGTTTTAGTCCGGAACCATTCGGCTAAGACCGATACATACACGTGACTAAGTGTACACAATAGCTTTAGTGACGAGGAGCGATGTAGCTACTGTTGCTATGAATTCTTCATTATGTTTTCAAAGATATTGAAATGTAAATGGTTGGGTGTTTGTTTTTCAGTTGTCATGTTGGTTGAATTGCATAATAAATAGCATAATTAGCCTTTTAATGTTCCCACTGCTGGGACTCAGGCCTCCTCTCTAGGAGAGGGAATGGGCCCGTAATCCAACACGCGGGCCCAGTGCGGGTTGGTGAATGTCACATGTCTTCGAATTTTTGGTTCTAGGACATGCCGGTTTCCTCACTATGTTTTCCTTCACCGTTTTGAGAGCAGTGGTGATGAAATAAATTACACAAAGTAATGCGCCTGGCTGGGTTTGAACCAGCGACCTACAACTCGTAAGTCAGGGCCGTTACCACTCGAAAAATTGATTTCACTGGTTGAATTGATTTGAGGAAAACTGGGAATCTAGGTTTAGAGAAGCTTATAAGAGTGGTGTTAATACACACTTCTTAAAGCCCAAGGAACATTTCCCGCCTGGAGTTGAGTTGCAGTGGGCTATGTGGAAAACACTAAATCGGTTACGCACCCAGGTAGGCAGCTGCAAATACAGCTTGGCGAAATGGGGTTTTATGGATCTGTCGGATACTCAATGTGATTGCTGTGTTCCAGTTCAGAATATGAACCACATGTCATAGTGCCCCAAGTGCCCATACACACCTTTGAGGATTTAATGAATGCCACCGATGCTACAGTTAACGTAGCCACCTACTGGGCTCAAACCGTTCAACGAGTTTACCATCGATTCGAAAAGAAGAATAATACACAGAGAAAGATTTTATAGTTATGATTGAGGTAAAACATACACATCTTGCGTTAAGTTCATCCGTGCGCAAAGTGGGCTCGCTTCGCTCGCTCATCTTGACAGATAGCTTAGCGTCTGAGTTAGCGATTTCTGTATATTCATGTCAAGATTGGGCTCAGACTCGTCAATATTCTCGTGCTATAATGGTGTTATCATAAACTAATAAATGTTAAGTTTTCGAACCAAACTATATTTTTGACTCCGTTACGACTTTAAATATAGTAATGTAATGAAAATCAGATCAGTCACAAGACATTATGACATAATATAACAGTCACAAATACAAAGATGAAAAAGATTTCAACTCAAACTGACTAAAAAACGATAGGTGAAATTCGTTTACGAAATTATACTCCATACGAAGTTATACTTCATTCGGAAAAAGATTAGACATATAAACAAGCCCTTTTTACTATCCGTTAAACAGATTTTGACCTTTGTTGCATGATAAATGGCTGCGTAAATAGTTGGTATTGTAACCAGTTTATTTGCTTTTAATGTGATCCTTATGTCTACGCTATAGAAGTAAAAAATGGTTGAACCGACAGTAAAAAAATGTTTGTTTAAATGTCTTATCCTATTTTGAATGGATGGTATAGTCATGCTGATAAATTTTAAACTAAAAGAATATTTACCATTGCGTAATAAAGCTGGTACCGATAGTATAAATTGGCGTGGACCGGTTGACGTCAAGGCTGGTCTCCGTGGAGTTCATACTGGTGTGAAGGCTGGTATTATTGTCTGAGTTGAGTGGCCTCCTACCGCTACCGGACCTCAGTGCGTCTGGAACAAAACTGTATTTAAAACTTAGGATGAGAAAAATATAAGACTTTTATTAAGTATAGAAAAAAAAAAACCATTCAGTCAAATTGAGAACCTCTTTCTTTTTTGAAGTTTTATCAAATTACGATTGACAAAATTTCAAAATTACATTATTAACATTTAAAAATAATATTGTGTGCTCAACGTGATGACATTTTTGCATTAGGCAACACTAAAGATAGATTTTGACAATGAGACGATCTTTCTATAAAATTTTAACTTATAAACACCACATTATTTTTTATTCATGATTGTGACATGTGTTACTGTCACACTCATTTGAAATATCTTCGTCACTCTGACCTCCGAACATTCTACAATCATACATTCTTCACCCCTCACCAGAACACCCTTGACACGCAAAATAATGCAAACATCAACATAGAATGCATGTCTCATTGAATAGCTATTATGTACCTCACTCACTGTCGGCCTATTCAAATCTCACCGTTCTAGATAAGGAATGTGCCAAACGGGGAACGGGTATCGTCCGGCCGTCGAGACGGCCCGGAACGGCAGCGTCGTCCATGCGATCGTGGCTTTATTTCATCTGTAAAGGAAACGCTTGAGTTTGATCAGTGGACCGTGGATGTAGGTGGGAATTATTTTTGTTTAGTCTGTTCCATTGGAATTTTATGGGTCATTGAGTTTTTTAAGGAAAATATTTTTATTGAATGTTTTGGGTGGCATTAAATTAGTTTTTTTTTTTTGCAAAATCGATGTCTGCTGGTTATGTTAATAAAAATAATCATGCCCATCTCTACTCGTACTTTAAGTATCTAATAAAGGTATCAAACGAACGGAAACCCAGCTCAAATTTTGCTGCTCAAAATGAGTCACCGAAATTATGTCGCGTACTGTTTCTTACAACATTGCGGATTGCGTGATTGTATTGAACACACATCACTCTGGATACGTTGGTTTGGCAAATGTTCAGTCTATAAACTTTAAAGGCTATATTGTAACTATGAATATGCTCCAGTATTGAAGTATATTTTCTATGCTTATCCCTCACATGTCTCCAAGTGTAATACATGCGTACATAAACGTGTGTAGCGACTCGAATGGTTCACTGGCTGGCCTACTCAGCTGGAAAAGGACTATCAGGTACAACATATAATACATGTACATGTAGGTCGTGTACCTACATCGATTGCTGCAGTACACTTCCAATGGTAGTATATTTGCGTGCTATATTGTGGATATATTTTTATGCTCGAATGTGTACTCGATGTTATGGGTTTTCTTGGATGATTTGCGTCAGAGCTTTTTCTACACTTAGTGGCAATGAATTTGGCCCAAGCACTAAAGAAGAACTTGTGAAGCACCAATTGAAGCATTTTTTTTATTTTCAGGTTAGATGCCAAGTAGCTTCTTTCCCCTCCTTTCCCTGGTTTAAGCAAATAATTCTAAATTACGTCGCTTATTGAGGAAAGGAGGAAGGTTGTTAAGAGGCATAATTCGCCCATCACACACTCAAGAAAATTTTTCTGTTTCCGACTATGTATTTTTAAATGCATTTATTTAAAGATATATTTGTTTTATTCAGTAGGTATGCATTTAAAAATAGTCGCAAACAGAAACTTTTTTTATGCTTCTTATCAACCCTCCTCTTTTGTGGTTTTTTGTTTTGAAAGGCATTTAATAGTCTATAACTACTTACTATACTTTAGGAGTTTGGATGATTCCAAACACAGTCCAGTATTCAATACTTGTCCCAACGTGCATACACGTGCAGTACATTTTGTTTCAGTAAATGATTACGAAATCCTTTGCTGACGTGTCATCCAAAAAAAACCAGAGTAATTGCATCAGCGACCGCCATGCCCACTTCATTAAAACGACTGTTTAAAAAAAGAGCGGTTATTCAGTGCTGTTGAAACCTGTCAAGGCTACAAATGGAAGGAGATGGTAATTTCCGTAATTGTCATGTACCTACTATAGCACACAGTTACTAGATCACGTTTAAGGCTCAATTTATACCGCCCCGGAATGGAAATGTCAATTTCGCCTCATGAGGCGTAAATTCGCTGGAATTTTCGCGAATTCGCGCAACTGCGACTAGAATTTCGTAAACGCTTGGCACTGCGCTACTGTTCCCCGCGCCATTTCCCGAGGATTCCACAGACGGCGCCGACAGTAGCTAGGGGAAATCTCGAAAATGCGCGAGGATTCCCCGGAAGACGCGCGACCATTTTTTGGTTCGTATTTAGTTTGTATATTATATAATTGACATAAAGTTTATTATGCTATGTACGATTTCGTTGCAAAAAGACGCTTCCGTTCCTTTCGCGATGTAAATTGCGCCTAAGACTTGCACCACATTTATTGCTTCAGAGAGTATTATTAAATTTGTTTTAAATTACCTTGATAAAGTTCTGGATGGTTCTGTTACTAAATTTAATAATGGTTGTTTTATTTGCAGATATAATCTTAGTCTTACGATGGCTAAAATAAAAAAATAAAAAAATTACTTACATAAAAACAACTTGATTTTTTTGCTCTAAAATTCAAAATATTACATTTGACATAAATCTATATTGGCAAATATGAAACTTCAGAAGCTGGGTACACGGTTCCAAGCAGTCTTTTTAATTATTATCTCTTTTACCATTAATATATGCAAAATAACTCACTGTATATTTATTTGTTATGTACTTTATTGTATATCTCATAATGTGGACAGAATAAACATTTGTAAAAACTAAGTATACAATGGGCACTGTTGATCCAGATATACAATTTTTACTAATGACCTAAAAATCTCAGTGAAAACTAACAAATAATGCTGAAGCATTTGCACAAAATCATAAAAAAGTACCAGATTAAGAAAACAAACAACCCTAAATGAAACGAAAGAAATAATAATAATAATTCTACCTACTTCATAGGCAGCGTCATAAACACTCTTATTTATTGATAGGCTCATGAAACCGAGTCTTTTATTGCAACACGTTAGCGACCTCATATCGATATCAAGATTTTCCTGATAGCTACAAGCTAGGGGTCTTTAAGTCAAGAGTGAATAAGTTACTTCTAGGTGAACGTGCTCCATCGTTGACCACATCATCGCTTACCATCAAGTAAGATAGTCGACAAACGCAAGCGTATCCATAAAAAAAAGTACCGCAAGAAAAGAAATGGCTACTAAAACAAAAACGAGAACAGATGTTAAAACAATTAGTTTTTAAGGGCTATTTATGTAGGTCTGCGGGAACACAGGTGGATTTTAGAAAGTAACTGGAGGAGTCAGCTGATGATTTCCCACCGGAAAAAAAAGCTTATCTTAGCTTATATATTAATGAAACTTATCCTTGCGGTCTTTAAGTTAAGAGTGAATAGGGTACTTCTAGGCAAACGTGCTCCATTATCGACAAGATCGTTGTTTTCCATCAGGTAAGACAGTGATCAAGCGTGAACCTATCAGATACAATCGTTAATTTTTAGGTGTGTTAAGTAATTTATTAATTGTATCAATTGATGCCGATGGCTGCATGATTAAATGTAATACAACATTTCAACAGTTTCATTTTACTTACAGTGTTAAATAGCATGACAGGATAAAATGGAAGGAAAAATAAACATGTGGCACCGATCCCAAAATAACATGGTCCAAGGACAGAAAGATGATTATGATAATGAGTCTAGTCACGGTAAGAAGACAAGAAAGTCAGTGATAGCGTTACAGCCGCCAGAGCAAAATTGAAGAAGAAAACGCTTTGGACGACCCCAAGTAACATGAAACAAGGATAGGAAGATGATAATGAGTTTTTACAACCTACATTTTTACCCAAAATAATTCACTACATATTTCAAAGTTCCCTAAGGCACGGTAATATTATCTATACAGTATTCCAACTTCATACAAACGGACGAAACGCGAGCTATACCTACGCGCCTCGATCTCGAGGTGCGCTCGGGATGCAGACAGTCGCGTCTGTGCCGCGCGATTTTTTCAATAAAAATTAGTTCAAGTACATATTTATATATTTAATATGACGAGTACTTAGGATATATTGTGCTGTTTTTAGTTGCTGCTGCTGTTTTAATTGTAAAGTAGCTGCAGGTATCTATAACCAAGTAAAAGATATTCTTTTTTCTCCACCTTGTCCATGTTTCCCAAAACAATTTTTAACCTCTCGCGCGTTTCTCGTACACACGGGATTAAGCTTTAAAATGCGGATTTTTGTACTTTAAAATTTAATAATAAAGCATTTCGTAGGTACGTCTCAGTCGAGGCGCAAACATTTTTCGGTCGCAAATATTGAACACTTCCTATTCAATTCACAAAGTATTTTATTTGTTTAAATAAAAAAGTAGGTATATTTAGATTTATTTATTTATTTATTTAATCTTCATGCAACAAAAGGTACAAAGGCGGACTTAATGCCTTAGGCATTCTCTACCAGTCAACCTAGGGTAGTGGAGAGACAATATGGCAGGTGCATAAAAAAAAAGAAAATATTGTTTAGACAACAAGTACCTATTACAAAATTATATATAAAACTAAATCTAAACATACATACATAATTAATAAAATATATACCTATACATACATACATAAAATTATATATATACACAGTAAAGGAGTTTTGAGATGATTCTGCTAATTGTGTAGAAAGTAATCGCTTAAATGCATACTTACTCGTGGCCGTCCTGATATCAAGAGGTAGCGAATTCCACAGAAGGATGGACTGTATATAGAAGGAGGAATGAATAAAATCAGAAGTATGAGAAGGACAAAGCAGTAGGAGATTGTTAGAAGAACGCTTAGCGTGTGAAGAACAGAGATATTGAAAGTGAGATATAAGATAAGAAGGAGGGGTAGGAGAGTTGAGCAAAGAGAAAAGGATTGTCAAAGCTCGCAGACTTCTTCTCTGGCGAATAGGCAACCATTTGAGCTCCGATCTGAAGCTTGATACATGGTCATATTTCCTCAAGTTAAAAATAAACCTGATGCAGTTGTTGAGGAGCCTATCAAGCTTATCCAGCAAGACTGAGTTCAGGTCATAGTAGCACACATCACCATAGTCGATAATAGGGAAAATTAAAGTCTGCACAAGCATTGTCTTCGTCTTTGCGGGCAAAAAGTTCCTCAGACGATACAGATACCGCAAAGTCCCGTTGACTCTTTGACAGACAGTAGAAACCTGACTTTGCCAGCCAAGCGTCGAGTCAAGATGCAAACCGAGGTCCTTTACACTAGGGCTGATGGGAATGACGGCACCATTAAAAATAATAGGAGGTAGAGAGCCAACCGCCACTCTACTCATCATGCGTGCACTACCAATAACAATGGCCTGACATTTTGAGGGGTTTACAGACACCCCAAACCTATCAGACAAGTCACTAATAGCATTCAAATCTCGGTTCACATCCTCTATAGCGTCTGACAAACCTTCCACCCGCGCAGCTGCATACAATTGAAGATCATCGGCATAAAGATGATACGCACACCGAAGACAGTGAGTTATAAAGTTTATGAAAATGGAGAATAATAATGGAGAAAGAATACCGCCTTGTGGAACACCAGCATCCAGGTCACGCCAACTTGACGAGCTCTCATCAACGCGAACCGACTGCCGACGTCCCCGAAGATAAGAAGAGAACCATTCCAGCGCCTCGGAAGAAACCATAAGATGGGAAAGGATAGATAGGAGTATGTCGTGACTGACGGCATTAAAGGCATTGGAGAAATCTATTAATACCAACACAGTAACCATTGTATCCTCCATTGCTTCTCTAACGTCGCCAGTAACTTTGAGGAGTGCGGTGGTTGTACTGTGTCCAGGTCTGAATCCAGACTGGAATGAGCTTACGAGGTTGTTTCGGTGAACAAACCCCGAAAACTGCTTGTGTACGCAGGCCTGTAGCACTTTAGAAAGGAAAGGAAGAATGGAAATTGGACGAAAATGACTTGGAAGGGAGGGATTTGAAATTTTAGGAAGTGGACGGACATAAGCCATACGCCACAGGGATGGGAATTGACCAGAATCGAGAGAATAGTTAATGATGTGGGCAATGGGTGGAAGGAGAAAATCAAGGATCAGGGTGACCATATAACGACTGATGTCATCATGGCCTACAGCCTTAGATTTAATAGACAGGATAATCTTTTTAATTTCATCCAAGGTGGCAGGAGAAAAGCAAAATGGCTCTATGATTGGACTAGGTAGGCCAGAAATGAAATCCACCGTCTGGGACGTCGACATCGTCTTGGACGAAAATGACTTGGAAGGGAGGGATTTGAAATTTTAGGAAGTGGACGGACATAAGCCATACGCCACAGGGATGGGAATTGACCAGAATCGAGAGAATAGTTAATGATGTGGGCAATGGGTGGAAGGAGAAAATCAAGGATCAGGGTGACCATATAACGACTGATGTCATCATGGCCTACAGCCTTAGATTTAATAGACAGGATAATCTTTTTAATTTCATCCAAGGTGGCAGGAGAAAAGCAAAATGGCTCTATGATTGGACTAGGTAGGCCAGAAATGAAATCCACCGTCTGGGACAACATTTGAGAACTCAAATGACTGGCGGTTGTGAAATGACGGTTGATATCATCTAGGCCAATCGTCTTAGGGAAATCCACATGACGTGCCTTACCGATACCAAGAGTTCCTAAGAATTTCCAGATATCGGCAGGAGAAGAAGATGAAATGTTATCAAGAATGTGGCGGCGTTTGGCGTTTCGTATCACCTGATTACACCGATTTCTAGCAGTTTTGAAGAGGTTCTTATTTTGTTCACAGCGATCCCTCCTATATTTTTTAAATGCCCTATCCCGACACTTCATCGCAATACGAACCCCTGTCGTCATCCAAGGAGCAGGAGGACGCCTAAGCTTAACCCTCTTTACAGGCGCATGTTTGTCATAAAGGGCTAAGACTGTTTCATTGAATATGCGCAGTTTATCGTCTACGGATGTTGCTGCTCCTAGGCGTCCCCAGTCCAGTTCCGACGCATCCTGACGCAACCTCTCAACATCCATCCGCGCAAAACAACGCATGTGCAGAATTTTAGGGACAGAATTTACAATCACAAAACTAAATGGAAACACAAAGTAGGCAAATGTAATTAAAATGCTGGAGGCGGGCAGCCATAGTGCGGGCAGCCCTATCGCATGTTTACGTACCGCGTGGCTGTAGGCATTTATTTCAAAGATACGGCCGCTGTATAGATAATATTACCGTGCCTAAGGTGAGCAGTAAAAAGTGTAGTGGAGCGAGCCAGGGACAAAATAAAACGGGTCTGAAGGTCAGTGGCGATGGTACTGCATTATTACTATTATATGCGCGTCGATGGATTTTGTCGGAATAATTTTAGGTGATTGACCTTTGGAAAGTTTTTATTGGAAGTATAAAATATTATAATTCAGTAAATTTTAGGCTATTAAATATTATAACATATTATAAGAGACAAGACTAGTAGATTTTTAGTCAATAAAAGATGAATATGAAACAAATATAGGTAATACCCATAGACATGAAAAGGAAAAAGAGGAAACTGAAGGTAAAACAAACGTAAGAACGCAATAAAAAGACAAGTTAAAACCAGGGAGTAAAAATTTTTGACACGCAACTTTAAGATTAAAAGGTAAGAATAAGATCGAAAAACAAAAATTAAAATAAATGTTTATGCAATATTGCATTCCAAAATAGGTAGTGAAAAAAAAATGAAACTGAAAACTTAACTACTATAACTCTGAAGATCTCATAAAGTACAAAAAGAAACAAAAGGATATTTAAATTTAAAGCTAAAATGAACGCCTGACTCCATATTACAATGGAAAATAAAATTATTCACAACTATCCAACGAACGTCGTCTAGATAGCAAAGAAGCCTTTCACACCGCTACCTGACTGTTATCAACCTCGTTAGTAAATAATTAATCATTAAAACCCGAGTAGTAGTAGTAGTTCATTAAATTTGGCCTGAGGCCAAATTTAATGAACTTCCTTGACACCTGAATGAAAAATCTGTGAAATGACAATGATTATGAAATAATAAATTATCCCTTTGAGATTCTTTGATGAATTATTGACAATAGAAGAGGATGGCTGTGGAGCTGCGAATTCCAAGAAAACGGAATTTAATATTGAAGTTCCAATTACGGTGTGGATATTTTTGTTAGTGATTAATGGTCTCGGTTCAGAATTTAAAAGAGTTGTGATTTCTACTGGATTTGTTTTGTTATATCTATTTCTTTGTCTAGATTGTTTTGATTACTACTATTTGTGAATCTAAAAGTTGATATATTGTTTTGCCAAATAAGGAAAATTATGAAACACTGTATTACATTCATCAAAGCTCAACCAAACTATTTGTTGCTGGGTACAATCATTTTCTTATTACAACACACATTACTTTCTAATAAGATTTTACCTCACTGAAAATGTGAAATTCCAACTCAACTCATCTTACGGAGCGTATTCGAATAGAAAAATCAATTGCTTCAAAATTGCATTTCCTAAACCCACGAGATTAAATCTAATACCCAGAATATCCCTGCAATATATGCCGCAAGGTTTGAAACGTGCATCGTTTGGCATATCTGTTTATATATACATAATATATATTTGCAGGCCTTGTGCATAATATAACTATTTCTGACCCCGATCGACCGAAATTGTTTTTAGCTTGGCCACATGTATTTACATAACTTCATGAAACACTGTCTACTTTCAATATTTTTATCTTTGCCTTTTATTGACTTTTTGTCTATTTTTGAGTTTGATCTGCTTTAACTTGGAATACCGTCGTAAATCATGAATTAACAATCAACTTTTTCGTGTCATGATAAAATTGTATTTTTCTGTCATCATTATTAATATCATTTATTTTAATTATTTTGTCATTTTTTGAGTAAATCAATTGTGAATTCAGCTTCTCAGGATAACAGCGTACATTAATTTTAATATTTAAATAATAAAATTCCTGGAACAGTATCTAGCTTTATTTTCGACTTATAGACTAGCTTCTGCCAGCAGCTTTGTCTGCGTGAAAGTAAGTTTCTCCATTCAAACTTTGGACCCCTTTTTCATCCCTTTAAGGGGTGAATTTTGGAAAACCCTCTCTTAGTGCTCGCCTACACTACGTCACAAAAGCAAACCTTGTGCAAAATTTCACGCTCGTAGTCTTAGAAGTTTCGGCTGTGCGTTGATATGTCAGTCAGTCAGTCAGTTTCTCCTTTTATAGATGAGTATAATTTCATACACATGATGTAAGATTAATTTCCAAATATACCAAGTAGATTGTGATGCGGTTTTGATCATCATTCGAAACGTGTTTCAAGGGTGGTTCTGGTGTATTAATAATTTGTCACGTGCGATGTGGGCCCATGGTTTAAATAATTAATTATTATAATGGAAACATTATTAAAATCAAAGAATGAAGAGCCTCAGTAAACTGTTGCGTTGATGATGAGTTAAATTATGTAGGAATGTTTAATATGTAAGTTTGTGGCTGATTTTTAAGCAAGACAGATCTATCAATTCTTTAAAATAAATTCTGATCTATTTTTTTATTTTGCCTTTGATATCCCACTGCTGGGCAATGTTCAGTCACAAATCCTTCTGGGTATCATTTATTTAAACTATAGCAAAACACCTGCTAGCTAAATATTATTATTTTTTAAACTATAGACAAAAAATCTATTGTCAAAATGTCCTGCATAGATATTTTTGCCCTTGTTTATATTATAGTTGATTACTTGCGATATTTTTAAATCTCGCAGTGTAATTTATATCAAGAAAAGTAAATCAACGAAGCATAAACTCGCGCAAATATAAAATATGAAATGGTCTAAAGATTTTTTACTTTTAGAAAAATGGCAGACGGCACTCTCGAAAATTAAATTCCATTGATTTAAAAAATAACCGCTCTATAGCTGTCTGCTAGCAGGTGGGTTCTGAAATGTTAAACATAGACATTAAAATCCTAATTCAAATGAACTGGGTTAACCTAAAAAGTTTTTGAATTAAGCTTAATTCTGAATCACAAATTCATTTCGCAATTAGGTACTGTTTTGCTTATTTGTGTCTTTTACGTTTCTTTTACAAGATTCCAACAATAAAAGAGTACAAAAAGGAGTTACTTTTTGTTTATAATTATGTTATAACTCTTCTGTATGTCACTGAATTCTTACTAAACGTCTGTTTTTTTTTATTACCATCTAGGGTTCTGAATACGAAAATCCATAATTTTTCGGACGGATAAGCTTTTAAACTTAAACAACAATACTGCTATAATAATAAAACTACTTCGCTTATTTTAAGCAAAAGGGTTGAAACTGAAACACAGTAACAACCAAACTCTATCGAATCGTTATTAGCATGTAAATTGGGTCGTGGATTCGAAATTAATAGAAAAAGATAATGGGCACAGATTACTACGACTGTTTAATATTCTACACAAAACTATGAATTAGGTTACTAATTAACTTCAGTGCTGTGGTTTAAAATTTCGTTTAAGTCCCTAATTTTTGACTCCTTGTTTTTTTTTTATTTACAACCGATGCTTAAATCCACTTGCACCATATTCAATGCATTTGTATTTTATCGTTACCTTGAGTTTTTGAAATATCATTCATACTTATCTATACATTATAATAAATCTGTAGAAGTTTTTAGTTGTGCGCGCATCACGTTCATCATACATTAAAATTGTATGTAACTATTATATATTACTTAGGCTTTGTTTCATCGCAATCGGTTGATTTTATCGAAAGATATACTACGTTCATTGACTGTTAGGCGGTACGAAGTTCGCCGGGTCAGCTGGTACTATTATAAATGTGAAAGTAACTCTGTCTGTCTGTTACGCTTTCACGGTTAAATAACTGAACCGATTTTGATGAAATTTGGTATGGAGGAAGCTTGAACTCCAAGGATGGACATGGGCTACTTTTTATCCGTATTCGACTTCGACTTCAAGTCCGCAATAACCAACATTCACGCGGACGCAGCTGCTGGCAGAAGCTACTCATCAATATAATTTCAGCCTATTCTATTGCAGAGGGGTGTTTTTTTTTTTTTTTCGGGTGGGAAAATCATCTAATGACATCCCCCGCTCTTGGGCGGAGCGCGAGATAGTGTCAGACTTTTACTGACTAAAAACCCACTCCTGTTCCTTCTTTGCCATTTTTTCCAGGTCCCCGGGGGTCACTTTCGCATCACCCATGGCCCCAGTAGGCCTCGACCCTGCTGGGCCCCTACGGTTGCTGACATCTCCTTGAGGCGCGCGTGGAACACTACGCGCCGTCGACGACTTGGGCTCGGTCCGGACAGTCACCGGACGATCGGACGGCAAGCCACCCATTGCTCGCCGTCCGCAAGCCCGCGCCTACGGTATTGCAGAGGGGTGTGAGGTAGGGAGGCGTCATTTTTACAAAACTATTTACAGCTATAGTGGAACCCTTAATTATATTTGTTTTCATGGTTTTAACCTGAAGAGGGCTAAGTATTAACGTCAATGGTGAGTACATCATTCACCTTCAATTTACCGTCGATATAGTACTAGTAATCATAATTATTGTGTTTATTTGTTTCAAGAATTTTTGCATTTGAGTCATTAACATTATATCTTTGTAAACCGGGAATTTTTAAGTCGAGAGTGAATAGGTTATTTCTAGGTAAGCGCGCTCCATCTTCGACCACATCGTCGCTTTCCATCAGGTGAGATAGTGGTCAAGCGCGAACCTATCAAGAATAAAAATAAAATATATGTATAAATATATAGTTTTTTTTATTTAAGTTATCTATACGAAATTTTTATTTTGAACTAGCTTTATACTGTTATATATATTATTAAACATTTTATACACTGCTATTACTATTTGCTTATTGTGTTTATTGTTATTATAAAATGATGTCCATCTAGTGGCAGCCAATGATGTTTAATTTATGTATAATACAGTTGTCTGCAACATTACTACCTACTTAATGTGTTATTTTTATGCATGAGCTTTGCATGTTTTAGCTGTTCGTTATCACTCAATAAATAAAATAAAATAAGATTTTTTTTATCTCTTATAATAAAGAAATAGAACAATTAAAATGTAATAAAAATAAGATACTTTATAAAAGATTGTTAGGAGACTCTTCCGATTTGTTATGAATAGCAAAATGATTACGTATTGTTAAAACTTTCCTTTTGTTCAAGCTCACCTTTCAAAAGACTGAAGGATAATGAAGGCTTAGCTAAAAGATTTAATTTACTTAAAGATTCTCAGTTGCTATGCTGATGGATTGCGGTGCAAGCTATTGTACTGGATTTTAAAATGAAAATGAATCAAAATTTTACGCCTGTATTTCTAGAAGTGACTAGCAATTTCCAGTAAGGAAAATAAATATTTTATTAGAATAATTATTATGATGAGTACAATGAAAAGTACAAAAGTAACGTATACCTGTAAACGTCACAGGGATTTGATAAAAACAGAGATTTGGTCAATTCCCTAAGTGATTTGATCAAATCACGGAGGATGTTAAAATAACAACACTATTGTATCATTTCGCTGAACAAATCTAGGGATTTGAACAAATACTAGAACTTCTAGATTCCGTGAAATAACATAAAAAAACGATGCAATACGAATATATGTGCCTGTAAGAAAAGTAATGTGCATTGTAATTCACGATGCCATAAATCAACTAAGTATTATAATAAAAATTGTTACTTGTACCATCTGTAAGGTTTTTAAGAAATTTTTATTCATTCGCTTTAAATCTATATTCTAGTGGTGATTTTTGAGATCAATGTGACATCATACTACACCTACTAATTATTATAATTATGTACAAATAAACGTTTGAAATACGATAGAAAAGTTTTTTGTCATTTCACGAAGCCAGTTCTGGTATTTGTTCAAATAGAATAGAATAGAATAAAATGGAAAAAAATATCCCTAGATTTGTTCAGGGAATTGATAAAATAGTGTTGTTATTCTAACATCCTCCGTGATAAGATAAAATCACTTAGGGAACTGCTCAAATCTCTGTTTTTATTATATCCCTGCGACATATACACCATGTAACATAATAAACGCATATCCCGAAGGTAATGTTTAGAATCGGCTACTGAACCGTTTTCAGCTATTTTCAAAATAAGTAATTTTTTAACCTAAAATAATTCTGGCCATAAATTCTTCTTATATTTTGAATCTTCGTCACTTGCGTATTTGTTTGTGCGTGCGTAAATACCAATAACAGTGGTTTAGCTGCCTTTTAGCGTTGCGCACGTAACAAAAAATGACACTTAATGGCATTATTGAAAAAAAAACTCGGAATATATAAATGGTCGAGGAGCAGTGGTGGCCGAGTGGTAACGGCCGCGACTTGCGAGATGTAGGTCGCAGGTTCAAACCCCGCCAAGTGCATTACTTTGTGTAATTTATTTCATCACCACTGCTCTCAAAACCGTGAAGGAAAACATCGTGAGGAAACCGGCATGTCCTAGAACCAAAAATTCGAAGACATGTGTCATTCATCAACCCGCACTGGGCCCGCGTGGTGGATTACGGCCCATTCCTTCTTCTAGGGAGGAGGCCTGAGTTCCAACAGTGGGAACATTATAAGGCCGACGGCCGAAAAATGTTGCTTAGACAAAAAGATAGAGAATTTTTTCCCATTATGGTGGCATGAAAAGCTCAAAATCAGCTAAATGTCAGGTAAGCGCATTGTATAGTACCTTGAACAGCTAGCCGGAGTTAAATGTACGCATACTTGTACTGCCGCCTGTGCTCGCATAGACCTGCAGACCGTTAAAACTACAATATTTCTAAAGATCAAAGCCGTTTGAAAGGAGTAGGGAAAACAAGCGAAAAAATATCATGTTGTTAAAAATTTTTTTCTGGCAGAAGTATTAGTCATACGAAAAAATCACATGTTGATAATGTTATATAATAAACATATATTTTTTTCAAATCTATTAACCCAGCCGTTACCGACGAGTAGGCTTCAGAAAGTCACTGTTTTATGGCACTAAATAATAGGAGCAAGGGCCTTAACGGACGGCGGAATACCGATACGCTACCATCAATGAGTCAATCCCTACAATTACAATAACTAACTTCTTAAAAAAAAAAAAACACTAATTAAGATGTTTACGAAAAAATTTAAGTGCTTGAATTATGATAGTAACTTAATTTTTTAATTGCGGTGTATTTGTTTATCATTTCAGTTACATGTTGAATATAAAGTAAAAGTCCTGACTGAAATTTTGCACAGAGCCTCTGTGCCCAAATTTCAGCGTTCTAGATCAGTGGTTGAGTGAAGACTACATGAGTCCGTCTTTTAATACATTTTATGATATTTACACAGAATTTTATTTTCAATATTAATTCCCTAATGGGATGAAACGGGGGTTATAATTTGTAAGTAGAAGCTAGCCGGGTATATAAACGTAATCGTGTTATCGTTCAGAATAATACAAAGACTATAACTCCATTTGTTTAGGTACCTATCTAAACGTAAACAATCTTGATATGCGGACGGCGAGTAATGAGTGGCTCGCCGTCCGACCGTCTGGTAACCGTCCGGACCGAGCCCAAGTCGTCGACGGCGCGTACTGTTTCACGCGCGTCTCAGGGAGATGTCAGCAAATCGTAGGGGCCCAGCAGGGTCGAAGCCCACTAGGGCCACGGGTAGTGTGAAAGCGAAACCCGGGGCCCCGGGATGAAGGCAAAGAAGGAACAGGAGTTGGTTTTTAGTCAGTAAAAGTCTGACACTATCTCCCGCTACGCCTAAGAGCGGAGCATTAGATGATTTTCCCACCTAAAAATAATAATAATAAAACCTAAATAAACTAATATTAACCAGGATGTTTTTACAAACAAGGTTACACAGCACTGAGTGACAAACAATTTGTTACCAGGAAAAGAGCTTTGTGACCAAAAAATTGGCTTTTGAGTACCGTGTGTGTGAGCGTTATGTCTAATACATAAATTAAAAATTCTAATTGCCTCATGCATCCATTTCAATAATAAAGTGTGAGAGCATAGGTACGTGGGAAAAATATGCAGCCTTTGTGGTAGCGGTTTACGTTTTAGGTTTCCGTATTTACATAAGTCGGGAAAAACGGAACCCTTATAGGATCACTTTGTTGTCCGTCTTTCCGTCTGTCTATCTGTCTGTTCGTTTGTCCGTCTTTTTTTATTATTATTGATAGGCTCGCGTTTGTCCATTATCTCACCTGATGGTAAGCAATGATGTGGCCGATGTTGGAGCACGCTTGCCTAGAAGTTATACCTATTCACTCTTGAATTAAAGACCCTTAAGTTTTAGCTATCAGGTTGTAGCTATCAGATCGATTTCCACTCCTTAGCTGTACGCATAATGAAGGAGTTCCGAAAACGCTTTGTACGTATGGGTGGGACTTCCACCATGTACCGATGGCACAACGCCGTACGTCTAGTAGTCCGATGATGGAACGGACTTGGTTGTATTAAATTGTGCAATTCTAACGTACACTTTCAATGCAATCGATAGAAAACCGACAGGCCAGCAACTCGGCGTCGATGCTCAAGGCTTTGGAGTTTTGACTCGACAAGTGCACCAGATCATCACCGATGATCCTCTTGTCTGTCCAACTGTTTTGTCGGTTTGTTGGTCTATCTGTCTGTCCGTCTGTCAATACCCTTTTTCTCAGAAACACATAGAGGTATGAAGCTAACATTAATATCAAATACTCAAATTTGCTACCCAAAGCAGAAGTTAAAAATCAAACATCTAAGTCAACGTTTAGGCGCATATTTTGACACCCGCGGAAATCAAAACCTATATGGTACTTCCCGTTGATCTAGAAACCTGCCCCCTAGCCAAGTTACAATCGTATCGTTCGCGCCGAACGCCTCGATTAGGCCACGCCTCCGATTCCTTTGTTCTGACGTCATCTCAACGCTCAGTCACGTGGTCAAAACAAAGGAATCGGAGGCGTGGCCTACTCGAGGTGTTCGGCAGGAACGATACGATTGTAACTTGGCTAGGGGGGCTGAAGTTTGGCTTTAAGCAACCTTGCTTGAAGCCAAATTCCTTATTAATTTCGACTTCTTCCTATATTTGTGCTATACTTTACCTATAGCATAGCACAAACTGTTTTGTAGTTACTACTCAAAACGGTGAAGGAAAACATCGTGACATCCAAAAACACGCGCTGGGCCTGCGTGGTCGTTACAGTCCATTCTGACAGCATCCATAGGGTTGCTGTGGACTCGTCGCGCTAGATATGTGTGTGGCCACAGCATTATGCTGACCATTCGGCCGTTGTGCGGACGTGGCGAGTATTTTCCCTATAAAATGTTTATAATTTTTGTAAGCTTGTTTTAAGATTGCGTTGATTCCCGCAAATAAATTGTTCTTAGATAAGACCAGGTAAGGGTAGTTGCAGCAGTGGGTACATTATAGGACTGATAATGTAATGTGCCTTTTTTATTGGTCTGAGTCGAATACAATAATAATGTTGTCTGTCAGAGTCAAACTGATTGAAATTGACAGAGTACCTTTTTATTTGTAACTGGACAGCATCTGCAACGGGCTATTAATTACGTTTCGTTCCACGGTGATTTTTAAAGTACGTTACTTGATATTTGTGTTAACCGTTAATAACAGCATTATAACAAATTCACTGTACCAATTAATTATTATCTCTGTAAACGCATTTAAAGCCGATGTCATTACCGCTGCGCACCGTAGTAACATATTTTTTCACGTTAAAATAAACCTAAAAACGCTCCTAAACAAGCATTTTTTGCCATAACACTTTTTTACCATTATTTCATTATTCCGGTTAGATTTCTATATAATTTTTGATCTGTTTATTATAAAAAGATGACCACTTTTTTCATGTGTAATATGATTAATAAACGTTACCGTTTAATAGTGGGCCTAAAAAAATTTTTCTCCTTTAACTCAAGAATTGTAAGTACCTTTTAAGCTACTAGGGAAGAGTTCACTGGTAGTTAACCAAGAGTAATAACATAAAGACTGATGAATTTGTCGACACAATACAGTTTTACTAAGACCACAAAAGTTAATACCCAAACATTATGGGTTTATAGCTGGCCAAATAAAAATCAGATGGTGTTCGAAAAACAAAGATACGAAAGCAAGAGAGATTTCCGATTTATGTTTGAACGTAAAACGCAAACTTGTGGGTGGCAGGTGTTGGCAAGTAATGAAACTGTATCGGCTAGGTACAGGCTGTGTCACAGCTTTGAAAACAAGCGTTTTTGGTATTGTATTAAGCTGGTATTATTATGTAGAATAGAATAGAATAGAATAAACAAACACATAGCAAAAGAAATTGTCGTCGTCGTCGTGTAGCATATAGATTGTGGGTTAACTTTTTGCCATAAGCAGCTTTGCCCCTGTGGTTTATTTTTAAGTACCGTGCATCTTTTCGGGATACTAAGTGACCTAAATAAACTTGTTAAAAAATAAAAGGCCCGTTTTGACATTTGAGAAATACCTTGGAATGTAACTTGGAATGAAACTGAAAGAAACAATAAAATAATAATTAATTACCTAAAGTATATTCAAAAATACATACATTTTTTTGGCGCGTTAAATAATATGATGGAATATATTGCGAGTATTTTTTTTAGCATATTTAAGTATTGTAGCTTTTTAATTGTTTAATCTAATCAATACTTTCAGAGGTAATTAACCTATGAACTATTAGGGATAAAAACATTTTATCAATTTGTGTTGGGCTGTGAAAAAGACGGATGAAAAAGATTGCATGCAGCGGAGATGAGAATGTTAAGACGAAGTGTGGTGTAACGAAAATGAATTAAGTGAGAAATGAGTATATTAGAGGAAGTTCAAATGTGATTCCAGTGACAGAAAAGTTGAAAAAGAATCGTATGTCTTGGTATGATCATGTGAAGAGGAGGAATGGAACGCATTTTACTAAAGGGGTTATGCCTGCCTATATATGTGGATAGATGGAGAGGGAGAGGGAGTTAAAAAAAAGACTGATAAATCGTATGAGCTGGAGTGATAAGAAAGAAAAGAGAGACAGCGTGACGGGTGACGGGACAGAATAGAAGAAATAAACGTATTGCATCGCTATAAGTAACATGCGATAAAGGCAGGAAGATGATAATAATGATGATGAATATTTTATTAGAAATACTGTGTCACTCATGCAGACAATATGCCATATCGGCTAGTCCTTAAACATGGTGATGTTTTCGTGATCTCAAACTAATTGGTATTCTTTCAATATTATAAATTGATGTTTTTCCAATACATAGAGACAGTTCCGATAGTCAGAACACAAAGATATTTCATTTTTAAAACGACCCAATTACCTTCTGACCTTCAAACAACCTTCAAAAACAGAAACCTTCTCGTCATGATGCTGTTCAGCCATCCAACATAACCCTTCATACAAAACTCACAGGAAAAGGAGGGGTTGTCTATTTTTAGCCCACAACGACATCACTAGGGTCGCATGCCCATTTGAGCATAAAATCATATTTTACACACGTGGTAACACCGTCCAATTAATTCGTATTTCGAACTAAATTATTGCTCTTGCTGGCAACATAATATAGAATTGGTTTAAATTAATGGAGCAGGCTTAATTTCTGATAGTCAATTGTTTATTGCAGTCAACTATTTAAATTGTTTTGGAAGCCATTTTGTAACGTAGGTAATTTTGTGTGAGTCTGTGATAATCATATTTGTAAATGATTTGACACGTTTATTTAGACTCCAGCCGTATTTATACTTTTTAGTTAGATTTAATATTTATTGAAATTGATTAAAAAATAAATAATTACAATTAATTTTTTTACAGTATTGCACCTGGCTGGCAAGTTTGCTCTGCGCCACCCTAAGATTGACTGATACAAATTTTCTATGTAATTTTTCTCACTAAGACCTTGCTAATAAAATAAGTTCAGTTTTGTGCAGCCACGCGGACACCGGGTGAGGTACCCTCCATAGAGCTAAATATATTTTGTTGATGATGTGTCTGGTTGCTTTGCCACTAATGTCTTAGTTAAAAACAGATTTAAGGCATTAAGTTCCCTTCTATACTAGCTTTTTCCCGCGGTTTCGCCCGCGTACATAAAATATAGCCTGTCACTCAATAATAAAGCAGCTTTCCATCGGTATACAAATTTTAGTAATCGGATCAGTACTTTTGGAGATTTTTTATTTATTTATTTATTTATTTATTTATTACTTTATTGCACACCTTAACTTACTACAGGACAACATTTATAAAAAATAAGTGTACAATAGGCGGTCTTATTGCACAGGGCAATTTCTACCAGACAACCTTTGGATGGACTGTAACGAAAGGAAAAGATTTGGGGCTGTCAGTGTACAACAACATAAAAAAAAGATAATAAAATACATATAATACATAAATAGGTATATTACTAAATAATAAACTAATAAATATTAAAATATACGACAGAGAAAGGAGAAGAAAAATTAAAGTGATAGGTAATGCTCCTTCACCATCTTTTTGAAAGTCGGTAGTGAGATTACCTCCTACAAACAAAAAAAAACTTTACCGCTTTATAATATTCATGAACATTTTTACACGGAATTTGACTGGATGGTAAATCAATTGATCGAACCGTTTTGGTTACTTTCAAAAGCTTTTAGAAATGACTATAGTAAACGTATTAGTGGAGAAAGTAAACAAAACTTCTACATAAAAGAAAAGCAAGACAGAACAAAACTAAACCGATGTTTTCGAGATCGTATTAGCAATAAGAAGTCTGGTGTCTCGCGTGGTCTAACTAATACACTGCCATTTATCAAGATTATGTTTCTGTCACTGGATCGGATCGGTCGTTGCAACTTACTTATCAATATTGGCCGTTTGTTTTGATGTATAATTGAAAAATAGATCAATTAAAATATCATCTATCTATATATATAAAAGGAAAAACTGATTGACTGACATATCAACGCACAGCCGAAACTACTGGGACTAGGAACGTGAATTTTTGCACAAGGTTTCCTATTATGGCGTAGGCGAGCACTAAGAAAGGATTTTCCAAAATTCATCCCCTAATGGAGAATGAAACGGGAGCCCAAAGTTTGTATGGAAAAACCTACTTTGATGCGGGCGGAGCCGCTGGCAGAAGCTATATGTTTTCAGATCATGAAAAGAAATATTATGATGACCAGCTAAAGCTTGTCTTTAAATCAAGAGTGAATATGTTACTTCTAGGTTAGCGTGCTCAATTATCGACTACATCATCGTTTATCATCAGGTAAGATGAGAGACCCATGAGAATTTTTATATTTTCGAATATCCGATTATGATTGATAACCAAAGTACTTTTTGCTTTCTTTTACATTAAGCCAGTGTCAAATAATATGTTAATAATATTTTATGCTTTTTTATGTATACTTTTTTTTTAATTCATATAAACCAGTGCTTGACTGCGATCCCACCTGATGGTAAGCAGCGATGCAATCATTGATGGTGAGGCGCACTAGTTTATTAAGAGCCTATTCACTCTAGCCTTGAAGACACCTAAATTATAGCTGGACGGGAAGACCGCAGCAGGCAAATTGTTCCAGTCCTTCGATGTACGCAGTATAAACGACGAAGCGAAACGCTTAGTCCAAACCGTTGAAGTTTCAACAACGAAAGGGTGGATACTCGCCGTACGTCGGGTTCTCCGATGGTAGAACGGAGATGGCGGAATCAAGTCATGCAATTCCCGCGCACACTCTCCAAAATGCAACCTGTAAAATACCGATAGGCTGGCTACCCTGCGCCTGTGCTCGAGGCTTTGTAGATTGGACCTAACCAAATCTGGATCCCCAATTAGCCTCTTCGCACACCTTTCCATTGAGTCCAAAGCTGCTAGATGGCATTTTGCAGCACCAGCCCATATGTGACTACAGTACTCCACATACGATTGGACCTGTGCTTTGTATAACATTAGTAGCTGTCCCGGTGTGAAGTACCGTCGGACCTTTGCAAGAACGCCTAGTTTTCTAGCAGCTACCTTGACTTTGGACTCAATGAACCGCCCAAAATTGAGGTCTGAGGAAATTTCAACTCCCAAGAGCTGAAGGCGGTCGGTGCACTCCAGAGATACATTCTGAAAAGCAGGAGCCAAGGCGAACGGGCTCCTTTTGGTGGTGAACAGACACGCTTGTGTTTTGACGGCGTTGAATCCTACCAGATTGGTTTCGCCCCACTTGGAGACTGTTTGAAGTGAGACATTCGTACGCTCTACCATAGCCTCTCGTTCGGACCGGATTAGCTCATCATTAACTTCCGATATGTTTATTTTTCTATAAAAGTCTTGTCTATCAATATGGTCTCTATCAATAAATTTGGTCGCTGGTTTGTTTTGACGCGTGTCTGAAAAAAACATGATTTAAATTTAAAATAAATAAATAAAAATAATAGATAGAAATACACCACATTTTTTGAAAATCCATTTTTTTTTTAGTTTTCCAGCTAAAAAAAATCTGGCCGCAAGAAGGCATGTCGGGCCATTGACACCTATGAATGACCAACTACGTCTCACAGAAAAGAGGTCCTAGGGGTCTTTAAGTCAAGAGCGAATAGGTTACTTCTAGGCAAGCGTGCTTCATCGTCGGCCACATCATCGCTTACCATCAGGTGTGATAGTGGTCAAACGCGAGCCTATCAATAAAAAAAAGGAGTTATGAGTCTCAGCTGTAGGAATATATAAGTCATGGTCTTAATGTGGAGCGAGGCAATTGCACTCATCAACCTGACTTCGGACTGATAGATAAATGTAGTGGACGATAGGTACACACTACAATTTTTATATACCTTCAAACGAGATCGGAAATCGGCGCGTCCATTTTTTTTGGTTGAGAAAGTTCTCTTACTTGGGGTAGAGAGGGTATCAATTTACTGACTAAAACTCACGTCTGTTCTTTCAGTTGCCCATTGCGGTCCAGCCTTGTGGGTCCTGGGTTTTAAAATTTGAATTCGTTTGGCATCAATCAATGCCGATATTTGTGGCCAAATTAACATTAAATTTAAAAATAAATTAAAAATCACCAATTGAAAAATTAATACATACTTCATTTTGTCATTTTGGATTTTTTAAATCTGGAAAATAAAGTTAAGTTTCCTGATATGCTGTTTGCCAAATAAATTATCATTCACAGTGATAATATACCTTTAGTTGAACCACCAGAAAGCTCTTGAAATCTCCTAAAAAATGTACGGGATTCACACTACCACATGCCATTTTAGTTACACATGTCCATTTCGTGCAATTTTTTTGTCAATCTCAACCATATATGGACAATCGCTATCGACAAAAATATCAGTTTTTTCAAGCTTCAGTAGTCGGTCAATTTGGCTGATAGTTTGAACAAACATAACTTTTTAACACGTTCCCTGCGCCATCATTTTCAAAGAACTTTCAGCTGGTGCTTTGGAGATCTAAAAGATCTCGAAACTAACCTACCCTTTGGTGCGTTTGAGACCTAATCAGTCTCCTAAAGATACAGTTTTGAAAATAATTTATATGTTCCAAAAAACAATGATATATATTTTGAAGTTTTTGTGGGTGAAAGATAGCCTATTGCTTTATATTTTGCTAGGTTCGCACGCAGTTATGACATTTGAATAAACTACAAATACCAAAAAAAAATTTGATATCGATTGTATCTCGTACCGCAACCGAAGATAGTTCAATATGTGTAGTAAGTAGTGATGGGAATAAAATAATATCTCAGTTGTCGATTGTTTTCTTTATAAGTACGTCAAATATTTCATCATCAGGATCACTGTCATTCCAATGTCAATTTGCCATTGCCAATTTGCATTTTTTTTTTGCCATTGTTTGCCAATGGGGGGCAAATTTGAACATTTTCCAAAAATTTTATTATACTGGACGATGCAGCAGTATAATCCGGTGTTGATTTTTTGTTAGAAATTTCACCAAAATAAATAGATTTTTTACACTTTTTTCTCTTAAAAGCACTCATTGTTTATCAAAAATAATCAACACGTAGGTAAATCCGCGAGTGTTATTTCCAAAACGAGCGCGCCACCTTCCACATCGATGCTAGGACAACACTACAACGAGTCACGCAGCGCCCGCGCCG
This sequence comes from Mythimna impura, assembly GCA_905147345.3. Classification (NCBI taxonomy): domain Eukaryota; kingdom Metazoa; phylum Arthropoda; class Insecta; order Lepidoptera; family Noctuidae; genus Mythimna; species Mythimna impura. The sequence goes on from LR990344.1 coordinate 4,427,358, forward strand.
CACACCCTCCCTCTCTTGCGTCTACGAGGCGTACGATTCCACGAGTACCGACATATCTCCTAACGCAAGGAATCAAAATAATTACAGTACTGTGCGTTAGGGACCTAATCCATCTCTAATTTCTTTTTTAATGTCCTTGAATTCAGCTTTAAGTAGGAAGCAAATATGTATATTTGTCCTACTCATACTTAAAGAACTTTACACGTTAGATCCTCCCGCAAGGAGTGAAACAACACGATTATATTCAACGCACAATACAAAAGTCCTGCAAGAGATCTGATAGATCTCGTAATGCAACGAACGTGTTAACTATTAGAGTGGCGCCCCTTAGGGGCTTATGAAAAAAACCGCATGAAAAATATTTATTATACCGTAACAGACATAACATTGTGAGAAAAAAAACATTTACCATAACTTTTCTTTTCTTATTTAGCTAATATTATAAATGTGAAAGTATGTCTGTCTGTAAGCTCCTCAAGAAAGTGTATAAGCACACATATACTTTTTTATCTGGCTTTGACTTTGCATCCGCAATAACCAACATTGTAAGAAGTTGTGGATAATAAAAATGAAGTAATTATTATTTTTGTTTTTAATTTTATGCAGTTCTAGCCTAAAGAACAGGTTTAGGCAAATTAACAACGGTGTTCTTTTTTTAAATATTTTTATTGTAATCTGGCCCTATTATTATAATATAAATTAAACGATTATTATATAATTATTATATAATTATTATAATAGCCAAAAATTGTCAAGTGTCACAATTCTAGGCCTCCCATATTTTCCAGACACTCTTTTCTTAGCCTATTAAAAATCTATTTCCGAGTACAACGTCACATGTCAAAACAAGTTCCATGAACGAGAAACATTGATAACTTCAAGCTTGCGCCTAAGTTGCACTGCAGACGACCCCATTCACGGGCTGAAACATAATCTTGATAGATGGCAGGGGCGCCGGTTTTTAGAAAACCTCATGGGTGCTCATGCTCATTTGATGACTCAAAAAAGTGGTGAAGTGGAGAAGAGAAATGCACATTGATCGACATTTTGATAACGGATACCGGCATCAGTAACTGGCATCCGTTGCCCACATCGTTAATAAATAATAAATTCTGACCCAACACAAATATCTGTTTCATCAACAAACATTTGTGTTGGTGCAAGAACCGAACCCGCGACCCTTGCGTCTCAACCGGCACTCTGAACCACTCCGCTAAACGAGTCGTCAAGTAATGAAAAAACGCCCATCCCTAAAAGGCGATTACTGATCTGTTTCTTGATGTCTATTCTCAGGGGTGCTCGGCACCCACTGTATATTTATCATGGGTGCTCGAGCCCCCGAGCATCCACGGAGTCAGCGCCCCTGATAGATGGCACTGTATAAGAGAACAAAGAATAAATTTAAAAGTTGCTAATCTTCTATTTAAATCTGCTTATTATAAAATTGCTCACCCTCCCATAGCAAATAGCCTAATAATTTATAGCCTATAATAATATGTTGACCAGACTTATAAGGATTATGTATGCATTTGAATAGGATGGGTTGAGTAGTTTTGTGCTATTTTAAAACATCGCTTCACATTTTTACTGTTTATAAATAAGAAGTATTATGAGGTGAAACAGTTTTTTTTGAGACTCAAGCTTCTTCTCTATGAGAGAGGGTCAGCTAAAACCCACCACGCGGGCCCAATCGGCATTGATTGATGCCAAACGAATTCAAATTTTAAAACCCAGGACCCACAAGGCTGGACCGCAATGGGCAACTGAAAGAACAGACGTGAGTTTTAGTCAGTAAATTGATACCCTCTCTACCCCAAGTAAGAGAACTTTCTCAACCAAAAAAAATGGACGCGCCGATTTCCGATCTCGTTTGAAGGTATATAAAAATTGTAGTGTGTACCTATCGTCCACTACATTTATCTATCAGTCCGAAGTCAGGTTGATGAGTGCAATTGCCTCGCTCCACATTAAGACCATGACTTATATATTCCTACAGCTGAGACTCATAACTCCTTTTTTTTATTGATAGGCTCGCGTTTGACCACTATCACACCTGATGGTAAGCGATGATGTGGCCGACGATGAAGCACGCTTGCCTAGAAGTAACCTATTCGCTCTTGACTTAAAGACCCCTAGGACCTCTTTTCTGTGAGACGTAGTTGGTCATTCATAGGTGTCAATGGCCCGACATGCCTTCTTGCGGCCAGATTTTTTTTAGCTGGAAAACTAAAAAAAAAATGGATTTTCAAAAAATGTGGTGTATTTCTATCTATTATTTTTATTTATTTATTTTAAATTTAAATCATGTTTTTTTCAGACACGCGTCAAAACAAACCAGCGACCAAATTTATTGATAGAGACCATATTGATAGACAAGACTTTTATAGAAAAATAAACATATCGGAAGTTAATGATGAGCTAATCCGGTCCGAACGAGAGGCTATGGTAGAGCGTACGAATGTCTCACTTCAAACAGTCTCCAAGTGGGGCGAAACCAATCTGGTAGGATTCAACGCCGTCAAAACACAAGCGTGTCTGTTCACCACCAAAAGGAGCCCGTTCGCCTTGGCTCCTGCTTTTCAGAATGTATCTCTGGAGTGCACCGACCGCCTTCAGCTCTTGGGAGTTGAAATTTCCTCAGACCTCAATTTTGGGCGGTTCATTGAGTCCAAAGTCAAGGTAGCTGCTAGAAAACTAGGCGTTCTTGCAAAGGTCCGACGGTACTTCACACCGGGACAGCTACTAATGTTATACAAAGCACAGGTCCAATCGTATGTGGAGTACTGTAGTCACATATGGGCTGGTGCTGCAAAATGCCATCTAGCAGCTTTGGACTCAATGGAAAGGTGTGCGAAGAGGCTAATTGGGGATCCAGATTTGGTTAGGTCCAATCTACAAAGCCTCGAGCACAGGCGCAGGGTAGCCAGCCTATCGGTATTTTACAGGTTGCATTTTGGAGAGTGTGCGCGGGAATTGCATGACTTGATTCCGCCATCTCCGTTCTACCATCGGAGAACCCGACGTACGGCGAGTATCCACCCTTTCGTTGTTGAAACTTCAACGGTTTGGACTAAGCGTTTCGCTTCGTCGTTTATACTGCGTACATCGAAGGACTGGAACAATTTGCCTGCTGCGGTCTTCCCGTCCAGCTATAATTTAGGTGTCTTCAAGGCTAGAGTGAATAGGCTCTTAATAAACTAGTGCGCCTCACCATCAATGATTGCATCGCTGCTTACCATCAGGTGGGATCGCAGTCAAGCACTGGTTTATATGAATTAAAAAAAAAGTATACATAAAAAAGCATAAAATATTATTAACATATTATTTGACACTGGCTTAATGTAAAAGAAAGCAAAAAGTACTTTGGTTATCAATCATAATCGGATATTCGAAAATATAAAAATTCTCATGGGTCTCTCATCTTACCTGATGATAAACGATGATGTAGTCGATAATTGAGCACGCTAACCTAGAAGTAACCTATTCACTCTTGATTTAAAGACAAGCTTTAGCTGGTCATCATAATATTTCTTTTCATGATCTGAAAACATATAGCTTCTGCCAGCGGCTCCGCCCGCATCAAAGTAGGTTTTTCCATACAAACTTTGGGCTCCCGTTTCATTCTCCATTAGGGGATGAATTTTGGAAAATCCTTTCTTAGTGCTCGCCTACGCCATAATAGGAAACCTTGTGCAAAAATTCACGTTCCTAGTCCCAGTAGTTTCGGCTGTGCGTTGATATGTCAGTCAATCAGTTTTTCCTTTTATATATATAGATAGATGATATTTTTATTGATCTATTTTTCAATTATACATCAAAACAAACGGCCAATATTGATAAGTAAGTTGCAACGACCGATCCGATCCAGTGACTGAAACATAATCTTGATAAATGGCAGTGTATTAGTTAGACCACGCGAGACACCAGACTTCTTATTGCTAATACGATCTCGAAAACATCGGTTTAGTTTTGTTCTGTCTTGCTTTTCTTTTATGTAGAAGTTTTGTTTACTTTCTCCACTAATACGTTTACTATAGTCATTTCTAAAAGCTTTTGAAAGTAACCAAAACGGTTCGATCAATTGATTTACCATCCAGTCAAATTCCGTGTAAAAATGTTCATGAATATTATAAAGCGGTAAAGTTTTTTTTTGTTTGTAGGAGGTAATCTCACTACCGACTTTCAAAAAGATGGTGAAGGAGCATTACCTATCACTTTAATTTTTCTTCTCCTTTCTCTGTCGTATATTTTAATATTTATTAGTTTATTATTTAGTAATATACCTATTTATGTATTATATGTATTTTATTATCTTTTTTTTATGTTGTTGTACACTGACAGCCCCAAATCTTTTCCTTTCGTTACAGTCCATCCAAAGGTTGTCTGGTAGAAATTGCCCTGTGCAATAAGACCGCCTATTGTACACTTATTTTTTATAAATGTTGTCCTGTAGTAAGTTAAGGTGTGCAATAAAGTAATAAATAAATAAATAAATAAATAAATAAAAAATCTCCAAAAGTACTGATCCGATTACTAAAATTTGTATACCGATGGAAAGCTGCTTTATTATTGAGTGACAGGCTATATTTTATGTACGCGGGCGAAACCGCGGGAAAAAGCTAGTATAGAAGGGAACTTAATGCCTTAAATCTGTTTTTAACTAAGACATTAGTGGCAAAGCAACCAGACACATCATCAACAAAATATATTTAGCTCTATGGAGGGTACCTCACCCGGTGTCCGCGTGGCTGCACAAAACTGAACTTATTTTATTAGCAAGGTCTTAGTGAGAAAAATTACATAGAAAATTTGTATCAGTCAATCTTAGGGTGGCGCGGAGAAAACATGCCATGTGTAAATAGTTAAATTGTAATTATTTGCTTTTTAATCAATTACAATAAACATTAAATCTAAGTTAAAAGTATAAATACGGCTAGAGTCTAAATAAACGTGTCAAATCATTTTCAAATATGATTATCACAGACTCACACAAAATTACCTACGTTACAAAATGGCTTCCAAAACAATTTAAATAGTTGACTGCAATAAACAATTGACTATCAGAAATTAAGCCTGCTCCATTAATTTAAACTAATTCTATATTGTGTTGCCAGCAAGAGCAATAATTTAGTTCGAAATACGAATTAATTGGACGGTGTTACCACGTGTGTAAAATATGATTTTATGCTCAAATGGGCATGCGACCCTAGTGATGTCGTTGTCGGCTAAAAATAGACAACCCCTCCTTTTCCTGTGAGTTTTGTATGAAGGGTTATGTTGGATGGCTGAACAGCATCATGACGAGAAGGTTTCTGTTTTTGAAGGTTGTTTGAAGGTCAGAAGGTAATTGGGTCGTTTTAAAAATGAAATATCTTTGTGTTCTGACTATCGGAACTGTCTCTATGTATTGGAAGAACATCAATTTATAATATTGAAAGAATACCAATTAGTTTGAGATCACGAAAACATCACCATGTTTAAGGACTAGCCGATATGGCATATTGTCTGCATGATTGACACAGTATTTCTAATAAAATATTCATCATCATTATCATCATCTTCCTGCCTTTATCGCAAGTTACTTATAGCGATGCAACACGTTTATTTCTTCTATTCTGTCCCGTCACCCGTCACGCTGTCTCTCTTTTCTTTCTTATCACTCCAGCTCATACGATTTATCAGTCTTTTCTTTGAACTCCCTCTCCCTCTCCATCTATCCACATATATAGGCACGCATAACCCCTTTAGTAAAATGCGTTCCATTCCTCCTCTTCACATGATCATACCAAGACATACGATTCTCTTTCAACTTTTCTGTCACTGGAATCACATTTAAACTTCCTCTAATATACTCATTTCTCACTTAATTCATTTTCGTTACAGAATCAGAATCAGAATCAGAATGTTTATTTGTGAAACATAGGTACATATTTACATAAAGGTCTTAGTTTTATTGTACATGGGCGCTATGTTTTGCCGTGACGGCGTACAAATATTGATAATAAAATCATTAAAAAAATAATAAATAAAGAACTAACAGTGAAAAAATAAAATTAAAAACAAAATTAAAAGTCTTACAAGTGATAAATAAGGAACTATTTTAAATTAAGTTAAATATCTTACAGAATTTATAATTAAAAAGAAATTAATTAAAAAAATTACAGTCTTAAAAATCTCAAAACAGTCTTTAAAATTACACATAATATATTAAAACTTATCATTTATAAAATCTTCTACAATGTAGTAACATTTTTCTAGTAATAGTGAGTAAAGACTTTTCTTAAATTTTAATAAAGGCAAATTTTTTATACTATCGGGTATTTTATTATATATTTTCGGAGCCATGCCAAAAAAACTCTTTTTCATTAAAGCGGTTCTGCATTTTCTGTCGCACAGTCTGTTCATATATTGAGAACGCGTAATTGTTTTTTTAAATACGTTAAAATCGTTTCAAACTGAAAACCTCCTTTATATAATAACTAGCCATCTTGATTGCCTATTCAATGGAGCTAACTAATTACAGTCCCCCGACGTTACTGGCACAGTCAACTTCAACCAGAATTCAGGCTGTTACTGGCTTTAATGGAATAAGTTGGTAGTTAGCCTCACCTGGACATAGCTGTAGGTATGTCGGTAAGGGTAATTATATTTTAGGATCAGTGAGGAGCATGTAGGAGCTTGCTTCGACTAGAGTTGACTAGATGAGCAAGGATAGAGATTTATGCACTACTAGCCTGTGCCAGCGGCTTCGCTCGCGTAAAATTAGGTTTCTCCATACAAACTTTGGACACCCGTTTCATCCTCTTAGGGGGTGAATTTTGGAAAATCCTCTCTTAGTGCTCGCCTACGTCATAAAAGGAAACCTCGTACCAAATTTCACGCTCCTACTCCCAGTACTTACGACTGTGCGTTGATATGTCAGTCAGTCAGTTTCTCCTTTTATATGTATAGATAATCTATGTAATGGCCGTAGGGGTAGTTCGAAAAGTTCACCACAGTTCTAGAACGTAAAGGTCAACTTAAGGAAAGTGGGTTTTTGTCAGCAAAAGTCTGACATTCCCTCTCGTTCTACTCAAAACGGGAGAAGTTGTTTGATGGAAAAGGGCTTGAAAAAATTTCAAGTAACATTTCATTGATTTGAAAAAAAAGTCTCGTCAACTAACAAATTGTAAAATATAAGATATGGTCATAGTATTTTTGAGACTTGGCCGAAGGTTTAGTGATCGACTGCTGTACAGTGTTATTATTGGTATAAATCATTTAGTTTATTAATTTTTTTTACTCGTTTCTTTTCCGAAATTCTTATCATTGCCATTCAGTGTGATAATGTTGTCAGTCTTCTGGGCAGATTTCCAGCGTATGTGGACAGTGGTGTGGAGGAGTACTTTGACGCCTAAATGTATTTGAGTATGTTTATGTCGTGGTCAGATGTTAGAATTTATCACTTCATGAAATGATCAACTAAAACTGGCCAGATCGTTTGTACGTTAACATTTAATGATATTTCAATCCTCGTTTGGCCATATCACTGATGTAGGATTTCTATGATAGTAAAAAGTCTAAAGAATGTAGGCCAAACAAGGATTGGAAGATCTTCAAATATTAACGTTTAAAACGATTTGGCCAGTTTTACTTGGCCATATCATGAAGTGATCAACTTCTAAGATTTGGTCAAGACATATATATTATAAATGTTTACGTAGAAAGATTATAAATACTCTTATTTAGTTAATTTATTATTTTACTAGCTTCTGTCAGGGGTTTCTCTAATATAAATAAGTTTCTCCATACAAACTTTAAGTTTTCCGTTTAATCCTCTTAGGGGGTGAATTATGAAAAATTCTGTCTTAGTGCTCTCCTATGTTAAAAAAGAAAATCTTGTGCATAATTTTACGCTTCTAGTTTCGGCTGTCAGTCAGCCAGAATCTCCTTTTATAGAGAATGATGATATCCACGAGAGAACTAAGGTTACCGATATAGCCCGATGAATCGCCAAACTTAAGTGGCAGTTGGCAGAGCACATTGCTCGGAGAACAGACAGTCGCTGGGGCCGAAAAGGAAGTCGCAGCGTTGGAAGGCCTCTCACAAGGTGGACTGATGACCTGGTGAGGGTCGTGGGAATCCAATGAATGCGAGACGCACAGGACCGTTCTTAGTGGTGACACTTGGGGAGGCTTAATTCCAACAGTGAACATTTTTCGGCTGAAATGATGATGAGGAAATCAAAACTTTGATTGACTTCTTGAAAGAATATTTCCACATTATAAGTCAAAAATCTCTAGCCCTGAATACTAATCCGTAGGCGCGGGCTTGCGACCGATAGGCGCGGGCTTGCGGTCCGTAGGCGCGGGCTTGCGGACGGCGAGCAATGGGTGGCTCGCCGTCCAATCGTCCGGTAACCGTCCGGACCGAGCCCAGGTCGTCGACGGCGCGTATTGTTCCACGCGCGCCTCAGGGAGATGTCAGCAAATCGTAGGGGCCCAACAGGGTCGAAGCCTACCGGGGCCACGGGTAGTGTGAAAGTGAAACCCGGGGCCCTGGGACAAAGGCAAAGAAGGAACAGGAGTTGGCTTTTAGTCAGTAAAAGTCTGACACTATTTTCCGCTCCGCCCAAGAGCGTGATTTGTCCACCTAAAAAAAATAAATAAAAGCCCTGAATACTAATAATGATTTCTAGTTAAACAAAGTTCCAGTGCTGAAAATCTACTTGAAACTGGGTGCACTATGGTCTAGTTAATGCATAAGCGTTGGTAACTTTGAAGTTTATGAAGTTGTGCTTCTGATTTATTTAATTCTACAGTGAAGTTATTACTGCAATGTGAGATTGGTTTAAAAGTTAATGATACTTATAAGGTTTCACTGAAGCTTCTGAACTAAGAAACGTGAGAAAGATTCCCGTTCAAAATATATACCTAATTGTAAGACTTACAGATATAATGATCTATTTAAATATATATATAGCATAGCATAATCGGCCTTATAATGTTCCTACTGCTGGGACTCAGGCCTCCTCTCTAGGAGAGGGAATGGGCCGTAATCCACTACGAGGGCCCAGTGCGGGTTGGTGGATGTCACATGTCTTGGAATTTTCGGTTCTAGGACATGCTGATTTCCTCATAATGTTTTCCTTCACCGTTTTGAGAATGATGAAATAAATTACACAAAATAATGCACCTGGTTGGGTTTGAACCCGCGACCTAGAACTCGTAAGTAGGGGCACCGTTACCACTGGACTGGGCACACCACTGCTCTCAATATATAATATATATATTATGTAAATGAATAGCTGTTCACTAGTCTCGCTAAAACTCGAGAACAGCTGGACCGAATTGGCTTATTTTGGTCTTGAAATATTTGTGATAGTCCAGGGAAGGTTTACTTTGAGAAAATAGGGAAAAATTCAATTAAAAAGAAAACCAAATACAACGCTATCTTGAATTAAAATGTGATTTTAAAATGAATTATGCTGGTTCTGGCAATGACAGTAGATGGCGTTATCCTTTGATAGTTTAGTTAAAAGTTATCAAAACTTTAATTGACTATTAGGAGGTTCGAAGTTCGCCGGGTTAGCTAGTATACAATAAATATTTGGTTACAAATCAAATAAAAAAAATCTGACAAACCATTTACAGGTACAGGTATTTTCAGGTTCAGGGTTAGGGTCAGGTTTCAGGTTTGTAATTCGTAATAGTTATTTCAGATGTGGGTGTCATGCATGTCTCTGCAAGTGTGTGATTACTGTGCTGCAAACAAATTCTTTTTTTTTTTTGAGGTGGTAAACCGTCTAATAACTTCTTCCTCTCTAGGGCGGTGCAAGAAGGCGTGTCAGACTTTTACTGACTAGAACCACTCCTCTGTTCCTTCAGTTGTATTATACGTTTTAGGACCACGAGTTACCTTTACAGAAGTCCTCCCATGACTCTAGTAGGTCGGTACTGTGACGCCTATGAAGGTCACAACTATTATTAACTTGCAAAACTGGCATATTGGACTTTTAAGGTTTACGTTAAAAAATTTAGTATGAAGGATGTTCAATCAAAAGGACAGGAAGACGTCAAGAAATGTCGGAATATATTTTATATAGGAATGAAAGTCCCGAAATTTAAGATCCCTCTCCCAATCAATGTCCCTGCCCTCCTAACATATATATCCCTCTCCAGAATTGCTTGTGGCGATGATGATCTTCATCCGCCACAATAATATAAAATTATGAATCATAGCCCCAAATATTCTGTCCTTATAGTTGTGGTTTACGTTTTTAATGTTTTAACAATTATAATATTTATGTATTTTTATTTTTTGTTTGTTTCAGTCCAATACTAACCCATCAAGTTCAACTTTATCAACCGAAGAATTTGGGTCTACAGTTACAGTCCCTTTCCATTTTCTGAAATAATAATAATATACACGCTTGCTTTTCCAATTTACTTTAGACATTGGCAGAATAGTCGACATCGGCTCTACTTGCCATTATTTAAGAATAGAATAGAATAGATATATGAAAGTGCTTGAAACTATATAATAATAGTCAAATCGAATATATCTAAGCCTTTCATTGCTCTCGCAGCGCGACATTACGGTTTGGGTGTGAAACACTACTTGACTTCGGTCCGCTCGACTACCGGATGGCCAGACGGTAAGCTACTTTGTAAATTAATTATTCTAATTGTAATTGAATTGTTTTATTGTGATATTAATTTATTTGTTTCTATTTGTATTTGAATCATTTAGTCTGTAATGTAAATTGTTTTAATTTATATATTTCTTTTTAATTTGATTGCTAATAGCAATACTTCAATCGTTATTTTCATTTTTATTGTTGTTTTGTACTTTTAATTATAATCTAATTGAAGTTTAACTTGTAAATACTATGTATGTACGTAAAATCTGTTTATGATGTGCATGCCTGTAATTGGTTTGTTTTCACGGATCTATCTTTTAGAAGTTTAATGCAAAAAATCTGTAAACAAATGTTGGTGTGCCTTACTAATACAATAAAATAAAAATAAAATGAACATATGATCAGCCATGTTTGACCATATAATTAAATTAATCGTACTTTTAGCTGTTCATATCGTTAAACGCAGAGTGTTTATTAATTTGGCTTGCCTATATCATGATGTGGCCAGTGTGTAAGATTCTATGTCATGAAATGCTACCATTTCATAAAATGGTCAGTCACATCATGAAGTGATTGATTCTAAGATTTGGTCACGAAATATATACCTGTTAGCATTTTTAAATTCAATCAACAAATCAATGTCCCATGCTCAATCCAATCTACAAAAGGTAAAGCATTCCCTCAATAATGTAACGTCCGATAAAAAATCATTCACAAAAGTAACCAATGGCGTTGAAATATAAGGGTCGGTGTACACGTTAAGTGCTCACTAAATCTGGAACATGTCCAAATATTTCACGTTCGGGCATCGGACGGCAGTTCCACTAATATTTTATGAACGATCCCTTATAGGCGGTATGATACGTATGAACAATAGCATTACGTTGTCCATATATTTGAAGTTTTTGAATGATTTGATTGGGATAAGATCTAGATTTTGGATGGATATTTATGTTTGACTAGCTGTCCCTTGCGGTTTCACTCACGTCTTTAGTTACAGTCAAACGGGGTGAATAGAAATGCGGGGGTGAATGGAAACAAAACTTTGATTAAGATTTTTACTTTGATTTATGATCATATTTTTGGTTTCAATAAAGTAATGTGTTTTAATATACCATTTCTATAATTTTGAGTACTCAAATACTGCAAACAATTTTTCAATTACGTGACAATCCCAATTAAAGTTTTGTATCTATTCACCCCTGCGTTTCTATTCACCACGTTTTACGGTACTGTGCCGTTTCCGTGGGTCGTAGTGTGGTGTTATATTATACAACACTATTTTAAGTATATGCGAAACCTGAATATAGTTTGTTCGGAATCAGTAACTGAATCGATTCCAATCATTTTTACACCAAGTTATATTTTTTCCAATAATATTTAAAAACGGTCACAAGTTGGACACCACCGATACTAAGTACATCACAGGTCACGGCAGGTTATAGCGGACATTAGACACTAGTGCACAGCTGGATGCGGCAGTAAAGCTAGAACTACAGTACGCACACGTGTGCCACACACGCCGATCTGGGCGCGTCGGTCTTCATACATTTTATATGGAAACTAGACTTGTAGAGCTACACTAGATCCACGCCACGCGACGTCGTTCGACGTACAAATTAGGCGTGTTACATTATGTGCGTCGGTCTAATGTAGTTCTAGGTCACGACCCCTCAGTCGCCCGGGTGGCCCGGTGATCATGTATTTGTGCGGCCAACCAGGTAAAATAAGAAGCTTATAACTTCGTGATTTTTATCGTGCAGTTATGAAATTTTGTACATAGATTTGTAGCGACATCTATGGCGTCACATAAGAACTAATCCTGCATCGCGCAATCAAAGTTCTCCGCGCGATTAGAACATATAGAACAGCCCGAAATCATCTATCGGGCAATAGCCCACCAGACATAACACCCGTCTGGTTGGAGGATCCTCCCTTTTCAACGGAGGTATGTGGGGCTTTACTCTCTGTTCCGCATGCCCCTAAAATGGTGACCCTCATTTTAGGGGCATGCGGAACAGAGAGTAAAGCCCCACAGATTCTTTACATAAATATACTAGACACGTGTTTCGGGTTTCGCATATACTAAAACTAGTGTTGTATAGTAAGATTTGCGTCACTTCCCATATTGCCCATCCTGCACAAATACCTGCAATCAGGGTTTATACGAAGCCAAATACTGTTTTTTTTTAGGTGGGAAAATCATCTTATGGCAAATCCCACTCTTGGGCGGAGCGTGAGATAGTGTCAGACTTTTACTGACTAAAAACTCACTCCTGTTCCTTCTTTGCCTACGTCCCAGGGTTCCGGGTTTCACTTTCACACTACCCGTGGAAGCCAAATACTGGTCAGAATTTTTTTTAGTTCGTATCCATCGACACAAAAAGAAGAAAACGAAGAATACAGTGGACTAAAGGACTATCAAACACTAAAAGAATGTTTCAATTTAAGACACTAGTTCCTGGTATTAACATGTTTAAAAAAAACTCTTGAGCTTTATAATAATTATTAAGTATAGGTGACGTCATATTTTAGCTAGTAGTTTTTGCCTATAATGTATAAATATATGTTGAAGTGAAGTGTTTTAGGAATCTTGAATGATATTGAATGTCAAAAAAATAAATGAAAGTAGGGTATACTTTATGTTCAGCAGCCCTAAAATTATGGGAAAATCATCTAATGACAACTCCCGCTCTTGGGCGGAGCGAGAGATAGTGTCAGACTTTTACTGACTAAAAACCCACTCCTGTTCCTTCTTTGCCTTCATCCCGGGGCCCCGGGCTTCGCTTTCACACTACCCGTGGCCCCAGTAGGCTTCGTCCCTGCTGGGCCCCTACGATTTGCTGACATCTCCCTGAGGCGCGCGTGGAACAATACGCGCCATCGACGACTTGGGCTCGGTCCGGACAGATACCGGACGGTCGGACGGCGAGCCACCCATTACTCGCCGTCCGCAAGCCCGCGCCTACGGTGGCCGGAAATCGGGATCAGAATCCCGGCGGCGGTTAGGGCGTGAGGACCGTTGCCTCACGCGATCGGCCGCCTCCATTGCTAGCATTACTGCTTCGCAGAAGGAGGCGACCGCCTGCCACTCCTCCTCACTCCGGACCATGGCCTGTATTAATGCCCGGTGCGAGAGATCACTGCCGCCGATCGCCCCCACGAGGACACGGCGCTGCTCTGCCCAGGCGGGGCACACCTCTACCGTATGCTCCACCATGTCCTCCGGACGGTCCACACAATGGCGGCACCCAGGCGTTTCTTCCGCACGAAATCGATGCAGGAACCTCCCGAACTTACCATGTCCGGTGAGGACCTGCGTCATGCAGTAGGTAAGGACGCCATGTGGTCTTTCCAGCCACTCCTCAAAGAGGGGACTTACCGCCATAATTGTGGCGTGCCCAGCACTGGGTTGCGACAGTCGCTGTCTCCATTCCACCATGAGATCCCGCCGGAGTTCTTCCCGCCATGCCGCGACTTGGCGTGGCAGCGGAGTTTCACCCCGGCGTTGCATCTCCACGCGCAGATCGTGCATGCGTGCAAGGACTGTTGCCTCCTGATTCCATGGTGGCTGGCCAGCAAGGAGGCTCGCCGCTTCACGGGAAATTGTGCGATATCCCCGCACCATCCGGATGGCCATGACCCTCTGGCATGCGTTCAGCTTGGCCGCCGGTCGCTTTCGCAGCGACGGCGCCCGTACCGGCGCCGCATAAAGGGCCATGGACCTAACGATTCCTGCGTAGAGCCTCCGGCAGGAGGCGTCTGGACCCCCTAAGTTAGGCAGAAGCCGCTTAAGGGCAGCCCCAGTCCGATCCAGTTTGGGAGCCAGACATCGGAAATGCTCCTCGAAATTCCATCGGCTGTCGAGGACGAGTCCCAGGTACTTCATCGTCGACCCGACGCCGATGTGAACTCCTCCTACCGTTATTTGGGAACCCGGTAGTGTAGTGAAGGTCGGTGGATTCTGATGGATGTGAGACGCACAAGACCGGTTGTTGAGGCGATACTTGGTGGAGACCCATGTCCAACAGTGGACGTCTTTCGGTTGAAATTGTATTTTTTATTATTTGTAGATATTATTTTTATCACCTTTATTAATGTAAATAAATAGTATATTTAATAGTAAAGAGGAAAAATAGATGATGTATGTTCAATTTAGTTTTACTTATGCGAATAAATTTGCTAGAAGCATCGACATTACACTAAACAGTGTATAAAATCAATGCTTCTAGCAAGCACTAAGGCGAGCATAATTAAAAAAAAAACTCCGTTGAAGATATTTTCCAGTTTAATAGACACTATTTTCCCATTACAGATTTGTAACAGCCTACACTACAGCACATCACTAGCACAGCGGATCTGCGACGGACATCACGGAGTTCTATCTGATGAGAGTATGAGCGCATGGTGACGTCATCGGGCGGCACAATCTGTAGAGATGTGACGAAACGGATATTGCATCACGATGCACTCCGCTGATGGAAACACGCTTTATTTTTGACATTGATCGTTGGTTTATAGATGTGGTAGGAAGATGGCCTAAACACTGGATGACCTAGTTCGGGCATATAACACTGGAGCACTTGACATATATATTTAATCAAAACTGTGTTTCCGGTTTTACCTTGTAACTTACACAAATATTCCACTGTTTATTCTTAGTATTTCCATATGTAATAATCTAATATATAACAATCTCGTGCCACAATTTTTGAGAAACTCCTTTAAAAAGGCTTAAACCTGATTTTTTTTGTGTATATTTAATAGGACTGGAAATGGGCGTAAGATATTTTTTACTCTCCTACCCGACCCCCCATTTTTTTTTGAGAAATTGTACGACAGAACCACATTTACCGGGTCAGCAAGTAATAAAATATTTAAATAATGTAATTTACATTTTTTTTTGTGGGTGTGTACCAGGGCCGAGTCTTCCTTTCAGAATCAGACCCTTGGCCCCAGTATGCTTCGACCCTGCTGGGCCTCTACGGTTTGCTGACATCTCCTTGAGGCGCACGTGGAACAGTACGCGCCATCGACGAATTTATAATACTAATACTAATAATACTTTATATTATTTTTAAATATTAACAATCAAAAGGCGCAAAAATAACCTTATCGGGATTTATATGTTTGAGCCGTTTGGAATTGAAACATTATAGGGTCATGGGGTCCGAGCACTCATTGAGTTATTCGGGATATCAACAAACAACTTGGTCGACTTTTCGCGTGACCAGAGGGCTGGGCTTTTCTTTGGTCAACGATTCAGCTTTGCTATTCAACATGGCAATACCGCCAGTGTTCTAGGCACTTTTTCCATAAACAACGTTTGTGGAAAAAATGAATGAATTTTTTGATAATAATAATAATAATAAAATTTATTTTTCAGACCACAGTGAATCCATAGTGTTAGTAAAAAACTGATGCCCAATGATGTTTTTTATATTCTAAGTTCATGATTAATATTTTCAGTTTGTATCTAGACATTTTTCACAGTTCCTACGAGATGGCCACGGAAGCAAAGCGGCAAGTAAAATCTAGTTTAATTTATTTTAAATTCCTCATTTTTTCATTTTCAAATCCCGAGACGGGGGTCGCGATAGACCACGAAGGAGATGGCGGGAAGACTTAGATGTCTTCCTTAAGAATTGAGCAGAAATGACCCAGAGCCAGGAGCAATGGAAAGAATGAAGGGTACAGCGATAGGACAGGCTAGATATTATAATAACATTTTTCAACCATAAAATAGGGGTTTACTATCTAAAAAAATGATTTACCACAGAAATGGAGGCCTTGTAAATAAAAACTAGAAATCTCAATAACCGTTAAAAATTTCTCCACAAGAGTCGAACTAACAAAGAAGTACTCACTTTTGTGGTTAGAATAATGAGACCAGTACCTCTTCATTATTTAAATTCTTTAAACGTAGCTCGAGGGTAATAAAAAAAAAATTAGTTGGCCTATTACAAAGGCGTTTTAGAAAATAGTTCGTACTTTTAAATAAATGACATTGCAATGCAGTCAAATCTACTTCAACTTTTAATAAATGTGGTTTACAATTTTAATTTTGTTTAAAACAACCATTTAAAGTTATGGACTTTCTTGATGGAAAATGCACCGTTTTTACTGTCCAAAAAAGGGGGAAAATAGTACAACAGATCATGCAAGTCAATATTTTGTATCAATAGAATGATTATAAACTAAAAAACGTAACCTTGAATGCAAAGCTTTTCTTCTGAACGGCCAGTGAATTCGAAATGGCTATTAAAAAAGTGTTCGAACTCTCCCGGTTACGTTTTAAAAATCGAACACCAGAAGAGCTTGATTTATCGTCTAATATCGTTGAAACTACGGCCAGTACCAATTTTGTGTATTGGTAACACTGGCGACCAAAGTTGCCATGTAAATAAAAGGGGCTTTGGCTGTTCGCAATTGATTATTTAATGTTGATTTTTTAATTAAAAAGGCGTAATTTGTAACTGTAGCAGTGCTTGTAAGAGTTTAATAAAATAAATTATTATATTTTGATCTGGGGATGCACATGGAGCAGAACTAAACATTTTTATATGTAAGTCTTGATCTGAATAAAGTTCTTTAACTTATAGAAAGTTACAGCAATCCTGAATGCTTTAGACAACTCTTATTATAACAAAATGCACGGTTCTTGTAGGAATAGATAAGTCACGAGAACGAACCTGCTGGGTAAAGGTTACAGCATTTAGAACCTTTTAAAATATTACTAGTCTTTCTTTTGCAAAATCATCAATAGGCCAGGGACGTTCTTCTTTTCTATCGACTGTCGCTTGTTCTCGAGAAATAATGTATATCGTATTTACATTTATATACACATAGGTAAACTTAAAAGGGTCCTTTCTCACTCGCCTATCGTCAACATTGAGCAAGTTTAAAAAACTTGTTACTTCATCTAACGCAATCCAATGCGATGTTTGACGAAAAGGCTACGCGAAAAAAGATAAATAACGCCTGAAAACTCTGTTAGCATTCGGTAATTCCGTGATTTACTCGAATATTTTGCCTAAGGCATTAAGTCCGCCTTTGTACTTTTGTGTTGCATGAAGTTTTAATAAATAAATAAATATTTTACAAAACCCTTAAAAGTTTTTGAAAATAATTGTCGTCATTCAGAATCTTGATTTAATTTGCAAGGATTCTATTTTTATACTTTCCTGACTTTTTTAATTTTCGAGTAAATTATGAAGTGTCAAAGTTCATGCAAAATCGTAGATTTTTGGAGGTCTTTACTGGATTAGTTTTACACAAATTTATAAATTGATTTCAATAGAAGCCTAGATAATATCCACAAGATACTGTGTTTCCAAAATATCTAATGAAAAATGTGTAATAACGCCATAGTCACGTAAGAGCGGTTGTATGAAAAACAGTGAAAATGTATGTCGAGTGGAATTTTCAAATGTTTATCGTGGTCTTGGAATGCAAAAGTTGACTGAAGAACATAGGTCATAAATCAGTAATCATCTGATACACCCTCTTGCTCCACTCCGGAACGGGAGAAGTCATTTAATGATTGCCCACTTCAAGAAAAAAAAGTTTGACATGTTTATCGTGGACTTGGAACGCAAAAGTTGACTGGAGGACATAGGTCATTAGTCAGTTAACATCTGATACGCGGTTGGTCTAGTGGTTAGTGACCCTGACTGCTCGTATGTATTTAGAAATATATAAGTATGTTTATCAGTTGTCTAGTACTTATAACACTAGCTCTGCTTAGCTTGAGACTAGACGGCGTTGTGTGATAGTTGTGGAATATTGTTATTATTATAAAGCATTACAATTTATTTTCTAAATAAAAGACACAGAACCACAAAATAGTCCATAGAAATAAACAAACAGACTGTACACACTAATCCAGAGCTACTTCTATACCATTTCCATTAGTCTGTCTGAACCGAATGCTATTCATCATGTGAATGCAGACATCTTCCCCATGTCTCGCAAACAGACTGCGAGATGTGGGTACTGTGTGTACCTACTTGTGTTAGGCTGGAGTTACAGTTGGAGTCGGGTAAATTACTTTTAGATGAAGGTTTTAAGTTGGCTTTGCGTTTTCATATTAAGTAGTTTTAATATTTAAGAACAAATGGCGAAACATAGCATACTACATAATTTTAAAGATATTGTACTAGAACTAGCATCTACAAGCGGCTTCGCCCGTGTGAAGGTACCATACAAACTTTAGACCCCCATTTCATACCCTTTTTTAAAGTTATACTTCTTTTAGCGCGATAGAGAAAAATTCACTCTCATGAATTTTTACGATGCGCGCGCACACCGACACCTAAATTCTACATCGTGAAGTTAGTTCTAGGTGGCATGCATGAAAATTGATAACTATGTTCAAGTTGTATATTCTAGTATTTTTATATTTAGAACACGTGTTTCGTAAGAGTACAATTAAACAGTGTGAATAAATAAATATTATTTTGGTGTTTTTATTAAATCAATTTCATATACGACGGTGATACTAATAATTTATTATTTATTAGTATATCTATATATATATATATATTGAATATTAGTGATAAAACTGATTTGAATAAACTGTTTTGAGTGCATTTATAGATTTGAGGTTAATTGTCGGTATGTATAATTTTTATTTAAATAAAATCTTTTTGATTAATTTTAATATTTATCGTTAATCACTACTGCATTTTAGTTATTTTTTTTCCAAACGCCAAAGAAGTATAACTTCTAACGCGTGTACATAAGTACACACACTCTTTTTTTTCTCATTGTGGAAATCAACCAATGACTTCTCCAGCTCTGGGCGGGGCGAGAGAGGCATATCAGACTTTTACTGACTAAAACCACACCTGTGTCTTTCAGTTGATCTTTGCGTTCTAGGACTACGGGTTATTTCATAACCTTAGGGGGTGAGTTTAAAAAAATCCTCTCTTAGTGCTCGCCTACGACATAAAAGGAAAACTTGTGCAAAATTTCACGCCCCTAATCCCAGTAGTTTCGACTGTGCGTTGATATGTCAGTCAGTCAGTTTCTCCTTTTATGTATTACTAGCTACAGCCAGCGGCTTCGCCCGCGTGAAAATAGGTTTTTCCATACAAACTTTAGACCCCCGTTTCATCCCCTTAGGGGCTGAATTTTGAAAAATCCTTTCTTAGTGCTCGCTTACGTCATAAAACGAACCCTAGTGCAAAATTTTATGCTCCCAGTCCCAGTAGTTTCAGCTGTGCGTAGATATGTCAGTCAGTCAGTTTCTCCTTTTATATATATAGATTATTACCTATCTTTACGAATAGATCTAGATTCTGATTCTGTACACTTACACAGTGGATGAATCATTATTTGGCATTCAAATGCGGCAAAATGTAATATAAAAAATGTAATATGAGGATGTAAAAAAGGTGTGTATAAACTGTATAAAAATATTGTATACAGGAAAACAATGATAAGATCTTTTGATATGAAAAACGTTTTTGTGGTTTGAAAAAGTTGACAAAATGTTCTAAGTACCTAGTATTTCCACGGTCTGAAGCGAGTAGGAGTGGCAGGCAGTCGCCTCCTTCTGCGAAGCAGTAATGCTAGCAAAGGAGGCGGCCGCAGATGCATGCGCGAGGGCGCGGCCCTCACGCCCCAGCCACCGGGATCCCTATCCCGATTTCCGGCCACTGTAGGCGCGGGCTTGCTGACGGCAAGCAATGGGTAGCTTGCCGTCCGACCGTCCGGTAACCGTCCGGACCGAGCCCAAGTCGTCGACGGCGCATACTGTTCCACGCGCGCCTCAGGGAGATGTCAGCAAACCGTAGGGGGCCAGCAGGGTCGAAGCCTACTGGGGCCAAGGGTCTGATTCTGAAAGGAAGACTCGGCCCTGGTACGAAAGGCAACGAAGGTACAGGAGTGGGTTTTTAGTCAGTAAAAGTCTGACACTATCTCTCGCTCCACCCAAGAGCAGGGGATGTCATTGGATGACTTTCCCACCAACAACAAAAAAAAAAACCTAACCTTCAACAGTGATCAATGACGACGCTCATTTAAAAGTATTTAAATCCGATTTGGTATTCCGTCAACGCAACCCTAAAAAACATTACGCATTCTTACATCGAAAAGGAAAGCTTACGCATAAGTCGACTCGAACCAGCGGTGAATATTAAAATGTTTTTCAAAGTAAGGTTTACAGATATTCACATTATACTAGTGATCGAAATTCAAATGTTTTTTTTTTCTTTAGTCTTTCTTTTCGAAGGAAAACATCATGAGGAAACCGGCATGTCCTGGAAAGAAAAAATCGAAGACATTTTTTTTTAATGTGGGAAGTCATCCAATGACATCTCCCACCCTTGGGCGGGGCGTGTTTGTGCCTTTTACTGACTAAAACGTGGTCCTGTTCCTTCATTGCCTTCGTTCCAGGGCCACGGGGTTTTCTTTCTCAGTAGGCTTCGACCTTGCTGACAACACAAAAATTCGAAGACATATGATATCAATCAATTAACACTGGGCCTACGTGGTGGATTACGGCCCATTCCCTCTCCTAGAGAGGAGGCCTGAGTCCCAGCAGTGGGAAAATTAAATAGCTGATTATGCTTATGCTTTCTTTTCGTGCCTGTAGTTAATTAGCATCGTTCTCATATAGCAGAAGCTACAAAAAGTATGGAACCAGATTTTTTTTAATACATAATATAATTTAAAAGAGGGTCCATAGAGTTTTTTCCACGTTCTTCTCCATGGAGACTACGTTTTGGAATGTGTAATCAGCTTCATTTTGACTGGCTAACTTCTTGACAATTCAAAAGTGCCTGTGAATGGTTTATTTGAAATAAATGCTTGGATTGAATGATTGATATGTTAGGGTTAGTTTCTGCTCTAATCACATGAAGGTGAGTAAGAGTTTTTTACATGGAGTGACTAACTGCTAAATCTCCACAGCCCCGTAACTGAGTAACACAACTGGTGTCAGTTTTTCTAGCTTGTGACTACAGTAACGATTGTCAAAGACCTTCAAATGACAGTTTCGCCCAAAGGTTTAACATGCTTTCCTAGACACTGAGGACTCTCGCTGTGTAATGCATGGTTGGCTATCCATGGACAGCGCAAGTATTGCTTAACTATAAAAAACCTGGCAAGTGCGAGTCGGACTCGTACACTAAAGGTTCCGTACCAACTTACCTGTGAAAACAGTTCAATTCTCGAATTGAGTTACGAAGATTTTTCCGAATCGTAGAAAATGTTTTTTTTGCGACGTGACTACCAATTTACATTTTTCAGTTTTTTTCCTGAAATTGTGCTATGAGGCCTTGTTTCATGCCAAATTTTAAGACTCTAGGTCAACGGGAAGTATCCTATGAATTTTGATTCCCTTGAGGGTGTTGAAATATACGTTTTCAGCAACGTTTTTACAATTTCAACTTGATACCTCCACGCGTTCCTAAGTCTTGACATACAGACAACAAAGAGATCCTATAAGGGTTCCGTTTTTTCCTTTTAAGGTACGGAACCCTAAAAATGAACTATGTGACTTTATTACTCAGCTAAGATCACCGTCGTGCGTGCAATTTATCAAAGTGTGGACAGCTAAGGAGTGGAATTCCCTGCTGGAGTGAATAGTTTAGTGCGTTACTTCTAGGCAAGCGTGCTCCATACATCTATAAAATAATGTGTTTAAAAAGGGGTACGAAAATCCATTTTCAAGCATTTCCTATGGCTGTTTCGTTGGTTTTTTTTTACTATTGATAGGCTTGCGCTTAACTTCTATCTAACGGGATTGAAAGCGACGATGTGGTCGATAGAAGCACGCTAGCCCAGAAGTGACCTATTCACTCATATTTTAAAGACCCCTAGGTTATAGCTAGCAGGAAATACGAACTCCGGGGGAATTCCATTCCTTAGATGTACGCACAATAATGTGTTCCCAAAACGTTTGTGAGTATAGGTGAGATGTCCACCATGTACCGGTGGCGCATCGCCATTGGTTGACTGATAACAAGTGAAACTGCTGTGATTTGTGACTGGTCGACCATGTCTTAACTTTGGAATAGAACGAAAGATAATTTTTATTCCCAAGTTTATATCCTTGGCTCAATTTTGTACTTTCACGTGGGTGAAGCCTTTGGCAGCAGCTACTTGAGCTATAAGCATGTCCATATAGCATGACACTTATGTCCGTTAGTCAGTAACGCTATAATAGTGTTTGAAAAAACGGGTAGTAACATTGCAAAGTATGGGTGTCCCATATAATTGCTAATCTTTTAAGAATACAGGCGTTTTTTTTTTTTGAGCTGAGGGCTCATCAAATATCTATCCTGCCCGGAGTGGAGCGAGGAGTGTCAGGCTTTACTGACTAAAACCTGCCTGTGTTCTTTTAGTTGCCCTTTGCGTTCCAAGGCTGCGGTAACTCTTTCAAACAGTCCTTCAACGTGATTTTATGTTAAGATAAGATATTTATTTTGCAAATATGGGTACAAAAAACGGTGACATAAAAATATAATAAGCATCAGCCATATTTAACCAGAAGGTATGTAAAATTAAAAACTACACTGAAGATGGTTGTTGTGTGTTAAGAACACTATTTTTTTTTTCCAAAAAGTAACATCATCTCCTAAGTGTTTTCCCAAGTGTTTTTTTTTTTTCGGTGGAAAATCATCCAATGACATACCTCGCTCTTGGGGGGAGCAGAAGGGTGTACCTTTCATACCAGGGCCGAGTCTTCCTTTCAGAAGTAGACCCTTGGCCCCAGTAGGCTTCGACTCTGCTGGGCCCCTACGGATTGCTGACATCTCCTTGAGGCCACCGTGGAACAGTCCGCGCCGTCGACGACTTGGGCTCGGTCCGGACGGTTAGACAGTTAGGTACCGGACGATCGGACGGCAAGCTACCCATTGCTCGCCGTCTGCTCATGTTGGAGTCGGTTTCTAGTCGAAAAGTAACAATAACAAAATACCAGTTTTGTATATAAAGCGACTGCCTGTCGCCATTCGAGAACCTTTCGGTCCCACCGACCATTCATTTAGCGAGCAGTGTGCCCTGCCCACTGCCTGGTGAGAATCGTGCGAATAAGATTGATGCGAGACGAATAGGACCGTTCACTGTGGGGGAGGCCTATGTCCAACAGTGGACGTCCTTCGGCTGGAATGATGATGATGATGATGACTGCCTATCAAACCTTCTCAACCCAGTAACTGGGAGACGCGATACTCCTTGCATAGACTTATGATCAGACTTTCTCGTGTCGGACTACCTCTCCAAGACTCCAAAAAGCAACGCAGCAATTTTTTTTTTTATTGTTATAATCTAGTGCTTGACTGCGATATGTAAATAGTGATGCAATCGTTGATGGTGAGGTGCACTACTTTATTAAGAGCCTATTTACTCTAACTTTGAAGACACCTAAATTATATATGTAAAAATATAAGTACTAGTTTCATTTGACTCAAGATTTATTTGCAATAGGTTGCTATTAATTAAAATGTGTGATAAAAAAACTCATTCGAACTCAAAGAAAGAGAGCGGAAAGACAAAGGCATGAACTTGAAATAGCCTCTTTGCGAATACAAGTATTGAGACTATTTTTTTTTGTGTGAATAATTTTTCGAATAAGATGTTTTTCGAGATTTGAGTCTTTCAATTTAGCCTTTTGTTCTATTTAATTAGAGCAGTGATGGCCGAGTGGTAATGGTCCCGACTTATGAGTTGTAGGTCGCAGGTTCAAACCCAGCCAGACGCATTACATTGTGTAATTTATTTCATCACCAATGCTCTCAAAACGGTGAAGGAAAACATCGCGAGGAAACCGGCATGTCCTAGAACCAAAAATTCGAAGACATGTGACATTCACCAATCCGCACTAGGCCCGCGTGGTGGATTACGGCCCATTCCCTCTCCTAGAGAGGAGGCCTGAGTCCCAGCGGTGGCAATATTAAAAGGCTGATTATGCTATGCTATTTAATTAGAGTTTGGTTTGATTGAGGACTTTAGGAAAAAGCATATGATTTTGGTACAAAGACGAGATAGCCAAGGCAATTACTCAATAAACAAGCGGGTACTTATATTTAACACTTAGTTATATTTATGTAATATATAAAAGTCTCGTATCGCAGGGTTTGTTGTTGAACTCCTACGAAATGGCTTGACCGATTTTTATCATTTTTTTTTTATAGGTCTGAGAATTTGCTTGTAGGCTATTTTTTTACCATCCTGCCCCACCCCCCATTTTTCTTGTTGATAGTATTTTATGAAATAACTTATTACTTAAATAATTCTCTTCACAAAACAAAAAGAAAAGTAAAGTATTTTTAAACTCGTTTTATTAATGAGAGCTGATTATATAACGTAATGTTGGGAATCATAAAAAATCAAAATTGAATAATTTACGAAATTTACATAAAAACTTATACAGCTTCAGAATAATCATTCTTCTTTGCTACGAGGATTTTAGTTTTCACTGAAACTTTCAGATACCACCCAGGAGACTAAAAATCCTATTTCATAACAGTTTCAGAATATAACTACGTAAAAGTTTAACTAAGAACTTTACTTAAGTATCCCTGACGACTTCAAGCTTTCAGATTATAATAAGACTGAAATATATTATTTAAAAACATGTTTTCATGAAAATTAAGTTTTCACGATTAATAATATATAAAAAAAACACTCTCCATTATTAAAAACCTAACTCATCCATCAAAAGCTCAATCAAACAAATCAACTTCAAATATCAAAAATAAAAACCAAACTTACCGATAAGAACTAACTCCAAGTGCATTCATAATTAAACACTGGCCACTAAATAAAAAACAAAAATCTCTGTATCCATTTGAAAATGGAATTCAAAGTTAGAAAATTATTCACTGTTGAAACTGACGAATGGAAAGTGGGTTAGTTGAGTGAACGACGCGAGCGATACGGGCGGAAAGGCTGAGGCGCGCGAGATAACTGGCTACGTAGCGTAGCGGTGCTACGCTGCTACGAGCTTCGGTGCTACGGCGCAACAGGCAAATGTTGATTGTCTGTTTAAACGGATCGGAGGAGATTTTAATGGATGTCAGATACATAATGCATGCATAAGATTTTTAATCGAGGACTAATGCACTAGTCTAAAGTCAAAATGCAGCAGAGTGGCTATTGAGGTTTTTATGTTAATTAATGCACATCAAATAATTATGATTCCGTATTTAGAAGCATATTAATGTATGAACCATAAAAAAATACATGTTTATTACATTGTTAAAATACATCAACGGACTATTTTTCTTACACTTTTGGCTCGTATTTACCTGGATCGCCGCATGCTTACTTTATCGTTTAAAATAAACTAAATTATTTCAGCTTTCCTGAGTAAATCAAGATCAGAACTCTGGGTTGTTAATATTAAAAAACGTTCAATACAGTTAAAATGTTGTGAAATACACACTACATACAGTAAATAAAATGTTACATAGTAGTTAGTATACAGTTAAATGTTTTTCATGTTTTGGGGAGGGGGGGGAGTGGTTGCCATAATCGCCACGCATGGAAAGTGGGTTGGCGATCGCAGTGTGGTTATTGAAATGCACAGAGATTGCTGATGCCAATTCTCTGGTGTGTCTCTTAGTAGCCTCTTACGACGCTCTTAAGAGATGGGATGGTACATCCGAACACAATACGGTACCAAAAAAATGGTGAGGGTCGCGGGAATCCGATGGATGCGAGACGCACAGGATCGGTCGTTATGGCGACGCTTGGGGGAGACCTATGTCCAACAGTTGACGTCTTTCAACTGAAATGATGATAATGATGATTTTAAAATAGTTACATGTATAGATTTTACTACTTTGAAAATAAACAATAGTCTTTATTCATATAACGGATTCACCAAATTAAACAATTGAAAAAAAAAAAAAATGAATTTAGTCATCGTTCAAAACAGCACAAGTATGAAAAACGGTCTAATCTAATAACAAAACTTTATTAAAAAATATATTTTTATTAAGAACCCCCTTTTATTGACGTCTTTTCATTAGATATTTAATAGGCTCTTAATAAACTAGTGTGCCTCACCATCAACGATTGCATCACTGCTTACCATCAGGTGGGATCGGAGTCAAGCAATAGTTTATATCAATAAAAAAAGATTTGGTTAAGCGAGGTCGAGTGGCTTCAGCGATAGGATTTTCTTAAAAGCGTGCATTTGCTGGTAAGTGATTCGAATTGGTGAATTAGAGTTTTTCATGGTAGCGTACCTGCGTTGTTAAGTGTTTCGTAATAGTAAACTTAAGGGGACGTATTATTTGATTGTACACTTTTCTAAGTCACATTATCACATTATTAGAGCTCATACTATATTCGGTTACACACTCGGAGCCTTTAAATATTATGAAACACCTTTGAAGTTAGACCTACCCAACTGGATATATTTTCTTTGACTGCATCGGTGTACATTAAAGCGTTAGAAGTTGGGCATGTTGCTGAACTGAAAAAAAGAGAAACATAGGTTCACAATAGGGTGTCAAATCTTTTTTAAATTTTCGGTTTTTGAATTTGCTCAAATTCTTGATACCACTGTCACAGTGGCAGGCGGTCGCCTACTTCTGTGAAGCAGTAATGCTAGCAAAGGAGGCGGCCGATCGCGTGAGGCAACGGTCCTCACGCCCTTACCGCCGCCGGGATTCCGATTTCGATTTCTGGCCACCGTAGGCGTGGGCTTGCGGACGGCGAGCAATGGGTGAGCGTCCGACCGTCCGGTAACCGTCCGGACCGAGCCCAAGTCGTCGACGGCGCGTATTGTTCCACGCGCGCCTCAGGGAGATGTCAGCAAATCGTAGGGGCCCAGCAGGGTCGAAGCCTACTGGGGCCGTGGGTAGTGTGAAAACGAAACCCGGGGCCCTGGGACGAAGGCAACGAAGGAACAGGAGTGGGTTTTTAGTCAGTAAAAGTCTGACACTATCTCTCACTCCGCCCAAGAGCGGGATTTGTCATTAGATGATTTTCCGACCTAAAAAAAAAAAATACCACTGACACACAAGACAATGTTCTTATATTTGGTATCACCTTAATCGGTTAACATTTAGAGGTTGCACAACGCCAATAAAAATTTTCCATACAGCATCATCAGTGTAGGTATTTTTTTAAATAATAGGTCTTTACCTATGTAATTGGAGATTCTAAAACCAGCATTTTCAGAATTAATTATCTGTGGATTGGCGCGCAATTCGAAATTTAAATAAATTTTATTCGAAAGACGTGTTAATTTAATTTCAATTTCAGTCATTTGTTTTTAGATAGTTTTTTGTTTTTGTGACATTGTGGTAGTTTTTGGCGCTATGGATAAACTGAAAATTCATACAATTTTCGAATATGAGTTCCTACATGGAAATACCGCTGCGCAAACAACACGAAACATTAACGACGTGTACGGGCATAACACTGCTTGCATAAACACAGTCCATTATTGGTTCAATCATTTTAAATCTGGAAATTTTGAGTTGAAGAACGAGCCGCGCGGTCGGCCGGTAACTATTGTCGACAACGACGAATTGAAGGCGATAGTGGAAGCGGATCCATCTCAATCTACGGCTGAGCTTTCTGCGGGCCTTGGAGTTAGTGTCAAAACAACATTGAAGCACTTCCGTCAAATCGGAAAGATAAAAAAGCTAGATAAGTGGGTGCCGCACGAACTAAGCGACCGACAGCGAGATTTACGTGTCGAAGCATGCATAGCACTACTGAATCGGCATAGAAACGAGGGAATTCTTAATCGAATTGTTACCTGCGATGAAAAGTGGATCCTGTACGACAACCGTAAGCGTACGTCTCAGTGGTTGGACCCGGGTACAGCACCTAATCAGTGCGCTAAAAAAAAGATTACTCATAGGAAGATGATGGTGACTGTCTGGTGGACCAGTGCCGGACTTGTACATCACAGCTTCTTACCGAATGGCACAACAGTGACGGCAGATGTCTTTTGCTAAGAATTGCAAACAATGATGGAGAAGCTCGCAATTCAACAACCAAGACTAGTCAATCGCTCTTCCCCATTGCTTCTCCACGACAACGCGCGAGCTCACACTTCACGACAGACCATCGCAAAGCTACAAGAGTTACAGCTGGAAGCTCTCCATCACCCACCGTACTCACCGGACCTTTCCCCAACAGATTTCTACTTTTTTCAAAATTTAGACAATTTTTTAAGTGTAGTATCATACAAATCTCCAATTTCATAGGTAAAGACCTATTATTATTATTTTTTACAGTGGAGGGTAGTAAGTGTTACTAGTGTGTTGTTGTGTCTAGTAAAACTTATTTCCCTCCTCTGTAATAAACAATAATATTAAAAAATTATCTTCACTGCATGCAACCTCTAAATATTAACCGATTATGATGATTTTTGGTATATGAACACTGTGCATGAATGGTATCAAGAATTCAAGTAAAACTCAAATGAAAATCGAAAATTTAAAAAAACATGAAACACCCTAGTACTCAAGAAGGAAGCTTGGAAACCCTGATGTGATCACGACCCCATCATTGAGAAAACGACATCCCGTTATATACTAGGATTTAAAAAATAGCATAGTCAGCCTTATAATGTTCCCACTGTTGGGACTCAGGCCTCCTCTTTAGGAGAGGGAATGGGCCGTATCCACCACGCGGGCCCAGTGCGTGTTGGTGGATGTCACATGTCTTCGAATTTTTGGTTCTAGGACATGCCGGTTTCCTCACGATGTTTTCCTTCACCGTTTTGAGAGCAGTGGCAATGAAATAAATTACACAAAGTAATGCGCCTGGCTGGGTTTGAACCCGCAACCTACAACTCGTAAGTCCGGGCCGCTACCACTCGGCCACCACTGCTCTCGGATTTAAAAAATATATAATATAAATAGACTCGTCTGATGGTAAGCGACATGGTCGACGATAGAGCACGCTTGCCTAGATGACTCGATTCCACCATCTCATTTCTACCATCGAACAGCCCGGCGAACGGCAAGTATCCACCCTTACATAGGTTGTTGAAACCTCTGCAGTCCGGTCTCCAAGCGTTTCACCTCGTCGTTTATACCACGTACATCGAGGGACTGGAACAATTTGCCTGCTGCGATCTTCCCGTCCGATTATAATTTAGGTGTCTTCAAGGCTAGAGTGATAAGGCTCTCAATAAACTAGTGCGCCTCAACGATTGCATTACTACTTACCATCAGGTGTGATCACAGTCAAGCACTAGTTTATATCAATTTAATTAAAAGTAACCTATTCACTATTGACTTAAAAACCCCTAGGTTGTAGCTATCAGGAAACACAGACTCCGTTTCTTAGCGGTACGCATTTAATAAATGTGTTCCCAAATCATTTTGTAAGTAGGTATGTGTACCAAATGAAGCAGATCCCCAAAAATGCAAGCGAAACCACGTCCAACAGCCACCAAAAATTATTATCACCGAAATATGTAATCAGTATACAAAATTATGCATCGCATATTAAAATAATAACTTCACTAATGTTAATTAAATATGTAGTTCCGTATAGTGGGCACCACAGGTAGGTGACCTTATATCATATTTAATGTAACCACCGTTTTGTAATAAATATGACATCATACTTATTCCGGGCCTTGGTACAGGCCATGGTCCGGAGCGAGGAGGAGTGGCAGGCAGTTGCCTCCTTCTGCGAAGCAGTAATGCTAGCAAAGGAGGCGGCCGATCGCGTGAGGCAACGGTCCTCACGCCCCAACCGCCGCCGGGATTCCGATCCTGATTTCCGGCCACCGTAGGCGCGGGCTTGCGGACGGCGAGCAATGGGTGGCTCGTCGTCCGATCGTCCGGTAACTGTCCGGACCGAGCCCAAGTCGTCGACGGCGCGTAGTGTTCCACGCGCGCCTCAGGGAGATGTCAGCAACCGTAGGGGCCCAGCAGGGTCGAGACCTACTGGGGCCATGGGTGATGCGAAAGTGATCCCCGGGGGCCTGGAAAAATGGCAAAAAAAGAACAGGAGTGGGTTTTTAGTCAGTAAAAGTCTGACACTATCTCACGCTCCGCCCAAGAGCGGGGGATGTCATTAGATGATTTTCCCGTCCGAAAAAAAAAAAAAAAACATCTTACTTATTAAATATTTCATATTTCACCACCATAAAGCTCATAATGGCTTATTATAATAATATGTTTCATTAAAAATATATTATTATATAAATATTTTTTCTGTACGTGTGCTTGTCACCAAACTCCACCTGAATGGATTGATCTATTCGGATGAAACTTTGTGTTTATATTTGAGTGGATCCCTGGATGGTTTGAGAATACAATTGGCCTTGGTGAGTGGCGCTGTAATCAGGCCCTCGATTCGCTCTTCTTTTTCTGACAAAAAGCCTGGACAAAATCTGTCGAAATAATAAATAATAATAAATAATAAATTTATTTATTTGGAACAAGAAACACATACAGATATATTCAAATTGAAACGATGATAACAGCAGTAGTATAAAACTGTGTCGCGGTTATCAACGCCCCTCTCCAGGTAAGGAAGTAAATTGTTCCAGTTCTTTAATAACCAGAAATGCTGACGTGAATTATTATTAATTAATTAATTACATTTAAAAGTAGTCTACGGTAAGTAAAATTAAATGTAATTGTGTGGATGGAAGAGAAGTTGCATGCATGTGTACTAGTGTAATTGTGAATGTGATATGTATGAGTGTGTGTGTGAGGATGTGTGTGAATGAAGGATTATGTGAATTATACTTCCACAAGTTCTTCTGTTTTGTCATAATTTAATTGTTTTAGCCAGATATTTAATTTAATTTTGAGTTTGTTTCTAGTTAGCGAGTATATATTTAATTTCTTATTTATGCTTTTGTACAATTTCGAACTAATATATTTAAACTGACGGCGAGCCACATCAGTTCTGCGAACTGCTATACCACATATCACATATGCTATATCACATATATATAAATCGCTAGAATTTTTATAAAAGTTTTCAAACATAATCTTTATGTATGTTTTTTTCAGCTTCTTTATTAGTAGTTTAAAACACACACATACAACTTCCCTCAGGCTCAATCCTTACCATATGGGGGGACGATGATCTACTCATAGCTTGTCATCTGCATGCTCGCGTCTACGGTGGCTGACAATTGCCCTGCAGCTCCGGACGCCCGGTGTGATTTCTTTGACGGGTGGGGAGTGGAAATGTCGTCTCGTCGCCCCGTTTGTGCGGCCATCTCCTTCGCCAGCTTTAATGCTTGGAAAAAGTCGCGATCACTTTCAATTCCCTCACGCTACGGGCCATAACCTGAATCAGCGCTTAGCGTGAGAGGTCGCCACCGCTAATCGCCTTCGCGGGAACACGGCATCGCTTCACGCAAGCGGGGCACACTTCCACCGTATGCTTCAACACATGCTCCACCAGGTCTTCCAGGTGGTCCGCACAATGGTGACACCCAGGCGTTTCTGCTGCCTAAAAGCAAAACAGAAACCTATGTCATGCGGAAGGTGAGGACGTCGTGGTGTTTCTCCCCTCCAAAGAGGGGCTTTATCGCAGCAATCGTGTTGTGCCCAGCAATAACTCTACATAGTTCCTACAGAGCTTATACTCAAATTTCACTATATGGTACGTATAAGCACCAGTAAAGACAAAAATTGCGTAACACACTCAATAAAATAAGAGGAGACCCTAATAATTTGTAAATCGTTTGTACCTTAATAAAGAACACTTATCGGCGGCATCTACAATTTATGGAATAAATAACCGGCCGATAAGGGAACAATTTCTGTCCCTTTTCATTACGTGTCTGATTTTATCACAACAACAGGTGGGCTTTTGCTTCGTGAACAATTCATCTGATTTTTTGGAGGATATTTATTTGGCACGTACTTTTCCTGCTGAAAGTAAAAAATATTTCAACTTTCAGCAGGAAAAAACAGGCTTCAAGATTTCACTATTTAAATGCACAGCAGTATTTTCCTATGAACGTAAAAAAGGACCATAAATTACTTTTTATCTGTGAAAAAATTGGGCAAAGTCGGACTCGCGCACTAAGGGTTCCGTACAAAATATTAAAAAAAAACTACTTACTAACTCTCGTTCATACCAATTTTCGGTGGGAGTTTGCATGGTAATGTACCTACATCATATATTTTTTTTTAGTTTTATCATTCTCTTATTTTAGAAGTTACAGGGGGGGGGGGGGAGGGGACATTTTACCACTTTGGAAGTGTCTCGCGCAAACTATTCACTTTAGAAAAAAATTATATTAGAAATCTCAATATCATTTTTGAAGACCTATCCATAGATACCCCACACATATGGGATTGATGAAAAAAAAGTTGAGTTTCAGTTCTAAATATGGGGACCCCCAAAAGTTTTTTTTTTCTATTTTTGTGTAAAAATCGTAATGCGGTTCATAGAATATATCTACTTACCAAGTTTCAATAGTATAGCTCTTATAGTTTCGGAAAAAAGTGGCTGTGGCATACGGACGGACAGACAGACAGACATGATGAATCTATAAGGGTTCCGTTTTTTGCCATTTGGCTACGGAACCCTAAAATTGTAATACATGTAGTCCTTACGTGGTCACTTGCACTCAACTTGTACTTGGCCAGTTTTTTTGAATTACGTCAAAACGACTACTGGGCTAATAAGTACTCAGAAAAGCTATCCAGTATAAATGGAAAAAAAAAATACCAGGCCATTTAGAAAGCTTTGCGAAAAAAAGTTTTTAAGTATAAGGCACTGGCCACTTGTAATTATTTTGAAAACTTTTTTTTTCATTTAAAAGTAAAAATCCCATTGTTTTTTTCGAGAGCTAAATAGAAAGAAAAAAAATGTTTATTCGCGCGGAATAACGCAATCTTAAAACTAGCTAACAAACATTATCAATTGATAGGGAAGATATGCGTGCTCAGCATAAAGCTGCGGCCTCACGCATTATGCGATGAGCTCACAGCGCTGGTTTTCAGCGTGGGCCGGTGGCGGTGTCGACATAAAGACGCCCGAACGGTGCAGCGTACAACAAGATTTGGATAGAAAAAGGAAATAATAATACATATGAATTATTAATTAAAAAGAAAAGAAAATTAAATAAAATAAAAAAATAACGTGACAAATACATTAATATAAAGTGGCAACACCACGACGCGCCCGTAGCACAATTAGAGCAACTCGTTTTTATAATCTGTGCAAATCAAATTATCGTGTCTCATTTAATAATAATAGGTCTTTACCTATGAAATTGTAGTTTTTTAAAACGGGTTGCTTTGAAGTGACTTCTCTCTTCGATCTTTGGATTGACTTGGAATTATAAGTTCAAATAAACTTTATATTAAAGGTACGTTATTCTTTTTTCGAAATTAGGTATTTATTGGTTTCTTTGTGTTTTGTATTTTCTGTAATATCGCAGTACTTATAACCATGAAAGCTAGAAAAAAAAATGTTTTTTCATATTAAGAGTTTTAACGTAGAAACTACGCATTTTAAAGGGCAAGCAATATCAATGACGTATACCTACGACTTTCTTCTAATAAAAGAACTCTGTGTTCTTGGTTTAATAGCTTTCGTTTTGGAAATTTTGTCTTGTAGCCGCCCTGAGAAGAAAAGTTATTCGTGCGATAAAATTTCCCACGTGAAAGTGATTGAAACAAAAATAGACATCCCATTCATTAGCAGTTTTAAGTCCGTATACATCATCAATATTGCATACTGCTTGAGACACATTTTTTCCACGGTAGAACTCATATTACAAAATAATGCGAGTTTTCTTAGATTTCATACAAAAATAAATACAGCGATATTACAGAAAATACAAAACACAAAGAAACTTAAAAATACCTAATTTCGAAAAAAGAATAACGTACCTTTAATATAAAGCTTATTTGAACTTATAATTCCAAGTCAATCCAAAGATATAACACTTCAAAGCAACCCGTTTTAAAAAACTACAATTTCATAGGTAAAGACCTATTATTATATGTCATAATTTGTTGTCCGTCTGTCTGTCTATCTGTCTGTCTGTCTGGACCCTTTATCTCGGGAATGTGTAGATGTATCGAATTGACATTAAAACCAAATACTCAAGTCTGCAGTCCCTTGAAGCTGAGAAAAAATCAAATTTAAAAAGTTAACGAAAAAAAAACAGATACGACCGTTTAAGTCGCAAAAAACGTGTGTTTCGACACTCTCAAAGGAAACAAAATTCATAGGGTACTTGCAGTTGACCTGAAATTCTCAAATTTCGCATGAAGCAAGGTCTCATAGAACAAATATAGGAAAAAATCTGACAACTGTAAAGGGACTGGTCCAGATACGGCCAGAGGTTGACGATGCCGTGGACAAGATTATTATTTATACTAAAAATCTTAATAATTTATTAAAATAATATCACGTCAGTTAAAGTTCGGAAAAATAATATTAAACAATAAGTATATTCGTTAATTCAGTGTTTCCTTGGTTCCTGCAACCATTTTAAAGGTTATCTTTTCAATTATTTCTTGCCCATGGATACAAAGTCCTTCAGGCGGAATAATAAAAATAAATATTGCATAGAATTTTCAATTTAATAATCGACCAGAACATCATTTTTTTAACATCGTTTATTATGTCATATTATGCATTTGGTCCATTGATAAAAATGCATATGAAATAGGTACAATTATTTTGCTTTTGAAAAAAATATTAATTGCGTCGTTTAAAATGTTTGGGTGTTTTTGGCGGGATTTCTTGAGTGAAGTTCAGTGGCTGTATGGTCTTAAAACCTTAGCCTACCCAAATGGGGCAAAAAGTGTCACATTTTGCCACGTAGCATTTGAATTGGGACTATTGTCGCTTCAGTTTGTGACTATTTGCTAATAATACTATTCGATTTCATAATGAACTCTGCACTCGCTTTTCCCGACGACCCCAGCCTGCCTATGGATTCTGAATCTGCTATGCACGACAACGACCCCGGTCGCTCTATCTCGGACTCTGTTTCTACTTCTTTGAATAACTCCAGCGTCCGACAGATGGAAACCGACTCGTATGTACCTACCATATTTCGACCCGCAGAAGCCAACGCTGTGTTAATTGTGCTATAAATACTACTCAAATGAGACGACATTCTTTGGAAGTTGCTAAAATCCGTGATCTGTGATACAAGAATGGATTTATCCATGGCAGGTACGAACTATTTAATTTGTACCAATACTTAACTAACAAAAATAAAAATATGTAAATAAAATACTACAGATGTTGATGTTGAATGATACTTGTTGATGAATAAATAAGCTAATACTTAGAAGTCACCATAATGTTTTTAGACGCTTTTCTAATTTTAAACGACGAAGAAAATGATTAACCAAATGAATAAAAAAATGTTTGTTTAATTTGCTGTGCTACAGCCGCCATTTTGACTCTAGCAATATAAAAATTTAAACTGATTTAACTCGTTTCCTCCAACTTTTAGATAAACCTGTAATGGCTGTAACAAGTTTATTACTTCATAAACTATGAATTGAAGTTGTCTTAATATATGTCCACTGTTGGCCATAGTTTGTATGAATGGTGGCCCATATCCTTTGTAGATATGTCACAAAAAACTTTTTTTGCGATACGAAAAAATCTTCGTTATTCAATTTCGGGAATCGAACTGTTTACATCCAAGTCAAAAGTCCAACTCACACTTACTCTGTTTTTTTTTTTAACTTTATTTCAATTTTATTATTTGTTGTTGTAACGGCAATAGAAATACACATTCTATGAAAACACACACATCCCGTTGACAGACGGACAGATGGACAGCCGGACGGACGGATAGCAGAGGCTTAGTAATAGGAAATAAAATGAATAACCTTTGTTTTAACCTGCTAGCTAGTAGATTAAAATAAAAAGTTATTTGTTGTCCATGGATGCATAGTTTCATAGACGCGTATTCGTCATTATACGCTTATATACAAAACTATGAAACTCTGTTGATAATTATTATTCATTTATTTATTTAATTATTTATTTAATACAGCAAAATAGCCATTATAATACTAAAATATGTTAATTCTTTCACTCTGTCTTCTCACAGAATCGCAAACTTTCTGATAATATTGTCTTCCATTCATCAGCAAACAAATCCAATCCAGGGTTGGTCTCCACGAGTTGAGCATCGTTAGCATACGCGGTATAGGGGAGGTGGATCGAGCTACAGTGCGACAAAATGGGACATTAAAAAATGTATGCTTTCTAGAGCAATGGTAATTATTCGGAACAAATAATTGACACAACACTGCATGTAAGTCGGACGCATCAGTGTAACCATTAATAATTTTACGGGCTGTTGTAATTTGGTCAACAGCCTAACCTTTAATGAATTGCAATTTAAGCATCCTAAAATAAACATAGTAGGATATATATATGAATGGGTCGATGAAGCAGCAACCACACGATGGCACGACGTTTCTACGAAGCTACGCATCCGTGGCCTTAGGCAAGTTATAACTACATTTGAATAACACAGTAACAGAATAATAAATTCTTTGTAAATTCAGCAAAAAACTTCTAAATGTACTTAACTACGATAATGACACTTACGTTTTTACGAACATAAAAGTGAAAACTCCGCATATTCCCTTTGAGAGACTGCGCATAATATGACTATTATTTGTGACCCACATATTCAGAAATTTTCTCTGAGTTACATTGTATTTTCAGAAGCTGGAGAATTTTACATTTATGCGTTAAAAGTTTTTTTTTATTGGAATGAGTTTTATTAAGCAATTGTAATAAACATTGATAAAAGTGAGTGATAAAGGTAAGTGATAAATGTAAGTGACAAAGGTAAGTGATAAAGGTAAGTTATAATATTAATGTTGATCATCAAACGGCTAGTCGACTTTTCACATAGCCAGAGGATTGAGCTTTTCTTCGCATTGCTATTTAACATGTCAATACTGCCAGCATTCTGGGATAGAAAAATAGAGTAGATGAATTTATGCTCCATGAATTCCTTTTGAGCAGTGGTGGCCGAGTGGTAACGGCTCCGACTTACGAGTTGTAGGTTGCGGGTTCAAACCCAGCCAGGTGCATTACTTTGTGTAATTTATTTCATCACCATTGCTCTCAAAACGGTGAAGGAAAACATCGTGAGGAAACCGGCCATGTACTAGAACCAAAAATTCGAAGACATGTGACATCCACCAACCCGCACTGGGCCCGCGTGGTGGATTACGGCCCATTCCCTCTCCTAGAGAGGAGGCCTAAGTCCCAACAGTGGGAACATTATAAGGCCGATTATGCTATGCTATGCTATGAATTCCTTTTGTATGCTTTTGTAAATACATATTAATTTATTTATTATTTTAGTTGTTTATAAACACAATTGTAGTTACATTCTGTTGTAAATACTCTTAAAGTAGATCATTATGTAGATTTTTTTAAGGTTGAAAATCATCCTATGATTTTTCCCACTCTAGGTTGGAGCAACAGAGCGTGTCAAATTTTTACTGACTAAATCCACACCTGTGTTTTTTTCATTGCGTTTTAGGACGACGGGTTTCATTTTCAGAAATTCCTAGTGGCCCAAGCGGGCATCGGCCCTGCTGGGCCTCTACGGTTCTGCTGAAATTTTTTTGAGGAGTGCATGGAACACTACGCGCCGTCAACCACTTGGGCTTTCCCCGGACTGTTATTGGACGGCGAGTTACCCTGATCGATATCTAGTTGGTTTACCTTTTTGTAATGTTGTCTACATTGTTCGTAAAACGGACAGTCGATGGGGCTGGAAGGTTCTAGAGTGGCGACCGCGCACCGGGAAATGCAGCGTGGGAAGGCTTTTTTTTTTGTTGCCGGGGTGGAAAATCCTCATGGATGTCACTTGAAGTGAAACTTGGGGGAGGCCTACGTCCAGCAGTGGACGTCCTTCGGCTGAAATGAATATGATGATGATGAATTTCGTCTATCCAAAAATCGATAATGAGAATTTTAGGCCGGAGGCCCAATCCAAATCGAATCATGAGTAGCCAAACAGAGAACTTCAAAATAAAAGGTATTTGATATAGCGATCTCACTTCATTATCTTTTTTTTATTAATTATTTTATTTATTTAATTAATGAATTCTAGGAACATTTTAGGCAACTATTTATTTAACTAAAAATATTGTGACTTGCAAATTTATTTTTCACCAATAAATTTATATTTATCTGTTTATCTGAAGCCACCCCATAAAAAGACAGCTTACCATTTTCCTCTCTGTTTTCAAGCATACCCATGGGAATTCTAAAGGAAAACAAACGACTTAAGACAAATGACCCTATTCCTCACCATTGTAGACACTGAGTAAACTGTAAAAGCTAATAACATGAAGTGGTATTTCACCTGAGCGTTTCCGCACGAATCTTGGTGCGGTGCCGACCCTCGTCTCGAGGTGGCAATACAACTAACTTTGGATGGAGCACGTCTTGAATATCAAGTACCGTATGATGAGAGTAAATGTGTGCTCATTAGTTGTAAGGAATTTAGGATTGAATGATAATGCTGCCGGATTGTTCAACTGAAGGAATACAGCGGATTTTAGTCAGTGTTATAAGTCTAACACACTCTCTAGCTTCATCTGGAGTAGGAAGAGTTATTGAATGATTTCTCTCAAAAAAA
Organism: Mythimna impura; assembly: GCA_905147345.3. Classification (NCBI taxonomy): domain Eukaryota; kingdom Metazoa; phylum Arthropoda; class Insecta; order Lepidoptera; family Noctuidae; genus Mythimna; species Mythimna impura. The sequence goes on from LR990344.1 coordinate 4,466,549, forward strand.
TATAATGGTTTGAAGAGTTTATACTTGATGACATGCGTGTTGCCAGTGATGACATATGGCACTGAAACATGGTCGCTTACAATGGGCCTCATCAGAAGGCTTACAGTCACCCAAAAGGCAATGGAAAGGGCTATGCTCGGAGTTTCCTTGCGTTATCGCATAAGGAATGAATATATCTGCAGGAGAACCAAGGTCGCCTACATAGCCCGAAGAATCGCCAAACTAAAGTGGCAGTGGGCAGGGCACATTGCTCGTAGAACGGATGGTCGATGGGGCCGAAAGGTTCTAGAGTGCAGTTTTTGAAATTTTATTTACTATGTTTTATTATTTATCTGCTGTAAAACTAAACAACCATACCTACTTATCGTTCATTAGATATTGTTTTTGTTTTAAAAACGTACGTCTTGTAATATATTTTTCCTTTAGTATTTTCATATTAACTTCTGAAAATTAACGCCTTTTTTCTGTTTGTTTCGGTTAAGTAATGTGATAATTCATGTAATACATTGTAATTGGTGAACGTCTGCATACTATTTGAATCAGTTACAAGTGTTTTGATGTGGTAGGTAACAAGTTTTGACCAGTACGGTTGGTGCTGCCCTGACGCTCCAGCCGCTGCTGTGACAGGAGACGTCCTGTGCATCAAGACTCTAGCTCGCCGTAGCTCGCCGTGCGGTCGTGTGGTAAGGACAGAGTTGTTGACGGAGCGTCATATTCCAGGTGCGCCTCGAAGAGATGTCAGCAAAACCGTAGGAGCCCAGCAGGGTCGCTGGGGCCACGGGGATTTTCTGCAAGGGAAACCGTGGCCTTAGAATGCAGAGAGCAACTAAACGACACAAGTAGTCTTTAATCAATAAAAAATTAATACTCCCTTTCGTTCTACCCAGTAGGGAGAAGTTAAGCGACTATGACAATACAAATAAATAAATGGTTCTGAATAGTTATGTTGAAAATAGTATCATCGAAGTGACCTGATGTTGATGATGGAGCCGGAAGGTAGGCACCAGAACTCTGTAATAAATCAATGTATCCTAGCCGTGTTTGGGCTTATTAGAATTGACATGACATGCACTTTGGCTATAAGGTACTATCGAACTGATCTGATGATGGAGCCGGAAGGTGAAAAGTAGACACACGAACTTCATAATAAAACGATGTAACCTAGCAGTGTTTGGGTTAATTGGAATTATCATGAGAAATAGGCACTCTGGTTATAAGTGTATCACAACAAAAATTGTGAAATAAAAATCTATTTACAACACATTTATTTGTCACAGTTTGAGTGTAATTAAAACTAAAAATAGTTTAGCCACTGCTACTCTCAGTTTGAGTGTAATTACACTCAAATTGAGGGCAGCGGTAGCTCAATGGTAACGGCTCTCATTTACGCATTGTACGTCGTGGGTTAAAACCCAGGCAAACACTTTAGTTTGTGTAATTTATTTCATTAGCACTGCTCTCAAAACGTTGAAGGAAAACATCGTGAGGAAACCGAACCGATCGACCATTTTCCTAGAACAAATTATTCGAAGAAGTGACATCCACCAACCTGCACTGAGCTCACGTGGTGGATTACGGCTTATTCTCTCTCCTAGGTAGTAGGCTTAAGTCCCAGCAGTTTGAATATTATAAAACTGAGATGAAGGGCAATAGACAGGGTTCTACTTGGAGTTTCCTTGCGTAATCGCATCAGGAATGAAGATATCCACAGGAGAACCAAGGTTACCGACATAACCCGCAAAATATCCAAACTTAAGTGGCAATGGGCAGGGCACATTGCTCGCAGAACAGACGGTCGAAGGGACCGATAGTTTCTGGAGTGGCGACTGTGTACCGGAAGATACAGCGTTGGAAGGCCTCCCGCAAGTTAGATCGATCACCTGGTGAGGACAGGAGGACCGCGTAGGACCGTTCGTTATGGTGACACTTAGAAGAAGCCTGTGTCCAACAGTGGACGTCTTTCGGCTGAAATGATGACGATGATGAAGGCTGATTATGCTTATTAATATGCTTTTATGCACTTAAGTCACTAAAGAAATTCGTAGCGTTTCAAAATCAACACTTTCTATTTACTTAGCCTAATTAACTGTTGACTAAAATTAACAGTAAAAACAAAGCAACATAATCAAGTAACAGGTTCGTTTGAAAATACATAGAATAATCCTGCTTGAAAGGTTGTTTGTACAGTTTGTGTACTGTTGACTTGTCTCGGTATAGTGCGACGAGAAAATAAAGTGTTTCTTGGAAATTATGTTACTTACGTTCTGTAAGTGTGTCCGTGGTATCACAGCGGGACCTATCAGAATACCAGCGCCGTTGTTGGCCGTACACACATTGTTTATTTGTTGGTTTTTAGGGTTCCGTACCTCAAAAGGAAGAAATAGAACCTTTACAGGATCACTTTGTTGTCCGTCTGTCAAGACCCTTTATCTCGGGAACACGTGGATGTATCGAGTTGAAATTAAAACCATACACTCAAATCTGCTGACCTACAACTCGTAAGTCGAAGCTGTTATCACGCTGCATCTTAAAAAAATCATTAACTACTTTGTAAAAAGACGTCCACTGTTTGACATAGGCTTCCCCCAAGCGTCGCCACAACGACCGAACCTGCGCGTCTCGCATTCACCGCACTCCCGCGACTCTCACCAGGTCGTCGGTCCACCTTGTGGGCCTTCCAACGCTGCGTTTTCCGGTGCGCGGTTGCCAATAGCAATATGCCCTGCCCACTGCCACTTTAGTTTGGCCATTCTTCGGGCTATGTTGGCGACCTTGGTTCTCCTGCGGATATCTTCATTCTTTATGCGATCACGCAAAAACTCCGAGCATAGCCTAGGTGACTGTAAGCCTTCATAACTTCTTGTAGCCTAAAGAAGTATAATATATATACATAAGGAAATAGAAACTATGCCATGTAAAATTACCAAAATTGCATTCTCAAGCTTTAGTCTTGCGGGTTTGTGAACAGCAAGCAATCGGTAGTTCGCGCCGACGGCATATAATATGACTGGCCTGTTGGTCTAGTGGTTAGTGGCCCTGACTGCTACGCCGAAGGTCGTGGGTTCGATTCCCATCCAGGACAAATGTTTGTGTGATGAGCACAATCATTTGTTCTGTATCTGGGTGTAATTTATCTATAATATATATGTATTTAGAAATATATAAATATGTTTATCAGTTGTCTAATACTCATAACACAAGCTCTGCTTAGCTTGGGACTAGACGATGTTGTGTGCTAGTTGTAGAATATTATTATTAACCCAAAGAATAAAATTCTCCCATACAACCTTTAAGAGCCCCAAATCGTTTTATAGGGGTAGTTTTGAAAAACGAATAATGAAAAACCAAAAAAAAAGAAAATTCTATGCGCACCTCAAAGTGATGTCAAAAACCCGTAGAGGCCTAGCAGGGCGGTACCCACTAGGGCCACAGGAAATTTCTGAAAGGGAAACCATGGTCCTAGAACTTAAAGGGCAACTGAAGGACACAAGGTGTCATTAAATAATTTCGCACCTAAAAAAACCGGGCAAGTGCGAGTTGGACTCGCGCACTGAGAATTCCGTACAAAGTTACCTATGAAAACAATTCAATTCAATTCGATTCCCTAATTGAGTTGACGTAACTAAAAATTTACAGTTTTCTAATTTTTTCCTATACTTGTGCTATAAGACCTTGCTTCATGCCAAATTTCAGGATTCTAAGTCAACGGGAAGTACTCTATGAATTTTGATTCCCTTGAGAGTGTCGAAATTCACGCTTGTTTTTTCCGATATAAACGGCCATATTTTTTTTTTTCTCGTTAACTCTGAAGTTTGATTTTTTCGTAGCTTCAAGGGGCCACCGATTTGAGTGTATGGTTTTAATTTCAACTCGATACTTTTACGCGTTCCCAAGATAAAGAGACTTGACAGACAGACAGACGGACATCAAAGTGATCCTATAAGGGTTCCGTTTTTTCCTTTTGAAGTACGGAACCCTAAAAAAGGAGGATTGTTTGAAAGAGTAAAGTAAACGTAAACGTAAAAGTAAGCTAACCAACAAAACAGTAATATCGTGTGATGCATTAAACAAGAACATACCTACCGACCATACGGGGTGTGGTAGGTATACAACACACGTAAGTGTTTATAACATAGATTAATATGCAGTCCATTGATATCCGTATGTATCTACAATAATCAAAAAATAAATACCATTATCAGAATAATTACGATAACTTCGGTGTAATGCTGATTATTCCGAACTAATATAAAAAAAGATTGATATTGTCTTTTAGTGTGTCATTGGCTTGATACCTTAGTTTGTGTACAAATAAGTTTTTATTTTGGTGTACTATTCTAGCATTAGTACTGTGAGCAGTGGTGGCCGAGTGGTAACGACCCCGACTTACGAGTTGTAGGTCGCGGGTTCAAACCCAGCCAGGCGCATTACTTTGTGTAATTTATATCATCACCACTGCTCTCAAAACGGTGAAGGAAAACATCGTGAGGAAACCAGCGACATGTCCTAGAACCAAAAATTCGAAGACATGTGACATCCACCAACCCGCACTGGGCCCGCGTGGTGGATTACGGCCCGTTCCCTCTCCTAGAGAGGAGGCCTGAGTCCCAGCAGTGGGAACATTAAAAAGGCTGATTATGCTTATGCTTATAGGCTATTCTAGCTTTAAGTTTGGATGATTAAAATGGTACTCTTGTATTATTGGTGTCCTAACCAGCCACTAACCGAGAAAGTATCTCATCATCTTCCTGCCCTTGTCCCATCTTATTTGGGGTCGGCACAACATGTTTTTTTCTTCCATTCTATCCTGTCAACCGTCATGCTATCACTAACTTCCTTTTCTTTCATATCACTGTTCACACAATCCATCCATCTTTTCTTTGGCCTCCCTCTCCCTCTCCACCCATCCACATGTATACTCATAACTCTTTTAGTAACATGCGTTTCATCTCTCCTCTTTACATGACCATACCAAGACAAACGATTCCCTTTCAACTTTTCAGTCACTGGCGCCACTTTCAAACTTCCTCTAATGTACTCATTTCTCACTTTATCCATTCGTTTTATCCATTTCTCACTTTATCTGTGCCCAATTAAATAGCTACCAATAGATTTCTGATATCTATTTATAAAGATACTTTATTACAGATGCAACCTGCTACATAAACTATGTAACTTAAAACTAAAACACAAACAATGGGCAGCCTTATCACATTCCGCGATCTCTTCCAGGCAAACGGGGATGGACAGAGATTGTCTAGAGATGAAATGGGTCATTGGTTTGTAAGTAAACACCAATCTATATCTGTAAATAAAACACATAAATTGTTTCTATGTCCACCTATGTATAATACAAACTTTGAAACCATTCATCCGATGTGTTCTGATCCGATTTGATTTGAAAAGCCATAAAAACTAAATATGGATATTAAAATAGCAACTGGCAGCTAAGAGATGACCAGTCTCAACTGACAGCGCCCTTTCACGGACATGACGCGAATATTAGCACCACTCAGCTCAACCATTTTGAAGGGAACCGAATGATCCTACACACGCGCCACGATCATTGAGACATTTGAGTGAGCATGACAAACTCTCAACTGCCATACTCATTTATATATGTTAAACAAGTGCAATAGTAACCTAAAAAAACCATAATAAACGGTCCTGTGCGTTTCACATCTATCCGATTCCCACTGCTCTCACCAAGTCATCGGTCTACTTTGTGGAAGACCTTTCAATTAAAATTATAAATACGACAGCAACTCTATTCGTATGTTAAGTGGCTGAACGAATTTATGATGATAAGTACTTAAGATGTTAGGCGTCATGCGGCGTGCTGTTGGTCTTTTGTCCGCAGGGCGTGGTGTTCCGTAGCTTCCGCGGACAGGTGCCACAGAACAGCACGAAGGGAACATGAAGTGCAATGTGAATTATTTACTAACGATAAATTGTATTTACTCTATATAAGTTAGTCTGTAAGGTATGTATCTATATGCCAAGACGCCTGATAATAAATGATTTATTGTTATTGTTGTTGTTATAATTATCTTTTTGATCTAGGATCTTCTTCTTTATGACTTCTCCACCTCTTTGGTGGAGCGAGAGGGCGTGTCAGAGTTTTGCTGACTAAAATCCACCTGTGTATTTAGTTGCCAGTTCTAGGAACACGGCAACTCTTTCAAAAATTCTTGCGGCCCTAGCGAGTATTGGCCTACTTGCTGGCCCCTACGATTTTACTGAAATCTCTTATGACGCGCGCGTGGTACACTACGCGCTGTTGAAGATTTGGGCCTGGTCCTTGCCAGACAACTGAATAGCAAGCTACCCATTGCACATTAAATTATCTGTAAGCCCGCGCCTAATGCCCGGGGCGTCGCCTGCCCCCCTAGCCAAGTTACAACCGTTTCGTTTCGATTCTCTTTTCGTTGATCGCCTCGAGTCGGCCACGCCTCCTATTTCTTTGTTCTGACTGCGTAACTGAGCGTTGAGATGACGTCAGAATAAAGGAATTGGAGGCGTGGCCTACTCGAGGCGATCGACGAAAAGAGAATCGAAACGAAACGGTTGTAACTTGGCTAGGAGGGCTGTAGTGGCGGCTGGGGCGTGAGAATATCTATTCAGTAACTCTCGGGGCCATCTCCTTCACTCGCATTATTGTTTCACAGAAGAAGGCTACCGCTTCCCATTTTTTCTCGCTCCGGACCATAGCTTGAAAGAGTCGGGCACGAGAGGTCAAAGTCATTCTTGAGACGAAGTTTCACATTGACTCTGTGTTTCTGATTAAAGCAGCATTCGGTTCACCGATTTTCATTGCACTGCAGTTCAAGTTGTGTTTTATTTAAATATGAAAATCGTTACAAATAGGTACGTGATAATCTAAGAATCACCACGATATATTACTAGTATCAAATTTAATACTTATTATAATCATGTAGACTATTTTTTATTAATCGATTGTAATGATAATGATTGTGTCACGTTACACAGATATTGTAAGGTCATTTATTTAGTTTGAGTTTAGTGGTGTTCTTGTGAATACATAGGTGAGTTTTTGTTGTTTTTTTTTTTGGTAAAATATTAATATTCTACATCATTGTATATTATTATAAGATAACGATCAAGGACCGCTTATAGTGTGTGTAAAATTGGACTGATATTCTTATTAATTACCCGTATAGCTTTGAATGTTATTAGAGCTTAAGAGCGGCCAAACCAAGATGCATCTCCATACAACCACTCTTACGTGATTGTGACGTCATTACCCTTTTTTTTCAGATATTTTATCTTGTCGATATTATTTAGGTTTTCATTTAAATCAAAACATTTCTATAAAACTAATCCGGTAATGACCTCTGTAAATCTGTTATTTTCCATTAATTTAAGAGCGTCCTTATTGAGTTACATTTTCATACAACCGCTCTTAAGTGTTATTACACATCTTTCTCTAGATATTTAGATATTTTGGGTACACAGATATCTTGTGGATATTATCTAGGCTTCTATAGAAATCAAAACATAAATTTGTGTAAAAAATAATCTAGTAAGGACCTCTGAAAAACTGCTATTTTACGTGGACTTTGGCCCTCCATAATGCACTCATATATTAAAAATATAAATAAGTACATCAATAAAAGCCTTGATTCTGAATGACGACCATTTTTCTGAAAAACTTTTAACCTTTCGTATGCCGGCGGAATTAGAGACACAATTAAAAAGCCATTGTGTCCCGCGTACATTTGCGTTTACATACAACAGGTTAAGGGTTTAAAAAAATCACGTATTTCCTAGAACAAGTTTTGTGAAATATTCGAGTAAATCACAGAATTACCGAATGCCAACAGAGTTTTCAAGCGTTATCTCTCTTTTTTTGCATTGCCTCTTCATCAAACATCACGTTGGATTGCGTTAGATGAAGCAACAAGCTTTTAAACCATGTTCGATGTTGACGATAGGCGAGTAGAAAAAGGACCCTTTTAAGGGTCAAAGTTCACGCAAAATAGTAGATTTTATATATTTAATGTTCTTATAAATTAAGTAAAAAAATATAACTATATAAAACCTTGCATATTTAATCAAGATTCTGAATGACGAAATAGTTTTTTAAAAAATATTTAAGATTTTATTACAAATGCTCATTTCCTGGAACAAGTTTTGTGAAATATTCGAATGAGTGACGGAATTACCGAATTCAAACAGAGCGTCTAGGCGTTATCTCTCTTTTTCGCGTTGTTTCTTTATCAAACATTGCGTTTTATTGCGTTGGGTGAAACAACTAGTTTTTAAACCACGCTTAAGTCACACCTAGAGAGTAATAGGAAGTCGGAATAATTTTTCATTCATCAGAAATATAACTTATTAGTGAGTGTATATAGGTGCATAAAGCTTCCTTGCTTCTTGTTCTAACTAGTAGTGTAAAATCTTAGTGTAATAACAAACTGGCGGTATGGTGCACCGTCTTAAATTTTCTATCTTTTGAAATTAAGCTGAATATTCTCATCTCAAGGAACATTATATTGAAGTGCACCTATTTAAGAATGGCACTGACGCTGTAACAAACCTGACCATCTCTATCTTATACGGAATTAATTAGATTACAAGGTGTATATACAAGCTGATAAAAATATATAAAAGCAAGAACGCATTGAGCATCAAAATAATTTTTTCGCAAACATTTCCTAATGTTAAAATTGTAAACTTTTTATAATTTCATAACTGATCCTATTTATTTAGTATAGTAGTGTTGTAATCATTTTTATTGTAATAGCATCGATTTCTTTGAAAATATTCATTTAGTTTTTAAGCCGTGTATTTATATCGTGTAATGTACCGATATGTAATGCGTTGGAAGGCCTCCTACAAGGTGGACCGATGACTTGGTAACGGTTGCGGGAGTCCGATGGATGCGAGACGCACAGGACCGTTCGCTGTGGCGACGCTTCGGGGAGGCCTATGTCCAGCAGTGGACGTCTTTCGGCTGAAATGATGATGATGATGATGATGAATGTACCGATTGTTTCAACACATTTATTCATTTATTGTAAGTGAAAACTTGTAATTGGCCTTAAGCTTTAGTATACTAAGTTATCATGTTTTTATTAGCTGTAAGTTTTCCAAATAAAAAAAAAATCGTCCACATTGCTCTGTCTATGGGAAAAGGGCTCAAAAACACTGGCAACATAGCAACGTTGAATGACAATGCCGATTCTTTGGCCGATAAAATGGCCACCTCTCTAGCCATATAAAGAGTCCACTGTTTGCTTATTTCACTAAAAACTGCTCCGTTTGAGGTAACAACTGCAGCAGTCGTTCCAGTAAAGATTTCCGTGCTAAAAATATGGGATGGCACAAGGGTGTCGATAATGTTGCATTCGACACCTTACCCAACTTTCAAGTCATTATGAGCATCACGTTTGGTATATTTTCATCGCCACATGCCAAGCCATTTGGTTCTAAAATAGCTGATACCCCGGCGGCGGCACAAGCCACATGATGAAACCCTGCTGGAGGACTGGTCATGTTTTCCGAAGCAGTCGACTACTTCACTACATTGGCAGCAATGTAGAGCTACACTAGGAACACCCTGACGCAGTTATGACTCGAAAAAATAAGATCAATAATCATGTTGACGTGATCATCATGCCAACAAGGTGGACCGATGACCTGGTGAGGGTCGCGGGAATCCGATGGATGCGAGACGCACAGGACCGGTCATTGTGGCGACATTTGGGGGAGGCCTATGTCCAACAGTGGACGTCTTTCGGCTGAAATGATGATGATGATGATCATCATCATGCTTGACTATTCAACTAATGAGTTCGATTCATGAGCAGCCTAAATGACAAGTCATATCTAGCCTTACCTAAGATAATTTTACAGATGTTAGATAATATTGGCAACACTCACCTTGAAGAGGGTGTAAGGCGCTTTAAACTAGATTATTTTATCGCATTATATTTATGGTAGATCAGATATTGTAATTAATATTTATCATTATACAGATCTGTAGCTTTTTTTCTGACATTATCGTAAATTATGGATATATGGACGTAGTTATAGTTCATAAATTTCATTTAAGTGTTTATAGTTTATACCTCTAGATTTCCACACTCATTAAAACCAAACATTCGTAAGTTTAGGCTATTCTAGATGGGCGATAGTTCACTCCACGGCCAATAGGTGGCCTTACCTATCACGTCTCAAAGATGTTATCAAATTGATAAAACAGCATAAAACAAATGTTGGTATGCGATTCTAATATTAAAAAAACACTCTGATCACAAAAAAGTACTAATAAGCCTATAGTTAAATAAGTTGTAAATTAAAATTGAATACAAAATGCAGAGGCTGGTGATCGAAAATTAATTTATTTATTTATTAGTTAGGGATAAAAAACAGTAATACAATAAATATCATGTTTTATACTACATCCAAACATAAAATTACAGCACTTATTGCAAAACCAACACTATTATCCACTGATCATTAGATAAAGATTAATGCTACGTTACATTAAAAAGAAAAGAACGAAAATTACCTTTTTAAGAAAATAACAGTGGTTACGAATGTTCAAAATTAAAACAGTGACAAAGAAACAAAAATTACAAATTCAATATACAGGGCGTTTGGAGGAAGGGGTGACAGATGACCCCTCCTGTCGACCATTTTAATTTGGCACACGATGCACCAAACACCCTGTATATTCGACTACAGATTTCCTAAATTTGGAAGGAGAGAGATTAAATACGTCTATACTCTCAAAGTTATTCCATACCCACGGAGTCGGTGCCCCTGAATTTGATACAGAGTAAGCTTGAACCTCAAGAAAGGATATAGGCTACTTTTTATCTGGCTTCGACTTCGAGTCCGCAATAACCGACAATCACGCGAACGAAACTACTAGAAGAACATAGTATGTTTATATAACATAGGTTGGTGATTGAGAAGCCACTTCGGCTTTGAAACGCATCATAGGTACTAAAATGTCTTTTCCTTGATTCGAAAGCCATACCTGCTCATCATATCATCATTACAGCTAAAATACATCCACTACTGGATAAAAACATCTTCCAAGCGTCACAACATCGCAAGTTCTAAGCTTTGTGAAAAACCAGGCAAGTGCGAGTCTGACTCACGCACTGAGGGTCCCGTACAAACTTACCTAAAAACAGTTCAATTTACGAACTGGGTTACGAAGATTTTTCCGAATCGTAAAAAAAGTTTTTATAATGTGACGTTATTAAAAATTTACAGTTTTCTGATTTTTTTTCTATACTTGTGCTATAAGACCTTGCTTCATGCCAAATTTCAGGATTCTAGGTCAACACAAAGTACTCTGTGAATTTTAATTCTCTTAAGAGTGTCGAAATATGCGTTTTTTGCGACATAAACGGCCGTATCTTTTTTTTTCGTTAATTTAGAAGTTTGAGTTTTTCACAGCTTCAAAGGACTGCAGACCTGAGTATATGATTTTAAACAACTCGATACCTCCACGCGTTCCTGAGATAAAGGATTTTGACAAACAGACGGACAACAAAGTGATCCTATAAAGGTTCCGTTTTTTCCTTTTGAGTTACGGAACCCTAACAACTTTTAACATTGCATTGAGATTTGAGTTATATAGCTTATGTCATATCTTTTTTATTCGATCAGCTAAAAGATGTTAAATTAAAAAAAATAGACGTAGTGACCATTGTAGAACCATTTGGCTACATTGGCTATATATTTTGCTGGCCAATGGCAAGCATACTCTACACGTCCGTCTTAAAGAGCTGTCAGTATAATGAAAGGATCCCGCAAGGGCCGACGCCTGCTAGGGCTGAAGATTATTTGAAATAGTCACCATAATCCTGGCACACAAAGGGCAATTAAAGGAACAAGGATAGGCATTAGTCCGTAAAAGGCTGATTCTCCCCCTCGCTCCACCTAAAGCAGAAGTTATTTGATAATTTAAAACTCAAAATCATTTTGACTGGCCTGATGGTCTACTGGTTAGTGGCCCTGCCTGCTATGCCGTAGGTCGTGGTTTCGATTCCCAGCCAAGACAAATGTTGGTGTGACGAGCACGGTGATTTGTTCTGGGTGTATTTTATCTATAATATGCATTTATTTAGAAATATATAAGTATGTTTATCAGTTGTCTAGTACTCATAGCACAAGCTCTGGTTAGTTTGGGACTAGATGACGTTATATGAAAGTTGTGGAACATTGTTATTGTTATTTTATATCACAGGCCTACATGGGCACTTATTCAAATTCAAATTCAAAATTCAAAATATTTATTTCAGATAAACATCCATATGTGTTAGTAGTGGTACAACTTAACCTAATGTTAGTGTTAAATTAAATTATAATAATAACAAATAACCAATGAACCATTGTACGAACAGTTCAATGGTTCATTAGTTTAATTGGATGAGTGTGTCTGGACACTTATCTACCTTTGTAAGAGGGGGGAATCCCACCTGTCGGAAAACACACTCAGGATGTCATTGGAGGAGGAACACAGGCGCGCCAACATGGAAGCGCATCGCTTCCGCATGATCGCGGCAAACCCGTCAACACATGCGTCCGCAAACATCCCTGACGCGCTACATCGCCACTGCAACCCCAAAAGCACCCTGAATGCGTTATTGTACTGTACGCGCAGGTCGCTGTATGCCCACTGGGTATACTTGGTCCACAGGCTGCACGTGTATAACGACTGGCAGAAAGCCTTAAAAAGCGTTATTTTAACAGAGTCAGTACAGCGTGCAAACCTGCGGGCCAGCATGTTGCAACGGACAGCCAGCGACCTGCGCTCCCTGTCTATATCAACGTTATCTTTTAAGTCATCAGTGACCCAGTGACCCAAATACTTGAACTTCAAAACACGAGTTAAAGGAGACCCAGAGAGTGAGAGTTCAGGCAGCTGTTTGTAAGTTAAAGGACCCGATTTAAAAACCAACCATTCACTCTTATTGGTATTGTATTTGAGCCCGTGAGCCACCGCATAACTTTCACAAATTTTAAGAAGCCTTCTCATTGCACTGATAGATGGGCTTATAAAACGATAGCCTTATTTTCCCGTATTTTTCTAGCTTGTGTAAGAGCAATTCATGGTCCATAAAATCGAATGCCTTGCTCATGTCCAAGAGGATAGTCGCGACTGGTAAGCCTTCATTTACCGCCTAGTCTTCATCAAATTAAAACATGCCAATAACGTGGTATAATTTTTCTATACCCAAATTGTTCATCTTTAAGTATATGGTGCCTCATCGTAAATTCTTGGAGCCATCTCAGCATGATTTTCTCCAAGATTTTTGACATGATTGGTATTAGCGTCACTGGCCTATAGTTCTTCATGTCAGACGTATTACCTTTTTTACTATTTTTGCTCCATGGTTCCTCCCTTCAAAACATGGCAGTTCATAAACATAATAGGTACCTACGCAATGTCTCCAAAGTATTTAGAATACATTCTTCAAACGATTGGGTAACTCCGTCTTTGGACATGTCAAGTGGATTGTTATAGAATCTTATCAAAAATGTAGATAAATATTCCTTATCGATATAGGTATGTGCCGTTTATCCGCATGTCGCAATTATCTTTGAAAAGCACGTAAGAAGTTAGACTGGTACACAAAAGACGATTGAAAACATTTTTTGAAGATTAAAGATCGGGTTTTTATTACGGAATTTCCACAACTGTTTGTATCTGTAAGATATGTCGATTCAGCATTTTTTTTTAGGTGGGTAAATCATCTAATGACAAATCCCCGCTCTTGGGCGGAGCAGGTGATAGTTGATGTTGATGATGTTGCCTTTCGTACCAGGGCCGAGTCTTCCTTTCAGAAACAGACCCTTGGCCCCAGTAGGCTTCAACCCTGCTGGGCCCCTACGGTTTGCTGACATCTCCTTGAGGCGCGCGTGGAACAGTACGCGCCGTCGACAACTTGGGCTCGGTCCGGACGGTTACCGGACGGTCAGACGGCGAGCTACCCATTGTTCGCCGTCCGCAAGCCCGTGCCTACGGGTGTCGATTCAGTATGTCGATCGACTCTATAATTTAGTGGGTGATAAGTGGGTAACGAACAATAAACAAATTATTGCAGATCATGCAACTGCAGGCCTAGCTAAGTTACGACTGTTTCGTTTCAATTCTCTTTCGTCGATCGCTCAAGTCGGCAACGCCTCCGATTCCTTTATACTGACCACGTGACTGAGCGTTAAAATGACGTCATTCCCATACATTTGAAGTTTTCTACAAGCGTTAACGATTGTAGATTATTAACTTTGCTAAGCCCTCTGATTTATCACCCCCAAGGTGGACCACGGAAAAATCATCCAATGACATCTCTCGCTCTTGGGCGGAGCGCGAGGGCGTATCAGACTTTCACTGACTAAAAACCCACTAGTGTTCCTTCTTTGCCTTAGTCCCAGGGCCGAGTTTTCCTTTCAGAAACAGACCCTTGGCCCCAATAGGCTTCGACCCTGCTGGGGCGTGAGGGTCGCTCACTCGCGCGTGCACGAGCGGCCTACTCCTTTGCTAGCGCAAAGGAGTAGGCCGCTCGTGCACGCTTATATTATTACTGCTTCGCAAGGCGACCACCTGCCACTCCTCCTCACTTTGGACTATGGCCTGTACCAAGGTCCGGCGCGAGAGATCGTGGCCGCCGATCTCCACCACGAGGACACGGTGGTGCTCTGCCCAAGCGGGGCACACCTCTACCGTGTGCTCCACCGTGTCCTCCGGGCGGTCCACACAGTGGTAGCACCCGGGCGTTACTTCCGCAAGAATCCGGTGCAGGAACTTCCCGAACTGACCATATTCGACGAGAACCGGCGTCATGCGGAAGGTGAGGACGCCGTGAGGTCTTTCCAGCCACTTCTCAAAGAGGGGACTTACCATCATAATTATGGCGTGCCCAGCATTGGGTTACGATAGTCGCTGTCGCCATTCCACCATGAGATCCCGCTGGAACTCTGTCCGACATGCCGCGACTTGTCGCCCCGGAGTTTCTCCCCTGTGTTGCATACCATGGATAAGGTGGTATGACAATCTGAACATGTTTACGGAGCAAACTTTTTGATTTTAAATGATATAAACTAGTGCTTGACTGCGATCCCACCTGATGGTAAGCAGCGATGTAATCGTTGATGGTGAATCGCACTAGTTTATTAAAAGCCTATTCACCATAGTCTTGAAAACAGCTAAATTATAATCAGATGGGAAGACCGCTTTAGGCAAATTGTTCCAATCCTTCGATGTACGTGGTATAAAAAACGAGGCGAAACGCTTAGTCCAAACCGTAGAGGTGTAATCAACGTAAGGGAGGAAACTCGCCGTACGCGCGGGTTGGCCAGGGATCACCTAAGACATAGAAGTTTGGAAGAAGTAAGGTCTCCCTCTTTGGTCAGCAGGGAAACATGAATATAGGCCATAAAAATCAAGTGTGAATTAGACTTGCGCACCGAAGGTTCCGTATAAACTTATTTATGTAAATAGTTCAGTTGAAATATTGATAAATGATAAATGATAAATGATATTTATTTTGTAAATAGGTTTAAAAAACACTTTTACACGTCAATTTTTTTTTCGTCATTTTTAAACTAGATGAGGCCGGTGTTTCCTAGCTGACTACCCTGAGAAGAAACACCGAAACAAACTCAGGGGTCAAAGTCTCTTTTAAAGTCCATACAGTAAATTTGTAATGGTCAAATCACATGAGAACCATGCAGATTTGTCTGAAATGGTCTTTTGAAGAAAGAACCATACAGATTTGAGTGGACCTGTCCAGTCAGTGCAAGCATTTGTCAGTATTCGTAAAGCTCAACTCAGGACTACTAAGGAGCTCAACGACTTGACGAACAATACCAAGGAAAGGACATCTGGGTAGGCCGCAGAAAATACTCAAATTGCCAGACATACATTAAAATTACTGAAAAGGAAAAAAAAAAAAAACAACCAACATAGTACTCACGTTCACAATAATAAAAGAAAAATATAGTTTACAAAATGTAATACTTTAGCAAAGTAAACATTTTTGTCAAAAATTAATAGAAAAAAAAAAGTCCAATTGCAAAATAAAAATAATCTACAATATCGAATTGTAATAAATAATAAAAAACACAATTAAAAATAAAAACAAAAGAAAAAAATAATAATAATAAGACAACAGTTGCAGTGCGTACTGGAGCAGGTCAATCCCAAGCCTTTTGGTCCTCAACATAGTCCTTTATAGTATAAAAAGCCTTTTGGCAAAGTTTTCGCTTTACAAATAATTTTAATTTATTAAGGCTTAGTTGTTGAATATGACTAGGAAGTTTATTATAGAAGTGTATACATTGGCATCTAAATGAGCCACCTATTTTTTTCAGCCTGGTTGTAGGAACCACAAATTTGTGTTTGTTATTGCCAATCAAGTCTCGAAGATTTTTCCGGATAACAAAAAGCAACAAATTTACAGTTTTCAGACTTTTTCTATACTTGTGCTATAAAACTTTGCTTTATGCTAAACAGGGCAACGGAAATTATGGCGTTGACTTATTAGTTAACGTTTATGAAAAAATCTTCCAAATCCCATCTTAAAGGGGAAGCCCATCCTCTTGACATTATTGATATTTACTTGACATAATTTTACCGTCGAGCAATATCTAGGGCAACATATTTCCATAACTACATACTGAATAACCATTAATTTCTTAAGATTTTAGTATTCAAAAGCCTTTTTAATTATGGCTCTTCATGTATGATTATTGTAAACTGAGAATGGATGACGCCGACGAGGTCGACTTGAAAAGAGGTACCAAGATGACCTAGAAGCCTACCGCAAAGTCTAGTCCGAGATAGCTCGACAAAAGAACATCTGGAAGAAGTTCGAGAGGCCTTGGCCCAGTAGTTAGAAAGTGTAGGCTAAATAATCATTTAAAAAAATATTGTTAGTAAAAAGACTTGAAGACTATTGAACAGTTGATTACTTCGCTGCTACTAGTTTTCATCATCATCATCATTTCAGCCAAAAGAGGTACACTGTTGGACATAGGCCTCCCCCAAATGTTACCACATATTTAGGTATGATCGTACTGATTTGGCTCGTGCTAATTTGTCACGCATTGATCACAACTTTTATCTAATCTCACCAAATAACATTATTAATTAAAAAGATAAAATAATTTACGTCCTTAACACACTCTTTACATATTTTACTTTAGTCATGACCAAAATGCTGTGAAATTAGGTGTGGTTTAAGTTGTAAAGGTAAATTTTATGTGCCATAAAATTTATTGAGTAATATCTTATCCATATTTACACTTTGTGTTAGTCAATTTTATTACACAGGTCCTTCGATCTTTCCAAATAGTTTATTTTGTATGTTTTAAAAACACTCATTAGACCTAACTCTATTTTCTTGCTTATTAGGATCACTAATTCAGATATTTCTTCTTTACAGAAATGTATTTACTAGCACTACTAACGGTCTTCGGGGTGGCATTTGCCGTGCCCCTAACCATACCTTCAACCGAGGTTTTTAGCGCTCCGACTGAAGACGAACGGGTAGCAGCATACGTACTGCCCAGAGATACATTCCCAACCTTCTATGATGTCAGACTCACCCTTAACCCAGACAATGAAGAGTACTTCACGGGAGCAGTCGATATCAGAATCTTGCCATTGATCAACACCAACCAAATTGTCCTTCATGCTATGGCAATGGTTATTAATGCCGCAGACATCGAAGTCTACAGCGAAAGTGCACCGACAGTCAACTTGTTCGTAAACCATACATTGGCCACTGATGATACCCACTTGTTTAGGATTACGTTGAACAAAAATATGACAGTACTGCAACCCCATACTATTAGAATTAGACACTATGTTGGGCAGTACGCCGAGAATATGTTTGGTATTTACGTGTCAACGTACTCGACAGACGGTACAAATCAGTAAGTATCTTTTGGACTAATTTTAATGAAGTGAAAATATTCTGATTGTTATTTTGTAAGTATTCTTAATGGTATAACTTGATTTTGGAGTAATTGGTAAATCAAAATACTTTTATTAATTAAAATTAAAATATGGAGTTTACCGTTTTAGACCTTAGAAAAGATTAATAGTCTACTGGCTTTTCTTAACAGCTAAGCCCACTTGAGAGAGCAGTGGTGGCCGAGTGGTAACGGCCCCGACTTACGAGTTGTAGGTCGCGGGTTCAAATCCAGCCAGGCGCATTACTTTCTGTAATTTATTTCATCACCACTGCTCTCAAAACGGTGAAGGAAAACATCGTGAGGAAACGTGAGGAATGTCCTAGAATGAAAAATTCAAAGACATGTGACATTCACCAATCCGCACTGGGCCCGCATGGTGGATTACGGCCCATTCCCTCTCCTAGAGAGAGGAGGCCTGAGTCCCAGCAGTGGGAACATTAAAAAGGCTGCATACGCAAGCCCACTTGAAAGTTAAAAAAACCCTAAGGTACATATTCCCGAAACAAACAGTATTCTATATATTATCCTATTCTAAGACATGGTCTACTTGTGTGCCAAATGTCATCCAGATCATTTTGGGCATTTCAACGTGGAGCAATAATAAATATCATACACTTATAAACTTGCATTTTTATAATATTAGTGAGAAGTGTGATATTATTGCATTTTGGCTTTGCATGACAGGATTATATGCCCTAGAAATTCAAAGTACTGACTTGATATTAAAGTCACATCTGTATTATTTTATACAGGAAAATTATCATGACTTAAAGAGAATTTAAGGTCCTTGAAATAAGAATATTATTAAGTAATTGTTTGGCAATGATCAAAATGATTTTTTTACATTCGATAGTTGTTTTGTAGTGTTAGGGCATTCTTTGGCTATGTGATTTGTACCTTATATCGTTAGTGTAAGACAACTTGTCCTCCCAACTGTACCAGAAATTGTAGATATTTCTTTAAAATAAGTTCACACTATGGAAATATAATAAAAGTTTGTGTGTGGTCAGTCAGGCGACCTCTCATGCATATTGCATTATTCACATATCTGCAAAGTCACTGTTGTCTACAAACAAAACAGAGCTTGACAGAGATGTAAGTTAAACTAGAATTGAATTCACAATCATGTTTAAAAGAAACGAATGATATTCCTCCTTAGTTAACTGTGATTTGTAATTTAAAAGGCATAAGGAGAGTTTTTGGCGTGATTTCTTCGAGTCAAGTTCAGTGGCTGTCTTAATTATTTGTAAATTGATTCCTAGATATTGTGATGTAGAATTGGTATAGTCTTGTATCTCAAATGCCTACATAACAGGACAATAATTATATAGAATCATTGAAACAACTACGTTGAGGGTAAAATGAAGCTGATATCAATGTTGAAGTATTGACTACCTCAGCTAAGTTTGTTGAGATGTCTAACTTGATACATTTGCTTCCAAATACCGCAAAAACATTAGAATCCGTATTCTAATGCAACTCAAAGTTACGAAAAGTGACTGTAAAAACTAAATACTTTCTAAAATTGATACTGGCTGGTTATTGAAAAAGGCATATGTCAAATAACTATAGGTAAACACTAAACACGTCCGGCTCAAACAGAAGGAAACATAAGTTCCAATTTAGCCGGTTTGTATTTCATAGGTATGTTTATGTCTTTATATCTTTTACAGAAGCATTATTAGATATAAATTTTATTTTAAAATTGTATAAGCAGTCTATCATGTTCCCAGTCCTGCATAATATTCATCCTTACTGTGAGTTAGTGGGTCGTAATGAACCACGCCAGTCCAATGCTGGTTGTTAGATGTTATTTTTATTCGATTTTTGTGTTCTAGGATAATTTTCCTCTTTGTGATCTCCTTAACCGTTTTCAGTTTGATATGTTTCCTTTACTATTCCAAAATTATGTATTTAAATTATTTTCAGTTTTTCACCGATGTGTCACTTTTCAGCAAACTCATAACATCGCAACTGCAGCCTACGTTTGCTCGCCGTGCATTCCCCTGCTACGACGAGCCTTCTTTCAAGGCTATCTTCAGAACTACCATATACTCTCCACCAGCGTACAAGGTGGTTAGGAGTAACATGCCTATAAGGGCACAGTCACTCAAGTAAGTAATATTCTGGCAAGGTTAAAGAAATCAGTATTTAAAATGCAGTTCAATATTTCAATTTTGTCTAGCTACCTATATCATGACAAAATTGCTTGCCCTTTGAAATGCATTGTTTCTACGTTGGAACTCTTAATATGAAAAAAACGTTTTTTTTATTGGCTTTCATAGTTATAAGTACTGCGATATTACAGAAAATACAAAACACAAAGAAACCAATAAATATCTCATTTCGAAAAAAGAATAACGTACTTTTAATAAAAAGTTATTTGAACTTATAATTCCGAGTCAATCCAAAGATATAACATAACACTTCAAAGCAACCCGTTTTAAAAACGGCATTTTATAGGTAAAGACCTATTATTTTTCATCCGTTGTACGTATTACAGGCTAAAAAATAAGATTCAAAATCATAAATTCATCATTATATTTAACAAGTTTTAGTCTTAAAGAAGAACAGGCAAAAAAAACCCAGACCCGACAGAAAAGTAACATACCTCAGTTTTTTTGTTATTGTTTATATAATCATATTATATAGTTTTTATATTCGAAATCAATGGCTAACACCAAAATATTGCCTTATGTTTTTGTTCAGGGTTTACACTAAAAAAATACAAAATGCCTACTTATCTACACAATTCGTAATGTATGTAACTAAATGACGATAAATAGTTATGGGATGTATCCAGGAGACCTGGAGATACAGCTGTATTATATAATTTTTGAACTCCTAGTACAACATTCAACTTAGGATTTTTTTTTAAGGTGGTTTAAAATCATCTAATGACATCTCTCGCCCTTGGGTGGAGCGAGAGGGCGTGTCAGACTCTTACTGACTAAAAAATTCCACCCCGTTCCTTTTTGCCTCTGGTACTGGGGTCAGAGCATGCCCTTATGGATTCGCCCTTAACTTAGGCAATGGAACTTAAAATGTAAATGGAATAAACGCAATTACAGAATATTACTGCTCATGCTACCATGGCAAAAGGACATTGGGAAGTTGCGCACACAACATTAGTGTTGTATATTACCTAGGGTGGGCTAGACATACGGTGACCACCCCGCACTGGGTATGGATTATGTTTTAAGGGACATAGAAATACAATAAAACTTTATTTCGACATATTGGTTTTATTTTTGGTAGAACCCCGTTGATAGCTACCTAAATCACTGATCTACGATCAGATCATTCTTTTCGATTATTCCACTAATACCGGCTGCGTTAAAAATAAAAATACGAATACCTGTTATCGTTACGGTGATTAATGAACTTTTTAGTTCTCCAATCACCGATATAAGCTCGAACTGGCGTCAACGAATTAATGGAATAATCCGATCTGAATCATCGAATATGACGATTTTAATTAATCCTAAGTTGAGGGCGAATCCAAAAGGGCATGCTCTGACCCCAGTACCAGAGGCAAAAAGGAACGGGGTGGATTTTTTTAGTCAGTAAGAGTCTGACACGCCCTCTCGCTCCACCCAAGGGCGAGAGATGTCATTAGATGATTTTAAACCACCTTAAAAAAAAATCCTAAGTTGAATGTTGTACTAGGAGTTCAAAAATTATATAATACAGCTGTATCTCCAGGTCTCCTGGATACATCCCATAACTATTTATCGTCATTTAGTTACATACATTACGAATTGTGTAGATAAGTAGGCATTTTGTATTTTTTTAGTGTAAACCCTGAACAAAAACATAAGGCAATATTTTGGTGTTAGCCATTGATTTCAAATATAAAAACTATATAATATGATTATATAAATAATAACAAAAAAACTGAGATATGTCACTTTTCTGTCGGGTCTGGGTTTTTTTTTATATGGGACGTGACCGTTCTTCTTTTTTCAAAAGTCTTAATTTTTTTTCACAATTTCTCTTATTTTTTACAGACCAGAAATCCCGGGTTACGATAAGCATGAATTCGACGACACCCTAGTGATGTCCACATACCTTCTGGCATATCTGGTATCAAACTTGGACTACGTGGACAACTCAATGGATACTCCTTCCAAAGACCTGTATCGAGTACCTTTCAGGGTATACTCTAGACCTGATACACAGAACACCGCAATGTTCGCCCTGGAATTTGGTCAGAAGAACATGGTTGCGTTGGAGAATTACACTGAGTTTGATTATGAATTCCCGAAGTTGGACAAGGCAGCCGTTCCAGATTTTGCAGCTGGTGCTATGGAGAATTGGGGATTGGTTATCTATAGGTATGTGATTTTTGTATCAGCTTTTTACTAGCATTCCTAACAGTTATTCCAAAGGACTAAAAGTTTCAGGATAAAAATACAATTTTTCGAAAACTTGCTCTTGTCCCTACCGCTTTTAGGCAGGCAATTTACTGTTTTCTGCACTAGTACGGAAAACTACAGGCATCAGGCTGGGCGCTAAGCGACCCCCACGAGTCACGCATCAACCCCCGTTTATTGATTTCTTCGTCAATTTATTGAAATATGTCGTTTGCACGTGAAAATTTGTCACTGCAGTACTCCTCTCCATAACACCCTCGCTTGCGGCTCGGGCGAATTCTTCCTCAAACGCAATGACAGTTTTTTTCCACTTATACCAACATGTACTATTGCGATTTTATCCACGCTATTATGCATTGAGTAGACTTTTCCTCATTCATCATCATCATCATGATTGAATGAGGAAAAATTTATATAATTAATAATTTTAATAAAGAATTCTATCAAGCCTCAAATCAGCTTGTAAGTGGTGTCCTCAGAGAAATGATTAATCAATATTATAGATGACACCCTTGTCTACAAATTCCTTTAAAGTTTTTGAAGACAATATAATGATTTTCATATTGTTATTTATCCCATCTTCAGCAAGAACTCTCAGGACCAGGATATTAAATACTGTTACTGCTTATTTATTGTTCTTATATTTTCATTACGTTATACGAAATTAATCAAACCAAATTTTCGTAACAACCAATTTTGAACTCTAATTTAAGGTATTTACTGTTTATATTCGTCTGATTCGGTTAGAAGTTTCGCAAAAACGGCAATAAAATAGGTGTTAATGTACTTACGAAGCAGAAGAGTTATATTTTATTATAAGCTATAAATGCTCGAATTTATGGCTTCTTATCGTATGTCATAAAACGTCATAAAGTATGCCTGACGTTGCGTTGAGTTAAGGCCTATAGTCCCATGAACATCTGGCTGAAACTAAATGCACACATAGGTACTCGTGCTGCCGCCGGCCCTCGCTTAGAGCCCCGCTGAACTTTAAATCCATTCTCTTTGCGAAATATTGATTGAATTACATAATATGCTCTGTACGTTCTGAAGAACACTTACTCGGCATTTTTTTTTTTGTGTAGACATATTTCTAAATATCAAAGCCATTTGTAAGGAGTAAAACAAAAAAAAAATATCAACATGTGCAAAAAGTCATACAAAAAAATCATATTATGTTACATAAGTTAAATCTATAAACCCAGCCTTTATCTTGAGAAAGTCACTTTTTTTTGCACTAAATGGGAGCAAGGGCCTTAAAAAACGACATTTATCAGAATCAAAATAAATTCAAGGCCTTGATATTGTCTTTATTTTACCTCTATTTAAATTAGCCAGCAATGAAGGCTATGCGGTTTGCATTATAATGCTTAATTTGAACATTAAAATATTTAAAAACTTATGAAAAGTTTTTAAAAGTATACGGAACCGAGTGTAGTCTCACAAACCTCCGTTGAAAAACGAGGATCTTCCGACCAGACGGGTGTTTTGTCTGATGCGGATAACTAGCAGATAGATGATCTTGGATTGGTGTATAATTGTTCAAATCGTGCGGAGAACTCTAATTGCGTGATCATCATCATCATTTCAGCCGAAAGACGTCCACTGTTGGACATAGGGCTCCCCCAAATGTCACCACAATGAACGGTCCTTTGCATTTCGTATCCATCGGATTCCCGCAACCTTTACCAGGTCATTGGTACACCTTGTAGGTGGCCTTACCTTGTAAGAGTCCTGAAATTGCGTGGTTAGGTTTTTTTACGTTTACGTGGTTAGGTGGCGCCATAGATGTCGCTGCAAGTTTAAGAAAAGGATTTAGTCGAATAGTTGGAAAAAACCATTAAGGGTGTCTTTCCACCAGAGATGTGGCATGCTACGTTGCTAAAGATGCATTTGATATCCACTAATTATATTCATTGGTGGCTGGTGGTGGTGGGTAAGTTATGTGCTTAGCACTGATGGAAACGGATTCTATCAGTAGAAATGGTCACATAGTTTCACAGTTTAGCTATTACATCCTCGCAGCATAGCTGCATAGCACATCTCTTCTGGAAAAGCAGCCTAAGGCGTGTAGTCCCTTGAACATCTGGCCGGAGTTAAATGCACACATACTAATTTTCTTTGCGAAATATTGATTGATTTACATATGCTATGTAGTATGTGCATTCTGAAGAACACTTAACCAGCAATTTTTTTTTGTGGAAACATATTTTTAAAGATCAAGGCCGTTTGAAAGGAGTAGGAAAAACATGCGAAAAAATATCATGTTGTTATTTTTTTTGTTTTTTGGCAAACGTATTAGCCATACGAAAAAATCATATTATTATATTGATAATGTTCTACATGAATCTATAATAAACATAATTATATTGTTTTCAAACCTTTTGGCCCAGCCGTTACCAAGGAGTAGTTACCGGGAGCTAGGGCCTTAAGTCCACTATTGTATTGTATTTAAGTAGTGTAAAAACTTTGGTAACTGATTGAAATGTGTCTTCTTCCGTATTCTTTTGGTTTCTCTTTACGTTCCAGAGCCGTGCTAATATTATTATTTTATTATTAACTAATTTTTGCCCGCGGCTTCGTCTTCGTACCTAAAATATAGCCTATGTCACTCAGGAATAAAGCAGCTTTCTATCGGTGGAAAAATTTTAGCAATCGGACCGGATAGTACTTCCAGAGATTACCTCCTACAAACAAAAGACAAAAAACATTAAAACAAAAACACAAACTTTACCTATTTATAATATTAGTGTAGATAATGTAGATAGCTCATCTTTGGCGATTCTTCGTGGCGACCACGTACCGGTAGACACAGCGTTGGAAGGCCTCCCACAAGGTGGACCGATGACCTGGTGAGGGTCTCGGGAATCCGATGGATGCGAGACGCACAGGACCGTTCATTGTGGCGACACTTGGGGAAGGCCTTTGTCCTATAGTCGACGTCTTTCGGCTGACATGATGATGATGATGATGAGCCCAACTTTTAAACATTTCAATTTTATCGAACCGTTGACATTTAAAATGGTTTTAATGCTACTGAAGCACCCACTACTATCTTGTGAATAAACAGTAATAAACAGGCAATAAACTTATTTATTCCATAAAACAGACGAGGATCGAGTTGAGTGCTTCATAAGCCACTCATATAACGAATCTGCAAGGGAGATTTAAATTGTATTGAATTATGACGATGTAGTTGGAATGGGAGTTTTCTTTTTTGCAACAAGTTAAAATAAAATATGGTTGATACTCGATATCAAACTTTAGAACTGATCTTCATTATGTAAACTTCCGCAAAGTTCTGAAAAAGTGGCTCATCTCACTAAGTTTTTTTTCTTGTACCGAATTTTTCAAAAAGATCCTTTTTTTTAATTGATATAAACCAGTGCTTGACTGCGATCCCACCTGATAGTAAGCAGTGATACAATCATTGATGTTGAGGCGCACTAGTTTATTAAGAGCCTATTTACTCTAGCTCAGCTTCTTGTTAATCTTATCATTACAGAAAAATATTCTACATAGCTTTGGTACATTCTTGCTGGTGCAGAACCCACTGCATTTTTATGTGGTTACTTATGTCAAAATAGACCTATCAAATTTAACTTATTATGTTGTATCTTATATTTCAAAGACTGTTGTTTCATTTTGTGGTAAGTTTATAAAACTTAATATTGGTTAAAAAAGTTTTGACTTTGACTTTGATGGTCCTAGTAATATTAGTCATCCGAAAGACGTCCACTGCTGCTGCACATAGGCTTTACCCAAGAGTTGCCACAACGATCCGTCTCGTACGTGCATCTATCGGATTTCCACGACTCTCACCAGCCCCTCTAGCCAAGTTACAACCGTTTTGTTTCGATTCTCTTTTCATTGATCGCTTCGAGTAGGCCACGCCTCCTATTCCTTTATTCAGACCACGTGACTGAGCATTGAGATGACGTCAGAATAAAGGAATCGAAGGCGTGGCCTACTCGAGGCGATCGACGAAAAGAGAATCGAAACGAAACGGTTGTAACTTGGCTAGGGGGCTTGTCATCAGTCCAACTAGTAGTAGGCCTTCTAATACTGCGTCTTCCGGTACGCGGTCACCACTTCAGAACCTTTCGGCCCCATCGACCATCTGTTCTGCAAAGTATGTTCACTGTCACATAAGTCCTAGTATAATAGAAAATCACTTCATCCATCATAACCCATCATCTATTTTGCGGTTTATAAACTCATATTACAATTGTAAGAGCAGTGGTGGCCGAGTGGTAACGGCCCCAACTTACGAGTTGTAGGTCAGGGGTTCAAACCCAGTCAGGCGCATTACTTTTTATAATTTATTTCATCACCACTGCTCTTAAAACGGTGAAGGAAAACATCGTGAGGAAACCGGCATGTCCTAGAACCAAAAATTCGAAGACATGTGACATTCACCAACCCGCACTGGGCCCGCGTGGTGGATTACGGCCCATTCCCTCTCTTATAGAGGAGGCCTGAACCCCAACAGTGGGAACATTATAAGGCCGACTAAGCTACGCTATTACAATTTTATCGTACGCAATATGTACTGAATTAGTACCTACTTCAAAAAATAAGTACCTGAACAGGTTAAGAAGTATAAGCAACTAAACTATGGGTTGCTGTAAAGCATCTCTCCTGCAACCCCGAGTAAAATTTGAATATTACGTGTACGAAATTGATTGGCAGTCAATGGTCGCTCTATATCTGAAGTTTATTTGCTTCTGGCGACACGTTCTACGTATACTTAAGCTAAATAGTTCATTCACTCACTATTTTAAGAACTATTTGACGTGTCAAGAGATATCCAGAGACTCAAATTAACATGAATCTGTTTTTCTCTTCCAGAGAAGTAGCCCTTCTGGTCACAGATGGAGTGACAACAACATCAACCAAGCAGAATGTAGGCAGGATCATCTGCCACGAGAATGTCCACCAGTGGTTCGGCAACGAAGTGGGACCTCTTTCTTGGACCTACACGTGGTTGAACGAGGGCTTTGCCAACTTCTTCGAGAATTTCGCTACTGATATGGTAATAAGATAAGGATAATAATTTATTGGACTAAAAAAATTGTGCATAAGCAAACACAAACAAGAAAGAAATAATAATATATTATTAAAAGTAAAAAGTAATGATTTCTGGGTTACCCAAGAAGAGAATTAACTTGTGGTATGGGTACCAAGATTCTCAGGCTAGTTATATAATCATAAGTTTTGATACATCATTAGGTCTATGAAGCTACGTGTCCGTGGAGAGTAGGCCACTTATTACTGGATTGTACCTAGAGGTATTGTCGCTTAGGTTGGGCCATATTCTTTTGATATTTAGTTCTTTTAGGGCTATATTTCACTGGCACACCATGGTGGCGCGACCAGTCGCCGCTACCAACAAAATGTATACAGCTTTAGAGAGAGTTACTTACCTAGTGTCCGTTTGGTTGCGCAACCAATTTGGCGGCGCGACCAACTCGGACGTGTGCACTTAAGGCCCATTTTGATACTGTCTCAGTTTGGTGTAGCGACTCTAGTGTCAGTATGGGGTCTAGTTTGGTAGCTTACGGACACCATGGCGGCGCAACAGGTCGCTCCGCCATGGTGTCCCGATGAAATATAGCCCTTATTTAGGTTTCCAACCGTCAGTCAAGCTTAGAATTTACGGTTATTCCTCGTTTTTAAAGAAACTCATATTCATGTATTCTGACGTTCCAGGTTGTCCCAGAATGGCGTATGATGGATCAGTTTGTGCTGGCTCTTCAGAACGTGTTCCAGTCTGATGCAGTCCTCAGTGTGAACCCAATGACCCATCCAGTGTACACGCCTGCTGAGATCCTCGGGACTTTCAATGCTGTGGCTTATCAGAAGTGTAAGTTTATTCATTGTTTTACTAGCACTTTGTCTTCATGAGAAAAGAGAGAGAAGATGAACATTTGGCTTCAAAAACATTGAAAAATAAGCTTCCCTACTTAGTCTAGTAGTCTGTAATGTTAAACAAGTGCTTGTGAATAAATAAATAGTCAATTTGACACCGTTGGAGATACTGCAGTACTGAACAGCCCAAGTCTTGATCGTATCAAAGGTTTTCTCGTAGTCCACATACTCTAAACAGAGAGATTGGTACTAAGCTCTTCAGCAGATTTTACAGAAGTATAACCTGTTGCAGTGTATGTATGTGGTCCTAGGTGCTGAAGTATTTTTGTAATTCGACTTATTCGAGAGGATGAAAGTTATCAAACTTGCTCGAAACGGTTCGTGATGACTCTAGAAAACAGATTGTAGACTCAGAAGCGAGATGGGCCTGCAATTTTTAAGCAGGGCATTATCACCCTTCTTAAAAAAAAGTGAAGAGGCTTTAAGTTAAGAGTGAATGAAGTGAAAAAGGTTACAATCGTCTTCCGTCGTCGGCCAAATCATCGCTTATCATCAGGTGAAATAGTAGTCAAACGCGAGCCTATTTATAAAAAAAAAGTACGACCACTCTACCGCTGCGTACATACATACCCGTGGCGTTTTTCAGTGATTTATCATCACAACTGTACTTTGGGGGTCGAGAAGAAACTAAAACTTGGCTGGAAAATAAAAACTACTCTCGACCCCCTAAGGTCAAAAATAAACATTTTATTAGGGGTCCAGTGGACACATTATTTATTAGAGGTCAAGAGTGGACAACTTATAAGGGCAGTCAATTTCATACTTCAAAAAAAAGGAGGAGTTTATCATTCGTCAGAATTACTCTTCCCCCATTTAGAACATATACCTACAACAGTCCAAAAATAACGGGGAGTTGTCCGGACCTGACACAGCACCCGTTTGGCTGAAGGACCTTCCATTTTAGGGCTCCGTAGCCAAATGGCAAAAAACGGAACCCTTATGGATTCGTCATGTCTGTCTGTTTGTCCGTCCGTATGTCACAGCCATTTTTTTCCTAAACTATAAGAACTATACTGTTGAAACTTGGTAAGTAGATGTATTCTGTGAACTGCATTAAGATTTTCATACAAATATAGAAAAAAAAAATTTTAGGGGTTCCCCATACTTAGAACTGAAACTCAAAAATTTTTTTTCTTCAAACCCATACGTGTAGGATATCTATAGACAGGTCTTGAAAAATGATATTGAGGTTTCTAATAATTTTTTTCTAAACTGGATAGTTTGCGCGAGAGACACTTGGAAAGTGGTAAATTGTGAGTCCCCTCCTGTAACTTCTAAAATAAGAGAATGATAAAACTAAAAAAAATATATGATGTACAATCTGGGTGTAAAAGTGCTTAGATACCTTAACGCCTATTTTCCCTTGCACGTTAGAGTTCAAGTTTTCGAAAATTAAACTAGATGGCGTTGGTTTCTTCACAGCTAAGTGGCGAGCAAAGGCAATCTCACAAAGTATAAACTTGACTTTTAGTTTAACAAATAGATAGACACATGCGTCATCATTGTCGTCAACAACTGATTGTAGTTCATAATTTCATCAACTTAGCATAAGTCAAGATGGCCTAGTGGTATAGAGCACACAGATTGAAGCGCAAATCAGTGTGCCGCAAGTTCAAATCCCACGCAATTGTTGACTTTTTGTAAGTTCTTACCCGATTGGAAGTTATGGATTAGCATTACATATTATTATATTAAATTATTCTTTAACTTGTTCACACATTTCTTAGAGTTAGAAAGGGATCACAAAAAAACTAAATAAAGAATTAGATTTCTGCGAGGTAGACATAAGTTTTAACTTGACCGAAATGAACTGTCGTTTGGTTGTAGTTGTTGGTTAGTGACGTGTGGTTAACAGTATTGTAATATTCGCAAAATGCAGGCTAATATTAGTATTGAAGTGAGGGCGACTATCATTGGGCTGCATAAAAGCGGTCTTAATAAAACACAAATATCTGAAGAAACCGGACTGAATGTGAGTATAATAGCTATTAATGAATTGTAACTTTATTATAAATTAATCTTCTAATTAAAATGTAAGTATGCCATTTATGAATCCATCCATCGTATCTTTATGAGGCTTAAAAGAAAAATACATAAATCGTTGGGTTTATTGGATTGGTTATTGGATTTATAAATGCAGTTTTATTTTAAAATTATATTCAATAATTATGATTGTTAACATTTTATATAATGAAAATGAAGTCAAGTAGGTATAGCTGCCTAATATATTTTTTTTTTGTTTTAGAAAAATACTGTAAGTCTTTGGATAAAAAGATATGAGGAAGAAGGTAGCCTTGCTAGTCGAAAGAGAAGTGGGAGACCGAAGCTTATTAGCGAGGCGCAGCGACGACATATGGTGGACGTATACGAAACAAATGGTTTCGCACCAACGAGACATTTTGCGGAATTATATGACACCTCGATTGATACTGTTCGCCGTGCACTTCACGCTGAAGGCGTGCATCACAGAAAACCTGCTAAAAAGCCGTACTTGACAGAGAGGCATAAACAGGAACGATTACGTTTCGCACGTGATTATTTAGATTTTGATTGGAATACTGCGGTATTTTCAGATGAAAAAACATTTAAATCCAGTCAAAAGGGCAGGCTTCACTTATGGCGCAAGAATAACACTCGCTGGTGTGATAAAAACATTATACCTAACACCGAATCAGGTCGAATCACAATTAATATGTGGGGATGGATGAGTGCAGCAGGACCAGGAGAACTGGCTTTCATTCCTCCACGCGCAAACAGTTCAACTTATGTGGAAGTGTTAGACTCAATTATGCTACCTACTGTGCGCAACATTTACCCAGCTGATGAGTTAGCACAATTTCCGTTTGTCCAGGACAATTGTCCTATTCACCGAGCGAGTACTGTGCGTGAGTGGTTTCACAATCACCCGGAAGTAATTGTTATTCCATGGCCAGCGCGATCACCCGACCTCAACCCCATAGAAAATCTATGGGGTTTGATGGTGCAAAGGTGGGACTCGCGGAATGAGAGGTCTACGGAACAATTAAAAACCCATTGCATGGAGGTATGGGAAAGTTTTAGAGGGAGCGAAATATGCGGTAATATGGTTGGGTCCATGCGCAAACGTCTACTTGACTGTATCGAAAATAATGGGGGTTATACAAAATATTAAGTTTTAGTAAAATCAGTCGGTGTAATTAAATATTTAGTAGGCCATTTTATTTTAACATATTTAAATGATTATTCGTTAACAAACACTGTATTATATTGTGTTTACTTTCGTTTAAAACAGCTATACATTTTAACTTGTGCCATCGCCTTATCTTAAGAATGCAGTGAACTCGCTATCAATTTTGTTGACAATAATCATGATTCTATTTCGTTTTTTATTCTTCTACCCACACTGTTCTAACATAATAGTTCAATTTATTTTTCTCATCTAATTGACGATTATCTTGTGAGAACTAAAGTTCTTTTAACAGAAATTGAGGTTTAGTTTCAATCTTCTTTTCGTCAAGAAAATGAACAATTAAGCTATGACCTCAATACATTCATTGTGACGTTACATACAAATAAAATGTTTACAAAGTCTAAATCATATATCACTTTTCAATAAATAACTGGATATAAACAATTATATTTTATTTTATTAAAATTTTAATATCCTTTCATTGTTACGTTATTCATATTATGAATGGTCTAAGTGGATATACTTCCAACAAACAATCTTACACGTAACATAGATAACGGTTACAAGATAATTTTGTTGTCTAGGTAACAATTCGGCGTCACAATTCTCATATAAGTTTAATTTGTAAATATAAAGAATATTTTTTTTTATTAAACACGTCTTTTTATTTCCACCTTACAACATTGAAAAGATGTAACAACTAAATAATTGAAAATTACGAATGTGTTCTTCTTGTGGTTAATAGATCATATTCGTAATTTGCAACTATTTAGTGCAAAAAATGCAATAGTATTTTTCATAGAAATATAAAAAACAACTATATTAATATAGATTGGGAATAAGTAATAAATAACCACAACGGACCGACCATGATTTGAACTCGGGCTACGTTGTTTGCGAATCCAACACTTAGTTCATACGGCTAACAGCACATGACACGTTTGCGTGAATTTTATCAATGCAATGGTAAGAACAAGTCGCCTCTGTGACTGTGTGATGCATATTCAATGGCACAGAAAAATAATAATTATATTTTAAGCTCAGTGCGACGACAGTTCCTTAGTATGTGTTATCTGTGGAATGTGGATACTCATACACGCGCACACATACGCACGGAAGTGTCGTGCGTGCTCGCTCGGTTCGTAGCAATGTAATCTTTAACTTTTGCGGCCTCACTGTAAATCCATATTCAACCTACCCCTCAAGTTTGAAAACTAACACATAGATAATCAAATATTTATAAATTGATATTCAATTTTAATATCTTCATCTCTTTAAAAGAAATTATAAATTATTTCAATGTTTGAAGAAACAAAAAGAAAGTACAAAAATAAGCATTAATTAAGCATTAATCATTTGAAGCACAGCGGCGCCATCTATTAACAGTATAATGTAATGTTGTCGATAGCAACATTTCAATCAGGTTTTACGCTAGATGGCGTCATTTCTCGCTTCACACGATTTTATTTCTGTACTTCCTATGCACTTTTGCAGCAGACTTTACATTACCATCAAAATTCCACCGAAAATTGGTTTGAACGAGATCTAGTAAGTAGTTTTTTTTTAATACGTCATAAATCGTAAACTGCAATTTACCTTTCAAGTTTGTACGGAACCCTCAGTGCGCGAGTCCGACTCGCACTTGCCCAGTTTTTAATGGAGGTCTGCGGAAATTTACACCCTGATCGGCATCTCTCTAAAATATAAATATTATTTTTTCTAAAATTATCTGATACGCAGTGTCTGTCTACACACAGTAAAACCTACTAGTAACCCTGTACCGTATGTAGATCAAATATCATGTTATTCTCATAACCAAAATCTGTAGAAACATCGACCAATTCAACTATAACAACATTCTGATTAATGTAATCTTGAATATTGATGGAAAATAATATGCATTATGATAAGTAACAGATAATGGTAAGTACCTATCCATTTAGATTATTTTGTATCAAAATCTTTTATTTGTTTTATGATATCAGAAACTAAATGGTGCGCATTAAAAGTATGCTGTACTAAAATTAAGTCAAACATCATGCTCATAGTATTTACTTGAGAAACAGTGTTTTTTTTTTCCTTTCCTTTTTTTTAAGGTTCCGTACCAAAAGGTTAAAACGGCACCCTATTACTAAGACTCCGCTGTCCGTCCGTCTGTCTGTCCGTCTGTCACCAGGCTGCTGTGACAGACAGTTCAAACTTTCATAGATGATGTATTTTTGTTGCCGCTATAACAAAAAATACTAAAAAACCGAATAAAATAAATATTTAAGGGGCTGCCATACAACAAACATGTTTTTTTTTGCTCGTTTTTTTGCTACGGTCTATAGTTTTTGTAGTTTTAGTTTCGTTTTTTAAGGTGAGTACGCATTAAGTAGTATCAATCACTATTACAACAGTAACGCGTATCTTTTTGATTTGTCAATCACTTCTTTTTTTACTAGTTTTGGTGAAAAACTGCGAGTGTGTTAAAAATATAACAGTAATAACCAATTTAATCCATTTTATCAATGGAAACCTCAAAATATTACGTATTACATTCCCATTTCATTATAATGTAACGAAAAAAGGTACCTAATGCCTGACAAAAATAAATACCAGCAATGCTTTTATACATATCTTCGTTCGGTTACGGTTTAAAGACCTGGTTCTTTTTGCTATTGATTCCTCGTCTTGTCCTCTAACATATAACCTAAATTTAATTTCTGGCGAAAAGAAAAAAGTAAATCATGCCAATAGTTTGCATTGGCTTTTCATCACTACTTCTCTCAAAATGGTGAAGAAAAATCGTAGTGAGAAAACCGGCATGTCCCTAGAACTAAAAATTCGAAGATATGTGGTATGCACCAACTCACACTCGGCCCGCGTAGTAGATAATGGCCCATTTCCTCTCCCAGAGAGGAGGCCGGAGTCCCTGCAATAAGAACATTAAAAGGTTGATTATGCTAGTATTTACTCAAATTTATTATGGAAATCGTTCTAAAGTCACTTCACTCATAGTTATATCCTGAATGAACACTAGAAAGTGGTATTTCTTGTTTTTTACATACGCGATAAATCATATGTCTAATCTTGAATGACAAAGAAATTTGTTCCGATTCGTATTGGAATCGCTTTGGCCACGAAACGAGCGTTAGTTTAGCGACACTTACGTCAGCGTCAAGGAATAAAACAATTTTTATATTTAACCGACTTCCAAAAAAAGGAGGAGGTTATCAATTCGGTTGTATTTTTTTTAAATGTTTGTTACCTCAGAATTCTGTCGTTTAAGGACCGATTTTTTTTCCTCCTAAAGGAGTTGCTTTCCGATTGGTCCCATTTTTTTCAGAATCCAGTTCTGATGATGGGTGATAAATATGAAACAAACTATACCGAGAAACACAGACTTCCAAAAGTTAAGTTATTTTGAACCTTTTAGTGTTTTTTTTAGTGAAGTCGGTTATTTTTTTTTTAAGTTTTTTTTTAATGTTCCACTCATTAAAAATTACTCCTTTATCGTGGTTGCGTTTACAAACATACAATCATGACTTTTTTTAATCTACCCTCTTAACTTGTGACGGTCGACGTTTAGTTTTATAATACGCTCAACTAAGGTCTTTTTTTACATAGCATGGGTAGAATGACAGCAGGACAAAAATATGCATCTTTAAGATGAGAGAAAAGGATAGGAAGCTACATTGTACGAATCCGACAGCTGTCACCCGTACCATCCTATAGCGATTGAAGTGTACCTAACTGATTTATGTGTAGGTTTAATATTGTCATGTAAGTGAATTTATTTAATTCTAATGGGAATAAACTGCCTAGACCCTGAACAATCTATAGGCCATACAAAAATATTTGTGATGTGCTTCGAACCTGTGACCCGCAGTGCAGTAGCCAATAGAAAGAAAGAAAGAAGAAAGAAAGAAAAACTGTTTATTCGCGCGAAATCGCTCTACCACTGCACTAACCATGCTGTTAGGAAACATACTCCTTAACAAGGTATCCTATGTTCTATTCAGGGCATGGTCTACCCGTGTGCCATCATGCAAATCCGTTTAAAAAGTAACAAACATACAAACACATAGGTACAATAAAAAACTTTCGCTTTTATAATAATAATGTCTGGTGATCATTTATTATGCACATGGATTTGGCCTTTCTGTTAATAATAATAATAATTTTTTATTTCGGACAATCAGAGTCCATAAGACATTGCACATACAGAAACAAATTACACACACAGAAACAAATTACATACACAAAAACAAATTACATATACAGAAACAAAATTACACATACAGAAACAAATTACTCATATAGAAACAAATTACATTAACACAAACATATTACACATACACAAACAAACTAAAGATACAAAAACGACAAAACTATTTAATATACTTAAATGCCGCACGATGAGTCGTCATCCAGTGCCACATTATCGGGCTATCCATCCTGTCGGCCACAATAGCTACCAGGGTGTTGGAACTATCGCGCACCAGCCACATCAGGGATGCTATTCGTGTTCGCATGACAGCGTAAAAATCAGGCAAATATTTTAAATGTGATAAAAAGAAATAATACATAACAACCCACCAAAATATAACACTTCATATTATAGAAATATGACGTACGGCGACAAGTGTTTACCCAAACATTGTTGACACCTCTACTCGTTCCGCCTCGTCGTTTATATCGCGTACATCGAAGGGTTGGAACAATTCGCCTGCTGGGGTCTTCCCATCCGTTTGTAATTTAGGTGTCTAAAAGGCTAGAGTGAATAGGCTCTTAATAAACTAGTGCGATTCACCATCAACGATTGCTATACTGCTTACTATCAGGTGGCATCGCAGTCAAGCACTAGTTTAAATCATAAAAAAATAACATAGTTTCCCGATCTTTCTTTATTATTATTATTATACCATTTATTTATATTTTATACATACTGTTTACATTTTTAAATATTTCTTTAAAAAAACATATAAAAAACATTTAAAAATATAAAAAAATGTTGTCAGGCAACAGGGTCCAAGCTACCGGTGGTTAGGGCTCCAGAGACAGGAACCTCCTCACAGGTGCGAGCCGTATCGAGGAGTACTGCCTTTTGTATCAGGCCCTTGATCTAACCGCGCAACGACAGCTTCGACAGATGGTGATTATTATTATTATTATTGATAGGCTCTCGCTTGAATATATCTCACTAAATGATAAGCGATGATGCGGTCGACGAAGGAGCACGTTTGCCTAGAAATAACCTATTCTCTCTTTACAATCAAAAATATTGTCCCTACATCGCTGAATGCGTGGCCTCAACATGATTTATTTTGGCACAAAGTTCTCTCGTTTTATCAAATTGAGAAACAGTTTGATATAGCTCTTATCGCCACTATCGCCAACCAGTTATCTCATCGACTGACATGTGAAACGACTTTTGCAACCACTAGTTATTTGTTATAATAATTTTTGATCTAGCGTTGAGTATAGATGATATTGATAACAGGATAATGTCGGTGAAACATTTTGTAGAAAAAATAGAACACATGACTATGACGTCACCCAGCCTATTATTTAAAACTAAAGATGACTATCGTTTGGACTAACAGAATACTCACAATCGTGTTAAAAATAAACTGTTACTATGTGAAAATTTTATTTCATCTCCACTCTATCAAAACGGTAATAGAAAACATCGTGAGGAAACCGGCATGTCCTAAATTAAAATAAAAAACTTTTTACAAAAAAAAAATAACCGACTTCACTAAAAAAACACTAACAGGACCAAAATAACTTTAATTTCGGAAGTCGGTGTTTCTCGGTATTGTTTATTTTTTATTTAACACTGACTTCCGAAATTAAAGTTATTTTGATCGTTTTAGTGTTTTTTTAGTGAAGTCGAAGTAATGTGATATCACTTCGATGACACCATTTTCAACATAACTATTCAGAACCATTTGTCTATTTGAATTTTTATAGTCGCTTAACTATCTTCATTGTGATATCTATATGAGTATGAAATTCCGTTAGCTATTTCTGGTCTTCTTCATCAGTTTAACTTCATCAAAAGTTATTTTTTGGCTATAAATGCTTAAGTTCTCGATGAAAATACCAAAATCACTATATAGTTGCCTTTAATGTTTGAGGTTCATTTTTGTCAGGGGTTATTATAGATCCCATTATCAGAACTGGATTTTGAAAAAAATGGGACTAATCTGGAAGCATATTCTATAAGAGGAAAAAAAATTGCAAATTGTTCCATAAACGACGGAGTTCTGAGGTAACAAACATAAAATGATGACCTGGTGAGGGCAGATGACATGGTGAGGACTCGTCATTATGGCGACATTTGGGGGAGGCCTATGTCCAACAGTGTACGTTCGGCTGAAATGATGATGATGATGAAAAATAAAATATAATAAAAAATTCAACCGAATTGATCACCTCCTTCTTTTTTTGTTTAAGCTGTTGATCCCCCCACGAACGCCGGTTCGTGCGCCATTGTCTTACTATTGTGTCTCTAATTACGCTAATCAAGAAGTTAATAAAAGATTCTCCACAAGACTCAGCATTTCTTGTGCAAAATCTTTTATTTTTAATTGAAAAATTGAGCAAATAATTTGGTAAATTTTTATTTTGTAATACCTAATTGAATCAAAGATGATGATCTCTGTAAAAGTAACCTGTTTTTCAATTGAATACACAGATTGATAAAGAAAATAAGTCAGCCTGTGATTTTAATCGTATTATTGTATAAAATCAAAGTAGAAAATAATAATAATACAATAGGTCACACTGGGTCATCGTTTATATTTTCAATTTTGTCATTAATTAACAAAATTGGAAAATATGTAGGTAACAATTTTCAGTGCGATACCTAATTCTGTCATAAATTATTTTGAATCACTATCTACAAATTTCATTCGCAAAAATTAAACGCCACGAATCGAATAAACGAATACGCTTATGAATCCATAAATATTTGTTGGGGACTATTTATTTACAGACGCCATTTTGAATCACAATCTAAATACAGCGCAGCTTGTGGCAATCATCTTTTTGAAATACATAATCTTGTTCGGCATATTTGATATTGGATCTGTCAATATACCCGTGATGTTGGCGAAATGAGATGCCAATGTTAGTAACTCAATAACGTTAGAGATGACTATTTGTATTTGCAAAGTTTGACATGGAAATAACTCGCCTCTGAAGACAGATACTCGTAGCTAACAAATTATTGCACTTCATATTATGTTTTTTTTTACTATGATTATTTTTATTGTACTTTTTAGTACAATGTTGACCGGTCTACACTGTCCTTACATAATATGTACTTATACTATAATATAGAAATATTGTAAGAACAACATTTTTTTAAAATAAAAGAGTAACCATGGAGTTTCTTGCCGGTTCTTCTCCATAGGAAACGACCAGTTTGGAACCGTGCACTAGCTTCTGACGTTTTATAAGTGCCCAGAGGGGCTATTGGCTAACTTTTCAATAACAGTTGACAACTAGCATTCGTTTCACACTAAACTTAGTTGTCAACTGACAATTTCTATTACGTATCACACAAGTGACTAACAAACTACGGTGGAAATGTGGTGAATTATAAAAATTTACGGTGCCTATTGTGACCACTCTAAAATTTTATCGACTGTTATACAGCTTCAAAAGCTTACACAATCGCAATTTTAAAACTATCGATACAATAACATCTGTCAAAACGTGTTACGGTGGCTATCAAAGGCACCAGTGGCTAATGACGTCACTGCAGTTGGTCAGTGAAGATAGGCAATACGAAACTAGCTGTTTGACAGTTCAATGATGCACATTGTTAACAAGTGATCATCACTTGAACTGTCAACAGAGTTACGCAATAGCCCCGCATGTAGGCCTATGTGAAATAAAAACTTTTGACTTTGACTTCAGAGGTTAAGTTTTGTTTCGTTTTTTTTACATTAGAAAATGATCAAATAACTTCCCCCACTCTAAGTAGAGCAAGTAGAAATATCAGACTTTTACTGACTAAAAGTCATGTCCATTCTGCTACTCTTTGTGTTCCAAAGCCGCGGTAACTTTTAATCGTGCTTTTCACGGTTATCTTGACATCAGTAATGTAACTAACAATGCGACACTCTGATTTCTGATTTCTAAATGCGACATATTTGTCAAAAAAATATATAAGTGTCGTGTCACCTTTGTGATTTACAGCTGCGGGTTTTATTAAATTGGCTTCTACATGATTTTCTTTCGTGCCTTTAACTAGGTAATGGCAATCAGAAACAATACTTAAAATAAACTTGGTTTCATTACGGTAAAAGCCGGTTAGTTGCTCCAGTTTTGAAATCACCTAATAGGTCTTAGAACCAACATATTTATTTTTTGATCTACTGGCAGGTACCTTAGGTTTTTTTTTTCAAAAATATGATATCCGAGTGCTCATGCCCTTTTTAAAGAATTATCCAAACGGCTAGTTGACACTTCGCGTGACCAAAGGGCTGGCTTTTACCTCGGTCAGAGATTAAGCATTGCCATACAACGTGGCAATGCCACCAGTCTTTTGGGCACACTTCCAGTCGACAGCGATGCGGAGGAATTTTTTGACGCCATATTTTAGATAGGAGTTATGGTGTATATATTATGTAATTTTAATTAGTTAGTGTTTTTATTTTTCATGTATAAATAGTCCTATTTGCAAATTTGTGGAGATTAATAAACACTTTTTAATTTTTTTTAATATGATATCTAAAAAAACGTCATCTTTGATATTTCCTACGTATTAGCGATTTTTGCGGACCCTTACATTTTAATAATAATAATTTATTTGTCTTAGATCCATATTTTTATTTGTAAAATTAATTTAAAATTAACTACACACATAACCTCTTGACATGCATCTGTATACAATGCCACAATATTGGGCAGTCTGCTTGACACGCAAGGCAATAGCATATACAGTTTAGAATGGTCTTAATGAATACTAAAGCTTGTAAAGAAAACATGTTTATTCATTGAAATGTATTGTTGTCTTAGTACAATGCAAAAGGTTCCTTCTCACGCCGAGAAAATATGAGCATTTTCGGTCCACTTGTTCAATACAGTTTCTTAGGCAGCTTTTAATCTAATACTAATCGAGCGAAATCCAAAACCAGGCACGTATGATAAATAAACAATCATTATCTGACCGCTAAAGAAAATTTACTACCAAACCAAAATTGAACCTTAGTGACCTCAGTCTGCCTAAACCTTAGCAAAAAGTTGATTGGACTAGAAAAAAAAAGTGAATATTGAGGTCTAATTGAGAAGTATAGAACGTCGGTTTACTGCAAGAACTCAATTTACTCCGTCCGCGTGTCATCATCATCATCATCATTTCAGCTGAAAGACGTCCACTGTTGGTCATAGGCCTCCCCCAAATGTCACCATAATGACTGGTCCTGTGCGATTACTTCAACTCAAAGTTGATAAAATAATTACAATTTCGGAACTGTTATTTCCATTAAAATCTAATGATTTAATAGTCACATTACAAAATTTAAAAAAAAAACATAGCTATGAAATAATGTATATTTTCTTTTTTTATGAAACTCGTTTATGTTATTTCGTGTTTTCTTTTTAAACAATGAAGAATTAGTATTGCATCGACCACTAATAAATTGGGGAAAGGTCAAGATATTTTTGATGAACGTAAGTGACCTTGGAATATAAACCTCTGTGTCAAATAGAAACTAAAGACCTGACGTTTTGTAAACCCTACATCGCAATATCAAACTTTACCCGCGTGTAGACCATATAAAACAGTCCGAAAAGGACAAGTGGGCAGTTGGTCCGGCCCAGACACAACACCTGTATGGTCAGATCGTCCTTTTCAATGGAGGTCTGTGGAACTTTATGACTTGTTCCGCATCTCATACTAATACATTATTTGTATCTTTTGTCCTGCAGCTGGTTCCGTGATTCGTATGATGCAACACTTCCTAACTCCTGAAGTATTCCGCAAAGGATTAGTCACCTACATCAAGAACAAGTAAGTTTGATTATTATTATTATTATTTTAATAGTAAACTAGTGCTTAACTGCGATCCTAACTGACGGTAAGCAGTGAAGCAATCGTTGATGGTGAGGTGCACTAGTGTATTAAGAGCCTATTCACCCTAGTCTTGAAGACACCTAAATTATAATCGGACGGGACGATCGCAGCAGTCAAATTGTTCCAGTCTTTCGATGTACGTGGTATAAACGACGAGGCGAAATGCTTAGTCCGGACCACAGAAGTTTCAACAACATAAGGGTGGATACTCGCCGTACTATGCGTTCCAAATATGAATAGGAAAGTCAATAACCTCGATCTGTCAAATATTGATTGAAAAGTACGGTTTGCAAAGAAAACTTATTTGCGTATCAATAACGGTTTTTTTTAGGGTTTCGTACCTCAAAAGGAAAAAACTGAACCCTTATACGATCACTGTTGTCCGTCTGTCTGTCTGTCTATCTGTCAAGACCCTTTATCTCGGGAACATGTGAAGGTATCGAGTTGTAATTAAAACCATATACCTAAATCTGTGGTCCCTTGAAGTCAGAGTCTTTTCGTTGATCGCCTCAAGTCGGCCACGACTCCGATTCCTTTGTTCTGACGTCATCTCAACGCTCAGTCACGTTGTCAGAACAAAGGAATAGGAGGCGTGGCCGACTCGAGGCGATCAATGAAAAGAGAATCGAAACGAAACGGTTGTAACTTGACTAGGAGATCACTTGCATTTTCTGAAAATCGGAGCTGTATGGGATGACATGTTATTACTTGTCTGCGTTATAATCTTATAATCTATTAGACGGTATCAATGCATTTGAAAATGTACTGTTCTTCAAGATACATAATTGTTTCCTAGTTTGGAGGACTGTGATCTTATTTATGTGAAATAGCCACTCTCATTGTTGGTATTTCATCGCTGATGTTACTTTTAGACTTATCTTTTTTTTTGCAATAAATGATTACTTACTTACTTTTTATTACAGCACCCGTGACGCAGCATCTCCCCTCGACCTGTACGCTTCTCTCCAAGAAGCTCTAGATGCATCTGACCACAGCATTCCATTCTCCCTCAATGATGTGATGAATCGTTGGGTCAATCAGGGTGGTTTCCCAGTCTTGACGGTTACGAGGAGCGCCGCTACTGGACAGTCTATTGTTGTTGAACAGGTAAGGGTATTGGGTGATGTTTTGTACATTGTTACATATTAGACGACCGTTCTTCTATGACCCAATTATCGAACATGCAAAAATGAGACTACTATAGAATCTGAACTGATATACTGCAAAATGTATATTAAGTCATAAACCATCTATATAAAAAGGAGAAACTGGCTGACTGACATATCAACGCACAGCCGAAACTACTGGGAGTAGAAAAAACTGGGGTGAAATCTTGCACGAGGTTTCCTTTTATGACGTAGGCGAGCACTTCTTCTTCTTAGCGTATCGATGGCAGAACTAGTTAAATTCCTTGCCTGGCCCAGTATTTGGCCACGGCAGTGCCGTCCGCTGATGCTGTCATGGCGAGCACTAAGAAAGGATTTTCTGAAATTCACCCTCTAAGGGGAAGAAACAGGAGTCCAAAGTTAGTATGGAGAAACCTGCTTCCGCGTGGGCGAAGCTGTTGGCTTATGTAGTCAGTCGATCAGTTTTGGGTGCAAATAATGAAATAGTGCATTTCGTTATTTCAGAGCGTTTTTGTTTGTTATTATTAGTGATAGGCTTGCGTTTGACCACTATCTTTCCTGATTGTAAGCGATAATGTGGTCTACGATGGAGCACGCTTGCCTAGAAATAACTTATTCACTCTTGATTTATAGCTATTAGGAAACAGGCTCTGGTAGGGAATTCCACTCCTTAGCTTTTAAAAATTTTGTTCATATGGATGGGTGACTACCATATTCCGGTACGCAACACTGTACGTGTGGTGGTGGATTTTCTTAATTAGACTTCATGTTGTCCTCGTTTATTTCTTTAACAGCCCTGTACCCTAGCCAAATTACAACCATATCGTTTCGTTTCTCTTTTCGTTGATCGCCTCGAGTCGGCCACGCCTCCTATTCCTTTGTTCTGACCACGTGACTGAGCGTTGAGATGACGTCATAACAAAGGAATCGGAGGCGTGGCCGACTCGAGGTGATCGACAAAAAGAGAATAGAAACGAAACAGTTGTAACTTGGCTAGGGGGACTTTTTTTGTATATTTAACTATTTGTATTACCCTCCAGAAAATTGTTTATAACAATTTATATTTTTAGAATATTTTTTATAGTAGGTTTTCC
This sequence comes from Mythimna impura, assembly GCA_905147345.3. NCBI lineage: Eukaryota > Metazoa > Arthropoda > Insecta > Lepidoptera > Noctuidae > Mythimna > Mythimna impura. Next base: position 4,510,288 of record LR990344.1, read on the forward strand.
GAAAATAATTTGAAGGTAGAACTACACTGCTCACACGTGTGCCACACACGCCGATCTGGGCGCGTCGGTTTCCGTACATTTTATATGGAAACTAGACTTGTAGAGCTACACTTGATCCACGTCACGAGACGACGTTCTGCGTACAAATCGGGCGTGTTACACGTGTGCGTCGGTCTAATGTAGTTCTAACTTAATTTACTTTGTTTTTATAAACACCCAAGTATGCAGAACTCATACTTATTCGTAACAAAACATAAGTAATAAAGGTTCTCTGGAGAGCCGAGAGAGGATCAGTGCCGAGCTGATTATGCAGGCTGTGTCTTATCCAAGCTTATTACGAGTACGAATAAGGCCGCATTCACAGTTTGTCGTGACGACAGATAATCGTGTAGTTTTATGTGTCGTGGCTTATACATATATTTAAAAGCAGGTATTCACATATAGGACGACAGGATTAACTGTCGTCTACGACTTTTTTTGCGGTGACAACAGATTGCCATGACAGTAGGAACGGCTAGCACGACAGTCGTATACGATAAAAATTTGATAAGACTAAACCGTGACTGTAAGATATGTGTTTTTGATGCAACAATCGGTCGTGGCCACGATAAACAGTTGTGTTATAACTGGAACAGGTAGAGACGATAGTCGTCCGACGATAAATTAACCGTTACGACATAGTGGGAACGCTACCTAAGGAGTTAGGCGCGGTGTAGTACTTTTCACATAGATTCAAGATTTGAAAAAAGAATGAGCGTCGTAGACCCATAGAGATAATAATAATAATAATAATAATAATTTTTATTGTTCATAAAAAGTACATATCAATCATTTAAATGACACTAAACCCCACACTAGGATACCCTGTGTTGTGGGGTTCAGTCTCTTTCGTCCAAAAAACAGTGTACAATACTGAGCTTTATATACAGATTCTGAACATTTTAAAACAAAAAAGTAAAATGAAAAAATAAAAACTAAGTATAATAACAAAAATAAAAAAAGTAACAGCAGTTGAAGCGCTTATCGTGAGAGTGTGCGTGTATAGGGTACAGGTGAAGGTAAGAAGTTGTGTGTGTGTGTGAGGGTGAGTGTGTGTGTGTGTATGTGTGTGTGTATGTGTGTGTGTGTGTATGATTGAGTTAGCTAGTAGCTGATATCACATGTTCAGTTTCATTATAGTTTAAACCTTGAAGCCATTCCGTTACTATTTTTTTGCATGAGAACTTGGACATGGAAAACAAGTTCAGATGCTTATTTGCTTTGCTGTATAAGTGTGGCCCCATGTAAGAGAATGCTTTATGTCCAAACACCCGATGACAATACGTTTGTTCCCACTTAGGTAGTCTACGCGAACGTTTATCTTGTACCATGGTAGTTGGTGCTGCGGAATGGAACCTAAGGATGACTGCCCTGATGTACAGCTGACGAACTGTTAGCATACCAGTTTCGCGGTACAGTGCATCTGTAGCGTAACGTAACTGCTTTTTAAAAGATGTTTTCAGAATAGCTCTTTGCGCTCGTTCAGCAGTAATAAGGATACTCTTGCCAGCAGAGCCCCAAGCCACTACACAATACCCCAGGATTGTCTGACACAGTGCGTAGTAGGTTGTTTTCAAAGTGTGGTCGTCTGCTATCGATCTCAGTTTCCTGAATATGTATAAAAGCTTTCTCACACGTGTGTTCAGGGAGTCAATATGCCTACTCCAAGTCAAGTGTTTATCAATGTTAATGCCAAGATACTTAATGCATTCGATCTGATCAAATGTGGGACAATTGCAGGTACATCCCGGGTAGAAGTCACAGCTATGAAACTTGAGTGAAGGTTCCGAAGTGGCAGATGATTTTTTTTTTGATTGAAAAATTAACCATTTTTGTTTTTGAAACGTTAAGTGTCAACAAATTGTGCTGTAGCCAATTAGAGATAGTCAACATCCCACTCTCTGCGGCTCTGTAGACTTCTTCCCAAGATTTTCCGTAAAAGATGACAGCCGTATCATCGGCATACGCAAAGATCTGTGCATTGTTGAGGTCTAATGAGCAGAGACCGTCGACATACAGCAAGAACAAAGTAGGGCCCAGGACACTGCCCTGAGGCACTCCATACCCAACACTGGGAACGAGGGAACTCTGAAAATCTCCAACGCAGATCCTTTGATTGCGTTCTGTCAGATACGAAATAAACCAATCCAGTGCAGTGCCCCTAATGCCAATGTATTCCATTTTCTGGACAAGGATCGGTTTCGACACAGTATCAAAAGCCTTCGCAAGGTCCAGGAAGACGCCTCCACATCTTAGTCCCTTGTCAAGTTGGCCAACAACAAAGTCTACTAAATTAGTGACAGCGTCCTCCGTGGACCTGCCCTTGCGAAAGCCGTACTGGTTTGTGGAAAGCAACTTCATATCTTCCAGATATGTCAACAGCCTCCTATTCACCAGTTTCTCCAGTATCTTCGACAAAGACGTGAGCAGGGATATTGGTCTGTAGTTTGACACTATAGTTGCATCTCCTCCTTTATGAATCGGACACACATTTGCAGTCTTCATTTGGGGTGGGACTTTTCCATTAAACATGCTTAAGTTACAAATGTGCGCAATGGGAGCCGCAAGACAGTGCTGGGCGAGTTTGAGGACCCGATTTGATATTCCATCCCATCCAGGAGCTGAGTCATTTTTTAGGCCTGACAGAACTGCTTTCACTTCCATCTCATCGGTAGGGTTCATGAAAAAGGAATTAATTGATGAGGCATCCCTGTTGCCAGTTGTTTTGACTAATTTAGCTAGATCTGTTTCCGATTTTTTTAGACGCAGTAAATTTTCCTTAGCTAATTATTCTCCTACATTAGCAAAGAAATTATTAGCCATGTCCAACGCGGCCACTGGATCAGGATTGGCATTTAGGAGGGCCATATTAGACAATGTCTTATTGTTCAGGTTACAAATAGATTTTAATGCCACCCAAGTATTTTTGCTGTTGCCTTTAGAGCTGTCCAGTAGGTGTTTTTCATGAGCGATTTTTAAGTTCTGTATAATATTGTTACAAGTGTTCCTGTATGCTTTGTACTGTTGATGTAGGGCGTGGTTGTCAATATTATCACTTTTCCTTGTTTCACTATGGAGGGCATCTCTTTTCCTTACACATTTCAATAGGTTTGCTGTCATCCAAGGCCTTCTAATCGACTTAGAGTTTCGCACTATTTCCTTTTTTGTATGTCGTTTTATGATTTCTTGCAGGTTTGTTGTAAGTTCATTTGTCGCCTCATTCACATCATGGTGATGCATTATTGTGCTCCAGTCTGCGTCTTCAATATCTGATATGACGCTAGCATAGTCGATCGTAGTCTTGTATTTTCTTTTGCGTATAGAAGACAGTAGTTTTGGAGTTTCCATCGATATGCTAACTAAGACTGTGTCATGGTCTGTCAAACCAGATTCGCAGATTACGGTTTTAGTGACTTTATTTGTTTTAAAAATAGCGTGATCGAGACAATTACGTTCACGTGTCGGAAATTGGTGACCCGGGTAGAAGCCGTGATGGCTTGTGACAGCAAGGTATTCGCCTGCGCGTCTGTCTTCCGTTCCAATTTTGATGTCAATATTCATGTCACCAATAATTACAACGGTTGATGTAGTACAAGTTTGGAGAGTAGTATCCAAAGAATCGCAAAAATTATTAATATTAAAAAAAGAAGGTGACCTATATATTGCACAGATTGTAAGTTCTGCGTTTATACTAATCAATAAGCAGTTAGCATCTTTAAAAGGTGGTTCGGTAATTGTGACATTTAAGTCATTTTTGTGGAGGATTGCAAGACCATCGTTTTGATTCAGGTAGTTTAGGGAGTAATGACAAACATAGCCTTGTAGAAATACTTTAGGAGTAGTATCACTAAGTCTGCATTCTGAAAGTATTATTATATCAGGCAAGAAATTCAGTCTGGCTAAAAATAGCGTAAAGTTATCAAAGTTTTTTTGAATGCTTCGAATGTTTTGATGTACAATGGAAAATTGATTTTTAACAATTCCGAGGTCTACCATGCATTGTTCAGGAATACTGTGCTTAATGCTAGAGAATATTTCTGTGCTATCGATTTCATCGATAAGATCAATCTGATTAGCCATTTACACTGTAAGGGGGACATAGGGTTCTGTTAATAATTTGCACTTCAATTAAAAAGTATTTAGGGCGCAATGTAGCTAGGAAAAGTAAAGTATGAACTGTTGAACATGTAATATGCTTGAACTTGTATTGTGTAGTGTAAAAAATATTTATGTGAGTGTTAGTGTATGTGTCATGTATAATAACTGGGATCGGCCTGTAGATGAGTGTGAGTTTGATTAACGCTGTAAAAGTCAGTAATATTTCTATAAGCAGAAAACAAAACAAAATGAAGTGAAACAAAAAACAAAATACAAGGAGTTGGTTATTTTCCGCGCAGCTGTAGAAGGGTGTTTTCATTTTTGACGAGGATGTATTTTTCTCCTTCGTCCTTACGAAGGAAAATTCTGCCGTTCCCAATCCAACAAAAACGATATTTTTCAGATGAAGCAAAATCCCGTGCAAGAAAGTGAAGTCGTTTTGTTCTATTTGTAAGATGATCAGAAAAGTAGAGAGGACTTGTGCCTTCCAGTCCCAAATGTGAAGAGTTAAGCGATGCTGTTTTATGTTCCGAGTTGTACAGCTTCGTGCCTTTTAGAAATCTTTCCTTTATGAAGGTATTGGAGAACTCGACGACAACAGTCGACGATAGGGCGCTTTCTTTAGAAGGGAGACGATATACATCCCTTACGTCAGAAGAGGATGTCTCAAGACTTATTGTATTCATGAGATTGGTGGCTAATTTAAGGATATTCTGTTTGTTTTCCTTCTTTACTTTTGGTACTCCTCTAATTTCCACTGAAGTTTTCTTCAGAATACGCTCGAGATTTTCCGACTTTTCGTCTAGTTCCGCCAGCATAAGGTTGGTAGCACGTTGTTCCTTTTCCAGCCCACTTATTTTCCTTTCGAACTCAAAGATCTGATGTTTTATAAAGTCAGTCGACCTTTCTATTTCAATATTTGACGACTTTATCTCAGAATTTTGCAAGAGGATGTCTGATAAGGTTTTTTCCACACCCTGTAGTCTTGAGCTCAAAGGGGATATCATCGTTGTGAGCATTTCCATAACCTCAGACTTAAATTTTTCGAAATCCGTTACGACATCCTCCTCCAGGCGCACTCTTTTGCCACTTCTTACTGTGACATTAGGAAGTAGTGGCACTTCATCTGGTTTATTCAGATCAAACTAATATTATAAAGGAGAAAGTTGGTGAGTGTGTGTGTAAGTATGTGTATGTTTGTTACTTCTTCACATTCGAACGGCTGAAACGATTTCAATGAAACTTGGTACACGGGTAGACTATGTCCTGAAAAAAAAAGACTATACAACGTGTAATATTAATTATGCGCAAAACTTTTGCTCGGAGAACAGATGGTCGATGGGGACGAAAGGTTCTGAAATGGCGACCACGTACCGGAAGACGTAGGTAGCGTTGGAACGCCTCCCACAAGGTGGACCGATGACTTGGTGAGGGTCGCGGGAATCCGATGGAAGCGAGACGCACAGGATCGGTCATTATGGTGACACTTGGGGGAGGCCTATGTCCAACAGTGGATGTCTTTCGGCTGAAATGATGATGATGAATTAAAAATCGTTTGGGGTGTCTGAGGTTTTGCTCATTTAAGGTTACACGTTGTATATCCTTCAGACAATTTTTTGGTCTATGCTACTGGTACCAACTAGTTACACAAATAAAAGTCACAGCCTACCAGAAGGTAGAGTGCGACTTTTGACCCTTTTCGATTTTTTTGAGAATATAAGCATAATCATAATCAGCCTTTTTAATATTCCCACTGCTGGGACTCAGACCTCCTCTCTAGGAGAGGGAATGGGTCGTTATCCACCACGCGGGCTCATGAATGTCACATGTCTTCGAATTTTTGGTTCTAGGACATGCCGGTTTCCTCACGATGTTTTCCTTCACCGTTTTGGGAGAAGTGGTGATGAAATAAATTACACAAAGTAATGCTTGGCTGGGTTTGGACCCACGACCTACAACTCGTAAGTCGGGGCCGTTACCACTCGGCCACCACTGCTCTCTGCTCTTCTTTTTGAGAATGGGATCATTAAATAGCAAGACGGTGTGTGAGACTTTTACTGGCCAAACCTCTGCAAACCTTTTATTATATATTATATTCCTTTAAAAAAATCTAGGTCATGTTTTGTTCGGTGTTTACTCCTTCGTTCAAAGTTATGAAGTATAAAAAATAATTTTACAATTTTCTTTTTTAAGAATTTAAACAGAATTGTCTTCTGGTGATAAAGACCATTAACAAAGTATAATCATTTATTAGTTAGCATAATGTCCTCCTCAAGTTTCTGAGAAAAATAAAGGAAACTACTTTAATAAATTACACCTTGAAGACTTGAATAAAAATATGAAAATACTAGCTTCTGCCAGCGGCTTCGCCCGCGTAAAATTAAGTTCTTCCATACAAACTTTGGACCGCCGTTTCAACCCCTTAGGGAGTGAATTTTGGGAAATCCTCTCTTATTGCTCACCTACGTCATAAAACGAAACTTTGTGCAAAATTTCACGTTGCTAGTCCCAGTAGTTTTAGCTGTTGGTTGATGTGTCGGTCAGTCAGTTTCTCCTTTTATATATATAGATAATGGCCGCTGCGATGCTATATATTGAATGCTATTTTTTGCCATCATTACAATAATATTAGTGTGATGTAGGTTTTTATTTAATTTGGTCGTAGCAAATACTAATTTTACTGCAATTTCATGGCAGTAAAATTAGTATTTCTCATCACACTGTCTTTGTATAATTATATAATTCTAGTATGTGTGTTGGCCTCCTAACTCCTCCTAAACAGCTTGACCGTTTTGGATGGATACAAAAGTGTATATATCTGAGTGGGTACCTAGATGGTTTGAAAATACAATTGGACCCCTTTGCTTCCGTTTTGTTTTTCGGACAATGTTTAAAAAAATATATCGCTGTTCACTAATCTTCACAATTTTTTCCCTCAGGTCCGTTACCTTACAGACAACACCCTGCGCTCCAACGATCGTTGGCACGTACCCATCAACTGGGTGCTCTCCACCAACCCCGACTTTTCCGACACCAGTCCTCAGAATTGGATACCACCGAACTTCCCCGCCAGGTCTTTCGATATCCCCGGGTTATCGAACGCTTCATGGTATATCATCAATAAGCAGCAGACCGGTCAGTATTTAAAATTAGGACTCTGTTTTAATAAATTTAAATAAATAAATAAATCCTCTGGAGCGAATTTCGATCACGGTGGCTAATCTCAACAGAGATTAGCCAAGTACGCAGGAGATATTATAGTGCACAAGTGTGTGCGCAAACACAGGTGCACTCTCTGTTTCTTTATTCTCATAGTCCAACGGAACGGCAGTCCAATGGAACGGCAGTCCGATGGGACGGCAGTCTGATGGAATGGCAGTCCGATGGGACGGCAGTCCGATGGGACGGCAGTCCGATGGGACGGCAGTCCGACACGACCGGAGAGAGATTAGGCGCAGGACCAATGGCTTTACGTGTTTCTCAAGGCAGGAGGGTGTCACACCACCAACTTACAAACTCCAGGCTACAAAGTAATTCGTCATGGAAAAACCCAATAGTACTTTTTCCTAGGACCCCACGCTCAGCAGTCGCATTTGCGACCACGAGACCAACGAAGCCGTAAAATTTAAATAATAATAATAAAATATTCAGACAACTATCACACAACGCCGTCTAGTCCCAAGCTAAGCAGAGCTAGTGTTATGAGTACTAGACAACTGATAAACATACTTAAATATTTCCAAATACATACATATTATAGATAAATTACACCCAGACACAGAACAAATGATTGTGCTCATCACACAAACATTTGTCCTTTGTGGGAATCGAACCCACGACTTCCGGCATAGCAGTCAGGGCCACTAACCACTAGACCAACAGGCCAGGCAATGTAGTTCCTGCTTGAGTCTTGCGTAGAATCACTCCAAAATACAGACAAAATAATTTTCTATTCATTCTCAGGTTATTACAGAGTAAACTACGACGTCCAGAACTGGGTTGCCTTAGCCACTGCTCTCAACAACAGCCATGAGGTCATCCACCTGCTGAACCGAGCTCAGATCATAGATGATGCCTTCAACCTTGCCAGAAATGGACGTTTGGTAAGAAGACCAGATTTACTGTACAATTTTTTAGGGTTCCATATCTCAAGAGGAAAAAACGGAACCCTTATATGATCACTTTGTTGTCCGTCCGTCTGTCTGTCTGTCAAGACTTTTTATTTCGGAAACGCGTAGAGGTATTGAGTTGAAATTAAAACCATATACTTAAGTCTACGGTCGCTTGAAGCTGTAAAAAAATCAAACATAACGATAAGATATACGATATGAGTTAACGGAAAAAAAAGATATCTTTATAGAATCCTGAAATTTGGCATAAAGCAAGGTCTCATAACACAAGTATAGGAAAAATTCTGAAATCTGTAAATTTGTAGTTTTGCGATTCGGAAAAATGTTCGTAACTCAATTCGGGAATTGAACTGTTTTCATAGGTAAGTTTGTACGGTACCCTCAGTGCGCGAGTCCGTCTCGCACTTGCCCAGTTTTTTTTTATTATTATTATTGATAGGGTTGCACTTGACCACTATCTCACCTGATGGAAAGCAACGATGTGGTCGACAATGGAGCATGCTTGCCTAGAAGTAACTTATTGACTTTTAACTTAAAGAACTCCGGTTGTTATATGGTTATCAAGAAACACAAACTCCGGCAGGGAATTCCAGTCCTTAGCTGTACGCACAATTAATGTGTTCCCAAAATGTTTTGTGCAAATGTGTGGGATGTGCATATATCGGATATCTTCGGAGACCTTGATATGTTATATTTTTTCGTATATAACTAGCAAATCAAATCAAATCAAATCAAAATCTTTATTTCTTAACAAAATAGTTTACATTAGTAGGTGATTGGAGCCTCCTTTTAAGCATGTAATGCCTGTATTAGGAGACTTCGCTCTTCCACATCAATATACAATTATTTCTATTTTTTTTTTATAATTAAGATATAACACATTTTTTTTTTTTTTTTTCGGTGGGAAAATCATCTTATGACATCCCCCGCCCTTGGGCGGGGCGGGAGATAGTGTCAGACTTTTACTGACTAAAAACCCACTCCCGTTCCCTCGTTGCCTTTCGTACCAGGGCCGAGTCTTCCTTTCAGAATCAGACCCTTGGCCCCAGTAGGCTTCGACCCTGCTAGGCCCCTACAGTTGCTGACATCTCCTTGAGGCGCGCGTGGAACAGCACGCGCCGTCGACGACTTGGGCTCGGTCCGGACGGTTACCGGACGGTCGGACGGCGAGCCACCCATTGCTCGCCATCCGCAAGCCTGCGCCTACGATGGCCGGAAATCGGGATCGGAATCCCGGCGGCGATTGGGGCGTGAGGACCGTTGCCTCACGCGATCGGCCGCCTCCTTTGCTAGCATTACTGCTTCGCAGAAGGAGGCGACCGCCTGCCACTCCTCCTCGCTTCGGACCATGGCCTGTATCAAGGCCCGGCGCGAGAGATCGCCGCCGCCGATCGCCCCCACGAGGACACGGCGTTGCTCTGCCCAAGCGGGACACACCTCCACAAGATATAACACATGCTTGTGTTTGTGTGTGTGAGGGTGTGTTTCTGTGTGACGGTACGCGCGCGCGCGTGTGTGTGTGTGTGTGTGTGTGTGTGTGTGTGTGTGTGTGTATGTGTGTGTTTGTGCATGAGTTTGCGGGTGTTTGAGTGAGAATGTATGTTCGTGTTTTTGTGTTTTTGTTCGTGTTTTTAGCAACTTAAAAACATGTGATATCCAATCGTCTGCACTGGGCCCATGTGATGAAATACAGACCGTTTCCTTTCACAGTACGTTAGAAGTCCCCAAGTTGCAGGAAAATTATGCTTACCTATAGTGGTCAAACGCGAGCCTACCTATATTTCTTTTTCTGAACAAGCTTTCCTATATCCAGTCAGCCGTATCAATCAGTGATAAAGACTATTTTAAGCATGAGTAAATGCGCTACAAAGGCAACTGTAGTGAAAAAACTGGGCAAGTGTGAGTCGGACTCGCGCCCTGAGGGTTCCGTACAAACTTACCTATGTAAATAGTTCAATTCCGGAATGGAGTCTCGGAAAACTTTTCCGAATCGAAAAAATAAATTATGACGTAACAACAAATTTACAGTTTTCAGATTTATTTCCAAGTTTCAGGATTCTGCGTCAACGGGAAGTACCCTATGAATTTTGATTTCCTCGAGAGTGTCGAAATGTACATTTTATGCCACATAAACCGAAGTATCTATTTTTCTCGTTATATTATAAGTTTGATTTTTTTACAGTTTCATGAATCCGTAGTTTATTTTAATTTCAACTTGATACCTCCACGCGTTCCCGAGATAAAGGGTCTTGACAGACAGACAGACAGACAGACAGACAGACAGACGGACGGGCAACAAAGTGATCCTATAAGGGTTCCGTTTTTTCCTTTTGAGGTACGAAACCCTAAAAAGTAACATAGATATAATATGAACCAATATTAATAAACCACAACAACGTTTAAAAAAGTTCTTTAAAATAATTTTCAATCTCCTTTTAAACATTAAGCCCAGTGCACACAAAAGGTATTTCGATTCGCGGCAATAATTGGAGTGGAATAAAACAGGATTGCGGCTTGCAATATTAACTGCTGGCTTGAACAGAATAGTAACGAGATTCTGCTCCAGCCTCGCTGCAACTTGTGCTATACAAATTGCACGAGCCTGAGAGCATTGACCAAGTTTTTATGAGTAACTTGTACCCATTCTGTGGGTTTTGTTCTTGTCTCAAGTTACTGTAGAGGTTCTTACATATTCTGGACTCATTAACTAAGAATATGGAGAGGTTTTATAATGTCTAAGTAATGGTATGATAGCATAAGCATAAGCATAATCAGCCTTTTAATGTTTCTACTGCTGGGACATCACGCGGACCCAGTGCGGATTGGTGAATGTCACATGTCTTCGAATTTTTGGTTCTAGGACATGCCGGTTTCCTCAAGATGTTTTCCTTCACCGTTTCGAGAGCAGTAGTGATGAAATAAATTACACAAAGTAATTTGCCTGGTTGGGTTTGAACCCGCGACCTACAAACTTGTAAGTCGGGGCCGTTACCACTTGGCCATCACTGCTCTCAAAGATATGATGCTCCAGGGTAACTTGCTAAAATTAAAATTTTCTTAAGCTATTTCATTTTTTTATGATGTCATTCAATAGGGCTAGCTGAACTGAGAGGGTTATATTAATTATTCTAATGATTATTATTCTATAAATAAATACGTGTTACAGTCGCAAATCATATTTTAATCAATATATAATTTGGCACTGATGGATGAAAAAAGATTTCATGTAGAGTAGATGAGAATGTTGAGATGGATGTGTGGTTGTGACAAGAATGGATAAAGTGAGAAATAAAAATATTAGAGGAAATTTGAAAGTGGCGCCAGTTACTGAAAAGTTAAAAGGGAGTCGTTTATCTTTGTATGGTCATGTGAAGAGGAGGGATGAAACGCATGTTACTGAAAGAGTTATGAGTATACATGTAGATGGATGGAGAGGGAGAGGGATGCCAAAGAAAAGATAAATGGATTGTGTGAGGAGTGATATGAAAGAAAAGGGAGTTAGTGATAGCGTGACGGGTGACAGGACAGAATGGAAGAAAGAAAACGTGTTGCGCCGACCCCAGGTAATATGGGACTAGAGCTGGAGGATGATGGTAAAAATTTGACACTGACCTTCAAAATACAAAAAAAAAACTTAAGAAAGTTTGAATTTAGTAGGCTACCCTGCAGATCCCTCTTAAAAACCATGTTTACTATTTTAATCTAGATTGTCTTTTGTTTTTTTAAAGCTTTCCCAATGGAATAAGTGTAAGTACCAGCATTTTTTTGTGCAATAGTTATTTTTCTTCATTTGTTTTCTTCATTTGGTAACGTTGTCAATGTCAATATTCTATACCAATATTATTTTTATACGTAAAAAGAAAATTAAAAAAAAATAGTTTTTATTATTTGTTTTCTTCATCTGGTAAAAACTGCGTTTAAGAGTTGCCAGTGTCAATATTCTATAACAATATTGTTGCAAGTGCTTTACTTATTAAAATTAGTAAATGGTTTATTTGCAATAAATGCTTTGAGTCTTTAATGCTCAATACATAACACTCTATCTAGCTTTTTTATTATTGATAGGCCTATGATAGGTTTAACCACAATCTCACCTGGTTGGTAAGCGACGATGGAGCACGCTTGCCTAGAAGAATGAATAGTCAATCTTGATTTAAAGAACCCTTAGTTGTAGCTATCTATACGGGTGACCAGATGGTTGCAAACCAACGTCCTAACCAAGGTTACCTTGCTAGTTTCAATCCGTGTAAACGGCAGTTGTACACCATGACCTTCAACGCCCTTGGCTGGGATGCGCGTTTTTCCAATAACCGAACGTGTTGGTGCGTGGTTTACATCCATGTAGCCGCAAAACAGACCAAACACATAAACCAAGGTGAACTTGGTTGGAACGCTAGTTTTCAACTGTCTGGTCACCCCTTAAAAATTGAAAATTTTCAACATTATTTTCATCTCATAACATGTAAATATTTATACAGATTCCAAATAAACGGGCCGAATGAATATGCATATTCCCGATAGAAATGCTTCTATAGGTGCATCGAGAGATTCAATATACGAAGCTTCGTGGATTCGGAATAACATGTTAGAGTCGGATGAACGAAGACATTTTGTTAATACGAATAGATCTCTGCAACGAATTTCGGTTTGCTTTGACAGAATATTGCAAGGGATTGAAATATAAAATAAAGAACAACGCTTTTCTGTTGATTGTATATTGGAGTTTCTTTATTATATTACAAATTTGCTCTCGGCGTCTGTCTGTTTATTCGCTAACTTGATGGAGTCACAACGGTTTTTGATGCGAATTTCACTGATAAAAAGAATAACAGACCAGCCCTCCTAGCCAAGGCGTGGCCTACTCGAGGCGTTCGACGCAAACGAAACGATCGTACCTTGGCTAGGGGGGCAGGAAGGTTTACGTATGTAATTTGCGACTTGCAAAGCCAGGCGGGTTACTAGAAATATGTTAGCAAGAATAGAGTAGGTAGGTCGAGACTTGTGGATGTGTGGACTTTTAAGGCATGTTGAGTCACTAGTTCAACAGATGTGAGAAATACATAGAGGGTTAATATGACTCCCTATACAAGGCTGACCCTCTTGGTCCTTACTGAATAAAGTTTTGTTCGGAACAGTTACCGCAGACCTTGCAAAAAGGTCAACTAAAGGAACACTGGGTTTTAGTCTGTCAGTCAAAACTTTGACACTCCTTCGTGCTCCACCCAGACCTGGAAAAGTCATAAGATAATTTCCCGCGTAAAAAAGAAGACGTTGAACATGGAATGAAAGAAACTAAGTACGTAGTGCGTATTTAGAAGTACGCAGTGAGAACATTCTTTTAAGTGAACCGTCTGATTCCTTACGAATATGAAGTCAGTGTATGTAATATGCATGTTGTACAAAGTTGGAAGTATAAATATGTCGGTACAAGATGCCGTCGACATATTTATCTATACTTCCTCTTTCCAGAGACCCTATTTTGTGGGCGATGACTGGGTAAAGAACAATAAACGAACTATTCCAGATCATACAACTGACTTATTATGAAGTAAGGTTTAGGTATTCACATCCCACAAGCCGTGACACAGTCCCCAGACACGAGACACAAGACACGAGACACGAGATGTTATTCACACGGCTGCCGACAGAAAAAAGAGCCCCGCGTCTTTGCGGTCAGAACTTTAGACCGTTCGGGTTGCGCAAACGTCAGCCCAGATTTTGTCAAAGTGACGTATGATGTCAGCATCACTTTGTTTGTTCATTCGTTCTCAAGCAAACTCTGTACAAATATTTTTGTTATTTCATCAAATTAATTAATGCTATGATTTGTCTATTACCAGAGCTACGGGCACGCCTTCCATATATCAAGTTACCTGGTGAAAGAAAAGGACTACATCCCTTGGGGAGCCGCAAACCCTGCGTTTACATACCTCGATACCGTCCTCAGTTCGTCTGCCCAGTACAATCTATTCCAGGTAAAACGCCGGTTATTTTTTATTTTAAGTACATTTTTTATTCTTTATCATTACACACTTGATGCCGAAAGGTGGTGGTCGCTCACAATGGGCCTCATCAGAAGGCTCAAAGTCACCCAAAGGGTACCTAATGGAAAGGGCTATGCTCGGAGTTTTCTTGCGTGATCGCATCAGGAATGAAGATATCCGCAGGAGAAGGCCAAGGTCGCCGACACAGCCCGAAGAATCGCCAAACTTAAATGGCAGTGGGCAGGGTACATTGTTTGCAGAACAGGTGGCCATTGGGGCGGAAAGGTTCTACAGTGGCGACCGCGCACCGGAAGACGCAGCGTTGGAAGGTCTCTGCGACACTTGGGGGAGGTCTATGTCTAACAATCTTCTCTTGTCTTGTGTGTTGTGTTGTTGTTGTGTTTCTTTGTGTCTTTCGGCTGTAATGATGATGACACACTTGTATTTCCTGCATGGTTTAAAAAGGTTTAAAATGAAAGCTACGGTCCTGAACGTGGTTGTGTTCTCGTTAGATGGCGCTGAAGTCCACATTTTTTGTTTATTTTGGTTTTAGTGTAAGGAAGTATTACCAAGTCAAGGAAATGGTACTACTGTACTCGAGATAAAAAAGTATTCCATGTCCTATTCCAGAATATAGTCTACTCTTACAAAAAGATTTTATCCAAATCCGTTCAGCAGTTTAAGCGTTTAAAAGTAACAAAAATATAAACTTTTACCTTTTTAATAGAGTGATATTATTATATTACGTCGATCACTTAGAGCCAGTTTTTTTACCTGTAGTTTTGTCAAACAAGAGTTAAAAATAGTAACAAATTGTTAAATTTCTGTAAAATGCATTTTAAATGAATTGTTAACTAAACCAACGGTCAAATAAGTAAGTGTGCTATGAATAGTATTATCCAAGAAAAAAAAAATTAAATACATAGACATTTTAGTGTAATCAGTTATTATTTTTAGCCACTGGTTAAGATAAGATAACCACAGATCAAAAAGCTGGCCCTATGTGATCGATGTAAAATGTATGTTATTAATAATGAACGCTTACTAGTGAATGCTTTTCGATTGGAAACATATTGATAAAGTCTCCTTCTTGAATAGCAAATACAAATAGCTTTTTAACTCTGGTGATGAAGAGGCCCCCTAGCCAAGTTACAACCGTTTCGTTTCAATTCTCTTTTCGTTGATCGCCTCGAGTAGGCCACGCCTCCGATTCCTTTATTCTGACGTCATCTTAACGCTCAGTCACATGGTCAGAACAAAGGAATAGGAGGCGTGGCCGACTCGAGGCGATCAACAAAAAGAGAATCGAAACGAAACAGTTGTAACTTGGCTAGGGGGGCTGGTTAGATATCAAATATTTTTTTTATGTATATTCCCTATTGGCTGAACACATCTTCCAATATCTGAAACAACCATTCTTCTACTTTCAGCATTACATCCTTAACCTAACTGCTCCTCTGTACGAAACACTTGGCTTCGACGCAGGTGATAATGAGGAACATGTGACTCCGTATCACAGAAACATCATTCTGGATCTAAACTGCCGTCATGGCAACCCTGACTGTATCGCAAAGGCTCAAGAAAAGCTAGATAGTTTCAGAAATGACCCCAGTGAGTAACTTAAAAGTTATTTTTCACCCATAGAGCCTCCGTATACAGTAATAATAATAAAATTCCACAACTACCACACAACGCCGTCTAGTCCCAAGCTAAGCAGAGCTTGTGCTATGAGTACTTGACAACTGATAAACATACTTATATATTTCTAAATACATACATATTATAGATAAATTACACCCAGACATAGAACAAATGATCGTGCTCATCACATAAACATTTGTCCTGAGTGGGAATCGAACCCACGACCTCCGGCATAGCAGTCAGGGCCACTAACCACTAGACCAACAGGCCAGTCGAGTTTATTCCGCGAGGGTCGCACATACACGACCAAATACTCCATTTCGTCAGCTCTTCTGTCACCTATGGGGATTGAAGAGCTAAACGAGATCACCAAGTCGCAAACACACGACTCTAGCGAACAGAATAGGTACGAAAACACTCGACGGGCCAAGTCGACGCAAGCAGTTAACCAAAAGCATAAATTTCTTAAATTACTACACTACATTTAATTTTAATATAAATTACCATTCTGAAAATTGTTTAATACTGGATAGATCGACAGGGTCCTCACTTAATAATTATGTAATATTAAAACATAACCTCATGGCCGTTCACTATCTCTTAAGATACAGATATACCCTAGTTTAAGAGTCAGGAAAACGTAATTTGTTAACAGATGTACCATGTATTTCCACCAATATATTCTCCCATATAATGTGGTTACTTAAGCTTGTATATCCTGCTTGTTGTAGTTTAAGTTTTGTTTTTTCATAACATCTGTACCCTTTTTGATCAATAAACAATTATTATTATTATTACACAGCTCAGCGCCTGAATCCTGACATCCAGACCCTGGTATACTGCTCGGGTCTTCGAGGTGGTAGCGCCGAAAACTTCAATTTCCTCTGGGAGTTGTACTTAGCCAGTCAAGACGCCAGCGAGCAGTCTATCCTGTTGAATGCTATGGGATGCACTTCGAATGAAGAAAGACGTACCTTGTAAGTTAATTTAATACACAGAGTTGCCCAAATGTTTGAGTATCAATAAATCATGAACATTTTTGCGAAGACGAAGCGTTGGAAGGCTTGCCACAAGGTGGACCGGTGACCTGGTGAGGGTAGTAGGAATTCGATGGATATGAGAAGTACAGGACCGTTCGTTGTGGCGACATTTGAGGAAGGCCTATATCCAACAGTGGACGTGGTTCGACTGAAATGATGATGATGATTATTGCGAAAAAAATTGTGTGTATTTTGTATTATAACTTAAATATTTGGATAAATACGCTTTGCAGTTGTTGTTGTGAATAAAGTTAAGTTTCCCTATGTTGTGTAATACCGTGGAAATTAATTATGACAGCAGTATTATTATCCTTTTTTGAGGTTGAGAAATCATCATAAATAACTTGAAGCAAAAGATAGTCAGACTTTTCGACTAAAACCCACCCTGTTTCTTCAGTAGTTCTTTGCTTTTTCAAACAATCCTGTAGCCCTCACTCCTATGAGGGCTATGGAATTGCTGTGTGTGTGAGAATTTCGGCTGGTAAGTATGATAATAATTAGCCTTCATTATCATAACTAACCTAACCTAACCTAACCTTTTTTTTTTTTTTTTTGTTGCCGGGGTGGAAAATCCTCATGGATGTCCTTCGCCTGGGGCAGGCGAAGGGGTCTGTCAGACTCTTACTGACTAAAAACCACCTCGGTGTTCCCTCCCACACTTGGACCGGGGATCGTGGGAGCTGATACGCCATCCATGATCCCCGGCTAGTGCCGGCCCGCCTACGCGGGCCACCTCAAGCCGGGGGGAGTGTGAGGTGTCCTCCCCCCGCGACGTCCAATAGGGGCGCGCGTGGAACACTACGCGCTGCCGTTCGGGTCTTGCTGGATGGGTGACGGCGGACGACCCCGAGTCCGCCGTCCCTCCGGACCTCTTTATGGGGGCTGGAAGAGGGCGTTGTCTGCCCTCCGCCGACGCCCGGTTCGCCTGCTGCGGCACGGGAGAGTGGCCACGGCCTCCCTCTCCCTCTCCGCAGCCTCCTTCTGCGAAATTACGGCTTCACAGAAGGAGATCACCGCATCCCACGACTCGGCGCCCCCGACCATCGAACGAACGACGGCCGGCAGCGACAGGTCGGGGCCCACTTCAGATACAAGGGCACGGCGCTGCTCCTCCCATGCGGCACACTCTGCCAGTGTGTGTTGCGCCGTGTCCTCCCGACAGTCGGTGCAGTGATGGCACCGAGCGTCCGGCTCCCTGTTTATGCGACACAAGTACTTCCCGAAGCAGCCATGCCCCGAGAGCACCTGCGTCGCCCTAAACGACAGGGAGCCGTGTTTCCTCCCGAGCCATTCGTCGAGCACTGGTCGGATCGCATCGACCGTGGCGAGGCCGGCGGTAGGGCGCAGAAGCCTGTCCCGCCATTCCACCACCATGACCTCGCGGAGCTGAGACCGACGCAGCTCGATCTCGCGCTGCATCGGTTCACCACCCCGCGTCCTCATCTCCTCGCGCCACCGGTACAGCGAGGCGAGGACTCTCGCCTGCAGTTCCCAGGGCGGAGATCCGGCCAGTGCACAACCCGCCTCGTAGGAGATCGTACGATACCCCCTGATAGCCCTGACGGCCATCGCCCTCTGTGGTCTTCGCAGGATTGCGATGCTGCCGGCCGTCAGGTCAGAAGCCCATACCGGGGCCCCATACAGGGCCATGGATTGCACGATCCCCAAGTACAGCCACCTACAGGCAGTGCTCGGGCCCCCTAGATTGGGAAGCAGCGTTGCGAGCGCGCCTGCTGCGCCCATCAACTTGGGCGTCAGCCGCCGAAAGTGAGGGCCAAAGTCCCACCGGCTGTCGAGCACCAATCCTAGGTACTTCATGGTGGACTCAACAGCGATTTGGACCCCCCGGCCACGATGTGTGATCCCGGCGGCGGTGCCCGTCGGGGGCCATGAAAGACCATAGCCTCCGACTTGTTGAGAGCCACCTCCAGGCCCAGGCGTCGTATGCGGCTCACCACCCGTGAAACCGCTGCCGTCGCCAGCAACGCTGCCTCCCTGTACGAGCTCCCACGGGCCGTGACCAGCGTGTCGTCTGCGTAACACGTCAGGTCCACACCCGGTTGGAGCTCGCCCCTCAGCACCCAATCGTAACCGATGTTCCACAAGGGTGGCCCCAGGACCGAGCCCTGTGGAACACCGCACGACATATCGCGACGGCCCTCGCCGTCGCGTCCCCTGTAGGTGACACACCTTTCCGACAAATAAGCCCCAATGATGTGGCGGAGGTAGCGGGGCACCCTATGGTACCTTAGCGCCTCCCGGATACAGCTCCAGGGCAGGGCGTTAAAGGCGTTGGAGATGTCCAAGGACACCGCCACCATCACCCCGCCCCGGGAAACCGCTTCCTCCGCCAGGACTCTCACCCGCATTATGGCGTCGATAGTGGAGCGCCCATGCCGAAAACCGAACTGACTGTCGTCCAGATCCGGCCCCTCTCTGTACAAGTGACCGTCGAGGCGGGCAGCAATAATCCGCTCAAAAAGCTTACCCACCTCGTCAAGCAGCACTATGGGCCGGTATGCGGACGGCGAGTCTACTGGGCGCCCCGCCTTCCTGAGCAGGACCAGACGACCTGTCTTCCACTGAGTGGGGAAGTGGCCCTGCTCAAGGCAAGCTGAGTAGAGTCCTCTCAATTGGGGCTCCAGCTCCTTCAGAGCGAGGACAAGTGCGCGGCCGGGAACTCCATCTGGTCCCGGGGCAACGGTTTTGGCCCGGAGCCGCATCACGGCCGCCCTCAACTCTGGTTGTGTCACCTCGGGGACCTCCTCATCCTCCGACTCTGTGTCTGTGGGCAAAGCCATCGGCGGCGGTGTGTGCTCCTCTCTAGCAGGGAAGAGAGCTGCAACCACTACCTCCAGCAACTGAGGCTCGAGGCTCTCAGTGAGTGGGGGCGCCCAGGCACGAAGTTTTCCTCGGACCGTACGATAAGGACGCCCCCATGGATTTGCATCTAAGGTCGCAAGCATCTCCTCCCAGGATCGAGTCTTCGACTCGCCGATGGCCAGCCACAGAGCCTTCTTCGCCGCGCGGTACACCTCATACCGCGCGGCCTCTTCTTCCGGAACCCGACGACGTCTCCTCCGGTATCGGGTGTACCGGCGCCTGACTTCCACGCAGGTCCTGCGCATCTGCGCGATTTCGGCGGTCCACCAGTACAACCGGCGCCTTGTGGGTTGAGTGCGGACACGAGGCATGGATGCGTCGCAAATTTGCGTCATCGCCCCGCGGAACCACTGCGCCTCCTCTTCGACGTCGACGGGTTCGTTCGTTATTGACTCCCGGACCCAGGCCTGGATGATTGCGGCTTCCTCGAGAAGCTCCCTGTCGATCTGTTTAATCGACCAGCGAGGACCGTCCCTTTGCAGGGTCGACGGTCGGCCACCGCCCGTGGTCTGGGTGGAGACGCTGAAACGGATGTACCGATGATCTGACAACGTCTCCACCCCCACGGCGACTCGCCAGTCATGGACACGGCGCGCAACAGCGGGGCTTGCGAACGAGACGTCCACTACAGACCCGCCCCGCTGCCTCACGCACGTGTACTCCGAGCCCCGATTCAGAATGGTCAGGCCGGTCGCAACCGCCCACTCCTCCAACACCTCGCCCTTAGGATCGGTGACTGGGGATCCCCACGCTGCAGATTTGGCGTTGAGATCCCCAAGCAACAGCACCGGGTGAGGGTGGGACCGGCCCACGACGGCACCCAGTTCGACAAGGAACCTCTCGAAGTCGGCGAGACTCTTGTTGGGCGAGAAATATGCCCCAATGATGGTGATTCCCCCCGCGAGAGCGGCCACCCAGCCGCGTCCTCGGGAGGGACTGCCAAGAGTCCCGCCAATGATGGCCACCAAACCGTCCAGGTCCCCTGCCCAGTTATCGCGGGGGGGTACAAAATACGGCTCAGCGGCCACAGCCACGTTGATCGACCACTCCGCCATGCTCTGGAGCAAAAGATCCTGAGCTCTGGAGGAGTGGTTGACATTCGCCTGGAGAAAATGGAATTGTGCCATCACTGGCATTCCATTTCTCCGGCATCTCCTCCATCCCTGGGTCGGGAGTCAGCTGCTTGGCTGCCGGGCTGTGGGAGGGGCGCAGGTCCTCCGACAACTTTATTATTCCTGCCTTTCTTGGGGGCCTTGCAGGCTTTTCCACCAAGTCTGTGCTCCGCAGGCTTCCCGGCAGCTGCACAAAGGCTGCAGTTTGGTGTTGCGGAGCACTGGGCCGACTTGTGGCCGGGTTGGCCGCAGCGATAGCAGAGGTCACCGCGGTCAATGTCTGCAGTGCATTGTGCCCGGACATGCCCTTTGTCCAGGCAGCGGTAGCACCGCATGACCCTGGGTGGCAGGAGCTTTACACTCGCTGACACCCAGCCAACCAGCAACCTTCTGCCATCCGCGACCCTGTTTGCGGCCGCAACCGGGCACCGCACCCAAACTGTGCCCAGCCCGGCCGCACTGCAGCGAATCTCACCCGCCTGCACGCTCTCGGGCGGACACCCACCACTTCGGGCAATGGCCGCCACTATTTCTTCCGGGGTCACGGAGTCATCCAGCCCACTCACGCGCAATTCTGCCGTTTTTGTGGGTCTGGACACCCGGACATCCTCCGGTTTGAGGACTTCCCTTAGTTTGGCGGCCAGAATGTCCGCCCTCTCCTGCCTTGCAGCACCCGACACCTCAAAGATTTTGGCCCCCGTGGCCGCTGTTCTAAAACCAAAGCCGGCCGGGGAGGCAAAGTCACCGAAGTTCAGCTTCGTTTTTACCTCCGCCAGGACCGACTTAAAGGTCACACCCCTGGTTGAAGCTTCGGGCTGAAGGGTGATTATCACAGCCTCGGAGCGTGGGAGTCTAGACCTCAACTTCTTTTTTGGTGCTGAGCCGGCGGGTGCCAGGTCAGCTGGTGCCGGCTGCGCCGCCCTCTTCTTGCGCTTCCTTTTAACAACCGTCGTCCAGGTCTCCTGGATCGGAGGTGCGGTTGCCGGGAGCGCGGCTGGTTGGGGAGGGGGTGCGGATGCACCCGCCGCGGGCTTCTTGGGCCTCTGCATGGGCTTTTTGGCTCCCTCTGCAGGCTTCTTGCCCTCCTGCACGGGCCTCGTCTTTGCGGACTCCTCCTTCCTCCGCTTATCTGCCGCAAGCGGCGGCCGGAGGGTTTCGGCTGGAAGGAGTCGCGACTCCAGAGCCTCTAATTGGGCAGACACCATGCCACCGCACTGCATCATGCAGATGCGGGCCACCCTTTCGATGTCGCGGTCCGACATCGCAAGTGCAGGCGGTGGCGTAGTTGTAGGGGCTAACGATGGTGCAGCAGGAGGGGGGCCGTTGGCCTCGGAAGCTTCCTGCCGCTGCCTCTGAGCAGCAAACTCTCGTTTGAGATCCTCCAGTTCGGATCGGAGACGGCTGTTCTCCTCCCACAGCTTCGCCGTCTCTTCCGAGGTCGTACGATCGAGAAGGATCTCCACCGCCTCCCTGATTCCGTCTGCCGCCTCCTTAAGGGCACGGGTGAACGAGCCCTTCAGGTTGCCAGACTTAGTTGCAACCTTCAGGACAACGTCCACGCCGTCCAGCACTTGGCGGTTCAAGGCCTCTGCCGTGGGGCTCGCGCCTGCAGCCGCCTGGGCAGCACGCCGCTCCCGGGCCTGACGGGCCATTTCGGCGACCTCATCGGCCGCAACCGCTTTGCTCTGGGCACGCTTGGCGGCGTTAGCCTCTGCCCTCGTGCCCACAAGAGAAGCGCTAACTCCTCCCAGCTCCTCAATTGAGACCCCGGATGAGGCCCCGGGGTCGCTCTCGCCGCCTAATCCCGGCGTATCCGGCCGCTTAAAAAAGCGACCCCGGGAGTCACGCACCGCCACCGAACTGGGTGCTCCGAAAGGTGTCGCACGACCTCTTCCCCTCCTCGCCGTCGTCACCTTTGCAGCCGGAAGGTTCTCCTCACTTGAGGAGAGACCCACCGACCGCGCTCGGTCCGAAAACACTTCATCGTGCGGTCGCTTTCTCCAAAATTTGGAGCGACCGCGCGAGTTCTGGTCGGACATAGTTGTCGGATCCTCTTTCGAGGATCGGGAGCCTCCTCGGCTCTTGTTGCCGTCACCAGCAAGCGGAACCTCCGCCAATAAGATTGGCACATCCTCGTTTTGTTTTTTTGTTTTATTGTGTTCCATACAGTTCCCACGAGTAGTAGGGATGTATATGTCCACCTAGGCAGAGCCCTTTTGCCTAGGTAAGCCTATATACTGTAGAGTGCGGCAGGTGCTCTACAGGGGAGGCGCTAAGGACTGGACTCCCTCCAGCCATTCATCCTCTCGCCACGCCTCTAAACTTAGGATTAGGTGGTTTTTTATCTTAGAGGTATCCTTCCTCTGGGCCAGGCGGTTAAGCCAAGCCCCCGACGGCGGCATTAGACATGCCTCCGTTCGCTATCCGGCTAACCCGACTCAGCGAACCCGTCGAAAGTTCTCTCCTAGAGGGATTTCCCTGTAGGAGAGATACGCAAGCCGCATTGGGCGCCTGCACCGCTGCGGCATAGTCGCATCCATGCCAATCGACGACTCGATCGATCAGGAGCGACCCCTCCTGGTGTCCCTCTTGGTCTGGTCTCTCACTTGGGCCTTTCCGGCATGAGTAACTCTACCGGCAAAGCCCCAAGATCATTGAGACACGCAAGCCCCACCACGACGACAACGTGGGGACACAGTCGGTGGGGAGGAACCTAACCTAACCTAACCTAACCTATCCATATACTAATTTATTCGTCTGATATAGACAAAAAATTCATTCTATTCTATTATATTATATTTCTTTCCATTCCATTCCATTCCATTCCATTCCATTCCATTCCATTCCATTCCATTCTATTCTATAGACAGATTTTGCCAACACGTTATAAGCAAGTAACCAGAATTTTTATAGTATTCATACAAAATTAATTTTGTATCAAGAGATCAAAAATATAACCATAACTTCATGCACACCAAAAAATAGGAACATTCGTTTGCTTCGACGAAAAATAATATTAAAAAGAACTAGTTTTGATATCTCACACTTTATCTTGCAGATACTAAAAGATTATCACCAATACTAGATAAAGCATTTACCATAGACGATACGTTGGTAACTTTACCGTCAGTAAAATGAAATCTGATTTTGAAGTTAGGATAAGATTATGATACATATTTTGGTAATACGATCATATCAAATGGTTGAGAGTTACTGACACACAAATTATTTTTGTAAAACCTATAACCTACCTATTTATTTATTTACTAGCTGTTACCCGCGACTTTGTCCGCGTCAAGTTAGTAAAAATGCACAAACGTAATTAATAATTCTGTGCTTGTGATTCGTGCTAAAAACATCTAATTCAAATAACGGAAATTAATTTCAGTAAATATATTATGTAAAATGTATTTCTTATGTCCAGATATACTATAATTTATTTTATTTATTTGGCTCACCAGTAATAGAATACTCGTTCATGATATACATCAAATAAATTACTTATCATCATCAATAAACAGAAACAGACATGTTGAGGTCGAAGTAGTTGATAAACTGTGGTTCTGCCTACCCCTAAAAGGAAAAGGTGATAGTTTAAGTTTGTTTTTGGTTTATTCTATGATGAAACAACGCTGTATGATTTTAATATGATTGGTTCATTATAATAGACTAAAAGTGTATTAAACCGTTGTTTTCTTTTAACAACACTAAATAAATGTTATTTAACGTAGGCTATAAAAAAAGTGGTTAAAGTAGTTTTCAAAATGTTAAATGTTGCTAAAATGTATAAAGAGTCTGTACGGATCTTGTTCTGAGGTCAATACCCACAGTTTTTAGTGTCTGCACGTTTTACTTTTAGGAAGAAAATCATCAAATACCTTCCCCCGCTCTGGGTAAAGCGAGAGTTTGTGCCAGACTTTTACAGACTGAAACCGACCTGTGTTCCTTTAATTGCCCTTAGTGTTCTAGAGCTACGGTAACTTGCACGCGGCGGCAAATCTTCCTTCTTTGAGGAAAAGAGAGGACGCTGTGGTGTCTTTCTAAAGACACCACAGCGTCCTCTCTTTTCGCCTGACGAAGATCTCTAGGGCCAATGCCTGCTAGAGCTATGAGATTTTTAGAAAGAATTACCTCCCATCAGAATTTGCCTCGATGATATTTCTCTGCAGACTTTTAGCCGGGTCCGTTATGCAACTTTGGCGGAGGTGAATTTCGAAGGAGAATAATCGGCTTCAGCCCATCTTCAGCTGGATAACGTGCACTGTGTACAGTAGTGGACTATCCACTACTGCTAGCGATTATTAAAATACTACAGAGTAACCTACGATGTCATCTTGCTCCACAACTGTACATATAAAGAATTTGTGAACAAAATTGATGCAGTTTGATGTTGACTTACATCACGTCGAATTTGAAACAGAAACCTCTCGAAACACCCTAATACCCCCTCATTACCTACTCCGTGTTTGTGACTCCACAAAACTATAAAATGACAGCGAACAAATGTCGCAACCAATTGGGGCTGTGACTGACTCTGGCATCCGTCAGAATGTTGTCCCAGTGTTGATCACCACTAACTGACCACTCTTAAGGAGGTAACGTCCAGTTGTCGACTTAAGGCTGCAAGTAATGTAGGATACATCATACGTAGGTAATCAAACTATCTTCAGGAACGCAAACCACGTCGGGGCCTTGTGTGATATATGTCTTCATGGGTTTTTCATGAAATTCTTAATGATCTTCAATTTTTGGAATCTTTGAAATTAGGTACTTGTTCCAAACAGTAGGTTGTGGTCAAGTCCGAGGGAGAGACTACTTGAAGTACTGGTAACCTTCACGAACTGCTCAAGAAGCATCTTTCTGTGATTAATTCATTAACGCTCAGGCGGTAGCCGGCGCCCGGAAGCCATTGTCTTACTATTGTGTCTCTAATTACGCACGTCAAAAGGTTAAGTACCTACCTATATTTGCTGGTTTTTTGGGGGTCCTTCCGAAACATCTACGTTCGATGAAGACCTGCGTCAGGCGGAAAGAGAGCCTTTTTAGACTTTCCACAAAGAAGGTATTTGCTGCCGCAATTGTGGCGTGCAAGTTACCATAGCCCTGGAACGCTAAGGGCAAGTAAAGGAACACAGGTGGGTTTCAGTCAGTAAAAGTCTGGTACTACCTCTCGCTTTACCCAGAGCGGGGGAAGGTATTTGATGATTTCTTACCTAAAAGCAAAACGTGCACACACTAAAAACTGGGTTCGACCTCAGTATCAACTCCGTGACTACCACTATTACACTACTACAACTACACACAAACACACACTACACACACCACACACACACACTATTACACTACTATTTATACATTTTGGCAACTGAAAACTACTTTATCCACTTTTTTTTTGATAGCCTACGTTAAATAACATTTATTTAGTGTTGTAAAAAAGATAATTCTACGGTATAATATACTTTTAGTATATCTAATGAACCAATAATTTTAAAATCATACAGCGTTGTTTTATCATAACATAAACCAGAAAGAAACATACATAAAACCCACTCCTGTTCCTTCTTTGCCCTTGTTCCAGGGCCCCGGGAATCTCTTTCGTATCACCCATGGCCTCAATAGGCTTCGACCTTGCTGGGCCCCTACGGTTGCTGACACCTCCTTGAGGCGCGCGTGGAACACTACGTGCCGTCAACGACTTGGGCTCGGTCCGGACGGTTACCGGACGGACGGACGGTGAGCTACCCATTGCTCGCCGTCCACAAGCCCGCGCCTACGGTGGCCGGAAATCGAGATCGGAACCCCTCGGTTCGGATCGGCTGGGTCGCGAGGGTTATTGTCTCGCGCGTGCGGCCGCCTCCTTGCTAGCATTACTGCTTCGCAGAAGGAGGCGACCGCGCCCAAGGCCCACCGCGCTTTACACTATTACAAATCTTGTTATGATAAAATGACTGGACCTAACTGCGGTTTATTTTCGTAAATATTTTTGGCATTTACGAAGCAATTAATTAGAATTCAATAATTTTTATAAATAGGTCTAGAAACATTTGCTGATTTCGTGATAACGCCATCTATTGCTGAAAAGCTTAACCTTACCTTTATCACACACTGAGGCTCTACCACGAGCTCATAACGTGATCCATTTTACGACCTAAACCGGACTGTTAAAGGGATGGAGCTATATAGGGTGTATAGCTCCATCACTCTTTTTCGCTCGTACGTCTGACATTTTGACATTATCATGGTAAGGCCCCTGGCCACCTACCGAGCGATAGTTAAATAAATAGTTTGACAAATTTAATTCGTGTGTTTGCTATTCAAAGCCAGATGGCGTCACTGAGTCATAGGATGACAGTTTTTCTAAGACATTTTTTCTGATAGCCGCTCTATTGTATCTCTTTAGATCTCTTTGTAGACGTTTGAATGCATAACCGCTGGATTTCTGAAAAAATATGTAAAAATTTCTTGTTTACAGTAAAATAAAACAAAACTATCACAAAAAATAAACTGAGTTTTGAACCACTATCCCCTTACGTGCCGATCTAATCCAGACACGACTGCACTACGGTGTTCGTTGACTTTTGTGTAAAATAGGTGTTCTTATATAAACGTCATCATTGTCTGCTTAACCCTTTGTCGATGATAGCGTGATGATTTTCATCTCAGATATTAAATTTGTAGCTAAATGAAAAAAAGAAATATTATTTTCGTTTTTCCACTTAGATTTTATTACATGTTTGATTAATTTTTACAAAAATATGGAGTAAAAATGTCTAAGATGTATTAAAAATATGCTAAAAGTCCTATTATTATTGTAATCGAAGTAACATCGCATATTATATACAAAAAAGACGACAAAATACTCACAAAAATTATTACTATAACTGGGGATCGAAGTCACGGCAAATCGTTCAATAACGACATTTTGGAATATTGCTCACCCCCCATAGCAAATAGCGTGATAATTTATAGCCTATGTCCTTTCTCAAGCTCTATTCTATCTTTGTACCAAATTTCATCAAAATTGGTTCAGCGGTATAAGCGTGAAAGCGTAACAGACAGACAGACAGACAGACAGACAGACAGACAGAGTTACTTTCGCATTTATAATATTAGTATGGATTTATTTATAAGTCAATTATATACATAACAGCATTGAGACAAATAAAATGCTTTAATGATTTGATCAAATTCTTAATTAATGGTTTAGGAAGATTTAGTGGATAAACAAACAGATGTAGATATCGACTTTATTTTATACTATATCATGATTATAATGATTATGCACCTTTTGTCCAGATGTTTCTACCTCCAGTAGACCTGTTGATGTAATAACCTTACTTTTCTGTCCGCCAGCTACATGAACCAGGTTATTAGTGACTCATCTCCAGTGAGGGAGCAGGACAGACATACTATCTTGGTCTCGGTAACCAACGCAGGCCCCAACAGCACGGTGGCAGCTTTAGACTTCGTCATTAAAAACTTTGCTGAAATCCAACCCAGGTAAAACATGTTTTTAATATTAAAAAAAAAAACTATTCATTAATTTAAAAATAAATTTAGTCGAGAAAATACTTCCACTACTTTTACGGTTATAGTGTAAATATTCAATGCTACAAATTTGTTTTTTAAACTAATTTTTATAATTCATAATAAGTATGGCAGAGCAAGGAGCTTCACAGACGCTTTTACCGGGCCTTACATGGGCCCGATGTAGACCTGTTAGCGTCCGTATCTTGGCTGCGTTTCGGTGACCTCTTCGGGTAAACTGAAGGTTTTGTCTTTGCGATTATGGACGAAGTTATGATGACGAACAACTACTGGAAATACATTGTGAAGGACGGTACGGTTGACATCTGTCGGGCATGCCACCGACCCGGGGAATCAATCCGGCACATTATTTCTGGGTGTTCTCATCTAGCTAACGGAGACTATTTGCATAGACACAACCTCGTAGCCAGGATTATCCACCAGCAACTTGCTCTTAAATACAATCTTGTGGAATCAGTGGTACCGTACTATAGGTATGTACCTGACCCAGTTCTCGACAATGGCAATATCACGTTATATTGGGATTGATCTATCATCACTGACAGGACTATTGTTGCCAATAAACCTGATATAGTGGTGATAGATCGACTAGAGCGTCGCACAATGATTGTTGATATAGCGGTCCCTCATGACGAGAACCTTGTGAAAGCTGAGAAAGATATGCAAACTAAGTATCTTGACTTAGCTCGCGAGGTTGTCGACATGTGGGAAGTGGATAGAGCAATCATTGTGCCGATAGTCGTAACGGCCAATGGCTTAATAGCCAAGAGCCTCGAACAACATCTGAGGAGGCTCTCGTTAGGCGGCTGGATCAAGAGCCTGATCCAGGAAGCAGTACTCCTAGAAATGGCGCGTATTGTTAGGAGATTCCTCTCTCAGGAGCCCTGACCGCCGGCACCTTGGCCCCTTTTCCCGATGCCGGTCGGCTACTATTTTTTATATTTTTAAATGTTTTTTTTAACGTGTTTTCTCTAAAGAAATATTTAAAAATATAAATGATATGTATATAAAAATAGATAAATGCAATAATAATAATTAATTTTCTCCATAATAATATTGTAAAAATTTGAGCAATAAATTGAGGGTGACTTAATACAAATGCATAAGAAATAAAAATGTGCAACTGCGCCTGAGCTAGGCCGAGCCTGTATTTCAGGACGCAGTTCTCTTCCCAGAAAAGAAGTTATCAATATACTTACTACCTACAACTTTGCCCGACACTAAGAAATACTCCTGTATCGTGGGTAAATTCACAAACATATAAACTCACATACGCAAGGCACCTAGTCCCGAAACAACTATCTGTAGGACATGTAAATATTTGTTCCTTGTAGAAATCAAACCCGCGAATCGCAGCTCAGCAGTCGATCGCTCAACCACTGCTCTAATTGTACCGTCAAACATTAAAATCTGCCTCATGCATGAGAATTCGATTCCCGGGTTTTTCCGTCTGGAATCGGAATCTCAGCAGCAAGCCAAAAACCGGATTTTTACCCGATTGATAATTAGTCCCCAGTTACATGTTACTTGAACATATTTGCCCCCCTAGCCAAGTTACAACCGTTTCGTTTCGATTCTCTTTTCGTTGATCGCCTCGAGTAGGCCACGCCTTCGATTCCTTTATTCTGACGTCATCTCAACGCTCAGTCACGTGGTCAGAACAAAGGAATGGGAGGCGTGGCCGACTCGATGGCGTGGCGATCTACGAAAAGAGAATCGAAACGAAACGGTTGTAACTTGGCTAGGGGGGCTGGCGATCTCTGTGTATTAAGAACTTAAGTACCTCTGTCTAACCGTTCCAGGAATGCACAACAATAGTTACAAAAACAATATTTTATTACAGAGTGCAAGGGCTGACCGGCACCACCAACATTTTGAACGCTTTTGCCAGGAGACTTACAAGTGAAGAACACTACAAAAAGGTACGTAGATATTCCTCGAATGTAGAAAATGTTATCAATGTTATATGAATTATTTAGTCTCATCAACATAAGCAATGCAGTTTCAATATTAATAGAAAAATCTAAAGTGTAAATGTCAAAGAGAAAAGTTTAATGGTTTGTGTGAAAACGAAACCCGGGGCCCTGGGACGAAGGCAACGAAGGAACAGGAGTGGGTTTTTTAGTCAGTAAAAGTCTGACACTATCTCCCGCTCCACCCAAGAGCGGGATTTGTCATTTTCCCACCTAAAAATAAAATGGTTTGTGTGAAGATGAAAAACTGAACGGAAACAGAACAATGAGGATGACTATGATGAATTTAAAGGGGTAGAATTTTGAGCCTGAAATTAATTTGACATAACCAAGTATTATTATTATTATTATATAAGCTCTCATTTGACCACCACCTTACCTGACGGTAAGCGATGACGTGGCAAACGATGGAGCAAGCTTGCTTAGAAATAACCTATTCACTCTTGACTTAAAGATCCTTAGGTTATAGACCTCAGGAAACACAAAAAAACTTGGTTTAATCTTCCTAAAATAAATATTTTTAAGGCATAATCATTATTTAATATAGCTATTGTCTGGCTCAATATTTATGTAACCGAATTTACTATGGCATACTTTTAAAATTGTAGAATTTATTTGGTAAAGTTAAAAATGCGTATACTTAATTTAGTTTATCAAAACATATCTTTAGAGCGACGATAATTTGGTACGGATATTAAAAAACTAACCATCAAGATTGTGCCAGATAGAGGGAACCCTATAAAAGCAGGTGAATCATCGATACGACAAAGAGAGGATGAACAAAAAAGTTATACTTCAGTTGCAGATTAAAAATAATCTTATGTATTTCGCCGTTACCTAACTATCTAAGCACATTATCCACGTTAATTTTTTTTTTTGCTTTTCCTCAGATCGACGAAATGGTCAACCTTCACCAAGGCATATTGACGGCTGGAGAGTTGGCTTCCATTAGTGGCATCAGGGAGAATATCCAAGCCTCCATTACATGGAGTAAGCAGAATGCTGAGATCGTGGAGTCTTGGCTCACTGACAACTACGGTAGCAGCAGTGCTCACGCCCTTGTATCTAGCCTCATTATCCTAATTTCCATCGTGGTTACGATATTCAATTATTAATATGTTTAATTATTCCACTTACGTTTTAGATATCTTTTTTACCATCAGAATTTTCTTTGTTGAACCTGCCTAGATCAAAGATTTTTCAATACTCTTACTCAAAAACCGTTTTGGTATTTTTGCACGCAATTTATTGTTTTTCGCACTAGTGTGGAAAAGTTCGCGTGCTCGCCCCCGCCACAATTTATTACATGTATCATATCAGGCTGGGCGCGCGTCAACCCCCGTTTATTTTTGTCCTCGTAAGTCTATTGAAAAACGTTGTTTGATACACGTGGAAATTTGTCACTGCAGCCCTCGGCTCCATAAAACCCTCGCTTACGGTTCAGGTGAATGCTGCCTCAGATGCAATGACAAACTTTCTCCACTTGTATCAAAATGTACTATTGACATATTCATTATTTATTGGTATTTAAAAACTATTGTCTTTGTATTAACTTTATGTATGTAGACTTAAAACTGTTATTAAATGTTTGTTATTGATAGAATATAATATTTTCAGAGCATAATTGTGATACAAATTTCAGAGTATATTTTTGGAAGAAGCTATTTTTGATGTGTATATAAACGTTTAACATAAGTACAACAAGTGTAAAAAAACTGAAAGGATGAAACGAAACTTTAGGTTCATTGTTAAAATAAGAATTTTTAAAACTAAATAAGTATTTATTAAATAAGAAATTTGTCTTTTTTACCCAATTGATAATTATCAATGTTTGTTACATAAAAATATTAAAAAAAAAGTTGGCTTTTTTTTTACACAGCACTTCAAAATAATTTACCTAATGTAATATTGAAGACATTTTACTAACAGAACCCATTCCAGTATAAGCAAAAATTAAGGATATAAATGATAAATGATATTTACTTTGCAAATAAAAAAAAAAACATTTACACGTCATCTTTTTTTTTCGTCAGTTTATACTAGATGGGGCCGGTGTTTCTAGCTGACTACCCTGAGATAAAAAACACCACAACAAACTCAGAGGTCAAATTCTCTTTTAAAGTCCACACAGTAAACATGTCGCGGGCTTGCGGACGGCGAGCAACAGGTAGCTCCCCGTCCGACCGTCTGGTAACCGTCCGAACCGAGCCCAAGTCGTCGATGGCGCGTAGTGTTCCACGCGCGCTTCAAGGAGATGTCAGCAACCGTAGGGGCCCAGCAGGGTCGAAGCCTACTGGGGGCCATGGGTGATGCTTAAGAGATCCCTGGGACCCTGGAACAATGGCAAAGAAGAAACAGGAGTGGGTTTTTAGTCAGTAAAAGACACACCCTCCCGTTCCGTCCAAGAGCGGGAGATGTTATAAGATGATTTTCCCACCAATAAAAAAATACAGTAAACAACATGTAATGGTCAAATCATATGAGAACCATGCAGATTAGTGTCTCATAAGGTCTTTTGAGGAAAGAACCACACAAATTTGAGTGGACTTGTCCAGTCAGTGCAAGCATTTGTCAATATTTGTGTAGCTTACACTCAGGACTACTAAGGTGCTCAACGAACTTGACGATCAATGCCAAATATAAAAATGAAATCGAATACTCATTTAGGTACACTTGAATCATACATCCATCTTTCCTTAAAAATGCATCATAGGTAACTCCAATTTATCCAGGCACTTGAAAATTTCATACAGTTCTGAATCATTTTGGAGCTCTTTAATCTAAAACAACATTGCTCAATAAAGATTATCATGGTGACGATTCGAATTTTTGTACACTTGAGGCACAAATTATGGTAACAGTGGTGAAATATTTTTTTTAGATGTACAAAACTGACTGTAATTTATATGTGAGTAGAGCAGTAAACCAACAAAAGCTTCATTAGTATTTCAATTTATTTATTATGTATTAGTAGTAGTTTTTTTTTTTTTTCGGTGGGAAAATCATCTTATGACATCCCCCGCCCTTGGGCGGGGCGGGAGATAGTGTCAGACTTTTACTGACTAAAA
This sequence comes from Mythimna impura, assembly GCA_905147345.3. NCBI lineage: Eukaryota > Metazoa > Arthropoda > Insecta > Lepidoptera > Noctuidae > Mythimna > Mythimna impura. The sequence continues at coordinate 4,543,804 of LR990344.1, forward strand.
ACCCACTCCTGTTCCTTCGTTGCCTTTCGTACCAGGGCCGAGTCTTCCTTTCAGAATCAGACCCTTGGCCCCAGTAGGCTTCGACCCTGCTAGGCCCCTACAGTTGCTGACATCTCCTTGAGGCGCGCGTGGAACAGCACGCGCCGTCGACGACTTGGGCTCGGTCCGGACGGTTACCGGACGGTCGGACGGCGAGCCACCCATTGCTCGCCGTCCGCAAGCCTGCGCCTACGATGGCCGGAAATCGGGATCGGAATCCCGGCGGCGATTGGGGCGTGAGGACCGTTGCCTCACGCGATCGGCCTCCTCCTTTGCTAGCATTACTGCTTCGCAGAAGGAGGCGACCACCTGCCACTCCTCCTCGCTCCGGACCATGGCCTGTACCAAGGCCCGGCGCGAGAGATCGCCGCCGCCGATCGCCCCCACGAGGGCACGGCGTTGCTCTGCCCAAGCGGGACACACCTCCACCGTGTGCTCCACCGTGTCCTCCGGGTGGTCCACATAATGGTGACACCCGGGCGTTTCTTCCGCACGAATCCGGTGCAGGAACCTCCCGAACTTACCATGTCCGGTGAGGACCTGCGTCATGCGGAAGGTAAGGACGACGTGTTGCCTTTCCAGCCACTCCTCAAAGAGGGAGTATTAGTAGTAGTTAGTATTTCAATTTATTTATTACGTTTCATTTAGGTGTTGAGAGACACTGAGAGCTTATATTTTTGTTTTTCCTTTCCCAGACATAATCTCAAATTAATACGATCGTGGAATGAATTTATACAGCAGTCTTCAGTTTACATGTCCAGACTTAGTACCTGCTAGGAAGATAATAATAATAATAATATCCCACAACTATCACACAACGCCGTCCAGTCTCAAGCTAAGCAGAGCTTGTGTTATGAGTACTAGACAACTGATAAACATACTTATATATTTCTAAATACATACATATTATAGATAAATTACACCCAGACACAGAACAAATGATTGTGCTCATCACACAAACATTTGTCCTGGGTGGGAATCGAACCCACGACCTCTGGCATAGCAATCAGGGTCACTAACCACTAGACCAACAGGCCAGTCTAGATGCAAAACAATCCAAAGTTTTTTTTTAATATAAAATGAACATAAACTGCAATAAAAATAATTGAATATGCAGTTTACTAGGAAATTACACAATACTATTAAATTAAACATTTAGTAACTATTTATAATATAACTATGTACATATCTTTAATTCGGTAAAGAGCGAGCCAGTATTCTGTATACGCAGTGTCGATCACTCGGAAATAAATATCTTTGAAAAGATGACGTGTGCTTTGATTCCATGATGCAAGCCCAAGTTTCGACCCCAAACAGCTGAAACCAGTAATTATCATGAAGTTATTTGTGTCGCTTGAGAACTTTAACTGAATAATTACCAACACGCATGACGAGAACCTCGTGGGTGCCGAAAAAAATATACAAATCAAATATTTTGTATTGGCTCACGAGGTTGTCGAGATGTACGATATGGACCAAGTGATCATTGTTCTGGTAATCGTATTAGCCACTGGTTTAATAGCCACGAACCCCGACCAATATCTTTGGAGGCCTGTTAGTTGTAGTAGTGTCTGGAGCTATAACTGCCAATTGTTTGGACCCTGTTTCCGATACCAATGGGTTACTGTTTTATGTTTTTCTTTTTAATTATTATTTTGTATTAATGTGTTTTAAAAAAAATATTTTTCAAAGTATAAAATATATAAAAAGAATGAATGAAAATAAACTAAATTAATTTAAAAATAAATGGGCAAAATACCGTTAGCATAAAATTTTTCTATATAAGAAGTGGGTTACTAATCTTGCAACGCGCTGTAAATAATTTATCTTTGTGATTTCAATGCCTATAGATCAATTTTGGTACACATGTCTAGTTTTAGAGTAAATCTGATCAGTGTTTTATAGGTCAACGAAGTAAACGCATTTGTGAAAAATTGATGATAAGGTGACCATCATACATGTAATCAAAATGGATAGAAGTAGTTTCGTGTTTCTTAATATAATGGTGTTAGTTTTAAGTAAACCTGTGGATATTAATAATTTAAGAAGAGAAGAAATAGTTAAATTTGTTACTGAAGAAGATAACTTAGAAATGGTTAATGAAACTCAGAAATTAATAAATAATGTCGTACAAGACCGGAATCAAATTCGTCCTGGAATGGGTATTACTGCATATGTTATAGAGCTGGAGGCTGATGTTGATGGAGAGGAATTTAATGGAAAAGTAATAATTACAGTGTCTATAACTGACACCTCGACAAGAGAAGATCCAGTCAAGTTCTATGTTGAAGATTTGGATGTTAATTCAGTGGTCTTCACAATTTTTCAAGGATCCAATGTCCATGAAGCTGACTTTAATGTAGATGATGGTATTCTAGAGATAGAACCTGGAATACCTGCTATATCTTACACGTTTACTATTGAATATTCTGGATCTTTGGCAGTGGGTGGAAAAGGGTTGTACCTCGGACATTATGGTGAAAAGTAAGTAATATTTGATTAATTAGGCAATTATTTTTTAAATAGTACCCATCGATATGTCATGGTTTTCTTGCTTGAGATTATGGGTTCAAATAGGTACAAGTAAGAATGTGACATTTATAGTTCATGATGTATCGGTGAATGAAATACTGTGAAGAATTCTTAAATTTTGAGAGAAGAGATCTTTGCTGTGCTGTGGATAGTTTAAATGAATTAATAAAGCTTTTTATTTTTTGCACATTACAATAATAAACAATATTTAAAAACATTTCAGACATAATTTTATTACGATTACATTATATTTATAAAACATAGTTTTTTAATATTATTGGATCAAATTGATGCAACAACTCCTCTCAGGTGCATACTGTGCAACTTTTAGTTAGTCAACAAGCTGTTTGCTTGATCGGCCATGCCAGTGAGTGGTCAGCCTCTTTATTTATCTTTGTGGTCTGCCTCGCTGTGGATAGTTAGTGATTAGTAAATTAATGTCGATCGAGTATTTTATGACAACAATATATATAAAGTTATTAATCGAACCAAACTATATAAACTGCAGTTCGTGCCTTCTATAGCGCAATAGTGTAAGCCCACAAAAATTGTACCCGCTTATGTATCTGGTAAGGCTTAATAAGTCCACTTCTTTATGGACCACTGTCGGGTGAAAAACAAATTATTTTTCTTCTTTTTTCGAGTGGATTCGACTCAAATTTTGTCCGACTTATATTATGTAGCCACCTGTATAACTTTGTCTAAGGTGGAGATCAAACGAGATGTCAGGAAAGGAGGTTATGGATATCCTGTATAGGAACTCCATTCTATCACTGATTGGAATTGGTCAATGATATCCTTTTTGGCCTAATTGTTTTTAAACGGCCAATCTGAGCGGCCAAACGGCCAATTGGTGTAGAGGTTTCCAGATTGGCCACTGCAGTTTATGTCCAGATAGCAGATATTCTGCCAGAGGGGAACACCCAAATACTCCGAAATATTTTATTCCGAATTTCGATGTTCCGATTTTCAAAAGTCCGAATTTCATAATACCTAAAAATTATAACGTCTATTATTAAAAATCACGAAATTTATTTTACCGAAAGTCGTAAATGCGATTTGTTAGTTTTCCGATTTTCATACGTTCGAAGAATCAAATGCTCGAAGGGTTCTCGGTCCGAAAAACGATATTCCGATTTTCAATACTTCGAATAAACTAAAAGTCAACATGTTGTGCTACAAAATTTAGTGACAGAAACGAATCGCTGCAAAACCGACTTCACGCAGTCTTGGTTGCCCTACCCCTAGAGTGTAATTTAAACCCGCGTAGGCGCGGAGGGGTAGGGCGGCCCGCAAGCTGAGGAGCAGGTGGTTTGAAGGCCCGCCGCCGCGGCTGAGGCTGGCCGGCAGTGCCGGCCAACAAGCCGAAGCTGCGGTGGTGAGCGTTAAAACCATCTGCGACGATAAGCTCGCGTGGGGCCGCCCAAACCCCGCAGCGCCGGAGCCGTGACAGAAACAATGCTTGCTGCATTTTGCATGCCTGCTTGCATGCTGCATGCCTGCTTGCATGTTGCATGCTTGCTTGCATGTTGCATGCTTGCTTGCATGTCGCATGCTTGCTTGCATGCTGCATGTCTGCTTGCATGCTGCAATAAATCCCCTGCATGCTGGAAAACGCATCGGTCATTAGTTTTTTAATTCTACCCCCTCATACTACGACCTCTGACGAGCATTTATGTGTTTATTTGTCTTGCTATACAGTTTTATGAGGCGTTTTTATTTCGGAATTTTATTAATCGGTATTTTAATAATTGGAATTCGTATTTTTGATGTTTCGAATTATCATTCAGTCGGACTTTTCGTTATTCGATCTATTGAAACTCGGTATTTTGAGAATAGTAATTATAAAAGTTAGGAAAATTGAAATTTAGGAATTATAAAAATAGGAGTAGTTGTTAGTCGGAGTTGTTATATTCGGAATTTTGAACCATTCGGAATTATGAAAATCGGTATTTTGAAATTCGTATTTTTGACTGTCGGAATAAAGTTTTTCGTATTTATGTAGTGTACCCCTGCCAGAGAGATGAAGTGACGAGGAGGGATATCTGTTCCTCCATAGTTCACGTGTCTAGTCCAAAACACTGTTCGTAAATCTTATAATGAATGATGAAGTCAAAGCTTAGTTGTTCTATAGAGATAACACTGCTAGATTAGAGTCGTCTAAGTACGCAGTGACTTTCAAACAAGGAAATGTCCGTTGTACTTTCTTTATTATTAGTCATCGACAAACATCCAACTAATATTGTAAATCCAAAAATCTGAATATTTGATAATCAGGTCCCAAAAGTGTTCTCTTACCTAGTTGATGTTAATAATTTTACCCCATTTTACATAATAAGTAATATTAGTATAGGTAATAATCATTTAAAAACGTGCAATGTTATTTTCTAAATTTGTAGGCAATAAACATTCATGAATGATGAAACACCAAACTTTTAGTGGATATTCATTAATATGTGTACTTAAATTTGTTCAATATGCGTAATAATATTTTATTTTATTAATATTTGTATGCTACTTTGTGGCAGAACACAGAGACACTATTAAAATACAATTGTAACAACTAAATTGTACCTGTGTACACAATTAAACTATTTGTATTTTTATAAGATTTAGGTAAACATCTGACAGTGTGATTGGAACAGTGATTGAGCGATTAGCTGCTGCGCTGCATTACGCAGATGAAATTCCCAGAACAAATATTTGTATGAAAAACATTTTATTTGCGGGATATGACGCAATCTTAGGATTAACTTACAAATCATAAACATTCGGTAAAGAAAATATGTGCCGAACGCTCAGCATAATGCCTTGACCACACGCATAGTGTGATGAGTCCACAACGCTGGTTTTCAGCGTGAGCCAGGTATGGCCTACAGATGGTTGTTCTAGCTGTCTTATGTACATGAATTTACATGTTTGTGTTCGCACTCACGAAACAGGAGTAATTGTTAGCGTGGAACAACGTTATTTAAAGCATACAAAATACTGGCCAATTAACTGGCAATCCGTTCGCTAGCTTTGTTACAATATAATTATTATTTACCGCAGTTCGCTTTATACATCTTTTTCCAAGTGTTTGATTTGCTAGTTGTACGTGAGATTTAGAAAAGTCGAGTTGAAAATAAATTCTTATTAATGTCGACCGCTGACAGTTTTAGACCAGTTCATTGATAAACAGCCCCCCTAGCCAAGTCACAAACGATAAACGTAAACTCTCAGTAGTCTTTAATAGATTTTCAACTTTATGTTATTGGATATAAAGTTGAAAATCTATTGAAGATTACATAGTGTTTTCGTTCGTTCCGGTCGCTAACGCTCAGTAGTCTTTAATAGATTTTCAACTTTATTGCTCTTAGGTATAAAGTTGAAAATCTATTGGAGATTACTAAGCGTTTACGTTTATCGTTTGCAACTTGGCTAGGGGGGCAGCTTAATAGTTGCGATAATGTGCAGTATATTGCGTACAGCGATCTTCACGTCTGATTATAATTTAGTTGTCTTCAAGGTTAGAGTGAATAGGCTCTTAGTTAACTAGTGAGATTCACTATCATCGATTGCATTACTACTTACCATCAGGTGGGATCGTAGTCAAGCACTAGTTAATTTGTGTTTCTTTATTATGTCAAAATACTTGCCCAAAAACGAAGATGTCAGTAAAAGATAAATAAATAAATACAATCTACTATTAAAATTGTTGGTTGTAATATTGTAGAAATGCACTCTAATGCAATTTCCTTTACTACGTTTTTGTGATAATGACTAATAAATTATCACAGTTTTTTTTTCTACGCATTGACAGTTTACACTATCTCAATATGTAACGATAACTTTATATTTCCAACAAGTCTGAAATACCATCTTGAATTTTATCTTTTTAAACCTAGTTGAGACATTATCGGAACCATCTCCTATCTCATGAGAAGTTTTTACGATTAAATTTTTATGCCTTTCTCAACGTCCCATTTCTTTCAAGACAGTACAGTGAGACGACGCATGGGAGTGTGGGGAGTGAAGTGACCGGCCATTAAAAACCCATTAAAAATGGTTCGGACAAGGCACAAGTGGAAGTGTATCTTCTTTTCATACATAATCCTCTTAAATGTGTTCACAAAGTCGTTACCGATAAACACGCAACCCCCTTCCCTAACGAATTCAGACACCAGTTTTAAAAATTTGGAAACTCCCATTGTGATCGAACCCATACAAGGTTTCCCCGAAACAAATAGTGAAACAATAGTTGATAACAAAAATGTGACGTTTATGGGTGTGCCAGTGAATGTAACTCGTGATTTGTTCAGACAAAATGTTAGACCAGGACAACAAATACGGAGTTATGCATTGGAAATCACAGTAAACGGGGATTCATTCGAAGGGCGTGCTGTTCTTGATGTTGCTTTATCTACGGATACAAGGGACGATGATATAGTCCTAAACGTTGATAGTCTAGATATTAGCTCTGTGAAAGCAGGAGTGTTTTCAATTGCAAACGCTGTTGACGCCGCTTTTAATATTGACGGTCAAGAATTATCCATCTCTCCAGCGAATTCGGGAACATCATTTTTTGTCATTATAGAATATAGTGGATCACTAGCGAGCAGTGGACTTGGACTTTACTTAGGACAATATCATCAAGAGTAATTACTTTTTTATTATTTTATATATATTAAATCACAGGCCAGTTAACAATACAGACATATACCCTTGAATTCAATTTTTGCCTGCAGAATTGGAATTTTTATATGGTGTAATACTTGATAACTATTCATTTTCTTTCTCTGATATAATATTTAATGTTACGATTGAAACCAGACTGATTAAATTGTAACAAAGTCTGCATGAGAAATTATAGCGCGTGTCTTATGCATGTCTATTGTTTTAATGATTAGGAAGTCACCCGACCATTTGCGCCAGTTTGCATTATTTCAGACAAGTTGACAGGTGCGAATAAATTGACCTACGTCATTAAAACTTACATAGATAAATCAACAAAAGCCTAAGCAAAGACTTTTCAATTAAGTGCATATGCGTAATTTCTTTCCCATGCGATATCCGCTTCAATTTGATTAGTTTTAAATGTAGGTAAATAGCAAAAATACTAATAATTCTCCTTTACAAGACTGGTTTGTAACCAGTTATTTGCACGTTATAAAAATAAGTCACTAGAAGTTCCAATAAAACAAAATTAATTGAATTGTGTTAAGATATTTATTTTCAATAATTTCGTCCGTAAGTAAACTGAGATGGGCACGCCATAATTATAGCGGTAAGTCCCCTATTTGAGGAGTGGCTGAAAAGACCTCACGGCAACCTCACCTTCCGCATGACGCAGGTCCTCACCGGACATGGTAAGTTCGGGAGGTTCCTACACCGGAGTCGTGCGGAAGAAACGCCCGGGTGCCACCATTGAGTGGACCGCCCGGAAGACACAGTGGAGCATGCGGTTGAGGTGTGCCCGCCTGGGCAGAGCACCGCCGTGTCGATCGTTGGAGCGATCGGTGGCAGCGGTATCTCGCGCCGGCCTTGGTACAGGCCATGGCCCGGAACGAGGAGGAGTGGCAGGCGGTCGCCTCCTTCTACGAAGCAGTAATGCTAGCAAAGGTGGAGACCTCGTGTTCTTTCCAGCCACTCCTCAAAGAGGGGACTTACCGCCATTGTTATGGCGAGCCCAATACGGTAGAGGTGTGCCCCGCTTGGGCAGAGCACTGCCGTGTCCTCGAGGGGGTGATCGGTGGCAACGATCTCTCGCACCGGGCCTTGATACATGCCATGGTCCGAAACGAGAAGGAGTGGCAGGCGGTCGCCTCCTTCTACGAAGCAGTAATGGGCTAGCAAAGGGGGAGGCAGACATAATTTTTATATTTTTATTTAGATGTCAGCTTTCGGGAAATATATTTCGGTCATTTTCCGGGAAAAAAATGTAAGCCTTGCCCTGGCAATTATAAATGAAACAAATAAAAATTTTGTTTTTTTATAGTTTTCAAATAATGACTTTCATACTTGCGACTATAAATTTTTATATATATAGCTGTATTTATTTTATACCACGTGAAATCGTACACTTATTTTAAGCATTTTGATACGCTTTGGTGTTTAATCACCGTAAAAAAATCCAGATCAGTGCTGGCTTAGTGGTAATGGCCCCAATTTACGAGTCGTAAGTCACGGGTTCAAACACAGCTAGACGCTTTACTTTGTGTAATGAATTTCATCACCTCTGCTCTAAAAAACTATGAAGGAAAAATCTTGAGTCAAAACTTCGAAGAAATGTGACATTCACCAATCCACACTGAACCTGTGGGGTAGATTAAGGCCCATTTCCTCTTAGAGAGAGGAAGTTTGAATCTTAGTAAGAACGAAAGAAAACATTTATTTGAGACTCTCACAGGACAAACCACAATAACATAAAAAGTAACTACATATTCTATAAATACTTAAAATAAAAAATAAAAGAAAACAATAATAAAAGATAAAAATAAAAGACCTATGCGAGGCCAAAAAGGCACCTATCTCAGCATATGCTGCGATATTTAACAAAAAAATAAAATAACGCAGCGCTGATATTCTGACAGGGCCTGGTGATGCCACGGACATATTTACGGAACACAGAGACGGAAAAGATAATATATAGATAATAAAAGAATAAAATAAAGTATACTAAACATATAAACAATTCGACTACAAAAAAGTGTTTATTAAAAGTACTATTTGAACCATTCATACGCCCGATGCTTTTTAACCGACTTCAAAAAGGAGGAGGTTATATGTTCGGTTGAATGTATGTTTTTTTTTTTTTTATGTATGTTCACCGATTTCTCGGTCAATTGTGGACCGATTAAATTTTTTTTTATTTTATTGAAAGGTTATGCTTCCGAGTTGGTCCCATAGAAATATTGTTATGATCTGATCATGAACTTCGAAGATATGGAACAGAACTCCTCATAGGATCACAGCAGAACCGTCGTAACAAGTAAAATTGCTTTGTTTATACGTGTAGTCGATGACTGACTGAAAGTAGAGGGGGAATATATCGAACTGATCTGATGATGAAGCCTGAAGTTAGGCACCGGAACTCTGTAATAGATTAATGTAATCTAACCGTGTTTGGGATTATTAGAATTGTCATGAGATGCACTCTGTCTATAAGGTATTTAAGTTTGGCTGAGGGGTACTTTTTAGTGGTGGTACCATAACTAAAAAGTGTAAAATAAAAAACTTTTTACAAAAAAAATACAACCGACTTCAAAGTTAAAAAAAACACTGAAAAGTGCAAAATAACTTTAATTTCGGAGGTCGGTGTTAAATAACGAAGAGACAAATCTATTATAGAAACACCGACTTCCGAAATTAAAGTTATTTTGCACTTTTCAGTGTTTTTTTTACTTTGAAGTCGGTTGTATTTTTTTTGTAAAAAGTTTTTTTTTTATTCATGATAGGATCTCACCTGATAGAAAGCGACGATGCGGTCGACGATGGAGCGCGCTTACCTAGAAGTAACCTATTTACTCTCGACTTAAAGATTCCCGGGTTGTAGCCATCAGGAAACACAGATTCTGGCAAGGAATTCCACTCCTTAGCTGTATGCACAACGAATGTGTTCCCAAAACGTTTCGTGCGTATAGGTGGGATGTCCACCATGTACCGGTGGCGCATTGCCGTACGCCTGGTGGTTTGATGATGGAACGGGCTAGGTGGAATTAGGTTATGCAATTCCGACGCACACTCCCCGAAACCCGCTCCGTTAACATTTATCAATAGAGACAGAGAATGGAACAGTTAGTAGTGGGAACATATGACTAGTTATCCTAAAAGGATCTAGAGTAAAAATAATATCGGCCTGAAGCTTGTCAAGATTGTAGTATTTAAACCATAATACATATTACTACACACACACTCACACACACACACACACCGACACACACTCAAATACATAGTACTTATTATTATTTATACTTATAATTTGTTAGTTCTAAATTTGCACCTTGTTCCGCCAAATAAAATGTTTTTCTTTCTTCTTTCTTTCTATATAATTATTTTCTTCTCCTAAACCGTTTTTATAATTTTTAGCTCTTACGTAGCTATGAACCTGCACCCAACTTACGCAAGACGCGTCTTTCCATGTATGGACGAGCCCACCGAGGTGTCGATTATGACTTTCACGTTCAACAACCTGGACTACACACATTTAATATCGAATTCGCAGTTAGAAGAAAACAGCCTGTAAGTACAACCTACCATTTTTAAAACTATAATTTGCTGGTTACCTAGGAGGACATTTTAAGGGTTAAAAACTTTACTTTATGCCATGATATTATCACAAATATATTTCTTCAATAACTTCTTCAGTTCAGGGTGAAACGAGGATGCACTGGGCTCGCGCTCGGTGGATTACGGCCCATTCCCTCTCCTAGAGAGGAGGCTTGAGTCCCAACAGTGGGAACATTATAAGGCCGACTATGTTTGAATGCATTAAATTAATGAGCCTTTGTGTCCTTCCGATGCACCAAAAGGTTGAATTACAAATTGATCATCGTATGGTTTTAAAAATGATGTAAGTTAGCCTAAGTGATTCCTTATATGATTTTATTGACTTTTCAGAACCCAATTCCGCCCACTGACACAACCACCACATCTATGGGGAATGATTGCTCACAACTTTGTCAACATCAACATACCAATTGCAAACGTTTTGTTATATGGAAGAGCTGGAATCTCCAATCAGGAAGCAATAGCTTCATTAGCTATTAACTCTTTTTACGCAAACTTGAATGAATGGACTGGCAAGTTGTACACAGAAATCATTCTCCATCAAGATGGTAGAATGAATATCATGGCGCTTCCAGACGTGTCAACAGATTGGCATTCTTTATCGATGGTTGGAATTTGGTGAGTCTGCAGATTTCATATACAGGGTGGAAGGGACATCGACACACAAATTTATATTATGAGTTTAGAATAATTACGACTGTGGACATCCCAGCGTTGACATTAACTCCTAACTCTTACGTTGTTTTCTGGTGTTAATTTTACTTTAAACTGTTATAATCACGACAATATCTAACCCAATAATATAGTTCATGAAAAAAGTAAATTATTAACTTTTTAATCAGGTACATATTTCTATTGATGAGAGATGATGAAATGATGATTTTTACAGTTTAAAGTATCAGAAAAAAACGTAAAAATGAGGAAAAACCGAGATTTTTTTTTTTTTGTTATATAAACTAGTGCTTCACTGCAATCCCGCTTGATGGTAAGCAGTGATGCAATCGTTGTTCGTTCGCTGTCGTTAATTTTCAACTGAATCGTTTACTGGTGTCGAAAATCATATACTGAACTCATGGTAACAATTTATGCGCCGATGGCCCCACCACTCTCTCACAAAGTATTTCTCTGCCATCCGTAAGTTAAGTTCGAGGCGATGTTTTAGTGTCCATGTCAAGGCTTGGTAAAAAATTGCTTATATACATTTTGTTTGAGCTTGCGCAGGCCATGTCTTGGCTCTTAGCAGCGGAATCACAAAGCCAGATGTTTCATAACTTTGAACTTTGTAAGGATGGCCTAAAATAGTCTTTCGTACATCTTCACGATTTGGAAATATAATATAAATGTGTAAAAATCATATTTGCAGTTCTATGAAAATATTTTTTTCAGGGAGCCCTACGTGTTTATGGAAACGACTAACTCAGTGAAACAGAGGAGTTTAGCACTACCAAAGATAGCAGAAGCAATGGCCAAGCAATGGTTTGGATATGTGGTCTTCCCACAGAACTGGAGATACGAATGGGTCGTATCAGGCCTAGCTTCATACGCTGGCTGGGAAATGGTGAAAATGGTAGGTCCTGAATATCATGATCAACAGGCAACACTTGGGGGAAGCCTATGCCCAACAGTAGATGTCTTTCGGCTGAAATGATGTTGGTGATGGTGATGATGATGAGTAAATAGCATAATACATGTGCCAGAAATAATAATTACTCAGTGACAAGAAACTCATGTCAAGAGTTGTGAAGTTTGCAACATAGATATCGAGGTTTTTAAAAAGGCATATCTTTATATAGTGGGCACAATTTTAAAAACAAGGTTTTTCCTTAAGAGTAAAAAAGGCACAGAATTAGACTCCTGGTTTCTATCTTGGCATACCATGGACTGATATTTGGCCAATGCGCTATTAACTGTTAAGTTCTAAAATTAAGTTCATGTAGTGTTCTTTTTAGAATAAAAAGACGCTACATCAGCATTATTATAGCAACGGTTTATGTTTTTACTATTCATTGAGTCTCTCATGTCTAAAGGTATTTAGTTTAATAAATGAAAACGGTAAAATTTCTGATGTATTTAAGTATAAAATAAGTAAGTATAATTACCACAAAACTGAAGATAATGACTCTTTACAATAAAAAAAATAGGTAACCCAGGCATACATGCCCAAGTCGGTAATGTAATGTGGGCACTTGCGAAACTAAGACACGTATTATTTTAAAAGGGGAATGAAACTTTTCCCATACGTTGCTAGCATGTATTTTTTTTATTTTCGCCAAAAGTGAAACCTTGACCATATTTTAAAAAACAATATGATAAATCAACAGCAAAAAGAATTGTCTACCAACCGTAGCCAAATGAAGTTAGAGACTATTCAGTATATTGCTATAGTTTGTTATCAGGCGTTATTTTTCTTAAACAAAAATATAGTATGCCTGATATTTTAAGTTTCCTATTGTTAAATATAGTTTTGCGTTTCAGTTTTTATGGTGAGTATGCATTAAATAGTTTCAGTCACTATAACAAAACTAATGCGTATCTTTTCGATTAGTTTATCATTTATTTATTTTTTACTAGTTAGTTTTAGTATACTATTTTATCAATGGAAACCTCAAAACATTACGTGTTATATTTCCATTTCAATAAAATATAACGGAAATAGGTAACGCCTGACAAAAATATACTAGCAATGCTTCTATACGTATCTTCGTTCGGTTACGGTTTAAAGGCCTAGTTTTTTTTGCTATTGATTCCTCGTATTGGCCTCTAACATATAACCTAGGTTTCATTTCTGACAAAAAGAAAAAGGCAAATCATGCCAATAGTTCGCATTGGCCTTTGGTGCTAATTTGAGCTGATCTGGTTAGTTTATAAGTATGACAAGTTTAACTTGCAGCGGATCACGTTACCGACTGGGGTACGTATGGCTGGTTTACCCTATAATACACTTTGTTATAGTTCCAAGGCGACGGTATGGGCACAGATACCACCATGCTTGACGTCCACACGTTGTTCGTAACTGAAGTGATACAAGAGAGCTTACTGCGCGACTCCTACTTAACTTCAAAAGTATTAGAGCCAGAAGATAATCTGTTCGATGAAGAGTCAATAAGGGAACACATCGGTCCAAATGGGATTCTGATGTATAAGGCTCCAGCAATAATGAGAATGATAAGGGTCGTGCTTGGTGGTGAAGATACTGATTATATTCAGTTGGCAGCAAGAGCACTAGTGAATAGACAGTAAGTTTTAAAATAACTTTTTTTTTAGATTGGACATCATCCAATGACTTCTCTCGCTCTAGGGCGGAACAGGAGAGTAGGGCGTGTCAGATTTTTGCTGACTAAAACCCATTTCTATATTCCTTCTTTGCCATACGTTCCAGGACCCCGGGTTTTCCTTTCAGAAGCGAATCCATGACCCCAGTAGGTTTTGATTTTACTGACATTCCCTTGAGGCGCGCGTGGGATACTACGCGCCGTCGACGACTTGGGCTCGTTCCGAACGGTTACCGGACGGCCGGACGACGAGCTACCCATTGCTTGCCGTCCGGCCGTCCGATTTAAACTTTAAGCGTACCACGCGAGCATGGCATGCCGCGCCACATTCGCGGCAATAAGTCTTTTTTGAAGAGTGGTTACAGAGGCTCCATCTTCACTTTACGCGTAACGCAAGTCCTCATCGGCCACGGTTGTTTCGGAAAGTTCCTGTTTCGGATTCGGCGTAAAGAAATGCCTGGGCTTACCATTGTGCGATTTGCCTAAAGGATTCGGTGGGCAGAGTGAAGGGATTATCGGTTGTGTCCTCTCGCGTCCGCCCTGGTCCAGCCCCCCTAGCCAAGTTACAACCGTTTCGTGTCGAATTGCAATCGATAACGCCTTGGTGTCAGCAATTGTAGAAAACGATAAGTTGGTAGCCAAGTTGACGCGCCTGAGTCGGCCGCTCGTTCTACAAAGTCGTTCTACAATAACAAAGGATGTAGCGTTGAACATTGTAGAAACAATAAGAATTCATTCTATTAGTTTTAGCGATGTGAACTTGGCTGCGAATTTTCTATTCGTTTGTTCTGACCACGTGACTTAACTTTGAGATGATGTCATTCACATACATTTGATTAGTTTTCGACTAGCGTTAACGATTGCAGATTATCAACTTGGCTAGGGGTGCAGACTATGGTACGGAGCGAAAGGCAATGGTGGCTAAAAGCAGGAGAGGAAGGTCAAGCCTCGGTCGCCGCAAGGGACGCTCTGGATGTCGGGAATCGATGGGTAATACTCACTATACCCAGCTACTATAGGCGCAGGCTTGCGGACGGCAAGCTCACCGTCTATTCCAGCCGCACCTCAAAAAATGTCAGCATAATTGACCAGGGCCGATGGCTGCCAGGGCTGTGGCATTGTTCGAAAGTAAACTTCTCTGTCTTTTCTGTAATTTTCTGTAATTATCTGTAATTTTCGATTTTTCAGGATTAGTTCCAAAGAATATTATTACAATCTTTTAACATCTGTCATCTGATAATGGATCCTGAATTTCCAATTCATCATAACTTTATTAATCATCGTAGATGTTAATGTTCAACATGTAAAAACCAAAAAACATTTTTTTTTAAAACCTCTTCTAACAAAAAAAGAAAACCAGCCAAGTGTGAGTCGCACTTAGCCCTCGTAGCAAAAAAATACAGAATTATGTTTGTTGTATGGGAGCCCCACTTAAATATATATTTTATTCTGTTTTTAGTATTTTTTGTTATAGCGGCAACAGAAATACATAATCTTTGAAAATTTCAACTATCACAGTTCATCAGATACAGCCTAATGACGGACAGACGGACAACGGAGTGATAGCAGTAGGGTCCCGTTTTTAAACTTTAGGTAAGGAACTCCAAAAACGAAGTAGATGAAAGTTTAGTCATACGCTGAGTAATATTTGCCAATAACAGGGTTCCATATGAAAGTAACAGTTACTGAGCAATCCAAATTGGAAAAAGTTGACAGTTTCAAAAAATGTGACTGTAAAAAACAACAAGTTCGAAATCATTTTAAGTAAGTTTACTATATAGAGTACACGCATGTAGCGTATACTCTTTTTAGGGTTCCGTACCTCAAAAGGAAAAAACGGAACTTAGGATCACTTTGTTGTCCGTTCATCCGTCCGTCTGTCTGTCTGTCTGTCTGTCTGTCTGCCTGCCTGCCTATCTGTCAAGACCCTTTAACTCGGTAACGCGTGTAGGTATCGAGTTGAAATTAAAACCATATGTTGAAATTAACTCAGGTCTACGGACTCTTGGAGCTGTAAATAAATCAAACTTGTAAATTAACGAGAAAAAAAGATACTTCAGTTTATGTGGCAAAAAACATACATTTCGACACTCTTGAGGATATTAAAGTCTTTCAGCACAAGTATAGGAATAAATTTAAAAAAATTGTTGTTACGTCACTCATAGTCATCTTTCAAGACTCCATTCCGGAATTGAACTATTTACATAGGTAAGTTTGTACGGAACCCTCAGGGTGCGAGTCCGACTCGCAATTGCCCAGTTTTTTTTAATGTTTTTGGCTTAGATACTAAACTCTCCTTTAAGCCATGTTTTCGTAATGAATAGTTAATTTGTTTACCATAAGAATATGGAGCAAATGTATCAAGTCAATCTTCTCGTCAAACTTCAGTGAAGTAGTCAACACTACAATAAAATTCTCAGCTCCATTTTACCAAGATCGCGCCTGTTTCAATAATTCCACATATTGTCTTGTTGTGCAGACATTTGAGATACAAAACAAAACTACACCAATTTGATATCAATTTGAATCAATTTGTGAATAATTTAAACAGACACTAAACTTCGCTCGAAGAAATCTCGCCAAATATACTCAAAAAACGTGCTGTTTTTCGAGTCCGTCTAGTATATTCGGGTAAAAATCAGTTAACATGCCAGTCAAGTTTTATCATAGTCAGCCAAAGCAATGCACTCTGGCCATAATCCGCCCCAACCACACGCCATTCATCTTCATTCCCAGCTCTTCTGTTATCTAACAACCATTTCACACAGCTTGCGGATTTCCTATCCTTGGTTAGTTGATTCGATGTCTATCAAAGTCCCAACTCTCAACAATTTGTCAGCTCCGTGTGCGCAGTGGTTGGGCTAATAGCTAAAATACTGCGGGTCATTTTTTTTTCTGTGTGAAAATCTTTCGTACCAGGGCCGAGTCTTCCTTTCAGAATCAGACCCTTGGCCCCAGTAAGCTTCGACCCTGCTGGGCCCCTACGGTTTGCTGACATCTCCTTGAGGCGCGCGTGGAACACTTACGCGCCGTCGACGACTTGGGCTCGGTCCGGACGGTTACCGGACTGCGGGTCATGGTTTTGATTTCCGCACGGAAGAAATATTTGTATAGTCTACAGATAGGTGTCCCAGGTGTCGTGTATATGTGATTTTACATGTCCGTGAACGCACTCACGATACAAGAGTAATTCCTAGTATGGAGCAGCGTTTTTAGGGTTCCGTAGTCAAATGGCAAAAAACGGAACCCTTATAGATTCGTCATGTGTCTATCTGTCCGTCCGTATGTCACAGCCACTTTTTTCCGAAACTATAAGAGCTATACTGTTGAAACTTGGTAAGTAGATGTATTCTGTGAACCGCATTAAGATTTTCACAAAAAAATTAAAAAAAAACAATAAATTTTGGGGGTTCCCCACACTTAGAACTGAAACTCAAAATTTTTTTTTTCATCAAACCCATACGTGTGGGGTATCTATGCATAGGTCTTCAAAAATGATATTGAGGTTTCCAATATCATTTTTTTTATATACTGAATAGTTTGCGCGAGAGACACTTCCAAAGTGGTAAAATGTGTCCCCCCCCCCCCCCCGTAACATCTAAAATAAGAGAATGATAAAACTAAAAAAAAAATGATGTACATTACCTTATAAACTTCCACGGAAAATTGGTTTGAACGAGATCTAGTAAGTAGTTTTTTTTAATACGTCATAAATCGTAAACCGCAATTTACCTTTCAAGTTTGTACGGAACCCTCAGTGCGCGAGTCCGACTCGCACTTGCCCAGTTTTTTAGTTTTTAAACTACTTTTTAAATTACCTCTTCTTTCCCAGGGCTCTAGAGTCAGTAAACACATTAACCTTCATAGACGCTGTGAACAGCGAATGGCTTGGATCAGACACTAATGACATGGTTGGAGACTTCGGCGAGTATTTGGAGCCGTGGATTAATCAAAATGGATATCCACTGATAAGGGTCAGTCGTGTACGAGGATCTGGTGTTCTGCTTAGCCAGGTATCTGATTTTATTACTTTATAATAACGAAGTAATTGAACCACGTTTGCAAATATTTATGGCCAGAAGGGACACGAGCTCTTAACGTGAGCCTTTTGACAATCTAAACAGAATTGTTAAAGGGATTGAGCTTTATAGGGTGTATATGTCCATCCCTCTTTCTCGCTTGCAATACTGAAATTTTAACACATCATAGTACTGATAGGTTGACCGCACTAGAAGAAAAACTAAATTGCTTCGGCGCTACGTCAAAATAATGAAAATAAATACTTCTTTGTCCGAATCTAAAGAATCTTCTATAAAATATGTACAATGTAGACGATTTATTTACCTACCAATTCCATGGTCTTCATATTTCGGCTGGCCTGTTGATCTAGTGGTTAATGGCTTGACTGCTATGCCGGAAGTCATGGGTTTGATTCCCATCCATGACAAATGTTTGTGTGATGAGCACGGTCCTTTATTCTGTGTCTGGAAATAATTTATCTATAATATGTGTGTATTAAAAAATATATGTGTGTTTATCAGTTGTCTAGTACTCATACCACAAGCTCTGTTTAGTTTGAGATTAGATGGCGTTGTGTGAAAGTTGTGAAATATTATATTATTTAGTAGAGATAGAAGTGGTCGCGTTTTGCGTACAGGCAGACAAACATATATGTCTATTACATAGTGGTACTTTAGTGGCATATATTATAATATTTATAAAAAAGCAAAATTATCACACAAACACACTTGTATCAATTTTTAGTTTAAGTAAGGGTTATATTTATATGTTATATTTTATTTACCATCATCCGTGCGTCACTGCGGGGTGCCAGCTGAAAATCAGTCAAATCATGAGTTAGAGACCCTTTAGGTTTGGGCACGCTCAGCGCAACTATATTGTAAATCTGTACTTTTTTTTTTGTGTAGTTGCCTATTGTATTGCCTGCATTGAATAAATCCTATTCTATTCTTTACCTGCATAGATAGCAACTATATTGTAAATCTGTACTTTTTATTTCTTTGTGTAGTTGCCTGCATTGAATAAATCCTATTCTATTCTATTCTTTACCTGCATAGATAGCAACTATATTGTAAATCTGTACTTTTTATTTTTTTGTGTAGTTGCTTATTCTATTGCCTGCATTGAATAAATCCTATTCTATTCTATTCTTTACCTGCATGACTTAGGCCATGGATGTGTACCTTCATAGATGCGTATTCGTCATTATACGCTTGGTGTACGCCTGCTCGCTGCGGCAACGACACGACGGCATGACGCTGCTATTTCATCGACAGAGTATCACAGTTTCGTATGTAAGCTTCACGCAGGCGTACACCAAGCGTATAATGACGAATACGCATCTATGAAGCGATGTGTCTGTGGACAGTAGGCCTTTTCCTGAACGAATATCAACGTAATCTAATATTCTATTCTATTTGCAGGAGCGTTTCGGTTTCTCTAACAAACCTTTCCATCCGACCCGAGTACCAATCACTTACACTACCAGTATAGAGCAAAACTTCGATCTAGACAGAATACATCCAATCGATATGTTTGACCAATCTCACAATTTGGTCTTCGCCCTCGGGGACGAAGATTGGGTCCTCTTCAATATCCAGGGTCAAGGTGAGCTTCAAATTTTATTTTTCTCGCAAATAAAGACTGGACAGAAGTTTTTTTTTTTTTAGTAAGTATCGATGTCAGCAACACTGTCAGTGTGTCAATAACATTAAGCATAGGAACGCGACAACGATACATTAGCAGTACAACCTTCATCAGTAAGGTTTTCTGGTAAAGGGTTCATGGCGTAGAATTAAAATAACACCAATAATTTACAATCACTTTTATTTCACAGAACATGTTATTAGGCGATTAGAGACTTAGGTAAACCAGTAAATTAGTTAGGAGCGTCCGAACTTCTCGATAGATTGCCCAAGACTGGTGTTACGAACCGTCGCCCCTCCAAACGATTTCGCTCACGTGACGTCTACAACATCACAGTGATTCACTTCACTCTGGTACTAAGGAATCAATTGAGTTAAGACACTCAATATCGTCAAATTGACAAAATCCCCGACAAATATTATAAAAGTGTAGTATGTTACAATTTCAATGGACAATAAATTCTAAGACTACTACGTTAGTAACATCCTATCAGTACGTTAGCATGTCCGTCAAGAGTATATCCGTCAAGAGCTTGGAGGTTGACCAGTGAATTGTACTTATCGAATGTATTTTTAATGAATAATTTAAAAAAATAATTGAGCAGAAATTATAAAATTGAATTATATATTGGTAGGACATATTGCTTTTGCATCTCCCATTTGTGGACATATCCACAACTTTTGAAAAAAAAAGGAACAAAATCATTAGAATTACACTTTGGACGACCGAGTATGGTAAACCATGTTTTTCATTCGCCTGAGTGGCCTCAAGAAATCTCAAGTATAAGTTTACTAATAAATCCATTGTACTGAAACATTAACCAAGAACATTTTATCTTCTTCACTGGTTTACTTTGAAGAATCGTTTCTGACTGATGCGTTGAACGCTTAGAAAATTGCTGTCCCAATATTAATTTGCTCAATAACTTTCACTGACAGAGATGACGAAACGTACCTATCCGCAGACGTTATGACTGATAATCTTTGCAGGGTACTATCGCGTCAACTACGATAACGATCTTTGGGAGATAATCATCGAAGCTCTTGAAGACCCAGAAACACGGGAAGAAATTCATCCTCTCAATCGTGCTACTGTAAGTAGTGGAAATATCCCATTATTTCCTTACTTAGAATTCTTAATTTGTCTTCCGTTACCTTCCATATTGATATCATCATCATTTTCCCGCCCTTGTCCCGTGTTATTTGGAGTTGGTGCAACACATTTTTTTTTTCTTTCATTCTATCTTGTCTCCCGTTGTGGTAACATTAACTCCCTTTTTTCCTTCATATCACTCCTCACATAATCCATCCATCTATTCTTTGACCTTCCTCTCCCTCTTCATCCAATATCTATATATCCATCCATCCAGTTTCCATGTTGATAATACTATAAAAATAAAAAACACACGCGGTCATAAAATAAACCAGTTCGGTAGGTTGTTCTGTTTTACATACATCGTTTTGTTTCACAGCTCATAGATGATGCTCTAAATATAGCTAGAGCAGGAAGATTAGACTACGATATCGCATTTAGAGTGGTTTTAACCATGGAACATGAAACCGAATACGCGCCATGGAAAGCCTTTGTAAGAAACATGGACTTCTTGAGGAAACGCTTGGTAGCCTATGTTGAGGACGACGAAGATTTAGATCAAGACATTTATTTGGTAAGTAAGATGTACTAATTCTCTGCTTACTAAATAATTTTATTAAAAAAATAAAACACCTAGCTACAAAATTATTATATTTTATTCAGAGAATGGTTCGAAGAACAATACATGCTTTTGAAGATAACATAGGATTCTACCCTGATATGGCTACGACTGAACCAACAATGCAAACGTTGACTCGAGGATTGGTGATGGACCACGCTTGTAGAGCGAACTATCCGCCTTGCATAGCTGCTGCTGTAGATTGGTTCTACGAACGTAACAACGTTGGAGTAGTGTAAGTATTTGATACAGCAGTACTTAAATATGTATATATAATGTAATTTACCTAAACATGAAGGAACTCGCAAAATCCTGATTATCGTAGAAATTGTAGAAATAGTCGAGGATGTGGAGGAATATGATGACTTATATGCATTTTTTAAAGTATTCATTGGTATTATTAACAAAAAATATGTAGGCAATCTTAAGAATATGTTCATAATTAAATAAATAAAAATAATAATGCGGAATATTAAAAATTAACAATTTTAATTTCATATGTCAAAATCAACAATCAAAAATGATATTATCAGTAAAAATTATATTTTTATTAAATTAAACATAATAGAAAATATTTTCACAATTACAGACTGTACATTAAAACATGAGCATGGTCATATACACTTGACCACATCCTCGAAAATTAAGAATTTCAATGCCCCTCTATGAATAGGTTTAATATGTTTATTAAATTTAAATAAAATTGATATTGATAGTATATGTATAGACACTGAGTCAAGCAAAATACATAAAGATGCATCATTTGGTTCCAGCAATCCTAACATCCCTCATGAGATCAGGCCAGCTGTATACTGCACAATGGTACGAGAAGGGGACGAAGAAGTCATAGAAGCACTAGAAGCTAGACTGGAAATCGAACCGACCCACTATGAGAAGCTCGTCATTTTAGAGTCCTTTGCTTGTTCGCAAGATGAAGAGTTTATAAACGGGTAAGTCTGTGTTGAAGATTTCATAGTCGTTAAACTATCTGCTGTAAGGAATGTTGCAGGACACCTTTATAAATGGGTGAGACAGGGTGAGCATGATTTTATAACAGCTACCCAATTTATGGATGCAATGTTTGAAGTTATCTTGCGTGATTGAATCAGAAATGAAAAAATCCTCAGGAAGATAACTAACATGGCTTGAAGAATTAATATTCTTGGTAGTGAGTTTCTATAGCCGCTTATGAATATTCCAGCAGTAGTTCGGTTGATATAATTATTTCAGCCGAACTACTGCAGGAATAAAAAAAAAACACGACACAACACGATACATTTTATATTCACATTGCTGTGGAGCACCAATAAAAAGATTTTTATCGTGCACACGGAGCAATCTTAGACACAACCGCTTAGTTGAAATCTAATATCTCAGCACCTTCAAGACTTTTATACCCACTACATTATGTACACACTTGTTGTACTGGTTTTTCTACCACCTTAGGTTGATTGGATTGGTATTGGTCGCCTTAGGCATTAAGTCCGCCTTTGCTTTGCTTATCATCATTGTCAGTTAGCATTGCCTGTAGTTTTGCTCTACAATATGATATACCTAAGACCCAGTATTCAAAAAGACCTATTATGTGTTACAGGTTACTCGAACAAACGATTGCAGCGGATAGTCCATACATGGTTGAGGAGCGACTGAAGATTTTCGCAGCAGTTGCAGAAAGCAGCGTCGGGAATGCAAACTTAGCTCGCAATTTTATGAGGATTAGAACTGCAAATATCAGGAATATGTACGTTTTTTCCCCTGTATTATTAGTCATTTCCTTTAACACAACCTCTATTCAGTCTCTCGCAATTATTGATTGATAGGTTTAGCTTATTTGGGCACGCCATAATTGCGGCGGTAAGTCCCCTCTTTAAGGAGTGACTGGAGACCACGTCACGGCGTCCTCACCTTCCGCTTGTCGCACGTCCTTACCGGACATGGCAAGTTTGGGGGTTCCTGTTTCGGATTTAAGGGAATGGACATCCTCACGCTGCAAGAAACGCACTGGATGTCTGTGTCTGGAGTCACAGGATCCCCGGTCAATGGGTCGTTGACAGCGCGTAGTGCATGCCTCATAGATATGTTAGCAAAATTGTAGGCACCCAGTAGAGCTGATGACCGCTAGGGTCACGGGAATTATTGAAAGAGATACCGTTGATGATTTTCCACCTCATAAAATATTTTGAGGTGGAAAATCATCAACGGTATCTCTAACCATTGTTTAGCTTATTGTTTATTGATATTAATCGAGGGTAATTTTCTGTCATCATGGCAAATGAGTCAAGTAAAGTGTAGGATTTTCTTTGCTTATAACGTAACTGTTCGTATTTTCTCTCATTTATCTAGTACTAAATTTAGAGGTTGAAATATTATTAGTTGCTTCTCAAATATAATACCTACCTACCTACCTACTTACCTATTTTGAATAATATTTTAGGTATGGTGGACCCGAGAAACTTGAAGAGGCGTTTTTCATACTAGCTGAAAATATGGTAGACGGAGGCCTAGCTGAACAAGTAAGTATTGGTACTAAAATCTCAAAGAAAATAGCGCATATTAGGCTCAGTGATGTAACGTTTTCTGACTAACCCGAAATTGAAAAGCGAAAAAATCAACTTTTTATATCATGTTATTTAAATGTGCCACTATGTGTTTTATTTAAAAATTTAAAAATAATGATTTATTTCAATCACTTATTGAACTCAGGCATCAATACTCACGTGGTCAGTTACCTGTTCACGTAGGGACCTAATGACAGCATCAGTGGAAGTGAACAGGTAACTGGCCAGGCAAGGAATTTAACTAGTTTTGCCATCAATACGCTAAGAAGAAGAATCACTTATTCCTCTTGTTTTTAAATTATTTCGACAAGGTTTGACGCGCCGTCGCGTCGTCACTAGGTTATCTCACTAAACCTAAGTAACTACCTCGACCAAGTAGTTACAAGGTTTGCATTCGACATCAAAGATGGCGTTACAAGTATCAAATTAATTTTTTTTTTCATAAATCAAGATTGTGTGTAAAATAAAATTACATAAAATTGCATGTACCCGAGATTTTCATTATAAGTCATCGAAATGTGAAACGTGTGTGGAATGTATGTAACTACACTGTTATTGCTACATATTACTGACGGTCCGTCGCTTCGAGGTAGTCCAGTGTTCGCCAAGCTGGCCTAATTAGGTGGTCACTTCAATGTTGGATAGACCATGCCTGAGTTCAACCGCTCTGGTGATATAAACTGAAGTACTTAGTATTAGTAGGTATATTAGTTGTTATCAATAATGCTCTTCACACTTATTATCTGTATTAACGCAGCCAAAACAACTTAAGCTACTCTATACACATACATATGCGATGCGTCATCGCATCGTGATTATACTACGATGACGTATCCTGCAAATCTTTGAGACGATAAATTCATGATACGAGTACATAGTGTTGCGAATTGCAAATCATCAATAATAACTTATACACCCCTATTTTTTAATCAGTATAAATAAAAATGGGGCTCTATCTGTGCCCGTTACTGATCATATTTGTGCAGTCGAAAGTAAAAAAAAGAAATTCCAAAATTGACCATGAAAATTTGTCATAATTGGTAAATTCATAATTGAATCAATAATTCATAACAATTGCTACTAGAAAATACTATGCCCAGTGTTTCTCCATTTTTATCGCTTTTAATTCATTCAATCAATAGCCTGTACAATATTTCCATAAATTGAGTGCCATTTTGAGATATAAACAAACGCTCATAACTTTGCTGTTTATGAATATTATTGAGACTTTACTTAAATAATAACAAGACTTTTTCTAATAAGCCCATTATGTATTTGTACTAATTAAAAAATAGTGGTGTATACAGTCGGGTTAAAATATGTTGTCCACTCTGCACGTACTCAAAAAAATACCCATTGGCCATATGTTTTTTTTTTTTAAAACTGGGCTAGTGCGAGTCAGACTCGCGCACTGAGGGTTCCGTACAAACTTGCCTATGTAAATAGTTCAAAACCCGAATGGAGTCACGATGATTTTTCCGAATCTATAAAAAAGTTTACTGTTTTCAGATTTATTATTATATCTGTGCTATAAGACCTTACTTTATGCCAAATTACAAGATTCTAGGTCAACGGGAAGTGCCCTATGAATTTTGATTCCCTTGTCAGTGTCGAAATACACGTTTATTATGACATAACCAGGCGTATCTTTTTTTTTCGTTAACTTAGAAGTTTGATTTTTTCACAACCTCAAGAGACCGCAGACTTAAATCGTTTTAATTTCAAATCGATACCTCCACGCGTTCCTGAGATAAAGGGTCTTGACAGACAGACAGACGGACGGACAACAAAGTGATCCTATAAGGGTTCCGTTTTTTCCTTTTGAGGTACGGAATCCTAAAAAATTACTGCGCAAACAATTGTTCGAAGTTCAGAATGGTGGATTTGGTTCTTATAATAATAGTTTCACACAAGAAAGTTGAATTACCAGTCGCTATACGAAGTGCTTATCTATCCACAGTTTGAAATCTGGGCGGAGGGTCAGAATAATCAGTTAGATGACTCCCAAATGGCGGCTGACCGGGCTCTCGAACAAATCAAAGAAAATCTAATCTGGGATGAAAGGAGCAAAGAGGAAGTATATAATTGGATAGATGAGAACCATGCACCCACATTAATGCTGTCAGCTATGGCATTATGTGTGTCAATAATGGTGAAGCTGTTCATTCATTGAACTTAAAGGAATTGCGAGATCAAGAATCTGTTTTTTTTTATTGCCAGCCCTGTTGGGCGATTTTTAAGAAACCTTTTTTTGGAACGCAAAAGGCAACGGTTGGATTTTAGTCAGCGAAAGTGTAACTAAAACGGACTGAAAATAAAATTGTTATAATAAATGTGGTTTTGTTGACAAATGACACAGACTAATGTCATTATTTTTCATCAAATTGCAGAATTGTATTGTTAACCAACAGATTTTCAAGAGAAAACAGATTCTTGATTTTCAAAATTATTGTAAATGTTAAACCTAAGGTATTTAATAATTTTATTTATTTGTCAATTTATATTCGAAACATATTCTTGTTTTTTTTTTAAATGTAGTTTGTAGACGGTATTATAATCAATTAAAATATATAGGTTCTAGTATAATAGATAGTATTTATAGTTAATATTTAAGTCCCCACTATGAATATACAAATAAAGCTAAAAAATTATAAAATTAAAATATAATATAGATTATTTTAAGAGATAATTATTATATAAAAAAATAACTCTACAATACAAGCTAAAATATTGAATAAGTAATAACTTAGAAAAATAATTTTAATTATACAACATAACAATTATTGTATGTTTGTAAAAATAGTGATAAAGTAAATCATAAAGTGATCAAAAATGGAACTCAATAGTATCATGCTGATATTATTTGCAGTTTTGAAATGGTTCAATACAGAATAGGTTATATCAATTTCGTATTAACCTACGAAATCAGTTTGACTTGACCTATGATTTTGTATAGCCTCTAAGAAAGGTCACATCTCGCTACAAGTTTTGTAATGAGAATGTATGATAAACAAACTATAACTAGATTATAAGTAATGTAATTTATTTTAAGTTAAATTATGCCAGAATTGCACAAAGTGAATTAGTTTAAGTTATACCAGAATTGCACAAAGTGAATTAGTTTAAGTTATACTAGAATTGCACAAAGTGAGTAGATTTAACATAAATGTTATCATATAGGACAGGATTAACAATTAATTTTATAGATTTAAATCATAATTATAAAACATGTAACCATAATACACGGTTACTGATAACTCGACGTAATCTCGGTAAGGCGTGATATGGTAACTTATTTGCAACAAACAAGCAACGGAGATTTTTCTAGATTTTTTTACCAAACCTAATTTTTTTTTTTGTTAAACTGCTTATTAAAAACGTTGTTTTTCTCAAAATTTATAGGTTTCCGACTACGGGTGCTTAATTGTTGCAAATATTTCACACTATCTGGTCCTTCTGAGAACAACAAAACAGCGAGTTGTCAATACCCCCTTTAATAATATTCCTAATTATTTTATCATTAAACAAAAGTGGCTCAATAAAGGATGAATATCATAATTGAACTATATTATAAAAATGCTGAAGTTCAATTGGAATTATAAGTGCGTAGTTAAGGGGAGAGTCCTTAGGAAACACCTCTTATAGTTTTCAAAATTTCTAAAAATACACCGCACTGAATTACACACAAAAAAAAATGAAGAACCTAAATAGATGTGCCAACAGTTTTGCCACGAGATATTTTATTGCAAACCTATCCTTCAATTTCGAGAAAAAAGAATTGTTCATATCAATCAAAAACAGCTAAATCGACCTTTTCTATTGGCGGGATTTTCTAAATTAAAAAAATATATAGGTATATATTTTTCTGCAAATATCTCGCAGTGAAACTGATGGCACATCTATTTAGGTGCTTCATTATTTTTTTTTGTAATTCAGTGAAGTGTATTTTTGAAAATTGGAAAACTGTAAGTGCCTTTTTGGTGTTTAATAAGGACTCTCTTTTTAACCCGATAAATTCCTGCTCGAGGTAAACACATATTTTCATTTTGTGTATATTATTCCTAAAGTGGGCCTTATTTGTGTAATATTTTAGCGAATAACGTCTTGTAGATTTTTAGGGAGAATGTAAGAATTAGAATAGTAAATAATAGTTTTAAGTAGTAGTAATCAAGTTTTTTTTACTGCATTTTCACTCATATTTTTATCTACTAGTTTGTAAGACAAAGCTAATAATATTTAGGTAAATCTAAATCTGGGGCAAACGCGTCCTCTTGCCTCAAATTTAGCATTAAATTTTAAAATATAGTAAATAAAAGTACGCACGTAAGTTAATAAAATATACAAAGCTCTATAATTATAAAATTAAATAATCAAGTTAGTTATTTAAAAATAAGGATTAAATTTAAGCAAATCTTACAACGCTTGTTGTATGTAATATGTACATATTGCTACAAAAAAATAATATATTTAAAAATATCAATAAATTGGTTAAGAACTAAACAGTATCTAGTTTATTTTTCACCTTCTAATCCTCTATTAAAACTGACACTTTATCATTACTTTGTTATTTGGTTCATAAAATCATTTTATTCGGCGGAAAAGATGCAATCTTAGGACTAACTTACAAATTATACCTCCGTGTCCTCGTGGGGGCGATCAGCGGCAGTGATCTCTCGCGCCGGGCCTTGGTACAGGCCATGGTCTAGAGCGAGGAGGAGTGGCAGGCGGTCGCCTCCTTCGGCGAAACAGTAATGCTAGCAAAGGAGGCGGCCGATCACGTGAGGCAACGGTCCTCACGCCCCAACCGCCGCCGCCGGGATTCCGATCCCGATTTCCGGCCACTGTAGGCGCGGGCTTGCAGACAGCGAGCAATGGGTAGCTCACTGTCCGACCGTCTGGTAACCGTCCGGATCGTATTGATCCACGCACGCCTCAGAGAGATGTCAGCAAATCGTAAAGGCTAAGCAGGGTCGAAGCCTACTGGGGCCACAGGTAGTAGAAAGTGAAACCCGGAGCCCTGGGACGAAGGAAAAAAGGAACAGGAGTGGGTTTTTAGTCAGTAAAAGTCTGACACTATCTCCCGCTCAGCTCAAGAGCGGGATTTGTCATTAATAGATGATATTCACACCTAAAAAAAAAAACTTAATAATTCAATTCAATTTGGAATTACTCAGGTGAGATTGTGGTCAAACGCAAACCTATCAACAATAAAAAAAGCGTCTTGTAGTTTGAAATTTCTTCCTGCATTCGATCTCTCCTCGGGTGCGTCTGATTACCGTGCTATCGGACGGCGAGAGTAAAACAAAGTGCATCTGTGTCACGTTTCATTAAAGATTACACTTAAAGGTTAAAAAATAGCAGTGCATTGATGTCGGGAGCAGGGTTCTAGTTACCGATGGTTAGGGCTACAGCGTCAGGAATCTTCCTACGATGCTAGCATATTGAGAAGTCCTCAACCTTGAACCTATCTCCTGTATCAGGCCATTGCTCCAACCGCGCAAAGATAGCTTCGATTGGTTTTTATTTTTGTGGGAAAATCATCTAATGACAAATCCCGCTCTTGGGCGGAGCTGGATATAGTATCAGACTTTTACTGACTGAAACCCACTCCTGTTCCTCCATTGCCTTTATCTCTTATAGCTTCGATACCTATCGAAGCTATAAGGGATGAAGCTTATCTTAGCTTGTCGTCGAGGCTTTTGTGGTAACGACAATCGGCACAATAACAACCGAGTTCACATTGCACATGTCGAAAACCTCGAGTGATAAGTCAAGGTATTTGAATATTTGCCGCGCCAAGTCGCGGCATGGCGGAAAGACTTCCGGCGGGATCTCATGGTGGAATGGCGACAGCGACTGTCGCAACCCAGTGCTGGGCACGCCGTAATTATGGCGATATGTCTCCTCTTTGAGGAGTGGCTCGAAAGACCTCACGGCGTCCTCACCTACCGCATGACGCAGGTCCTCACCGGACATGGTAAGTTCGGGAGGTTTCTGCACCGGATTCGTGCAGAAGAGACGCCCGGGTGCCACCATTGTGTGGACCGCCCGGAGGACACGGTGGAGCATACGGTAGAGGTGTGTCCTCACGCCCCAACCGCCGCCGGGATTCCGATCCTGATTTCCGGCCACCGTAGGCACGGGCTTACGGACGGCGAGCAATGGGTGGCTCGCCGTCCGATCGTCCGGTAACCGTCCGGATCGAGCCCAAGTCGTGCCGGGGCCCTGGAAAAAAATGGCAAAGAAGGAACAGGAGTGGGTTTTTAGTTAGTAAGAGTCTGACACTATCTCCCGCTCCCCTCAAGAGCGGGGGATGTCATTAGATGATTTTCCCACCCAAAAAAAAGATATTTGAATATTAATATTAAAACTATTATAGTACATTTTGATACAAGTGAAGAAAGTTTGTCATTGCAATCGAGGCAAAATTTACCCAGACTAAAGCAGTGGTGGCCGACTAGTAACGGCCTCGACTTACGAGCTGTAGGTCGCGGGTTCAAACCCAGCCAGGCGCAAAACTTTGTGTAATTTATTTCATCACCACTGCTCTCAAAACGGTGAAGGAAAACATCGTAAGGAAACCGGCATGTCCTAGAACCAAAAATTCGAAGACATGTGACATTCACCAACCCGCACTGGGCCCGCGTGGTGGATTATGACCCATTCCCTCTCCTAGTGAAGAGGCCTGATTTCCAGCAGTGATTATGCAAAATTTACCCGAGCCGTAGAGGCGAGAGTGTCCAGCAGTGGGAACATTATAAGGCTGATTATGCTAATAATAGCATAATCAGCCTTATAATGTTCCCACTTATGCAAAATTTACCCGAGCCGTAGAGGCGAGAGTGTTATGGAGCTGAGTGCTGCTGTCACAAATCTCCACGTGTATCAAACGACGTTTTTCAATACACTTACGAAGAAATTCTTTCCTGAAAATTAAGACGCATTTCTGTTCATTTTGTACTGAAGAAAACTTTCCAAAGTCGCTACACATTTTAGTTTTGATTTAGATGGCAGCAGGCTATCGCAAGTATTTTTTACCTCAATCACAATATCTGGCGGCGTAGCATCTAAAGAATTCTCTTCAAATCTAATTCGACTTTTTTTTCACCAATAACACGAACAAAGTTAGTTGATAGTATTAATATACTTTTTTTCCAGCGCTTAACATTTGCAGGTTGAAGGAGAAGCAAAGGTAGGTATCAAACCGTTATACATCCTAATATATATAAAAATAGAAATTCAAATAATTTTGAATTTAGAACACATATAATTGTTAATTTTTTGGTAATAAAAATATTTATTTCTCATCGTCATCTGTCTGGGAAACAAGCAAGTTCGTTTTTCATAGTTAAGTAGTAAAGAGAATTGAGCTGCTTCGATTCGTCGGTAAAAATAATGAAGTGGTCAGCAATATATGTGATATTGGACAGTATAAATGTATGATACCTAAGCAATCTATACAACGTCGATTTTTCAGTTGGCAATATGCTCAGTTTTGAGAAAAGCAGGGCTCTTATTTCAGCATGCAGGGTTTAAAAGAATCTAATAAGAATATTATTTTTCTACTGATCAAATAATCATTTTTTGAGAACTTTAAAAGAAAATCATAACTCTTAATTTTTTTTTTTGTGGCATTTATTTATTTATTGTATAAACGAGTATATATATCTTAACTTATAAATGTTATAGCTTAATAGGTATATATACAAACTGAAAATATATATACAAACGAGTAGAAAAAAAACTCGTAGGGCATCAAAAATTTCATCTACATTGATGTCAATGGGAAAAGTGCCCAGAACGCGAACGTTGTCAGCATTGCCACGTTACATAGCAATGCTGATTCGTTAATCGAAGAAAAGCCTAGGCTTCTGGTCACGCGAAGAGTAGACCAGCCGTTTGCTGATATTAAAATGATTAAAGTACTTACTTTTCAAAATTATTTTATGTAGGCAAAATCCAGAGGATTTTTTTTTTAAATTGATTTCTTGCTGCTAATGGCGGACCATTAGCGGTTTTTTGTGGGAATTGATTAATGCTAAGGCGGGCTATATACGGGGGTGAGTTTTTTTTTTCGGTTGGAAAATCATCTTATGACATCCCTCGCTCTTCGGCGGAGCGGGAGATAGTGTCAGACTTTTACTGACTAAAAACCCACTCCTGTTCCTTCGTTGCCTTTCGTACCAGGGCCGAGTCTTCCTTTCAGAATCAGACCCTTGGCCCCAGTAGGCTTCGACCCTGGTAGGCCCCTACAGTTGCTGACATCTCCTTGAGGCGCGCGTGGAACAGTACGCGCTGTCGACGACTTGGGCTCGGTCCGGACGGTTACAGGACGGTCGGACAGCGAGCCACCCATTGCTCGCCATCCGCAAGCCTTCGCCTACGGTGGCGGCGGGTGGGTGGTGGTCTCTGTGTAAAGCTTTCCATAACCTTCTTTACTCGCATAAGGTACTAATTCGCAGAAAGAGGGGACTAAAAATCCAGTGAAGAACTGCAACATCAGCCTGTTGCAGTTCTTCACTGGATTTTTAGTCCCCTGGTGTGGTGATGACGCCATAACGCCTCTCTAGCCACTCCTCAAAACACGGGACTTACCGCCGAGATTGTGACGTAACCTTGCACTCTTTATCTGGTATAACATACAAGATAAAAAAATACAAACAAAAATAATTTACGAGTATATCTCTCCTTTGCGACCCGACGATGCCTGTAGTATTTATCCCAAAAAAAGGTGACTCTATTAATTTACTATATTTATAGTAATCCGATCATAGGCACAGACTTTAACTGCCGTCTAGGAGTTCCACGAACGTATTTTTTTTTTGCGGTGGTCATATCATCTTAGGACTCACCAGCTCAAGGCTGAAGCGAGAGGGCGTGTCAGACTTTTACTGACTAAAACCACACCTGTATCCTTCAATTACCCTTTGCGTTCTAGGACTACGGGTTTCCCTTTCAGAAATTCTCCGCAGTCCTAGCTAGCGGGCATCGGCCCTGCTGGGCCCCTACAGTTTGCTGACATCTCTTGAGGAGCGCGAGGATCACCACGCGCTGTTGACGACTGGGCTCGGTCCGGTTAATTACCGAACAGCCGGACGGCGAGCTACCCAGTGCTCGACGTCCGCAAGCCCGCGTCTACCGTGGCTGGTAGTCGGGGTCGGAATTACGGCGGCTAGAGCGTGAGGACCTTCGTTCCCTCACGCGTGCAGCTTCCTCCTTCGCTAGCATTACTGCTTCGCAAAAGGAGGCGACCGCCTGCCATTCCTCCTCGCTCCGGGTCATATAGCCTGAACCAGGGCCCGACGCGAAAGGTCGCTGCCACCAATTGCCTCCACGAAGACACGGCGGTGCTCTGCCCAAGCGGGGCACACCTCCATCGTATGCTCTACCGTGTCGTCTGGGTGGTCCACACAATGATGACACCCGGACGTTGCTTCCGCCTGAATCCGATGCAGGATCCTCCCGAACTTGCCATGTCCGGTTAGGACCTGCGTCATGCGGTAGGTGAGGACGCCGTGTTGCCGCTCCAGCCACTCCTTAAAGAACCCCATAGGGGTATGGTTTGCTGAAATTTCTTTGAAGGGCACGTGAAACACTACGCGACGTCAACGATTCGGATGGATGACGAACTTTCAATTGCTCGTCGTTTCAAACTCGCGCCTGTGGTGGCCGGAGATCGCTCTGTAACTCCCATATGCCGGAAAACCGGCAATAATACCCGTTACCGGTATTAATATACCGGAGACATAGACTATGTATCTTTACGCAAAAAACACTAAAACGTGCAAAATAACTTTATTTTCGAAAGTCGGTGTTTCTATAATAGTTTTGTGTCTTCGTTATTTAAAACCGACTTCCGAAATTAAAATTATTTTGCACTTTTTAGTGTTCGTACCACAAAAGGAAAAAAACGGAACCCTTATAGGATCACTTCATTGTCCGTCTGTCTGTCTGTCAAGAGCCTTCATCTCGGGAACTCGTGGAAGTATTGAGTTGAAGTTAAAACCATAATACTCAAGTCTGCGGTCTGCCAGCTATGAAAAATCAAACTTCTGAGTTAACGAAAAAAAAATACAGCCATTTATGTCGCCAAACACGTATATATATATATTTCGCGACATTCTCAAAGGAATCAAAATACATAGGGTACTTGCCGTTGACCTAGAATCCTAAAATTTGGCATGAAGTAAGGTCTCATAGCAAAAATATAGGAAAAAATCTGAAAACTGTAAATTATAAATAATAAATTTATTATTAAATAATAAATTCAATTTGTAGTTACATCACAAAAAAAAAACTGTTTTTGTGTGATTCGGAAAAATCTTCCCTCGATTCCTCATAGATCCATCATCAGAACTGAATTTTGAAAGGGAGAAAAAAATTACAAATCGGTCCATAAACGACGGAGTTCTGAGGCATCAAACATAAAAAAAATAATTAAAATAAAATATAACCGAATTGATAACCTCTTCTTTTTTTTTGGAAGTCGGTTAAAAAAAGGCCAAACCAACAAACAAAATTTTAAAACAATAATTGTGATTAAGATCATAAAATTATTTATCACTTAATTACATATTAATCGCATATTAGGAGCTGTCTTATTATAGTTAAGATATGAAATCAATTTAAATAGTGCTATAAATATTGAGGTAAATTTTATTGCTTTTGAACGCTTCATTTCTCCTAAGTCTTTCAACAAAACGACGCAAAGTGAAAGGTCATTAAAAAAAAAATGGCTGAGTTCAAGTGGAAGTGCATCTTTTTTTCATCAGTAATCCTATTTCACGTAGTTGCAAATTCTTTACCGACAACCGATAATAATACTAAAAATCTTTCTGTGACTAAACTTATAAACGTTAAAGAAGTTAATGTTGCAGAAGAAATCGTGAATGCCACTCGTGATGGTTTAATCAGACAAAATATTAGACCTGGTCAAGTAGTTAGAAGTTATTCACTAGAAATAACAATCAACAGGAATACAGTAAATGGAAATACATTTGATGGGCGTGCTGTTTTAGATATTAGGTTGAGCCCAACTACAAGGGAAGATTGCATAATCCTACACGTTAAAGATCTAAACATCGAATCTGTAAAAGTTGGAGTGTTTTCATCTGTAAACGTCTTTGAGGTCGACTACGAAGTTGATTATGAAGAGCTGTATATCTACCCGACGAGAAATGCTACATCATATATAGTCATTATAGAGTATACTGGATATCTAACAGATGGTGGACTAGGACTTCGCTTGGGACGATACAACCAAGAGTAAGAACTTACTTTTACTGATAATATTGATCAATTTATCTGTTGTGAAATACTCGTTTCGATAATGATACACTATCGCACCGACTTCTAGTGACAAGAGCAAAAATAATAAAAAAAATTCTAAAGTTTTATCAATATACATATAATAATATACAAACAAATTTCATCTCGCCTAATTTTTTTCTTATATTTCAGGACGTACGTGGCCATGAATCTGAATCCTACGTATGCAAGGCGCGTGTTTCCCTGCATGGATGAGCCCACTGAGATGTCAATAATAAGTTTCAAGTTCAACAACCTAGATTACACACATTTAGTGTCGAATTCATTGGAGGCAGGCAGCGGGTAAGTATTTCAAAGCAATCAATACAAATAGCTAAGAGAGATACTGACGGAAGAACCGATTAGAGAAATAGTTGGGAAAACTGAAAAAAATAAAAGTGAGATTATGAGTCGTTTATAATATTCACTTTTAGTGACCCAAGGGCTGGCTTTTATCTTGAACAGGATAAACATGGCCATATAGCATGGCAATATATACCGCTAGCACACGTTACCAAGTGACAGTGATTTGGAGGAGTTAATTGACGTCATAGTTTAAATTGGTTTTAGTATGTTTTATTAAGTTAAGAGTTTTTATCATTATTTATTTTAATGTATTATAGTAAGTTAACTGTTTTTAAATATGCAAGTATTCTGTACCAACCGTTTAATAATATAGATTTTTAATCAAAGACACAAGCAATATAAGTTTTTTTTTTCTAGCTACCTCCAACGTCACTGGAGACTTTGTTGAGACTATACCCATTCATACCAGTTCTCGCAATTATTCCTCACGTACTTTTATACTTCATACTTTATCTTTCTCTCTTTCGTCATCGTTCATTCAAAATGGGTAGGGCCCCCTTTTTGTAAATTTATGTAATCTTAGCATTTTTGGGGAAAATAATGGTTTCACTTCTTTTTTATTTATCGTTTCCTCTTACAGTATGTATTTCTAAAGTTACTACTTATTTGCTCATTTTAAAGCAATATCAGTATTTGGTAGGATGAGTCAGAGATCTGATTAAATTAAAAATCAAATTGAAGGTTTCAATTCAATTCGAAGATAAAATTATGTAGTATTCTTCAATTAGGCAAACGTGTATTCGCTTGGTCAAATCTATTTACCAACTAGCGTGCGTCTACTACCAATATTACGTTTATTTGTCTTTCTGCATTTTCACACTTATTCTCGCAACAAAATCCTATTTTCTTGTGTGAATTTTGTTCCAACCAACAATATATTGTCACATTATTTCAGGAATCAATTTCGTCCGCTGTATTTACCGCCACATCTCTCGGGAATGATAGCTCACAACTTTAGCAATATCAATATATCAGCTAATAATGTGCAATTATTCGGAAGAAGTGGGATTTACAACCAAGATACTCAAGCTTCTATAGCTATTAACTCTTTCTATTTGAACTTAAACGAATGGACTCAGAAGCCGTATACAGACATTGTTATAAATCAAAATGGTAACATGAATATCATGGCACTTCCAGACGTCTCAACAGATTGGAATGCTCTTTCTATCGTCGGTATTTGGTGAGTTTTAATAAACAAGTTTGAAAAAATTTCCTCTTTCCAAAATAAATTATGAATCTTATTTATCTTTGACGAAAGAGATAGTCCGATATTATTATTTTGTCTGAGACCTAGAATGTAACACCCTTTCTAAGTTTTTTTTGAGGTTTTACAATCATAATTATACTTTTGTAGTAATTAATACATAGTTTAAAGAGTAATTGTTTAAGCCCAAATAAAATACAGAATATTCAAATTTGCTCAATCTTTGTAAGTAGCCCTTCTAAGTAGTAGCTTTCATAGAATCACTAACTCAAGCAAAGAAGTGTAGCAAGGATCGTATACACAAATGGAAATTTTCTTCTATGCCCCTTGATGATTTGGAGATAGATTTAACATTTATAGACTTTTATGAACATTTATTTTCAGGGAGCCCTATGTGTTTATGGATACGACTAACTCAGTGAAGCAGAGGAGTATAGCACTACCAAAGATAGCAGAAGCAATGGCCAAGCAATGGTTTGGATTCGCGATCTTCCCGCAGAACTGGCGATACGAATGGGTCGTATCAGGCCTAGCTACATATGCAAGCTGGGAAATGATGAGAAAGGTAGGATCTAAAAACCTGTTTGGTTACAAGATAAATTAGTATTATTTTAGTACAGTCAGGTTACATGATTAGCAAACTTGTTTCAGCTTTATGGCGTTGGCTTAACGGAGCGTGATTTAGACGTCAATACTTTATTTGTTACTGAAGTGATACAAGAAAGTTTACTCCGTGATTCGTACTTGGGATCAGGAGAATTAGAACCAGTACAAGATTTGTTTGATGAAGACATTATTAGAGACCATATCGGGGTTAATGGGGTTCAGAAGTATAAAGCTCCAGCGTTAATGAGGATGATGAGGAATGTACTCGGTGATTACAATATTGACTATATTCAGTTGGCAGCGAGAGGACTTCTAAATTATATGTAAGTATTAAAAGGCAAAGACTACTAGCTAAAATATGGCGTCATAAAACTCCTCCGCATGGCTGTCGACTGGAAGTGTGCCCAAAAGGATGGCGGCATTGCCACGTTGTATGGCAATGCTTAATCTCTGATCGAGATAAAAGTCAGCCCTTGGGTCACGCGAAGTCTCAACTAAGCCTTTGCCGCCAGCCTTTTGGGCACACTTCCAGTCGACAGCGATGCGGAGGAGTTTTATGACGCCATATTTTAGCTAGTAGCTTTTGCCTTTTGTGTATTTATATAGTTTTGATTAGTTAAGTGTTTTTATTGAATTAAACATATATATAATTATACGTCTTAAAACAATATATTTATACTTTTGTTGCTTTTAATCAAAATTTGACTTCAACGGATTTCATTTGGATTTTCTTTCAACGGATTGAGCTTTTCTAAATTACAGTCGACGTATTCGTAGCTACTGTCGATTTAAGTATGAATTTAAAAAATTTAAGCGTCTATGCTGGCTATAAAATCTGTGAAGTAACTAGGTTTTCATGAGCTGTTATTGTGTCGGATGTTTTATAAATCAAGCTCTAAGCATATTATTGTGATACCATATAACTTGGAGCATGAAGACGATGTAAAACTGTATCTATCAGAATCAACATAACCTTTTAAAAAAAATGACGAATGAATATTTTTGATGATCGTCATGTTTTTCGTCGTCAAATCAATGTGTAAAAAAAAAACTAAAACTCGAAACCTTTTAAAACTTAAAACAGGAAGTTAGAGTGTGGTTTAGATATAATATAATATAATATTCCACAACTATCACACAACGCCGTCTAGCCCCAAGCTAAGCAGAGCTTGTTTTATGAGTACCTACTAGACAACTGATAAACATACTTATGTATTTCTAAATACATACATATTATAGATAAATTACACCCAGACACAGAACAAATGATCGTGCTCATCACACAAACATTTGTTCTGAGTGAGAATCGAACCCACGACCTCCGGCATAGCAGTCAGAGCCACTAACCACTAGACCAATAGACCAGTCTAGATAGAGGAAGTAAGATATGATATCCCGTGCCGCGGGATTATTGAATAGAATAACTGCGGTCTTTGAACGCAAAGGGTAACTAAAGGAACACGGTGGGTTTTATTTGGAAAACGCTTACCTATCTTCTTGCTCCATCCAAAGCTAGAAAAGTTACTTAATGATTTTCCACCCTTCAAAAATATTAAATCTACGAAGGATTTCATCCTTTTTTGGGGTGAAAAATGTTACATAGTGAAATTTTAATAAAAAAAACTGGGCAAGTGCGAGTCGGACTCGCACCCTGAGGGTTCCGTACAAACCTACCTATGTAAACAGTTTAATTCCTGAATGGAGTTTCGAAGATTTTTCCGAATCGCAATTTTTTTTTTTGATGACGTAACAACAAATTTACTGTTTTCAGATTTATTTCTATATTTGTCCTATAAGACCTTGCTTTATCCAAATTTTAGGACCCTATGAAATTTTGATTTCCTTAGGAGTGTTAAAATATACGTTTTTTACGCGACATAAACGACCGTATCTATTTTTTAGTTAATTTAGAAGTTTGATTTTTTCTCAACATCAAGGGACAGCAGATTTAACTACCTGGTTTTAATTTCAACTCGATACCTCTACGCGTTCCCGAGATAAAGGGTCTTGACAGACAGAGAGACAGATAGACGGACGGATAACAAAGTGATCCTATAAGGGTTCCGTTTTTTCCTTTTGAGGTACGGAACCCTAAAAAGGGCATAGATAGATAAATAGGTAAACATATAACCCACACTATTGTCCACGGATTAATCAAATACATGAAAAACGGACACGGATTTTACAACGGATTTCTCCTTTTTAGGTCTTCAGGATCCGTTAATTCGTTAAACTTCGTAGACGCTGTGAACATGGAATGGCTTGATTCAAGCAATACACAGCATGATTTTAAGGACTTTTTAGAACCGTGGAAGGATGAAAAAAGATATCCATTACTAGAAGTTCATCAGATAAATAACAATTTAGTGTTGATTCACCAGGTAATTTCTTTTTTTTAAATTAAATAGTGCTTGACTGTGATCCCACTTGATGGTAAGTGATACAATTGTTGTTAATCGCATCGATCGAATCGCATCGTTGTTGACACCCCTACGGTCTGGACTAAGCGTTTCGCTTCATCATTTATACCGCGTACTTGGAAGGATGCAGAATTTTCCTGCAGCGGTCTTCCCGTACGATTACAATTTCACTAATAATCGCGATATTTTTTTAAATCGCAGTAGTTTATCTTAATAATCGCAGTAATTTATCTCAACAAACGCAGTAGTTTAAATCACATATTTTTTTGTAAATCGCAATAGTTTATATTAATAAACTGCAATTTACAAAATTATCGCGATTATTAGCGAAATTAAAATCATACGGGAAGGCCGCTGCGGGCAAATTCTGCAACCTTCCATGTACGCGGTATAAATGATGAGGTGACACGCTTAGTCCGGACCGTAGGTGACAACAACGTAACGGTGGACACTCGCTGTACGTCGGGTAAATATACTGTTAATGCCATTATGTTTTTCTAGCAGTCTTGTTTTTTTTTTTAATTAAGATAATAGGTACAGTCACGAACAATAATACATATAATATAAATTATATTTTTTTTTACCTGTTTGTTGTTTCGGTAATTAAGAGCCATTTTTCGTACACTCATTTTTTGAATAGCAGAAGTTTACTTAGATTGAAAAAGTGAGAATCTGTGTATTTTATTGCTTGTGACTGTACACCAACGACTTTTTTTTTAATTAATTTCGTTGTGTAACAAAATTATTACAGGATCTTATGTTACCATGCCACATAAATCATTCACAATCAAATTTGGATTATTATATTTAAAAAAAAACTGGGCAAGTGCGAGTCAGACTAGCGCACTGAGGGTTCCGTACAAACTTACCTAAAAAAAAAAAACATTTATTAAGTACTACATTAAGCTTGAACCAACAACACTATTTACAACTATGGTTTGTGACATAAGAAATGTTTTCGATGAACTCTGGCACCCAAAGTAAGATCTAACTTATGTTTAGGGTGCCAGCGTCCTCGCCTATCATTTGAACATTTCATAACATTAATCTTAAGACGAGCACCATATTATGTTTATAATATTAATAAAAGATTGTTTTACATTAAATGTGTGTGATTAAAGGTATGTGTGAATGTTCATGTGATTGTGTATGAGTAAATATATAGGTATGTGTAAAAAAGTGAAACTTTGTAAAAAGTTCAATTCCCGAATGGAGTCTGGAAGATTATTCCGAAATCCATTTTTTTTTTTGACGTAACTACAATGTTTTCAGGTTTATTTCTATACCTACCTTTGCTATAAGACCTTGCTTTCTGCCAAATTTCAGGATTCAGGGTCAACGGAAAATACCCTATATGAATTTTGATTAATTTGAGTTAAGTGTCGAAAGATACGCGACATAAACGGCCGTATCCTTTCTTTTCATTAACTTAGAAGTATTTTTTTATTTTTTATTATTAATGATAGGCTCGCGTTTGACCACCATCTCACCTGATGGTAAGCGATGATGTGGTCGACGATGGAGCACGCTTGCCTAGAAGTAGCCCATTCACTCTTGACTTAAAGTTCGATTTTTTCACAGCTTCAAGGATCCACAGATCTAAGTATATGGTTTTAATTTTTTAACTCGATACATCCACGCGTTTTCGAGATAAAGGGTGTGTCAAGATACACAGATAGACTGATAGCAGAACAACAACAAATTGAGATAGGATTATAAGGGTTCCATTTTTTCCCTCTGAGGTACGGAACTCTAAAAACTAAGCAATTTAGGATTTTGTGCATAGAAATGAGAATGTTTGACTTGCAAGGGGTTTGCCACAAACACACTGGGCATAAAATACGTATTTTAATAAGTTTGAATTTCACAAATATGTTATATTATTAATAGGCTCGCACATGGCCATTAAGTCACCTGATGGTAAGCGATGATTTGGTCAACGATGAAACACGCTTGCCTAGAAGTAAATCCACTCTTTACTTAAAGACCCCCAGGATGTGTTCCTAAAAAGACTACTTCATCATTCATCATCATCATCATCATTTCAGCCGAAAGACGTCCACTGTTGGACATAGGTCTCCCCCAAATGTCACCACAATGACCGATCCTGTGCGTCTCGCATCCATTGGATTCCCGCGACGATCACCAGGTCATCGGTCTACCTTGTGGGAGGCCTTCCAACGCTGCGTCTTCCGGTACGTGGTCGAAATTCCAGAACCTTTCGTCCCCATCGACCATCTGTTCTGCGAGCAATGTGCCCTGCCCACTGCCATTTAAGTTTGACGATTCTTCGGTCCTAAAAAGACTACTTACTGAAATTATATTAACTGTACATAAATTATTACCTATTCTAGGAGGTTTTCGGATTCTTCAACGAAAATTTATACTTTGGTCGATTCAAAGTGCCTATCACTTACACTACCAGTAGGGAACTGAACTTTGATGACCAAAAGTTACATCCAACCAGTTTGTCAGACAGTGTACAACTGTTGCCGATTCGTCTCGGTGACAATGATTGGATCCTTTTCAATATTCAGGGTCAAGGTGAGTAAAAAGTCTACACTAATATATTAAGAGGTAAAGTTTGATTGTTTGTTTGTAGGAGGTTATCTCTGAAAGTACTAGTCCGATTGCGAATTTTTTTTCAGCGATAGAAAGTTGCTTTGTTCCTGTGTGACATAGGCTATATTTTATGTATGCGGGCGAAGCCGCCGGCAAAAGCTAGTAAATTATATAGTACTAATTTCATAATTATTATTATGCGTCTCAAAGACACAATAAAAATGTTGATGAAGATTTCAAGGGTCTTACCATGACTATTAGAGCATTAAAGCCATACACTCTATATAGCTCCATCCCTTTAACAGTTCAGTTTACGTCCTCAAATGGATGGAGGTCTCGTCGTCGTTGTGAACTTTTTCATAATAAGTGCAGTAATTTATAAAGTCTCATTATTGGAGGTTCCAAGGAAATGAAAGATGAATGAAATAAAATTAAATACTACAAAATCATTAGAAAATGTTACATCCGTATTCTATTGTCACTATGAACGACATTATCGTAAAAACTTTTCACGCAAGAAAACATAAACGTAAGACTAGGCAGTAAGATCAAAATACCTTAGCCTTCCTCTAGGGGCAAATAAAAAAAAAATATGCGCGCA
Source organism: Mythimna impura (assembly GCA_905147345.3). NCBI lineage: Eukaryota > Metazoa > Arthropoda > Insecta > Lepidoptera > Noctuidae > Mythimna > Mythimna impura. The sequence continues at coordinate 4,586,920 of LR990344.1, forward strand.
CAATATGAAAACAGATTTTTACCGCCATGTCACAGAAAATTTTACTAGTTTTACTGTTGTTTTCTTCACAAGTGTATTGAAAAACGTCGTATGACACACGTGAGCAATTAATGATTACCGTTCTTGGCTCTCTTAAGACCCTCGCCACGGCTCGGGTGTAAATACCGCCTCGACGGTAATCACTAACATTACACACTTATATCATAAAGTACTATTGCAAAATCATAGATGGAAGGAAGTTGAATGAACAATTGGAGTGTACTGAGTGAGTTGAGAGAATAATGTATAAATAGACGTCAAACAATTTAAATCAGCAATTACACGTCGCTAAGCCAGTTGCTATTTAAATTGCGTAGGCACAAATAATATTGAAAACAGAAATATTTCCTTTCGAATAATGAAACTTTTTCTGTACAACAGGATATTATCGCGTTAACTACAATTTGGACATGTGGAATAAAATAATTAAAGCTCTTGAAGCACCATTGACAAGGAATCAAATACATCCACTGAATCGTGCTACGGTAAGTAATGACAAATTTCTTGTTCTCTGATCCAGGACTAATGATGAATTCAAAGAATCAATACCTTCATTTGAGCCGAAAGACGTCCACTGTTGGACACAGATCATTGGGGGAGGCCCCCAAGTGTCACCATAACGATCAGTCTTGTGCGTCTTGCATCCATCGGATTCTAGTAACCAGGTCATCGATCCACCTTGTGGGAGGCCTTCTAACGCTGCCTCTTCCAGTACATGGTCACCACTCCACAACATTTCGACCCCATAGACCATCTGTTCTGCGAGCAATATGCCCTGCCCACTGCCACTTTGTTAGGCGATTCTTCGGCCTATGCTGGTAACATTGATTCTCCTGCGAATATTTTTAATGCGATCACGCTAGGAAACTCCGAGCATAGGCCATTTCATTGCCCTTTGGGCGACTTTAAGCCTTCTGATGAGGCCCATTGTGAACATTAAGTGATGCAAGATAAATATAATGAAAACATTGATTAATCATTCTTTGCTGCCATAAACAGCTTTCTAAAAGAATAAAGTGTACTTAAAAAAAAATTACAAGGTGCTTTTTTAGTATTAAAATTACTTTTAGAAAAAAAAAATATTTAAAAAAATACAACAACTTTATATAAGAACTATCAATGTTAATATAGATAGGTTTCTCTGCAATATTTTTATTATCAAGGTAAAAGTAATAATTAATCACATTTGTTCACAGCTCGTAGATGATGCTCTAAATGTAGCTAGAGCAGGAAGATTAGAATACGAAGTCGCATTAAGAGTGGTTTTAACCATGGAACATGAAACCGAATACGCACCATGGAAAGCGTTTGTTAGAAACATGAACTTCTTGAGGAAACGCTTGGTGGCCTATGTTGATGGCGACGAAGATTTAGATCAGAACATTTATTTGGTAAGTACAGACTATGCCTATCATTATTTGATCCATGACTCCTTCATTTTTATTATTTTTACGATTATATTCACTATCATCATTTATATCTAGAATTACTCAGATGTAATTTTATTGGGCACGCCACAATTATGGCGGTAAGTCCCCTCTTTGAGGCGTGGCTGGAAAGACCTCACGGCGTCCTTACCTTCCGCATGACGCAGGTCCTCACCGTGGTAAGTTCAGGAGGTTCCTACACCGGATTCATGCGGAAGACACGGTGGAGTACACGGCGGCGGTGATTCCTCGCGCCGGGCCTAGGTACAGGCCATGGTCCGGAATGAGGACGAGTAGCAGGCGGTCGCTTCCTTCTGCAAAGCAGTAATGCTAGCAAAGGAAGCGGCCGATCGCGTGAGGCAACGGTCCTCACGCCCCTGCCGCCGCCGGGATTCCGATCCCGATTTCCGGCTACCGTAGGCGCGGGCTTGCGGACGGCGAGCAATGGGTAACTCGCCGTCCGACCGTCCAGTAACCGTCCGGACCGGGCCCAAGTCATCGACGGCGCGTACTGTTCCACGCGCGCCTCAAGGAGATGTCAGCAACAGTAGGGGCCCAGCAGGGTCGAAGCCTACTGGGGCCAAGGGTCTGATTCTGAAAGGAAGACTCGGCCCTGGTACGAAAGGCAACGAAGGAACAGGAGTGGGTTTTTAGTCAGTAAAAGTCTGACACTATCTCCCGCTCCGCCTAAGAGCGGGGGTTGTTATAAGATGATTTTCCCACCGAAAAAAAAAAGATGTAATTTGATAATTTTATTTTGCAACTAAATCTATTATATTTAAATTTTTCTGCTGCAGAGAATAATACAAAAAACAATACGTGCTTTTGAAGAAAATATTGGATTCAACCCTAATGTGCTTACGCCTGAGCCAGCGATGCAATCATTGACTCGAGGCTTGGTGATGGACCACGCTTGCAGAGCCAATTACCAGTCTTGCATTGATGCTGCTAAAAACTGGTTCTATAATCCTCACAACAGTATAGAAGTGTAAGTCTAAAACTAATTAAAACAATAGTGCCTGTATATTATTTTCAGATAACGCAATTAAAGTTTAAGTAAAAGCGACATTTCGCTGAAAAGATATAAAAATACAATATACCTGGGACCTTTGTGGATCTTTTTTAGTGAAACTTAAATTCCGATGGCTGATGGGTACTTGATCTTCAAAAATCGGGCAAGTGCGAGTTGGACTCACGCACTGAGGGTTCCGTACACACTTACCTACCTATAAAAACAGTCCAATTCCCGAATTAAGTTACGAAGATTTATCCGAATCGCAAAAAAGGTTTTTTTTTTGGTGACGTAACTACAGATTTACAGTTTTTAGATTTTTTCCTATACTTATGCTATAAGACCTTGCTTCGCCCAAATTTCAGGATTCTGGGTCAACGGGAAGTACCGAATTTTGATACCCTTGACATAAACGGCCGTATTTTTTTTTTTGTTAATCCCGCACCGCAGGCTTGAGTATATGGTTTTAATTTCAACTCGGTACCTCCACGCGTTCCCGAGATAAAGGGCGTTGACAGACAGACAAACGGACAACAATATGATCCTGTAAGGGTTCCGTTTTTTCCTTTTTCAGAACCCTATAAATGATTTAAACTAAGCTGATAATTTAAGAAACATAACATAGTAAACAGTGTCAAAAGCTGGCTTGAAAATCATTGCTATTCCATTTGTACATATCTTGTACAAATGGAATAGCAATTATTTTCGTTTAATAAAACATACTTTTTGGTTCCAGTAATCCCAACATTCCTCATGATATCAGACCAGCTGTATACTGTACGATGGTGAGAGAAGGCGATGGAAAAGTCATAGAAGCATTGGAGGCGAGACTGAACATTGAGCCGACGCTTTACGAGAGAGTCGTCATTTTAGAATCCTTGGCTTGTTCTAAAGACGAAGCCTTTATAAACGAGTAAGTGATAGAGATTTGTGTTGGTGTAGAATTTTATAGTCTCAATGCTTTAAATTTTTATTCCCAATTTCTTACCTTTAGACACAAGACCGAGTGCTAAGACGCAGCGAGAAATAAGTTAGGCGTGACACTAGGGACAATATTGGGAACATTTGTGACAAAAAATGGTAGAAAACTTTTTTGAGTCTTCCTTATCATACCGAGTCGTTACCACCGACTTATCGTAAGCGACATTTTTACCTAATCTGCGTTTTTCATCGCAAACGACATTTTAAACTATAACGGACCATGGCTCGTTGACATTCCCGCCTAAATAAATCAGTTATTATAGCAAATGCTAATTGTATCGTTAGCACAACGGTTAGTTGCGTAACAATCTAAGAATTGCAACGTAAGCGACCCTACTTATTATCGCAAGCGACACAGTACATCAAAATGTTGTCGTTTACTATAAAAAAGTTATGAAAAACGTGTTACGACGAGTTCATTCCTTTCATTCCATTAATTAATTGATCTTAGTAGAAATATATAATTATATATTATTATTTTATTTCCTTTTTTTAAAATTAATTTATTATGAACCTACTCATCCATTGTATAAAATTGATCCATATTTACATAGTTAAAATTACATGTCTTTTGCGTTAAAAACTTTAACCAGGTTATTTTTTTATCGCAAGTGTTATCTCAAACGCCCGGACACATAAGAAGTAGGTACCTACTTAGTTTGAGACAGCAAAAATATAGTAAGCGCCAAAAAAGCCTCAAAACCAAAGACTTTTTAGAAAATTTTAACTGTAACACATATGGTTTCAAAAATAATTATTATATGTTAAATTCCACTTTAATAGCGCAATTATTAGCAAAAATATTTGAAAAAAAATCTACTCCTGTAAAATTTGGTTTTTGTAATGGCTCGATAATATTATAAAGTTGGAGAGTTTGTTTATTTATTTGAACGTGAAAATATATATATTGTGAAAGCCTAGATTTATTTTTTATTTATCGCCGAAGCTGCTATAAAAAAACTCTTAATATTAGGATCGAGCTCTAGTCACAAATAATTTAAAACTTGGCTAACAGAGCAAAGTATGACACAGTAAAATTCTTGATTCCAAAAGTAGGTAAACCTGCACTATCCAAATCAGTAATTCTTTCAGTTGCGTTAGATCTTATAGTATCGTCAGAAAATATTTTTTTTGACAGAAAAATATCATCAGCTATACATTTACAACATTACAACCTAACCAAAGACGCAGGAGATACCGCCTGCTAGTGATTTATAACTTTTAATTCTACTATTATTTCTTACAGGTTACTTGATCGAACTATAGCAGAAAATAGCCCCTACGGTATTGAAGAACGATTGAAGATTTTTGCAGCTGTGGCAGGAAGCAGTTTTGCGAACGCTAACTTAACTCTACTTTTTATGAGATCGAGAACTAATCATATCAGAAGAATGTATGTTGTTTTTTTTTTCTTTATTTCGGGATTATCCACTTTTGATTTCCATCATACTGAGATCTATGGATGAGAAAATGACAGAATATACAGATATGTGCAAAAAGCCTCACACTTTGGTTGTGCGTAATATAAAACAATGTGTATGAGAAGCTTTAAGTCGGAATAGCAACCATAAAACAAATCTACATCGTTTGTATTATTGATCCTTAAAACTATTTTTGGTTTTAAAACTAATTTTTAGCCTACTATACGACATATGCATAACAATAATTAAGTGGTAGAGGTTTAATAAATCTTCATAATTACAATTTAAAATATATTTTCTTTTCAGGTACGGTGGTCTAGAAAAATTTGAAGAGGCGATTTTCATTCTTGCTGATAACATGGTCGATGAAGATCTGAGCGAAGGTGTAAGTATTGAGAAATATCATAAACAAAATAAATATATACCTCACAGAACAAAATTATCGTGATGATAAAATACAGGCAAAGAATACACCAGTAGGTGTCAAACAGCAGTGAAAACACAGATTTTTTCGAGTTCTGACTGATGTGAGATAGCGGTCAAGCGCGAACCTATCAAGAATAATAAAAAAAAAAGTTGTCGTCGGCCTTTTTTGTTAATACTGTTTTTTTTTTAATTGTATCGGAGACGTTACGACCCTACTGTTGGCGGAAGAAAAATATGATTTGGCGCTGTGAGATACGTATTTTTATAAATTGCCAATAACAAATTAGACAATTTTTCTCGAGAAATACGAAAGATTTATTTGGATGCATTTCAAAATTCTCTGTTAGATAGTTAAATACTTAATAAAGTTTTTAGTGTAACGTATTCTGTTAATCAAGCTGATGATATGTATAACTTCTAAACGTAACATCTCTTTCCACAGTTCAAGATTTGGGTACATAGCCAGAACAACATGATAAATGAGTCTCAAAGAGCAGCAGATCGAGCTCTCGAACAAGTATACGAGAATTTACAGTGGAATAAGAAATTCAAGGAGGATTTATATAAATTAATGGCAGAGTATACATCTTAGTGATGTCATGAGCATTTAATGTGTTATAATTGGTAGCAGTTTTCATAAAAAAATAAAATATATGGGAATTTAAAGTATGTTTTTTTTCCGTGCGTTGTATATCTATATATATATCGATGTTTTTTTTTTAAATAATGTTATTACGTGTCCGCTTCTGTCATTTTGGTATGTTATTGAAGTTTGTTTCTCCATTTTTTCTTTTCTAGAAAAATACAAAAAAAAACTAAATTGTAGATGCAAGTCGAGAATAATAGACTCGTGGACCTCTGGGAACAATCCATGACATCTGTCGGACATGTCATGTCACCGACCGTAAGAACCAATCCAACACATTATCTCTTTAATGTTCTCGTCTAGCTAATGTAGAGTACTTGCATAATCATAACCTTGTAGTCAGGATTATCCATCAGCAACTTAACAAAGAAAGGGCCATACTAAAGGTATGCGCTCAAACAGCTCCACAACATGGGACTAGCAAGCGACCCGACTTGCAGGATCTGTGGAGAGGCAGAGGAGAATATGCTATACATACTGTGCGACTGTGCAGCACTAGGCTCCAAAAGACTAGAGTATCTGGGCCAACAATTTCCAAGACCAGAGGACTACAGGCTCAGCCCCATCAAGACCATACTGGGACTCATGAAGAAGGTGCACGGAGGGCTGGGGGTTGAGTAGAAGGGAGGGGGATTAGCACAAAAGATCCAGAAGGGTCGAAGTGCTCTGGTTTAGGGCCAGCCCCACTATAAGATAAGATAAAGGTATGTGCACAACCCAGTTCTCGACAGTGGTCATATTACATTGTACTTTGTCCATCTTCACTGACTGGACTACTGTGGCCTGAGCTTGATATAGTGGCAGTTGACTGAAGCGATAGACTTGCAATAATGGTTGCCATGAGGAGTATCTCGTGAAAACCTAGAAAGATAAGCAAAACAAATATCTTGACTTGGCTCGTGGCTTGTGGTTGTCTAACATGTATGTGGAGTCAGCAATAATTGTACGATAGTGGTGTCGGCCAATGGCTTTATAGCCACAAGCTTCAACGAACAACTTCTTAAGCTCCACACTCACGTTAGGCGGCTGAATGAAGAGCTTCATTCACAAAACGGTAAATTTGGACATTGTGAGCTGCTTCTCTCTGAAACCCTGACGGCTGATAGCTTGGACCATAGAAATATGGTGGTTTCGAAACCGGGAGTTTTTCATATTATATGTACTTTTATAAGTTTATCTATGATATTTCAGACACCCCGTGCCTGGAAAAGCACGTAAACTCGTTGATCCCAGTTGTCAGTCGTGGATCTTTGACAGTCTTTACAGGTGTAAAAAAAAAGTCGTGGATCTTTGACAGTCTTTACAGGTGTAAAAAAAAAAAATAAAGGCCTGTAGTGTAAATGTTTCTCTATACGTTTGGTCCTGATTGCTAGTATAAAATAAGCAGGCGTTTAAATCTAGAATTTTTATTTTCAAAATTACTTTTAAACGTTTTGCCGCATCGGATTCTGCTTTTGGTACAATTGAGCACATTGCCGAAACATTGCTACACTAATGTTTTCATACTTAGAAACATTGCTACGCTAGTGTTTTCATATATAGATTACTTCCCGTTGACCTAGAATCCTGAAATTTGGCATGAAGCAAGGTCTTATAGCACTAGTATAGGAAAAAATCTAAAAACTGTAAATTTGTAGTTACGTCACAAAAATCTTCTTAACTCAATTCGGGAATTGCTGTTTTCATAATTATGTAAGTTTGTACGGGACCCTCAGTGCACGAACTCGCACTTGCCCGGTTTTTTTAGTTTTGTCTACACAGATATGATCAGTAACGGGTACGGATGGAGCCCCATTTTATTGTGTACGATTTAAAAAATAGTAGTGTATATATTTTTTTTAGAGCAATGGTGATGTAATAAATTACACAAAGTAATGCGCCCTAAAAACGGTGAAGGAAAACATCGTGAGGAAACCGGCATGTCCTAGAACCAAAAATTCGAAGATATGTGATATCCACCAACCCGCACTGGGCCCGCGTGGTGGATTACGGCCCATTCCCTCTTCTAGAGAGGAGGCCTGAGTCCCAACAGTGGGAACATTATAAGACCGACTATGCTATGTGTATATATATGATACGAACACTCACTCTCACTTCACAGTGAGAGTGAATATATAAGTATTGTTTCTTGTTTACATAAAGTAAAACAATTTAACATGATATAATTATACATTAGTTTTGTGTTGACCATTGTAGTCTGTTAAATATTTATTATGAATTAGGTCCTTAGTCATCACTATCATCATCATCATTGCAGCCGATAGATGTCCACAGCTAGACATAGACATTCTCCAAGTGTCACCACAATGACAGGTCTTGTGCATCTCGCATCCATCGGATTCCCGTGACCCTCACCAGGTCACCGGTTCATCTTGTAAGAGGGACCATTCGAGAACCTTTCATCCCCACGAAAATCAGTTCCGCGAGCAACGTACTCACCCTGCCCACTGCCACTTAAGTTTGGCAATTCATTGGACTATGTCTGTAACCATGGTTTTCCTGCGGACATCTTCATTTTTGATTCGAGAACACAAGTCAACTTCGAGCATAGCCTTCTCCATTGTCCTTTGGGTGATTTTTAGCATTAGATACTAATTAACTTAAATATTTTTACTTTATTCAAAATATTTATAAGACTAAGGCACATATTTTTTATTTATTTATTTATGATAGTTATTAACATAATAATGTGATTGAATAAGTAATTATATTTAAAAAATATTTATCTTCCATGTAACATAATGTTATGACCAGAACTAAACTGTTAAATTACTATTCATTTTAATTGCCGTACCTAATTTAACACAAACATTATTTATAATGTGATGCGTGAAATGAAGGAATGTGATTTCTGAAAATGAATTACCAATATATAATAACCTTATTTTGCTCAAATAAAAGTTTTATAGTCATAAGTTTAGCTTATAAAATAAGAAAACACATTGACATTTAATTTATTAAAATTACACTAGAACATTCTTGTCACGATTAAAAATTATTTTTATTACACATAATTTGAAATAATTTTGAAACTATTTCACAAGATCACAAATCGGAGGATGACTGGATGAGTCTTAGAAAAAATATATTAAAAAATAATTAACAATCTTAAATAATAATTAGCCTTTTAAATAAATAACTTAAAAAATAGGAGAACATATAATTAACACAATCGAAAATAAAAATAAATTAGTAGTGGTTTCGCATTAAAATATATAATATTTGATTTTTTGCCGATTAATTTTAAATTTCTATAAAAAATTAGATTTCAATTAATTTTCTTGTAAAAACATTAATAAATACTGCAATGCACAAAACCAGAACGGAATTTTCTACAGCTGATGCTCCACCTCCATGCAACTTTTCAGTGACAGATGCAATCGGCTGAAAAAAAAAATTGAAAAAGTCAACATGCAATCGTAGTCATCAACCACTTATCATTAATTTTATAAACAAGATGCAGTTTTGCATCTGCAAAAAAATCAGGAGGCAATTATTATTTTAGTGATTCTCGATCCGAATCAAAAATAAAATGGCTTATTTTTTTTTAAATTTTATTCTCATAATTACGAAAATGTTTAAAAGCGTTTCGTAGAGTAAGTGGGCGAAGCCTCGTACAGGCGGTTACATTCAGAAATCTCAGAAACTATAACACCTACAAACTTAAAATTTTACAGGTAGGTTCCTTATAGAGTGTAGACATCCGCTAAGAACGGATTTTCCGAAATCCACACCCTAATGGGATGAAACGGGGGTCCAAAGTTTGTATGGAGAAACCGACTTTCACGTGGGCGAAGCCGTTGGCAGAAGCTAGTAAATTATATTTGTATCTTTGTGTTGCATGAAGTTTTGATAAATAAATAAAAAATAATAATAAGGCTGGCTTGAGTGGAGATTCGCAAGAGCAAGCGTGCTCGGGAGCAGGATGTATAATCCAGTAAGGTGCTGGTAGGGATCTTGACCGTACTTCCGGGATTGTCCTGATAGCCGTGGTATACCTCTCCACTCCTTAAGCACCTCAGGATATGTTGCCCTCTTGTTGCTACGTCACTTCGTGCTAGCGACCGTTTATGGGGGCCCATTTATTGAGTGTGCAAGTCACCCCCTGCCTTTTGTCGATGGATATTAATAACATTGTTTAGGCAGGGGCCATAGTCTTAACATAGTTCCTGGTAACCAGTCCACTTAAGACTCCAAAAACCATAGCCTTATATCTTAGTTTTCCATATGTCGCAATAGTTTCCCACCAACCGGGGGTTGTCCTTGGATGCACTAGCATAGTGCGTACAGGGATAATCACCGGTTCGTACCACTTTCCATTAAAAGCGTCTAAAAGGGCCTCTGCGAGTTGGTTTCGGCTCCTCATACGCCTTCCAAAGGTCCAGGACCTTAGGGTGCTGAGATAAATTAATGTATAATAATAATATTCCACAACTATCACACAACGCCGTCTAGTCCCAAACTATGCAGAGCTTGTGTTATGGGTACTAGACAACTGATAAACATACTTATATATTTCTAAATACATACATATATAGATAAATTACACCCAGACACAGAACAAATGAACGTGCTCATCAAACAAACATTTGTCCTGGGTGGGAATCGAACCCACGACCTCCGGCACAGCAGTCAGGGCCACTAACCACTAGACCAACAGGTCAGTCAAGAGTAAAGTAGTAAGTAGACAAGTCATATCTATGGAAGGAATTTATCTTACCTTTTCAGTGGTAGACATAACAATAGGCATTGGCCTCGGTTCTCCTACGGGGATCTTGCCATAAAACTTGTTTTTCGCGCGTCTGTAACAGAGTTAAGACAAAGAATAAATATTTTTAACAGAATCGTCTCGCGGACTTTCATATACACGTACAACTACTGTGCAGTTTTATTTCATTTAAGTTCATTTTATTTCTTTCTTTATTGTGTCATTCTTTAGGTACTATTGTCGTCTGTCGTTTTTCTTTGTGTTTTCTTCTCTTTTTCTTTGTGCTTGTCGCTGTAGTGGTGAGTCTGTGTCAAATGAATGTTTTCTATTCCATTCTAACCTATACTTCTTGATCATTTATATCTTTGGGCTACATTTGTATACACTATTTAATTTACGAGTTTTTTTAATTTTTATTTTTAAGTGTGGAAATCATCCAATGACTTCTCACGCTCTGGGCGCAGCGGGAGGGCGTGTCAGACTTTTACTGACTAAAACCACACCTGTGTCCTTCAGTTGCCCTTTGCGTTCTAGGATTACGGGTTTCCGTTTCAGAAATTCTCCGCGCTCCTAGCTCGCGTGCATCGGCCCTGCTGGGCCCCTACGGTTCGCTGACATCTGTTTGAGGAGCGCGTGGATCACTACGCGCTGTTGACGACTGGGCTCGGTCCGGACAATTACCGGACGGCCGGACGGCAAGCTACCCATTGCTCGACGTCCGCAAGCCCGCGTCTACCGTGGCTGGTAGTCGGAGTCAGAATCTCGGCGGCTGGGGCGTGAGGACAATCGTTCCCTCACGCGTGCGGCCTCCTCCTTCGCTAGCATTACTGCTTCGTAGAAGGAGGCCACCGCCTGCCATTCCTCCTCACTTTGGACCACATTTAATTTACGAGTAGTTTTGACCGATTTATCGATTGTTCTTTTAAACCCGCACACGTCTAATATGTAAATATGTAGTGTCAACTGTCCTTGTTTGTTGTTAAAGAAAATAAAAATAAATGCGCAGCTCACTCTTTGCAGTTGAGAGTAGATAATCGATATGTTTAGCTTAGGACTTATCCATTCACAATATTGGTCATGTAGTATCGTTTTGTAAAAGAGGTTCTTATAATGGAGGTTTAATTAAAAGAATAAGGGTATATATATTTCCTATAGTTCTCATACATTTTATATGGATTCACCGTACACGGTTGACGCCAGTGGCCACCACACGCTACAAATCGCAGCTGCTCGCTTCTTGTGACTCGCACTCAAAAAAAAAAAAAACAAATCTCAAATGTTTTTTTTTTTCACATAGGCCTACATGAGCACTTATAAAACGACAGAAGCTAGAGCACGGTTCCAAATCGGTCGTTTCCTATTAAGAAGAACCAGCAAGAAACTCCACGGATACTCTTTAAAAATTTTTTTTTAATTTTTTTTCCAAAGTACCCGAAGATAGTAGAAACTTTTTTCTTTCAATATTTTGCACTGTTTGAAATTCGTCCGTTGCGCTTAGCTGCCCCGGGCATAGTAAATTGGTGTATCGTTGCATTGCGCGCGCTGATGGCGGTGTGTTGAGATTGAGTCGATTCAAAACCGGTTTTTTCTTGTGCGCATGGAATGATGCACGATTAGATTTACGTTATTTTTATTTTCGTAAAGTTTTATGTATTTTGTACACTGAACAACTATCTATTTATTTATTTATTTCTTATCCACCACTTATTAAACATGTATATATGTATGTAACGTAAATAACCTAATACTAAATAACTATTATAAATAAACTAGCTTTTCTACCGTACACTCTAAATAAGGTTCAGTTGAAAACCAGCGTCAGGCAACTACAACGAAGTTGTCTGGCATTTTTGCTGAACTGGACCTATTTGGTGCAGGCGCGAGACACACAATGTTAGTTATTTTATTTTCTTATTTTTTTTTATCTTAGATGTTTACATGTTGTTTCTGCATTGTGTGTATCTGTGTACGTGTGCCAAATAAATATTTTTCTTTCTTTTCTTTTCTTTTTTTACAATATTTCTTTACCAAAGTACACGACTGCTTCCGAAGATTCCTGACCGATCCCGAAGATTACCGAATCGGGCCAATTTTTGGAACAATGAAAACGCATGGTCATCCCTGGTCTTACTATCTATGCCATTAAGCACACTAGACTCTTACATTTTCTCGTCAGCGATCCACTTGTCGTCTTGTTCGATGGGATTCAGAGGCCACGTGCCGTTATAAGCTGAGATGTAGAAGTATGACATCCGACAGTCCGGGAAATAGCTGGAAAGATAAAATATAGTGTTTGAGCATTCTACTACCTAATAAATTATACATTTGAAAGTTTTTGAGGGTGAATGGAAGGCAAAGATACTGAGCAGTTTTCAAAGAATTTTTGTAGTAATATCAAGATCAGAATATCACACAGTAAGTCATCATCAAAAATCATGCAAAAAAATGCCCTGAGCTCATCTGGAACAGTTGATTAGTGACTAGGTTTTTTTTAGGTGGGAAACCTTCCAATGACTTCTCCCGTTCAGGACCCCGGGTTTCACTTTCGGAAGCCAACCCTTGGCCTCAGTAGGCTTCGGCCCTGCTGGGCCCCTACGGTTTTGCTGACATCTCTATGAGGCGCGCGTGGAACATTGCGCACCATCGACAACTCAGGCTCGATCCGGATGGTTACCGGATGGCTGGACGGCGAGCTAGCCATTACTTGACATCCGCAAGCCCCCACGCATTAGTGACTAAGTAAATCCTCTCACTCTATTTTCCCACTATTATAGCATGTGGTATCACGTTCATGGATGATTCTAACTTTAACACTTCCGAAATCAAGTTAACATTATAAAAGTGAGAGAGAGTGAGTTGAGAGCAGTGGTGGCAGAGTGGTAACGGCCCCGACTTACGAGTTGTAGGTCACGGGTTCAAACCCAGCCAGGCGCATCACTTTATGTAAATTATTTCATCACCACTGCTCTCAAAACGGTGAAGGAAAACATCGTGAGGAAACCGGCATGTCCTTGAACCAAAAATTCGAAGACATGTGACATCCACCAACCCGCACTGGGCCCGCGTGGTGGATTACGGCCCATTCCCTCTCCTAGAGAGGAGTCCTGAGTCCCAGCAGTGGGTACATTTAAAAAAAGCCTGATTATGCTTATGCTTATTATAAAAGTGCAACTCACGTATATTTCCCTTTTCTATATTCCTGATAAACTGCAGTCACATGTCTGTTGCAAGACCTGTAGTCGAGTTCACAGGCAAGTTGTATCACGTTGCTTCTGAACAGTCGCGTGAGGTACTGATTGTCCTGACTCCTTGTCAACTGCGTGAAGATTGGGGTTACCTTCTTGATCATGAAGTTCTGAAATTATTGCAATAATTTTGTTAGTTTCAAATTTTTTTATTATTTTTTTAGGCACACACAGGAATTTTCTACGAGTACACTTAGGGTGATGCAGAGACAAATTGTGGTAGGTGCAATATTAAGCATTACATATTGTTTATAATACATTATAATTATTTTATACAAATATATAGTTAAATACTATAAATACAATATACATAATATATCTATATGTACTCAAACTAGAAAGAAGGATAAAAAGCGAATAGACGAATCTAGTGAAACAATTGGTGCAGACAAATAATAAGAAAACAAATTATCGCTGTGACGATATAAATACGACGATTTAAATCTTATGTAGAAAGAAAGAAAAGAAAGAAAACATGTTTATTCTGCCTGAATAGACGCAGAATTCGTTACAAAAATATAAAAAACCAGTTTCCCTGACAGGCCATGTGTGTATCGGGCTTAACTGTGTTGCATCATATGATCTCGAAGAAAAGGAAGAAGGGAGGCTCAAAGTCATCCAAAGGGCAATGGAAAGGGCTATACTCGGAGTTTCCTTGCGTGATCGAATCAGAAATGAAGATATCCGCAGGAGAACCAAGGTTGCCGACTTAGCACGAAGATTCGCCAAACTTAAGTGGCAATGGGCAGGGCACATTGCTCGCGGAATGGATGGCCGTTGGAGCCGAAAGGTTCTGGAGTGGCAACCGTGTACCGGAAGACGCAGTGTTGGAAGGCCCCCTACAAGGTGGACCGATGGCCTGGTGAAGGTTGCGGGAGTCCGATGGATGTGAGACGCACAGGACCGTTGATTGTGGCGACATTTGGCGGAGGCCTATGTCCAGCAGTGGACGTCTATCGACTGAAATGATGATGATGATGATGATCATATGACCATAGACAACACAGTTGTCTAGATATATTTATTTTATATTTAAACTTCATGGTGCCGTTTCAAAATCAGTCTGCCTAGCCTTTTGCCAATTTAGGATTGTCTTTCAATATAGCTGAATGCAACTGATTAACAGTATTTTGCATAAAACAGTCGCTCCATATATAATTCTGGATATCCATCTTTTTGGTGTTTAGAGCGCTACTAAGATTAACAACAAATACATTGTTTCCTGTAGTATCTTTAACTTTGAGTTCTGAAGTAACCTTAGGGTTTTCTTTTATATTTTATTTAGCCTATACTTTCCCATTGTTATGCAAAGGCATTCCATGTCCAGGTGGTTTTACTACCTGTTTCCAGGTCGGCTTTGATGGCGTCGTTCATCTTCAAGCACCTACTTAGTGGAGACTATTGCCGAGCAGTCAATGTACATGCGGTTGACGTGACAAACCCAATCCTATTTTGACCTGGCGACCTTTTTTTCTACGTCTATAACTGATGGTTTACCTACATCATTATGTCATTATACATTTAATTCTCTACTTTCAAACTTAGAAATTATGTTAAATGTTTCATACCTCCCATTCCTTATAAAAATATTTAGTCATATTACAAGCAGCTTCATAAGTGATCAGCATTTCATATCCAGACACGGCAGACTCCCACACAATATGACTGCGTTCCTTATCTAGATAGTCCAGTATTTCCATAGCAAGCTGAACATCTAAATCACCAGCCACGTACAGAGCAAACACGTCGTTTACAATCTAGAATGTATCAAAAAGTATAATTAGATTTATGTCAAGGTCTACGCCATCTTTAAAAATCTAAAATCTTTGTAGAGAGCTTGCAAAAATTATAAAAATATTTCTGTAATTTAGTATCTGAATTTTACGTATGCAATTTTTCTGGTGACATTTATAGTACCGTCTTAAAACTTACTTGAGCTCTGTTTAATTCATCTATGGCGTTCATATTCTCCTTCAAAGTTTTTGCTATGAGTCTCCAAGTAACAGCATCGTAGTTGACTCGATAGTATCCTGGAATGATCAATTATTATAGCTTTATATTAATATAATCAACATACGATTGTTCTATTGCTTGAGCACAAGTCTCATCTTTTTTACTGGACTGCTGTCCCAACAGTGCAGTTTAGTGAATCCATCTGTTTAGCCTTTTCCAAACTATATATTGGGGTTGACTTCCAGTCTTACTGGATATAGATGAATACCAATATTTTACATAGCATGATTGTTTATTTGACCTTTATGTAGGTCAAATATACAACCAGAGACTGGGTCATACTATATGGATCAGAATGTTGGCCTGTGAAAAAGACGGATGAAAAAAGATTGCATGTAGTGCAGATGAGAATGTTGAAATAGATGTGAGGTGTGACGAGAATGGACAAAGTGAGAAATTAATATATTAGAGGAAGTTTGAAACTGGCGCCAGTGACTGCAAATTTGAAGGGGAATCGTTTGTCTTGGTATGGTCATGTGAAGAGGAGGGATGAAACGCATGTTACTAAAAGAGTTATTAGTATACATGTGGATGGGTGGAGAAGAAGAGGGAGGCCAAAGAAAAGATGGATGGATTGTGTGAAGAGTGATATGAAAGAAAAGGAAGTTGGTAATAGCATGACGGTTGACAGGATAGAATGGAAGAAAAAACGTTTTGCGCCGACCCCAAATAAAACGGGACAAGGTCAGGAAGATGATGATAACCCAGTGACTGGGTGACAAGACCCTTTGGCTAGACTGGTGTCAGATATTCTCCTGCTTTCATTGGTTCTGGAACATAGAGACATAGATTCCGTCGGACTGTGATAGATTTCTGAAATTACTAGTGTTGTAAAGATTATGCACTACGTCGCCTATAAAATGCATTATATCGTGAATAAATCTGCACAGTTTTACGAGCGTGGGTACGACATAAATAGATTCATTGCTAAGCCAAGGACTTGTCAAGTTCAGCCGTTTTATTTTTAGCAGCTATTGCGGCTCAATTCATGGATTTACACTAAGTGGTATTTTATACAGTTTCTTTTTAAATTGATTTTTCTTTATGTTTTGGTGAACTCGAGCAATATTTTTTTCTTGAAATTATCCAATCCGACCCGAATTTTACTGCAAGGTTCTCCTTTTTATCTTTCAGTGAAATCAACTTTTCTGTTGCAATATCAGCTTGTATCAAAACTTAAAGTATCTAGTATATTACACAATGTTACACTTGAATTTATAATTCGGATTAATTGGAACATATCGCCATCAACTCAGATTTTGACTTAAGCATCCTGATTTTAATAAAATGGACCCAAAAACGTTCGGGTTGCATCAAAACTTGACCTTTCTTCTGAATAACAGAGTTTATTGACTCAATTTTGACGATTACTTCACATTCTAAATTCAAATACAGACCCTATATAATTCTACTTGCCTGAGCCTTTCCTATTAAGTATAATCCATCCATCATTCAAATTCTCGCCGAAGGTGTACGTTTGTGCCCCGATAGTGAACCGTGGTTGGTAGCAGTTGTAACAGTTCTTATTCTTCTGAACCATGTACGATATGGGGATGAGGAAATCGGTATCTACGCGGTTATCACGGGTGAAGCTGAACAGTCTCTGAAAGAGAACAAAGGAATAATTTGTAAAAAAAGAATAACATTTTGTAGTAATATCATTATTGTTTATTCATTACTTTAAACATATAAATTAATTTTTAAATATTTCAATAAAAAAAAAACATTTAAAAATATGAAAAAATAGTACCCCACCGGTATCGGGAACAGGGTCCAAGCTACCGGTGGTCAGGGCTCCAGAGAAAGGAACCTCCTAACCATACGTGCCATGTCCAGGAGTACTGCTTTCTGAATCAAGCCCTTGATCCAGTCGCCTAACGCGAGCCTCCTAAGGTGTTGGTCAAGGCTCTTGGCTATTAAGCCATTGCCCGACATGACCATCGGTACAATGATTAGGTGGGAAAATCATCTTATGACAAATCCCGCTCTTGGGCGGAGCGAGAGTTAGTGTCAGACTTTTACTGACTAAAAACCCACTCCTGTTCCTTCGCTGAGTCCACATCCCACATGTCGATAACCTCGCGAGCCAAGTCAATATACTTAATTTGTTTATCTTTCTCGGCTTTCACGAGGTTCTCGTCATGTGCAACGGAAATGTCAACAATCATTGCACGCCTCCTGCTTCGGTCCACCACCACTATATCAGGCTTATTGGCTACAATAGACCTGTCAGTGATGATGGACCTATCCCAGTACAAAGTGATATGACCATTATCAAGAACTGGGTCGGTTTATTATTATTGTTATATCTAGCCTATACAACCGCAAAGGCCTCTCTCCATTCCTTCCACTGTACTCGGCTCTTAGCCATTTCTTTCCAATTCCTAAAGAAGACATCAAATTCGCCCCGGCATCTCCTTCTTGGTCTGCCGCATCTCCTTCTTGGTCTGCCGCGACTCCGTTGTGCGATTTCAGAGTACCAGTTTTATGTTTTAAAGGCCGCTCGATTGAAATGAGGAAGACAAGTCCTACTTAAGCTGGGTAGCATTTTAAGCCACGTCAATGATTTGTGTTATAGAGCAATTATGATATTACAATAGTAAGTAGTTTTATATTTATTATATTCGAAAGTTTGGATGTTTGTTAACCAATCACGCGCGCGCCCCAATGGCTGAATAGATCGAAGTAATAACACTCTGGTGGATAATATCCTAGATAGAATTTTCTTACAACAATTTTCGACTCTCACAGGCAAAGGCTCTAGTAAATTTGTAATGTAATGTAATTTTTATATTTCGTCAATATAATGTATATAGGTAAAATTAAGACCAACTAGATATTGGGGCGTATGTGATATCGAAAGGAGATCGCATGAGTTAGGTTAACGAACTGGCATGTAAAATATACTTCTAAGGATTTTGTTGTTCTAGAATAGGTTTGAAAATTGAGTAGAACAAAGAAATGTCTAGTTTTTTCAGTTCGGACATAACCATTGTAGCGCGATGTCCTAATATTGAATCTTGAAGAAAAGTATAAGTATTTTTATATCATATCAAATATTTTATTGAAGTAAAAGTCCCGAACCTCAAATCAAACCGTCGCAGAGTGCGACGGTATAATATACTCGTGTATATTAAATTAATATTAACTTCATTCTTAAGTGCTAAAATTAAAGTACTGCGTTAATAAATTGTTATTGGAAGTTAACATATTATTCTTGACAAAAAAAACTAAAAATCACATGAACCACATGGTCGGATACTTGACAACACAAGGTTTTTTTTTTATTCTTGATAGGTTCGCTCTTCACCGCTATCTCACCTGATGGAAAGCGACGATGCGGTCGACGATGGAGCGCGCTTACCTAGAAGTAACCTATTCACTCTTGACTTAAAGATTCCTGAGTTGTAGCCATCAGGAAACACAGATTACGGCAAGGAATTTCACTCCTTAGCTGTATGCACAATGAATGTGTTCCCAAAACGTTTCGGTACAAGGTAGGTAGTATGACTTTAACTTAGAGTTTAACTTAGATTTTATAGTTCAGATACAAAATATTGCATGCTAGGAATTCACTTGTAGATGTTTTAGATAAGTTTCGTTCCGTTTCTTAAGGCACCTTCAAATTAACCGCAAATTGCCGCGCGATGGCAGCACGGCTGCAGCGCTGCCACCGCGCTGCTTTGTTATTCCATGTAAATAACAAAGTAGCGTGCAGCGCGACTGTAGCGCAGCAGTCCCGCATTTTTTATTTATATGAAATAACAAAGCAGAGCAGTGGCAGCACTGCTACCGCGCCCTTAATTTGAAGGCGACCTTATTCTCTTCGTTATTCATTTCTTAACGTACCTGTTTCAATTGAACAGCATTTGGTACTCGATCCCTCAACACCTGGACGTTAATCACGGGATACCCTCGCCGTCTGAACCAGGAACCAAGGATCCGAGATGCAGTGGAGCCGTTAAAGAACTGGTGGAGACAGTCGATCGTATCCTGGTCTAGCGCCGTCGTGAAGCTTTGCAGGGATATGTATTTACCTCTCCTGTAATTTTCAGATATGTTGTGAAGTGAGTTGTTTTAGGTACTGTTGGAAATCTGTTTGGAAATTAAGGACAGACCTCATTGCCCAAAAGATTGACAAAATAAAGTTAAGAAGAATTATTCCGATTATAATTCTGTCACTAAAATAGGAGAACTCACACTGACTAAAACTAGTCAGAAGAACATATATTGTTCCAATGCTTGACTACGGTAAAGATGGTTAAAGTGACTGTTCTTTGATCGGGTCTAAATCGTCACACCCTGGTGAACTATTGCGATAATAATTCCGTTACAAAATAGGAGAACTCACACTGACCACAACTAGTCAGAAGAACTTATACTGTCCCACTGCTTGACTACGGTAAAGATGGTTAAAGTGACTGTACTTTGATCGAGTCTAAATCGTCACACCCTGGTGAATTATTGCGATAATAATTCCGTTACAAAATAAGAGAACTCACACTGACCAAAATTAGTCAGAAGAACTTATACTGTCCCACTGCTTGACTACGGTAGGTAAAATTGGGTGTTCTTTGATCGAGTCTAAATCGTCACGCCAGCGTTAACACACAACTTACCTAGAGTTAATGTAACGCACCAACGCCTGATGGAACTTCTCCGAATCTACCCAATTCTCCAGCATCCACAGTATCGCTCCAGTCTTCATGGTCACGAGCTCTTTATACCTTGGCGGTATCTCGATAGCCAGTGAAGTGTTGAAGACGTCTAATGCTGGAGTGCTTTTGTGCCAGTCCACCGCCATGGCTTTGTGTTTCATGCGAAGACCATATCCGGCTAAATGACGTCTTTGGGATGATTGGATGCCATAGTTATACTGAAATTGTTAGAAGAAAGAGGTTCAATCATTTTGTAAAAGCCACCCATTGTGTGTTTAGTTTTTAGTCTCCTTTTTCATACATCATGTTGTACAAATAAGTATATAATAAATAAATAGTTTTTCAAATAGATTTAAAACAATATTGAAATTATAGTCGCTTATTTTATTTTTTTAAATTCACATTTGTAGTAGGTACTTATTTATTATTCACATACACATTTTGATCATATTGTCTTAGTTTTTAGGGTTCCGTAACTCAAAAGGAAAAATCGGAACCCTTATAGGAGCACTTTGTTGTCCGTCTGTCTGTCTGTCTGTCAAGACCCTTTATCTCGGGAACGCGTGGAGATATCGAGTTGGAAAATCATACCATATACTCAAGTTTGTGGTCCTTTGAAGCTGTGAAAAAACATCAAACTTCTGAGTTAACAAAGAAAAAAGATACGGCCATTTATGTCACAAAAAAACTTATATTCCGACGCTCTCAAGGGAATCAAAATTCATAGGGTACTTTCCGTTGACCTAGAATTCTGAAATTTGCTATGAACCAAGGTCTATAGCACAAGTATAGGAAAAAATCTGAAAACTATACATTTGAAGTTACGTCATAATTTTATAGAAAACACACTATAAAATGTAATGTATTACTATATGTTTCTCCTTAGTAAATAAATAAACTGTTCTTTATTTTTGACAACAAGATTTGACCTTCGCTTTCCTAGTCCAAGTTTGCTTCACAGTGTTGTACAATTATTATAGGCTAGTATTATTATTCAGATCTTCTAGATGGAAAAATAATTCATCTTAATACAGAAGCCTCTATCTTGCAATGAGTCAATATTATCTATATTATTTGGAATGTTAAATGAATCATGCAACTTTTTTATTTACTAGTCGGGTAATAAAAACCAATTATAATATATCGTATTATTTGTATGAAAAGCGCGTCATAATATTATTATCACGAGCTATAAGTGTTTATCAAGGGCAGAATTCTGGGTCATATAATTTCACAGATATATACAATGTCAAGGCCCATACGGCTCATCTTATTTTTTTAAATGAAGAAAAAAGAAAAATCTGTCTCAAGCATCTTGACTCGGCCATAATACGCTGTTGTAGGTGAATAGAGATATCAGCTTGTATAAAACCAGTAAGAAATAGAACTGACTGAAATAACTGAAATTGATCAGGAAGCCCCATTTGCCAAGTATGTCTGTGTGTAAGGTATGTCTGAAAGTATATTTTAATAATAAAAATATGTCATCATCATCATTTTCATTTTTTTAGCTGAAAGACGTCCACTGTTGGACATAGGCCTCCCCCAAGCGTCGCCACAACGACCGATCCTGTGCGTTTCGCATCCACCGCACTTTCGTGACTCTCACCAGGTCGTCGGTCCACCTTGTGGAAGGCCTTCCAACGCTGCGTTTTCCGATGCGCGGTCACGGTTTAATCATCTACGTCATCATTACTTAAAGAGTGGTAGATGCCACCTGCCAGTAACCTGGTGGTCTAACATCGAGAGAGACCTTAAAAAGTCCCAATTCCCAAAAATTACAACCCATTACAGTCTGTGCTGATGCAGAACTGTGACGAGCAGGGACGGACAAAGAAGAAGAAGATGTTATCATTACTTACCTGCGTCAAGAAGTAGTAAGCTAAGTAGGTAGCCATGCCTTCCTTGAACCATTCCTCCTTCCACCTGGTTCTTGCTATTTCTCCAGGGTTGCCGAGCCATATCCTGCTGAGTTGCTGTGCCAGTTCGAAGGTCATAGATTCTATCTGCTGGATGCTTGTGAATTGGTCGATGTTTACTATTCGGTGGGCGCTGGAATATTTTACAAGTAAAAAAATATTGGCAAACACTTTTGTAGAAAAATTTAGTCATTTTTGTTGTTATTTATATTTTACGCTATAGTCTCTCAAAAGGCATTGATTTAATAGTTGCTACATACTATTTACGTATTTAAGAAATACTTAACGAACTTATATATAAATAATTAGGTACACACTAAAACAAAAAAGATAATTATAGTAAAAATAATAATCCTTCCGACGGTTTTTTCGTTAACGGTGGTCAATCTCAACAGAGATTAGCCAAGTTCACAGGAGATAATATAGTGCACAAGTATGTGTGCAAATAGAGGTGCACTCTCTGTTCCTTCACTCTCATAGTCTGATGGGACGACAATCCGACGCGACCGGAGAGAGATCAGACGCAGAACCTCTCCGAGGCACGGGGGTATCATACCACCAACTTCCAAACTTCAAACAGCTACAGAGTAATTTCTATTGGAAAAACCCAATAGCACTCTTTGCTCGAGCTGGGAATTGAATCCAGGACCTGTAGTGGCGCTTGAGACCACGAGACCAACGAGACAGGAAAAAGACAGCAAAATCAAAAGCTACAGTAAAATCTTTAATTAATTAAAACTAACTAAAAAAGATCTTAAACGTGGAACCGCAATACACCTGCACATCGCTGTCGACTGGTAATGTGTCCAATATGACTGAAGGAATTGCTATGCTGTATGACAATTCAAATAATTATTTTGTCCAAAGTAAAAGCCAATCCTTAGGTGTACGAAAAAAACTACTGTAAAGTAAATTTGAACATGAAATATGTGGACATCGAAACCCAAAAAGTCGGAATATATTTTCTTTCTAAATGTATTACAAGTATTATATATGCTTTTTTTATAATTCGCAAAATTGCTAATAACCCTGAAAATTCTGTAACTATTTTTGTCCGAGTCAACACATCTCTTCATAACATTTCAGAAGAATCATGACTCACAGCAACAAAAAAAACAACTCACCTATATTTAAATTGGCAACTACAATATTTATATTTTTAGCAATAATATACCTGCGATCATTTTACTCTAGCCAACCGACAAACAATAAAAATTATAACTAAACTTATAGCAACACATTCCAATATTCACATAAATATTAAAGAAACAATAACAGAGGAACTGAACAGACGGTACACTGTTATAACAGCTGATATAATCTGCTCTTATTCATCAACCGACCTTGTAGAATATACTCAGCTCCTAACTTTAGAATATGGGTCAAGTTTTGCGACTGTTTCTTGTACGCACATTTCGAGGTAAACATTACCAGTGTACACTATTCTTGTATTGTACGAGCTTTCTTTACAGTGAGAGTTCAACTTATACTAGAATTTAGTAGCCAGATATATCGTCGAGCGTACAGGAAGTGACATATTTTTTGGAAACAACGACGTCAGAACATTTTCCCGTATGATAAGTTTATGTAGTAACGTCGGTCTGTTTTGTAAATATTGTGACAGTATTGTGGTCAGTTTGGTGGGTTGTATAGTCACAAGCAATAAGATATTACATTGTTACATTTTCTATCTAGCTTAACTTCTGTTGTTCAAAAAATAAACGTATGACAATTTGTTATTAATATCTCCACAAACAGGTAACTTAAAACAAATTGTCTTGCACTTATTTCTTGAAGCAGAATATAAGAAAGATAGAAAATGTGACAATTTATAAATCTTATTGTTCGTGACTGTACTAATAATTTAAGAACAAATGCAAAATTTTTCATCACTTAGATGTTAACTTTCTAAAAATAGATAGATATAAAAATAAACTCGAATTTATTTAAGTCGTGTTTCCAATCATCGTTTTTGTAGAGCTGAATTTAAAAAAAAACTGCTTTACAGACATCAAAAGTGCTACACGTCTCAAATCAGACGTACTCGTACTATTCCTAGTGCTGAATTTCCCAAAGAACCCACGTGATCAGTATTACGGCATTGTTATTGTTATTATAGCACAAGTCTACAAGATTAGTACCGACTAAAATTCCTAATATCTGAATCACTTACCCGTTGGTAAGAAGATTCCAACTTCCAATTTCATATCCATTCATTCCGTTTCCAACTGGTACTGGTATCAAATTGATCGGTCCTTGTACTAACGACCGATTATCCTTTGCATATTCATGTATTAGATCAATAATCATGATTCCATAATTATGAATGAATTTGTAGTCGTGTAGCTCGTCGATAGGTGCCCATATGATAAGTGTATCGTTTGTATGTTTGGCTTGCAAACGGTGGCTCACGAATCGTGAGTAGTGAAACCCAACTTGGTGGAGGCCGACTTGTGGTGATGGGATGTAATCTATTATTATGTAGTTGTTGTCACTGGAAAGAAAATACAATAATTAGTGTTACTTCTAAAACAACAGAAAGTTACATTGAAAGGTTTGGAAATGGAAATCTTCTGAATGCGAGATACTAGACCCAATCGAAATGGACCCGCAGTATTATTCGAGCCAGTCACATTTTGAATAGGTCGACAGGACTCACTGCCCAATTTCATTTTTAGTACAGTTACGGAGTAAAGACGAATCTTGTAGTTTGATGTGGTCATCTATCGCCTAAAATAATTCATTTAAATGCAAATAGTGATTTTGTAGATCGTCTCTCCCACCGGGAACTAGTATTATATCTGTAAGCATTTAATTTAACTAGCTAAATACGTTTGTGGTACTCTATTCATCATCAATATATATGAACTGCTAGATTTTAGGAGTTCTTTAATCTACGTCCGATTTTTTAAAAGCACTAGTAAAATGAATAAATGGTTGTGAAAACATAGTAAGCCTTCCGGTACTCTATAGGATGCTTTTTGGAGAGTGTGCGCGGGAATTACATGACTTGATTCCGCCATCGCTTTTCTACCATCGGACAACCCGACGTACGGCGAGTATCCACCCTTACATTGTTAACACCTCTACGGTCCAGACTAAGTGTTTCACCTCGTCGTTTATACCGCGTACATCGAAGGACTGGAACAATTCGCCTACTGGTCTTCCCATCCGATTACAATTTAGGCGTCTTCAAGGCTAGACAGAATAGGCTCTTAATAAACTAATGCGCTTCAGCATCAACGATTGCATAACTGCATCAAGTGGGATAGCAGTCTAGCACTAGTTTATATCAATTACAAATAATAATTAAATAGTGCCGTCCCGTGCTGGCCAAACAGACTCCCATTATGATTTTATAATTAGATACATAATTATATAAAATCATAATTTATAACCATAATTTTTTTATTTTTTTTTTTCATGTTATTATATTATATATATTTTCTTTCTATTATATATTCTATTCTATTCATAATGGGGTCTGTTAGGTCAGCTTAGGAGTATTGAAATATTGTTGCACGTGTTGTTCCCTAGAATTGGCCACCTCATCCTCGCCCTTAGGTATCTTTAGCAGTGACTCAGGACTTTACCTACATTTACATCACCGTCTGATACTGGCATACAAATATGTTTACTTTTATTATTTTCCTATTGAGCTTCACTTGATAGTTTTCAAAGATTCAATGCATTTTATTTCAAATAAACCATTTACAGGCACTTTTGAAATGTCAAGAAATCGGTTACATGTTTCTTGACGCTACTATCATGTGAGAACAATGTAAATAAAGTACAAATAAAAACTAAATGTAGTTATTAAAATAGCAACTGGCAGCTAAGAGATGACCAGTCTCAACTGACAGCACCCGTTCACGGACATGACGCGAATATTAGCACCACTCAGCTCAACCATTTTGAAGGGAAACGAATGATCCAACACACGCGCCACCATCAGTAAGACATTTGAGTGAGCATGACAAACTCTCAACTGCCATGCTCATTTATGTCAAACAAGTACAATAATAACTTATAAACAATAAACAGCTCCATGGTACTCACATTTACAAACTGAAAAAAAAAATGCTTCTACATTATACGATACTATAATAGTTTCAACTTTCAAAAACATAAAAAAAAACCAAGCTAATCAATTTGTAAACCCTAGTGGTAGTGGATTTGGACCAGCATTGAGCCTAGCATTTTTATCTTGAATATAATCCTCCAACTTATAATATGCTTGCCTGCATAGTGTGCGTTTAATACAATATTTAAATTTCGTATCATTGAGTTCTAATATTTGGGGAGGTATTTTATTATAACATTTCAAACAGTATCCTATGAAAGAAGAGGCAACTTTGGCCAGTCTGAAACCTGGTTGAACTAATTGGTCCCTATTTCTTGTAACATAGTTATGTCTAGCGTCTCTTTTGCTAAAAAGATGAAGATTTTTTCTAACTTACATGATGTTTTCATAAATATATTGACAAGGCACCGTCATTATGTTTACATCCCTTAACAGTTCCTTTAGAGAATCGCACCGGCGGAGATTGTAAATAGCTCTGATAGCTCTTTTCTGTAGAATAAAAATTGAGTCGATGTCTGCAGCCCGTCTCCATAGTAAGATACCGTATGACATGATACTATGAAAATAACTAAAATAGACTAGTCTAGCGGTATCAACATCCGTAAATTGGCGGATTTTTCTAACAGCATATGCAGCTGAGCTAAGCCGTCCTTCAAGAGATGTTAAATGAGGACCCCATTGTAGCCTTGAGTCAAGCGTAATCCCTAGGAAAACCGTTTTATCGACAAATTCTAGTTTCTCATTGTTCAATACTGTCACAATCACTAGTAAGTGATTGAACAAGCAAATCCAGACTAAAAATGTGTTAAATATCTCTTTCAAATCTGACGGGTTATAAGCGGTATTGAACACTGGTATTGGCAGATGAGTTTCTTCGTTTTTAGGGTTCCGTACCTCAAAAGGAAAAAACGAAACCCTTAGAGGTACCCGGTCATATGCCTCGAAAAGGCATATGACCGGGTACCTCGTGAGGTTCTGTGGTGGGCCCTTAAGGAGAAAGGTGTGCCTGGGAAGTATGTGCAGTTGATCCGAGCGATGTACAGTCGATGCAGTACCCAAGTCCGGTCTACAGTGGGCACCACTGGCAGCTTCAATGTGGCTGTCGGCTTACATCAAGGGTCGGCTCTCAGCCCTTACCTCTTCCTGATGATAATGGATGCTCTGACGTCGGACATTCAGGAAGAGGCTCCCTGGTGTATGCTGTTTGCCGATGACATTGTGTTGGTTGCCGAGAGTGGCCTAGAGGTCCAGAACAGATTGGAGGTGTGGTGGCACAGACTGGAGAGTGTTGGCCTGAAATTGAGTAGAACCAAAACGGAATACTTGTTCTGCGATTTCGGCGGTCTCTCCAATCCAGTGCCTTTATCTCTCGCTGGAACACCCATACCGATCTGCTCCGACTTTCGGTACCTCGGGTCACTCGTCCAAGGGGATGGTGAGGTAGATCGGGACGTAACACATCGGATCAACGCAGGATGGATGAAATGGCGACAGGTCACGGGAACAACTTGTGACCCACGGATGCCCCTCAAGTTGAAGGGTAAAATCTACACGTCCGTGATAAGGCCTGTCATACTGTATGGATCAGAATGTTGGGCTGTGAAAAAGACGGATGAAAAAAGATTGCACGTAGCGGAGATGAGAATGTTAAGATGGATACACATCCATCTTAACCGTTGTTCCCGTTGTTCCCGTGACCTGTCGCCATTTCATCCATCCTGCGTTGATCCGATGTGTTACGTCCCGATCTACCTCACCATCCCCTTGGACGAGTGACCCGAGGTGTGACGAGAATGGATAAAGTGAGAAATGAGTATATTAGGGGAAGTTTGAAAGTGGCGCCAGTGACTGAAAAGTTGAAAGGGAATCGTTTGTCTTGGTATGGTCATGTGAAGAGGAGAGATGAAACGCATGTTACTAAAAGAGTTATGAATTTACATGTGGATGGATGGAGAGGGAGAGGGAGACCAAAGAAAAGATGGATGGATTGTGTGAAGAGTGATATGAAAGAAAAGGAAGTTAATGATAGTATGACGAGTGACAGGGCAGAATGGAAGAAAAAAACGTGTTGCGCCGACCCCAAATAACACGGGACAAGGGCAGGAAGATGATGATTATAGGATCATTTTGTTTTCCGTTCGTCGGTCTGTCTGTCTGTCAAGACCCTTTATCTCGGGAACGCGTGGAGGTATCGAGTTGGAATTAAAACCATATACTCAAGTCTGCGGTCCCTTGAAGCTGTGAAAAAAACAAACTTATAAGTTAACGAAAAAAAAGATACTTCCGTTTATGTTGCAAAAATATTTCGACATTCTCAAGGGAATAAAAATTTCATAGGGTACTTCCCGTTGTTCTAGAATCCTGAAATTTGGCATGAAGTAAGGTCTTATAGCACAAGTATAGGAAAAAATCTGAAAACTGTAAATTTATAGTTACGTCACAAAAAAAAAACTTTTTTGCGATTTGAAAAAATCGATTCGGAAATTGAACTGTTTTCTTAAGTAAATTTGTACGGAACCCTCAGTGCTCGAGTCCGACTCGCACTTTTTTTTTAATTTCAGTTTACATACATAAAAACAAAGACTAGCTTTGCAAATGTCATGTATTCATTATTGATCGAATACAAAGGACTAATGATATGTTTTTTTTTTGTATTCTATATCTCAAATAAAAATTGGTTTAATTGAATTAGCTAGACAAAATATTTGAATAAGATTTCAAACATGTCTATACAGTTTCGCTGTTTCAATTTGATCCTGTTCCTGAATATTCAAAATGCTTTTATAACTATGGAAATTTCTCTAAAATATCATTCGATATCAAAAACTAACAGTCATTTTATCTGCAAACTTTTGCTATCCAATTTAATTGTTAGTACAAAATTTTGTTACGATCCACAAGTCGTCTGTGAAGTTCTAACAATGCGTAAGTAAATAATGAGTATTTTATAAAAAATCAAAATAACAATCATTGTTAATGAAAATTAACTTAAGAACATCCATTTTTATAAGCACAGTTGGTTGACTTTTTGCTTTCTGATTAGTTGAAACGAAGCACGTGACTTTTCTTAACCAAAAGGGAGGAGAGCTTTCTTTAAATAAATATGAAAGATTTTTTTAAGTATCTTCATCAACAAAGAAAGTTACCAAGCTACTAATAAGAAAGAAAAGTTCGACATGGACTTTAACGTCACAGAAATCACCCCCGTACGGCCGGCATAGAAAATGGTGTCTTGACGGGAGAGAGATTATTTTCTTAAAATTGTTGCATTTTGTTTGCTTTACTACTAATTTTGATATTGTTCTCACAATTATTAGCATTCTATTTTTGCATTAACTTTCTATTGTTAAACTGGTTAAATAACAAATATTTTGTCATACATATTCCCTAATGTCATTCTTTTTTAAACTGCCAGTAGTAGCAGTAGTTCATACCGCCAAAAATTGCTTACGGAAGTCAGAACTTCACATATGGACTACAATTTATTCAAAACCTCCACACAAAGATGTCTCATTCTAATCCTGCTAAAGTAGATATATCACACCCAAATTAAGACATCCATTCACAAAAAAGCATATTAAATATATTCATCGATTCATACAAGTATGCACTGATAAGTTTGAAACAATGAGAACATCACATTCGTGATCGGATGGAACGTGGGCACACGCGATTGGTTACTAAATTGCTCCATTATCGTCTAAAGACTGTCTGGTATTCTTGTTGAAGAACTGGGTGATCTCTATGTGGGTGCTGATATCCTGGTAGAATGCAACAAAAGAGTAAGGGTACTGTGATGTGCAGTGGTACTAAAACTTTTAGCTATATAGCAGGCATGCCATTCACTAAAATCTTCCCTGCTGGGATAATAATATTTTACTTTTTTTTTAGTAGCTATGTAACCATGTAAGTAATCATGGTGTTTCTTGCCGGTCCTTCTCCATATGAATCGACCAATTGGAACCGTTCATTAGCTTCTTCTGACATTTTATAAGTGTCCGTGTAGGCCTGTGTGAAAAAAAAAATTCTTATCGCTGTTATTCGATGTTTAAAAAAAAGTCCAAATTATGATATTGATAAGAGTCTTACGTAATATTGACATAATTATATTACGAATGCACATTATATAAAATACTAGATTTTGCCCGCGGCTTCGCTCGAAAATTGCGGAATGCTCCATACAAACTTCCACCCCCCATTTTAGGGGAGTGAGGGGTTAGAAAGAGACAAAAAGTAGCTTAAGTCCGGCGATCTCTCGGGCTTGCGGACGGCGAGCAATGGGTAGCCCGCCGTCCGACCACAATTGTCCGGTAACCATCCGGACCGAGCCCAAGTCGTCGACGGCGCGTATTGTTCCACGCGCGCCTCAGAGAGATGTCCGCAAATCGTAGGGGCCCAGCAGGGTCGAAGCCTACTGGGGCCATGGGTAGTGTGAAAACGAAACCCGGGGCCCTGGGACGAAGGCAACGAAGGAACAGGAGTGGGTTTTTAGTCAGTATAAGTCTGACACTATCTCCAGCTCCGCCCAAGAGCGCGATTTGTCATTAGATGATTTGCCCACCAAAAAAAAAACCGAGGCCATACCACAAGCTCTTAACACGGTCTATTTGATGACTTAACTAAACTGTTAAAGGAATTGAGATATATAGGGTATGCAGCTCCATCCCTCTCCCTCGCTCGCATGCTTCACATTTTAATACCTCATGGGTAAGGCCCATAATAGGTACAGGTACGTCAAAATTGGTTTTCTCAATCAACCGTGTGCGCAACATACGTTACCGGTCATGACGCACGTCTCGACCACAATAATTGACACAATTCTCAGTGCCTAGAGTTGGAGCGATCGCCTTATAGGGTAAAACATCTCGGCACCCACGGCTTCACTGTGAGCGGGCCTATGATTTGATGTGACTGGACATTAGGCACCTACTTGTTAAAATACGTAACGTTTTTGCAGAGTATGCTATTAATGATCACTAAATAATGTCATGTCAACAAAAAAAAAAAAAAACAATTTATAAAAAAATATGTACAAATAGTATCTATTTATGTGTTTCATATACTGTTATTGAAATATATAATTATGTATTATATGATTTAATTTAGATAATATAGTATATTTTTAATTTTCTAACTTATTTGTATTCACTGTGTCTACATCTCTCATCCAACTCTCCTGTCGCAGGTCTGCTGGACGAAATTTCAAAGTGTTTGTGTGTACATAAAAAAATAAATAAATATGTAATATTTATATGTAACGTATTTTTTTAAACACGTTTCCCCGCCCTTGGAATTAATCCTGTACAGTAGGTGCGTTCACAAAATATAAAATCTCATGCACCAGATAACCAGACCCAGAGCACTATGGCCACACAAATATTTGTTCCATACTAGTATCGAACCCGCGACACACCTCGCAGCTGTCAATAGCTTAACCACTACGCCAACGGTGTCGTGTTTAAATCTGGAATTAGCTCTACAGAATTAAAAGGTTCATATTGAGAGAATTTAAACTC
Source organism: Mythimna impura (assembly GCA_905147345.3). Lineage (NCBI taxonomy): Eukaryota > Metazoa > Arthropoda > Insecta > Lepidoptera > Noctuidae > Mythimna > Mythimna impura. The sequence goes on from LR990344.1 coordinate 4,619,015, forward strand.
ATTATAGTATAAGAGGAATTTCTAATGTGTGTGTGTGTTTTTGTTAGGTACTCATTCATATTCAAACGGCAGAGATATTTTTTCTAACTATCACACAACGCTATCTAGTCCCAAACTAAGCAGAGTTTGTACTAAGAGTACAAGGCAACTAATAAACATACATAAATATTTCTAAATACATACATATGATACCCAGATCGGGCTCATTATACAAACATTTGTCATAGATGGGAATCAAACCCACGACCTCCTACTGCAAGTGCCACTAACCACTAGACCAACAGGCCAGTCATTTCGATGTTTGGCACACTGCCGAGTGCCACTAACCACTAGACCAACAGGCCAGCCATTTCGATGTTTGGCACACTGCCGAGTGCCACTAACCACTAGACCAACAGGCCAGTCATTTCGATGTTTGGCACACTGCCGAGTGCCACTAACCACTAGACCAACAGGCCAGCCATTTCGATGTTTGGCACACTGCCGAGTGCCACTAACCACTAGACCAACAGGCCAGTCATTTCGATGTTTGGCACACTGCCGAGTGCCACTAACCACTAGACCAACAGGCCAGTCATTTCGATGTTTGGCACACTGCCGAGTGCCACTAACCACTAGACCAACAGGCCAGCCATTTCGATGTTTGGCACACAGCCGAGTGCCACTAACCACTAGACCAACATGCCAGTCATTTCGATGTTTGGCACACTGCCGAGTGCCACTAACCACTAGACCAACAGGCCAGTCATTTCGATGTTTGGCACACTGCCGAGTGCCACTAACCACTAGACCAACAGGCCAGCCATTTCGATGTTTGGCACACTGCCGAGTGCCACTAACCACTAGACCAACAGGCCAGTCATTTCGATGTTTGGCACACTGCCGAGTGCCACTAACCACTAGACCAACAGGCCAGCCATTTCGATGTTTGGCACACAGCCGAGTGCCACTAACCACTAGACCAACATGCCAGTCATTTCGATGTTTGGCACACTGCCGAGTGCCACTAACCACTAGACCAACAGGCCAGTCATTTCGATGTTTGGCACACTGCCGAGTGCCACTAACCACTAGACCAACAGGCCAGTCATTTCGATGTTTGGCACACTGCCGAGTGCCACTAACCACTAGACCAACAGGCCAGTAATTTCGATGTTTGGCACACTGCCGAGTGCCACTAACCACTAGACCAACGGGCCAGTCATTTCGATGTTTGGCACACAGCCGAGTGCCACTAACCACTAGACCAACATGCCAGTCATTTCGATGTTTGGCACACAGCCGAGTGCCACTAACCACTAGACCAACGGGCCAGTCATTTCGATGTTTGGCACACTGCCGAGTGCCACTAACCACTAGACCAACAGGCCAGTCATTTCGATGTTTGGCACACTGCCGAGTGCCACTAACCACTAGACCAACAGGCCAGTCATTTCGATGTTTGGCACACTGCCGAGTGCCACTAACCACTAGACCAACGGGCCAGTCATTTCGATGTTTGGCACACTGCCGAGTGCCACTAACCACTAGACCAACAGGCCAGTCATTTCGATGTTTGGCACACTGCCGAGTGCCACTAACCACTAGACCAACAGGCCAGTCATTTCGATGTTTGGCACACAGCCGAGTGCCACTAACCACTAGACCAACGGGCCAGTCATTTCGATGTTTGGCACACTGCCGAGTGCCACTAACCACTAGACCAACAGGCCAGTCATTTCGATGTTTGGCACACAGCCGAGTGCCACTAACCACTAGACCAACAGGCCAGTCATTTCGATGTTTGGCACACTGCCGAGTGCCACTAACCACTAGACCAACAGGCCAGTCATCTCGATGTTTGGCAAACTGCCGAGTGCCACTAACCACTAGACCAACAGGCCAGTCATTTCGATGTTTGGCACACAGCCGAGTGCCACTAACCACTAGACCAACGGGCCAGTCATTTCGATGTTTGGCACACTGCCGAGTGCCACTAACCACTAGACCAACAGGCCAGTCATTTCGATGTTTGGCACACTGCCGAGTACCACGAACCACTAGACCAACAGGCCAGTCATTTCGATGTTTGGCACACGGCCAAGTGCCACTAACCACTAGACCAACAGGCCAGTCATTTTGATGTTTGGCACACGGCCGAGTGTCACTAACTACTAGACCAACAGGCCAGTCATTTCGATGTTTGGCACACTGCCGAGTGTCACTAACCACTAGACCAACAGGCCAGTCATTTCGATGTTTGGCACACTGCCGAGTGCCACTAACCACTAGACTAACGGGCCAGTCATTTCGATGTTTGACACCCGGCCGAGTGTCACTAACCACTAGACCAACAGGCCAGTCATTTCGATGTTTGGCACACTGCCGAGTGCCACCAACCACTAGACTAACGGGCCAGTCATTTCGATGTTTGACACCCGGCCGAGTGTCACTAACCACTAGACCAACAGGCCAGTCATTTCGATGTTTGGCACACTGCCGAGTGCCACTAACCACTAGACTAACGGGCCAGTCATTTCGATGTTTGACACCCGGCCGAGTGTCACTAACCACTAGACCAACAGGCCAGTCATTTCGATGTTTGGCACACTGCCGAGTGCCACTAACCACTAGACTAACGGGCCAGTCATTTCGATGTTTGACACCCGGCCGAGTGTCACTAACCACTAGACCAACAGGCCAGTCATTTCGATGTTTGACACACGGCCGAGTGCCGCTAACCACTAGACTAACAGGCCAGTCATTTCGATGTTTGACACACGGCCGAGTGCCACTAACCACTAGACCAACAGGCCAGTCATTTCGATGTTTGGCACACGGCCGAGTGCCACTAACCACTAGACCAACAGGCCAGTCATTTCGATGTTTGACACACGGCCGAGTGCCACTAACCACTAGACCAACAGGCCAGCCATTTTTATGTATGACACACGGCCGAGTGCCACTAACCACTAGACCATCAGGCCAGCCATTTCTATGTATGACACACGGCCGAGTGCCACTAACCACTAGACTAACAGGCCAGCCATTTCGATGTTTGGCACACTGCCGAGTGCCACTAACCACTAGACCATCAGGCCAGCCATTTCTATGTATGACACACGGCCGAGTGCCACTAACCACTAGACCAACAGGCCAGTCATTTCGATGTTTGGCACACTGCCGAGTGCCACTAACCACTAGACCAACAGGCCAGTCATTTCGATGTTTGGCACACTGCCGAGTGCCACTAACCACTAGACCAACAGGCCAGTCATTTCGATGTTTGACACCCGGCCGAGTGTCACTAACCACTAGACCAACAGGCCAGTCATTTCGATGTTTGGCACACTGCCGAGTGCCACTAACCACTAGACTAACGGGCCAGTCATTTCGATGTTTGACACCCGGCCGAGTGTCACTAACCACTAGACCAACAGGCCAGTCATTTCGATGTTTGGCACACTGCCGAGTGCCACTAACCACTAGACTAACGGGCCAGTCATTTCGATGTTTGACACCCGGCCGAGTGTCACTAACCACTAGACCAACAGGCCAGTCATTTCGATGTTTGACACACGGCCGAGTGCCGCTAACCACTAGACTAACGGGCCAGTCATTTCGATGTTTGACACCCGGCCGAGTGTCACTAACCACTAGACCAACAGGCCAGTCATTTCGATGTTTGGCACACTGCCGAGTGCCACTAACCACTAGACTAACGGGCCAGTCATTTCGATGTTTGACACCCGGCCGAGTGTCACTAACCACTAGACCAACAGGCCAGTCATTTCGATGTTTGACACACGGCCGAGTGCCGCTAACCACTAGACTAACAGGCCAGTCATTTCGATGTTTGACACACGGCCGAGTGCCACTAACCACTAGACCAACAGGCCAGTCATTTCGATGTTTGGCACACGGCTGAGTGCCACTAACCACTAGACCAACAGGCCAGTCATTTCGATGTATGACACACGGCCGAGTGCCACTAACCACTAGACCAACAGGCCAGTCATTTCGATGTTTGACACCCGGCCGAGTGTCACTAACCACTAGACCAACAGGCCAGTCATTTCGATGTTTGGCACACTGCCGAGTGCCACTAACCACTAGACTAACGGGCCAGTCATTTCGATGTTTGACACCCGGCCGAGTGTCACTAACCACTAGACCAACAGGCCAGTCATTTCGATGTTTGGCACACTGCCGAGTGCCACTAACCACTAGACTAACGGGCCAGTCATTTCGATGTTTGACACCCGGCCGAGTGTCACTAACCACTAGACCAACAGGCCAGTCATTTCGATGTTTGACACACTGCCGAGTGCCACTAACCACTAGACTAACGGGCCAGTCATTTCGATGTTTGACACACTGCCGAGTGCCACTAACCACTAGACCAACAGGCCAGCCATTTCGATGTTTGGCACACAGCCGAGTGCCACTAACCACTAGACCAACATGCCAGTCATTTCGATGTTTGGCACACTGCCGAGTGCCACTAACCACTAGACCAACAGGCCAGTCATTTCGATGTTTGGCACACTGCCGAGTGCCACTAACCACTAGACCATCAGGCCAGCCATTTCGATGTTTGGCACACAGCCGAGTGCCACTAACCACTAGACCAACAGGCCAGCCATTTCGATGTTTGGCACACGGCCGCACGGATAAAAACTCCCAGATTTTTATCCCGAAGAGTATGTGGCTCTTGGAATAATTTTCTACCTTCACTCAGGCAAAATCGCTGACAAAAGTCACTTATTATATTCTCCCTAACTAAACTTGCTTGTATTGAGCCCGATTCCATCGTATTACAAGAACATAAGACCGCTAGTATTCAGACTTGTCTTTATAGGCATAAAGCTCAATCACCAGCAAAAAGAGGAAAGTTGAAAATATTTTCTATTTCCGATTAGCCACCACCCAAGTTGGAAGTGAAGAGAAAGCATGATATCTTTTGGAAAACTAGATAACTATTCTTCAAGTAAAAACAGATATTTATGTGATAATAAATTATAAAGGTGTGTCCAGACCTGGCGAATGCGCCGCGAATACGCCGCTCGCGAGCCCCTTGCGAACTACGAGCGTGTTGCTCGCGTGCGGTCACAGCCTAAGTTTGGTACGCCGCTCTAGTGCAGCTTCGGCAAAGCTCGAGTGAGGCGCGCGTACAGCTCGCGCGCAGCTCGAGCGTACGTAGTTTCTTTCTTTTCATATATTTCAATGAACCGTAAACAGTTTTCATTCGTCCACTCCATGTCAACACGTATTTAGTCTCCGGCATTTAGAAACAAACTGAGATGGTATTTTGGTGACGAGACGCGGGCGGGGCGAGGGAGTTGTACTCTTGCGCCGCTCGAGTACGGCGTGTAGCTTGCGTGTGAGCGGCGCGCGGGCTGCGCAGGGGCTTCATACGAACATGAAACGCATGCGCGCAGTTTGCAAGCGGTTCGCGAGCTTCGCATTCGCTAGGTCTGGACACACCTTAATATCTCTGTATGTTTTCTAGAAGAAGTATGACAAACTAGAAATACTGGTAGCTATAGGAAATTGTTTAATCGTCAAAATTTTCACGAAAATAGACATTACTATATTATTTTATTAAATAAGAAAAACAAACAGCTACATTATTTGATATTAAAAACATAAATATCTTAATAATAATGTATCCCACCCAGATAGCGCTGTTCACAGATTACCATTAATGCCTAGAATTTAAATTGCTAGGACACAAACTTTTCGAGCATGACAGTTCTTTCACTTCACTTATTATAAATAAATACAAAAATAGAAAAAATGAAGTATTACAATAATAAAAAAAATAAAAAAATTGCTTAATTATAAAAAGAAATATTAATATTAATCAAAGTGCCCGTGTGTGTGTCATACAAAAGGCTTTGAAATTTTTTATGGAACATGTAAGTATGATAATGCTATACGATTTCTGCATTAAGAAAAAGTCTTGAAGCTACAACAGTTCAAAACTAGTGACCCAGCAGAAAAAAAAATAACTTTAAACCTCTTACAGAACCAACTTTAAGCTGTTGATCCCCGCATTAACGCCGGCGTTCACGCGCCATTGTCTTACTATTGTGTCTCTAATTACGCACTCAAAAGGTTAAATCGATAAAAGTGACACTTCTAAATAAACAACACTTTTCTGTTTACATAAATCAATCTACGAAATATCGACATCACTATGTTTGGGTCAAATATTGACTTTGTTGGTCCACCTGATGTTACACAGTTATCAATGTTTGGACCCACACATGTTGCCATATCGGCAAGCACGAAGTGCCTCCTTCATTAGATGTGAGGTATGTAATGACCTAAATATGTAGTGCAGCGAGCTATACGCCATCTGTGTTCAAGGTGAAGGGTCGATCTCCAAATCCGGAAGTTGTTATTTTGTAAGCAGAAATATTTCTGGTCGACAAACAAATGATCGTGCTCATCATATACCATTTGTTTCGGGTGGGAACCGAACCCACGACCTTTGGCATGGTAGTCAAGGTCACTGATCACTAAACCAATAGGCCAGTCTGCAAATACAGATTTTGCAAATAGGTTTCTAAAAAACACGTCAATTCTTTCGTCAATTTAAACTAGATGAGGCCGATGTTTCCTAGCCCTGATAAAAACACTGAAACAAATTTAACGGTCAAAGTCTATTTTTAAAGTCCATTAAGCAAACATGTAATGGTCAAATCATATGAGAACCATGCAGATTTAGTGTCTGAGATGGTCTTTTGAGGAAAGAACAACATAGATTTTAAAAGTAGACCAGTCCAGTCAGTGTAAGCATTTGTCAGTATTCGTATAGCTTAACTCGGGACTACTAAACGCGAAGATATCGCAGACTTTTTGGATATCTAGTCTTTATTAAAGAGATTACATCGAATCCTTTTGCTAAACAAGCAATGAGGTAGTCAAAATATACAATGTACTTTTTAGTTGCGTAGAAAACAACTGGCGTAATCGTACCTAGAATTTTGTGCCATGGAACATTCAATAATATTTATAATCAATTAGAAATGATGCGGAAAATTGCGGAAAATATTGAAAACTTTTGAGTGTAAATTATGAAATGCCATAAAGATTGCGTGAACGATAATGATATGCCTAGAGATGACGACTAATATCCTCTCTCCCTTTAAAAACAGGGTCAAAAGATATACTTCCGCTTTGTCGTCTGGTAGCATAAGGTGGCCAGCCTTTCGGTGTTTTACAGGATGCATTTTGGAGAGCGTCCATTTTGGGTGCGCAGGAATTACATGACATGATTCCACCATCTCATTTTTACCATCGGACAACCTGACGAACGGCGAGTGAGAGAAAAAAACCCTTACGTTGTTGAAACCTCTACGGTCCGGACCAAGCGTTTCGCCTCGTCGTAAATTGAGGGACTTGAACAATATTTGCCTGCTGCGGTCTTCCCGTCCGATTATAATTTAGGTGTCTTCAAGGCTAGAGTGGCTCATAATAAACTACTGTGCCTCACCATCAACGATTGCATCACACGAAATGATGCAGAAAATTGAGGAAAATATTGAAAACTTTTGAATATAAATTATGAAACGATATATGGACTGCGTGAACGATTATGATATGCTTAGAGATGATGACTTTTGTCGTCTCTCCCTTTAAAACAGGGTCAAAAGAAAAAAAAAATCTATGTAGGTATATTTCCGTGTATCTTACCTATTTTTCCTCTGTTCCTCGGCTATGACAAGACTGGTGTTGGTGTACTGTAGACCGTTGAGTTGCTTCATGATATACACTTTGAATTTGAAGACTGCTTCAAACCTCGGGTTCTCGAAACACGGGAAGAAGTACTTCGCTTTGTTCGGCGATAGTCGTGTTGCGAACAGGTAGCTGTAACTGAAAAAAAAATGAAGATTAATGTCATGATTAAGCTTCCCACATATTAGTAGTAGTAGTAATTAGTCTATTATGTTCGACTACTAGGCCAAGGCTTTGCTCTCCCTTTTCCATACACGTTTTTCCTCAGCCATTGCGGGCCAGTCCCTCCGGTAATTATCAAGCTAATGACAGCATCTGTGGACGGAATTGCCGTGGCCGAATACTGGGAAAGGCAAGGAAATCAACTAGTTTTGCCATCGATACGCTGAGAAGATGATCAAGCTCATCTTTTCACCTTTACCTTGTTCTGCCGCGAAGGCGCCTTGCGTTTAATGGGACCCAATAAGTGGCTATTTTAGCCCATATGAAACAATAAATAATAAAAATCTTTATTATTTATTGTTTTTTAAATACAGAAACTACAACTGCAAATACAATTTCAGTGATCACACAGAGCCTAACGTTCATAACATTGTCTTCAACAGATCTTATATTTATCAAATACACTTCTGGACACATCTATTGGCCCACCTTGTATTTTCAGTTTCGTTTGGTCCTAGCTAAAATTTTATATTAGGTCGAGCAAAAAGTTTTTATGCAGTTTTGAACCTGGCACATTCACAATTTCATTCAATAGTCTTTTTTTGAATTTCGAACACAGAATTTAAAGAAACAAAAGACAATTTGGAGCCTGTTTGTTGATATCAAACAATCGAATACTAAGAAAACTTGGTTTTATTGGTTTACTTGGATTTAATTCTTGAAAAAGTGATTGATATCTTTGGTTTTGCAACAAACATTACTTATTCTTAACATTAAGGTGAGGTTCTATCAATAATCTATGGATACTTCACCTGAAGTCGCCGCCCAAGCTGTGGCACTTATTCAGGCCGGATACAGCCAAAAAAACGTGAGTGCTCAACTTAATTTAAGTCGATCTGCGGTCCGAAATGTTTATCGGAGGTACCTAGAGACTGGCGGCTTTGATCGTCGCCAAGGAAGGCCACGATCTCGGGTCACAACTGAAAGGCAGGATCGATTCATCGTGACGACCAGCTTGAGAAATCGTCACCTCACCTCCATTGAGATACAAAACCAACTTCGCGACTTCCACGGAGTATCTGTGAGCGCTCGAACTGTTCGGAGAAGGTTAAAAGAACGCGATATGGTACCACACAAGCCAGCTAATGGGCCCAAACTAACGCGAGCCCACCGAACAGCGCGCCTTCATTTCGCACGCAGTCATTTAAATTGGACACAGCAAGATTGGAGCCGTGTACTCTTTTCTGATGAGTCTAAAATTGTGTTACATGGCAATGATGGAAGGAAGAAGGTCTACCGACGTAAGGGAGAGCGTTTCGCACAATGCTGCTTTGAAGAGAGGGTTGCTTATGGCGGTGGCTCATGGACTGTCTGGGGCGGTATATCCGCGAGCGGCAAAACTCAACTTGAGGTTGTTACAGGACCACGGCTGCCAACATTAAATGCTGAAAGGTACATTCGTGAGTGCTTAGAACCTCACGTGATACCATACGCGGACTATGTGGGCCCAAATTTCCTTTTTATGCATGATAATGCAAGAGCCCATGTGGCCGGCATCGTCAGGGAATATCTTCGGGATGTGAACATCACAGTTATGGACTGGCCAGCCAGAAGCCCAGACATGAACCCCATTGAGCACATGTGGGACGAGCTAAAGAGACGTGTTAGGGCTCGTCAGCCAGTTGCCCAGACGATGCAGGAGTTGAAAACTGCCATAGAAGAGGAATGGGAGATGATCCCTCAAAATTTCATAGAGCGATTGATAAACTCTATGCCTAATCGTATGAGAGCTGTGGTAGATGCCCATGGAGGCAACACGCGTTATTAAATTAAACCTTTATTTGATAAAACATGTTTTTTATTCAAAAATCAATTGCCTTTAACAAGGCGCATATTCGACTTGTTAGGCGTAGCTCCATGTCGTATGGTATTCTGAATTCAAATTTAAAACAATACGATCGAAAAAGATGGTAAAATGTATCATGTTTAAAACTGCATCAACAGTTTTTGTTCAATCTAGCAATCATATTTCGGTAGGGGCCATCGAAACCTAAACTCTAAGGTGGGCCAATAGATGTGTCCAGAAGTATATATACCTATGTAATTTGTTTCTGTAACTTTATAATTACTAAAAAACGATTGAGACGCAGACTCAAATTCTTTCGTAGTAGCAACTAGTTTTGCAACAGAACTCTGCTTCCGCTTCCGCTTCTGCAGAAGTTCCGCAAGCTTTTTCACTTCCGTTTCCGCTTTTGCTTCCGCAAAATTTATAACATAACTCTAAACGGAAGAATACAGCGAGGAGCGCGGGTGGAAGGCGCGTGGACGACTGGACACAACGGAAGAGGTGCGGGGGGGGGGGGGGTGGTACACAAACGTGTCACAACAAGTTTCTTTATTATTATTTTTTTTTTTGTTCATTCTGCACATCACCGCGCCTCGTGACGTGATTACGACGTAAACCTATATTCTATATATTATATTTTTATATATATATTCTTTTGTTATTAAAAAATTAAATTGTGCTTTTATTTATATATTTTTTTATTTAAACTTCTTAAAAGGACTTAATGCAACAAAGCATTCTCTACCAGTCAACCTTTGGGTTAAAAAAGACAACACTGTGGTGGTAGCTTTTGCTTCATAGTATTAATACTTCCGCTTCCGCATCCGCAAGATTTACTTTTGACATTTGTTTCCGTTTCCGTTCCGTTGCATCACTAGTAGCGTATACCAATTCTAGTCACCAGGTCACACAAGCGATACCTAGAAACTATGCGTAAAATATCCTTGACGAATCAGTTGTTATTCGATTTTCCTGTCTACATTACCGGCAGGACCTTGACCTATTCTTGGTAGAAGATAGACTCATTTTTTAATGTTAGTTACATATGTTCAGAGCAGTCGTGGTCCTGTGGTAACGTCCTCGACTTACGAGTTGTAGGTCGTGGGTTCAAACCCAGCCAGACGCATTACTTACTTTGTGTAATTTATTTCATGTCCAAGAACAAAAATTTCGAAGACATGTGACATTCACCAACTGGCACTGGTCCCGCGTGGTGGTTTACGGCCCATTCTCTCTCCTAGAGAGGAGGCCTGAGTCCCAGCAGTGGGAACAGTAAAAGGCTGATTATGCTTATGTTTACCTTTTTAGGGTTCCGTACCTCAAAAGGAAAAAAAAACGGAACCCTTAAAGAATCACTTTGTTGTCCGTCTGTCTGTCTGTCAAGACCCTTTGTTTCGGAAACGCGTGGAGATATCGAGTTGAAATTAAAACGATATACTCAGGTCTATGGTCCCTTGAAGCTGTGAAAAAATCAAACTTCTAAATTAATGAAAAAAAAATACGGCCGTTTATGTCGCAAAACAACGTATATTTCGACACTCTCAAGGGAATCAAAATTCATAAGGTGCTTCGTTGTTTTCACTATCTATCAACTTGTTGATACGAGAGTGCCGTATTCAGATATTTTCGTTGAATTCTTGTTATTCGCCTAAGAAAAAGCGTGCCAAGAAAACGCCAATGCATTCAACAGAAAAGAAGACTGTTATTAATGTATTCAAACACGTCGAAGAAACTTGACCAAAGGTACTTTATTAATACTGTAATATGAAAATATTGTAAACAACCACGTTTTTAAAAGAGTAGGTAACCATGGTGCTTCTTGCCGGTTCTTCTCCATAGGAAACGACCAATTTGGAACCGTGCACTAGCTTCTGACGTTTTATAAGTGCCCATGTAGGCCTATGTGAAATAAAAACTTTTGACTTTGGCTTTGTACCTACATTGTTTTCTTTGTTTACATTTTGTCTCAAGCCCAGATGAATAGAGTATAAGTGCAAAGACACATTCACAACAAAACTATCTTCTCATTTAGAAAAGGCACGAGCATCTTTTTCTTAGCTGAGGAAAAGTAACAGTTTAGTATCATAAATAAATTATTTATCATCATCCCGTTATTCTTAATCTTCTTCCTATCCTTCCTATGTATCCATGTTACTTGGGATGGGCGCAATACGTTTTTTTTCCTTACATTCTATCCTATCACCCGTCACGCTATCTCTAACTCCCTTTTCTTTTATATCACTCCTCACACAATCCGTCTTTATTTTCTTTGGCAACCCACACCCTCTACCCATTTACATGTATATCTACTCATAATTCTTTTAGTAATATGCGTGTCTTCTCTCCTCTTTACATGACCATGCCAAAATAAACGAGAGATCTATAACAACTGAAAACTCTGTTAGCATTCGGTAATTCCGTGATTTACTCGAATATTTCACAAAATTTGTTCCAGGAAATACGTGTTTTTTTTAAACAGTTAAAAGTTTTTCAAAAAAAATTGTTGTCATTCAGAATCTCGATTAAATGAGAATGGTTTCTATTGGTTCACTTTTTTATATTTTTAATATATGAGTAGGTACATTATGGAGGAAATGTCTTTACTAGATTAGTTTTACACAAATTTATGTTTTGATTTCTATAGAAGCCTAGATAATATCCACAAGATAGCTGTGTATTCAAAATATCTAGAGAAAGATGTGTAATAACATCATAATTACGTAAGAGTGGTTGTATGAAAATGTACCTCGAAAAGGACGCTCTTAAACACCTTTTTCTCAATAATTTGATTTTTTAATTGTGACACTATTTGAGCGGAGATGCGATATGTGTGTGATATGTGCCTACGATAATTGATCTGGGTCTGGGTGTCTTATATTATGATTTGACATGTTTTTTAATCGGATGCAAGAGTAACTCCTAGTGTAAAGCAGTTTTAAATCATACTAATATTAATAAGGCGAAGTTTGTGAGTATGTATCTTTGTTACCTTTTCACGCTCAAACAACTGAAAGCATTTGGATGAGATTATAAATGAATGAATTATAAAAATAGCACACGTAGAGTAGAGCATGTCTTAGAATAGCACATAGATACTTTTTATCTTGAGTGTATTTTTTTTTCGGTTGGAAAATCATCCACACATCCCCGCTCTTGGGCGGAGCGAAAGGTTGTGTCAGACTTTTACTGTCTAAAAAACCCGCTCCTGTTCCTTCGTTGCCTTTCATACCAGGGCCGAGTCTTCCTTTCAGAAGCAGACCCCTGGCCCCAGTAGGTTTCGACCCTGCTGGGCCCTAGGGTTTGCTGATATCTCCTTGAGGTGCGTTGAACAGTACGTGCCGTCGACGACTTGGGCTCGGTCCGGACGTTACCAGACGGTTACCGGACGGTCGAACGGTAAGCTACCCATTGCTCGTCGGTGGCCGAAAATCGGGATCGGGGTCCCGGCTGGGGTGTGAGGGTCGCTCACTCACGCGTGCACGTGCAGCCTCCTCCTTTGCTAGCATTACTGCTTCGCAGAAGGAGGCAACCGCCTGCCTCTCCTACTCGCTACGGACCATGGCCTGTACCAAGGCCCGGCGCGAGAGATCGTTGCCGGCGATCTCCCCACGAGGACACGGTGGTGCTCTGCCCAGGCGGGGCACACCTCTACCGTATGCTCCACCGTGTCCTCCGGGCGGTCCGCACAATCTTGAGTGTATGTTCCCTTGGAATAAACTTCAATAGAAAAATTTGTATTAAGAACCTGTTAATCAGTGTTAAACTAATCACTTGGTATGTTTTTCACAAGGCCCGGCCCATTACAGTTAGGTATGAGTGGTCGACGGATTGACTACATTTACGTCTATTAGTGGGTGTTGCTGTGAGGTCTTTCGTACTCATACGCATTAAAAAAGGAAATTATGTTGTTAACAACACCCACGATACAGCGCAGCGGTATGAGACTTATACTTAAAACTGAGATTGCTTATGATGGAATAGTGCACCAAGGCAATAGTTAGCCTGAGTTTTATGACTATTTACTTGATTGCGTAAATGTTTGCTAATGTTAAATTATATGGAAACATAGAGATCTAACAGGGCCGAAGCTTACTGGAGCCAAGGGTTTGTTTCCGACTGGGCAAGTGTGAGTTGGACTCGCGTTCTGAGGGTTCCGTACAAACTTACCTGTGGGGACACATCCCCATTCGGGAATTGGACGTAAACAGTTCAATTCCCGAATGGAGTCTCGAAAGATTTTTCCGAATCGCAATTTTTTTTTTGTTTTGAACTAACAACAAATTTACAGTTTTCAGATTTACTTCTATACCTGTGCTATAAGAATTTGCTTTACACAAAATTTCAGGATTCTGGGTCAACGGGAAGTACCCTATGAATTTTGATTTCCTGGAGAGTGTCGAAATATACGTTTTTTGAGACATAAACGACCGTGTATTTTTTTTTTTCGTTAAATTAGAAATTTGATTTTTTACACAGCAACAAGAGACCGCAAACTAAAGTATATGGTTTTAATTTCAACTCAATACCTCCACGCGTTCCCGAGATAAAGGGTCTTAACGGGCAAACACGGTTTAAGGGTAACGGACAACAAAGTGATCCTATAAGGGTTCCGTTTTTTCCTTTTGAGGTACGGAACTCTAAAAAGAAGAGCGAAATATTCGAGATACATCTGTTATTACGAAATATCTAAATGGAAGTTTTGCACTCATGCAATGGCTAAGAAAGTCGAGCCAACCCAAGTTATCGTTTCTATTAATTTACGTGAGAATAAATATGAGTTGGTACTAAGTACGAACTTTTAACTCTGTTTGCAAGATACAAACAGTTTTCGCACTTTAAAAATATCTTATCTCCTTTTATGTCACAGACTCACAGTTTATGAACTAAGTTTAGTGTATAACAAACAAACCATTGAAACTAACTTGCTCAAGATATGAACCAAGGCCATGTGTAGTCCGGAAGTGTATAAGTAGGTATGTTGTAGTGCGTGTATAAAATATGGCAAAAACTAAAAGATCCTGTCAACACATTTGAAATATAAAAAAATGACGGGTTGCACTCTGGGAGTGCCGGCAGAAGTGAAAACTTAAGTATTAACGTTGTGCGTTTTGGATATTTTGGAATGGTTATGGAATAATTTTGCACGAATTGCTTTAATTATCAGAATAAAAGTACTATCTTTTATGTGGTAGAATACAATATTTATTTATTGCGCTATCGTACACAAACATGACAATTTATATTACATTAAAAAGTTTATCCCTCAGAAAAATCAACTTCCATCCATAATTTCGACGACTTTTTCACTATCATTATTACCAGAACCATCATCGCCAATCTCTAAAACTGATACGATCGGTTTATGATAGCTGAAGTAAGAAACGAACAGTTTTGATTCGAACCTATTTAAATGTCTAATAAAGACCGCATCAATAGCAGTTTTATATTTCGTTGTGCTAAGATGGCGATCATTTGACATAGTTAAACCAAATTCATTATTTAAAAATTCAATTAATAGTTGATTTTTATCGTCTGCAAAGTTTATTTTATTTATTTATTTATTTATTTTATAATTCATGTACACACAAATATACAGAAGAAGATAGGTATCTTAATATAAAGTTTGTACAAAGGTACTGCTTATTTCAAAAAGAAATTTCTTCCAGCAGACCTGCGAAAGGAGAGATTAGAAGAGATGTAGACTATAGTGTGTAGAAAATAAGGAAAGAAGAGTTTGTGAAATCTTAAATTAAACTAATAAATACTTATATAACTACCTTACACTAAAAATAAATACATAATATATATATATATATATATATATACATATCACACAAGAGAGGAAAGATAGTGCTCTTTTACTTGAGTCTTAAAGAGTGAGATAGTTTTCAAATCACGAATGCTAGGCGGAAGAGAGTTCCACAGCCTTACTGCATGGACAGAGAAAGAGTAGGAATAGTAGCTGGTTTTATGAGGAGGGGATTTAAGAAGGGATCTTAGATGTGATCTGCACGGTGCGTCGCTAGGGCGCGCGTAAGAAAATCGGTCGCGCAAGTAGGAGGGATAAGATGGATTGTGTAGGATGTTGAAGAGGAGACATAAAATCCGAGTGTTCCTGCGAAGACGGATAGGGAGCCACTTGAGTTCCTTGCGAAGATGAGAGACATGATCATACTTTCGTAGACCAAAAACAAACCGAATGCATAAGTTTTGCAGTCGCTCAAGCTTGTTTAACAGCTCCTCAGTAGCATCCAGGTAGCAGGCATCGGCATAATCTATAATCGGCTGAATAAGTGTTTGGGCCAAAGAGATTTTCGTTTTCAAAGGCAAGAGACCCTGGAGGCATTTTAGTGAATGAAAGGAGAAATTTACCTTCCGACTGACTTCATTGACCTGCGCACGCCACGAAAGATTGGAGTCAATAATGACACCCAGATCTTTTGCAGTTTCGGCGTAGTCAATACATACACCATTTATGTTGAAATCTCCACTCAAAATCATTGGCAATTCATCAAAGCTTTTTCCAATTTTTTTAAATTAAATTAATTTTTTTTTTTAATTTTAAACACTTTATATACACGAATTTCACGAATAAACAACAGTGTGGCCACTACACAGACGGTCGAGCCATCAGCTGTCACCATCCATGGATGCGCGTGGCACGCTGTCACATCCGTCTTACAAATTTTCGATCAGGTCACGTGACCCTGACGCGAGTTTAACATTTTTTACCCATTACAAAAAAAGTGTACAACGCCGCTAAAGAAGTTTTCACTTCAAAAAAATCGACCAGGCTGCGATTTTGTGTGAGGATAGTTTGAGAGTTAAAATTGTATAAATCTGATTAATAAAATTTATACCTCATCAGTATAATAGAGCAATATAGTAGAGCAGTGGTGGCCGAGTGGTAACGGCCCCGACTTACGAGTTGTAGGTCGCCGGTTCAAACCCAGCCAGGCGCATTACTTTGTGTAATTTATTTCATCACCACGGCTCTCAAAACGGTGAAGGAAAACATCGTGAGGAAACCGGCATGTCCTAGAACCAAAAATTCGAAGACATGTGACATCCACCAACCCGCACTGGGCCCGCGTGGTGGATTACGGCCCATTCCCTCTCCTAGAGAGGAGGCCTGAGTCCCAACAGTGGGAACATTATAAGGCCGACTATGCTATGCTATAATTATGTAAAACACTACACACAACACAAGCATTAGTTGCACAGGTCCTTCTTCTTCACAGAATGTCGGTGAAAAAAAAAAATGACGGGTTGCACTCTGGGAGTGCCGGCAGAAGTGAAAACTTAA
Source organism: Mythimna impura (assembly GCA_905147345.3). Classification (NCBI taxonomy): domain Eukaryota; kingdom Metazoa; phylum Arthropoda; class Insecta; order Lepidoptera; family Noctuidae; genus Mythimna; species Mythimna impura. The sequence continues at coordinate 4,636,054 of LR990344.1, forward strand.
GTATTAACGTTGTGCGTTTTGGATATTTTGGAATGGTTATGGAATAATTTTGCACGAATTGCTTTTTTTTTGCACACAATTTTGCACGACATCCGTCTTACGAATTTTCGATCAGGTCACGTGTCCTGACGCGAGTTTAACATTTTTTACCCATTACAAAAAAAAGTGTACAACGCCGCTAAAGAAGTTTTCACTTCAAAAAATCTAAATGAAATTCCTTGCCTGGTCTAGTATCTGGTCATGGCAATGCCATCCGCTGACGCGTTCATTAAATCTTTACGTGAACAGGTAACAGGGCCCGTGACGCAAGATGAAAGGTAGAACATGGTCTGTGGAGAGATGACGCATAAGCACTGAAGATTAGAACCGTCCATGAGCACCTTGTCATGTGGAGATGATCTTTGCTGTGACTTGGTGTGGATTTTTATAACCTTAACCCAATCATTAATAGTCAGAAATCTTATAAGGAAAAAATATATACAATTCTAGTAAAACATTTCGATCGCCAATATTCTTTAACGACCGATTTAACACTTAATCGGTAATTGCATCGTACATTATTAACCATTAACGCTTACGTCAAAATATTTAGAATTCACGTTGAGTTGGGTATTAAGCAGACGTTTGAGTGATTGTCAGAAGTTTAAACACTGTCAGCCACGCAGTGTATGTCCCATTTGGTATGACTAACGAAGCGAGACTTTGGCCAGACAATTTATTTAAGTAATTAGTTACAAAAGGACATTGGTACGGATGTCTTGCTATAAGTGGAACATCCCAATTTTAATTCATTGATTTGTAGGTCCATTGATGATTTTACTGACACCTAAGAGTGTAAATGAAGGAACTGGGTGATTTAAAGTAAGTAGGCGGTCTATTTTGTTTACCAAAATTATGTCAATAGGATACCTCTCTAATCGTTTTTTTTTTTTTAATTGTAGTTTTGGGTGACCATGGAATTCCTGCGAGTTATTTTTAGGGTTCCGTACCCAAAAGAAAGTTGAAATTATCACAGATGATGTATTTCTGTTGCCGCTATAACAACAAATACTAAACATAGAATAAAATAAATATTAAAGTGGGACTCCCATACAACAAACGTGATTTTTATGCAATTTTTTGCTACGGACGGAACCATATACTCAGGTCAGTCAAAACTGTAAATTTGTAGTTACGTTACAAAAAAAAAACTTTTTTTGCGATTCAGAAAAATCGTCGTAACTCAATTCGGGAATTGAACTGTTTTCAAAGGTTTTGTACGGAACCCTCAGTGCGCGAGTCTGACTCGCAAAAACCGGGCAGTTCCCGGTTTTTTTTTTAAAGATTTATTTCACCTGCCAGCCTGTTCTACTACTAGGTAAAGACCACAAATTCCAGGTATTATTTTTAAAGCCACCTCACTTAACGCGGTTATCAAACGCTTTTTTAAATTATTGTGAAGTTTGGGCTTATAAAATCATTCTAATAATACATAAAGGCAGAGGCTTGTAAATATGTGGCATGTACAAATGTGTGTTGCTTAGATTCTTAGATTTTATTGGTAAAATTATGTTTTTTTTTTCTTTTATATTTGTTTTTTTTTTATGTTTTATTTTTGTTTGTCTCTGTTGAGGCCGGCGGGCGAGGTCAGTGGGCCGGTGGCGGCGTCAAAATGCAATAGATAACCTAGACAACTGTGTTGTCTATGGGCTTATGGTGCAACACAGTTATGCCCGATACACACATGGCCTGTCAGGGAAACTGGTTTGTACTGGTTTTTTTTGTATTTTTGTAACTACTATTTTCTACTTTCTCGCGAGTAAAACTGCTAGCAGACACTAGTCTTCAATAATCACTGATTGATAGCGAGTGAAATAAAGTAAGACAGTGAATTAAATTAAGAGAAATGAGAATACTACGATTAAGTGAAAGTTTTATTGCAGATAAAATAATCACAAAACCTTCAACTACGACAATTTAATAGCATCATCACTATTTCCTACACACCAACACTCGTTCCACAAAACAATGGATAATGCCGCGAAAATCCATTCCAAATTTAAAACTCAACACAAAGTACTAAAAAATTATACTAACAGACAATAAAAACACTTAATGTCTATGGATTTTGACCATAAACATTGATACATGATCCAGACTGCACGTGGGATAGAAGGTCGCACGTATATGGTACTCGGCCTTATGGCCATGTTGAGTTGGAATAAAAACTAGTAACTTGCTAATAGATACTGGCCAAGTATTCACGTAGGTGGTATAGTAACTAGTGTTGTTAGATTATCATGCAATTAGAGTTAGGGATATTTATAGAAATTGCAATATTTATTAAATTATTATGTATAATAAGTGGAGGTATAATGGTAATATTTATTTATTTGCATAGGCACACCAACGACTCGTTTACAATAAGATTTTAATCATATAATAATAATGTATACGAGGTGATCCTGTGTAAAAAAGTCACTTACAGGTATGCACAACATTCACAATAAGTCTAATTAATTAAATAAATGAAAAACAGTTAAATAATAATCATATAAAATACGAAAATAGACATTAAAAACTAATGTCAAGACAAAAAAAAACCAAAATCACGTTATTATCAATTTAAAATTTAAATTAAATGACATTATTAACATATTAATCAATCACATTATTATTTTAAATTACATAAAAAAAAACATTATCTAAATTAATTAAAATACACGTATAATTAAATCACAGTTTTATAAAGTTTATAATTACAATTTTATTAGTAATTTGGTGATATTTTTTTAAACACAATACCATACAGTTTCCTAAGCATAATATGTTACTAGTATGAAGATATTTTTCCTCCTCGCGCTCGTAACAACTCGCTAGCACTGTCTCATGAATGTGCTTGCTTGAAACTGTGTGGTATTAAGTTTAAAAAATATCATTAATACACCTCCCTTTACCCTATTGTAATAGGTCTTTACCTATGACATTGTAGTTTTTTAAAACGGATTGCTTTGAAGTGTTATATCTTTGGATTGACTTGGAATTATAAGTTCAAATAAACTTTATATTAAATGTACGTTATTCTTTTTTCGAAATTAGGTATTTATTGGTTTCTTTGTGTTTTGTATTTTCTGTAATATCAGCCGCCGATATTCCGACCCCGACTACCAGCCACGGTAGACGCGAGCTTGTGTACGTATAGCAATGGGTAGCTCGCCGTTCGGCCGTCCGGTAATTAACCGGACCGAGCCCAGTCGTCAATAGCGCGTAGTGACACAGTATAGATATATGGAACAGTACGGAAACTACCTACAAATGTTCGAAACGGCTCACTCACACAAACATACGCATCGACGAGACTCCTAAGCGGCATTCGCTACTGACAGGACCGCGAGAAACGCTTAGGAGTCTCGTCGATGCGGATGTTTGTGTGAGTGTGCCGTTTCGAATATTTGTAGGTAGTTTTCGTACTGTTCCATATATCTATACTGTGGTAGTGATCCACGCGCTCCTCAAACAGATGTCAGCAAACCGAAGAGGCCCAGCAGGGCCGATACCCGCTAGCTAGGACCGCGGGGAATTTCTAAAAAGGAAACCCGTAGTCCTAGAACACAAAGGGCAACTACTGAAGGACACAGGTGTGGTTTAAGTCAGTAAAAGTCTGTCACGCCCTCTCACTCCACCCAGAGCGCGAGAAGTCGTTGGATGATTTCCACCCTTAAAAAAAAACTGCTGAGACTTAGGCTTTTCTTTTCTAGGAGAAGGAATGGGTATTTAAGTCAAGAGTGAATAGGTTACTTCTAGGCAAGCGTGCTCCAACTTCGGCCACATTATCGCTTAGCATCAGGTGAGATAGTGGTCAAACGCGAGCCTATCAATAAAAAAAAACCACAACGCAGTGGTTTTTTTTGCGTGTAGATTAGGAAATGTAACATATATTCAAATTTTTAGTTCTAGGACATGCCGGTTTCCTCACAATGTTTTCCTCAATCGTTTTGAGAGTATTAATAATGAAATAAATTCACACAAAGTAATGCGTCTGGCTGGGTTTGAACTTTTATAAGTAAGTATGTCAGTACCAAATCTCATAGTTACGGATGGCCTTCATTCCGCCCAATGGAAATATAGATCATTTTTTTATTGGAGAAAATGAAGGCCTATCCAGTAGTAAGTACTTAATTCCAGGCTAATAATATAGTTAGAATATAGGGTAATTTTGTAAGATCATGATGTATCCCATTAACCGCTATTGATAAGTTAAAATAAACTAACACAGCGATCAAAAAGCCCTTGATCTCTTTATTAAGAACAAATGACTAAAGATATATTGTAATCATCACTTTGTTGTATGTATTTAAGTCATAAAGTATACACATTTAGCATTGTTACCATACTTTAATTGCCTTAAATAGACACTGTAAACGGCACCGTTCAGTCGATGACATAATTTGATAATCACCTTTAGTTCAATTTAATTGAATGAACTGATTCAATGCACCCAAGGTTGTGCTAAATAAAATTAGCAATGTTACGAGTTACGTCATTAAGAACATGATCTTGAAAATATAGACGAAATACTCAGAAGAATGTGTTGATAATGTGTTTCGTGTAGAAATGCACGCGTTCATGTGTGGAACTTGTGGATAAAAAATAACGCCAACAATCAACATCATCATTTCAGCGAAATACGTCCACTGTTAGACATAGGCCTCCCCTAAGTGTCGCCATAACGACTGGTCCTGTGTGTCTCGCATCCATCGGATTCCCGCGACCCTCAACCAGGTCATCGGTCCACTTTGTGAAGGCCTTCCACCGCATCTTCCGGCCAACTGTCGTCGACCATCTGTTCTGCGAGCTATGTGCCCTGCCCATTGCCACTTAAATTCGGCGATTCTTCGAGCTATGTCGGTAACCTTGGTTCTCTTGCTGATATCTTCAATTCTAATGTTATCATGCAAAGAAACTCCGAACATAGCTCTTTCCACGCCTAGAATACGGGATAATATTCAAGGTCAAGCAATGCTCGTCGAGGCCCGTCCGTGAATGGATGACCATACGCAACGTATAGCATAGCATAGTCGGCCTTATAATGTTTCCACTCTTGGGACTCAGGCCTCCTCTCTAGGAGAGGGAATGGGCCGTAATCCACCACGCGGGCCCAGTGCGGGTTGGTGGATGTCACATGTCTTCGAATTTTTGGTTCTAGGATATGCCGGTTTCCTCACGAAGTTTTCCTTCAACGTTTTGAGAGCAGTGGTGATGAAATAAATTACACAAAGTAATGCGCCTGGCTGGGTTTGAACCCGCGACCTACAACTCGTAAGTCGGGGCCGTTACCACTCGGCCACCACTGCTCTATACACGCATATACGCGACGTATACCGAGTGGGTACCCACTTTTCTATCGTCAACCTGAGCATGCTTTAAATAGCTTGATTGTTGATCCAACGCAACTCAACGCAATGTTTAATAAAAAGAGAGAGAGACCTGCCCTCCTAGCCAAGTTACAACCGTTTCGTTTCGATTCTATCGCCTCAAGTCGGCCACGCCTTCTATTTCTTTGTTCTGACCACGTGACTGAGCGTTGAGATGACGTCATAACAAAGGAATCGGAGGCGTGGCCGACTTGAGGCTATCAACGAAAAGAGAATCGAAACGAAACGGTTGTAACTTGGCTAGGGGGGCTGATCGCTTTGTTGTCATTCGGTAATTCCGTCATTCACTTGAATATTTCACAAAACTTGTTCCGGGAAATACGTGTTTTTTTTTTTTAACTGTAAAAGTAAGAAAAATCCTCATGCAGAGTCTTGATTAAATGTGCAATTGTATATACATATATTTTTTTACTATATTAATTTGTGAACACATTATGAAGGGCCAAAAAGTAAATTACTGGATTAATTTCACATATATTTATGATTTGATTTCAATAGAAACCTATATAATATCCACAAGATATAATTTCCTATGTATAATAACATCCCCACGTATGTAAAATAGTGAAACTTCTCGACTCGAATCAAGCAACGCCGCGCGTCAACGCGCGATTTCAATATTAATGTAACACATATTTGTACCTTAACAACGGGAAAATACCGATAAATATGCTCATCATCATCATCATCATTTCAGCCGAAAGACACTGCTGTGCAAGTGTCGCCTCTGATTTTCATTTTGGGGGGGGGGGGGGGGGGGTGCCATAATCGCCACGCTTGGCAGACGGGTTGGCGATCGCAGTTTGGTTGTTGTAATATGAATATGCTACAGGCGAAAAATATGACGCGTTACGACGTTTCCACTCTGTGCCAGATCCTTAAAGCAAAAATGAAAAAATATTGCTATAGAAAAAATAAATGGTAGGTCGGTACATGTAGGTATACACGGTAGCATTCGGTTGGCGTATAACTACGTACATATATTTTTATTTATAAACTCATAAATTATTCATCAATTCAAAAATTATTCGCAGTTAGATACTTGAAGTCTAGACTACAGCAGAATGAATAGCATAAACTCTATTGTGCACCAAAATACATGTAATAATTTTTACACAAGGTATATTTTGTGGTGTACTGCTAGTAAAATTAAACCAAGCAATCACTGAATTTTTAACCGACTTCAAAAAAAGGAGGAGGTTATCAATTCGGTTGTATTTTTTTTATGTTTGTTACTTCAGAACTCCGTCGTTTATGGACCGATTAGCAAAAAAATTTTTTCTCCTTAATGGGTATGCTTCCAGATTGGTCCCATTTTTTTCAAAATTCAGTTCTGATAATAGGATCCACGAGGAATTAAGGGAACTCCTCAAATATTGCAGGCAACCACTTAGTAATTTTGGTATTTTCATCGAGAACGCATTTAGTCAAAATTAATAACGCCCGGTGCCCTTAGAAGTCATATTTATAGAAAAAACGTACAGTGATTATGAATGAGCACAATAATTATTTGATGACTAAAGTCACCTTCAAAGTCCCATTAAACCAAATAATTGCAAATAGTAGACTTATTACGACGCTTATATTATATCAACTATGAAAACGGAAATGAACTACGAAAAAAAATAACTTACAAAATTAGTAAGCAGTTTTAGTAAGTTTGCCAAAAAGAATTTATTAGCATTTTTTGCATAGTAACAACGCAAAATGTAGCATAATACAAAATTTGTTTAGCATCATCGTATTAGTACAGCACTAAATGATATTCGAGTTTAGCAAATCGTTCTACAGACAAACGTTTGAAAGGTCACAACACTATTTAAGGAGAGGATAAACATCAAACAGCATTGCCAAACGCACTGCATTTTGTTGCGAAATATTTTTGAATTCCAGCTTACATTTTCCGGGATCCGAGTTTTCGGGATCCGAGTTTCGGGATCTGAGTTTGCGGGATCTAAGTTTCGGAGATCATAGATTACGGGGACCGCTTTCCTGGAATCCTAGTTTGCGGGATCCGAGTTTCCGGGATCTGAGTTTCCGAAATTCCTACTCTTAGTAATATTTTCATTGTCAAACTTTGGATGTTTGGTGGCTATACCGATTCGAATTTAAATTGACAGACGGATGGACCATGACCTGGATTAGATCGTTTTTAATTCCAGTGACATATTCTCCTAGGATAATAAAACGAATACAATGAGGATGAAGCTTTTTTTTGAAAGGACTCCTCTCGGTCTAGGTGGAGCGAAAGGAAGTGTCAGACTTCAGATTTTTATTATCTACCAATAAACATCTGACACCTTATTCATAAAAACCTGCCATCGATCATCAGCCATTGATTCTCAATGACATTTCATGAGCAAGATCATAGCTATAGTAGTAGTGGTAGTGGTGGTGGTGGTGGTAGTGTGTAGTAGTAGTGTGGTAGTGGTAGTGGTAGTTAGTTCATATGCTTCAGGAATGCTTGATCGGAAAACTATGCTTTGCCTTATATAACAATGTTTACGCTTTGTCAAATCGTGTTTCGGCGCGAAATGGTGGTCGGTTAAAATGTTGTTTCACGTATATTAAAACTGGCTATGTAGCCATAAAAGTAACTGAATAATTTTTGATCCTGTATCATCTAGCCTGAGTAAGACGCATATTTAAACAGTTGTCTCTTATTTGATTATTTTTTCACTAACATTTATCGGAATTTTAATCTTATTTCGTTTAGGGCGGAATTCACCAATAAAACTAATCGCGTTTTATCGTTTGGCTCGCATAATCGCGTTTAGCCGCTGTCACTAGTGTCACTTGTCTGTATTTTTCTTTTGTTGTATTTTTACAAGTGACACTAATGACAGCGGCTAAACGCGATTATGCGAGCCAAACATTAAAACGCGATTAGTTTATTGGTGAATTCCGCCCCTAGACGTTATTCAAATTCTCTACTGGTTGTTAAAAAAAATGTATAAAATTTATTCTACTTACTGGTTTTGACTCTTCTCGTCGTTGTATTTCACCAAAAATACACCCTCTTCATTCTCTTTCACATACTTTCTGAACGAGATTTTGATAAAATAAAACTGTTTATTGTGCGCAGAGTACACCTTCAATGGCTCCTTTAAATAAATGTATAATTTACCCTTTATCACATCAAATTCAAACGGCCTTGGACTATTTATGATATCACGAGGCCCATCGAAAACTCTTATTGAACCGCTTTCAATTTCCAAATCTTTTGCATCCAAGCTAATCACAAGCACGTTAGGTGCATTCGCTATTACAGTTATTGTTAATTCACAGTCATAATAAAAACCGCCCACTTGCATATGAGGATAAATATTTAATTCGTATTGCACTGGATACACTGTATAATTCAAACATTCTTCGTCCACCAAAATATTTCCTTGTGTAAACGAAAATAAACAAAGAATGAAAACCGCGCGAAATATATTTTCACCCGTCATTTTATTTTTTTAGGCAAAGACTTCTTTCAGCCTAATCTCGCATTAGAATTAGGTTTTTTATTTTTTTTTTGTTACAATTTCATAGTTCGTTTTTCGAATTTCCCGCCAAACAGAGCGTTCCAATACGTCTGAACGCGACGCGCGCGAAAATGCTTGTAGTTTTATTTCTCTCCATAGATCGAAACTTGGCGCCAGTCTTGCCAAACCAGTAAGACTTGAGCTGCCGCGTCCCCCTAGTTTCCTATATTTCGTGGGAGTTTATGGGGCTATTAATATAATGTCACAGACCAGGCTATATTGGAGTGCATTATATTTTTGTTTGTGTATTTGCCTCAACTTCGAGTGTTAATTCGGTACGGTTTCTTTGAAGCATCTATTTTGAAGTATGATAACAATGTTTACTTTGCTAAATTAATGTTCGCGTAAAAAGACATGTGCATTTAAAAAAAATAAACACAAGAAAAATGGTCAGACAATAGTTTGAGACCCTAGCGTCCTAAAGATAAACCTACTGATTCGAATTAAAAAAAAATATTTTAGTGTTGTATAATCCTTTTATCGAGTAAGACTGGGAGAAACCGCGGGGACAGCTAATAAATAAAAATAAAATAAAAATGTTATATTTCGCACAAATTCCATAATTGGTTAGTATAGATACATAATACTTAAAAACTAGTGTTAATACTTATAACGACCAGAAACAATACTACTTTATAATGTTTCAGGCCTGGGCGCGACTTGCAGTGGCCTATATGGAAAGGACTAAATCGGTTGCGAAACCAGGTAGGCCGCTGCAAACACAACTTGGCAAAATGGGGTTTTATAGACCCGTCGGATACTCAATGTGAGTGTGGTGCTCCTTTTCAAAACATGAGCCACACATTAGAGTGCCCCAAGTACCCATACACCTGCACTTTGGAGGATTTGATGAGTGCTACCGATGCTGCTATTAATGTAGCCACCTATTGAGCCCAAACAGTTTGACGAGTTTACCATCGAATCGAAAAGAAAGAACAATGTTTCAGGCTTTTAGCTCTTGACTCTGATCCATGCTGCGCTCAATAAAAACTGCAAAGTATTATTGATGTTTGGGTCACTGCGTCACCTATAATCTTCAAAACCAAGCATGTTCCCATAAATCAATATCCAATTTACCAAACAACACATTATGAAATAAATCAAAATCCCGCATCCCGATAGCTCTGCCCACGCCCCGACCGACACCCAACAATGGGCTAACGGTAACACGGGGCAATTGATCTGGAAGACTAGAAGCGACTCGTGGGCGGCGCACTTAGCAACTATTCTATACAGATTACCGGCCCACGGTTACTTCGACATTATTATGTTGCGACCACTTATGGAGACTTTGTAAAAAAAAACCGGACAAAAGCGAGTCGGACTCGCGCACCGAGATTTCTGTATAAACTTACGAGTAAATAGTTATATAATAAATAGTAAATAAATAAATAGTAATAATAGTAAATAGTTATATGTAAATAGTTTGATTACCGAATTGAGTCTCGAAAATTTTTCCGGATTGCAAGAAAGAAATGTAACTACAAAACGGTTTTATTTTATTTTATTATTTTCGGAAAACTTACAGCTAGGATACAGATAGTTGAAAAATATTGAAAGAAGGCCAATTACAAGTTTTCACAAATAGTATTAGAGCAAGACAAAAGACAGTAGACAGATAAGAAAAAAGACGCTCGGAGCAAGTACATAGATACAATATTATTTACTTTCGAAAAATTAGTACACATAATTTTCTTAAGTTTAGTGAGATTCTTTCCTGTACTTGCGCGTGTACACCTTTAGACCAAGATCCCAGAGCTGTCAGACATAACTTATTTTCACATGGATGAAACCTTAAGTTCTCAGTAGCGTCTCATGTGCTTTGAATACCTGTGTACTTGTGGAGCTCCCCCAGTGGAATTTCTTTCTACCAGTGAAAGAAATTCCACATTATAATTGTAACATTCTGCACCTCAATTTCACACCTGTTGCCTGTGATTACCTACATTTTACGCGGAAATCTTACAGCGCCCTTTGCGTTTAGTGACGATAAATCGTGCTTGAAATTATTTTTCATAATCATCATCATCATTTCTGCCGTAAGCCGAAGAAGGCTGGAAGGTTGTCTGTAAAAAATCACTTTTAGTGATAAGACCGCCCATTGTGACACACTATTAATTTTATGTTCCTATTGTAATTTTATTTTTGTATTGCAATAAAGAGTATATCTATCTATCTATCACTGTTGGACATAGGCCTCCTCCGACCGGTCCTGTGCGTCTGGCATCTATGGGATTCCCACGAGCCACAGCAGGTCATCGGTCCATCTTATGGGTGGCCTTCCAACACTGCGTCTTTCGGTACGCGGTTACCACTCCAGAACCTTTCATCCCCATCGACCATTTAATCTAAAATTATTTTTAAACGAATAATAATCTTATTTTACAAACCCAGCAACATACGCCCATCAGTCTTTTTCTTAATTTAGTCACAAAGTTTCGTAAGGAAGTCATGATTTATAAGATTTATTACTTGACATTCCCTGACCGCTTCAAAGTCTATTATGGATTAAATACAAGCTAATTTTGGTTGGAAGAAATAAATTGAGTAGTTAATGTGGCCCATCTACGATTGTGCTGACATAAGTTTCTAATAAAATAAGAAACAGAAGACTTTAGGAGTTTTGAGGATTATTAATGCTTTGAAAAAATTGTGTTGTTTTCTTGCCGTATTATGAATGTGCAAGCCAAGTTTAGCTTTTATTGACTTGACTGACCTGTTGGTCTAGTGTTTAGTGGCCCTGACTGTTACGCTGGAGTTCGTGGGTTCAATTTCCGCCCAGGACAAATGTTTGTGTGATGAGCACGATCATTTGTTCTGTGTCTGGGTGTAATTTATCTATAATATGTATTTATTTAGATTGAAATATATGAGTATGTTTGTCAGTTGTCTAGTACTCATAACACAAGTTCTGCTTTAGCTTTGGGCTAGACGGCTTTGTGTCATAGTTGTGGAATACCAATATTCAAATGGCAATTTTATTATAGATTAGATGAGGACAGTTTTTTTTTTTAATGAAATAGAATTTATTCGATGCAGGCAATACAAAGAGTAACCGTGACCCTGAAACGCAATGTCAGTAAAATTCTGACACTCTCGCTCGACCCAGAGCGGGAGAAAATATTTGATTATATACCCCACAACAAAAAAAAACAACTATTACATATAATATATTCTGTGCATGAACATTATAATATACAAAAAGAAATTCGTGAAAAAACTATCGTTAATTCACAGTCACACTTTTGTTATGATATTATTTTTTAAGATTGTACTAATCTTAAAAAATATTATCATAACAAACTTTCAGTTGGCATTGAGGAAAAAACATAATATGTTAAATTAAAAACTTAACATAATTATGTTTTTTCCTCAATGTTGTTGCTCTTAAATTAAAAACTATGATAAAAGATAATTATTTATTTAAACACTATTTTACAAAGAATGTACATAGGTCCTTTATTTCATAACTAAGTACTTATTTCCATAATTACATAATACTTAGGTGTATTAATGTACGTTTTAGTGGATAAGAATCTCTTCTTTGGATTTAAAACTAATTTTAATAGTAAAGTACACTAACAAAATACTGGACAAGTTTGCAAAATTATTATTTTAAATAGGTAGGTACTGAAAATAATTAATTATTTTATGTCAAAACACAATTATATACGATTAGGGAATTAATTTAATTAAATAATACTGTTTAAAAATAGTTAACTAACTTAACTCATAATATATTCAAAAATAATACTTACTGCATGAAAAAATAGAATACCTCAAAATAATATATATGGTACAAAGAAGTAAGTACACTAGTACAGAACTTATAATTCGAGATAATTTGAATCTATCGCTACTAACTGATAACTATCGACTTTAGCATATTGAACTTAAAATTGATTTTTAAACGCCCATTTGTATTAAAAAGGCCTTCAAAAGATGACTGGACGTAACTCAAAAAAAGGGCTTTTGAAAATTGAACCTTATTTATGAAACATACATGGTTCAATTACCCTCTTTAGAGTTATTTTTCTTTATGATTAAGCATGCGATTATGGATTGCAATGGAATTTGAACCTTGTCTATTTTATTTTTATTTATTTTTTTGTTCTTCCAAAATGTGTAAACTATCTCGAATTTTTAATTCAAATATTATAGCTTAAATCAGTACTCAGTAAAAAGCAGTACGGCAATCCCAAGCAGAATCATAATAATAGATGGTACGGTTGTACTGGAGTATGACCCAGAAGTTTTGATGGACTTGAGGATATCCGCCTTGTGGCTTTTAGCCCAGGATGTGGAGGCTTTGGCTTGTTCAAGTGAAGTTTTGGCGGCAGTCTTCGAAGCTTCGGTACACGCTGTGCAGGATGAAAGGAAGGATTCAAACTGGAAAGAGGAAATGTCAAGCTTTTATTTTAATTTGACTTTAGAATTTAGATGATATGAGATTATTAACCTTTTGACGTGCGTAATTAGAGACACAATAGTAAGACAATGGCTTCCGGGCGCCGGCTACCGCCTGAGCGTTAGATATCATATTTAGTGTGTATTATGAATGACATTTTAACACTAAAATATGCTATCTGGCGCGTAATAATTGTTGTTTATCCTAACATTGTGTCATGTCAGTTTATTAGCAAGGTCGAACCAATTATCTTGTGCAAAAACAATGAAGTGAAGTATAGTATAATTACAGTTATAACATCGTTACTCGTATTTAGTTCAAGACTAATTCCACATTATAATTAAATATTGTATGAGTCAATAATTTGATAACCGTCAACCACTAGCAAAAACAAAATGTTTTCAAAACAAAACCTGGGTTGTGGAGGTCTGATACACAGTAGCTCCATGTAAAACATAGGTATTCAGCCGCATGCTACCAAAGAAGGCAGCAATGCGCACGAGGCAATGGCCCTCACGCCCCAGCCAGGATTCCGATTCCGATTTCCGGCCACCGTAGGCGCGGAATTGCGGACGGCGAGCAATGGGTAGGTCGCCCTCCGACCGTCCGGTAACTGTCCGGACCGAGCCAAAGTCGTCGACGGCGCGTGTTCTTCGCGCGCCTCAAGGAGATGTCGCCAACCATACCCAAGCAGGGTCGAAGCCTACTGGGGCCATGGTTGATGCGAAAGAAAACCTTGGGGCCCTGGAACGAGGGCAAAGAAGGAACAAGAGTGGATTTTAGTCAGTAAAAGTCTGACACGCCCTCGCGCTCCGCCCAAGGGCAGGAGATATCATTGGATGATTTCACACCTTAAAAAAAAAGTATTCCGCCGCATTCGGTTTGACTAGAAGCCGACTTAATGACAGCATCAGCGGACAGCAGTGCCGTGGCCGAATACTGGGCCAGGCAAGGAATTTAACTAGTTTTGCCATCGATACGCTAAGAAGAAGAAGAAGCCGCCCCAAGCTAATTGGGAAAAAGTTAGGGAGATGATAAAACATTGTGTGACAAAATTACAATCCATAACCATCGATAACTTTTTTTTTGAGTGAGAAATCATCAAACGATTACTCCCGCTTCGAGAATGTCAGATTTTACTGACTAAAAACCACCCGTGTTACTCTGGGCAGCCACCTCTTAGAGGAGTGGCTCGAGAGCTGCCATGGTATCTTCACTTTCGAATGACATAGGTCCATAGGACCTCAACGGACATGGTGATTTCGGGAGGTTCCTGTTCCAGATTCAGACTCCCCAGGCACTGAGCGATCTCCAGCCACTTTAGGTGTGGGCTTATGGAAAACGAGCAACGCCGTCCTCTCGTCCTATAAGGACCGAACCCGAGTCGAGACTTCCACCTTCCACACGCCCCTCAAAGAGATGGCAAACAGGTAGAGGCCCATCAGGGCTAAAGCTTAGGGCCATGGGATCGTGTCTGAAAAGGATATAGTCATGGTACTGAAACGCAAAAAGCGAACTGAAGGAATACAGGTGTAGTTTTAGTCAGTAAATGTCGGACACGCCATAGCTCTCAACCCTAGGATAAGTCATGAAATTATTTCCCGCCTCAAAAACAAAAAAAGTCCTTCATTTACCATTTGCGAGCCAGGGTCGGAAAACGCAGCGTTGGAAGGCCTTCCACGAGGTGGACCGACGACCTGGTGAGGGTCACGGGAATGCGGTAGATGCGAGACGGACAGGATCGGCCTTTGTGGCGACGCTTAAGGGAGGCCTATGTCCAATAGAGGACGTCTTTCGGCTGAAGTGATGATGATGAGGGTCGCGGTGACTTTCGAACCATTGATAACTCTAACGATTCGTTTTTGTTTCCAGGAACCAAAGTAAACTGTGAGTCATTTCTAGCGCTGCAGCTGATCTTTATATTTTTAAAGCAGGTAATTATAAAATCGCGATATTACGTCATCAAAGTATCTTAGTGTTTCCTTCTTGGCTGCCTGCCAAACTCAATGGAGTGGATATAAAGACTTTCACTCACAATCCATCCATCTAAACGATATCGTATTTGGGTCAGAACATACATTTATAATGGGGAATCCATTACAAAGTTGTGACTGATATTCAAAGAACGGACTTTCGTTTCACAAATTTGGGAACGGATGTGAAGCATTTTGTATGGGCGTATACGAAATCCTTAATGCAAATGCATTAAGTGCGGTGGAAGAGTTATTGATATCGTAGTAAAAATATCACGGGATGACGATATCTGTAAATTGTTTGGTCTCTATTAAGAGGACTACACGACCTAAAGTGCGGTTATTCTCAGATTGCATACAAAAGAGAGTGATAGGCAAAGACACAATACTCGCGAAACGTGAAACATTATAGCGACTTACTAAAAATTTACAGATTCAATTATAAAATTAAAGTACAATAACGCTAAAACCTTGCTTGTAGAATAATCTGACAATAAGTAGAGGGTCCAATATACATATTGGTCCGGTTTTTAATCAACTAAAGTAATTTTTAGAGGTATCTTCATGATGTTTTTCTATCATACTAAATTATTTGTATTATTATTTATATTTATTTATTATTTTATTAAATACTTTATGCACAAACGTACAGCGGCGGACTTAATGTAGTATTATGATTCAGATCACACTATCTAGCATTTATCCTGAAGAACAACATAAATAAATAAAAAAAAATATTTTCTCTGATTCTGTTTACTGCAGTGGATCATATACTTTTGTGGCGTGTCAGACTTGTGCTGAGTAAAACCCACTCCTAGTTCCTTCGTTGCCTTTCATTCCTGGGCCGGGTTTTCCATTCAGAAGCGAACCCATGGCCCCAGAAGGCTTCGGGCCTGCTGGGCCCCTACGGTCTGCTGACATCTCTTTGAGGCGCGCGTGGAACACTACGCACCGTTGACGACTTGGGCTCGATCCGGACGGCGAGCTACCCATTGCTCGCCGTCCGCAAGCCCGCACTTACGGTGGCCGGTAATCGGGATCGGAATCCCTCGTCGGGAGCGCTTGGGACGTGAGGGCCGTTCCCTCGCGTGTGAGCGTGCGGACGCCTCCTTTGCTAGCATTACTGCTTCGCAGAAGGAGGCGGTTCCTTAGTGCATCTGAGGGTTTAATAGATAAAAGTTGTCTGCCTTTTCTCCTCACTAAACATAAAACAGCAACAGATGAAAAGCCCTACAGGACAATTAAGTGAAAACAAACGCCCATTAGCGAGTACCAATAGAGTGAAATTGACATATCCCTCTGCCAACAAGGCGACACACGTAATGAGTGTGTCAACCCTCCAATAGTAGTGTTTGATAAACAGTCATTTGGGTCACCAGACCCTCAATTAGGGACGAACAGACTAAAAGGTTATTCTTGTGTTTACATTTCAAAGCGATTCGGCGATTAGGGGCTTGCAGAATATTTTTGCAGGTTATAGGGAATCAGATTTACTTACTATGTTTTTTTTTAAACGGTATAGTTTAAGCCTTATAATCTCTAAATTATAATCGGACGGGAAGACCGCTGCAGACAAATTGTTCCAATCCTTCGATGTACGCGGTATAAATGACGAGGTGAAAGCCGGACCGTAGGTGTCTTTTTTTAATTGATATAAACTAGTGCTTGACTGCAATCCCACCTGATGGTAAGCAGTGATGCAATCGTTGATGGTGAAGTACACTAGTTTATTAAGAGCCTTTTCACTCTTGCTTTGAATACACCTAACCACCGCAAGCAAATTTTTCAGGCAAGTTGTTCTTTGGAGTAAATGTCCATAGAAAGAAAGAGAGAGAAAGAATTTATACCCAGGGATCTTTAAAAATATTGATGCTTTGAAAGCTTAAACAGTTTCTGATATATCATGCAAGTGATATCGCCTGGAAGTTTCAGTCCAACGAAATTGATGTTTTCATGCTACACATTGCTATCATCATATTCGTAGGTTCAAATTCCATTATTAATCTATCTGTCTCCAGAAGGCTCTAATATAAATCCCCAGGTTAGACTCATCTAGTCATTCGTTTATTGCAGTGCGTAATGAAGAGTAAAAGGGTCATCCCTATTATTTTTGTACCTAGGAGGTTGAAAGGATGAAGGCATTCGTCATCGGGATTTACCAAAATGATCACCTTCTAGAAACCTTGTCGTTTTCGAGAAATATTGGCATCATCATAACGAATGCGTGCGTATGATTAATGTTGGTAGCGTTTTATTGTTTCTGAAAACCCCCACGGAATGTAAGTTATGACTCAGTCCTCTTCTATAGGAGCGGGAACAGGCTATGTCCATATGTATAAATGATAAATGATATTTATTTTGCAAGTAGGTTTTTTAAAACACTTTTACACGTCAAATTTTTTTTTTTCAATTTAAACTAGATGAAGCCGGTGTTTCCTAGCTGACTAACCTGAGAAGAAACACCGAAACAAACTCAGGGGTATATTATTAATCTAAATAAATAATCTACATATATAATCGGGCTCAGTGCGTGTTGATGGATGTCACATGTTTTCCAATTTTTGACTCATGAACATGTCGATTTCTTCACGATGTTTTCCTTCACCGTTTTGAGAGCAGTGATGATGAAATAAATTACTCAAATTAAAGCGCCTGCGAGTTTGAAACGTGAAACGCACTACTGTTGCGTCTTGTGTGTGTACCTTTAGTTTATTTTTATGATGACTATGTTGGTATAATAATTACCTCATTGAAGTCACCCTCAGTGCGAAGAACTGACGCCACTGAGCTTAAAATTGTATCCATTGATGGATATCTGCAAAATTAAAACAATACTCGAATTATAAATATTATAAACATACATAGATTGAGACCGAAGGCAGTTGCCTTCACCTACTACCAATTGGTAAAATAAAATAAAAAATATTAAGAACATCGAACGAGAACTCAACTGTCTCAAAAAAGATGGAACTAGATGGCTTGATATATTTTCTAATTTATTCCTTAGATAATAACGATTGAAAAATTCACGTGAGAAATAATAACTCTTCAAGTAGATACTCACATATTGCTCCACTGTGTGTAGTTAGATTTCAGTGCTTCCATAACGATGTGCAGATTACCGTATGTTCTTAGAACACTAGTTAAAGGCACTGTCAAGTCCTGGGTCCTTATAGGAGTATTGTCAAGAGCCACTGATGCCAGATATCTGGAAAAAACGTAAATAACTGATGTTAGAACAGACAATTCCAATTTTACTTAATGAATAATAATGTAATGATAGATCTTTTTTTTAGGTGGGAAATCATCCAATGACATTTCCCGCCCTTGGGTGGTGCGTGAAGGCGTTTCAGAGTTTTACTGACTAAAACCCACTCCTATGTTCCTTTCAGAAGCGAACTCATGGCCCCAGTAGGCTGCCTCTTTTGCTAGCATTACTGCTTCGCAGAAGGAGGCGACCGCCTGCCATTCCTCCTCGCTCCGGACCATGGCCTGTACCAAAGCCCGGCCGAGAGAGATCATTGCCGCCGATCGCCCCCACGAGAACACGGCGGTGTTCTGCCCAAGCGAAGTACAGCTGTATGTATGTCTAATAAATAAATAATAAAAAATATATAAGAATTTCTATGAGCCATTAAACATGCTTTGTTGAGTAAAAGTGTTTTTTGTATGGCATCGGTTATTTTTAACCATTGGAATAATCGGGTCATCCTTTAGTACAGTTTCATTTTTGATTATATTATGATTTGGATAGTAATCAAAATACTCGCATGTTTCTTTCAATTTTCTCTACTGGAAATTTTCATTCATTTTTACTCACCCCCTTCAAATGTGTGTTGGTAACACACATTTCGAATAGCTAAGATGTACACACCTCTTCAACGTCTGCTCATTGGAAGTACATCCTAGGGCATCTTCAATGACCCAAATTTCGTTCGCCACGTTGGTGGTCAACATACGGTTCCACAAGAAATCGAAGTCTTCCTCATTACCATGACGAAGTCCTGTGCAGTATACCACAGGACGCAAGCTTGGTGACACCCTGGTAAAACAGTTATAGTTAATTTAACAGAATAGTACATTTTAATACAATTGCAGTAAATTTGTCGTTGCGACCGAGGCGAAATTCGCACGAGCCGTAGGCGAGTGTGTTATGGAGCCGAGGGCTGCAGTGATAAATTTGCACGTGTATCAAACGATTTAATTCAATACACTTACAAAGAAATGAATAAACGGGGGTTGACTGGCGACTCGTGGAGGTCGACGCGCGCTCAGCCTGATACGATAAATGTAATAACATTGTGACGGGGGAGAGCACGCGCACTTTTCTGCACTAGTGCGGAAAACAGTCTATTGCATGCCTAAAAGCGGTGGGATAAGAGCGGGTTTTCGAGTTAGTTTATTGAAAAGTTTTATTTGTAAGAAGACTTTGTAATCGTCTTCGAAAAATAGGAGGTTCTCAATTCGACAGTAGGTACTATTTCAGAAGTATCTTCACTAACCATTTAGACTTAAAATTTATACCGTAGGCCAAATTTGATATAACTCTAACCTTTAATTATTTAATGTATACAAAAACTTAACATAGTACACGATATTTCAAAATGTATGTACAAAGGCGAGCTTAACACAACAATCAGTTTTCTATCAGCAAACCTTTGAAACAGAGAGAGATCATACTCCAGGGTAGGATCCAGTGTACAATATAAACCTATATAAATAAGTATCATATATAAAAATATGTTATGCATACATACTAATAAATACCAATATGCTAATATTATTTAAGTTGTGAAAAGGAGTGCTCTATCATTTTCCTCTAAAAGACATTTAGAGATGTTAATGTTCGATAATAATCGACATCAACACATCTCCGAACGTCTGTCACATACATACTTTATGTTTCCTATTCAACTGAGAATTATCATCGTTACAAATATCATAGACTATATTTTTAAAATCTAAAAATATCTAGGTTCAATATAAATGGTAATTTGAATGAACAACCACAAAGATTTGAGTGGACCTCAGTCAGTGCACACATTTGACAGTTTAGATCGTGTTGCTCAACTGGATGCATTAGGAGCTCACCTGTTAATTTTTATGTTAGTATCAGAGGTCAGAATTAGGTAGAGTTAAACATGTACTTAAAGCGATTTCATACAGCAAAAGAATAAAGTGGATATGCCTCAAATCCCGAGATTAATTTTAAAGAGGAGAATGTTTTTTAAGACACTATTAGAAATATAGAAGACAAAATTTATTTCTGCATCAATGACGAGGAGGAAGAAGTGTATAAATTTATTAACCTTACCTCAGTTGACGTAGAGAAATCTTTTTCAAAGAAAAATACTAATCAATATTGTATGTTAATTATCTTTGTTTTATTTGTCTTATCTATCTCTGAGGTTTTTATTATTATTTATTTGTAATATTGTTGGCCACACGGGATTTTTCATTAGAAATCACGGGAAGATACATATTAATATCAACATTTCGATGCAAGTACATTAATAACTTTACCTAATTCCAACCCCTGGTTATTATTAAATTCTAGTCCTCTAGTTAGAAACGTTATTACAAATTGTAGGATGCATTTATAGGAAAGTAGTCAATTCCACCAGCAACGGCTTTGGCCACTTAAAAGTAGACAATTATTCCAATGAAAAATATATACCTACATTTGTACTTATCTAACGAGTTAATAGTGCTTTAGACTGATGCTTTATTGCAGTTAAAACTACTTTTTACAAAGAGCGTCAGTCAAAAGTACTTTTGACTGATTTTGCTAGTTAATAGTACTTTTGACTGGTTAAGAGTTTTGACTGCAACATATATATATAATTACATTATAATTATTAATGTGTAGGTTTATTTTGTACTCACTCAGTTCCATTCTGTTTCAAAGCCTTGAACAGAGCAACGGTCTGCTCAACACATCCACTATGTTCCAATTTACAGGCAAACTCCAAAATCTGCATGCGGTTCCTCAAATCTTCGAAACTATCTGATGCTTTAACTTCATAACCAAGACTTGATATTCCATGCTCTAAGTGATGAAGTATGAATGCCTAGAATTAATCGTATGTTTATGAATGGTTGTTTGTAAACTAGCATCCTACATGGTTACATATCTATATATATACGTAAATTCACGCCTTTTTGTTGTGTTTGCACACAACAAAAAGGCATCTATGGCAAAAAGTCGTGAGTGTATGATACTAAATGAGTATTCTACGTTAGATCAGTCAGTAGCATCTATTATTGTAGCAGGACATTAGCTAAATGTAATATGGTATAAAGGGGATGCAACTCAGCATACATTTTCACTGTTTTTCATACAACCGGTCTTACGCAATTATGACGTTGTTATTACATTTTTCTTTAGATATTTTGGAAACACAGTATCTTGTGGATATTATCTAGGCTTCTATTGAAATCAATTTATAAATTTGTGTAAAACTAATCCAGTAAAGACCTCCGAAAATCTGCTATTTTGCATGAACTTTGATACTTCATAATTTACTCAAAAATTAAAAAGTCAAAAAGTATAACAATTATAGAAGCCTTGCAAATTTAATCAAGATTCTGAATGACGTCATTTTTTTTTCAAAAACTTTTAAGGGTTTAAAAAAAAACACGTATTTCTTAAAATATTCGAGTAAATCACGGAATTACCGACTTCTGACAAAGTTTTCAGGCGTTATCTCTCTTTTTTCGCGTTGACTTTACGTCAAACATCGCGTTGGATTGCGTTAGATGAAGTAACAAGCTGACGTCATCTCAACGCTCAGTCACGTGGTCAGAAAAAAGGAATAGGAGGCGTGGCCGACTCGAGGCGATCACCGAAAAGAGAATCGAAACGAAACGGTTGTAACTTGGCTAGGGGAGCTGTTTATAATTTTACGAGATTATTTGTAAACTGACGTCATCGTCAGTTCATCTCATGATGTAGGTAGATGAGATAAGTCTTACCTCAACGTCAGGCAAAGCTTCGGTATCTCCAAGATACTTGTGCCACAGGTTACTGAAACCCCGCAGAGCAGCGAACCACACGGTGTACTCAGTCTCTCCATGTAGGGCTTCCAATGCGCTATAAAG
Organism: Mythimna impura; assembly: GCA_905147345.3. Lineage (NCBI taxonomy): Eukaryota > Metazoa > Arthropoda > Insecta > Lepidoptera > Noctuidae > Mythimna > Mythimna impura. The sequence goes on from LR990344.1 coordinate 4,658,480, forward strand.
TGTAGCGAAGGGTACATCATCCGAGTACACTAATGCAAATAGATCATTTATAATCTGAAAAGAAAATTAAAAAAAAAAATCAGCGAATAGACAAAAAAAAATTTTTTTTCAATTTATGGTATGTTTATTGCATAATAGAAGATTTGTAACAGGGATGGAACCAGCAACAAAATAATGTTTCTTGTTTGGGAACCCTCTTTAATTTTTAATTTCTTTATATTATATTATAGCAGCAATGGAAATAAACATTCAGTGAAAATTTCAATTCTTTACCCTTTTACGGTTTATGAGGTCTCACAGATCTATATTTAGCCTTCAATTGAAATGGTCATCATTACTACGACTCCACAGTCCGTCTGTCTGTCATCAGGCTGTATCTTATGAACCGTGATAGTGATAGGACAAATACTCATCATCATCATCATCATCATCATCATCATCATCATTTCAGCCGAAAGACGTCCGTTGGACATAGGCCTCTCCCAAGTGTCGCCATAATGACCGGTCTTGTGCGTCTCGCATCCATCGAATTCCCGCGACCCTCGCCAGGTCATCGGTCCACCTTGTGGGAGGCCTAATACAATCGAAATGATGGCAAAAACAAATTGTAAACATCGTATTTGACCACTGTATATTTTTGGCTTTTTGTAAAACTGCGAGATATTTCAGCTCAACGTACTTACCTATTTTTTTTTAACCTTGTTTGAATGCAAATTCATTGACTGTGCTCTACAATCCTATATTATTACTGTAAAGATCTATTGTGTTACTAAATAATACAGTACTTATACAAATACCTTGGCACGATTCAGAGGATGAATAACTTTACTGTTGTTGCCTTTCAGAGCTAATATAATCATAGTCCATAGGTGGTCATCGTAGTTCACTCTGTAAAAACCTGTAAAAAAATTTTATTTTTTATACATATAATTCTTCTGTGTGTTTGTCACCTAACTCCTCCTCATCATCATCGTCCAGCCCTTATCCCGTGTTATTTGGGGTCGGCGCAACACGTTTTTTTCTTCCATTCTGCCCTGTCACTCGTCATACTATCACTAACTTCCTTTTCTTTCATATCACTCTTCATACAATCCATCCATCTTTTCTTTGGTCTCCCTCTCCCTCTCCATCTATCCACATGTAAACTCATAACTCTTTTAGTAACATGCGTTTCATCTCTCCTCTTCACATGACCATACCAAGATAAACGATTCCCTTTCAACTTTTCAGTCACTGGCACCACTTTCAAACTTCCCCTAATATACTCATTTCTCACTTTATCCATTCTCGTCACACCACACATTCATCTTAACATTCTCATCTCCGCTACGTGCAATCTTTTTTCATCCGTCTTTTTCACAGCCCAACATTCTGATCCTTATAGTATGACAGGCCTTATCACGGACTTGTAGATTTTACCCTTCAACTTGAGGGGCATCCGTGGGTCACAAGTTGTTCCCGTGACCTGTCGCCATTTCATCCATCCTGCGTTGATCCGATGTGTTACGTCCTGGTCTACCTCACCATCCCCTTGGACGAGTGACCCGAGGTACCGAAAGTCGGAGCAGATCGGTATGGGTGTTCCAGCGAGAGATAAAGGCACTGAATTGCAGAGACCGCCGAAATCGCAGAACAAGTATTCCGTTTTGGTTCTACTCAATTTCAGGCCAACACTCTCCAGTCTGTGCCACCACACCTCCAATCTGTTCTGGACCTCTAGGCCACTCTCGGCAACCGACACAATGTCATCGGCAAACAGCATACACCAGGGAGCCTCTTCCTGAATGTCCGACGTCAGAGCATCCATTATCATCAGGAAGAGGTAAGGGCTGAGAGCCGACCCTTGATGTAAGCTGACAGCCACATTAAAGCTGCCAGTGGTGCCCACTGTAGACCGGACTTGGGTACTGCATCGACTGTACATCGCTCGGATCAACTGCACATACTTCCCAGGCACACCTTCTCCTTAAGGGCCCACCACAGAACCTCCCGAGGTACCCGGTCGTATGCCTTTTCGAGGTCAATGAATACCATGTGCAAGTTTTTATGCGCACCTCTGTATTTCTCGCACAGCTGGCGTATAGCAAAAATGGCATCCGCTGTACCCCGACCTTATAATTTTATTTATAATTCGATACCTTATTCGATAAAACCGAATTGGTTCTGTGAAATTTCGCTCTCTTCTCTCAGTCGCCTTTCAATAACTTTCTCCCAGGCTTTAAAAGTATGTGACATTAGCTTTATTCCTCTATAATTGTTGCACTCAAGCACATCACCTTTGTTTTTAAAAATCGTCACCTAACTCCTCCTAAACGGCTTAAACGATTTAAATGAAATTTTCCTGGATAGTTTGAAAACACAATTCAATCAAGTTTCTATCTGACGAAAATTCAGCTTCCAGGCAGGACAACGTCCGTCGGGACCACTAGTTAAATATGAATAGATAACCCGCACCAAAATGAAAGGGAGCAAGAAAGGAACTTCACTTAACAATGGAACGACCGATTTAGTTTTTTTTTTACACTTACCTTCAACGCGCGACGACGCGCTGTTAACGCACTTAGTTATACCTTTTCATAGAGCAATAGATGCGCATGTTCGATACGTGTTTTACGGAACTCGCATACAGAAAACGCCGTGAGTTCTAAGCGATAAATAATGCGGGATTTTCGATAAAATTACTGTGGTCCTAGAACACACAGGGCAATTGAAGGAACTCAATTATGGTTCTTGCCAGTATTAGTCTGACACTCGCTGTCATTTCATTCAAGAGTCATTTTTGATGATATTCCACCGCAAAACTAGGGCAGTTCTTATTCTAGAACCATAATAATTGCTTTTAACGAAATTGGTTACACTTATAAAGCTGTGACCTCTTTAGGTAGCAGATCGAAACTTCAATAAAAATAAGACCTCTATTATATTTCAGGTTACTATTGAATTTTATTAATGGTATCTAATTGTAAATTAATATTCGCATGTAGGTAATGTTTTTTTTTATATGATATAAATTAGCGCTTGACTGCGATCTCACCTGATGGTAAGCAGTGATCCAATTATTGATGGTGAATCGCATTAGTTCATTAAGAGCCTAATTCACATTATCCTTGAAGACACCTAAATTATAATCGAACGGGAAGACCACTGCAGGCAAATTGTTCCAGTCCTTCGATGTTCGCAGTGTAAACGACGAGGCGAAACGTTGAAAATTGCGCGAATTGTTTTGAAATTTATTTTGAACAAAAAAATAAAAACACTTAACTAATTAAAATTACATATACACACAATAACTCCTAACTAAAATATGGCGTCAAAAAATTCCTCCGCATCGCGGTCGACTGGAAGTGTGCCCAAAAGACTGGCGGCATTGCCACGTTGTATGGCAATGCTTAATCTGTGACCGAGGTAAAAGCCAGCCCTTGGGTCACGCGTAGTGTCAACAAGCCGTTTGGATAATTCTTAATATAAGTTTCAGTTTTGAAATAAATAAATAAATCAATCTTAAGTATCCTTACCAGTTTCTTGCACGTTAAAAATGGCCCAGCTATGGTCTTGACTAATGTTAGGGATTTTAAATTGAAACACTTTTTCGTCCAGTATGAACGCTGGCTTGGTGTTTTCAAAGTCTGGGGAGGCTTGCGTGGTGTACGTTATTGGAATCTTGTAAGTTTCATTTGATGACAAGGATCCGTTCACGTAATAGCGTTTCTGCAAAAAAATATACTTTAGTAAAATAAAAGTTATAATTTTACTAGCGACCCACACTTTTTCGCATTTTTTATTGCAAATATATGATTATGTATCCTTAAATCAAAAGCGGCTCTATACCAAAAGGTTGATTTTTCCGGAGAGCGTCATAAAGTTTGCAATTTACTTATTTACTTGATAAAAAGTTTTTTATTTTGTGTTTTTTTAATCTAAATGAACATAAATTTGGTGTGAATTTAAACACTCAATTTAGAGCACGCGGTTTGTTTTTTGTTGTTTGATTTTGTTTCCTGTAAAGTTGCATTTTTGGACCAAGGGTCAGTTCACCGAGACGCGACACGACGCAATGCTTTGCGAAAAGTGACTCAAAATATAACTTTATTTACTACACGAAAAGATTCACATTTCAGATCAAAATGGCTCGCGTCGCAGCGCTGCGTGGTGCAACGTATTCTGAATTCTCACAATGAAATGTGTATCTTTTCGTGTAGTAAATAAAGTTCTATTTTCAGTCGCTCTTCGCGTAGTATTGCGTCGCGTCACGTCTCGGTGTGAACTGACCCTTAGACCCCTTTTCACAGGGGCCACTGGTATATGGATTTTCTATATGTTTGCTTTAAATTGATTAACTAAAATAGGGCAGTACTCACTTGCGTCAAAGTAACAATATCAGTTTCATAATCAATGTATACTGTCAGTACGGGGTGACCAGCCTGGGATATCCAGGAGCCCATAACATCATCAATGCCAGAGAAGGGGTAGGAAGACAGTGAGTTGTAAGCACGAACTCCTTCGTTTAGACCTTGGTACAGCTTCTCTGGGTAACCAGAACTGAATGAGCTAAAAAGGTTAGAGAAAAAAAATGTGAATCAAAACTTCATAGAGTGTAAATTGAGTAAGTTAAAGAAAGAAAGAAGGAAAAAAAAAGAAAATAAAGAAACAGAGAAAACGTTTATTTGTGCCTCGCACAATCAATGCACTAAAAATACACAATGAAAAAGAAAGTTATAATCAGTGCGAGGCGTAGGCCAAAAAGGCGTCTAACTCAGCATACGCAAGCAAGTGCGTAACATCCATGTTCCTAGTAAGTTCTTTCTCACTCCACTGAGTTGATTTGACAACGGAGAAAAACTCCCGAGTCCAGAACGTTAATGTCAGTAAATACATGTCCTGACAATTTTATTGAGGAACCCTGAGTCGAGAGAAGGAAAATGGACCTGAGATAGATCACCATTAAAACACACACACAAAACTTACTTATTCGTCAAGTAAAAGTTCAATCCATATTTGAAGGCGTCATCTTGAATCAAATGATGCATCATTCTGATGACGGAACCAGCTTTCTGATAGGTTATGGTTCCAAAATGGCCGCTGATTTCGGCGGGAGAATTGACATTGTTGTTTGTGATTGGTGGAGCAGTGGGTGTGTTGTCGGCATCGTAAGCACTGTACACTGATCCGATTACCAGTTGATTAGCTGAGCCCACTTCTGGATCGACCTTTTGAAAAAATCGAAGAAAGCTTTCAATATTATAGTTTTCATATTAGTCAAGCACGCAAAACAGTTTATCATTATTTTGAGTCATTTATACTTATAATAATGTAATAATAATAATAAAGCCATTTTATTTTCATACCTTAATTTTTCTTACATTTTTGGAGTTGTTATAGTATTAGTAGGTTCACTTAAACTAGTTTTTGTTAGTAGAATTAGTTATATGTTCACTGGTATGAATCTCATTTTGAGTAAAGGCCTCCTTCAACTGTTTCCATTTTTCTTTATGTTGGCTTTTGCCCATCCAGTCTTTCCCTGCATTCTTTATAATGTCATCAGCCCACCGTTTGTCGATATACTTACGATATTTCAAAGCAGATGAGTTCGTTTAAATGAACTTGCTTAGCTCAAGAACTGTAGGTTTGATTTAAAAAAATCTTTTAGTGCTAGATAGCTCGTTCATTGAGAAAGTTTATAGGCCCGCTATCATATTTCAACCAATAGCTTAGCAGAAACCAAAGATGCGGGTGAAACTGCGGGAAACAGCTAGAGATTCATAAAATATGATTCATATTTTGACCGACCAAAATCATGCATATCACTTTTTTTTATAGCTTAATTTGTGTTCCACTGGTGGGTAAATGCCTTCCTTTCCTCCTCCCAAACCTCTCCGTCTTGCGGGGGATGACCAAGCATGACCCACAAACGTGATCAGATCATCACACTACCTCGCCATGGGTGACTTCGACAGTGATGTCCTCCATTAGGCGTCCATACTACTTAACCTACACTACAAGACCTAAAGCGCAAACTCTCTCGGACTGCATACAAAAAAAGAGATGCCCAATGAAACAATGTTTGCAAATATGAAGCATTTTAGCGCAATAGTAAAAATATACAGGTTTGATTATTAAATGATATAATGATAATAATGTTTATTTGCCAAAAACAATTACAACAAATTTTTACATACATATGTGGTAAATTAAAACACTTTATCATTGCTTGTAGAATAATCTGACGAACCATTAGACGACTTGCATATATGTATATTAGCCTGGTTTTTAATCGATAAAAGTAACTTTTAGAGGCATTTTCGAGTTTTTTTTATCATATTAAATTAGTTGCGTTATGCATAACATAACATAGCTATCTATCGAGCATTTATCCTGAAGAATCTTTATATATAAAAGCGAAATACCACTCACTGATTATTCACGAAATCTCAGAAACTATAACACCTACAAACTTAAAATTTGGCAAGTAGGTTCCTTGTAGAGTGTAGACATCCGCTAAGAACGGATTTTACGAAACTCTACCCCTAAGGGGGTAAAACGGGGGTTGAAAGTTTGTATGGAGAAACCTACATAAACATATATTTTTCTGATTCGGTTTACTGCAGTGGATATGAGTACTTTTGCGCATTATAAAACTCGCGATTAGCTCCCATATTCCTCTTAAAGATAACAATAACTAGTAGACAATAAGGTGCGCTGAAACGGAAGGACTACTCAATAGATATTAAAGATATGATTATTAGAACGGTTGATTACATGTTGAATTGCTTTCTAAATAAAGCATAGAACCAAAGATACGGATAAACTAGTGCGCCTTACTATCAACGAATAAATCTGTTTTTCTTTCTTTCTTTTTTTTAATTCTTGATAGGTTCGCGCTTGACCGCTATCTCACCTGATGGAAAGCGACGATGCGGTCGACGATGGAGCGCGCTTACCTAGAAGTAACCTACTCACTCTTGACTTAAAAATTCCCGGGTTGTAACCATCAGGAAACACAGATTCCGGCAAGGAATTCCACTCCTTAGCTGTACGCACAATGAATGTGTTCCCAAAACGTTTTGTGCGTACAGGTGGAATGTCCACCATGTACCGGTGGCGCATCGCCGCGTACGCCTGGTGGTCCGGTGATGGAACGGGCTACGCGGAATTCCTTTCTTTCTTTAACGATTACGTCACTGCTTACCATCAGGTGGGATCGCAGTCAAGCATTAGTTCATATCAAATTTAAAAAAAATATAATACATACCATGGCAGTGATGTAATCCTGGAAATAGTTGGCAAAACCTTCGTTCAACCAAGTGTTGCTCCACCAATGACAGGTCACGAGGTTACCGAACCACATATGCGTGGTCTCATGGGCCACTATCTGTGCAACCCTGTATTTGAAGTACGGTGTGGAATGTTCAGGAACGTATAGCAATAAGGCCTCCCTGCAAGGTTTTTAATGAAGGATATTATTGTGACAAAAAGAAGAACGCTCGGACATGAGTAATATAAAAAAAAAACTGCAGCTCTGTGGCTTGAATTAAACTTTAATTTGAGGATAATGATAGGAGTGCTCAGTTTAGTCGCCACTGACGTCGGGAGTCGCAAGATAATAACCGGCTACCGTGAGCTTTCGGACAGTGAGCTACGGGTAACTTGCCGTCCAGCCGTCCGGTAAAAAACAAATCCGGGTAGACAGCGCGTTGTATTCCACACGCACCTCAAAGGGATTTCAGCAAAATTGATGGGGCCAGTTAGGGCCGCTGCCTGCTAGGGCTGCCGATTGCTTGAAGGAGTTATCTCAGCCCTCTCAATAAAGGGCAACTGAAGGAACATTATGGGTTTTAGTCAGTAGAAATATACCAATCCTTCCCGCGTCTGTCTATCCACTAACTCGTCTCTGATCTCGCAACCAATTTTGTTACGGTTTTTACGACCATAAAGAGAACGGAGAATGCTTGCGTGTATAATTTGCACCCGTGAGAAACCACGGTGGTTCATTAGTAAGTTCATGATGGCCAAAATAAGCTATTCGTACCTGTATTTAATGAGACCCCAATTCTCCATAGCTCCAGCTCTAAAATCAGGCAGCGCTACATGATCCAGTCTTAAGTGGCTGTTGGTGGAGTAATAGTTGATGCCAAAATATGTACCCAAGGCATCCACGACCTTCTTGCCAAAATCAAAGGCATATGCACTCTGGTTCTTGGCGTCTGGACGCGTATAGACACCGAATTCTTGGGTTCCGTTCAAACTGGAGGCAGCTGCTTCGAATTCCGAAACCAAAAATGCAACAAGGTAAGTTGCCATTTTTGGCGTGGGGTAGAAGATCTCCCTGATGTAACCATTTGTTCTGGAATTATTAATTCTGTTTTTAACCGTCTATAAACTTCGGCAGCCCATTGTTTCCCTAAAGTTCTAACAAGGTTTATATGTTTGTATTTATGTGCGTAGGTGTGTTTGTGTATCTATTATTTTATTCGTATTATTTGTAATTTTAAAATTGCTCACTGGATCCTACCATACCTTGTGATCTGTCTCTATCACTCAATGATTTACTGGAAGAAAACTCAACATTGACTTAAACTCACTTATGTAGGTACAGAAACTCTATTATCCACTTATAACTTGTTATAAGAAAAAGATGGAGGAATATCATAAAAGTTAAAGTGATGAAGCAGGGAGGTCACGACCCTCAGCTTTGAGGAATGACTCAAGGAATAATGAATTAAAGTTTCAAAGAAAGTTTCTACAATCATTTCAGTCAAAAGACGTTCATGATTCACGGCAGTGGACTGCCGGACACAGCGTCATCACAACGATTGGTCCTGTGTGTTTTGCATCCATCGGATTCCCGTGACTCTCAGTAGGTCATCGGTCCATAATTTAAATTTATTGAATTTTAATTTATAACATTTTGGAATTTTTATTTATTGAATATTGGTGTTGTATTTTTTTTTTTCATGCATATAATGATTTTAATTTGTTGCAATGTTTTAAATTATTGAATTTTGTATTTTGAGTAAATATCTTTTTAATATGGATGAGCTCTAATATGGATTTCTACCCGAAATAAATTAATTTTATTGTTATTTATTTTTTTATAATAAAAAACATTGCCCTAAATCATCATCATTCGAACCTATATCATATTCATTTTTAGGATAGTTATATAGACTAGCCTATTGGTCTACTGGTTAGTGATCCTGACTGCTATACCGGAGATCATAGGTTTGATACCCAACCAAGACAAATGTTTGTGTGATGAGCATGATCATTTGTTCTGTTTCTGGGTGTTATTTATCTATAATATGTACGTATTTATTTATTTATATATTAGTGCGGTGATAAATTACAAAAAGTCATGAGCCTGGCTGGGTTTGAACCCGTGACCTACAAGTCGAGACCGTTAAATATTATTATTATATTATTTTATATTAATAGGAATGATATAATGTATTTTTACATGTAAATACTTACAAAGCTTCTCTCCTTTCCAAATCAGTGTTGGCTAGCGATGTCTGAAAGTTCGCCGGGCGATCGATTCCAATTACGAACGTTGCTTTCAGTTCAGGCTCGTCAAAACAAGGGAATACCTTTCTTGCGTGAGTCGGTTCCATTTGAGTTGCACCCAGCCATCTGAAATATGAATCGTGATCATTTTTAGGATTCTGTAACCAAAGGGTAAAAATGGGACCCTATTACTACGACTCCACTGTCCGTCTGTCTGTCACCAGGCTATATCTTATGAACAGTGGTAGCTGGACATGAAATTTTCACAGATGATGTATTTCTGTTGGCACTATAAAGACAAATATTAGTAATAATAAAAATATATAATACCCTTAGGGGTAGATTTTACGAAACTCTACCCCTAAGGCGGTAAAACGGGGGTTGGAAGTTTGTATGGAGAAACTTACTTTTACGCGGGCGAAGCCGCTGCCAGAAGCAAGTATTAAATAAACATAATAATATATAATAGAAACTGTGTGACTGACATATCAACACTCAGCTGAAACTAAGAGGACTAAGAGTGTGAAAGTTTACACAAGGTTTCCTTTTATAACGTAAGCGAGCATTAAGAGAGGATTTTCCTAAATTCACCCCCTAAGAGGATGAAAGAAACCTACTTTCATGCGGGCAAAGCCGTTGCCAGAAGCTAGTAATTCATAGAATTTTGTCAATTTGACATTTGACAAAACACCCACATCTAGCAAGTAACAAGTAACAATATAAAAACAACAATATTCCACAACTATCACACAACGCCGTCTAGTCCCAAGCTAAGCAGAGCTTGTGTTATGAACTTATATATTTCTAAATATATACATATTAAAGATAAAGTACACCCAGACACAGAACAAATGATCGTGCTCATCACACAAACATTTGTTGTGGGTGGGAATCAAACCCACGACCTCCGGCATAGCAGTCAGGGCCACTAACCACTAGACCAACAGGCCAGTCAAAGTAATGTAGTATAAGATCCGTGTTGGGTCTACATAATAATATATAATATAAAGCCGTAAGTTTGTGTGTTTGTTACTTCTTCATACCCTAAACGGATTTCAATGAAACTTGGGACATGGGTAGACCATGTTCTATTATAGCATATAGGATACTTTTTGTATCCTGAGAGCAGTAAGTATGTTCCCTTGGGATAATTTTCGATTTTCGAAGCTGCTGGCAGCAGATAGGGAGGCCGCCGCATACGTGATTCCTCACGCCCGCGCCCCAGCCGCCGGGACCCCGACCCCAACTTCCAGCCACCGTAGGCGTGGGCTTGCTAACGACGAGCAATGGGGTAGCTTGCCCTCCGGCCATCCGGTAACCATCCGGATCGAACCCAAATCTTTTAGATATTGATGAACGTCGTTGAAACCAATAAGAGTCAGAGCTGCGGAATTATTCGAAAAAGTTACCGTGGTCCTGGAACTCTAAGGGCAAGTGAAGGAACGCAGGTGGGTCTTAAAACTAAAATACAATGACCTAATTTTATATTAATGAGAACTTTATGTCAGTAGATACCTACATAACCTGGTTATTAAACCTAGGTGTACGGACTAGCACGCAATCATTTCAATGGAACAATATTTTGATTTGAAATATCCTTATCCTTAAATATTACAAAATAAAATCCCCATTCCACGACTATTTGTCTGTATGTCTACGATTAACTCATAAACTACTGAATGACTTTTTACACGATTTTCATCAATAGACAAAGTGATTCGTGAAGAAGAATTAAGTGTATAATTCATGCATATTATAGTAGAAAAGCCAAGAATTTCAATGATTTCTAACAGCCATACGAAACTGGGGAAGGATGCTATTTTAATTATAGGCATATAATTTTATGAAAGTCAAAACAAATACTAAGGATGAATTATCACTTTCTAATCTACTACATTCTACAAAAATAAATTTGTTTAGTGTGCCTTTATCTTCAGACGTTTAATATCAGCTTATGTTTATCGTCACTAAAACTGCCTATCTTTGCAGTAGATCTGTTTTTTGATAAGAGATCTCGGCATTATCAAATTTGTTTGCTTTGACATAGATGAGGTAACGTTACCTACTGAGATATTTTCATACGTCTGTTTTTATTGCGTAAGCATTCTTTGGAATACATTGGCGCAGGCGGTGGTGGTACTAGCAAAGCGCGGGGTTGTAACAGTCGTGTAGAGAATCCGGCAGTTGGGACTCGAGGTGGCACTACACAGGTCCCAGGCTGTGTGCTTTCTTGGCCCTCGGAACGCGCCATCACCGGGTTCCAAATATCGGTAGGAGAGGTTCACATCGGCGTTGGGTCGATGATAAAATGGTCTCTCGTCCCCAACAGCCGGAAGAGCACTTCCAACGTCTGGCTACCCAATCTAAGGGGCTTACGAAGCGCCGGTGAAGGCGCCGTCCCTGCGGAAGCGACCGGTGGCCAAGCTAAATGCGTCACAGAGGATCGTGGCCATCCAAATGGTGCGGTCTCCCGCAAAGCGGTGAGCTACAATGGGATCTGGAGGCAACAGTCCTTGCACGAATGCATGATTCTTATGCGCATGGAGATGCAACGCCGGGATGAAACTCCGCTACCGCTACAAGTCGCGGCATGGTGGACAGAGTTCCGGTGAGATCTCATGGCGATAAGGTGACAGCGACTGTCGCAACCCAGCGCTGGGTACACGATAATCAAGGCGGTCAGTATGGAAAGGCGCCGCGGCATCTTCCTTTCGCATGACGCAGTTCCTCACCGGACATGGTAAGTTTGAGAAGTTCTTGCACCTGATTCAGGTGGAGGAAACACCCGGGCGTCATCATTGTACGGACCGCCCAAAGGATACGATGGAGCACGTGGTGGAGATGAGTGCCGCTTGGGCGGAGCACCGCCGTGTCCTTGTGGGAGTGATAGGTGGTGGTGACCTCTCGCATCGGGCCCTGATACAGGCCAAGGTCCGGAGCGAGGAGGAATGGGCGGCGATCGCCTCCTTCCGCAAAGCAGTAATGCTAGCGAAAGAGACGAAGGGAACAGACAACCTAGCAAGACTGAAGCCTACTGGGGCCATGAGCCGACTTTTGAAAGGGCTACTTGTGGTCCTAGTACGCAAAGGGCAACTGAAAGAACATATGTGTAACAATCAGTAAACTGACACGCCCTCGCTTTCCGCCCTCGAGCTTGAAAAGTCAATAGATTATTTAAAAAAAAAAAACTAAAGTTTTTTCTCGTTTGTTTAAATTAATTATGATTTGATTTACAGTCAACAAAACATGGAACTAAATACATTGTTAACTGATCTTATCGTTCCTACAGTAAAGCAGTGCTAGCGAAGGAGACGGAGGGAATACGATCCAAGGCGATACTGATTTTTGTATCTGAATTGTGTTGAATAAATCATTTAACTGACAGGTCTTTTATTTATCATCTTTCTGTTAGACACCAACTATCTTTTTATCATTTTCCTGTCCTTATACTATATTACTAGGGGTACTCTCATCCGTCACGCTATCACTAAATCACCTTCCTTTCATATCACTCCCCATACAATCCACTATCACCAACTACCACTTGACTTGTTTAATGCCTTCAAACATTTTTTCATATTCATTTGTTTTTATACCAACAACTGATCAAATTATACGTACGAATATAATAATTAAACAAAAGCCCTTTGCTTTTATTTCGCTAAAATATGGTGAGAATAAATTATAATCTATTATTAATTATATTAAGTGCAATCGCAATTCTCTGTTTGTTTTTCCTTAAAGCTTTGGTGTTAATCTAACGGCTTTCCCTCAATATCAAATTTATTTATTGTCCTCGTGATAACACTCAAGTATTTTACAATAAACTACTTGCACGTGCCTACTGTGCCGCAGAGGTACTTCGAAGTAGATTTATAAGATTATTTTGTATTTACCTTATGTGACAAGATTATTGAGTACCTTATAATTCTCTATCAAGTCTGAAATTCCCCGAAAATGATTGTGATTTCCAATATGATTTTGATAATAGTATCATTGTTACTAACCTAGCATAATTAGTCAATAATATTCCCACTGTTAGGATACAGGTATCCTCTCTGCGGGCTTTAATCATCTATCAGATTCCATAAGTCTTTAAAATTTTGGTTCAAGAACATGTATTTTCTTGACGATGTTAAAATGATTGTGATTTCCAATATAATTTTGATAATAGTATCATTGTTGCTAACCTAGCATAATTAGTCAATAATATTCCCACTGTTAGGACACAGGTATCCTCTCTGTGGGCTTTAATCATCTATCAGATTCCATAAGTCTTTAAAATTTTGGTTCAAGAACATGTATTTTCTTAACGATGTTATCCTTTACAGTCTTGGAAGCAGTTTTGATGTATGCAACGCATCTGATAGGGTTAAAACCTACGATCTTCATTCACTCCCGTAAAATCTGGTCCGTTCCCACCGGGTCACGACTTTTCACTATACTTACCGGTATATCAAAAGAATATAGTGTTACTATAGTACTTACTTTTTGACACCATTCTGGTAATAGTAATTCCTGTAGAATCCATTCAAATCTGTTCTAATCGGCCCTTTGTATTTGATCTGCAATACATATTCCACTCCCGTTTCCAAGTTGCTCACCAAATTAATATAGGCAAACGTATAGTTTGTGTTAAATTCTAGACCATTTACTGCATTTAGTGCTATAGTAGTCCCTGTGTTGTAAACGGCAACGACAACATTATCAGAAGTAAAGATAAGATCTTGAGAATGAAGTTTAATCTGATTGGTACTGTTAGTACTTGTAAACTGTATGCTAACAGTCCCGTCAAACGTGAACTGGTTAGCATCACCAGTCTCGAAGTATGGTGTTATCAATATCTGGTATTCTGATGGTACTATTGGAGTGTTCAGTCGATAGTTGGTGTCCGTAGCGTATGCATCGTTTGATACACTTAAGCATGTTAACGCTACAAGCAGCAGATTTCGATACATTTCTGTAAAAAAAAAACATGTCTGTATAAGTATCATAAATAGTAAACGCAGTGGATTGTCACCGCAGTCTTTGAAGGCGAAGGACAACTGGAGATACACTGTTGGGTTTTACTAAGTATAAGTTGGACACTCTTTTTTTTTCGCTCACAGCGGGAGAAATATCCCGAGTCGTCGACGGCTCGCAGTGTTCCATGCAGCGCTTCAAAGAGATGTCAGCTAAACCGTAGGACCCTACTGATGCCATAGGTTTACTTACGAAAAGAAAACCCGTGGTCCTGGAAAGCAAAGGGTAAAGAAGGGGCATTGATTTGGTTTTAGTCAGTAAAAGTCTAACACGCCCTCCCGATCTGCCCTAATGCGTTAGAAGTCACTGGATAATTTCCACAGTCAATAAAAGAGGTGAAGTGCAGAAGTAGTAGAAAAATATCTTCTTAAAGATTTTTTTTAAGGTACGACGTCTCCCGCCCTTTCGCGTCAGACTTTTACTGACTAAAACCCACTCCTGTTCCTTTATTAATATCCATACTAATATTATAAATGCGAAAGTAACTCTGTCTGTCTGTCTGTCTGTCTGTCTGTCTGTCTGTTACGCTTTCACGCTTATACCGCTGAACCAATTTTGATGAAATTTGGTACAAAGATAGAATAGAGCTTGAGAAAGGACATAGGCTATAAATTATCACGCTATTTGCTATGGGGGGTGAGCAATATTCCAAAATGTCGTTATTGAACGATTTGCCGTGGCTTCGATCCCCAGTTATAGTAATAATTTTTGTGAGTATTTTGTCGTCTTTTTTGTATATAATATGCGATGTTACTTCGATTACAATAATAATAGGACTTTTAGCATATTTTTAATACATCTTAGACATTTTTACTCCATATTTTTGTAAAAAGTAATCAAGCATGTAATAAAATCTAAGTGGAAAAACGAAAAAAATATTTCTTTTTTTCATTTAGCTACAAATTTAATATCTGAGATGAAAATCATCACGCTATCATCGACAAAGGGTTAAGCAGACAATGATGACGTTTATATAAGAACACCTATTTTACACAAAAGTCAACGAACACCGTAGTGCAGTCGTGTCTGGATTAGATCGGCACGTAAGGGGATAGTGGTTAAAAACTCAGTTCATTTTTTGTGATAGTTTTGTTTTATTTTACTGTAAACAAGAAATTTTTACATATTTTTGCGTTCTTACTATTATTTTTATCGACAGTCTGGTTTCTACATCAGCACTTTCGAAGCAGTTTGGCAGATTATACTGACCTTCACTATACAAGACAGAAATCCAGCGGTTATGCATTCAAACGTCTACAAAGAGATCTAAAGAGATACAATAGAGCGGCTATCAGAAAAAATGTCTTAGAAAAACTGTCATCCTATGACTCAGTGACGCCATCTGGCTTTGAATAGCAAACACACGAATTAAATTTGTCAAACTATTTATTTAACTATCGCTCGGTAGGTGGCCAGGGGCCTTACCATGATAATGTCAAAATGTCAGACGTACGAGCGAAAAAGAGTGATGGAGCTATACACCCTATATAGCTCCATCCCTTTAACAGTCCGGTTTAGGTCGTAAAATGGATCACGTTATGAGCTCGTGGTAGAGCCTCAGTGTGTGATAAAGGTAAGGTTCAGCTTTTCAGCAATAGATGGCGTTATCATGAAATCAGCAAATGTTTCTAGACCTATTTATAAAAATTATTGAATTCTAATTAATTGCTTCGTAAATGCCAAAAATATTAAAGTAAAAAGTAAAGCGCGGTGGGCCTTGGGCGCGGTCGCCTCCTTCTGCGAAGCTGTAATGCTAGCAAGGAGGCGGCCGCACGCGCGAGACAATAACCCTCGCGACCCAGCCGATCCGAACCGAGGGGTTCCGATCTCGATTTCCGGCCACCGTAGGCGCGGGCTTGTGGACGGCGAGCAATGGGTAGCTCACCGTCCGTCCGTCCGGTAACCGTCCGGACCGAGCCCAAGTCGTTGACGGCGCGTAGTGTTCCACGCGCGCCTCAAGGAGGTGTCAGCAACCGTAGGGGCCCAGCAAGGTCGAAGCCTATTGGGGCCATGGGTGATACGAAAGAGATTCCCGGGGCCCTGGAACAATGGCAAAGAAGGAACAGGAGTGGGTTTTATGTATGTTTCTTTCTGGTTTATGTTATGATAAAACAACGCTGTATGATTTTAAAATTATTGGTTCATTAGATATACTAAAAGTATATTATACCGTAGAATTATCTTTTTTACAACACTAAATAAATGTTATTTAACGTAGGCTATCAAAAAAAAAAGTGGATAAAGTAGTTTTCAGTTGCCAAAATGTATAAATAGTCTGAGTCACGGAGTTGATACTGAGGTCGAACCCACAGTTTTTAGTGTGTGCACCTTTTGCTTTTAGGTAAGAAATCATCAAATACCTTCCCCCGCTCCGGGTAAAGCGAGAGGTAGTACCAGACTTTTACTGACTGAAACCCACCTGTGTTCCTTTACTTGCCCTTAGCGTTCCAGGGCTATGGTAACTTGCACGCCACAATTGCGGCAGCAAATACCTTCTTTGAGGAAAGTCTAAAAAGGCTCTCTTTCCGCCTGACGCAGGTCTTCATCGAACGTAGATGTTTCGGAAGGACCCCCAAAAAACTAGCAAATATAGGTAAGTACTTAATCACAGAAAGATGCTTCTTGAGCAGTTCGTGAAGGTTACCAGTACTTCAAGTAGTCTCTCCCTCGGACTTGACCACAACCTACTGTTTGGAACAAGTACCTAATTTCAAAGATTCCAAAAATTGAAGATCATTAAGGATTTCATGAAAAACCCATGAAGACATATTTCACACAAGGCCTCGACGTGGTTTTCGTTCCTGAAGATAGTTTGATTACGTATGATGTATCCTACATTACTTGCAGCCCTAAGTCGACAACTGGACGTTACCTCCTTAAGAGTGGTCAGTGAGTGGTGATCAACACTGGGACAACATTCTGACGGATGCCAGAGTCAGTCACAGCCCCAATTGGTTGCGACATTTGTTCGCTGTCATTTTATAGTTTTGTGGAGTCACAAACACGGAGTAATGAGGGGGTATTAGGGTGTTTCGAGAGGTTTCTGTTTCAAATTCGACGTGATGTAAGTCAACATCAAACTGCATCAATTTTTATCACAAATTCTTTATACGTACAGTTGTGGAGCAAGATGACATCGTAGGTTACTCTGTAGTATTTTAATAATCGCTAGCAGTAGTGGATAGTCCACTACTGTACACAGTGGACGTTATCCAGCTGAAGATGGGCTGAAGCCGATTATGCTCCTTCGAAATTCACCTCCGCCAAAGTTGCATAACGGACCCGGCTAAAAGTCTGCAGAGAAATATCATCGAGGCAAATTCTTACGGGAGGTAATTCTTTCGAAAAATCTCATAGCTCCAGCAGGCATTGGCCCTAGAGATCTTCGTCAGGCGAAAAGAGAGGACGCTGTGGTGTCTTTAGAAAGACACCAGAGCGTCCTCTCTTTTCCTCAAAGAAGGAAGATTTGCCGCCGCGTGCAAGTTACCGTAGCTCTAGAACACTAAGGGCAATTAAAGGAACACAGGTCGGTTTCAGTCTGTAAAAGTCTGGCACAAACTCTCGCTTTACCCAGAGCGGGGGAAGGTATTTGATGATTTTCTTCCTAAAAGTAAAACGTGCAGACACTAAAAACTGTGGGTATTGACCTCAGAACAAGATCCGTACAGACTCTTAATACATTTTAGCAACATTTAACATTTTGAAAACTACTTTATCCACTTTTTTTATAGCCTACGTTAAATAACATTTATTTAGTGTTGTTAAAAGAAAACAACGGTTTAATACACTTTTAGTCTATTATAATGAACCAATCATATTAAAATCATACAGCGTTGTTTCATCATAGAATAAACCAAAAACAAACTTAAACTATCACCTTTTCCTTTTAGGGGTAGGCAGAACCACAGTTTATCAACTACTTCGATCTCAACATGTCTGTTTCTGTTTATTGATGATGATAAGTAATTTATTTGATGTATATCATGAACGAGTATTCTATTAGGTACTGGTGAGCCAAATAAATAAAATAAATTATGTACCTATCTGGACATAAGAAATACATTTTACATAATATATTTACTGAAATTAATTTCCGTTATTTGAATTAGATGTTTTTAGCACGAATCACAAGCACAGAATTATTAATTACGTTTGTGCATTTTTACTAACTTGACGCAGACAAAGTCGCGGGTAACAGCTAGTATATAATATATATATAATATCCCACAACTATTACACAACGCCGTCTAGTCCCAAGCTAAGCAGAGCTTGTGTTATGGGTACTAGACAACTGATAAACCTACTTATATATTTCTAAATACATACATATATAGATAAATTACACCCAGACACAGAACAAATGATCGTGCTCATCACACAAACATTTGTCCTGGGTGGGAATCGAACCCACGACCTCCGGCATAGCAGACAGGGCCACTAACCACTAGACCAACAGGCCAGTCAAGATTATTCAGGCAGTTATTGCCCTCGTTCCAGGGCCCCGGGGATCTTCTTGAAGATGACAGTATAATTATACTATTTTCCGTTAAATAGTTGCATAGTACGAAACACATTTTACGTGTTAAACAAGTTAAGACTGGAAGTGTGCCTAAAAAACTAGCGGCATTGCCACTTTTTAAGGCAATGCTTAATCTCTGGTCGAGGTGAAAGCCTTTAGCGGTTTAAAATTACTAACACGCGAAAAAGATAAGAAATCTATTTATAAATTTTATCTGAATAAAAAGTGGTGAGTATACATGTGGATGGGTGGAGAGGGAGAGGGAGGCCAAAGAAAAGATGGATGGATTGTGTGAACAGTGATATGAAAGAAAAGGAAGTTAGTGATAGCATGACGATTGATAGGATAGAATGGAAGAAAAAAACATGTTGCGCCGACCCCAAATAAGATGGGACAAGGGCAGGAAGATGATGATGATGATTTGAATAAAAAGTGGTCTATTTCGTGTAACATCAGGGGATCATTCCAAACCCCATATGTATATGACGAGATTAGTGAATTTATTACTGTTAAGACCTATTGAAACCCTTTACTTTGAAAAGTTTTAATAATTACCGTCAGTCGTTGAATCGGTTACTAGAGTAAATAAGGTCCCCGATCAAAAATGTTTACTATTTGGTTTCTAATAAGATTAATGAAAGAGGTCAACCGTCGAATCCGACTCGGCTGGGCAGCGTTCGGGAAGCTGCGCGATGTCTTCTCGTCCAATATACCACAGTGTCTCAAGACCAAAGTGTATGACCAGTGCGTGTTGCCAATGATGACATATGGTTCCGAAACGTGGTCGCTCACAATGGGCCTCATAAGAAGGCTCAAAGTCACCCAAAAGGCAATGGAAAGGGCTATGCTCGGAGTTTCTTTGCGTGATCGAATCAGAAATCAAGATATCCGCAGGAGAACCAAGGTAGCTGACATAGCAGGAAGAATCGCCAAACTCAATTGGCAATGGGCAGGGCACATTGCTCGCAGAACAGATGGCCGTTGGGGCTGAAAGGTTCTGGAGTGACGACCGCGTACCGGAAGACGTAGTTTTGGAAGGCCCCCTACAAGGTGGACAAATGGCCTGGTGAAGGTTGCGGAAATCCGATTGATGCGAGACGCACAGGACCGTTAATTGTGGCGACATTTGGGGGAGGCCTATGTCCAGCAGTGGACGTCTATCGGCTGAAATGATGACGATGATGATGATAAAATAATAATGCCCAAATTAGTATAAAGATCTTCCCCAGTAATACCCAGAGTGCAGATCTATGTCAAATAATAGCTTTTTAATTACATTTTTTAAATAAGTAGATTAACGTCATATAAAACACGAGTTCAAAAGTTATTGGTCGATATCTAAATTACAAATGAATAAATAAAAATAATTACACTACTAGTATGAAGACATGACTCAAAAAACAAAATTCCGAGCAACAAGTATTAATCAAAGGAATAAATGAAACTAAAACTGAAATATAATCGACAAAAAGAGACAAGGTCCATAAAAATAACCGAATGAACAGCCCCCCTAGCCAAGTTGCGATCGTTTCGTTTACGTCGAACGCCTCGAGTAGGCCACGCCTCCGATTCCTTTGTTCTGACCACGTGACTGAGCGTTGAGATGATGTCAAAAACAAAAAAAGTTAACATAAATCTGATCACACTTATAACTAAAATAAACTACACAAATACGTGCACAGCACACAATACGTATAAAAATACTATATACAATAAATAAAACCTATACACATAATTATGGGTCATGTTGTCATGAAATGTTCCCTAATTCTTCCCCTGAAGACCTCCAATCCTTGTTGGAGGTCCTTGGCTAACCCTTAATGTGTGCGGGAGAGAATTCCAAAGGCGCACAGCTTGAACAGTGAATGATCCATTGTACCGACTAGAGGAATGGGGAGGAAAATGAAGGAGAAGAGAAGATGATGAGCGACAAGGCCTTCCTCTCGGAACAAGATACTGAGATAAGATAATGTCACTCAATTTATGGAAATATTGTAAGTACAGGTTATTGATTATGAATGGCTGAATGGCGATTAAAATGGAAAAAACACTGCACTTAGTATTTTCTAGTAGTAATTTTTATGAATCAATTATGAATTTACCAATTATGATAAATTTTCGTGAACAATTTTGAGATTTCGTTTTTTTACTTTTGACTAAACAAATATGATCAGTAACGGTTACGGATAGTGCTCAATTACTTTTTGTATTAACTAAGAAATAGTAGTGTCTACTTATTTAAGAAAAAAGCGTTTTTTTTTTTTAGCAAAATAAATCGGGAAAATTACCTAGAACTAAGTAGAAAAACCATAAAACTCTTTATGCGTCCTAACCCATCATTTGACTGGCGTCTTTTTTATAGTATTAATTGATAAATAATTTAGTTCTATATCCCATATCCTATACCACATACGTCTATTGAAAGAAGTAATGTACTAAATTTAAAAGACGCAAGTGGACATTACAAGACAAGAGTCATGTACACAAATACGTCTTTTCATTTTACTTCCATCATAATGTGTTTCCTTTCATCTCAGTTCGTTCATCGGAGTCTGGGTTTCCTGATAGCTACAACCTAGGGGTCTTTAAGTCAAGAGTGAATAGGTTATTTCCAGGCAAGCGTGCTCCATCGTCGGCCACATCATCGCTTACCATCAGGTGAGATAGTGGTCAAACGCGAGCCTATCAATAATAAAAAAAAGTTATAATATAAATGATAATCGAGATGAAACCTTTTTCACTGTGGTAAATAAGAAATTGAATGAGATATAAAATATCAGCAGATTCGTCTTTTTTTCTTCCATAACTCAATTTTGGAAAAAATGTTAGATACGTCCTTTTTACTACAGGGCAGAAAGTACGTTCCCTGCTTATATTAAATGTAAAAGATTTAAATAATATGAACTAACCTGCCGTGTTCACTTCTATCAACAACTGTGCAAACTGTGTAAAATATAACTATAACATGAGATATTTGTCAGTCGTTACTCTGAACTGATAAGAGTCATCTTAAGTGTAGTGATATCATTCGTGATAGTGTACCACTTGTTTTTTGCACTAGTTATGTTATAT
Organism: Mythimna impura; assembly: GCA_905147345.3. Classification (NCBI taxonomy): domain Eukaryota; kingdom Metazoa; phylum Arthropoda; class Insecta; order Lepidoptera; family Noctuidae; genus Mythimna; species Mythimna impura. The sequence continues at coordinate 4,680,594 of LR990344.1, forward strand.
GGGTTTACTGTTCCAGTTAGTCTTATAAATAATTTAAAAAAAAAGTAAATGAGAAATGAGCATATTAGAGGAAGTTTGAAAGTGGCGCCAGTGACTGAAAAGTTGAAAAAGAATTAATCCTTTGTCTTGGTATGGCCATGTGAAGAGGAGGGATGGATAGCAAGTTACTAAAAGAGTTATGTGGATGGATGGAGAGGGAGAGGGAGGCCAAAGAAAAGATGGATGGATTGTGTGAGAAGTGATAAGAAAGAAAAGGAAGTTAGTTAGCGTGAAGGTGACAGGACAGAAAGAAAGAAAAAAGTGTAACGCCGACCCCAAATAAAACGGGACAACGGCAGGAAAATTATAGTGATGGTGTAAGTACCTAGTTACATTAGATATAGATATATAATGATAGCATCTTCTATGAATTTGTTTCAGTACCTACTAAAAACGTTACAGCAAAATCTATTTTCTTTTAACTTTTTGCTATTTTGATTTTTTTTCTATTAAGCATATTAAAACTAGGTAGTTTTGATGTATCCTAAAAAAAATATAATATCCGCGCAATGGTGTGTACAATCAAAGCAAATCTTAGTATAACAGTTTTTTTTTAATCTTTATTGAGGAGCTTTGTCTCAATATTGACGGGGCAGAACGAATTTTTTAATTTTTTTTTAATTGATATAAACTAGTGCTTGACTGCAATCCCACCTGATGGAAAGTAGAAATGCAATCGTTAATGGTGAGGCGCACTAATTTATTATGAGTCTATTCACTCTAGCCTTGAAGACACCTAAATTATAATCGGACGGGAAGACCGCAGAAGGCATATTGTTCCGGTCCCGAGGGACGCATAAGTACATCAAGATATACGAGGTATAAACGACGCAAGGCGAGACGCTTGGAAAATGATGATGAGTATACTATTAACTCACAATTGTGACCCTAAATAGCTCGATAATATTACTTTAAATATAAATTAAATTCACCAAATGATTTACGGTATACAATGACGAACAAATATTACCCACAATTTTCAGACCATTACTCTCTCTCAATTGAACTGATAAAAACATCTTGACATAAGATTAGAGCGTTAACATACTACAAAGCGTTTAAAATATTAGCGGTGGGTATTGGTATCTATCAAGAGTAGATATTGAATACTATCCAAAATAGGTGAAGGAACTTATTGAGAACTTACTATGCCGCAATTTTATTTGATATACCAAATCAAATTTTGTATGCATTTTAAAATTAGTTTCATATCGAAGATACTCGAAGAAATGCAATCTGAAATCGGGGTTCTAAAACATCAAAGTGTAAATTCATGTTCTATAATAGCAGCAGACTTTTCTAATCTAATAAAAATTACTAAATCGTTCCATAAGAATGAGGACTATATGACCAAATTAAACAATATCAACTAATAAATATTTCGTTTATTAATTTTAACTCATACTTATTTACAAAATTTATTAGAATTTTACTTATCTCTTATAGAATTGAAGAAGAATAGTCCTCAAACAGACACTTAATTATAAAAGCATATAATTAAAACACCAATCAAATTACTTCAACAGCATAGCGAGTGCTGTCCACAACAACAGCATGGTTGTTGGCATGAAGATTGCAGCTGAATTGGGATCTGGTGTAGTAGTAGCTTCTGTCGTTGATGATGTTGTAGTAGCATCAGTTGTGGTATCTTCTTCAGTTGGTGGCGTCGTAGTATCATCTGGCGTTGTTGGTGTTGTTGTTTCTTCTGTCGGTGGTGGTGTCGGAGGAGTTTCTGTTATAGTTATAGTGGGCTCTGTTGAAAGTGTCGTTTCCTCTGGTGGTGCTGGTGGAGCTGGTGGAACAACTGTAGTTAATTCGTCAGAATTTTCAGCAGCCGTTATAATGTCGCCAGCATTCAATCCACCCCACGCCATGGAGGCCCTTGCACTTGTTATGGCTGCGAGACCCACCTGGCTTTCAGACTCAGTTAACTGGTTACTCTTGAGCCACACCTCAAACTAAAAACAAAAAATCTCATGTTAATATTTTGTTGTAAATAACTTGACGAAGTAAAAATTGGATTTATGTATGTTAGTGTCTGTGAATGTTGTGTCATTTAAATTCTTTCGTATTTACATTTCAAGAACAGCAAGAATGTCTGGCCAGAAAATGTTACAGACGATTTTAAAGTTACATAAGACAATAGACCTAGTGAACCCTGGGGCCCTGGAACGAAAGCAAAGAAGGAACAGGAGTGGATTTTAGTCAGTAAAAGTCTGACACGCCCTCCCGCTCCGCCCTAGGGCGGGTGATGTCATTAGGTGGTTTGTCACCTAAAAAAAATGACAATAGACGTACACTTGCTATTCTGTTAACTCATTGAACAAACACCTGTAGAAATAGCATTTATAAGGTTTAAAAGCATGTTTTTTTGTATTTAGCAAACTACATAGTAGTTAATTTTATCAAATTTACTTGTTCGTGTCATTTTGTTTTTTATTTACTTACTTCATTTAAGCCTTCTTCATCCAAATAACCGGTTATTCCAGTGAGAATGTTGTTAAACCATGCTGGGAGGACGACACTGCAAACATAAAATGAATTTTAGTTTTGTCAATTAATGTAGAAACTTCAAGTCACATATAGGGTGACTGGCAATTAGTGTACGATACATAAACACGTGATTGTGCTCATGATAACCAACAACTTTTACTATGGGAACAAACCTGAAATCGCGAAAAAAAATCAGCTGTTCAGTACATTTATGTTTGCCTAATGTACTGAACAGCTGATATTTTTTTCGCGATTTCGGCTTTGCTCCCATAATAAAAATTGTTTGTTATCATGAGCACAATCACGTGTTTATGTATCGTACACTAATTGCCAGTCACCCTATAGACTTACAGGATGAATTCAAAATTTCATCACTTTTCTCGTCTGCATGTATTTTTGTTAATTCGCTAACTCATCCTAATAGTTTGATAGGTGTTAGTGGATAATTTGATACGGTTATTACTAATAAACACAGCGATAAACGAGTAAGGTTTGCTAATTTAATATATAAAAACTGGGCAAGTGCGAGTCAGACTCGTGCCCTGAGGGTTCCATACAAACTCACTTGTGTAAATAGTTCAATTCTCGAAGATTTTTCCGAATCGCTATTCTTTTTTTGTAACGTAACAACAAATTTCCTCTTTTCAGAATTATTTCTATATCTGTGCTATAAGACCTTGCTTTATGCTAAATTTCAGGATTCTGAGTCAACGGAAAGTACTCTATGAATATTGATTTCCTTGAGAGTGTCGAAATATATGTTTTTTTGCTACATAAACGTCCGTATCTTTTGTATCCGTTAACTTAGAAGTTTGATTTTTTCACAGCTTTAAGGAACCGTAGACTTGAGTTCATAATTTTGATTTCAACTCGATACATCCACGTGTTTCCGAGATATAGGGTTTTGACAGACAGACAAACAGACAGACAGACGGACGGACAACAAAGTGATCCTATAAGGGTTCCGTTTTTTCCTTATGAGGTACGGAACCCTAAAAATTAGCTTCTGCCAGTGGATTCGCTCGCATGAAAGTAAGTTTTTTTTAAGTGAATTTTGGGAAAATCCTCTCTTAGTGCTCGCCTACATCTTAAAAAGAATCCTTTTGCAAAATTTCACACTCTTAGTCCCAGTAGTTTCGGTTGTGCGTTGGTATGTTAGTCAGTCACTTTCTCCTTTTATATTTATGTATATAGACCTCGTGTCAGAGTGTTTGTAGTTATCAAACTCCTCCGAAACGGCTTGACCGACTTTTATGTTTTTTTTTTTGTGTATATTTGTTAAGTCTGATAATTGGTCGTAAGCTATTTTTTACCCTTCTACACCTACCCCCTCATTTTCCTTTGAAAATTTATATGGCAGAACAATTACAATTATTTGCCACATCTATCAGCTAGTTTTATATAAAATCAAATAGTTACAATTGTGCACTTCATGAGAGTGATTTATTATCTTTAAGCATTTGCTTAAAAATGAATTCGTAACAAATTAAAATGTAAATTAGTATTTTTTTTAAATAATCTACTTAAGAGAACATTTTGGCTTTAAAATATAAGAACCAAATATTAAGACTGGCTTGTATCCTAATCATTTAGTCGTGATAGTGATAAAAAGGTATCAGCATCTGCCTAAGATACTAATAGATCATTTCATTTCGCAAACACATTGCCAGTGTGTAGCGTTCACTGGATATTTATTTATTAAAACTTTATGCACTAGTAAGAAACACTGTACAAAGGCGGACTTAATGCTTTAGACATTCTCTACCAGTCGACCTTAGGGTGGTGCAGAAATATACCATGGTAGGTGCAACATAAAGGTAAACTAGATTAGAAATACAATAATAAATATATAGTTAAATACATATATACAAATTAACAATGTTATTATGGCGATTGTGATATTTGTCACCTCCTTTCCTGCCCAGTATACACAATCACCTGCACTTTCCACAACTTATATGAGGCTAACGACAGAGCTAAAAAGGTGCGTAAATTTTGGTCAGACATTTAAATCAAATTGATACGAAAGATGAAGAAGAAATTCATAGAAAATAAAATCCATTTAAAGATTCTTACGCCCTTCTGATAGTATCGAAGTTATTCTTGATGAATGTTAGAGCAAACTTAGCGTTGGAGCGGTCTCCCATGTAGAACCAGGTAAAAGCGTTCACTCGGTCTTGAGCCTTCACTTGGTTGTCGATTAAGATATTGGCCAAGTACCTGATGAAATAAAAAAAAAGATTGTTATATAAAATTATAAATACAAATTGTCAGTTCAATACACGATCATCACAGACATTTGTCCAGAAATACAGTAAAGTACTATCATGAGATATATATAAAATAAAATAAATAAATAGAAAATAAATTCTACATACACCTAACGTATTAAATTTGTAAGAGATTTTTGACCATATCGCACCTTAAAGCGACCGTATTTTTTTAAATTTAATTTATGTGTTTTAAGAAAACTTTTATCTGTTTTAATCTCACCCAATACAACCCATATTTGTAATCCAATTGTCAAAATTTATGTTCGAATAGAGTTGAAAATCCTAAATACGCAACTTCTAAAAATAGTACATTGAAAAGTTTATGACACCCGTCTGAAAATCGACTTTTTAGTATAGTGCCACTTTAGTTTTATTGGTACCATATTTTTGACGACCTTTCTGTTTCTTCAAGCATTAATGACTTATTATACTTTATTACCTTTAGATCTTCCGATAAGATCGTCATAAGTTATGTCAAAATGAGTAAAATTGGCTCTTCTAGAGAGAGGAGGCCTGAGTCCCAGCAGTGGGAACATTAAAAGGATGATTATGCTTATTATTATGAGTAAAATTGGATACTCACAGCTGCCTAGTTGCATCAGTAATGGTGCATCCCAAGGCTCTGAGCATAGCGACTTCATCTGCCTGATTTTCAGAAGACTGACGACGACTATTGATGAGGTTCCATTCTTCAGCTCCACCTCTGCGGATACCTTGGCAGAATACGTGGCGTCTCAGGTTGGGGTCGACGCTGCAAAAGACAGTTACATTCATATTGTCATTCTCGTTCCGTTAATACTGATTCATTTTTGATTGGTTCAATATTTCTCATTCTATATTTCAGGATAAAGTGACATATTTTTAGTTTCACTAGCTACTACCAGCGGCTTCGCCCAGGTGTGTAAAAAAATATCCCCAGGGAACACACTCCTGGGATAAAAAATATCTTGTGTACTATTCCAATACATAACCATTGACGGGGACCATCACCGGACACTGCACACTGAACAAGCACTTCCACACAATAAGCATCACAGACAGTCCCCTGTGCAGAGCATGCTTGGAGGGGGAGGAGACAATTGCACATGTGCTCCTAGATTGCACAGGTGTCACTGAAATACGCACACGAACCTTAGGATCCCCGAACTCAATTAGTGATGCCCTGAAAAACCTGAGAGGCCTAATCTGTTTTTGGAGAGACGTGGGCTGGTTGGAATAAGCCCACCTAAGGTTATGGCCGCCATGGCCCACGTACGTCCGCATAAGACTTAGCGCGGAAACCATACACAGCCATAATAACATAGTCTAACCATATACCAAGTTTTATTGAAATCAGTTCTGCTAGAGCGTGAAAAAGTAACAAACATACAAATACAGACTTTCGGTTTTATTAAATTAGTGTGATAATAAAGAAATTATTTTAATGATATAAAATCCTGCAAAAGTCTCATAGGATATTCAATTATTTATTATTTATTTAAGCTGTGTGTATTGCAACAAAGCATTTTCTAGTAGTCAATCTTTGGGTAAAAAAATACTACACTGTGGTAGGTGAGCACACTAAATATATAATAGATATTTGAAATAGAGTAAATTATTATTAAAATTAAATAATAGAATACACCTAATATATGCTAATTTTTATAATATATGCTAATATATTATGTGTTGCGTTGGAAAATAGGTCTTTACCTATTTTATTATTTATTTTTTATGTCTTTACACAATAGGCCATTTATAAGTGAATAGCGAAAAGAGTCTACCTGACTATTACTAATAGATCCTTTGAGTACGAACTATTTGAAAAGAAGATATATTGTACAGATATGTAAGACAATGAAATAAGTAGAACAGTACCAATAACTCGAGAGCAGCAATAAATTGCAAAAACAATCAATAATTTATCTTGAGGACAATGTAATAAGATTGATTTTAAAAGACTGCCTTCTGCAAGCACCTTGGTCCGCGTGAAATTTTGAAAATAAGCTACCACTCGGCCACTCAGTGATAAACTAGCATTTTATAGGTTATAAAAAAATCAGGATCGGTTAAGTACCTAATCGCAGAAATTATCCCATCATGATCACTATATAGGGTGACTGGTAATTAGTGACCGATACTTAAACACGTGATTATACTCGTGATTACAATTAACATTTCCAAAGTAACTTTTTTTATATACTCACTAGTTTGTTACTACTACATTCACTGATTAGGTACGTACACCTATGGGTTTGCAAGCTGCGCGGGTGTTCTATCACTATTGTAGGTACGGCGGCGTCACGCGGCTAACAGCTGAGCGGTCGCCGGTCGCAGGCGCGCGTGCGGGTATTTAAATGGCTGTTTTATTATTGTGATAAAACTAATGAGAATATAAAAAAAGTTTCTTTGGGAAAGTTGTTTGCAATCATGAGTATAATCATGTGTTTAAGTATCGGTCACTAATTACCAGTCACCCTATATATGGAGCACGCTTGGCTGGAAGTAACCTTTCAACCCACTCATAACTTAAAGACCCCAGATTGTAGCTATATGGAAACAGACTCCGGTATGAAATCCCACTCCTTAGCTGGACACACACACATGCACATGTACATTGTATGTTATACCTAAACATTTTATGCATACGCGTGGGAAGTCCACCATGTACCAGTGGCGCATCGCCTTACGCCTAATCATCCAATGATGGATTATTATTTAACAAATTGATGCTCTTTATGGGTCTGGTCAATTTCCTTCGGACTTTATTAAGCCTTTACTTTACAATATTAGATTTGTATTATCATAGTGTTTTACATACTGTAAATGGCGGTCAGTCACGCGATTTCTACCCGTATATGCTTTTTAAAAAGATATCTATTTTTAGTCAATGATGCACTGTCATCGAGTATCCTAAGGTATTTCATCACAGAAAAACTACGAGAAAAGCTAGTGTTGTATTTAATCATTTTACAAGCTTATTTTTTATCATCAGCCTTTCTTAACCCCGTTAAAATCTTAACCCCAATGACCTAATTTAATGACAAAAATATTTAGACATTTCGGCCCAACATACTTTTAAAATCATAAAATTACAACCCAGCGACCTAAAATTATGACATAATATTTAAATGTCATTTTTGGTTTAAACAATCAAAAAATATATATTTACCATAAACATATTATTTCAATATATTTTTGACATCAAATAGTTAACTTTAGGTATAGGAAAAACCGCTTAAAAGAATTTAGCCAAAAGTATTAAAGAAGAAAGAAAAAAGTCCTGGGCCGCAACTAATTGCGACTATTTTTAACCGATTTCAAAAAGGAGGAGGTTATATGTTCGGTTGAATGTATGTTTTTTTTTTTATGTATGTTCACCGATTTCTCCGTCAATTGTGGACCGATTTAAAAAAAAAAAAAATATTGATTGAAAGGTTATGCTTCCGAGTTGGTCCCATAGAAATATTGTTATGATCTTATCATGAACTTCGAAGATATGGAACAGAACTCCTCATAGAATCACAGCAGAACCGTCGTAACAAGTAAAATTGCTTTGTTTATACGTGTAGTCGATGACTGACTGAAAGTAGAGGGGGAATATATCGAACTGATCTGATGATGAAGCCTGAAGTTAGGCACCGGAACTCTGTAATAAATTAATGTAATCTAACCGTGTTTGGGATTATTAGAATTGTCATGAGATGCACTCTGGCTATAAGGTACTTAAGTTTGGCTGAGAGGTACTTTTTAGTGGTGGTACCATAACTAAAAAGTGTAAAATAAAAAACTTTTTACAAAAAAAATACAACCGACTTCAAAGTAAAAAAGACACTGAAAATTGCAAAATAACTTTAATTTCGGAAGTCGGTGTTAAATAACGAAGAGACAAAACTATTATAGAAACACCGACTTCCGAAATTAAAGTTATTTTGCACTTTTCAGTGTTTTTTTTTTACTTTGAAGTCGGTTGTATTTTTTTTGTAAAAAGTTTTTTTAGGTTGTAGTTTGTATCGACCTAAATTTAGGTTGGGTCTTACGAGGTTAAAAATATATATCAAAATAATGTGTCAAGATGCTACTTACGCATTGGCGTTATTAGTCTGGAAGGCTTGGAACTTTGAAACAGCATCGTTTACACATCCATCAAGTCTCATCACGTTGCAAGCGAAGTTGAGTACGTGAACTCTGTTTAAGGTCCTTGTGACATGCTCATTGGCAACCACGTCGTAACCAAGGTCTTCAATGACCCGCGCAAGGAATTCGGAAAGTATTTTCTGGAAAGAAAAAAATAATTAAAATAACTGAATCTGTTGATCCATTATGATTTGTCGGAAAAACAAAAATAACTTCCAAAAAGATAAACAGTTAAACATTCATATAAAACTTTTAAGACTTTTTTTTAAATTGATATAAACTAGTGTTTGACTGCGATCCCACCTGATGGTAAGTAGTGATGCAATCATGGATGGTGAAACGCACTATTTTATTAAGAGCCTATTCACTCTAGCCTTGAAGACACCTAAACTATAATCGGACGGGAAGACCGCAGCTGGCAAATTGTTCCAGTCCTTCAATGTACGCGGTGTAAACAACGAGGCGAAACGCTTAGTCCGGACCATAGAGGTTTCAACAATGTAATGGGTCCGATGGTAGAAATGAGATGGCGGAATCAAGTCGTGCAATATTAATATACAAATAGGAATTAAATCTCTGAATTACTACTATAGGGATTAGTGAGGATGATTGTGAGTGAGGTGTGAAATCATCTAACGACTTCTCCTACTCGAGAGTGGAGCGAGAGGGCGTATCAAACTTTTACTGACTAAAACCACACCTATGTTCGTTCAGTTGCCTTATGCGTTCTAGGACCATGGGTTTCCCTTTCAGAAATTGACCCATGACCCCAGTAAGCTTCGGCGGTTCTTGGGTCCATCTCTATGAGGCGCGTGTGGAACACGTAAGCACCGTCAACGACTTGGGGATGATTATGTAAACAAATAATTGTAAGCTCCGTAAGATTATAAAAAAAACTTGCATTTTTTGGAATTCTCAATACTTTAAAGTAGGTATATCATTTGGAAAATTTGACTTTCTAATCTATCAGTCAGAAGAAAATTAGTATTCAAAATTTACTATAAACTTACGGATACTGCAATTATCGGTGTTTAGGTACATGAGCTTCTAAATCATGGAAATATTGCCAAAGATTTCTCAATCAATCAATTCTTGAAATAATCTAAAACTAAGTAAAAATAATTCATATATTATGTATATTCAATAGTCTACTTACATCAAAGGCTGCCAACTCAGGGAGGTGCACTAGTCGGTTCCTAAGCCAGGAGAAGCCACTTATGGCTGGGTACCATGAGTAGAAACTTGTGTCATTCTTCAAGAATCCAAGAACACGGAATCCAATCTTATACGACAACTGCCCGGACCGCATGAATGCGAATACGTCATCAACGATCTACAATCAAAATAAAATTTGTAATATAATTGGTAATAATAAAAAGTAGTCTAAAAAACTAAAAAACACGCTTTTAGCATGCACTAAAAATTACAATTGGATGCCCGCCATGTTGGATTTAAGTCACGTGACAATTTTTTTCGTATTCCTGACAGCAACCCTTTCATTTGATACCCATATCATGGGGGTGCATTTCAAATAGCCTGTCCGCCATCTTGGACGTCCGCCATCTTGGACGTCCGCCATATTGGATTTAAGTCACGTGACTATTTTTTTCGTTTTCCTGACAGCAAACCCTTTCATTTGATACCCATATCATGGGGGTGGATTTCAAACAGCCAGTCCGCCATCTTGGGGAGGCCGCCATATTAGATTTGTAATGACGTTTCTTAGCTAGTCATGTATTGTCATCAGAACTCAGAGCGTGTGCAAAATTTCATCCAAATCGAAGACCGGGAAGTGGGTCAAATTAAGATTCCAAGATTTTCTTACATACATAGTTAGTTACAAGTGAAGCTAATAAAAGCGTGTTAAAAAAGAGACAAAATAAAATATTGCGCGTTCAATATAACAACGCGTTTAGGATGCTGATGCGGTTGCCGCGGCACTGTAGTGCATCTGGCATGTTTGCCGATGCGTGTATTGATGGCTTTCATGCCATCCTACGTAAAAGGACCGCATCGCTGCTAAGTCGTGTCCGCGGCAGTAGCAACAGCATTCTTAGAGTTGTGGCTGGTCGATTAGACTGCCCAATATTGTGGCATTGTGTACAGATACATGTGAAAGATTAATGTGCGTAGTTCATTTTAGCTTACTAACATAATTTTTTAAGTTTCTACTGACAAAAATATGGATCTGCTGTATCTGAGTCAAATAAATTATTATTATTATTATTAATATCGTAGAAAGAACCTTCTCCTCTTTTTAAACACAATGATGACCATAGTTCCGGTAGTCTGCCTTTCATTTTGCTTCTAAATATTAAAAGGAACTTAGAAACTCATAAAAATGCGTGTAGTTTCTTTGGTAAATAAATTAAAAGTGATACTATTACTTTACAGCTATTACTATGATATAACTTTTCAAACTGCTTCAATAATATTTCCATATTATATTTTGTTTTTTTATTAGGTGGGGAAATCATCCAATTACATCATCGCTCTTGCGCAGAGTGGGAGCTAGTCTCAGACTTTTACTGACTAAAAATCCACTCCTATTCCTTCTTTGCCTTCGTCCTTGGGCCGAGTTTTCCTTTCAGAAACAAACCCTTGGCACCAGTAGGCTTCGACCCTGCTGGGCCCCTACGGTTTGCTGACATATCCTTGAGGTACGTGTGGAATAATACGCGCCGTCGATGACTTGGGCTCGGCCAGGATGGTTACCGGGCGGTTGGATGGCGAGCTACCCATTGCTCGCCGTCCGCAAGCCCGCGCCTACGGTGGCTCCATATTATATGTGGAGGCTTGTAAAAGGCTTGTCCTAATTAAATCTTATACTAGTTTCAGCCCGCGGTTTCGCCCGCTTAAAAGTAGGTTTCTCCATACCAACTTTGGAGCCCTGTTTTATCCTTATAGTGGGTTAATTTAAGAAAATCCTCTCTTAGTGCTCAGCTACGACATGTAAGGAAATCTTGAGCAAAATGTTGTTTCTAGTCCCATTATTTTCGGCTGTGCGTTGATATGTCAGTCAATCACTTTTTTCCTTGTACATAATAGTAAGCTGTAAGCCACCCAAATATAATAAAATAAAATAAATAAATAACCGATAGTTTCATACCTGAGCTCTATTCAAATGATGGATTTTAGTAAAATCATTATGAAGGGCATAAGCGAGCAACCACCAGTTACGTTCGTCATAGTTCACACGGTAAATACCTGTAAAAATTATCATTAGTTAATATCAGATCATATAGAAGATACTCCCACTTTCGCCCATTTCTTTCCTATATAGGGTGACTGGCAATTAGTGTACGATACTTGAACACGTGATTGTGCTCATGATAACAAACAATTTTTATTATGGGAGCAAAGCCGAAATCGCGAAAAAAATATCAGCTGTTCAGTTCATTAGGCAAACATAAATGTACTGAACAGCTGATTTTTTTTCTCGATTTCAGGTTTGTTCCCATAGTAAAAGTTGTTGGTTATCATGAGCACAATCACGTGTTTAAGTATCGTACACTAATTACCAGTCACCCTGTATTATTTCTTCATGCAATATATGGCAAGCATTTTGCCACTAACCGAATGCCAATCCACATTTCATAAATTTTGTGGTGGCAAAATCAATAACAGACGGAGAAAACAGTGTGGTCAAAGCGTTAAACTTTTTCTCTGGCAAATGAGATCCATTTGCTTGTAGTATTCTGATGGCAATCGACCTGATAACCACGAAAATGAGAAAAAGTTTGCTCTTTGATCACACTGTTCTCTTTACTCAACTCTCCCATCCCACTTCTCCTTTTTATCACATATCTCACTTTCTATATGTATGTTCTTCGCACGCTTGGAATTTGCGTTCTTCTAACAATCTTCTACTACTTTGTCCTTCTCATACTTCTGATTTTGTTCATTCTTCCTTTCATATAAAGTCCATAATTAAATGGAATGTACTTCCTGTTGATATCAGTACGGCCATCGGTCAAAAGTTGCAGATTTATTTTCTATACAAATACCAAAGTCGTCTTGAAAAACCTCTTTCCTTTTCTTTATTTAAATGCCCTGTGCGAAATTTCTAATTCCTAATCTCAGTAGTTTCCGTTGTGTGTTGATATTGTCAGTCAGTATCTCCTTATATATATATATATATATACTAGCTATTTTGAAAACTCCTCTCTTAGTACTCAACTACGTCATAAAAGGAAGCCTTGTGCAATATTTCATATTCCTAGTCCCAGAAGTTTCCGTTGTGTGTTGATATGTCAGTCAGTCAGTTTCTCCTTTTACATTATACTAGCTGATCCGGCGAACTTCGTACCGCCTAATAGTAAGGATAACGCCATCTACTGGCATTACCAGAACAGCATAATTCATTTTAAAATGACATTTTAATTAGAGATGGCGTTGTAGCCGGATATTTTCTTCGTATTTATTTTTTCTTACCGTTTAAACAAAAAAAAGAAAGAAAGAAAGAAAGAAAGCAAGAAAGAAAGAAAGAAAGAAAGAAAGAAAGAAAGAAAGAAAGAAAGAAAGAAAGAAAGAAAAAACGTTTATTTGTACCTCACACATACAGTAGAATTACTAGTATGAAAAAAAAAAACTGTAAAATTTGTGCATGGCCAAAAAGGTGCCTAACTCAGCATTTGCGATATTTAAAACGATAAATAACGCAGAGCTGTTATTCTGTTAGGGCCCGCGGTGATGCCACGGTCACACTCACGGAGGTTAAATAAAAACTATGTAGGTATCGAAACAAAATAATAAATACAAACATTGATAAAACAAACATTGGAAAAATAATAAATACATAGCATTGGTAAAAAGCGTGAATTTATGTTAATACGTGTCATTTTTTTTGAGAAACATTTATAAAAATGCAATAAATAAACTAACCTTTCCTGGACTATCTCGAATATTTCAAGACCAAAATTAGCCAAATCAGACTAACGAACAGCTATTCATTTTTTATTAACTTATACAAGATGATATTACTTTCTTACCTTTTTGTTGAACGTTGAATATGACCCATCCTTGGCCTGCTGCATTATCGATAAAGTCAGTCTTTGTGGTCATCACTTTAATAGGGACCAGATTATCCCAGTCGGTATTTTCTTGAATCGTGTAGGTAAGAGGTAATGGCCAAACTTGCGATGTTGGGTTGGCAGTTGCACTTATGAAGAATCGGTTCTGTTGGTAAAAGTACATGTAGTAAATACGATATTTAAGTGGTTTAAGAGTATATATAAGTTAATTATTCATCTGTTTTAACTTTTTATTTGCATTAAGTTACTTGCTGGTTCCAGCGGCTTCACCCGCCTCTCTCTCCCTAGCCTCGACTGGGGTCGACTTCTAGTCTAACTAAATGCAGCTGAATACCTGTGTTTTACTTAGAGTGACTATCTATCAGACCTCTACAACCCAGTTACTGGGAAACACGATACTTCTTGGATAGACTGATGGTTAGAGTTTCTGCCCCCCTAGCCAAGTTACAATCGTTTCGTTCGGCGCGAACGCCTCGAGTAGGCCACGCCTCCGAATCCTTTGTTCTGACCACGTGACTGAGCGTTGAGATGACGTCAGAACAAAGGAATCGGAGGCGTGGCCTACTCGAGGTTTTCGCGTCGAACGATACGATTGTAACTTGGCTAGGGGGGCTGGTATTCGACTGCCTGTAACGATTGCCTAAGATCTACTAATGACAACCAGCCCCCCTAGCCAAGTTGCAAACGATAAACGTGAACGCTTAGTAATCTCCAATAGATTTTCAACTTTATATCCAATAATATAAAGTTGAAAATCTATTAAAGACTACTGAGAGTTTACGTTTATCGTTTGTGACTTGGCTAGGGGGGCAGGACCAACGGCTTTACGTGCTTTTCGACTTCACCCGCGTAATATTAGAAGATTCTCTGGGCTATTCGTGTACTGAATTACATTCAAATCCGGCCAGCGATTTGAGTGTGAAGGAGTAATAAACACACACATATTTACAAACTTTTGCCTTTGCAATATTAAGGTGTGTAATGTGCTGACACAACAGTTACTTGAACGAAATTATTACCTGTTCAAGGTTAATCCTACCAGTAGTAGGATCCGCAGTTACTTTAAGGACTGGGTACCCCTGCTCTTCTACCCAATATTTCATGAAGGAGGAAATATCGTAGGGTGCATTAGGTATATCTTCAGTCACTGCTTTGTTAAAAGCACTGTAGAGGTCTGACGGGAATGCATGTTGGTAAGAACTGAAAATTGAAATAAATATAATCATAAGTTTTTTGAGCGAGATAATAAAAATGTTTATGAAAGAGTTAGTTTTTAAAATATATTTTAAAATCAATATTCTTTTACAAGAGTAACCAAGGAGTTTCTTGCTAGTTTTTCTCCATAGGAATAAACTAATTCGAACCGTGCTCTAGCTTCTGACGTTTTATAAGTGCCCATGTAGGCCTATGTGAATTAAAATCTTTTTTTTTTTAATAGCGTCAGTAAAATTGTTTTACTAGAATTGTGTATCTTTTGTCAATTATATCTTTTACTGAGTTATGATTCTCTATTCAGTGAAAACCAAATTTACCGTTAGGTATACAAAAAAATCTCTGAAGTACTTGGAAACTGAATAACATACTTTGAATCTAACAAGAAGGTCCTTTGTTTATATTTAAATAAAATTATTACATTTAGCCCTATTATACAGGGTAAACCAGGCATGCATGCTCCAGTCGGTAACATTACCTAACCTAACCAGGGGGGCTACTGGCTAACTTTTTCAATAACAGTTGACAACTAGCATTCGTTGCACACTAAACTTAGTTGTCGACTGACAATTTCATAAAATTGGTATTACGTGTCACAAAAGTGACTAACAAACTACGGTGGAAATGTGGTGAATTATAAAAATTTACGGTGCCTATTGTGACCACTCTAAAATTTTATCGACTATTATACAGTTTCAAAAGCTTACACAATCGCAATTTTAAAAGTATCGATACAATAACATCTGTCAAAACGTGTTACGGTGGCTATCAAAGGCACCAGTGGCTAATGACGTCACTGCAGTTGGTCACTGAAGATAGGCAATAGGAAACTAGCTGTTTGACAGTTCAATGATGCACATTGTTAACAAGTGATCATCACTTGAACTGTCAACAGAGTTACGCAATAGCCCCGCAGATCGGCTCAAATAAGCAAGTTAATAAGCTTAGTTTTGCAAGCGAAGCACGTTACCAACTGGAGCATGTACGTTTAGTGTACACCAGCCCCCCTAGCCAAGTTGATAATCTGCAATCGTTAACGCTAGTCGAAAACTAATCAAATGTATGGGAATGACATCATCTCAACGTTAAGTCACGTGGTCAGAACAAACGAATAGAAAATTCGTAGCCAAGTTCACATCGTTCAAAATGATAGAATGAATTGTTATCGTTTCTACAATGTTCAACGCTACATCCTTTGTTATTGTAGAACGACATTGTAGAACAACAACAGTCAACATGGCTACCAACTTACCGTTTTCTATAATTGTTGACACCGAGGCGTTACCGATTGGAGAACGGAATTCGACACGAAACGGTTGTTACTTGGCTAGGGGGGCAGGTGTACGTAGATAAGCTAATAAAGAAAATCAATTACTTTTCCTTCAAGAAGGTGTTCAAAGCTTTCTTGAAAGTGTTTTCAGTGACCAGATGCTTCAGCATAAGCAGTAGTGAGGCGCCCTTGGAGTAACTGATGCCGGTGAAGTGGCCGGTGACCTCGGATGGACTGTTGACAGTATGTTGAAGAGCTCTCGTGACTGACGCGGAGTCTGCAGATAAGGCACTTTGCAGGTACATAATGTTGAACTGATCCGCCAACTCTAATTCTGGGTACACCTGAAAAGTAACATAATAGATTATGAACATCGTCTAGTTATTCGAAAAAGAAAAAAAACGGTTGGCTTGTAGAGAATGCCTTGTTGCATTAAGTCCGCCTATGTACCACTACTGTACATGAAATTTAAATAAATAAATAAACAAGAAAAAATATCCCTTCAAAATCGTGAATGTGGAGAAACATTTTTTACAAAAAAAAATTGGAGCCGATGACATGTACAATATAGGATCGTTATTATAAATGGGAGTTTAAATTTTCGGTCAGTGACCGAAGACAAGGCAATGAGGGTGTTCAGAAAAATTCACTCCACCAGTTGGCGCCGATTGACGTTGATATTTATGTCTAACTATACTCCATTTGCGTTGCCCATTCAACCGATTGTGACTTATGCGTTGTTGGCATGATAAATTGCGGCTGTAGTAAGCAGTTGATTTTGTAACCACTTGTACTTATGCTTATTTTTTTTTTTTTTTAAATGGCCCCTAGTGCCCGGCAGCCCGTCTACCCTTGACTCCAGTAGCGGTCAAGGCCACGACAAGGAAAAGGGTGCGGAGAATCTCCGGATGGGATCTGGCTTAAGGCCTCCTACAAGGCGGACCAATGACTTGGTAACGGTTGCGGGAGTCCGATGGATGCGAGACGCACAGGACCGTTCATTGTGGCGACACTTGGGGGAGGCCTATCCAGCAGTGGACGTCTTTCGGCTGAAATGATGAATGATTATGCTTATAATGCCATTCTTATACCTATGGAATAGAAGTCTAAATCGGTTGAACGGGCAGTAAAAAATGTTTGTTTAAATGTCTAGTCTTAACGCGAATGGAGTACAATGTCACTAATATAAGCGTTTTGGCAGGTGCCCGGACCTGACGTCTCAGTGCTGCCACCTGGTGAACGTCATTTTAGAACACCCTCATTGAATGGCTTGCGTCCTATAATACACTTACACCATCCATGGCGAAATATTCGAAGTAGCTAGCGAAACCCTCGTTGATCCAGACATTGTCCCACCATCTGCAGGTGATCAGGTTACCGAACCACTTGTGAGCAAGCTCGTGGGCAGTTATCGTACCTATGGATAACTTGTCTGCAGCATTTGTTTCGCCCTCTTTGTACAGGAGACGCAGTTCCCTAAAATAAAACAATAAAATGTAGATACGATTATTACGATATAATATCTCACAACGCCATCTAGTCCCAATCTAAGCAAAATTTGTACTAAGGGTACTAGACAACTGATAAACATACTTAAGTATTTCTGAATACATACATGACATATAAATAAATTACACCCAGACACAGACACAAATGATCGTGCTCATCAGAACAAACATTTCTCTTGGGTGAGAATCGAACCCACGACCACCGGTGTAGCAGTCAGGGTCACTAACCACTACACCAACAAGCTAGTCATATAATATGCCATAGTCGTTAATTGATCAAAACTACTTTCAATAGCAAGAATAGGGAGTATGCAAAAAAAATGTTATCTAACCTGGGCCTCAAGTCTGCTATTACAATAGTGTCAGAATGGTCTATCATTGATTTCATAATTGTTGATTTTGACAAGTTTGGTAATCTACTAATATAATGGCGTCATTATGATTTTCCAATGGTCAACCACTGACACTCCATTGAAAGAAGTGGCATAGAAAGGTAATCTCGTACATGCATATTGACAAATGATTATCTGACTTAGGCGGTAATCAATTTACTTATAAAAAATACTTGTTTATTTACATTTAAAAATACTAACTATAATTACAATAAAATAAAATAAGTAATAATAAAAACCCTAATCTAATTACAACTAACTAAAACTAAAATATGGCGTCAAAAAACTTTTCCACATCGCTGTCGACTGGTAATGTGCCCAAAAGACTGGCGGCATTGCCACGCTGTATGGCAATGCTTATCCTCTGTCCGAGGTAAAAGCCAGCCCTTGGGTCACGCAAAGTGTCAACTAGACGTTTTAACTAAAATTTTGACAGTTCCTTTGGTCAGTGACCTATCATGAGAACGTCATTGTTCAGTCATTGCTTTCCATTACGAGACCATTGACTGATCAATGATCGATCATTATGAATTAGCAGATTACGAACTTTTAGCTAAATGACAATGGAATCGTGTTGGATTGACGAATTTATAAACATAGCAGACTTGGGCCCCAGGTTGTTGTAATATTTGTGTGGTTTTTATTTCACTACATAACTAGCTTACGTCAGCGGCTTTGCCCGCCTGAAAGTTGGTTTCTCCATATAAACTTTAAACCCCCGTTTCATCCCCTTTAGGGGGTGAATTTTATAAAAACCTTTCTTAGTGCTTGCCTGCGTCATAAAAGAAAACCTTGTGCAACATTTTACGCTCCTAGTAATTTTGGCTGTGCGTTGATATGTCAGTCAGTCAGCTTCTCCCTTTATACATATATAGTTAGTTATAACGAAGTTATACCTAATAGCGTGAAAACCGTACATACATGTATATCTTTATCAGGCATGCATATATCAGTGAACATATTTTACTCTATATATGTTAGTCTGTAAAGTACATCTCTATGGGCCAAGATGCCTGATAATATATATATATTTTTTTTCCATTATAACCTTGTATGTACTGCAGTTGGTGTGCTAATAATAAATAAATTGGTCCGTATGAAATACATGTGTATCTAGTGAGGCTGGGAGCCAAGTCCATGATAGCTGGGAAAAGCCTAAAGAGTCTCGTACAATGATCCATCATGGAATATGCGGAAACCAAACTCCAATAGAGAGAACATTAGAGAGTGGACGATGATCCAGTTGAGACTTACCTGTAAGTCACCAAACCCCAGTTTTCTGTAGCTCCTGAAGCCCAGTAAGGTGATGCAATTTGATCGTTCTTGATGTCCGGTTGCATATCGTAGTACTCGATACCGAAGTAATCACTAAGCCAGTCTGTTAGAGGGGGTCCGACTTGTAAAGCGTAGGCTCCTTGGCCTTCAGTTCCAGGTCGAGCCAGGATTCTGTACGGTTTTTTTTCATCGTTGTTTTCGGCAATCGCCGAGAAACCTTGGTGGATGTGGAAGGTTACCAAGTAAGCTGACATCCTAGGGGTTACCTTGAAGGTTTCTTTGTAGCGGTCACCAACGCTATAACAAAAATAACACTATTCTTGATTTCTATTTAATTATTATTTATGTTACCAGCAATGTGTATAATTCAGGTACTCTATACAATTCCTAGGCAATGTATAAAATACCTGAGGCGTCCTGGCAATGTATGAAATATTATTATTTACATACTTTACCTAGGTAATGTATACAATTCCTAGGGATTATATAGAGTACCTGCTGGTCCACCGGCAATGTGTAAAATAAATAGATTTTGGTCTATATTTATCAATGTTAACCAACCTACTTATAAAATTACAAAACATGTTTTATAACTTAAAATCAATATGTGTAAAAGACGAAAGCAGGAAAGGAATTGATGTAATTTTAGGGCACCCTGACACGGACAGTTTAGGTTAGGGTTACTTTTTAGGGTTCCTTACCTCAAAAGGAAAAAACGGAACCCTTATAGGATCACTTTGTTGTCCTTCCGTCAGTCCGTCCATCCGAACGCGTGGAGGTATCGAGTTGAAATTAAAACCATATACTCAAGTCTGCGGTCTCTTGAAGTTGTGAAAAAATCAAACTTCTAAGTTAACAAAAAAAAGATAGGGCCATTTATGTTGCAAAAAACGTATATTTTGACACTGTCAAGGGAACTAAAATTCATAGGATACTTCCCGTTATTCTATAATCCTGAAATTTTGCATGAAGCAAGGTCTCATAGCACAAGTATAGGAAAAAAATCTGAAAACTGTAAATTTATAGTTACGTCACAAAAAAAAAACTTTTTTGCGATTCGTCTAAATCTTTGAGATTCGATTCGGAAATTGAATTGTTTTTATAGGTAAGTTTGTACCCTCAATGCGCGAGTACGACTCGCACATGCTCGGTTTTTTTTATAACCACCCGGACCCCGTAGATAAGAAATAGGACCTTAGTATATATAATAAAATTAACGTGAAATAAAAACTCTTCTGGCTATAAGTAACATAATGTAATTTGCTTACAAGTTACAACCTAATCTGTCCGTAGGCCTTTTAACCTAACCTATCATGTAGGAGTGCCCTAAAATTACGTTACCTCCATCCCTGCTCTCGTCTTTTACACACATTACCTAATAAAGCATTACCCAATACCTAGACAAAGTATAAAATAAATCATATTTCATATGTTACTTACACGTTTTAGGTATTCTATACATTGCCTAGGTATTGTATAGAATACCATTTAATACAGATTGCCGGTAACATTTATAAAGAATACATCTATCATCATCATCATTTCAGCTGAAAGACGTCCGCAGTTGGACATAGGCCTCCCCCACCTCCCCCAAGTGTCGCCATAACAACTGGTCCTGTACGTCTCGGATCAATCGCATTACCGCGACCCTCACCAGTTGATTGGTCCACGTTGTAGAAGGCCAGAAGATGCAGCGTTAGAATAATATATCATGTTTTTCTAAATATGATTCTAATATTGATGTTCCAATTTTGAACTTTGTTCTCCAAGGAATAAAAAGAGATAATGGTAAATATTTTTTACTCGTTATCTAAGTACATTGTTATTCATTACATTTATTATCTTTCAAATATTAATATATTTATCTGACATTTAAAATGTCTCGGCCGCTACTCTTTATCCTAATCAGAACCTATTGATTGCTATCATCTTTTATTACGGCTTTGAAGTCAAGGTTGGTACAGTCAGCGCACGAGTGACTTGTTACTGACACACGGAACAAAAATTTGTTTGCAGGTAATTGTACCTGGTATCGATGTTTTTCTATGTAAGTTTAAGGCTGCTTTTCCACCAGAGATGTGCTATACTACGTTGCTATATATGCGTTTGATATCCACCAATCACATTTATTGGTGCACATAGCTTAGCACTAGTGGAAACGGATTCAACTAAGATATGTTTTTTATATGGAAGGATGCGTGCTACACCTACTGCTATGGATGCGTGCTATGGATGTCTGCTATCGATGCGTGCTATGGATGGTCGCGAATGGTATAGCTATGTGCCGCTTCCGCTGGCGCGTGATCAAAGAGATGTCAGCAAATGGATAGGAGTAGGGCCGATGCCTGGTAGGGCTGTGGGAATGTTCGAAAGAGTTACCGTAGTCCTGGAATGTAAAGAGCAAATAAAGGAACACAAGTGGGTTTTAGACTGTAAAAATCTGATACCCGTTTTCACCCACGCCAACCAGAACGGGAGAAGTTATTTGATAATTTCTCATCTCAAAAAATCTGACTAACACCCACTTGTGTCTTTCAGTTTCAATTTGCGATCTGGGACTATCCTTTTCAGAAATTCCCGTGGCCCTAACGGGCATTGGCTATACTAGGCCCCTACAGATTTGCTAACATCTTTTTGAGGCGCGCGTAGAATACTACGTGTCGTCAATGACTGGGGTTCAGTCCTCACCGGGCGGAAGGACGGCAAGTTATCCATTGCTCGCCATCTGTAATCCCGCATCTACAGTGACCTGCAATCGTCCTACGGCTCCTGACCCCCGGGGTGTTTCCTCTGGCGTCGGCTGAGGCGTGAGGATGACCGTTCCCTCACTGTTGCGGCTATCTCCTTCACTATCACTACTGCTTCGCAGAAGGAGGTAACCGCTTCCTATTCCCTTTAACTCCAGGCCATTGCCACCGTTCGCTTCCACGAGGACACGGCTGTGATCTGCCTAAACGGGGCACACCTCCACCGTATACCTACCGTGTCTACAGCCAGATTACATCTTCAGTAAAAAGTAAGTAAAAAAAAAAACTTACAGAACGCTTGATTCTAACGGCATATTTGAGAAAGATTCAGCATAGTTCTGTGGTCTGTTTATAATAATTCTAAAGGTCGACTTAAAACCAGGCTCATCAAAGCTGGGGAACGCCTGTCTTGAGTGAGTAGGCTGCAGATGCGTAGCCACGTACCAGCTGTAAAAAAATAAAATATTAGAATGACATTCTTTTTAAACACTTTCAGCGGAGCCACGTTATAACACGTAAACTTTAATAAACGCTAATTAAGAGGGACCTTTCCCACTCATCTATCGTCAACGTGAACAGTGAACATAGTTTAAAAGCTTATTACTTCATTCAACGCAATTCATCGCGCAACGTAAAATTTTCCAAGATTTGTAATAATTGGTAAATTCATAATTGAATCAATCATTCATAAATTGCTAATAGAAAATACTACGCGCAGTTGTTTTTCCATTTTGATCACCATTTATTACGACACCGACGCCGACGCCTGTACGATATTTCCATACATTGAGTGAAAAAAATGTAAATGTTTTTTATTTTATTTTATTTATTTATATTTATTTATTGAGTACTGCCACATTACAATACATTTAACATTAAAAACAAAAAGAATCGATTACATCGTGGTGGTCTGATGTATGTAACAATAACGGCGTACATAACATTTGCAATTGTTTGTGATAAAAATTAACAAAATATGTACATAAATTTAGAATTATAATTTAACAGTCAATACAATTTGGAATACAAAACAAAAAATACAGAAAACAATTAAAACCTTATACAATTATTATAATTTTATTTTTATAAAAAATTTAAAAAAGAATTATTAAGAAATGAGAATTTAATTTACATAATTTAGTTATTTTTATTGACACTTAACTTAAATAATAACAAGACCTTTTCTAATAAGCCCTTTAAATATTTGTACTAATTCAAAATTAGTGGTGTATATACGTTAAGTTCGTTTTGATACACAAAAACATTCTACAGCTTAATATACATTACTCACTATCGGCCGCGGTTTCACCCGCATATGATCCTCCACTCTTTTTAGTCGCAGAGTAAATTTTTAATATAGCTTGTAGTCTTCCTCGATAAATCAGACTATCCAACATTGAAAGAATTTTTCAATTCAAACCAGTAGGTCTTGAGATACTAGTTGAACTATTGTAAGCCTCATGTCTTTTTTTTTAAAATCAGGTTACAATTTTTAATAGGTAAACTTTTTTCTAACTTTAATTCTTTATTGTACACAAAAACATAACATAATATATGGAGATACAGACAGTTCATGTACAAAGGCGAGCTTAACTCAGCAATGAGTTTTCTCCCAGCAAACCTTTGAATTATAGAGAGAGAACATAAATATTCTTCATATTATTAGTTTACTTTCTTTTTAAATTTCTTCCACAGTA
The DNA here is from genome assembly GCA_905147345.3 of Mythimna impura. NCBI lineage: Eukaryota > Metazoa > Arthropoda > Insecta > Lepidoptera > Noctuidae > Mythimna > Mythimna impura. The sequence continues at coordinate 4,704,649 of LR990344.1, forward strand.
AAAAAAGTCCAAGGTAAAACCTGGACTTATTGGCGTGATGTGACTACTACTTGAATACAAGCCTGTGTTTGGCGCCACATGTCAACTTGAAGCACACACAATTTTTTTTAAATATTTTTCTTATAAATATTGTCTCTTTTCATTTTCACCCAACTGCACGAGAAGAAGGGTTACGATTTTCGAATATATGTATGTATATTTCTTTGGCACGCCCTAGAGTCTAAACATTTTGTTGCATTTTAGCTGGTGTCGTAAGATTTATTAATAGTGAGACTGACATCGGACACATTAAAATCATAAAAATCAAAACGACAGATTTTTTGGTGTCAAATGATATGTATTTTCGTGACATATCATTACGACGTACGTGTGTTACACGTATGACGTAGGGTATCAAAATAAAGGGCTCGAAGAGACGACTTTGAAAGTATTACTTAGTCATCATCATCATCATTTCAGCCGAAAGACGTCCACTGTTGGACATAGGCCTCCCCCAAATGTCGCCACAATGGCCGGTCCTGTGCGTCTCGCATCCATCGGATTCCCGCGACCCTCACCAGGTCATCGGTTCACCTTGTGGGAGGCCAAGTATTACTTAGTAAAATGTAGGAAATAAAGCAGTGTCAAAAAATCTGACCTCAAGAACAACAAAAAGGTTGACGGCGCGTATGGCGCAGTTGTTGAGCGATTGGCAGCTACACTATGTGCCGCAGTTTCGATTCAGGCCCCCCTAGCCAAGTTAGGAATAGGAGGCGTGGCCGACTCGAGGCGATCAACGAAAAGAGAATCGAAACGAAACGGTTGTAACTTGGCTAGGGGGGCTGCACGGAACAAATATTCGCATAGCCTATAAACAGGTGTTCCGGGTCTGACCCGGAACTATATTTATGAACGCATCCACTATACACCACCCGAAATAAAGTTATTATTATTATTATGCAGAAATTATTCCTAGTGAGCGGGTAAAGTTAAAAAAAAGTTCGAAACTAGTCACTTTAAGCTGATGCAATTGATGGCATCAAATCTATGATTAAAATAAAATAAATTCGTCTTTCACTAGATTTTGTTATGTAGGGATTGAACCCGAAATCTAAATAATTACTATCCTTACCTGTCTTCACCAGCGGCGTTCTTGTATCTTCCTCTGAATACACCTCTTGACAGAGGCGTTTCATTAATGTTACCGATGTATCGCACAGTCAGTATGTACCGAGCCAAATTCATCAAGGTTCTTCCAGCAGGCAACTTGACTTCCAGGAATTGATATAGTTCATTTATTGTAAATGGAGTTGTATCCAGGGCAATATTTGGGCCATTATCGAAAGCTAAAGTTACCTCTTGAATTGATCTAACGTTTTGGTGAATAACAAACGAATTTATGCTATCGCTCCTTGCCTGTGAAATAAATGGTACTGATTAATGAATCTTGCAAAGTCTGATTCCATTCTTGCAAAGGTCCGACGGTACTTCACACCGGGACAGCTTCTAATGTTATACAAAGCACAGGTCCGATCGTGTATGGAGTACTGCAGTCACATATGGGCTGGTGCTGCAAAATGCCATCTAGCAGCTTTGAACTCAGTGGAAAGGCGTGCGAAGAGGCTAATTGGGGATCCAGATTTGGTTAAGTCCAATCTACAAAGCCTCGAGAACAGGCGCAGGGTAGCCAGCCTATCGGTATTTTACAGGTTGCATTTTGGAGAGTGTGCGCGGGAATCGCATGACTTGATTCCGCCATCTCATTTCTACCATCGGACAACCTGACGTACGGCGAGTATCCACCCTTACGTTGTTGAAACTTCAAAGGTCCGGACTAAGCATTTCGCTTCGTCGTTTATACCGCGTACATCGAAGGACTGGAACAATTTGCCTGCTGCGGTCTTCCCGTCCAACTATAATTTAGGTGCCTTCAAGTGCGCTTCACCATCAATGATTGCATCACTGCTTACCATCAGGTGGGATCGCAGTCAAGCACTGGTTTATATCAATTTAAAAAAAAAAAAATGGGTAAAGTTGTCAGAAAATAAAAGGTCTGTTTTGGCATTTGTGTGTTGGCTTGTCCGGTGTAGTGTAGCTACTACTACACCGGGGTCCGGTGTAGTAGTAGCTACACTACACTAATTATTATTTTATTGTTTGTTTCAATTTAGTTCCAAGTTAGATTCTAGAGTCTTTCTCAAATTTCTAAACTTTTATTATTTTTTAACGTGTTTAGGGTAGGATAACAGCAGGACGAAAATATGCATCTTTAAGATGAGAGGTAAAGGTAGGTAGCTACATTGTATGAATCCGACAGCTGTAAGACCGCGTTCCCACTATGTCGTAACGGTTAATTTACCGTCGGACGACTCTCGTCTCTAGCTGTTCAAATTATAACAACTATTTATCGTGGCCACGACATATAGTAGCAACAACGACACATGATTTACCGTCTCGGTTTAGTCTTGACAAATTTTTCTCATTTTACGACTGTCGTGTTAGGCGTTCTCACTGTCATGACAATTCTTTGTCACCGCTAAAAAAGTCGTAGACGACAGTTAATCGTGTTGTCCTTTAAGTGAACAAAGCATAATCAGCCTTTTTAATGTTCCCACTGCTGGGACTCAGGCCTCCTCTGTCTAGGAGAGGGAAAGGGCCGTATTGTAATCCACCACGCGGGCCGATTGGTGAATGTCACATGTCTTTGAATTTTTGGTTCTTCACGATGTTTTCCTTCACCGTTTTGAGAGCAGTGGCGATGAAATAAATTACATAAAGTAATGCGCCTGGCTGAGTTTGAACCAGCAACCTACAACTCGTAAGTCAGGGCTGTTACCACTCGGCCACCACTGCTCTCATATGTGAAAATCTCCATTTACATATATAAGCCACGTCACTTAAAATTAAATGATTATTTGTCGTCACGACAAAGTGGGAACGCGGCCTAACCCGCACCATCCTATAGCAATATAAGTATTTTCTTGAATCAATTCGATGTATGACTACTACAATCGATTACTACTACGATTCTATCTTTTCTTATATTTCAATCACAAACTTTACCATGATCTAATATTGTTTAAATTTATTGACCGGTAAACGTTTTTTTTTTTTTTATTTGTTTTTTTTTAACATTATTTTCGGTGAACTGTAGTTTTATTAAAATTATATTGGTATCTTTTTTTTCTTTTCTACTTACCTGAAAAGTTATTTTGACCAAACCGTCAAAAGTAAAAGCTTCATTGGCCCCAATGGTTTCGAAGTATGGTGTGATTTCTACATCGTAGTGTATTGGGTCCAGAACTTCGGGGAGACGGTAGGCATCAGAAGCAGCTGTATTACGAGATTCGGCTTCTTCGATATCCAATGGCAAAGGACTGTCAGCAGTAATGACAGTGACTAGCGCCAGAAGGATAACACTGAAGTAACGCATAGTGCTGAAACATCAATAATAAAAGTTAATACAAATGAATACAATTTAAGCGTGTGTCTAAAATTATTGAAGGTTAAAAAGCATGGAACCACCATGCACTACCAACGTATATCATGATCAATACCCAATATTATAGACACTATTGCTCATAAAATATCACTGTGTAGAACAAATGGTTTAATTAATAAAATATGCAAGTAGTCATGTTGTAAAACTACACAAGATAAAATAATTAAAATATTTGAACGACTTTCGATTAGCTTGCGTGGAATTTTTTTATTTTTATATGAATAATAGTCTATTATGTGTTCAGAAAAAAAAGAAAACATTTTTTTTTTTGTGAACACTTTTAATGTTTAGAATTAAAAGAACTTAAGGTGAACATAAAAAAATATGATACTAAAATTCTGGTCAAAACGTACCTTTCCAAGCGTTACACCATGCCAAACAAAATGAAGTATGATAATTTTTGGTAGTGTAATCGCTTATATCATTATATTTATATTGAAAACTTTATCAGGCTTATGTCCGGTATCAATATCAATTCAAATTTGATAAACTATTATGTCCATAGTCTTGGTATCTTTCGATAAGTAATTATTAAAAGGACAACTGAAAATTGTTTCTCATGAGGAAAAAGTTTAAAACAAACAAAAAAAAAAAATAAAACGCTAAATTCTTACGATTTAGGCACATACTCTTTCTCATCAGCAAATTACAAATGCAGCTTAAGATGTATTCAAACCAATTCTGCTTCAGTAATTATTGATTCCAGATTTATAGCGTTAAATCTTACCCAACTAGTTCAGGGAAAAACGAGGGTACCGAATGTTGATGTGCCATTGCTTGGACTTTCTGCTGACAACAAACCTAAATACGTACCGACCAATGATGGAGTCCGCGTCTGTCTATTCCTTGGCCGATCCCAGTCGTGGCGGCATCCGGCGGGTTTGGTAATACAGGTCAGCAGATTAGGACGGCAAACGATCTTCTTTCACGTGTCATCATTGGTAGCCTACTTGCTTTTCTTCAACCAATGCCATTTCGTTTGCAGACGCCGTGTACGATAAGTTGCGACGGGGGATAGAGAATTCTCTGACGTAATAATATCTGGCAAAACTCGACCATAGTTTAGTACGGGCACGCCATAATTATGGCGGTAAGTCCCCTCTTTTAGGCATAGCTGGAAAGACCTCACGGCGTCCTTACCTTCCGCTTGACGCAGTTCCTCACCGAACATGGTAAGTTCGGGAGGTTCCTGCACAGGATTCGTGCAGAAGAAATGCCCGGGTGTCACCATTGTGTGGACCGCCCGGAGGACACGGTGGAGGTGTGCCCCGCTTGGGCAGAGTATCGCTGTGTCCTCGTGGGGGAAATTGGTGGCAGCGATCTCTCGCGCCGGGCCTGGGTACAGGCCATGGTCCGGAGCGAGAAGGAGTGGCAGGCCGTTGCCTCCTTCTTCGAAGCAGTAATGCTAGCAAAGGAGGCGGCCGACCGCGTGAGGCAACGGTCCTCACGCCCCAACCATCGCCGGGATTCCGATCCCGATTTCCGGCTACCGTAGGCGCGGGCTTGCGGACGGCGAGCAATGAGTAGCTCGCCGTCCGACCATCCGGTAATCGTCCGGACCGAGCCCAAGTCATCGACGGCGCATACTGTTCCACGCGCGCCTCAAGGAGATGTCAGCAATTGTAGGGGCCATCAGGGTCGAAGCCTACTGGGGCCAAAGGTCTGATTCTGAAAGGAAGACTCGGCCCTGGTACGAAAGGCAACGAAGGAACAGGAGTGGGTTTTTAGTCAGTAAAAGTCTGACACTATCTCGCGCTCCGCCCAAGAGCGGGGGATGTCATAAGATGATTTTCCCACCGAAAAAAAAAAACATAGTTTAGTACCGATTGTGATTATTGACGCGCTTAAACACGAGGCACAAGTCGACGTACAAAACAAGCGACCGAAGTCACAAGAAGAGAGCCGCCAGCAGGTCTGCCAAGTCCTGAAAAGATTGACACGGAAAGCTCGATTTGACCCCATTAACCAAATCGGAACAAACTGGCCTTAAAACGGGTTTTTTTTATGGCGGAAATTCATCCAGTGACTTCTCTTGCTCTAGTATGAAGCGAGACTTTTACTAACTAAAACCACACTTGTGTCCTTTGTGTCCTTTAGTTGCCCTTTGAATTCTAGGACCACGGGTTTCCTGAGTCTCTCATATCACTTCTCACACAATTCATGCATCTTTTCTTTGGCCTGCCTCTTCCCTTTCCATTGCTCCACATGTATACTCATAACTCTTTTAGTAACGTACGTTTCATCCCACCTCTTTACATGGCCATACCGGGAAAAACCAGACAGACCCTTTCAACATTTCAGTCACTGTGGCCACTTTCAAACTACCTCTAATTTAGATATAAAAAAAATTCTAGTGGCCCTAGCGGGCGCCTCAAACCCGGTAGTTAAGAGTTTTGGCGTTCTGACGTTATCTACTACTACACTACCTCTGCTGAAACTCGAAGAATCACTAACCCATTCTGCGGAGGAAAAGCAAATTGTTTGCCTCTCAATTTGAAGAATCTTCGTGTAGTCCTCTGCTTCATCTAATGGATGCGAGACGAGTATGTCCGGCAGTTGCATCCATCAGAAAGACGCCCGTAGAGTACTGTGCAGTCTTGACATAAATAAGGCCAGTGTGCCCAATGGGATACCAACAACTGTTCTTAGTGGGAAAAATTGTCTCCAATCTTGAGAAAGCCTGTGCCAAAAAAAGCTAGTTGAACTTACCCAGCTAACTACAGGTCCTATAATGTCTTCATTTTGTAAAGGATGGAACGAGTGCTCAACAGTATAGTCCTGGCGTACCTAGATGCTAACGACATCCTAAGTGACCATCAATACAGCCTGCCTTATGGTTGTTATTGAACTGTTGTATACGTTTCTGAGCAGTGGTGACCGAGTGATAACGGCCCCGACTTATGAGTTGTAGGTCGCGGGTTCAAACCCAGCCAGGCGCATTACTTTGTGTAATTTATTTCATCACCACTGCTCGCAAAACGGTGAAGGAAAACATCGTGAGGAAACCGGCATGTCCTAGAACCAAGAATTCGAAGATATGTGACATTCACCAACCCGCACTGGGCCCGCGTGGTGGATTAAGGCCCATTCCCTCTCCTAGAGAGAAGGCCTGAGTCCCAGCAATGGGAACATTAAAAAGGCTGATAATGCTAAAAATACTTTTATCGCGCATTCATTACGTGATGTAGTATAGGTATTTAATTTGTGTGACATCAGGTATTTTTGTTGTCCGTGTGTTGCAGTATAGATACAGCTACATATCATCATCTTTTCTATAGAAAGACGTCCACTATTGGACATAGGCCTACCTAAGTGTCGCCATAGGGACCGTTCTTGTATGTCTCGCGTCCATAAGATGCGTCAAATGCGTCTTTCGGCACGCGGTCGCTACTCCAGAACCTTTTGGCACCATCGCCAATCATTTCTGCATGCCCTACCCACTGCCACCCTTCTCGTCCGTCTATAGAGTGACTTATTCTTTCTACTACTTTTGTAAGACGCAGGAAACTAGTCTCCAAGAAACATGGAATCCTAATGTGGAGACTAGTGCAATTTAATAATAATAGTTAATTTTTCTCCACAATTTATATTATCCTTAATTGCTAGCCTTATTTCTACGGTAACATAATATAGTAGCTAGAATCCTGAAATTTGGCATGAAGCAAGGTCTCATAGCACAAGTATAGGGAAAAATCTTAAAAACGGTAAATTTGTTTTACGTCACAAAAAAAAACTATTTTTACAATTCGGAAAAATCTTCGTAACTCAATTCGGGAATCGAAGTGTTTTCATAGGTAAGTTTGTGCGGAACCCTCAGTGCGCGAGTCCGACTCGTACTTGCCCCGTTTTTATATAATTATATAACATTTATAATTTTCCTTAATTGTATTGTTTTACCTTCGAAGTGAAAGCTAGGTACACTACTTACTTATTGTTGACTATCAGATAAGTCAGTACGCGTTTGAATCTATCGAGATTTGATAGTTATTGATTGTATTTATAAATTACCTTATAACATGTTTTCCTTATACTATATCTTTGATAACTTTACATGAGAACTCCAATTTTTATTTGAAAAGATTCATCATCTCCTTTCTGCCCTTATCCTATGTTACTTGGTGACGGCGCAACACATTTTTTTTCTTCAATACTGTCCTGTCACGCGTCACGCTATTACTAACTCCCTTTTCTATATATAAAAAGGGGAAACTGACTGACTGACATATCAACGCACAGCCGAAACTACTGGGATTAAGAGCGTGAAATTTTGCACAAGGTTTCCTTTTATAACGTAAGCAAGCACTAAAAAAAGCATTTTCCAAAATTCACCCCCTAAGGAGATGAAATAGGGGTCCAAAGTTTGTATGGAGAAACCCACAATTCATGCATCTTTTCTTTGGCCTGCCTCTTCCCTCTCCATTGCTCCACATGTATAGTCATAACTCTTTTAGTAACGTGCGTTTCATCCCACCTCTTTACATGGCCATACCAGGACAAACCAGACAGACCCTTTCAACATTTCAGTCACTGTGGCCACTTTCAAACTACCTCTAATGTAGATATATCAGTAGATACTCATTTCTCACTTTATCCATTCTCGCGTATATTTTGGCAAGATACATAGTAGCAGAACCTTTCGGCCCCAACGACCATCTATTCTGCGAGCAATGTGCCCTGCCCAGTGCCACTGAAGTTTGGCGATTCTTCGTGCTATGTCAGCAACCTTGGTTCTCCTGCATACCGGAAAACGCAGCGTTGGAAGGCCTCCTACAAGGTGCACCGATGACCTGGTAAAGGTTGCGGGAATCCGATGGATGCGAGGCGCACAGGCCCGTTCATTGTGATGACATTTGGGGGAGGCCTATGTCCAACAGTGGACGTATTTCGGCTGAAATGATGATGATGATCATGGGGGCTATTGGCTAACTTTTTCAATAACAGTTGACAACTAGCATTCGTTGCACACTAAACTTAGTTGTCAACTGACAATTTCATAAAATTGGTATTACGTATCACACAAGTGACTAACAAACTACGGTGGAAATGTGGTGAATTATAAAAATTTACGGTGCCTATTGTGACCACTCTAAAATTTTATCGACTATTATACAGCTTCAAAAGCATACACAATCGCAATTTTAAAAATATCGATAGAATAACATCTGTCAAAACGTGTTACGGTGGCTATCAAAGGCACCAGTGGCTAATGACGTCACTGCAGTTAGTCACTGAAGATAGGCAATACGAAACTAGCTGTTTGACAGTTCAATGATGCACATTGTTAACAAGTGATCATCACTTGAACTTTCAACAGAATTACGCAATAGCCCCGCATGACATCGTAGCAGTAGTAAAGAAAAATATTGGAAAACCGTAAAGTAGTTACACCACAAAATAGTTTATTTTCTTTAAGAGGGTCCTTTTCCACTCGCCTAGCATCAACATCGAGCATGGTTTAAAAGCTTGTTACTTCATCTAACGCAATCCAACGCGATATTTGAAGAAAAGTCAATGCAAAAAAGAGATATAACGCCTAAAAACTCTGTTGGCATTCAGTAATTCCGTGATTTACTCGAATATTTTACAAAACTTGTTCCAGAAAATACGTGTTTTTTTTTAAAACCCTTAAAAGTTAAAAAAAAAAATCAGAAGCTTGACTAAATTTGCAAGGCTTCTTTTGTTACACTTTTTTAATTTTTGAGTAAAATATGAAGTGTCAAAATTCATGCAAAATAGCAGATTTTCAGAGGTCTTTACTGGATTAGTTTTCACAAATTTATTAACTAATTTCAATAGCAGCCTAGATAATATCCACAAGATACTTTTTTTTTTTATAGGTGGGAAAATCATCTTATGACAAATCTCGCTCTTGGGCGGAGCGAGAGATAGTGTCAGACTTTTACTGACTAAAAACCCACTCCTGTTCCTTCGTTACCTTCGTCCCAGGGCCCCGGTTTCGTTTTCACACTACCCATGGCCCCAGTAGGCTTCGACCCTGCTGGGCCTCTACGATTTGCTGACATCTCCCTGAGGCGCGCGCGGAACAATACGCGCCGTCGACGACTTGGGCTCGGTCCGGATGGTTACCGGACGGTCGGACGGCGGGCCACCCATTGCCCGCCGTTCGCAAGCCCGCGCCTACGGTGGCCGGAAATCGGGATCGGAATCCCGGCGTGAGGACCGTTGCCGTTGCCTCACGCGATCGGCCGCCTCCTTTGCTAGCATTACTGCTTCGCAGAAGGAGGCGACCGCCTGCTACTCCTCCTCGCTCCGGACCATGGCCTGTACCAAGGCCCGGCGCGAGAGTTCGCCGCCGCCGATCGCCCCCACGAGGACACGGCGTTGCTCTTCCCAAGCGGGGCACACCTCCACCGTGTGCTCCACCGTGTCCTCCGGGCGGTCCACACAGTGGCGACACCCGGGCGTCGCTTCCGCACGAATCCGGTGCAGGAACTTCCAGAATTTCCCGTGTTCGGTGAGAACTTGCGTCATGCGGAGGACGCCGTGAGGTCTTTCCAACCACGCCTCAAAGAAGGGACTTACCGCCATAATTGTGGCGTGCCCAATCCACAAGATACTGTGTTTTCAAAATATCTAATGAAAAATGTCTCGTAATCGTCATAATCGTGTAAGAGCGGTTGTATGAAAAACAGTGAAAATGCAGACGCAATTACTAAAACAACTATAAAAGATGACAAAATTTTAATATTACCAATAACATTAACCTTAAATCTATAACGCTCAAACTACTAATAAAATGAGAGCCATGGCAGCAATCATAGCAAATGACGTCACAGCCATCGTTGCACTACCCCTGGCTGCTAAGAGGAGCGCTTCGGACAATTCTGTGCCCAATTTTATATTGTTTCGGGCAGAGGAGATGGCGCTAAGTACAGAACTGTATTGAGGTATGTCTGTTTGTGATGAGCGAAGCCAGGCCTCGTACTGTAAGAAAAAAAAAACACTGTTAGTTAAATAAATTTTTGAAAATGATACCATACTTCTTCAAAACAAAAAAGTTTTTTTTTTGTGATAAGACCTATTTAGAACTAAAAAATTATAAAAAGCAATGGGCAGACTTATAAACCCGAAGATTTAGAGCAGTTATCTGATCATATGGATTTAAAAAAAGCTTTACTCCACACTGGGAATTACTCTTGTATCATGTAGGTTTGTTTAATAACAAGTACGATTAAACTCACATCTAGACGAACTCTAATTATGGTTCTTTGATCCTACACTGTCCAGTTATGTTTCGTCTTATATTTAGTTCTGTGTCCTTTATGTTTCAATGCTTGTTATTCAATCATTTTCAAAGGCTGAGCGTATTTGAATGTTCAGAACCCTGGTAGCCTTTTTTCTTCAGATGGGATATCATCATGACTTCTCCCGCTCGGGTGGAGCGAGAGGGCGTGTCAGACTTTTACTGACTAAAACCCACTCCTATGTTCCTTCTTCTTCGGTCCAGGGCAGTAGGGTTCGACCCTGCCGGGCTCCTATGGTTTTTTTGAGATCTCTTTGCGGCTCGCGTGTAACACTACGCGCCGTCGACGACTCGGGCTCGGTCCGGACGGTGACCTACCCATTGTTCGTCGTCCGCTAGCCCACGCCTACGGAACCCTGGTAGTCTGTGGCCTAGATTAGATCGTATGATTTTTTCCTTATAAGTTCACAGAGTATCACAACACTGAGTCACAACCATAAACTTAGATATCTATGATAATTCTGTAATATCCTGATTGCTTTTCTAGATAAAGATGGCCTCAGAAGGATATTGATGACCTTAAAAGTAGAGGAGAGTGGGGTAATTGCGAACATTTAAGTACGATAAAATTTTAAATCATTCATATAAATAAATAGCAATCTAATTATGTTTTTATTAATGATTGCGTTATTTATTATGTCAATACAAGATCTTCTATTAGTACTTAACTGTTCGTATGAATATAACAAACTTTTAAAAAACAAAAATAGAAGGTGTGGGATTAATGATTTTGAGGGATGTGTTTGTTAGAAAAACATCCAATCCCTTTCGCTCTAGGGCGGAAAGGGAGGGCGTATCAGACTTTTACTGACTACAACCCATTCCAATGTTCCTTCTTACGGCTAATAACGGATAGACGGGTGTTATCAAATCATCTCAATATCAATCATTTATTCAAAGCTTCACAACTTAAGTGAGTATACAACATGTAATATAGTAAATGTACATTTTGAAAAAAATATGTTCAGAATAGGCTACGTTTTTTTTTTAGTTTATTAATTCTTTATGCACACAAAAGTACAGAGGTGGACTTAAGGCATAAGGCATTTTCTACCAGTCAACCTTCAGAATAGGTTATATATCGATTTCAACTAGTAGGTATTTTTAAAATAGGTAATTCTTAATCTTAAAATATTTCTTCTTTATATATTTTAAGATAAAAAGACTTGATAAATCTTGATTGCGTGTTTGTATGTGCGTACGTAGATACCAATATCGACGCGCTATCGGCGTTGTACGTTAATTCCCTTATTATTCGTCTACAATTTAGGCAATTATTTTCAGTAAAAACCCAGTGCTTGAATTATGATAGTCATTTAATGTGACGTAGAGGTGCAAAGTAGGATGTACATGAATGTGCAGTGTAATGAAAAATTAACTGTTCACGTTCACCCCTTAATGTCATAAACAAGAAAGTTTAAGAAAACTCATATTACAACGATATCATTACCAAGTAATTTAACCCAGTTTTTTCAGTAACATTTATTGTTAAAAAATCACTGGAGCCCCATATTATTTATTAAAATAACACAAGTTGTAACAGATTATATAATTCCTCAATTAATATTTTAAAAAAAGTGTTGATAAAATTGTAATGCTTCTATAATATATATTTATATTATTGTTTGACACTGAAACAATGAGTCAAATGATTTTTAAGTAGTTTTTCATATGACTTCTAAAACTTTACTGTCCGTAATAACCCGGTATCCGTGTTACCCCACTCTCTCCTATTTATGAATAATTAAACATTTATCTTTATATAACACTGATATATCATGATTGTCCGGTTATATCTCGTTTGGTCACATTACTGATTCATCAAAATATATTTTTTTTAAACAACTAATCTCAAGTGGCATTTTATGACTAATTACTTTGATTTTCGTACATCCGTAGATTTTGAAAACACGATGACCATAGCCTAAGTGAAGTGTGTGTTTTTTGTGATATGTTTTCACATGATCATGTGTACTATTAAAATAAAGGGTTTGTTAGAACTAATTAATACTCACTAAAGAGTTAAAGTAGGAATCTGTTTGTTATTTTAACTTTATGTACAGTAGGTTTTTTTTAAGTAATCAATCATCAAAAAAAAAAACAGAAACAAACAGACAGTCATCCAATGACTTCTCTCGCCCTAGGGTGGAGCGGGGGGCGTATCAGACTTTTACTGACTAAAACCACACCTACATAATAATAATATGCTCCTATTTTGGTGCAGCCGTGGGCACATAATTGTATTTAGACTTTTTTTTGGTTTCGTGTTTACATATCAATTGTTTGTGAGACTTGTGTTGTGCCTAATAAATTCTTTCTTTTTTCTTTTTCGTTCTGTGCCTTGCGTTTCACGACCCAGCCCCCCTAGCCAAGTTACAATCGTTTCGTTCGCGCCGAACGCCTCGAGTAGGCCACGCCTCTGATTCCTTTGTTCTGACCACGTTGAGCGTTGAGATGACGTCAGAACAAAGGAATCGGAGGCGTGGCCGTTTCGGACTACCCATGGCTCCAGTAGGCTTCCACTCTGCTGGACCCCAACGGTTTTGCGACATATCTTTGAGGAGCTTATGGAACTCTACGCGCCGTCACTGTCGACGACTTGAGCCCGATCCGAATAGACACGCTCTCGCTCGCAGAACGAGAGAAGTTATTTGATATTTGATGATTTACCAGCTCAAAAAAGGGCATGATGGTAGTGATAAAGAACATAGAAAAGTATGCTTACATCGTCCAAACCATCTGCATCGAGGTAGCCGGCAACGTTAGACAGTGCACTGTGCGCCGGTCGTGGAGGGGAGTCTTCAACGTACCTGTTGTTGTAAATAAACATAAAATAATAGGTCTTTACCTATGAAATTAGAGATTTTTAAAACGGGTTGCTTTGAAGTGTTATATCATTGGATTGACTTGGAATCATAAGTTCAAATAAATTTTATATTAAAGGTATGTTATTCTTCTTTTGAAATTAGGTATTTATTGATTTCTTTGTGTGTTGTTTTTCAAAGCAACCCGTTTTAAAAATCTCCAACTTCATAGGTAAAGACCTATTATAAGCACAATCATCCTTTTTACCCGACTGCGTGACGCAAAGGAGGGTAATGTGTTTATCAGTCTATGTATGTATGTATGTATGTATGTATGTATGTATGTTTGTTTCTATGTGGCGTTCTAGAGACCAAATGCGTAGGCCGATTTTGATAATTCTTACGTCAATCGATTCGTCTTAACCTTGCGAGTGTCACTAAAGACATGACAGTAATCAAAATTCACCAGAGCTACAACCAGACGCCATATTGTCAAAATGAAAAAAAAAAAAAGTCGATGAACTATGTCAAGTGGGGTGTCGTTGAATAGGTATTTTAAAATCATCTTTAGGTTCCTTTTATCATTTTTCATTTTAAATAATAGTTTAGGAAATATAACGATTTAAAGTTGTTTAACAAAACAATCATTCTCGCTAATTTTCTTACTTATTGATTTAAGTTTTCATTTCAAGTATAAACGATACACAAATAAAAAAACAGTGAAAAAGCATGAAGAACAAATATTTTTGGTAAAAAAAGTTTACCACCAAACTCGATAGATGGCGTTGTTCATTTGATGCACGTTTGTAAATCAAATCATTCGAGTTTTCCCATCTACTAGACAGGTCGATGAACATAAGCAAAAGATGACAACAAATCATACATTCTAATGCAGAACAGACCAACTCACAGTCGGGGCCCATTCAAATTTTACCAATTAAATCTTCCCAAGGGGCCCCGACTGTGAGTCGTTCTGTTCTGCATTAGAATGTATGATTTGTTTTATGTGTGTATCGATTATAAAACTATTTAAATTGTGTAGTTATTTAGTATTACATAACAGAATTCTAAACTACTGGGCTTGTTTGTTTCTTTTTAGTTTTTATTTAAGTTAATTTTTTTACGTATTTTTTAAAATTAGTTTCGACGCAGTCGGGTTTTTTGTTTTTCTTTAAATATTTTTATTTTTTAATGTTCCTACTGCTGGGACTCAAACCTCCTCTCTAGGAGAGGGAATGGGCTGTAATCCACCACGCGGGCCCGGTGCGGGTTGGTGGATGTCACATGTCTTCGAATTTTTGGTTCCAGGACATGCCGGTTTCTTCACGATGTTTTCCTTCACCGTTTTGAGAGCAGTAGTAATGAAATAAATTACACAAAGTAATGCGCCTGGCTAGGTTTAAACCCACGACCTACAAATCGCAAGTCGGGCCGTTATCACTCGGTCACCACTGCTTTCGAATATAAAAATCACTTTTTATTTTTGTTCATTTAGTCTGCTTGGTTTGCTGGCCAGTACTATAAAGATTTTTTGTTTTATTATTATTGGTTTTTTTTTTTTTTTTTTTTTTTATTATTGATAGGCTCGCGTTTGACCACCATCTCACCTGATGGTAAGCGATGATGTGGCCGACGATGGAGCACGCTTGCCTAGAAGTAACCTATTCACTCTTGACTTAAAGACCCCTAGGTTGTAGCTATCAGGGAACACAGACTCGGGCAGGGAATTCCACTCCTTAGCTGTACGCATTATGAATGTGTTCCCAAAACCCTTTGTACGTATGGGTGGGATGTCCACCATGTACCGATGGCGCAACGCCGTACGTCTAGTGTCTAGTGTCTAGTGGTAGGCTCGCACTTGACCAATATCTCACCTCGGGCCTTACCATGACATGTTAAAATGTCAGTCGTGTGAGAGAGAAATAAGGATGGAGATGTACACTCTATACACCCCTATTTTTTAATTAGTAAAAAAAAATTGGGCTCTATCCGTACCCGTTACTGATCACGTTTGTGTAATCAAAAGTAAAAAAAAAAAAACGAAATCTCAAAATTGTCCACAAAAATTTGTCATAATTGGTAAATTCATAATTGAATCAATCATTCATAACAATTGCTCCTAGAAAATACTACGCTCAGTGTTTTTCCATTGTTTTTCATTCATAATCAATAAATAGCCTGTACAATATCCATAAATTGAGTGACATTTTGGGATATAAACAAACGCTCATAACTTTGCGGTTTATGAATATTATTTATTGAGACTTTACTTAAATAATAATAAGACCTTTTCAAATAAGCCCTATAAGTAATTTTATACTAATTAAAAACTAGTGGTGTATAGCTCCATCTCTTTAACAGTTCAATTTAGGTCGTAAAAATGGATCTCATTAAGAGCTCATGGTAGGGCCTTTGATGGCAAGTGATGATGTGATCGATGTCAAGCTGGCAAGCGTGCTCCGGTGTGACCTATTCACTCCTGTCATGCTATTCTCTAAGAAAACAGCCTTGAGCGCAGCGCTGGCCGCAGCGACGAAATCAAATTTTATGTAAGTATTTGGATTTCATCGCTGCGGCCAGCGCTGCGCTCAAGGCTGTTTTCTTAGAGAACAGCACGGCTGGCTTAAAGATCCTAGATTGTAGCTATCAGTTTTATGTCTATGCTATCAGCAGGTTTACGATATAAAGCCCGTTGACAGACGGACAGACAGATAGACGGATGGACGGACGGACAGCGGAGGCTTAGTAAAAGGGACCCGTTGGCACCCTTCGATTATAAAACCCTAAAAAGTAATGTCTGCTGTCTGTCTGCATTTGTTTAATGTAATTAAAATTTAATGTAATAATTTAATTTCAACAAAACTTCGGTATTATTGTGCATAATTATTATCAAGATATACTAACGCTTTTCTTATTTCAGTGACATGGTTTTTAACAAACTCCACGACAGTTTTAACGTTCTCCTGGTTGCCGAGCAAGGCATAGTTGAAAGAGTTAAGTTTGTCGTGCGACCTCACTTCTTTTGTTAGAGTCAGTTGTAGGTATCTGTAACAAAATATTTATGTTAAGTAAAAGCAGACCAGTTGACAGAGCAGATGTTGGGGAAAAAGAAGCCTGGCTAAAGCGGGAGTGGATTAACCACGTCATACGAATGCACCCGGACAGACGGGCGAGGACAACACGCTACAGACACGAACCTCAGCTAAAGGCGTCGCTGGGGTAAATAAAATCGATCAATAATGTTACCGATATAATTCTATTTATTTATACCAATTCTTTCACGCGGTGATCAGTCTTTTGAGGCCCGTTGTTATCATTATTATCAAATTACCTGGTCAACAATGCAGGATCTTTCGTAGCGCCTAATCCTCGTAACATTTCAAGTTGGTCGTTAGCATAGTTTGACTCTCTAAACCGCTTGAGCAAATAATCAAAGTCACTTGCATCTCCCTCTCTCATAGCTGTTACGTAGACGTTGCGACGTATCCGAGCATTGATCCTGTAATAAATAAACCGCGTATGTCTCTGCGTACTTATAAAGTACGCAGAGACACAAACAAAACATTGGTGGCCCAGGGAGAGCATTGGTGGCCCAGTCGTAACGGCCTCGACTAACGAGTATGTCGTGGGTCCAAACCCAGCCAGGTCAATTACTTTGTGTAATTTATTTCATCACGACTGCTCTCAAAAGGGTGAAGAAAAACATCGTGAGGAAACCGGCATCTAGAACCAAAAAATTCGAAAACATGTGACATCCGCCAATCCGCACTGGGCCCGCGTGGTGGATTACGGCCCATTCCCTCTCCTGGAGAGGAAGTCTGAGTCCCAGCAGTGGGAAAATTAAAAACCAGATAATGCATAACTACACACCTGAATCCCACGAAGTATTGGGCTGAGGTGTACCAAGAATACTCTTAAATTGCTAGTATTCTTTCAGTACCACGTTTCATATTAAAATATTATACACAACTACAGATTCCGGGCTGCTTTTGGGAATAATATGGCTAAATAAAATAACAGATTATCCAATCAAGAAATCGAACCTAGAAATTTACTTCTACAAATTCAATTAATCTGCGTAGCCTTGCTGAGTACCAGTATTTTAAGCATAAGCTTAAGCATAATCAGCCTTTTTAATGTTCCTACTGCTGGGACTCAGACCTCCTCTCTAGAAGAAGGTATGAACCACGAGGGCCCAGTGCGGGTTGGTGGATGTCACATGTCTTCGAATTTTTGGTTCTAGGACATGCCGGTTTCCTCACGATGTTTTCCTTCACAGTTTTGGGAGCAGTGGTGATGAAATAAATTACACAAAGTTATGCGCCTGGCTGGGTTTAAACCCACGACCTATTATAATTCGTATTTCGGGGCCGTTACCACTCGGCCACCACTGCTCTCAAGCATCTGATTTTACATGAAGTGTTTAATATATTTTTATGTATTTTACATTATCCACAAGATATCTTTGTCTCCAAAATTTCTAGAGAAAAATCTGTAATAACGTAAGAACGGTTGTATGAAAATGTATCTCGGGTTGTTGAAAGTAGTGAAGTCAAAAATAAGGCGACGATCAACGTTTTTGTTGTTACAAAAACGTGAGGTCCTGTTGGACCTTACAGGAATGAATAAAAGGAACTGCATTAGACCGACGCACACGTGGGCGACGCCTGAAGCGGGAGCTACATTAGACCGAGGCACACGTGGGCGACGTCTGTTGCTATATATGTATGGGGACTGAGGCGACCAGATCGGCGTACGAGGCCCACGTGGGTCCTATGTATGTCTATCATTCATTAAACCCCAAGCAAACGACGGCGTTCGCTCGCTCATTGTCTTTCTATTGTGTCTCTAATTACGATACTCAAAAGGACACTCACGGCACATTGTTGTCTCTCAAGTTAACGAAGCGGTCCCAGGAGTCCTGGTTACACTTCTTATGTCCAAGAGTGCAGGCAAAGTGCAAGATGGTCTGTCTTGCCATGCTAACGGTAGGAGTCTCATCGGCTTTGGGCTCGAATCCTAGAGTAGAGATAGCGTGCTCCATCAGGCCGAGGATAATTTCCTGAAAATGAAAGAGTATTTGTGAAAAGTTGTAAGAATTGTACACAATAATAATAATGTAAATATTATTTGACAGGACTGTTGTTGCCAATAAGCTTGGTAGATATAGTGGTGATAGATTGACTTGAGCCTCGCACAATGATTGTTGATATAGTGATCCCTGATGACAAGAACCTCATGAAAGAAGAGAAAAATTAACAAACTAAATATACATATCGATTACATGTCGATTACCTCGCACGCCAATTCAGGCGTGCGAGGTAATCGACATGTAATAAGTGGATACAGCAGTCATTGTGCTGATAGTCTGCTAGTCAATGGCTTAACAGCCAATGGCCAGAAAAATATACAAACTAAGTATCTTGGCCTGGCTCACGAGATGGTCGACCGATGTGGAGTGAATACAGCAGTGTTAATTGTGCCGATAGTCATGCGGCCAATGACTTAATAGCCAAGAGCCTCAACTAACACCTAGGAGGCTCTCCTTTGTCCAGTTGGGTCAAGAGATTTATCCATAAAGCTTAATCATGGCGCATATTGTTAGGAAATTCCTCTCTCAGGAGCACAGTTCACCGGTAGTTAAGACCCTTTTACGATGCCGTTGGGCTACGTTTTAATATTTTATATGATTATTATTTATACGCTTTTTTTTTTCACCGAGCCAAGGCCTGGCGCGAGAGATCGGCCGCCGCCTATGAAATCGCCCCTACTCGTCCTCCGAGCGATCTGTACAATGGTAATGCCAACGTTACAAATATCGTCTAGTTAGTTAGCGAAAATACTACTTACATCAAACTCAGCCTGGTGCTTAGGCAAGTGCCTCAGTCGGTTCCTGTACCAGGTGAAGCCACTGATTGCGGGATCCCACACGTGTAGGTTGGTCTCTTTAGCCAAGAACCTCAGTATCTCGAACCCGAAGTTCAAGTCCATTCTTCCAGACCTCATGAGAGCGAACACGTCGTCAACGACCTAGAACAGTTAAAATATTATTATTATTCCGTTTATATTAAGTTTATAGGTGTTATAGTTTCCGAGATTTCGTGATTAATCAGTGAGTGGTATTTCGCTTTTATATGTATAGATGTATCTTGTAAGTTTATCATCAGTTAAGAGAAAAATAAGAAAGAGTTGTTCCTTGGCGCAATGACCCAATATAAAAATAAGCAAATGTCAAGAAACAGTAGCTTTACTTACCTGAGCTCTATTTAAGTAGTGAATTGTATCTGGGTTACTGTGAAGAGCTTCGCTGATTAAAGTCCAAGTTCTGCGATCGTAATCTACTCTGTAGTGTCCTGGAACAAAATTAACAAATAATTAACCTGAGGTACTTGAGGCGGAACGACGCCGCTTAGGCCAACTAGGAAAGAGGTTGTGAGACGACTAAGTAAATGGCTCAAAAAAAGAATATCTGGAAGAATTTGCGGAAGGCCATTGCCTAGAAATGGAAAGTATAGACTACATATGAGTAAATCCGTACATTTCAATTATTTATTTGTACCCTGACATCAAAACGCAGCGAATGAAATAAACACACACATTTAAGTAAGCGTTCAGCAGAAATCAGAAATAAGAAAAGTTTATTTCAAATAGACTATTTACAGGCACTTTTGAATTGTTAAAATGTCGCTCAATCAAAAAAAAAGTGAAGCTTCCTTGCATTTTCCAAAGCGTAGATCTCTATGGAGAAGAACGTGCAAAAAACCTCGATGGACACTCTTTTAAATCATATTATGAGTTACCTACATATAATCTTGGTTACATATTTTTTGTCGGTTCTATTATGTGAGCACAATGTAAATAAATAATGAAAAAAAAGTAATTTAAAAAATATAAATTTAAATAAGCCAATGGCAGCTAATAGATGACCATTCTCAACTGACGGCGCCCGTTCACGAGTATAACGCGTGCATCAGCCCCACTTAGCTCAACCATTTTGAAGGGAACTGAATGACCCAACAACACGTGCCACCATCAGCGAGTCATTTGAGTGAGCATGACAAACTCTCAACTGCCATGCTCATTTATGTCAAACAAGTTGTAACTTAATAAAATGCTCTATGGTACTTCACATTCACAAAATTTGAAAAAAGTGCAGTTGCAAATTGCAAAGCATTGTTGAAAGACTCATTTGCTATGGGTCGATCATCTCGCTCTGAGTCACAAGAGCGAAATCATGAGATAAACTTATTATTCAGCAATCTACTTACCCTGCTGCAGGTTGTTGAATATCACCCATTCTTCGCCAGGATTCTTCTTGATGGTCTCACTTGCCTGAGTCATCATGTGCACGGGAGTCAAGTTGGTAAAGTTCCTGTTACTTCTTGTAGAATATGTGATGGGTATGGGATATATGGTATCATCAGCATTGTTGGAGTTTAAGAAGAAACGTTCCTTAAAATGGAAAACATTAAGTATTATGAATAGTGCAGGTTTATGTGGATTTTTTTTTGTTACTCTATTCTGTCTATAAGTAATCGCGTCCCTCCACTCTATGCACATTTCGCGAGCCCGGGAACCCTTCCAGTTCTGGTGCAATTTATTCAGCTATTTTTCTTTTTCTAAATTGGTTTAAACCATTGTTTGACTGCGATCCCACCTGATAGTAGGCAGTGATGCAATCATTGATGGTGAGGCACACTAGTTTATTAAGAGTCTATTCACTCTAGCCTTGAAGACACCTAAATAATTATAGTAATAATGATTAATCCTAATTATTCCAGACATTAGAGGTTATGGTTTATTAAAATTGTTACATCTTTACGGTACGGAACAATTTGCCTGCTGCTAGCTTCAAGGATAGAGTGAATAGGCTCGTAATAAACTAGTGCATCTCATCATCAACGATTGCATCACTGCTTACCATCAGGTGGGATCGCAGTCAAGCACTAGTTAGTATTATTAAAAAAATATATATCAACAAGTTTTTGTGAAACTACTGTTATTTATTCTTGAAAAAAAATAAATGATCCACACTAAGAACTACGCTCCCATATACTAAACATAAAATAAACTAAAAAAAATTGATTTCGGTGACATCTAGCGAAAAATGGCTCGTAGTTTTTGCCTTAAAGAAGTAGATAATATTAATATTTGATTTTCCATAGAACACTACGTTCTCGTCAGTCAGATAAATCAATTGACAATTTCTGGTATCATAGAATAATTTGTAAGAATTGCCTAGTCCAAATGGTTACTGGTGGTTTTATCTTTTTACATAGAAAGGCCAGCTTTTCGAATGTTTTAATAATAATTATGATAAAGAAGACTACTAAAATCTACATATTGAAGCAAAAAACCGGCTAAGGCGTTAAGTCCGCCTCTGTACTTTTGTGTGCATAAAGTATTTACTTAATAAACAATAAATAAATCGGAAAGCCCTTTTATTTAATCATCATCATCATTTCAGCCGAAATACGTCCACTGTTGGACATAGGCCTCCCCAAGCGTCGCCACAACGACCGATCCTGTGCGTCTCGCATCCACCGCATTCCCGCGACTCTCACCATGTCGTCGGTCTACCTTTTATTTATTATTAACTATTTATTATATTTAAATAAGCTTTACTAGGCCAATGATATAAAGAATTTAATATTAACAAATAGCTAATTACAAGCCTCCACACATAGATAAAAAAACTGCTAAATTTTTTTTTCTATTATGTATCAGTCACTAACACAAAAAAGGTTTAGGGTCGCCGCACACGAACCACTGGCTACAACCACAAAACGCCGCCACCAGCATATTTCCTATAAGATTCATACATTTTATATGGATTCGCCGCACACGATTGACGCCGGTGGCCGCCACACGCTTTATATAAATCGCCACTGCTCGCTACTTGTGGCCCGAACCGGCCACTAAACGCCGTCACACGCCACTCGCGCATTTAAACCTTCTTCGTCAGAGTCCATTATGATACTGCGCGTATGGGTCAAAAAAATTTGCAGCCACCGGCCACAAGTGACTATCGCGCGCTTCAGCTTCTTTTGTGGCCGCTTCTAGCTTCTCGTGGCGGTGTTTGTGGCTGTGGCACGTGACTCATGTGCGGCGACGCTTACTTATAACCTAACAGTAATTTACATACCTGTTTAAGTGTAATATCTCCAGTAGAATGATTGATTTCAACATTCAAAATAGGATACCCAGGTTTATTGACCCATATTCTATAGTATTCCGCAAAACTGAAGTTGGTGTACTCAGTTAAACTTTTATCTTCTTCAATAGCTAGATTCATGGCGTCCAAAAGGTCTTGCTGATTAGTAGGTTCGAAGCGACTGCAAAAACATCAATAAATTATAATATACCTATGTATAGTGTAATTGGAGCTATAGACTTTGAAAGGCCTTTTTTTGGGTGGGAAAATCTTCTAATGACATACCTCGCGCTTGGGCGGAGCAGGAGGGCGTGTCAGACTTCTACTGACTAAAAATCCACTCCTGTTCCTTCTTTGCCATTGTTCCAGGGCCCCAGGGATCCCTTTCGCATCACCCATGGCCCCAGTAGGCTTCGAGCCTGCCGTGCTCCTACGGTTGCTGACATCTTCTTAAGGCGCTTGTGGAACACTACGTGCCATCGACGGCTTTAGCTCGGTCCGGATGGTTACCGGACAGTCGGACGGCGAGCTACCCATTGCTCGCCGTCCGCAAGCCTGCGCCTACGGTGGCCGGAAATCGGGATCGGAATCCGGCTGGGGCGCGAGGGCCATTGCCTCGCTCGTGCGGCCGCTTTCTTTGCTAGCATTACTGCATCGCGGAAGGAGGCGACCGTCTGCCACTCCATCTCGCTCCGGACCAAGGCCTGTACCAAGGCCCGGTGCGAGAGATCGTTGTCGCCGATCGCCCCCACGAGGACACGGCGTTGCTTTGCCCAGACTTTGAAAGGACTAAGATTTGGAACTTTGCGCCATAGTAATTTTTATTCAGCTATGCCTATCCAACTAACTATTGAAAGGTGGGCCCAGGATTTACATCTTCCTTTACCATGGGTGCCAGAGGTCGACATAATCTGTGATAATGCAATTTTATTATAGACACGGTGTCAACATTGTAAATTTGGAAAAAGAAACTATTATTGTCATGTTCAAAACAAATATTATTGGTCAAAAAGCTAATCTAAAAAGTTTTACTTCTTAAGTTTTATGTATTTATTTATTTGTGTTTCCCCGCAGAAGTATTTATACTAACGGTTCCGACAGACGTTTTATTGTCCGAAAACTGGCTTCTCATCAGAAAAGAAAATTGATAACCCGAATGCAGTGCCACCTGCCGGGTTCAATTATATTTTCAAACCACCCAAGCACCCACACAAATATATACACAAAGTTTCATGCAAATCAATCAAGCCTTTTGGGAGGTGTTAGGAGACAAACACAGAAAAATTATATATATAAAGAAGATACACAAACATACTCACTTGTTTGTAAGGAAGTATTTACAAGACTTTTGGAAGGTTCCCAATCCAATGATATTGGCAGTCATTCTAAGGAACGAAGCGGCTTTCGAGTAGCTGATGGTTCCAAAGTGGCCAGTCACTTGAGCTGGGGTATTCACGTCATGGTTCATAGGAACAGTGCTGACACCAGAATCGAATGCTAAAGATGTTTGGAGGTAACGACTGTTGAAGTGGTCGGGAAACTCGTATTCAGGGAACATCTACAAGACAGAAAATGGTAAAAGTAAATTCGTCGGAAAAATATTGATAAATATGAAGAGACCGCAATAAATAGTTTTAACCATTTCTTGGTGAATGTTATCAATACAAAGAACTAAGCTTAAGACTAGGTACCACATAAATTATGACACTCTAACCTTAGTCATCTTCCATTCCATTGCTTCTTATTGATGGTTTACTTTAGTGTTATATTTGCATCGACTTATAATATACTATATCGATGTATAATTGTCAATAGTAGTCTTTTGAATGGGTAATAAAAAAAAGTGTTTAATCTAGAATATAATTTTAATCTAATATTTACTTTATTAATTTGCAGTACACCATAGACTACCCCCCTTTTTCTATTTCAAGTTCTTACAGTCCATCCTAAGGTTGTATGGTAGATATCGCTGTCAGCAATAAGACCGCCTTTGTACCCATAGATTTAAGTTACCTGGTGTAAAAGTTTTGTTACTAATTTGGTGTACAATAAAGTTTAAATTCTATTCTATTCTAAAAGGTTATAAAAAATTGCTATAAAATTTAGACATTGAGCTTGTGATTCCAAAAATTCATCATTTTCTAAGAACTAGCTAACAACTAGGTAATAAAACAACAACTTACCGCATTAGTGGCAATATAACCAAAGTAGCTGGCATAGCCTTCATTGATCCAGGTGTTACTCCACCAGTAGCAGGTGATAAGGTTACCGAACCACTTGTGCGCAAGCTCATGGGACACCAGGGTTGCAGCATAATGCTCGATTGACATGATCGTCTCGCTTTTATTTATGATCATGTAAAGCTCTCTGTCAAAGAAAAGAAAAAATTACAGTATTATGTACATTACAAATTCAAGAGCCTTACCATGACATTTTAAAATGTCAGGCAAAAAGAGATGGAGCTATACACCCTATATAGCTCTGTCCCTTTAACAGTTAAGTTTAGGTCGTAAATGGATCGCGTTAAGAAGTCGGGGTAGGGGCTTAGTATTACATTGAGTACGTCTTTCTAGTACGTCGTCTCAGTCATTGACATCAACCAATATGAACGTTTCTCTCAAAATTGGATATGCCATATTCAAGCCAGTCATAATAACAAATATGTCTTCTTCATTGGGGATAGAATGAAACGTGTCAAGTGGAAAACCAAACAGTAGGTTTTTCTTTCCATTTGTTGTGTTTTGGTGTTGTTACAGTTTAGACTGTTTACTTTATGAAGTATTAATATACAACCAATAATAACTTTTGTGTGTTCTTTTTTCACTTACCTGTAGCTAACCATACCCCAATTTTCAGTACCAGCTGAAGCCCAGTCAGGAGACGAAATATGATCATTCAACAGATTTGGATGCAGAGTCTCGTAAGGAATTCCGAAGTAATCGTCGAAGAATTTCGTCATTTTGACTGCAAGCTCCAAAGCGTGATCCGCAAGATCAACCGTGTTGGATCTACCTATGATTCTGATTGGAGGATTGAAGGTTTTGTCTTGGGCAAGCACAGTAAATGTCTCACTCACGAGGAAGGTCACGAGGTACGATGACATTTTAGGAGTGGCAGCAAAATCGGTACGGATACGATTGTTAGTCAATCTGAAACATAAAAAAAAGATTTAACATATCTTTTTGCAAAATGACAGAAACATAAAGTATATTTTATAGTTTTAAGATTTTTATATTAGGAACTAAAATATTTATAGTTTTTTATTTATTTTTTATTGTATTGATTAATGAAAAAAAATCTTATCAGGAAACGGTGGAACAGATAGAAAAACAAATAGGCTGATCTACAAATTAAGAGGATATCAAATACAAAATACATACAGTACATCGAAATCAACGACAGTGTTTGAAAAGGTGCCAATGTACGTGGCCGGCTTGCTTATATGCAGCTTGAAGACGGCTTTGAAGAGGGGCTCATCCCAGCATGGGAACGCCTGCCTGGCATTGTAAGGCTGGAAGTGGGTCGTGGCATAAATCCTGCAAAATATAAAAGCATCAAAATCGATTGGTAATAATACAATAAATAAATACAATAAATATCAAATCAGATATCATGCACCAAAATTATGATAATTACACAAACACGCAGCATTATTATAGCTTTTAAATTTTCAAGGTCGCTCAGTTACAAAAAAAAGGTGACACCATTTGCACATCACAAAGGGTAATTCTTTATGAAGAAGAATGTTCGAGACACTTTAAGCAACGAATAATAACAAAATTATGATGACATAAATAATATCATAATATGTGAGCACGATGTAGAGAGTCCAGAGTAAAAAAAAAACTGAAATATTAAATCGTGGCAGCTAAGACATTTATCACATCAATCCCAACTGACGGCGCTAGTTCGAGAACATGACTCACGCGCT
Organism: Mythimna impura; assembly: GCA_905147345.3. Taxonomy (NCBI): domain Eukaryota; kingdom Metazoa; phylum Arthropoda; class Insecta; order Lepidoptera; family Noctuidae; genus Mythimna; species Mythimna impura. The sequence goes on from LR990344.1 coordinate 4,731,283, forward strand.
AACACCATTCAGTTTAATCATTTTGTAGGAAACCAAATGATCCAGCACATTCACCACGATCAGCAAAACATTTGAGTAAGCATGATACTATCTACCGTCATGGCATATTTAAACAAAATGGAAGAGGCTGGTAAACATTGTGCTACTATAAAACACTTATTTTAATATTGCATCAATCATTCTTCCAATAAACAAATAAGATGATAAAAACATGTCCTACACATTGATCAACATACTCATCAACCTCAAAATGTTGGTCAAATTGAACTGATTCAAATGTAACAAGAACGTACCTTTCTTTACCATCATCATCGATGTACCATCCTCGCCAAATACCCCTCTTCATAGGACCTTCATTCATAGTACTCCAATATTCAATGTTTAGGGTATAATTAACGTTAACTTTCAATGGTTCGACAAGATTGACTTTAAGAAAATGGTACAATGCTTCGGTTTCATATTCTTTATCTTCATTTAGTTGAACTCTATCACCTGCTTCATCTAGTACAGAAACTGATTTTATTTCATCCATATTCGAGTGGAGAACTATTTGTCTTACGTCGTTTTCTTTGGCCTATAATTTAAACACATTATTAGATTTTCAGATTTACTATAATTATACCGGTGGGTATTTAGACCAAAGACATTTCTTAACTTATGTGGTCTCACTGCTAAGCAAAGTTCTCCCCCATGACCAACTCAAGGCGTGGAGAAGGTAAAACACCGGAAAAAGTTAACTCTTTCCAGTATTTTGCCTTCTCCAACCAATCTCCCGCAAACGTCTTCAAATTATCGTCAAGGGGGGTCCTTTTTGGGGTTCCATACCTCAAAAGGAAAAAACGGAGTACTTATAGGATTACTTTGTTGTCCGTCCATCTGTCTGTCTGTATGTCTGTCTGTCTGTCAAGACCCTTTATCCTGGAAACGCGTGGAGGTATCGAGTTGAAATTAAAACCATATACTCAGGTTAACGGTTCCTTGAAGCTGTGAAAAAATCAAACATCTGAGTTAACGGAAAAATTAGATACGGCCGTCTATGTCGCAAAAACGTGTATTTCGACACTCTCAAAGGAATCAAAATTCATAGGGTACTTCCCGTTGACCTAGAATCCTGAAATTTGGCATGAAGCAAGGACTCATAACACAAGTATAGTAAAAAAACTGAAAACTGTAAATTTACAGTTACGTCACAAGAAAAACTTTTTTGCAATTCGGAAAAATCTTCGTAACTCAATTCGGGAATGAACTGTTTTCATAAGTAAATTGGTACGGAACCCTCAGCGCGCGAGTCTGACTCGCACTTGCCTAGATTTTTGATAATCCTTGACAATGATACCTCTTTTCTGATTCCCTCTAATTAACGACACTAGTCCATCTATCTGTGTACATTCTGAATATATGGCCCACTGAATCCCATTAATATCAATACCACAACCACATCAGTTTTTTTTAAATCTGTGATACCGATTGAGGAGTTTTGATTACAGAGATAGTACAAAAATCTTTTATGAAATAGATAATATTACTGTTAGGAACGTGATCAAAAATATGTACTTTTCTATCATCACGAGCCCCGTTTTGACCTCGCCTCACCTAATGGTAAGCGATGGATGAGACATACGAAATAACGATCGAGACCAGCCCCCCTAGCCAAGTTACAATCGTTTCGTTTGCGCCGAACGCCTCGAGTAGACCACGCCTCCGATTCCTTTGTTCTGACCACGTGACTGAGCGTTGAGATGACGTCAGAACAAAGGAATTGGAGGCGTGGCCTACTCGAGGCGTTCGGCTCGAACGTTACGATTGTAACTTGGCTAGGGGGGCAGCCCCCTTAGCCAAGTTACAACCGTTGGGCCACGCTTCCTATTCCTTTGTTCTGACCACGTAACTGAGCGTTTAGATGACGTCAGAATAAAGGAATCGGAGGCGTGGCTTACTGGAGGCGATCGACGAAAAGAGAATCGAAACGTAACAGTTGTAACTTGGCTAGGGGGGCTGTGGCCCTGTCACGAGTTATTAACGCGATCTATTTAACGATCTAAACTGAACTGTTAAGCTGTTGATCCCCGCACGAACGCCGGCGGTCGTGCGCCATTGTCTTACTATTGTGTCTCTAATTACGCTACTCAAGAAGTTAAAGGGATGGAGCTATATAGGGTGTATAACTCTATCTCTCTTTAACGCTCGCATGCCTGACATATTAAGTAAGGCCCTTGCCCGTTCATTCTTGTTTTCAAGCTTCAGGTCATAGATTGTAGAGAAAACTAATTGTGGCAGGAACGTTTTACACCTAATAAATAGTAATCTGAAAGCAATTTATCCACCATAACCTTTGATTAGAAATCAGAAACTTAATATGTATGTATGTCTAGTTTTAGTTTTCTATGTAATTTTGTAATACTTGTCTAAATATTTTTTTTTTTTTATGCACCTGCCAAATTGTCTCTCCACTACCCTAGGTTGACTGGTAGAGAATGCCTAAGGCAAAGATTAAGTAAATAAATAAATAGAAACTTTATTTTCAAATAGACCATTAACAGGCACTTTTGAATTGTCAAAATGTCGGTCAGTCAAAACGAGAAGTGAAACTAAGTGACACGTTCCAAAGCGTAGATCTCTATGGAGAAGAACGTGCAAGAACTACATGAACACTCTTTTAAATCATGTTATGAGTTACAAAAATCTTGGTTATATTTTATTTTTTTCGCTTCTGTTATGAGAGCATAATGTTAATATATAATGAAAAAAAAAGCGGTCAAGTGCGAGTCGGACTCACGCACGAAGGGTTCCGTACCGTCCGTAGCTAAAAAAATGGCAAAAAAATCACGTTTGTTGTATGGGAGCTCAACTTTATTCTGTTTTTAGTATTTGTTGTTATAGCGGCAATAGAAATACATCATCTGTGAAAATTTCAACTGTCTAGCTATCACAGTTCATGAAATACAGCCTGGTGACACATGGACAGACAGACAGACGGACGGACAGCGGAGTCTTAGTAATAGATTCCCGTTTTACACTTTGGGTAAGGAACCCTAGAAAAAATAGTAATTAAAAAATGAAAATTGAAATAAGCCACTGGCAGTTAAGAGATGACCAGTCTCAACTGACGACGCCCGTTCACAAGCATGATGCATGCATCGCACACTGATCAGCCCTTACTTAAGGCGCATAGAGCCCCACTGACCTTTAAAACCATTTTCTTTGCGAATTATTGATTGATATGCATATGCTATGTCACTCGGAAAAACACTTAACCAGCATTTTTTTCCTGTAAACATATTTCTAAAGATCAAAGCCGTTGAAAAGGAGTAGGGAAAACAAGCGAAAAAATATCATGTCGTTAATTATTTTTTTGCCAAAAGTATTAGTCATACGAAAAAATCATGTTGACCTAGCCTTACCGAGGAATAGGCTTCAGAAAGTCACTGTTTTATGGCACTGCTCGGGAACTAGGGCCTTAAACTATTCAATAGCGCTATTGGATTGGTACTAAATTTCTAATCACTCCGCCAGGGGGAAGATAAATTTATAAAATGTTGAGTTTTTATCTCACATTCAGTGATAAGATCACCCATTGTGTTACCTTAGGAAATGGCCAAGAATGTTTATATATTCTGTTACTTAAATGGTGTATATGGGCATACTATAAAAACAAAACCTTACCCTAATTTACCCTAATTTAAACTTTTGGTAAATCAAACCTAAATACGAATCATAATTTGCACAATAAAATTATCAGTAGGTATTTAACGAACATCTGTTGCAACAATTTGACATTTGTAGCTTCTTCAAATCGTAAGTATCAAGAATGGTTTTCGTCACATTAATAGTACAAGGTGTAAAGCTACTGACATACAGTCGATGATACCAATGCCTATATAGATCTTTCACGTACCTGAACTATAATGCTGACTATGCCATCATAACTGAAAGGTCTTTCAGTATTCTCATCGAAGTAGAGATCAAGATAAACGTCGTACTCCAAAGGAACAACGTTTTCGGGCAATCTGTAAACACGCTCTGCTTCTCTTGTGGCAGGAATATCATCAAAGGAGTCAAAGTCTTGGAACTCCTTGTGCCAAGATATGGGGTTGTCACCCGCAGCGACTGCCAAGAGCGCAAGGGTCAAGGCTACTAATAATAGTTTGGACATTTCTGAAAAGGAATCTGGATTAGAATATCATTGAGCAGCTATAAATGCGCAAAAACGCATAGCACTTCAAATACGTAACATTTTTCAACGTTTCAGAGCCAATTCTGCAGCCCTGACAGGCATTGGGCCTGGCGAGTCCGGTCAACTCTGCTGACAGCTCTTTAAGCAAAGACACATCACACCTATATTCGCTGAATTGTAACTCAAGACTCACATTTCATTAGCAAACTTTTGTCGAGTGAGACAATAAAATTGACATATCAGGCTCAAATACGAACTCCCCAGGTTAACTTCACATAACCCAACAACATTTTATTTAACCCAAAAATTGAACCTAGGAAGCGCTTGACCAACAATAAATCTACCTAACCCAAATTTTCCCAACTCAGTTGGGATCGGCTTCCAGTGAAACCGGATCCAATGCTGGAGCAATTGCTATAGGCGTATATTAAAAAAAAAACATAGATATTAAAAATATTATGTTCAAACTAACCTGATATCAAGAATGTCCTTTAAACAATGCCGATTGTGATAAACTGATTGGTCCCCCAAAACTGTTGAAGTCAATAAAAGAGTTAAAGATTAAAATATTATTATCACCATTCACTGATAAATGAATACATAATCCACTTATCAGCGCAATATATCGCATTATTGCAGGTTGATAAAATTGGCGCTACAATAAATTTATTCCTTTTTGATAGCTCCTAGTATTTTAAATCACTATGCCTTTTATCAGATATTTTCTTTTTTAAATCATTCAATGGCAAAGTCACAAATACAGACCCCCAAAGTTAACTAAACGTAACCCAATAACGCTTCCTTTAACTTGGGAATTGAACCCATTTGTATATGTTCTAATGACGCGATGCTGGATTATGACTTTTGTATATTTATGTTCTAATGACGCGATGCTGGATTATGACTTTTGTATATTTATGTTCTGATGACGCGATGCTGGATTATGACTTTTGTATATGTTCTAATGACGCGATGCTGGATTATGACTTTTGTATATTTATGTTCTAATGACGCGATGCTGGATTATGACTTTTGTATATTTATGTTCTAATGACGCGATGCTGGATTATGACTTTTGTATATTTATGTTCTAATGACGCGATGCTGGATTATGACTTTTGTATATGTTCTAATGACGCGATGCTGGATTATGACTTTTGTATATTTATGTTCTAATGACGCGATGCTGGATTATGACTTTTGTATATTTATGTTCTAATGACGCGATGCTGGATTATGACTTTTGTATATTTATGTTCTGATGACGCGACGCTGGATTATGACTTTTGTATATGTTCTAATGACGCGATGCTGGATTATGACTTTTAGTTCCTATGTGGCGTCATAGATATCGCTCATTTACTAAGTTTATCTCAAGATATTTAAACGTGTATCTAAATTCTCTTAATAATAGTCTTTTAATTATATTTATTTTGCAAATAAGTCATAAATTAAACGTATTTTTTTCGCCTATTTAAATTAGATAAGACTGGTGTTTCCTAACTGGCTACCCTGAAGAGAAATATCAAAACAAACCCTCAGAGGTTAAAGTGCATTTTAAAGTCGACAAAGTATTTATATTTAGTGGTGAAATCACTCGATGAACAATACCAAAGAAAAAAACATTTAGCATTCAGTAACTATACCTATTAAAAAAAAAACTTTACAAAGCAAATATTCAAGTTAATGTTAATATAACAAACCTCTATGGCGGTAAGTCTCCTCTTTGAGGAGTGGCTGGAAAGGCAACACGGTGTCCTTACCTTCCGCATGACGCAGGTCCTCACCGGACATGGTAAGTTCGGGCAGTTTGCACCGGATCCGTGCGGAAGAAACGCCCGGGTGTCACCATTGCGTGGACCGCCCGGAGGACACGGTGGAGCACACAGTGGAGGTGTGCCCCGCTTGGGAAGAGCAACGCCGTGTCCTCGTGGGGGCGATCGGCGGCGGCGATCTCTCACGCCGGGCCTTGGTACAGGCCATGGTCCGGAGCGAGAAGGAGTGGCAGGCAGTTGCCTTCTTCTGCGAAACAGTAATGCTAGCAAAGAAGGCGGCCGATCGCGTGAGGCAACGGTCCTCACGCCCCAACCGCCGCCGGGATTCCGATCCCGATTTCCGGCCACCGTAGGCGCGGGCTTGCGGACGGCGAGCAATGGGTAGCTCGCCGTCTGACCGTTCGGTAACCGTCCGGACCGAGCCCAAGTCGTTGACGGCGCGTACTGTTCCACGCGCGCCTCAAGGAGATGTCAGCAAACCGTAGGGGCCCAGCAGGGTCGAAGCCTACTGGGGCCAAGGGTCTGATTCTGAAAAGAAGACTCGGCCCTGGTACGAAAGGCAACGAAGGAACAGGAGTGGGTTCTCCCGCTCCGCCCAAGAGTGGGGGATGTCATAAGATGATTTTCCCACCGAAAAAAAAAAATATAACAAACCTCAAATTTAAAAAAAAAACCGGGCAAGTGCGAGTTGGTCTCGCGCACTGAGGGTTCCGTACAAACTTACCTATGGAAACAGTTCAATTCACGAGTTTCAAAGATTTTTCCGAAGCGCAAAAAAGTTTTTTTTGTGACGTAACTACAAAATTATAGTTTTCAGATTTTTTCCTTTACTTGTGCTATGAGACCTTGCTTCATGCCAAATTTCAGGATTCTAGGTCAAAGGAAAGTACGGTATGAATTTTGATTCCCTTGAGAGTGTCGAAATATACGTTTTATGCGACTTAAACGTTCATATCTTTTTTCCCTTTAAGGGACCGCAGACCTGACTATACGGTTTTAATTTCAACTCGATACCTCCACGCGTTTCCGAGATAAAGGGTCTTGACAGACAGACAGACGAACGGACAACAAAGTGATCCTATAAGGTTTCCGTTTTTCCTTTTGAGGTACGGAACCCTAAAAACAAATAATCGTCAAGGTCAAGTGTAAAAAAAAAACAAGTATTGGTAGTAACGACAATAATTATGGATAAATAATCTAGATAAGAATGTAATAAAAACTCAATTATTTCAATATCACACTGACGTTTTTATTTGAAAAAAAATATCACGGGTTTAGCAACCAAAACCCAAGTTGACGAGTTTGATGTTGAAAAGTATGAAAGTCTGTAAGTTCATAATTATGATTGTTAACCAATCCCGTCTCAACGGCTTCATGGGCTGGGCACGCCATAATTATGGCGGTAAGTACACTCTTTGAGGAGTGGCTGGAAAGACAACACGGCTTCCTTACCTACCGCATGACGCACCTGCGTCATCTCCAAATCATCTCCCAAACTTACCACGTCCACACTTAAACTTACGACATGGTACTCGTAAGTTTGGGAGATGATTCCTGCAACGGATTTGCGCGGAAGAAACGCCCGGGTGTCATCATTGTGTGGACCGCCTGAAGGACACGGTGGAGCATACGGTAAAGGTGTGCCCCGCCTAGGCAGAGCACCGCCGTGTCCTCGTGGGGGCAATCGGCGACAGCGATCTCTCCGGTGCGAGGAGGAGTGGCAGCCGGTTGCCTCCTGCGAAACAGTAATGCTAGCAAAGGAAGCGTCCGCACGCACTAGGGAACGACCCTCACGCCCCAGCCGCCAGGATTAAGATCCCGATTTTCAGTCACCGTAGGCGCGAGCTTGCAGACGGCGAGCAATGGGTAGCTCGCCGTCCGACCGTCCGGTAACCATCCGGACCAAGCCCAAGTCATCAACGGCGCATAGTGTTCCACGCACGCCTCAAGGAGATGTCTGCAAAACCGTAAAGTCCCAGCAGGGCCGAAGCCTACTGGGGCCATGGGTTCGCTTCTGAAAGGAAAACCCGGCTCTGGAATGCAAGGCAACGAAGGAATATAGGAGTAGGTTTTCGTCAGTAAAAATCTGACACGCCCTCCCACCGCCCACGGGCGGGAGATGTCATTGGATGAATTACCACAAAACAAAATCGTCTCAACGGCTGCTCAGATTTGAAATAGTACACCGGTTAATTATAACCTGGGGCCTTACCATGACATGTTAAAATGTCAAGCGAAAGGCGAGAAAGAGGGATGGAGCACCCTTTGTAGCTCCATCCCTTTCATTGTGCGTACAGCTAAGATGTGGAATTCCTTGCCGAAATCTGTGTTTCCTGATGGCTACAACGCGGGAATCTTTAAGTCAACAGTGAATAGATTACTTCTAGGTAAGCGCGCTCCATCGTCGACCGCATCGTCGCTTTCCATCAGGTGAAATAATGGTCAAGCGCGAACCTATCCAGAATAAAAAATAAAAAAACAGTTCAGTTTAGGTCGTTAAATGGCTCGCTTTAAGAGCTCGTGGTAGGACATTTAAATTAGAAGGTAGGAATTTGTATAGTGGTGGATAAATTCGTCTTTCACGAGGGTAAAACCGCAGGTTAGTCACTTAAATCTTTCCTTACTTCATACATGGTTACGTCATCACCAGTATGGATGATGATGGAGGATGTTCTCCTGCTCTGAGTAGAGCGAGAGGGGATGTTAGACTTTTACTGACTAAATCCTACCCGTGTTTCTTCAGTTGCCCTTTCCGTTCCAGGGTTGCGGTGACTCGTTCGAAAAAATCCTGCAGCCACGTCTATTGCTGGACTAGCAACACACAACTGGCCTTATTTCTTCCCTGTCCGTTGTCTACATTATGTTTAGTATATGCGAAACCTGAATATAGTTTATCCAGAATCACAGTAACTGAATCGATTCCAATAATTTTTACACCATCTTATATTTTTTTCCAAAAATTATTTAAAAAAGGTCACAAGTTGAACAACACCGACACTAAGTACAAAACAGGTCACGGCAGGTCATAGCAAGCATTAGGCGCCAGCGCACAGCTGGGTGTGGGAGCAAAAGAACCCCTCAGTCGCCCGGATGGCCCAGTGACTATGTATTTGTGCGGGCAACCAGGTAATATAACAACCTTATAACTTTGTGATTTTTCATGATACAATTATGAAAATTTTTACAAAGATTCTTTAAATAAAAATACTAGACACGTGTTTCGGATTTCGCATATACTATAACTAATGTTGTATATAAGCTTTGAGCCATTTATAACGTGAAATTGGCAAGCGTATTTATGTAGGTACAATCTGAAAAAAAAAAAACATTTTCGTGATTGTGAACTTCTGGACCTAATTCGTTTTCAAGTCGCCACGTTGACCGATCTTATATTTCTCGCTTGAGTCACATAAGTCGTACAAACTTTTGGTGGTCATTTTATAACACTTTCAAGATATCGTGATGACCAAGTGGTTAAAGCACCCGCCTCTTGCATGATAGTGGGTTGGAAACTGGGTTAGTAGCAATGTGTAAATTTTTCAATTTATTTATACTTTTCTAAATTTTTTCCCAGTGCCTCGGAAAGCACGTAAAGCCCGTCCCAGCCCCCCTAGCCAAGTTACAATCATTTTGTTCGCGTCGAACGCCTCGAGTAGGCCACGTCTCCGATTCCTTTTTTCTGACCACGTGACTGAGCGTTGAGATGACATCAGGACAAAGGAATCGGAGGCGTGGCCTACTCGAGGCGTTCGGCGCGAACGATACGATTGTAACTTGGCTAGGGGGGGCAGTTGTCATTCGCAGATGTTTGATAGTCGTTACAGGAAGTCTGACTATTAGTCTATCCAAGGAGTGTTTCACTGTAATATTTCTTTATTCTCCTTGCTCAATTTAATATTTGATATTTATTAGTACATTTATTGATATTGTATATATATGTATTTTTATTATTACACATATACATACATACATATTCAGCCTTTTAATGTTCCCACTGCTGGGACTCAGGCCTCCTCTCTCTAGGAGAGGGAATAGGCCGTAATACACCACGCGGGCCCAGTGCGGGTTGGTGGATGTCACATGTCTTCGAATTTTTGGTTCTAAGACATGCCGGTTTCCTCACGATGTTTTCCTTCACCGTTTTGAGAGCAGTGGTGATGAAATAAATTACACAAAGTAATGTGCCTGGCTGGGTTTGAACCCGCGACCAAAAATTCGTAAGTCGGGGCCGTTACCACTCCGCCACCACTGTTCACAATTTTTTTTTATTATTATGTGTAATTAATATTATTTATGATTATTTGTGCACTGACCGCCCCAAATCTATCTCCTGTCGTACAGTCCATCCTAAAGTTATCTGTAAAAGATTGCCCTGTGCGATAAGACCGCCCTTTGTACACTTTGTTTTTGTATATGTTTATCCTATCCCCATTAAGAGGTGTACAATAAAGAATATAATAAATAAATAAGAGGCAACACCAGCCCAGGTAGGTGGGTTGTGGAGGTTTAATAGGCTGTCGCTCCATGTAAAACATAGGTATTCAGCTGCAGCTGGCTTAGGGTACTTGGAAAAAAGCTAGGGAGATGATAATCTTACAAGCACTTTCTCCACTTCTTTTTTCTGAAACTAACCACTATCAAAACACTATCTGCAGGTTCAGTTTCTTTTAAGCTTACGTAACATGTTTACTTAAATGCTTACTAGCATAAACGTATACATGACGTTATCACAGAAGTAATTATATTAATCGCAGTAGATCAAATAATCCATCATTGTTGACCAACCGTAAATTTTAGGGTTCCATGATCCTAACAAGGAATCTAGAAGAAAGAAACTAGAAGAGTTTCACCATATCCGTCTGTCCGTCTCTCCATCCACGGCATTAGTTCGTGACTTAGTTTAGAGAATACTAGGACTAAAGAACTGTTATTAATATCACACCAAAAAGTATCGAAAAATATCAACAAAACATTTTACAAAAAAAAAAAAAATAACCAACTTCACTAAAAAAAACACTAAAACGATCAAAATATAAATATAATATAATAATATAATGTAGTTTGTTTCTTATTTAATTAGTTGCGATATATCCAGAGTACCTATTTCTAATGACAATTCTAATTAACCCAACCATTGCTAGGATACATTGTTTTATTATGAAGTTCCCGTGTCCACCTTCCGCCTTCCGGCTCCATCATCAGATCATTTCGATAGTACCTTATAGCCAAAGTGCATCTCATGACAATTCTAACAAGCCCAAACACGGCTAGGATACATTAATTAATTACGGAGTTCCAGTGCCTATCTTTTGGCTCCATCATCATCAAGATCACTTCGATGATACCATTTCCAACATAACTATTCAAAACCATTCATTTATTTGTATTGTCATAGTCGCTTAACTATCTTCATTGTGATATCTATGTGAGTATGAAGTTCCGTTGGTCATTTCTGGTCTTCTTCATCAGTTCCACTTTATCAAATGTTACTTTTTGACTGTAAATACTTAAGTTCTCGATGAAAATACCAAAATCATTATATGGTTGCCTTTAATATTTGAGAAGTTCCCTCGATTCCTTATGGATCCCATCACCAGAACTGGATTTTGAAAAAAATAGGACCAATCTGGAAGCATACCCTTAAGGGAAAAAAAAATTGCAAATTGGTCCATAAACGACGGAGTTCTGAGGTAACACACCTAAAAAATAAAAAAATAAAAATACAAACGAATTGATAACCTCCTCCCTTTTTTGGAAGTCGGTTAAAAATGGAGTTTTATACAAATTCTTCTATATAGAGATCTACACTTTGGAATGTGCCATCTTTCTGCCTGATTGACTTCTTGTCAATTTAAAAGTGCCTGTAAATGGTTTATTTGAAATAAATACTTTGAATTCTTATTTTTCTCGTCTATGCCATAGTGTGGGGAATAGAAAAACAAAGGTCAGTATTTCTTAAGAAGGGTTTATTGCATTATGGTAGATACAGCATCGTGTCAACTATAATAATAAATCAGAATCAATTCAAACAATTACTACCTATATAAAAATGTGATTTTATCAATTAAATACCACTGGAATATTTAGGAAATAATCAAACTGATTTCTCAAATAAAGAGTGGTGGCCCATTAATAACGGTTCCGAGTTACGAGTTGTAGGATCGCGGGGTCCAACACAGCCCGGCGCACTTCTTCGTGTAATTTATATCGTAACAATTGCTCTCAAAACGGGGAAGGAAACCGGAATGTCCAAGTACCAAAAATTCAAAGACTTGTGACGTCCACCAATTCGCATTGGGTGCCAATTTTGCCCGCGTGGTATTTTTTTTTTCGGGTGGGAAAATAATCTAATGACATCCCTCGCTTTTGGGCGGAGTGGGAGATAGTGTCAGACTTTTACTGACTAAAAACCCACTCCTGTCCCTTCTTTGCCATTTTTCCAGGGCCCCGGGGGTCACTTTCGCATCACCCCTGGCCCCAGTAGGCCTCGACCCTGCTGGGCCCCTACGGTTGCTGATATCTCCTTAAGGCGCGCGTGGAACACTACGCGCCGTCGACGACTTGGGCTCGGTCCGAACAGTTACCGAACGATCGGACGGCGAGCCACCCATTGCTCGCCGTCCGCAAGCCCGCGCCTACGGCGGCCGGAAATCGGGATCGGAATCCCGGCGACGGTTGGGGCGTGAGGACCGTTGCCTCACGCGATCGGCCGCCTCCTTTGCTAGCATTACTGCTTCGCAGAAGGAGGCAACCGCCTGCCACTCCTCCTCGCACCGGACCATGGCCTGTACCAAGGCCCGGCGCGAGAGATCACCGCCGCCGATCCACGAGGACACGGCGTTGCTCTTCCCAAGCGGGGCACACCTCTACCGTATGCTTCACCGTGTCCTCCGGGCGGTCCACACAATGGTGGCACCCGGGCGTCTCTTCTGCACGGATCCGGTGCAGGAACCTCCCGAACTTACCATGTCCGGTGAGGACCTGCGTCATGCGGTAGGTAAGGACGCCGTGAGGTCTTTCCAGCCACTCCTCAAAGAGGGGACTTATCGCCATAATTATGGCGTGCCCAGCACTGGGTTGCGACAGTCGCTGTCGCCATTCCACCATGAGATCCCGCCGGTAGTCTTTCCGCCATGCCGCGACTTGGCGCGGCAGTGGAGTTTCGCCCCGGCGTTGAATCTCCATGCACAGATCGTTCATGCATGCAAGGTCTTTTGCCTCCAAATCCCACGGTGGTTGGCCAGCAAGGAGGCTCGCTGCTTCGCGGGAAATCGTGCGGTATCCCCGCGCCATCCGGATGGCCATGACCCTCTGGCTTGCGTTCAGCTTGGCCGCCGGTCGCTTTCGAAGCGACGGCGCCCATACCGGCGCCCCACAAAGGGCCATGGACCGAACGATTCCTGCATAGAGCCTCCGACAGGAGGCGTCTGGACCCCCTAGGTTGGGCAGGAGCCGCTTGAGGGCAGCCCCGGTACGATCCAGTTTGGGAGCCAGACGTCGGAACTGCTCCTCGAAATTCCATCGGCTGTCGAGGACAAGTCCAAAGTACTTCATCGTCAACTCGACGCCGATGTGAACTCCTCCTGTCGTTAGTTGGGAACCCGATGGTGGCGCATTCCGAGGGCCGTGGAAGCACATGACCTCGGACTTGTGCAATGCCACCTCGAGTCCCAACTCTTGGATCCTCTCCGCGACTGTCGCAACCCCGCGTGTCACTAGTTCGACCGCCGCCTGGTACGACTCTCCCCGCGCCAGGACCAGCGTATTATCTGCGTAGCAGACCACGCTGACCCCGTCAGGGAGATCGCCGCGCAGCACGTAATCGTACCCGATGTTCCACAAGGGTGGTCCTAGTACCGATCCCTGCGGGACACCTGCACGACATCTCTCGCCGTTTCCATTCTCCCAGGTGACCAGGGTAGATAATATACCTGGCCGACAGGTAGGCCTCGACAACATGACAGAGGTAGTCAGGCACCCGGTGATACCGGATTGCCCTCCTAAAGCTATTCCAGGGCAGGGAATTGAAGGCATTGGCGATGTCCAAAGACACCGCCAAGACACAATTTGGCCCGCGTGGTGTATTACAGTCCATTCCCTCTCTTCGAAATTCTCCGTCCGTTTCAAAATTATTTTTTGTAATCAAGCGATTCTAAAAAGATTGATACTCAACAAGATTACCTCTCTCTACTCTAATAGATAATAGTTTTTTTAACTTCCCTAGTGAAGTTTGAATATAAATAACTCCTTTTTATTGAAAATAGATTTACAAAATACACACAACGGATAACAAAACTGGTTCACATTTTACGATGGTTACTGAACCATTGTCTTATGTGAACCCGTTTTAAACGTTACTGATCGTTTAACTGTTAACTCAATTAATATTTTCATAGCAATAAAATATTGCTCCCTTTTAAATTCTCTTGTTGGAACTAAGAGCGGCCAACCCGAGGTATATTTTCATACCCGAGGTATATTCTCTTACGTGATTATGATGTTATTACACATCTTTCTCCAAATATTTTGGATACACAGATATCTTATGGATATTATCTAGGCTTTAAAAGAAATCAAAATATGAATTTGTGTTAAACTAATCCAGTAAAGACCTCTGAAAATCTGCTATTTTACGTGAACTTTGGCCCTCCATAATGTACTCATATATTAAAAATATAAAAAGGTGCGTTTAAAGAAACCTTGCACATTTAATCGAGATTCTGAATGACGACAATTTTTTTTCTCAAAAACTTATAAGGATTTTTTTTTAAAAACACGTATTTCCTGGAACATGTTTTGTGACATATTCGAGTAAATCTCGGAATTACCGAATGCCAACAGAGTTTTCAGGCGTTATCTCTCTTTTTTCGCGTTGTCTCTTCATCAAACATCGCGTTGGATTGCGTTAGATGAAGCAACAAGCTTTTAAACCATGCTCGACATTGACGAGAGGGCAAGGGGACTCTAAGTCAAAGTTTTCAAATATTACTTTACAGTTTCTGCCATGGACTATTCGTACTAATGAGATTATGTATTTTAAGTTATTTGAAGATTTCCTAAATCTTGTTTCGTGATTTGTGATGATTTACTTATAAAATTAGCGTCAGACATACGAATTGTCTTCAATAGATTTGTTGTTGTTGAAGAAGAAGATATTTGTATTTGGCACACCATGATTCATGAATCAACAAATAATTGATTTGCAAACTAAAGTTAAAACATAAAAAAAATATGGAGAAACAAAATTAACAATATGTCTCAATGCTACGCCAAATAGGTCCAGTTCTGCATAATGCCAGACAACTACATACATAGCAGTTGCCACAGGTTCACAGGCACAAATAAATCACCACTTTTTACTTACAAAAATAGTTTATTATAAACTTGTATTATACAATCGTTATAATTATCATTAAACAATTATTGAAAAATATTTTCTAGATTGTAGAAAAGACAATTTACTTAAATTTAATTGTGTTAAATTATTTAATTTCTACTTAAAATTAAATAAATTAACGGAACATTTGTAGAAGCATTGCTGCTATAAGGAGGACTGATGAAGCAAGAATGGTAGAAGAAGCACCCCTAGGATAAACGAAATTGAAGATTTCAACCGCAGCATCATTACCCCAGTTGAAATTGGTTGTAGCTGACTCTATTACTGAAAGACCAGCGCTGAAAGACGAACTATCCAACTGCCCTTGGGCGCCATACAGCCAAACTTGGAACTGAAAAAAAAGTATGAGCATTTAGAAAATTATATTTGTGATCTTACCAAAAAAACTATATTTATAGTCTAAAACAGAATGGTTTTTCTGTTAATTTAAACAGAGGATAAACGGTGGACAGTGGTTGCCCAGAGATAGTGTTCCCGACTTAGGATCACCACACACTCACCACACGCCACAACCAAACGCAGCCACGAAAAGCTAGAAGTCTAGGCTAGCTAGAAATCACTTTTTTGTCCGTCTATCTGTCTGTTTGTCTGTCAGTCCGTTTGTCAAGATCCTTTTTCTCAAGGATGCGTGGAAGTATGAAGCTGTAATGCTACTATCGAATACTCAGGTCTGTTATCCCAAGCAATAGTAGTAAAACAATCAAACTTCAAAGTCAAGACAAGATAAGATCGTTTATACTCCCTAGAGACGCATTTTTTGACTCACTTGGAAATCAAAATCTATAGGGTACTTCCTGTTGACCTAGAATCTTAAAATTGAGATGAAGCAAGGTCTCATAGTACAAGTATAGGAAAAAGTTAGAAAATTGTTTTGTAGTTACGTCACAAAAAAAAAACTTTTTTTGAATCCCTCGGTGCGCGAGTGCGACTTGCACTTGGCCAGTTTTTTTTACCCATACACGCAATATTATAATGGACTCAGATAAAGAAGGTTTAAATGCGCGAGTGGTGTGTTGGCGTTTAGTCGCTGGTGCGGGCCACAAGATGCGACGATTTGTAGTAAGTGACTGCCACCAGCAATATCTGTATTCTGTGAGTCTATTTATAATGTACGAAAACTACAGGATATGTGCCGGTGGCAGCGTTTTGTCTTCATTTCCGGTGGCCCGTGTGCAAGAGTCCAAACGCACGCAGACCTTTTACTCCCAGATTATTATTTCACCACCACTCTCAAAACATTCAATAAAAACATCGTGAGGAAATTGAAATGTCTTTGAACCAAAAAATCGAAGAGAAGTAACATCAAAATCTACGTTACAGGCTGTTCTCTGTCTTAGAAAGGAGGCCTGACTTGAGTATTAGCACTGGAAACATCACAAGGCTGATTATGCTCATGACCTTATAAAATAAGTCAGTTACGAAAGAACTGACTAAAACATCTAATAAACAACACTTACCGTTTGTAGGTCTTGGAAGTTAGTCAAATGTGCAGCCAAGGCGTTGATGCAAAGGTTAAGACGAGCTACACCACCATACCTGCCAAAAACAAAGATCCATGTACACACAAATCAAATATATTAACGCTGACCGCTCGTGTTGGCCCGACGAGTGTTCTCGTGTCGTATTTACCAGGGTCGTGTGTTCACGACTGGGTACTCCATCTCGTTTAGCTCTTCCAACCCCATAGGTGACAAAAGACCTGACGAGATGGAGTACCCTGGTGGACTAAACGCGAGAGTGTTTGTTGGATACTTCCGATGAAAGGTTAAAGTGCAAAAGTGGACTGAATAGATTGCAGCAAAACTGGAAAAAGGAAGTGCGGGCTTTCAAAAAGTGGAGCAACCTAGGAGTAGGATAGAAAAGGATCACATCACATCATCATTTCAGCCGATAGACGTCCACTGCTGGATATAGGCCTCCCCCAAATGTCGCCACAATGAACGGTCCTGTGCGTCTTGCATCAATCGGATTCCCGCAACCTTCACCAGGTCATCGGTCCACCTTGTAGGGGGCCTTCCAACACTGCGTCTTCCGGTACGCGGTCGCCACTCCAGAACCTTTCGGCCCCAACGGCCATCTGTTCTGCAAGCAATGTGCCCTGCCCATTGCCACTTAAGTTTGGCGATTTTTCGTGCTATGTCGGCAACCTTGGTTCTCCTGCGGATATCTTCATTTCTGATTCGATCACGCAAGGAAACTCCGAGTATAGCCCTTTCCATTGCCCTTTGGGTGACTTTGAGCCTTCTGATGAGGCCCAAAAGAAAAATAAAAGGATAGCAAAAAAAAATACCGTCTAAATAAGACACAAGGCAATCGTTGGTACTTACGTGGTTGTGAGCCTGGTTAAGTTACTGCTCAGGAAGTTAAGAACAATTGGCACGTTCTCACGGTTGCCTTGCAGGGCAAAGGAGAATGCATTCGTACGGTCATGGATGCGGATTTTGTCATTTTCCATACTCTGCAGCAGGTAGCTGTAATGAAAAAATATTATTTTTTAATTATCATCATCATCATTTTAGCCGAGGCCACCCCAAATGTCACCATAATGACCGGTCCTGTGCGTCTTGCATCCATCGGATTCCCGCGACCCTCACCAGGTCATCGGTCCACCCTGTGGGAGGCCTTCCAATGCTGCGTCTTCCGGTACGTGGTCGCCATTCCAGAACCTTTCGTCCCCATCGACCATCTGTTCTGCGAGCAATGTGCCCTGCCCACTGCCACTTAAGTTTGGCGATTCTTCGGACTATGTCTGTAACCTTGGTTCTCCTGCGGATATCTTCATTTCTGACGCGATCACGCAAGGAAACTCCGAGCATAGCCCTTTCCATTGCCCTTTGAGTGACTTTAAGCCTTCTGATAAGGCCCATTGTAAGCGACCACGTTTAGGAGCCACATATAATAATATTTATTAATACTGTTTTACATATATTTAAATATTCAGTCATTCGGTATTTTTATGTAGTCTATGTAGATTTTTTAGGGTTTTAATTGCGGTGGCCTAGTGTTAACTTACTAGTTGTAGGTCATTTGTTCGAACCCAAGCCAGGCGCATCACTTTTTGTAATTGATTTGACCACCACTGCCCTCAAAACAGTAAAGGAAAACATCGTAAGAAAACCGACATATAATATAGATATATTTAAATATATATATAATAAATAAAAAACTTTTTACAAAAAAAATACAACCGACTTCAATGTAAAAAAAAAACTGTGCCTAAAGTGCAAAATAACTTTAATTTCGGAAGTCGGTGTTAAATAACGAAGAGACCAAACTATTATAGAAACACCGACATTACATTTTTTACATTGAGATCGGTTATATTATTATTTTTAAGTTTTATATTTTACATATTTTAGTTATGGTACCATCATTAAAAAGTACCCCTCAGCCATACGGTATTTAATACCTAAGATTGGTCAGTTTCGTCTATTGAGCAAGCCCTTAAAGTTTGCGGAGACCTGTCCCTTACACTCTGTATAGTAATTAAGAAAACATAAACTTACTGTTGAAGAGAGGCCTGGTCCTTGGTGCAAGCGAGAGCACGGAGCATCACCACCATATCGGCGGTGTTCTGCGAAGCGATGTATCTTCCGAACAACAATCTGTAATCGGTCTCATTACCTTCACGGAGCCCCACGCAGTATACATAACGGCGTTGGTTAACTGGAACCCTACAAAAAAAATCATGATGTAGATGCGTAGGTACATAAAATATAGCCTTTGTCACTCAGGAATAAAGCAGCTTTCTATAGGTGAAAATATTTTAGCAATCGGACCAGTACTTTCAGAGATTACAGAGAATATTAAGTGCAGATCTTAAATGCAACAATAATATGGTATCTACATACTATTAAAAATAATAAACGAACCTCCTGTTGATATCTATACATATAATAAAACAGTAAAATGGTGGAGCGTTGGTATTAGTTGGCGAAAAAACTACTGAACCAATCCTGTTCAAATTTTGCATACATAATCCTTATAGGCCGGGTCAACTGTTAGGCTACATATTATCACGCTACTTGCTATGGGGGGTGAGCAATAATCCAAAATGTCGACATTGAACGACATTTGCCACGTTCGATCCCCAGCTACAGTTAAAAATTTTGTCATTATTTTATCTTCTTTTTTGTAATAAAATAACTTTTACCATTTTTTCTATATAAAATTGACATTTCTATTCGATATCTTCTAAATATTTTGTAAAAACTAATCAAAACACATAATAAAATCAAAGCGGCGAGTAAAATCACGTACTAAAATGTAAATATGGCACCACACGCAATTCAGATACTCGCAACGCCATCTAAAGACTGAAAGTAGAAATAATGATGACAATGATAGTTAAACGTCATATTTGATAGATGGCATTGTGTATTTTACGTAATTTTCTGAAATTCTGAGTGGCGGAAGAATGACCATCGCCCAAGTTTGCAGACAGTTTTATTGTTTAAAATTGGACGAAAACCGTTATGATTAAACTGGAGTTAGACGGAGACATTTTTAATCCTACTGCTTTTTTTCCCCGTGGTTGTAACAAGCTAATTGACCTAATTGACCGTGATTATTCAAGGGATACCAACCAAAGGCGATAAAAGTAAATACTTATAGTTATATGTATTTAATTATTGACTTTAAAATAACATGGCCAAATTTTCGGAAGGGGTAGCATGGCACCTTGCGTTGGAAGGCCCCCAGGTGGACCGATGACCTGGTGAGGGTCGCGGGAATCCGATGGATGCGAGACGCACAGGACCGGTAATTATGGTGACACTTGGGGAGGCCTATGTCCAACAGTGGACGTCTTTCGGCTGAAATGATAATGATAATGATGGCACCTTTATTTTTCTTTTTTTAAGGGTGGAAGTCATCCAATGACTTCTCCCACTCTGGTTGGAGCGGGAAGGCGTGTCAAACTTTTACTGACTAAAACCACACCTGTGTCCTTCAGTTGCCCTTTGCGACATCTCTTTGAGGAGCGCGTGGATCACTACGCGCTGTTGACGACTGGGCTCGGTCCGGTCAATTACCGGACGGCCGGACGGCTGTGGACGACCGATTGCTGGATGTCCGCGAGCCCGCGTCTACCGTGGCTGGACGGTAGACGCGGGCGTCTACCGTCCAGCGTCGACACGTGAGGACGTTCGTTCCCTCACGCGTGCGGCCTCCTCCTTCACTAGCATTACGGCTTTGCAGAAGGAGGCGACCGCCTGCCATTCCTCCTCGCTCTGGACCATAGCCCAAAGTCACAAGGCCCGGCACGAGAGGTGACTGACGCCGATTGCCTCCACGAGGACAACACACACCTCTGTGTGCTCCACTGTGTCCTCCGGGATGATGGCACCTTGCGGCCTAATAATGGTGTGTTTTATTATTAGCAGTCACTGCTTCAAATAAAACTGGGTCGAAAGGTTTGCGTTCCTGATCACAGTTCGACAACGTATGATGTATCTCAGATTCCTTGCAGCCTTACGTTACCTCCTTGCAGTGAGTGGTGACCAACACTGGAACCACCCTCTGAGGGAGGCCAGTCTCAGGGATAACACTAATCGGCTGCTACATTTGTTTACCGGAATTTAATTGTTTTATGGATACACAAGCTCAGGACTGTTGAGGGTGTTTCACGCGGTTTCTGTTCCGGATTCGGTTGGAAGTAGGTACTCTGATATTACCATTTTACAAATCGCCCGGAGGACCCGTTGTAGCATGCGGTGGAGGTCTATCCTGCTTGGGTGAACCGCCGTGTCTTCCACGGCGCAATCGGCGTCAGTGACCTCTCGGTTTGGCCATCAATATGCGAGTTCGATTGGACAGGGGATACACGCGTTCAAGATTTCACCGAAATTCATTCAAAAGTTGGAGACTCTTCATAGGGTAGTTCCCACTATGGAATAACATTTGTCTGATATACGAGGACGTCAGTCAAATACACATCAAAAAATCCTAGGTAAATGAACAAGTAATTTTTACGCCCCAAATGATCAAGCTGCAACAATCAATTCAAGCATGCTCTCGCAAATTCTTCATAAGTACTGTTGTGGAGGAAGATAGTTGATGATGATGGTAATTTTTGGATTCACTGGCTTTTTACCTTTGCACCATCAGTGCAAACGTTATCCAGCTGAAGGTCGGTGTCCCGATTATGTTCCTTCGTTTACCGCTACCAAAGCTGTCTGACGGCTTAAACTCTTCAGTGATACATTATTGAGGCGAAAATTTTACAGGAGGTAACTCTTTCGAACAATCTCGCAGCCTTAGCAGACATTGGCCCTAGAGGCCCCTATCCATTTGCTGACATCTCTATGAGTCGCGCGTAGATTACTACGCGCCGTCGATTCAGGATTGCTTTGACCAGATGACCGGACGGCTCCACCGCAATCGCCCTGCGGCTTTCAACACCTGGAGCATCACTTCCCTCATCATCCTTCATAGTTTCAGCCACCTTCTTCGATCGTAGTGCTTCACTGAAGGAGGCTACTGGTTGGCATTTTTTCCACTAATCGCCTCCATGAGGACACGGCGGCGCCGGCGCTCCTACCAAGCGGGACTGACTTCCACCGTAAGTTCCATCGTATTCTCCGGGCGATCCGCACAATGGTGAGACTCGAGCGTTTCTTTTCGCTGAATTCGATACAGATACCTCCCGAAACACCCACATCCGGTGAGTCCTGCACAAAGAGCGGATGCCGTGACGCCTCTGTAGCCACTCCTCAAAGACAGGCATTACCGCTGCGATTGTGACGTGCTCACTGTGACAATGTTGTTTTACCGGAACATAAACTAGAAACATACATAAACCAGTGCCTTTTCCCTTGGGGTAGGCAGAAATGCCAACTGCTACGACCCTTACATACTCTTTCTATTCATTGACGTTCAATACATCTGGATCTGGACGAGTACATAACATGTATCCTAAAGGTAATTTGCGTTTTTACCTTTAACAGTTTTATGTGAAAGTACAATAAATAATTACGATGCTTTCAGAATGAATTGCAAGCACAGAATGATTGTACAATTTTACCAACTTAACGTAGACGAAGTCGCGGGCAACAGCTAGTATAAAATAAATGCCTGTGCAAAAAATTAAAAAGTGAATTAAAACATGTATTTTTTTTATAGGTGGAAAATCATCCAATGACTTCCCTCGCTCTTGGGCGGGGCGTAAGGGCGTGTCAGACTTGTACTGACTAAAACCCACTCCTGTTCCTTCTTTGCCTTCGTTCCAAGGTCCCGGGGTACACTTTCGCACAACCCATAGTCCCAGTAAGCTTCCACACTGCTTGGCCAATACGGTTTGCAGACATCTCTATGAGGCACGCGTGGAACACTGAGCGCCGTCGACGACTCGAGCAAATTACACATAGGGAGTTAGTTTAGTTTGTTATACTTTTTTACTACCAACTTTAAATGTAAAACTTACAATTTTACTGTCTTATCTATTTATATTACTATTTATTCTGAATTCACTAGCCATATATAAGCCATTAGTTTTTTCACTAGCCATATATATATAAGCCATTTTTCAGGTACGATATACTTTGTATCATTACTCTCATAGACCGATGGGGTGACCATCCGACACGACCGGGAAGAGATCAGGCGCAGAACCAACGGCTTCACGTGCTTTCCGATTCAGGAGCACCATCCAAGCAGGGCACGTACAGGCCAGTCCGGAGCGAGGAGTGGCAGGCGGTCGCCTCCTTCTGCGAAGCAGTAATGCTAGCAAAGGAGGCGGCCGCACGCGCGAGATTACGGCCTACACGCCCCAGCCGCCGGGATCCCGATCCCGATTTCCAGTCACCGTAGGCGCTGGCTTGCGGACGGCGAGCAATGGGTAGCTCGCCGTCCGACTGTCCAGTAACTGTCCGGACTGAGCCCAAGTTGTTGACGGCGCGTAGTGTTCCACGCGCGCCTCAAGGAGATGTCAGCAAAACCGTAGGGGCCCAGCAGGGTCGAAGCCTACTAGGGCCAAGGGCCTGATTCTGAAAGGAAGACTCGGCCCTGGTACGAAAGGCAACGAAGGAACAGGAGTGGGTTTTTAGTCAGTAAAAGTCTAACACTATCTGAGCTCCGCGCAAGAACGGGATTTGTCATTACATGATTTTCCTACCTAAAAAAAAACCGTGTCCTCTATATTATGTGCGCATGCGTCTTTTGCAGCTTCTTCTCTCTCTCAGAACTTAATCCTTGAAACAATTAAATTTCATAGAAGGGAGGTATACTTACTCAAAAGTGTTATTTTGCACATACGCTCTCCATTTCTGCAGGCTGTTTTCAATACAGCCACTGTGGCCAAGGTTACAAGCAACGTTCATGATCTGCATTCTGTTAAGGATTGTGGAGGTGGAGTCGTTGGGCCGTTCGTCGTATCCGAGGTGTTCGATGACGTTGGCGAGCAGACCACGCATGTAACTCTGCAAAACAAAAAATACTTCTAAATCGAATCTAGAGTTGTTAGGTTTATTATAAAGGGATATTTTTTTATTTTACTTATTGATTATGAACCAGATAGATATTTTTAACTGTGCATCAAAAATCTAAAGGTAGAACTACATTGGGCCCACATGAGCCGACCACGGAGTTTCTTGCCGGTTCTTCTCCATAGGAAACGACCAATTTGGGACCATGCACTAGCTTCTGACATTTTATAAGTGCCCATGTAGGCCTATGTGAAATAAAAATAATTGATTTTTTTTTGCGTGCGTTTCTCCATTCATTTTATATTTTATGGCAACTAGACTTGTAGAGCTACATTAGACCCACGCCACGCGGCGCCACGCGATAGGCTGCTACGTGCAACTCAGGCGTGGCCCACGTGTGCGTCGGTCTAATTTAGTTCTTGCTTTATTCATCAATAAAAATACTGATTGCACACCAAATATTAATGGACTTTTTAAATTATTTGGTGACTTGGGGCATCCCGACTCGACTCGGACATACACAAGACACCCAGACCCGAAACAAAAGTCTGTAAAAGGGTCTGTGGCCATACAAATATTTGTTTCGTGTATGAATCTTGTTTACGAGTAGGTATGTTTGTAAATGATTATTTCTGGAAATAATTATAATAAATCTTCCACGGCAGACTACTTTTATTGAGATTTTTTTTAAACAATTTAATTAATTAACCATTTCATCAATCCATTGTTTATAAACTTAAAGATCGATTTTAGCATTATGTAGTATTTTATGTTTACTCCAGAAAATGTAATAAAAAGGCCCTAAAAGTAATGATTGCATTCGAATTTGAATTTTGTCATCTTGTCATAGTGGCATTATCTAAAATACATAATAATAAATATTATTTCAGGTAATTATTTCAAATTCGGAATGCAAAGGCATAAAAATAATAGGATCTTCATTGTACACCAAAAATAAAATTTACATTAGGAACTTAAAATTAATAGGGTGTCAAAATGGGCGGTCTTACCGCTAAAAGCGATTTTTAATAACAAAACAAAACAACAAAATCTCAATTAATCTGATTTTAAGCGATAGAATGATGCACATTACCGTTCGTTATGGCGACACTGGGGGTAGACCTATGTCCAACAGTGGACGTCTTTCGGCTGAAAGAATGATGATCATGAAGATCGTTGACCTAGAAGTAACACATTGTGTGAACATATTTATCTCATACTTACAGCGAAGGCGTCGTGAGCTCTGGGCATATGTTCAAGGCGACGGAGGATCCAGTCAAGCTGGGTTAGAGCTCCATTCCACACGTAGTAGTCAGTCTCGCTTCTCAGGAAGTCCAGAACGTCAAAGGCAATGGTCCTGTTGAGAGTTTGGGAGCGCACGAAGTACAAGACGTCGTTGACGATCTAGTAACAGATGGAAAATATAGATCAGGAAATGTATACGGTATAAAAGTATAGGTAGCGGCACGAATCTTGAGCGCTCGGCGAAAGAGCGGGGATCGCTTTGCGCATCGTATAACATCGGCGAGCCAATCACTGTACAAGGATTGCACTCCCCGCCCCCGCATCTCTTTTTATACCACTAAAGAGACCCGATATTTCACTTCTGCGTGCTTCTGCGCAAGTAGAACTGTAGAAGTCAAGATCCGTGCCGGTATCTGTACATGTTTTAGTAAAATGAGTGAAACTTAAGACGACCTTTCTCGACCTTTCTATTGTCAACCTGAGCATGGTTTATAAGCTTGATGGTTAATCCAACGCGTTGATAAAGAGGCAATGCGAAAAAAGAGAGATAAAACCTGAACTCTCTGTTGGCATTCGGTAATTCCATTTTATGTATTTTTTTTAAAGCTTAATATTTTGAAAAAAAAAATAATCATTCAGAATAATTATTATTAAATGTGCAAGATTTCTTTATTCATGTTTTCTTTATTTATTTATTTTAATTTATGAGCCAAAGTTTACGTAAAATAGCAGATTTCTGGAGGTCTTTACTGGATTAGTTTCCCACAAATGTGTGAGATGGTTTCAATAGAATAACCTAGATAATATCCACAAAGTGTTTCCAAAATATCTAAAGAAAGATGTGTAATAATGTCATAATCACGTAAGAGCGGTTGTATGAAAATGTACCTCGAGAAGGACGCTCTTAATGCGTAGACAAAGTGACATTCTTTGTTGAGATGCTAAAATGTAAACAATTGATCATGTGATATTTCAGTAACGCATGTAAATCCTAATGCAGTGTCTTACGGTAAGCGATTTAATGCGAATATTACGATCGCGAAGCGACGCGGCGCGATGATAACAAACAATTGATACTCTATTGACTGGTTGGTCTAGTGATCAGTGGCCTGACTGCTGTGCCGGGACACATATATATATGTCGTGGGTTCGATTCTCACCCAGGACAAATGTTTGTGTGATGAGCACGATAATGTTTTCTGTTTCTGGATGTAATTTATCTATAATATGTATGTATTTAGAAATATATAAGTATGTTTATCAGTTGTCTAGTACTTATAGCACAAGCTTTGCTTAGTTAGGGACTAGATGGCGTTGTGTGAAAGTTGTAGAATATAAAAAGAAATGAGGTCGATTAATACCTGAGCCCTGTTCAGCTTATGAATGTTCTGACGGTTGTTACTCTTCAGATAAGTTGCGATGAGCCCCCAGTTGTTGATATCGTAATTGACACGGTACAAACCTAGAATTAAGTTTCCACTTGAAATGAAATAGTACAAAACATGTTATATATTTGGAAGGAAGTATAAAAGTGGCGCCAGTGACTGAAAAGTTGAAGGGGAATCGTTTGTCTTGGTATGGTCATGTAAAAAGGAGAGATAAAACGCATGTTACTAAAAAAGTTATGAGTATACATGTGGATGGGTGGAGAGGGATAGGGAGGCCAAAGAAAAGATGGACGGATTGTGTGAACAGTGATATGAAAGAAAAGGAAGTTAGTGATAGCATGACGGTTGACAGGATAGAATGGAAGAAAAAAACGTGTTGCGCCGACCCCAAATAAGATGGGACAAGGGCAGGAAGGTGATGATGTTATATATTTTCTTTGATGTATTATTCAGTCATGAACAACATACTTTAGTGTCACGGATTGATCTTACGTATATAAGAAACGATAACACTATTTATTAGCGATCCAGAATTTTTCGGTCCCGTTTTGTTTATTTTCATTCTCTTTCCTTTTTTTTTTCTTATGAATCAAACGTTATATACATATAAAACATTGTTGAAACTTCAACGGTTTGGACTAAGCGTTTCGCTTCGTCGTTTATACCGCGTACATCGAAGGACTGGAACAATTTGCCTGCTGCGGTCTTCCCGTCCAACTATAATTTAGGAGCCTTCAAGGCTAGAGTGAATAGGCTCTTAATAAACTAGTGCGCCTCACCATCAATGTTTGCATCACTGCTTACCATCAGGTGGGATCGCAGTCAAGCACTGGTTTATATCAATTTAAAAAAAAATTGAACCCCTATTTCTCCTGGACACGCTATAACTTAAGAACGGAACAGCTTGACCAATTTTAATAATTCTTTTTTGTTTTGTTAACCAGGTAGGTAGGGTAGGTAAGTAAGTAGGAGGGTAGGTAGATTAGGCTACGTAGGGTAGGATATGTAGGGTAGAGTAGGTAGTTAGTCAGTTGACGGGAGCGAAGCCACGGGCAAAAGATAGTATATATATTAGAATAGAATAGAACATCTTGTACACCAAAAAAGTAACACAACTTATACATAAAAACTCATCGAAAGAGCTTTAAAATTTAAAAATTGTCTTTGACATGGGATTTGGTGCATGTGGAGTCCTGGAGGAACGCTGGCCTGATGCTACGTAAGCGAGCGTACGTGACCCACCACCACACCGCGCCGCTCCTTTGATGTAAAAAGTAGAAAGTAGCCGATTCTGAATTAATTGACCCCCATTGGTGTAATTGCTGCAAGGCGTTCCGATGTGAGAATAAACAAATAAATAAATAAACTTAAATCTATGGGTACAATGGCAGTCTTAATAATTGTTTCCATTTTCATACGTACCAGACTGACCAATGTTGAAAATAACAAAGTTATCTCCTGCTTCGCTTTGTATGGTAGTAGACAGGGTGGTGAGCACCTGCCCAGTTCTAGGTCTGGTGTTGTTGAAATTAAGTCGACCCGCTTGAGTCCAAGTGAGAGGAATCTGCCAAGTCTGCAAGGTTGGAGTTCCAGAGACAAGATAACGGCTCTGAAAAAGAAGAAGGAAAACGAATAAAATTATTGTAGTCCGAGTACAAGTACTATCTTTTACTCCGTGCTTGGATAACATGTGTTATTAAAATTATACTCCTAGTTTTTTTGATGCACGAATTTATCTGAGCCTTATATTGGAAGCTATAACTGCAAGCAAATAATATCTGTTACGTATAAAAATGAGTATCCTACGTGTAAACACACAAAGCCTTGATGACTTGTTTACAAATTAACAAATACTGGCGACTAGATACATTATAATAGGTCTTTACCTATGAAATTGTAGTTTTTTAAAACGGGTTGCTTTGAAGTGTTATATCTTTGGATTGACTTGGAATTATAAGTTCAAATAAACTTTATATTAAATGTACGTTATTCTATTTTCGAAATTAGGTATTTATTGGTTTCTTTGTGTTTTGTATTTTCTGTAATATCGCAGTACTTATAACCATGAAAGCTAGAAAAAAAAATGTTTTTTCATATTAAGAGTTTTAACGTAGAAACTATGCATTTTAAAGGGCAAGCAATATCAATGACGTATACCTACGACTTTCTTCTAATAAAAGAACTCTGTGTTCTTAGTTTAATAGCTTTCGTTTTGGAAATTTTGTCTTGTAGCCGCCCTGAGAAGAAAAGTTATTCGTGCGATAAAATTTCCCACGTGAAAGTGATTGAAACAAAAATAGACATCCCATTCATTAGCAGTTTTAAGTCCGTATACATCATCAATATTGCATACTGCTTGAGACACATTTTTTCCACGGTAGAACTCATATTACAAAATAATGTGAGTTTTCTTAGATTTCATACAAAAATGGTTATAAATACAGCGATATTACAGAAAATACAAAACACAAAGAAACTTAAAAATACCTAATTTCAAAAAAAGAATAACGTAACTTTAATATAAAGTTTATTTGAACTTATAATTCCAAGTCAATCCAAAGATATAACACTTCAAAGCAACCCGTTTTAAAAAACTACAATTTCATAGGTAAAGACCTATTATTAGAACATCCTGATAAATTCTTGAGGCAAACCTCTTTATTCGCAGCTTGTCCCGCAACTGGGCATATACCACGGTTAAAACTTAAGATCAAAAACCTTGGATAAACAAAAAAACTAACCTGAGTGACAGTCATCAAACCGGTTTGGCTGTTTCTGATGACGGTGACGAGTGGGGAGCCTGCGTTCTGAACCCAGCTGTCGAACAATGCTTTGATGTCGATGGTGGGGAAATCACGTGCGTACGTGAAGTCTTCATCGACCGCCTGTTGGAAAGCTTCATACATGTCCTTGGGAGTACCGATACCGTAGGCGCTAGGAAAACAAATATGAAGAAGAATGTTACTAATTTATAGTTAAAGGTATTATAAATCTACACTTTAAAATTAATAATTCGTCGCACAATGATTGCTAATATAGTGATACCCCATGACAAGAATCTCGTGAAAACTGAGAAAGATATATTTAACTACCTTGATTTGGCTCACGAGGTTGTCGACTTGTGGGTACAGCAGTCGTCATTGTGCCGATATACGTGACGGCCAATAGTTTAATAGCCAAGAGCCTAAACCAACACTTGAAAGGCTCTCATGCAGTTTTTATATAGTTTCACTTACTTATTTCTCAAGTAATATCTGAGGGCATTTCTGAAGGTTCTAAAACCAACGAAGTGCTCCAACATCTTAAGGACGGAAGCTCCCTTAGCGTAGCTGGTGGTACTAAAGTGGGCACTGATGGATGGGTTGCTGGAGACGCCAGTCCAGTTCATAGGCTGAGCGCCTTGACCAGCGTCATGGTTGAGAGCACTGTGCACGTAGTCAACCACGAACTGGTCATCTAATTCTAAGCTGGGATCGGCCTGCAACAAAATAATGTGATTTAAAAATCATAATTTTTTAAATTATTCTAACTAAATTAAAACAATTATTATTGCGTGTTGCCGGTGATGACGTATGCCTCGGAAATGTGGTCGCTTACAATGGGCCTCATTAGAAGGCTTAAAGTTACTTAAAGAGCCATGAAACGAGCTATGCTCTGTGTTTCCCTGCGTGATCACATCAGAAATGAAGATATCCGCATGAGAACCAAGGTTACTGACATAGCCCGAAGAATAGCCAAACTTAAGTGGCAGTGGATAGGGCACATTGCTCGCAGAACGACCACCTCGATGGGGACGAAAAGTTCTGGAGTGGCGACCACGTGCCGGAAGACGCAGCGTTGAAGGGCCTCCAAAAGGTGGACCGATGACCTAGTGACGGTCGCGGGATTTCGATGGATGCGAGACACACAGGGCCGGTCGTTATGGTGACACTTGGGGAGGCCTATGTCCAACAGTGGATGTTTTTCGGCTGAAATGATGATGATGAACAAATTGATTGTGTAGAGGTTTTATTAATATATTTTCGCAAAATTTTCAGAATGTGTCAAAATGGAGTCCAATCGAGTCCAGAACGCGTGCGCGAGAGAGTCTTTTGTTTCTTTTTCAGGAGAGAGCGGTATCGCAGGTGCAGGACGCGGGCGGTAAGACGCTACCATTAGGTTGGTGGCCATGTGTCGCCAACTTAGTTAAGGAATGGCCATAGTACATCAGTTAATTATTTGATAGTACAAAATAATTTACTAACTTACCCAGTGAGCAGCGAAGTATTCGAAGAAACTAGCAAAGGACTCGTTAAGCCAGAGGTTACTCCACCAGAAGCAGGTGACCAGGTTACCAAACCACTTGTGTCCAAGCTCATGAGCCATAATAGTAGCAATGAAGATCTTGCTGTTCAAGTTAGTGTTTGCCGGATCATACAACAGGTATGCCTCTCTGAAACACAACGGATATTTTTTTTATTGTTATTTATTTCACAAAAAGTGCTCTGAACAGTAATATACATGACTGAACACAAAAGTTTTAGCAGCTGAAGCCGAAATAGGAGGAATCTGTACTTCGGCTTACAGCGCCAACCCTCGCGCGTTACGTTTCATAATATAAGTAAAAAAAAAAAAAAAAAAATTGCATTATAAAATAAGGTGTACTCTGATATAGCTCTCCTCTGTTCCTCTCTCATGGACATTGTGATTGTGATATTTCAGCAGAAATGAGACAAAATTATTTATAAATATCGTTGCATATCAAGAATGAGTAGGCAACTTAAACTGACCTCTTACAGTGCGTTTCAAATAGGAATAGGAACATCAATGACCTCTATCTATCAACTGTTACATGAAAAGTACGGTTTGCAAAGCAAACTTATTTGCGTATGATGTTAGAAACTATTCGCCTTCTTTTTCCATTCGCCACTACTCAGACATTTCATAAAGTGATGTAGAGATTGAAGAACTAAATTCAGAGTAAACTTTTTCGTTCATGACTCGTAAATAAATTTAATTTAAAAATATCTTGTTTTGCTCACCCTACCTGATTTGGTTTGACAGCTATGACGTCACAACATGGCGTTAAACTGATCCTATTCTTATTTTAATCGCATAATACACATTGTAATTAAACTATACAAGGACCCAGATAAACGTGGAATAAAGTACCTTTTTTTAAACTTTTAAGGGTTCTAAGAAAAACACGTGTTTGTGTTTTTTTTTTTAAGTTGAAAAATTGTCGTCATTTAGAATTATGATTAAATTTGCAAAACTTCTATTGTTATACTTTTTTGACTTTTTAAATTTTTGAGTAAATTATGAAATGTCAAAGTTCATGAAAAATAGCAGATTTTCAGAGGTCTTTACTGGATTAGTTTTACACAAATTTATAAATTGATTTCAATAGATGCCTAGGTAATCCATGTCATCCAGTCATATCCATGAGATACTGTAGGTATTTTCAAAATATCAAATGAAAAGTGTGAAAAACGTCATAATCGCGTAAGAGCAATTGTATGGAAAACAGTGAAAATGTATGTCGAGTGGATAAGGGGATGTACTTAAGAATGTCAACAAATGTAGGAGGGTCAATGACCATTATTCCACGTTTAGGTATCTGGCGCTTACCTAAGAATATAAATTCGACTTAAACATACCTGTAGTTGACCATTCCCCAGTTTTCCATAGCACCAGAGGGGAAGTCAGGAAGAGCAATATGATCATTCTTCATCAAGTTTCCACCTCCCATCTCATGGTACTGGATGCCGAAGTAATCGTCTAATTCATTGGTGATCTGAAGACCGACTTCGGCCGCATATTGGTGTTGGGCTGTGACTCCTTGGCGGGAAATGATCTTGAAGGGTTTGGCAACGGTGCTGGTTTGATTAGTAGCAGCAAAGTCACTCACGTGGAAAGCGACCAGGTAAGCCGATATGATTGGAGTAGGGAAGAAAGTTTCGCGAACACGATTTCCAACTCTGTTAAAGAAAAAAAAAAATTTAAGTCAAAGTCAAAGCGTTTATTGCGAACTAAGTGTAAAAATGAAATGATGAATGATAATGATGTGATGAAGTGTGTGTTAAATTCCATAATTTCGTGCAAAACTTTCTGAAAATGCCTTTACAAAAAAAAAATTGCGTATGATGAAACAAATGAACGAAATCTTGCTAGAAAATTATTTATTTTTTGTTTGCTCATATGGTTTTATTAAAAATATATTTCTTTTATTTTCAGTCATTATTTTTGATTGCTGTTTTTAGGGTTCCGTACCTCAAAAGGAACGGAACCCTTATAGGATCACTTTGTTGTCCGTCTTTCTGACTTCCACGCTTTCCCGAGATAAAGGGTCTTGCCCTTTATCTCGGGAAAGCGTGGAGGTATCGAGTTGATATTAAAACCATATACTAAAGTCTGCGGTCCTTTGAAACTGAAAAAAATCAAAATTCTGAGGTAACGAAAAAAAAAGATACGGCCGTTTATGTCGCAAAAAACGTGTATTTCGACACTCTCAAGGGAATCAAAATTCATGGGGTTCTTCTCGTTGACCTTGAACCCTGAAAGGCATGAAGCAAGCTTTGCTTCATGCCAAATTTCAGGATTCTAGGTAGGGAAAAGTACCTTAAGAATTTTGATTCCCTTGAGAGTGTCGAAATTTACGTTTTTTGCGACATAAACGGCTGTATCTTTTTTCCGATAACTCAGAAGTTTGATTTTTTCACAGCTTCAAGGGACCGCGGACCTTAGTATATGGTTTTAATTTCAATTTGATACCTCCACGCATTCCCGAGATAAAGGGTCTTGACAGACAGACAGACGGACGGACAACAAAGTGATCCTATAAGGGTTCCGTTTTTTTCCTTTTGAGGTACGTAACCCTAAAAACTATATTTATATCTCCTAAACTCTTTAGAAAAACTGCAGCCTGTACCGTAAGCATAGGTAGTACCTAAATCATGCAAATGTAGCATCGAGTGCCATCTAACTAAAGATTTATAGGTACTCGTTTTTATAGGTACTCATATTTGTAAGTACTCGAATTTATAGGTACTCATATTTATAGGTACTCGTATTTATAGGTACTCATATTTATAGGTACCTACTCGTATTTATAGGTACTCGTACTTATTCCTCTTTTAGTTTAGATACCTGGGTCAGTAACATTAACACGCAAAATATTATTAAGGTTGAGTTAGATTCAATAAAAAAACCGAAGAAAGCGTACGAATATAATTTAATTAAAACAGAAACGTTAAAAGAACTAAGAGAAAAATATGACGAATATTATATTATTTACACGGATGGGTTTAAGAGCGCTAAGGGAAATGGTGCGGCTTACTATGATCCTCTGAAACCAGGAAACAATAGCAATAGTTGTTTCAAAATAATTAACGCTGTATCGGTAATGTCTTTGGAACTTTTTGCAATCTCAGAAGCGCTTATTTATATTCAAAATAATGATAAAAGAAAAGCAGTGATTTGTGTTGACAGCAAAAGCGCATTACAACATATAGCTCGATGCGCCTCTGGTTGCAGAGGTGCATCGATAGCTTATGGTATCCTTTCTAAGATACAAAATTTAACCAGCAATGGGTTTGATCTGAGATTGCAATGGGTTCCATCGCATATAGGCTTACATGGTAATGAGGAGGCTGACCGGTTGGCAAAATTGGGAATTGATGAGGGAAAGGAGGTAAATATTGGAACATATTACGTGGAATTATTACCAAAATACAAAAACAAAGGTTATGAACTTTGGAAAGAATATTTTAATGAAAGATCCAAGGATAAAGGTATATGGTATAGATCAATGGTATCGGAGCCTCCTCATATACCATGGTTTTACAATACTAAGTTATGTAGGCGGCTGGTTGTGATCGCGCACAGACTGCGATCTGGACACATGCCCCTCAATAAGTTTGGATTTTTAATTAAAAAAACCGACTCACCAAATTGTGATGTATGTGGAACACCGGAAGATGTAGTACACTTATTGTTGGAATGTGCCAGATTTCAGTCTGACCGAGTAGAATTATTTAAGGATTTAAAGTTAAATATGTATGATGTAGGTGTATTTCATGATCTTTTATCGACACCTAATTCGGAGGCTGCCTCCAAAGTATTTATGTTCGCTAGGTTACGTTTTAGTTAGATAATGTATTAATATAAGGTATGATGGGACTGGCATACACGTCCGTGTAAAAGTTCCTAATAATAAATAAAGAGAAAAAAAAAAAAAAAAAGTAGGTACTCATATTTGTAAGTACTCGAATTTATAGGTACTCATATTTATAGGTACTCGTATTTATAGGTACTCATATTTATAGGTACTCGTATTTATAGGTACTCATATTTATAAGTACTCGTATTTATAGGTACTCATATTTATAGGTACTCGTATTTATAGGTACTCATATTTATAGGTACCTACTCGTATTTATAGGTACTCGTACTTATTCCTCTTTAACAACAGATAGTCGCAAGACGGCATTAATTTTCTTTCACTTTCTTTGCACGTATACATGAGTAGTGATAGTATTCGTGCTGTTTTACTGAGCCGTAATATTAGTAAATGTCGCGTCTATAAAATTATAATACGTTAAAAAGGCCAACAGCCTGGTGAGGGTCGCCGAAATCCGATGAATACCGAGACGCACACGACCAGTCATTGTGGCGACGCTTGGAGGAAGCCTATG
This sequence comes from Mythimna impura, assembly GCA_905147345.3. Classification (NCBI taxonomy): domain Eukaryota; kingdom Metazoa; phylum Arthropoda; class Insecta; order Lepidoptera; family Noctuidae; genus Mythimna; species Mythimna impura. The sequence continues at coordinate 4,766,360 of LR990344.1, forward strand.
TCTAACAGTGAACGTCTTCCGGCTGAAATAATGATGATAAAGTAAAACACAATTAGCTGACTCACTGCTGTGAGCTGGCGATGTCCATGTTGGAGTATGTCGGTCCAAGAGTACTGTCACGGGTGATGGAGATTATGTAGCGAGACTTGAATTGGGGCTCATCGAAGCACGGGAATGCTTTTCTGGCGTGGAATGGCTGGAATTGAGTAGTAGCGTACCACCTGCAAAAGATTTCAAAAGGAATAAATAAAGAAATAAAAAATTATTAAAGTATAGAGTAAAATTTAAACATTAATTACAATCGAGGAGAGCAGTGGTGGCAGAGTGGTAACGGCCCCGGCTTACGAGTTGCGGGTTAAACCTAGCCATCACTTTGTGTAATTTATTTCATCACCACTGCTCTCAAAACGGTGAAGGAAAACATCGTGAGGAAACCGGCATGTTATCATCCACCAACCCGCACTGGGCCCGCGTAGTGGAGTACGGCCCATTCCCTCTCCTACAGAGGAGGCCTGAGTCCCAACAGTGGGAACATCGGCAGATAAACAATCGAGGAAAATTTGATTCTAACTGCAATCCGGCCTGTTCTAATTTTATGATAGGTACTTGTGTTTCTTTTCAAGCCATCAATTTACAACAAAAGAAGACGATATTTCATTTTTTATTTCTATAGATTAACTATTTGGGTACCTTTATTATTCTAAAAATAGATTATATAAGATAAATTTTATTTTGTTTAAATAAATAACCGAGTAAAATTAAAGTGGATAAAGTGGAGACTATAATTAATTGGGTAAAAAAAAAACTTAGAATAGGTGGATAGAAACTTATTTTAAAATTTATAGTAAATTTTCCTTGTCTGTGTAATATTGTGTTTTGCCAAATATTCCTAAACTAGTAAATTACACCAATTAATACTTAATCTACAAATCCAACAGTTATTACGGTACGTAAGCATTTTATTTAATCTTCATTTTTCTTCTATTCGATAATTCTATAATCATTGTACTTATTACGATTAATTTAATAGGCAGCCCCCCTAGTTAAGTTACAACCGTTTCTTTTCGATTCTCTTTTCGTTGATCGCCTCGAGTCGGCCACAGCGTTGAAATGACGTCAGAACAAAGGAATCGGAGGCGTGGCTGACTCGAGGCGACCGACGAAAAGATAATCGAAACGAAACGGTTGTAACTTGGCTAGGGGGGCTGGTAACTAAACGACAGGACATTGGTAACTTAGATTTTTTTTTTAATCTTACCTCAGTTGTTCGCCAACATAATAGTAACCCCTGTAGAAGCCTCGGTCAATCGGGTTCGTGTTAATTCTTCCATTGTAACGGACCGTGATAGTGTAGTTACCCCTAAGAATATGAGCTGGAAAGTTGATGCTCAAAGTCTCTAAGTAAGAATCAGTGCTGAAAGGGTTCCCTGGATAAAGATTCACAGCCTGGTTATTTGTGTTGTTGAGGACAGAAACAACTGTGATGTTAACGACATTTTGGTGGAATATAATCTGATTCAGATTGTCTTCGTTTACCTGGAGAGAAAGAAAATTGTTTATTAATAAACATGACATCAGACGGCGTGTTGCGAGTTCGATTTCCGCACAGGACAAATATTTGTATAGCTTTATTGTTTGTTAGTTTACATGTTTTTGAGTGCATCCACAATACAGGTTTAATCTCTAGTGTGGGGCGAAGTTTAAAAAAATATTACAAACTAGCTTTTGTCCGCAGCTTCACCCGCGTACATAAAATATAGCCTATGTCACTTAAGAATGAAGCAGCTTTCTATCTGTGAAAAAAATTTAGCAATCGGACCAGCCCCCCTAGCCAAGTTACAATTGTTTCACGCCTCCGATTCCTTTGTTCTGACCACGTGACTGAGCGTTGATATGACGTCAGAACAAAGGAATCGGAGGTGTCGCCTACTCGAAGTGATCGGCGCGAACGATACGATTGTAACTTGGCTAGGGGGGCTAGTCCGATTGCTAAATTTTTTTCACCGAATCTCTGAAAGTACTGCCCACTTTCAGAGATTACATTAAAAAAAAACTTTACCTCTTTATAATATTAGTCTAGATTGTTAGACTTATGCTGACTAGTCTAACAATATTAGGTGGGTGGGAGTAAAGCCCGGTTTACACTATTGTGTTGTATCGTGTCGTGGCGCCTTTTGACGTACTCGACTGGCTACAAAACTCATTATGATATTTTTTTTTTTTTTTTTTTTTTTGGTGGGAAAATCATCTAATGACAAATCTCGCTCTTGGGCGGAGCGAGAGATAGGACGTAATGTTAGTGTAGATAATTATTTTTTTCATTAGCAGCCAAGAAATATCTATTAGGTAAAATAGTAGATCTATTAGGTTATTATTTACATTGTTCTTTGACTACTTTTGACTTCGATCTCGTCTAGTGATCGCCTATGGATGACGTCTCAGATGGAACAAGCATTTATTATACAAGGTACCTATTAACTTTGCGAGTATATTCATATAAATTTAGCATATTCAGCCTTTTAATGTTCCCTCTGCTGGGACTCAGGCATCCTCTCTCTAGGAGAGGGAATGGGCCGTAATAATAATAATAATATTCCACAACTATCATACAACGCCGTCTAGCCCCAAGCTAAGCAGAGCTTGTGTTATGAGTACTGGACGACTGATAAACATACATATATATTTCTAAATACATACATATTTTAGATAAATTACACCCAGACACAGAACAATTAATGATCGTGCTCATCACACAAACATTTGTCCTGGGTGGGAATCGAACCCACGACCTCCGGCATAGCAGTCAGGGCCACTAACCACTAGACCAATAGGCCAGTCAAATAAAAAAAAAAAAAACCACCACGCGGGCCCAGTGCGGGTTGGTGGATGTCAAATGTCTTCGAATTTTTGGTTCTAGGACATGCCGGTTTCCTCACGATGTTTTCCTTCACCGTTTTGAGAGCAGTGGTGATGAAATATATTACACAAAGTAATGCGCCTGGCTGGGTTTGAAACCGCGACCTACAATTCGTAAGTCGGAGCCGTTACCACTCGGCCACCACTGCACTGCTTACTTTGCGAGTAGCTGGCGTGATATCCCAGTGATTCAGGCACCCGCCACTCATACATGGGGTTGTGGGTTCAAAACCGGATAAGTACCAATATGAGTTTTTCAACTCATACTTTTCTAAGTTTATCTAGAACGTTACTGGCACCCCGTGCCTCTAAAAGCACGTAAAGAAGTTGGTCCCGGTTTTCATTCGTAGATGTTATAATTATAACTATTCATATTTTTCTATACAATTCTATGATAGTTGTAATTATTCATATTTTTCTTGCTTTTTTTTATTAAAGCCTCTTTTTTATAATGTGAATGTGAGAACATTGTAGACTCCACGAATTCTTAGATTGATTCCGCGCCGGGCACAGGCCATAGTCCGAAGCGAGGAGAAGTGGCAGGCGGTCGCCTCCTTCTGCGAAGCAGTAATGTTAGCAAACCTCCTTTGCTAACATTACTACACCACGCACGCGGGCACCACGTGCACGCGTGAGGGAGCGGCCTTGACGCCCCAGCCGCCGAGATCCCGATCCCGATTTCCGGCCACCGTAGGCGCAGGCTTGTGGACGGCGAGCAATGGTTAGCTCGCCGTCCAACCGTCCGGTAACCGTCCGGACCAAGCCCAAGTCGTCGACGGTGCATACTGTTCCACGCGTGCCTCAAGGAGATGTCAGCAAACCGTAGGGGTCCAGCATGATCGAGTCTGTTGGGGCCAAGGGTCTGCTTCTGAAAGGAAGACTCGGCCCTGGTATGAAAAGCAACGAAGGGACAGAAGTAGGTTTTTGTTCAGTAAAAGTCTGACACACCCTCGCGCTCCACCCAAGAGCGGTGGACGTCATTGGATGATTTTCCCATCGAAAAAAAAAGCAATTATTATTTACCTATACAAAATATTACTTAGTCATGCATAATTGAGTCTGCATTAGTTTCGATATATGATAATACTATCGATAATTACGATAGCACTCGTATATCATCGGATTGCGATTTTATCAGTACAGCACTGTTCGATAAAAATTGTCGAAACCATTTTCAAATCCGTAAATTTAAATTACAATTAGATTCAGCAATGTTGTCAACGGATGACAACGTGACGCTATTTTTTTTTTAATAATAATAAATCTTTGAAAAATAAAATGAAAATAATAATAAATCCTAATAGCAGTGGTGGCCCAGTGGTTACTACCCCGACTTACAAGTTGTAGGTCAGGGGTTCAAACCAAGCCAGGCGCATTACCTACTTTGTGTAATCTATTTCCTCACCGCTGCTCACAAAACGGTGAAGTAAAACGTCGCGAGGAAACCGGCATGTCCTAGAACCAAAATTCGAGGAAGTGTGACATCTACCAATCCGCACTGGGCCCGCGTGGTGGATTACGGCCCATTTTCTCTCCTAGAGGCCGGAGTCCCAACAGAGGGAACATTACAAGGCCGACAATGCTAATAATAAAAATATTTTTATTACAAAAATCAAAGTACAAGTTAACTTAAGTACTACATCATGACTACGTTACGTTTTCTAATCATAATCTGAATTTCTATACAGGGTTGAAAGTACGTAACCGTACTGATTTTTCTTGTCCAACTTTAACTGAATAATAGAGCAGAAAAACTTACATTTGTAGCGACATCTATGGCGTCACATAAGTACTAATCCTGCATCGCGCAATCAAAGTTCTCCGCGCGATTGGAACATATAGAACAGCCCGAAATCATCTATTGGGCAGTAGCCAGACATAACACCCGTCTGTCTAGAGGATCCTCCCTTTTCAACGGAGGTTTCCGGGACTTTACCCTCTGTTCTGCATACCTCCAAACATTTATATAAGTATATTGTTGATAAAACTACCTCTAAAGGTAGTTCAACTGAGACTTATCTATAAACTAACTAACCCGGCGAACTTTGTACCGCATAACAGTCAATGAATGCATTGACCAAATGATAGAACGATTAAAATCAATGTATTGTTGAAACTTCAACGGTCCGGATTAAGCGTTTCGCTTCGTCGTTTATACCGCGTACATCGAAGGACTGGAACAATTTGCCTAAGCGGTCTTCCCGTCCAACTATTATTTAGGTGTCTTCAAGGCTAGAGTGAATAGGCTTTTAATAAACTAGTGCGCCTCACCATCAATGATTGCATCGCTGCTTACCGTCAGGTGGGATCGCAGTCAAGCACTGGTTTATAAGAATTAAAAAAAAAAAATGACAGTTGCTGACATTTGCTGCTATTCGGGGCGGAGACAAATCCAACAAAGCAAAGATCATTAAAATCTGTCTAGCCGTTCTTGAGTTATAACTAGTATAACTGATACGACTTTGTTTTATGTATATAGATAGATATTTCGCTATATGCGTAATAACAATAATCTCGTAATAACCAATCTGTCAATAACCACACATAAAAATTTAATAATTTTCAAGCAAACTAATGTTTCCTAAGCGAAAATCCAATAACTCTATGTCTAGTTTAAATGGCCATAAATTGAAATTCGCAACCTTATAAGACTAAAAGGGCAGCCATAATACTATTTTTATAATAATTAACAAAGCTGTGTAGTGACCTCCCAAAAAAAAACCTTTTTTGCTCAATCAACAGTTGGTATATTAAGAACCTATACAATAGATTTTTTTTTTAAAGTGGTTATCATCGACTTATCTCGCCTAGGGTGGAGCGGGATGGCGTGTCAGACTTTTACTGACCAAACCCACACCTATTTTCCTTTTTGCTTTGCGTTCCAGGACCCCGGATTTTCTTTTGGGAAATCAACCCATGGCCCCAGTAGGTTTCGGCCCCTACGGCAGTAAAAGCTGGCTCTTTAAGGCAACCTACATACAACGCGTTCCAAATAAGAATAGGATCGATTGCCATGTTGTGACGTCACGTCATACTGTCAAATCGAAGAATTATTATGGTGAACAAAACAAGAAATTTTTAAAATTTAATTTATTTATGAGCTGTGAACGAAAAAAGTTTAATCAGAATCCAGTTCTTCAATTTTGCCCAATTTCTTGCGATTAGACAGTATGACGTGACGTCACAAGATGGCAATCGATCCTATTCTTATTTGGGACGCATTGTACGTGAAAATGCAAAAGTAACAAGTTGATTCCAAATTATACTTACAACAACGTTCATCCGTACAACTCCAGTGAATAAAGCTGTGTTTAGGTTCACGTCAAGGTCAACATTCACGTCAGTAGGATACACAGTTTCTCGAAGACGGTATTTTTCTAAGTCTACTTCCGAGTCGCTATTGAGGAACTCTAAGTTTGACCTAAAGTCCTCCTGAGGTATGGCAGCGATAAATCCCAGTAGAAAACAGAGGACAATCGGAAGCAACATGTTGGTACCTACGAAAAAAAATTCACATAATTGGGCTGATCGAAAGTTGGGTCAAATTGGTTCAATAGTTTTAATTTTAAATTAATTTTTACGCGTTTGAACACCGGATGGTAAGCGATGATGTGGTTGGTGATGGAGCAGGCTTGCCAAGAAGTAACCTATAGCTTTTAACTTTTTAGTTCTTTAAGTCATGAGTGAATAGATTACAGCTGTTAGGAAATAGATTCCGACAAGTAATTCCACTCCTTAGTGGTACCTACGCACAATAAAAGTGTTTCTAAAACAATTTATGCATATTAGTGGGATGTCCATGCGCAGGTAGTGCTTTGCCGTATATCCAGTGGTCCAATGACGAAAGAGTCAAACCTAAAACTCTTGTTTATTGAAAAGAAACTTTGATATTGATTTATTTAAGTGTTAAATCCACTAAATCTGTGTCTTCAAAGTTCAGGACAAAATTTATGATTTTTTTTCTTTGAAATAAAAATTTCTAAAAGATACATTAAAATCTTTAAACATTAAAGGTGATTTTCCGAAACTAGTACTTTAGGGGGAATTTATCTTTATCACGTATACTCATCGCAATTTTGTTCCGTATCTCGCCTAATCAGAAGGGATTGGCTAAGCTACTTTATCAATTAATATACTAAAATTTGACTTACCCATAGCTGCCTCGGACGGTACCAAACGAGCGACTAGAGAGGTATAGTTCAAATAATATATATTTATCAATAATTATTTACTTATCTTTATGTACCTACCATTAATATTTTCGATGAAGAGCGTTTAATCAAAAGCGTGTCTGAAATCCACAGCTATCGCGTAATCAGCAGATAAAGTTCTTTTTGTTTTTTCGTCAATTTGATATGTAATTATTCACTATTGCTTACTCATTTCAGGAATACAGTCGTATTTTAATATCCGTAAGCAAAATATGAGCTTACCAAAAACTACATATCGACAGCGGAAAGGTAAAATCGCTTAAACGCCACTTTGGTCGAAAATAAATTATACACTTATAACAAGACACAACAAGGACACAGAACAGCACAAAGTGAACAAGTGCAGTTAAGTGTTACTAACATAGTCATAAGTCGTATTTATTAACAATAAATTGTATTTAATTTACTTTATATATATGTTAGTCTATAAGGTATTTTCTATGGGCCAAGATGCCTGAAAATAAATGATTTATTATTATTTTTATACATTTATTTATCTCAGCACTCTAAGGTCCTGGACCTTTGGAAGGCGTACGAGGAGCCGAAGCCAACTCGCAGAGGCCCTTTTAGACGCTTTTAATGGAAAGTGGTACAAACCGGTGATTATCCCTGTACGCACTATGCTAGTGCATCCAAGGACAACCCCCGGTTGGTGGGAAACTATTGCGACATATAGAAAACTAAGATATAAGGCTATGGTTTTTGGAGTCTTAAGTGGGCTGGTTACCAGGAACTATGTTAAGACTATGGCCCCTGCTTAAACAATGTTATTAATATCCATCGACAAAAGGCAGGGGGTGACTTGCACACTCAATAAATGGGCCCCCATAAACGGTCGCTGGCACGAAGTGACGTAGCAACAAGAGGGCAACATAATATCCTGAGGTGCTTAAGGAGTGGAGAGGTATACCACGGCTATCAGGACAATCCCATAAGTACGGTCAAGATCCCTACCAGCACCTTACTAGATTATACATCCTTCTCCCGAGCACGTTTGCTCTTGCGAATCTCCACTCAAGCCAGCCAATAAAGGCAAGAGAGAGGTGGGAGCTCTTTTCCTCGTCAGTGTTCACTACGGCCGGCCAATAAAGGCAAGCCGGAGATGAAGAACAAGAATTTTCCCGGGAGATCAGGTCCATGGGGTCGCTAATGCCCAACAGTTCGCCACAAAACTGCCCTGCGGATTTATTATTATTATTATTTATTATTATTATTATTATAACTTATTTCACTTAAAATAAGTCATAAAACTTATTTTCGACCAAAGTGGCGGTTAAGCGATTTTATCTTTCTACTGTCGATAACATACTATAGGGTATGTTATCGACAGTAGAAAGGTAAAATCGCCTCACTCAACTTTCCACCAAAATAGTCGCAGGCGCTTACGACTGAACTATGACGTATTTTCGATCAGACAATTTTTGATATTTTGAAAATCAATCCCTAATAAGATAACAAGGAGTGTTCGTGGAATGGAACGGTTGACGCAGCGGTTGAGCGATTGGCTACTGCGCCGCATGACATGGGTTCGATTCCCGGCCGGAACAAATATTTGTATAGTTTATAAATAAATGGATGGATGTCCATTTTAAGTCCCACTATTTCTTAAGCTCTACTGAGGTCACCGAGCACTGTACTGAGCTCCTCCGTAGTCTCAGCCATGACTACTATGTCGTTGGCAAACCGAAGGTGAGTGATGTACGCGCCATTGACATTAATGCCTAGCCCTCTCCATTCTATAAACTTGAAGATCATTCTAGACCTCCATTGCGGCCGTGAACAGTTTCGGAGAAATGACGTCTCCCTGCCTCAGACCCCGCGTCAAGATGATAGGTTTCGAGATCTGGTCCTGAAATCGGACTGACATGGTGGCGTTTTTGTATCAACATTTCAGCACATCGATGTACCGATAGTCAATCTGGCACCGTTGGAGAGACTGCAGTACAGACCAAGTCTCGATCGAATCAAAGGTATTCTCGTAGTCTACAAACGCTAAGCAGATAGGCTGATTATACTCCTCAGTCTTCTGTATAACCTGCCGCAGCGTATGTATGTGGTTCACGGTGCTGAAGCCTTTTCGGAATCCGGCTTGTTCGGAAGGCTGGAAATCGTCGAACCTGCGCGCGAGATGGTTCGTGATGACTCTGGAAAATAGCTAGTAGACATAGCTTAGAAGTGTGATGAGCATGTAATTCTTAAGCAGGGTATTACCACCCTTCTTAAAGAAGAGTACTACTACACCTCTGCTCCATACCTGCTGCATTTTTCCTTCGAGTATGACGGAATCGAACAACTTCTAAACGACCTTTAGGATCGGTTTTCCACCCGTCTTCAGGAGCTCGGCCGTAATTCCGTCCTCACCCGACGCCTTGTTGTTCTTCAACTGCTGCAGAGCCATCCGAATGTCGTACAGGCTGACGTCCGGGATGTTTTCGGTAAAGTGTCAAATCTAAAAAGTTAAATAGCTAGCTCTTCGGTCGTTTGCAAAATTTGCAGCGGGTTTAGAGATTGACGTGTACAACTACGTCCATTAAATGCCTCGATCTCTCCCAGAAGCTCCAATTTGGCGGATATGACTCTGCCATCGTCGGTCTTCAGTTTCGTGAGCTGGCTCTGCCCAATGGACAGATCTCTTGCAAATCCTTTGGAGCCCTTATTCCGCTCAATCGCGTTCTTAATCCTCTCGGTATTAAATCAGTGAAAGTCCCGTTTCAGAGACTTCGAGATCCGTCTATTGTGCACGCATAAGAAAAGAAAGAAAAAGAAAGAAAAAGAAAAACAGTTTATTTGCACAAACATGACACATAACTTAAAAAATAACACGCCCACACACACACCATCGCACGCATCATCTGAAGACTGCAAAGTCATCGCACGCCTCGTCTTCCTAAGCTCGAGATTTCTAAATAGCACATCATAAACACATATATATCTATACATATAAAAATGAATCCTTATTTCCCTTGGTCACGCCAATAAGCGTGAACGGCTGGACCGATTTCACTATTTTCTTTTTGTTGGGTTTGATAATGTCAGGAGAAGGATCTTATGAAAGAAATAAAAATAAAAAATTGGTAGTAGGGTAGAGTAGAGTAGGGTAGAGTAGGGCAGAGTAGGGTAGAGTATGGTAGAGTAGGGTCATCGAGATATAAGTACTAACGTACTAGAGAAGCTACGTCAAATAACTGAATTGTCCTATTTTCGTAATTTGAATCTTTAGTTCGCTGCAGCGCTCAAATAATAACAATTCGTCTAAACCGTAACTAATTTACCACAGCGCTAGATTTGCTGCGGAAGTGTATTTATTATCGGCAAAAAGGTCTTAAGCGCCATGTAAATCACGGAACTTACGCGTTTTCTTCGACAAAGTGCGGCGCGATCGCCGCAGTTGATCGAGACAAAGTAGGAATTTACGGTGTCTTCTCTAGTACGTTAGTACTTATATCTCGATGAGTAGGGTAGAGTTGGGTAGAGCAGAATAGAGTAGTCAATTGACGGGAGCGAAGCCGCGGGCAAAAGCTAGTTATAGATAATTACACCCAGACACAGAAGAAATGATAATGCTCATCACACAAACATTTGTCCTGGGTGGGAATTGAACCCACAACCTCCAGCATAGCAGACCTCCGGCATAATTTTATTGTTGATTTGGGTCGAGAATCATTAACATAATTGCCTCCTGAAATATTTTACAAATTCAATACTTGTAACTGACAGATAACATACTTTCACTTTCTTTCTTTTCTTTTTTTTCTTTCTTTTTATTATTTTTTCTTTTTTTATTATTATTGTAATTAACTTGCAAAATCACCGTTAGCATATTGACAAAACTTCAACTGACAGACATAGGCCGTACCTGAGTAACAAAACACCGATTGCGCTTCCATACAAATTACCACAATCTGCACCAAGGATCCATTTTGTGATGAACCATTGTTCCAATTTCATTTCAAGCGTTCATTTCACTCGTATGACTTACACTTAGATTTTTGTTTTTTTCCTAATTTCTATAAGTTTTGATTAGTTTTTATGTTTGTTACAACTAAAGGTGCAATAACCTTACATTTAGTAATAATTTCAGGTTGATATTTTGATACACATAATCACTGCATATTTCTTGATCAGTTAGTGTGTGACCTTATCGCTATCAATGATAAGATCGCCACTCTTTCCATTGAATTAGCTATGTTGTACAAGAATCATGTTATAACTTTCTTGTACCATAAAATATGTATATTGTATGTACATACATTTGAACGAGTATCTGTTTAAATCGTTTCGCGGCTACTCTGCGAAAATCATCACTCTGCTCAGCTTAAGGATACATGATGACCAAGTGGAGACCGTAAGATATCCTTACTACCTCCACTTTGGTCATCATTTCTGCGGTCTTCGACGAAGCAATACATTCCAGTTTCGAATTTCATTTCGGGATTATTTAGTTACAACATAATAAAAATACTTTCTTATATCCGGCTCTTGGACTCATCCTCTAGTGACCACAATGGTTGCAATTTTCTTATCAAATTGTCCTATTTTTTTTTTTTTTCGAATTTGTCATTAATGATTATTTTTATCTTACAATTTGCATTATTTACTTTGTAAAGTGTTACATTTCTATAAATTTTATTTAATTATCGTGAATGTGGGGACTATGTGGATTACTTTTCCTTTTCTGTAATTTTAACATATCTGGCAGTTTTGAGTACTTTATGCGAACTACAAAAATGTTTTTTCTTTGGTATTGATCGTCAAGTTGTTGATCTCCTTAGTAGTCCTAAGTTAAGGTACATTAATACTAACAAATGTCTGATTTGAGTGCAGGTCTACTCAAATCTGTGTATTTCTTTACTCAAAAAATCATCTCAGACACTAATCTGCATAGTTATCAAGATTTGACCATTACATGTTTATTGTATGGACTTCAACAGATCCTTTGACCTTTGAGTTTGTTTCTTCTTAAGGTAGTCAGCTAGGAAGCACCGGCCTCGTCTAGTTTTAATTGACGTGTGAAAGTGTTTTTGTAAAAACTTTTTTGCAAACTAAATTTATTAAAAACCAAATTAATTACTTTTTAGGGTTCTGTACCTCAAAAAGAAAAAACAAAACCCTTATAGGATCACTTTGTTCTCCGTCTGTCTGTCTGTCTGTCAAGACCCTTTATCTCGAGAACACGTGGAGGTATCTAGTTGAAATTAAAATCAGTCTGCGGTCTCTTGAAGTTGTAAAAAAAACAAATTTCTAAATTAACTGAAAAAAAAGATACGGCCGTTTATGTTGCAAAAAACGTATATTTCGACGCTCTCGTGGGTATCATAATTCATAGGGTATTTTCCATTGACCCAGAATCCTGAAAATTGGCTTAAATCATGGTATTATAGTACAGGTACGGGAATAAATCTGAAAACTGTAAATTTGTTGTTACGTCACAACAAAAAAAAAATTCGATTCTGAAAAATCTTCAAGACTCCATTCGGGAATTGTACTGTTTGCTTATGTAAGTTTGTAGGGATCCCTCAGAGCGCGAGTCCGACTCGCACTTCATCATCATCATCATTTCAGCCGAAAGACGTCCACTATTGGACATAGGCCAAAGCCACGCGCGGTATTGGCTATTGGATAAAGTTTTATTATATTCTATTCTATTCTATTTTATAGGCCTCCCCCAAATGTCGCTACAATGACCGGTCCTGTGCGTCTCGCATTCATCGGATTCCCGCGACCCTCACCAGGTCATCGGTCAACCTTGTGGGAGGCCTTCCAACGCTGCGTCTTCCGGTACGTGGTCGCCATTCCAGAACCTTTCGTCCCCATCGACCATCTGTTCTGCGAGCAATGTGCCCTGCCCACTGCCACTTAAGTTTGGCGATTCTTCGGGCTATATCTGTAACCTTGGTTCTCCTGCGGGTATCTTCATTTCTGATACGATCACGCAAGGAAACTCCGAACATAGCCCTTTCCATTGCCCTTTGAGTGACTTTAAGCCTTCTGATGAGGCCCATTGTAAGCGACCACGTTCGACTCGCACTTACCCAGTTGGTAATTAATAATGTCATTGAGATTGATTATACGAGTATTAACGATTTTATTAACGATACATTAAAATAGATATCACTGAAAAAAAAATCACCCAGAGCGTACAAAATCATGTACAGCGGGTCTTATCATGACATGTTAAATGTCAGAGTTGCTAGCGAGAGAGAGAAATGGAGCTATACACACTATATAGCTCTTTTCCTTTAACAATTCAGTTTATTCGCAAACAATACAGACCGCCGTCCTTCCGTGCTCGTCGCCGAGGACCCGAACCACAACCCCGTCAACGTCCGCCCCGTCCCTTGCTCGAGCCAGTCCGCGCCGCTGCATAGCATAGTCGGCCTTATAATGTTCCCACTGTTGGGACTCAGGCATCCTCTCTAGGAGAGGGAATGGGCTGTAATCCACCACGCGGGCCCAGTGCGGGTTGGTGGATGTCACATATCTTCGAATTTTTGGTTCTCGGACATGCCGGTTTCCTCACGATGTTTTCCTTCACCGTTTTGAGAGCAGTGGTGATGAAATAAATTACACAAAGTAATGCGCCTGGCTGGGTTTGAACCCGCGACCTACAACTCGTAGGTCGGGGCCGTTACCACTGGGCCACCACTGCTCTCAAGCTCAAGCTCGCGCCGCTGAGCCATAGTTTTAAAATTCCCCGTTAATAATAATAATATCTTGTTCGATCCAGCCCGTCCCTTGTTGCCCTCTCCCAGCGACGCCCTAAGCCGAGGTCCGTACCCCACAGGGGGTGCCCATAGCGTGTAGTCGCTTAGTTTTTAAGTTTAGTTAAGTAAGACCTGGCCGGAGGCTTTGATTCTTGAATCGAGGTCGCCACAGGCAAGTCCGGTTAAGCAGCCGACAACCTCCTAGGTTGACCTGCGAAAGGCCAAAAAAAAAAAATTCAGTTTAGATTGTCAAATGCATCGCATTAGGAGCCCGCGGTAGCTCCTCTGGTCGATATTTATGCGACACGGTGTACGTCGATGATATTTTTGTTTTTTGCAAAATCTTTTAAACTGTAACTGCTTGGAACGTAGCTACCATCAAATAGTAAACCAGCCTCAAGGTAGACTTAAGTTTGTACTTGCATACGTTACTAATTATGTAGTTTTAGTTTCTTTTCCTACAACTACATAATTATGTGTAAAACATCAGTCCAAAGAGCCCTTTTTTGGAGTCATCAAGACATCAAGACACAAATCTTGCTACATTATTCAAATTTAATATTAATAATTTATTTTCAACCAATTAAAATTACTCGTAAACTAGCTTTATGCATCGCGTAATGTACTGATTATTTGAAGATCTGAAGACGTCAGACGTCATTTACGTATTTATTATAACTTTTTAACCAACTAATAATATTAAGAACTAACTATTATTAAGAAAACCAAGTTGACATTGGCAATAGTTATCTCTATAAAATGCCATCGTCTTTATTTTATGGGCAATATTAACCACAATTTAAATTTTTCAATCGATTTTTTTTTTACTTGACCTAAGTCTATTTCTTCACAATCAATTAAAAGTAGTGATATAATTCGGTAACCTGCTACCGTGTTTATATTAGGAACATTTTAAAATTATATTTTGTCGGTGCATAATCATAATCCAATAATCCAGATTATTCAACAATCGAACAGTAAACAAACAACTCAAATAAACAGCTTTATTAAAACATATAAAAATATATTTTATTCAACAAATTTTCTTACACAAATACACTATATTAAATATTACCTATTTATGATATTAAAAAGTTTAAATAAGAATAATTAGGCCATATTTATGACAAGCGTCACGATTAAGGTGATGATGCTAAGAGAAGCAAGGTTTGCTGAATCAGGTGCGGGGGTTGTACTTGGCTCAGTTGTGGAAGACTCTATATCTTCTGGCGTAGTTGGAGTCGTCGTAGGAGCATCTGTGGGAGCTTCTGTCGTCGTAACAGAAGATGTGGTTTCCTCTGTCGTTATAGGAACTGTGACTGTGGTTTCTGGTGTCGTTGTTTCAGTTGTAGGTGGAGAAGGGTTTAAATAATCATCGAATCCCGCTTCGAAATATTCATTGAACTCCGGCACTACTCTGTCGTAAAATTCGAAGTTAGTACGGGCAGTAGCGATACCATTCCTAGCGGCATTGACGGCTGAATCTCCGAGGACTTCTGCGTTTGCATTCACCCAATTTTCGATCTAGAAATAGTTAAGGAGAATTAATATTTTCTCTTGGGTTTTTTATCTACATTTCTTATTCGACTCTTCTGGTGCTGGTCTTTGGCATTGTTTTTTCTATTCTAAGTATTTTATGTGTGTATAATAAATAAGAATATATAGACTCTGTCAGGACTTATGTACATATTATCCGAAAGAGACACCGCGGGCTTGGAATGCAAAAGGCAACAAAAAAAAAAAATGAGTGGTCGGTAAAAATTTGACACTCTCTCACTCCAATCAGGGCAGTAAAAGATGTTTTATAATATAAACTATGACTGTAAAATATAGTAGTAAAAAGTTTACCCCAGTGACTTCTAGATTGGTCAATAAACGGCTGGTGATCGAAGACAGCATACTGTTAAGAACGCCGCTGTAATATAAAAACGCAATTAACAAACATGATAGCAAGCATGATAGCGACGAAGATCAATATTTTTTTTAATATTCCACTACTATCACATAACGCCATCTAGACCCAAACTAAGCAGAGTTTGTGGTATGAGTACCTACTAGACAACTGATAAACCTACTTGTATAGGGTGACTGGTAATTAGTGTATGATACTGTTATCATGAGCACAATCACGTGTTTAAGTATCGTACACTAATTGCCAGTCAGCCTATATATTTCTAAAGGATCTCTATAGTGTGGTGAACAAAAATAATTATTACGGCATACTAATCTTATTTTTTACACCACCTGCTCGATAATGCCCTTTTATACGTCATACAACCATCACTTAAAGCAAGTCATTATGTCCCTAGGGATATAATGTAGTATGGGCGATCCCTAGGGAATAATGAGATTTGAATTTGGAACGTGAAAAACCGTCAGCATTATGTGCATTAAAATGTAGTGCATCAAACAAGTTTATTCAAATTTCAAACTGGCCACTAACAAAAAAAAAAATAACAAAAAAAGTTTCTAAAAAAAGTAATGAACAAGCGGGAGCGATACAGAAAATTTAAACTATAGAATCTTTGAGTAGTGAATTTTGTTTGTTTCAAATCTCAAAACATTTTGAGTGATAGGATTAACTTGTAAATAATACTTATATTTCTGTATTATATGATTTCTTTTACTAAATTGTCTTTTAATTATCTCACAGATGGTGTAAAAAGTAGAGTATCCAACACGGGGATAAAGCTGTCTTTGTCTTGGGCGGCTTGAATTCCTCACTTCACTCAGGTTTCTTTATTAACTCCCTCGCAATGCTCGGGAGTTAATTATATAAATCCCTCACTATCGTTCGGGATTAAAATTAGCAACCTTCGTTTCGTTCGGAATTCAACAACCGCCACCCGCGACTTAAAGACACTGCTTTATCCCCTAGTCACATAATCTACTATTATGGTGGTTTACTGGATTTCTTGTAGCAATAGAAAGTACACCTCAGCTATTATACAGATATGTTTTTGGAAAGTAAGCATGTTAGTGTACTTATTCGAGAATTTAGTCTTATGTTTAGCAATCGAGGTTATGATTCTGGCTCGCAAAAAATAATACGTAATGTTGCCTAATTTGTACCAGGTAGAGTAATTGTAAATTGTACCGTAATCGAGTTAAAGAACTATCTTTAACTCGATTGTGATTTCACTCTGTTGTGACATCGAATTCAAAATGGCCGCGACTGCGTCATGTTGGTAGTACTGCTTTTTATTGTTGCCAATTCAAAACTAGACATTATGGTTTGAAGTGGTACAAATTACGAGTCGGTCCGATTTAGGCAACTCGACTCTATCATCATAGTAACTTAGAATACTAATGACGTACAAGTACCTTTAATGAAATCCCAAAGCTGATTTTAGTTCTTAAATATGAAAGTTTTATTTAAAATGATTAAGGTATAATAGATTAAGAGAAACCGTAATTAGTTTTATATAAAATTCTTATTTAATTGTATTGTTATTGTTGATTCAAAGGAGATTGGGCACTTATAGATTCACTTTTTGACGCGTATGGCCATTTGAGTTATTGTATAATTCATAACTATTATTTTTATTGCTTTTTAACTAAAATTCATTGAAATCAAATGAATGAATTCTTATGAATGATTAAATTCTTATTTGTGGGGTTCCTATTTTCATTTTAATTTGTATTTAATACAGTAAATACGTCATTTGTTCCATTATAGTGAAGCGACTACTTACTCAATTATAATCGATCGATTAAACATTAACGTAAATCGTGGAACAACAAAACAATCTACATTCGCAACTAAAAAATATTAAGAGTTGTCATTATTATTTTTCTTTAATTATGTTAATATCTCTTTCGTTAAAAAGCAATTCCTGGGCAAAAATAAAACAATTAAGATATAATCGATAATGTTATAACGCCGTGGTCGATTGATGTGTCACAACACTATTCGATGAAATGTCAAACAAAATATTATTTATTATGTTAACTGCCGGCAAGCCGAGAATATTGTTTTTAGCTTTTCTCTGCTAACAAATATAAATTCGTGTTGAGTTGAGTTTTAGGATTCTTCCACTTTCATTTACTACATCGAGCGATTTGACTCTTTTTGTGTGTCGCTGTGAAGTGAATTGTTAGAACGTTTTTACGTCCATTGTAATTGGATCTAGACTTAAAACAATATGTCGCGCTGTGTAAGGGTTCTCTTTTATTAGCACACCCAATGCCTAGCCACCAAATCAGAGAGGCAACTGATTCCAAGGCCCGGAGGCAGGGTTTTAAAACGAATGAATTGTTTTGAGATGTAAAATAACCTCAATACTCAACTTATTTTTTTTCAAAAACCCCACAATATATCATTTTGAATTTAACCTTGTTTTAAAGCATGACACTAATCCTTTTTGAGTCTAATTTTCACTACTATACTGTGTCAAAAGTTGCGCAACCAAGTGTCATAGTAACTTGCCTAATCTCTTTTGTTTGTAGTACTTAGATACATTATTAATAGTTAAAACTTCATGGATAGTAATTTTTATAAAGATAACGAACGGTAAGGCTGACTTCAGGTTTTAAGAGGCACTTGAAACTCACTTTGATCGTGAAGTACAATTTAGGATAACTATGATACAATTAAGGAAACCGATTTCCTAAATTGCATTTTTTCAGACTTTTTTTTAAAAACCTTTTTTCCGTATTTTTTATACTTCCTCATTTTCTAGTAATAAAAATGAACACGAATAGAACAACCGTTTTATTTCTAGTAATATAATCCTCTTATGTTATATAGTTTTTGTGACAGCTTATAAAGTTCGTTATCTGGTACAATATAGGCAACCTCCCTATATTTTATTATTATAAGCACCTAATTTCAATGTTTTTTCATTTTATTTTTAAATATCTAGTATTTATTTATTGTGCACACCTACCACAGTATTTTCTTTTTTAACCTAAAGCTTGAGTGGCAGAGAATGTCATGTTGCATTAAGTCCGCCTATGTACCACTACATTACATGAAGATTAAATAAATATAAATTATACTTACACCGCTCTAGCTGTTTCGAGGTTATTCTGCAGCCATTGGAAGACTCTCATGGTGTTAAATTCGTTGCTAGTAATAGCTGAACTAATAGCAGTGCTTTGGTCCTGAGCTCTGACAATAAAGTTAGTTGTTTCATCACGAACGACATTAGAAAGGAATCTATTCAAGCTGGGCTGATGTTGAGTGCATCCAGCCGCTGTTATCATCACAACCTGCTCGTTAGCCAAGTCTGTGTTGAGGTATTTGCTCCAGAAGAAGTCGTAATCTTCAGCAGTTCCGTAGCGTAGACCATTGCAGTATACCCAAGGACGCATGTTAGGTGGAATGCTATTATAAAAGAAAAAGAGAACATCTATTATAAAAGAAAAAGAGAACATTAGGTATAAAAAAAAGTATCGAAAATAATCTTATTATTATTGTCAAGTTCTTCTTCGTAATTTCTCAGTTTAATTATATTTAATATTTTTTAAGTCTATTATAGATTTTTTATGCATAGATTTTTTAGATTCTAAGGCCTTTTTCTGTACAATAAAGCTAACGCAATTGTGTCCATACACGGACAAAAATGCGTGCATATTTTTTTAAGGTGCATTGCGAAAATATTATTTCAACCTGGTTGCAAAATTTGTGTCATGATGACACAGAAACGTTATTGGCTATCGTAAGTTAAATAATTTTAAGTTTGTTTTTCATCGACATTGTTTTTAACATATTTTTATTAACATCAAGATATTATGTAAGTATTCTTTAAAATTAGGTTTACCCTTGTTCAGGTCAGACTTATTTACTATTTTATATAATTTCTGTTCTAGTTTAAGGCCGCACTTATTGTAAACTTGCACGTTATTTTTCTTAATAAACAATAGTGTTAAAAACCTAATAAACTTACCGCCCACCATTTCTCCAGTTGAGAAAACTCGTTCTGGCTGCATTGATGCATCCCTGGTGCCCGACATTGCAGAGGAAGGTCATCACATGCATACGCTGGAGGTCATCCATAAACGTACCACCATTCGCCGATTCTTCATACCCCAAGCGAGCAACAACGGCTGTGCTCAAATCAAGAATTTCAGCCTAAAAGAAGATTTAACAGAAAGAAGTAGTGAAAAAAAACAGCACTGTATAGAAACATGTCCATCAATTCCCACAACATGGAATACTAAACTCATATAAGTGTTAGATTTTGATACGTAATCAGATTGTTTACTCTAATTTTTGTAACCCAGAATATTTTTTGTATTCAATTATTCATTATGCTATTGAAACGAATCTGTAGTAAAGCGGTCGATGTAGCATAATGGCGACCGTTAAGGTCGGACGCACAACTTGCTTCTTGCAATATTGTAACAAGAAACACGTAACCGAGATATTTGTAATAATGACATGATTTAAAGAGTCTCCAAGGAGTTTCTTGCACGTTCTTCTCCATGAGACCTACGCTTGGCAATGTGCAATTAGCATCACTTTTCTGACTGACTGACTTCTTGACAATTCAAAGGATTGTGTATTATACATATTATTTTATACTGATGTGAGCGGCTTTATCGGTTGAATTTATAATTATAATGAACTTACCCTCAATCTAGCAGTTGCTAAATTGTCGTGAGCCAATCTTCTGAGAGCAAAGTTGAATCCAGTTATGGCAGCTAGCCAAGGAGCGTACTCATCCTCGAATTTTAGGAAGGAAAGGATGTTTAACGCTTTCCTGTAGGATAATGTCCCATATCTAGCCAGCAGGAATACGTCATCGACGATCTAGAAAGAAGACATTATTATCCATGATTTCAGTAATGAAATACGAATCCTCAAGTTCTTCGGGCATATCACCCGCGACGTGCACTCGATGGGACGATTGGTGGCGCAAGGGAAAGTCGAGAGCAAAAGATTCTGTGGAAGCTCTACAATACGATGGATGGACCTCATCAAATCTGTGACATACTGCAGCATTAATGTATTATCTCCCAAGCTGCTAAACGCAGAGCTGCAATGTCTAAAACTGACAGCTAATTACTATACTCCTAATCTAGCAAAATATATTATTATTAGGGTTCCGTACCTCAAAAGGAAAAAACGGAATCCTTATAGGATCACTTTGTTGTCTGTTCGTCTGTCTTTCAGTCTGTCAAGACCCTTTATCTTGGGAATGCGTGGAGATATCGAGTTGTAAGCTGTTGATCCCCGCACGAACGCCGGCGTTCGTGCGCCATTGTCTTACTATTGTGTCTCTAATTACGCTACTCCAAAAGTTAAAATCTCATACTCAGGTCTACAGTGACTTGAAGCTGTGAAAAAATTAAACTTCTAACTGCCATTTATGTTGCAAAAAACGTTATTTTGACACTCAAGGGAATCAAAATTCATAGGATACTTCCCGTTGTCCTAGAATCCTGAAATTTGGTATGAAGTAATGTCTCACAGCATAAGTATAGCAAAAAATTTAAATCAAAACTTTAAATTTTTAGTTGCGTCCCAAAAAATACTTTTTTGCGATTCGTAAAAATCTCTGAGACTCGATTCGGAAATTGAACTGTTTTCATAGGTAAGTTTGTACGGAACCCTCAGTGCGTGAGTCCGACTCGCACTTGCCCGGTTTTTATTATTATGCATGGCGTCGCATCGCGAGAGTGCGGTGGCGCAGGACTCGATCGACACATAACCACGACCAATCTGTCAAGGGTGCACGACTTAGGGCGGAATCACCAATAAAACTAATCGCGTTTTAACGTTTGGCTCGCATAATCGCGTTTAGCTGCTGTCACTAGTGTCACTTATCTGTATTTTTCTTTTGTTGTATTTTTACAAGTGACACTAGTGACAGCGGCTAAACGCAATTATGCGAGCCAAACATTAAAACGCGATTAGTTTTATTGGTGAATTCCGCTCTTACAATAAGAAGAATAGTAAACGTACCTGCGCGCGATTGTATACATGTATCTTCAAACGATCTTCACCCCTGAGAGCCCGAGTGATATAAGCCCACGTGACATTATCGTAATTCACCCTGTAGAAACCTAAAAATATTCATTAGGTTAAAAATGGGTATTTAAAATCTTTAATAACAGCCTTATTATATATTTTCACAAAGCCATATTATATTTACAAGAAAAATAATTTCAGATAACAAAGTCGTAGTTTCAGATAACGTTTATCTGAAGAATCAATATAACCATCGAAATATTTTTAATAATAATAATAATCATTTTTATTCAGATCAAATATACCCATTTCCAATGTCATTTATAATATCACAATCCCAATAACACAATAATAAAATAAAAACAAAATAAAACCCAATCAAATAAATCAAAATCAATAAAATAAAGTCAATAAATACAAATAAATTAATTAAAATCGAAATGTAATAAATAAAACAAAAACTAAATTAAATGTATTAAAATAAATACTTTCTCTCCGACATTGACAGCAATCCGATAATCAGACCACAATCAGGCTTCCGAGTGCAAAAAATTGAGATTCTTCTTCATTTCGAATCAATGGTTTTTCTATCAAAGTATTTGGGATGGCCAGCTTTATAGCGATGTCAGTGGCATATTTAAAGTCCTCCAAAGTACAAATGGGGAAAAATTTGATACTATTTTTATTAAAATATATTACCAGACTGTTGTTTGTTGAAAATGACCCATTCTGTTCCAATGTTTGTTTCGTTGACCGACTGTACACCGGTCATAATAGCTGAAGGTTTCAGATCGTCGAAGTTAGGATTACTCTCCCTTGTCCACGTAATAGGAATGTGCCATGTTTGACTATTGGTCACAGCCTCGCTAGCTTCACGGAAGAAGCGGGACTAGAAAATAAAAAAAAAAAATATTTTATCGTTCGTTTTAGTTTCCTGTTTAGCCTGGAAAGAAACCAAAATAGTTCTAAAACGATCTACATTAAGCCTGATTTCTAGAATAAAAATTTATTTCTAGCTAACAGCTAGAAATCAAATCAAATGCGAGAACTGCTGTGATTTTTTGATTGAATTTGTATCAATAGCAATTAGATCACTTAAATATTAACGCGTCGTCGCGCGTCACGTCGTCGAATGCTTTTGTCACTGAAACTGACTGTTAACCAGCCAAATCTTAACATATGAAATAATGCCATATAAAAATGCGTTAGACGTTAAGCCCGCCACTCTGCATAGTTGCGAATTTATTTATATATACTTAATTTTACACCAAGATAATTTTTTGACAATTGGAGCTTTAAATTTAAAACATATTATTATCTACAATGGGCGGCCTTATCGCATTCTGCGATCTCTTCCAGGCAACCTGGAATGGACAGTGATTGCCTGGACATAAAATGGGGGGTTGCACTTTGTGCACTTCAAAACAAGTGAATCAATTAAAAAACAAAAAGTACATTCTTATATCCTGGATAAAGTTAAAAAAAAAATCTTAATCTAAACAAAAAATTACGGGATGAAATAATTTTCATTCCGTAAAAATTGTGCTGTCGTAAATTTAAACTTACTTGTTGAACAACTATTTTTCCATCTTGGCGGTTTACGTTGACAAACAACACAGGATGTCCAGCTTGCGTACTCCAGGATGAGAAGTAGTCAGTGACGGTAGTACCAGCATAAGGCCATACATTAGCTGCACCGGCTTCATTGACAGCAGTTTGCAAAGCATTGAACAAATCCTCAGGCTTAGCGGTTTTGTATGAACTGAAACAAGAATAAATGATATTTGGCAAATATGTTTAAGAAAAAAACTTAAAACGGATTTTTTTCTATCTAACTACCAACAAAAGGAACAACGAAATAAACTCAAAAGTCAAAATCTCTTTGAAAGTCTATACAGTAAACATGTAATAGTCAAATCATATAAAAACCATACAGACAGCCTTTCAAGGAAAGTACCACACAGATTTGAGTGGAGCAGTCAGTGCAAGTAAAATTCGTCAGTATTGGTATAGCTCAACTCGGGACTACTAAGGAGCTCAACGACTCGACTTATAATACCTAAGAAAGGACATTTAAGTAGGCTGCAAATAAATAAGCAAACTTCAAGACGTTAAAACTAATGAAATAAAAAATCTACATAGGCCTCAAATATAAAGATTTAAAAAAAGAATGTAATGTGTGTAATCAAATTACATAGAAGCAAAAGCAACAACTTTAATAGCGTAAATAATGTTTATATATATAATATAATATCTATCTATATAATATCTCAAACATGAAAACTATAAATTTTGTATAGAAATAAAGTATATAAATGTTAGTGAACATACTTATCTTTCAAATATTTCCTAAGGCCGGCTTCATAAACCTCTTTGCCGAGCAAGTGCTGCGTCATCCTGAGGACAGAAGCTCCTTTCCCGTAGGTGATTTGTGAAAAGTGAGCACTGACTGTACTCGGGCTACTCACGCTGGGGTCTGTGAGTGGATGAACAGAGGTAGTAGCATCAGAGAGTAAGGAAACTTGTACCTGCTCTGTGATAAAGCGCGTTTCGAATCCCATCTCTGGTTCAACCTAGTGTCCAGAAAATGTTAAAAAATTAAAATAAATGTGCACTTCCTATTTTAGAAAGTAGAAAATGTGTAAAACTTTTAGAACATAATAAATAGACGAAATAATAATATTATCGTTAGAGAGAGAGAGAAAGAGGCCGAAACTTCAAGGAGTCAGGAAAATATTTATAGGGAATTTGTATACTTTTGTCAACACACTTGCTCAGAAAGT
Organism: Mythimna impura; assembly: GCA_905147345.3. Lineage (NCBI taxonomy): Eukaryota > Metazoa > Arthropoda > Insecta > Lepidoptera > Noctuidae > Mythimna > Mythimna impura. The sequence goes on from LR990344.1 coordinate 4,790,892, forward strand.
GTCTCTAATTGCACCGTACTTAAATTTAGCTTGTAACCGAACTGTGACATTTAGATTACTATTACGCAATAGTGCGATAAAGTAGTAAGACCTTTTTGTTTAACCCCTTTGAATATCAAAAAAGAGTCTTAATACAAACAAAAATCAGATTAGATTATATTATTGCTTTTAATAGCATGAATCAGTGTCTTGCCTATTTCATTCAATTTCGTGTTCAAATAAACAATTTCAATTTGTACATGTTTAATTTTTAAAAAATCATTTAAATAAAATTGGTTTTTTCTCCGTAACCTCTTTATTTTTTTATTAAAGCAATCTAACTAGTCTATGACCGCCAGAAAACATATTTAATTTTTAGTGCAATATCTAAAAATTACTTATCAATAAGTACTGGTTTTAATATTAAAGTAATAGTTTATCAAAATATTTATTTTAACAACTGTGCTTAAAAACGTCGTATGATACACGGGAGTATTGATGACTTCCGTCCTCGACTCACTTAAGGCCCTCACCTACGGTTCGGGTTTAAAATGAAAAAATTAATGCGTTACATCAGGGATAACATTACACATTTATATCATAACTAGCTGAGCCGGCAAACGTTGTTCTGCCATATAAATAAAAAAAAAAAAAATAGATGTTGGCCGATTCTCAGACCTACTCAATATGCTCACAAAATTTCATGAGAATCGGTCGAGCCGTTTCGGAGGAGTTCAAGTTCGAACACCGTGACACGAGAATTTTATATATTAGATAGAAGATGTACTCTTACCAAACGAAATTACATTCAATTTATATTAATTATCTTACTTCGTTTGTCAAAAAGTACTGGTAGAATCTAGCGAATCCTTCGTTTAGCCAGAGATTATCCCACCAGTCACAAGTAACGAGGTTTCCGAACCACATGTGGGCAATTTCGTGCGATATAATATTGGCTATACGCTGTTTGTAGAAATTGTTGGTATTTTCAGGGTCATAGATGATGAGAGCCTCCCTGTAGAAAATAATAAAATATAAGTGAAAACAAAAGAATTCGGTAAAACGAATACAAAGCAACAAGTGATTACTTAATACTATAAATCAATTTTGTTCTAAAATATTTTTATATTCATTTATTATTTCAAGTAATATCTTATAATAGACTCGTTATTCTCTACTTACATCTATGGCAGTAAAGTTTCGAATTACAATAACATTTTGTCAGATAACTTAAATTACATAAGATGGAAATTATTATTATTAAATTGCATAATTGAATGTCGAGATGGATGTATGGTGTGACGAGAATGGATAAAGTAAGAAATGAATACTCATTTCTCATTCTTATTACAGGAAAGTGGCGCCAGTGACTGAAAAGTTGAAAGGGAATCGTTGGTCTTGGTCCATACCAAGACAAACGATTCCCTTTCAACATGTACAGAGGAGGGATGAAACGTTATGAGTATACATGTGGAGAGATGGAGAGGGAGGCCAAGGAAAAGATATATAAATTGTGTGAAACACTTTTCATTTCACATGAAAGAAAAGGAAGTTAGTGATAGCAAGACGGGTAACAGGGCAGAATGGAAGAAAAAAAAACGTGTTGCGGCGACCCCAAATAAGACGAGACAAGGGCAGGAAGATGATGATATTAAAATTAAATTGCATTACATTATCGGTATTATTAAACATATTATTGGTAATTAACTTTACCTGTAAGTCAAAAGTCCCCAGTTTTCCATAGCACCCGCTGAAAAATCTGGAATAGCTGCTTGTTTCATGTTCATGTTATCAGCCATTCCGTAATAAGAGATATTGGTATATCTCTCCATTTCTTGTAGAAGAGGCATTCCAACCGCCAAGGAATAGGCTGCGTGATTAGTGGGAATATTGCTACGAGCGTAAATGTGGAAAGGTCTTAAATCATGATTGTTACTAGCTCTTTGTGTGTATCCCGACACGATGAAAGCTAGCAAGTACGTAGATGTAGGAGGAGTAGGATAGAAAGTCTCTTTGATTTTTCCGTTATCGAGCCTGAAAATAAATATTCAGCTGTTTCATTTTGTTCATTGAATAGGAGTGTTACTACTTCTTGATTTGATTTGACCAATTTAGTAAAGGCAAATCAAGAAGCAGTCAATTTTTCTTTATTATTTTTTTTTCTGCGTACTGAACACAAATATCACAAATATCATATTTAACTTTTTACGTGAGTGTGTTCATAGACATGTAATCTCACAAACACAAGACACCCAGACCCGGAACAAAAATCTGTATGCCGTACAAATATTTGTTTCGTGTGGGAATCAAAGCCGCTACACGCAGCACAGAAGCCAATAGCTAAACCACTACGCCAAACGTGCTGTCAAATATTTCACTATTTTTTTTTGGACCATAATTAAGTGTTCTTGCCAATTCTTACTTTAGCCTGGAGCTTATCGGCATGTTTGATATGGTGGGGCTGAAACCTTCGTCTTCTCTAGTTATAGATATAGTGAAGATTGCTTTGTATCCAGGCTCATCGTAACATGGGAAGGCTTGGCGAGCATGGCCAGGTTGAAACTGGGTTGTAGCCATCCATCTAAAAAAAAAAAATCTTATTATTTTTTTTTCTTACGCCCTGAGATATTGATTTAAGAAGAATGCCTAGTTGACATTTGACTTGACCCAAACGCTGCATTTTCTTTCAGCCAAAAAAAAGGAATTAACACTAAAACAAGTTAATCTTTTCACTCTGTTTTCTCACAGAACCACAAACTTTCTAACAATATCGCCTTCCATTCATCAGCAAACAAATCCGACCACGTTAGGCATCATAAACATACGCAGTACAGAAGAGGTTGATCGAGCTACAGTGCGACAAAATAGAACAATAAATAATTTAGGCTTTCTAGAGCGATTGTACGAGTACACAGTTACTCCGCATGTTAGTCCAACTCACTAGTGTAACTATGAATGAATTTATAGGCTGTTGTAATATTAATATGTCTCACTCGTCATCACGCCATTTTACAAGTTGGCGCGCCAGATCGAAAAACATCCCTGTAATGTAATGCTTTAAATTCTATTTAAATTCGGCTAAAATGCCGCATTGAATGCGCACTTCGCGATCGTCAAAGTGGCTTAGTAAAGTGCAGCCCACATACTAAATGGTGCATTGTCGGCATGTCAATACGCTGCTTTGAAAGCATAACAACAAAAATGGCGTCACAATCAAGAACGGTGTCATCACAAAGTGTTTGTGTCCTCAAAAAAAGTAAGTCAAAGACAGCAATAATAGCCGATCTATCACTTTAGAATTCTAATTGGTAATATATTAAAACAATTACAATTAATTAGAGTAATTAGTCCAAGAGCGAGCAAAGTGAGCTTGGATTACAATCCAAGCTACAGGCCACCTCGATAAGGACAGATTAGGTTAGAAGAGAATTACGGTGGCTAAAACGAGCGAATGAAGCTACCATAATGCGGATGAAGAAAACCCCGTTGCGTCTACCTAAGCTTGTCTTGGATCGTAATTGGTAGTCAATCTACACTGACAATTCAACTAAAAGTTAAAACATATCGCCACCACAATCCGGCTGAACGTGAGGTAGCCGCATTACATTATAGCTACTTTTTTCAATACGGCGTGCCAACTTGTAACATGGCGTGTTAGACAATTTGGCTGCGACATATATACAAATACAACGTGGCAATGCTGCCAGTCTTTTGGGCACACTTCTAGTCGACCGCAATGAAGAGGAATTTTCCGATGTAATTTTTTTTTTTTTGTTGATATTAACTAGAGCTTGACTGCGATCCTACTTGATGATAAGCAGTGATGCAATCGTTGATAGTGAGGCGCACTAATTTATTAAGAGCCTATTCACTCTAGCCTTGAAGACACCTAAATTATAATCGGACGGGGAGACCGCAGCAGGCAAATCGTTCCAGCCCTTCGATGTAAGTGGTATAAACGTCAAAGTTTAAGATTGTTTTTTTTTTTCTTATAGTTTTTTTAACAATGTTTATTTTTTGTGACTACATTTATTTAATAAAGAAGATGAAGAAGATATTACAATAGGAAGTATAATTTCATATTTTTAGGATAGCTGGTTAAGTTTTTAATTCAATGTTATTCGAACCGTTACCGTTTCTTATCAATGACTCAGTAATGACATTTCACTTGTTTGTGATTCGCAATATTTAATTTAACTAATACATACATATATATACATACACCCCAATTTGTTAATTAGTACAAAAAATGGGGCTCTATCCCCCGTTACTGATCATATTTGTGCATTCAAAAGTAAAAAAAACGAAATTCCAAAAATGTCCACGAAAATTTGACATAATTGGTAAATGTATAATTTAATCAGTCACTGACTAAAATTGCGACTATAAAATACTACGTGCAGTGTTTTTCCATTTTTATCGACATTCATTCATTCATAATCAATAGCCTGTACATTATTTCTATAAATTGAGTGACATTTTGGGATATAAACAAATGCTCATAACTTTGCTGTTTATGAATATTATTTATTGAGACTTTAATAAGAACAAGACCATTTCTAATAAGCCCTTTAAGTATTTGTACTAATTAAAAAATTGTGGTGTATATGTAACGCTGACCCATTTTTAAAGAATAATTTTTGAAAATTGTTACTAGCATTAAGCTAATACATTTATATAATACCTTTCTAATACATTTAAAAATAGTATGTTTAATGAAATAATCTTTATTCATAAAATAAAGTCTTGTTAATTACATCATTTATAACTCAAGAACGACTGGCTGACCGATTTTAATGATCTCTGCTTTCTTGGATTCGTATCCACCCCTAATAGCAAAATAACAATTAAAATATCGGAAAATTTCACGTAAAAAATATATAAAATAACCAAATACCAACATTGAATAATGACAGCAGCTGTCAAATACATTGGTCTCAATCATGCCATAATTCGATCAATCGTTCATTCATGACCGTTAGGCGGTACAAAATTCGCCGGGTCAACTAAAGTCTTTTTACATAGTATGCTAGGATAACAGCAGGACGAAATTATACGTCTTTAAGATGAGAGAAAAGGATAAGTAGCTACATTGTGTGAATCCAACAGCTGTCACCCGGACCATCCTATAGAAGTTCTAGTGTAGTGTTTTAATAACTAAAAATGACCGGCCGCTTACCTTCTATCACCATTTCCGTCATTATACCAACTTCTGTAAAACCCTCTCATGGTTGTTTGCAGGCGGCCGCTGAACGACATTTTAACAATGTATCGATTTTCTCCCGTTTGTAAAACAACGGAAGTTTTAATTCTCAGAAAGCTTTCTGGACTGCATGTGAAATCCTGACCTTCTGGAGTTATTAAATTAATATTTGGGGCAGTACTAAGCGCAACGCTCACAGTGTTAGGAACGATAGTTAAATCATTGCAATGAAGTTGAATTTGCTGGACGTTAGCTTCAAGTATCCTAATCACGATAGTCACATCACCGTCAAATGTAGTTGGAGTTTCGTTAAATTTCAAGTGTGGTGTCAAATTAACTTCATAAGTCTCCGGCTCTGTAGTACGGTCAAGACGGTAATTTGGATCGTTCATCAAGTTTCTGTATGCGATCCATTCTTCGTCCGTCTCGTCGATGGGACCAAAGGCCAAAACGCCTTGCAGTAGGGCCACCCCCAGCAAGAGGTTTAACCAGCGATTCACCTTAAAAAAAAATATTGTTAAAATTTTCCTAAACTGAAGAGGTTAGGCTAAAACTATTAAAAAACCTGACAAAAAAATAAAGATAAACTAAAATAAAGGTAAATGTGAGAAAGCTGTTAATTTTCTCATAGGAATCTAGGCATCCTAATACAAGGTGCCAACGCGCGTATACGCGATCGTGGCGTCATTTGTACGAATCACCCGATCGCGTCGTCACGCGTACAGAAGCGCGCAGGCCTACTGTTTCTGCCGTGCAAATAAACAAGCCGACAGCAATGTCGTGCATTTTTCTGTTTATATTAGGGCCATGCCTAGTGTTTTTTAATGTATTATAAGCGCTGTCAGAATAGAAAGCACTCGTTGCTGAGAAGCCGAACGTGCCCTCTGGCAGCGCCATAACGGTTTCGGTTTCACCGTATAATTGAACGCAAGAAGAAAAGAAAAAAAATAGAGCTTGCTTTTATATTTCCTCTATGAATTAAAGTTGCCTTATTGGTTTAATTCAAGAAGCCTGCAAGAAATGCTCGAACAATTAATATATGAAAGTGAAGATGTTTGACTACTCGTATCAATGAATACCACAAAGACGGAATTAATGACAAACGTAGAAAATATCCCTATCACAGTCAATGGTACAACGATAGAATATGTTGACGAATACACGTATCTTGGTCAAATAATATCTCTGAAAGACCTCACAACAAAAGAGATTAATAACAGAATTAATCTGGTTTGGAAAAGATACTGGTCTCTTAAGGAAATAGTGAATAACCCTGATGTACCACTTACATCCAAGAGAAAAATTATTGATTCGTGTATTCTACTAATTATGACATACGGATGCCAAACATTTAGTTGGACAGAACAAAACATACGCAAAATAGAGACCTGCCAACATAGCATGGAAAGGAGCATGATATAAAACTAAGAAACAAGATAAAATTAGAAACGATTCGCAAGCAAACCGGAGCTATGAGTGTGACTATTGCATTAAAAAATGAAAATGGAGGTGGACAGGCCACATGATGAGGAATAAAAAAGATAAGTGGGCTTAAGACGTGACCGACTGGTGTCCAATACAATATAAAAGATAAAAAGGGAGACAACGTCGTAGATGAGAGGACGACATTAAAGGTATCGCGGGCATTACGTGGAGGAGAAAGGTACATGACCGCACTCTGTGGCAAGCTTTAGGGGTGGCCTATGCTGGGAAGCAACACAATGTTCGAGAATCTGGTGTCCAATAATAAAACTTAGCATGTAAGAAATATATGTATTATAAGATTGTTGAATAAATGCTGTTATTATTATTAGTATTGGTTTAATATCATTTCATAAAAAAAATAATTATATATATTGGTAAGATTAGTCTTTATTTGGGTTAAGTCTTCGCAGAAGACTGGAAAAGTCTTGCAGTGAGTTGGTACACGCTCATGAAAATTATAGGTAGAGATATGTGAGGTAGCACAGGCTTTGGCAGTAGCAGGACCCACCAAGGACAAATGTTTGTGTGATGAGCACAATCATTGGTTCTGTGTCTGGGTGAAATTTATCTATATATGTATGTATTTAGAAATATATAAGTATGTTTATCAGTTGTCTAGTACCCATAACACAAGCTCTGCTTAGCTTGGAACTAGACGGCGTTGTGTGATAGTTGTGGAATATTATATTATTATTATTATATATTATTTTTGTGCGCACAAACAGGTAACATAACAAGCTTATAACTTTGTGATTTTTCATGATACAGTTATGAAATTTTGTACATAGATTCTTTACACAAAAATACTAGACACGTGTTTCGGGTTTCGCATAAACTGATACTAATGTTGTATTATATTAAATGAAGGGGACAATAATACCAGTATACCTAATGAAGGGGACAATAATACCAGTATACCTATGGGTTTTTTCGAAAACTTACCGTAGCCCTGGAAGTAAAGGGTAACTGAAGGAACACATGTGAGTTTTAGTCAGTAAAAATTTGACAATCCCTCTCGCTCCTCACAGAGTGAGAGCTAGTCATTTAATGTTAGCCAAATTTAAAAAAGGGCCTAGTAAACTACTACTACGCTGTGTGTTTTTTAGTAAAAACACACAGCGTAGTAGTAGTTTCTAAATAATAAATAGTAAATTCTTGGCAAACCTTTTAGGGTTCCGTACCTCAAATGGAAAAAACTGAACCCTTATAGGGTCACTTTGTTGTCTGTCTGTCTGTCTGTCTGTCTGTCAAGACCCTTTATCTCTGGAACGCGTCAAGGTATTGAGTTGAAATTAAAACCATATACTCAAGTTTGCGGTCTCTTGAAGATGTGAAAAAATCGAATTTCTAAGTTAGCGAAAAAAAAGATAACGCCGTTTATGTCACAAAAAACGTATATTTCGACACTCTCGAGGAAATCAAAATTCATAGGGTACTTCCCGTTGACCCATAATCCTGAAATTTTGCATAAATCAAGGTCTTATAGCACAGGTATGGGAATAAATCTGAAAACTGTAAATTTGTTGTTACGTCACAACAACAAAAAAAAATTGCGATTCGGAAAAATCTTCGAGACTCCATTCGGGAATTGAACTGTTTACATAGGTAAGTTTGTACGGAACCCTCAGGGCGCGAGTCCGACTCGCACTTACCCAGTTTTTTAAAATGATTACGCATTTATTTATTCTAACTTTAATATTTCAGAAGTATAATATCATTCGTATATTCTTTGATTGCAAAAATAGCGCCATTAAATTAACTGCAGATAAAACGATATCGCAATTAAAAAATAATTATTATTATTAATTTCATAAAATATATAGATACTACATACCATTGTCACGCTGGTTCGAAACAGGAATAACCGAAGCCGCAAATAATAATTTATCTTTGTCTATATAAGCCGAACTATCTTATCCAAATTATAATTTACTTAATCATTCCCTGATAATAAATATTTAGATAGTGAGAGACTCATATTTTTAGTTTAAAAAAGTTGAAATTGACTTGATGCCGAGTAAATTTTAATATAGATTGAATTTGAGTCATCATGGTCAAAGGTAGTCTACTAGACTCTTCATTACTGATTACTGGCTGTCCAGGGTGCTTACGGTGTTTAAAATCTGGACGCTAACTGCAGTAGCCAAACTTCTAATCTCTTGACCGACTGTGGACCCAGGTTGGCCGCTGTTCTAAGTATAATCTGGCCAAATGGGACTCCCTCCATCCACATCTCCAGTGACATTGTGAAGTCTCTTCGTAGGACATGCATAACCTACTTTGCTGCCCATCCTGCACATCCACCTACACCTTTCAGGATTTAATACGAGGCCAGTGATACAGTAGTACAGGTTACATATTAATAGTCAGAAAATTCGTTTTCAGTTTATCGACACAAATAAAAACAAAAAAATACAACCGACTTCACTACAAAAAACAATG